>OU745256.1:20005000-22843750 GCA_916618015.1 Xestia c-nigrum | reverse complement strand
GTCTTTCCATTATTGTGCATATGAAATGTATGCCAAACAATAATTCTAACTGTAAACTTTCTGAGATATGATAGTTCTGCCTTTAAAGACTATCGTTATGAAAATTATGCCCATAGATGATTCTGACTGTGAACTTTCTGCGATAAGATGGTTCTACTTTTGAATCTTATACATATGAAATGTATGCCTGAAGATGATTCTGGCTTACAAAATTATGATTATGAACCTATGATAAATGAGTATCTGCTAAACTATTTTCTGCGAAATGAAGTTTATGCCATCAGCTGGTATGCAAAATAATATTATGACATAAAAAGTTCTGCTATAAAGGGTGGACCCCTCCAGCACCCTCATGAGCCATGAATGTGGCACCGAGTCGTCGTCCGCCTTCTTATAATCTATCCAACATGTTGACAGATCCTTGCGGGATCGACGGACCTGTTGGCTAATGGCCATGTCGATGAGATTATTATTATTATTATTAACTCGCGTCATATAGACTTGTGGCATGACTTGTTTATTCTGTCATTTGTTTTCTACGCAGTCGTTGGCGCAAGACTCTTGTCGTTTGTGCGTGTATGTCGTGGCCAAAAGGTAGCGTTTGGTATAAAAGATACATACTTAAATTAGTATTATGCAGAGCCTAAAAGGAATCATCCCAAAACCGTTAACTAAGCATCCATACATCAAACTCATGTCAACTGTATAAAAATTTAAGGAATTGTATTGAATTGTAAGGAATTTTTTGGTGTGTTTAGCACTCAGTGTAACGCACTCAAAACATTTGGTGAATGCATTGAATAATATAAGGGTCATGGAAGACAACTTGTATTGTAAAAATCGAGTGAAATACATAGTTCGTACTTTGACCTTCAATATGTCCGTAACTGAAATTGTCCAGCACAAAAAAAAATCGCAAAAACAGAAGAATAAGCGACTGTCGGGATCGTTGAGGGTGTTTTTACACCCCTCATGTCTCCGGAGTTCTGGACCAAGGACACACATGATGAATATTACATTTATTTATTTATTTATTTTTATTTATTTATTTTAACAACACATACCACTATTATTACAGGTTTAGGTACCTAATACAATAGAGCAGTTATATTTAAAGTTAAATTATTTATGTTTTGAATAAATTACTTAATTTGACAAGCTAAAGTAATTGCGCAAAATGCGGCCCGTGTGAATTCGCTCAGTGTACAATTGAAGCAATCAATCTGTTGTGACACCATATTGAGTGCACGCAGCGCGCGCGTCAGCGGCGCGTGCTGCAGCAAGTTGGTGCGAGCGGGTGGCACCCACAGGAGCGGCGGGCGCCTCCGTCGCCCCACGTACCTATCAGGTACACACAAACATGAACATGAACTCTTAATACTTATTTTCACTTCATTGCTTTATGTATTGACGTAACGGAGGCGGATTATGAATTAGACGCGTAACGGTAAGCGAAGCGAGTGATGTGAACATAATGTGTTGTGGGGTGAAAAGTGCTGGGCGGTAAATGAGAAATAAATAAGCGAATCGGGACGTAAGATAGAATGAAGGCCGTCTGCTTAACAAGGAGTAAGATACCTTCCACACTAACCAGACAGCAAACGAAACCACGGCAAGTTTTTAATTTTATGTGTATGTATATCATATGAATAGGTAAGTAGAAGGTCAAAAGTCTGAGAAGTACTTGGTCTTGGATACGTTACTGGTTATTTTTGGGATTTATGTCAAGTAGGCCAGGTTTTTTGACCAAAGAGAACCATGAAATGTAACTGGTAGGTATTCAGCTGCATCTGGTTAAGACCGGTCGAGACTGACTTCAAATTAGTTGCGTAAAGTCTACAGAAGATGAAGTAAACTTCGAGTCTTTTCTGAAGTGAATAAAATGGCCTCAGAAAAACAACTTAAGTTAAGGCTACGTCATCTGTCGAAACTCGAATTTACATTTTCAAGTGATTTACCCATTGTCTGGGAATCACACAGACACCGCAAGCCTTGTTGCCATGCTAACAACAACATGAAACTTCTGTTGCTATGTAATTGTTGATTAAGGTCGAAAGTAGCCGGCTGGAGGGTCAGGCCAGGCCGTGAATGATTTATGAGCTGGCCGCTGTCTACTATCTACGCTGTGACGTCACGATAATGTCAGGAGCCTCGTTTACACTTGACCACTGTCTTTATTAGATACTAGCTGTTGAACGGAAGCGGATTGAAGTCAAAAGTATCTGAAGAAAGACTAGCTATCACCCATCGACCTTTGGAAACAGTGCAGGCAGCAAAACAATCTCATAATAGCCAAACTTGGTCTGTACATAACTGACCAAAAAGGTTTTGGCTCTTTGAAAGCGCACTGCCCTTTAAAAGCTTGGTTTCTTTTACGGACTTTATCTGCATATCGATACTGCGCAGTTCTCTCTCTGAAAAATCAGCTATTTGCGTTTTTAACGCTTCGTGTAACGCCAAAAATATATATTTTTTCAGTTTCATCCATTTAATCCAATCAGCTAAACAGTGTTGTCTTGTAATGTTGTATGCTTTGTAATTTTAGAGCACCGTAGACCGTTTAATATTGAAAGCTAAACCATGGCTATATCGTAAATGATTAATTTAATAGATGGCACTCTAGTCCATACAGTGTAACACAAAACTGTGTTCGTGACCACAACACTAAATTATGGACACGATATAGCGCTTTCAACGTAAACATCATTTCATTCGTTTACAAATGCTAAATTATAGTGGATGGCAATTTTTCGATGGACATTGAACTATAACCTACTATAAGAGCGTAAAAAACACGTCAAAATTCGCCTGGGGACCTTACCATACCTATTTATATAAACTAGGAATATTAATGAGTTCCGGGTAGAAAGTGCTTAGTGAAAATACACGCAAATGAAAACTTTTAACTGTTTGTTTTGTCAATGATAAGCAAACTCTTGTTCGACAGAATAGGTTTGAGACCAGATTGCAAAATCATAAAAAGAAAAGCTTGTAGTAGCGTAGTACCGTAAACCGGGGCTATTTGGTTTTTGTGGGCTATTTGGGAAGGCCTAGAAATCGAACAAAAATATCGATAGTTGTCGGCCGGTGTGTGGTAGAGGTTTTTTACAAACTCTAGCAACCCTTTGATTGGCTGCTGAACAGAGAAATTACTGATGAAAAAGCCAAGTAATATTTTGATTTCTATGGTACCAAATAGCCCCCAAAAACTCAAATAGCCCCGTTTTACTGTATCAAAAAGCTTATCTTAAGGCATCTACATGAGCTAAACGCGAGTATTATAATTACTAAGGTCCATGTTCACCAAAAAGATCACGGACGATTATCTAAAAACCGCTGTTTAAAACACATTTTTGTATGGGAATATGTCACATTGACAGCTTTTCTAAGATAATCAGACTGTTATCTACTCGGTGAACATGGACCTAAAAGTATATGATTCACTGCTATAAACAAGACCAGAGAAAATATATGATATTCTTCAGGATATATGCTAGCATGATCCTGTTTTGAAGACATAATACAATTAATTTAGCTTGATAAAAAGAAATCACGAACTTACCTCTAAAAATATTTATTTATTTATTTATTTATTTAAACTTTATGCACTTAATGTACAAAGGCGGACTTAATGCCTTGGGCATTTTCTACCAGTCTACCTTAGGGTGATGCAGAGATTAAACTGTAGGTGCAAGAGTAAAGAAAATTAAGAAGACTATAATATAACAATAAATACATATATACATACATACAATAAATTATAAAAAGTGAGGAAAGATAAAAAACAATTTAAAAAAAAATGTTGATGAAATATCTTTCAAACAATAAAAAAACATACTAATATGCATGCGATCATTCTGATTTTTTGGCAAATAATTCTACAGGCAATATATTAGCTTGATACTGTTTTAGTTTTTTGATCCAATCAATAGTTTTTTTGTAAATCGATCGAAACCACTCATTTCGCGCTATTTGGCCCGCAGTGGCTAACGTAACAACCACTTTGTAGTGCAAGCTGATTAGAACTTTATTCTAACAGCATTTCAAACGCAGTTTGAACCACCACAAATAGAGTTGCTAATTTAGCTCGTCTAAGCGCCTTAAGTAATATTACAAAGAGGAAAGTATTACTTTTTTTGTTTGTGTGTTTGTTAACCGTGAAACCTTAAAACAGTGTTTACATTTATAGTTTAAACTAAAGTAATACCTGATTAGTTTGATGAGATTTCGATGTCATCCTATTATAAAGAAATACACTAACATTTAAGCTGTATAAAGCAGAGACAATTTGAAATGAGCAACAAACTACTACTTTAGTTTTAATCCCATAATCATGTTCTCCTCTCTGTCAAGTAATCACGAAACTAAAATCTCTAAGGTAAACAGAAAAATCGCTTAAAGTTTGTCTATTTGTAAAAGAAAGTTTTTAATGCCGCGTTCCCGTCCTCGGATGATGCTGCTGATCTTGCGTTAAGTGACACGCTCGACATTTGTGTCTCTCGCGTGAGTGTACGATAACTTCTGGGATATTTATTTTGTCCGCAGCCTTGCCCGCGTGGAAATTGTTCGACGGGATCGTAATACCGTTAAAAAAGTATCCCCACTCGTCACTATTATTCGGTCAGATTTTCCAATCTGACTACACTCTGAGAAGGAACACCGAAACAAACTCAGAGGTTTATTAAAGCCCCAACATTGTGTTGGTCATATCATATGAGTATCATACCGATGCGCGTCTGGTCCAAACATCTTTGGTTTATTTGCTCTGCCGTCACTGTTGCAAGACGCGTTTTGCTTGAGCATGCCTCGTGCCAAGAATTTAAACTTTGTCTATTTGCTAAATAGTGTAACCGTGTAACCTAGCGAGTCACTAGTGCCAATTATAAACAAAACTAATTACCGGTGTGTTCTCAGAGGATTTGCACGACCGCAAACCGGAGGGGCGAGGGTTAACGAATTTTTACCTGAAAATTGTCGAGTTGAAAGGTCATGTTATTTTAGTAGCCTTTTTTTGTTGACCGAGTATTCGTTTCTGTTGCGTTAGCTGTAATTATTATATTTTTGTGGGAGGGTTGCTGTGACGCATGGCATTTGCCCGTTTATAATGACACAAGTCGCTTAAAAACTCAAACTATCGTAGATTGGGTGTAACATTCTTGCGTTTTTATCACACTGCAATGATGAAGAGTTAACACATTGTCAAGAGTCGAAACTGCGGACTGTACGTTACCATTTAACTATAATAAAGTATCATCAAACTTTTCCTACATAGTGAAACAACGCGCTAAGGAGCAATAAGGACCGGGTTCCACCAGACGGCTTAATTGCGTGGCTGAAGGGCGAGAGCTTTTACCTTATGTACACAAAACACCCTTTGAACTGAAGATCACGATGGAATACTTGAATATCTTAAGTTACTCGTAAATGCTTAGAATGTCAATGTCATGGGTTACTGGTAAGTGATTTTCACTACATTAAAATTCTTTACATTGCCGCGTTGGTTTAATAGTTGCTAACTGACTGCTCAACATGAGGTCTTCCGAGATCCAGAACTGAATGCGAGGTTGATGGCAGTAGGGTGGCCCCCAATAATAAGGGACTTAAACATAAGTGGCGATATGGGGTAGTACTATAGGCACACTTATACGAGTATCCTACCCTGTGGGGAGTGCAGTAATGATACCTACTGTGTAAAAATTATTAATAATTTCTTTAATAAATGTCCAACGATGGATTATTTAGCTTACGGTTGGGTTGAGGTACTGGTCCCAATAGCCCACTGTCATATACCGATAAAAGTTTAACTCGATTTAAATCAGCTGACTTGTCTCTAAATACTTCAGGGCCGACCAAGTCTCCACTGTCAGGGGTTGTCGAAAGTTTTCTAATTCAATAAAGAAGTAAATGCCAGAAATAATAAAGAGCCTTTCTATAGTTTTTTAGTTTTACCGCTTAGCCACGACGTTTTAGCAACAGCGACCATTTTATTTAAATAAAATTTATAATCATAATTAAATAAATATTCATAAAAAACAGTGATAAAAAAATTGAAACTTTAATTAATTATTTGGCGAAGCTGTGAAAATTAAAGAATAAAAAATCAAGTCACCGCGGTGCGACTTGCTACGGTTCTAAAAGAGCTCCCTCACTTCTTGAATCTTGGATTGTTACCTTATTACGAGCGAATGCTGCCTGTGAGGGGGCGTCTTGAGATGAAGAAAACAAATGACACGCTTTCGTGTGAACTCACTCACAAGTGAACGCACGTCGCGACACAAGTCTGATCGCGCGGCCTGAGGTCGTGAAGAGGTCATTAATATTTAAATATTATACACAGGCAGGTGTATAAATAGGTAACCTAGATGTTTACTTTTAAATGTAGTACATTATTATCTTGACGTGAAAACCCCGGTAAGCCAACCTTCGTCGATTTAAAAATAAAATTCGGCAAAGGTCGACACGGTCCAGCCTTTAAAAGGGCTGGCACAAAATTAAAAAAGTTTCCAGCAATACCTATTTACTTCTTTTTGAGTTTTATTTTTCATTTTTCAGTCATGGCAACATTTCAAATAGATTGTGTGATCAATCAGTTGGGAATGCAGCACGTTCAATCATTTACTTGTATTTTAAACGTGTGATATATCGTTATTTTCAAGTTGACATTTTAATGGATGAGTAATTTTTCATCCCCCCATTTTGGAAAGAGTATTTTTAACCTATTTACTTCTACCTTAATTCTACCTTGCCGAATTTATCATACAATTTTTTTTTATTTGTTAAGAACTCAGACTCGGAACCTTCTTGGTGTACTTTTTTAATATGTCACGTCATATTGTTAACACCATAGGTTAAGCACAAGGAACTTCTGACACCAGGGTAGACACTAACCACACGACAAACAAATAATGATATATTTATTACCATGGCGAGTTGGCTACTTAGTAATGATATTGGGTACAACCAATACTGAATAAATAACGACGTAGTGTAGGTAGCACAATCCGATACACCCCAGCAGCTTACCATTTTAATATTTAACGAAATGACAGAAAGTTATATTCGGAAACAGTTCCAATATTGTTTTAGAATATAACAATTTATGAAATGAATGGATAAATAAATTTACTTAATTTATTATTTTGTATCGTTGTTAATTCTTTTTTTTTTTAAATAAAATTAATATTTAAAAATTATTATATATATTTAAATCAGATCAAGATGCAGATTATAATTAAAAAATTATAAACAACGATGAGATATAACTAATGATCGATATTACTGTTTACTTTTCTTACTTTGAGAATAATTTACGAGATATTTAGGTACATGTTAAGTTTTGTTTGTTCGTCAACTGAGCGATGGATCGCATTTAATTAGATTTCTATGAACAAATATTGGGTCAAGGAGAACATTCTAAGTCCTGAGTTCCTCATCTACTGAGGAATGAGAACCGTCGCGAGACACATATTTTTTAATAATCTGATCTGGCTTCGTAGTATTATTCTTGCTTTGTAGCAAAATACTTTCAACAGTAGTTCTTGAATTAGTTTTGCGTCTTGAAGTCTTGTTTATTGTATGAGGTTGATCAAAAATATTTGAAAATGGGCAGAAATTAACCTGGGCCATTCAGTGACGTAAATTAATGTCAACCATTTTTGTACAAAAGAATCTATCTTGGTTTTCAACCGACTTCCAAAAAGAGGAGGTTATCAATTCGTCTGTATTTTTTTTTTTTTTTTTTTGTGTTTGTTACCTCAGAACTTTCGACTGGGTGAACCGATTTTAATGATTCTTTTTTTGTTTGAAAGCTGGTGCTTCTCGATTGGTCCCATTTTAATTTGTTGAAGATCTGATGCTGATCTTCCGAGATATACAATGGAACTCTTCAAAAATAGACGGCAAATCTGCAGTAATTGCTGCAATCGCTTGTAGGTTCATTGTTCATACTACCTACATCATGGCGTAACATCACGCCTGTATGCTCTGAGGAGGTACCTAGATGTGTACAAAACTCCCAGATTTCGACAGTGTTTGTTGCCTCTGAACTTTCGACTGGGTTAACCGATTTTGATGATTCTTTTTTTATTTGAAAGCTGGTGCTTTCCGTGTGGTTCCATTTTTTGTAACAACTACCTATCTGTTTAATCATGTCAACCCACCATGGATTGCAGGTTTAGGTACACTTTAAAACCTCTAATATAGATTGAGTGTCATGACTTTTCTAAAATGGAACTATGTATGTAAAAAGTAAGTACATACCTTCATGTATTGAACTTTACAATTCCACGCTCCTAAAATAGATAAATAGGTGCCTATCATTATTAATCCTTCTGGAACGATCTCGTCCCCGGCTTATCTCTCGATTAACTTTGTATTTCATAAAGTTGATTACTTTGTGATCCTTTCAAATAAGTCTAGATACAAATAGAGTAATTACAGAGTTGATCGAATTTCATTTTATGCTTCATTTAGCCGTCTTCAGTTTGAGTTGTAATGTAAATTTATTTGTAAAAGCGCTTTCTATACAGTGGGACGTGCTTTTTGCCCAGACTCGTAGATATGTGACGTCAGTCTCTTATATACTTTGGATTAGTAATCTGTTTATAAAGCGTGTCTTCAGAAAATATGGTCATATTTTAGGGAGTGGTTAGAAAACTTCAGATTGAACCAAGATTGTTTTCGCGATAAAATTGTAATCAGTAATTGTCCTATACAAAACTATAGTACCCACTCGACCCAAATGATTATCACTATATATTGTTCAACAAAGTTCACCGCCGCGTCTGTCTGTCTGTTCGGGATAAACTCAAAAACTGCTGCACCGATTTTCATGCTGTTTTCACCAATAGATAGAGTGGTTCTTGAGGAATGTTTTAGTATACAATTTGTGCGCGGGCGAAGCCGCGGGCATCGTTTAGTGTTTTAATTTCTGATACCCGCTGTATAGTAACTTTATTGCTTACGGATATACTAGGCCATGAATGTTGTTAGTTATTTAGAAATTGGAATATTGAAAGCAGTGTTTTGATGTTCTAGGAATTTGTGTAATTAAAGATAGGCAATGTTTTCGCTCGTTCAGTTCGAAGTTTAGGTTTTCAGCGAACTATGAACACGCACGCGCCTTCGCCCACGCCGAGCCATATTTTCACCTACCATTTTGTCACATGTTTGTCACAGCAGCGTCGCCTGTACATTTGTACAGGCCTGTTCTGTATAGCTGGCTCTATTTAAATACAGAAAGTTTACTTAAAACAAATTCTTAGCAGTGACTGCGGTTAAAAAAACAAAAGATGTTCAAAAAAGCTTAATAGTGTTTTGGTAAAGATCAAAAATAGCTCTCAAACCATAAATTCAAAACGTCGATAAAGCAATCTTTTTATAGTACGTACCTACAACAGTAAAATAACAAATGAGTCAATATCGCCCGTACGTGCTCTTTATTCGAGAAAGCCTTTAACGTGAAAAATGGAAGTAATTCAATAATAAAATAACATTTTTTCACACGAGTAACCTTTCAGGATTTGTGCGAAAATAATCGCCATGTTTAAAACTTCATACTTATTGTTCGAGCTGGGTAAATGAACTGCTGGACTTGGACTATCATTGAGTGCTTTGACTCATTTATTAAGAGAAAACTTTAGTTCGATACAAGTTCATGACTTAAACCAATAACAATTAGTTTCAAAGCCAATATAAAGAGTGCCCAATCAGCAAGCATTGTTAATGCCAATAGGATCCCGAGTTCTACACGAAATTGTATAAAGCCTGTAAACAATCGGACGTAATTGGCTTTTTGAAATTCGTACATGATCGCTACAAAATCTGTTATGATTAAAAAAATAATGAGAAGGGTTAGCGCGAATGTGCGGAGTAAACGAACGTCTTTATAGTTGAAAATAGGCAGTAAGTCGTTTTCTACATAATATTGACTTAGTTTATTCACATCGACACGCCAGACAGGCGTATTACTTTGTGTAATTTATTTCATCACCGCTGCTTTCAAAACGGTGAAGGAAAACATCGTGAGGAAACCGGCATGTCCTTGAATAAAAAAATCGAGAACAGGTGACATCTACCAATCCGCACTGGGCCCGCGTGGTAGATTATAGCCCACTCCCTCTCATTGAGAGGAGGCCGTGTCCCAGCAGTGGGAATATTATAGGCTGATGATGATGATGATGATTCACATCGATGTTGGATTGCACCCTCCAGGACTTGAATGAGGCAAACGACAGAGCTGTCCAGATTTCCACGAACTAAACTAACAAAATCTGAGTTATCGATTCGAGAAAAAGAAGATGTTTGATACTAATTAATTTAAATATTTAAACCTACTTTGCAAAAGGATAATTTTCGAAACACAAACTATTTGGATTTGCGGTGTATTTACGTTGTGCGTGCTTTAAATTCTCTGGACTCATTAGAGCAAGATTTTAATCTCGAGCATACATCTGCAGGTTGTCAAGTAAAGAGCTAAGTATCGCATTATAATGATATGAAGTTATTTGTGTGTTGCTTGTTACCTGTTCAAGTATCGACGTAACTTCGCATTTTGCTCAACTCGTTAGGAATTTTGCTCGAGAGGTGTTACAACTATAAATACACTCTACATAAGAACTTGAAGAAGTACTTTTATGATAAGGAGTTACTGGTAAAAATAACTTTTCATATGAAATTGCTCCCTTTAACTTACTCCTTGTTAATGTTTTTCTTGTACTTTCTTTACTCTTTTTAAAAAGAGGTATGTTTGATTTTTTTTTTCTCTGTTACAAAAGTTACCTAATCATGTTATGAAAACTAACAAAATAAGGTTTTTATCATGAATTATCAGGTCACCAAAAAAATCTGGTCAGGTCTGCGAAAAATTGAGATCATTGACTCCAAAATTTCCAATTCGTCCTCTTAATGCTACAAGGCATTCTCTACCAGGCAACCTTTGGGTCAAATAAGACAGTATTGTGATATGACAATAAAACTAAACATACCATTCTCTATTTTTAACCGACTTCCAAAAAGGAGGAGGTTCTCTATTCGACTGTATGTATTTTTTTTTTTTTTTATGTATGTTCACCGATTACTCGAAGACGCCTGAACCGATTTGAAAAATTCTTTTTTTGTTTGAAAGGGTATACTTCCAAGTTGGTCCCATAGCCACCAAATTGGGATCTGATGATGGAATCTTGGCGAAATCGAGGGAACTCTTCAAATTTTATCTGAAAACGTGTTGCGATTTTGGTATTTTCTACAACAAGTGAAGCATTTGCGTTTGATAAGAACCATTCTACCATCAGATCTGATGATGAAGCCAAGAGTCACGGAACTCCATAATGAGACAATGTACCATAGTCGTGTTTGGGCTTGTTGTAATTGTAACGGTATGCACTTTCCATGTATCAAGCACCTGTGAACCACTAAAAAGTGAAAAATAAAAACTTTTTTGCAAAAAATAAAACCGACTTCAAAAAAAACAAAAAAGTGAAAAATAACTTTAGCTTCTGAAGTCGGTGACAAAATAACTAAAGCAATCAAACAAAGGTCACCGACTTCAGAAGCTAAAGTTATTTTTCACTTTTTTGTTTTATCATTACGACTGGATATCGCAGTGACAATTCGTTTGAGCGGGTCGATGAAGTGTAAGTTTACACATAATTTTATTCGTTTTTATCGTGCGGTTAGTGCTTAAGGCAACTACATGAGCTAAATTTGCAACTCTATTTGTGGTGGTTCAAACTTCGTTTGAAATGCTTATAAAATAAAGTTCTAATCAGTTTGCACTACAAAGTTACGTCAGTTTACGATTTACAAAAAATCTTTTGATTGAACTACAAAAATAAATAGTGAGAGCAGCGGTGGCCCAGTGGTGGCGGCCCCGACTTACGAACAGTAAGTCGTGGGTTCGAACCCAGACAGGCGCATTACTTAGTGTAATTTATTGCATCACCGCTGCTCTCAAAAACGGTGAAGGAAAACATCGTGAGGAAACCGGCATGTCCTAGAACCAAAAATTCGAAGACATGTGACATCTACCAATCCGCACTGGGCCCGCGTGGTAGATTATAGCCCTTTCCCTCTCATTGAGAGGAGGCCGTGTCCCAGCAGTGGGAACATTATAGGCTGATGATGATGATGACAAAAATAAAACACTATGATGCTAATATGTTGATTGTAGAATTATTTGGAAAAAAATCAGAATGATCGGACGTATTTTAGTATGGTGATCGTTAAAATAAATTTTTAGAGATAAGTTAGTAGTGATTCTTTTCGTGTAAACTTAATTGTATTATTTTTTTCAAAACACTAAAATACTAGAAGAATATGATATATTTCATATATTTCCTGAAAAATATCATATATTTTTCTGGTTTTGTTTATTGCACTAAATCACATACTTTTAGGCATTATAAAACTCGCGTTTAGCTCCTGCAGTCGTGTCAGAGTTTATGTATACCAAGGGCCTCTGACTTGGCTTAACATGCCGTCAAGAAATATCTCAAAGGTCTTCCTCGCGATATATTTCTTCACCGAAGCAAGTCATAGTTATACAATACGCACATGAATTCAAAAAATCAGTTTTTTTTTTTTGTGTAAGGCATCCCGCAGTTCAGTCTGTGAAGACTAGCTTCTGCTTAACCGGGCAAGTCCTGTAGATGCCTTGAATTTAAGGCCTCCAGCCAGGGCGACAGCGCTCTAAGGGCACCCCCTGTGTGGTACCCCAAAAAATCAGAGTTGCGAGCCAGTTTTTATTTTAATCAATCTGAAGTTATATGCAGTGCTACCGGTACCTACTAAGTTTGTTTTTTTTGCTAGCCTGCTCTGTTCTACTAAGTTATCCTTTCAAAATAAGTTTCAAGAAAAAGGAGCACCTTTTCAATCCAAAACAAAATCTGACCTCTCACCACCCCAAACCACAAACAAGCTTTTTTCTTAAATCCAACAAGATTAATCTCTTCGCTAAGCTTATATTAGGCGAATTTTATCGCCGATAAAAAAAAAGAACATCAGCAACGCAATTTGTGACTTAATTGACTTTATAATGAGACTGTGGAAGTAACATTGACTTCCCTAGCCCGGCTAAATAGCGAGCAAAAAATAATTTACCCCAAAGTCTAATGATATAAAGACAAGAATATGAGGAATTTATTTTTTTACGGAAAACTTATTTTGCTTGAAACTCTTGTTTAAATCAATCAAAATCAAAGCATTTATTTCAAGGAGGCCAGTTACAGGCGCTTTTGAATTGTCGAAACTAAGATGAAAATTAAATGTAGCTACAGTCCCAGTCATAAGACATAAAAACTGTGAAAGTACTGTAGTTGCCCACCAGTGAATCAGTAAATCAGTGTCCAGGCCTCTTAACACTGCCCTGAAAATTGCAGAAAACGTAAGAAAATTTGAATTGCACCTGATGCTTTTACCTTAAACATTGTCGCAGCGTTAACCAGCAGACATAATGGAACATCCTCTTTTATAGAAAATAAGCATTTTCGCAAATTTTTAGGACAATAGTCGACAAAAGGACCGAAAAAAGAAACTAATAGGTAGGTAATCCGACATTAGCTTTTCACAAAAAGTTAGCGAATCAAATCATAAACTAAAGTTTTATAAAAGCTAGCGGTACATAAACTGTGAAAAAACAGTAAATTGGAATTTTTCACACATTTACATTACCTGTCTGTAATAAATCCTCGTAAAAGATTTTTCTTTCTATAAAAATAATCTCAAGACGTTTTCCATAAAAAATGGGTCCTTTTGCGTCGAGCGTCGGGTGTCGGGTGTCGTGCAACAAATCGCCTGTCAGGACGAGTGCCTATCGATCGGCCGACAAGGTCAGGGGCAAGGTATGCCATAGAATAGATAGCAGTGCAGAGGTTTCAAGTGAAAATGCACACAAAGAAGGGCGTACAGTGAATGTAAGCGCACTCGCAACTGGTATACATTTAAAGGTGAGTTAAGACTTTTTCTATTAAGATATGGTTGCGGAATTCTTATTGTAGAATAAGAACACTCGAGAGTAGATATGCTAATTCTTTACCCATTCAACAAAATAACTACTGTTGTGTATCTTGAGATCAATCCCCAGGCCGGATAAAGTACTCGTATTATTCGGTTTTTCCATTAGAAATTTCTGTGTAGCTGCCTGGAGTCGGGCTCTGTGAACCGTTGATGGCAATAAAATCTTACCTCAGGCACTACAGCCGCTGCGTTATGTAATGTGCCTATTCAATGCTCTTGTATTCAAAAATCACAAAGTCTTCGTTCCTTCAAAATACAATCACCGTACCCATCCACGTCTCTGTATTCTTATCTCGTTTCGCTTTTTGTTTGGAGCGGTTCTTCTGTACTTGTCTACTCCGTGTCTTCATACCGTGATAAATTGACTCCGTCTGTCTGTCGGTCGGTCTTGTCATGACGTGTGACGTCACGACATACTTACGTCACGGTATACTTACCAGACATTGCCAGCTGAGGTTTGACAGGCGACAATGGTTTGATTAATTAATTTGTCGATATATAGGAAGGGTTGGTAGAGCTCTGACATTTTTGTGAACTATTAGTAGGAGTACCTTTTAGTAAGAGTTGACGAATGTACAAAGTGGTAGGAAAAAACACACTTACACATCACCACATCAGGCTGCAGCTGGATACCAGTGTTTTAATTGGAGTGTCTGCCTCTCTGACCTCTACAACCCAGTTATTAGATAACACCCCTTGGTAAGACTGGTTTGTTACACTTTCAGGCTCTCTGCCTATCCGCCTCACATCACCTGTCTAACCTTTCCCCAACTATGTTGGGGTCGGCTCCCAGTCTAACTGGATGCAGCTTCACTGCCTATCTGACCTCTACAACCCAGTTAGCACTGGGTAATACGGAAACCCTTGTTGAGTGAGACTGGTTGTTACACCCGGTGGTTGCTTGACTACCCGTACCACGTTGGCACTCGTGCCCGAAGAAAACTACACAAGTGTATTAATTTCTGTCCCCGTAATAAGAAACATATTTATAAAACTTCATCTACCAAGAACAAAACAATCTACTTATTACAAGAATACTCTGTCAACGACGAAACCGTCGCCCTATTTTCACAAACTCACTTCAGTTCTGAATTTCAGAAGTTTCGCGAGAAAATATGCAGCTGACACAATTTATATTTTATTTCACGTTAGCAAGGGGATTTACATATAAAATGCGTTCGTAAATTCTTATGTTGTGAAAGGTATTGTAAAAGCCGTTGAAAGCTGAAAGATTGAATCGACTGTGACCGTTGGATTTGCTTGGGATTGAGCGAATTTAAAAAGTGAATTTGAATTTTGGCCCTAATACTTTGGATAATGTAAAAAACTCATCAATGTAGTGCGATAAAGCCATGCAAAGAAATGCAAAATTAGAGTAAAGAATACATAACGCCTGTAAAACTTGAAAGGTTGGGCAGGGTTACCTTAGATTTCGCCAGTAGTATGTAAGTTTTATTTAAAACCTTGCCATGCTATGAATATCTTCGGTATCGGCGGTGCGTTTACAAACATTTAAACTCACGTACGCAAACAGCCAGACCCGGACGCTACCAGGCCATATTTTTTTTCTTTCGTGTGGGAATCGAACCTCCGACACGCAGCCAATCGCTCAACCACTGCGCCAACCGAGTCGTCAAAGTATCATGTAACAGGAGGGCAGCGTTTTGCCATCAACCACGCACTAATGCAGACTTCTAGCTGTACTAAGATATCTTTATGATATATCATTCATAAAAGTCTGAAAAGTTCTGGATTGGCGACCGAGAATCGGAAGACAATGCGTTGGAAGTCCCACTAGGTGGACCGATGACCTGGTGAAGATTGCAGGAATCGGCTGGATGCGAGTCGCTCGGGACCGGTCGATGTGGCGACACTTGGGGAGGCCTATGTTCAGCAGTGGACGTCTTTCGGCTGAAATGATGATGATGATGATACAAGTCATATCATCATCCTAGAACAGTCCAATGCTAGACATCGCACGCCATTCACCTCGATGCTCAGCAACTCTCATCCAGTTGCCATTGGTTTCGACCGTAAAAAATAAAGATAGCAATTTGTCGCTGAAATAATTCAATCTGCAAATGATGGCTCTTGTTTTGTCAACCGTTGGAGACCTTCACAGCGATGTCTATCATTTAGGCTCGTCTTAATTGTTAGTCTAGACTGATCGCCTTACTCAGTTATTATATTATCAAAACCTAGATTACATCAGACATTATAATTATGCTGTAACTAGTGTTGACGATAGGAATGGACTGTATATTTATAATGGGATTCTATGAGGTGAGGTGGAATAAAACTAAGGAATGGCAATTAAAATCTAATAAGTAAGAAATATTCTCAATTACGAGGTAAAGCTAAGACAAAAACTGACATATCACTTCAAACAAAAAAGAACATAAAAAAATAGACAACACAAAAACACCAAGAAGATTGTCAACATTCCACCCCCTTGTGCATGATGGTGCACAAAATAATGCAATGGGTCTCCTATGTGGAAATCTTGACAACCTTCTTGACCGGCCGACGAAGTATTCCACCTGAGGTGGCTACGTCCACCACTCTAATTACTCCATCTTTGCCGGGAAAAGTTCCAGAAACACGGCCTCGTGGCCAAGTTCCTCTCGGCATGTTCTCATCCACGATGAATACAATGTCACCAATTTTTAAAGCGGGTTCTCTGCTGTCCCCGACCTGCCGTGGTTGCATAGTGGGCAGAATCTCTCTGACCCAGCGATGCCAAAAATGGTCAGCCAATCTTAAAGCTTTTCGCCAGTCCGCTCTTCTTAATAAATCCCGGTCGTCCAGAGTCGAAGGTAGAACTTGATTAGATGACGTACCGAGCAAAAAATGAAATGGAGTTAATGTCTCTTGGTCCTCGTGACAAACCGAAACGTGACCCAGAGGTCTAGAGTTGATAATCGCTTCGGCTTCTAACAAGAGAGTTATAAGGACCTCTTCCTTTGGGGCTTTTTCTTCCAAAGTGGCATTAAGAGCTACCTTCACACTGCGCACCAACCTCTCCCAACATCCACCAAAGAATGGTGCGGCGGGAGGAATAAACTTCCATTTTATTCCTCTATTGGCAGCAAAATTTTCAACTTCAGGTTGGTAAAAATCACGAAGAATTCGGTTCGCACCAACAAAACACGTGCCATTGTCCGAATATATTGTGTCAGGAGTTCCTCTTCTTGCAACAAAGCGACGCAAAGCCATAATTGCAGAATCAGCAGAGAGGGAATGCACCAGCTCCAAATGAATGGCTCTGGAAGTCATACAGGTGAAAAGGGCAACGTAACGTTTTTCTCTTTTTCGGCCAATTGCAGTAGAAATAGGGCCAAAATAATCCAAGCCCGTAAATGTAAAAGGACGGCGATGGTGGGCAAGCCTTTGTGCCGGGAGATCTCCTGTCTTTGGATTCATTGGTTTTGTTTTCCTTATCCTGCAGAACAAACATTGGCTGGCTACACTCCGGACGATGCTGCGAATTCGAAGAATCCAATACTTTTGTCTCAACTCATTAATTACCATTTCATTATTGGCATGACCAGCTCTGCGGTGGAAATATTGCACCAACAAACGGATGACATGGTGGCGACCATCTAACAATATCGGGCGCTTCACATCGGAGCTGACATTTTCGACGGCTCTAATTCTTCCGACCAATCTTAACAAACCGTCTTCTCCCATCATTGGTGAAAGCTTTGACAAGCGGCTAGATTTGGGTATCGTTTCGTCTCGATCGATGCACTGAATTTCTTCGGCAAACGCTTCTGCCTGTAGGCGTTGCAGGATATGCCTTTCTGCGGCTTCCATTAACTCAGCTGACAAAGGCAATAATAGAGTGGTGGACGCAGGTAAACTTGCACTGTGGCGGTCTCTAACGTCGGTGTTAGGGACAGTGAGTCTAGTACGGTCCAAAAATGAACGGAATTTGGCCGCAGCCTGCAAAACGCGAGCAGTAGCGCGGAGCAAACGAAGCCAGTCACTGAAACGACTGAAATCTACTGACGCAACCAGATGAGCAACCAAAAGCGCAGGAGAACGTTTACATTCCTCCTGAGCCACAGGCTGGCCAGCTGGTTGTATGGGCCAATCTTCTGGGGCCTCTAAAAGAAATGAAGGACCCGAAAACCATCGATTGTTGGGATTCAGGTGCAGAGGCTTTATACGAGTGGCATCGTCAGCCACATTCAAGTCGGTCGGGACCCATCGCCAATCTTGAACACATGAATTTTCGGTTATTTCCCCGACTCTATGAGCCACAAACGGCTTGAATGTTCGTGCATCACTCCTTAGCCAACCAAGAACGGTTCTAGAATCCGTCCACAGATATGTGCGCATGGGCTTCTTTTTGTGACAATCTTTGATTGTGACAGCAAGGCGAGAAGCAATCAAAGCAGCTTGCAGCTCTAATCGTGGAATTGATGTTGGTTTTAATGGCGAAACTCTCGCCTTACTGGCAATAAGGGCGAGCTTGACGATGCCGTTAGCATACGTAAAACGCCAAAAAGCAACACAGGCATAGGCAAGCTCGCTCGCATCAGCAAACACATGCAATTCCCTGTATAAAGGTTCACCATTTTCATTAGCGTACCAGCGTGGAATACTAAAAACTGATACTTCAATGAGCTCTTCTAACCATTCACTCCACCTCATAACCTCTGAGGGTGGAAATGGCGTGTCCCAGGAAATATTTTTCCTCCAGGCCTCCTGGAGCAGGATTCGGCCCTTAACAACTATTGGCCCAAGTAATCCCAACGGATCATAGATTTTCATAAGATGAGACAACGCTTTTCGCTTATTTAAAGAGCCTTGAAACCTACAACCTTCTAAACCGGTCCTAAAACCTATAGTATCTGATAACGGATCCCATGACACGCCTAAGACTTTATTTATAATAGTGGGATTATTACCAATTTTCACTTCAGTCGGTTGTGCGGCGTGAAATTCTTTTGGAATAAGACGTAACGCTTCCTGATTATTAGAGACCCAGCCACGCATTTCGAAACAGGCGTTACGATGGATAGTGACTATGTCAGATGACAGCTGCGCAGCCTTGGTGACGTCGTCCACACTATCAAGGTAATCGTCCGTATAACAATTATAAATACTAGCGTTGGCTGCTTCTGGATACAAATCTTGATGAGACCTGGCATTTTTGTTTTTAATGTACAGAGCAGTAAATGGACTGGACGACGCTCCAAAGATAACAGCAGTCATACGATACTCTTTTATAGGCTTTGTATTTTTGTATTGAACATCACGCCAAAGAAACCGTAATGCGTCCCTTTCCTGCTCTCGAATTCGTATTTGAGGAAACATTTCCTTAATGTCAGCAGACATTGCGACACGGCCCTCTCTGAATCTAAAAAGAATACCTAATAAGTTCTCTAATAGATCAGGCCCCTGGAGAAGCAAGGAATTCAAAGACACTCCTTGATTCGTAGCAGCCGCATCGTGAACAACCCGAAGCTTACGCTTTTGTGGGTGATACACGCCAAAATGTGGCAAGTACCACCTAATCCTCCTACTTGAATCAGAACTAGAAACTGCTCCAGGACGATTTGTTGTCGAAAAAGGCGCAGTCTGTTTAGAACACTCTGAATTGAGTAAGATTATATTATTAAGATTTTCTTGACTAGTAAAATTACAATAGTAAGTGGTAGGATCACACTCCTCTGCATATCCCTTAGCAAGCATATTATCAATAAATTGTTTATAAAGACCAGCAAACTCTGGTTCTCGGAGCATGCGTCTCTCTAGACTCAAGAAACGTGAGAGAGTTTGAGGATAGCTGTCGGGAATGGAATGAATGTCATCTCGCCATGGGAGTCTTACTTCGTACCTACCAGTTGGCAAACGTGTAGTAGTCGCGTCTAAAATCTCAATAGCACGCAAATCCTGCTTACTATGAAGAGTCTCACGCTTGGAAATACCAAGTGAATCAAGTTTGTACTGCTCTTTTATGAGAAGTTCTAAACGTTCGTATTCAGATTGTTCGGCTTGATCTAACTGACAGTGGTTAATAAATACGACTGGTTTAGTTTTACTAGAAGCTACTCCATACAATGTCCAACCCAACAAAGTGCGACAGGCGACAGGCTCATTGCGGCGCCCAGTGCGGACCTCGTGAGTTATCGATAGATGCCAGTGCTCAGCGCCGATAAGCACGGTCGGTACAGCGTCACTATAAATTAGAAAATGAGCTAAGTCTTTCAAATGGTTGTATGATTCAACCATTTGGTTGGACAGTGTTTGTGTGCTTAAATTTAGTGCTTGCATAGCCCTAGCACCACTAACTAAGTATTTGTTATTGTCATGTTTACCCTGTATGTAAAAATTAACATATGAAATGTTTGTACTTTTCTGTAAACCACCGACACCGTTGACAGTTATACGTTCTTGCGGTCCTGATAACCCTATACGAGCAGCCACGTTTGAGTCAATCAATGTCGCTGTACTGCCGTCATCAAGAAGAGCGTATGTTTCATAATCGCCAGCTGGAGCAGACACAATAACTGGTAGCATTTTTAAAAACGTATTGGTTTGTGATGACATCTTGAAGTGTTCATGGAAACCGTTACCTTTTCTTCCATTGGCTGAAGTGCGAGCGGGGCGGCTGATGAGGATGACGTGCACGGAACGTCACTAAGAGACGCAGCTGCACACACAGTGTTGTTAAACGACTGCTTTTCGGATGCAGGCGATGACGTTAACGTATCCTGCCTACCATGTAAAAGAGGATGGTGGCGAAAAGAACAACCGTCGAGCCCACAAGGATTTACCTTACAAGATTTCCATTGATGAGAAACACGCCTAAGACATTTGTAACAAATCTTGTTCTCACGTATCCAACGCCATCTATCGTCAACTGACAAAGACTTTATTTCGTCGCAGTTTTTAACGTTGTGTTTTTTTTTACAATAAACACATTCTGTTTTATCGTTACTTTTAGTTTTATTATGTGACACAGAATGAATGTTCTCGTGTTTTAATGGTTTATTGACAGACTGAATCACGTGCGATTGATGTGTAGCTTGCGAAAGACTTAAGTCAGGAGACAAAGCAAACTTAATATAACGCTCATGTTCACGAGTTAAAAATTCGGACAAAACCTCTAATTTTGATAACAGAGGGTCTGATACCTCTGAAGCATAGTCAGACCATCTCATTTTTATCATAGGGTTTAATTTACCTAGTATTATGTGAAAAAGTTCTGGTGAGTGTAAATAGTCACGATGATTGAGTAATTTTATCGTAGAAAGACTATTTCTGACTCTATTTGCAATGGTACCTATTTCTTTGAGGTCATTACCTAGCCGTGGTAGTTGTTTCAACACCTGTATCTCACCGAAGACAATCATCTCAGGGCACGCAAAGCTTCGCTCGAGGGCGCGCATGATGTCCTCCGGGTCCTCTGCAGAGATGAGCAGCGACGCGACGGACTCGCGTGCGGCCCCACGGAGCGCGCTTGTCAAGCGCGCAACATTCTCTGCGGGGGTGTATGAGAGTTTAGTAGTGTCAAAAAGTTTCTTAAATTGAAGCCACTGGGACGCATTGCCAGTAAATGCGAAAAGCTCTATCTTTGTTCTTTGTGTCTTATTCTGTGCGACAGCCAAGGACTTCGCTGCAGCGGCAGAAATTCTACCCACTATGCAACCACGGCAGGTCGGGGACAGCAGAGAACCCGCTTTAAAAATTGGTGACATTATATTCATCGTGGACGAGAACATGCCGAGAGGAACTTGGCCACGAGGCCGTGTTTCTGGAACTTTTCCCGGCAAAGATGGAGTAATTAGAGTGGTGGACGTAGCCACCTCAGGTGGAATACTTCGTCGGCCGGTCAAGAAGGTTGTCAAGATTTCCACATAGGAGACCCATTGCATTATTTTGTGCACCATCATGCACAAGGGGGTGGAATGTTGACAATCTTCTTGGTGTTTTTGTGTTGTCTATTTTTTATGTTCTTTTTTGTTTGAAGTGATATGTCAGTTTTTGTCTTAGCTTTACCTCGTAATTGAGAATATTTCTTACTTATTAGATTTTAATTGCCATTCCTTAGTTTTATTCCACCTCACCTCATAGAATCCCATTATAAATATACAGTCCATTCCTATCGTCAACATTTTTGACCGTCGAAGGACCAAAAATGTTGACGATAGGAATGGACTGTATATTTATAATGGGATTCTATGAGGTGAGGTGGAATAAAACTAAGGAATGGCAATTAAAATCTAATAAGTAAGAAATATTCTCAATTACGAGGTAAAGCTAAGACAAAAACTGACATATCACTTCAAACAAAAAAGAACATAAAAAAATAGACAACACAAAAACACCAAGAAGATTGTCAACAACTAGGATTATAGATAGGTGCTCGATTTAGCATGATTAAATTCAGTTCTGAATTGAATTGTAGATTGGTTTATTCGGTGAAATACTAATTTTAACATAGCATATACGCATAAATTTCGCGAACGAGTAAGTAGAGATGTATGATGCAATGTGAGTCTAACTCTCATTGCTAAAGATAGTATAGCAGATATTGCATTGACCAGGGAGAATATGGCTATGGAAAAATTCCAACAAAAATACTGTCACCACTTTTCCTGACTTGGGAAATTAACGGAGTACTAGATCAGTTGTTATTCCTAAAAAACTTAGGTATTTATAATCCACAAACTTTCGTAAAGAAAACAAATTCAAGAAAGAGATTTCAACCTTTTACAATTTTAAATGCCAAAAGCGATCTTGAATAAATCTTCATTATTTTCTCCGTTTTGTTTGTGTAGATGGTAATTGGGCAGGTTCCAGATGTACAAGGTATTGTCAAGTTAAACAGAAATGATTATAAAGGCCTACGGAGAAGGTTCTCAAACATTCACATAAAAGGGTTATATAAGTCCTCCAATCCTTTTGTGCTGGGTCAAGGTCGGAGGATAAGCGGTTTTCAGTCTTACTGATAGCGATAACAAAATATTATGTGTTTGTATTTATATCTTTACGGCTCAAATACTAATGACAATAGTCAATATTTTACAACACAAAACGTTTTCTACCTATCTTAGAACTGCTGTCTTTTGAGCTCATAAAACCATCATCTGCCTGCCTTTTCCGAACTGCCTTTTAACATGGAAAGAGTCAGTTTCTGACCTGCACAACCCAGTAACTGCTGGGTAATACTTGGTAAGACTACTTGTTAGACTTTAGAGCCACTATCTTATCTTATCTGGGGCCTAATTCTGCTATTTTAATAAATTCGTCACTCCAACACGATTCCATTCAAATTTAGCAGATTACGAAAAAAATATGCTAAATTTACAATGGTCCGTCGATGGTCTCGCAATAAAATTGTGTTTTAATCGTATTGGCATTATTATAAAACCATTCGTACAAATGGTTTTCGAAATATACTACTAATTGCGAACCTTTATTCATGCCAGATTTCATGTACGAGATTAATATTCTATGACATTTCTTTCAATGGAGTGTCAGTGGTAGTTCATTGAGAAGTCATAATGACGCCATTATGTTAGTAGATTACCAAACTTGTCATAGTAACCTGGCCATAGTAACATCAAATCCGTTAAAACTGACTAAGTTTTACTAACGACTTGGTCATGGTATGTAAGGGATGCACATCCATCCACAGGCCTACCTCTCATTAAGTTGCTTACCTTGAAGATTCACTTGAGCGTTTTTTAACAACTATTATAGCTGTTTGCCGATGAACTAAGCTCGTTTAAAATGTGCCCTAATGGAGATAGATTAGGTGCGAAAATAGTCTGTATTTATCCCAGTATTCCAACAGGCTCTTTAGATGAATAAACAATGGGAGTATTCCTGTTATTAAGTATTCGCGTAATGTAGAATATTCTGTTGTTTTCATTATTCTGGGAGCGAGCGGTCTTTGCTTTATTATGAGGAGAATTTTGAGGAATATTTAACTGGTTCTTGTTGTATTCAAATATATACTTGTTACTGTCGGTAATAACTTTGTTTACCTAACACAACCATCATGACAGATTTTCTGAAAGAGTAAGCAGATGTGTGTATCACAGCATCAAGCTGATTTGTGGTGGTTTTTGTCGCACTCACGAGGTGCGACTTTTATGTTTTTTTTTTCGTTTTAGTTCCGTTCTGTCTAACAATTATTATAATGTGGTTCTGTTGTAAATGCGTTGTATGTTGATTTTATTAATATTTTTTCTATCATTCTTCTTTCTAGTTTATTTCTATCAAATGGACCCAAATCTAAGCTTTGGGAACTTCTGAGAGATTCTAGATGGAAAAAACACTATAATACTGGCCTGAACTAGGAATCAACCCGGGCTACTTGTGCTTGGCAATCACTAGACCAACGATGCAACTTATAATATTAGCAAAGATTCACGCTTGTATTCTCCGGAGGGTCAGACAGTGCTCTCTTGTCCACTTGTTTGTTAAAAGGGAGGGCAGTAAAAACGCTGGACTGCTTCCAAAAAACATTTCCTATCACAAAAGGTGAAGCTGGGCTTCTTGTGTGCAATAAAGAATAAGAATAAGAAAGATTTCAACAACACTTAGGCCGACCTTGGCACTAATCTCAAAAATAAAAATCAAAAACAAAAATAGAATTGGCGTTTTTTCTAAGTTTGGCAATGAACATTTCATTTTAAGCTTGATGCTAAATACTTTAACTTTATGAAACGAAAAGCTTATTCATAAATTAATGTTTTCTTTCGTTTTATGAAAATCAGTTTAAGACAAAGTTATTCAAAGTAAATCGTTTAACTTGAACTTGGTATTTACATTACAATTCTCGGCAGATAACAGCTTCCAAGTTTAGATTAATATCCGCCATATTGGATCTTAATTACGTCTGCAGAACTTCCATGGCTGGACATCGGACCTTCTTGCGGTAGACTGTATTTCACAGCTCAAGAATCTTATACAGGGTGCTTGTGTCTGGCCCCGCCATAGCAAATTCGTGCATAGAGGAAGTCATTTATTAGTTTGGGAGATATGTCAATTATTATACTTTGTTGAGATTTAGAGATTTTTGTATTATTTTTGTAGTTTATTATTGTTTCCTGGTAGTCATAAACATTGGCGATTAAAATATCTCGGAATTTCCTTCAAATTAGGATTAAAAAATAAAATTTAAGTAAGCTTTTTATAAATAAAAAATCCTAACTATAAAGTTTGAAGTAGGAATCAATAATAATTAGCAAATAACCTCCGCTATATTCGAATTTGCTATGTCGTTTCCAGATTCATTCAGCCTGTATATTGCAATCAATAGCTGCATCAATTAGTATGAAAAAAAAATTACTTGCAATAATGAACGTTTTTCGTCGTTTGTAAAAAAGAAATCCGCTGAAAATGTAAATGAATGATAATCCGTTTTTTTATAACCGACGAATTGTTCACCCAAATTATGTTTACTACCACCAGTTTGATATAAGGAGGAGCTCGTGGCTAAATAATAACAGCCGCTCGGGCCGATCTTTAGGTTAAGCCGTGCTTGCCTAGGTTGGTCTGTAGATGGGTGACCACCCTTACATACCGAGTTTTCTCCGTGCCGCGGAAAGCACGTTAAGCTGTTGGTCCCAGCTGTCATTTGTCCATCTTTGGCAGTCGTTACAGGTAGTCAGTGGCCCAAAAGTCTGACAACCCGTTTTACCAAGTGGTGTCGTATTACCCAGTATGAACTGGGTTGTGGAGGTCAGATAGGCAGTCGCTCCATGTAAAATACTGGTATTCAGCTGCATCCGGTTAGACTGGAAGCCGACCCCAACATAGTTGAGAAAAGGCTAGGCAGATGATGACCACCAGTTTAATATAAAACTTTACAAAAATATCTTGCTTTGCAAAAGCCTCCTGATATCGATGAACTATAAATACGTAGGTAATTAGTTCTTCATTAGCGTCATATTTTTTGTACTACACGACTTCTTGACAAAAAGGGCAAATTTAAGTTCTAGAATATTATAAAAGGACATACGAGTATTATGAGCTCTATGAAGAAACTGCCCCATTAATATGTGTAAAAGAGATGATGTTAAGTAAATTTGTTGAGGTATGTACTTAGCAGAAGATTAAAGCTAGAACAAAAGGCCCCTTAAAAGACTTTAAGACAAACAAGACTGGACATTGTCCAAAGGATTTCTCGTTATTGACAATAGTCCTTCGAAGATTAAAAATGGTCGGACTTTTTTATCATCTTACCATTTTAAAACGTTTTGTAAGTATTTTTTAATTTAGTAGGTCATGTAAAGTAAATGGAATAGCAAAATTATACATATTACTGGTTATTAAAAAAAATCCAAAAAAACATGTAAATGAATATACGACGTTAGATGGAGCTCTTGGCTAAATCATAACAGCCGCTCGGGTCGATCTTTAGGTTAAGCCTTGCTTGCCTAGGGTGATCTGTGGATGGGTGACCACCCTTATGTATAGAATTTCCTCCATGCGTCGGGAAGCACTTTAAACTATTGATCCCGGCTGTCATTTGTCGATCTTTGACAGTAGTTACAGGTAGTCAGTGGCCCGAAAAGTCTGAAAATCAGTCTTACCAAGTGGTATCATATTACCAAGTGATAACTGGGTGAGGTCAGATAGGCAGTCGCTCCATGTAAAATACTGGTATTCAGCTGCATCTGGTTAGACTGAAAGCCGACCCCAATATAGTTGGGAAAAGGCTAGACAGATGATGATGTTGTTACGAGCGAAGTATTTTGGACCCTGTACAATAATGAAGTAAGTCTTATATCAAAGTTGCAATTGTAATTCTACGAGATCACTTTTAAATTTTGTAATTTTTTTAGTTTAAGTTTTGTAAATGTGTATAATTGTTAGTGACATAGTCAGTATAATTATTTATAGTAAGCATTTATTTATGATACATTTATGAAAGATAAATCTGGCTCTGTTATGAAACAGTAATAACGTAAAGTAGTCTAGTTTCGACTGCTATTACAAAGCTTTTAAAACAATAAACCCTTTAGTGCTGTAGTATAAACTGTTTCAAAACAAATCTCCAAGTACCACCACCAAACCGACCATTAAAAACTTTAATATTATGAATTTTATTTAATCTTAATGATTGTTAAGAAAATTACATTTAATGTACAGCATCGTGTTAAATTGGTTAAATGAGATTACGTACCTTTATTAATAAACTTTTATATACAGGGTGTATTTCACCTCATCACAAAGCCGTTAACCAGGCATTCTGTATATCAAACAAAGTAACTTTCCGCAAAAAATATTGCTGGGAAACAACGTTTTTTTTTGAGGTTATAAATCATGTTTTGTGGTATAACTCAATGTAACGCACTCAAAACATTATGCGGATGGATGGATTGAATAGTACGGAGGTCGTAGATATATATAAAGTAAAAATCATGCGATAAAAAGTGGTATTTGAAAAAAAACTTGTAAAAATCTTGCAACTTTGACCCGCAATATCTCCGTAACTAGGAGGTTCCCAGATATAGTGTAGAACAAAAAAATGATCAGAATGACGAGGGGAACAAGTGCCTCTCGTATTCGTTAAGAGGTGTTTTACACCCTTTATACCACCTTAACCTTTGTTTTAGAACAATTATCATCATTATCATTTCAGCTGAAAAAACGTCCATTGCTGGACATAGCCCTCTTCCTAGTGTCACCACATTGCCCGGTCCCGAGTGACTCGCATCCAACGGACCCCTGCAACTTTCACCAGGTCATCGGTCCACCTAGTGGAAGGCCTTCCAACGCAATGTCTTTGGTTTTTCTATAAATCTGTATTAGAACAGTATAAATTATTAAACAGTTAAACAATATTTTAAAGAAATTATAAACCTAACTCATTTAAAAAAGCTGATAAAATCTAAATTTATTATTATCCAACTCCGTAGCAGCGTAGGCCGTCGCTACGAATCACGTAGCACCGTAGCACCGCAACCGCGTAGCACGTAGCACTTTTCTTAATGAATTAATATAAAGGTAGTCAATAGGTACCCAGAGTACCAGACATGAGCTCATGGCTAAATAATAACAGACGCCCGGGGTCGATCTCTAGGTTAAGCCGTGCTTGGCTAGGTTGGTCTGTGGATGGGTGACCACCCTTATGTATAGAGTTTCCTCCGTGCGTTGAAAAGCACTTTAAGCTTTTGGTCCCGGCTGTCATTTGTAGACTTTTGGCAGTCGTTACAGGTAGTCAGTGGCTCAAAAAGTCAAAAAGCGGTGGAATCTTACCAAGGGGTATCGTATTCTCAATACTAACTGGGTTGTGGAGGTCAGATAGGCAGTCGCTCCATATCCTGGAAGCCGACCCAACAATTTTGGAAAAGGCAAGGCAGTATAGATTTTTATAGAAAACACGACTTTGATTGCTTCGGTAGTATAGTGATTGCTGAGCATACATTTTTCAGTAAAAGCGTTGGAGTTTGGATGGTGCCAGGTTGAGGGTAATTAGGCTCTCCACCTCTTATATTGGACTTTAAAAAAACATAACTGTGGAAATGTGGGTGGACTGTTGGGTACACCCCTTCGGGTGTAACAAGCGTGATACTATGTATTTTCACTTGACTTCAATACTCCTACGCTTATAATTTTATAGTTTTTAATACCCAATTAGACAATGACGCAGACTCGAAGTTTATTTAAACTTTCCACTCACTGGAGCTAATTTTAGAATTTAATTTTCTAATTTTAGCTTTCACGTAGGTTCTATTTGTTTGGCAGGCTTTATCTACGCCTACGTTAATTGTAATATCAACCAACAATGTGTTAATATTCATAACTACACGCCTGTTGTTGCCCCAAGGGTTTAGGCAGAGGTATCTAATAGTACACCCACATTTCGACAGTTATGTTTAAGTCCCAGTCCCATGTGATACGGGCGACCCTATTGGCATCAACTGGGCACATCCGGAGACAATGGAGAGGGCTATGCTCGGAGCTCTTGCGTGATCGAATCAGAAACGAAGACATCCGCAAGAGAACCAACGTCACTGACGTAGCCCGAAGAATTGCTAAACTTAGGTGGCAGGGGCCAGGGCACATTGCTCGCAGAACGTATGGCCGATGGGGCCGAAAGTTCTGGAGTGGCGACCGCGAACCGGAAGACGATGCGTTCGAAGACCTATCACTAGGTGGACCAATGGTGAAGGTTGCTGGAATCCATTGGATGCGAGTCGCACGGGACCGGTCAATGTAGCGACACTTGGGGGAGGCCTATGTCCAGCAGTGGACGTCTTTCGGCTGAAATAATGATGATGATAGGCACATCCAGACTTCATGACTGCTACTGGAAATTCCCGATGGAAAAATTAAGTAACATTTTGCCTGACCTGGGAATCGAACCCAGGATCTCATGCTCAGCAGTTGCGCTTGCAACCACTAGACCAACGAGGCTGATATCTGGTTACCTGGTTGGGTTTTTTTAAATATTTATCTCGAAAACATAATGCACAAAACAGTACAATTACTAGTGTACTAATGAGTACATCGCTGCCTTACCCTTCGGTGATTATAAGACGTAATGGTATGTTATTACTAGAGGTATCTGTATAGAAGCTCATCGGGGAAATACTGTTTCATTTACTATGCGCACAGCCGCAGTGTGGCTTTCTGCCACTGTGAAATAACCGGGAGGAAACAAGAAAATATCGGGAGGAAAGTGCTGAGTATGAATATGGATGGGTATAAGAGTAGAGGAAGAAACGATGGATGCTATGCATAACTTGAGATGACGAGCTAATATCACTTCGCCCAACCCAGGAATCGAATCCAAATCTAAGACATTATTTTGCTTAGCAATCGCGATTGTGACTACTCGATCAACGAGGACAAACATCCAGATTGTGTCCATCTGGCATGATTGAGTAACAAACGTCCAAGCATCGTTCTTCGCATTTATAATAACAGTAAGATGACCAAAAGCCCATTATAACCTCTTGCAATCAGATGTAATGCTTGAGTTTTCCACCTGTTATCGTAAACAAAAAAAAAAAACAAATACTTAGATCCTAAGCTAAAGTGGGAGGGAGACGCACCGGGCGTAGGGGGCCACGTGGTGGCAACCGGCCACCGTAGATGCGGACCTGTGGACGGTTTGCTATGGGCTAGCTAGCCGTCCGTCCGTCTAACGACGACAGGCCGTGTCGACGGAGCGTTCGTGTTCCACGCGCGCCTCAAAGAGATGTCAGCATAAGGGGAGGGGCCCGCAAGGGCCGAAGACTGCCGGGGTTGCGGGCCTGTCCGAAAGAGATACCGCGGCCCCGGAATAGAATAGAATAGAATAGAATAATCATTTATTCGCTAATGGACAGCACAACACAAAGAGCAGCACATACATATAGATTATAACAACAAACAGCTTAACAATTAAATTAAAACAGCTCAACTGCGCTGAACATGCCCATAACGAAAGGGTGGCCAACTCAGCATATGCTGGGTGTAAAACACTCAGTGCTGGTTTTCAGTAGGCCCCCCGCAGTGACACACGGATGAGGGTAGTAGGTGGTAAATAAATAATGTAATTATATTATATGGGCATTTATAAGTGTACGTAATAAAACTAATAAATAAATAGTATACAATAAATATTTTTGTTACAGAGAAAACCTAATTTTATATTGGTAATAATAAAACACGAAGATACCTGCTAAATAATAAGTACACGGAACATAAAGGGCGAGGAAGGAACATGGATGGGTTTTAGTCAGTATAAGTCTGACACTCCCTCCCGCTCCGCCCAGAGTGGGAGAAGTCATTTGATGATTTCCCATCCTAAAAAAAAAAAAGTGGGAGAGGGCTGTCCATATCTGCCATATGCCCGACGAGCTGTGGGACGTCATTGTCTCCCTGTCATTTGAGATATGGGAACCTATTTATTATAAAAAATCTGAACCGTTGTATATGTGAGCAGAACAGCAAACAGGCTTTTCTGCTCACATACTTTAAGCGCGCTCTTTTCGCACGCTCACCTTCCCATTTTATTTCGCTCTTATTTCACTTCGTCCATTCTAAATGACAACGATATTTTTATTGCAGTAACTTGATACAAGATTATGTGGAGAATTTTCGTACTTAACGTGATTATGGTTAATTATAAGTGGACGTAAGTCTCACGTCAGCGCAGTTATTCACTCAAGATTTGTAATTTTAAATGTCATTGTATCTTCACAAGCAAAAAAAAACGAATTTCTTCTTGTATCATTACAGACGCACGCTATCACGTGATAGTTAGCTACTTATTATTTTTAAATCAAATACATTCTTAATTTGTTGTTCATTGTCGACGCGGTAGACCTCGCAGGAGATGGCGGGACGAGCTGGTCACAACCAAAGAACAGTGGGTCACTTTGGCCCTGGATGGAAGAATATGGAAGTCACGAGGCCTTTGCCCGGCAGTGGGATGATATAGGCTAACGGTAACAGTAACTTAGCTCCTGACTAGTTTTACTAGTTCGTCTAATAAAAGTACTCCCATATTCTCCATGTTTCCTAAAGAAACAGACTGGGTCAGTTGGTAACTAGAAAGTATTGATATTGTAGCTATTAATAGCTATCCAGGTCCGACGCGAATTATTTAGCGAGCAAATGTAGGTCGTCGGCAAAGAGATACGGAAACATTTTTACTGAAACTGTTAGAATATTCCTGGAATTTTCTTTCTGTTTTCGTATTATTGTGTCTAGGACTACATTCTGATTAAATCTCTTGATTTTACAAAAAATATTCGCTCATGAAACAAAAAATAAACAAATTCCTATGCACCATGTCTAGATTTAAAAAGCTGTTCTTTTGATGAATAGGATATGTCGTTGATAGGAAAAGTTCTTCAGAATGATGAGTAATACTATTATGTATTTGGAGTTGAACCACGTCTTGCAGGACAAAATAGCAATTTTCCATGCTCCATCCTGTTTTGTCGCTCAGAACCGTCATTTGCTGGAGCGAGAAACAGAGCTTGTCGATGCTGGGTGCGATAGCCCTCATAAATTACTATTCTGAGCTACAGAAAAGGTCATGCTAGTAATTGCAAAAAAAAAAATATATAATAGGTAAATTGCTACCCTATGCAGGGTTCGACAGTCTCGTCAAGAAGCCATCAACCAAGCATTCTGCACATCAAATTTACGCAAAAATTGTTGCTGGGAAACGACTTTTTTGTGGGGTGAAAAATGATGTTTTATGGTAGAACTCAATGTAACGCACTCAAAACATTGCGCTGATGGATGTATTGAAAAAAATCTCACGTTAAGAACTTGTGTTTAAATAAACGGGTACGTATCATAATCCCGAATTTTAAAATACCGATGGACGAAATCCCGAAAATTGAAACGCCGAATGGTTGTTTGGTTGAAAGTTTAAAATCCTGAAAGTTCATTAGGCCTAAAGTTTGAAATCCCGAAGTTCAAAATCCCGGAGTTTAAAATCCCGTTGTTCAAAATCCCGTAGGTCAAAATCCCGAAAGTTCATTTGCCCGACAGTTTAAAGTACCGAAGTTCAAAATCCCGACAGTTTAAAATCCCGAAGTTCAAAATCCCATAGTTCAAAATCCCGAAATAGTCACCGTTTCCGAGAAAAATGATTTGCAAGCATGCAGCATACAGCAAGCATACAGCAAGCATGCAGCAAGCATGCCGCAAGCATGCAGCAAGCATGCAGTATGCAAGCATGCAGCATGCAGCAGGCATGGTTTCTGTCACGGCTCCGACGCTGCGGGGCTCCGGCGGTCACACGCGAGCTTATCGTCGCAGAGGGTTTTAACACTCACCACCGCAGCTTCGGCTTGCTGGCCGGCTAAAGCCGGCCAGCCTCAGCCGCAGCGGCAAGTGTTAAATCCACCTGCTCCTCAGCTCGCGGCCCGCCTCGCCCCTCCGCGCCTACGCGGGCTTAAATTACACTCTCGGGGTAGGGCAAAAAAGACTACGTGGAGTCGGTACTCGGTTCTGCAGCGATTCATTTCTGTCACAAAATTTGTGCTTATAGGAAACCATAATCATTTCTTTATTTTTGGAATGCCACAATAAATATCTTTGTTTCAAATGTTGTTTTATGACATAAAACGATAAATAATGAATTGTTTGTCAAATAATACGTTATTAAATAAAAGATTTCGTTCATTAGGAATTTCGTCCATTCGGGATTTCATCCATCGGTATTTCAACCATCGGTGTTTCGTTCATTCAGGATTTCGACGATTCAGGATTTCATCCATCGGTATTGCAACCATCGGTATTTCGTTCATTCGGGATTTCGTCAATTCGGTATTTCGTCCATTAGGGATTTCGTCCTTTCGGGCATTTGAACATCGGTAGGTATTTTGTGTTTCGATATAACGACTATCGGCATTTAAAACTTTCGGTATTTTGAATTTCGATGTTTTGGACGTCGGTATTTCAATCATAGGTATTATGAACTTTCGGGATTATGATACGTACCCAAAAAAACTTGTCATAATTTTGGAACTTACACCCCCCACCCAATATGCATGCATGTAACTAGAAGGTTCATCATCATCTCAGCCGAAAGACGTCCACTGCTGGACATAGGCCTCCCCCAAGTGTCGCCACATTGACCGGTTCCTTGTTACTCGCATTCACCGGATACCAGGTCATCGGTCCACCTAGCGGGAGGTCTTCAAACGCATCATCTTCCGGTTCGCGGTCGCCATTCCAGAACTTTTCGGCCCCATCGGCCATCCGTTCTGCGAGCAATGTGCCCTGCCCACTGCCACTTAAGTTTAGTAATTCTTCTGGCTACGTCGGTGACCTTGGTTCTCTTGCGGATGTCTTCATTTCTGATTCGATCACGCAAGGAAACTCCGAGCATAGACCTCTCCATTGCCCTTTGGGTGACTTGAAGCCTTTTGATAAGGCCCATTGTGAGCGACCACGTTTCGGTCACGTATGTAATCACTGGCAACACACACTGGTCATAGACTTTCGTCTGCGGTAAGTTGTACGAGAAGATACCGCGCAGCTTCCCGAACGCTGCCCAGCCGACTAGAAGGTTGTGTAGAACAAAAAAAATTACCGTAATGACGGGAAGAACAAGTTAAACTTCCTTAAGAGTCTTTATACACCCTGTATATGTATATAGTGTGTATGTGCAAAAAGCGGCAATTAATAGCTACTGACACAAATATAAACTGATACGATAACACCATCTATGTGTTCTTGTTAATCATGTCGATCTCCGCCATTGTTTTCGCAATTATCGCTTCGTAAACGAGGATCATAATAATAATATTACATAACTACCGATCATTAGATACTGTGGTTTATGGATGGTTAAGGGCGGATGTTATGATGCTAATCATCTTTCAAAAAATCATCATCATCATCTTCATCAAATCATCATCTTTTTCCCAAATTTGGTTGTTATCGGTTTCCAGTTTAACCAGAAGCAGCTGCAGGTATTTTAAATACGACTACTGCCTATCTGACCTTCATAACACCATGTTTACTATTCAAACCTCAAAATAAGTAGTAAACGTAGTAAATATCAGGTTTTTAGTGTTAATGAAAATGTATTTTTATTTTTGAGTCAAGAATACTTACAGGAAGCCTGCGTTTTCATCTCGCATTTGTTCAAAAACTTTCAAGTTCAATACATTACCGGGTTATCCGTCATCGTTACCGCCGATAGACATATGTCTCTATTTACTTCTGATCAACCGAGAATTCTATTTCAAGCAAAAACAGACTCGGCTTTTCAATTCTATCTACACTGGAGCGCAAAGAAAAAGGGTCGATTAGAAAATTTTCAATATCTTCAAAAGTACTACTCGACCTAGCCTTATTAAATTAAACACAGTTAGGCTTTCACGGTTTAAAACTAAACTTATATTGTCACTTAAGTCCAGTCCTGTCCTTGTCTCCAGTTTTGAGTATGCTCAAAAGTAGCAGCCGGCATCATACAAAAAACTCCAAAAAACTTGGTGATACTGTGAGTGCGTTTTGTCGTGACTTAGTGTCGAGTTCCAATAGTGCGCGTAGCGAAAGACAAAGAAAGAGGGTAGACAGATTTGTCTGCTCGCAACAATTTAATTTCCATCCACCCGAATACTCCAGTCAACCCGCGATCTTGGCGCTTGCAACAGCGTCGAAATATCGGGAGCTCAACTTAAAAAATAATCACGGAAGATATAAGTTTAGTTTTATTAAATTTAGACTAAATTAAACAATATTTTAATGTACTTAATAGATAGTTAAAAAAATGCATTCAAAATGTTTATTTTCCATAAATGTTAAATAAATAAAAATGCGTACAACGATCTTGAAGATTTTGTAACCGACCCTTTTTCTTTGCGGTGTAGTGTATTTCTCTACGTAAACAAAAAGTTTATATTTGAAAAATTAAAATCTAACTACCCACATAAAACAAATTGAATTCCTAACATTCATTGAATAGCCTGAATATAGAAGACCGATCGATCGGCGCTGACGTCATTGGTTCAGTACATACCCGTTTATAGACAACGAATATAAATGTGGTGCCTGAACGGAATTCATTTACGCTGTTTTGAGGAAGGAATTAGGTGCTCTTGTTGTCGTTTTTATTTAATCTATACTAATATTATAAAGCTGACAAAGAAAGTCTTGTTTGTTTGGTCGAATGCATTAATCTCAGAAACTACCGGCTGTGATTAAAAAATATGTTTGTGTGCGTTGTACTTCCTGGCCGCGCCACAAAAGTAATTTAAATCGAATTAAATGCAAAAAAAATACCGTAATGAAGGGTGTAAAACACGTATTCACGAAGCCGGAAGGCTCTTGTTCTCCCCATCATTGCGATATTTTTTTTGTTCTACACTATATATACCTGGGAACCTTCTAGTTACGGAGATATGGGGGGGAGGGGTCAAAGTTACAACTTTTTGACAAGTTTTTTTTAAATGTAAGTTTTTTTTTTTTAATTTTTATCACATCCACGACTCCCGTACTATTCAATCCATCCATCAGAACAATGTTTTAAGTGCATTACATTGAGTTCTACCACAAAACATGATTGATAACCTCAAAAAAAAAAAGTTGTTTCCCAGCTATATTTTTTGCGTAAAGCTACTTAGTTTGATGTACAGAATGCCTGGTTAACGGCTTTTTGATGAGGTGGTTTGCACCCTGTATGTTCAATATTGTACATGATTTTAAAAAAAGGAATAAAATGTTTTTCGAGATATTTAACAAAATTGGTGGCGTACATATATACTTTTTGTTCATACTTATAATACAAAACATCCATGACTCGGAAACAAATGTCCATGCTCATCACACAAACATTTGCTTCTACCGGGATTCGGGCCCAGGATCCTAAGAACGTAAGGCAACCTCACTACCGCTTCGCCATTCAGGCCATCAAAAAACTCTGACACTAGGTCAGGCATTAACTACACGAAAAAAAACAACAAGTGGGGGTCTTTACGGACTGCTGATAGAATTGAAAACTAAATAATCTATATCTGCTACGGCTTGTGCCCCGCGCACGCCTGGTGCTACGTCGTAGCGGATCGGCTACGAGTGCTACGAAGCGTCAGGTGACGGTCACCCGAGTTCCATGATTTTTGTTCACCCAAAAAATACTCAACGCCTGTTGAGCATTTTTTGGGTTAGAGAAGTTTGTACAATCATAGGAGCCGCAGTCGTAGTTAAACTAGGCGCTGCCCACCATAATAGCGTACTTGTCACCCTACGCTACCGTGTCCAACTAATCAAAGGACTGACCACTATTAAACAGTTGACAGAATCCAATAAGTGGATACTAAAGACGAATAAAGTGGACGGCTGACTGGATTTATTGACGTCACACTCGTGTCACCACCACGACCAATTAGATTAAGCTCTCGAAGCTTCGACTACTAAGTACTACCATAGATTAAAAAAACCAGATAGAGGCGAAAGTTATGGAGGATACTTTCCTTACACATTTTATTTACAGGTACTGATTTTGGAGAGTTCTGCGTACTTATTTTTGCTACATTTTGCTGCATCAGAGTATTTATTTCGTTAACTAACACTAATATTATTTGACGTAACATTTAATGACATGAAATTCCACGAAGTAATATCTGATTCCGTAACTTATGGAAACAAACACTGTTTTAAGCTTTCATGGTTTATAGCTAAACGTAAAATTATAAATATAAAATAAAATAATATTATTCACGGAAGATATCCTGTTAGCGACATTTAGACTGCGATGACCGTTTCCTACGCCCCAGAAAAAACTTCGCTTCTATATTCTTAGTCTATGCCGGCTGAGTACTAGTGATTCTATTTAAATTTTATCTCCATACTACAGCTCCGGACATTTTATCGACTTTTTATAGAAGTGGATTATGTCAGCGGCTCTTCACTATTTTAGCTGTAGATACTGTATTTATATTAAAGAATATTGTAATTTTTGTGCCTCATCTATGTTGTATACTTGAAGAGCTTGTGGCAAAATAATAACAACCGCTCGAATAAATCTTCAGTTTAAGAGGCCTACGGAGCATACGTTGTTTATACAAACGAAATACAAAAATAATTTGAAAATCAAACACATTCTTAAGGTAGTGTGTATTTATTTTGATTGGATTACAGAATATCTATGTTCCCAAACATATATTTTGAAGAGACAACGATATAAAGACGAGATATGAGGAATTTAAAATTTCCATAGAAAACTTACTTTTCTCATAACTCTTGTTTCAATTAGTGTCTATTACTACAGTATTACGGTTGTATGAACTGCGCACGCTCCGCTGGCCCCTTAAGCAGCGCTTGCCGTGATTGCTCTGTGGATGGGTGTCCACCCGTTACATACCGAGTTTCCCTCGTGTCTCGGAAAGCATGTTAAGCCGTTGGTCCCGGCTGTCATTTGTTGATCTTTGACAGTCGTTACAGAAAGTCAGTGGCCCGAAAGAATGGCAACCAGTATTCTTAAGTACTAACTGGGTTGTGGAGGTCAGATAGGCAGTCGCTTCACGTAAAAGACTGGTATTCAGCTGCATCCGGCTAGACTAGAAGCCGACCCTAAGATATTTGGGATAAGGTTGAAGAGATAATGATCTATGTTGAAGTCTTAGGAATTTGACATTATGTACAATACACCCATTTTCAGCACCACTTTTCCGGCACGCTCGCGCCAAAAGTTATTACTTTTCAGGTGTTTTGGTTGATGTAAATCGTAATATTCGCAGGCACTTAACTAAATCATACTGGTGTTGCGTAACATCTAAAAATATCAACAATATTATTTATCCGTACAGTAAACGAAAATAGAACTCCATTAAATGTTATAACATTTAATATTTATAGACTCAAATTGCCTTAGAGCAGGTTGTACGAAATGAATAAATTATTCAAAGGTAGGTAAGGTAGGTTTATTATTGTAGTACTGACCAAAAAGGGTCCCGAGCTATTTGGGCACACGCACACAATGACAGGAAGCGTTCATATCTCTCAGCAAAAAAATGCGTTTCGGCAATAAGTGGTACGCACTGGTTTAAAAAAAATCATAGACTGATAACTCTAATATGCATTTCCAAAAAAAAAAAAAAAACTTTTAAACGACAGAGCAAACCTTATACAAACGTTCAGAGGGTTACTCTTGGGGCGAAACGTTTGTGCTTATTCAGAAACACCAAGATTACTGGCTGCGGGACTGGTCGAAAGAGATACCGTGGCCTCGGAACGTAAAGGGCAAGGAAAGAACATGGATGGGTTTTAGTCAGTAAAAGTCTGACACGGCCGCTCCGCCCAGAGTAGGAGAAGTTATTCGATGATTTCCCATGCGTAAAAAAAAGACTAACGTCTTTCTGGTACAATACAATGTAACAAAAACAAATGCCTGTCACGACTGCGCACGCGCTATACGTGAATATGTGTACATACACATATACACGTATAGCGTGCGTACGCGTGCGTGTGTGCGCGTGTGTGCGCGTGTGTGCACGTGTGTGCGCGTGTATGCACGTGTGTGCGTGCGTTTTCACTCGTATGAAGCCGACCCTCTGTGCCTATTTACTCTATGTACCTGTAGTTATTTTCGTACACAATCTTAGTTCAATTACACCGAGCTTTAGACGACACTTTTGTTTTAATTGACAGTGTAATGTGCCACGTCGACTCTGGACCCGAAGTTAATTTAAGTCTGGGGCGGTTTTGGTCGAAAATACGAAATATTATTTATGAAAAATGTAAACTGAGGTAATTAGTTTAGTAACTGTGATGTAACAAGGTGTCTGGAGCTAATTAACTTGAATAAGTTCATTACTTTTTTAAAGATAATTTTGTTTGCTTATATCTTATGTTCTTATGAAAAACTTAAGTTTAACGTGATTCCTTCTTCAATATGTACTGAAACTTACAATATATAAGTAGTTGCAAGAAAATCCAAATCCAAATGTCCATTTTCACTATCAATAGGCAAAACTTAAGTCACTACCTAAATTAAAGCGGTCTATTGTATCTTCAACACGCTCTTATGAGCCTGCAAAATTCATTATATCAATTGAAAAGACAGTGTTATAGTATTTAGGCATGCATCTAGCTCTCTTTGTGTTGGTGTAAATAATCATTAGTCAGACTAATTAGGAAATCACTTATGAAGTGTAATAATTAGTTATCGATATCGATTATACGTCCTTCAAAACACATCAACAACATTTCCCTTGAGTTCGTATTTATAGAATACACTCAAACAAATGTACCAAGAAATGCGTAGTTATTCTTATTCCCGAGAAACGTTTTCTTTAGTTGTGCGTTAAATCTTATAATACCTTTCCAAATGGTTTTTCTCAAGGGGGTGAGCGCTGTCAGATGGAACACTAACTGGATTCTTAAGTACGAAAGTTATTTCTATTATAGATTTTGTAGGCAAAAAAACATTTGGCATTTTTCTTATAAAAACTATGAATCGAGCAACTATGAGTTACTAAAGTATTCTAAAACTTAGTAGTCGTAGAATGTTTATTGCAAAACCATTACAATATTAGACAAAATACATCAAGAATCAGACCATCCAAAATTCCTACCTCCTGTCTAATCATCTGGAAATTTAGGACTGAAGTTGTTACATTTGGTTAAAACGAATCTAAAATTATTTCCACTATTCAATTACTAGGTAACACGATGCCTCTTGTTCAGCTTTATTAGGGATTGTAGACAAAAAAACCGGCCAAGTGCGAGTCGGACTCGCGCACCGAGGGTTCCGTACAAAGTTTTTAAAGGACAAACTCAACTTTTCTGTTCGATCCCATGAAACAGCTATCGCACTAACCGCAAATAATTAGTTTGTAATAGTAAAGTCGCTTTTTTTATTAAACTACATATTTTCAGATTTTTCTCTTTGCATGTGCTGTATGTGTGAAATTCTAGGTCATCGGGAACCACCTTACTTTTAGGTTTCTGACCTTTTAGGGTACCTACTTCAGGTTGATCTAATTGTCCATTTTGGTTAAAAGCAAGTTTAAGACAGCACAAGCTAAGGAACAATTCCGAAAAATAAAAATTAAGGTAAATTTCGTTACTTATTTCCAAAACTGAGGGACCATAATATGTAGACTTTAGTACCTGGTATAAATTTAAACTAGCTAGGTCCAGCCGTTCCTCAGAAAATCGGTGGTGATAGACGGACGGACAGACCGACGGACAGACAGACGGATAAGAAAGTGATCGTATAAGGGTTCCTTTTGCTCCCTTTTGAGATACGGAACCCTAAAAACAATACAGGGTTGCGATTTAGTCACCTGTATCCTTCAAAGAGGTGAGCATACCCGTTATATTAAAACTCTCTCCTAAAGAAGAAAGTCATGAACAAAAATGCGTTTCAAATATGCATTGAAATAAGAGCTGTGAGAGAATTTGTTTTTTTTCCGTCGCCCTGTATATTACGACTGGTATTTAGGACCTCCACGGCACACAAAATTCCATTCAAGTATGGACAAATACCAAATATAGACATAACAATAAATAATGAAAGCACAAGAGACAAACCGATTAATATCAGAATAAAATTACTGTAGTGGGCCACTTATATGTGTGCCCCTTACCTGTTATTAGTAAAAGTACTTAGTACACGTCATACTACAATTAAGATGTTGTAGAAGGTTCACTTAACGTAGTGGACGAAACCAAGGTCATCAATAAAGGACAATATTTAAAGAAGTCAAAAATGCTTGGAAAGCAGTTGCTAAATTGACTGGCTTGCACACAATTTCATATTTTTACATACTTCTCGGACTGATTGCAGATCTATAAACCAATTGATGAATTGCTAATTCCCCTTATTGGCTGTAATTAAAAAAGTATCTATCTTAACTTGTAAGCCTCAATTATGGTAGATGCACCAAAGAACCCAGCGACATATTTTTTTTAGGTTATTTATAATTTGCAGGCCAGTGCTAGGGTTGTATGCTGATGAAAGAATTATAATCATCAAAATCATCAATACAACCCTCCAAGTTCATAAAGGTCGAGGAATGTCTTTGACCTTGAAAAAATCGTGGTCGTTCCGAGCCTTCTACATGTTTTTATTTGTTACAACATCGGCGCAATAGGAACATCGCGTCGTGATGTATTGAATACAAGGTACGGGGGTAAACCCCAGGGATTTGTGCTAAGCCTCAGTGCTCAGGTGTCATGACAACAGCCTCAGAGCTTGAAAGGAAAAGTACCCAGTTATATAATTGAAATAGGATAGAATTTAGGGTTGGACTGTGTGTAGTTAGACTGGGTTTTATGGACAAAGGCTAGCAACGGGAATGAGGAAAAGAAGAAACTTAGAATGTCGCCAATATTTTCTTGAGCCGTTTTCGAGAACGCGATTTAAAATAGGTAAACAAATATTGCTTATTTAAAATATATAAAGGGTGTAAACCTTTTTTTTTTTTTTTTTTAAGGATGGGAAATCATCAAATGACCCCCCCCACTCTGGGCGGAGCGGGAGGGAGTGTCAGACTCTTACTGACTAAAAACCATCCATGTTCCTTCCTCGCCTTTTACGTTCCGGGGCCGCGGTATCTCTTTCGAACAGGCCCGCAACCCCGGCAGGCTTCGGCCCTTGCGGGCCCCTCTCCTTTTGCTGACATCTCTTTGAGGCGCGCGTGGAACATGAACGCGCCGTCGACACGGCCTGTCGTCGTCGTTAGACGGCCGGACGGCTAGCTAGCCCATAGCCAGCAGTCCACAGGCCCGCATCTACGGTGGCCGGTAGCCACCACGTGGCCCCCGACGCCCGTTGCGTCTCCCGCGGCGGCCGGGAAGAGAGGATCTCTCCCTCTCTCGTTCCGCCACCTCCTTCGCTAGCATGACTGCTTCGCAGAAGGAGGCGACGCCGACGGCTTCCCATTCCGTCTCGCTCCGGACCATGGATTGAACCAGGGCCGGACGCGAGAGGTCGCCGCCGCCGATCGCCGCCACGAGGACACGGCGGAGCTCCGCCCACGCGGGGCAGACTTCCACCGTGTGCTCCACCGTGTCCTCCGGTCGATCCTCGCAGTGGAGACACCCGGGCGTCTCCTCCCGCCCGATTCGGTGCAGGTACCTCCCGAAACATCCGTGTCCGGTGAGGACCTGCGTCAGGCGGAAGGTGAGGACGCCGTGGCGCCTCTCCAGCCACTCCTCAAAGAGGGGACTTACCGCCACTATCGTGGCGTGCCCAAGGGTGTAAGCCTTAGGCGCGAATTATACAGAAACGGTGTACGGTGAAGATGCGACATATCATTTTTCGGTTTGGACCATACGAGTACCTGGAAACCTACTAGTTACGGAGATCTTGGAGGTCAAAGTTCCAACTTTGTCAAACTTTTTCAAATACAAACTAGTTTTTAAGGTAATTTGACTTGAATTATCTCCATAACCCGTTTTATATTAAATGCGTCCATAAGCGCAATGTTTTGAGTGCGTTACATTTAATTTTACCGTAAATACGAGATTTTTCTGCCCCCAAAAAAAAGTCGTTTCCCAGCAATAATATTTGCATAAAGTTACTTAGTTTGATGTACAGAATACTTGGTGATGAGTCTGTTTACACCCTGTAGGCTAAGAAAGCAGCACTTTCTTCATTGGTGTAAATTAAACCCTGTAAACAAAAAATGCCAGTGCCTACCTACTTCCGAACATCTTCAACTGTTAATGGGCGCTTATAATAAAACTCATCAAGTATTCACGAATCCCGATACGACGTGATACTGTTCATTAATAAATTAGTACGCGAGTTATATCGAATATTACTGTTACCTAAATTGTAGTTGAGGGTTTATTGGGTGAGAGGGGCCCGCAAGGGCCGAAGCCTGCCGGGGTTGCCTGTTCGAAAGAGATACCGCGGCCCCGGAACGTAAAAGGCGAGGAAGGAACATGGATGGTTTTTAGTCAGTAAGAGTCTGACACTCCCTCCCGCTCCGCCCAGAGTGGGGGGGGTCATTTGATGATTTCCCATCCTTAAAAAAAAAAAAAGGGTTTATTGGGTATTAGGTAGCAAATGTCACGGTCATTACATTTAGAGACGGAAATAGTCCTGTGATTATTTATTAAGAAGATCCTAGGGCTGTCAGACATTATTATGTACCACTATTGTACATAAAGTTTAAATAAATAAGTTATTTATTTTGTGAATAACAAAATATGGGCCTTCGAGTAGTTTTAGTATGTACTGCGATCGTATGCATCCTTGCTAACTTGAGCCGACTGCCAATATTTAGTAGATAGTATCAGATGCTAAAATTGCGTAAAAATTTTCGCTGATTTTTATACACATATATATTATGTTGCAGAGAATATTGTTATAAAGCACTGCTTGATGGGCCGTGCCCCCAAACTGGGCTCGCTTGGTGGATTATGGCCCACTCCCGTCGAATAGAAGAGTTTCAAATCCCAGTACTAGTTTCCTAGTACTGGGATTTAGGTGATCTAGGTGGGAAGATTATAAGCTGATTATGCAAAGGTTCCTTGCGTAGGCGTAAGCTATATTAGCTGTGAATACTGTGATTCGGTTTGATGTATTTGTACCTAGTTGAAAAGGCATTCTTTGCCAGTTAACTTTTGAGTTAAATAGGACAACATTGTGTTTAATGTTATTAGTGTAAATAAATATTTTCTTATTATTCTTAGATTTTATCTTTCAAATTAGATATAATCGTCGTTTCTTTGATCTTCTCCTACTCAGGAGTAGCCATCTTTCATGTTACAAACTTACTGCACGACTTTTTTCTCTTCTTGTTAGAGAACCGATTTCCACCCAAAAAAATATTTAATGTGGCACCATTAAATATTTTTTTGGGTGGAAATCGGTTAATTCAGATTTGTTTCGCTTTCTTCCTATCAAATAACAGAAAAAACGTAGCCAAAAAAATTTGGTCTTTATTAAATGTCACGTATTTAACGTGATCAAGACTAAAAATATAAAATAAAAACGTTAATTGTAAACCCATTGTTAGAACTCTAACTTTCTGCTTCTCTGTAATGAACAAAACTTTCCTAGATATTTCTTCGTAGTTTTCCATATAAAATTGTTTGCGTGGTTACTGGATTTCTATGAAACCACTTGAACATTTTCTCTTATTGTTTGAAACAAAGAGAAAACTTAGATGTTATTGAATGGAATACAACAAAAAATATATTTTCTGTACCTCTGGGTACTTATAAGAAACAATAACAAAATGTTATGGGGCAGACAATTATGGAAGCTTTTGACTCAATGCTGAAAATATAATATCGAAGTGCATTAAATATAAATGCATCAGTAATGCGATTAAAGTGGGCCATTCATGGCGGTATAAATACATTCAATATAGACTAGAGCTTGCCTGAAAGTTGAAAACCGGGTTTCGATCGATGCTGCTAGCTGAAAATAGTATATAAATGTTAAAACTTCATGCTATTTATAGGGAAAGCTTATTTAAGTTATTAATAACATATCCAACAAACGCGTGGGTGTATGTTTGTAAAGATATCGGAAAACGTCATGAATATTTTACTGAGAAAACTGCTACACATAGAATTAATTCATCCTTTCCCAGAATCTAGGTTCATTATTTCAAGCTTTTATTCAAATTGCTATGTTTGTGTATGTTTGTTTGAAATTCAGCTGCAAGATGTAACTTAAACAGTTACATCTTGCAGCTAAATTTTGAAAATAGTTTTCCCCAATCGTTTGAGCTGATATTTTGTATACCTACACGTTTCGTTTGGATGATTTAGCTAACTGACGTCATTCTAAATCCAATATGGCTGACTGCCATATATGGCAGACTATTTATTTTTTATGCACCCCCACATGATATGGGTGATAATTAAAGGCTTTGCATTTTTCGACTAAGAGGGAGTGGGACTATAATCCACCATGAGGGCCCAATGCGGATTGATACAACTCACATCGTCTTTAAATTTTCCGTTCTTGGATATGTCGACCATAATTGATTAAAAAAGGGGTACAAAGTTTTTGCTTCACGTATTAATAAATTGTCAAACGTCAACAAAGTCGTTACCATGACGACCAAGTCTTACGAATCGTACGCACGTCGCGTGTATCAACTACACGGTAGTGTATGTAATGTTTTATTCATTGATTCAATTTAATGTCTTTATATTAATAATTAAAAAAATACATATATTTTGCACTCCTTCTCTATATAAACTATAGGTGTGCGATATTTCATAAATTTCGTAAAAAGGGGTGCAAAGTTCCTCTTCACGTATCAATATTATGATAACAAAATGGAACGAGTCTTCAAAACTAACCTTTAAAATGTCACAATTCTTTTTAAATCAAGAAGACAGCTTCCATATCTACAAATTGCAGTCGAGCTGACCCCAGCGCCTGGTTCACTAAAAGGTTACTGCTATTCTTAGCATTGCTCTGACGTAAGCACTGTTAAATTTGTTACTATTTCAGTATTTCAGCGCTGAAATTCAGGCCAAAATGTAGGACAGATTCAGGTTGTTGTTTTAAAGTTTGGTTTAGAATCTGTCTGGGTTGTGTCTATAAAAAGATAGCTTTTAAATCAAGCTCTCCTATATCACTCATTTACTGCTTTATATTCTTTGTCAGTACAAAAATGCTAAAAATGTAGTAAATTGATGTATTTGTTTTCGTTTTCGTTGTCAATAACATCAGTCTAAACTTTTCTAAACTACGTTGGGATTGGCTTCTAGTCTATTTGGATGCACGAACACAGTAGAACATAAGGCATCTACACTAGGTAAGTAGCATAGTATACTTTCTGATTAATTTCGGTGCGGGATCCAAGACAGTTAAATTAATTATCTAGGACTTCGTCGAGCTTCATTGTCTCATCGCTTTTCTGGTCGCCACTGTTGATTCTGGCTTTCAGGAGTTACAGTGGTTTGGGTACAAGTTTTGGTTTCCCAAACCAAAACTTGGTTAGACTTTCTGCCAAACAAAAAAATACATGTCAAATACTTTAGGCGTTGATCTGCTTTTTTTTTAATAGCCAGATTTGTCCGATTCCTGGGCAAAGGCCTCAACCCATTCCTTACATAACTCTCGATATTGCGCCTCTTCTCGCCAATTAACGAGAAAGCTATCCAAAGCGTCCCGCCATCTTCTCCTCAGCCTGCTGTGAGCCCGTCAAGCTCCAGCTCTCAAGGCTCCAACTTTGCGATATGCACATGTGAAGTGAAAATGATATAACAATTTAATGAACCCGTCCATGTTCCCTCGTTTTATTTGACATCATCAGCCGTTAGCTGCCTCATAAGTTTATAATAGTGTTGAAACTGAGAGAAACGTATTCCGCCGGGAAATCTAAATGAACTTTACTCCGCTTTGTAGAATTACTGGCCAGTATTTGTGATTCGCATTTCAAATCACTGGACCAGAGCACGTTTTGATAATTCAAATATGGAACTGAAAACGAAAACTAATCATTTTCTGTTTCATCAGCTGAATTAAAAAAAAAGAACAGGTTCTATTGTTTGTTTGTACCGCATGTTTTTTGTTTTCGTCATAAGTCTTGAGTCTTCACACTCTTTCTCCCTTGTACACAGCATTCCTAAATTCAATTTGTCGTTATCTTTTCAAATTAGAAGTAACAAAAAAACAATTTTTTCAAAGTTCAACAGCATTTTTGAAGCACCAAAAATAAAATAAAACTATGCTATTGAAACATAGAAACGCACTAACAAGCCTTTTCAAATCAAATCTTTTCAATTTGTGCAGCGCAAACAAATATTCAAGCACATCATTCTGACGTATTTCAGTTCATGTTTCAAAGGTCGCACGATGCGAACTACAGTCCTTTTACAGAACTGCATCGCTGTCAAAGGCACAGTGATCTTTATTTTATTAGTGTAAGTTTGTTACCTACTGGGTTGGGGCCACCGACAAGTTTGGCAAAATCACAGTTCTCAGGTTCCGGTTGGGTTGTTGCTGTACAATGAGGTATTAATGTGAATGAACTGTACGTCGATTGCACGTGTCGGTGTCATCCGCAAATAGCTCGGATTTCATTTTGTATGTGTCCTTCATCGAATTTTATATGAATATCCGATGAGTGAATTTGTGTAGACTTGGATTAACTCCTCGTATATATTGTCACGCATAAGGAAAATCTCGTGAGGAAAGCTTTGAGTATGGATGGCTATGCCTAAGAGTAGCGGAAGGTCATAGATTATGATGTATGGACTGTGTTGAAGAGCATATGTAAGGCTGCGAAGGGGGTGAACCCAGATAGGCGCATTATTTTGTGTAATTTATTTAATCAACACTGCTCTCAAAACGGTGAAGGAAAAGAAAAAAAACGAAAAGGAAAGCGGCATGTCCTGTGGCAAATAATTCGGACCCGCACTGGGCCCGCGTGGTAGATTATAGCCCATTCCCTCTCATAGAGTGGTGGCGTGTGTCCAACAGTGGGACAGGGGGTGGTGGGGTATTAGTAAGCTGATGATTATGATGATGAAAGCCAAGTGTGATGCAGCTGCAGCGATCGTGCGACAGAGACAACTATTAAATTTTACTTTCAAGAAAAAGAAGCGATCCCATCAAGTTCATTATCCGGAAAAAATCATTATCTACCCCATGTCTGTCAAGAGTTATTTTCAAACACCTCAAAATTAGTAAGGAAGTTACTTATGGACTTTTCTCATCAGTGGTGGGTGACACGCCACTTATGTGTTGTAGGTAATACGTAATGTCCCATTTCTCACGTCTGAACTAATATTTCAAATTCCTCTAGTTAAATACGTTAGTTCCAGCAAATCTAATAGTCCACTGCTCCATACTATAAAGAACAAGTGCCAACAGAACGTGCAGGGCGGTCGCTGTCGGGTGTTATTACCCGGTCCGGATAAACCGGGCCGGGCGGCGCGGCGGACTATCTGACCCGGTTGCGTATTGAGCAACCATTGTGAGACCGGGTGATATGTTACAGGCAACGGTTATAATATGTTTTCACTCCTCTTTCTTGAAAAGACCGTCATAATAGCGTACCAGAGCGGGCGTAAAATTGCATATTATGCCCTTGGGACAAAACGTATTTTTTTTTTCGTCGTCAGTGTTCGAAAACGCATAAGTCTTTACTCATTATTCATAAAGAATTGACTTATTACTGTTCCATAAAAAAAATTAAAAAAATCACTCCTCATGCTCGAAAAGACCGTCATAATAGCGTACCAGAGCGGGCGTAAAATTGCATATTATTCCCTTGGGAAAAAAAGTTTATTATTTTAATTTTCGTCGTCAGTGTTCGAAAACGCATAAGTCTTTACTCATAATTCATAAAGAATTGACTTATTACTGTTAAAACAAAAAACATTTTATTTTAAAAATGGAACCAAACGCGCCGAACGCCGAACTCTTTGGCAGGATGTGTGCGTTGAATTCCAGCTACAGAAGAAATAAAAAAAGGCATTAGCGCGATTTTTTTATGATTTTTTCTGTATTATTTATTTGAATTATAAGTAGGTCCTTTTTAATACGTTTACCCCACAGACGACACGATGTTATATTCGTTTTCACAGAGAACTGAAATTATGTTGCCGGGAAAAAACATCTCATTTTTAATAACAGTACAAATTGTACATTTAATTTTAATAAAATAAACTATCATATTAAATATGGTTATTTTATTATCTCGCAATCGTAGTGAAAAGTGCGGTGTAACACACGGCGCTAAAATCCCATTATAACTCGGTTCCTATTTAATACCTCGTCTATAATGAGTCATTTTAACCCCTTGTATAAGACTTTTTTTAACTGATGATGCCTTTAGTTTCATGTCCCTGAAAAGTTCAATGATATTCACGGGATTTGATTTGATCAAGACTATGTATTTATCTCTTTCTTATAATAAAAAGTTCCATGAAGTTTCATGCCCGTTGTTTTCCATAGAGATCTCTTTACGGTTTGGACTAAAACGAATTTTAACTTTTTGACTAACTGACCTTCTTTGACAATTAAAAAGTGAAGTTTTTTTACTTTTCTTTGGTTTAATTATTTTGAACATAAGTCTTTCTTCATTTTAAATTGAGATGATCTCTAATTTAGAATTTACTGTCATAATTGATGTCAGAATTACAAAAAAGTTTTTCAACTTTTTCATTATAAAATTATTTTAGTCACTGCACACAATTTTTGAAACAAGAGAACTGCCACTCAAATTACAATAATTCTATTGTTTTTAAAACAAAAAAATACAGTATTATTTCACGACACTTTATAAAAATAAATTGGAGGTATTTGAACTCTTTTCTCTGAAGAACACTTTGACCCCTAAGTAAACTAATTTGTTAACTTATTTTACTCGACGTCCACAATTTATAACGGTCCAGCCTTAAAACAAGCACGCTACGCAAGATAACGTAAATTCGGATATTTTTATCGAAGATAAAACAATCTTTTTTGCAAAAAATAAAATCGAGTTCTCAAAAACACAAAAAACTCTCAAAATGTCAACATTCTTTAAAATTCTTATCCAACTTTCCTCTCGTAGGTCGGCTGGAAGAAATTTCTTTTAAAATAAGCAGTACCTTTATGCGCTTCGTCTTTTATGTTAATATATTTTCCTTTTAAGTATTTTGCGTGTACGTAAATAAATAAATGAAAAATTGCTTTAGCTTCAGAATTCGGAAAATTTTGTTTGTCCTCCTCCCTTTATAAGTCGGTTAAAAAAAAATTGACTGTCGCATTTCGGTTGAAATTTTTGCTAAGCACAATAATAGTCATTACTCCCAAAGTCTGTGCCCTGTTGATAACATAAGGTTCGTCCCCGTTCAGTCCCCTATAACATGGGACGTATATAAATATAACTGTCGGAATTAGCATGTATCTTTGCTTTCGGGGATAACTATATTAAGTTTTAAAATGAAATAAACATTAACAACAGTCAACAGTCTCTTGAATTCACTCAACATTTACGTCGCACGTTTGTGCCAGGCCCACAGAAATTCATTCACAAATAAAATATCACCGTGGAAAACTTTAAACACTGTTATTATTTAAATGAATGTGAACACGCGAAAATGTCGTTGGAACTCGATAAATATGCAAATGTAACGTTTTAATAATTGATACGAATGCTATTTCCAGACACTGTTCGCGTTAACTTGCTGACTTCGCTATCTGTGGTTGAATTGGTTAATTTTAAATGTTATGGGTTTTCCATCGTTAAATATTTATACTCGTAAAGATCTGAATTAAATAATGGTCACCGAAACGCTATAAAAAAGACTTTGGCATCTGTTTTCCATACCATTTGTATATCATCTGCCTAGCATTTCCCCATTTTTATTGGGGTCGTCTTCCAGTCTTACCTGATGCAGCTGAATACCATTATGTTACATGGAGCAATTGCCTATCTGATGTTCAAAACACAGTACTGGGTAATTATGATACCTCTTGGTAAGACTGGTTGTCAGACTTTCAGGCGACTGGCTACCTGTAACGACTGTCAAAGATCTACAAATGGCAGCAGGAGGAAACTCGGTAAGTAATGTTGGACACCCATCCACAAGCCAGCACTTGGCAAGCGAGGCTTAGTCTTGTACATCGACCTGTGTGGCTATTTTTTTTATCCATTCTCTATCTATCCAAAAGTTTTAAATCACACAAACGACAATCGAAAAATTGGTTTTACAACTTCAAACCAGGGGCCCAGTTCTGCTATTTTATAAATTTGTCACTCCAACATGATTCCATTCCCATCCTATTGTCATTTAGCTAAAGTTCGTAATCTGCTAAATTCACAATGGTCGATCAATGGTCTCGTAATAAAATTGTGTTTTAATCACATTGTCGTATTGCCATTATTATAAAACCCTTACTACAAATGGTTTTCAAAATTCTGCTACTAAATGCGAACATTTATTCATGCCAGATTTCATTTGTAATAGATTTTATTAATGTACGAGATTACCATTCTATGACATTTCTTTTAATGGACTGTCAGTGGTTAACCATTGAAAAGTCACGATGATGCCATTATATTAGTCGATTACAGAACTTGCAAAACTTGATCATTATGAAATCAATGATCGACTATTCTGACACTATTGTTATAGCAGAATTGAGGCCCAGACCAAAGCGATTGCCGCACGTATATGACTGTGACCGTCGCGTTCATATTGCTGGGCTATCCGGTAGAGAGCACATTTTCTAAACGAAAACTTTAAACGACGTGCGTTCACGGCTTCACACCTCACTCACAAAAACAAATAAGTTAAACGTTTTACATAAACTCAAACAAAACTGACACAATAAACCGCATTATATTATTTAATGCATAAACTGAGTCATTCCCTGGAGTTTTCGTCCATTTTAAAAGCTCTTAAATAAATTAAAAATCGATTTTATCCCAAAGTGGACGCTCAGGTATATGGCGCGTGATAATTGAAATGGATTCGTCCATTACGTGGCTTGTGACGCGAATCACTACTGTTTTGATAGCATCGTAATACGTGGTCACTGAAACTGGTTCATTTTGGTTGTTTTCCTGTTTTGCTGGCTTTGTATTTGTTCGTGTGGAGTTAGAATGCTAAAGAAAACGAATAAAAAACTATTGAAGGATACTTCTTTTGAATTGTCTTTACTAAAGACTCTTTTAACGTGCATAGATAGCTACATGGTTAGTAGTTAGTTAGTAGTGCATCACATATTTATGTATAATCTCAGCTGGAATGATGATAACCAAGGTTTTATAATAATATTCTGATTTAAAAGAGTGTTCTTGGCCGTTCTTCTCCATAGAGAAATCGAATGGCTAACTGCAGTACTTTCACGGTTATTACTGTAGCTACATTTTATTGTTATTTTTATTTCGACAATTCAAAAGTGCCTGTAACTGGCCAACTACCTACAAATAATGCTTTGATTTTGATTGACTACTTTACAACTGTGTACCTATCGACACGACAAAGACATTTTTGTTCACACAAATCAAAGTTTTTGGTACTAGGACATGCCGGTTTCCTCAAGGAAAACATCGTGAGGAAACCGGCATTCCTAGAACCAAAAATTTGAAGACATGTAGTAACATCTACCAACCCGCACTGGGCCCGCGCGGTGGATATGGCCCATAGGCCATACGCAAAACACGCGCTTTGATGTGGAGTTGCGGACACAAGCCCGTTGTACAATACAATACAATTTTCAAGTAATACTTGATAAAGTGCTAGTGAATTTTGCAAGCACATTGCTAGACCACCTACTACACGGTGAAGTCTATTGTACTTATTTATTTTGCTGTACTTCCACAGATTACATGATACGCTGTTTTTTTTCTATAAATAACATTAATTAAGCGTCTAGAAAGTCCTTGATCGATTTCCATTGTATTACAATCGATGTTTGATTGCGACCTTGGCAAGGTAGACCACTTGTTGGTAATGTTTTATTCATAGCAATTCGTTTAGTTTCATTGTGGTTTCATGCTCCGTTCTTGAAAGCTTGATTGATGGTGAAATTACATGAAAGCTACTTTACTTGTGGAAAAATTGAAGTTCTAACTATATTGAGACAATGGTGTCGATTCTGTTGTGCACAAACTAAACTTAATTTAGGCTATTGCTATCTTTTTCTTTGTAATAAAACGAGAAAGAGACGGACGTAATTTAGAGCTGTCAAATTTAATTCGAACTAATATTTCTATACAAATGAAGGGTGCACGTAAAAACATGTCGACTAAAAACACAGTGAAGCGCAAGGCAAAAACCAGTTTGATATTTCTAACTTAGTGCATTGCTACAGCCGTCTCTCGCACTTTAGTTCTCGTCTTTTAGTTAAAGATAGCAATAGTCTAAATTAAGTTTAGTTTGTGCACAACAGAATCGACACCATTATCTATTTTTCAATCGTTCTAACATATGAATGACTCATTTATTGAAAGCACCATTTCGTCTTCTAAATTTCATAAAACGGGGTGTCATTGCTTTTGTTTACTGACGTTTCACACAATATGCTGACCGTACCCATTCGAGGTCCACGCATTGTTGATTGCTAAAGATATGTCCCACCATTATCGTTCTAGTGCGTGAATGTCCACTGTTGAACATGGACCTCTTAATTATATACCGCAGTTAACTTTGATGAGAGTGGTAAAAAGGTATTTATCAAGTACATGTCGGAGATGGAGCAGGGTATCGATTCAAAATGTTATGTATCCGTCTTAATACGCATTTTTACAGAATCAGTGCGCACAACCGACGCGGTCTCGCTCTGGATGTCCATAGTCGCGTCCCGTTGCTAACTTTCCCGCCTTCTCTTGACATCTGTCAGATGTCAAACGTAACACGACAATTCATAGACAACCTCGGCTCGATCTACTGACTCTATGATATCTGTTATCGATTTGATATATCGACTAAGGTACCTCAAGTGCTAATAGATGATGCTAGTAGTATGTAAACAAACATTTTACTTCATTCCTCGACATACATATGTCCGTTTTTTGTTGAGTATTAGGAATAGTGATGTATAAAGGTAGAGGAAGATCAAAGAAACGGTAGATGGTCTGTGAAGGTCGATATGGAATTAAGGTGTCTGATGACGAGTATTAGAGAAGTATAGAAGATGAAGACTTGTTGATGACTTGATGCACATACCTACCCTAAATGCATTGGGATAAGGGCAAGAGCATAATGAAACATCGAAAAACATCTCATTTCAACCAAAATATACCTCTCCAATAATAAATTAAACGACCTCACTTTTCTGACACAAACACGAAGTATGGCATAACGATCCTCAAAAAGCATATAAATATCAAAGGACGAAAAGCGATTAACTACCTGTCAAAAGATAGCTCGCCAAAAGCTATCGATTCACATCTTTATCAAAAGAAACCTCATATCTTTTACGGTTCTTTTACCTAATCTTTTCCAACATATTAATTCTTTATAAAGATTCCGTTGATACAGGATCATTTGCCGAAGACTACCCTGGGAATAGTCATTAGAGGATCAAAAGCGAGCAATCGTCAATTTATCTTGGACGGCAAGACTATGAATATAACATGCCAGGTTTCGCTTTGGATTGCTTTCTGCCGCTCGACTTTGGTCTCGGACTATAAATAAGGTATTTCGCATGTTCCTAGGGATGTAGTTGAGATGTATTGGAGAATCTTTTTTGATGGGTTAATGTCTTCTAAGTGGTTCTTCGTTTCCATAATAGTGTCTTTAAAAACTTCATTGCTTGTCTTAGAGAGGTTTCAGACTAGCGTATTTGTAGCGGCTCAAGCGGTTACAAGCACGCCATATTACGCGTTTAAAAGATCGAACGCACCGCGTACACGCGCTTCTTTTGAGATTTTTGCTTGATGCAAATGACAGTCGTCAGCATAAGTGATGACTTAAAAATAAGCATAGTATGAGTATGTACGTCTTTAAGTCTAAAGTTCAAGGTGACGTTGCTTTTCTAAATAGCATCGATATGTCAAACTTGGTGTATTTATTTGCCTGCACGAATAAGTTAGCTGAAGATACGCATTTAGTGCAATCGTAATTGAATATCTTTCCATTTTCTTCCCGTTTTTATCCACAATATTCCATCATCTAGTACCTACTCGAAAGACAAATAAATCCCTTTTACAGCAAAACCTCTCTCATTTCGATAGATAAATAATAACAACCTATTATGATAAAAGCTTTTGGAGTATGTATCGCAATTAATCTGCTTAACATCAAATCCGTGGCTCGTAATACCTTTCAGTAAAAGACCTTTAATGAGCCAGCAACGCTAATCGGATTGGCCGTATTATCCCTGCGAGCTGCGCAGAGTTCCCCATAGCTACGAGTATCATTATTATAGCAAAGTTTCTAGAATGGCTGCTCTTGTACAGTCATCAGCATAAACAACATATTTATGTTCATTACTTAAAGCAGTTTTTGCTAAAACAAATACATATTTGATAAAGTAAAAACTGCTTTTATCGTTAATCGGTTATAGGTTGATAGAAAATACATAGGTACATTTATGGAAGGCCAGTTAAATTATCTAGAAATGGTTGGTTCATAGGTTCAACATATTATGTTTTCAACGAAGTTGTTTTTCATCATGTTCATGTTTGTTAAAATAGTTTTAACCGGTCAAAACTAATACTTTTAACATTGCACACACATAATATATATAAAAATACATTGCACACACATATATAAAAACACATGTAGGTAATTCTGTTTTACGAGATCAAGCTGACATCTAAAGTATTCCTGCTCCATCTTCACATACTAAATAGGTATGTGTTAACTGATTATGAAGTCAAAAGCAGTATTTTCTGATTGTTGTAGTAATAACTATAAACCGAAACTGTCTGGTACTACGTAATATACTCAAACTTATGTAGTAATACTGAATCTATTATCCAACCATACTATTTTATATACTCAAGTATTATTCACTGGGCATAACAATTTTGTAAAAATGAATACATGTTGATGCTCGTGACTGTACGCTATCGAGATAGTTAGTAGTATAACGTACGTTGCAATATGGCGGCTTATTGCCAAGCCTTCTTAGAACTTCAATGAATAGAACGGATAGAGTATGAGACGTAATCTCTGAAGATACGAGACGAGAAAAATTGCTGTAACGTTGCTGTTTTTGATATTTTACTCGATACATTTGTCGGTATGTTTTTGACATATTATAAACGAAACACGAACATGTCGCGAACATTCCAAATTACATTATCGTCAAATGAAACTCCCCTTTTTAAAGCTAATTACATAAACAGTGATCGAATTTTAAAAAATAAACGTGCTTACTTTAAAAATACTACCCGTTGGTTGAGAATACGTACCTGATTTTAATAATATCCATAATAAATAAAATATATCTATCTGTCTGCTGCTTTTACATCTACAGCTCCATGGTATCCCGCGAAAACCAAAGGGGTTTGAATTGGATTTTTTCCGCCATTTTGTTTTTTTTTTCAAAGTAGCGCCCACGCATTAGATCTATATAAATCAAGTTTTGTATGAGACAAAATGTTCTAAAGTGTCACGTTTCCAAGATATGAGCTATCAAAGTTAAAATCCACTCACTGATGGAATTTACAGCACAACTTTGATTTAGACCAATCAATTCGACCACGCTTCATACAAAAATGTTTCAAACCCCTTTCATACGTTTTCTTGCAATTTGCAAGTCACATGAAATGAAATTTACATGAACTTAGAGGGTTGTAATGATGATTTTTAAGATTATAATTCTGCAACTTCATACGTGTTAACGTGTAACAGCCGCGAACCATATTTGACCTGGCTGCATAGTGCAAAAAAAACTTTTAAAAAGTTGAATTCCGTACGAAAATTTAAATCTTTACAGTGAAAACTCCACGCTTTCACCTTAACGGGTGTAAAGATTTAAATATTTGATATACAGATACACCATGCATTCTTCCCATTTTGACCTATGGATCCCAGACTTGGTCTTTGACAAACATTCAAAAGTCCAAAGTAAAGGTCTGCCAACGTGCAATGGAGCGCAGCATTCTAGGCGATTCTTAGTTTGACTAACCGACGATGTACGCAACACCACACTGCGCTCCAAAACAAACAATACTGACAGCCGCTAAGCTGAAGTGGGACTGGACTGGCCACGTCTGCCGCATGCCCAATGAGCTGTGAGCCAAAATAACCACTTTCTGGAGCCCTGATACAGCCTGGAGGCGTCGCGGCAGACCTCGCAGAAGATGACGGGACGAGCTGGACATAACCAATGACCAGTGGCCAACATTAGCCCTCGATCGAATCAACTGGAAGTCATGGGGAGAGGCCTTTGCCCAGCAGTGGGATGGTGCAGGCTAGCAGTAACAATAACAGATACACCATGACCTAGGGTAAGATATGGGTACTTTTTATACCGGTAGTACGTTTTCCTTGGATTATTTTCGACTTGCATGTTATTCTATCTCCCATATATAGCAGACCTAAGTCAACATCGTTTTTCAAATGCCCTTTTATCCTTCATGAAATCATGATTCGACTACATAAAATAAAACATAAGAACAGTCGCCCACGTTGCCTCTATCCCTCCTTAACTGAAATGTATGTCACATAAAAAAGATAATGTTTCCTCGCTAGTACTACTTGATAACCGTAAAATCGTTTAAAGTCTTTCAGCCATTTTGTAACATAAAACAATTCTAAAAGTGAGTGGGAAGTCCTCCTACGTTACGTTATAAAATAACGTTATTTAATACACTGTTATAACAGTTATTTTCGTAACAATTAATGGCTGAAGAGTTTTAAAAAACATCGCTTGAAAGCGTGGGATAATTCAAGATTTTCAAGTTGTTTGAGTTCCCTACTTGAAACGTACTTCAATAAACTTGGTAAGAGGAACGATTTGATCTTTATTCTAGTATTTTCCAACTATTGTTTTGTTTCACAAAGTTGAGTATTGACATAATAATAACAGAACACGGGTCTGTCTACAAGGTTACGCAGTGCTTTTAAAGGTTGGTCCGTGGACGAGTTTCCTTCGTGCCTTAGAAAGCCAGTCAGTCTGACTGTCATTTGTAGATCGTTGACAGTCGTCACAGGTGGCCCAAACAAAAAAAAAAAAAAAGGAAAAAAAAAAATAAGAAAAAAAAACAGGTGGCCCGAAACCAGCCTTACCAAGGAGTATTGTAAAATCGAATACTAACTGTGTTTTAGAGGTCAGGCGCTCCATTTTAAATACTGGTATTCCTATTCAATACTACTGCATATTGCATCCGATTAGACTGGAACCCGACCCAATATAGGTGTGAGAAGGATAGGCAGATACTGATGCCGCTAAAATTGGTTTGGGATATACATAAGTACGTACAATATATTTTTATTCTTATTTCAGGTTGACCCACAATTACTACCGAAGTTATTGTGAAAAATTTTGAAATTATTGTTAAAACTGTTACCCAAATATACAGGGTGGAAACGGTTAATGGGGTAGTAAGGAGAGCTACCTTAACCGTATCCATAATTTTTCGTAAAATTTTGATCCCCATTCACAGATTTAAAATAAAATGTACAGTTAGCAAGAAAATTGCCATTTTACACATATCATTTTTTTTATGCCAGTCGATCCTGTTTCTAATAATTATACTGATCAAAAAGTTTTTCTAGACCAACCCAGGTTGGAGTATTCTAAAAGTCTAAGTCAGAAATTGCAAAAAATGGGTCATATGCCGCGGATGATCAGTGTTTTGTCCAATCATTAATTTTATAATTCTTCACGACGTATTCGCCGCGCACACGTCGCGAACTCGCCCCCCTTTCAATTCGCTCGCAACTCGCTAGTGTGATAAGGCTCTAATGCTAAAGTGAAGCGTTACTAACATAGTTTCAAGGTTTTTTACTAACACAAATTGTATTTTATCATATTTAGGTTAGTCGATGAGGTATATATGCATGTGGGTAAATAAATGTTGTTGTTATAGAACAGTTACCAAGCGACAGATTTGATGTACTAAATTACTATTACTACGATGACGAACTAAATTACTACCTTCTATGTACTAAACCATTTGACCGTTCAAAACATTAGGCACGAATATCTAATGAAGGCTTTCTATTTGATATTCCAACATTATTTAGATAGGTTACAAACAGTCTACGATTAAACAAACTTCTGTTTTCACTATAGTGGCCTTACAAACACGTCATATTTTTTTTGTTTCAAACATCAATTTATTCCAAACCAACTAAAAGTTTTAATTCTGTGTTAAACTTTGTAGCCAAACAATTTTGGCTTATTTTGATAATTGAATTTTGTGAGGAACGTTTCAAAGGAGAATATTAGTTATTGTGAATGATAAACGTTTTTGTGGTTTCTAGTAATTTTTGTGCATAAAACTATGCGTACATGGATGTAATAGTGTCGTGATATGAAGGAGTTGCGAGGTTTTGCAATGCTGGAAACAGTACTGCACAATACTTTATAGGTATTACTAGTGACACCGGTCAACCGATCACAAACGGCGCGCAGACAGATATTTCACCGCAAGCACCCGAAATTCTGCAGTCAGAGGTCGAACATGCCCTTGGATGTCTCAAGGATAGAAAATCGCCAGGTTAAGATGGAATTCCCGCCGAATTACTTATAAACCTAGATTCCGAAGGTGTCAAGCAGACAATAAATATCTGTAATTCTATTTGGAAGACCAGGAGATGGCCTGAATAAAGGAGAGAGTCCGTGTTTATTCCATTTCATAAAAAAAGGCTCTTCCAAAGACTGCAGCAACTACATGACCTTGGCACTCATTCCACATGTCAGCAAGATATTCCTGCACATCATAAACAACAGGCTAAGACACTTTCTTGAGCCACAAATTCCAGAAGAACAGGCAGGTTTTGATAACGGCAAAAATTATTGAAAAGAGCCGGGAATTTAGCAGCCCTGTATTAAAAACACAGGGAGTTATAATGTTTTATAGATTACACCAAAGCCTTTGATTGTGTGGAGTGGGATAAGCTGTGGGAGGTTCTAAAGGACATGCAGAAAACGCCTCAAAGTCTTATTGACCTACTTACTCTACATCACTGGTTCCCAACATGTGGTCCGCGGACCACTAGTGGTCCGCAGGAGCCTTGACAATGGTCCGCGAAAGAGTAAAATGTTTTTCGTACTTTTTAACTTGCACTGAAGATGCAAGCTCCCAACCTAATTGAACCTATCAGAGGCAAAATTCAATTCGATCGCTTTTGTATCCATCACTATCTTAATTTTAAAGGTTCTCATCACATCATCCATTTTTCGTATAGTGTGAGTTAAAGATTCATTCGCCTAGTTATAATCCCGTCGGTGTCCATGTTTATCTAGGACCATATGGTCCCTGTTAACAATGAACATACCAAAGTGGTCCCTGGTCTAAGAAAGGTTGGGAACCACTGCTCTACATCAACAACCGCTCTTTCGTTAAAATAGACACCGACTGTTCCAATGTGTTCTGCATGAAGAAAGGCGTTAGACAGGGATGCATCTTCTTACCTCTGCTCCTCAATGTTAACGAGAGTATATAATTCGCAAGATTCTTGAGGACTGGGACAAGGGGTTGGCAATTAGTGAAAGAAAAGAGGATAGCCTCTTTTACTTGGTCAGACCATCGTGATGGCGACCGGCCTCGCGCTCGCTTGAGGATATAGGTTCTCAAGCAAATTTCAGCAGGTGGTGATGGCAACTTTGAACCGGAGTAGATGGAGGCAGATTGTCCGCTTGAAGGGGTACAGTGACCACGACCCTCAGTAATGAGAGACCGACTGAAGAAGAAGAAGTATCAACCTATAATGCAATACTGCTGGGTAAAGGCTTCTCTTTGCTTGTGCTATTAGGTGCAGGTGTACCTCTCTCTAATCTCCGAAGTGTTAGATAGAGGTCTGGCTGATGAGATTACAGTTACAGATTACGTTATGTCAAAATTCCAAGAAACGCACACTCCATTATCCCGAGCCTCACATGAAACCCTCAGTCACGCTTGTATTTATTCCGTGCGCTGGCAACTATGTATTGTCCTCGCCACAAGAAGCTATTTTTGTGAACACACATTCGGGTTGGCAACCTTTGAATCAAATTTAAAAATGACAGCGTCATCGTCAGCGTGATCTTACTTCAAAATGGCGGCCCAAATGTTGTCCATGATGTCAGATGCGTTCCTGTACCACGAAATATTAGACGACACCGCTTTATATCGCCAAAATATAACCTGAGCAGGTGAAATTGCTCGTTACTTTCGTATTACACGTAGATCATTTGAGTTGATTGAATTTGGGAGTATTTCTTGTTGATTGAATTGTCGCTACGTATCTTGGTAGAAATTCTTTGTTTACGAAAAATATTGCTCCTCGTGGCGCAGACTATAGTTGCCCACAAGGCAGTCATTACTAACATTAGTTTTATTTAGTGTGTGACATGTGTTCATATACCGTGCACGTTGCAGCAAGTCAACCAACTCGTACAGTATTAAGGACTCATAAACATGTGCAGTGTATTTGAAGTTACAGCACCAACGTATTTATTTATTTGTGTATTTTGTAGCTTCATTGTGCGACCGCCGATATTAAACTTGTACAAAACATGAACCTATAAAAAGAAGAAGTGTGAAAAGTCAGTTCTGATTACTTATTTTTTCAGAAACTATTACGTTACATAGACACTATAACCACAAAAATGAAGAAAAAGACATGTATTGAAATAGTGGAGTGGTGAATAGTGGGGGGGGGGATACACACTATTCTTTTTTTTCCCCATGACTGTCTGGCAGTTGGAGTACTATAAGCGACCTACCCAAATGTTCTTTCTTTGGTACTGTTCGTCGTTTCGTTGAGCTCCTTGTGTTGTAAGTCGAGCTAAACGATAACTGACAAATGCTTGCACTGACTGGACAGGTCCACTCAAATCTGTGTGGTTCTTTCTTCAAAAGACCATCTCAGACACAAATATCTGCATGACCCTCATGCGAATTGAGCAAGATTATGTCTGGACTTTAAAAGAGACTATGACCTCTGAGTTTGTTTCGGCTGTTTCTTCTCAGAGTAGTCAGGCTCGAAACACCGTCACCATCTAGTTTAAAAAAAAATGACATGTATTAGTGTTTTTGAAAACCTACTTGCAAAATAAACATCATTTATCACACAATCCAACCATATTTTCTTTCGCCTTCCTATTATTCTCCATTCATCAGCCAACATAATTCAAAAATTGTGCATGAACGTAAATTTTGTCGAAAACTAAAGACTACACAAGCAACATCACAAGCCCAGTGAACACAAACGTGCCAAAATCAAAATACATCGCTGAACATGACGGGCTTTGTGTACATGCCTTGCGAGTTGCGATCGACACTTTACTGACGTCACTAGTACGTATGTACCGTGTAGGTACAGTCGCTAGCACTTTACGTTTACTTTAGTTTTAAGTTTCTTATTTTATTTATTCCTGTGTTTTGTTATGTTGTGTGCATTTGCGGCATAAGCCTAAGAAATATGTTTTCTTTCTTTCTTTTTTTTCTTTACACTAGATTCGAAAACGACTTTTTAGATCTAGTTTATGCCCGCGGTTTTCCCAGTGTAGAATTCGCTAATTCTGTAAATTTGCTTTTGGAGAATGATCAATAGAATCAATTCTATTTCCGTATCTGTATTTTAAAATTACCTATAACGGGATTTTTGAAAAAAAATGGTTTGGCTTTGATTTGGATTTCCTCATGTATTTCTTTGGCTTTACATTACATACGTATTAACAGAAACTGTTTGTGTTAATACGTGTGTTGTTTCTCTCCTTAATCACAAATTCATGCTCTCTAGCTCGCCGTCCGTCCGCGTACTGTGGCCGGGGGCCACCACGTGGCGGCTGGGAAGAGAGGTTCACTCTCTCTCGCGTTCCGCCACCTCCTTCCCTAGCATGACTGCTTCGCAGAAGGAGGTGACGGCTTCCCATTCCGTCTCGCGCCGGACTATAGATTGAACTTTGGCCGGACGCGAGATGTCGCCGCCGAGATAGATTATACCTAATGCTGTTACATCTATACTAATATTATAAAGCAGGAGAGTTTGTTTGTTTGTTTGGTTGAACGCGCTAATCTCAGGAACTACCGGCTCGAATTGAAAAACTCTTTTTGTGTTGGATAGTCCATTTATCGAGGAAGGCTTGAGGCTCTATAACATCACGCTACAATCATTAGGAGCGGAGCAGGAATGAAAAATGTTGCAAAAACGGGGACATGTTTTTCCTTTCGTTTTTCTCTCTTATGTGATGCAGACGAAGTTGCGTGGGTCAGCTAGTTAGGTATAATCTATCTCGGCGTCGACATCTACAATTTTACGATGAAATACATAAACGAGTGCTTGTGAGTGTACCGCGCAAGTACAACATAACGATCACTTCAGTAACAGGTAGCCGTCCCTGATAACGTTGATAAGCTGTCAACGTGCGCCCCATGTTATCTACTCCTGGCTCTATTACGGGATTCAAGTGTCGATGTTGTTGAAGCACGAAATATAGTAGTTGTTTCTATGGTCGGGTTTTGTTTTCGAGTCTAGAATAGACGCTTGATTGATAGCAAACAACCGTGATAAGTATTGCTTTATAAACTTAATCTGAGCTGATTAAACTGATTTGTAAACAGTATCCAGGTTGGTTGCATGACATAGTATAAGCATAAAGCATAATCAACCTAAAATGTTCCCACTGCTGGGACACACGGCCTCCTCTATATGAGAGAGGATGGGCCACAACCCACCACGCGGTCCCAGGGCGGGTTGGTAGATGTCACACGTCTTCGAATTTTTTGGTTTTAGGACTATGGTTATATGACATAATAAACAATATTGCTTTAGGTAAAGGGTATCATCATCTGCCTAGCCTTTTCCCAACTATGTTAGGGTCGGCTTCCAGTCTTACCAGATGCAGCTGAATACCAGTATTTTACATGGAGCGACTGCCTATATGACCTCCACAACCCAGTTAATACTTGGTAAGACTGGGGACTTTTTGGGCCACTGACTACCTGTAACGACTGGTAAAGATGGACAAATGACAGCCGGGACCAACAGCTTAACGTGCTTTCCGAGGCACGGAGGAAACATGGTAAGGGGTAGCCACCCATCCACAGACCAACCTGGGCAAGCACGGCTTAACCTGAAGATCGGCCCGAGCAGCTTTAGGTAAAGGGTATAAATTGTGTTAAAACAAACCTAAACCAAACTCACCGAGTTTTGCGGACACCGGTTTGATTCGGTTCGGTGTGGAAGTTTGGTTTTGACTCTTGAACTAGTTTCTTTTGCATTATGAAACTAAATAAGGATGTTGTTAACGTTTTAATCATTTTAACTTCTGCTTCGGACTGTAGCTGTAGCAGTTTAATTACTATGTTAATAAACTTATTAATCTAACTGCTTATGCCTCACGTGCTCATCGAAAAAAAAACCTTTGAAAGAAGCGAAACTGGATGTGACGTCCTGTTTCGCGAGTTTGAAATATGAACGTGTTCAAGCTTTGATATTTTAAACCTGTCTTAGCTAATGACACCGAGTACCTACATCTAGACACCTGGACTATTTATCAAAGGGCTACTGATTCACTTGAGGTCCTGGGTTTGTCTACCAGATTTGTAAAACTGTCATTGGGTTCTTCCATCAGCATTTTCTCTCTAGTAGCTTGAAGTATGGATTTGTGTCCGAACGAAGGCTCCTACAATAACAAAGGATTTAACCAAACTGACGAAATGTGTATGAATTCTTAAGTATACTTCTGCCAAAGCATTCAGGGACAACATGTTCAAAATCAAAATATTTTATTTCACATAGGCCTAGATGGGATGGGCACTTGAACGTCCAACGTCGAAAAAGGTGCACGGTTCGTGTTGGTCGATTCCATGGAGAAGAACTGGCAAGAAACTCCATGGTTACTCTTTTCAAATCATTTTGTATTACAATATTATTGTGTTACATTACAGCATTAGTACTTAAGTATGGGGGGACAGCGTAGGCCCGACAATAGGTCGTTGCTTACTATATAAAAATGTAAAGCAAAAGGAATATTTAAAAAAAGTTAAACAGCATCCGGGAATCTAAAAAGCCTACGGTATCTATTCAACGATTTCCATCGCTAACATTCAAAGAATCGTTTAATAATAAATGGGCCTTCGCCCAGCTGACACCTGTCTGTACATGTACCTCGTGAGGGACAATCAATAACATGTGAAGTACTGTGTGTCGTTCAGTGGGCACAGGTGACGACAGCTATGCCTCGTTTACATTAGAATGCGATATAAATTTGGGATAAAGGACCAAGGGGTTTTGTTAGGTAAGTTAATAGTCAATCTTCTTGGAAAAGTGTGTTCTTATTCATTGAAATATGTGAATTTTGTGAATCGGTATTTCTTACTCAAGGTAATATTCTAAGGTAAACGTTCTTAATCGTGTTTTTTTTTCATTTTCAAATTCGAGCTACAGGTGGGGAGTTCCCAATAACAAAGTTTATTTAATACCTACAAAGAAAATGGAATGGAGAATAGTTAAAAGATTGTCTTGTTTTCTAAAGTTTCAATATTTGAACAACGAAAGAGCGGAGAGTTTCATTTGTGGCGATATCGTTTTATTTTATGCTGCGACTGTTGCAAACTTTCGCAAATCGATGCTCCGCAGCAAAAACCATCATTTAAGTCTAAGTTAGATTAATTTAATTTAGATTTAGTTAGACACAGTTAGACACAAAGGCAGCTGAATGCTGATGTTGGTTAACACGATAACCCTTGGCAACACTTCAAATTTAAATTCAAATATATGTTTATTTGTGACACATAGGAAAAAGTAGGTACATGGTGTATAAATAAGGAAAGTCTCACTATGTGCTAAGGCAACACATCGTGAGACTTTACTTAATTTTTTTTTTACAAGGCGTACAAATTATGTTTACACATTAATTAGTGTAGGTTTGAAGTTTTTTTAGATAGCATAATATCTGCTAAAATAAAGTTACTACAGCTAATTCTCTAATATTTAATCAAATAAACTTTAAACTTTAAACAGTTGGTAGATGTCACACGTCTTCGAATTTTTGGTTCTAGGACTATGGTTATATGACATAATAAACATTATTGCTTTAGGTAAAGGGTATCATCATCTGCCTAGCCTTTTCTAATTCTCTAATATTTAATAAAATAAACATTAAACAAAAACAAAATTTAAACATTACGAAGTTAATAACAATCTTATAAACTAAAACAAGTAATTGTTGGCATACTTGCGGATTAACGTGCTTTCTTAGGTACAGAGGGGTCTACGGAGTCTTCGGCAAGCATTATTAAGTCACAAGATCTCTCAAGTTGACCTTTATCTAACTAATATCTACATATACAACAATTTTATTTCCCGTATCTTTACGAGTCCTCTTAACAGCCGTAGGTACTCTCAAACCATAGACAAACATGCAATAAATGCAGTCTCCTTGCAGTAAACGCGCCACTGCCACTGGCAACATTGCAATCTCTTTTTCTTTATTACTTGAGAGACGAGATTATATCGAAATTGCTTCCTTCTTTGTTCCGATATATGTGATTGCGGTTCACTTGGTTTGCTTGGTTTTATTTTATTTTATTTCTTAGGAAAGGGATTATTTATTGATGTCGTACTCTTCTTTTCGTGTCTCTTCTTTGTGTGGAGATATTAACTAGTTCATCCAATTGAGTTAATGGATTGCTTCATATCGATTATTTAACATCTTTAAATATATATAATTCAAAGGTGACTGACTGACTGACTGACATAGTGATCTATCAACGCACAGCCCGAACCACTGGACGGATCGGGCTGAAATTTGGCATTCAAGTAGATGTTATGACGTAGGCATCCGCTAAGAAAGGATTTTGATCAATGCTACCCCCAAGGGGATAAAATAGGAGATGGAAGCTTATATGAAAGTCCGCCAGTTTTAAAGTTAGGATCTTCTAATTTTGTGTTTAGACTGACGATTTAAAATTAATTTATGCGTATTTCAGCGTTTTTGATAACTCCACCTCGAAGGCTTATAAAGGGGATGAAATTGTATGTGAAAAATCCTTAATTTTCGACGTAAAAAGTACAAAATTTGTTATCTGGGCTTATGACTGGAAGCTGACGCAACGGCTTTATTAGAATTTCAACCCTTGAGGGGTGAAAAAAGAGCAAGATTTTGTTTTTAATTAAAGTTTTTATTTTTTGAGTCGCCATACAGTATCGAAGTTAGTAAGTCGTTAGTTTTTTTTTATTTCAACCCACAAAGGGGTAAAAGGGGTATGAAGTTTTGCATTGTAGTTGTTCATTCGTTCACGAATAACAGCAGCAGGAGAGACCTTTTGCAGCAGTGCAAGTTAATAGTATAGGCCGTACACAAGTTAATCACACATGACTTCGCGGCTCTCAGTACTTACCGTTTTGTAGGGACCTAGGTAAGCCGCAGATTATGGACTTACGACAGGAGCAGAAAAAGAAAGTATGAAAGCCGCCGCTCCTGTGGGTGCCGCCCGCTCGCACCAACGCAATATGGTGTCACAACAGTTTGATTGCTTCAATTGTACACTGAGCGAATTCACACGGGCCGCATTTTGCGCAATTACGTTAGTTTGTCAAATTTATTAATTTATTCAAAACATAAATAATTTAACTTTAAATATAACTGCTCTATTGTATTAGGTACCTAAACCTGTAATAATAGTTGTATGTATTGTTTAAATAAATAAATAAATTATGTAGTAGAACGAGATAGAATGAGTAATTGTCGATATCGTATTTGATACTTTTGATGAATGAAGATGAATTCAAAATAAAAATCAAAAATGGCGCCGACGAAAGATTTTGGATTTTTAATCATGGGTGTCGTTTCCGTGGTTTTTGGTGTCGCTGATAGTGAAAATGAGGTCCAAATTAACACGGGAAAAAAAGTTAACAGAAGCAAAAAAAACAGTTTTCCTTTTTTTTCTACGGCTTCCCCTGACATTATTTTCACCCTGCGCCACTATTAGGTAGAGGTGTATCTAATCCTACACCCACATTTCGCACATTTAGCTTAATCCCATCAACCGAGCACAAATAATACAATAACACTTTGCCCGTCCCGCAAAACGAATCCAGGACCTCATGCTCAGTAGCGCTTGCGACAACTCGAACAACGATGCAGTCTCTCACATGACCCATCAATATTTTCACGCGAACGAAGTCGCGGGCAACAGCTAGTTGATTTTATAAAGCTTTATTTTTATACAATTGGTAGAAGTACACACCGTTGACGTCGGACACCAGATACGGGTCCAGACAATCCGATGTCCGGAGCTGTATGGGCAAATTGTTTGTAGGTACCAGTTTTAATAAACCTTAACAATACAATTGTGAACCTCACTTTCTACTACAATCCAAATATTTTGAAGGTAATTTCAAAGATGAGCACTGCTGGACATAGGCCTCCCCACAGAACATAGTTTTTTATGTTCTGTGGGCCTCCCCCAAGTGCCGCCACATTGAAAGGTCCCGTGCGACTCGCATCCAACGGATTCCCGCTACATTTACCAGTTATCGGTCCACCTAGTGGGAGTTCATTCGTAATCCAATAATTACTTCATAAGTTTAATCATTGATACTGTTGAATTCTCTCAATGGAAACTTGGGAATAGGTCTCAATGCCCAATTGTGGTTGTTAAAGCCAACAATCACCCGTATTTCTGCTCAAAGGCAACGCATTTGCATAGGTTAGCATCAGCATGGAACCCCTTTTAAATTTTGAAAGGTTTTGCTGGTTAAATTATTTTCACAACCTTTGAAAAGGTTAGGCGTTTAAAAAACCTAAAATTGTTTAGGCTGGTTTTATAGTCACGCCGCTAGACGCGCCGTTGGGCAGAATTTGTATTGGAGTAGTAGGTAGTAGCGTTTCAAATTCTGTCCAACGGCGCGTCTAGCGGCGTGACTATAAAACCAGCCTTAGTAAAATGATGCGTTTTCAGCCCTACAGGGACAGAGAGTAGTAAGGTGATATTTTGTGATTGTGTTGTTATGAAACATTTGAATCTGAAATAAAACAGAATAAATTGTTTAAATAAACCCATAAGGTAGCCGAATGGCACTTACTTGGCTTCTTCACGTCATTGCGATTATTTTTTTACCCTGGTTCATACCTGGGAACCTTCTAGTTACGGCTCGAGATATTGGAGGTTTTCAACAAGTAGTAAAAATTGTGTTTCATTGTGTTTTATCGCAAAACGTGATTTTTTACGCTAAAAAGAAAATCGTTACCCAGCAATCATTTTTGCTTGGGGTTACATAATTCAATGTACAGAATCCTTGGTTGACGGTATCATGGAAGGTCGGTTTAAACGTTGTGTAATATGATACTCTAGATATCATATTTTCCTAAAATGATAAATAAAACCGCTGTTGGTTTTCTGTAATCACAGAAATCTGAGAATTTTGTATTAAAATATTTTGATAGATTTCAGACATTGGATTTCTGTAAGCATATTTTATCTTTGACGATCAATACAATATTTACAGGTTTTTTTTTGTTTTTTATTTTTTTTATTTTTATACTAAGGGGTTTTTTTAGTATCACTTGTCTTGCCTGGGCAGGACACCAGGGGCCTAATTCTGCTATTTTAGTAAATTCGTCACTCCAACACGATTCCATTCTCATCCCATTGTCATTTTACAGAAAACGTTCGTAATCTGCTAAATTCACAATGGTCGACCATTCATCGTCTCGAAATAAAATTGTGTTTTAATGGCATTGTCGTATTGTCATTATTATAAAACCCTGAGTACAAATGGTTTTCGAAATCTACTACTAAATGCGAACATTAATTTATTCATGCCAGATTTCATGTACGAGATTATCATTCTATGATATCTCTTTCAATTGAGTGTCAGTGGTTGATCATTGAAAAGTCATAATGGCGCCATTATGTTAGTAGAATTAACAAACTTGTCAAAATTTGACAGAGCTTGACCATTATGAAATCAATGATCGACTACTCTGACATTATTGTAATAGCAGAATCGAGGCCCTGGCTAGACGCGGAGATGACCGATGGAGCAAGGCTTTTACCGAGTGGTGGTCCAGGTTAGGCCAAAGAAACCAGGGCCGTCCAATAGCTCGTTGGTTCGACGACACCGTCAAAGTCGCGGGAAACACCTGGATAAGAGACGCACAGAACTGTGGCAAAAAAAAAACGGAGGCCTATAGGCCTATAGTTATAACTCAGCAGTGATAGGTAGTCCAAAATTAACTGCGAGACGCTTACATCTCGTAGGTAGTGCTGCTCTCAAAACGGAGAAGAAAAATAGCGTGAAGAAACAGTCTAGAAAACGTTCTAGACCAAAAATTACCACAAGGCATGCGTTCACCAATCCGTACCGGGTTTACGTGGTCCCCGGCCCCCAAAATCAGCACATTTGGAACGTTCGAGAGGGCTCACGGCAAAAGCAAACGTTACAAACGCGTTGTTGGATGTGCAACTTTCACCTCAGTACCGAAAATTGGAAATCCAAATACAAACTCAAGGTCTCTTACGGTTTTATGTGTTATTTATGTAATTATCTTTGTCCCCAGCTGATCCCCGGTCACCATGAGGCTGGTCGTGCCGGGCTGTGTGAACGATGCGCGCAGCATCCCTGCTCTGCGCGTCTTCGTGCTAGCTTCGGCTATGGCACTTTATCTCACTATGGGTAAGTGTTCAACCGTTCATTGTAATAACTTTATTTCTAATCTTCTAGTTAAGTCATCGGTCAGTCTCATTAAAGGCCAAGGTAGACCGTGAGGGCATGGCAAGGGGTTAATTTTTTTACATAGAAATACGACATAAAATGCTATACGTTAAAATGGCATTTGCATTGAAAGACGTGGTCGTATTTCTTTGTAACAGTCTGCGTAGGCATTAATAAGACGTTGTAAAACTTTTTTGAAACTACATAGTAATAGGTGATGTATGGTATAGAAATAGATAGAAGTTGGGCCATTTTCTGTGAAAAGATGCTGCATACTCACTTGAGATTTAAGCCGTCCGTGAACCCCCAATATGTGGGATTGTCTTTGCTCCGGCCGGCTTGAGCAACCTTCCTTGCCTGTTTGATGACGTTTAATCGGCACCAGAGTACGTAAAGCTGAATTTTCGGCACGTAATTATTTCTACTTGATGCCTTCGATACACTAAAAAGACAGATATAGAAGAGAAGGCAAGACTACTATCTTTAAAATTATCAATCATAATATCCACTGCCAACATATAGCGTCATTTACGAGAAAAGTCTGGATTTATTTATAAACACATTCTGTGGAACCTCATTTTCCTGAGTACTTCCAAGTTCCAAGTTACATTACCTAAATTAAACCTCACATTACATTTGTTCGCGTACTTCCATTATATTATTTCCTACATGACATGTCATCGTAAGAGAAGCTTTTGAATGGTTATTTTTAGGTTTCTTTCAAGTAAATAATAGATTAGATAAATGGAAGATGATTTATTTCTCAATTTTCGCAAATCCTATTTAGTATAACGGCTTGGCCACGAGTTAAACGCTGAGGCAACAACCGTGATGGTACAGCGCTTGCGATAAAAACAAATTTAAGAAGTCGCTTGGCCGAAGTTTGATGTGCTTGATAATCTAATACCTGACGTTGCGTTAGGCCTTTTCAAACAATTTTAACCTCCTAAGGACCCGATAAGGGCTTACCTCAAGTTATCGCGACGCGACTTACGAGGCGACGCCACGCGACGCGACGCCCGCGCGACTGTCACACGTAAAACGTATGCGAATCGCTTCAAGTAAGTCGCTTTGCATGTTGCATCGCCTGAGGTCGAGAACAAGCCGAGAATACTTAAATAAAAGCACTCCGGAAGAAAACGGGCGTTAGTGTAGCAAGTCTGTACTTTAATAGCTAGAATGTAAATAAACAAGAACTAAATAGAATTTTCACATATTAAATATGCCTACACTGAAAGGAAATATATCCACGACTAGCTGACCCGCGCAACTTCGTCTGCGTCACATAAGAGGTTTTTGCAACATTTTTCATTCCTGCTCCGCTCCTAATAATTGTAGCGTGATGTTATATAGCTTAAAGCCTTCCTCGATAAATGGACTATCCAACACAAAAATAATTTTTCAATTCGAACCAGTAGTTCCTGAGATTAGCGCGTTCAACCAAACAAACAAACAAACAAACTCTTCTGCTTTATAATATTAGTATAGATGAGTTCATAATTACAAAGTTCATTTAGACACGAGCCTTGCTTAGTGTGGCACTAGATGGCGCTGTGTGTAATGTCCAGCGATATTATTATTATTGTTATGATTTGCACAAGTTCAGACAGCGCCATCAGTTTGCCTAAGATTAATTCAAAAATAACTTAGAACAAACTTGGGGAGCTGAATGTTTTTTTTTTATTTTGTTTTGAGTGTTATAAATCTTTGTACTTGTAAAGTTGTTTGACTTGATTGTTTCTTTTGTAAATTACCTTTTGATTTCACGATTCTTTTCTGGGGCTTCAGCTTTTGTTTTGAAAAAACAAATTCGGTATTTTGTAATTATGCATAATGAATTGGGCGTTTCTTTTGAAGTTTTTTTGTCAGGAATTGTAACGATATTTTGTTTAAATATATTTTGCCATGGCTACTTGTAGTAAAAGGAAATTCAAAGGCCCAGATATCGTGACATTTTGTCAGATAAAACGATGTTGAAAAAGTACGTACGAAACTGACTGAAAAACTAACTCGATCCAGCTGAAATCATTGTAGAAATATAAAACATTGTGAAAGCGATTTCCACTTGTTTAGGCCCTCAGTAAATTCATAAAAATGAGTAAACACACAAAACATTACGTTATTCGTAGGTTTTGGCAAACTAAAAAAACAGATAAATAAATATCGCTGGACATTACAAACAGCGCCATCTAGTGCTACAATAAGCAACGAGGCTTGTGTCGTCATCACACAAACATTTGCTACAAATATTGATGGTCCCTCATGATCTGTGCATTAGCACTAATGGGTCAAGTTATTTTTGTGCGTTTCATAAAATGTGTATTTTAATTGTTTAATAACCGTAACAGGACTCGTGGCTAAATACTAACGCTGTGCTTGGTTAGGTTGGTCTGTGGATGGGTGACCACCCTTACATACCGAGTTTCCCCCATGCCTTGGAAAGCACGTTAAGCTGTTGGTCCCGGCTGTCATTTGTCCATCTTTGGCAGTCGTTACAGGTATAGTCAGTGATCCAAAAAGTCTGACAACCAGTGTTACCAAGTGGTATCGTATTACCCAGTATTAACTGGGTTGTGTAGGTCAGATAGGCAGTCGGTCCATGTAAAATACTGGTATCTAGCTGCATCTGGTTAGCATGGAAGCCGACCCCAACATAGTTGGGAAAAGCTAAGGACAGGGGTGGATTTCTTTATCGGCCGAGTAGGCCCGGGCCTAGGGCGGCAAAATTGAGGGGGTGGCAAAAATTGTTTTTTTTTTCTGGTAGTTGCCCACGCGCCTTCCTGTAAAAATTCAAACACGTGTCCATACAGCATCCCGCAAAAAAAATTACATGTATCGCGATTACGTTTATTAAAAGGGTTGCTCAACTAAATGATTCCTTGCTTATTAGTTTATTCTATATTGTTAGGAGAAGAGTGACGTAGTTCCCGATAGCAGTGGGGATTAGAGTGGGAGATTGCCTTTTAGTCTGCACACACTCCCCGACCCTTGCTCGACGAGCCAGCCCGCGACGCTGATCATGTAACGATATTAAACTCCCCAAATAATAATCCGACCCAGCCTGTCCCTTGCTGCCCTCCCGATAATGACGCACTAAGTCGAGGCCCGAACCCCACAGGGGGTGCCCTTAGTGATCGTCATTTAAATATTTTAGTTTGTAAGCCCTGGCTGGGGGCCTTGAAGTAATTTTTGGCCACCCTCAGGATATAGTTCGGTTAAGTAGTCAAGCAACCTTATCGAGTTGCAACTACGAGTGGTCATACCTAAAAAAAAAATGATGAATGGTCAAACTGTCTCTTTCTGCCTATCAAATTTTTATGTAATTAACTGTTATAGTGATTTTGCTTAATGGTTAAAGAAGTTAGTTATTTTGTCATTTAGGTTTAAGTTTTGTATCAATAAATTAATTTCGGTGTGTGTCGCATATTTTTTTTTGTTACCACTTCTAGGTTTCCTAAAAATAGTTCATTTAATTTTTCATGCTTTTCAGCACATAGGGGGTGCGGCAATCTTTCGTAGGCCTAAGGGCTGCTAACGTATCAAATCCGCCGCTAGCTAATCAGATGAAAAACAGTTACAAAGTTATCAGCATGCTAATAATAACGACATTGATCCATTTCTGAGAATTGGACGAAAATGAACATGCTAACATAATGAATACGAAAGTAACTCTTGTAACATAACCTCATTTATTAACATAAACTTTTCACAGCTTAACAGATAACCTTACATGTAGTTATACCACGTTTAGAAAGGATTCACGGTTATACCACGTTTAGGACGTCACTCGAATCGCCGGTGACGTCAGCGTCGCAGTATGGTGCTTTATTAGAACTCAATGCATACTCGTACGCGACCTAAATCTTCAAATCTGCCCGGTCTATCACGAGCAGAAAGCTACATTATTCGTGGGGGTAATAAATTATATTTATATCATGCATATGACAGTTATCACAAGTCGACGGCGAAGTGTTAGTAATGTACATAATATATGCATTTATTGATTTCAATGAGTCTCCATAGGGTTTCTTGTCCGTTCCTTTTCATTGATCTACGTTTAAGTACGGGGAACTAGTTCAACTTTCTTATTAACTGACCGACTCCTTGACAGTTCAAAAGCTCCTGAGTAATTTGAAAAATGCTTTGATTGACTTCGATGGAAATGAAAATCGTTCTGTAGAGAAGAGAGTAATTTGTTTTTGATAAATTAGCCGTATTGTCCCTCTCCTGAGCAAAGGCCTCTCCCATTCTTGCCACTTCTCACGATAGTGTGTTTCTTCGCCAATTCGCGAAGAAGACCTCCAAGACGTCACGCCATCTTGTCCTCGGTACGTCGCGAACCCCTCTAGCTATCTTAGGGCTCCAGTCCTGCGATAATCGGGCAAACAAACATGGCCTGCCCAGTCCCATTTTAGTCTCGCAGCTTTATAAGCTACGTCGGCAATTTGCGTTCTGGTACGCAGTGTGGTGTAACAATAAGATAGAATATTAACTGTTGAGATATCATATTTTTACACTTTTGGGCAAAGGTTTCTCCTTCCAAACTTGTATATCCTCCGACCATAGTGATCATGTTCGCTCGCAAACTAGATTAAATCATCACACAACCTTCGGCAAAATCTTTCTTATAAATATTAATTCTCGCAGTTTCGAGGCACTATTGAAACTTCTTGAGGTTTAATTGTGTAATCTTAGCTGCCTCTTTGCAGGCCTTCTTGATAACCTGTAAAATCATATCCGAAGTTCAAGACGTGCGCATTTACGAAAATAATAATAACTAACTACGGAAAAAACTGTGAATAACGTTAAAGCAACGCTACAATGACAAACCGTAGTGATCATATGGATATCTATGTCGATATTTTCTATATCTACATTGCCGCCTGCTGCAGCGATAGTGCGACGAAAGCAATTCTGGTATCAGCGGCTGTCAACAATAGACTGACACGACATACTTTTTTGTTTGACAAATGACTGTCACAAAGCTGTCAAATTGTGGCAACGGGATGTCAGAATTTATATTCGTAATTAAGACCGCAATTGGCATTGGCGTTTCCGGTTATTGCCAACTACTCCAGAAGTTGCTTATTTTAAGACTGTTCCGGATTCGGTACAGTACAGAATTGTAGCTGGTTTAATTTAGTAAGAAAATCAAATTCTGGCTGGCAGTAGGTACGGTAAACCAAGATGGCCGATAATCCGATCATATCGATATTCGTCTTCTCAATAAATAACAGGCCGTCGACTTTAATAAATAAATAGAAAAATATTCGCATCAACTTCGCCAATGAAAGTCAAATCGTATTAGTCTATATTTATTCGGCAGATAATAATATAATAATAATAATAATAATAATAATAATTTATTTAATAAGTAGATTGTACATGGTATACAAAGCTGTCTTATGTAATAAGATGTTATAAATAAATAGAACCAGTACATTTATAATAAGTCAAAGGACTCCCTTTCCTAAACTAGGCAGAAAATCTGTCTGTATCTTAGGAAAGCGTATCCATTCACAGTGAGTCTTATTACGGTTACAAAAATAATTGGTACGTGCAGTAGGCGAACAAAGTACTTATGTTAAATTAAAGTATAAAATGAAAAAAAAAAACAAAAGATGAAATAAAAACATGAGTGTGTGTGAGTGTGTGTGTTGGTGAATGTGTGTGTGTTGGTGAATGTGTGTGTGTTGGTGTATGTGTGAGTGTGTGTGTTTGGGAGCATGCGCATGCTTACATGCCTGTGTGTATGAGTAAGTGGATGTGTTGTGTTCTGTATGTAAACCTATCTCTTTACTGTACAGTGGTTAGCAGCTCTTCGGTATCACTATATGTCAATGTCTGTAACCAAGAATTTAGCTTGTTTTTTAACTCGCCTTTAGTCAAGGCATAAATATTTAGCTGTTTGTGGGCTTTATTATACAGCCTAGCACTTAGGCCATTAAACTGACGTCTTGCGAAGGCAGTCCTGCAAGAGACAGCAGGACATAAAGGAAACCCACGCCGCCGCTGACTGACAAGCTGCTTATTGAACGAGTTCATAGTGTGCTTGTAGAGGATGGATCTTAAGATGTACAATTTCCTAACAGTTAAGACATTGCATTCTGAATATAGCATATGTGTAGGGTAGTCACGAGGTTTGAAGTGAATTACTTTTAGCACCGCCCTTTGAGCTCTTTCAAGTTTTAATAGCTCAGTTTTATGAGTCCCTCCCCACACGGGGATACAGTACATCAAGATTGTTTGACACAGAGACAAATAAACCATTCGGAGAGTATTTTTATCCGCTGAAAACCTTAAATTTTTAAAAATATAGATGAGTCTTCTGGTACGACAGGTTAATGACTCCAATTGAGTGGTCCAGTCTAGTTTCTCATCGACGAACACTCCGAGATATCTAATGGACTCCACCATAGTCAATGAGAGACACTTACAAGCTTTTGTCTTTTGCTGACAGTTATGGGCTTTTAGATTTCCGGTTTCTTCAGCTGGTTTTGATGTATGCGGTAGAATGAAACGTAAAAATTTGGTCTTATCAACGTTTAAGGTTAAAAGATTACTAGCTAACCAACGCATTACTCTCCGCAATGCATTTTCTGAGTGTAATTTGGCGTCAACCCAATTCTTGCCATATGTCACTAACGCAGTGTCGTCTGCGTAAGTGAAAATATCACAGTTGATGAGAGGCAGACTACAAAGGTCGTTTATATATATTTGGAAGAGGGTTGGACCCAAAATACTTCCCTGGGGGACCCCGAAGGTTATTCGTTCCTCTGCGCTAATTATATTGTCGATCTTGACGGATTGTCTACGGTCAGAGAGATAATCTTTAAAGATTTCAAGAGCCAGACCACGAATACCCACATTTTCCATTTTCTCTATTAGTTTGGAAATACAAACAGTGTCGAACGCCTTGCTGAGATCTAGAAAAATGCCATAACATTTCAGTTTTCGGTCTAGTTTGTCAGCTACCGACTGCACAAGGTCGACTACGGCATCTTCCGTAGAGATGCCATGTCGGAAACCATATTGATTATTGGCGAGAATGTGGAATTTGATTAAATAATTGGTTAGGTAGTTGTTAAGAACTCGTTCCATGATTTTAGACAAAGCGCTTAAGACAGAGATGGGGCGGTAATTTGAGATCTGATCTTTATCTCCAGTTTTGTACACAGGCGTTACTAACGCCGTCTTAAAGCCCCTCGGGAAAACCCCTTGTGATATGGCGAGGTTGCAGATATGAGTAATGGGAGGCACGAGGACGTTTCGAGCCATTTTGATTAATTTGGCTGGTATGTTGTCCCATCCCGTGGCGCAGTTATCCCGAAGTGATTTTATAATTAACTCCACATCATTTTCGCTAACTGGGAGAAGTGCGATCGAGTTTAGCGTGCTGTGTTTGGATGTTAGGTCTCCGTCTGTAGGGGAAGTATTTATTTTAGATGCCAACGTCTTACCTACATTGGCAAAATAATTATTTATTAAATTAACTGAGGATAACGGGTCTGTAGACAATGTTAAGAGATTCGTGGCAGGCTGCTTATTTATCTCTGTATTCGTGAGTTTTTTAACGACCTTCCAAGTTTCTTTGCTATTATTTTGAGCTCTAGTAAACTGGAGTTTTTCATCAGAACGTCTAAGTTTATTGATAAGACGATTAAAAAAATTTCGGTATCTTGTATAAGTAATTTTGAGAGTAGTGTTTTGCGGATCTGAATTGAGCTTAAGATGCATGCTGTCTCGGTTTTTGATGCACCGGAGGAGACCGGGTGTCATCCAAGGCTTGATTATTCTAGCCTTTCTTGAAATTTTGATGAGTGAGGTATGGGTTAAAACAATGCCTTTGAGTGTAGTGATTAAATTATCTGCAGCAATGTTGGCATCGGTAGCGTTCATCACCGGGGCTAAGTCAGCGTTTTCTACATCCTTTACAGCATTAGAATAATTTAAACGCGTGGTTGTCTGTGGAACTAATTCTCAAGAATAAAGATTGGTCGAGATTGAGTGCGGTTTGATTGTGTTGCTTATCAAAAAGTAATGAACGATGACTGGCTGACGGCTAATCTTTTAAGCACAGATTTAGCCGCATCTCTGTCAGAATCATTCGGATTTACTTGAAAGAATATTTTTTTCAGCTTTCATCGATCTGCCTATACTCCTTTCCCAACTAGGCTGGGGTCGGCTTCCCTCCTAGGAAAGAAAAGAAACCATCATTTTTCATCTTTCGAAGTATTCTTAGAAATAAATATTAAATGGAAGGAAGAGAAGTTTTAAATAAGGATTGACAGAATAGCAAACTTCTCGTGCCTCGGGAAATTGTTCAAAATCAAAGCATATTTATTTCAAGTAGGCTAGTTACAGGCACTTTTGAATTGTTGAAACAAAGATGAAAATTAAAATGTAGCTACAGTCCCAGTCACAAGACATAAAAACTGTGAAAGTACTGTAGTTGCCCATACCCTAGCGTAGATCTCTATGGAGAAGAACGGGCAAGAAACTTCATGGACACTCTTTTAAATCATAATGTTGTTACAAAATCTTGGTTAGGTACATCATTCATGTTGAGATGGTGCATTTTGTGACAACAATGTAGCAAGATGTGCACGATAAAAATGTCCATAGTAAAAACAAACAAAAACAATTCAAAATAAAATAATTATGTAATTTAAAAAAAAGAACAAGCCGTGGCAACCAATAGCTGACCAGTCCCAACCGACAGCGCCCGTTCACGAACATGACGCATGTATCAGCACTATTCAACTCAACCGTTTTAAAGGGAATTGAATGACCCGACACACAAACAGTACGAAGGAACTATGAATTCCATATTTATCGTAAGTTTTCCATAAACTTGCATCGTCAGTTAGTAATTTTTACCATAGCTAATGTCAGTTCATTACATTTTAAACCCTCGAGCGTGACCAAAGAGAGGCATGCTATTTACTTTTCTACCTCTGAATTGACAGATGAGTGACATCTCACCTCCTAAAGTATCGACAGCAAAATAGGTTTGTCGGTTCTTTCCTGAACTTTTTACCTATTTATTCAGTGGCCTTCGTCAAACCAAAATAGAAATAATAGATAGACAAAACTATTGCGGGTAGATCGGAAACTTTTCTTATTATACTGTCACAGCCTTACTAATATGTCTAAGAACTTTTCCGCGTGTTATTAATTCCATTATTATTTATTAATAGCATGTTACAGCGATATAATTGACAGCTTAAAGAGATTGCTGGCTGGTCGCCTGCAAAAATTATAATAGCAAATTCTTTTAGATGTACACGAAAAACCCATAAACGGCAAACGGATCATTGAATGATACTGTCACTGGTCCTTCGTTATATGATATACAAGCTATTAAAAACATTATCCAATTCGTCGACTAATTATAGTTGCCTATATAGGTTAAAGTTAGTCGTCATCGGTCATATTAAACTGATGATTATTCATAAGTAGGTTATTTTATTTTATTTTTTACATTTTAGGAAAGCTTACAGACTAAAATGATGAATTATAGGGTGTGACAAGAGCCATGATATGTCAAACGAATTGGTAGAAGTGGCGAAGTAGCACAGGCACCTGCACCTACAATACGGTAATAAAAATGACAAGGTTGGCTTGTTAGATCCAAATTATAAAATAAACTTTTATTTTTGCAATTTGTGCATATTATTATGTATTCTCATAATGTCTTGAAATGTTGTATGTTCTATCGGGATTTCCAATGATTGTATGTTGGACTGCCCAATCTGTAGCCGAAAATGGCAATTTTACATTACAAATTGACGACAACATTTTATAGGTGCGACAAGTATTATGTACAGTCGCCATCAGCACATCAAGTTACCACAAACTAACAGATTTCTACAAAATAATCATTTTACGCCATAAAATGTTGAACGTTAAGTTTAAAAGCGAATGAGAGAATTTTACAGTTTTTGGTAACTTGATACGCTGGCGACATGTCTCCAAAAAATACATTAGTCGCACATTATTCTAATACTTTTCTAATTTTTCCAACAGGAGCATCGGTGTTCCAAGCGATCGAAGGTCCATTGGAGGAGAGCATCGGTGAGAAACTCGACCAACTGAAGGCGCAGTTCCTTCAAGATCATCCCTGTGTTACAGGTGAGTTCTGTGCAAGAGTGGATATTTTAGAGTTTAAAAATCCTCATGGATACCCTCCGTCTGCGGAGAGCGGAGGACTACACGTTCATTGTCCCAGTACAAAGTTATAATAAAAATATTCGTAAGTCCAGCTACAAACTCGCCCTAACTTGACAATGTTATCCAGCCATACGTCCATGAGAATCTTTTTCCTCTTATTCATACGTCCAGTCAAATAAAAAACATCAAATTTACTTTAGAATTATGACTCCAACTGGAGTCATGGACATGTGAGTTTGGTACAAATGTGACTCCATTTGGAGTAATTGGACAGTGAACGTGTTAACCGACTAAAAACCCACTGCCCTACTACTACTATGACTTCAAAAGACGTACTTATACCAATTACCCAGCAGTAGCGAAGGGTAAATTTTTGTAAGAGGTAAGCCGGAGTGCAAATCTATAAGGTGGTTTTATTGTTTGTCTATAGAATAATGACTGTACCATTTTTAAAGGGAAACCGATAGGAATCGAGTTGTATGTAACCTTCGCCACTGTTACCCAGTGCTTTCATCGTGTAATTAATTTACAGTCAGCAAAACAGTTAGGTATGCAGGCTAGCAATCTTCTTACTACTATTATGAATGCGAAAGGGTTAACATCAAACATTTTGCAATTTCTTCCAAATCTGTTAAGGCGACTAGTAGTAAGTAGACAAGTTACATGAGCTAAACGCGAGTTTTATAATTACTAACAGTATATGATTCACTGCTATAAACAAAACCAGAAAAATATATGATATTCTTCAGGATATACATATAGGGTGTAAAACACCTCTTAACCAAGCTTTTTTGTTATACACCATACCTGGGAACCTTCTAGTTACGGAGATATTGGGGGTCAAATAGGTTTTTTTTAAACACAAGTTTTAATTGCAAAATTTTTGCTTAAAATACCTCTACGAACCCCGTACAATTCAATCCATCCATCAGCACAATGTTTTGAGTGCGTCACATTAACTTATACCACAAAACGTGAATTTTGACCCCAAAAAAAAAGTGGTTTCTCAGCAATAATTTTTGCGTCAAGTTACTTAGTTTGATGTACAGATTGCTTAGTTGACGGCTTCGTGATGAGGTGGTTTACACCCTGTATGCAAGCACGATAGTGTTTTGAAAACATAATACAATTAATTTGACTCGATTAAAATAAAAACGAACTTATCTCTAAAAATACCTTTCAAACAAAAAAAAAACATACTAATTTTGAATGTTTGGCAAATAATTCTACATTCTACTGCACGATAGTGTTTTAGTTTTTTAATCCAATCAATAGTTTTTTTGTAAATCGATCAAAACCACTAATTTCGCGCTATTTGGCCCGCAGTGACTGACGTAACAACCACTTTGTAGCGCAAGCTGATTAAAACTTTATTCTAACAGAATTTAAAACGAAGTTTGTACCACCACAAAGAGTTGCTAATTTAGCTCGTCTAATCGCCTTAAGTAGTTTCTGCGTGAAGGAATAACAAAAATCGATCATCACAAACTTTCGCAGTATGTAAGTAAATGTAATTGAGTCCAAAAGGTCTTATACCATAGGTTTCATAAACATAATTACAGCCTTATCAGAATAAAACTAGGTAATATATAGAATTTTCTACTAGAGATAAACTATATTACTCGTATCTCTTACTTGCGTCAAAATTCACGCGCTACAAAACGTGTAAGGCTAAAGTTCATAAATAATGATGTAAAAACTTCTACACTACGCTGAATATCTAAGGGCTAGTCTAGACAGGACGATTAGAACGCAGCTCACGTTTGCGAGAATGTGCGTCTGCGAGAATGCGGGTCAAAAATCAGTTACATTTGAGTGCTGAGATTGAAATGGGCACACGTGAATGAGTACTATCTTGGATTTGTTTACAGAAGAAAAATATTATAAAAACAATTGAAAAAAGTAGAACCATTAAAACAGCGAAGGGAAACAGAAACCGTCATTATAATAAACGCTGAAAACGGGGTATTCACCTTGCATGCTTACTATTTCAGTTCCCGGTATTTCGGCGGTGTTGCAAACACGATGATTACGGATAAACTGAACCGGTCTACCCTCTTTCTTGTTCGTTTTTACAAACTGGTACGGTACAACTGTCACTCACGACTCGATTTCCGACACACGAAACTCACTTTGTCAAAAACTTTTTCGGCACTTTTTCGGTTTTTAAACAGTTAAAAACCCGTTGCTTATCAGTGTAAATCATAGTGTGAGTGACCATGTCAGTTAAAACCAGCATATCCTGAACTAAACATTTGTTGGCATGTAACAATGTGACATCTACCAACCTGCACTGTGGATGACAGCCCACGCTCTGTCAAGGACCACTCTTAAAAGTAGCATAATCAGCCTATAATGTTCCCACTGCTGGGTCACAGGCTCTCTCTACGAGATTAGTGAGGGTTGTCTTCGATTTTTTGGTTCTAGGACATGCCGGTTTCCTCACCATGTTTTCCTTCAACAATTTAAATTTAATAATTACCTAATATCCACAAGACCTTTCCTACGTGCTAATTCTAGCGTTCAAAACATTTTATCTAAAGCAGGTCTTATAAGAAAGTATACAGTGACACACCCATTTCTCTCGGCGACTTGTATTACATCTTGTAGCGATAACACGTTACTTTCTACATACATGAAATAAATATTGAGTATAAGACCGCGTAGAACTTGTTGTCAGAGTGAAATACTACGTAATAATATGTCTACGTTATATACCTACGTTATATCTGTCGAGAACTGTTGCTTTGTATCGCACATTCCTGCTTCGTTCATCTCGTGGTTACGGGTTCATTTCGGGCTGAGTGATACCGGGTTTTTTCATAGGGAATTTCTCAGTAGTAGGCACAGAGTCCAACTGTAGTCTGTGGTCGCCTATTACACGGTATTTCAAAGATAATTGGAAAAATGTGGATGTAGCATGTGATAAACCTCTATAAAACTCTTAGGGATAACAGGTCATGTTATAATGTAGTCTTAAAGATTAGTATTCATCAGTCAGCAGTGGTGTCTCTGTAGCTACTGACGGGCCTGACTTGAACGATTAGGTCGCGGTTTTGACATATCTTTTTCATACGTTTTTTTTGTAATTTACTTCATCACCACTGGTAAACCTCGGCCCTCATGATATCTTTACGACATATACACTGCGGTGGTTCATAAAATATGTTGTAAGCAATTTTTGCAGCTTCCAGACCATGGTCACACCAAGCAATGATGGTTGGTAGTGGTACCTATTACAGTTATTTAGCAAGGAAAATAGACATAATAATACAGATGGAAAATCCAAGTACTTTCCCGTACATTCAGTGCAAATATCAGCTCATAATGCTTCATAAGCATATCATAATACATGCATAGAAATCTGTATTTATTGGGATCACTTGGCCTTTGGATATAATGCTATCTTCTACTGTTGATGTAGGTACCCAAGTGCATGATGCTATAGAACGTTTTGACTGAGAACACTGCTAATTAATGTACCTAATCACTTAAGTAAATACGTGTGGCTTAGCTAACCCTTCCCTCATGTTTGTTGATAACAGTAAATAAACATTATCTATCATACAATTAGATATACGTAAAAGTTGGCACTACCGACAAAGGTAAGGTTTCCTGACTTTTCAGACCCAGAACATCCAGTAATTATCTCTAATAGGTTGGGAGTTCCTATCAAGGTTTAGTAAAACTTTTTAAGATCACCTTTCTAGATTGATTTCGTGAAGGTCAACTTCAACAGAGTATAATGAGCAAAGTTTTTTTCGTGGTTTAACTTTATAAGATAAGCATGAGTAATAATAACAAAATAGACTCGATAAAAAACTTTACCCTTTTGAAATAAGTGTTGTTGGAATATTCCACCTTTGCGTTGTTATTTGTTATTCTAGGATCAGTTCTAACAATTTTGAGAAAAAATGCCTAACTGTACCTACAGTTCCAAGTGCAACTGCAAATCGTAGCAGCAAAGTCGCCAATCACCGTAAGAGAACGTAGGAACATCGACGCAACTGATTTCTATGTAACTTGTGAAAACGCTTCCATTTACCTTATTTTATTGGTTTGCGATCACCTTAGGACGGTCTCAGATTAGCGTAGTTTTGGTAAGTATAAGCTCGGTTTCAGAAGCGCGCCTTGTGCCACACACAAAACTCGTACGAGCGTTGACGAGCTTATAAGCTCGTATAAGCGCGAGCCGCAAGAGATACTGACATATCTACCAGAACCCACCGGTTCGACCAAACACGAGAATGAGTGCGTGGACACGCGAAAAAGACGCCAGTCTGAAACTGCTCTTATGAGTACACCATTTACCTTTACATTAAAAACAAATGAGTTGCAGTGAATTAAAAGAACGATCATCAAATGTTTGTCCATGACCTATGTTAATACAAATGCCTACAGACACTATTTATTACATTGAAAATATGTATAGGTAATTATACATATAATAATATACCTACTTATATAACTGCATAAGAATTACTTAGTTGCATCAGTGTATATTGACAGGCCTCCTGCATCTGATAACAACTGATACGTGATACCGTCGTGTTAGTGTTTACTGATAAGGTGATGATAAGGGCATGACGTAAATCGGATGCAATGAGAATTTTAGATTACACTGAAGGGATTGGTGGATTCCTGCCGGGGCACTCGGGGCTGCGGGACTGTTCGAAAGAGATTTCGTGGCCCCGGAACATAAAGGCCGAGGAAGGAACATGGATGGGTTTCGTTTCGTAATCGGTGAAAGTCTGACACTCCCTCCCACTCCGCCCAGAGAGGATGGAGGCATTTGATGAATACCCATAAAAAAAATGTGGTAAGTAGACTAAGTGCTATGGTCATATTGTAAAAGTTGTTTGTTATCATGAGCACAATCATGTGTTTCAGTTTTGTACACTATTTACTAGTCACCCTATATACAGGGTGTAAACCACCTCATCACAAAGCCGATAACCAAGCATTCTGTACATCAAACTAAGTAACTTTACGCAATAAATTTTGCTGGGAAACAACTTTTTTTTTGAGGTTATAAATCACATTTTCTGGTAGAAGTCAATGTGACGCATTTAAAACATTGTGCTTATGGATGGATTGAATAATATGGGGGTCGTGGAGGTGTTAAAAGTCAAAATCTTATTAAAAAAACTTGTATTTAAAAAAAAATTGTCAAACAGTTGTAACTTTGACCCCCCATATCTCCGTAACTAGAAGGTTCCCAGGTATAGTGTAGAACAAAAAAAATATCGCAATGATGGGGAGAACAAGTGCTTTTCGGCTTCGTGAAGAGGTGTTTTACACCCTATATTTACCAATCAAGCGCCCATTTTGTAATCAAAAAGTAGAGGAGTAATACTTCAAATGTTGCTCAGTTTAGGTATACAAAAACATATAATTGCTTGTTAGTGACTGTCACCGACTACTACCTACATGCGTCAGACGAAGTAGCACAATAAAAAAAAGCATTTTGAAAAAAAACATTGCGCAATTCAGCTACGTCCACTCTTGGAATCTTCTGGTCTAAAGCCCTGTTGGCAAGTAACACCTCCGAATCTGGTTTGATACGGACGTGTTTTGACTTGGTGCAGCTGTGCTGGAAGTGTACAGGTCATCGGCCCGCCAGGTAGGATAATTAAAATATAAATGTCATTGTCGAAACTAGTTTGTATCTAGCTCAGTGATGTGATTGCTGACAATAGGCTTTGCTTAGATCATAATAATAGTGTTTTGATTTATGTAAACTAGCATGCTGATGTAATACAGGGTGTATTTCACCTCATCACAAAGCCGTTAACCAAGCATTCTGTATATCAAACTAAGTAACTTTACGCAAAAAATATTGCTGGGAAACAACTTTTTTTTGAGGTTATAAATCATGTTTTGTGGTATAACTCAATGTAACGCACTCAAAACATTGTGCGAATGGATGGTTTGAATATTACGGGGGTCGTAGAGATATTTTAAGTAAAAATCATGCGATAAAAATTGGTATTTAAAAAAAAACTTATCAAAATTTTGCTACTTTGACCCCAATATATCTCCGTAACTAAAAGGTTCCCAGGTATCGTGTAGAACAAAAAAATGATCAGAATGATGAGGAGGACAAGTGCCTTTCGTATTCGTTAAGAGGTGTTTTACACCCTATATACAATTTGGAAGAGACACTGGACGCCCAAACACTTCTGCCTAACCCTTCGGATTACAGGCGTGATGTTATGTTATGTTAAACATAACATAACAATGTTATATTAAAAGACTAAAAACTCAATGACAACACAGCCCGAACCTGATACAGCCTAAACCACACGGTCTAAAAGTTTGGAATAACAATTCTTTATAAAACGAAGAGGAGCTCATGGCTAAATACTAGCAGCAGCTCGGGCCGATCTGTAGGTTAAGCCGTGCTTGCCTAGGTTGGTCCGTGGATGGGTGACCACCCTTACATACCGAGTTTCCTCCGTGCCGCGGAAAGCACGTTAAGCTGTTGGTCCCGGCTGTCATATGTCCATCTTTGGCAGTCGTTACATACCTGTACAGTCAGTCAGGTCAGTGGCACAAAAAGTCTGACAGTCTTACCAAGTGGTATCGTATTACCCAGTACTAACTGGGTTGTGGAGGCAGTCGCTCCATGTAAAATACTAGTATTCAGCTACATCCGGTGAGACTGGAACCTGACTCCAACATAGCTACAACATGGCTAGGAAGATGATGACGATAAAACGAAGATGACCACAAAGGATCTGGCTAGATGGACCGACCCATCTGAGACACAATATGGCCACCAACACAAGATATCCCATAGTGCACATAACTAATTGCACCCTGAATCTTTCAATGAAGCTAAACAAAAGAGTTGTAAAACACGACTGGAGATTTTTTTATATTTCACACTTACGGAGGTCAAAAAGAGCATTTAAAACAGTAGAGAAATTCTTCATTTCGGCCTATGAGAAATCCATTCAGACATCCGGCTTATATTTAGCTCGTAATCAACAGGAAAATCAATCGGTAACTTAAAGATAGGTAACAGTTACAAGTGTCCATATAACTAAGTACTACCTAAGTAAGTATACTTAGCAGGGTACATGAACTGTTACCGTATCAAGTGTCGGACACCGCGTGACCACTTACGCCTAGGGTTACCGACACCGTCCATCAGGACTTTATTTGACTTACATACTTCATTTTGTGAATTTCGTCGTGAATTTCGGAATTTTTCATAAGATGCGGAATCTACGGTGTGGTCCTCTTATGGGGTTTTTAAAGGAACATACATGGCATAAGCAAAAATGTCGTGAAAAGAGTTTTGAATATGAATGTGGATGGGTATTTGAGTAGAGGAAGACCAAAGAAACGATGGACTGTGTTAAGACGGATATGGTAAGAAAAGAAGTGTCTGATGAGATGACGAAAAATAGAGGAGTATGGAAGAAGAAGACATGCTGCGCCGACCCCAAATAAATTGGGATAAGGGCAAGAGAATGATGATGATGATGATGATGACATGGCATAAGCAGGCCCAAAACAAATTAGTACTACTGAAAGTTTACAATTGATTTTAGAAATTCATATTGACAGGTAGGTCGTAAGAAACAACTGATTCAAATCAAATCAAATAATTATTTACTTCGAACAACAAAGTCAAAACTTAGTCACTTGGTAAATATTAAAATACTAGCTGACCCACGCAACTTCGTCTGCGTCACATAAGAGAGAAAAACAAAAGGAAAAAAATATCTCCGTTTATGCAACATTTTTCATTCCTGCTCCGCTCCTAATGGTCGTAGCGTGTTTTATAGCCTATATATAGCCTTCCTCGATAAATGGACTATCCAACACAAAAATATTTTTTTAATTTGAACCAGTAGTACCTGAGATTAGCGCGTTCAACCAAACAAACAGACAAACAAACAAACGAACAAACAAACTCTTCTGCTTTATAAGTATAGAAGATAGAAGATAAGTTACCTACACATATTTAAAGAAATTTCGTAAGTATAACTTTACAATGTTACTGGTGATTTTATTTTCATATTTATTTTAAATGTTACCTCATTAAATTGCGAGGGCAGTTCCACTGCATCTAAATACATTGAAGAAACTACCAGCAAGCCATCTTGAAATTACGAAAGCAAATAAAAACACGAAAGACTTGAAGAAATACTGAAAATACACAGTTATGCTGCCTTATTTATCTTCCTTGTCGACTTCAAGAAAGTTACTTTTTTGCTCTTCAGCTGGAACTTGGAGCCGGTTGAAGTCTCTCTAAGAAATTAAACATTTCTTTACGGGACCGAGACTCTTAGAATACGAGGATACTTACCTGATTATAAGAATCATTATTATTTCACAAGACTTAATTAATTATTACATTTAAATATGATGACAAATATTAGATAATAATTTGCATCTGAATTGATAACCATTGAAAGAAGAGTAATTTTATGCTTTTATAATAAAAAATAAATAAAAAATAGTGTGCGAACTAGCTTTTTATTTCATTTACTTATTCAATTTTCTATTCCACATCTGTCGTAATACCTACAGTGAAATCGTTAATCGACATACAACGGTTTGTAGGTACACCGTACACCGTGATTATCACAATCGTATTATCTTGGGTACTTAACAAACAAGAAGCGACAACGCACCCAATGGAAGCATCTACTTTCATTTACCGACTATCGACTCATGCGCTCAGTCTAGTTACGGTCACCGACGCGATCGCCACGCCTAACCACAACAACGTTCTTAAGGCTTCCGCCATATAAAAACCCAACCAGTGCTTCTAAAATGCATCAAAATGGTGATATTTAAACTCGAAAATTGTCGCCGGGATACTAAAGTGACGGAAATATTCGCGCTTTTCGTTGAACCTAATCACCCGAAGAGGTTTTTCAAGTACAGTTGACCATAATCCCGCCCGTTCCGGGATTTTTGGTTTGTGTTCTGGAACTCTGTGGACTACCGACAAGCCATCATTATCTAGATAAAACCGTGTTGGTGTTCTGTTTTCGATTTTTGAATTCGAATTTGGAATGTGTTTAAAAATGATCATGGATTTTTGATTGTATTAAAAACTTTTTATTGGTTTCGCGCGTAAAAATTGATTGACATTAACTTTTCAAAATGGAGAAGCATATTAGCATTGGAGGAAATGGTGGTTCAAATAAGTACAAGCGGATTCATTCATACGGGAGCATGAGCTCGAGGAGCGACGATGATATGACCGTTCACAGCCAATTGTTTCCTTACCACAAGAAAATGGTCGTTGAAAGAGAGATTTTGTATGAAGAAGATCATCCGCCATTTCAACCTTTGATTGCAACGACTAGATTGTTTGGTAAGGCGAGGTTTACTTGCTTGCTGTTATTCTACGTGATATTCTACGTGGTCTACTTGGCATCGGGAGCGCTGGTCTTCTCAGCATTGGAGGCACCTCTGGAGAATCAGATCCGGCTTGAGCTCATAAGGGCCAAAACAGACTTTATGCTGCGCTATCCGGATATCGTGGGTAAAAAACTTTTATTTTATTGCTATTCATTTATTTCCTCGTTTTCTGACAGTTTTCACAGCTAACTCGGAGCAAACATAAATTCTTGATGACACAATATTACAGTATGGTATCGGAGGACTCATCTTAGGATCTTATGTTTTTTATGAATAAGCTACCGACCCCGCATCAAAATCCGTTACTTGTTTTAGAAGAACGACGCTTTCACACATACTGACACGGAAATAGACTTCAATTTATATCACTTCAATATAGAAAAAGCTTTACAGCTAAATGTGTTGAATGTAGAACTACCCACGAAGCGGTTATATTGCAGAAATGAGATCGCTATTGTGTAAGTGGGTAAATATTTGAAATGCCTGCAATGGCTGCAGTAAAGGCGCACAATGCCGGCACCGGGGGAGTCTTCTTGTGAACCATCGAACATAATATTGGAAGAAAACATAAAAATATTGAATATTTTTCTAATGACATAGCAAATTTCTTGGGACCTTACTACGTGTGACCGCTAAATGAATAAGTACGTAAAAGTGCTCGATTGGATATGCAACGCTGTTCGTTGAAATTCAAACTTGAGTTTCGTTAAATATTAAGGTATAGGAAAACAGCCATTTCACGTGAAATACGTCATACTGTTTTTTGATACGAGTACATTAGTTTTCGTAACATAATTTAAAAAAAAAGTAAAAATGTTTCATATTTGCTTTGTTAGTATGTTTTAAAGCTTAGAGGCTGCCTTATACGTTCTTAGGGTCCTGGGTTCGAATACTGGTTTGTTAATGACAATGTTAGTGACCATGTCAGTTAAAAAACTTAATCATCATCGGCCTAGCCTTTGCCCGACTATGTTGGGGTCGGCTTCCAGTCTAACCTAGCTGAATACCAGTATTTTACATGGAGCGACTGCCTATCTGACCTCCACAACCCAGTTAATACTGGGTAATACGATATCACTTGGTAAGACTGGTGTTAGGATTTTTTGGGCCACTGACTTCCTGTAACAACTCACAGTTGGACAAATGACAGCCGGGACCAACAGCTTAACGTGCTTTCCGAGGCACGGAGGAAACTCGGTATGTAAGGATGGTCACCCATCTACAGACCAACCTAGGCAAGCACGACTTAACCTAAAGATCGGCCCGAGTGACTGTTATTATTTAGCCACGAGCTAAAACACTTAATATCATTTAAAAACATGATACTGACTTAGTTATTTATCACACACACACGCAATAACCTACTTAGCAACAGACTTAAATCATTTACTATTTGATTAAGTTATCTCATTTTTTAAATAACAAACCAGTAATAATGTCTAAAGGTTAGGTTACCTCGTTACGACACAACGACTTTAATTAACGAAACAAAATTAAAAAGAAGCCAGAGAAATGTTTCTTTTAATTAACAGCATTATTACATAATGGGTTGCCTAGGTTTCCATCAACATTGAAAAATACAGCTGTATAATAAACTTAACCATCATGCCTGTAATACGTCAGGGGTTAGACAGTGGTCCTGATAGTACACCCACATCGCGCCAGAGGTCCTACTCCCCAACGCTCCCCATCCGTCTCTCTCACTCGCACTCATCTGCAGACGTGCGCGATAAAGACGGATAGATCCGAATAAATGGACGAAGCGTTAGAGAGTAGGGCCTCAGTTACGGTTCGGTGGCATTTGATAACAGGGGAGCCTATTTCCATCAACCGGGCACAGACGCCGCCTCCATACTTTGCCCAACCTAGGAATCGAACATAGGATCTCTTGCTCAGCTGTCGCGGGAGAACGGCGGTGTAACGGGAGATCAACATAACTGAGTCAAACGTACTTGATTTCGATATTATTTAACTATCTGCTTCTTAATCTTGTTTATAATACCTTTTCTTATCTAGTTAAGCATCCTATACTATATTATTTATCTTACTGAACCGATCATCAATAAAATAAATTAACCTATCCATATCGCAGAAATCTATTCATTTTTAAAATGTTATCGAACTAAATTAACATGAACTGATATGTAATCACATGAGAAATCTATTTTATATCTGTGTTATTCTAAATTTACATTGTGATAAAAAAAATTATCTTATTTTAATATCTAAATTCTCCGTTGTAGGTCAGGTAACCTGTACTGATATATATTTTATGTAATTATATTTGTTTTTTTATGCTCTGGTGATTTATCTATCGAACTCCCACCGAAAATTGGTTTGAACGAGATCTAGTGAGTAGTTTTTTTTAATACGTCATCTTTTACATTATGTTACTCGTTGCTGCGGAACCCTTCATGTGCGAGTCCGACTCGCACTTGGCCGCTTTTTTATTTTGTTACGTAAACCGAAATTGACGAAGATACGATACGTCAGGCCTTTTTTTTATTTTTTCTCGGATGGGAAATCATCAAATGACTTCTCCCACTCTGGGCGGAACGGGGGGGAGTGTCAGACTCTTACTGACTAAAACCCATCCATGTTCCTTCCTCGCCCTTTATGTTCCGGGGCCGCGGTATCTCTTTCGAACAGGCCCGCAACCCCGGCAGGCTTCGGCCCTTGCGGGCCCCTCCCCTTATGCTGACATCTCTTTGAGGCGCGCGTGGAACACGAACGCGCCGTCGACACGGCCTGTCGTCATCGTTAGACGGACGGACGGCTAGCTAGCCCATAGCCGTAGTAGTCGTCAACTTAATGAGAAAGTTACATAATGGTTTAATTATCAATGCATTGATAAATAGACTCTATTTATTCATTAGTCTATTTGCTGAAAAGGCACGCTCTTGACATATTTTGTTTGAGTACATTATGTAATTTATTTACACAATAAACATAGATTTTGTTGCATTATCTTAAAACAACTTAGTTGTGGGCTTCTTTTATGCATAGTTTCTAGTTTATTGATAAAAGAAAGAAAATCTTTTAACTTTTTGAAGTATAAATTAATTGTGACTTAATTCAATTGACTACCAACTTAAGGTGAAACCGTCAGGGTGGCCCGCGAAATTCAAATTTTCTTGGTTTTTTTTGCAATTTGCGGGCCAGTGCTCTGTTGTATGTTGGTGGAAGTACCGTTTGCGGCTGTGGAGCGCATGTGGTTGCAGAATTATAGTCATCAGAATCATCGGTGCAGCCCTCCTAGTTCATGTAAGTCGAGGAACGAATTTCACGGTCAAAGTCGTTCCTCCACTTTTATGAATTAGAGGGTTGTGTTGATGATTATAATTCTGTGACTAAATATGTCTTGCAGCCGCGAACGATGTTTTCATCGGCGCACAACTTGGCACTGCCCTGCAAATTACAAAAAACTTTGGAAAATTTGAATTTCGCGGGGTACTTTGGAGCATCAGCCTTAAGCTTGACTCACGCTAGACCTTGCTGGGTCCATGCAATTTAGTATACTATGGACACACTCACGCTTCCGAGCCGCTACCGAGGGACGGACAATGGATTGTGCTACAGCCGACAATCGGCTCGGACGCGCCACTGTCTAGCATGCGGGTTTAACTCAAATCACAAGTCAATTCAAATCACAAGATGTTCTTGAACAGTTACGGTTAACATTAAACTTTCATTGAACTTTCATTCAAACAGAAAATAAAAGAATATACACCCTAAATTATGATGACTCGGAAGAATTAGTCAAACCATAACTCAAAAAATTTAAGCACCCCTCACTCTTACACACCTACACTCACCTATACATACAAACACTCATACATACACAACTACACTCACACAGACTCACATACGCCGCGCCTTTATTGATTTACCTAGTAATAATTAATTAAGTTAAACTTTGTTTCCTTTTTTTCCGCATGTTTTCTTGTTTTTTTATCCTAGAAATACTATTGTACTAGTCTAGTTAATTTTTACAAAAGTGCACATTTTTAAGTTGAAAGCAAATACTATTTGTATCCTAATGAACGGACGGATGACCCCTGTAACAGGTCTTACCTAGCATGGGGGTCATGATCATTTATTTTTTTGTTATTTGTACACTTAAAATAAGTTTTACCCAGTTTACCCAGTTGTATGAAATAGCTACAAAAGCCAGTAAATATCAAAGAGACTGTTGCGACTGTTTTATCTCTCTTACTAATTTGTAAATTCAATTACCGGACTCATTACTTACGAGTTTGGTGCTTTACCCTTAACCACAACTTTAACTAACAATTAATAGAAAACCATGAAGAAACTAAAGTTACACACAAAACTCCTAGTTAAATAAACAAGTTTATCCAACAACCTTGTACAAAACAAGTTGTTTATAAGGTCATAGGCCTCCCATCAAATATTTGAAGCAAGTATGCGTTACTTTGGAACCGATTAACTAAACTGGTTTAGTAACACAACTATTCAGTTAATTTAGTGTTGTGTAATAGTTTTGAGGTCAGAAGAAGGAATTTGTCACTCTTTATGAATTTAACTATTTTACGATAAGTGTTAGACTGTTTATAAATCATTTAAACCTCTTTAATGATAGAAATCAAGTGAATATAGTTTGGCTTTGAATCATTATAAAAGATACCTAAGTTAAAAATCGGTTTAATACTAGTAGGTATAACAAATATAAACGTAATAGTGAGTCATCAAATTACAAGGCCACAAAGTTAATATCCGACATTAAGTAGAAACGTATACCATAAACGTATGTACCTACCGACATATTAAAAAAAAGGTTTACTTTTCTTAAAATCATCTAAAAGTCAAAAGTCTATGATACAATAGGTAAGATGATATTTAAAAATGGAAAACAACAGAATTCTATTTTTGATATAAAAAAAAAAAAGTTTATTCAGCCAGTGTTGTTTTTTTGTGTCTGTTGTTTGTAAGAGTAAAATAACGAAGTCATATGCTAATGGCATCGTTTAAAGAAACACGTGGGTAGCAGCAGAACCAGTTTCTATGCATATCACTACCTACCTGATAGACACTTAGTTTTTGATTTAAAGAATCTTTTAAAACTTTAATGACCTATACTTTTTTAATTTCTGTTGATGAAAGTCAGTAATTGTACGGTGATAGGTAAAGGAGGGGGAAAAGCGAAAAGAAAGTGATACGACGACCTCAGGTGGAGGAGACGGTTAGGTTTTGTGAATCTGTTTAGACCACTGGTTCCCAACCTGTGGTCCGCGGACCACTGGTGGTCCGCAGGAGCCTCGGCACGGTCCGCGAAAAATTTAAATGTTATTCGTACTTTTCAACTTGCACAGAAGCAGCAAGCTCAACCCAACCTAATTGAACCTATCATAGGCAAAATTCTATTTTATTTGTTGAGAATCTCATACTAAATGATTGCTATTTTTTCGAGCCGAAATCGATCGCTTTTGTGTCCATCACTATCTTAATTCTAAAGGGTCTCATCACATTATCCAATTTTCGAATAGTGTGAGTTAAAGATTCACTCCCCTAGTTATAATCCTGTCGGTGTCCATGTTTATCTAGGACCCTCTTAAGAATAAACATACCGAAGTGGTCCCTGGTCTTAGAAAGGTTGGGAACCACTGGTTTAGAAAATGCCTTATCATAATTGAGTGAAGAGATATTTACGTAAAAAGCTTGTTTAACTTCGCAGTGTCATCGAAACCGAAACAACATGTGAAACTCGACTTCCTATAGGAGAAAGTGGTTCTAATTCAGCTTGCAAAATTTAATCGAATTAAAAAATATCATCTTCAGCCCAGCAGTAGTCCATTGTTAGACATAGGCCTCATCAATCGCGATTATCTCGATTCTCAGCAACTCTTATCCAGTTGCCATCAGACACCCTGCGGAAATCGTCGGTCCACCTAATATGAGGGCCTTTACACCTGCCGATTCGCGATCACCACTGACGAACACGTCTACAAGACGTATGGTTATAAAACCATACGTCTTGTCTTGTTATGTGAAACACGTGACATGCCTTCTCTTTTTCTTAATTTTATACACGAAATGCAAAGAATGCAAGTAAACACACCATTTCTAAAATAAGTGGCGTAACTATACCATCGGAGGCCCTTGGCAAGTCCATTGTATGGGGCTCCAAGAAAACTCATCATATTTTAATTTACTTTTAATAAATCACTGAGATAGTTACCCAATAATAACATTGTGTCCATTTTAGTTATTTACATATCTAATTTTCAAATTATAGCATACTAGCGACCCGCCCGGCTTCGCACGGGTACGATTACAATGCTGCGTCCCGCAATTTTTAAATCTGTAATATCTTCGAAAATATTCATTTAAATCACTTGCTGTTAATGGCAATTTTGATTTACATGAAATGCACAACGTAATTGGATAAGGAATGATACTGTATCGCTTAAAATAGCTTGGTAAATAACCCATTTTTTTTTTGTAATATGTAAAAGATAAAAATGGTTACTGTGGGTTATCCTTACGAGATAAACATGCTGTCGCGGACATTTTTATTCATCTTTTTAAGATATACAATTCCGTAGTACATAAATTTGATCTATCTCGTAAGGTTTAGCCAGCGTTTGCAATGTAAGCTCAGAAAAATGTGTTTGTTACGACATCACATTACAAATCTTTAAATTTCTCGGCTTTTCTCTGCTATAATATGCATGTTTTATACATATAAACCTTCCTCTTGAATCACACTATTCATTTAAAAAAACCGCATCAAAATCCGTTGCGTAGTTTTAAAGATCTAAGCATAGGTACATAGGGACATAGGGACAGAGAAAGCGACTTTGTTTTCTACACTAATATTATAAAGAGGAAAACTTTGTTTGTTTGTTTGTTTGGTTGTAATGAATAGGCTTAAAAACTACTGGACCGTTTTTAAAAATTCTTCCACCATTCGAAAGCTACATTATCCACGAGTAACATAGGATATATTTTATCCCCGTACTCCCACGGGAACGGGAACTACGCGGGTGAAACCGCGTGACGTCCGCTAGTATACTATATGGTGATGATAGTGATATTCAGAACAACAACGTCCTCCCATCTATTAGGGTTATCGGTAGGTAATTGATTTTAAGTAGGTACTATATAAAATTTATATTTTTAAAATTTTTTGTTAAAAATGTTAGGTCACTTTTGAGTTCACAGCCTCTCGGGTCGGGGGCCCCGTCAGGCCGGGGGCCCGTGCCATTTTACCAGTACTGCCACCCTATAGTTACGCCACTGTCTAAAATCCTCTTACAGACAAACTACAGACTACGCTTGGATGCAGAAGTATCAAAGCATTAGCGTACTGCGATGTGGGTAGCATGTTGCCGGCTCGTTGGTTCGGCACTAAGCAAGCGCCCGATCGCTATTCACAGCTATTCTCACTAGACAAAGGAAATATCTTATTTAGTCGCTTAAAGAAAGTGCTATAATCAAAGGTATTTTTTTTCCCAAAATTGAAATTATTTTCAAAACCTTTTTAAGACCTTAAAACGAATTACTGTTGTCAGATAAAATAGTGGATTTTCTGACTAACTGAATCTATACCTAATATAGGGAAAAAAATGTATTTTTGTATATAACGAATATACTTAAAAACTACTGGACCGATTTGAAAAATTCTTTTAGTAATGGATAGCTACATTATCAGCGAGTAATATAGGCTATATTTAATCCCCATACTCCCACGGAAACGGGCACTACGTGGGTGAAACCGCCTGGCATCCACTAGTTTTTAATGAAATTGTGTCGGAAATCGAGTCTAAAACTTTAAAAAATCAGAATAGTATCTCATTTTTAACTGACTTCTAAAAAAGAGGAGGTTCACAATTCTGATGTTTCTGTTTTTTTTTTTTTATGTTTGTTCGCTCATAACTCCGTCGTTTCCCATCCGATATGAAAAAATATTTTTTTGTTGGAAAGGGTATACTTTCCAAATGGCCACTAAGTCGGAATCTTGGCGAAATCGAGGGAACTCTTCAAAGTTTATAGGATAACGTACAGCGATTTTGGTAGTAGTAAGTATTTGCGTTTGATAGGAACCATTCTACTTCAGATCTGATGATGAAGCCAAGAGTCACGGAACTCCATAATGAGACAATGCATCCTAGTCGTGTTTGGGATTGTTGTAATTGTAACGGTATGCACTTTCCATGTGTACCAAGCACATGTGAACCACTAAAAAGTGAGAAATAAAAACATTTCTGCAAAAAATAAAACCGACTTAAAAAAAAAGTCGGTGACAAAAAAATTAAATCAATAAAACAAAGGTCCGACTTCAGAAGCTGAAGTTACTTTTAATATTTATGTTTTTTTTTAAGTCGTTTTTATTTTTATCTGTTTATCATTTAATCCAATGTAGTAACTAGTTAATGAAAACATATAAAACATCATGTTAAATGTCATTTTGTCTTGAAACTTGCCCTGCGTTGTATTTCTAATGAGCGCCCACCTGACCTATACAGCAGACACACTGGCTGGAAAAACACCAGTTTCTTTGTTATTTTATGTATCACTGATCTATGATTATATAACGGTTTCTTTATCATTTATCACGTTTCAATCAGCTGAACACATGGATGTGAGCTATTCTTGCAATGCAACTGGTTTGACAAACACCAGATGTCTCATTAAATTCAAATTTTGTTTTTTAATAACCGTCGAGAATCATTAAACTTAATTAGAATGATTTATAATTAATTTCTGCGTCTAGGATCAGCGGCTTTGGTGATTCCGTAATGGCTTGTATTGCCTCGTTATTTAAAAACAAAAAAAAAAACTTTTTTATTGTCTCCCAGAAGTATCGTATTAATAAGACGAATTGCAATTCGAAAGCCACTTTCAATCTGCCCAAGTTTATTCTATTTGCAATCATGAGTAAGTTAAATAGGGACCAACAAAAAAATATACAACTAATTGGGTAATAAGACATCATTCTGAATTAGGTGCAGTGATGTTGCTACTCTTAAAAAAAAAACAATCCGAGCGCGGCTCCGCTCCCTCAATTGTCGACAATTATTTACCAGGGACGTCTTGATCATAATAGCCTATGGCATTCAGGGATAATGAAGCTGCCCATTACTGAAAGAAAATCGGACTCGGACCAGTATTTCCGAAGTTAAGCACTTACATTCAAACTAACAAACTTCACCTGTTCAACTACATTTTCTAGTTTAGACAATACAGCAACAACAATCCCCAAAAACGAAACCACCAGCTTTACTATAGCCTTTTCACTGTTGTTTAGAAAATAGCGTGGGCTGTAATCCCACTGCTGGTAATAGATTCAGCCACCCCGTTTGTTCGGGGCTGTGTACTTACCCAACTTAACCGCAAAACGTGATCCGGTTATAAAACAATGTGTTATAACTTGTACAATGTGTCTGCGCTATGTTTCGTTATAATTATGTAATTTCTCTCTTGTTTCGCTTATTTAATCTTGGTTTTCTTACTACTTAACACTATACAGGGTGTAAACCACCTCATCACAAAGCCGTTAACCAAGCATTCTGTACATCAAACTAAGTGACTTTTCGCAAAAATGATTGCTGGAAAACAACTGTTTTTTTTTGAGGTTATAAATCATGTTTTGTGGTAGAACTCAATGTAACACGCTTAAAACATTGTGCTGATGGTTGAATAGTACGGAGGTCGTGGACGTGTTAAAAGTCAAAATCTTACAAAAAATACTTGTACTTCTTTAAAAAAAAAAACTTGTGAAAAAGTTGTAACTTTGACCCCCCCATATCTCTGTAACTAGAAGGTTCCCAGGTATGGTGTAGTACAAAAAAATGATCGCAATGACGGGGAGCATCATTGCTTTTCGGCTTCGTGAAGAGGTGTTTTACACCCTTTATAATCGTTGTACGTTATGCCCTTGTGGCATAATACTTACTCACTAAATATATTTAGCAGTATGCGCTAGGACCTGGTAAAGGTAGCGCGGATCCGTTGAATGCGAGTCGCACAGGACTGGTCAATGAGGCGACACTCGGGGGAGGCCTATGTCCAGCAGTGGACGTCTTTCGGCTGAGATGATGATGATGATGATGATGCCTTAGTCTACTATTTTTATAAATTCGACATTCCAACCCGATCCCATTCTCATCCCATTGTCATTTTGCTTAAAGTTCCTAATCTCCTAAATTCGTAATGGTCGATCATTGGTCGATCAATGGTCTCTTAATAAAGTTCTGTTATAATGGCATTATCGTATTGCCATTATTATAAAACCCACCAGATTTTATTTATTAGTATTCTAAGCAATCTGAAGTTACTAAATAGCACACTATCACATTTCTATGCCATTTTTTTAAATGGAGTTGAAGTGTTAGTCGTTGACTATTGGAAAGTCATAATGACGCCATTATATTAGCAGATTACCAAACTTGTCAAAACTTAACAGGACTTGATAATTATGAAAATCAATGATATTCAGACACTACTGTAATAGCAGACTTGAAGCTCGGCCTCCTATGTACTATTAATGATACATATAGACCTTTATCGTTTAGTAGAAAAATATTGTCTTTATTTATCCTTACTCGGGCGTTCCATAAAATTACAAAGTAGTTCTTCAGATCGAAATACAAGTGAAATAAATGGAACTCCTCACGTGGAAAATGTTATGTTGATTGAGAAGAAACATCCATTCTCTTTTGTTTTTATCTATGTAAACAAAACCTTTTAGTTTGTTTTGATATCTTGTTCTTTGTACCTTACTAAAAGTAGTGTCAACTCTCCTATCATTTGATATGTATTATGAAATGTAGGTCTGTAGGTAGTAAGTCTTTCAGATAGTAGGTAAGCGAGCACCAAGAACAGAGCATATTTGGCCAAGCTCGAGCATCAACTTTGGACGTGTAATTTTGCAACGTATTGAGTTGTCATTAGATTCATTTTTCAGTAGTTTCCCAAAATGCTCTTGTGTGCGCTCCCTTGTTTGTTATTGTTACTAACTGTTGCTTGCGACCTTCTTCCGAGCTAAATAATTATAAAAATATTATTGGGATGATGTTAGGCTAACAGTAACAGAAAGCATCCGTTGTAGGTTTTGATGTCTCGTAGCGGCATGCAGCACGGTGCTACGAAACCATAAATTACGTACTTACATACATAAAATCATTCTTTTTATTTTTAAATCACGAATATTACCCCGTAAGTACTTTAAAGGTGGACGCACACTTATCCGCGCCGAAGGAATCGACCGCGCCGAAAAAAATATTTACGTTATCGATTCGTCCGATTCGACGCGCATAAGTGTGCGAGGTTGCATAGAATTTCATGCAAGTAATTCTAAAATTCAATTCTTTTGGCGCGGATAAATGTACCTTAAGTGTCACTCTTTTTTTCCAAAATTTGCCAAGTACCATAGGACACCACCTAAGATTATATTCCCCCTTTTCATCTACGTTCAAATATCTGATCATGCAAGCATGCTTACAAGTACCTACTACGCTCTGTAGTCTGGACCCTTCCGAATGAAGTCTAAGGCGTCCATTCCAAATAACACCGGATACTATATTATTATTTACTCACTTTTCGGATCATATCCGTATATTTATTAGCAGATTGCCATAATATATCAAACAATACACGACCTTGTGGTCGTGTATTGTATGATATAACTGCCACCACATTCCTTTTTATGACACCAATTCAAATACCTACACGCTATACACAATTACTTACTTACCACACGAAATTCTGCACATCAAAAAATTCGATGTAGACAGGTACCGAGTTAGATCTCTGCGAGATAGGTACGCTTTTCAGGAGCGGAGCCCGATAGCTCGCAAATGACTGCTTTGACAAGGGTAGCTAATTTGGAGCCTGTCTCCCTTTGACGTTCGCACTGGGTTATTAGATTTTTCGTACCGATATCTATGCCTAGGTATAGCTCTGGAACGTGATCGTAATCAGTGTTTTGTTTATTTTTAATCTATCACCAAATCCTGACGGTTTAGAATCTAAACTTATTGATATTTCTATCTAAATACAAACTTCAATAGCAACAGCTTTTTACAAAAATCTCGTCTCTGTTTTAAAACCACAAACAAAAAAAAACAAAAAAATGTTGAGCTCATTTCCATTCCGGGAAAAGTTGATCAAACGAAATAATTATATGCAGTGCATTTGAAGTACTTTAGTTAAATTCTAAATTCCTAGTAAATCCACTCAGTATTTGAATAATTGGTTCTGTGAATCTGGAATTACATTTCAATTCCTCTCTTTTTAAACTTTTTCATTTGATATAAAGGGTGTAAAACATATCTTCACGAAGCCGAAAGGCACTTGTTCTCCCTATCATTGCGATCAACTTTTTGTTCTACACCATACCTGGGAATCTTCTAGTTACGGAGATATGGGGGGTCAAAGTTACAACTTTTTGACAAGTTTTTTTTGTAAGATTTTGACTTTTACACCTCTACGATCCCCGTTATATTCAATCCATTCATCAGCACAATGTTTTAAGTGCGTTGCATTGAGTTCTACGACAAAACATGATTTATAATAAAATAAAAAAAGTTGTTTCCCAACAATAATTTTTACATAAAGTTACTTAGTTTGATGTACAGAATGCTTGGTTAACGGCTTTGTGATGAGGTGGTTTACACCCTGTATATAACATGAGCATAATCATAGATAATTGAATTGTATTGTACAACGGGCTGGTGTCCGCAACTCCACGTCAAAGTGCGTATTTTACATATTAGCTATAATTCACCACGCGGGCCCGCGGGATAGCTGTCACATGTCTTCGAATTTATGATTCTAGGACATGCCGGTTTCCTCACAATGTTTTCCTTCACCGTTAGAGCAGTGGTGATGAAATAAATTACACGAAGTAAAACGCCTGTCTGGGTTCGACACAACTGCGCCACCGCTGCTCTCCAGATTATTATGCCGTTTCAACTGCTGGAACAAAGGCCTCCTCTATAAGAGGGAGTGGTCCTAGTACTTACAGGTTTTTGTCTGTCACCGTGGTGGGGTTCAAAATGAGGCCTGCACTATTATTTGTGCACATGGCCAGCATTACATTTTAAGCCTCTAAAGCGCTATGATGTACTGTGTTTGTAAGTTAGGCTATAATTCAATAGTGGCTCAGCTTTCGATTATAGTAGTAAATACTTACTACTTGATGAACTGCACGCCTCTTCAGGGATTTCCTCTGCTATTGTTCCGGCTGGTAAATTGGGTCATTACTTGTCTTTTCCAGTATCAACAAATATAGACAAGTAGCGTAAAATAGAAGAAATGTTGACTAACAATCTTCATTTATCTGAAGACTACATACATTTTCCGTTTTGTAGGCATCTGTTTGACCATGACGAAAACTTTTTTTTAAATATTGAGACCAAACGTTATTACCCTCAGTAATGAAATATCCATTACTGAGGGTAATAACGTTTGGTCTAGGTCGTAGTTTCTGATATAATGATGATTTATTTACCTACGATCTTTCGCACTACACAATATTCATTGAACCGAATCGCTTGCCCCGCCAAAGATCCTTCTGATAAACTTATATGAACACTAGTAAACCTTACTGAACTAGATAACTAAACGAGGTCGACATTTGTATAAAGTTCCACGAGTTTTTAAAAAAGATGTCCTAAATCCAACGTCAACAATCATAAGTGTATATGTCACCGTAAAATTGTCAAATACGTTATATTGTAATACCTCTAGCGATATTGTAAAGTCTCGAATTATTGTCAAATGAACGTATGTTCATTTGACAATAATTCGAGACTTTACAATATTAATCAATCAATAAATAAATCGGTATTTCTCAGGAATGGTGCATTATCTTTTCATGAGAGTTGTGCCACTGGGCAAGGGGGACCCCTCCTTCCCTCCACACCGCGTAAGTTGACTGCCATCGCATGCATTTCACGAAAAATAATGCGTTTTGTTGTAAGCAATACTGCTTACAACAAAACGCATTATTTTTACTAATAACAGAATAATACCGATTAATATAACATAACCTTAAAACACTTTATATTCCCCCTAAAAAGCGTAGTCGACGGAGCCCCGCTACGCGGGGCCCCTATTTCCGAGTGCAGGGTTTAAAGGAACCTAACTAACCTAACGGGGGGGTGCCCCAAGTCCCGATTATGGGGGCAGAGATACTTCCGTATGTTCAGTTGACAATAATTCGAGACATACAATATGTATGTGTGTATGTGATATAATACATACAATATCGCGAGAAAAAACACGTTATATTGTAATATAACGTGTTTGACAATTTTACGGTGACATATATACTGGTAAGCTGATGACTATCTTGTTAAAAGTCATTTAGATATAGTTACGTAAGCAACAAGCTCCATTAAAAACTAGTAACTTACTCTCCTCTACAAGCAGGAAAATTAACGAATTGGTAGATCCAACAAATTATATGCAGTCCTTTAACTAAGAAAAGGCCATTGACCCAAATATGGCGCCGGCACCCACAAAATGTCATTTTATCTGTCCTAGTTTCACCCACACGTTCTCTTTCAATCTACCAGGAGTGTATAGGTGGTTAGGAAGGTAACCGCAAGCCGTGATGGTAACAAAATATGTCCCGCGTATCGACTGACACACCCCCGTATACTGCCTGACCTCTACGAGTAGAACTATCTCGTGATAAGGGTTTGGTTATGTTGTATGAGAGAAGCGTGGAGACCAGCGTGAAAGAAGAGGTATTTTTTACGCGCAACTGTGTGGACGTCATCCGTCTGCGGTACCAGAATTGTGTCACCCAAAATCTGTGTGGGAATTACTCTGATCTGATTTCTCTACGATTTTGTCTGGACCTTCAAAGCCACTGTTTACTCTGATGGTGGTGTACAAGGCATGTTAAAATGTATGATTGAGGTAGAAATTAAACAGTTTCTAAGCTATTCCAGCATAATAATATAAGCAACTAGCTGATGCCGCGGGTATTTTCTTTGGAAACAGCATGAAAATCGGTGCAGTCGCTTTGAGTTTATCGCGAACACACTGACAGACGCAGCGAAGGACTTCGTTGTATAATATGTAGTGAATTGTAAAATGAAAATTAGATACTCCGTCGATGAATGCATTGTTCTATTCGCTTTTCTCTCGTAGTACTACTTCCCGATTTCCGCTCCCGCTCCTCTCATCACTAAACCACAGCTCAGTTGACCCAGCTGGGGAGCGTTAGCACAGATCGGGCGGGAAATGCATCGACCCCATCTGTTCGCAGTAACAAACTAAATACCTATACAACACGTCGTCAATTGTTCACTTACCCGCTGATTTATACCATTGTGATAGCGTCGCGTGATACAAGATAGCAATGCCCTTAGGACTGGGTTATATACGTAGTAATTGTTTAGTAATCGGTGTTACTGCGATGTACCACACAAGCATCTTTGATATTCTATATTTTCTCTTTTGTAGCATAGTTCACAAGATAATTGATGAAATGGTGACCGATTTGCTTTATATATTCTCAAAAGATTTTTTAAACACAAGTATTTATTTGGTATATTCGTGTATATAATTTGATTTCTTTGGTAAATGTTGGTAAAACTGCAGCATACTTCGCTACTAACATGCAGAATGCAATGTTGTAGGTGTATGTACGTTAAATAAATATTCTTAATCTTATCTTACGGCTACCAAATAAATATGTGTGCATTAATAATATTTTGATCGTACTTAGATATTTTATGACGTTAGATATCATTGACAAACCTAGATTCTGTTTGTATTTATGTATTTGTATCATAGCAATATATCAATAGACAATACTTAATTATTATTGAGGCAATCTGCGCAAACAATGATTCAAGAAATGTTTATGTTCTGTGCAAATTAATCTCCTTGAGGAAGAGAAAAGCAGATAAGGAAAACCAATATTTATCTTCGGACAACATTAATGCAGCCACATTTCCTTACAGCATAGCTGACATTCTTCAAAGAAAATACTATCGTCATAGGAACATCAAATATAACTGATAAACAACAGAAAATGACGTGTTATCAAAGTGAAACTACCAGGGTATCATAAATACATAGATGTAAATCTTACACAAGATTGTTACACGCCGTAGTTACGATGTACGATGAAATGGATACAAGTGGTTTATTATGAAACATTGATATGTTATAGGGGTAGAAAGGAATCATTGCGAAAATAAATAGACTGACGTGTCGAAATGAAAGAAAAATACGCGCTGTTAGATATTCGTTTCAGTCAATCTACACCGAGGTGGTTGATTATCGATTCTGAAATTGATATTAGGTTCTACAATAGGGTATGGTGGAGAGGGCTAACGAATTATTTTTGAGTTTTAACTAAAAGACTATTTTTTGTAAATCAATGAATATAACAAAGATAAATCGCATCAAATCTCGGGAGTGGGGGTTCGTGACGTTAGAACTCGCTGGAAATTATACCTAGGCGTGACGTATCGAGAATTTTAAAAGCGTCGTATCTTCGTCAATTTTGGTTCATGTAACAAAAAAAATACGAGTTAAATATTTGTTGATAATCTAACCGACGGACTAATTGAACGGTCAAGTCACACAGCATTAACTGTAATAATAAAGAATTCGCAGTAAGGAACCTTAGACTTGGCACGACTTTGTCTAAATTTCATTACTTTTTAGAGATAAACAAGCAGCTCCATCGAGACTTGGCTAGTTTTTTACAGAATGTTTTTTTTTTATTTTTTTTGCCGACTACACTATTCATAAATTACACAAACTGCACTTACGTCGAAACTAATAATGCCAGCACTGTCTCGATACTTCACAAGGCAAAATCCACCTTTTTCTTTTAGGTAATTAAAACGTATTGTTATCGAATCCTGGACTCGTGTCGTTTTATTGGCTCAATGAATTGCCGATCACTGTTATGTGAAAGGGCTGTCAAGGCCAGAAACAAACGAATGCCGCAGAAAGCAATTTTCTAATCGACTTTAGAACGAAATGACTTTCTAACTTGAATTGACGTGTGAAATGACTTGTAAAACGTCTGGTAGAACTTGCAGGTTAATAACATAACATTTATCAATCATTAGATAACTTTTATCGGAAGAGTAAATCTGGCGTCTTGACAGAGAGTCCATACAAAAACTGTCAAATTATGAAACTTATTCCTCGGTAAGTTATCTGGCGATTGAAAAACCCCTATCAATGGGAACATTAATGCTGATTCTGTAGATATAGTTCTCACATTCAATATGCACTGTTGACAAGGAAATAAATAAGGAAAACCACGTCACAAAAGAAAGTACGCACACAACTTAATAACTCATCACATTAAGTTATCATCATCACCGTCACACCCATATCACCATTAATTACACATTCGCGCATTCTCAGTGTCAAATGTCAAAGGTGACATGCAAACGCATCCCACTTTCTCGACGCCATTTTGTGACGACATTATAGTGTATGTCATAATATTGACCGACCCCAAAGTCAGTAGGTTATCGTGGACGTACCCCCAGGATCGTTGCACGACAGTGTACGCGCACCGCGTATCGTGTTTACAATTAACTGGCAATTAATTGTAATAATTTAGTGGTACATTAAGATATGGAGAAATTATTGTACGGTTTTTTTATAAGGAGATGATTGAACGAATAATACGGTGTACCTACTGTACCTACTTCTGTTGTATCTTGGGAGACAAAGGTCTTTGTCTACGGCCATAGGTTATCGGTTTGTTTATGTTGTAAAACCTAATTAATCTTAAATAAGTACTTTTTTTTTCAATTAAGTATCTACTTTCCTTATAAAATATATTTGTACTTTGTATGTTTGTCTTTGATGTGTGTGTGTGTATTTTGATTTTGAAAACTACATTCTGGTCATCAATACCTACACAAGAAAAGGTTTGTAGAGCAAATTTTTTTCACACAAACATCAGCATACAGAAAATAAGTTATTTTAATACTCCCGTAAAACCGCCTACTGTAACAACTTCATAAACACAATTAATTCGCGACCACACGATGTTACCTACATAAAATAAAACCCGAGAGTACGGAATTACTTAAATTTTTCATTGGTATGCTTAGAGACCCCGGACCCGGACCAAGGCATGAGGTGTTCAGCCGACGAGAAGTAAGCCCCTTAATGAAATAATACCTTGTGACTACCTACTGCCCGTATGGTAGGGTCACCATTCCGATAAGTTCTAACAAAAATATATAAAACTCTTTCTTTTTCAGTATTTTCTTATTGAACTTCTTTATATTTGAACAAAATCTTTGAAATATTCTAATAGAAAGTTCTGGATTAAATCCGGACAAGGCGTAGATAGCAAACACACAAATAAGGTCGTTGGTAACCCTACGCTAAAACCGGCCATTCCGCTTGCGACTTTGAGTCGAATGTAACTTTTAATTAGTCGCCTTTGAGCAAAGATTCTGTCGGAAATACTCGTGCGTATTCGGTTTGTGGTAAACAAAAAGTTGACTACATAATAGTATAGGATCCCGCTATACAACGACCTTCACCGAGATGCTTATTTAATGAGACGTATTTTTTATGTTATTAAATATGCCAATAAATATATCCTATATGGGTTGCCTAACAAATTTCAGTCCAGAGTATTTTTAATTAATAATTTAAAAACATTTTTTTTTTAAACATTGCACCGGTGTGATTATTAAATAAATTTGATACCAATCGAAAGTTTGAAGCCCATAGAATATGCAAACGTTAGGTTGCCTATTTTTTTCCGGTCACAACCACGGGTTGCCAGGTGTAAACAGGTAAATCTATAGGTACTAGCATTTTGCAACGGTCTGATTATTGAATCAAACTTAGATAAAATGAAAGATTATTTCATAAGGAACACGGTGGTATAGGGTTGCCTGCGAAAAATCAGTCCCGAATTAGGGTTGTCGAATTTTAAATAATAAAATATCGCTGCGAGTGAATGTGTGTGAGAGAGAGGTCCCAGACCAACCATCCCACGCGGTAGAAAAGGACGCAGCGTAGCAGCTGTTTAAAGTCCGCCCATTTAAAGAAGGAGAGTGCGCATGCTATTTGTGCTTGGAAATGAAAAGGATAGCGATAGACTCGTATATGCTGTTCCTTTATTTTGGAGTAGTTAATTATTAATATACAGAAATAGTTATTTATTTTTTTATTTTTTAATCAATTAAAGTCACATCGGTTTTTTATTTCTGAAATCCGAAAACTGAAAATTTGTAGTTCCACAAAAATTTTTTTGCGGGAACTGTTTTCATTGGTAAGTTTATACGGAACCCTCGGTGTGCGACTCCGACTCGCCCTTCCCCGGTTTTCTTTCTGTCGCTTTCGATGACACAGATTTCATGGTTGACTGGTAGAGAATGCCTTGTGGCATTAAGTCCGCCAATGTACCACTATTGTACATGAAGTTTAAATAAATAAATAAATAAATAAATTTCATCGGTCTAAACTTCAGGCTTTGTGTAGGTACCTATTTCTAATTTTATCACTAATTATGGGGTACATTTTTCCTACTAGTACTAGTACTTTTTTTTTGTCCCTTTCAGCGACACGCTTTCTCGCCATCTATATAATACTATATCTATGACTCCAAAATAATGCACAGCATATTCGAGTCTATCGCTATCCTTTTCATTTCCAAGCACAAATAGCATGCGCACTCTCCTTCTTTAAATGGGTGGACTTTAAACAGCTGCTACGCTGCGTCCTTTTCTACCGCGTGGGATGGTTGGTCTGGGACCTCTCTCTCACACACATTCACTCGCAGCGATATTTTATTATTTAAAATTCGACAACCCTAATTCGGGACTGATTTTTCGCAGGCAACCCTATACCACCGTGTTCCTTATGAAATAATCTTTCATTTTATCTAAGTTTGATTCAATAATCAGACCGTTACAAAATGCTAGTACCTATAGATTTACCTGTTTACACCTGGCAACCCGTGGTTGTGACCGGAAAAAAATAGGCAACCTAACGTTTGCATATTCTATGGGCTTCAAACTTTCGATTGGTATCAAATTTATTTAATAATCACACCGGTGCAATGTTTAAAAAAAAATGTTTTTAAATTATTAATTAAAAATACTCTGGACTGAAATTTGTTAGGCAACCCACATAGGATATATTTATTGGCATATTTAATAACATAAAAAATACGTCTCATTAAATAAGCATCTCGGTGAAGGTCGTTGTATAGCGGGATCTTAGACTATAAGGTTTTAGACGAGAGTTCTACATATAAAGATATCATGAACGTTAACTGGGTAGCTCGGTTAACGGGAAGAAACCATTAATTAAGCAAATAACACTGTTTTGAATTCGGAGTAGTCAGATGTTCCAAGATAAAATGCTCTCACAACTTTTAACGTCGAATTTTGAATGAATTGCCACTTGTAGCTTGCCATATCCAAAACTGTGTGCAAAATATCTAGCAAGACTTATGTTGCGAAATAGGGATAGGCGTAGCGAAGCTGTGTAGCATTCCGCGTAGCGTTACCTTTCGGCGTAGCAAGAGCCACGTAGAGTTACCGCGTAGCGTACTTTCGTAGCATAGGTGCGTAGCGTCGCCGCTTAGAGTATAGTGTAGAATACATTTTTAACAACCCAGTTCTACTAAGTAAGCACATATTTCATAAAAAAGCCCTTTATTACCAACCGTTCTCTTTCAAACTAGAAACTATATTACCTACTTCTATTACAGGCAGCTTTAATTTTCATCAAAGCACGGTCTCGTTGGTCCGGGTCCTGAAATGAATAATGCATGCGCACAGAATGAAATACACATCCGCGGCTAATGTCGGGAAAACGGACCAGACACAAAGTGCTACGAAATTGCCGACATTGTTCAAAACATGCTTTATTTAGCCGACGTATTGTTAATTTATTCACAGATAATTAAACGTAAATACTTTCACATAATGATGGCTGTTCGTGAAACGTGTCAGCGATTTTAACATGCGTTAATTGTGATTAATGGGAGAGGTTTAATTTGAATTGTGAAACGATGATGGGTTGCCAGCCTGTTGTCTATGTTAGCATTGATAAATGTATGAAAATTGTGTTTATATATCGCTTTTACAATTAATAACATATTCTAGCTATTGTTAAGCACTTAATGAGTCATATTTACCTACCTGTGTGATAAATTGATTGAAAATTGAAACCTAATTTCTACATTTTTATTTCTACTTAGTAATAATGTTAATCACTTATGCAAATCTTAGTCTCCGCATTTAATTTAAGTCTCTCGTCTACTGAAAAAAATAATTAACCTATATTTACGAAGAATTCCCTAAAAACTTCTAATCAAGTTAGCGTCAGTCTTGGTTGGCGCTGATACCTATAATTACAAGACATAGCTTAGGTATTGGCTGAAACTTAAACATACTACTGTAAATATACCTTAAGAGCCGGTATTATGTAGTTTTGGTGATATTGGGTGAACTTTATCTCGATATCTACATGACCTAAAAGTTCGCTATTTGGACACCATTAACTTTCAATTTGAGTTGGATCTCTGAAACCTTATGGAATTTGATGGTGATTTTTAGCCTAATAGATAAATGTACCTATTATGTAGTATTATAAATATATGTAGTATATAATAATATATTTAGTATAATATAATATTATGTAGTATTGTTAACAAAATTTTTACTTGAAGGTGTAAATAAACAATTTTCTTTTTTAGTCTTTATCAAAACAGATACATACAACTTAGACAGAAAGTAGAAAATGTAATTTCTAAAACGTAGGGATTTAGAACACCTGACCTAATATTACTCTTCGTTGTATCCTGTGGCTGTATGTAGTTCCCACCTTTGACTGTATTAAGCTGAAGTTTCCTATTGATGCTCCATTTTGTAGAATTGTATCTAGCTTCCCAATAATTCCTAGAATGCTCAGGTTTCTCTGTTTATGTCAATTAATAGATATCAACAGTACCTCATGAAGCATTTCTAGATCCGTCGTTTCAATTGGAATAATACCAAATATTTGCCTTTGAGTCAATTCAAAGTAACTTGTGTTCCAATGGCTGTTGATTGGTTTCATTCTGGGAAATCGTTTCGCTTCAATAGAACAAGATTTTAGATCTAAGTCTTTGTTTCATGATAAAATTATCGGTATTATAAGTGGAATCCTGGAAATTTTCCTTTAATTTAAAAACATAAACACAACTGTGAATACAAAGTAGAAAGATGAAGAAAGAAACCGTAAAGATATTTACGGTTCGGATGAACTGTTGGTAAATTGCCTAACACACCTTTTTGGATGAACAAAAAACATGGAACTCGCGTGACTGTCACCGAACGCATCGTAGCACTCGTAGCCGATCCGTAGCATCACTTAGGCGTGCGCAGGGCACAACCCGTAGCAGTGCTACGACTGGGGCGGGGCCTGTATACTTTATGTTTTAACTTCTATCAACAGTTCACAACGATTGCCCAGTGTTTTTTTCCTCCGTACCACTGCAGCTTCTGATGATATTGAATTTCCATAACTAACCGTTATCTCTCTTCCGCAGACGATGATCTGGAGCTGTTGTTGGATGAGGTGGTCCGTGCGAGCAACCGGGGCGTGTCAGCATCCCGTAACATCACCGGAGGGCCTAACTGGAGCTTCGGACAGTCGCTGTTCTTCTCGTCCACTGTTGTTACTACCATCGGTAAGCATGATGTTCATGTGATGAGCTGGAGTTACTTCTGAAACTTGATTAGCAGCCGTACCCAAAATCAAAGGATAATTATTTGAATTGAGATGTTACAAAGTCTTAATTGAAAATATGCCGTGAAACAATATGAACAAGCTTAGGTTAAAGAGAGATAAAAGTAAATAGGTAAAACATCAAAGTTTGCCGTTAAAGAATTTTGCCAGACCAAAAGTTTAGCTAAAGTCAGGGAGGTCAAGATCAAGGGTAAGGCTTTTATACAGACTGAAGCCGCCACGCCTTTAATCTCCAAAGGAAACAGGGTAGAATAACTCAAGAACCATTTCCTTATGATCCGCAACTACAAGACCAATGCATCTCAATTTTAAAGCTTCAGTATGAGTAGTGTACTATGGAGTACCCGTGGCACAGTGGTGGCGCCCTGACTTACGAACAATAGGTCGTGGGCTCGAACCCAGGCAGGCGCATTTCTTTGTGTAATAATTTCATCACCGCTGCGACTCTCAAAACGGTGAAAGAAAACATAGTGAGGAAACCGGCATTTACAGAAACAAAACAATTTAAAAGACATACATCTATCAATCCGCACTGGGCCCCCGTGGTATATGGATTATAATAGCCCATTCCCTCTCATAGAGAGGAGGCCTGTCCCAGCAGTGGGGACATTAATAGGCTGATGATGATGATAATGATTAAAGTATTAGTGGTCGTAAGCGTGACTGCAGAGCATGAGGACCTAGATTCGTTTCCCAGGTCGGCAAAACGTTATAAGTTTTTCCTTCAGGAATTTCTCAGGAGTAACTACGCAAACCCGATTGATAACAACGTATTTATTACATGGAACTTGAATATAACTGGCGAATTGTGGGTGTGGTACTAGGCTATGTTTAAATACCAGGCAATCATACTTGCAAAGGAACATCATTCACATATCACCTTCTAATCTTACAGGATACGGCCACGTGACTCCTTTGTCAAAACCAGGCAAGCTGTTCTGCATGATGTATGCACTCCTGGGGATACCTCTGACCTTGGTACTGCTATCAGCGCTGGTGGAACGTCTGCTGCTGCCGGCGACTGCACTGCTACGCTCTCTAAATGCGGCGCTGGGGCATCTGTACCGTCCGTTCACTATCCGTTTAGTGCATCTGACGATGATAGGTGAACTTTTTGACATTTATTTTTTGTTATAAGTACTGCTTTTTTTTAAAACTATTTAGTACAAGGTCAATGGTGCTGTAAACTCGATATTATATAGGTAGCAACGCATTCGTGCTAAAGCTAGTCGGCCAAGATTGAAATGTGCTGGGACATCTTCAACAAATACTGCTGATTGTGAGTGGGTCACGTTTCACCCATTATATTATTTATTTCAACTTAACCTACGTTTTACAGAATGTTCTGATCATTATTATGAAATGAAAATACTGAAATACCCGTGTAAAATCAATAAAACCACAGACTAATGATCCGTAGATATTGTAAATAGGTAATCGCCGTCTGCTACGACCAGCGGTAGCCATTAAATATTAATAAGGTTTCTCGGGTTCTTGAAAATTCGAGGAAATATAATGTTTAATATATTTTAGAGGATTACAATAAGTCGTCCGCTAGTTGTTGCCACATAAAATACTGATAGAAAGGCTTTTTAGACATAGTTGTAAGTAACGCGATCTTTTGACGCGTAGATTAAATCAGAACTAACGCCGGCGCTGCCATTTTTCAATTTAATTTTATTTCACAAATGTTTACCAACAAGGCTCCTTCTCAATGGCATTCAAACCCCGAAAGATCATCACAGCATTGTAAAAGTCGCCTTTATACAGAATATTTAAGTTTCAAATTCTAATCTCCCGCCATTTGTTCACAGTGACGACCCTAGTGCTGTTCTTCTTAGTGGTGCCTGCCTGCGTGTTTGCGTACTTGGAGCCTGACTGGGACTTCCTGGACTCATTCTACTACTGCTTCATCTCGCTGACTACCATCGGATTAGGAGACTACATCCCCGGAGACTCTCCCGGACAACCCTACCGACCACTCTACAAAGTTGCTACCACTTGTAAGTTTTTTTTTTAGTTGACAACATTTTGCAAACGTCACTGTTTCGGTGCCAATTTGAATCTTTTGGATTAGTGGGTGAGCCAAGTCCTGATTCAAAAATACTCGGTATTTGGTATTAATAAAAAAACAATGGTCATTATTATCAGCCAGTATTATTTTAACGAATAGGTCTCAGGCACATCATTAAAATAATAATTTGTTCGATGTAATTTTACACCAATTAAAAAATGTAGGCCAGTCCAGAACCTTCATTTGTAGCAATTACAAATTATAGCTTGACGAAATTATAGTTATAGAGCAATTAGGTTTAGAAAGTTTTCCAATAATTAAAAAAAAAAGATCTATCTTATGTCATGATTTTCAAATAATTTTATTTCTGAGATTGTTGTGTGCCAGGAGGCTACACTGTGTCGGATGGCCGAATGTCATGATTTTCAAATATAACTATAATCTGTTGTGATTTATCAAAAATAAACATAAAATATTAATAGGACTTGATGTGACCAAAGAGTTCATAAAAACTCTTTGGTCATGTTTTTGAATCAGTTGCCGCCAATAATAAAAAAAAGAAATAAAAATGATATTCGATTTTTGAGGTTAAAAAACAAAAGCATTCTTCTCAAGAAACTATTCTTTGATTTATATAGATTTGATATTATTTTAAGCTTGATGAGGATAAATACCAAGTTGTACCTATTCTAAGTAACAGTACACATTTACAAATATTGTACACAATACAAATATTGTTAATACTGGAAAATGAGTTTCTTTACACTTATTATTCAATATCATTAAACAGTTAGGTGTACGGTCGAACAAGCTATTTGGTTTACAGTTTAACCCTTATTCAAATATAGGGAAACTATTTCCCACCCGGCAATGTTCTACATTTTGGTATTTTATAAATAATCGATAATCTTTACTTGAAATTATTTCGATCCATCAAAAAATAAACCATATTTTTTATTTTCTGGCAACACTTTCTTCCTAAATGTCACATGCCTAAACGTCAAAATCAGTTCAATCTTTGAGGTTCGTTTTTTCCGCCAATTTAGCTCTAAATTAGAATTTTTGTGAAGTGTTTTTCGTCTGACGAGCAAAAAAATTCTTGAACGTATACAACTGTCCTTATTTCTGCAAGTAGACTATATTTCTGATATAATGATGGTATAAACAGTGTATAAAAAGAAAACTTAGTGCTATTTTTGCATGTCTAAACTATGTGGGAAATATCTTCCCTATATCCATTTCCGTAACTACTAAGTGGGAAACTAATTACCTATATCCCTTTCGCGTTCATTGTTTTATCAATATATATAAAATTTTGACTTTATCTTTTTGTTCATAATTTTAATTTTAAAATAAAAAAATGAATTAAAATTATTGTTATTTTTAGGAACGTAAGAATTTCAAAATGTCTCGCATGCAATCTAAAATTAAAAGAAAGAAGACAATGAATGAGAAAAAGAGAGAGAGAGAGTGAGCAAGAGTGCTTTAAAAATTTTCATCTGATTGAAGTTCGCCATGTAACCAATATATGAGGCTCCTGTTTTGTTTCCATTTCGTGATTATCACTTTTTGTGCAATAAATTACCATCTAATTTCTATGACTTTGTCTTTTTTCTTTAATATTTATGTACCTGCAAAAACCAAGTAAAGTCAAATGCAACAACTAGTCACGTAGTACAACTAGGCATTGCAGTAAAGGATACAGGGATATAATAATTTCCCACCATTAAAACAAAATATATCCTAAACAAATATAGGGAAATATATTCCCACTAAAAAAAAACATATATACTATGTTTTTTTTAATATATAATTTTAAATACATTAAAACTACTTCTAAATGTAAGCTAAATCCATTTTAACATCTTTCATAAGTCTTGCACAGCGCTGCATTTGTTTAAGGGTTAACCCACAAGTTACATTGTAAAATGTATATCAAATAGCTAATTCGACCGTACACCCACATTAAGCCAGTTATGTTTCGAGTCCCACCCATGTGATAGGGGGCGAGCCTGTGACCATCACCCTGGCCCAAAACCAGACTCCGATAGCTGCTACTGATGAAAAACCCAATAACATTGCCAGACCCGGAAATCGAACTTAGAACCCCATTCTCAGCAGTCGCACGTATTAACGCTACGCCAATTTCTTTTTCACAGTCTACCTACTCATTGGCCTGACATTCCTGATGCTGACGTTGACCGTCTTCTACGACATTCCACAACTGAATCTGAGCACCGTGTTCTCATCCGTCAAGCTGGATGATGACCCAGAGAAGATGCGTCTAAGCGGCTCCGGAGTCATGGGCCCCGGTTACGGGATCGGCGGGCTCGTGATGCGGGATGACTACAACCACCACGACCAGCGCCGCTCCGTGGTACACATCCGGCCACACTTGGACGACAGCCCCAGCCCCGAGGATACCACGCCCGTGCATGCCCGCGACATACGAGTACACTAAATTGCTTCCTCCCAAAATGTCTTGGTCGTGATTCCGTTGGCTAGTTGGTGCTATTGGATGGAGCAATGTGGAACGAACCTGTTTTCTACTTTCTTTTGTTTTTTCTCGTTCCTTTTTCAATTTAGGAATGTGTCAAATTTATAAAATTCTCGTTATGACCCCACAGGCGTTCTACATTGCCATTGAATCCGAAAAATAGCAGCCAACGTTTCTAAACGACGTTTGCTCATGTCAAAATTCCTTGAAAATGGAATGAAAATTTTTAAAAATATGATGAACAGGCGCGGTAAAATTGTAAATTAGTTTACGTTATGTAGTTACTTTATAATACCTACTTTAGTTTATAAGTTGATTCCCTAATTTTTAGTGATAAGTTAATGTCGGTTTTTTCCAATTGTATACCTCCCTACCTATTAGTTTCTTTTTTCGGTCCTTTTGTCGACTACCGTCCTAAAAATTTGCTAAAATGTTTATTTTAATTCTATAAAAGAGGATGTTCCATTACGTCTGCTGGTAAACGTTGCGATAATAAGACTGAGAGGTTTTTCAATTTTTCAAACTTTTCTAATTCATTTTTAGGAGTTTTGTACCTGCAAAAATGCATACCTTGCAAACTATAACAAAACAAATGACGAAAACAATGTAGTATCTAAACAGACTGACTAACAACATGTCCTTCTATATGTATACGTTTTACATTCCTAAATTGTAAGAAGTTTTCTAAAGTAATGTCCATAATATCCATTTTCAACATTCCCAAATCAAGGGCATCTAAGAAACGTTATCGATTCAAGAAAAAATATACTATCGTTGCCATATCAAAAAACCAAGACTTTGTAACGTCATTTATAGAACTACATCAGGACTGTCCCTACCTAAGTTTCGTGAAAAAAGAAGGAAAATCTTATGAATAATCGCACCCTATAAAGAATAATTGTGCACTGACGTCAGTTACATGCTACTTATATCAAATAAATAAAATAAATATGCATAGATATAAAATTTGACGTATCAATTATGTGTGATAGATGACCAATAACTTAGTAGATTCATTGGATTTATAATATGAAATATTTATATATCTATAGATATAAAAATCCAATCTATATTAACTTTCAACATAAAATGTTTTCATATAAAATAAATAAATTTATTAAACTAGGATGGTAGTTCAAATTATATAAAATCAATATTCAAAATTGTATAATGTTTATAGTTGTGTAGGTATATAGTTTAGTAATTGTTGCAAATAGAGATTTTACATTGCTGTTGGTAGTACACAGTTTTTTTTTACTTTTTATTTTCACATCAATATATAAAATAAAACGGTCTGGCTGTGACTTTTTACAATGTCATATTGTTATTATTTTATGTTTGGGTCTTTTGCATTTCCAACTTTTGTATTATATTTTAATTTAACAATCATTTTAAATCGAATTGCAATCAATGACAATATAATCAAACTTATGAAAAGATTTAAATATATACCGATGTAATATTATACTAAAATTATTTTGCTACTATAAATAAATTACTTTTATATCTACGTTTCTCCCTTAAATGTATGAAAGAATATACTCGTATATATTCTATATTATCATCATTAGTACATTTTATTTTAAGAAAATTATTTACAGGGAGTCTTTAGCACTACATCACTTAGAAAATAAACACTAAGTACTAATACAAATTATCAAAAAGAATGTATTGAATGTTAGAATAAAGTACTTCTAAGTCTAAAATTAAGCATGTTAACCTATTCTATGTTCGTACAACTCCATAAAAACTTATTGTATCAAATAGAATAATCTTGTAGAAAATAGAAAGTAGTGCGTAGATATAAAACACGAAAGATCGCATTATAGAACTAAACTGTATCAAGAGTAATTCGTAAATAAATCGGCTTGAAAAAAGTAGTATTATGGTTTTATTTACTTGGTGATATTAATGACAATATTTCAAAATATAGAACTGTGTGTTATGTATCGACAGGTATTGAAAAATAATACCGAGATTCCCTCCAGTTTATAAAGTAAAAATCTTAAAAAAAACAGTTCGTAGAACTTATAAAGAACTTTCAAAACGAAAATTGGTTTCAATAAACTTTGATCTTTAGATTTTGAGATATGGCTTTATCGAGAAACTGTAGCAGTAAGTTTGTTTCTCACTAACAATGAATATACTTATTATATTTATTTTAAACAGTTTAAACTATCTTTACAGGGTTTACCCTTTTTTTACGGATGGGTAATCATCAAATAACTTCTCCCACTCTCAGACTTCAAGAGGCGCTTGGCCCCCTCAGGTTCGTCAAGGCAGCCCGGTCTGTTCCAGTTTAGGGAACAAACGTCGGAATTGCTCCATGAAGTTCCACCCGCTGTCGAGGACTAGTCCTGGGTACTTCAACGTCAACTCGACGCCGATGGATACCTCTCCTACCGTCAGTGAGGATCCCAACGGTGGCGCATTCCGAGTTATACTCCCGGGTGACTCTCCACTCCAAGATAGCACCTTCACCAAGTAGGCGACCAGCGTAAACTCCCGTCAGACCTGCAGTTGATTATAGCCAACCGTGCCCAGGACAAACAGAGTAGGTAAAACGGATATAAACCATATAATTTCCTGTACAAATGGCGCGTGAACTTGTTCTGAACGCGCTTCAACATAGTGAGGTCATATGGACCGCACTATGTTCCAGAAGACTCCTGACTAGTGTATCACACATTCACACAGGAGTGCTGTGATGATGGTGAAGCTATGTGTTTGTCTCGGAACAAATTTCTGTAGGCCTTCTTACAAATCTTAGTTACATGCTCACGGAATGTCAGATGCTCCATTGTACTATTCGATCAATGTCTTCCTGTACATGCCTGCAATCAGACTCGGACCTAATCTCAAGCAGCAACTTCAGATCATCAGCAAATAATACGACTTCCGGCAAATCTGAATAATGAATTCCAGAGGCCCCAAGTTGGTGCCCTGACTTACACCCGAACAAGTGTAATATAAGTCGGATTCACATCCGTTACAGTCTACATACTGCTGTCTGCCTTGCATATAACTGGCGAAAAACCGCAATAGATGCTGGGTGCATCGAACCTCTGCTAGCTTCCGCAGTAAGATGTCATTGTCGACGGTGTCAAAAGCTTTTTTAAAGTCAAAATATGCTGCGTCCACCTGCACCCCAGCATCTGCCGCTGCTACAACGCACCAGCAGTGCTGCGCCTAGTTCGGAATCTGCGCATCCGATAACTGTTCGCGAACTTGCTCTTGCATATATCGCTGAATGGCAAACCCGAACACCTTTGCTGGAGCCGACAACACCCCCACCGGCCTATACCCACCGATGTCTGCTCCCGCCCTGCCTAAAAATAAAAAATGAATGCCTGGAATGACTCATGTAATCTTCCATCGAGCTGGGAATGAACGAGGGGGAGAGGGGATGAAACGCTGGTATACCATCGCTTAGGATAGAGGCGGTGAAGTGCGCTTTTAACGTCCTTTTTTTTAGGATGGGAAATCATCACATAATTTCTCCAACTCTGGGCGGAGCGGGAGGGAGTGTCAGACTTACTGACTAAATCCCATCCAGGTTCCTTCCTCGCCCTTTATGTTCCGGGGCCGCGGTATCTCTTTTGAACAGACCCGCAACCCCGGCAGTTCTAACTTCCCTAAGACTAAGACTATTAATTTGTACGCATGCACTACCAGTGTTCTCCGCTTCCGGTGCCGCCGCTTCTGAGTCTAGTCATGGCGGCGCAGTACTAAATACCGGCTCAAAATAAATCGCGAACTGCTGCACACTCCTCGTCTGACAGATACTGACCATCCTTTAAAATGTCTTGTCTACTCGTTGTACTTTTTTGCGATCGTATGTATTGCCAAATTAGGGTCTTTCGCGAACTGACATTGAATCTTACTTTGATGCAGTTTGCGTGCAATTTCTATTGTTTTGTTTTTAAATATGTGATCTATATTTTGAATATTCGTCGTACGCAATCACCATTTAATTTCGTTGTTTTATATAATTTATGCAGTCGTGCTTTAATTTTGTTTTTTTTTTTATTATATCACTCGTGTACCATGTGGGTATAGTTATATTATGATACTAGTGCGGTAAGTTGGTTTTTACAAACGAGTAGACGAATGGAAGCCCTAAACGAAGTTCAGGACTTACCATAGTCACGAGTTTGTAAATACCAATTTCTGCACGTGTGTCATACAACGTTTTCAACACATTTGCGAGAAAATTATTAATTATATTAACCACGCTATAAATTTTTTGTAAATCACTAAATAGCGCTCTCGCGTATTTGGCGCAACGAAACTGTTTTCTGTTGCTCCTCATTCAAAATATCAGCTGGAGTAGATTCCATATTAACATCCGAAAAGTCGCAACAATCTTTGACGTTTCTATGAAAATGGCGCGGATCTGCAAATGGCGCCACATGCACGTGGTGAAACGTTAAACTACATATTTCGTCTCAGTTACTCCTTTGTATTAAAGTGAGACAAAGTTATGGGCAAAAGCATTTCCAAGGAGGTTCGATCAGTCAGCCTATTTATTTTCGTAATGTAAAACTGTTTGTGGAATCCTTTTTTTAGGAAATTAAAAAAAAAACCGTAAAGAATACGCACGGTGCTATTAGAAGCACCGCACTCCCCGTGCGGTAAAATAGGCACTTAGGCACCTATTTTACCGCACGGTCCGTTGTATGGTGGTGCGTAATTTTTTACTTTCGAACAATGTATACGGGCTTCGTAAATGCACTTTTTGAGCAAGTGAAAATATATTGCATCGTTTAAATACAGCATCACCTCATTTTCATCGACTCGTCGGCAACCAGACGTCAAACCAAAGAAAACACGTAAGCTGGGCCTCGGCGTCGGCTTAGGGCTTGAGCTACAGAATCCCGGAATTGGCATAATTCCGGAATTCCGATATAATCCAATATCTTTTCCGATTCCGGAATTGACGAGATCAATATCGAAATTTCGATATTGATAAAAATAATAATACCTACGCGGCTTGAGGCGTGGCGCGTTCGCACTTCCTCGCCCCGCACCCGCTGCCATACGTCGCGTGCGCGACAGCTAGTCGCTCGTTGATACATCAAAAGATTCAAAAGATTAGAGAAGGAGGAAAAAATCTGAGAAAGAAAATACTGATTCTACTGAACAGTAATAAATACAGAAAATGGAAAAAAAGTTAAGTCATTATTGTAAATATCTCAATAAAAAAAAAACAAAGTGAGTTTGAGAATAGTTTGAGACATCCACAAATCTGTGCCGTTTATGAGGGGTGCGTGCCATTTGATATAATAACAGAAAGTCTAACGTTCACGTGACCTAATTTCATTTACTAAACTTTTTGTTTAGTATAACGATGAAATGATATAATGAATAATTGATATAATCTCAGTTTATCTAATTGTATATGGCTTAATTAACATTTTCTTTAATACATTTTTACACTAATATTGATTTAGTATAATATTCAAAATATATAATAACGTTAATTATAATTTTGAAACGTCTACTTTTTTGAATATTTTTTTATTGGACTAAAAACGTTTGCTACTTTCGTGTTCCCCCCCCCCCCTCGACTCTCTCGAGTGCCAGATCTCCTCTATTGTTGGTTAATCATCTGGGTTAGGTTAGGTTAGAACAGTGACCATTAGCGCGCATTACTTATTTATTACAGAATTTTCGCTGAAAATTAGAAAATATGAAAATTAGGTCAAGTAAACGTTATATTAAAACAGCATTATACAAATTGAAAATTATTTGCAATGAACGTTATACTAGATGATATTAGAGTAAAAGAAGACACATAACACATTAACATTAGATCACATTAAATAATAGGTTATTTGTTTTTATAGCATATGAAAATTATATGATGTGAAGTGTGTGTATTTTCAAGTGAAAATATACTATCTGTTATTATAGCATATATTACACACCTATTTATGAGCTACCAGGGAAGCCACATGCGCAGAAGGAACTAAAGCCAAACTTCTTTGCCTTCAACGTAGTCCTTGATTTTGTAATAATGTTTTTTTCATACACGTCTAATTTAGTTTTTGAACTTTCCATCGGTCAGTTAGTTCTATGACTAACTTTGGCAACATAAAAGTGTACATTGTTTATAGTAAAATACTTGCTAGTTTTTGTTAATCTGATGTATAGGTCAATCTGATGTGTAGGGCAATTTCATATTTACCTACTGCGTGTATATTTTATTAAGGAAGTCGCTTCTAATTTTGAAAAGCTCTCGATTTTTACGGACATAAAATACATTCAAAGATATAAGGTGAAGGTAGAGTCAGTAAACCGATCTCTCTGAATTTTTCTCTGAGTGACTCGCGAGGACCTATTTTATAGATCGCGCGGACTGCCCTCTTTTATAGTATAAATAATGAGTCAACGTCTGCTGCTGGTCCCCACAGCAGGATGCCATAAGACATAATACTGTAGAAATAAGCATAGTATACTAACCTAGCTGTCTCTACATCCGTTAACTGCCTTATTTTCCTTATTACATATGCAGTTTAGTTTAAACGGCCAAGTCACACAACATTAACTATAATAATAAAGAAATCGCAGAACCTTAGACTTGGCACGACTTTGTCTAGATTTCACTATTTTTATAGATAAACAAGCAGCTCCATCGAGAATTGGCTCATTCGCCGGCTCACTTAAACGCACCCCAGCTGTCAGCTGCAAAACGTCAATGTCAATCAGTGAAAATATCTTATTCTAACCTAACCTTACTTTACGAGCAAGGTGCGCTGCGGCTATGCTAGCCGGGGTTCTATGTTGTTTGTAAAGAAGAGTACAAATAATAAGTGAAGTGTATAGTACCTTAATTGACGATTTTGGTATCCGTTCAAGTTCTAATATAGTAAATGAATAGCAAGTTATATAAAGTAAGGAACAGAACATAATTCACGTGTGCGGTTCCATTATTTATTTTCAAGAAAATGGACTCTCCTGTGTCCGCCTTTGCTAGATACAAAGCCAATACTACAGCTAATAAAGACAAAAAGCATAAGAAAAGAAATAAATTGAATAGGCAACCAATTTCCCCGAAACCACTACCGCCGCAGCTAACTGAAGAAAAAAAACAAATAGAGCTCGCTCAAAAACTAAAGAAGAAACACAAGAAAGTAAAAGAATCAAAGAACATCAGTAAAAAGAAGCAACACAAGAAAAAGAAATCTAAACATAGTAGAGATGAGAAAAAACCTAGTCCTAATAAAACGCCAAAAGCAAGAGGAAATTTAGCAGCTGGTGATGAAGATGATGAAGAGGTACCGGTATTGGTCGCAGCACCAAAAATGGCGACAGTGAGAGAGATTGATTCAATAGTTGAAGTGTCCTCTCAAACAAGTGATGCCAGCTTTGATTTCACACCTGTGGAAACAGACAGCACTGAAGAAGGGCTAAAAGTATTCAAGTGGATGATTGCTCCCTATGATGTAGATGAATTTTTCAAAAATGTTTGGGAAAAGCAAGCTTTACACCTTTCTAGATCAAAACCTAGTTATTACAAGGAAATAATAACCACACCTATTATAGACGACATGTTACGGAATGAAAATATTCAGTTTACCAAGAACATAGATATCACGTCATATGTTGATGGACAAAGACAGACACACAATCCAGAGGGAAGAGCACACACACACTTGGTTTGGGACTTCTACTCAAGTGGATGCAGTGTGAGACTCTTGAATCCACAAACTTATATCCCTAAATTACATTTATTGAATGCAACCATGCAGGAATTCTTCAATTCCTTTGTAGGTGCCAATGCTTACCTCACCCCACCTGATAGTCAAGGGTTTGCTCCACATTACGATGATATTGAAGCATTCATATTGCAAACAGAGGGCAAGAAACATTGGCGTGTTTATAAACCACTCAATGGTGAAGAGGAGCTTCCTAGGGAATCTTCCAAAAATTATGAACAAAATGAAATTGGAGAACCAATACTCGACGTCGTTTTAGAAGCCGGAGACATGCTTTATTTCCCTCGGGGCTATATTCATCAAGGTGTCACAGTAGATGGTTCACACTCACTCCATATTACAATCAGCATGTACCAAAAGCATTCTTGGGCTGATTTATTCGAAAAATTAATTCCTGCTGCTGTACAGCTGGCTATCAAGGAAAATGTAGAACTGAGGAGAGGCCTACCATTGGATTTGTATGATCACTTTGGTTTGGTTCACTCTGATTCTAACACACCACGCAGAGAAGAAATAAACAAAGTGGTTAAGTCACTTTTTGATAAGATTAAAAAAGCAGTACCACAGATGATTGACGATGCTGTGGATCAAATGCATAAGAACTATCAGCATGCAGCACTACCACCTGTCTTGAATGATGTGGAAAAGGCAGTGACAGTATTTGGAGATACAGATGTCATGATAGACAATGGCATTGTAACAAACAGGGTGGAAATAGCTCCTGACACTAAAATAAGATTACTGCGTAAAAACATACTTAGAATGGTCTCAGAAGACACATTTAAGTTATATTACCATGTTGAAAACTCTCTGGAATACCATGGAAGTGAACTGCCATATCTTGAGATTGAAAACGACTTTGCTCCAGCTATAGAAAGTTTAATTACTGCATATCCTGAGTATATTTCAGTGGAAATGCTAGACATGGCCGATATTGGGCAAAAGTTGAGTTTCGCTGATGCGTTGTGGAGCAGGGGACTTATTATGACTGAATACCCAATGCCGAATGTTGATGATGATTAAAATATGAATTTTCAGTACCTGTTATTGTTGTTTTTAATTTGAACCCTGGAAGTTGTCTATTATTCCTTACAAGTTTTTTAGTTAAAATGAATGTGAATGTCTTGGCAAGCTTTAATGCTAATTGGTTAAGTGATCATTAGGACTTATTTAGTTTATTATACCTACTAGTCTTCTCCAATAATAAATAATAACCACCCAAATACCATCAACAAAATCAGCAATACTACAGCATAGAGAAGCTTAAAGCAACATGGCTTATAGAATGTTCAAATAATTAACTGGTGTTTCCATCAAAGCATCCAACAAACTGAAAAATTGTATGCCTTGAGGATTGAACTTGCAACCTTGGAATTGACTAGCTGCATCTACCCTATTCTTTAATACAAATTGTAAGAGGAAAGCTATGCTACAGTTACAATAAAACAATGATTTTCTTAAGTCATTATATTTATTTTAAATTGCATATAAATTTGTGGACTTTCTGTTACAATAGTACTCTCGAACTGATATCTTTTTTTGTATAAAACGCTAAAATTATGTTTTACAACTATTGTACCAGAGGGCCATGACAATGTCGCAAACATTCGATCCACTCAAGTAGGTACACGTTATAAACAGAAAATACACACACAATAATTTATACTCTAAGCTTATTCTTTTCTCTTCAAGAAATTAACCTATTTAAAAATACCACCTAAGACGTAGGTACTTAAGATTTCCTAATGTTCACACACACTCACGCTCCGGACGAGCACAGTTATTGATAACAACGTAAAGGTATAATGGAAAACAATTTAACAAAAAGAAATACCTATACGGGGACCTCACCGCAAATGTATAAACAACCCTATTATAGTCATGTAAGTAATAAATTGTAGTTTCAATCCACATACAACAATATGTCCAAGTTTTACTAATTAGAGCCGAGTGCGTAACTACTTGTTACAAACCACAGAACCATGCTAGTTCATTAACGACAAGTGTGTAATAGCGGTACATATATTTCATTCATCTACTAGACATTTTATGTTTCTTTACAGGCAGTATATTTATAACATTCGGTTTAGAACTGCGGGCCTAAAATGGCCGCTTAAGCAGAACATAATTTGAGTCACGTTAAAAAAATTAAATTAAAAAAATGAACTTTATTGTTGTTACGATAAAGTCTATTTCAAGAATTTAAAATTTCATAGTGATTCATATTATGTTCGGCTAAAGTAGTCATTTTAGACCCCCTGTACATGTTATAATCACAATTTTCACAATAAAAAGCTTGGTCCGAATAGTTTATAAAATCAATGTGCTGTGACGAAGACATTTTTGAAATTTCTTCTAGCTACGAGTTATTTGAATAGTGTGACAGATTAGTTTCCACAGACCGCGACAGTACTTTCTTTTACCTTAATTCAAAAATAAAACTGATCATATCAAAATATATTTTATATGAAGCAAAACGTCCAATGATAAAAAAACATTATCAGATAAATTTTAAATTCTTTGTACTGATATACAAGATTTTTAGACGCAATACCTAATTCAATACTACGCAAACTTTTGAATTTTTAGCCTAATCTTATTTAATAAAAAAAGAAACTTCTAAATCTATTGCCTAATTTTTAAAAGAGGTGAAAAAACCTCTTTGTGTCACATCGACCGGAACCAGATAAGGGATTAACTACATTTATACACATACATTATTTAAAATGTTTATAATATTTGTGAGGACATTTATTGAATTAATGTTAAGTATTATTTGGCTAAGCTACTAACATGAACTGTACAACGACAATAGATCCCGACAATTATTTCAAAATGTTAAAAGTGTTTCAAATTGTAAACTGAGAAGAATAAATGTAGCTATCCCCAAAAATGATGTTGTTAACATTTCCTTAAATGTAAATATTTACAAAGAATGAAGTTTCTTACATTTAGTAGTTAGTTCGCGTTAGTAAACTATATTTACCTGTTAATTCGCTCTCCACTTGCCCTATCTTTACCGTAGAATATCAATACATTGTGATGTCGAACTTTCTCTATGTTCTATCGCCATCTTACACTACACGATTTTACTCTTATAATTCTTCTAAAATTTGAATTAATATAAAAATCCATCGTTTTAAAATGCCCTAAATATATCGAATTCCGAGGTAGAACATTATTCTATATCTAATCTCTCAAAGTTAGCAAAATATTGCTAAGAAAACATTCAAATATTTCATCTTTTCTCAATTTCAAAACGCCATACTATGCGAGTTCATTGTCATGTAGTGTAAGTTCGCACAAAATTTCATTATTGCTTCAGGTTTCACACACCAGAAAGGTTTTTTCATAAAAAAATAAAATAAGAAATAATTAACCCAACATGGCAACGTGGACTGGGTTCTTACATAAAACAAGTTATTATGTTAATATGCGTTTCTCCGCCAAAAATGACGAACTCGGTCGAGTATAAAATAGTAGATTTCGTTGCCATAAAATTACAGAACCCAAAACATTGCGGTTTTATTTTAAATCTTAAAAACAATTAACTTATCAAATAGAAGATGTATTGAAAGCAAAAATACACAAATTGTGCTATCTGTTATTATTACAATGTACTTCAAATCATAATATAAAGAAAATTGTTTAGTATTAATATTATACCAGATTCCAGCAAAATATAAAGTTACAATAAAAACCATGATTATGCCAGATAAAGGTGACCCATAATAAATATCTATTAAAAAGATAAAACTTATGATCCTTGCTAGACATGGAATTCAGGTAGGGAATAGAGTTAAAAACACACATTGCATTATTGTAAAATTGACACTTATTTGTAGCTAAATTTTATTATATTTAACATTGTTATACGAAATTTGTGAGATACTATGTGACATGTACAAAACGTTTGCATCTAAATTACCTAATTCATTCGCAAACCATTATCCAGCAGATAATAAATACAATGAGATGATAGATTTTTCAATAGAAAAACTGTCATCTCAATCGTTAAGCCCGAATTCTTGCCACACTGATGTCGGTCGATCGTGAAGCTAGCGAGAACATATTAAGACTGTCGGTCGCCGCTGACCCGCAACCGACGACGCACAGCAGGAATTCAGGCCTTAGGATATCAGTTAACCGACATGAACGAATACAACATTGAGCACTACCCAAATTCCAGTCAGCATAACAAAATTAAAAACAGACCATACTTTATTTCAATCCTCTTCGAATTACAAACAACGGTCCGGGAACCTAATATTAACGTTAAGACACTTAATAGTACATAACATATGTACTTGGTCATAGTGTTCGTTCATGGTTGAACTGTCGATGATCGACTGTGTTGCACAACATGTATTATTTCTTCGCGGGCGGTTTTCTCGGCGTGCGGGTAGTTTTACCCGTCGATGTGGAGGGCGTCGGCACTATTGGCGTCACTTTTACTTCTGGAATGGGTGAATATTGGTGTGAGAGAGAGGGTAAAATAATTTTGAAGTTCTACGGGCAGTCACTAAGTAACTACGAATGCCAGCCAAAATATTTTGTGGATCTTTACTTAGTATAAAACAAAGTCGCCTCCCGCAGTTTGTACGCTAAGAACTTTTAAACTCCACAACGGATTTTAATGTAGTTTTCAGCAATTGATATAGTGATTCAAGAGGAAGGTTTATATATATATATGCGCACCCGTGCGAAGCTGTGGGTCGTTAATAATACATAGTTATAAAATAAAAAACACTACCTATTTGTTTGGAGATGCACGTATTTTCTACAACACAACGTACGTGTGCTTCGCGTTTGTATGTATTGTGTACCTCTAGAATTTACAAAAGAAAGATAGCTTTCTAAATACACTTCACTGAAGAGTACTGACACTATAACTGCTCTGTTGGTTCTGTTCCCGGGTCGAGATTAGGGATTTCTCAGTTGCAGCCGGAGTTCAGAAGTTGGAGGTATGATACCCCGTGCCTCAAAATGCACGTGAGGCCGTGAGGTACATTGGTCTCGGGCCTGGGAATCGATAGGACTCGATAAGATAAATTTGACAGTCATTCTCGATAAAATGAGATTTGACTCCATAAAACTCATTTTATCGAGAATAACTGTCAAATTTATCTTATCGAGCCCTATCGATTCCTACGTACTTGTACTGCTGATCTCTTTCCGGTCGCATTGTATTGCCGATCTGAGGACTATGAGAGTAAGGGAGGAGAGAGAATGCACGTGTGCCTGACACACGCCTGCAATATAATAATTATCTCCCGCAACGATGGCTAAGCTTTTTTTTCTCCCGCTCTGGGCGGAGCGGAAGGGAGTGTCAGACTTTTACTGACTAAAACCCATCAATGTTTCTTCCTCGCCCATTATGTTCCGGGACCACGATATCTCTTTCGAACAGTCACGCAACCCCGGCAGACCGATGGCTAAGCTGAGATTGGCCATAAAAAGGTCAGGACAATAGGGATGACGACTAAAATAAATAAGATCCAGTTTAGTCCATCAGTTAGATTATAGAAAAATATTGGATACCTACTGGTTTTCTGTAATATGACGCAATAACAAAATAATAAGACGAAAATAAAACGCATCAAAGATAATGACTTTTTTGGTGGGCTTTTGACGTCACTTTCCGGTAAAAAATGTACCATTTTGGAAACCTAACTGACGGATATTCGTCTACCCTATTACTGACACTCCACGTCCAATGCTGGGCCACTGACCGTTACTAAACTACAACATAAAGCAACATTTACCGGATCTCCTGCCTTTACGCGTGGGCGTCGCGACGGGCGTCTCCTTCTGCTTGGGCGGCGTCCTCTTCGCCGGTGTGCTCTTCGCTTTAGCCTTCTCACTTACTGCGGTTGCAGTCTGATGAATGTTACAAATGGTTTAGTGTTGGAAAAAAATGGAGTGGTGGGGGGCAACAAAAAGGGGTATCTATTTTCTTTCTGCTTGAATATGATCTTGGGTTTACAGGTAATTATATAGTTTTGATCATACTGCTTTGTTTAGACTTAGTAAATTATTCGTGTAAGTTTTGCACCAGAAATCGCTCGCGTTTAACGCTAAATCCCTTTCTGGTACAAAATGTATCTCTCTGTCATCTTTAAACGACCAATAGAAATAGAACAACCTTTAAAACACATTTTGCGTTTAACACGTTTAGTGATTTTTGTTGCAACTCAAAGCTTTGCATGTATAAGGCAAATACTCTGTTTTTTAAACTTATTGCAGCATATTTCTTGAAGATACACTTTAACATGTAAGTGTTGCACAGTGCAAGACCTCAAATGTTTTGTTATTTGATTTAATACCCTCTAATATAGAGTTAATTCCATGCAACACACGCATGCCATACTCATAAAAATAAACGAAATTTGGCAAATTATAGAAGAAAACAGGCTAAAAGGAGAAAATAATAATAAAAAATAAAATTTTGAACACAAAAGCAAGCGATGAAATGAACGAATGTGAATGAATACGAATGTGATAAACTTAGTAAGTACATAATTATTTTATTAAATACTATTTGTTTATAAATTTTATAATAGAGGATCTAACTTCTACGACAGGTTTCTGAGTCAGAGCATGCTTTTCCAATGTTATTTATTTAATAAAAATATCTACAGAAAAGTATCCATTATTTCTAAGATACCTATTTTATAGAAAAAAATATTATAGCACGAAATTGAAAGTCTTTTTAATTTGTAATCTAAATTAGGTCCGACCCTATTAAGATATTGGGCAGAAGTAAATTTAAAACTACAATACCTATATTGCCACAGAAACTTAAAAAAAAATATCTCAACAAACTTTTTACACAATTTAATCATGCATTCGCCATGCATACCTGTCACCCAAATCCTTATCAAGCTGTCGACCTAACTATTGGTTAGTTAGGGGGCGTCCATAAATTACGTGAGATGTTTAAGGGGGGGAGGGGGTCGAGTCAAATCTCATCTAATCTTAAGTTGGAGAGAGGGGGGGTCTCGGCAAATATCACGCAATTTTTGTTGCGTTTCAATAATTGAACCAAAAAAATATTATACTATTTTGGTCCATTTAATCCAGATTGTACATGCTTAAGATTTAATCTTAAGCGTATATCGTAATACGATTAAGATCATTCTCTAATTCGTTCGATAGACAATAATTGCATTCATACTTCGACGATACACATCTATTGACTGTCAAACCACCATATTTGTTTTATACCAAATAGCTCAATTTAATCTGAATTTACGGTACAGTGTAGCCCATTCTTTGTTTTCGCGACACTGTCAGCCGAACGCGCGACTCGATGAACGAGAGCGTACGAGCTGAGTGGCAGCGACACACGGACAGGTTCCAACGTGCTTTGTTTATTCTTGTAAATGTTTTACTCGACTCAGTGCATGCTCTTACTACGAGTAATTTTAAAATGAGTAATCAAGATTTTTATAACGCATACGTCAAAAGATACGTCTATAAGTAAGACGAAAACCCACATTTTGAAAAATCTCACGTAAGATTGGGGGATGGGGGAGGGGGTTGAATAAAATCTCATGACATCTCACCAGGGGGGTAGGGAGGGTCAGAAAATTAAAAAAAACACCTCACGTAATTTATGGACGCCCCCTTAGCAAATATTGAACTATTTTATTAGAAAGGAGTTTGAATATTTTCCGCCATTTTTTTGCAATAGCAGCCACGCATTAGACCTATAAAGGGTGTAAAACACCTCTTCACGAAGCCGAAATACACTTATTCTCCCAATCATTGCGATCATTTTTTTGTTCTACACAATACCTGGGAACCTTCTAGTAACGGTGATATTGGGGGTCAACGTTACAACTTTTTGACAAGTTTTTTTTTTTTGTAATATCTTGGCTTTGAACACCTCCAAGGCCCCCGTAAAATTCAATTCATCCATCAGCGCAATGTTTTAAGTGCGTTACATTGAGTTCTACCACAAAACATGAATTATAACCTCAAAAAAAAGTTGTTTCCCAACAATAATTTTTGCGTAAAGTTACTTAGTTTGATGTACAGAATGCTTGGTTAATGGCTTTGTGATGAGGTGGTTTACACCCTGTATTAATCGATAGCTAGCTGGTATACATACAAGTTTTGTACGAGGCAAAATCTTCTAAAGTGTCACATTTCTGAGATATGAGCTATCAAGGTTTACTTTTAATAATGATTGGTCTTCTCGTTTAATTTCTTTTACTTAGATTTAACTCAAATGTAGTGAAACATGCTCAGGAATAAAATCTTGTTAGTTTGGAAACTCATGATTATAATTTTGGAATTTTTGTCCAAAATTTTGAGTTTTTAACTTTCTTTTCTTTTATGTGGTAACCTAACCTAATCTGGTGTCAAAGTTTTTATGCTGCCCATGGGCCTCTGACTTGGTTTTACATGCCGTCGAGAAATATCTCTAAGGCATGCTGGTTTCCTCACGATGTTTCCTTCACCGAAGCAATTGTACAACACGCACATGAATACGAAAAATTGGAGCTGCGTGTTTTGGATTTGAACTTGGAGACCTAAGCACTCCGACGTTCACATTGTTAAGCTATCACTAATTTCTCTATCAATTTTGAAAATAGTTTTTTTTTTATATTTTTTTTAGTTAACTAAACGTTTCCTATACATATAAATGATGGGCCAGAATGCGTGGGATGACGTATGAATAATAACGAAAATAAATTAATACCTTTACCCAAAATAAGGCCGACCACTGTACACTGGAATTTTATAACTTGCAACATACAATATACCATGATTAAGGTTTGTCAAAACTGTTGTGATCTACTATGTGGAAAGGAAATTATGAAAATGGTTTCTTTTTTGTTGACGGGTTCTCCCTAAAGAATTTCACTTTTTTTGGGTTCAAACTGAAGATTCAGAAGTTCAGTTAAAAAATAATGATAAAACAAAAAACAATAAGTATCTTAGTGATTTTTCGAATGCAAAATTTTGTTAACAAACAACTGTTTGCATACAACTGAGTATACTGATTAATAAAATAACTATGTAGTATCTATTGAAGAAGTTTTCAACCAACAACTTTGACAAACACCACCCTATGGTACACTGTACACATCCTTATGCATGCATTTAAGAATAAACTCCATGGATATCTGTCAACACTCAATAAAATCTTAATTTAACGGCTTTCTTCTAACTAATACATTTTCACTTATACAACACATACTGTGCTGTCTGTTGGGGTTTTAAAATTAAACTCTATTTCTTAGATTTTTAAATACAAACTTATGTAACTTTTGCACACATTCTGCAGGAAGTAAAAAAACAAAAGAAGATCAACTATATTCGAAATTTAAACTATATTCTTAACTCAAGAACCGTTACAAAATTGAAGAGACCCCAACAGACATATCGCCATCCCGCTCGCACCCACACACACGGGGTGCGAGCGAGAGCGACGCACGTTGCCACAGCACTCGTACTCACTCTCGAGACATGAATGTAAATGACTGGTGATGGCGGATACGTACATTTCTATATATCCGTTGTACTATGCCTACCTTGCTAGTGGTCGCCACTATGGGCGTACTACCTGACGATTTTCTCTTATTGTTTGTTTGTGATTTTGTCTGAGCTTTAGTTTTGCGAGCGCTTTTTGGACTGCGCTTTGGCGTCGTCCGCGCACGTTTCACGGGCGTCGCCGATTCCTGGAACAAGAGTATTACCTGTTAGTTGAAAAGCGATAAACATGTTGTGGAATATTTTTTTAACTATGCTCTGTTAGCCCACCACGGCAAAGCCTATTGAGGGTTATGATTTTAACATACTATGAACTACCGCGATCACAGGCGGTCAACAAATTTTCAACTTTATTACTGAGCACATAAGCGTGAAAAGTGGCAGACTCGGATGGAGTGGTAAACTCGGGAGTACTTGGCCTCCATAAGCATGGACTTTTGAATTACCATCAAGAAGTATTCTACTCCACGCACAATGGTCCAAGTGCGGAAACCTAAACCCCATAATAGAATAGAATAGCGTTGTACTCACCTCTGAATCATTAGAGTTGTCCAGTTTAGCTTTTGGGGACGACTTGGAACTGTTCCGTTTGCGCCCCTTCTTCTCTAGCTGCGATTCGTCTTTGTACAGTGAGAGGTCCACTGTAGACATCAGATGTTCTAGTTCAATGTTACAGTTGGGTTTGTCAATATGTTAGTTTGGTGCACAGTAAGTTATGAAATAAAATAAATTAAAAGAAAATGAAAACAGTGTAAAACAAAAAACATTCAGAAAAGAGTCCTTATGTTATGTGGATGCTATAGAACTAGAAAGGTATAGTGAACAGTAAGCCCAAAGAGTTTTTTGTGGAACATGCGCTTTCTTAAAAAGGATAAGAATTCAAAAAGACTTCTTATTTACTTAAGATGCAGTAAAACTGAGCGGACCAGTCGCCGGAGCTATAATTTTTGTAAATAAAGAACTTCTACCAAGGTACGTAGTATCTTCAACCACAGACTTCAACTAATAATCCCAAATCAACTCAAATTAACATAATTATGGGTAAATAATACGAAACTTACGAGTAGTTTCATATTGTCGGGTTATATTTTTGCGATTTAAAGCGCCGTCGTTTGACTTCACGGAAAGTAAATATTTGGGCTGCTATTTTTTTAAGTAAGTGCACGATGACGCTGTTATTATTGGATCCAACGATTGTGAACCCGAATGTGTTTAATGTCTGTTTCTGTCAAAGTCTGCTGTCTGGTCCGCTCGGTTTAAGATAAACGCACACTTATCAGGGCCGAAAGAGCCGAAAAAATTGAATTTTAGAATTACTATTATTCTATAAACCTCGCACACTAATTCGCGTCGAATCGGACGAATAGATAACGTTATACGGATGAGAAAATGTTTCTATCGGTGCCGTCGGTTCTTTCGGCGCGGATAAGTGTGCGTTCACTTTTAACCGCACCTTTACAACTGTTTTGGGAATGTAGGAGTGTTCTAATTTTAAAAGTTGTCAGTTATAAGCGGGGGAGGTGTTCTAATTTTAAAAGTTGCAAGTGTTATGAAGGGGGTAGGTAGGTGTTGTAATGTAAAGAAGTATCAACTCACGTCCATCGGGATGCTCCTCAGTGAGCTGCGCGGTGGCGCGGTCGCCGGTAGCCTCGGCCTGCAGCGCGCGGCGCAGGATGGACAGCGCTCGCGCCGCCTCGGGCGCGGCCAGGACCTGCGCGCCGGCCGCGCCGCGCACCAGCGACAGGGTCGTTATGACGCACTCCATGTCTGGAGACGTCAAGGTATATCAAATCGGGGTACAATATAGTTTCAGAAACTTATCTATCTATTTATTTATTTATGTACACACAAAATACTACTACTATCTATCGATCATGATGTTTCGGTTTCCGTACTTAATCCTTAAAGTGGACCATTGTGCGAGTCCTGGGCACTTCAAGAACTTTTAAGAGGCATATAAAAAAACTCTTCTTCAATAATAATAGAACGAATTTTAGATAACTTTATTTATTTATTTAGTAATAATCATACTCCTTATGAATGTTTAGGCAAAATCTCACGGAAACCTGATTTCATAATTTGGAATGATTACCATTTTTTTTCATCTCTCAAATATCCTATACTTTCATAATGATAGAATACTTTTTCCATAAATGCATTTTTTAAGTAAATTGTAAGACAAATACGATTCTGATACCACTAACTCGAACTGAGTTTGTCTAATATTTTTTTTACAAAATAAGACTAGCTCTCCAGTTTAATTGATATTTTTCATCAGTTTTACTACGATGCTCGGCACACACAGAAGTATGAGGATCTTCTTCAGCATTACGCCTGCCATTTTCTAGATCTTACCTATGACGTCATAGAAGTCGGGCTTGTAGGTCTCGCCCGCAGGGTCCGCGGTCTTGTCTTGCGACAGCCAGCGAATCTTGATCTTGCGTGTTGTGCGGTACACGTTCTGCAGAGCCTGGCACACGTAGAACCCTCCTTCGGCGTTGCGAACTGCTAAATACTCGTTTCTGTTGAAGATGGGTTGGGAATGAAGACTTGTGGAAACTTAGTATTCTAGTAAGACGTCTAGATTTCACATGTACCTAGAATTGCTTAAATTCTATAAGGTTGACAAACATCACTTGGAAAGCAGGGAACGGTAATCATTTGTTGTTGTTATTATTTGTTGTATTGTATTATACAACGTGTAACAGAAAGGGTATAAGTCATATGAAAGAGTGTGCTACATACCATCAAACTGAACAACTTTTTTCATGAAAACATCGTAATCGCGAAAAAAAAAATTAAAAAATCAACTAAATTCCAATACCTACTCCTCGACCAAATGTATGAAACAGCTGATTATTTTTTTACTTTTACGATGGTGGTCCCATGGAGAAAGTTGTTCAGTTTGATGGACTATATCTCACCCTTTTATATGACTATACCCTTTTTGTTACACGTTGTATAACGGGCTGGTATCCGCAACTCCACGTCAAAGCCCGTATGTTGCCTAAGGGTGGGTTTTTTTTTTGTATTATTTGATACACCCTAACTTAACAATCTCAGTGAATAGAAATTGAATATTGGTTCTGGCCAGCTGAACACAGCAAAGCTGTTAAGCACGAAGAGAAGAGAAAGATGAAGATCAAGAGAAGAGTGGTGACAGTCCTCTCTCAAGCACTCTCCCAATGTAGTCTAGAGTTCCATCTTCACACTTGTACCAATTCAGAGCTGGAGTTTGAGTTGCCACTAGGAACTTTGGCCCAGCAAAAGAATGATCGGCAACCTACAAACCTACTATAAACACAGTCCACAACAGTTTGGTTTAAGGCGACTAGGTGAGCTAAATCAGCAACTCTATTTGTGGTGGTTTAAACTTCGTTTGAAATGCTGTTAGAATAAAGTTCTAATCAGCTTGCACTACAAAGTGGTTGTTACGTCAGTCACTGCGGGCCACATAGCGCGAAATGAGTGGTTTCGATCAATTTACAAAAAAACTATTGATTGGATTAAAAAACTAAAACACTATCATGCTAATATATATTGCTCGTAGAATTATTTGCCAAGTATGTTTCTTTTTGTTTGAAAGATATTTTTAGAGATAAGTTCGTGATTTTTTATATCGAGTCAAATTAATTGTATTATGTTTTCAAAACACTATCATGCTAGATATTCTGAAGAATATCATATATTTTTTGGTTTTGTTTATAGCAGTGGATCACATCTTTTTATTAATTACTAGCGGACGTCACGCGGTTTCACCCGTCGTCGTTCCCGTTCCCGTGGGACTACGGGTATAAAATATAGCCTATGTTACTCAGTGTGAATGTAGCTTTCCAATGGTGAAAGAATTTTTGAAATCGGCACAGTAGTTTTTGAGTTTATTCATTACAACCAAACAAACAAAGTTTTCCTCTTTATAATATTATAGTGTAGATAAAACTCGCGTTTAGCTCATTTAATCGCCTTAATATATTTTATTTCTTAAGAAGTACTTTCACACCAGCAAAACGAACTAAACAGAACTACTAGGTACTTACTTGTAGAGGATGATAAGCTTGTCATCATTCGGCTTAGTTGGCGTGGAACGTCCAGCTGAAGCGGACAGCTTGGTCGCCATCGCCAGCTCCGGCGTCGGGGATTGATATAGCTGCACCTGGAAAATTATCAGGATGTTAACTAAGTAGATGGGGTACATTAATCAGGGAGAAAATATAGCTGGTCATTGGGGATAAGAAATCTTTACTTTACAGTTTCCAGCGGTGAAACTAACAAAGCATTTATTTCAAGTCATTACATGCACTTTTGAACTGTCGAAACAAAGCTGAAAATTAAATGTAGCTACAGTCAAAATCACAAGACATTAAAATATGTGAAAGTACTGTAGTTGCCCGCCCATTCCTTCTTCTCTATGGAGAAGAACAGGCAAAAAAAAAACCAAAAAGAAAATCCTTCACATGAAAACATGTGTGTTGAAATTGTAATGTTTTTTAGTTTTTATGTTGTTTTCACTTATTTCACTTTTTTATTTGTTGTGTGCACTTATGGCATGTGCCGAATAAATATGTTTTCTTTCTTTCTTTCTTTCTAATGTGCAAATGCAGTACTTTATCAAGTTATTCTGCCTTGTGACTATCTTAGCTTTTTAGTTGGTTTTTTGACATTCAAAAGTTCCATAATGGTCTAATTGAAATAAATGCTTTGAATTTGTTGTCTGATGAGATAAAAGATTTTAACTAAGAAAACATAGAGGCAGAAGTAGTTTGCAACACTTTTTATGTGAGACTCGAGTTAAAGATGTATATGTGCGTATAGTTTCAGACACTTTAACTACTCTAGTATTATATTATCTGTGCTTTAACAAAAAAAATATTTTTTTTATTTTGGTTTCACGGTTTTTTTTTTATAACCAAAGCATGTCGTTAGGTAAACACGATATAGGTAGGTACTATTAAGTTGAGTTTTGCCATACGCATAAAGCTAATGTGTACTTTGACCACGTACAGAATCCATGGTGGAACTCACAAGATCCTTTAACCAACCCCATACAAACTATCCTGTTTTTCGGATGGCAAATCATCAAATGATCTCTCCCGCTCTAGGCGGAACGGAAGGGAGTGTCAGACTTTTACTGACTGAAACCCATCGATGTTCATTTCATCGCCCTTTGTGTTCCGGGGCCACGGTATCTCTTTCGAATCTATCCTTGACACATCGTTTTTAGTTCAAGACTCATTAATCGAATCGACCTAACCTTAGATACTTCTGGATAAAAAAGTACTTTTAATGACTTACATTGGTCACTATTACTGCACCCTACTGCCCTCACCCTGCATTATTACTGAGGAGGCCAATGCCAACAAAATGCCCTAGTTCTCATCACTTTACTACTAGGTAACTATCGATTTTTATTTGAGTGTATCAATGCATTCTAACAAGAACAGCTAAGCAAAGAAATAATGAACCTATTGAGCTTTAAATAAAATATTACAATTCTGTTTGAATGCACACCTTACATGCAAAGGAGATTTGTTTTTGGAAAACAAACAGACGGTTTTTTTTTAATAATTAATCACCGCCAACTGAAATTGAGAATTCCAGAGGCGTCATAGATGCGTAGTTGTCCACGAGGCACTGGAGAGAGTTGGAGTTTCCATGACATGTTTACAACTAAGTACACTAATACCTAAATAAACTACACATTTAAATAAATTATTGTGGACGAGATGACGAGTCATAGAGAAGTATGGAAGAAGTAGACATGTTGCGGTGACCACAACAAGAGAACGATGATTTTGATAGTTGTACTTTTAACGAGCAATTAAGAACTGTATTTCTTCTTTCAAAATAGGGAGGGGCGGAGTCTTCTACCACAGGCATTATTTGTCTAAAAGAAGATTCCGAACACAACAATTTGTAAACTAAGTACAGTATTTGACACAATAAATTTTAATTTATTTTATTTATTTTTATTTTATTCTAGTTTGAAGTTCAGAATAGGGATGCATCCGATACCGATACCGATATATCGGCGATACTTCGGGTTTGCCGATATATCGGTATCGGCGATATTTTTATGGCAGATTCAACGATACTTTTCAAATTTCACGCTTTAAAAATGACGTCTTATACCCAAACTTGAAAAAAATGGAGCAGAAGTACTTTAGTTTCCAGATGAGTTCTGTCGCATCTGAGAGATTAAATAAAAATCTTAAAAATGTTAATTTTGATTAAGTACTAAAACTATTAATTAATTTTGTTTTATTTAGTCTACCTTTGTTTTTGAATTCAATAAGCGTATCGGTATCGGTATCGCCGATATTTTTATAACAGTATCGGTATCGTATCGGCAAAAAGGCGTATCGAGACATCCCTAGTTCAGAATACGCTCAACTCTGTCGTAAGCGCACTCGATCTTCAGACACCAGACACTATGAAGCTTCAATTCGCATTTGCAGGCTGAACTCCTGAAGACAGGTCCTACCTTACGTTTGCCGATTCGCATCTACCCCAACGGACATCAAATCAATGTCGTGTTCCGTTCACAAAATACTGAGGTATGAGTAAATCATTAAAGGTTATCACCTAATAAATATCTAACAGCCATGCTTTACTACCTTACTTGCTGAAATGATGACATATAAAATGTTTACGTTGAATATTCACTGACTAGCTGACCCACGCAACTTCGTCTGCGACACAAAGAAAAAACACATAGGAAAAAAAAACCCGCTTTTGCAACATTTTTCATTCCTGCTCCGCTCCTAATCGTCGTAGCGTGATGTTATGTAGCCTAAAGCCTTCCTCGATAAATGGTCTATCCAACACTAAAATAATTTTTCAATTTGATTCAGTAGTTCCTGAGATTAGCGCGTTCAACCAAACAAACTCTTCTGCTTTTTATTATCAGTATAGATACATTCTGAATGAGAAATAAGAGCCTTGGGACCTTAGTAGGTTCTGGTAGGTTCTATGTCTAACTTACCTATCGACTTTATTATTTTTTTAATTTTATTCATTTTTAATTTATTTCATTTAAGTCCAAATTTAATTAGTATTATGATAATGTAATTTTAATTTTAATTATTTCAATTCGATTTACTTCAATTTTTTACTTTTTTTCCATTTTGATTTTATATTTTCATACATTGTAATGTAATGTAATTTGTTATTCTGTTGCTGTTGTTATTATGAAATTTGAAATTTGTAAACAAAGAAGTAAGTAAAGTAGTAAGTATTTTTAATTGTGTCTATTGTACATGTCTTGCCTGAAATAAATGAATTTTATTTTATTTTATTATTTATTTTTACTCATGTAAATAGAAGGGATATTTGTAAACTTTTTATGGTTAATGTAAATTAGGAACGTGTTAAATAACGTAACGTATTGTTAGAAATTACGGATACTATCTGGAAAAGTTATCGTTTTTTCTCGCTTTGGCATATAAGCATTTCTAAAGGGGAGACGGAAAAAATTGATGCCTTTTTGCGTATACGGTTGAGGCAAAAACTAGTATTGTCCCGCGAGGCTACTCACTCCACTCACTTATCAATTTAATTATGTTCTGTTTCTTTAGAATATAATACTCATTAATTATTATGTTAAGTATATGTAGGTACACAATACAAATTATCAGATATAAATTCATATGGAAAATTTATATAGGGCGGCACATGTTCTAAGTTTATCAATTACAGAACTTTTCCAGAACTCTAATTAGCTTAATTTTTGTTTTTAATAAATACTGAGTGGCTGGATCCGAGTGTCTGTAGATCGAGTGCGCTTACGACAGAGTTGAGCATATTCTGAACTTCAAACTAGGAGTAATAGAGTTCTTAATTGCTCGTTCAGTGAGTATGAGGCAAGTACTAGGCGATTAGACAAATTGCATTTTTTCAAATGGACCAACTTCTGGATTGAAATTAAGTGAAATAGTTCACACTTCTTAATAACTTCAAAACTTACATAATCCTAGCTATTTATTTACCAAAAAAAATCATTAACATTGTAGGTACTAATCATTAATCAGATCTGAAATAGAGTAAGAAAAAAAATATTTTATTTGGAAGTTTGTATGTAGGACGTAGGGAGTAATCTTCGGAACTACTGACCCGATTTTGAAAATTCTTTTACTAACAGAAAGGTTCGTTATCCCAGTGTCATAGTTTAAACTTAAAACTTCCCCTTGGAATTATTTCCCGTATATTATAACGAGAGAGAAGCCGGGAGCAAAATTAAGTATTGTATAATTCTATCCGTTTTGGCGGGTTATATTCGCGTGTTACTAGCGACTCATAGAAATAGTGGAAATAGATTATTTCGGCTGATAACAAGCAACCTGTCGCTTGTTCTACTATTCGGTCTTCAGAATCAACTTGTTGCTAAAGCTGACGTCATTCTGTTGTTAATAACAAGAGCTTAGATTGAGGCAGCACGATATAGTGCTGCAAGGGTCTCTTGGCGTGTGGCCGCAATCGGAACTGAAGCCTGTTCGAAAGAGATATCGTGGCCCCGGAACATAAAGGCGAGGAAGGAACATGGATGGGTTTAAGTCAGTAAGAGTCTGACACTCCCTCCCGCTCCGCCCAGAGTGGGAGAAGTCATTTGATGATTTCCCATCCCAAAAAAAAAGAAAAAAAAAATTGCCATTTTGTATTTTTAATACCATTTTCATCTTAGCCTTTTCCCAATTATGTTGGGGTTGGCTTCCGATCTTACCCAATGCAGCTGAATATCAGTATTTCACATGTAGCGACTGCCTATCTGACCTGACGGCCCATTTAAGTACTGGGTAATACGAAAAGTGGTAAGACTGATCACTGACTACTTTGTTATCGACTGTCAAAGATCCACAAATGACAGCCGAGAGCACCGGCTTTAAGTCCGAGGCACGGGGGGCACTCGGTATGTAATGGGTAGTCTGTGCTCACCCATCCACCGAGCAACCATGGTTTACTAATGCTCCTCCATGTTTTTCTAATACCATTTCCATATAATGTTTACTAATAGTATCCTCCTAAAACTGTCGTTCTAGCGCCAAAAGTACAACGTTTTACACTATCAAGCCTTTCGTATCGAGCCTTTTAATACAGGCATTGTTTGCCTAAATCAGTGATTCCCAAAGTGGTCCAGGTGGACCCCCAGGGGTCTACGGGAGACCCATTGGGGGTCTACATTAGCTTGAAGAAAATGGGGGGGTTCACAAGCTGTAAGTGGAGGTCCACGAAATTTTACCTAGGTTCGATGCCAAAGAACAAAAATGTTGGCTTAGCTTGATCAATGTAGCCAGATATTAAGCTAGGTACTAGAAAGAATAATAAAGATCAAATGTTCCGGTGATGACAGGTTGTATTTCGGTGAAAAAGGTCGTGTTAAGTCATAAAAAACACATTTCGAAGCCAGAAGATTACAATTTTCGGATTTTTGCCAAAAAAATATCTTGGGAACAACGATCCTCATGCAATCCTAACAGATAGTGCGAAAAAAATATTGTCTTGCTTTTCTTTTTTAGTTCACGGGCTTGAAAGAAAATGCTACAGGGGGTCCACCGACACCAAAACAAATTCAAAGTGGTCTACCAGGAAAAAATGTTTGAGAACCTCTGGCCTAAATGGAGGCTCTGAACACTTTAACATCTAATGTAATATCTAATTGGCGTAATAAACTATTTTGTATTTTTGTAAGATTTCTTGTATTTGAGTTTGAGTGTTATAGAACACTCTAATACAAAAAAAAAGATATTTATTTCGGCCATATCTAAATCATAATCACATACAGGGTGTAAGTAAACCACCTCATCACAAAGCCGTTAACCAAGCATTCTGTACATCAAACTAAGTAACTTTATGCAAAAAATATAAAACACCATTTCTATTTTTTGCCGCAACTTTTTTTATAAATCATGTTTTATGGTAGAACTCATTATAACGCACTTAAAACATTGTGCTGATGGATGGATTGAATAGCACGGGGGTAGTGGAGGTGTTAAAATTTTACAAAAAAAAACTTGGATTTAAAATAAAAACTTGTCAAAAAGTTATAACTTTGACCCCCCATATCTCCGTAACTAGAAGCTTCCCAGGTATGGTGTCGAACAAATAAATGATCGCAATGATGGGGAGAACAAGTGCCTTTCGGCTTCGTAAAGAGGTGTTATACACCATTTATTAAAACTAAGAATTAAGATGTGTGATTATGGTTTAGATATGACCACAAATAAATAAAAAATATGCCCGAGAAAGCTCGATTATTTCTCTTTGGAGAGTTCAAAATAAATATCACCATTTTCAAAAAAATATGATATCTTAAAGCGTTACTAGCGTATTACAATGGTGGTCTTGGACAGTTACTGTAATTTTGTACCATTAACTTAAGGTTATAAAACATTACAAGATTTATCGGGTACGATTTGTCGGACACGATCGGCAGCGCGGCAGAGAAGTACCACGGTCGACCACCCGATTTCTTATTACACTTCCCTTTCCCTGCAGGCAGGGCCCGATAAATCGTATAATGTAATAAGGCCTTTAATCTGATAATACTTCGATAGAAATCGTACTGTCAACCGCTTTCTTGGGCCCCTACTGGGGGCCTGACAAAAAGTTTGCATAGACAAAGGAGATCGGGAAAACAAGGGAAAACATAATGTCTGTCTCGTTTACTCTTACTACTAATGTCATAAGTGGGTCCAGGGCGTCTAAAATGGCCGCATTAGCAGAATCGTAAATGAATCACATTAAAAAAAAATTAAGTTCTTAAAACGGTCTTTGTAACTATTGCTATAAAGTCCATTTTAAGATTTTTTTTATGTTTGTGATTCAATTATTTATTGAACAAAATTTAAAATTCTTAAAATGGACTGCTAAAGCGGCCATTTTAGACCCCCTGGTCTAATGTTATTATTATTAATTAGCTATGCCCTGCGCCTGCGCCTTCATTCGCGTGAAATTATTATTAAAAATGACTTTCCCTTGTTTTTATTTTTGGCACGGAACCATAATTCTTTAAAAAAAAGTAAGTTACTCCTTATAACATTAAAGCCGCTTCGAAATCGGTCCCGACGTTTCGGAGATAAGCCGGAAAAAACAAACAGGTTTTATAGTTTTTTCTTTTTATAAGTAGGTACCTTTCATTTGCATTCAGTAAAAAACTGTTATTTGTATAGATTTGTAACTTTTGTGCTTCTATTATTATCTCTCTATGGGAAGTACCTTCTGACATGAATAGTTTGGGATCTGACCAACATGGGGCGACATGATTTGTGTCGAGACTTGTGCCTTTGTCATAAAAAGGTCGAAAGCATCCGTAACTGACGTGTGTTGGTGATATTATTTTGTCCTCTTTTGTTTTCTCTGCCTTTAAACCAAAATGTTATATGAGCAGGGGCCTAATTCTGCTATTTCAATAAATTCGTCACTCCTACACGATTCAATTCTCATCTCGTTGTCATTTTGCTTAAAGCTCTTAACCTGCTAAATTCACAATGGTCGATCATTGGTCGTTCAATGGTCTCGTAATAAAATTATGTTTTAATGGCATTGTCGTATTGCCATTATTATAAAACCCATAGTACTAATGGTTTTCGAAATCTTCTACTAGATGCGAACATTTACTCATGCCAGATTTCATTTATAATAGATTTTATTAATGTACGAGATTACCATTCTATGACATTTCTTTCAATGTCATAGAATGGTAATGGTAATGGTTTCAGTGGTTGACCATTGGAAAGTTGAAATGACGCCATTATATTAGAAGATTTAATGATCGACTATTCTGACACTATTGCAATAGCAGAATTGAGGCCTAGGTATTTTTTTGAATTTATGTTTTTTTTAAGTATTTTGGTAATTATAATATTTTTTGCTAAGCGTAGTGACACTTACTAATGGTTTTTGAAACCAATATTGACTCAAAGGACATCACCCACTTTGGTACATGGGTATATTTAATTTTGTAAGGGTTCCGTTTTGTGCCATTTGGCTACGGAACCCTAAAAAGTGTTTCCACTCCTACAATATTAAAAAAAAATTTACCTACTTAAATCCATACTAAAGTCCTGTTAACAACTCCCTATTTATTGTTAAGTTTTAAGTTAATGAACTAAGTGATGGACGAAAGCATCACTTGAACGCTCATAATGCGCCGTCTTTATGCGAAGCCATGCGTCGGCGAATACAACAATATTGAAAATCACTAGACGCGTGGACCACACCACGTGTAATATCCTAGGGAAGGAAACTAGGGAGAATATAGGAACTAACATTCTGCGGTTGTGCTCGCATGGAAGTTGGATTATCTCACGGTAACTTATCGTGATAAAAAAATCGTAGGTGTGTTATGAATTTATGATCATGAATTTCAGCAGATCATTTAAAAAGGCAACAAATAGATTATGAAACAGTTACTTTTGCATGTCTAATATTACATTACATGGTATGGTTAATTTTAAGGAAAAAATATATTCAATAATTTCCTTTACGAATTAAATTGTGCGTCCCGTAACGTAAGCCATGGATAAGGATTGTGTACTAATTACGCGATAGGATTTTTAATCGGTTCTTTCCCGTGGTTTATAAAAATCTGTGGAAGTACAGTCGCAATTGACTAGATAATTATCTTAGACTTAAACAAAATTCATTTATCATCTTGCAACTGAGAAACTTTCGTAATAGGTAGTGTGGTTTACAAAAGAGAATGTTCGTAACACTAAAATTGAGAAAATATTTTTAGGTCCTGCATAAATTCAAGTAGGTATATATATACGTTTCTATAAAAAAATAAATCCTAGGCTTTTTATAAAATATTTTTTATTTAATTTTTATTGTTATCAAATGCCAAGTGCCATTGCATGCATGAATGCAGTCAAAATTAGCAAGTGCTTAGACACTAGTTACAGAGTAACAGTAAACAAAAATAGGCAGAAATCTAAATGCCGCGCGCTATTGTCCGCACATCGTAGTATCACAACATCCGTATTCGTCAGTGCAGTGCGATGCGCGCTCGAACACGGACGTGTTTCCACTGTGCACGGCACGAATATTATTCGCGTGTTGCGCGGCCATAGCCGCTGCCCGTAAACACTATGAGTTCCAAACCACTTATAGTGAATGAATTGCTGGCATTCCTAGTCCATGCCATCGACTACATGGACGAGGTGAGCATCCTGCAGATATGCCGGTCCAATTTCAAGGAGGATGACATCAGCAGCGGGAAACTGTTGCTCTTCCAGTCTCTTGGAAAACTGGACCAGATGCCCTCTCGGCGCAGAGATGGAACCGAGAAGAGTCTTCAGGATATCATCGACATGCTGAAGAAGACTGACCCGGACGTCGTGCCAGATTTCGTGGCGAAGCAGCTAAGTAAACTGCCTCCCGTCACTTTCGATCACGTCGACGTTACAAGGCTGCTAAAGGACATCACTTCTTTGAAAGCGGAGATGACCAAGATGCAGTCCAGAATGGAGGTGTCGGAAAAATCCAATGCCGAACTACGTGTAGAAATAGCATTATTGCGCAACGTTGGTTCGGAAATTGGGTCACCAGAGGCCTCTAAGGTGAACAATCGTCGAGGGGCGCGAAATGCAACCATCGGCAGTTTTAAATCGGCGAACACAAGTACGTCATCAGCTGCCGATAACGCTGAGCAAGCGCCACCCGCCGCCGTCGTCGCCCGCGCCACAACACCAGCTGCGGAAACGTCACGCGTAGGTACGTCGACCCCTAAACGTGCCTACGCTGCTATTGTCACTAGCGGTAAACCTGATGCGTCGCTACCTAAGCGGCAAACCAGAAAAGGGGAAAAAATTAAAAAGGGTGCTCAACCTGCCCTGGCTGCGGTCCATAGCTCCGTGCCAAGAACGAGCCAAGTTGATGAGGAGGGCTTCACGAAAGTGGAAAGGAGGAGGAAGAAGAAGCCCTGTTCTCGCAACCTGTGCGGTACCGCACCGAGTGGACCCAACATGCTGCTGCGTCCTGCTGTGCCTACGACGCAGCTGTATCTTTCCCGTCTGCATCACTCAACTACAACTGAGGAAGTGGTGCAGTATTTGAAAGTGAAGACCAATTGGATACTGAGGGTTGAAAAGTTGGAATCGCGCCACAATATCAACTTCAAGTCATTCGTGGTACGAGTTCCAACTGAACATCTACAGACCTGCATGAAGGAGGACTTTTGGCCGAGGGGTGTCGTTTATCGACGTTTCCGGGGACGGTTACGCGACACCACGCAGCGAAACACGACGCCGTCAACGTTACGTGTATAGTTATATAAGGTTTAAATTATGTATTAGTATATTTGATATTGTTGTTACATGTTATTTTGTGTATTTTGTCTATGGGCCTTAGTTGCCTGATAATAAAATGATTATTATTATTATTATTATTATTATAATCTACTGAGATAGATCTTTCTCCGGCTCCGTTTGTTGGACAAGTGTTATAGACGTTGTATAGGCGCTTCCGGCTGCTTGGTCGAGCCGGTAAACAAGCGACGCGCCGTAATGAGAATGACACCGAGCCCTAAGCTTATTCGTCTTTGTTTGCATTATTTTAGCAGAGATAGCGAGCTTTTCGAGTTATAGTGATAACATTTTTTTTAAGTTATATTTTTGAGAAAACTATATTAATTATCCCTATCCCTACTATTATATAAATGTGAACGTAAGTTTTTTGTTGCGCTTTCACGCGAAAACTACTCAACCGATCATCATGAAACTTTGTACACATATTCTCGGAGGTATTAGAAGTACTCGTAACATAGGATACTTTTTATTTAAAAAAAAACTAACCCTCACTCGCAGACGAAGGTGCGCGGGGAGTAGTTTAATAAATCAATTAAGTATTAAAGATTGATTCCCTAATTACATTTTTAGTTGAACAAATTAATTGATAAAATAAATGTATAAAATTGATTTATTGTATTATTTATGTTTATAATTGCTTATTTGATAATTAAATAAAAAGTTTTGTGAAGTTAAAGTTTGCATGTACTTCTTGTAAGTGGACATAAGATGATCATCAATTCATCACACAGTATTAGAAAAATAATTGCTTCTCAATGATAGGTTACCTATTTTTTCTACCTATTAAAAAAACGATCATTAGATCTAGGATACAAATAAAAACTTGGAATAAGTAGTTCAGAAAAAATGAGAATAAAGAAAATGTTTGTAAATAAAGTTTGTGTACGAATGTGGATGGCTGTAAGAGTACAGAAAGACCAAAGAAATGATGGATGGACTTCGACTTTGTGATTGATGAAAAATGTAGGTGTCTGATGAGATGACAAGTAATTGAGAAGTATGAAAGAAAAAGACATGCCGCATCAACCCCATATAAAATGTGTTGAGGGCAGGAAAATGATATAAAATGGAAAAATAAGTTGAGGACTTACCACACTTGACAGCATCTATGTAAATAACACACAAATTGATAAACCTATTCAGAATAATATTTTAAAAGTCGCAAAAATATCTTAGTTTACCACCCTCTTATTTTAGAAAGTATTGAGGATGAATTTAAGGCTAGACAAAATGATCCAGATATTTCTGCAACTTTGCAACTCAAGTTGTTATAAGTAAAAATTACAAACCTTGGTCCTATTCCTTTTCATCCTGGTATCTGGTGTGGATTCCCCATCAGCTGGCTTCTTGGCTGGACCGGGCCCCTCACCCGTCTTGCTCGGAGACACCTGCCTCCTCTTCCGCATGGGCGGAGTCACGGTCGCAAGTTTCATAGTTGATTTTGGCTTAGATTCAACCTTAGCAGGTTTAGCTTCTGGTTTCTTTTCTTCAACTTTCTCTTCTACTTTGTCCACTTTATCAACCACCTCTTCCTTCTTGGGAGATTCAGATTTCTCTGGTTTGTCTGCTATTACTTCTTCTTTCTTTTCCTCAGTGGAAGAAGCAGGCTTCTGCTCTACTTTAGGCTCCTCTTTGTTGTCGTTTTCTTCCGGTTTTGGTTCCGGCACACTTTCAACTTTTGCATTGTCGGTAGGAGGGTCCTGTTTCACTGGAGTTGGTGCCTTCTCTTGACTGTCCTTTGCTGACTCTGGAACAGGCTTGCTGTCACTCTGGGTTGGTGCCACATCTGCAGCGGGTGCTGGCTTCAATTCTGATGGCTTTGATGGTGACTTCTCTGGAGGCTCGTTAGCTGTAGCCACTTTGGGTTGACCTGGACCATCAACAGTGCCAGCAGGATTAGCAGCATCTGTCTTCTGAGGTGTACTCGGTGAACTGGTTGGCTTTTCAGGTGGTTTTGGTGTACTCGGTGAGGTCTTAGCGATATCTTGTTTGTCTTTGTTAGACTCGGGGTTCTGAGGTTTCAATGCAGCAGGAGCATTTGATCCAGACTTGGGCGAGTCAATGGTGCCATTTGCATGACCAGTGGAATCTGGTTCATTCTTCTCAGGGGTTCTAGTGAGAGCTAGAGCTTTTTCTTGGACGAGACTCAGGGGAGTGATCGGATTCCCGCCTTTACTGGGACTGGCGGCTAAGTTGGAGGGGCCGACGGAGTTCTGAGTGACGTGTGAGAGGTTGCCATGGTGACTCATGTTCTGTGCCATTTGCGCCATGTTGGCTGACACGGGCGCCATGGGGGGCGGCGCGTGCGGGATGGGTGGCACGGGCGCGTGATGCGTTAGGTTCTGGCCGACGAGGTTGTTGCTGGCGTGGTGCAGAGAGTTCTGAGCGCCCTGCGGGAGCCCTACGGTGTGGTTCGCAGTGGCCACGTTCCCCTTCGCGGGGCTCGCCTGTCCACCCGGCTGCGGCACTCCCGGCTGGGGCAGCACCGGCTTTAAAGCAGAATTCATTTCAAACGCGTCTAAAACTCGCCTGCTGGCCGTACACAAGCTGAAACACAAAGTTAGCCGGGTTTATGACACTGTTTTCGTAGCAGGTTAACACACCGCGATGTCTTTGACCCACAACAATAATTCATACATAATAAACGTATAAGCAGTACGCGCGTAAGAACGCGGGGACCGATCTGCCCGCCTTGTGAGTCCGCTTTCTATGTGTGGCGCTAATGAACGGTCAATAGATAGTGTTGGGGAGTTACCACTAGCTGTTATAGCGAGAGAGGCCCATGAAATAAGTCCTGTGTGGCGGGCCGCGGCAGAGATAGCCGCAAAAAATATGCGTTGCTATAGCCAAGAAACTTCCGCAAGATATGACCCGCCGTTACCGAAGTCTCCGTGATGTCACTGTCTTGTTCAATCACTGTGAACACACACTTGATCTCACTAGCGACTATGTAATTCCATGATTTATTCACACTTTTAACCACGAATTAGCATTCACTTTACTCTAGAACAAGTACATAATAGGCACAGTAGTTTGCAGAGATGGCGTCGGCATAACGCGCATGCGCCACCCTCTTCCATTCTCGTCCAATGAAATCCCGTGACGAAACGAAGCCTAAACGAATTTTTACGAGATCGCTATCCTCTTCTAGCATGCGCGCTTTCGATAAGTTTATCTCACTTTTAACTATTTCGTGTTTGGATACGTTCATTTTGTTTAAAAATTACTATTTCAAATAATTTCATGTCGTTTGGAAAACGGTTTTTTTTAGAACAAAAGCTTTGTTTCCTTTAAAAGTCTAAGAACTTTGGAAATATTTTATTTTATAATGTACATACATTTAAAATGCCACGATACAAAAAAACACTTACGCAACTAACTAATAATAGCCACACTCACACAAGAGCTTTCATAAAATCGGCTAAAAACAGTTATTTTGTTATGCAGCTCCCGAAAAAAAAAAACTCATTTATCTAAATAATGATTGGTTGTAAAATAAATATAACTAATCCACCAAAAAACATTCTGTAAAAAAACTAGACAAGTCTCGATGGAACTGCTTGTTTATCTCTAAAAAGTAATGAAATCTAGACAAAGTCGTGCCAACTCTTAGTTCCTTACTGCAATTTCTTTATTATTATAGTTAATGTTGTGCGACTTGGCCGTTGAACATTCTATAAACGTTAGTGGGTACAAGTCAATTTTGTAGTTACAACAGAATATAGGAAGACCTAGAAGGTCTGAAGTATTTTTGACATCAAATGAAGCGGCCCACTAAGTTGAATATTTTTTGTAAAAGCAGTATGTCGATCTCTATAATAGTTTGGTTGGGCTCTTGTGTTTTCTAATCAGGATCACCAGGTACTCTAGATCTTCGATTATCCTAGTTTTTATAGTTTTGCCTTTATATGGCCATTAAACCCTAACTCTGTACCAAATAACAACTGTCTGAGTTTATGGAAAGTACTAGTTCTATTTTGATGATCATGAGTGAGTGAGTGAGTGAGTGTCTTAGATGCGAAACTTTGCTTACGCTTATCTTCGGAACTGAATGACCTACAGACTTGAAGTTTTAGATTTTAAGTATGTGTTTATGGCTTACTAGATGACGAACATTTCTGCGTTCTGGTCTTATCCAGAGGTTCTCAAATAGGGACTTGAAAATGCGGCGAAATGGTTCCAGTAAAGGATGGTACGGCATTGTTTGCTTCGCGCTCAACTTGGCGTGGGCACTGCCATGCCCCCAGATGTTTGTTTGCAAAATGATCGATCTTTAGCCTAAGCCATGCTTGCCTAGGTTGGTCTGTGGATGGGTGACCACCCTTCCATACCAAGTCAGCCATGACCCGGAAGAGTCTCACCAAGTGGTATCATATCCCCAGTATTAACTGGGTTGTGGAGGTCGTATAGGCAGTTGCTCCATGTAAAATACTGGTATTCAGCTGCATCCGGTTAGACTGGAAGCCGACCCCAACATAGTTAGGAAAAGGCTAGGCAGATAATGAATGTTTGGTTGCAAAATAAATATACGTAATAATGTTTGGAAACTCAACAATGCACCATATAAGAATTTTATTCTAGTCAGTCATTTCTGACTGAAAATAATAAAAATCGTAACTTGGCAAAACTATTTTCTTATCTGTGACAAAGAAACAAAAAAAAAAATCTTGACAGAAGAGACACCTCTGCGTTTCATATTTCAAATTATAACATTTAGCATGAATTGGAAATGAGTTATTGCTTGCTCTTTTTGCCATTAAAGAACAGCTAAGGAAGGATGCATTAATAATTTTCCACTTATTATCCTGATAGATGTGTTAGTGGAACGTGCTTCAAGACATTTTCATTGTCCCATGTGCAATATTTATGAAATATAATTGGGATTGATTTGTGATTTTGTGACTAAAATAACTATCTAAATAGCTCGGATTATTCCCCAATATGGTGAGTTTGTAGCTAACTAGATATGTTAGTAAATTTTCACGTAATCGAAAAAAGTTAAGGTTGCGGTGAAAATGCACACTGAGTTTTTGCAATTTTAATTTAAATTGATGAATATACGGACCGGGTCGCTTATTTCTTGGTTTGACTTATTCAGTTGAAGCCGTACAACTTTGAGGCTGATTTAAAATACAGTAAATTAGTTTGAAAACTGAAATATTGAGTTGAAACTATTTTTGAATATAGGTTTTTGTATGTTGTAGGACGTGCTGTCGCGACCAGCTGAAGAGTTTGGAAATGATGAAACGTTGGAGCGGTTGTGGGCCGCAAAAGCGATGGAGCATAGTGATATCTACTTCAATGTAAGTATTGTTTGTTCAGTACTTTTGCCACCAAGCAAAATCAAGCTTCTGTCGTGGCCTGTGACTTCAGATTCTGTGATGCCATACTTTACTAATTCAAGTGAGACTTGACTTGAAGTAAAATATGGGTCACAGTCACAGTTATCTTAGAGGTGGTTGTCTTTTAGCTTTATTATGAGCAAGTTCTGTTGAGTCATCATCAGATCCAGAAATCAAGGGGCAAATTTTACAAAAACTGTTCATCTATCAATATTTCATATTAAAAGTTAATATTGAGTTAGTGTTTGGTAGTTTGGGATTTATTTACACTGGTCTACTCCTGTCTAGTTCTGGCACATGTACCAGTTTTCAAAGATGAACACCCCAAATCTTTTTGAAATTATGGATAATTCCCATAAAAGCGAGACACTTTCACATCTTTTTTATTTCTGGTTTCAGATGCTTTGTTCAGTGGATACCAGGTGGCTTCAGCTAACTCCTAATGATGACCTCATTTACACACATTTTAAGCAAGACTTCCCCGACATGGATGTCTCTTATGTCAATGAAAATGTAATAAAGAACAGTGTGAACAAGGCAAAGTGGAGAATATTCTGTGAAAAATTTAAAAACATTGTTGAAGACTACAGTTTTGGTACTCTTATGAGAGCAGATGCCAAAGGGGACTACTCAGAAATGAATACAATGCTAGTCCCTAGAGTTCAGTTCTATGCGATAGAAATTGCAAGAAACAGAGAGAATTTAAATAACGAAGTAAAAAAAAGATTCAAGTGTATGGCAAAACCTACCATAGAGACTCAAGAACACACCAAGATTGCCACATAAAAAAACAAAATGCACCAGAAACAGGCTAGTTTTGACAAGGAAAGTATGTTTTTAAAAAGTTTGAAAATGGATTACGGAGTAACATCAAACTGCCAAGTTAGGAGTGATGGAAATTAATGTTAATACCTACTTGTGTAGGAATCGAAGACTTGTGATATTTATGCATTAATTGAAGTAAAATTATTTGTATATTTTAAATAATAATGGCAATAAAATGTGAAGGAATGTCTTAATAAAATTCTTTTTTCATTGTTGAAGAACATTGTGCATTTCAAAAACTGAATGATTTTGTTTTACTTTATATACTAATAGGTTGATAATATTCATAGCAGCTACATGATAAAATTGTAACTTAGTGTGATAACATTGTTTTTAACTAAACTTGTAAAGTTCTGTTCCCTTTTCATAAGTTAAAAAGTACTCATGAGGCTCTTCTTGTGTAAACTAGCCTAATTTTTCGAAAACCTAAGCATTCTCAAATAATGATTGTATTAGTATGTATGTACTTTCTTAATAATTAAACACATACATCAATATTGGCCAAATAGATTTGTATTAGGCCCTAGCCACCGTCCCAAAAGTGACTATAAATGATATTTGTACTAAATTTTGCCTGCTTCTCACTTAAAACAATATGTGTAGAATAACATAATCAGCAGTATGCCTACTTAGATGTAAATATTCTTACAAAAACAAGTTTTAAATATTTACAAAGTAATTTTTTTACTTGGCAGGCCTTTGTGTTCTATTGAAACTTGTTTTTATGAAAATGTACCCCTACCAATTAGTAACTTGTGATTGTCTTAATTGAAAAATGAATGAGGTGCTCTATTGCTCATACATTTTTTATATTAAAATTTATACTATCATAAAATAAGTTTTATTTGCTCCCAGCTAGGGCAGGGTCAACAACACAATCATGGTGCTGGTGGTAACAAAATTTGAGCTTAGTTCGAAAAACGTTCTGATTGCTACTACGAATTCAAGAGTAACGAAATTCTTTCTTCAAGACGTGCTATCTACTAAATATTTACTAATCATCATTCTGTCGCACTATTTGTTGGAGCTCTTATTAAATTAACCAAGCAGCCGACTGAAACACCTTTGGGACATCCATTGCTGATCTGTCAACGATTTTATCTTACCCTGAGGTAGATACTTCTATTTTTACCATTCAGTGAAAAGTCAGCGGTGGCATCAACGACGCTTCATCAGTTGACTGCCGGCTTTCACCAAAATATAGGAAAGTACTATACTTACAGAGGCACATAGGTACCATCGGCGAAATTGTTTCGGCTTACAAATCTGAAGTTGAGAATCCCCTGCTTTCTGCGTTCATTATCGGATTGGAAATAAAAAATGGCAACGAGTTTGTTATCAACGTGGGTAGGTAGGTAACCCATTTAGGGACTACTCACACTTATTCTCATCTTGTATTAATTGATCTTAGATTCTCATAGAATAAGACGCGTACCTACGCATCCGTTCAGCTGAACGCGCGCGTAGGTATGCGTTTCATACAAAATCGTTGTTTACTAGGGCATAAGCCATATATAAAATGTACTGTGGGATAAGCTGATTATGTAGGTAGTGTGAGTAGTCCCTAGCACACAATAATTAGTAGGTACTTTGGCCCTGCCACATTAAAGAATATGATGTTCTTTCACAGACTGCTAAGGCCATAATTATCTCAGATCAATAAAAATGTTTTCACCACACACGAAGGCTTTAGTTGTTGTGTGTGCGTGTAGAATTTCTTGCAACAGCACGGGGTTTTTTGGCTGCACTTTTGACGTTCGAAGCGCGCCATCTTTCTTTTTTTGTTGATCTGAGGGCCACATAATAGGTATATACCTATAGTGTGGGTAAGTTTGAACTGAACTAGCTTCGGTTCAAGTCCAGGGTTGCAACTATTTTGTTCCTGGTCAGCGATCTTTTGTTGAACCCAACCTAACTACTACCGAATTTAGGGTAGTAGTTAGCTTGTTCTGATGAATAATTATGTTCAATATCTTATTAGTTTGCTGATGCAGATGGAAATTAAGTGTTGCTTTTAATTTTCTTTATTTTGTTTGACATCTTATTGTAATTTTCTTGCTAACTTGCGTTAGACTGGTTAGGTATCTTTACTGTCGCTCAGAAGTCATTTGGTAGAGCGAGAAACAACTGTTTCCTACCTCTGTACAGAAAGAAAGTGGCGATAATACGAGATAGAAAATAGAGCGAGAGTAGACTACTATGGGTAAGGTTTTGTAAAATAAATAAAATCAATGTAGGAGTTTTACTTTTTTATTTGTCTTATAATCTATGTTTACGAGGTCTCCATGGCGGTGGCAGTTTCCTCTGTGTACTTGCCCTTGTCCTTGCCGAGGGCGGCCAACCTTCCCTTCGCTCTGCGGTCGAGGATGGACTTACGGTCCTTGTTCATCTTTAGCTTGACGATCACGCACTGTACAAGAAAAAAGTTATTGTTAGAGTGGTGTGAGGGAGAAGATTGTATGGAAGAAGAGGTATAGGTGATCAGAGCCATGGAAGTGTATCAGCAGTACCTGTGCTCCTGTCATACTTTTTAGTTCAAATATGACATAAAACACAGTCTCAGTGACAGTATTATCATCATTTCAGTGTTAGAATCACTACATTATTGTCCTCCACTGTGTCTGTCTGCTGGCGATAAACTCAAAAACTACTGAACCAATTTTCATGCTTTTTAGTGGTTTTCAATGAAGGTTTTAGTTTATAATTAGTATGCAGGCAAAGCCGTGGGCATCAGTTAGTTATATCTAAAAGTGAATTTAACTTGAGACTAGGAGAAAGCATGTTATTGCAAAGATCAAATCTTGTACAAAGCATTTATGGTTTGCAACAACTGTTTCTCTGCTCTGATTAACAGTTGAAGCTTGATTTCACTGGTATTGTCAGCAAGTTTGTCTCACTTGATACAAATTTCTAATACTTCTGAAATGTTGTGGATAGATTGAAAAAATAAAATGTAGATGGAGATAATAAGGCATTAGAATCTTCATGCTTGTGAATAATCCTATCTTACTAATATTATAAATGCGAGTTTGTGTGTCGGTATCATATGGATGTGTTTGTTAACTCTTTCACACAAAAACTAATGAACAGATTCGAATGAAATTTTGCACACATAGTTTATAAAATGGATGAAAACATAGAATACTTTTTATCCTAGTAGTTAGATCCTGTGGGACGGTTATCAGATTTCATGCAGGCGAAGCCACTGGCAGAAGATAGTGTTTCAATAAATATAAATACCTTTGAAGGGTGGATGCCAACATACGCACTGGCTCCATTAGCCTTCTCCCTCTGGATCCTCTCGATGTAGACGACAAACTTCTTACGGTACACCTGCACTACTTTGCCGACTTGCTGGCCTTTGTAGTGTCCACGGACAACCTAAAACATAATACAAATTGGTTAGTATTATGTTCACAATCATGAAAATGACCAAGTTCTCTAATCCTAATTGAAGTTGTACTTCTGAATAATAAATGTGTTCTTTTGCTGGTGGATTGAAATTGAGAGATACCAACCCTAACTGATTTGGCAGTAACTATGTTGGCGCTTGGTCGACTGCCTCATCTGCAAGTACCAGAATTAACTTACTTTTGGGAGTTTACTGTTAGGGCAGATTTTGATTTAAAAGTTGTTAAGATATGAGTGGGGACTCTCAAAGCTTTTAGATGATCTCTGTTTACTCAAGCTAATGTTACAAAATGCAGTCACAGAAATAGCTTTATCATTTCTTTTTGCTTCTCAGTACATAAAACTGGACTAGATCAAACATGGAAACTTAGTTGATGAGATGCATACAACAGTATTGATAAACCATGAGTTTATATGAGCATGGTATTATTTAGCTAGTCAAAATACTATGAAACGAGCATGGTAAGTATAACAACTCAAAAACTGGCGTGGGCCTAACCACATTCATGATTGTAGTGCAAAAAAATCAGAGCCTTAATTCCACCATGGTACAGACTAGCAAACCGCGCCGAAGACTCATATGAGAAAACCTCAAATTCGTCGGAAGCACGGCAGCAATCATCCGTAGTCTAAGAATGGTTTATTCTTCATCATTTTGATTTGCACATACAAACATAACCTAGAATTTGAATAGAAGTTGAAACAAAAGAGGGTTGCAATGTTAGATTACCTGAACTTCGTCATCCTTGCGGATTGGCATAGACTTGACGTTGAACTTCTGTCTCAACTCCTTGGACAGAGGTGCAGACATAAGCACTCGCCTAATATGTGAAGGCGCGCTGAAATGCCTCTTCCTGTTTTTCCTCCTCGAGGATGTGACGAGCTTATTGTACTTCATTCTGTCGCTCTTCACTGAAAACCCAAAATACCACGTTTTACTTCACACACAAAATGTTTAGGTTACTGTTTCCTGCGTGCTAAACGTCAAGTTGCCGCGGTGATTTTTTCGATTAACAACAATAACTAAATTGAAAATATCCATTGTTTGTGATGGAGAATATAGTTTAAATGAACAATTTAACAATTTTAGTCACAAGAACAGCAACAAATACAAGATTTTCACGGATTTATGAACGTACCCTGATCAACTCGGGCAAAGAACCGAAATAAAAAGACATTATTCTAGTGTTGCCAATTTTAGAATCAAAAGTTTCTGTCAAAACAATGCACATCAAAATAATAAAATGTTCTTGTTTTAAAACTGAATAAGTAACAAAATAATTTTACATTAAAAAAAAACTAAACATTATTGCCAATTCGATTGCGAATGCTTAATTTGAAATTAAATATTTAATGGAAACTTTGGACCAATAATTACTTGGCAACAATGTCACGTCACGGACGTTTCTTTTCACTCAGATATCCCTAATTTATTATGGGTTTTGATTAAGAAATTAAATTAAAAGTTTTTTATTTACCGACATTTAGAATAATGAATGATTAATTTATGACGTGTTGACGGTTGCCGAACGCCTTTGGAAGCAAAGTGAAGCATTTGCAACTGTAGAGTGACACAGTTCAGAATCTGATATCCTTCTCCTCATGGTCAAGGCGAAGTATATTATTGTACCATGCTTCTCCTCAGTTTTGCGTTCTTGGCAGAATGTTCGAGGTTGACGATGATACTTTTCTTTGGATGACGCAGCCCTCGCGATGCGCCTCCACTTATTGCGGTTTTCAGCATCTCGGGAGCTTTGAACCATGGACGTTTGTGTTGCACCTTTTACAAGGTCGGTCCAACGCGTAAGTGATCGACCGCGTGACCGCTTGCCTTCTACTTGTCCCTAGACAACAAGTCGTGCGATGGACTGTTCATTTCTAACAATGTGGCCGAAATGTTTGAGGGTTCGCATCTGAAATCGATGATAACCTCTCCTTGATTGGAAGTTCCTTCAAAATCGAGAATTGGTCCAAAACGCCGTTCAAGGGATCCGCTACAATCTGAAATCTGTTATACATCACCAAATTAATACAATACAGTGGCAAAAATATCACCGGCCTGCGCTGCAGCTACTGCTTGGAGTTGCATTGTGTTGTGATACGCACAAAATACATGTTGGTTGCGGTGTGATCTGTGGGGACTTCGCGTCTAAGTGGTACCTAGTACCTACATAGGTAGGTGGTTGCATTTAGAACCGCGCCATCGTCGGCATCAGTACCGCATGTTCGGTACGGCCATTCGCGACAAGACTTCAAATTGTCGGTAGGTACAGTCAGCAAAAAAAGAAAATCTTTAAGATGGAAGCGTCAGGGTAGCCCGCGAAATTCAAATTTTCTTACGTTTTTGCAATTTGCAGGTTCAGAAGGTCCAATTCCACGGTTTCAAAAAGCCAATTTCCCAGAATGTCAACTTCCCAGAAGGTCCATTTCCCAGAACGTCCTTTCCCCAGAATGTCCATTTGCAGGCCAGTGCTAGATCTAGGAATTACTTTTTCAAGGTCAAAATCGTTCCTAAGCCTTTATGAACTTAAAGGGTTGTATTGATGATTTTGATGATTATCATTCCTTATCAACATACGTCTTACAATCTCGAACAATATTCCAATCAACATACAACCTAGCACTGGCCTGCAAACTGCAAAAAACTTAAGAAATTTTAAAATTCGCTGGCTACACTGGAGCATCAGCTTTTAGCCATTGGTCCCGGCTGTCATTTGTAGAACTTTGACAGTCGTTACATGTAGCCTGTGGTCCGAAAGTCTGACGATCAGTCCAAAGGGTATCTATGGTATTACCCAATACTAACTGGGTAAGAAACTGGCATTCAGCTGGATCCGGTAAGACTGGAAGCCGACCCCAACACAGTTGTGAAGAGGCTAGGCAGATGAGATGATGATGGTATTAGAAAAACAAAATGGCGGCGTTAGTTACTATTCGGACCACGGCGATGCGTAACACATACTGCTACTTCAAACGAAGCTATCTCAAAAACGTGAGAAAATTTAAATTTCGCGGTCTACCCTGGAGCATCCATTACATTACAATTTTGTGAGGCTACCTTATAATTAAAGTGCTACCATTGGACGTGTAGTTTACTATAGGTACATCATTTATTTATACTGTTGTTTAAACATAAACAATCTATAACGTTTCTCAGACCTCTGTGTGAGGGAATGGGCCATAATCCACCACGCGGTGACTGATGCAATACCTCTAGGTACTTCTAAACACATATGATAACGCACATAAAAGTAACACGCTCACATAACCAATAAACAGGATCAGGAGGATAACACGATGCTCATAAACAGGTCGCTTATCGGAGATTGTTATTACTTACCTAGGAGCAGCGGTGGCCCAGTGGTGGCGGGCCCGACATACGAACAGTAAGTCGTGGGTAGGAATCCAGACGCATTACTTTGTGTAATTTATTTCATCACCACTGCTCAATCAAAACGGTGAAGGAAAGCATCGTAGAAACCGGCATGAACATTCGAAGACATGTGACACACAAATCTGGGCATACGTGGTGGTTTTTCTATTCTGTGGAGTTGCGGATACCAGCCCGTTACACAATATAATACAATACCTACCTGGAGAGAGAAAAGAGATGACTTATTTTAAAAAATTGTAAGCTTCTTTGTCAAATTGATACTTACCGTACAATAGTACATTGTTATCCTAGGGGTGAAAGTAACTTTTCACTTCTCATGCTCTAAAAGTACGCCGTTATAGCCCTACGAAGCGGGATTAAAGTGACCGTTTATTCCCTAGGGAGTAAAAAGTAATTTAAAAATGGAACGATCTTTTACTCTGAAACATGGCCACAAAAGAGTAACTTGACAAAGGTTTTATTTAAATTTCGAATTGGCATGCAAATAGAAAGCGGTTTATTGAAAAAAAAAAAACAAATGAACCCTTATTCTTATTCTTTATTGCACACAAATAAAAACATCAAATATACCTGTAACTTGCAATAATATAACTTATGTACAAAGGCGAGCTTAACCCAGAGTTGGGTTTTCTTACAGCAAACCTAATTTTTGAAAGCGAGATTTGCAAAAGAGGATATAAGTACTTACGTATGTGCATTAACATTACATTCTAAATAAACTTAAAAAAAAAAACTACGTTCATACAATAAAATATATGTAATACAACCACCACGTAACGGGGTTGTAATAAACCCTTCAACGCGAGAAAAAATTATGGTTGTTTGTGTGCATCGTTGATTTTAAAAAGCAATGCCTCTGTTTAGCAACAGAGGCATTGCTTTTGCAGTAATGTAGGTATTAATCATCTGTGGAGTGTGGATCATTTTCATTGCGAAAATGTTGAGAGTTTGTGTTGTTTTCAATGGTTAATCTGTCACTGACCTGATAGAAGAAAAAACTGACCGCTCAGTTCAGAATTTTTGTCAAGTGTAAATTTGTTCAGTTTTAAATGACTATTTTTCTCGCACTCGAAGTGAAAAGTACAGTTTTCACCTCGAGACTAAACGCCAATATAATATACCCTCGCTTTCATTGCCTCCCTCGCAAGCTCGGGAGTCAAACCACCTCGGGTATTTAATGGCTTCGTTTAGTCCCTCGTTATAAAATATACTATATTTAGCTCCGAGACGGGATTTGTCGCCCAAGCGAAGCGCGGGCGCTAATAGCTCAAGGGACTAAATAAGTCTTTAACCCGAGGTAAACACTGTGCTTTTCATTACGAATAGGTACAAGGAAAAAAAACACAAAACCACTCGAAAAAAAAATGAAGATCGGATTGCCGCTTTCCCGCCTATTTTGTTTTTTTTCAGTGGCCGGCTATTCAACCTTTATTTTCACTGTCGTCACTGAAAAAGATAGTATAGAAATATTTGTAACTAAATTATAACTAAGTTATTTTAAAAAAATATATTCATTTTTTAATACTGAATTTTATGTTATTTAACTTTTACATCGCGCTGTAATTTACAGGCTGTATAGAAGTCGGAACATGGTTCAATAGAGATGTGAAAAAGGAACTAGATTTTTTTTAAATAATGTGACAGCTGTCAGTTGAAAGCGAATCTCCCTCCTAGGGCCCGTTCCTCAGGCCACTTTAGACCTACTTTCCGGGTATGAGTAATGAAAATCAGTTCTATGTAGGTACCTACCTCTTTTTGAAAATTGAACAACGTTCAATTCATTGTTTACATCGCCAAGCAGACGATTTTTTCAAAATCAAGAAGCAATTGATTATGAATTTCCGTCAAATTTCCTGATTGAAACGGATAATGTGCGACAATGGGGTGAAGTTTCTAACTTTTTTTTGTCAAAAATAGAAATCAGTTTGCCTACGTGGTTTAAACGTAAACTTTACCTACTTACTTACCTAGTACTAACCAACGGCAGATATAATTATTTCGACGAATTATTTTACGTGATAAGTACCCGCCAACCGGTATTTATTTTTGAGAAAAAAATGAGCGTCTATGAATCAAGTACTTACGGAAGATACGGACTCTTGAACAGTTTACAATATTTGGAATAACTTATACACTACAGGAATAACAATTTATTCTTTTCAAAAGCGTTTAAACTCCAGACCAATTGCACGCGCCTGCAAGCTGAATGAAACTCGATTCCCTCGCCTTCAGATTTTGTTTCATTCATAAACAACCGGAATCGTTTCAGGTCGCGATTCGCTCCAGCCTCCAACCGAGTTACCGGCTATCGGATGATCTTCTTTCCGCCACAATATCGCATCTTGCTCAACGAGTTTGTATTATTGTCAAATACTTGAACTACCTGTATCGGTTTTCTTTAAAGATAAAAGAAAAATTGTTTTGCTGCTGAAAGTAGGTATTGAGGTTTTTTTTACCTTCAGGGTTTGAATTAGGTAATTCAGTCAACGTTCATTACTGATTTAAGTTATTGGAGTAACAATTTTCGTTCATTTTGCTGATTTAAAATGGTTTTATGCTAAATTAGGTACTTAACTTCTCTCTGAAACGCATGAATTTATAAATGACAAAGGGAGGAAAACCCTATATTGTAAATGAATGAAAAAGAGGTAAAGGAAGGAAGATGTATTCGGATCACGTAGGAAGATACGTATATCTACAGAACAGATCCTATTCCCCTTCGTAATGCAACCGATACGCATCAACTCCGAATCCATGGTACACACGATGAGCCCTCGTTGCCGTCGCCAATGTTTACAGTAATTGTGTCGCTATCAATTTACGTACGACCTTGTGACCTCTGAGTCGGCATCGGGTGGCATCGGCGTGCCCAAACCCAACCCGGCACAGTGCGTGGCCGACTAACAAAACAGAGGGAGCTAGTTGCCCCCTGAACGCATGTCCGAGCCTGCGCAATCCGAACACGTCGCCCGGGCCTTTCAGTGAATGAACTGCGGCCGCGGGGAGCGCACGCCAGCCGCCCGCCGATCACGTCGGACCCCAAAGTACCTGATATGAGTGACGTTGAGTGGTGTACGTAGTGATAGTGTGATGGTACGCGCGTGAGTGACGCTATGGCCGCGCGCTCGCTGGAGCCCGGCCACCACCGACTATGTGCGGCGTCGTAGGTAAGCGTTACCCGGGCTTCAAGGTCACCCCGTAAACAATTCCCTGGTGACACCCTCCAGTTTCCACACCATGCTGAATCTGCTGCCATTTTGATTGTTCAGCACATCCTGAGACGACTTGTGGCTGTCTCGGAGTTGTTGCTAACTTCTTAATGGCAGACGTTTTCTGTGAAGAACCCACGTTGTGTGCTTTAGTGATCGTTTTTTGTCGCTTAAATGTTGTAATGAATGTGTTAATTCAAATAAACCTTTCCAAAATACCACTACCTGTTAGAAAAACCAACCACAAAAAAGTCCTGAAGCAAATTCTAACCTCAAATCTAAAACGCCTTTTTTCAAAGTGATTTACATACGGATTACTACAAAAGTGAAAACTAGTGCTTTATTCAGCTCAATTCTTTCATACCATCATCAGAAAACTATACAACCCATTCAAAAGCGATGTGGTAGTGGTAATTAAAACCGTCGCGATCTCATTAGTGGTGACTGAGAATCAATGATCGTCAGGGGTCCTCAGTGTAAAAGTGTATGAGAGATTGGAGTCTGGGGAGCCATCAGACTGAAGCGAAGGTTCTTCCATTATCAGTAACGTCTAGTGATCGTGTTAACGATATAACCAGGGAGGATTATGTGCCGTACGAGGGACACTCGTGTCTGAATACGGGTAAAAGTTTGAGAATAAGATTGCTCGTAGTGATATCTAGTCTTGTTATGTCATGATATCGGAGTCTGTGAATCTTTGTGTGTCTGGGAATACTTTGTAGTGCTCCTGTTATTTTATTTTATACATGTAGACCAGCCAGACTTTCGATTATTTAGACGTTACTTACCAAAATGACGACCTTGCTAGTCCATGGGTGTATTATTCAAGTTGCTTGGAATTTTAACTCCAAAAATTATATACTCGTCAACTCCTAATAAGTTATACGATCGAAGAGCTTAACCGTCATTCTGGACCACTCTCATTCCGTGCCTATTTGACTAATCATTTACAAATAACATAAGCGACACAGTTAAACATTTTGTAGCTATCATCGTATTCTTTGTAATGAATCAATTGTCTATGTTCCAAAAAAAAAAAAACTTTTTTCTTAATGACCTGTCACGAAAATGGCTGAACTTAACTTATCCTCGATTAACTTTCGTTGTATAAGGTGATAGCAATCCCTAAGGTGTTTACTGTCACCTGCCAGTTTCTCTGCGCATTTTTTATTTATCGAATACTTACTTTTAGGTTCGCCTATAAAATAAACACCCGGCGACGTACTTCTCATCTAAGGAATCGAATTTCACGTCTCCTTATATCAAGGGTGATATATTGGTGCTCCATTTTATAGCTTAAAGGTTTTCAGTTAAGAGACTTTCGCTTTTTATACCTTATCGATGAAAGCATAGTCTGGATAGCTCGTAGTATAAGAATTTAGATCTTGCGTGCCTCTGAAACGCTTAGGACGATGAAATTTTGTTCATAGACTGGTTATTAGATATAGAATTGAATTTAAACTGCCTCGAGAGTGGAATGAACTTAATCTTCGTAAAGTGTAAATGCACATACGTAAGTATATCCTCGTTTGCAAATCTCGCTTTCAAAATTAGGTTTGCTGTAAGAAAACCCAACTCTGGGTTAAGCTCGCCTTTGTACATAAGCTATATTATTGCAAGTTATATGTATATTTGTTGTTTTTTTGTGTGCAATAAAGAATAAGAATAAGAATAAGGAATTAAAGATAGATTTGGTGAATGTAGAAGTATATAATATTAAAGCTGAAAACAAATGAGCAGGAGGAAATCCATGATAGCATGAATTAACAATGAAAAGGGGAGGAACAATTTTAAAGAAAGATATTCTTATTTGTTATACTAGCTTTTGCTCGCGTCCTCGCTCCCGTTATGTATGGATATTAACTCACCGGAACGTGTTCAATTTAGCCTAAATAGCACTCGGGAAATGTAGCTTGCCGTAAGTGAAAGAATTTTCGGAATCGGATTAGTAGTTCCGAAGATTTAACCCTACATACAAACAAATTTTACCTCTTTTTAATGTTAGTTAAGATGAAGTAATGAACATAACTTTGTGGCAGAAAATTTTTAGAAGAAAAGGTATACCCTAATTGGTACAAAGAGGTTTTGAAGCCATGTCTTTCTTTTTCATTGGACCTATTTCATTTCATTGTTTGAACTTGGAATGTTTTGATTTGGCAATAGTGATTATTGTCTTAACCCCAAAATTACAGGCCGGAAAACTGGTATATTTTAATTGCTGCTGCTTCAGACTATTCCGAATTTAAACTGCTAGAACGAACTTCAAATCAAATGAACTCATCAGCACACCATAAATTCCTGCCACGTTACAGACCTAGTTTCAAAGACCAATTGCCGCCATAGACCGATAATGACAGACTGCGAAAGATTGCGAAGCGTAATTGCACACCGTTGTACTTTCCCGTTGAACTCTGTTGATTAAAGTTTTAAATAACGACTCTTTCGTCTCGCTTCGCTTCGCCCATCTTTCCTCGTTAGGGACAATCACTTTGTCTCGTGTAACCATCCTCTTTTAATTATGGCTGCCTAATTAAAACTAAGTATGTGACGTCACGTAATTGACGTCTCGTATAATGGTTTAATTAATTTGTTAGGTGGATTTTTGTTTTATTTAAATGCTGGTTTTTTATAGGAGTGGCCGAAAAAATGGTTGTTATTTTTTTATTGAGTGGGTTCTAAGGTTATGCTACATTATTTTAGACTGTGTGCATAATAGATTTGGTGGTTAAAATTCTTTATGAAATTAATCTTGATTTATGTCGACACAGTTTTTCTTCAACGAGTACTCTTGGATTTAAATATATTTAATAATTCCAAACCATCGCAGGTCTGCATAACAGATTCCTCTATGTTCAACGTTATTACAGAAGGTAACTTACTCGAGAAGTCGAGATGACTCGCTCAATTTTTCTGCAAAATAAAACAAATATTTTCATTGTAAAAAACGAGACCCATTCAAGTGTTTACCCAACAACGAGATCTAACAGTTTCAATACTAGAAAGAACGCTATGCCGTCAAAAAGCTCATGAAATCCTCCTGAATTTCGATTAAGCGACCGCCATAAGTAAGAAACGTCAAAATTTTAATGAGATGTCTTTGAGGCCATAACGGAATTTAATTTGGGGCCTTACTTTATTATGTTAGACATCAAAAAGATGTTCGTTGGGCCAGAAAATTGGGACCCTCGCGCGCAAAGGGCGTGTGACCGAACCGCAGCTTTATGTTTTAATCATGTTTTTTTAATGAGTGTGTAGAAAGGGACCCCAGAATTTACACTATACAGCCTCATCATTATGTATACTACAAAGTTATAATTACAAAGGGAGTAGCTTCAACTTTGATTTTAGGTCTTTGAGCCTTTTTTTCTCAGTATGATTTAGGACTAGTTTGTCTACTCAGGAGTAGGTGCACAACAGCAAGTGTAGGTCCATATTTTGATTTCTAGGTGTGTCCATGTTATTATATAAATGAAGCTGTCTTGCGACAAAAAACTAGCAAATTCTGCCATTGAATAAATTACTGTACAGATTTTCTTTTTTATTCTGTCAGATTGTGCATTGCTGCTTTAAATGCTCTATCTATATTTATTTATGTCGTAATTATAGATATATTTGGTAACTCTCCCAAACTTTTTTAATAAGAGTAAGTATTTCTCGACTAATAATCTTACTCTTATCTATTTGTTATCGTAACGTACTACCGTTAAATCTGTTGCCAGCCTGAAATTTTACAAGACAAAACCGAACCCTCCGTGGTTGTGTTATCGCTACCTAACAGTCATGATCCTCGATCTTACCCACTGATGATGACGTCACGTACCCTCTTTACATCGATATCAGACGACGCTTCATTTTCAGTTCAAATTAAAAGTGAATTTAATTAACGATTTAGGTGCTGAAAACCTCAAACGGCGCAAATACAACAATTTAATTGGTAACTTTGTGTTTGAGTCGTTTGGGGTTGAATCACTAGGGCCAAGGGGTTCGAGTGCCCACTTAGTATTTCGTGATAACTTACGTGGCAATGCTGCCAGCCTTCTGGTCACTTTTCCTGTTGGCAGCGATGTGGACGTGTTTTTCGATGCCCTGTAACCCTTTTTGATACTTGTACATATTTACATTTCTATCATAGTGTTAGTGTGTTTAAATTGTAATTATTTAGTGAACCAATACCGAGAGTAAACCAATAATAGATCATAATACGTCACAGTCAGTTTATGTATGTTTAAGTTCCATGTAATAGAGGGCAAGCCTATTGCCATCAACCGGGCACAAATGCAGATTATGTGACTGTTACTGAGAAACTCTTATAGGAATAGCTTTGGCCAACCAGGGAATCCAACATAGGCCCTAGGAACAATCGCGCTTTGCGATCACAAGACCAAATAAGTAGGAATTTCTATCAAGTTTTATCGCATTGGTGTCATGTGAACGTGAAATCTAACAAAAATCTACATTCTCCCACGTGAAAAAATCATTCGAGAAAAACTTCTAATAGGCCCCACGTTGGGCGCCAATTGTAACTTACATAATATTGCTAAAAATAATCGCGGTACCTTTAAATCTGACCTTTTTCAAGTAGCTCCGGCAAGAAGGGTAGGTGTATTTAATTAGGAATTATTTAGCATTATTGATTGGTTCCCAGGCGAGCGAAGCTTAGAAGAAATTAAGGAGTATCGATTGAGATGTATCGCCCCTCGTACGTTGCTAATGGCCGGGTATTTATCTGGTTGAGTGTATCTATCTACGTACGTGTTGTTTGTATGTTTTGCGATTCTTTTCTTTGTGTGCGGAATTACGGAGGTAGTGGTGGTGTGTGTGTGTGTTGAGAGATTGATGGGGTGGGAGAAAGCGTTTTGTGGTTCTCGAAAATGTTGAGGTATCAGTGTTGTAATGAGGAGGGTCCGCACTCGTCTCTAGATCAGTATAACTTTAACGTCACTTCAGTTATAGTGGGGAAGAGATCTCATGGTAGACTACCACTTAGACTGACACTGGACACTGGTTTGTTATTTTGTGAATTGAAATAATACATTTTGTGCTATTTAGGAACAACTACGGACTAGAATTGTACCAAACATATTAACTAACTGAATTTAGATTGTCTCGGTCTGTTGCGTTAGTTAAGATCTGTAAACTACAAGTTAACAGGAAACGATTAAAAAAAAAAAAAACAAATACTGTCTGATAAAACAAGACAATGACGAAAAATAAATAATCTAAACACGTTTGGAAGATACGTTCGTAAAAGAGTTGATTTTATGTGTTTGGAAGCTCTATTGTGTTTCCCGTTACCCTCTCTTTCTAGTTTTCCCTGTACGTAAAAGAAAGAAGACGCAATAATTCAGGGGCAGCGTGCCCTACATACTCAGCACAATAAATTCAGCCACCCACTCAAAAGGATCTATCTGTGAGGACACAACCTCCTTCCTGGTCATAATAATAATTATTATTTTATTGGCTCCTCGCAACCTGCCAGCATTTTGTATTCAGTTGGCGCGTTCTTCATAATGTCATTGACCTAACCCTTCTCTTTTCAAAAACCTGTGGCCATTTTGTTCCATATACATTTATAATAACGTTACTTTTTAGTGTTGCGTAACCGTTTTTTTGTAACCGTTCTTCTTCAGTTACGTTATCGAACGATGCGGAGTTAGTTTTTATTGTAGCGGGAAATTGGGAAGTGCTAACGGGGTGGAAGAAGAGTGTTTTATATTGGGCATTACATAAAACGAGAAGTGCGAACGTTTTTTCGCGAATTTTCTAATAATGGAATTGAATGTTGTCAAAAGTGTTTTTACGGACATGCATGAAAATAAACTGTATTGTCGTACAAAAATAACCTCTTCCCTTTTCGAATAACAAAGGCTTTATTATTCAAATGTTGTTTATCATCATCTGCTTAGCCTTTACCCAAGTTTCTTTTTTAATAGGGCAGACGAAAATGGTACTTAACTGTAATCTAAATATTGGTGTTTAAATGCGAGCTTTAAACTAGGAGCACTCTAGGACTAATAGGAGCTCGTGGCTAAAGAATATCAGCCGCTCGGGTCGATCTTTAGGTTAAGCCATGCTTGCCTAGGTTGGTCTGTGGATGGGTGACCAAGCTTAAATACCGAGTTTCCTTCGTGCCGCGGAAAGCATTCCCGGCTGTCATTTGTCCATCTTTGACAGTCGTTATAGGTAGTCAGTGGCCCCAAAAGTCTGACACCAGTCTTACCAAGTGGTATCGCATTTCCTAGTATTAACTGGGTTGTCGAGGTCAGATAGGTAGTCGCTACACGAAATATACTGGTATTCAGCTGCATCCGGTTAGACTGGAAGCCGATCCCAACATAGTTGGGAAAAGGCTAGGCAGATGATGAAATACGAGCTTTGAACGTGGAGTTACGGATACCAGCCCGAAATACAATGCGGTTAATTAAGGTAAAAAATGGTGGATGGTGGTGGTGGTGTGTCTTGTGGTGTGACCATTGGACTCCCAAGTCATAGGCACATATGTGAATTAGAACCCAAGACACACATCTCTGATTTTTCGTATTCATGTGCGTATTGTATAATTATCACTTGCTTCGGTGAAGGAAACATCGTGAGGAAACCAGCATGCCTTAGAGATATTTCTCGACGGTATGTAAATCCAAGTCAGAGGCTTATGAGCGGCATAAAATCTGACACCAAGATTATTTAAAAATAAATTATTTCGTTTTCATCATTACATTGAGGACTGAATGAACCTTTACAGAATATCACTACATTTTCCAAAATGTTAATTCTTGCTCGTGAAGTGAAGTAAAACCATGAATTTTGTATGTGTACCTTAGATCCCAGAGCTTGTATGGTAATAGAGACTTATTATAAAATATTCTGTGTGTAATTCAAGTTGATTAAAACTGGAAAAGCGACATAAAGATGGTTGGAAGAGGGTATTTTGAAATTGACGGTGTTCTTTGTGAATTATTGTTTGTTGGTATGGAAATTTTGAGGTGCGATAAATCTTGGGGTGTACCTAATGAGGCAATTTGTGGTAGTCCAATGTATTGTACAAAGTGTTTTTATTCATAAATGGTAATGATAGTATGAAATCAACATCTGCCAATCTAAATTACGTTTTTATTATGTCACTAATACGTCATACGTCTGCGAGTGAGGGTCAGAGAAAGTGTGTCAACCTTAAAAAATAGACATTTATGCTATCGCGGACTTCGTACGTGATTGCTGTGTAGCAAAGACAAAAAGGAATAAATCTTTGTTTTTGGGAAATTTTTCATTGATGCTCCGCTCCTATTGGTGATGTTAGCCTTCCTTGATAAACGGGCTGTCCAACACTAAAATGTTTTTTTTAACTCGAACCACCGTTTTCTGAAATTAGCCTGAAACAAGCGTATCCGATTAGTCTAGACCTTGGTCTGTCGACCCCAAGATAGATAGGAAAAAGCTTGGCAGATCCTGTATGTACCAGCAAGCGCCAGTACCAAAAATAAAGATAAAATTCAATGTGCCTGTAAACAAATTAACTTGTACTTTTCAAATCTGCTGTTTCATGACGTCACTTCACATAACAAAGCTTCCTAATCTCATCCATATATTTGCATATTAAACAGTCTAAAATCAGATCGAAAACTTTGTTAATCTTAATACAAACACAATATTTATAGACCCACACCAAATATACTTAAATTCCTTCTATAATGGTGACTGGGCCATACGCCCACATCTATCCTTGTTTTGCTATCAGTCTTCCAGAGGTCTTTGACGTTCACGCTTTGGTATTATCTCAGATGTATGTATGAGTTTTTGATGTACGTAGTACTTGCTTCTAGCGCTGCTGTTGAAGATGAGATTCTGAATTTGATGGCCAGGTCGCTCAGTGTTATTGGCTTTTCCATCAGAAATCGCTCAGTAGCAGCCACAGAATCTGAATTATGATTAATACAGGCTGGGCCTCTTTTAGGGATGACGCTCACTTGACCGGGCCGGGGTAGCCTAGTGTTGGCCGTAGCACAATCCTTTGTCCGTAGCTCGGTAGCGGCTCGGACGCGTGAGCGTCTCCATACAAAATTGCACAGTCGAGACTCGGCTCGAACCCGACATAGTCTACCATCAGTCAAGCATATGGGACTTAAAGATCATTAACTGGCAAAATGTGGGTGCATACTTCTGCCGAATCCTTAGATGGCAGGCGTAAAGTCGTGTAACTTATACGTTAGTACAGATTGGCTTTGCCTTCAGAAACGGGGGCTTGTTTAAGGATGTATTGGTTCTAGTGTGAACAATACTTTTAGGAACTATCAAACGGCGAAAGAAAACATCGCGAGGAAATCGACTGGTTCCAGAACCATACATTCGAACACTTGCGACATCTACTAACCCGCACTCCCCGCGTTGTGGCCCACTCTTATAGAGATGAGGCTTGTGTCCTTATATTATAGTCTTTCTAGCATAAAGACACGGCCACAACCATGACAAAAATGCAGACTTAAGCCGCAGAAGTTTGGCCAGCTTTAACAGAATCATAATAAGCATGACGTTTAAAATTTTAAATTCTTATAATGGACTTTATAGTCATAACCATATGTTTTGTTTTGGGACAGTAGCCGGTCCTGCCAAAATTACCACGCCATCTACATAGTTTGCGTCCCTTATAAACCCTTGCTTTGTGGAGTGACGTCCAGCATTCTTTGACAATTCACCTACTAGCTTTTTATTATCAGGCCATTCAAAAAGTATTGCGAAAAAAAGCTGTTGCTGAGAGACTGGCCAGTTATAGTTATAGTCTATTTTGAAAACATGATTACGTAAAGATTTTGAAAAATTAATTTACTTGTATTGTACAACGGGCTGGTGTCCGAAACTCCACGCGGCCCAGTGTGGTTTGGTGGATGTCACATGTCTTCGAATTTTTGGTTCTGGGACATGCCGGTTTCCTCACGATGTTTTCCTTCACCGTTTTGAGAGCAGTGGTGATGAAATAAATTACAAAAAGTAATGCGCCTGTCTGGGTTCGAACCCACGACTTACTGTTCGTGAGTCGGGGCCGCCACCACTGGGCCACCGCTGCTCTCAATAAATTCACTTATGGAGTATTTATTTTCATTTTCGCAAACCTTTCCGAGTGTCCCACGTATTTACTGGTTGATCGATATTTATCTCCTGATATCTCCATCTTTTCAACCACAATAGCCACATAAACACAATCTTCTATCTATCTATCTTCTATACTTATAATAAATCTGTAGAGAGGTCAATTCTGTACATGAAATATATTTACAAAATAACTATCGGGGGGTGATTAGTGATCGATACTGATGCCAAAAATGCAATCAGTAAAATTTTTGTCTGTCTGTCTGTCTGTCTGTCTGTCTGTCTGTATGTTATTTATAGAAAAAAAAACTACTCGACGGATTTTAACGAAACTTGGTACAATTATTCTACATACTCCTGAGCAGGTAATAGTATACTTTTCATCACGCTACCATTAATAGGAGCAGAGCAGTGAAAGGAAATGTTGGGAAAACGGGAGAAGTTACTTGGTTTTTTTAGCTTCCGTCGCGTGTGCAGCCTTAATGGTTAAAGCTACATAGAAATCATGTATAACGGAAATATTCCACATAAAATTATATAAAAAATATCCCAAGACAGCATATGTCTATCTTTTATAGTTGACTCACAATAACACGTGTAACTCCCGATAGCTTAGCAGTTCGGAGAATAAATGTGAATGTAAGTTTGTTTGTTGCGCTTTCACGCGACAACTACTGAACGGATTTGGATGAAATTTTGCACACAGATAGTTTATAACCTGGATTAAAACATAGGATACTTTTTATCCCGGCAGTAAGAATCCATGGGACAATAATCAAACTTCACGCGGGCGAAGCCGCTGGCAGAAGCTAGTATCTACATAAAGAAGTGGATGTCCCTACCATTACATGTCAAAGGCTTCGTGGATGAGCCGCAGGTAAGCAAGTACCAGTGAAAATATTCAAATAAATTCTATTGTCATCCATATCCTGTGGAACGGGTAAAGTTGTGTGACAGATCAGCAGATAAAGGGTTTGAAAACCATTCATGTAGCCGTTACAGGGTTATTTGAGAGAGGGATCACTTGAAATGCTGAGATGCTTTCCTTTATACTGTTTTCTTCATACCTACTACATAATACAATATACCTAATCGCCGACATGATTACATATGTACACCTACATTCGCCAGTTATTTTATAAGTCCCAGCCGGTCAATTCTGTAAAATTCAGCCACCAACGCGCATCTCACATTGCTATTCACTCTCACTTCGCATAAGGTTCAAAATGCCCTTGATTTTGCATTTTGTAAGCACCACCAAGTCACGGGAAGTATCGGGGGAATTACCTTACAGAATGCCACCATTTCTTTTGTCATCTCATACTTTAATCTCTCCCTTTCAATTTAGTTCAACTCGCTGACACGCTCGCAATGGTGGCGCTAGTGTAAATTCGAATTTTCAATCGAGTTTTTAGAATGCCATTCAAGAAACACAGCGGATTCAGATTCGAAGTTTAGAATGAAGTCTTACAGAATCACACCCCCAGGTAACTGACATAATAGAGCAACTGAAACTCCAGATTACCTTTGCATTTTTTGTTGAGGCTATTCTCAGTGGTAATTAAGAGTCTTCTGGCTAAAACATCATATTTATGCCATATGAAAGAACCAAAGTAATGTCTGAATGCTTGAAATATAATGCGTCGTAAATACAATAAGTTTCTTGGGAGGAATCACGTAACTACAAGGAATAGTATGTATGTCACCTATGATGCAATTAATTAAATATAAAAAAAAAATCGTCGATTAATAATGATAAAGTCTTTACTTTTGGGCTTCGCCGTCGGGGAAAAATCCATACAATTATGTAAAAATGGAGTGAGTTTTTTACCCTTAAAAACATCATTTTTTCTCTCCCATACGTCTCTCGCCATAGATTAGGTAAAATATTCCGTTTAGTATGGCGGGCTTACGGAGATTAACTGAGACGTAAGCCTTTAAACTCTCTTTAAAAGCCATATGCGATGGAGCAGAAAGTTAACATATATAGGTGTATAATGTATAGGGGCTTTATTGAGAGTTAGGTTAACTTATTTTTGAAGTGAAAACGTCTTAATGCGTGTTGAGAACTTTTTAAGTAAACAAAAATCGTGGAACTCGCGTGACCGTCACTTACGCTTTTCATAGCACTCGTTAGCTACGCCGCGCCGTAGCGGATCGGCTACGCCGTAGTGGATGTGCTACGCCGTAGTGGAGCGGCTACGCCGTAGAGGATCGGCTACGAGGTATCACTTCTATCAGCAGTCCTTTAAGACTACCGCGCATGTTTTTTTTAGGATTTGGTAGCTTGTCTAGATTTATTCGTGGCTTTTAAGTTTTTTTATATTGACTAAATATTGACATAATAATTGGTGGGTAATGTGAATGCGATATCTATATATATATATAGCCTAGAGGTTCTTGATAGACTTGCGCGTGGCATCTGCCTAGTAGTAGGTATGTAATTATTTGAAAAAATGTTACGAATACGATCGACTCTGGGCAAGCATTTAGGTGCCGCTTGTGAAAACGGGGTATGCGAACTTTATACGAAGATGTGTCTATGGTCTTTTTTTAAATAGTATATTTTTATTCAGATAAAAACATTTCTTCAGCTCGTACAATAAAAATGCATTTTACTTTATATTATACCTGAATAAAAGCTGTTACAAATAACTCAACATACGGCGACGAAAAACAAGCAATACAATAAATAAGCACTCTTATTTGAATGGAAATGAACGTCAAGGAGCCTTTTACAGCATTCTTATGAAAACAACACACATAAAATACCCACTCACACACCCACACACCTACACCCTTGCCACACTCACACATATGCACATATATAAAGATAAGTACACTTGATTTAAGGCATATGTACGCAAGTACAATTATATCGCCAGTACGAGCGATATAAGCTATCAAAGTCTTACTTAATAGCTTATTTTTCGGAAACGTGACGCTTTTGAAGATTTTGTCTCATGCAGCACTATTTATTTGTTGACACCAGCTATTTATAATACCGGTGCTTGACAGCTCTTTTGATAACAGAATAATGACGAAAGTTAGGCAAGCCAAATGTTCAAACTCCTTTCAAAATTGTTTTTTTGTATGCTCCTGACAGTATACCTAATTCAAGCACCAAAACATCGATGCAAAACTGTATCTGACACGAGAACAAGTGGTAACACCGTATGTATTCGTGCATACTGCTTTGTTTTTTTATTTATTGTCCGCTTTGTCTTGCAATTATTATAATGTTAAATTTGTTGTTGTGTTAATCTTCGGTTTAAGTCTAAATGTTTGTGTTTGTATAATTGCGTTCTGTTTGTTAATATTGTATGCACGTCATGACTTTGCGACGAATCAATGCTTTTTCTTTCTTCTTCTTCTTCTTCTTTCTTTGGTGGCCGTTTCATTCCTGCCCACAAAATTATTTGGTTGCCAGTACCCACACATACGATGCCACGTACGGTTTTATCTCGCTCACGCCTCAAGACATTAACCTAGCTGTAAAGTTTATTGTTTGCTTAAATTTTCATGAGGACCCCTTCGTTGTGAGCCTGCTTTATAATGTACAGGAGCCTTTCATTGTTGGTCTTTAAGTGCTATGCGTGAGCGTTGCGTGGTACTTAATCGAAATATTTATTTTTATCATCATGTTTAATACGCGATTTGTCTCTCTTATCGCTGTCGTATTGTTTATGCCGGCTGTCATTCGTCGGTCTTTGACAGTCTTAAAATGCTAGTATTTAGCTGCATCCCGTCATTAAGCCTAAACAGACGATTATCTTATCCATGCTGATTTTGAAGTATGTTTAGCATAAATCGGTTAGCATTTACTTTGCTTTGTTAGAAAAACCATCACCAGTAACGGCGTCTGAATTCTACTTTGCCTTCTTTTTCATCACTTCAGCCGAAAGACGCTCACAGCTGGACATAGGCCTCCTCCAAGTGTCGCTACATTGACCCCTCTCGTGCGAATCTCATACAGAGGATCCCTGCAACCTTCACCAGGTCATAGGTCCACCTAGTGGGAGGCCTTCGAACACAACGTCTTCCGGTTCGTGGTCGCCACTCCAGAACTTTTCGACCCCATCGGCCATCTGTTCTGCGATAAATTTGCCCTGCCCACTGCTATACTATTACTACTAGACCATACTTAAGTTTTGCAAGTCTTCTTTTTCAATTATAATGAATTAGTAAGTAATTAAATTGAATTAATATTCTGACAGCAGTACTTTCACAGTCATATTGCATCACTCGTCAAAATTATGATGAGCTATAATTTCATTGCCACAAGGTTTTTATGCGTTTTTTTTTAATAAGTTTGATACACTACTCCCAAGCAACTGTAACTCCTGAAAGCCATAATCAACAGTGGCAACCACCAGAAAAGCGCCGAGACAATGAAGTCCCAGAGTACAAATTTAACTGTTTATCAGAAACGAATAGAGGAAAAATAGAAAAAAAAACAAACATTTCTGGTTTTATTGGGTTGCAGTTGACAAAATAGCTGTTTTAAAGCGTTTATATAATACTTGACTGATGACTGCGTATGAAAAAATGCAAAACAAGCATCGGCTTGCCAGCATTGCATTGTTTCAACTTGACGTACTGCCAAACCGCTTCCACAATACTAAACCGCAATCTGACCTCTTTTCTCATAACAGATTTGCAATAATAAATAAAAAAAAAAGATTTCTTTATCCTTATTGGGCAAAAGTACCAGGAAGTTAGAAAGGATGGGGTGTTATAGGATAAATGTACATTGTATAATGTTTACCCTCTTGGCAATAGTGCTGGGTTGTCGGATATGATGCTTCTATTCGATTTATGATTGTTTGTATAATGTTATAAGCTTTACGAGTAAATTAGAGCTGTAGCATAGCTTGTGTCCCCGGCTTCGACCGCGTGGAGTTCAGTAATTGTCCCATAAAATCATTCTACCGGGATAAAAATTATTACATGTGTTAATCCAGGTAATAAACTACCTATGTGCCAAATTTCCCCCAAATGCCTTCAGTAGTTTTTGCGTGAAGAAGCAACTGCAATGGCAACACTAATTGTAAGCTGCCAACACCAACACAAACACAAACAAATAGACATTCGCATTTATAATATTAGAAGGAAATAGGATTTATGGTTTCTAATCAGTTATTTGGACATAGGGTATGAATGTAATTCCAACAGGTTCTGACCAGAACACAGCAAAGTGTTCTGAATTGTTGTATAATAAAATATGGTAGGGAGGGTCTTTTCACAGGGAGCGTAATTTCTACAGAAATTTAGTGACTGTGTCTTTCGATAAAATGATCATACTCTTTGCAGGAGATGGCGGGAAGAGCTGGATAGAACCGAACACGACCAGGTCCCCATTTGGCCCTGGATCGAAAGATTTGGAAGTCATAGCCTTTGCCCAGCAGTGGGATGACACAGGCTAACTATACCAGTAACAGTTGTCATACTCTTCTAAATAATCATCTGCGTATCCTTTTCCCAACTATTTTTTATGTTGGGGTCGGCTTCCAGTCGAAACGGATGCTGTTGAATATCATCATTTTACAAGGAGCGACTGGCTATCTGAACTCCACGACCCAGTTAGTACCTACGTGTTAAAACGATACCGTTTGGTAACACTGGTCGTCATACTCCACTAAATGTTACTACATATTTGGTCATTGTATCGCGGCTAGTGTGGGTATCAAGATTTTCAAGACTTCACGGACACTTGCCACTTCAGACCCTAATTCCCCTTCATAGACTTAATAACTTGATGACTTTCTAAGAACCTTGATATTGACTTATTCTGCACCAGTGTGGCGTCCTTGCGACAGCAAATCGCACGAAACTTTTTCGATAGCTAATTATAAACTTGTTATTCTAATTATCCTTCTTACAAATATTTGTTAGTGATTAATTGTCTTCTGTACTCATTTTAAATATCCTTTGTCTTTTTTTGTCTACGTGTGGAGGCTTGTAATTAGCGATTTGATAATATTACACTTATATATAACATTTTCTTTATTAGTCTGTAAGCCTTCTTTAAAATAAAATAAAATAAATAAATAGGGTCAAAAAACTTAGTGCCGTATTGAATCATGCAGTAACTAAAGAATTTCATAGAAACTAATTTTATAATACATACAAACCACACCTGCGTCACACACACAATAAATAACGATTGACGTAACGCTATAACCGTTATATAACCGTTATTATGATCTGCCCCAGTTGCCCAACGGTATGGGACACTTCACGCATACGGGGGATAGGTCACGTTTATATATAGGGGTAAAAAACGAGGTTCTAGTGCACCCTTTGTCAATATGTAGAGGTAGAGCTATTCTCGTGTCGGTATGCCATTGATAAATGTTTTTTTTTTTAATTTTGTTAAGTGGTGAAGCTGTATTGAAAGGGCATTTTTGGCATAAAATATGGTGAAGTTTTAGTTTCCAAACCTACAAAAAACACATAACATAACATCTGTAACTTCCGAAGGGTTGGGTAGGACCTAAAAGTACACCGTCTTTTCGCCAGTAATTTTAAGTGACATGTTATAGGGGGCAAACCTATTGCCAGCAACCGTACCCAAATACAGAGTCCGTGGCTGCAACTCAGATGTTCCTGAGGGAAAAATCCAAAAACACTTATTCTACAGCCTGTCCTGGGAATCGAACCCAGGACTTCATGCTCCGAGGTTCGACCGGAGGACACGGTGGAGCACACGGTGGAAGTCTGCCCTGCGTGGGCGGAACACCGCCGTGTCCTCGTAGCGGCGATCAGCGGCGGTGACCTCTCGCGTCCAGCCCTGGTTCAATCCATGGTCCGGAGCGAGACGGAACGAGAAGCCGTCACCTCCTTCTGCGAAGCAGTCATGCTAGCGAAGGAGGTGGTGGAACGAGAGATGGAGAAAGCCTCTCTTCTCGGCCGCCGCGGGAGACGCACCGGGCGTCGGGGGCCACGTAGATGCGGGCCTGTGCACGGTTGGCTATGGGCTAGCTAGCCGTCAGTCCGTCTAACGAGCAGTTGTTCTTTTAAGTGGTGGTAACTGGTTATCATGTAAGGGACAGCCCTCTGTGGACGGTGAGCTATGGGCTAGCTCGCCGTCCGGCCGTCTTATGACGACAAGCCGTGTCGACGGCACGTTCGTGTTACACGCGCGCCTCAAAGAGATATCAGCATAATGGAGGAGCCCGCAAGGGCCGAAGCCTGCCGGGGCTGTGGAACTGTTCGAAAGAGTTACCGTGGCCTCGGAACATATGGGGTTAAGAAGGAACATGGATGGGTTTTAGTCAGTAGAAGCCTGACTCTCCCGCTCAAGCAGCGAGTATTTGATGAATTCCCATACGAAAAGTAAAGGGTAGCTCTCTTTACATAATTAATTATTGCGTCACTTAGGCTTAAATGTTTCACTATAAAAATATTCACAGAATGCCTTTGAAGAAACGCATTGTTTTAGATCCCTTGAGTTTCTCCCTATAGACTGCAATGCCTAGACTAGAGCTGAGAGCGTCGCCTTGCGAGTAGCGAGGTAAATCAACGTTCTTTTTTCGAATCCGGCAGCACTCCGAGCTTCGTGCTATCTCTAGTCGCCTCCCAGTATGGCTACCGTCTATCGTAAGAAGACAGCATATGCTAAGTCACCAGATCCTAGTCAGTGCGTACAGCCTTAGTGATTAGTAACTAATATGACCGCTGTACAGTCAGCTTCACTATGTGGGTATCTTGAAAGCACCTACGTACGGTTGAACAAACTATTTGGTTTACAGTTTAACCAAATAGCTTGCTCGACTGTAACACACGGGGGTACCCAATTGACGCAGCCTATCGTACAAATCTCAACTGAATTGTAAGGTTGACAAAACAGCTTGGCAATACAAGCACATACCATTAAACTGAAGGATACCTCGCCCCTGTATCATTTTCATCATCATAAATGACAGCACGTCCCCACTACAAAATTCTATAGCACTTCAGAATCCCCCATAAAGGATGTACCCCCATACATTTCCATTTGTCACGTCTCTTTGCACTAAAGAAAAATGTAAAGGATTTGTCTTGGCGTGTCTCCCTGAACTCAGTTTTATTAGTACTAAGTGCATTGGTAGACGACACTTTGTGGGCTGAGATTTTTTCCTAGGATGAGTAGGGTCGTTCAATATTATTAATTTTTATTTAACTTGCTTTTAATAAGTTATTGTATGTGTAGTAAAACCTTGCAACTGAATCTCAAAACAGTGTCCCCCAACCGATTGTGTTGAAATTTTGCACACTTTGGATTCTCAGTTCGTTTTTAGACATTCTTTTGATCGCATTGTTCTACAAGTTTAATTTTAAACTTATATTGTCACTTACGGGGTATCTTCTGTGATTATTTATTATGTTGAGCTCCCAAGAAAGACGAAAGACGAAGACGGACGGACGGAGACGAAGTTTAGTTTTAAACCGTGAAAGCCTAAAACAGTGTTTAAGTTTATTTTTTGTTTTTCGTTGCTTTAAGAGATAACAGACTTGAGTATTAGAGATATTAACTTCAGCTTGATACTTCCACGCGCTCCTGAGAAAAAGGGTTTTGACAGACGGACAGGAATAGATAGATGGAAAACGGACCACTAACTGATCCTATAGATAAAAATAAGGGTTCCATTTTTGCCAACTGAGCTACGAAACCCTCAAAACAAAAAATGTTTTGACATTTACTGTTGACTGGTTGGTTAGCACTTAGCAGTTATAAACCTCATCTAAGGACACCTACATAGCTAATAACAACCTAGAACAGTCTACATACAAAATTGAAATGTTACGTTTCTTAGAATTTTCAGTCACGACTTTGTGCTTACGTCTGACAATGTGAAACACGGTCAAGGTTTGTCACAAGCAGTTTTCAAATTAAATTAACATAAAAAATAAGACATTTTTTTTGTTAAGCTTCAAAACGTTAATTTAAAACATTTTAAATCACAAAAGACAATAAATGTTAAAATAGTAACACAAACGGAGTAACCACAATTCTGTGTCGGCAGAAATGCTACGAATTTCATATTTTGTTAGTGCTACGGGTTACGAGCGGCTACGGCGTAGCAATATCGTAGCGGAAATATGCATTTATGATAATTACGTGGCTTTTCCTCACCGCTGCATTCAAACAACTTTTGAATTACAAAATATACTATGCTAAAATGTGAATTGGAATATTATTATTATAAATCTAGGAAATCGTTGCTAAGTGCATGTGTTAGGGGCCATCCGCAAATTACATCGCACGAACTCCATGATTTTTTTGACACCCCCGTCCTTGTCACAGCTGATCAAATTTGTGAGCCCCCCCACCCTAGTGTGTGTCATATATTTTGCAATTTTACATCTACCTACAAATTATGTAACTAAAAAAGCAGTTCCGGAATTAGTTTGATTTCGATTTAAATTAGTTTTTAATGAAATTAACATCAAATGACACATATTTTTTTTTAAATGTGACGTCACGTTTAAGACTAATCCCACCTCCTTGTCACACAATGTCACACTTCGTCAACCCCCTCCCTCCCCCTTAACGTGTTACGTTATTTATGGATGGCCCCTTAGGTATTATTGAACTTCCATTATTTAATAAGATGAATAAAAACTTAAATTGAGATTTGTTTTTAATATTGAAATGCAAAACTGTATGCTATAGTAACCCCTTTACATTTACCCTTAAGAGATGATTTTTATGACGTTGTAAGTGCAAGTCTGATTGAAGATAAAGCTTTCGCGAGCAATTACGAAGTTTACTTATTATTACCATATTATTTTATGGTATCGCTTCCAACTCGTGTGCTGATAAGAAACGTTGTTATATTGATCCAGGCTAACAGATTTTTAAATTGGTATTTTTTATTTTATATCTTAATCTGTTATTAATTATACTTCACCGACGTAGCCCGAAGAATTGCTAAACTTAAGTGGCAGTGGGCAGGGCACATTGCTCGCAAAACGGGCGGAACGGACGAACTGGAAGACCTATAACTAGGTGGACCGATGACGTGGTGAAGGTTGCGGGAATCCGGTGGGTGCGAGTAGCAAGGGACCGGTCAATGTGGCGACACTTGGGGGAGGCCTATGTCCAGCAGTGGACGTATTTCGGCTGAGATGATGATGATGTTGAATTATACTTTATTTAAGCAAACAAAGCAAAGATTTCATACAACATCATCATCACCTAGTCTTTTCCCAACTATGTTGGGGTCGGCTTCCAGTCTAACAGGATTCAGCTGAATACCAGTATTTTACATGGAGCGACTGCCTATCTGACCTCCATAATCCACTTAGTACCGAGAAAATATGAACTAGACAAGTTCCGTCCGAATTGGAAGAGGGACGCGCGGGTTCACGAGATGTGGAAGGAGTTGAGGAAAGCCTTTTCCCAGGGGTGGGAAAGAGCAGGCTTGGAAAAAAAGTTGATACGCGTTGGTAAGACTGGTTGTCAGACGTTTAGGGCCACTGACAACGGGCCATCACGATGGGTATCTTTAGATATTTGACAGTAGTTAGGTAAAACGACTGTCAAATATCTAAAGATACAGAAAACTTAAAAACAAATGTTTACATCGATATTATAATCAGTTAGAGACTTGGGCCGAACGTCAGAGATTTGATACGTATCTATTTGGTCGTATATTTGGCCCATAACGGTGGAAAATGAATGTACGTGTTACTCGTAGGTAGTTGTGCCTAACCAAACACCCTTTATAAATCCGTGAGTCCGTGACCATGCAAATTAAGACGAGCTTAGCAATGGGGTTTGATCGCCATTTTGTGTTACAATTCGCTTTACAAACATTCACAACTTTTTTCATTATATTAACAAGCTTCTATAGGAAAATGAAACAATTTTACTGAAATACCTACAGATAAATATGTATGTGTGTCGCATGTCGTGATGGCATGGCCCAGAGGTTTAGGCTTCGCCTCTCGTGTATGAGGTTGTTGGTTCAAATCCGGGCAAGTATCAATGTGGCTTTTTCAATTCATATTACTTTCTAAGTTTATCTTAGACATCACAGACATCGGTGAAGAAAGACATCGTGAAGAAACCTGGACTTTTATTTAATATAAGTCAAAAACCGCCAACCCGTCTTGAACAAGCGTGGAGATCAATGCTCGTGCCTTCTTTGATGAGAAGAAGCCTTTGCCCAGCAGTGGGACAGTAAAAGGCTGGTATTATAATACAGATTAATCGCTTAATAAGATTAATCTTACTAGAATACCTAAAAACAAACATAATAGGCATGGCGACTGTATTTAGTCAGTTAGAGTATAGGAAAATAATTGACACGTATACATATTTTTGTTTTTGTAAATAAATATGATAAAACGCATCAAAACTTGGGAGTGGGCGCTCGTGACGTCAGAACTCGCAATAAATTATACCAAGGCGTGACGTATTGAGAATTTTAAAAGCGTCGTATCTGTGTCTATAAAGGGTGTAAAACACCTCTTAACGAATACGAAAGGCACTTGTTCTCCTCGTCATTCTGATCATTTTTTTGTTCTACACTATACCTGGGAACCTCCTAGTTACGGAGATATAGGGGGTGAAAGTTGCAAGATTTTCACAAGTTTTTTTTTAAATACCACTTTTTATCACATGAGTTTTACTTTAAATATCTCTACGACCTCCGTACTATTCAATCCATCCATCCGCACAATGTTTTGAGTGCGATACATTGAGTTATACCACAAAACATGATTTATAACCTCAAAAAAAAAAGTTGTTTCCCAGCAATATTTTTTGCGGAAAGTTACTTAGTTTGATATACAGAATGCTTGGTTAACGGCTTTGTGATGAGGTGAAATACACCCTGTATGTATGTTACAAAAGAAAAAATATGGGTCAATTATTAATTGAGAATCTAACTGACGGACAATTTCTTTTTGTCATCTACTCTATTAAAAAGCCATTGTGTTGTGTAGATTTACGTCCGATATACGAAGGGTCTTATTATACGGAACTGACGGAATGTGGGAGTACTGTTAGTGACACCTCTACCCAAGCCTTTGGGGATTAACAGGCATGATGTCGTGTGTTATGTGACTTATTAGAATTATTACCTAGGCCTGCTTGCCGTCATACAAATCCATCATTTTGTGCAAACTGTGTCTACAGTGTAATCGACTACAGTAAGACGGAAGAGCATACACCCATTCCTCATCATCTTCACCTCATCTAAAGGATTCCAAACGCATCTACCAGCATGGAATCGAATTTGTCCATGCTTCTATCCTTTTCTAACGTTATTTGCTAGAAAGAGAAACAGAGAAGCAGAGCTATTGCACGCGGCATCATCGAGGATGCAGCAGCTCGATCTGTTTGTCACTTACACGTCACATTGCTATTGATAATTTTGCACATTCATACCGACGAGGATGGAAAGCGGATGTGATGGATTTAGTCCTATCAGACCATACGTCACAACTGTTAAAAGTACCTATCAAAAAAACGTGTACTCTAAAATTCTGGAAAACTAAAAAACAGGATTTATCGGACATTAATTTGGCTAAGTTCAAGGAACATCTGAAATGTCTATCCTTTTCGCAAGTTTATGAAGCTAAGGACGCAAATGAATCGTATGACCGTTTTATTGATGAGTTTTTATTATTATATCACTTATGCTTTCCAGTTAAAACTGTCACTATATACACCAATAAAAAAACGAAATGGTTGTCTCGCGGAATTAAACTGTGTAGTAAAAAACAGAGACAACTACTTTGGGCTTATAGGCTTAATCCTAATATGGAAAATAAAGTTACTTTAAGAAAATATTCCGTACTTTACAGAAGAATCATAAAACTAACCCAGAAATCCCAAAATAATCATCACATAAATACTTCGCAAAATAAGTCCAAAGCGGCTTGGCAAGTAATAAATAAATCAAAACATAGTTTACCACAATAACCAATTCTATCTATTAAACATAATAACATGACATTTTCTCACCCCCTTGACATTGCTAATGAATTTAATCGGTATTTTAATGAAGTCATTGAAAATAATATTCACACAAATAATAATACACCATCTAATAAGCATCATCTGCGAGATAATCTTGCATCACAATCCCTATTCATGCTACCAGTCACGTGCGATGATATAATAAAAATAATTACCAGTCTTAAAAATACAAATACCGTTGGATATGATAACATATCAACCAAGGTGATTAAAGAAGTAAAGTATTTAATAGCACCACTACTTTCGCATATAATAAATTTGTGTATCTCTGATGGTATATTCCCGACTAGTCTAAAAAAAGTAATAATTAAACCACTTTTCAAAAAAGATAATAGGACTGATTTAAAAAATTACAGACCAGTTGCAAAAATTCCTATATTTTCAAAAATAATTGAGAAAGTAATATATAACTGCATCTATGCCTATTTTGAAAAATTCAAACTGTTCTGCAATGAACAAAAAGGATTCAGAAAGAATGTCAATGTTAATATGGCTCTATTCGATTTACTATCAAGTGTCTTGACGTCAGTCGATAAAAGAAATCCGGTATGTGCTTTATACACAGATATGACGAAAGCATTTGATTTTGTAAATCATCAAATTTTACTAGAAAAATTATATTGTTATGGTATTAGAGGCAATATCCTTAAGCTCATAGAATCCTACCTAAGTAACAGATTTCAATGCACAGAAATCTCTAGAATTTGCCCAGTTACTAAATTAGAAAAAACATATACCTCTGAAGTAAAGCAAATAAAATATGGTGTACCTCAGGGCAGCGTTTTGGGACCCCCGTTATTTTTGATATATATCAATGATCTACCGAAAATGACAGGGCAAGAAATGGTACTATTTGCTGATGACAGTACGGCTATTATTAAATGCAATAATCCAAATAATTACCAACTTGAAATTAATAATACTCTTGATAAAATAATAAATTGGCTTAATGATAACAATCTAGTGATTAATCTCCAAAAAACCAAAGTTATGCACTTCCATCAGCGACTTGAAAATGCTCCAGTTGATGTCACCTATGGTAATTCTAGAATAGAAGAAGCCAAAAATACAAAATTTTTAGGTATTACAATAGACAACAAATTGACTTGGAAACCACACCTAGAAGAAGTTTGCAAGCGATTAAGCAAGTCAGCATATCTTCTATTTCAATTGTCAAAAAAAGTGAATATGGAGACACTATTAATGGCGTATCACGGACTAGTATCATCGGTTTTGCGATATGGTGTAATTTTCTGGGGACAGTCAACAAACCGAGAACTCGTATTTAAGATGCAAAAGAGATGTATACGGTCGATGTGTGGATTGAAAAAGACAGACAGTTGCATTCCATATTTTAAAAAACTTAAGATTTTACCTCTCCCGGCTTTGTACATCTTCGAGACTTCATTATTCATAAAAAATAATTCCCATTTGTTTCAAAAACTGGCTACAGTAAAGAGAATGCCAGTACGCACTCAATACCTAAACACACTGAGCCATGTGAAATGTCAAACAGCATTGATGAAGAAAAGTTTCTTTGGTATTGCTCCGCAAGTTTATAATAAAATACCCGACGCAATTAAATGCCTACCAGTAAATAAATTTAAAAGTACCCTACACCAGCTGCTACTTCACAAATGCTATTATACATTGGACGAATTTTTGAATGACATTTTTTAATTATCCCAAATTGTAAAATTAACTTTAAATAATCTGTAATATAAAATTGTGACCCTAACCCTCTATTGTAAATCTAACATTGACTGTACAAATTATTCCATACGTGACATTTAAATTTTTGACATAGTAATTTAGTTTTTGTATGATAAATATATCCTTTTTCTTTTTTGTCACAATTCGCATGCTACCATATTTGTACGCCTCTTGGCATAACATAGCGCTCTAAGAACTTTAAGAACTGTATCTACTACCTATGTTACACAAATAAAATGATTTGATTTGATTTGATTTTGATTTGCTGTCTCTCTTACTCGCATAAAATCTGAAAGAGAAAAAAAAACATTATACAAATGCCAAACTCCCACAATCAGAAATTCCCGTGTCATGAATTATTCCGTTTGACAGTACGTACCAGGAATTCATATTCTGACGGCCGTCTTCGGTTGGCCCTGCATTAAAAAGCAAAGGAATTCATTATGGAAATTAATGTTTTGAGAGTTCTTTAGTGATTGTATGAGTAATATTTTAGTTTTGCTTATTTTACTTACTCTGGTGAGCCTCTAAGGGGAAGTGTTTGAGCAGTTTCAGGTAGTAAGTGCCGTGGCGCCTTTTCGTTAGATGAAGATGTTTTAAGGTAGGCAATGATTATCTTTTGTTTTTAAGAATATCAGACTCTACACCGTGTTTCCGGACGTTATCCATAAATTCCGACGAGTCATTGTACGAGCTATTTGGTTTACAGTTTAACCCTCAAATTGCATAGTAAAGTGCTAACCAAATAGCTTGCAAAGAAAGAAAGAAAGAAAAAGCATTTATTAGCCCGACAGTACAACACATAAAAAAAAAAAATATTGTTTGACTGTCGGGCTAATAAATGCTTTTTCTTTCTTTCTTTCTTTCTTGTTCGACCATCATTATGAACAACTTTTACTATGGGACCAAACCTTGAATCGCGAAAAAAAATCTGCTGTGCCGTACAATTACGGTGTGCTGTGCATTAGTTCGACAAAATGTGTAGAACAGCTGATTTATTTTTCACCGATTTTCAGTTGTTCATAATGATGAGTACAATGACCGGCTGAAGTTTTTGGATATCGTCCGGAACCACGGAGTATGTCCTGTCCAGCAATTTAGTTTATTTATCGAACATCACTCTTAGATTGCGAGTATGAATATGGGTGGGTAAAAGAGTAGAGGAAAAATGAGATGGATATTAATTTATAGCACTCACTCATTTAAAACTAAATTAAAGGCCTTCTTGTTGAAAAAATGCTTTTACTCGGTATCTGAATTTATGTCAAACTAAAGCTAAACTTGAATTTTTATTATTATTATTTTTGACATTCAGTAATGTAATAATCACTTGTACCTTGACGAAGTTGTTCCCTTCATATTTTTGACATTTTTTGACATTATACCGATATATTTTTTTTTGACATTAAATTCGACATTGTACCGCTATTTGTTTATTGTACTTTTTTTGTTTGAAAAATTATGTATTTTGAAACATTATGAATATTTCACTTTATTTTAATAAGCTTTTAAATGTATTAGGGTACCGCTTGTTATAATTTAATTTAATATGTAATGGTGTTCAACACAATGTAAATTGTTAATGAATAAATGAAATGAATGAGATGACGAGTGATAGAGAAGTATGCAATAAGAAGACATACTGCTCCGACCACATCTGAGATAAGGATAAGAAAATGATGACGACTCTTCTATTGCCTCTCATCTTCATCAATATCTGAAGTAATTACACAAAAAAAATGTCTAAAAAGTGCGTGATTATCACTACACTGTAGACTGGTGTAATCTCCAATAGAGGATAGTATTATCTTTTCTATTAATTTCATATTACGAAACTAGGGTGGATCACACTATCAAAGCACACATGGCAACTGATATTATTTTTTGGACAAACATATGATTAGTCGTGTTGTGCATGGATGAAAAGCATGAGTAAATGTCGCGATATAGTGTTAGAATTATCTGCTACCGAGAGGTTTTCTCCATTTAACTCCTCTTTGATGAGTGTATATAGGGTGTAAAACACCTCTTAACGAATACGAAAGGCACTTGTTCTCCTCGTCATTCTGATATTTTTTTTGTTCTACACTATACCTGGGAACCTTCTAGTTACGGAGATATTGGGGGTCAAAGTTGCAAGATTTTGACAAGTTTTTTTTTAAATACCACTTTTTATCGCACGATTTTTACTTTAAATATCTCTACGACCCCCGTACTATTCAATCCATCCATCCGCACAATGTTTTGAGTGTGTTACATTGAGTTATACCACAAAACATGATTTATAACCTCAAAAAAAAAAGTTGGTTCCCAGCAATATTTTTTGCGAAAAGTTACTTAGTTTGATATACAGATTGCTTGGTTAACGGCTTTGTGATGAGGTGAAATACACCCTGTATATCACCGTAAAATTGACAAATACGTTATATTGTAATATCTCTAGCGATATTGTAAACTATCGAATTATTGTCAAACGAACATACTGCTTACAAGAAAAAGCTTGATTTTTCGTGAAATGCATGCGATGGTAGTCAACTCACGCAGTGTGGAGGGAAGGAGGGGTCTCCCTTGCCCAGTGGTAGCACTCTCATGAAAAGATACTGTACTATATCTGAGAAATACCGATTAATATAGGGGCCCCGCTTAGCGGGGCCCCTGTTTCCGAGTGCAAGGTTTAGAGGAACCTAACTAACCTAACGGGGGGTAACCCAAGTCCCGATTATGGGAGCAGAGATACTTCCGTATGTTCAGTTGACAATAATTCGAGAGTTTACAATATCGCTTGAGAGAAACACGTTATATTGTAATATAACGGTTTGACAATTTTACGGTGACATATATTAATGTGCAAAAAAATTATACATTTGCTTATTAGGCTTTAAACTTTAATTGGTACAATTGAAATAATTCTAGCTTTATTATTACTATACGAAAAAAATGTTCAATGCAAAGCATTTTTTCTTTGAAATTTCGTAACTACTCCTAAACTGCATTAAGTTATAGTTTTTTATTTACACAAATATTTGTCGCTATTTTCTTCATAAATATTACAATTGGAATTATGATCTAATGATTTATTAGGCTACAATTAAATAAAAACCACTCATACCGCACTATTCGGCCCGCAGTGACGGACGTAATTACCACTTTGTAGTGCAAGCTGATTAGAACTTTATTCTAACAGTATTTCAAACGAAGTTTGCACCACAACAAATAGAGTGGCTAATTTAGCAGATACCACAGCCTTAAGGGACACGCAAGATTATAGATTTTTTGTAGACTTTTGGGCCGTTCCCACTATGACGTGACAGCAGATACTTAATCCTGTAGTTTTAATGGAGGTGTTCACATATAGGACGACACGATTACTAGGCTGTCGTTGACTTTTGCCAGATAACCAACGATAAAATAATCGTCACGACACAATGGAAACAGGGCCTATGTTAAACAAAATGAGATTCGCGACCATATCACGTATGTATATACAGAATTCCCCTCTAAGTTCATAGAGTTTTTCACGAAATAGTCATTAAGTGGTATTAAATGGTCAGAAAGGCAGTCGCTCCATGTAAAATACTGGTATTCAACTGCATCTGGTTAGGCTTGACGCCGACTCCAATACAGTTGCGTAAAGGTTAGGCAGATAACGTTGATGATCGAATAAAATATGTTGGTATCTTCCCCAGACAAGATTTTAACAAGTAGACTACAGTTTCTAATTCAAAATACAACTCCATAAAAAAGTAATCAACCTACACACAACATTTACATAATAAAATTCTCATAACTTCGCAAAACAAGAGCTTGACACTTAATTTTCTGGCTATCTCTATTCCCGGAGCCCCAGAGCCATTTTGTTAAAACAAAATTCTGCGATAACTTATGTTTTTCAATCAGCGACGAAAAAGCATAGGGGTGTCCCTAAAAATCCTATATAACTCGGTACGGAATACGATTTACATCGACGTGTCCTCGGGGCATGTCGTAAAAATTCGCGTAAATTTATGAAGACATATACGGACGCGGGAGCTGGTTGTTTTAATGTGTATGTATGGTCGAAGGAGCACGGTTGCGTAATGTTATCTAGGGATTGATGTATGAGTATTACTGTGTGGTAATATGAAGAAATGGCTGAGTCTAGATTGATATTTACTGCCTGTTTAGCGCGGTAATTGCGTAACACACTCACTATTACATTTTTACAGCAACAATATTATCAATGTGTGTTTAATGTAAACAATCAGATGATTTCTTCAAAAAGCAGCAATATAAAGGTGTAAAATACCTCTTCACGAAGCTGAAAGGCACTTGTTCTCCCCATCATTGCGATCATTTTTTTGTTCTACACCATACCTGGGAACCTTCTAGTTACAGAGATATGGGGGGTCAAACACAACTGTTTGACAAGATTTTTTTTTCAAACAAGTTTTTTTTATAAGATTTTAACTTATAACACCGCTACGACCCCCGTACTATTCAATCCATCCACCAGCACAATGTTTTAAGTGCATTACATTGAGTTCTACCACAAAACAAGATTTTAAAACCTCAAAAAAAAAATGTCGTTTCCCAGCAATATTTTTGCGTAAAGTTACTTAGTTTGATGTACAGAATGCTTAGTTAACGGCTTTGTGATGAGGTGATTTACACCCTGTATATTATTCCTTCGGATCGTGATATAATAGGCACGTTAAGCAGTTGAGGTTCAGATTAATTATGTAATTAATAACTTAATGTTAAAAAAAATGTTTAAATGTTCCGTTCCGTTCTTTTTACCGGTCAAAATGTGTGGTAATTTACGCGAAAGTAAATAAAAGACAAATTAATTGCACGTTTCTATTTTAATGGGAAATCAGTTCTAAATGTATCAGATCAATACCCTTCTTAAGTGGATCAAAAACTCGATTAATAAAAAACGTTGCGCCGCCCCGGTAATGAACCAATAATAAGATTCACATACTTCATCACATAAACAAGATATAACACCACAGATATCCATTATAAAACACAGTGTACAGGAATAGGTAGGTAATGTGCAAATCTAACATTGTCGGGTAATATCGCGTGTGAAGATCTAATATCGCAGAAGCGACGTTATTCGCTTCGTTCGTAATAGTTTTGCTGTGTCACAGTATTGTTTCTTACTCGTATTATTTAGATAATAACATGTTTTCCGTTTGCTCATTGAGCCGTGAAAGGAGGTTTTAGTTCGGTGAGGTTTACTCACATTTCTTTATTTTTGTCTCGTCTTGGCATACGTCTTATTTTTTAACACTTTTTTAGGCTTTCACTGTTTAAAACTAAACTTGTATTGTCACTTACGGGATATCTTCCGTGATTATTTATTAAGTTGAGCTCCCGATGGCGCTTGCAACAGCGTCGAAATATCGGGAGCTCAACTATATAATTTTGTCTCAATTTTGTGTAGTCAAAAATAAGACTATTTTTGACTACACAAAATTGAGACAAAATTGAGGCAGCAACGCTAATGCGTCTAGAACTCTAGACTATTTCCGTTTGTGATGCAAACACTATCAGCTTTTCTTAATTGATTAAAGTTTGAATGCGGCGAGATGGGCAGACGACATAATTGCCGTCGGGGGAATAACCTGGATGAGGCTAGCGCAGAACCATGGAAATTGGCACAAGAAGAGAGAGGCCTATACCCAGCAGTGGGTGAGTTTGTACTGTGAATGAAAGTTTGAATTTGAGATTTTCAAAAAGTGTTGGTGCGGATACAGGTGAATACCAGTATTTTACATGGAGCAACTGCCTGTTTACCTCCACAACCCATTTAGTACTGGGTAATACTAAATACCCCTTGGTAAGTCTGGTTGTCACATTTTTTGGACAACTGACTACCTGTAACGTCTGTCAAAGATCTACAAATGACAGCCCAGACCAACGTGCTTTCTGAGGCACGGAGGAAAATCGGTATGTCGATTGACGATATTAAGGTTAGACTTCTGGCACCCTGCTTCGTTCCACCTTTCTAAAGAGTAATATTTTGAGTAGCGGTGGCCCAGTGGTGGCGGCCCCGACTTACGAACAGTAAGTCGTGGGTTCGAACCCAGACAGGCGCATTACTTTGTGTAATTTATTTCATCACCGCTGCTCTCAAAACGGTGAAGGAAAACATCGTGAGGAAACCGGCATGTCCTAGAACCAAAACTTCGAAGACATGTGACATCTACCTATCCGCACTGGGCCCGCGTGGTAGATTATAGCCCATCCTCTCTCATTGAGAGGAGGCCGTGTCCCAGCAGTGGGAACATTATAGGCTGATGATGAAGATATGCTACGTACAGACGCCAGCACAAGATTCCCGAAACTGACCATTTTTTCCAATCAACTTTGAACCTAACCCTTTAGCGATAAAGTTGAAAATCTATTATAGCAGAGTAGTAGCTCCAGATACAGGCTGGCCGTAGAGTCGAGGACTTTAATAATTGATAAGCCACTTTCACTATTATCCTTTTTTTGCACTTTTATACATTCACGAGTACGAATATTACCGACTAAACTCGATTTGTTTTGCAGTACATGGCTAAAATACATATTCTGGCTCATCAATTGAAGTCCTCGACTGTACATGTTCGGATCGGCTGTCAAAAAATATACATTTGTTTTTTCCTGTACTGTATCGTGCATGTGTGTAGCATCCTTATCAAGACAAGTGAAGAGAGAAAGAATTCTTATAAAATCATGTTTATGTTTATTTCCTTCACGTTTATTTGGTGTGAGTACATTGTGGAATATTGCTTGTTGGATGGGCTTGAAAATTGTTATTATTTTGGTTCAACGAGAATGATAACCATTTATTATATCGAACTTGTAACTCTATTTCTGTAGCATTTGATCTATTGTTATTTTTCATAGGTCTTGGTTTACTTTCCTAGCTATTTAAATTTCGTTTTAGGCAGTTTCTTGACTTCATAAAATTCTTGTAAAATATTATGAAGACGGTTATAGAAAGTGTGATTGTAATGAAATGTAATGAATAAAAATATTAATTGTTTTAAATTCTATTCAGCTGTTATTTGAAAATAATAATGCGAAATATTGTAAACCAATCAAAATTAAACAAATGTGTACATTTTAATAAACCACATACCAAATAAAAATTACGATATTATAAAAGGCGTAAAAAGACCCTTAACCAAGTCGAGAGACTCTTGTTTTGACGAAATCTACGAAAAAAAAAAACTAAAAAATATTCCGACAAAAATTGAAAAAGTCAGAATATTTTCACACATTGTCTTTAAATACAAGTTTTATATATTGTAGTTAACTTAAAATACTTTGTAAATCTTTGATCTATTTATTTCATCCATCAGCACAGCGCTTTGAGTGCGTTACATTGAGAGATACCGTAAAATAGTTATTTGTGCAACAAGAGAGCAAAGTGAGTTTTTGCTGCGAGTGTTTATTTTGAATCAAGAGTAAGCGAAGGATTCAAAGACACGAGATGCAAATAACTTTGGTCTCGTGTAACACATACAACTTTTCACCTCAGCAGCGAGAACATACACCTAAACAATACAAAACAGTACATTCAGCAACATACATACATCTACAACATACTACAAACAACATAGTGAGATATAAATAATGAATAGATATTAAATAATGTACAGATAGCAGACCGGCAGGAAGTTTTATTCTGCATTTTTACATTATGCTTCAATTCTTCGGGTGATAAATAGCAGACTTCGTCACTGGACTCACTCATATCTATTTATTATTATTATCTTAATATTCAAATTGTATTGTACTTTGTAGCTAGCGTAGATTGACCTAACCATTGTCTAGCGTAACAGAGAATTTTTGAACAATAAAAATTTTGACCCCGCTACTTTTTTTAAATGCGTTCTGAAACTACACTCGCGGTATTCTGTCTCAATAATAAAGATTGTTAAAACTATAAATAAATAAGTAGATAGGTACATGATAAACTTCGTATTTTTTTCTTCAACATTATTCATCATCTTAATTTAATTGTAAAAATTCAATTCGATTATTTGAAATGCAACAATTTTTTTTATTTATAACCTAAACACGTAGTATACAATTTTACGGTTATCGATTTACAATATCGGTATCAATATATTATAAAACTATAGATACGTTGCCCGCACTCAGTAGTGGCTACATGAATGCAAGGCAACTGCCGGACTATCATTTAGTCGCATACCAACCAGTGCCGCGGCAGTACGTGACATTAAAATAACGTTTGTGTATAACTTCCACAAACAACGAAACAAAAATGCCGTCCTGTGTTTTTAGGACATGTCAAAACTATACTTTAACTGTGAAAGATAGAAAAGTATCATTTCATGCGTAAGTATCAAGAAAAAAATATTTTATTTTATTTTTTTCGATGCCTTCTAATGGCGGCTGGCGCCTGAGGTAAGTCACGTGCCGTTAAGGGAAGATGTCAACGGAATTAAAGAAATATATTTATCTCTCTCTAACAACAAAAATTCCGTAGATGACGTTTAATTTTTATTCCCTTTCTTCGTGAAAATGAAGTATTACGCTGTTTTCGACAGCCGTGATGTTCATGCATGACGCGTCTATTTATAATACGTCATTGATCGGTATCCGAAAGTTTTACTGTTTTTTTTTCGTTTTGTGTCTATAGTTATGGAATTTGAAAATCGAATTTTGAATGGACTTGTTTCTATCTCTCGCTTTTTTCGTATCGAAGTGAAAGTGACAGAACAAAGTGAAGTTGAAATCATTCAACTTTAGTGAGTAGACTTGCACAGTTCTCGGTATTTAAAAAAAATAATTAAAAAGTTACTTTGTCTCACGCTCGCAGCAAAATCGAAAACAGCAAAACCTGCTTGTTTGAGGTGCTGAGGTGAAAACGTAATTTTTCTCACCAAAAACTGTCGTTTCCCAGCAACAATTTTTCGCAGTGTTACTTAGTTTGATGTACAGAATGCTGACAGCTTCGTGAAGACTCGGTTTACACCCTGTATTAATAAGATAAAATTAATGTCTTGCAAGATGAACGAACGTTATTTAATTTGGAATTTGTGCCGTAACCGGGCCGGAACCGTGCCGTATCTCACCGTACTCGGTTCGGTGATATCTTCTTTTGTTGTCAATTTTATTACCAGCTTGATTTAACGCGTTCCTAATTGTATTTTCAGCCAGTTTACTGTGCAAAGTATTGCCATGGTAACCAAGGGGTATTATACTTTGTAATTATCATATTGGCAGAATGTTGTCATGAGAACAGAGTTAGGGGAAGACCGGGGGAAAAGATATTATTCCCGAAAATTGGCTGAGGGGCTCTGCAAATGGGTATGTTTTCCAAGTGGTTAGTCGAATGCTGGAGGCTATTTACGACAAAAATCAAAAGGAAACAAACACAAAAACGATGCTAATGTTTTTGAAACCCTCTAAATAGGCAGGAAGTGGTCTAAGTTAAGTACAAAGAAAGCATTAAGATCATTAGAACAAAAATAAAAAAGTTTTTTTGTCCCGGAATAAATAATTTTTAAAAAATGGACAACGTCCCGCTTGTTCCGCAATTTACTAAGTAGTGAAGTTTCTTGGTGAAAAACAATATTTTTCATTTCCCCTTTCTAGTTCAATTTCATTAAAAGTATTTAAAAACAAAATATTTGTTGAAAACCTGATGTAATGTAAAGTTGTAAAACGTAGGAATCTTTATTAGAAAATTAATATTAAATCACATCTCACCGGGAAGACCTGTTTAAACTTTTGAACAAAACTTTGAAAATTACAGATTATATTTTAAAATAAGAATGAATGAAGGAAGTGTTCGGAAACGCAAACTTTGTGACTCATTTCGTTAATTAACTGAGGTTGAAAGAATAACAGTGCAATTTTGATTAGAACGTAGACGGCAGTACTTAGAATGTTTAAGGATGATTTAAGGTAATGAAACCAACTTCATTGCCATAGCTGTCTTAAGTACTATAAACATTCTAAAAACACGGAACACTCAAGACATTGACAGGAGGATGCTGTTGGTAGCTAAACTGCGTTCAACTTAAGTCAAACCTTTGTGAAAAATTGTTGAAAAAAGAAGATGGCGGCGCGGCGGTCATTCGGACAACGCGACAAGAGGTTTTCTCGTTGACCTCACAGCAAGCTGGCATAAACTGACAAATCCAGCTAACTCAATCTATTTTACCGACTCCATCTTACTTATTAAATTAGTACTCAAATGTAGGCAAATATGTATGTGATCTAACTCCAATCAGAGCTCGGCAGTGCTCGTAAAACTTCGGTTCACCTCGTCATTTACGAGCGAGCACAATTTATGAGGTTACCTATATTGGTTCTGCTGACACGGAACGGATATCTTTACGGGCTAGTAATATGTTTTTATATTATGAAGGATGGGTGCACTTGCAAGTACTGGAAAACCATTATTGTTGAGTAAGATTTAGCAATCGAGAATGCTGTCGTTGTCAATTGCAGTTCTATAAGATAATTCACGATCGAATTTATTTGTACTCACAAACTTCTTTCCGTTGTTGACTTGATCAGATTAAAACACCTGAAAAAATGTCATTCACGCATTTGCATTCACCAATTTACAGAAAGTCTTATCCGTCTACTCAAAAAAACCAGGGATTTATTAAAATTGTTGTTAAATGAAATTTTACGGTCAACGACCAATCACTATGCAGCTATAAAAAAAAACATAAGCCGCTTCGTAATATTGGAATCGATTGGAATATTTAATTAAAAATCGGGATGAGCCGCTGTCGATTACTCCCACGCTCCCTCCGAGGCACTCTGAGGTAACAATATTGAGCAGAGGCTGTATCTGAAATGTGTGTGCTTCAGAATGATTAAGGGAAAATTATGTGGACAGTTTATGGTTTTCTTTTTTTTCCAATTTGGAATTGGAACGCCCGTTCTTCTCGTATAAATAAAAAGTAGAGGTGAAAAATGTGTTCGTATTTCAAATTTAGTCATGGGGCTTCCACAACTTAAAATGTCAGCTTACAACATTATTTGACTATTAATAAACCAGTTGTGATCAACGATATAGTTTTTAAGTATTTTTTACTTATAATATCGTTGGTTGTGATGAATATTTTCGAAACTAACTAAACTCAAGCTCCTTTGTTTCATTCAATTTTACATTTTTTTTCCGTTTGAAATATTACAGCAGGAAATATTTTCTGTAAAAGAATTGCTTGCTTATTTGGAACTTTCTGAGAAAAAATATACGTCTGTTCCTAAATGTAACTTTTTCAAACAATGTTCTAGAACATTGTTTGAAAAAGTTATATTGTATTACGTGCACTCAGGCTTTGATAAAGTAACCGAGTTCGACAACATTAAAGTCAAAAGAAAAATACTTACCCACGGCTTTATAAAATTCCTTTGTTATAACATTTTAGGTTAGGTTAGGTTAGTTAGGTAGGTAACCTTTGTGTATTAGTGGACCAAGAGCCCATGAACGCCAAATCTATCGCAATTTTTGCTTGAATAAAGCACATACAATAAGTTTTTTTTTGCGCATTTATGGTGGATGCGAAAGAATCGACCGCGCCGAAAGATTTTTTTCTCATCCGTATGACGTCCTCTATTCTTCCGATTCGACGCGGATAGGTGTGCGTCCACCTTTAACGTTACACGGTGTTTATGAAATAAAAAATAAATAAATAAATATCACTGGACATTAAGTCACAGCGCCATCTGGTGCCACACTGAGCAAAGCTTGTGTCGTGGATATTTGATATACTACATTATATACTTTTTTGTTTGTAAAAACATACTTATTATACAAATAAACATCCATGACTCACAAATGTCCATGCTCATCACACAATAGTTTGCTCCTACCGGGATTCGAACCCAGGACCCTAAGAACGTAAGTGGTTTCCCAAGCTGCAACACGGTTTTGATGGGTCTTTCCAACTGCGAGACACAGTTGGAGGTTACCTGAGGTTTCGGAAACCGCTTCAAATAAGCAGCGTAAAATTAGCAGCTATTTATTTCTTTCTTTATATTGCCACCTGGAGGGAAAGTATTCCTGTATAGCCCATCTTACTCGATAAAGACGTTTAAAGAATTTTTAAAATCGGTTGAGTAGTTTTTGAGTTAAATTGTTACAAACACACAAACAAACAAAAAATCAATCAATAAAAATCAAAATCAATAATGTCAATTTTGACTGCTATAGGCTGAACTTCCATGGTTCCTGTTCCCCGATTACTAGGTCAATGCTTTTGCAGTGATTTTAAATTTGTTAGTGAACGCGGGAAAGCATTTTTAATGTGGAAATGATAGAAAAGTGTTTTAGTATAATATTCTTGTTTTATTGTCGTCAATCAAACTGATTTATGGTGCCAAAATGGTAACTGTGTTCAATTACGTAGATTGAACGTGTGAAACAAGTTAGTACAAAAGCATTTTTTCAGTAAATGTGTGAAAAACATAACAATGCCAACATAGGCCATTTGATTGGCACACAGTTAAAAAGTTATTCATTCATTTATGTAAAATTTTAGACAAAGAAAAACTGGCATTGTACGTACACAATACAAAGTAAGAATATGTGTGTCACTATGTAGTATGTACCTATATAACAATACGTAATAAACACAGTTAGTTGACTACAATACAGCATCTTTATGTAACGTTACAAAGAAAAACAAGATTCTATCTCAGTAGAATCTACGTCTGTCGCTACAACAGACTAACACGATGTTTATTACTTCCTGTTCAATGTCAAAACAAATATATTTGTCTAGATCTCCATAGTTTGTCTCATCATGAACATAATTCATGCAAGAATTGTTTGTCCAATATTGGTTCCAACATTTGAATAGGTAGGTGTTTTGCTATTTGTCACAATAATGGTTCAGTTAAATCGGTGTGGACATATTGGAGAGCAGCAGTGGCCCAGTGGTGGCGTCCCCGACTTACGAACAGCAAGTCGTGGGTTCTAACCCAGGCAGGCGCATTACTTTGTGTAATTTATTTCATCACCGCTACTCTCAAAACGGTGAAGGAAAACATCGTGAGGAAACCGGCATGTCTTAGAACCAAAAATTCGAAGGCATGTGACATCTACCAATTCGCACTGGGCCCGCGTGGTAGATTATAGCCCATTCCCTCTCATTGAGAGGAGGCCGTGTCCCAGCAGTGGGAATATTATAGGCTGATGATGATGATGATATTGAGAACGCGGCTTCAGACATCGGACTGTATTATCTGAGTATCTGACAGAGTTTTACTCATCCGATCGTATTCGTTGAATTCCAAATGGCGTTCACACAAAAATGTTCATAGGCAAGGCAAGGTTGCTAGTAACAAAAATGTTGCTTATAACAGTTATGAATTATGAATTAAGGCGACTACGTGAGCTAAACACGTGTTTTATAATGCCAAAAAGTATTTCATTCACGGCAATAAACAAAACCAGAAAAATGTATGATATTCTTCATGATATATGCTAGTATGATAGTGTTTTGAAAACTTAATACAATTAATATGACTTGATAAAAAAATCACGAACTTATCTCTAAAAATGTATTTCAACCAAAAACATACTAAAATACATACGATCATTCTGATTTTTGGCAAATAATTCTACAAGCAATATATATTACATTATAGTGTTTTAGTTTTTTAGTCCAATCAATAGATTTTTTGTAAACCGATCGAAACCACTCATTTCGCACTATTTGGCCCGCAGTGACTGACGTAACCACCACTTTGTTGTCTTTGTTGAAGTTCAAATCAGCTTGCACTACAAGCTGATTTGAACTTTATTTTAATAGCATTTCAAACGAAGTTTGAACCACCTTTTTTTTGGGATGGGAAATCATCAAATGACTTCTCCCACTCTGGGCGGAGCGGGAGGGAGTGTCACACTTTTACTGACTAAAACCCATCCATGTTCCTTCCTCGCCTTTTACGTTCCGGGGCCGCGGTATCTCTTTCGAACAGGCCCGCAACCCCGGAAGTTTGAACCACCTTTTTTTTTTTTTTTTTTTTAAGGATGGGAAATCATCAAATGACCCCCCCCACTCTGGGCGGAGCGGGAGGGAGTGTCAGACTCTTACTGACTAAAAACCATCCATGTTCCTTCCTCGCTTTTTATGTTCCGGGGCCGCGGTATCTCTTTCGAACAGGCCCGCAACCCCGGCAGGCTTCGGCCCTTGCGGGCCCCTCTCTTTTTGCTGACACTCTTTGAGGCGCGCGTGGAACACGAACGCGCCGTCGACACGGCCTGTCGTCGTCGTTAGACGGCCGGACGGCCAGCTATTGCCCATAGCCAGCCGTCCACAGGCCCGCATCTACGGTGGAAGTTTGAACCACCTCAAATAGATTTACTAATTTAGCTCATTTAGTCACCTTAAAGAGTAATAAGAAAGAAACTAGACACACCGTCTACCCCTACACAGTAGACTCATCGGTCTGGCAACAAATTGAGGTCTGTGAACCTATTGAGCGGAACATGACAGTATCGACTCTCGCACCTATTATCCTTCAGACGCCATTCGGGCTCTCTCGTACTCGTAGCATCACTGAAGTCATCTATGCTAGCGTCAGCTAACACGCACTGCTATATCGAGGGACCCGAAAAAGAGTCCTGAACATACATTTATTATAGACGATGCCTATTTTAAACTTACACGTCTTCGCACTGCTCCGCTCGTCCGGGCCCCGCTTCAAGGTGAATTTTGAGAGGAGGCAGTACAGTAAGGGCAGATATTTGAATTGCTGTGACTACACGAAAAGGTTCTAAAGAGACTGTCTTTCACTTTTTAAATAATACGTATTCCATAATTTTGTGCAAAATGGTATGGTTTCTTATGAAAGACTTGATCGCATCTTAATATGATGGGAAACTACTTTTCACGCTATAAAAACTGAAAAGGCTATATGAATTAAATCTGGCTCCTATTGATACTTCTCACTAAATATGATGTCTATGAAGCCTAACAAAACACTAACAAATCTGACCAATTTTAACAAAACAAACTTTCTACTTTCCTGGTACCTTCCATAACTTCCAGAACAAAACTTTGATAGTACAGAACAGTGTACTCACACGTACAGATTCTTCTAACTAAATTAAAGCTAAGTTTTGCCCAGCAACATCATATAGTGTATTGCTAGCCTTTTAAATTAGCTTGTATAGGGTCGGTAGCATTACTTTGACCGCCAGACAACCTTGAGCGAGTGATCATTCAAATTCGTTCGTGAATTTATTCATACCTATTAATATTTAGTGAGAGTAATGTCCTTATGTCCTTTTGGCGAAGTAAACGCTATCCGTTGTTAAAAGTAAAGAATAAACTGATGATGTACACTGTAGATGGATGAGTAAAGTTCAAGTTTCTACGGGCAATCTTATTCTTGGAAAAATACTTATTTAGCTGCATCTGATTAGACTGGAAGCCATCCAATCAGAGTAGCCTCGCAAAAGTCTGGGCAGATAATGATGAGACGTGTCTATTTATGTGAACGGATTTTAAAACGGTCTTCATAATCATTTAGAACTTTTTTCTAGACAAGGGACTAACAATACGGTTCGCCCTTATGGCAAGCAGACGGTTCAGAAACCCTTACAACATGATGATTAGTAGGTTATAAGGGAAAATAAGTTCTACAAACTTGTTAGGAGCAGACCCTCTTTCTTTGTCTTTTGCTACGCGCGGTACTGGAACTCGAAACTAAGTCACGGCAAAATAAGCTCACAGTACTACAAAGAAAGAGGGTAGACAGATTTGTCTGCTCCTAACAACTTTTTCCATTCACCCGCATTCGCCAGTCAACCCGCGATGATGGTGCTTGCAACAGCGTCGAAATATCGGGAGCTCAATACAAATAACAATCACGAAAGATAATCCCGTAATTGACAATTTAAGTTTACTTCAAGTCCAGGAAAAAATATTTCTCAGTCGATTTGTGTCACTTTTATCATTGTTTTCATTGTTAGGTCTCTGTGATGAGTTACCAAATCAGTTCTTCAGCCATGTTGTTTTCTTCATTGATTTATTTTTCTTCGGCCGGAATGGGAAAAGTAAAGCTACTAACTTTTCCTTCCAAAGTAATGTGGCAGTCATAAAATCACCTGGACAATCTTTTACGAGCCTCGTTGGGACGCCCATCAAATAAAATCAATAGTATCCGTGTATTTATACTACTTTATTAGCTTTAGGGGTATAATGATGTCCTTGCTCTTTTTAGGACTTTGTGATGGAATTGGGAAATACTGAAGGGTTTGTTTTGTACTTAGTTTTGAGTGTTGGGTGGCAACAAAGATTATTAACTGGGTTGTGGAGGTCAGATAGGCAGTCGCTCCATGTAAAGTACTGGTATTCAGCTGCATCCGGTTAGGCTGGAAGCCGACTCCAACATAGTTGGGAAAAGGCGGGCAGATGATTATTAGTACTGTTTCTGCAGGGACGTCTAGAGCTTTAGGACTATACTCTTGTTTGAAGTATATGATGACTGTTGCTGCAGGGACATTAAATTTAATAGCTAATAACTAGAGCTATACTCTCGTTTGAAGTATACCAGGCTTTTTTTACCGATGGGGAATCATCAAATGACTCCTCCTGCTCTGGGTGGAGCAGGGAGTGTCAGACATTTACTCACTAAAACCCATCCATGATTCTTCCTCACCCTTCATGTTCCGTGGCCACAGTATCTCTTTCAATCAGTCCCGCAGCCCCGGCAGGCATCGGTCCTTGAGGAGCCATTACTTATGCTGACATCATAAAGTTGGAAATCTGTTAGAGAAAGGAGATAGTTTTTTTTGGGCCCACCTGGTCGTTGCATTTATTATTCATAATAACACCAAAAAAAAGTAACCATTTTACTATGGTTTTAAAGGAAATATTACGTAGAAATGAAAATGGAATCTTAAAATCATAATAAATAAGCTATGTTATGATATTTTTTTGCGAGTCAAATCATTCCTGTTGTGGTCAATGTCATTTGACAGCAAATACTTACGTGAATAGGGGCGTTTTTCTGTTTACTAAAAAAAGTACGGTACCTTTCCGTTGGAAATCATATGTGCTATATAATTATTATAGAATCAGAAAGAATATAAAAATAAATATTATTAAACTATGAGCATTTTTAATGCCATTTTTATAGGTTTACACTAAAATCGCATAGGTGGTTTAAACAATCAACGTGGCATGAAACGTTATAAACCCACTTTTTTGTGATTGACAGACAACTTCATTATTTTGACATTTACTTTTTCTGTTTATTTTGGTTTTCGTAAGTGTTTTTGCAGATTTTTCGCATTTATTCCGGTTAGACAATGCTAAGCTAATTAAACCACTGGAATCTAGAGGTTATAAGGAAGAAATCAATGTAAGTTTCATTATTATATGCTAGAATTTATGTGGAAAACTAATCCTCGAACAAAAAAAATTGTCTCCTTTGACAGATTAAAGTAGTTTTATGTTGTCATCTGTTCATAATGAATAAAAAAAAAACTTACCTACTAAAATTTTCCTCAGGTTCATTTTCTTTCGCTTACACTTAAGACTGTTTTCACTCTACGTGCGATCCGAGTTCGATCCGTAACCGTTGAAATACAGTACAATGCAAAAATGGAAGACGGAAGCCAGATTTTGTGCGTAAACTACCATAGAAATAGTTCTACGACTGCTTCGGACCGGCAGTCCAAGTACGTAGGACTCGATAAGATTTGGAGAGTTATTCGATAAAATGAGTTTTCGACTTCATAAAAACTCATTTTATCGAGAATAACTGTCAAATTTATCTAATCGAGTCCCATCGAATTCGTCGATTCGTATTGAACGTAGTGCGAAACCGCTCTAATGACTGCTTCCACGATGCAGTAATGGAAACCAATATATATTCTTATTCGGTTATAATTGTATATGCTAAAAAATACACTGATGCCTAAAATTAGGTTGAAAACAATGACAAATTTTAATAAGTATTTCATTTATAAACAAAAAGAACCCAGTCCCTTTTCCTCTATACTTCACTTTGACTTACAGATAATTATATTCAACTTTGAATTGAACACTCGATGCCTTTGTTCAGACAAGACTGTTCCTTTTTAATTGAATTTCGGCTTAATTACTTTAATTAAGGATCAGATTCGCTCTTTTACTTCGTCGTAAGTATATTTGTGTACTGGAATATTTTCTTTTTCCTCTTTTTCTTATTAAAGCATTAATGTTGGTTTTTTATTAAGTAAGTCGGGAAGTTTTTGGCGCATTCGTTTTGTATTTCATGGACTTTTTTTCTTCCATAAAATACAAAACGAATACCCCAATAATTTCTAGTCTTGAGTTTATTGTGCCCAATACTGATCAGCTATAAGTGAATTGTATGGTGTTTTGTGATGATTACTACGTTCGTATCTGGCAGGATTTAGACGTGTGTTTAGACTTCTAGATAGACGCTGCTGATACAATCACACGAATTATTTTAAACCATAAAGGTTTAGAACATTAAACACTTTATGGTTCAATTTTAATTTTTAATTTAATTTAATAATTAAGTTCAAAATCGAATGCGGAAACTTTACAGTTTGTAGTAAGCTGATGCGCTGGCAACGGTACGTTCCATATACCGATCGAATATACAACGTCTATCCTATATACTTACATAATCATCAGCCTATAATGTTCCCACTGCTGGGACACAGAGTGAATGGGCTATAATCCACCGCGCGGGCTAGATGCACAGATCGCAGATGTCACATGTCTTCGAATTGTTGGTTGTAGGACATGCCGGTTTCCCTGCGATGTTTTCCTTCACCGTTTTGAGGGTAGTGGTAATTAAATAAACAACACAAAGTAATGCGCCTGTGTGGGTTCGAACCCACGGTTTACTACTCGTGAGTCGGGATCGCCAACTCTGGGCCACCACCGCTCCTTGCCTCCACTTGTCCTGTGCTACTTCCTGGTCTGTTCGAGTCTCATTCATTATTAACATACTTACTAAAACTTTCATAAAAGTATGCCTAATATGTTTACGAAAAACCAATTCAAATAAATAATAATATCACAGACACATATTGTATTCAGAAAAGTGGTTCATATTCACAGAGCTTTTTGTATGTCTTCTCTCATTTTGAATACGATACATTACGGGCCCTTACAAAGGGGGTGAGTAAGTAATCACTTTGGTAGGTTGGTAGGTACTTAGGTTGTCACCCCACAGTAAAAGTGGGACCATCTGCTGTAGTTCTCACTGTCTCACAATGATAATAATGTTTATGGGGAAGAATAGTCCTATTTCATTGTTTACACTTTCTATCTTGTTTGTATACAAGGTGTACTCTTCACGAAGCTCTTAACCAAGCATTCTGTACATCAAACTGAGTAACTCTACGAAAAATAATTGTTGGAAAACTACTTTTTTTGAGTATAAAATTTACGGTTTTACGGTAGAATTCAATATAACACACTCAAAACATTGATCTGGTGGAGTTATTTTAAAGCAAAATTAGTATTAAAATAATACTTGGGAAAACGTTGGAACTTTTTGACCCCCAAAATCTTCGCACTTGGAGCTATGATATTATCATCATCATTTCAGCCAAAAGACGTCCACTGCTGGACATAGGGCTCCCCTAAGTGTCGCCACATTGACCGGTCCCCTTCGACTAGCATTCAGGTATGGTTATGGTCTACAAAAAAAACGCAAGTACGGGGAGAATAAGTGCCTTTCGGCACCGTATAGGGTAACTTACTGTGTGAAAAGGAAAATCCCTTTATTTCCAGCTCTGCATACCCACTATATTTGATTTGCAATATTAAATATTGCAATTCAAAAAGAAGCTCCACTCTCCTTGCCAGTTTCACCTACATTTTTGTTGATTGAAGTCAGACCTTCAATGTTTTCAATACAATCTACTAGTGCATCGGAGAGTGAGATAGAGTTGTGTATCCCTTTAAAGCCGAGAAAATTATTGTAAGCCGAGAAAGCAATCCACTTAGACATCTGCGCTCTCCGGATATTACGTTTGTATCGGATGGTGACTCCCCCAACGGTGTTTCCTTCAGCCAACCACCTTGGCCGCAAATATTGTTGGCTATGGAGGTTTCAGCTCAACCTAATAATAATTGAAATTACTTGTGTATTCTACTACAACAAATCGTGACTTATGTCTTTATTTAAAGACATAAGTCACGATTTGTTGTAGTTATAAATAAAAAATAAAATTCATTTAATTCAGGTCATTGACCCATATTAGACACAAAAACAATAGTATACAAAACGCTTGCTAGATGATTGACAAATAAATAAATAAAGTTAATTCAATGACAAAAATAATTAAAATATCAGAAATAAATGTCAGATCAAATCAATAAATGTCAATGGTACAAAACACAACAAAATAAAATAAAAACATTAAATTCATTAACAAATAAATACGACAATGAATTAAATTGGAGATTGTTATAGTAATAAAAATCGAGAATAAATACGTAATTCGTCTGAATCTACAAGGTGTTTTTGAATATAGCTGAAAACCAAGTACCTACTCAAATAAGGGATGAGATTTCATGATTTTTTCGATAGTACAGTTGTCTGAAATCGCTAACTCGTCTTGAGCAAGCGTCACCACGCATTGATCACGCATTGATCACCATATATGCTCATGCCTTCTCTGTTGAGTAGAGGCCTTTGCCCACCAGTGGGACAGTAATAGGCTGGTTTTATTATAAAGGGTGTAAAACAGCTCTTCACGAAGCCGAAAGGCACTTATTCTCCCCATCATTGCGATATTTTTTTTTGTTCTACACCATACCTGGGAACCTTCTAGTTACGGAGATATGGGGGGTCAAAGTTACAACTTTTTGACAAGTGTTTTTTTTAAATACAAGTGGTTTTTGTAAGATATTGTCTTTTAACACCTCCACGACCCCCGTCCTATTCAATCCATCCACTAGCACAATGTTTTAAGTGCGTTACATTGAGTTCTACCACAAAACATGATTTATAACCTCAAAAAAAAAAGTGGTTTCCCAGCAATAATTTTTACGTAAAGTTACTTAGTTTGATGTACAGAATGCTTGGTTAACGGCTTTGTGATGAGGTGGTTTACACCCTGTATAACAAGTTGTTAATACTGAGTACAATAACCTTCTCTCCAGATTTTCAGTTACTACAATTAACTGGTAGAATTGTACGTTATTAACCAATAAACACATGAAACATTGGATGCGTCGTGTTTCAGCCCACGGGGATAGCGGAACGATAGAAAGCTACAATACTCGTAATAATATATTTTTCATCCCCCCATCTCGGAAAGAGTATTTTTGCTCTTCGATATCTGAGTGCAAAAGCCGCTTTTATCGTCTTGAGGGTAAAATAAATTTGAATTTAGAACATCATCTGCAGTAAGCATGTGAATTCAAAACATCATTAAACCTATTTACTTCTACAACCTTGTACCTCTATGGTGCCGAATTTAACATACAATTTTTTTTTCATTTGTTAAGAACTCAGACTTGGAACCTTCTTGGTGTGCTTTTTTAATATGTTTTGCGCGCGCCTTTTTCTTTTCAAGCCTTTTTTTTTTCTTGTCATAGGTTAAAAACAAGGAACCCAACTTAAAAACAAGTGAAAAACCTAAAATGACCACTCATTATCTAGCGACGAGGGTGTTTATTTGACGCCAACAGAATTAACTGAATTTGTTAAAAATGCGCATTTTTTTGCGTTTATTCATTTCCTCGCTGAGGTGGGATGAAAAGTTATGTGTTGCACTCGAGTGAAAAGATTTTCCACCTCGTGCTAGTTTGATTCCCTCGCTAACGCCCAAGATTCTAAGAATTTTAGAATCTTTCGCTTGCTCGGTCATCAAAATTGAGCACGCGGTTAAAAAACAACTTTGCACTCTTGTATAACAAATAACTATTTACTAGTACTAATGTAATATTAGGTTGTACGTATGTAATGTAAACAGGTTTTATTTAAGTTTGTATGTAGGGAGTAATCTCCGGAACTAACGATTCAATTTTATAAAATACTTTCACTGGCAAAAAGCTACGTTATTCGTAGGTGGCTATAAATAAGCATGACAACAGTATCAAAAAATTGCAAATCTAGTTAGTCCGTCAGTTAGATTATTGAAAAATAATGGACACGAATTTTTTGTTTTGTAAATCAATGGATATTGACAAATGTAAACGCATCAAAACTCGGGAGTGGGGGCTCGTGACGTCATAACTTGCTTAAAATTATACCAAGGCGTGACGTGATGACAATTTTAAAAGCGTCGCATCTACGTCAATTTTGGTTTACATAAAAAATTGTTGATGTCAAATATTTGTTAATAATTAGATTATTAACAAACTAATTATTATTTTTTGTCGTCTCCCCTATTATCCCTTGATAAACATAAAGCAGTAAATAGTGAAGAGGCAGCAGACCAAACAAAACGAAAACATTTCTCCAGAAATTACAACGTTCTAGCATTGGAAATACGGGAAATTCACATCTAGCAAAGACTTCGATGGCCGCATAAATTCGGCACAGTATTCAACGACGCTCCCATTTCCAATATTCGGCTACTCGATGTAGACCGATTAAATTTTCAATTAAAATGCATCGCGCAACACATGGGTTAGCATTGTTCATTGTCGCATGAAATGTTCCACTTAACTATTTAATGCATTGTTTCGGCATTGGCTTGGAGATCGTTTACAGTTTATGTTTGAGTTAAAGCGATTACATGAGCTAAACGCGAGTTTTATAATGACTAAAAGCATATGATTCACTGCTATAAACAAGACCAGAAAAATATATGATATTCTTCAGGAGATATGCTAGCATGATACTGTTTTGAAAACATAATACAATTAATCTGGCTCGATAAAAAGAAATCACGAACTTATCTCTAAAAATATCTTTTAAACAATAAAAAACATACTAATATGCATGCGATCATTCTGATATTTTTTGGCAAATAATTCTACAAGCAATATATTAGCTAAAAAACTAAAACAGTATCATCTGTTTTAGTTTTTTAATCCAATCGTAAGTTTTTTTGTAAATCGATCGAAACCACTCATTTCGCGCTATTTGGCCCGCAGTGGCTGACGTAACAACCACTTTGTAGTGCAAGCTGATTAGAACTTTATTCTAACAGCATTTCAAACGAAGTTTGAACCACCACAAATAGAGTTGCTAATTTAGCTGGTCTAAGCGCCTTAAGTACATTTTATTTTGTATTTTTGATGAAGGGTGGTATGTAGGCTCGCGGTTTGCTTTCGTGTGACCTAGGAGCATTTAAAACTTTTCCGTGTACAATTAGCAAAATTTTAAAGCGATTTTTTGATCTTGATATAATGGTTTTTACTTTGAGATAAGATTTATATCGTATCGCATTTAGGATGAGGTCCTGGGTTTGATTCACAGGTCGAGTAAAATGTTATTGGGATTTTTCAGGAATTTTTCAGTAGCCACGGAGTTAAGATTTGCGCCCGGTTGATGGCAATAGGCTTGCTCCCTATTACAAGGGATTTAAACATAACTGGCGGAATGTGGGTGTACATCTGCCTAAGCCTTTAGGGATAGCAGGCGTGATGTTTTAAATTATTTTTTTTAATAAATTAATTAAACTAAATTAAGACTTAAGTAATAAATTAAATTTTAAATTAAATTAAATTTCTTCAATGGCTTATAACAGGTTACAGACAAGTGTGAGATCCGGGCTCCAGAGCTGGGTTAGAGTACCTGTATTTGAGGAGCCAGTGACCACTCACTAGCATGTTCGTTTAAACATAAAACGTGAATCAGTACAATAAGAGAAAATTATTTGTAAAAGTAGCTACGTGTGTATAGGTATGTCACCGTAAAATTGTCAAACACGTTATATTGCATAATAACTAGAGATTGTAAACTCTCGAAATAATGCGAAACGAACATACTGCTTACAATAAAACGCATTATTTTTCATGAAATGCATGCGATGATAGTCAACTCACGCGGTGTTGAGGGAAGGAGGGGTCCCCCTTGCCCGATGGTACCACTCTCATGAAAAGATAACGTACCATTCCTGAGAAATACCGCCGATCCATATAATTCCCGATACGATTCATATAATTTAACCTTAAAACACTTTTTATTAGGGGAATAAAAAGTGTTGCGAAGCGGGGCTCCGTCGACTATAGTCGACGGAGCCCCGCTTCGCTCCCCTATTTCCAAGTGCAGGGTTTAAAGGAACCTAACTAACCTTACGGGGGGTGGGGGGTGCCCCAAGTCCTGATTATGGGGGCAGAGAGAGATACTTCCGTATTTTCAGTTGACAATATTTCTAGAGTTTACAATATCGCTAGAGAGATTACAATCTAACGTGTTTGACAATTTTACGGTGACATGTAAATTTTTATTGTTCGTGACTGTACGTAACAAAATAAATTATTTTCCATCTATCTATTGGAAATAAAATTTATATTGCATGAAGAAATTATAAATAAATATCGCTGGACATTACACACAGCGCCGTCTAGTGCCACACTAAGCAAGGCTTGTATCGTGGTCACCAGATAGTTGATATATTACATATATACTTTTTGTTTGTAAATACATGTATGTAAACTTATAATAAATATAAACATCCATGACTCGGAAACAAATGTCCATGCTCATCACACAAACATTTGCTCCTACCGGGATTCGAACCCGGGACCCTAAGAACGTAAGGCAGCCTCACTACCGCTGCGCCATTTGGGTCGTCAAATCAACAAACCACTTTTCGTTAAGTACTGAAAAAGCGAAATTCTGTGTATTGTTGATAATATAATTTTACGAAGCTTCAATAAACTACTCCACGCAAAATTGCCTTTAATGCTCTTGAATCTCTGATGATTTACAGTACCTACCATTTAATTTATAGCCGAATTCATAATATTTTATCGTAATTTTCATCATCAATTGATTTAATGGGCTATGTAATGACAACAATCAATGTTATTTATGATGAGATTTAAATTACTGTTGAATAACCCGTAGTAGTAGTGTTACCTACGACCACAAGGCCATTTATATCTACTTTTTTTCTTCTATATTTCCAAATCAATATTATAGAGAGATAAAAACTTGTTTGTGGTAAGTTTGTATATAGGGTACCATCTCCAGAACTACTGATCCGTTTCTAAAAAATCTTTCAGTTATGGAAAGCTACGTTATCAAGGATTAAAGCCTTTTATATTTTCCGACTGTAAGAAAAGCAAAGATGCTAGCAAAAACAATTAGTGTACAATATGAAAAGATGAGCCAAAAGACGAATTAATATCCCCGGATGATTAGACAGGGTGTTGTGGATGTAATCATACACCCACATTTTGGCAGTTATGTTTAATAATAATAATCATAATATATCATTTAATTCGGGTAACAAAAGACCCATATTACATACACCTTACAGACATACATATTTATAAAAAACCACTAAACATTAATAAACTATTACACATGAGGAGACGGCGTCATGCTGCGCTGCGTGGTGTCGCGTAGCCTTCCGCGGAATCGCCGAAATATGACACCCTTCGGCCAAAACTCTTCCTTGAGGAGGGTCTCAATATGATGAGTCGGAACTCGCACCATGAACGACTTAAAATTTGTGTTGTGGCGCGACGCCAACCTCTCAACCTTCAAGGTCCAGCTGGTCTTCACTCGGACATACTCCACGATCTCCTCAACCTTCGTGGTGTGATGTAGCCGGGACACTTCGAGCTGCGTCGTCGGTATCGCCGGACGCAGCAGCATATTGGGTCCTGCCAGCGCGGACTCGCACTGGTTCCGACTAGGTGGTTTCTTCCTCTTCTTCTTTTCCACCATCACAAAGCCATCCTTGTCACACGTGGCCGTTGCTGGGCCTTGGTGTTTTGAACCCCATTTGTTAATGCCCATGTAATAGGAGGTGACCATATTGTCATACTCCGTGCCTCATCATCATCATCAGCCTATTAATGTTCCAAATGCTGGGACACAGTCTCTACGAGTGAAAATGGGCTATAATCCACCACTCATGCCCAGTGCGGATGGGTAGATGTCACTGTCTTCGAATTTTTTGGTTCTAGGACATGCCGGTTTCCTCACGATGTTTTCCTTCACCGTCTTGAGAGCAGTGGTGATGAAATAAATTGTACAAAGTAATGCGCCTGCCTGGGTTCAAACCCAGGACTTAATGATCGTGTTCGACTTACTCCGTGACTGTTACTGAGAAATTCCTGATGGTACCAACTTACACTTTACAGCCCACTTAGGTCCTTAATCACCGAGAAGATAACAGTCTGATTGATTATTGTTGAGATAAGAAAATTTAACTCTGGCTATATTATTATAATATTGTCTATGCGCTCCTGTTTACCATAGATTATCTGTCAACTTTGTGTTCTGCTTTTAATGTGCACCGATTTAATAAAGTCTAAAATTTATCAAGAAAACATTGTTTCTTTCGAAAATTCGCCCAATAAATCATCAGGTTATGGGCCCAGGATACTCTGCAAGAAAAAGTACGAAAGAAAACGGCAAAGAAAAAGTTGTCGAGAATTAGAAAGTTAGAAACCGAATACTTAACCTCAAAATGGATCCCACGCGCTCCATGAATTTGGAAAAATTTGATGGAAATAATTTCAGACAATGGAAGTTCCAGATCAAATGTGCGTTAAAGGCGAAGGGAATCGATATTTCGTTACCGAAACCAGAAACAAACTTAAATGAATGGTTGAAGAATGATGGTATGGCGATGTATGTCATAACCTCTTCGATGGACTTCAAACAAATTACATTGATAGAAAACTGCGAAACCGCCAAAGAAATAATGACAAAACTCGAATCAATATATGAACAAAAGAGTGAACTGTGTAAAATGCTGATTCATGAAAAATTTTACCAATATAAAATGTCTGCGAATGATAGTGTAGCACAACATATCTCCAAAGTAGAAACATTGGCTAAACAATTGAAAGAGAGTGGCGAGAGTGTTAGCGAAATGGCCATCATCACAAAAATACTTGGAACATTGCCCCTGAAATATAGATCAGTCCGTCAAGCATGGATGTCTTTAGATCCTGCGAAGCAAACATTGAATAATTTGACTGCTCGTCTATTGGATGAAGAAGCAAGTTTAGCTTCTGTGGAAGAACAAGAAACAGCTCTTCTTGTTTCTAACAAGGCATGGAAGAATCAGTCAAAACAAAACGAGCCTAAGGCCAGTGGAAGTCGTACTAATGAAAACAAAACTACTAAACATAGATTTGAATGTTATAACTGTGGCAAACGTGGACATTTTTCCAAAGAATGCCGCTTTCCAAAGAAATCCAAGGCTAGAAATTCTCAACAAGGAAGTACAGATATGTTGGCATTTAATGTAGAAGACATGTTATGTAATGCTGAAGAAGACAGCTGGATCATGGACAGTGGTGCCTCCGCACACATGACATTCAGAAAGGATTTCTTTTGTGAACTAACCGATTGCAATGAGAAATCATTAACATTAGGAAATAAACAATCTGTGGAGGTATCTGGTATCGGAAAAGTGTTAATAAAGAGATATGTTGATGGACAGTGGGAGACTAGTGAACTGCTTGGTGTATTGTACGTCCCAAGTTTGAGAAGAAATTTATTCTCAGAAGGTGTAATAATCAGAAAATGTTATACCATTGTAAAAAAAGATTCAAGTGCCTTAATCTACAAAGACAATAAAGTAGTAATGAGTGCAAAAATCACAGAAAACAATTTGTATGAGTTAAAGATAAAAACAGTAGTCCCAGAGAATTGTAACTTGGTACAAAATGAAAAAACAACCGATATTAAAATATGGCATGAACGCCTGGGACATATTAACCTACAACAAATTAAGAACATGTGTGCCAATAGTGTGGTTGAAGGCTTGAAAATTGATGATAAGGTTCTAAATGACTTTGTTTGTGAGGCATGTGCATACGGGAAGCAATGCAGATTCCCATTTCATAAATCTGTACGGGGAAAACTACAGCCAGGTGACTTGGTGTATAGTGACGTCTGTGGTCCAATGAGTTACACATCAATTCAAGGTATGAAATACTTTGTATTATTTAAAGATGCAGCTACCAGCTACAGACATATATATTTTATTAAAAACAAAAGTGACACAATGGAAATATTCAAGAAATATAATAGTATTGTTAAAAATAAATATATGCACAGTGTCAGAATATTGCATACAGACAATGGAAAAGAATATGTTAACAAAGTTTTCAAAGAATATTTGGACAAAGAGGGGATAGTTCATGAGCTTACTGCTCCGTACACACCAGAGCAAAATGGACGTGCAGAGAGAGAGAATAGAACCATAGTAGAGAGTGCTCGATCAATGTTGTATGCAAGAGATGTACCACTAGAACTGTGGGCAGAAGCTGTAAATTGTGCAGTTTACATATTGAACAGAACATCTTCAAGTCAGACTCCAAATAAAACACCATTTGAATTATGGAATGGTACCAAGCCTCAGTTAAGCCATGTGAAGGTGTTTGGCAGTATTGGGTATGTTCATATTCCTGATCAATTGCGAACAAAACTGGATAAGAAAAGTGAGAAAATGATATTAGTTGGTTATGACAATAATAATTACAGAATGTACAACATGAATAAGAAAACAATAAAAGTGTCAAGAAATGTCATTTTTGATGAACATCAAGTTCCAGAATTAAGAAAGAATATTGCACAAATAAGTATTGATGATGGAGATGAGGTAATGAGACAGGAAAAAGAAATAGAAGTAAGTGGATTAGATAACACACTAATTGAAAATTCAACATCAGAGTCAGAAGACAGCTTGCTAAGTTGTAACAGTGATGACCCATCATATGAGCCGTCTCAAGAAATAGAAGACACTTCACATAGAAACATAACTTTGAGACCACGAAATACTAGACGTTTTGAAGCAAACCTTGTCGAGCTCTCATTGCCTCAAACATACATTGAAGCTTTAAAAAGTCCACAGAAAAATGAATGGGCTAAAGCCATTAAAGAAGAATTATCAGCTCATAAAGAAAACAATACTTGGAGAGCAGTTGAAAGATCTGGTCAGAGAACTCTTACAACAAAGTGGGTTTTTGCGATCAAGAAGAATGAGGATAATCAAGTACGTTATAAGGCTCGATTGTGTGCACGCGGGTTCAATCAAATAAAAGATGTTGACTATCAAGAAATTTTCTCTCCAACAACAAGGTATGACTCTATAAGAATTATTCTTTCTGTTGCAGCAAAGTATAAGTTGGAAATTCAACAGTTTGACGTAAAAACTGCCTTTTTGAATGGGTACCTTGAAGAAAATATATTTATAGAAGTACCTGAAGGTGTATCATTAGACAAGAATTATGTATTAAAATTAAACAAATCTCTGTATGGGTTGAAACAGGCTTCTCGTTGCTGGAACAAAAGGTTCACCAATTTTTTATTAAAACATGGTTTTGTACAATCTCAGGCTGATAATTGTATATATATAGGTAATTTTGATGAGATTAAAGTATTTCTGATAATTTATGTTGACGATGCTCTTGTAGTATCCTCAAGTAAACTACTTATTAAAGAAATAATGCAATATTTAAAACAAGAGTTTAAAATCAAAGAATTAAATTTAAAATATTTTGTGGGCATGGAAATAAAAAGAATAAATAATAATATCTGTATTCATCAAGGGGATTATATTGAACAGATAATTCAGAAATTTTGTATGAACAATGCCAATTCTGCTAGTACCCCAGCGGATGTCAATGTTGTTATTTCAAAGAATTTAGATGAAAACATTGTTAATTTTCCCTATAGAGAAGCTATAGGCTCCCTACTTTTTTTGTCTTCTGTATCTAGGCCGGACATCTCATTTGCTGTGAATGTATTAAGCAGATATGTAAACAATCCAAGTCAGCAACATGTGAATGCTGTGAAACGTATCATTCGATACTTAAGTTATTCTAAACATTTGTGTATAAAGTATGGAGAAAGCAATGATCTAATTGGTTTTTCAGATTCTGATTTCGCAAGTGACATAGATACGCGTAAGTCTACAACAGGCTATATTTTTAAAATGAACGATGGTCCAATTACATGGTCTAGTCAAAAACAAAAAACCGTTGCTCTCTCCACCACTGAAGCCGAATTTGTGGCTGCCTGTGAGGCTTCAAAAGAAATCCTATGGTTGCAGCAATTAATGTTAGAATTAGGTGAAAGTTCTAAGTGTATTACACTATATGTAGATAATCAGAGTGCAATAAAATTAATTAATAACCCTGTTTATCACAAGAGAACCAAACACATAGATGTTAAGTATAATTTCATTAGAGAAAAGGTTGAGTCGGGTCTAATCAAAATTAATTATGTTCCAAGTAAATGCCAATTAGCAGATATTATGACTAAACCATTGCCCACTCAAACTTTTACCTATTTAAGGGATCAGATTATGTATAGTTAGTTATTTTTAACCGTGTTAAATTTTAGTGGGAGTGTTGAGATAAGAAAATTTAACTCTGGCTATATTATTATAATATTGTCTATGCGCTCCTGTTTACCATAGATTATCTGTCAACTTTGTGTTCTGCTTTTAATGTGCACCGATTTAATAAAGTCTAAAATTTATCAAGAAAACATTGTTTCTTTCGAAAATTCGCCCAATAAATCATCAATTATCTAGAAACAGCTGTCAATGTGACATGTTCCCATGCAAAAATGTGTTTTAAACAGGTGTTTTTAGATAATCGTCTGTCATGTTTTTGGTGAAAATGGACCTTATCATGTTGCAATCGACAAATGTTTTGTTCATCTGTCATTGAATCGACAAAATGACAGATGAAGAAAAGATTTGCCGATTCGCTTTCGTTTCTACGGTGGTCATACTACTAACGCGGGCAGCACTACGGAGCTAAATCTGCTATTTGTAGTGGTTCAAACTACGTTTGAAATATTGTTAAATTAGTATAAATTTCTGATCAGCTTGCACTACAAAGTGGTTGTTACGTCAGTCACTGCGGGCCGAAGAGTGCTAAATGACTGGTTTTGATCGATTTACAAAAGAAATATTGATTGGACTAAAAAAATAAAAGATTAAGATGCTAATATGTTGCTTGTAGAATTATTTGCCAAAAAAATCAGAATGATTGCAGGTATTTAATAGTATGGTTTTTCGTTGAAAGTAAATTTTTGGAGATAAGTTCGTGATTTTTATCGAGCAAAATTAATTGTATTATGTTTTCAAAACACTATCATACTAGCATATATCCTGAAAAACATAAATATTTTTCTGGTTTTATTTATTGCAGTGAATATATACTTTTAGGCATTATAAAGCTCGCGTTTAGCTGTAGCCGCCTTAACTTAAGTATTTTGTGCACATAAATAAATAAATAAATGAATAAACACTTTGTCCGACCTGGAAATCGAACCCAGGACCTCGTGCTCAGTAGTTGCGCTTGCGACCACTAGCTAGATACCACGCAGTTAATAAATTATTGTGTTTCATAATTAAGTTATTAAATGAACCAAATTGCCAATCGACTGTTGTCTCTGACTGTATTGTTGTCGAGTGAAAAAGATTTCAAGTATATCTGTAAATTAAAAAAAAAAAAAAACGCTGGACATTAACACACAGCGCCACCTAGTGCCACACTAAGCAAAGCTTGTGTCGTGGACACTAGGTAGTTGATAAATACATACTTATTATACATACAAACATCCATGACTCGGAAACAAATGTCCATGCTCATCACATAAACATTTGCTCCTACTGGGATTCGAACCCAGGACTCTAAGAACGGCAACGTCACTACCACTACGCCATTCGGGTCTATTATCTACGAGTATTTCAATAAGACTGTGTCTAATTATTGTAGATAAGTCAACACATGATTTAAACAGCTGATGGAATTGTTTAACGAGCCTTATCGTAATTAAATACTTCACCTAATGATTATTTGGTTAGCAAGTCAGCATACATAAACGATAACATAACATATTTTTTCTTTAATCTATATATAATGCCTACATTGTAAATGTAAATTTATTTTCTGAGACAGGTCAGGACCTAAAATTATAGATGCGATACAGGTATAACAAAAAAAAAACATACATGGGTCACGATTGCATACTGAATTGAGATTAGAGAATTGACATACTCATAATGGCAGACATAAGTGATTAAGGTTACGTTATAGCAGCGCATTGCAGAATGTCCAATTCGCAAAATGTCCAGTTTGTAAAATGTCCATTTCGCAAAATGTCCAGTTTGTAAAAGGTCCATTTTGCAAAATGTCCATTTGGCAAAATTCGCCTGCACTTGTCCCATGTTCCTTGGGGTCGGCGCAACACGATTTTTTCCTTCATTCTCCTTTGTGAACCTCCTATCATTTATTTCTTTATCTGTCATATCATAGTGTAAAAAGACCATACTGAAACCGAAATGCAATTGTCCTCCTCGAAATTGTTTTATTTTTTGTTTATCCTGCTATCAATCATTTTATTATCAGGCAACTCTAAGGCCCATAGATAAAATACTTATGTATTTTTAATTTCAATAACCAAAAAAAGCTATCATGTGTGTGTGTGTTTATGTCCATGCATTCCCGACCCTTTTAGTTACATAGATATTGGGGGTCAACGTTCCATTTATTCCAAAACTTTATAAAATGTTGTTTCAATCCTACTTTATTACTTCTCTGACAAATGTGCTATTCAATTAAACCAATATCCGTTTTACCAATCATAAACCGTGTTTGCTTGTTTGGCGGTTTTGTAAAGGGTCACACAGACTTTACAAATAAATCCAAAAGGCTTAGCTAACTTTTAATAAAGTCTATAATTTCAAATATTTCAAGCATACAACTGTACAATTTACTGTCCATACTCTTTTAGCAAATTTTCCCAGAATTGTATTTCGTCCTTTTCAGGTACCACACCTGGCGTTAGCACGTTTCCAATGTTTAGGTAATCTTGTTTCTCTAGGGTGTATGGCGCCCATTTTGCACCCAGGGAGTCATCGGGAGTCGGGTTCCTGAAATTGTAACAGTAATGATTAGTTATATTTATCAGCAGTGATACCCTAATGCTGTGATCTTCGGATTACCAAGTCAAACGTCTCGAGATTTTTTGGATACACGAGCGTATTGTATAATTATAACTTGTTTCGATGTTGGAAAACATCGTTAAGGAAACTAACATGCCTGAAAGATATTTCTCAACGGCATGGAAAACCAAGTCTGGAAAACCAACGCCTATGGGCGGCATAAAACTTTAACACCAGGTTCGGCGCCAACTAGGCTCTCTAATAAAATTCACAAAATTCTATCTGTTCATCAACTAATCTAACACGACTTTAAAATAACTGTTCAGGGCTGGCAGTCTCGACACAGATAACGACAAAATCGCTAACTTTCGAGCGCTGATTACTAACAAATAAAGTTTGTTGCAATAATTATGCTTACGAGAAATGCGTCTAGGATGTAGAGACTTTCATTATTCGCAAGCATCATTATTGCAACCGAATTCATTTGTTAGTAATCAGCGATCGAAAGTTAGCGATTTTGTCGTTACCTCTGTCGAGACTGCCAGCCCTGGATTGGCTACTTCACCAGTCATATACTGCAACAGAGGGTCTGTTGCAGGTTTTGGCGTAATTGGTCTACAACACAGCCACATCATACACATACACATCATACACATACACACACTCATGCACAAACACACACACACTCACAAGCACACGCATACTTTCACATACACACACACAAGCACACGCATACTTTCACATACACACACACCTACATCACGTAAGTCATTATTCTGAATTGTTTTGTTTTGTTCTCACATTACTTTGTACTTTTATTTCTATTTTGTTAACTTATTCTTTATTTGTTTACCAACCTTTAAAATTAAACATTGGTACTTAACAATGATACTGTAAAATGCTTTCGAGTGGAAACCTGGTGACCTGTAATACACGTGTTTTCACTAACTACCACAGGCACCAGTGATTCACGACCATGTAATGTGTTGTTTTTGCCAATAAATACATTTATTGTTTTTTGTTTTAAGGCTTAAATACGAAGCCAATGTTTCACAGTATACTACCTTATTGTCTTTCTAATTGTAAATTCAAACAAAAGTTGCCAAATTTAATCTTCTGTTCGGAAAAAATACAAGCTTAAAGAAAATATCTAGAAGGATTTACTTATATTAAGTTATAGTGAAGACTTACCCATATTTAGCAAAGTTGGTCCAAAGTTTAGTTACTCTGTCAATAAGTTGGAAAGTTGCAGAACTGGTATCCACCTTGGTATTTGTCAATTTAGCGTTAAATAGATACATCAAATCATCGGCATGGGCAGTAACTGGTTTACTTCCAACCAGTGGACCAAGTCCCCGTACATGAACGATAACATTTCTCTCAGATACACAAGAGAATTTATAGACATAAAACTTGTTTTTCTTTTTAGGAGCTGCTAGTTTAACCCACTGAATTGCAGCAAACACGAACATCCACATTGAAAGGAACTGCGCCCATTTTTCCCAGTCTTCGGGGATCTTGATCTGGTCCCCAAAATAAAACTTCCTGATCTTCGCTCCCATTTCTAGTTGCTGATGCATCGGCAATTTGTATGAGAGGGCTTTAGGAAGAAACAGTTCTGGGAAGTTTTTCGCTGCTTCTAATACCTTGTTGACACCCTCCACGCTTGCCAAACCAATAATACCTTCATCTGATGTAAACCCGGTCATAATGTCCACTCCTTCATGAACACCATTGGATACAACATCAACCATGTCTCCATAAAAAAATCTCTCTTGACCAAAATCTTTTTCATCCACAATACTGAAGAAAATTTCTACGCCACCATGTTGTAGCTCGGATAACGTGAGAGGTACTTTTGCATCGATTAGTTTTTCAACCGGTTGATTTTTAAAGAAATTGTATAATTCCTTGTCGTCCTCTGAGGAGCATCCCAGTTTTCTCGCTAATGCTAAGCCTCTGTCGCGAGGTCTTATAGCTTGTGCCCAATCACAAAGAGTAGCACCACTTTGAGCGATGGCTCTCTTGAATAAGCCCTTAGACATAGGAGATATTAAGTGGTAACTAATACTAGCCCCTCCAGCACTTTCTCCAAAGATTGTTACATTTTTGGGATCACCACCGAAGTTGGTTATATTTTTACTGACCCATCTCAGGGCTTGTACTTGGTCCTTCATGCCAGCGTTACCGGGTATTTCTGGTGTGTCAAGGGAAAGAAAACCAAGTACTTCAAGTCTGTAGTTGATCGTGACGACAACAACTCCTTGTCTCAATAGGAACTCGGGACCATAGAAGTCATCATCACCACCACCACAGATGAAACCACCTCCGTGTATCCATACCATGACAGGTAGAGGAGTCTTTGGTTTGACGTCTGGTGTGTATACGTTAAGATATAAGCAGTCTTCTGCCCCTAAAATTCCACCGTTTGCGAATATATCGTTTTGGTAACATTTCGATCCAAATTCCTTGGCGGGGCGAACTCCTTCCCATGGCTTTGGTGGCTGCGGTGCCTGTCAGTGAATAAAACCATTAAGTTATGTTTTATAGAACAAAGTGTAAGGTCAAGTTTAATTAGACTAAAATTTCTACAACATGTTATTGTAACGATCAGAGAACAAGTTTTAAGTTTTTTTGGTAATGTACAAGGAATGAAAGTCCTACGTGTAAATAATGGTTTTATCAAACATAATAGTACAAGCTTTATTGCAAGGGAGTACTTTTTTTGCCGGATCTAGTTGACAGAACTGATACATTATTGTAAACTAACTTTGGTCACAAAGTAAATCTAACAAGTAATAAATGAATATTCAAACAATATTCATTCTGATAACAATAAATAAAAGTTGTTACTAAGCTAAAACGATTACGTCGAACGTCACGTACTGACGATAGTTATTATATAGATATACTTAACTTATTTGCATGAACACGATATATGTATATATTAATTTGATTATTATTTATTTATTTTTATCAGAAGTGAGAAGAATGCAAGAGAATAAAGAAGAAAGGAAAAATTCTCTATTCCATCACTTTGGTGCCACCAGAGGACTTTAAGAACTTGGTTTTCGTGGCTAAAAAGTAGAAGAACAATATCATAGAGTACCTCGGATACTTGGAGAGGGTAGCAATTTTCAAACTAAGCATCACAGAGGTACATAGTTTGACCATTGTCCAAGCTTATGCGCTTACATCGTCACACAGAGAACTGAAACTGGACAGACTTTTATGATGTACTTAACAAAGCGTGCGGAGAAAATTGTAGCACCCATTACTGGTGACTTTCAAGCTAAGGTAGGGACGAAACAAGAGCTAAATAACCCAGAAATTCTCGGTCCACATAGCCTCGGAACCAGAAATGATCCAGGAATTGCCCTCATCCAAGGGCCAAGGGTTCAGAATAATGAACAGTTTTTAGTTTTTATGGACATGGGTCTCGCCAGATGGGAGAAAAGCCAGAAAGAGAACAAAGAATTCAATCGATTTTGTGCTTTGTATGAGGTATATTTCAAAGAGTGTCCATGGAGTTTCTTGCCCGTTCTTCTCCATAGAGATCTACGCTAGGGAATGGGCAACTACAGTACTTTCACAGTTTTTATGTCTTGTGACTGGGACTGTAGCTACTTTAAATGTTCATTTTTGTTTCGACAATTCAAAAGTGCCTGTAACTGGCCTACTTGAAATAAATGCTTTGATTTTGATTTTTGATTTATAATACCTGAAACCGAAGGTCTCCTAGGGGTGGCTGCGCGTAAGGGATGCCTTTGAAGTAGCTAAAGAACGTGCCACCGTACTCGTTGTGCACCAGCTCTCCCTCCAGCAAACCTTCAGTCACTCTCACTTGCACCATCTTCCACGTTTTACTGCAACGTCCACAACACTACAATGCTGCAATAATACTAACGTGTCAATCTTAAGGACTATATTAAATACAACGTTATCGAATACTTGTTTTAAACAAAAACAGACCATATTGATATGAAAGTAAGATAAAAAATTGGTTACAACTATTTTATCATTTTTGGTTGCCTCTAATTGAGATAAAAACTTAGATATATGTTTGTCTAGGTCGTTAATTGACGCATTTGTATAATGACATAAAATAGTTATTGTATTGGGCAAGTTCATACTGCAGACGGACAGTATAATTTCATATTTGAATCATTCCTTCTGCGCCGATTCCCTTTACGTCGACTCGTGAAACAAATTATTTCTATTTAAAGTTTACGCTTGACCTCGAGGTTAATTTCAAAAGTACAGATAAAACAAAAATTGAAACACTTTGGCAACTAAAATTATAACTATTTAACACAAATTATAAAATAATTCTAGGTATCTAATAGGGACAATAAGGCTATTCTCCTGAATATTGACTAAAGTCGTCTTTATCATCAATTGTTCTGTGAGCCATAGGGTAGACCAGGGACCTATAGAAATCGTTAGGGATCTGGGTTTTCTTTATAGCAATTGACTTGATTTGATGAAGATGAATTTGGCAAAATCAGCCAATTAAGCATTGTAAAACAAAATCTTCATCGAAAAATAAAAGTAGAAATCAAAGTAAATAGGCAAGAAAACCCTAAAAACCGAATGTGTGATTAAAACAGTGTGAATCGTTATTTTATAATCATCCTGATTGTATATCAACATTGTCGATAGCGATAAAAAAAACTCATGATGACGGGAATAATATAATCATAATCGAAAATGGGTGCAAAAGGAAAGGTCTTAAATAAAAAATAGTGTCCAGTAGCCATATCCCAGAGCTTGTAGCTAACTAATGGCAGCCGCTCAGGCTGATGTTTAGGTTAAGTCGTGCTTGCCTAGGTTGGTCGGTGTCGGGTGTGTGTACGACTGGCGTATACAACATTATTTTTTGTTTACACTAAACCCCAAAAAGGGGTCATTGTACTCATCATTTTGAACAACTTTTTCTATGGGACGAACCTTGAAATCGCCAAAAATAAATCAGCTGTTCCCTACATTTATGTTCGCATAACTCGTCAAAATGTAGGGAACAGCTGATTTTTTTTTCGCGATTTCAAGGTTCGTCCCATAGAAAAAGTTGTTCAAAATGATGCGTAAAATGACCCCTTTTCGGGTTTAGTGTAAACAAAAAATAATGTTATATATTGCTTTTACTGAACGTAGTTGCCGTGTCGTAGGGATAAAGTGGCGACACAGAGTTCGGATACATTTTCGTCTAACGGACATGACGACTTTTCATGCTATCATACGTAAACGGTGTGCGTCGATGTTGCGGCGATTCAGGGGTAGCCCGAACAGTATTTTAGCTACACTGGCGGATAAGGTTGACGGACCGTTTATTAGACTCCGGGCTGGCAGACATGTGCGTGCACATGTTCATGTAGCCAATTAGTGTGTTTTTAAGTTATGTTTATTTGTTTTTTACTAACATAAGATGTGTTCATACTAACACTATATGGATCAACATTCAACAGGTCTGAAATAAAAAAAATGAATTTTAATATCTCCTTCTTTTTTATGTCTATGGTTGGGGGTTTTAAAGTTAAAATCAATCTTACTTATTATTAGATCAAAAGACTGATTTATGTTAATTTAAGGGAAAAACTTACTTAGAAAATTGATCTCATATACAATTGCGTGTAAAAAATCGACTCACACCGTGCTCTTTCATTTGGAACAAGATAATTCAAAAAGTTTAGGTAACAGAAAATAACTTTAAACACCGTGTGGTAGATGAAAAGGTAAGGTATCGATAACCTTATTGGAAATTGAAGCTTAATTATTTTTTCTAACTAATCTGGCCCAAATAAAAAACGGTTTCAAAAGGACAATTTTTATTCGCCGATTAAAGAAGAATAAAAATAATACATGCAAAAAGACAACAAGAAGTCCAGTATCAGTAGCTCGCATTGCCATCCGTTGCCCTAATTGTAGCTTTCGTATGGATTTTCATGGAAATTATCAATTTTACGACGAATTCCTGAAGGATACCATCCCAAACCTCAGATATCCTTTTTGAGTTCCTGCAGCATGAGTCCTAGCCCTGACACTTTTTTAAGCTCATCCCACATGTTTTCTTTGGGATTAAGGTTAGGGCCCTTTGCTGGCCACTCCGAAACAGGAATTTCGAACTCGTGCATGCGTGAACGTCGAGCATTATCCTGCATGAGCATGGATTCTTCGCCTACAAAACCAGCGTATGGCATAACATTCTGTTTCAGCACCTCCTGAATGTAGGCAGTAAAAGTGCCAAGACGAGATCAGGTTACGAACTCAAGTTTGATTTTATTCATCCAAAAAGATACTACCCCAAACTATCCATGAACTTCTTCCAAATGCCACTCTTTCCTCAATGCAAGCTTGCGCAAATCGCTCTCCCTTTTTACGGGATACTTTCTGTGTACTTTCACATACTGTAAAATAATAACATGATTAATTATAATTTTTGAATCATCGCGTCTCAAACAGAAAATAAAACAAATGACATTTGTTTAAAAAGTTTTCGCTTGTCCTCGAGGTTAATTGAAAAATTACAAAAATTGAAACACTTTGGCAACTAAAATTATAACTATTTAACACAAATTATAAAATTATTCTAGGTATCTAACGGACAACAAGGCTATTCTCCAAAATATTGACTAAAATCGTATTTATCATCCGTAGAATAGTCAATTGTTCTGTGAGCCATAGGGTAGACCAGGGACCTATATAAATCGTGAGGGATCTGGGTTTTCTTTATAGCAATTGACTTGATTTGATGAAGATGAATTTGGCAAAATCAGCCAATTAAGCATAGCAAAACAAAATCTTCATCCAAAAAAAAATTGAAATCAAAGTAAATAGGCAAGAAAACCCTAAAAACCGAATGTGTGATTAAAACAGTGTGAATCGTTATTTTATAATCATCATGATTGTATATCAACATTGTCGATAGCGATAAAAAAACTCATGATGACGTGAATTATATAATCATTTATAATCGAAAGTGGGTGCAAAAGGAAAGGTCTTAAATAAAAAAATAGTGGCCAGTAGCCATATCCCAGAGCTTGTAGCTAACTTATGGCAGCCGCTCAGGCTGATGTTTAGGTTAAGTCGTGCTTGCCGAGGTTGGTCGATGTCGGGTGTGTGTGCGACTGGAGTATACAGGGTGTAAACCACCTCATCACAAAGCCAGAAACCAAGCCTTCTGTGCATCATACTAAGTAACTTTACGCAAAAATTATTGCTGGGAAACAACGTTATTAATAATGTTTTGGGGTAGAACTCAATGTAGCGCACTTAAAACATTGTGCTGAGGGGTGGCTTGAATAGTACGTGGGCCGTGGAGGTGTTAAAAGTCAAAATCTTGTCAAAATGTTTTAACTTTGACCCCCCATATATCCGTAACTAGAAGGTTCCCAGGTATGGTGTAGAACGAAAAAATGATCGCAGTGATGGGTAGAACAAGTGCCTTTCGGCTTCGTGAAGAGGTGTTTCACACCCTTTATATTGCTTTACTGAACTGCATGTGTAGTAGTTGCCGTGTGGTGGGGATAAAGTGGAGACACAGGGTTCCGATACATTTTCGTCTAACGAGCATATCTCCTTCTATATTATATCCATGCTTGGGGGTTTTAAAGTCACAAGACTGATTTATGTTAATTTAAGGGAAAAATTTACTTAGAAAATAATCTCATATACAATTGCGTGCAAAAAAATCGATTTCGGTATGGTTTAGAACAAAAAAAATGATCGCAATGACAGGGAGTACAATTTTTATACCCTTGACTTATGGGCCACCCGTCGTATGATGAGAGCCAAGACGGAAAAAATGAACCAAAAAAGTCACAGAATGGTCCCCAAGAAATGGAAAAGACGTCGAGGAAGACAGATGAAAAGGTGGGAGGATGATCTGCTAAAGGGAGGGAAATAGAGGAGGCCTATGTCGCAAGACAGCCTGACTTGGTAGCTGATTAGTGTTTAGTTAATTTAGTATTACTTGTTTACGTTTAAGGTCAGAGAAAATAAATGCTATTTTTATTTTTATTTCATTTTATTTTTATGGGCCACCCGTTACAATGATCGTAAACACCTTAAAGGGCTTGGATTTTTTTTGTTGGAAGCCTAGCCTGCCTAAAACCTGACAAGACGTGTTTGTAGTGATATCAGGTATCGATTGAAACACGTGTTATGCGTGTTCTGGCCAAATCAGTTGTGCTGAAGATCAAATTTAATCAGTAAATGGACTTTAATAGCTGTAATCTTGATAGCTGATATCTCGGAAACGTTACACTTTAGAACATTTTGTTACAAACAAAACTCGTGTGTGGCCGTGAAAAAAATATGGTGGAAATTTGGCCAGCCATTAAATTCAAACCCCTTCCTAATTTATTTATTTATTTATTTATTCATGTACACACAAAATACTTAAAAGGACAATATATTAACATAGAAGAGCACAAAGGTACTGCTTATTTCAAAAGAAATTTCTTTCAGCAGACCTGCGAGAGGAAAGTCTGATAAAAATTAAATTAAAACTTAAAACAAAAATATGACTATTTAATATAAACATATAACATACAAATACATACACATATTATTAAAAACAAAATAAACTACTATTCTAAATATTTACCTATAGCATACATACATATATATGTAGAATTTGTGACTGTACATCATAATTTATTTACAAAAAATCTTGATAAACCTACTTTTTTACGGTTTCGTTCAAAAAATGAAAAACAGAACCCTTATAGGATCGCTCTCTTGTCCGTCTGTCGATGTGTCACCACCGATTTTCTTAGGAACGGGTGAATCTTGCAAGCTGAAATTTGTAAACTGAGACCTATAGTTCCTTTTAGATGTATAAAATCAGGTCCTGAGTCAGCGCGATAAAAAGATATGGGCAAATTAGATTTTTACGAAAACTTGTAAGAATATATGTAAGTACTATTTCCATCTTTTTCATTTTTCGGAATATTGTCCCTTTACTCTTAAGACTTTTACGGGATCAACCAAAAGTACCCTTTAGGTTTTAGCTCGAAAACCTATATGGTAAGTTTCCGTTGGCCCCTAAACTTACGAATTAACAAACTACCTACAATATTATACCTAACCCTCGGTGCGCGAGTCCAACTTGTACTTGACCGGTTTTTTTCAATATCGTATAGCATGGAGGAACCCTAACAGGAATTAGGTCAGTGAGGCGCGAGGTCATAAAATGGGCGCAGTTGTGTCAGTGGAGGGCTCAATGCCGATAAACCACCTCTCAATGGATTTTATTAAATACGGTAGATAATTAAAGCGGATTTCAAACTACGCTATAATATAATTATACAACAATTTATTCAACAAGCATTAAAATTGGGTTGGTAGATGTCATATATCTTCGAATTTTTGGTTCTAGGACATGCCGGTTTCGTTTTTGAGAGCCGTGGTGATGAAATAAATTAAACAAAGCAATGCGCCTGCCTGGGTTCGAACCCACGTCTTACTACTCGTAAATTGGGCCCGCCACCACTGGGACACCGCTGCTATACAACATTATTTTTTGTTTACACTAAACCCGAAAAGGGGTCATTGTACTCATCATTTTGAACAACTTTTTCTATGGGACGAACCTTGAAATCGCGAAAAAAAAATCAGCTGTTCCCTACATTTTGACGAGTTATGCGAACATAAATGTAGGGAACAGCTATTTTTTTTTTCTTTTCAGGTTTAGTGTAAACAAAAAATAATGTTGTATAGCAGCGGTGTCCCAGTGGTGGCGGGCCCAATTTACGAGTAGTAAGACGTGGGTTCGAACCCAGGCAGGCGCATTGCTTTGTTTAATTTATTTCATCACCACGGCTCTCAAAAACGAAACCGGCATGTCCTAGAACCAAAAATTCGAAGATATATGACATCTACCAACCCGCACTGGGCCCGCGTGGTTGATTATAGCCCATATGCAAAATATGCGCTTTGACGTGGAGTTGCGGACACCAGCCGGTTGTTCAATACAATACAATATAGTATATGGCTCATAGCACAACAATATCGCTCACCATACATTTCTTAAGTACACGTTCACACTGTGCTATACTAAATATATATTACAAATGCTTGCGATAATATCGCGTAATGTGAACGCCATGCTATATTGTATAACATTAGGTCCTGCTTTGCTATACTATATGGCAGAATAGTATAGCGTAGTCTAAAACCACCTTAACAGTAGACTGTAGTGCTGCAGGTTTCCTTCTAGTGCTAATGATAGTAGACACTATCTTACTATCTTGTTTTATACAATTTCGGTCATTTTATGTATTTATTTATTGAAAAAAAAAAGATTCATGAGGAGCTAGTGGCTAATATAACTGCCCCTAGGGTCGATCTTTAAGTTAAGCCGTGCTTGCCCAGGTTGGGCTCTGGATGGGTGACCACCCATTACATACCGAGTTTCCTCTGTGCCTCGGAAAGCACGTTAAGCCGTTGGTCTCGGCTGTCATTTGTAGATCTTTGACAGTCGTTAGGCAGTCAGTGACCAGTCTTACCAAAGGGTATCGTATTACCCGGTACTAACTGGGTTGTGGAGGTAAGATAGGCAGTCGCTTAATAAAAACTGGTCTTCAGCTGCATCCGGTAAGACTGGAAGCCGACCCCAACATAGTTTTGAAAAGTCTAGGCAGGTAATGATTTATTGAAACTTCATGTACAGTAGCAATGCAAAGGCGGACTTAATGCCACAAGGCATTCTCAACTATCTTTGGGTTAAATAGGACAACATTTAAATAGGGTAAAAAATGCTTATTTGTATAGTTTTACAAATACACATAAAAAATAAACAAACTGCAAACTGGTTTACTATCCTTTTCTTTAAGTACAGTTATTATGTCATTTTTACACAACAGTCCTGATAATATCATTGAAGCGCTATATGAGTCATGCTACACTATAAGTTTTTTATTAAAAAGGACACGCCATTGTTGTGTGTGTATTCAAGTTTGTACTCCTAAACCCATAATGGTGCAGCAGTCGTCACAAGACATGATGATAACGACAAGTCAACATGACTTGTTATTATTTACGTGCGAGGTTACCAAAATACGATATTTTTTCGTGGCACGCCATCGGAAAATCAAATTAGGGGATTAACAAAACTGACTAGATCTACAATTACGGTGGCAATGATGTCTTTCAGACATAATGGTGTTAGTCGACTAGATCCCTAAGTCTTTAGGTGGCGAAAGTTAAAAGAATAACGTCATAACTTTAATATTCTTTATCAACATATTCTGGAGCGTATTCTCTGAAAATATATTCCCAAAACTTGAACTCTGCATCATCTGGCGCTAACCCTGTTTTTAGTTTGTTACCAATGTCTAGGTAGTCTTCTTTTTCTACTTTGTACGGATTCCATTTCACTCCAAGATCTTCATTAGGAGTTGGGTCTCTGAAAACAAGGCATTAATTAATTATTTTTAAATACCTACTACTAGTATCTAGTGTCATGCATCAAATGGCAGATTTTAGTGCCTGAACTAACCCATATTTTGCAAAGTTTGTCCAAAGATCTGTCATGTTATCGATCATTTCAAAAGTTTTAGATTTCATATCAACAGTTTGTTCAGATGCTTTACTGTTGAAAATATAAAACAAATCATCAAGGTGACAAGACAGTTCTCTACCACCTGTTACGTTGTTAAGGCCCATCAAGCGGGTTGCAATGTTTCTTTCAGATTTGCAAGTGAATTTGTAGAGATAGATACTGTTCCTTTGTGCGCACACTTTTGCCCACTTTATGATTCCATAAACAAACATTTCAAAAGCGTGGAATCGAGCCAATCGTTCCCATTCAGTATTTATGCTTCTGTCACACATATAAAACTCTTTGATCTTTTGTCCTGCCTCGATTTGAGTTTTCATCGGAGAATTCAATGCGATATGTCTCGGAGTGAAATAACTGTCGAAATCATTTGCTTGTGCTAACATTTTTATGTATTCGCCAAAGACAAATAATAGAACACCTTCGTCTCCAGTATATCCAGTTATAACTTGCACTCCTTCGTGTATACCATTTTTTAAGTGATCGGATATATTGCCATGAAAGAATACCTTGTTTACACCAAATTGTTTTTCACTAACTATGCCCAAACTTAATTCGAAGCCCGCTCGATGTTTTTCTGAGAACGAAAGTGGTAATTTTACTCCAACGAGATTGTCAACTGGTTGAGATTTGAAAAAATCATAGAGATCTCCATCATTTTCAGAGTTATATCCTAGCTGATGAGCCAACTTGACGGCTCTCAAACGGGGCTCAAACACCACCATGTTTTGGACCATGTTTTTGCCCACCAGCATGTTGTGACTCCACTCTGACAAATAGCTCTTTTGAAAAGTCCTTTAGTCATAGGTGAAACTAAATGGTAGCTCACGCTGGCTGCCCCTGCACTTTCGCCAAAGATCGTAATATTATTGGGATCTCCACCAAAGTTTGAAATGTTTTTGTTGACCCATTTTAACGCGGCAACTTGATCCTTCATGCCAGCATTGCCGGGTACTTCCTCTGTATCTAGGCAAAGGAAACCTAGCACTTCTAGTCTATAATTGATTGTGACAAGGATGACTCCTTTTCGGACGAGAAATTCTGGTCCATACATATCATCATTGCCACTTCCTGAGTAGAATCCTCCGCCGTGAATGTAGAACATTACGGGTAATGGGTTTTTAGGGTTTAGGTCCGGGGTGTAGACGTTGAGAAACAGACAGTCCTCGCTGCAATTGGGTTGGATTCTCATCAGTAAGTCGACTTGGAAGCATGCTGGACCAAACTCTTTGGCATTCCGGACACCCGTCCATGGTTTTGGGGGTTGTGGTGCCTGTAAAACGAAAAATTTGTGGTTGGTTTGGGACAACATTTATGAGAAATGGAGACTCTTTTGTTTCGTACTCGGTACTACTATAGCCTGCATAAATACAGTGTGTAAACCACATCATCACGAAGCCGTCAACCAAGCATTTTCTGTACATAAAACTAAGTAACTCACGCAAAAAATATTGCTGGTAAACGACGAATTTTTGGGGTGAAAAATTATGTTTTGTGGCATAACTCAATGTAACCCATTTAAAACATTGCATTGTGTTAATGGATGGATTAAATAGTACGAGGGTCGTAAAGGTGTTTAAAGTAAAAAAAATACCAACATAACAACAATAGAAACGTGTTTTTAAGAAAAAAAAAACTTGTCAAAAGTTGGAATTGTGACCCCCAATATCTCCGTAACTAAAAGGTTTCAAAGTAGAACAAAAAGATGATCGCAATGACAGGAAGAACAAGTGCCTTTCGGCTTCGTTAAGAGGTGTTTTACACCCATTATAGTAGAACAATTCACACTACATTTTTAAATTAATTAACTAATCTAATCCATCGGTAACAACAACGACCTACAACTGTATAGATAATGGACAATCGTGTTTTATTCGTTTTAATTTATATAGCTTCTGCTCACGGTTTTGCCTGCTTAGAGGTCAGTAGTCATCCCACGGGAGCTTATTACTTAAGTAAGATGTATCTGGTGACCTACTCGAGGTAGTGGTGCTTAAATTCAATCTGCCTGATCATCTATACTAATATTATAAAGCTGAAGAGTTCGTTTGTTTGTTTGAACGCGTAAACCGATTTTGATGATTCTTCCTTTATTTGAAAGCTGGTGCTTCCCGTGTAGTCTCATTTCAATTTGGTTAAGATCTGTTGCTGATCTTCGGAGATATTAATGGAACTCTTCAAAATTTGACTGCAAATCTGCTGTGATTGCTGCAATCGCTTGGATGTTTTTTTATACAACATCATGACAGAACATTGGAAAGGGTGTACTTCAAGGATAGTTTGATGAGTGTTTGGTTAGGTTCTGATGATGGGATCCATGACAAAGTAACGGAACTCTTCAATTCTTAGGAGCAAAGGAGAAGGGAATGACTCCATAGATTCCTGGGCCCAGGTGTTAACTGAATCAAACTTGCCTTATTTGTAAGAGGATATAAAAACAAGACCTCACTGAAAATTTTGTGAAATTTGGCTATCCAGGAACCAAGTTATATGAATTATAGTAAAAGTGAGGTTATATTATAGCATTGTAGTTTTTTTTATGTTATTTACTAAATACTTAATATTGAAGCAGTGGTGGCCGAGTAGTAACGGCGCTGACTTACGAGTTGTAGGTCTTGAGTTCAAACCCAGCCAGACGCATTACTTTGTGTAATTTATTTCATCACCATTGTTCGTAAAACGGTGAAGGAAAACATCGTGAGGAAACCGGCGTGTCTAAAATTCGAAGACATGTGACATTCACCAACCCGCAGTAAGCCCTCGAGGTGGATTACGGCCCATTCCCTTTCCCAGAGAGGGCTGAGTTCCAGCAGTGGGAAAATTAAAAGGCTGGTACGAAATACTTTTGAATGGTTGTCTAATGGTTTTATTCATGGAACGTGTGAAGTCGCCTAATATCTAATACGTTTGGCTCTCACGCGCCCTGGACAGTCGCTACAGTCGAAGACAAGTTTCTACATACATATCTTGTAACCTAGAAGCAGTAGGCACCAACCTTTTAAAAACTAAAAAAAGGGGGAAGAGGAAGTAAAATAAATCACCAACATATATGTATAAAACATGTTTTATTCATCTTCAATGATTATAAGAATATCATCCAAAAACTGTGCAGGAGGTACGATATTTTCTTCCAAGAACCACATTTTGGGCCAAGTCCCAACTTGCTTGGCATACAAAGTTCTCACTGGTTACCTGAAATAAAATAACTATTTAAATCTAAGTTAACCATAAACAAGCTTCATTACAAAGCCTAGTGCATGTTCAACCAAATCTCTACGTCCCTGCAGAGACTGAAATGGAGTCATTGGGACTCGAGGGTCACCTACACCTTTTTATGAGGAAAACAGTCAAACGGCACATTCCATAGATTGAATATTATGTCTATTTAATCAACTAATTGGCTATTGATTTAATATGTGATGTCCAATAAAAACACAAACGATAGACATGAAGCCAACATGGCTTGTTAGACTAAAAGCACGATTTGAATATGTAAAAGAAATGGGTAAAAAAACTTACAGGCTGAGATGCACGCCACTGACGAATAACTGATAAAATCGCCTCATCTTCCAAGACTCTTCTACCAATAGAGTTACTGCGACCAGTCGCAATCGTACAATTTACACAGCGATCCATGTCGTCAATATCCGATCAATAGGCGTAAACAGTTGTCCAAAACAGAGAGCCAGGTATATAGAGTAGTAAGATCCGTCAAATAGTCCGATAAAATATGCAAAGCCGAGGTTAAACAATTAAACAAGAAAAACGAGCGCACTCAGAACGAAAAAAAACGAACGAGTGAATCTGTCAGTCAGTGATTGACGCAGACGGATGTCAGACACAAGTGTTGCCGGAAGAAAAAAACGAACTAGGAATCGATTCAATCGATTCCACGAAAACTTGATAATATGCTCTTGTCACTCGATTGTCATACATATTTTCAGATTTTACCGATTTATTAATAATCGATTACTAGTAATACAGGCATTATTTAATCGATTATTTAGTTTCATTAACTTAATTTAAGTTTTCTCGCTTCCTGGGTAGAAACATGGTACCATATTTTGTGATTTCCGTTAGAAAAATATAACGGTTTTTTTAATACACATTTCAACTAGTTAACTGCTGGGCCCAGAAGTCCCCTTCTCCTTTACGATACTCGGCCAAATCTTTTATAGGCTACCCGGATATTTGAGTCACCTACGTCGCCTAACGTCGTCATTAACCGACATCAAAAAGGAGGAGGTTCTCAATTTAATGTTCCCCGATTACTCGAAGATGACTGTACCGATTTTGTTATTTATATCGTTTGAAAAAGTATACTTCCCAAGTGGCCCATAATCATCAAGTCAGGATACTGATGATGGGATCCTGGAAAAATAGAGGGAACGCTTCAAATTTTATAGACGCACAAGAAGCGATTTGGGTTGTTTTAAGGAGAATACGTTCTCACAGTGATCCCATTTCAATTTATTTATTTATTTAAACTTCATGTACAATAGTGGTACATAGGCGGACTTAATGCCACAAGGCATTCTCTACCAGTCAACCATTCAATTTGGTACAGATCTGATGAAGAACTTCAGAAATCAATAAATATAGCAAATGTACTGGGATTGCTGAAATCTTATGTCTGTCTATTATTTACACCAGTTCATATCAAAAAAATTACGCCGGTACGCTGTGAAAGGGTAAGCACATAATAATATGAACCACTAAAAATTTAAAAATAAAAACTCAAAAAAGTGACATTCTATGCCACAAAAGCGAACATAACAATAGTCATTTTTAATCTGTGAAAAACAAGAAAAGAAAATTGTACTGAATTTCATTCATCCTCTAGTGTGTGATTTAAATTTGGAATACTTACCGAAATTTATACTGAACTACATCTGTGTTTACACCATTGAGTTTGTATATGAAGCATTATACATCTTTTTGAAAAAGGAATACTCATTTATTATGCAGTTATGATTATTCAATAAAATTACGAAAACCGACGAGGCCGTATGAGCTTGATGCCTTTGCTTTTCCGACAAAAAATTATTAAAAAAAAAAAAAAAAAATGTTTATTTTCAGACAACTTAAGTCCATAGCAGAGGTTAGTAACAGAAATCTTATCAACTATGTTAGTTCACAAAAAATAACAATGTAGGTGGTTATTAGTCTAGAAATTTGCCGCATTTTTGTTTTACAAATTCATAAACGTTAAGTTTATTTTAGTAAGTCTTTATTTTTAATAAATGCTTATCTCATATTATTATTGTGTTATTTTTTTCGCAAATGGTACGAAAAGTAGAGTATTTTCCTCGGTGATAAAGCTGTTGGGTGAATTTCTCTCGCTACACTCAGGACTTGTCTTAAATCCCTCGCTTCGCTAGTGATTTAAGTTTTTAACACGCTCGCTACGCTCGGGAGTAAACCTCGAGTCCTTCGTTACGCTCGCGATTTAAACCGACACCCGCGACAGAAGACACTGCTTTATCCCCTAGGTTAATAATCTACTATTAGCTTCAGAATTCGGTGACAATAAATTAAATCAATGAAACATAGGTCATTATCTCTTTTATGTGACGCAGACGAAGTAGCGTGGGTCAGCTAGTATTTTATTTATATTCGCGATAATAATATCTATATTATAGCGAATAACCATGTAGAATGGATACAACAGTCTACTTCGATAATATTTACATTAACTTATCTGAAGTGGCTAAATGCGAGGAAAATACAATACTTCTATATAAATATCGATAATCTAAAACTAACCTTAAACACTTTATATTCCTCTAAAGAGCGTAGTCGACGGAGCCCCTATTTCCGAGTGCAGGGTTTAAAGGAACCTAACTAACCTAACGGGGGGGTGCCCCAAGTCCCGATTATGGGGGCAGAGATACTTCCGTATGTTCAGTTGACAATATCGCTAGAGAGAAACACGTTATATATTGTAATATAACGTGTTTGACAATTTTACGGTGACTTATGTTCGTAGCTATGAAATCCACATATGTTACAAAACTTAAGAAGACGGGTATTTATCCCGAATTTACCTTATAAACACTAACAGTGTCCGTATATTGCTGTTTTGTTGTATTGTAGTGTGCTGTGCTAGTGTGAACCAGCCCTAATTAACATTTATGAAGATGAGTGAGGGTAGTTGAATAAACGCCTTCACTTTTTTGTGGCGGTACCTCCAATACTTCAGTTTCCCCGCGACCACGGCTGGTGCAATCCGGTCGAAACGTCTGTCAGTTAGATTATCAAAAAATATTTTAACCCGTATTTTTTCTTTTGTTACGTAAACCAAAATTGACGAAGATAACGACGCGACGCTTGTAAAATTGATGCGTTTTATCTTTGGCAAAAGTACGTGTTCATTATTTTTCAATACTCTAACTGACGAAAAAACAAACCGTCCGTCAAAAAATTGCAAATGTATTGATTAGCAATTCTATCGATGTGCAATTTTTGATATTGTCGTTATGCTTATTGTAGATCTTTGACAGTTGTGAAGTACTCAATGGCCTGAAAGTCTCAGTAACTGCCACGAAGTCCTTGGTGTCCGGTAGATGACAAGGGAATTTAAAAAAAGACAACTGTCGGAAAAAGGGTGTACTTGTAGGTACAGTCAGCAAAACAGTTAGGTTTACAGGCTAGCAATCTTCTTCCTACTTTTATAAATGGAAAAGGGTTATAATCAATCTGTTTGCTATTTCATCCAAATCCTTTCAGTAGTTACTGCGTGAAAGTATAACAAAAATCGATCTTTACAGACTTTTTCATTTATAATAGTCGTAATAAGATTGCTAGCCTGCATACCTATCTGTTTTGCTGACTGTACATTTCCAATTAACTCTTCGGTGATTACAGGTGTAATGTTAGGTTTGTGACGTATGTTCGTCGCGGTCGATTTTATATCTGAAAGAGTTCTTTGAAATTAACGAATTGAAAATAACGTACCTATGTGAATTGATTGATTTAGGATAAATGATCAGCGACCCCACATAAAAATCCCACAACCTAATCGACCAAATACATAATATATGAGACAGCTGATTATTTTTTCTCGATTTCGATGGTAGTCCCATGGAGAAAGTTGTTCAGTTTGATGGTCTGTAGCACACCCTTTCATATGACTATACCCTTTCTATTACACGTTGTATAATGATTCAGACAGCGTACTTAGATATAATTGAATACTCTTTATTATGTACACTACAAAAAAATACAGATACAAATCTAAAACACAACTAACTACTGCTTCTGCTACTGAATATATCAGTACTAATTTGCAAATGAAAACTTTGAACAAGTAGGTGGTCAAAAATCTGGAGTTAAATATTTAGGAGCATATTCCCTAAAGATGGTGTCCCAGAAATTAAATTCTTCATGATCTGGAGCTGACCCCGTTTGCAAATCGTTGCCGATGTCTAAATATTCTTCTTTTTTCAGTGTATAAGGATTCCATTTCACACCAAGTTCATCGTTTGGAGTTGGATTTCTAAGAAACAAAAACGAATGCAACCATATAATAGGAGTCTATGATAAATTAGAGTGGTTCATTGGTAAATTCATATCAACTTACCCATACTTTGCAAAGTTAGTCCAGAGTTTCGTCATGTTATCAATCATTTTAAATGTTTTAGATTTCATATCGACTTTTTGTTCTGCTGCTCTATTATTGAAAATATAGAACAAATCATCCACATGACATGATACTTCTTTACCACCAGTTACATCTTCGAGCCCCATCAAGCGACATGCAACATTTCTTTCTGATTTGCAACTGAATATAAAGAAGTATATCTTATTCTTGTTTACATTTGCGCAAATCTTCGCCCACTTGATGATGTCATATTTAAGTGATTCGAATGAATGGAATCGTGCCAGCTTTTCCCAATCAGCTCTTGGACTATTATCATTCATATAGAAGTCCTTTATCTTTCGTGCCACCTCTATTTGATGTTTTACTGGGCAGTTTAATGCTAAATGTTTTGGAGTGAAATAGGTAAGGATTTGTTTGGCCTGAGCTAGCATTTTTTCGTATTCAGCAAAGACATAAAGTATGATGCCTTCGTCCTCAGTGTAGCCAGTTATAACTTCCACTCCTTCATGAATGCCATTATTTAAATGGTCATAAATATTCCCATGAAAGAATCTTTCACTATCACCAAATTGTTTTTCACTAACAATACCCATACTTAATTCAAAGCCCAATCGTTGATCTTCAGAGAATGTAAGAGGTGTTGATATTTGAACGAGTGCTTCTATTGGTTGGTTCTTGAAGTAATCGTATAGACTTCCATCAGTTTTAGAATCGTACCCCATTTGCTCGGCTAAAACGATTGCTCTCTCACGGGGCTTGATTACTTCTCCCCACCAGCAAGTGGCAGTTCCACTGTGACAAATCGCTCTCTTGAAAAGCCCTTTTGTCATGGGTGATACGAGGTGATAGCTGACGCTGCTAGCGCCTGCACTTTCCCCAAAAATGGTAATATTGTTGGGATCGCCACCAAAGGACGCAATATTCTTATTTACCCACTTCAAAGCTGCCACCTGATCCTTCATGCCAGCATTACCAGGTACTTCTTCTGTATCTAGACAAAGGAAGCCCAACACCTCAAGTCTATAGTTAATTGTGACGAGTATCACGTCTTGTCTGACGAGGAATTCTGGGCCAAATATATCATCATTGCCACTGCCGGAGAGATAGGCTCCTCCGTGGATCCAGAACATTACTGGTAAAGGCTTGCTGGGTTTCAGGTTTGGGGTGTAAACGTTGAGGTACAAGCAGTCTTCACTTCCTTGGGGTGGTGTTTTCATGAACGGGTCACTATGATAGCAAATGGGACCAAAGTTTTTGGCACTGCGCACACCGTTCCATGGTGTTAGACTTTGTTGTGCCTGAAAATATATTTTTATTTAACTATTAAACTAAATTCATATTCATAATGAAGTCACATGTTTGTCAATGACAAGACTAATCCAAAGAAACTTTAGCCTGTGTTTGCTGTCGCTCAGTCGGGTAACAAAGCCCAATTTCAGATAATCATAATAAAACCATTTAGAGTAACATAAAAGGTTAGATACTTAATAATAATCGTGAATTCATGATCATGGTTTACTGGCAAGAATATCCCGATTATTTTAAGTTATTGACCCCAACGTAGTTGAGAAAAAGATAGACGACGATGATGATGAAGTCTATGTTGGCAATTACCTTGAACCGGAGGTCTCCGAGGGGCGGTTCCGCGTAAGGGATGCCCTTGAAACTGTAGAACGTGCCACCGTACTCGTTGTGAACCAGCTCTCCCTCCAGCAAACCCTCACTCACTCTCACTTGCACCATCTTGAGTCTGTCAATGTAAACAATGAAAATATAGGTTTTTAAATAGAGGTTTTTACACACTTGTTACGCATCATGTGAGGCAATTTGTATACTCTATGTGCATAGACAGCCTATGACGTTCCCTCAGCTGGGATACAAGCCACATCTTGGTGAGAAGTGTGCCAGTGCGCACGGGCCTAATGCAGGTTGATATATGTCACACATAATATGTCACATGTCTTCGAATTTTCCGTTCTAGGATTTCTAAGATATACCAGTTTCCGCACGATGTTTTCCTTCACCGTTTCTTGTACGTAATTGTATACCGCTAAAGTAGTTAAACATTTTTTCCTAAAACCAAATTCGTTTTTATCCAAAATATTAAATTTCTTTAAAAACGTGTTAACACGATACGCCATTGCTTTTTCGAAAACTTTTGAGAAAGTAGGTAATACAGCAATAGGTCTATAATTGCTAGGATTTTCTGAATCTCCTCCTTTCTTGGCAATAGGACGCACCGTCGCTATTTTAAGTTTTCCTGGGAATCGTCCCTCGTCGAAAGACATATTTATTAGTTTAGTGAGAGGCGATGTTAGCTCCTTTGCGCATTTTTTAAAATAATATCGGCGGGATATCATCCACTCAAGCCAAGCTACGCTTGTTTTGCAATCCTCGTATTATATTAAAGTCTTCCCGCTCGGTTACCGGTTCTATGTATATGGAGTGGTTGATAAGTTTGCGCCGATACTACTAAGCGGCTCTTGTTCTGCTGCAATTTGCATATATTAGAATTTATTTATGTATATACTTTGATTACATATAACAGTCAGGAGCAATTACCATAAATACACGGTTTAGAATAATTATTGCTGAATTATATACACTTGCAACATATTGCGGTGCATGCAAAAACTCAGTTGGTAAATTACGAGGTTCGATTGTTCATAGGTACCTATCGACCTTTTTACCCGACTGCGCGACGCAAAGGAGGGTAATGTGTTTATCAGTCTATGTATGTATGTATGTTTTTTCTATGTGGCGTTTTAGAGACCAAATGCGTGGAACATTTCGATAATTCTTACGTCAATCGATTCGTCTTTAAAACCTTGCGAGTGTCACTAAAGACATGACAGTAATCCAGACGCCATACCTATTGCCAAAATGAAAAAAAAGGCAATGAACTATGTCAAGTGGGGTGTCGTTGAATAGGTATTTTAAAATCATCTTTAGGTTTCTTTTATCATTTTTCATTTTAAATAATAGTTTAGGATATATAACGATTTAAAGTTGCTTAACAAAACAATTCTCGCTAACTTTCTTACTTATTGATGTAAGTTTTATTCGCAACTAAAATGTATAATATTTAAAAAAATAATTTAAAGAAAAACAAAAAACCCGACTGCGTCAAAACTAATATAAAAAAAATACGTGATAAAATTAACTTAAATAAAAATTAAAAAGAAAGAAACAAGCTCAGTAGTTTAGAATTCTGTAACAAAACATAAATTCTAATGTAGACTTAGGTTGACTGGTAGAAAATGCCTATGGCATTAAGTCCGCCTCTGTACTTTTGTGCTTGAAGTGTTAATGAATGAATGTAGAACAGAACGACTCACAGTCGGCGCCCATTCAAATTTTACCAATCAAATCTTCCCACGGGGGAAGATTTGATTGGTAAAATTTTCTTCTCTGTTCTGCATTAGAATTTATGATTTTTTTATACCATCCTACTTTTAGACTAGTTTTTTTAAATACTTTTTAATGGTAAGTATAACTTACGAGTACTTCAAAATCTCCATGACCATTGTATTATTTAATGCTTCCATCAGCACAATGTTTTGTCACATTGAGTCTAGTATGTAAGTTTATTAAAAACGAAAGGTACAAGAATTCATTTTCGTATAGGCATATTAAAATGTTGTATGACATGATAATGGATTTGGAAGGAATAAACGCGTTTCGCCGACCCTAAGTAACATGGGACCGGCCCCCATATTCACAAACGCTCTGAATGAATTTCGATTCGACAAGTCGTACGTCTATCCTTTTTTGGCACAACGAAAACGAGCGAGACTGACATACGACTTCCCGAATTGAAGAGTTGTCAATACTGGGGTCAGGACAGGAAGATGTTGATTGCTCAAGGAGCTACACTGCAGTTGGCACTTACCTTTTAGTTTATTATTTCTCACTAGACGTTACACTATCTAACGACAGACCATTAAATTGACTGATGGCGTATGCATCGGTAAGTCTGCTTAAGTACTATTTCTGCAAACGGCCGTGTGTTAAAAGTAAGTAGTTTATCTCACTTACTAGCACACAACGCTCTTAATTACTATTCTAGGTACTTATAACCGTCGAAATTCAAGATGACACTCCATTCTTGAGTGCTACGGAGATTGTTATAGCGTTTATCTTATCTATTCTGACCATACTTGCATGTTCATTGTTTTGAAAACCAAATTATCTATCATGTATGGTTCCACTATATCTATATAGATTATAACATATCAAAGTGCAACATAATTAAATACGGTCCCAGGAGTAGATATAAATACCATGTTTTCTTCGTGATCGTAAGTCCCTCCCCGACCCTTGCTCGAGCCAGCCCGCGATGCTGAGCCTGTAGTATTAAAACAGTCCCTAAATAAAGACAACCAGATCCAGCCTGTACCTTTGCTGCCCCCAGTGACGCCCTAAGCCGAGGTTCGTACCCCACATGGGGTGGCCTTAGATCGCTGTCGCTTAGTTTATAGTCATTTTCGCCCTGGCTGGAGGCCTTAAATTCAAGGCATCCACAGGACTTGCCCGGTTAATAAGCAGAACAAAAGCTAAAGCTACATAAAAAAAAGTGATCGTAAGTGATAGTGGAGTCCTAGGTTCGATTTCCTGCAGATCAGAGAAAGTGAGTTTGACAGTCGCATCCCAGAACTTGCAAGTTGTGGGTATAAAATCTTCGTAGCTGGGAGAGAGAGATCTTGCCGTCTCTCTCTAGTCGCGATTACCGTCCATCGGACTATGAGAGGAGAGTGCACCGGTTTGTGTTTGCGCTGGCGCACACACTTGTGCACTAAATCATTTTCTGCGTTGAAATCTCTCACACAAAGCCTCAAGTCTCTACAGATGCCTAATCACACACTACACATGCTTTAAAAAGCCACCATTCTCAATCACCCGAAAGTTTCTCTCTTAAATGAGAAGAAATGTTAAGAACAACAAAATAATATTAATAATAAAATTTATTCAAAAGTAGATATAAATTAAACGTTTATAGTTTATTTTAAACATGCTTTGAGCCTGAACTAGGTAATCCTGTGTTTCAGGCAATTCAAGGTAAAATTTATTGATTAAATAATCAATATTATTGGTATTAATATAAAAAAGGTAAATAAAATTTATCTTAACTTAGCCAGTTTGGAGTCCGTTTGAGGTAATAATTTGACCACTTTCGGTAAAGACAAGTTTCTGTCAAAAATAACACATTCGACGCTCGGCCACCGTAGCGTGCAGACGTGCGCTCCGCCCCGCTCCGTCGACTCTCCGCGCCCCACCGCGCCTCCCGTCCTGTTCGTCGCAGCTTCGCCGCTTCGCCGAGCATCAAGGCCCAGTGCCTACCGTCCCGTAGTGCATCGTTAGTTTGTGTCTGATACTCGTATTAGTACACATTCTAACCGGTGTTACTCAGTGGCAAAAAAAAACAGCCTCTTTCGAGGCTATATTTCCTTATCGTCGTTTCGTCCGCGTTTTTGTTGCCCCTTCGGGGAAATGCCACGGTTTTGTGGTTCTTGACGGGAAACCTAACGGTGTTAACGAAACTTATATTGTCACTTACGGGATATCTTCCGTGATTATTTTTAATGTTGAGCATTCCGCATACTCCAGTCAACCCGCGATCATGGCGCTTGCAACAGCGTCGAAATATCGGGTGCTCAACATTAAAAATAATCACGGAAGATATCCCGTAAGTGACAATATAAGTTTAGTTTTAAACCGTGAAAGCCTAAAACAGTGTTTGGTGTTAACGAAGTCAAGAGGGTGGTGACCCAATCCTACCCGCCGGACCCCTTCAGGGCGAGGCATTCCATTGGCATCGGGAGCTAGGACCTTGGCCTTGGGGGCTTCCCTCGTCAAACCTAGTCTTCGACTTCGTTCACAGCTACACACCTAGTGTCGGTTGGGAGTGTCTACCCCTTCGCACTAGAGCCCCTTGCGGGACTAGGGCCCTGTCGCACAATAAGACTGGCGACAGGTTTACAAGCTTAGGGCACACCTTAGGTACTCACCTCACTGTTCGCACAAGTTCAGGAGAGGCCACACATCCCCGGGCGCACCTACCCGGGGACCTAGGTACTGGTATCGTTAGATAGGAATTCAGATTAGGCCCTTCAGGCAATTCTCGACAGTCGTGTCGCTGGCAAGTTTGTTTGTGTTTTTCTTCTTGCCAGTTAGCACTACGAAAAACACAAGGGTGGGTTCGTTTTTAACGGGGAACTGTCTGCCCGGGGAGCTCACGTTTTACGTGTCTCCTCGGGACTAGGTAGTTAGCTCCTAGTTAGGCTACCAAAATTAGGATAAATAGGGTTAGGTTCCCCATGCCAAGATGGCGAAAGAACGTAATGTCCTACTGAATAGTCAGTTCAATGAGTTAATAGCGCAGCTATTATGTGACGAAAGTGATTACATAAAGGAGAAATATGCGGATCTCCTTACTCCTTTTAAGGAAGATAGATTTAGGGCCCTCCTCAAGGCCATTCGCACCCCTGAGAGGGAAAGTCCGTCGCGTTCGCCCTCCCCCGCTCCGATCACTCAACCCTCCTCCTCCGATATGGAGATCGTTGAGTCCGCGCCCTCTGCCGCTGAGAGCTCCCCCGACTCCCCCAACACCACCTCCTCGTCCTCTGAATCGGAGGACTTTCAGCTGGTGCAAAAGGGCAAGAGGAAGAAGGGTAGGAAAGCTAAGGCCAATAAGGCCAAGAAGGCTGTTACAGCCCTCAATGCGCCTCCCCTTGCTCCTCAAGCCTCCCCGTCCCCGATAGCCCCCATCGCTCCTCAAGCTGCCTCCCAGGGCAGTCGCCCGCCTAGCCCTATGGCTATTTCGCAACCGCAAGGTGCGGCTCCTGCCAGCCGCCCTGCAAGCCCCACGGCTGCTTCACAGCCAGCCCCCTCCTCAGCTGCTCCTTCTTCAAAGAAGCAGCTGAAGCCACCCGCTCTATACATCCAGGAGAAATCCAGATGGACAGAGATTTCAAAAATGTGTGTGGATCGCAAGATCCAATACACTAACGCCACTTCTACCCTCCAGGGTATCAAAGTTAAGACCCCCACCTCTACGGATTTCCGTAATCTGGTTAACGCGCTTCGTGGAAGGAACGTCGCCTTCCACACTTACAGCCTCCCTGAGGAGAAGCCGACCCGTGTGGTCATCAAGCGGATCCCCAAGGAGATTCCCTCCTCCGACATCCTGGATGATCTGACATCCCAGGGCATCCCTGTTTCGGCGGTCCACCGCCTCCACAAAAATAGGTCCCAAGGGGGTGACGAGTACGATATGGTACTCGTAATATGTGACCCGGTTGAAGGGCACCACCCTATTTTCAAGGTCCGATCGGTGTGCTCGTTATCGGGCATCATCATCGAGAGGCCCAAAAAGCTCAAGATAGTAGGGCAGTGTCATCGCTGCCAACTCTATGGCCACAGCCAGAAGTACTGTTACGCACCGCATAGGTGTGTAAAGTGCCTCGGCGACCACGTCACGGCAGACTGCACCCGTCCCAAGGACAGGAGTCTCTGCACAGAGCCGCCTAGTTGCGTGCTATGCGGACAGTCTGGCCACCCGGCAAACTACAGGGGCTGCCCCAAAGCCCCGAAACAGTCCGCTGGCAAGTTGGCGAATCGCGCCAACCAACGTCAGCAGAGGGAAGCTCCCTCTTCCTTCAAAGTCCCGTCAAAGGTCCTCCCAGAGCGTCTCAGCCCGCAGAGGCCTTCTCCTTGGAACATGCTGAACTGATGATTTATTGGGCGAATTTTCGAAAGAAACAATGTTTTCTTGATAAATTTTAGACTTTATTAAATCGGTGCACATTAAAAGCAGAACACAAAGTTGACAGATAATCTATGGTAAACAGGAGCGCATAGACAATATTATAATAATATAGCCAGAGTTAAATTTTCTTATCTCAACACTCCCACTAAAATTTAACACGGTTAAAAATAACTAACTATACATAATCTGATCCCTTAAATAGGTAAAAGTTTGAGTGGGCAATGGTTTAGTCATAATATCTGCTAATTGGCATTTACTTGGAACATAATTAATTTTGATTAGACCCGACTCAACCTTTTCTCTAATGAAATTATACTTAACATCTATGTGTTTGGTTCTCTTGTGATAAACAGGGTTATTAATTAATTTTATTGCACTCTGATTATCTACATATAGTGTAATACACTTAGAACTTTCACCTAATTCTAACATTAATTGCTGCAACCATAGGATTTCTTTTGAAGCCTCACAGGCAGCCACAAATTCGGCTTCAGTGGTGGAGAGAGCAACGGTTTTTTGTTTTTGACTAGACCATGTAATTGGACCATCGTTCATTTTAAAAATATAGCCTGTTGTAGACTTACGCGTATCTATGTCACTTGCGAAATCAGAATCTGAAAAACCAATTAGATCATTGCTTTCTCCATACTTTATACACAAATGTTTAGAATAACTTAAGTATCGAATGATACGTTTCACAGCATTCACATGTTGCTGACTTGGATTGTTTACATATCTGCTTAATACATTCACAGCAAATGAGATGTCCGGCCTAGATACAGAAGACAAAAAAAGTAGGGAGCCTATAGCTTCTCTATAGGGAAAATTAACAATGTTTTCATCTAAATTCTTTGAAATAACAACATTGACATCCGCTGGGGTACTAGCAGAATTGGCATTGTTCATACAAAATTTCTGAATTATCTGTTCAATATAATCCCCTTGATGAATACAGATATTATTATTTATTCTTTTTATTTCCATGCCCACAAAATATTTTAAATTTAATTCTTTGATTTTAAACTCTTGTTTTAAATATTGCATTATTTCTTTAATAAGTAGTTTACTTGAGGATACTACAAGAGCATCGTCAACATAAATTATCAGAAATACTTTAATCTCATCAAAATTACCTATATATATACAATTATCAGCCTGAGATTGTACAAAACCATGTTTTAATAAAAAATTGGTGAACCTTTTGTTCCAGCAACGAGAAGCCTGTTTCAACCCATACAGAGATTTGTTTAATTTTAATACATAATTCTTGTCTAATGATACACCTTCAGGTACTTCTATAAATATATTTTCTTCAAGGTACCCATTCAAAAAGGCAGTTTTTACGTCAAACTGTTGAATTTCCAACTTATACTTTGCTGCAACAGAAAGAATAATTCTTATAGAGTCATACCTTGTTGTTGGAGAGAAAATTTCTTGATAGTCAACATCTTTTATTTGATTGAACCCGCGTGCACACAATCGAGCCTTATAACGTACTTGATTATCCTCATTCTTCTTGATCGCAAAAACCCACTTTGTTGTAAGAGTTCTCTGACCAGATCTTTCAACTGCTCTCCAAGTATTGTTTTCTTTATGAGCTGATAATTCTTCTTTAATGGCTTTAGCCCATTCATTTTTCTGTGGACTTTTTAAAGCTTCAATGTATGTTTGAGGCAATGAGAGCTCGACAAGGTTTGCTTCAAAACGTCTAGTATTTCGTGGTCTCAAAGTTATGTTTCTATGTGAAGTGTCTTCTATTTCTTGAGACGGCTCATATGATGGGTCATCACTGTTACAACTTAGCAAGCTGTCTTCTGACTCTGATGTTGAATTTTCAATTAGTGTGTTATCTAATCCACTTACTTCTATTTCTTTTTCCTGTCTCATTACCTCATCTCCATCATCAATACTTATTTGTGCAATATTCTTTCTTAATTCTGGAACTTGATGTTCATCAAAAATGACATTTCTTGACACTTTTATTGTTTTCTTATTCATGTTGTACATTCTGTAATTATTATTGTCATAACCAACTAATATCATTTTCTCACTTTTCTTATCCAGTTTTGTTCGCAATTGATCAGGAATATGAACATACCCAATACTGCCAAACACCTTCACATGGCTTAACTGAGGCTTGGTACCATTCCATAATTCAAATGGTGTTTTATTTGGAGTCTGACTTGAAGATGTTCTGTTCAATATGTAAACTGCACAATTTACAGCTTCTGCCCACAGTTCTAGTGGTACATCTCTTGCATACAACATTGATCGAGCACTCTCTACTATGGTTCTATTCTCTCTCTCTGCACGTCCATTTTGCTCTGGTGTGTACGGAGCAGTAAGCTCATGAACTATCCCCTCTTTGTCCAAATATTCTTTGAAAACTTTGTTAACATATTCTTTTCCATTGTCTGTATGCAATATTCTGACACTGTGCATATATTTATTTTTAACAATACTATTATATTTCTTGAATATTTCCATTGTGTCACTTTTGTTTTTAATAAAATATATATGTCTGTAGCTGGTAGCTGCATCTTTAAATAATACAAAGTATTTCATACCTTGAATTGATGTGTAACTCATTGGACCACAGACGTCACTATACACCAAGTCACCTGGCTGTAGTTTTCCCCGTACAGATTTATGAAATGGGAATCTGCATTGCTTCCCGTATGCACATGCCTCACAAACAAAGTCATTTAGAACCTTATCATCAATTTTCAAGCCTTCAACCACACTATTGGCACACATGTTCTTAATTTGTTGTAGGTTAATATGTCCCAGGCGTTCATGCCATATTTTAATATCGGTTGTTTTTTCATTTTGTACCAAGTTACAATTCTCTGGGACTACTGTTTTTATCTTTAACTCATACAAATTGTTTTCTGTGATTTTTGCACTCATTACTACTTTATTGTCTTTGTAGATTAAGGCACTTGAATCTTTTTTCACAATGGTATAACATTTTCTGATTATTACACCTTCTGAGAATAAATTTCTTCTCAAACTTGGGACGTACAATACACCAAGCAGTTCACTAGTCTCCCACTGTCCATCAACATATCTCTTTATTAACACTTTTCCGATACCAGATACCTCCACAGATTGTTTATTTCCTAATGTTAATGATTTCTCATTGCAATCGGTTAGTTCACAAAAGAAATCCTTTCTGAATGTCATGTGTGCGGAGGCACCACTGTCCATGATCCAGCTGTCTTCTTCAGCATTACATAACATGTCTTCTACATTAAATGCCAACATATCTGTACTTCCTTGTTGAGAATTTCTAGCCTTGGATTTCTTTGGAAAGCGGCATTCTTTGGAAAAATGTCCACGTTTGCCACAGTTATAACATTCAAATCTATGTTTAGTAGTTTTGTTTTCATTAGTACGACTTCCACTGGCCTTAGGCTCGTTTTGTTTTGACTGATTCTTCCATGCCTTGTTAGAAACAAGAAGAGCTGTTTCTTGTTCTTCCACAGAAGCTAAACTTGCTTCTTCATCCAATAGACGAGCAGTCAAATTATTCAATGTTTGCTTCGCAGGATCTAAAGACATCCATGCTTGACGGACTGATCTATATTTCAGGGGCAATGTTCCAAGTATTTTTGTGATGATGGCCATTTCGCTAACACTCTCGCCACTCTCTTTCAATTGTTTAGCCAATGTTTCTACTTTGGAGATATGTTGTGCTACACTATCATTCGCAGACATTTTATATTGGTAAAATTTTTCATGAATCAGCATTTTACACAGTTCACTCTTTTGTTCATATATTGATTCGAGTTTTGTCATTATTTCTTTGGCGGTTTCGCAGTTTTCTATCAATGTAATTTGTTTGAAGTCCATCGAAGAGGTTATGACATACATCGCCATACCATCATTCTTCAACCATTCATTTAAGTTTGTTTCTGGTTTCGGTAACGAAATATCGATTCCCTTCGCCTTTAACGCACATTTGATCTGGAACTTCCATTGTCTGAAATTATTTCCATCAAATTTTTCCAAATTCATGGAGCGCGTGGGATCCATTTTGAGGTTAAGTATTCGGTTTCTAACTTTCTAATTCTCGACAACTTTTTCTTTGCCGTTTTCTTTCGTACTTTTTCTTGCAGAGTATCCTGGGCCCATAACCTGATGATTTATTGGGCGAATTTTCGAAAGAAACAATGTTTTCTTGATAAATTTTAGACTTTATTAAATCGGTGCACATTAAAAGCAGAACACAAAGTTGACAGATAATCTATGGTAAACAGGAGCGCATAGACAATATTATAATAATATAGCCAGAGTTAAATTTTCTTATCTCAACATGAACCATCAGCAAGCGTTCCCTGCCCTCGCGAAGGGTAAACCCAACCCCCCAATGCCCGGTCTTTTGACAACCCTGTCCCAGCGCCCACTCCTGTGGCCGCAAACCCGAGCTCCCGCTGCTCCTACCCGCGCTCCTGCTTCTCAGAATTCCAATCTGAATTACTTGATGAGGTTCCAACCTCTCTGCACCGCTGAGGCCGACCGCATGGTCGCTGAGCTCAAAGCTGCAACGGACCTCCAGCAGGTCGTCGACATCATTGATGCCTATCCAGTCATCAAGGCCACTCTTCGTAACCTCAACTTCGCGCCGTAATGGATATCACACCAAATCCCTCTTGCACCCAACCCCGGTCCCTTAGATTAGGTTATTTTAACGCCAATGGCATGAGAGGACAGCGCGACGAGATCGCCGCCTTCCTCCGTGACCATAACGTTGACGTTCTCCTCATCCAGGAGACGTTCCTCAAACCCAGCCACCGCGACCCCAAGATTGCCAACTACCGCATAGTTCGCAATGATAGGCTACGTTGTCACAAGGGCGATCACTCACCGCTGGTACTTCACGAGAACAATCCTTCAGTACGGATTGTACGTGTTCTGTAAACGAGTCGATTGCAGCCTCGGTGTCTGCGACTGAGACGATATGGTCGGGAATACCATCTAGAAGTGGTGACGTTTCGGATTTCAGCATATCGCTTACTTTCCTCCAGTCGGTAGTGAGAATAGTGGGAAGGGGCTGGCTGGGGTCAATGATACCCGAGCGAGGAATTAAGTGCATGAGCACTGGACGGTGATCGGAGTGGAGCTCGTGTAACGTCTCAATCATGTGTAACCGAAGGTTCACATTCTTGAGCAGCGCTATATCGAGAACGTCGGGAAGATGACTGACAGTGTCAGGATAGTGCGTGTGCTCCATAGGAACCAGCGGTGAGTGATCGCCGCTGGATACTTCCCGTCGATATACGTGAACTGATAACCGAGAAGAACGCGGCCATACGTGCCTACAGCTCTTGGCCCTGCGATGCGAACAAGGCTCACATGCGTTCCTTACAGCGTGCTGTAAAGAAACGCACTAGTGAGTTTCGCTCGAGTCAATGGGACAAGACGCTTAGCGAACTCGAGCCCACTCATCAAGCCTTCTGGCAGCTTCAAAGGAAGTTGCGCACCTCGGAAGAGGTCTCTTCTCCACCCCTCATACGTCCCGACAAGAGCGTCGCTTTTGACGACTCTGAAAAAGCAGAATGCCTAGCCGACAGCTTGGAATCTCAATGTTCGCCAAGCACTCTACCAGTAGACAAGCAGCACCTCGATGAGGTGGATGCAGAAGTTGAACGTAGAGCATCGCTTCCCCCTTTTGAAGATCTCCTGAGTGCTCTCGGCAAAATCTATGAAAGGCTTATTTATAAGCGTCTCAGAGATTTTGCCGAGACAAAGGGCCTCATCCCGAAAGAACAGTTCGGCTTCAGGACCGAACATTCTTGCATACATCAAGTCCACCGCATCGTCGAACACGTTAGCGCTGGTTTCCAGCGCGGAGCGATGACGGGGGTGATGTATTTCGATATCGCGAAAGCCTTTGACAAGGTCTGGCACAACGGGCTGATATACAAGCTATACCAGCTCGGTGTGCCCGACCGTCTCGTGCTCATCTTACGAGACTTTTTGTCAAACCGTACCTTCCGCTACCGTGTGGGTAAGACGTTATCTTCTCCTCATCCGATTCGCGCCGGAGTCCCTCAGGGCTCCGTTATCTCTCCCCTCGCGTTCACGCTGTACACCAGCGACATTCTGAGGAACCAGAAGGTTCAAACAGCACTTTTCGCTGACGACACCGCGATTTATTACACCGGCCGTTCTCCGGATAACATCCGCCGCATTCTCCAGAAAGCTGCCGACTCGCTCGGCGCTTGGTTCCGTAAGTGGAGAATAGAAGTTAATCCCGAAAAAAGCCAGGCAGTTTTATACTATAAGGCACGCCTTAAGCGTTCGCCAGGTCCCCCCATCACTATGTTCGGCAAGCCTATCCCTTGGGAGAGGCAAGCCAAGTATCTCGGAGTCATTCTGGACGACCATCTGTCGTTCAAGGCCCACATCAAAGCAGCTCGTGACCGGGCTGCCTTTGCTATGGGCCGGCTCCACTTCATGATCACTAGGAAGAGCAAATTGTCACTCAAGTGCAAATTGCGTCTTTTCACCGCAGTCATCCGCCCCATCATGACCTATGCTTGCATAGTATTCGCGCATGCCCACCCGCGTCATATCCACACGATGCAGACCTTGCAGAACCGATATCTCCGAAAGATCACCGGTGCCCCCCCTTACGTCCGTAACGATAGTCTTCACGTAGACCTCAGAATCCCCACCGTTAAGCAGTTCATGAAACGCCTTTCCAAGCGTTACTTCGACTCTGCTATTAAGCATAGGAATCCCCTAATCGCATCGGCCGCCCGGTACGACCCATCGCGTATTAGCTCCGTCCAACGTTCACGTCACACCCTAGTCGCCCCCGACGATCCGATCACTATCTTGCAAGAGAGTAGGAAAGATACCAGTACGGTTCGCAGAGCTTACAAATACAGACCGAAAACCTACCGACCTCGCCGCAGAGGTCCGGCGCGAAATCCCCGATCAATCCCTCCCCGACCCTTGCTCGAGCCAGCCCGCGACGCTGAGCCTGTAGTATTAAATCAGTCCCTAAATAAGGACAATCAGATCCAGCCTGTCCCTTTGCTGCCCCCAGCGACGCCCTAAGCCGAGGTTCGTACCCCACAGGGGGTGCCCTTAGAGCGCTGTCGCTTAGTTTTTAGTTATTTTCGCCCTGGCTGGAGGCCTTAGACTCAAGGCATCCACAGGATTAGCCCGGTTAAGCAGAAGCCAGTCTTCTCAGACTGAACTGCGAGATGCCCTATCCAAAAAAAAAAAAAAAAAAAAAAAAAGACAAGTTTCTGTCACAAAATATCATACCAAATCCGTTCTATTTTGATATTCCGCTGAATCCGGTTAAACTGGAACGCGACCCCAACATGGTTTGGAAAAACCTGGGCAAATGATAATGGTGACTATTTCCTAATGGGTAGAGATATCAGTGTCTGTCTTTTTTAAACTTTCACGATCAGAACACATTATAAAACTTAAGAAGACGGGTATTTATCGCGAATTTACCTTTAATTTAATCTAATCCCGACGTTGCGACCGGATTGCACCAGCCGTGGTCGCGGGGAGACTGAAGTATTGGAGGTACCGCGACAGCAAAGTGAAGGCGTTTATTCAACTACCCTCACTCATCTTCATAAATGTTAATTAGGGCCGGTTCACACTAGGACAGCACACTACACTAACAGTGTCCGTTCAGTCTCCCCGCGACCACGGCTGGTGCTATCCGGTCGAAACGTCGGGATTTAATTAAAGGTAAATTCGCGATAAATACGCGTCTTCTTAAGTTTTATAACATCAGTGTCTGTCAAACTTTATTAAACAGTCTTTAGCAACTCGCAGATATTTATTCATCGATCTCTAAATCTTCCCTAACTATACATGAAAGCAATCAGACACATTTACACAGTCAGACACATCGGTGCTCTGCCAACAACCTGTCCATGCATATTTAGGCGCGGCCAGTGTTTCATAAATGTGATATTTGTGTAACAACGTGCAGCATCACAAATAACAATAAATGGAGCCGTTAGCATTGTGAGTGTGTAGCGGGCCTTCTGTTTTGTGGCATATTAATGTCTATCTATATTATCCTAACTAATAGCAGTGATAGCCTAATGGCGTGACCGTCAGAGTGCCAAACCTAAGGTCTCGAGTTCGAACCTGAGGCACCACTGATTTTTTGGATAAATGATATTTATTCAGCAAGTAGGTTTCCTCAAACACTTTTACACGTATTTTTTTTAAAACTAGATGGGGCCGGTGTTTCGTACCTGACTGCTCTGAGAAGAAACAGCCGAAACAAACTCAGAGGTCATAGTCTCTTTTGAAGTCCAGACAATATTATATTATACATTGTACGTATTGTATAATGATCACTTGATTCGGTAAAGGAAACCAGCTGGCCGGCAAGTCAGAGGCAGAGGCTCATCATCATCATTCTCTTGCCCTTATCCCAATTTATGGGGTCGGCGCAGCATGTCTTCTTCTTCCATACTCCTCTATTTTTCGTCATCTCATCAGACACTTCTTTTCTTACCATATCCTTCTTAACACAGTCCATCCATCGTTTCTTTGGTCTTCCTCTACTCAAATACCCATCCACATTCATACTCAAAACTTTTTTCACGACATTTTCCTCATTCCTCCGCATCACATGCCCATACCACGACAACCGATTACCACACAAATTTTCAGTCCCCGGCGCCACTTTCAGACTTCCTCTAATATACTCATTCCTTACTTTATCCATTCGCGTAACATGGGGGGCATAAAAACTCTAACACCGTATTAGGCAACTAACCACAGTAAATATAAAGAAATCCTTACTAATATAACAACTGCGAATGTAAGTTTGTTTGTTACCTTTTAGTGCCTAAACTACTTAACCGATCATCCTGAAATTTTGCTTATACGTTGTCAGGTATACAGAAACCGACATCCCTGAGTAGGGGGTAGGGGGTAGGGCCCTTTTATTCCGAAAGTACTGTTACCGAGGAAAACATTAATAACGTTCTTATGATAATAGGTGGCGCCACGTGTCTTTCGAATCATAATTGAATTATATCACAACCAGAAATGATAATTAAAATTAAAATTAACGCGAGCGAAGCTTAAAAGAAAAAGCTTACGTTGTTGATAAAGGGCAATTATTGAGAAGTTTTCCCGATGACATGGAAAACGACGAAAGTAGTCATTTTAGGATTAAAAAAAAACAAAATTATAAAAATAAAAGTCTATATTGGTATTCAAAAAATAACCCACAGTGGGCCGCGAGATGGATTTCGGCCCACTCCTCCTCATAAAGATGAGGCTTGTGTTGTGTCCTACAAGTGGAAACGTTATAGTCTGATTGATTTGTAGAATAATAATATACCTATAACTTAAAAATAGATGAAAAAACTGCAAGTATTATACTTACAGTTTTTTCATCTATTTTAAAGTGCATTATTTTCACCTATACTATTAGAATACGCCTGTTTTTCCAACACGAAGATTCGACATAATAAGTCTAACAAGACATCGCATCTGACCTGTCGACAAAATAGGAGTTTTTTTTGTCGATCTGTTGTTTTGTCGATTCATTCGTCGACAAAACCCATTTCTACGTTGGTCCTGCTAAATGTGCTGGAAAGAGCCGTGTTGTTTTTCTGAAGCATAAATACAGAAGAAATACATACCTACAAGACCCGCCGTTTCCATATTTAAAAATAACTTCCATTTTCAAGTATACGTCGGAATACGTCGGATGTTGTCGGCTGTCCCCGGAGCGCTGCGCTTTCGTGTCACGCGCGCCCGTCAATCAGCGACGATTGTTTGAATATGGAGCGCGGAATATTCTTCCGATGTTCCATGTTTAATTGCTCGCTGCGACTAACGATGAACGGTCGTACGTGAGCAGCGTCACGATTGGTTCTAATTATAATGTCTTTGTTTTATTAATGGTGTTTAGGCAAGATGGGAGTGAGATAGATTGTCTGGTTTCAGAGTTACAAAGCTGCAAAATGTTGTTATTTAGCTTCTGACGAGAGGTAAGTATACCCCTTTGTTGACCGTCAAACATCTACGAATGAGGGGGTTACGAGGAACAAGGAGAAAGCTTTACGAGGCATGGAGGGGTGTCGGTATATTATGGATGGTCACCCATCCCGTGCTATTGTTATTATTAACCCACGAGTCGCACATTACAAATGCCTCAATAACAAGTAAAACCTATAAGAACACGGAATCAAGCCAATGTCACAACAGATATTAGTCGTTTTCTGTCTCAATTCACAACCGAGGTATTTAATAACAGTGGAACAGGTATTGCGGGCGAGTATTCAAGGAACGTTTGAAATACAAACTGTTTCGGGCGGCCAACGGTTGACGGCGCGGCTGCTAGCCCGAGACCAGACGTAGTGCATAAGATATAGCGGAGAATTTTGTAAATGGCTGACTCTTCTAACAATAGAACTCTTTAAAAACACTGTAAACTGAGTAAAGGCTGATGATGATCAGAACTAATAAAGAAACATAACATAAAGGGAATGATTCATCACATCACGCATAATCTCTGAAGGTTTGAGGAAGGCTACCAAGCACTCCCATATTTTGCTAGTAATGTTTAGGACCCACGTAATGGGGAGCGAGCATATAGGAGATTCTGTAAGACTTCATTCTAAACTTCGAATCTGAATCCGCTGTGAGTTTCTTGATTGGCATAAACTAAAAGCTCGATTGATAATTCGAATCTACACTAGCGCCACCCTTGCGAGCGTGTCAGCGAGTTGAACTAATTTGACAGTGAGATTTTGACAGATAAAGTATGAGATGACGTAAGAAGTGGCATTTTGTAACGTCATTCCCCCGTCACTTCGACGCTCCTTGCTCCATGCTGCTCACTGTCTGCTTACACGATTCAAAATCAAGGTAATTTTGAACCTTATGCCATGGCCTTATTAAACGAAACCCAGAGTTGCGCATCTATCTTGCTTGCCACGCTCGGTCATCCAGGGCCACATTAAGTACTGAAGTAAGTGTGTTCCTAATAATTTGGTCGACTTTTTCTAAAAGCTGTGGATGCTTCCAAAGATGAGAAGAGCGAAGGCTATACGTGAATTTTGGTCCAAAACAACAGTATCAAATAAGTATAATAATAATTATTATTAAATCTATACAAATTAGCTATTACAATGTACAAACATTTCATTTCATTGTACTATGTAAGCAACACACAAAAACAGACACACGGTTCTAATACATTTTCATGTCTCTTAAATGATTTCTTGTACCTAACAATAATAACGATTTCCAAATGTATGATATCCGTACGTCAAAAGTGTGTACTTCATTTTATGTCAAAAATTTCTTTACACTGTATTTTTTCCATTATTTTTTTCAACAAGTGCTTTACACTATTTTTTTATTAATAAATTTAATCCAACGCAGAGGTCAATTTAATGTAAGGGACGAGACTACCCGGGGTTGCGGGCCTGTTCGAAAGAGATACCGCGGCCCCGGAACGTAAAAGGCGAGGAAGGAACATGGATGGTTTTTAGTCAGTAAGAGTCTGACACTCCCTCCCGCTCCGCCCAGAGTGGGGGGTGTCATTTGATGATTTCCCATCCTTAAAAAAAAAAAAAAAAAAAAGGGACGAGACTACAAGATACTTGGTCAGTAAGGGACATTACTAACAAAATAAGTTGTTGTAAGGGACATCTATTTTCTTAAATAGCTAATTTATTTAAATAAATATTACTCGTGTAGATAGAGCACTAAAATACAAGATTATGTGTGAAATCAGACCCGAAAAAGGTTAATAAGAAAAAAAGTTATAGGCGATTTAGTCCGAAAAAAAACTTTGTCGGCCTCTCCTGAAAAATCGTATTTTGTCCCTTACCTCAATTGAACCTACGGTCGACGAAATAGTGTATTATCTATGACTGTTATTATTTGGCAAAGACCTCCTCCGAGGCTAATCAAACTAGCGACGTTAACTTGGACCAAAGCAAAATTGTAATGCGTTCGGCGCGCGGCGGCGGCGCTGGCACAAACTTCGTCTGAAATACATTAATTAATTATACACATTTGGTAATTTCTACGAAATTTGTGTATTGTGCAAAAGTTGGCTATTTATTTTCCAGATTTCCATAACAGTCTGCTGCAATAACTTATAGGATTTGTGTAAATTGGTTCGAGTGGAATGGCTTTTCGCTGTTTCTGTCACATGCTTGATTAAGTTTCGTTTGATATATAGGGTGTAAAACACCTCTTCACGAAGCCGAAAGGCACTTGTTTTCTCCATCATTGCGATCATTTTTTTGTTCTACACTATACCTGGGAACCTTCTAGTCACGGAGATATGGGGGGTCAAAGTTACAACTTTTTGACAAGTTTTTTTTTAAATACAAGTTTTTGTTGTAAAAATTAAACTTAAACACCTCCACAACCCCCGCACTATTCAATCCATCCATCAGCACAATGTTCTAAGTGCGTTACATTGAGTTCTACCTCAAAACATGATTTATAACCTCGAAAAAAAAGTTGTTTCCCAGCAATAATTTTTGCGTAAAGTTACTTAGTTTGATGTACAGAATACTTAGTTAACGGCTTTGTGATGAGGTGGTTTACACCCTGTATTAGTTTAGAGTTTCGTTGGGTAATTTCATCCTTTACCACTCCGTACGGCAGGTTTAGGTACTCGGCTGTTCCCGCGGGTATGATGAAATGCACCAATCATACCTCATTCTTCTTATCTTTTGATTTATCATCAGTTATTTGAACCAGACCTGTAGATACTAACTCACATCTACATAAACACCCGAGGCGAATTAAGTGAACTCTAGGCGAAAATCAAATTCGTATTTTATTTTTTAACAGTATATATTATGGTATGCGGTTTGGTGTCATTGTACTTCATTGAATCTGGTTCATTTGCGTTCCGTATTTTTTTTAATATTAGGTACGCAAATTTTATGACAGTCAAAATGAGGGATTTTCTTTTTCAACTCCCCTAGTCGCTGGATAGATGGCGCTGACTGGGGTACGTTACTGGAAGGAACGGAACGTGACATAATTTTCTGATTATTTCACTTGTATGTTATTTTGAGAACGTAAAATGAAACGTACATTTAAAGTAAATAAATAAAGTAATGTGACAATGGTCACATACATCACATTGATATTTTGAAAATAGCCTCTAAATGTAACTAAACAAAAAGGAAAAATAAAACAATACTTCCCAATACTTTTTAGGGTTTTCCACGCCAGAAAGAAAATGTCCCAAGAGAAAAAGAAGAGAAGTCGTTTCCTTGTGGATTTATGTACAAATGAAGGCATGCATCTTTTCCCTAATGATGAAAGTCGTAAAGCGCAATGGGTACAAGCCATCGTACATTTCAAACCTGGACGGCCCATAAAAATAAATTCGCACATATGCTCAGCACACTTTAAACCAAATGATTTTGTAAGAACACCATTATCAGTGTTACAACCAAGTAAGTTCATCTATGTTTAGTATTGTAGGTATTTTCTTAGTTTGAAAATTCAACAGAGATTAATTTATTCTATCTCAGATTAGATTCTAATAATAGTTTACGTGTTTGGCCGGAGGAGGCAAAACACCAGAAGAGATGGGAAGAATTGGATGACGCCTTTGCCCAGCAGTTGGACTGAATAGGCTAACAACAAAAAACAATAGTTTACCTATTTTTAGATGTGGCATCAAAAATATTGAAGCAAACAGCCATTCCATCCATATTTCCATGGAAAAATTAATCTCAACCTCCCACAACATCCCATATCATAACATCCAAAGATTTCATCATCATACTACGCTGCTCCAGAACCTGATGAACATCAAGATTCTCAGGCTCTCAACTACTCTCTCTCACTGATGGCATACCATGGGGAAGGCCTACGACCAGCCGTCTACGTTTATTCTATGCACAAAACTACAAACACACGCTTTGTTATCAATTTAATAGCAAGTACTATTTAAAAAAATGCCAAAAATATTTGAAGCCCCTAAAAATCCCCCTAATCTTGTCCCTAAAAATGTCCCTTTTAACAATTCTATTCCCTGAATTTAGGGGTAAAACCCTTAAGCTGGCAACCATACCAAGCGTTTTGACTTTGACACTAGTAACGTAGTCGGGTCAACGCCATCTATAGAGTTGTTGGAAACTTTTTTTTTTTTTAATTCTTAAAATGAAAACCTCTCATTGTAATTAAATGCTTGGTAACAATAATACGATTAAGTATTAAGAGCCCTCTTACAGTCCACTAGCGCCGCCAATCGAAAAAATGTCATAACTTGTAAATAGAATCAAAAATACAAAATGTGGTCTATTATTACTGTAGAAAAGGCAATAACGTAATTTTAAAACACATTGTCACCACTTGAAATATAGCTGTTTAGCTAAATCGTGCATTTGTAACAAAAACGGCCGTTTATGTTTTGAATGCACGATTTAGCTAAACAGCTATATATTTCAAGTGTTGATAAGGTGTTATACAATTACGTTATTGCCTTTTCCACAGTAATAATAGAATATATTTTGTATTTTTGATTCTATTTACGAGTTATGACATTTTTTCGATTGGCGGCGCTAGTGGACTGTAAAAGGCCTCTTAAAAGTAGCATTGAAATAGTCACAGTGTAATAATATTTTTTTATATTCTTTCTGATTCTATAATAATTATAGCAGATATGATTACCAACGGATAGGTACCGTACATTTTTAGGAAACAGAAAAAAACGCCCCTATTCACGTGAGTATTTGCTGTAAATGACATTGACCACAACAGGAATGATTTGACTCGCATAAAAATATCATAACATAGCTTATTTGTTATGATTTTAAGATTCCGTTTTCATTTCTACGTAATATTTCGTTTAATACCACCAGTAAAATGGTTACTTTTTTTTGTGTTATTATTAATAAGAAATGCAACGACCAGCTGGGCTCAAAAAAAAAAACTCCTTTTATGACAGTAAAAATTTTAATTAAATGCTTGGTAACAATTATACGATTAAGTAATAAATATTCGTAAACACGGAGAAGAGTAGCGCAATGAAAGAAAATAAACGAAAGAATTGAATTGAAGAACAGTTGATAAGATTAACATAAAACGAAAAATGTCAATCTGAACAAGAATTATTTTACGTTGGTCTAGGAAGAGATAAAAAGGTATACTTAATTATCATATTATATATTTTTATCGTATTTATTTTAAAACTCCTATTTGCGTAAAAACAATAGCTTAAAAGTCCCTTTGATCGGTAGAGCGACGGTCTCCGTGTAGTATGGGGTACTACGCGACTGAACGCACCAATACCCAAGAGACCCCGCGACTAAGGTTCAAAACCTTGCAACATTTTTGTCCGCCATATTGAATCCGTTCGTCTATTTTCGTAAGTACTCGGGTAAGTTCGGCAAACAGTGATTTCTGTTGTGACTCGTGTTTCAAATATGATATGCTTGGATAGACTAGCAAATAGGCTTTTGATAACACTCTCGTTTTGCGTCATCTATACATTCATATTTTGTTTTCGTCCTTACATATTGATTTTTAATATTACCTACATAGTACAATAGTTGTTTATTTATGAGACTTCATTTGTATGCCAAAAAGGATTTTATAAGCAGTAGCAATGATTTGTGTTAATAACCTACTCGTTAAATAAACTACCTACTACAGAAATCATGATGATGGGATATCCTATCTATACGTAATATTATAAAGAGGTAAAATTTGTTTGTTTGTAGGGGGTAATCTTAGGAACTACTGATCTGATTTCGAAAAATATTTTAGTAGCAGAAAGATACACTATCCGTGGGTGCTACAGGCTAAAAACCATATGTATTATCATGCTAAGCTTTCACAAAATACGACCCAAATGGCGCAGCGGTAGTGAGGCTGCCTTACGTTCTTAGGGTCGATCCCGGTAGGAGCAAATGTTTGTGTGATGAGCATGGACAATATTCATTTCCATGGATGTTTATATGTATAATAAGTATGTATTCACAAACAAAAAAAAGTATATATGTAGTATATCACTGTCTGGTGACCACGACACATGCCTTGCTTAGTGTGGCACTAGATGGCGCTGTGTGTAATGTCCAGCGATATTATTATTTTTATTTAATATGACGGACGGACAGATAATGGACGAAGTCGCGGGCGATGTGTTAGCCGCCAATAAAAAACAATTTTTATAAAAATTTTCATCTCTTGTTTTAAACGCGTGAATTTTCAGAAATAGGAGGGGTTTTGTTTTTTTTTAAAAAAAAAAAAAAAAAACAAAAAAAAAGGGGTTTTGTTTGCTCACATTCGTCACGGGTAACTTGGGTTGCTAAATTTTTTTGTTAAAAAAAAGTTTCAATTGATTTCGATAGGAAAAAAATAAAGTATTAGGAAGAAAAAAAAAGTATTTTTCAAATTTTATTTTTTATTAATTAATTTATTTATTTATTCATGTACACACAAAATACTTAAAACGGCAATATACTATCATAGAAGAGCACAAAGGTACTGCTTGCTTGCTTTAAAAACGTATAAGGTAAGGAACTTTTGTGGAAAATTACACATTTTTCGATCTAGGTAATAGTTAATTTTTAGCGCATTCTAAAGACCCAATGGCACTTTAGCCTACAGCTTCTACTAGTGCAATAAAAGCACTACTAACTGACATATATTATACTAACTGTCAAATATATTTGTTTTTTTTTCTGTGTAATTTTTATACTGATAATTTTGATGTGTTTTGTCCTGTGCGGGCTAATAAATGCTTTTTCTTTCTTTCTTTCTTTTTACACAATAAGGAAAATATGAACAAAACCACGTTTTTACCCCGAGGCACGGTATAGTGGGTGCGCAATTTCGAAGCCACCTAATCATTATGAATAGCGGCGCCCAAAGAGGAATGCTAGCTAATATCAGCCTACTACTCTACCCAAGAGAAAAGGAACAGGTCATGAATGAAATATTATGTCGGTTAGAACCCCATAATGTGCGGACCCGTCAGCGAAGCAGTCTGTATTGTAAATTATTATTTATTTAATTTAATTATTGTGAATGTGAGGACCTTGTGGGTCACTTTTTGTTGTTTTTTTCCCACAACTGTCTGGCAGTTTGAGTACTATAAGCGACCTACCCAAATGTCCTTTCTTTGGTATTGTTCGTCGTTTCGTTGAGCTCCTTGAGTGAAAAGTCGAGCTACACGATAACTGACAAATGCTTGCACTGACTGGACAGGTCCACTCAAATCTGTATGGTTCTTTCTTCAAAAGACCAGCTCAGACACTAATCTGTATAGTTCTCATGTAAGTTGAACAAGATAGTCTGGACTTCAAAAGAGACTATGACCTCTGAGTTTGTTTCGGCTGTTTCAATAACTTGTGAAAAAGTAGGAACATTCGAACCCCAATATCTCTGCAACTGTAAGGCATGGTCTCGATTTAGAACAAAGAAAAATCACAATGACCTGGGAATAAGTACGTTTAAGCTGCGTTAAGACCACTAGATCTGATAAGTTTTCCTCGATGATATTTAGCATACCACCCCTTCGACGAAGCAATTTTCCTGACCAGTTGACCACTGAAATTCATTGATGCGTAAAACGAGTTTTGTTCTGGCGGTTAAAATAAAGATATACATAATGAAAGTACATATGTGGGCGCGAAATGATTTGATGAGTAGCCCTAACAGAATAATCTAAAGGGTGAAAACAACCTCTTAACGAAGCCGAAAGGCACTTGTTATCCCCGTCACATCATCGATGTGGGACCTGGGAACCTTCTAGTTACCGAGACATTGGGGGACGAAGTTTCAACTTTTTTAATAAGTTTTTTTAAATACAAGGTTTTATTGTTAGATGTTTTGAACACCTTCACGACTCCCGTACTATTCAAACCATCCATCAGCACATTGATTTGAGTGCTTTCTGAGTTCACACAAAACATGATTATTCAGCCCAAAAAAATCGTTTCCCACCTAAAATTTTTGCATATACTGTAGTTATTTTGATGCACAGAATGTTTGGTTGACGGCGTCGTGATGAGGTGGTTTGCAACCTGTAAACTATCCTAACTTCATCTTGTCATAGATATCGATGTACTTATTTTTTTAGTGTAGGTAGACGGACACCTGGGACATTCCAGCAGATGGGGCATAGTTTGATCCGGAGCGCCGCACTCGCACTCGTTGTTGGAGGAACCAATAAAACCCCATTTTGCAAGGTTATGTCTGCAGCGGCCTACTTTCGTACGCAATCGATTTAGAGATTCCCAAATAGGCCACTATAGTTCACTGCCGGGAGCCAGGTGTTCCTGGGGCTTCAAGAAGTCGTGTGGGGGAGGGTACTTCTCTTGCCATAGCTTGCTTTGTACTGTAGGTGGACTGTCTTGGATTGCCTGAGTGGAGCGTAGGAAGTTTATGCGGCTTTTTAATCTGCCCGAGGTAATTGTGTGGTCGTAGAGGGGATGTAGGGAATCGAATTCTTGGTTCTTTTTTTCCAGCGCGTTCGCGACATCCCTTCGTACAGCAGGTGGTGCGATGTCTACTAGTGGGTACAGCTTATTAATTGGAGTAGGTCTTAGGCAGCCTGTTGTTATCCGACACGTCTTAACTAATCTTACTACTATCATAAATCTGAAAGTTTCTCAGAATGGATGGATGGATGTTTGTCACTCTTTCACGCAAAAGCTACTGAACGGATTAACACTTAGGATACTTATTTTATCCCGGTGTTATTATCTCGTAGCACTAATATCGAACTTCACGCGAGAAAAGCCGCGGGCATTCGAGGAAGGACTTTGGTCGTGAATAATTCGGTCATCGACTGTTATGAAATTGAAGGGTTGTATTGATGATTTTGCTGATTATTATTCTGTAACTAAATACGTCTTACAGTCGCGACCGATATGTTTATCAACATACAACTTAGCACTGCCCTACAAATTGCAAAAAACGTAAGAAAATTTGAATTTCGCAGGCTATCTTGGAGCATCCCCCTTAAGCTAGTAATATTATAAAGAGGTACACAAGTTCGTCCTATGAGGCTGGTTTCTGTTTAACCGGACTATCCTGTTGGATATATTTTTTTTTTTAGGATGCGTAATCTTCAAATGACTTCTCCCACTCTGGGCGGAGCGGGAGGGAGTGTCAGCCTCTTACTGACTAAAACCCATCCATGTTCCTTCCTCGCTCTTTATGTTCCGGGGCCGCGGTATCTCTTTCGAACAGGCCCGCAACCCCGGCAGGCTTCGGCCCTTGCGGGCCCCTCCCTCTTATATTGACATCTCTTTAAGGCCCGCGTGGAACACGAACGCGCCGTCGACACGGCCTGTCGTCGTCGTTAGACGGACGGACGGCTAGCTAGCCCATAGCCAACCGCCCACAGGCCCGCATCTACGGTGGCCGGTAGCCACCACATGGCCCCCAACGCCCGGTGCGTCTACCGCGGCGGCCGGGAAGAGAGGCTCTCTCCCTCTCTCGTTCCGGCACCTCCTTCGCTAGCATGACTGCTTGGCAGAAGGAGGTGGCGGCTTCCCATTCTGTCTCGCTCCGGACCATGAATTGAACCAGGGCCGGACGCGAGAGGCCGCCGATCACCGCTACGAGGACACGGCGATGCTCCGCCCACGCAGGGCAGACTTCCACCGTGTATCCTGTTGGTGCCTTGAGTGTAAATAAAATAAACATAAACTAGGCGACAGCGCGTTAAGGGTACCCTTCCCCCTTTAGGGTGTGCCGTACGAGCCTCAGCTCAAGGGTGTCGCTGAGGAGGGTAGCAAAAAGACAGAATGAATCGAATAGGGGATAATCTTAAAAAATCTAAACAGTCTGTCAGATAGATTTCCAAAACGTATTGGACACGTTTTTTCTCATTAACAAAAAATTGAAGACGATAACTCGTGTGACGTCACACGTAGGTACACTTTCTCCTAGTTTTTACCCACGTGACGTTACAAGCCACCAAAGCATCTTTGATGCGTTTTATATTCGTGAATTTTTATTGATATGATAAAACAAAAAATACGTGTAGGTACAATATTTTTAGATAGGTACTTAAGTAGTCCAACTGACGGATTAAATATAATCATAGTTTTTTTTAGTTAGGAACACCCTTTAGTGGAGTTCCATTACTATTATTTTGACTTGGGTACTACAAAATAGCGAGGTAGGTACATACAAATACATGAAAATTTTGTATTTTTGTATCATTGCACTAAAAATTAAGTCCACAAATATTTAATCTGGGTCTTACAATGAACATCGAAGGAAGTAAAAGATAAAAGACAGGAGATTTCAAAAGATATTACACGAAAAATTCGCTAAGTTGTTCAGTTTGAACTGGTTAAAACCGGTCGGATCCGGCACGTGCCGGTGTGAACTAGTTACGGATTATTATCGCGTCCGATGTAGGGCGTTGGCGTCTGCGCTTTTCTTACAAACTGTTACTTCTTCCTGGAGCTTTTAGTTTTAAAATATATTACTTTGTTTACCGTTGTTGCATGGGAGTTTGAGAAAAACAAAAAGAAATCAAAATAAGTAGTTAATAAACATCTACATTTTAACATGACAAAGAAAGTAATTGTAAAATTGGTTAAACGTTACCCTGAACATTGAAAACATGTCTAATGTGAATGAATACTAATTCGCTGACTGATTAATTGTAGATCTTTAAATAGTCAACGGCTGATAATCTCTATAACCAGTCTTACCGAAGTCCCCCATGGTACCACTCTCATGAAAAGATAATGTACCATTCCTGAGAAAGACCGATTAATATAACCTAACCTCAAAACACTTGGGAAAGCTAATGAAACAGCAAAGTCGGTTCTGTAATCTGCACAACGAGTGTCATACATTTATTTTGAGAACCCTTCCTCGAAAAACAAGAAAACTTTCAAGTCATTTTCAGAAGATGGCCTTTATGGCGCCTATTTTCCAAAGGCAGATGTACTATTTTAATAAATTGGTTTTCGGAAGATACATTCGATCATAAGCTATAAGAAAAATATTTTGAATGGCGTAGATTTCTTACAATCGTCATATTACAACTCTTTCAAGGTTGTCTATTGTTTGCCCGAAGATTATATGCCATAATCATCATTTTCCCGAATTTTATTTACCCGAATTTCATTTGCCCGAATGTTTCATTTGCCCTAAAAGACATATGACATACTTTTAATTGCCCGAATTTTAGATACCATAAGATACGAATGCCATAAGTATTGTTTGCCTTATTTTTATGTGCCATAATAATTATTAGACATAATATTTTAATGGCATAATATTTAAATGGCATTACAAGTATTAGACAAACTTATTTATTCTGTGCATGGTTTTTTTTTCTGTGCATGGTTGATGGTGGGCTAGGTCGACGGAGCCCCGCTTCGCGGGGCTCCTACTTCTGTGTGGTTTATAAAAAAATAACCACGAAGCGGATGGCGGGGTCTATTCGCTCGCTTCGCTCGCTCACACGACCCCGCCATCCCCTTCTAACCTAACCTGTCCGAGTCGGGGTGCCCTAAAGTCCCAATTGCATCCAATTTCTCTTGATATAAACAACCGTTACACACCCGATGTCGATGGCAAATTATGTTATGGCATATCATAATTATGGCATGTGATAATTAGGGCTTACAATGATTATGACAAATGATGTTATGGTAAGTGACTTTATGGGAAACAATGATTCTGGCACGTGACTAATATGGCAAATGAGAGTAGGGCAAATGAGTATTATGTCGTATGATATTATGGCTGTTGACTATTATGGCAAATGATATTAGGGCAAATAAAATTCGGGTAAACGGCGGTATACCCTCTTTCAACTTTTTGAATCGTCATATCTCAAAAACGGTGGCTCTTAGAAAAAAAAGGATCTACCCATTTTTTATAGATAATTATCTGATCTACAATTTTGTTTCAGCTAATTTTATGATAAAACTTATCGTTTGTCTGAAAATCGCGAAAAACCCGTTTTTGTGGCCTTTGACCCCGATTTTTTTTTTCACGTTTTTTGCACGTGAAGATTTAAAAATGACAGATAGGACCAACGGCTAGCGTGCTTTTCGAGGCACGGATGAAACTTGGTATGTAAAAGATGGTCAACCATCCACGAACTGACTTCGGTAAGCTCTACTTAACCTTGAAGATCGACACGTGTGGGTGTTAGATAAATTATTTACCCACAAACTCCTGCTTTTTCCTAAACGTACATATACGTGATATAACATCATATTACAAAACATAACACTAGGTGTACCTCGAAGCGGGAGGGGGACCAACGAGGTAGTCCAGTCATCATCATCATTAATGTTCCCACTGCTGGGAGGGAGTGAGCTATAATCCACCACGCGGGCCCGGTGTGGATTGGTAAATGTCACAGGTTTCGAATTTATATGTTTGCCTTCACTGTTTTGAGAGCAGCGGTGATGAAATAAATTAATGCGCCTGTCTGGGTTCGAACCCACGACTTACTGTTTGCAAGTTAATGCCGCCATCACTGGGCCACCGCTGCTCAGGCAGTCCAGTTCATGTACATAAATATTCGATTATGCCGCCCCGTTGTGCCAAATTATACAAACCAGAATGTTTGTGTAGCACCCCTTTGGTTTATTTACTCTGTTTTGCCCCCATACTTTGTCCCTACCAAATTGAAAGTTGGTCCAGCGTTTGTTTGAACTATTGAACTAGTTTGGCAACTTGTTTACCGCTCGCTAACGCTTTTCAAAACCTTGTCGAGTGTTCTGTCGCAAAGTTTTCAGTGTGACACGGCGGAAAATGTATATGATTATACATATTTTTGGTGCACAATATTTTTGTTGTTTAATCTTTTGTCTTTTATTCAATGGTGGGTTTCATGAACGAAATCTCATTAAAGTTAATGATAAATGATATTTATTTTGTAAATTGGTTTTCACAAACCCTTTTACACGTCCTTATTTTTTTTAACTAGATGGGGCCGGTGTTTTGTACCTGACTACTCTGAGAAGAAACAGCCGAAACAAACTCAGAGGTCATAGTCTCTTTTAAAGTCCAGACAATCTTGTTCAACTCACATGAGAACTATGCAGATTAGTGTCTGAGATGGTCTTTTGAAGAAAGAACCACACAGATTTGAGTGGACCTGTCCAGTCAGTGCAAGCATTTGTCAGTTATCGTGTAGCTCGACTTTTAACTCAAGGAGCTCAACAAAACGACGAACAATACCAAAGAAAGGACATTAGGGTAGGTCGCTTATAGTTCTCAAACTGCCAGACAGTCGTGAAGAAAAAAAAAAACACAAAAAGTGACCCACATGGTCCTCACATTCACAATTATGAAATCAAATAAATTATAATTTACAAAACGAATGTCAATAAAAATACGATAGTTATGTTGTGGAATCGATTTTTTAACCCTTTTTCATTCAAATAACTGACACTAAAACTAGCCGCAAAGAACATTTCACACAGCGTTTAAGAACCTTAACCTACGATTACTACGAAAAACCAATAAAAAGCCTGGGATTTATCGTCCGCTAAAGCAGAATTTTATTAGAGGTTAAGCTCTAAGTAAAGTTTTAGTACCTGGGAAACCAAAGGAAATGACAGTTAACTGTTACTGTTGCTGCAGGTTTTTAAGATAGATTTAAAGGTAGATAGATCTTTCTGTTTACGTCTATTTAACTGCTCTTCAATTATTATACTTATGAAAAAAAATAACTCTCTTCAACAGTTAATTTGTGGATGAAGAAAAGGCTCTATTACATTTCTAATACCGGCTAGGGAAAAAAGTGATTTCTTTGCTGAATTTAGGGTTAATTGAACAAAGAAATCAATATTTTCACGGATAGTGGTTCCTAAAGTCAACCATACTTAGGATATACACTCGTGCTATATCTCTTCGATCATCTGATCCCGTACTTCTGTGTTATTCACCATTGCAGCAATCACCTCCTTCACAGCCAAAATCATCCTTTACACTGTCCATCCACTGAGTTTTTGTCCTTCCCTTGCTCTTATCTCCTTCGATCTTCGAATACAACGCACGTATTATACGCATCTCGTGATTGAGGGTGAAACTCCACGAACTGGGTCAGCGGTATCATATTGCCTGGCCTGTCAAAATTTGATGGATCTCTCAACTACACCGCGCTGTAATCGTTCCATGCATATTTTTCAAAACGCACAAGGTACATCGGAAATCCATTACTTATAAGTGATGGAATTTACGACCACCTGAGGGGCAAATGTAAATCGTTTTCAAAGCGTTTTAATCTTTTGCCAACTTGATGGCTTTGATAGTTGACGTCGCCATTTTATTGTAGGAGCCCAGAGCCCATAGCGGACTGACCCACCTACATTTATTGTAGTTCTGAGCTTTGAAAACGAAAAATTAGCCTCTTAAAGCCTTGAACATTTTTTGTAATGAAAAATGATACAAGGTTCATTTGTTTTATTTCGTACGATATTACGGAAAATGACCTCTATTGTCATCTTTAACTGGCACCAACTATGAATACAATATCTTAAATGTTTACGAATAGCGTCTTCTTAACAGTGACATTCAAGCAATAAAGAGAAAAGTACTGTATTTCTCCTACTTTCAACTGGATTGACCCATTTTTTCGATAGCTTATGTCAATCCAATACATTTTGTCTTTCCCATCATTGTTATCACTGATAGAGTGTCACTTTGAGTTTGGCAGTTTCGATATTTCGTTGTTCCTGAATATACGAGTACGTCGAATGGAAATTGATAAGCTTATGATTACAACTCATGAAGTCATAACGATACTTCCTTTACAATATTCATTGGTATGTAAGACTATTCAATCTGTTTCTATAAGTCTCCATGATATCACAATAGGACAAACGGAAAGGCCTGAAGTCATCGCGGCCACAAATTGCATGCATCAGTAATTTCCCTCATTAATTGTGTAACGTCCCCATGTGTATGTAACCTTGTATTGTTGACTGGATTATCTGTACTTAGCAGTATGTATAACGAGCCATTATGGTGTTTGTTGTAGTTGTGGTATAGTGTGTAACAGTGTGTTTCTGTGTGTGCAGGCGAGCGCGCGCTCGGTCGGCGCTCGAGGCGGGGCGCGGGAGCACGCGCGGCCGGCTGCTCGCCCAGTTGACAGCATGCTCATCGCGCTCAATGACTCCACCAACCTCACTGACTTGGCGCTCGGCATCGACCTCCCCACCAGCCCCTACAGTCTCGCGCAGAAGATCATCATTGCCATCATCGCCAGCGTCCTATCGGTGCTCACCGTCGTCGGCAACTCCATGGTGATGATCAGCTTCAAGATCGACAAGCAACTGCAAACTATTAGCAACTACTTTTTGTTCTCCCTGGCTGTGGCGGACTTCGCCGTGGGCCTGATCTCGATGCCCCTGTACACAATGTTCACGATCTACGGGTACTGGCCGCTGGGGCCGCACGTGTGCGACACGTGGCTCGCGCTGGACTATCTCGCGTCGAACGCGTCAGTGCTCAACTTGCTCATCATAAGTTTCGATAGGTACTTCAGTGTGACGAGACCGTTGACGTATAGGGCAAAGAGGACTACACGAAGAGCCACGATGATGATAGGCGGGGCGTGGGGGTTCAGTTTGTTGTTGTGGCCGCCGTGGATATACGCGTGGCCATACATCGACGGCGAGCGCAAAGTGCCGCCGCACGAGTGCTACATTCAGTTCATAGAGACAAACCAATTCATTACGTTCGGGACAGCGATCGCGGCGTTCTATGTGCCAGTGACTGTCATGTGCATACTGTACTACAGGATATGGAGGGAAACTAAGAAACGGCAGAAAGATCTGCCGAATCTACAGGGAGGGAAGAAACACGACTCGTCGAAGAGATCAAATTCTAGGTGAGTTTTTAAATATAGTAATTTAGACTTAAGAGCCCTCTTACAGTCCACTAGCGCCGCCAATCGAAAAAAATTCATAACTCGTAAATAGAATCAAAAATACAAAATATGTTCTATTATTACTGTGGAAAAGGCAATAACGTAATTGTATAACACCTTATCAACACTTGAAATATAGCTGTTTAGCTAAATCGTGCATTCAAAACATAAACGGCCGTTTTTGTTACAAATGCACGATTTAGCTAAACAGCTATATTTCAAGTGGTGACAATGTGCCAGGCACACGCTACGACCAATAGGACCGGAGCATAATGAAAAATGTTGCTAACACGGAGATTTATTCCTTTTGTGCGGTTTTTCTCTCTTATGTGACGCAGACGAACTTGCATGGGTCAGCTAGTTAATTATATAAAACTTTTGCTTGTAGTTATTATAGTGTATCAAGTTTTCTCAGTCTATTTGCAATTACGAAAGCAATCTTGAGATCGAACTTCCACAGTGAAAAGTACAATTTGTGGCTCCATGGTTTAAGCTTGACTTTGTGATATAAATCAATAATTTTAAATCATTAACGTGATTCATATTGTGATTCAGCTAAATCGGCCATTCTAGGCCTGCAGTACATTTTTATGAACCACCGCTCATAATATAAATCAGCTGTACTAGGTATATTATTTTGACCGTATGGGTCACTTATGTAGGAAAAAGTTGATGCACGAATGGTTCCGTACCGTTATCTATACAACATTAGACAAAACGGCAAAAACTCACGTTTGTTGTTTGGGAGCCCCTCTTAAACATTAATTTTATTCTGTTTATAGTATTTTTTAAAAGAGCGGCACCACAAATACATCATCTGTGAAAATTTCAACTGTCTAGCTATCACGGTTTATGAGATACGGGCTGATGACAGATAGACGGAAAGACGGACAGTGGAGTCTTGGTAACAGGATCTCGTTTTTACCCTTTGGGTTCGGAACGCTAAAAAAAACAAGTTTCTGAATGGTTATGTACTGAGTATGTGGAAACCGTTTGTGTCAAACGTCTGTATCCCTTGCACTTTGTATAATGGTTGTAGCATACCAGTAGCATACATTAAGGGTGTAAAACACCTCTTCACGAAGACGAAAGGCACTTGTTTTCCTCATCATTGCGATTATTTTTTTGTTCTACATCATACCTATATATTCATACCACCATATACCTTCTAGTTACGGATATATGGGGGGTCAAAGTTACAACTTTGTGATCAGTTTTTTTTTTTAAATACAGTTTTTTTTGTAAGCGTTTGACACCTCCACGACCCCCGTACTATTCAATCCATCCATCAGAACAATGTTTTAAGTGCGTTACATTGAGTTCTACCTCAAAACATGATTTATAACCTTAAAAAAAAAGTTGTTTCCCAGCAACAATTTTTGCGTAAAGTTACTTAGTTTGATGTACAGAATGCTTGGTTAACGGCTTTGTGATGAGGTGGTTTACACCCTGTATAATAGAAGCGAAAGAATACTTGAAATTCATAGAATTATGCTCAGTTGACATAAGTTAATTAAGTTAAGTTGTAGAAGTTAAGTAGAAGGTAAGTTGTTAAGTTTTAAATACTGATAATTTTGATGTGTTTGGTCCTGTGCAGGCTAATAAATGCGTTTTCTTTCTTTTTTTAACTACAAACCGCTTGCTTGTAATTATTGTAGTGTTTCTGGTTGAGCGCTATTTGCAATTGGCATAAGTAAACTGTAGCTTAGCAAGCCAACTGCATGATACGGAGGCTTAATTAATTAAGTGGGTGCAGACGATTGTAATGTACATATTTTTGTTTCCAAACCTATGACTAGGTACCTATACATTTGACCATTACTTGATTTCGATAGGTACTTGGTGCGCAGAGTTTATCGTCGAAAGTTGGATATGCTAGCCACTTTAGCGCACATGAAAGAGCAGCATACTAAAGTTCTCGACAACTACCCAAGCAAAAAGGTCGAATGTAGTCGCCGTGGTCGGCTAGATGTCATCGTCATTACTTGATTTTGATGACAAAAGCAAAAATCATTTGGTAATAATTGCAGTTGAAAACTCAATAATTGAATGAATTCCACAATCAGTACCCTAGGTGTTTACATTAAGGTGAATATCAGCAAAGTGCATTTTTTTTTAATTTTGGTGGCGAAATTCTTTCTTCAGTTTTCGTGAAAAATGAGGATCTGTTACGACAATAGAGAGTCCAAGCTTAAAGAATCTTCACGAGGCCCCGGAAAATCTCGATAACTTTTTGAGATATTTAGGTTTAAAGTGTGATGTGGCCACCAAAATTGATAATTGCCCACCAAAATTGAAAGTGCACACCAATATTGAAAATCAGTGACACCAAAATTTAATTCTCTGTCACAAACCTCAATTTCAATAATAAAGCTCAATGTAACTAATCTCACAATCATCGCATGTACTGTATATGTCGACCTGATCTCGAAATCGAGGATTCCAGAACCACCTTAAACGTCATATCACAAAAGACCTGTCAAAACTCAACCAAGATGAAATCGAGGCCGCTCATAGAAAGTTTAAAAATGAAAAAGCGCCTGATGAAGATGGGACAACTTAAGAGCTCCTGAAAACGGCCTGCAAGTCCTGCAAAAGAGCTTCAGGAGCTTTTCAACTCGGTCCTGTTATCTGGGAAAACCGCAACAGCGTTAAGAAGGGACGTGGTATTTGTTTTCGAACCGTGATGGCTTAAAACAGTGTCAGAAAAAAAGTAATTTCCCAGCAAAATTTTTGCGTAGGGTTATTCAGTTTGATGTACAGAATGCTTGGTTAAAAGCTTCGTGAAGAGTTTGTTTACGCTCTATATATGTATTCCCACAAAGCTGCAGGCGTTATATGTCACCGTAAAATTGTCAAACACGTTAGATTGTAAAATAACTAGAGAGATTGTAAACTCTCGAAATATTGTCAAACGAATATACTGCTTACAATAAAACGCATAGTTTTTTTCGGTAGATTGTAATCTATCGAAGTGAAACTGTAATATTGTGAAATGTGTGCGACGCATGGAAGTCAACTTGCGCGGTGTGGAGGAGCCGTACCACTCACATAAAAAAATAATGTACCGTTCCTGAGAAATACCGATGAATATAACCTAACCTCAAAACACTTTATATTCCCCTAAAAAGTGTTGTCGACACTTTATTTCTGAGTGCAAGGTTTAAAGGAACCTATCTAACGTAACGTGGGGGTGCCCCAAGATTTGGGGGCAGAGATACTTCCGTCGCATGCATTTCACAATATTACGATTTCACTTCGGTAGATTACAATCTGCCGAAAAATAATGCGTTATATTGTAAGCAGTATGTTTGTTTGACAATATTTCGAGAGTTCACAATCTCTCTAGTTATTTTACAATCTAACGTGCCTGACAATTTTACGGTGACTTATATATTACCAGTAAGTTATAGTTAAGTTAAAGTCAACACAATAAGGGAATGCGTTCCTAAACAGTGTGTAATTAGGTTACAGAATCGCATAAGCATCCAAGTTGGAACTTTGCCCGATAAATGGATAGGCGTGTCTATTAAATTATTGAGGCCTAATTCCATAATTGGCAAGCTGCGGGTATTTTAAAGTAATTGCTAAGTTAATAATATTGGGGTTTATGTTTTTAAGTTAACTATTTCTATATCACTACATATTATAAAACAACGTCTCCCGCCGTGTCTCTATGTATGCTTAGATCTTTAAAACTACGCAACGCATTTTGAGGTGGGTTTTTTGATAGATAGAGTGATTCAAGAGGAAGATTTTAGTATACAGGGTGTAAACCACCTAATCACAAAGCCCTCAACCAAGCATTCTGTACATAAAACTAAGTAACTTTACGCAAAAATTATTGCTGAGAAACAACTTTTTTTTTCGGGGTCAAAAATCAGGTTTTGGGGTATAACTCAATGTAACGTACTCAAAACATTATGCTGGTGGATGGATTAAATAGTACGGGGTTTGTATTTAAAGTAACAATAATAACATGTATTATAAAAAAAAGTTGTCACAAAGTTGGAACTTTGAGCCCCAATATCTCCATAACTAGAAGTTTCCCAGGTATGGTGTAGAACAAAAAAAATATCGCAATGACGGGGAGAACAAGTACCTTTCGACTCACCCTATATAGGTTGACGCGGGCGAACCCGCTTGCCTCGGCTAGTTATTATTATTTATTAAGTATATTAGAGTAAAAAATTTTCATCTGGGAATAATCTAGACAGATGATGATGTAATAGAAATTATATTATTGTTTATACGAGGAAAACAGTGGATATTGTGTCACTTTGAAATGTTATCTATCCTCTTTTGCATAATTGTCTCGGAAATACATATAGTATAAATATGTATTATGCTAATGACATAATTTGCTAATTAAAAAACTGATTCCTACCTGACATTAAATATACTGTTTTGAAGTAATATTAAATCTACACTATTATTAAAAGGAAAAAAATTGCATTTTTGTGTTTGTGTCTGTATGTTTGTAATGAATAAACTCAAAAACGACTGTGCCGATTTCAAAAACTGTATCACCATTGGAAAGCTACATTCATCTTGAGTAACATAGGCTACATTTTATCCCCGTACTCCACGAAATGGACTACGCGTGTAAAACCGCGTGACGTTCGCTAGTATAAAATATTATAAAGTTGGAATTTGGACGATATTAAGACAAATAATAATTTTAAAGAACCGGGATTGAATTAGCAATTTTAATATAACCTTAAGAAAATGGGAATAATTATAACATTTACGAGCTGTATGTAAATGTTAATATAATCATTATATTACGAGCAAAGTTCATACTTGACACCTAAGCTACGCATTTTGGTTCAACGCAGCATTCTATCTTTCTATTGTAACTGACTACAGGACATACTACGCGAGTTTTATAATGCCTGAAAGTATATGATTCACTGCAGTTAAAAAAAAAACAGAAAAATATATGATATTCTTCGGGATATATGATAGGATTATATTGTTTTGAAAACATAATATTAAATTAATTTTACTCGATAAAAAAATCTCGAACTTGTCTCTAAGAAAATCTTTTAACAAGTAATAATGAGTAAAAAGCATACTAAAATGCATGCGACCATTCTCATTTTTAACCGACTTCTAAAAAAGGAGGAGGTTCTCAATTCGGATGTTTCTATTTTTTTTTTTTTTTTTTTTTTTTTTTTTTTTTTTTTCGGGCATAACTCCGTCGCTTGCCAACCGATTTAGAAAATTCTTTTTTTGTTGGAAAGGGTATTCTTTCCAAATGGTCCCATAGCCACCAAATCAGGATCTGATGATGGAATCTTGGCGAAATCGAGGGAACTCTTCAAATTTTATATGAAAACGTGTTGCGATTTTGGTATTTTCTACAATAAGTGAAGCATTTACGTTTGATTCTACTATCAGATCTGATGATGAAGCCAAGAGTCACGGAACTCCATAATGAGACAATGTACCATAGTCGTGTTTGGGCTTGTTGTAATTGTAACGGTATGCACTTTCCATGTATCAAGCACATGTGAACCACTAAAAAGTTGAAAATAAAAACTTTTTTGCAAAAAATAAAACCGACTTCAAAAAATACAAAAAAGTGAAAAATAACTTTAGCTTCTGAAGTCGGTGACAAAAAAACTAAAGCAATCAAACAAAGGTCACCGACTTCAGAAGCTAAAGTTATTTTTCACTTTTTTGTTTTTTTTGAAGTCGGTTTTATTTTTTGGCAAATAATTCTACGAGCAACATATTAGCATCATCGTGTTTTTTTTTTTTAGTCCAATCAATAGATTTTTTGTAAATCGATCGAAAGCACTCATTTCGCACTATTCGGCCCGCAGTGACTGACGTAACAACCACTTTGTAGTGCAAGCTGATTAGAACTTTATTCTAACAGTATTTCAGACGAAGTTAACTACCACAAATAGAGTTGCTAACTAAGCTTCTGTAGTCGCCTTAACCTTTAAAAACGAGTCTGACTCGCGCATGAACGCTTCATACCATATAGTCCCGGTACCATCGTAGCAAGGAAGCCACCTTAATTTTTTAATGTATTTGTATTGTTCGTAGTTGTTGTATTGTTTGTTGTCATAGTGGCCATAGAAATACATATTCTGAGAAACTTTCAAAGGTCTACTTATTACGGATTATGTATTTAAACATACGGACGGACAACGGGGGCTTAGTGATATGGTTCCGTTTACCCTGCGGGTCATCCATCTGCCTAGCCTTTTCTCAACTATGTCAGACTAACCGGATGGAGTAGAATACCAGTATTTTGCATGAAGCGACTGCCTACCGAACCACGACCCAGTTTACCCTTTGGGTACGGACCCCCAAAAAAACTAAATGATCTGGAAAATGCGAACTATGCAGATATTGGACCAAATTGTATATTAACGACCGTTTTTTATAACTTACCTACTTCGGTAGGTACATACAGGGTGTAAACCACCTCATCACAAAGCCGTTAACCAAGCATTATGTACATCAAACTAAATCACTTTACGCAAAAAATATTGCTGGGAAACAACTTTTTTTTTGAGGTTATAACTTCAACAAAAATGTAACGCACTTAAAACATTGTGGTGACGGATGTATTGAATAGTACGGGGGTCGTGGAGGTGTTAAAAGTTAAAATATTACAAAAAAAAACTTGTATTTAAAAAAAAACTTGTCAAAAAGTTGTAATTTTAACCCCCCATATCTCCGTAACTAAAAGGTTCCCAGGTATTATTTATTTATTTATTTATTTATTTAAACTTTAAGCACTTAATGTACAAAGGCGGACTTAATGCCTTAGGCATTTTCTACCAGTCTACCTGGTGGTTTACCTGGTGGTATGGTGTAGAACAAAAAAAAATATCACAATGATGGGGAGAACAAGTGCAAGAATGCAGTAATGAAGCCGAAACTTCATTAAGAGGTATTTTACACCCTTTATAACTGTTAGTAAAGTTAATGTGCCTTCTTCTGTAGCTATCGGTGTTTTTATAAACAAAGAATATCCGATACCTGTCACTTGATTCCGACCTGTCACTTGATTCTTACCTTGACATTTTGTTTCTAACCGTCCAGTAAGCGAAATGTCAAATAGACAGAGATAACAACTTACCGATACCGACTGGTAAGTTTATTGAAAACGCGCGTAAACTGAGTTGGATAACAAGTAGTAGTGGGAGAAGACAATTATTGACTATCGCTTACCCTTTATCTCTTTTCTTTTCTTTCTCAACTTCTTGGTTCACTTTCTTTTAAAATCTTTCAAAGTTATACTGGTCTACTGATAAGAAAATTCTTTCAGATAATTTAAATAATAAGTCCGTCGCGTTCGGCTGTTTGCAGCGTATTGTGGACGACATGCATGGATACATAAAATACTGTGAGTGTGACTAAAAATAAGTCATCGTTCCAAACAGGTTCTGTTATCGTGTGTCCTTTCACGATTTTTTTTATTTTTTTTTTATTTTTTTCGGAAAACTTACAGCAACTTAGGCAGATACAATAGTTTCGTTAATAACAACAATATGGCCAGTTACAAGCTTTCACAAATAGCTTTATAATAGTTTGTAAAAGAAAAAAATATTTAACGAGATACCTTGTTTAATAATCTAAGATTGTTTTTGCTCCGCAAATATTATTGAAAATCAGTGCGAAAGTAGTGTAAAAGTGCAATTCAAAGTGATCATTGTGTGGACAAACATTGCCTCCACAGAGTGCAACAAAAATCCAGTGTTCTAGTACGAGTTTATAGAAGTCTAGACCAATTTAAAATCGAAGATAAAACCCACCTACCGACAGTTGTGAGTTAACGGTGCATCGCGGTTGAACGCGTAAGCGACAAGCATAGCACGGCGCTTACGACTTTTTTCTCGCGAACTGGCATGGGCCTTTTTTAGTGTGCACTTTTGCCGCTCGATTCATTTCGCCACTGCGAGGGCCTTTTATAGTGTGCTGTTTGGATCCTAGTAGATTGCTGAGTTTTTGCGTGAAATTTTTATAAAATGGATTCACCAAATATCTCAAAAAAGGAAGAGACCCCGATTCGGAACGTTTCCACTACAAGAGGAAACAAGAGGCTTGCCTTGAACTCGCCACCTCAAGAAAAAAATTCAGTCGTGACCACCGAAGATGTGCGTACTATTATCCAAGAAGTACTAAAGACCGAGCTTTCCTCTATGCTCCGGGAAATAAACAAGACCATACTCAACGTCATAAATAAGGAGCTGGAACCGATAAAGAAAGACATTAGAGAGCTGACGGAGTCATTAAATTATCATACTAAGGAGTTTGAAGAGTACCAAACTGAGCATACTGCGTTAAAAAATGTTGTGAAAGATTTAAAGGATGAAAATAATGAACTCAAAAACTCCGTTGCGGACCTCAGTCACCGAATAAATTACTTAGAACAGCAAAGTCGATCAGGCAACCTTGAAATCCAATGCTTACCAGAAAGTAAACAAGAGAACCTCTATACTGTCGTTAAGCAGTTGGGATCAGTGGTTGGTTGCGTGCTGAATGACAGTGATGTCCTTCATTGCACCCGCGTGGCCAAACTACAGACTACTAGTACCCGCCCGCGCTCAGTTGTTGTGCAACTTGCCTCACCGAGGGTTCGCGACACGTTTTTGGCATCTGTTATTCAATACAACAAGGGAAAGAATAACGTCGACAAATTGAACAGCGCAGATCTTGGACTGGCAGGAGACAAGAAACCGGTATTTGTGCTCGAACATTTGTCTCCTTCTAATAAAGCGCTGCATGCTGCTACTAGACTAAAAGTAAAGGAAAAAGGATACAAATTTGTCTGGGTAAGAAATGGAAGAATTTTTGTTAGGAAGACCCCAGAATCCGACCATATTCTTATTAAAAATTTAGAGTCTTTAAACAAGCTCATATGATTTGCCTACTTAATAATTAACGAAATTTTTGTTTACTAATAATACATGTATCTTCAACTATAATGTTTTAAAAAGTTCGATAAATTGCAAATATTTTACCAAAACTGTAGAGGTTTAAAAACAAAAACGCATATGGTTTACCGAAATGTATGCTGTTGTAACTACGACATAATTATTATTTCAGAGACTTGGCTTAATAGTTCCGTACAAAGCAGTGAGCTGTTCGATGACAGGTACGTGGTTTACAGAAGAGATAGAGAAAACTCAAGTCTACAAAGTGGTAAAGAGGGCGGGGGAGTTTTAATAGCTGTTACAAAACGTATTAACTCTAAACGCGCCATGCAATTTGAAAGTAACTGTGAAGACCTTTGGGTTATCTTGGATCTGGATCTATCTGTCGCTGGACCTGTTCGTCGAATGGCTCTCTGTGCAGTTTACCTGCCACCTCCTGTACGGACTTCTTATTTGGAACATTTCCTGGACAATTGTAACTCAACATTGGAACAGCTTAATGATTCATACGTATGTATTACGGGCGACTTCAACTTGGGTAACATTGACTGGAAAATAACCGGTAATTCTAATGATAACTTCAAACTGCCTAGTAATAGTGAAGCTTTGTTAGACTTTACGTATGTCAATAAGCTGACCCAATTTAACAATATTAATAATGCGTCTGGTCGCATACTGGATCTTGTATTGTGTAGCCATTCGTTATGTCAAGTGAACCAATGTATTGATGCGATTTGTAATATTGATCAGCACCACCCACCTCTAGATATTGTAATATCCCTTAATAAGGAATCCAAACTTCCATATAACACTGTTGAGAGTGGAAGGCCTAACTTTCGTAAAACGAATTACATCCCAATCCGTAAATATCTAAGTGAACTGAACTGGGAGGAATTATTTGAAGGACAGCACGATGTTGATGAGATGGTACAGGTTTTTTATGACAATATTAACACAGCTATACAAAAATTTATATCTACTCGCGTGCCCAGGAATAGGAAATACCCACCATGGTTTAACCGTAATCTTATAAAAATGCTAAACTTAAAAAATAAAATCAGAAAACGTTACAATACTTACAAAAACCCTATGGATAAAATTGAATTAAAAATAATTAGTAAACGATGCGATGACTTCGCAACTGTCTGCTACAATAACTATTTAAAGAAATTAGAAGATGACCTTACAATGAACCCTAAATTATTCTGGACTTATGTTAAATCCAAACGAGGCGGCTCTAGCACTTATCCTGCGTCTATGACGGATGGGATTAGGACATCATCAGATGGCACAGAAATTTGTGAATTTTTTGCTTCTTACTTTTCCTCTGTTTATAGCCCGGTTCAGGGCGATTATAACTTACAAACCGCTAATAACTTAAGCAACCTTCAAAACTATAGCTCGTGCTTGACTAATCCTACTATAGACCATGAAACCATTTATAAAAAGCTAAAAAATCTAGACTGCAGTAAAGGCGCTGGCCCAGACGGTATACCACCTATTTTTATTTGCGAGTTTGCAGCCGAGTTGGTCGCTCCACTATCATTTATTTTCAACAAGTCTTTAGCATCTGGTATTTTTCCTTCAAAATGGAAGGAGGCAAAGGTTGTGCCTATCCATAAATCAGATGATGACGATGTTGTGTCTAACTATAGACCTATATCAATTCTCTCGACTCTTGCAAAAGTTTTCGAGTCCCTCATCTGCCCGCACATTCAAAATCATCTAAAGCTGTACTTAAGTGAAGCACAACATGGTTTTGTTGAATCGAGGTCTACAGGCACTAATCTTGTACTGTTTACAGAGCTGTTGGTGGAAGCAATAGATTCAGGTTACCAAGCTAATGTCATATATACTGATTTTAGTAAAGCATTCGATAAAGTCTCACATAATATACTGATTAAAAAATTGCAAGCGTACGGTATCACTGGGCCATTGCTTTCATGGTTGTCTTCATATCTTGTGGATCGGTCTTTCTTTGTAGTGGTGAACGGATTTCAATCATCTTTGCGTTATATCTCATCTGGCGTACCACAAGGATCTCATTTGGGTCCAGTTCTATTTAATTACTTCATCAATGATATTCCTTACTGTTTTCTACATTCAAATATCTTTATGTATGCTGATGATATAAAATTTGTTAAAATTGTTAAAAATAAAGACGATGCCTATGAATTACAGAGTGATCTAGACAGGCTTGTTCAATGGTGCGATAACAATGCAATGCACCTTAATGCACGAAAATGCTATCATGTAAAATTCTCTAGAAAGCATACTTTAGTAGAACATAGCTATTATATTAAAGGTGATAAAGTTGGTGAACTGGACACAATAAGGGACCTTGGCGTTACATTTGACAGGAAGTTAACTTTTATTCCACATGTAGACAGTATTATAAAAAAGTCTTCTAAAATGCTGGGTTTTGTCTTAAGAAACACGAAACAGTTTAGAAGCTGTAAGACAAAAATAATGCTATACAATTGCTTGGTGCGAAGCGTGTTGGAATATTGTAGCGTGGTCTGGCGACCGCACTATGCTGCACATTCGTTGCGTCTAGAACGTGTCCAAAAGCGTTTTCTGTGGCATCTGGCGTTTTCTAGGGGTATAGCTAAGAAAGTACGTTCTTATAATAATAGATTGAGACATTTCAAAATGATTTCCCTAGACAAGCGCCGACGCCTAAATGACGCGACGTTTGTCTGCAAAGTTATGGCTCACAAGATTGATTGTCCACAAATACTGAGCACTTTTAATTTCCGTGCACCTTCAAGAGTTCCTCGCAGCCAGATAACACCACTGCGTCCGCCGCAAAGAAGAACGGTTTTAGGCTCCAATTCTCCTTACGCGAGATTTTGCAAGGTGGTTAATGGTTGTAGCGACGTAATCGATCTGCACTTTAACTCTTTAAGCCAATTAAGAACCAATATTTATAAATATCATTTCGATTTGGGTCCACCCTTTATAGCAGAACTTTTTATGTCATAATATTATTTTGCATACCAGCTGATGGCATAAACTTCATTTCGCAGAAAATAGTTTAGCAGATACTCATTTATCATAGGTTCATACTCATAATTTTGTAAGCCAGAATCATCTTCAGGCATACATTTCATATGCATAAGATTCAAAAGTAGAACCATCTTATCGCAGAAAGTTCACAGTCAGAATCATCTATTGGCATAATTTTCATATCGATAGTCTTTAAAGGCAGAACTATCATATCTCAGAAAGTTTACAGTTAGAATTATTGTTTGGCATACATTTCATATGCATAATAATGGAAAGACTCATCTATCATATCACAGAAAATTCATAAAATCAGTTGATTGTGAACACTTGGTTTTTATTTCCCTGTAAAAAGCAGGCAAACAAGCATATTATATCGTGCATGTATACAAGCTAGCATGAAGCAAGCATGCAGCACGCAGCATGCAAGCAAGCATGCAGCAGGCAAGCAAGCATGCAGCAGGCATGTAAACATCTGAACATGCATATACCATGCATACAGCATGCATGCAAACAAGCATGCAGCATACAAACAAGCATGCAGCAATCATGTAGCATGCAAGCAAGCATGCAACATGCAGCAGGCATGGTTTCTGTCACGGCTCCGGCGCTGCAGGGCTACGGCGGTCCCACGCGAGCTGTTCGTCGCAGATGGGTTTAACGCTCACCACCGCAGCTTCGGCTTGCTGGCCGGCTTCGCCGGCCAACCTCAGCCGCGGCGGCGAGTGTTACAACCACCTGCTCCTCAACTCGCGGCCCGCCTCGCCCCTCCGCGCCTACGCGATTTTAAATTACACTCTTGGGGTAGGGCAAACAAGACTACGTGGAGTCGGTTTTGAAGCGATTCTTTTCTGTCACTAACTTTTCTAGCACAACATATTGACTTTTTAAGATAATATTTTAATTTTAAATTAAGGTTAAAAATGCTATTTTGTGGCATTGAAAAATGGCAATACTGCCAAATAAAATTATTCCAAATGAAATTCTGCAATCTTCATAGTATGCCAAGTGAAATTATATCAAATAATCGTCGTTCTAAGTAAACATTATTCTAAACGAAATTATGCGAAATATGAACAATGCCAAAGGTAATTATGCCAAATAAAATTCTTCTATCTAAAAGTATGCCATTCCAAATTCGGACATACACACATTCAGCCAAACAATAAGTATATTTAAAAAAAAATATGCCTTTAATATATTCGTTTAAAGAAAATTATGCCAAGTGTGTTATGCTAAATGAATTTCGGAGCAACAAGATTCTGCCAGATAGATGGAACCCTTTCGATTTAGATTAGATTACATTTATGAAGTAGCGTGTTTTCAATAATAATTTTAGTTTTAAGAATAATTTTAGTTTTAAGATTAGTTTAATTAAGTTTTTTTTTTCTCATATACAACTTATCCTTAAAGCATGCGGAGTTTACCTATAAGTGATTGTTACACTATTGTACTCTACTCTATTGCTAGTTACCTTTAGAATAATACCAGCGTAAACAATTGTTGGTGAACCAATAAATAAATAAATAAAATAAAATAAAAAAAGTACGCATGTTTTTTTGTATTCACCACCACCATTGACACAGCATATAAAACTCTTTTACATCCATTACCTCTCTAATCCAGGTCAAAATCAAAATCAAAATAAAAATATTTTATTTCACATAGGCCTGAATGGGCACTTATAAAACGTCGAAAAAGGTGCACGGTTCGCGTTGGTCGATTCCATGGAGAAGAACCGGCAAGAAACTCCATGGTTACTCTTTCCTTCATGGTCCTCCTTTCTTTCACGGTCCAGTTGAAAACCAGCTTCGGGCACTGTTTGGCCAGTATTTTGGTAAACTGATTCTGTTTGGCGCAGCCGTGTGGCGCAAAGGTTGCATGTTGTGTTTAGACTTAAGTTTTTTTTGAATATATTCTTTTTGTTTTATATTGTGTTTCATGTGCTAAGAAAATCTTCTTTTTTTTCTGATTCTATTCAGTCCGTCAGTTAGATTATCGAAAAATATTGGGCACGTGTTTTTTGTTTTATCAAATTAATAAAAATGACAAAAATAAAACGCTTGTGAAGTCTCTTCACTCCATGGAATCGACCAACGCGAACCGTGTACCTTTTTAAACGTTTTATAAGTGCTCATCTAGGCCTATGTGAAATAAAATATATTGATTTTGGTTATTTGGTTTTGACTTGCTGGTAAAAAATCTAGCGAAAGTTGACGTCTCACGCGTTTTAAACGTACTGTATCGTTCTTCATTATTTGTTTACGTGGAAAAAGAAAAAAATATGTGTTATCTATACTAATATTATAAAGCGAAGAGTTTGTTTGTTTGTTTGTTTGTTTGGTTGAACGCGCTAATCTCAGGATCTTCTGGTTCGAATTGAAAAAATCTTTTTGTGTTAGATAGTCCGTTTATCGAGGAAGGCTATAGGCTATATAACATCACGCTACAACTATTAGGAGCGGAGCAGGAATGAAAAATGTTGCAAAAACGGGTTTTATTTTTCCTTTCGTTTTTCTCTCTTATGTGACGCAGACGAAGTTGCGTGGGTCAGCTAGTATTGAACATATACATTTTTTTTCTTTTTTCACATAAACAAACATTTCGGAAATCTATGTGATGGATTAATTAGATTTATTTTGTCGAATACCCTGTTTTGCAAGCTTCACGTCTTTGTTGGTAGTTGCCATATCTACTAGGCAACTATCGATAATACTTACCATTCGATTGTCACCAGCTGATTACATTACATTGCTATTCAATGTTCATGGCTCAACCACCAAAGAACCCTACCAAGCGTATTGATTCCAATGGTTTAATGTGGTTTAATCTAGTCGTAAGACATTTGTCGCTCAGTTACTCTTGGCATAGGAAATCAATCAATTTGCAAATCTACACTAATATTATGTATGAGCATCGCCACATTACTTATCATACTCATCGATTGCTTTTTATATCATTTAGCTTAAAATGATATCGCTGAATAGACTATTTGCAGGCATAGTCGATGTAATTTGGGCTTATATTTTATAACCTCACTCAACTAATACGGATGCAAAAAAAACTGACAATACTGGTATTCAGCCATATCCGGTTAAAATGGAAACCGACTTCAAAATAATTGGGAAAAAGGTTAGGCAGATGATGATGGCTCAATATAGTGATTTTATTTTCTATTAACATACTATCTTTAACAATTAGAAACATCACCACATACAACAACAAACTCCTGTAGTGGCTTGGCATTTTGGTCCTTAGAGCCGGATGGTGAAAGCGATTTTGAATGTAGGAATAATCATCCATTCCGAAAATACTTTCATTAGTGCGAAGCTACATTATTCCCAAGTGTTATAGGATATGCTTAAATCGTCCCTGTGGGGTAATTTATTAACTTTTAAAGCCAATTAGTGGTGCCAATTAGAAATATTAAAAACTAGTTTATGGTCGCGGCTTTGCCCGTGTAATTGTCCTACATGATCGTACTATCGGGATAAAAGTATCTTATGTGTTAATCCAACGTATAAACTATCTTTATTCCTTAATCCATTCGTTAGGTTTTTCGTGAAAGAGTAACAACAGACATCCATCCATTCATATTATACATCCATCCATCCACACATCCCTTCTTTCTCAAACTTCCACATTTCTAATAGTATATCTTCATCTGCACTAATATTTTAAAGAGCAAAGATTTGATTTTTTGTTTTTTTGTTTACTACACAACCGATTTAGAAAATTCTTTCACCATTAGAAAGCGACATTTTTACCGAGTAACATAGACATACATTATACAGGGTGTAAACCACCTCATCACAAAGCCGTTAACCAAGCAATCTGTACATCAAACTAAGTAACTTTACGCTAAAATTTTTGCTGGGAAACAACTTATTTTTTTTGAGGTTATAAATCACGTTTTGTGGTAGAACTCAATGTTACGCACTTAAAACATTGTGCTGATGGATGGATTCAATAGTACGGGGGTCTTGGAAGTGTTAATAGTCAAAATCTTACAAAAAAACTTGAATTAAAAAAAAAATGACAAAAAATTGTAACTTTGACCCCCCATATCTCCGTAACTAGAAGGTTCCCAGGTATGGTGTAGAACAAAAAAATGATCGCAATGACGGGGAAAACAAGTGGTTTTCGTATTCCAAAAGAGGTGTTTTACACCCTTCATTGATAGAATGCAAATTAGCCGAGCTGTCACAATTTTCGCGGACAAAGTGACTAGTGTTAGATAATATTCATCTGTTAGTAACACTACTCAATCTGTAGATAATAATTGATCCATTACACCTACCATTTGATTACCCGATGTAATCACGTGAGAACCCTTCGAAGCGCACTAGTTCTAACGGCTTGATCCAGTCATTAATGATTTGCCGCTCATGTAGGCATGTAACACTCTCCGCAAGGGAAATCAATTAGTTTAATTAATACATCGGTAATTGGATTATGTGCCAATAGTTTTCAGTGGTTCAAGAAAAATATTGTTATTGAATTTCTCCTGCGTCGTGGATGCGTTTACAAATATTAACACATAATATGACGACCCGAATGACGCAGCGGTAATGAGGCTGCCTTACGTTCTTAGGGTCTTGGGTTTGAATCCCGGTAGGAGCAAATGTTTGTGTGATGAGCATGGACATTTGTTTCCGAGTCATGGATGTTTATATGTATAATAAGTATGTATTTACAAACAAAAAATATTTGTGTAGTATATCAACTATCTGGTGTTCACGACACAAGCCTCGTTGCGTAGTGGGCACTAGATGGCGCTGTGTGTAATGTCCAAAAAAAAATATATTTTATACAAATATTTGTTTGGTGCGGGATCGATCCTGCGTCAGCACGGCAGCCCGTCGCTCGAGCCACTGCGCTAATCGTGCCTTCAAAAAAACAAAAGAATAAAAGAAAATCTTTTTTTGTTCCAAATAAATACTTGTAGTGATGGGAATTTTTTTGGCGTAGCACCGACGTTAAGGAGTAAAATATAACATGACATTTGTCATAAGCACAGAAATGGTCGTATTCATTTTGAGGCACTTTTTGATTTTTAATAAAGTAGATCAGTTATTTAGAAAGTTAGCAAAAGTAATATAGAAAGAAGTGGCGAATTCAATTTCTGTTCATAATGTACTTTTACTTTTAGCAACTTTTGTGATAACATAAAATGTGTCTGACGGTTTCATAAATTTACACCTACACATATTTTTTATATAAATTACATAAAGTCTTGTGACGTTCTTTTGAAATTTAAATAAATCCAGGTTTTATAAAAAATCAACAAGGTATTCATGGCGAAATTTCGAATATAATAGAATATTCATTTATTTGCTCAAAATGTGATTATTTACAATAATATTAAAGAGTTCATGTACATTCTGCTATTTTAGCTTCCAAACATTAACACACAAACAAAATGTATCAGCTAGACATATCAATACGGAGAATATCTTTTATTCAATAAGTAAAAGTTGTTTAATTATTTTCTTTTTAAAGTTGTTACTGGTGTCGATTCTGTTGTGCACAAACTTAACTTAATTTACGCTATTGCTATCTTTTACTAAAAGGCAGTGCGAGAAAAGGACGGCAATAGCTATCAACTAAGTTAGAGATGTCAAACTAGTTTATGCTTTGCGCTTCACCGTGTTTTTAGTCGACATGTTTTTACGTGCACCCTTCATTTGTATGGAAATATTAGTTCGAATTAAATTTGACAGCTCTAATTTACGTTCGTCTCTTTCTCGTTCTATTAGACAGAAAAAGATAGAAATAGCCTAAATTAAGTTTAGTTTGTGCACAACAGAATCGACACCACTGGCTCCTTTTTATATGAAGACATGTATTCCGTCCCCGCATCGCTTCATCATCACCTGTCGTCGCATAACTCCACATAATTCCCCATAACTTTCAATTCCACCATACCACGATTGAAATTAATGGATCGCCCGACCCCACATAGATTCGTCCTACGTCAGTCCACGTAAACTGAAATTAACAGCTTTACCTTTAAAAGGAATCGCTTGTAGGCTGATACGGAGAGGATACTTACTCCCTATTCTACCCTTTGGAAATAAATATTTGTAGGGTAGGATTTGAGTTTAAAACTTTGGAAGTAGGGTATCGTATACGTATTATAGGGATTAAGTCAAATTGGTAGGAAACAAACACAAAGTGATACACTACGGACCCTTTTGTGACCCCATGTGTGAGTTCTATGTATTGTAAAGCCACTATTTTACATTTAGTTATCTTTTTTTTGACTTGAATATGCCCTGGCGGCTGAGAGAATGTCATGCTCACTCAAATGTCTCGGTGATGGTGGCGGGTGTGTCGGGTCATTTAATTCCCTTCAATATGGTCGAGTTGAATGATGCTGATACATGCGTCATGTTCGTGAACGGGCGCTGTCAATTGAGACTGGTCAACTCTCAGCTGCCACGGTTAATTTTAATTTATTATTTTTTTAAGTTGATTTAATCTTTTCTCTGGACGCTCTTAATGTGCACGTCTTTCTACATCGTTCTCACATATATGTATAATCACAACATGAATGATGTAACCGAGATTTTGTAACAATATTTTGATTGAAAAGAGTGTCCATGGAGTTTCTTGCCCGTTCTTCTCCATAGAGATCTACGCTAGGGAATGGGCAACTACAGTACTTTCTCAAGTTATTATGCCTTGTGACTGTGACTGTAGCTTTGATTTAGTTTTGTATTTTTGACATTCAAAAGTGCCGTAATGGTCTAATTGAAATAAATGATTTGAGTTTGAGTTTTGAGTTTGAGTTTTTGTTGGGTCACTGAGTCGTCTTCATTCCATTTTCATGCGGTAAAGGGATTCGGTTCCATTTTGAGAATATAATAAAAGACTTAAAAAAATAAATAAAGGATATTCAGATGTATTCATATTATAACAACATGCCTGTAATCCCGGAAGTGTTAGGCAGAGGTTTATCATCATAAGTCATAAGTCATTTAATCATTTGTTAACATAGGTACAATAAATAGTTGTTTTAAAAGAATACAAGCGCTCTATGTTATGCCCGAAGGCGTACAAATATTTATTGAGTTCATTGACATTTAAAATTGAATTAATTAAAATTAAAATTAATTTAATTAATTTAATTTAATTATTGTTTTAATTTTTTTTTTTTTTTTTTTTTAAATTGAATTGATCATCTGTCTAGCCTTTTCCCAACTAGTGCAATCAGATGTAGAAGAATACTAGTTCATACATGGATGGACTGCTTATCTGACATACACAACTCAGTAATCGGGAAACGTAATTTACCTTTCGGTAAGACTAGTTGTCAAACTCGCAGGTTTCAAAGTTCTACGAGTGTTAGCAATCGTATTGTCGGGAAAAATATCTCAACAGGAAACTTACCTACATCTCTCAGCGCAGTCTAGAAAATTTTCAAGCTACCATTTATCTAGTGTCTGAATAAAAGAATCCCAGTATTATCTTAGGTACAAGCAATAACATAACTCAAAGCTAGAGGACCTCTGAAGCGCATATAAGTGATGGAGCATAAAAGTTCTTATTGTACATCACAATACGCCTTTGAAACGGAAAACTACAGTGAACGGGCTTACGGGGCGCGCGATTTATGTGCTAAAAGGTACCGCGGTTTCTTATATTTTATACATACGAGTATAAGACGGTATATTTCAAGATGGCAGTCAGAAGCAGTGTTAGTTTAGATTATTTGTTGAAGATTTTTCAGGACGTGTTTTGAAGTATCCGAAGAGACTTACCCCCGAACACTGAAATGTCACTCAAAATGTTAGGGCTGCTTAACATTCGAGCAGCTCCTCGTATGGCCAAACGACACTTGAGTTTCTGTTAAATATAAGCTACTGAAATTTTGAGTTACACTGAAAAGCATTTGTTGTCCCCATCATTGCGATATTTTTTTGTACACCATACCTGGGAACCTTCTAGTTACGGAGCTATCGGGGTCAAAGTTTCAACATTTCGACAGGTTTTTTTTAAATACTAGTTTTTAATGTTACAAGATTTTTACTTTAAATACCTCTACAACCCCAATACTATTCAATTCGTCCATCAGCACAATGTTTTAAGTGCATCACATTGAGTTCTACCACAAACATGATTTGTCACCCCAAAAAAAAAAGTGATTTCGAAGGCAATATTTGTTGCGTCAAGTTATTTAGTTTGATGTACAGAATGTTTGGTTGACGGCTTCGTGATGAGGTTCTGGTTTATACCTTGTTTGATTTATTTACTTATTTATTACTAGCTTCTGCCAGCGGCTTCGCCCGCGTGAAGTTTCAAAATTGGGGTTGAGTGAGAATATTATAAACGTAAGAGTAAACAAATATAATAATAACAAATCTCCGAACTGCTAAGCTATCGGGAGTTACACGTGTTATTGTGAGTCAACTATAAAAGATAGACATATGCTGTCTTGGGATATTTTTTATATAATTTTATGTGGAATATTTCCATTATACATGATTTCTATGTAGCTTTAACCATTAAGGCTGCACACGCGACGGAAGCTAAAAAAACCAAGTAACTTCTCCCGTTTTCCCAACATTTCCTTTCACTGCTCTGCTCCTATTAATGGTAGCGTGATGAAAAGTATACTATTACCTGCTCAGGAGTATGTAGAATAATTGTACCAAGTTTCGTTAAAATCCGTCGAGTAGTTTTTTTTTCTATAAATAACATACAGACAGACAGACAGACAGACAGACAGACAGACAAAAATTTTACTGATTGCATTTTTGGCATCAGTATCGATCACTAATCACCCCCCGATAGTTATTTTGTAAATATATTTCATGTACAGAATTGACCTCTCTACAGATTTATTATAAGTATAGATTATAAGTATGGCTTCTCAACAATGAGTACCTACACTGTTACAATATAATTTTCATCCCATCTATTCGAAAAAGACGACTTGGTTCGCCTTTAAGTGCACCCAAAGGTGGTGTTTTCTATAAGAAACTTTTAGCGGGCAGTAATGAGTTTTTAATCCTCTTTATAAGTGCGCCGCAATTATCTTTGCCGCGCACTTTTTGAATTTGGAACATCTTGTGTTCAGCGCCCAAGAAATCGAACGCAAATATTGTTTGAATAAAGACTGGCTGGTGCGACGGCCCATAGTAGCGCCGCGCGCCGGCTGAATACAAAAAAAAAAGAAATAAAATTAAAAACGCGCGAACTATAGCCCGCGTTTTCGTCAATTTTCACGGATTGATAGAAATTCATGATTTTGTTTTGAAAAATGAGTTCTTCAAGTGACAGTGAAAGTATAGAATTAACTCCTGATAGTATTAGAACTGACGCAAGAAATGTGATGGATAATCTACTACCTGCAAAATCCCGGGAGAAATATATGAAAGCTTATGGTAATTTTATTGAATGGAGAAATTCAAGAGGCGCCAAGAATTTTTCAGAATCTGTGTTTTTGGCCTACTTCCAGTACTTAGCCAAAACTAAACAACCTTCCACACTTTGGAGTACCTACTCAATGCTAAAATCAACAGTCAGTTCTAATAACGACGTAAAACTGGACACATATTCGAAATTAATAGCGTATCTGAAGAGGATGTCTGATGGATTTAAACCTAAAAAATCCAAAGTGTTCTCAGTCAAAAACGTGGAGACTTTCCTTAATGAGGCACCCGACAACATCTTTCTTGCCGTAAAAGTAAGTAACTATGTATGTATATATGGTGGATTAGTAAAGTATAACCAGTGTTTTAAAATGCGCATTTTATTGTAACCTGTACTTCGATAGATAGGTACTTGTCTTATTCACATTCGGTTTTGTTACAGGTGGCTTTAATTTTCGGAGTACATGGAGCTTGTCGTGGCAATGAACTTTTAAAAATAACTGTTGATGATGTCGAAAATCACTCGGATAATTTACTGTTAGTAAAGCTGACAGACACAAAAACAAAAATTGACCGATCCTTCGTAATCCGAGGAGAATACAAAACTATTGTACAGAAATACCTGGACCTGCGTCCTGCTGATATAAAGACCAATCGGTTTTTCATCCGTTATCAAAATGGCAAGTGCTTCAAACAAGTTATGGGAAAAAATAAAATTTCTTACATGCCACAAGAAATCGCTACTTATTTGAAGTTACCAGATATCAAGCTATATACAGGACATTGTTTTCGTCGCACTTCTGCTACCCTGTTGGCAGATTCTGGAGCGGACTTAACTGTTCTCAAGCGACATGGAGGATGGAAGTCGAGTGCTGTAGCAGAGGGATATATAGAAGATTCCATTGAGAACAAGGCGAAAACATGTGAACGCATCGTGGAAAACATTAAATTGCAACCTTCAGTTAATCCATCCATGCCACTGTCGCCGCGCCCATCTACATCCAAACAAAGAGATTCACCGTCACATTTTCCTCAAAATGAGCCACATTCTGACATTATTTCAAACACGCAGAATAAAATTAAATCTACAACAATCTCTATTCCTAATAAAACTGTAACAATTAATTTTCAAAATTGTGAAAATGTCTCAAATGTAAATATAAGTTTTTAGTTGTTTTATTATTAGATACTACTTAATTTCAATTTAGTTGTTACTCTGTTTCATTAAATATCAATATTACAATAAAATATGAGGCGCCTTTTATTTTCTCATAGTGGGTGATGAAAAGTAGAGTGTATCACTCGGGCGCAAAGTATATTTTTGGCTCGGGCGACGTACTTTGAATCCCTCGCTACGTTCAGGATTCTACTAAAGAATCCCTCGCTACGCTCGGGATTCTACTCTAGAATCCCTCACTTCGCTCTGGATTCAAAAAATTATTGAGTAAAAATATTATTTTGCTCCCTTATGATACAATCTACTATTATACATTACAAACTTAAGTCTAAGCGCCTCATCACTTATAGAAAAGCATAGCATGCACTACATTATGCGGAGACAAATATACAATTACATCATTAATAAAAACAATAAATACATAGTTTGGAAAAATGTGCAGGTTGCACTTAATTACATTAAAATAAATTACATAGATTAAATTAAATTAGAAATGATTAAATTAGATAAAAATAAATTGGAATAAATTCAATTATAATAAATTCAACTAGAGTAAATTAAATTTGAATTTGATTTGATTAATTTGTTTTAATAGACTAAATTATTTTGGTATAGGTTAAATTATTTTATTATAGTTTGAATTATTTAGTATAGGTTTTTTTTGTTATTCAAGATTATTTAATTCTCTTGCCCTTATCCGATTTATTTGGGTTCGGCGCAGCATGTGTTTTACTTCTATAGTTCTCTATTAACTCGTTATCTCATCAAATATCTCGTTTCTTTGGTCTTCCACAACTTCTTCATCCACATTCATACTCAAAACTTTTCTCACGACATTTTCCTCATTCTAGCATTTCACTACGACAACCGATTACCACACAATTTTTCAGTCACCGGGGTCACTTTCGGACTTCTTCTTATGAACCTACTAATTTCTTATTATATCTATGTTTGTCGTATTCGTAATTTTGGTGGGTTTAAAGAACACGTTTTTTTTTATAAAGCAGCGATATTTTCACGACCATTTTAATATTGCCCAGGTAGCAAGAACCTGTGTCAAAATTGCAAACACGCAAGAACTATATTCACCCGTATGTATCTTCGAAAATTGGACAGCTTCAAATTTCTCGCTTGCCCGTATATCGGAAAAGTAGGACGCGCACGAATCGAATAACTGAACTTTCGGTAAGAGAAACGTTGTGTAAATAAGAAGCGTAAATTTTTCTACGCGGTTTATTGAAAAATTTAAAATGTTTCGTTCACTTTGTTCGGGGAAATGCTGAGAATGGTATCAACCGTTGTGTAACAGTACACAGTTTTGATTTTTCCGCGCTGTTTTATTGTAGATGTGCACAGGCAGGACTACAGTAGGCCAAGAAAAGATGCATGACAAGAAAAGTTGAACAATTTACAGCAGTATTTTTTACGTACCCCTATTTTAGAGAAACAAATAAAAAAAATAGCCTTTATTTTACACTGACCTCCCTAATACATAAACAAGTAATACCACAGCAACTAAAAACTAATCAGCTACCAGGTCAGGCTGTCTTGCGACATATTAGGCCTCCTCTATTTACCTCCAATTATTCCTGTCTAGACTAGAGCAGTTCTCCTCCAGCCCTTTGGCAGGTCATCCTCCCACATTTTCATCTGTCTTCCTCTACGTTTTTTTTCCATTTCTTGGGTACCATTCTGTGAAATTTTTGGTCCATTTTTCCATCTTGGCTTTCATCATATGACCTGTCCAATTCCATTTGGATATTCTGGTTTTTACACTAACGTCTGCCACTTTAGTGATGTTCTTTATTTTCGTAGCGTTCTATTTCTCTTGTAGTCTTAGGTTCATCATGCTCCTCTTCATTCCTCATACACACGCTTGTGTTCGACTTTTCGTGATAATGGCCAGGTGTGGCGTCCGTACGTTTTAGAGACATGCTCACGATTTTTTCACATGGCGGTATTCAGCTGCATCCGGTTAGACTGGAAGCCGACCCCAATGTAGTTGGGAAAAAGCTGGGCAGATGAGATGATCGTATCTTTTATCTACTATATATTCACTATTTGTATACCTATTATATGTCTTATCGTCAAGCCAGAATTACACGGGGTAAGTAACTAACTCCGAATTCGAGGCAAATCAGTGCGTCATATCCGATTCGTGTAAACTACCTTTTCATAAGTCAAGTTAATGTTTAAGGAAAGAGATAGAAGCCAGAAACTGCCCACTAACAGAGGAAGATGAAGCACTTGGTATTTATTTTTCTTCAACTGTCATGAAATTGTATAGGTATTTATTTTCCTTTGTATCACACAAACCACCATTCTTTCTGCGTCTATTCTCTTTCAGCACGATAAATTGCATTTGTTCCATAGAAAGTGTATCTGAAGTTTGTCTCCAGACAGGCTATGTACACTATACACCTACTGTTAAAGTCTGAACTGTTGCCACGACACAAAATATATCAGAAGCTCTAAATGTCTTATAATCTGAAGACCCAAGACAAGACCTCGACTTTCGAAAATGCAGTTTTATTTTAAAGAGTGATAATTAACATCTATGTTGCCTCGTTGGCCACAACACAAATTTTAAGTCGTTCGTGGTGCGAGTTCCGACTCATCATATTGAAACCTTTCTCAAGGAAGAGTTTTGGCCGAAGGGTGTCATATATCGGCGATTCCGCGGAAGGCTACGTGACACCACGTAGCGTGGCATGTGTAATAGTTTATTAATGTTTAGTGGTTTTTATAAATATGTTTGTAGTCTGTAAGGTATTTATGTAATTTGGGTCTTTTGTTACCTGAATTAAATGATATATTATTATTTATTTTTCTCGATCGACATTGAATCATAGGTACAATTAAACAGAATTAAAAATTACAAAATCAAATGCACAATAATATTAAAATCAATATTCAAATTGAAATTATTAACAAAATTACATCAAATAAATCAAATGAGAGTCAAATCAAATTAAAATCACAATTAAATTAAAATATTATAAAATTAAATCAAATTAAAACAATACATGTATTATGATGTTATATTTATTTTAAAGTGCATACAAAACACATACCTTCGGACCACTGGATTCAACATATACAGGGTGTAAACCACCTCATCACAAAGCCGTTAACCAAGCATTCTGTACATGATCAAATAAATTATTGCTGGGAAACAATTTTTTTTTTTGAGGTTATAAATCATGTTTTGTGGTAGAACTCAATGTAACGCACTTAAAACATTGTGCTGATGGATGTATTAAATAGTATGGGTGTTGTGGAGGTGTTAAAAGTCAAAATCTTACAAAAAAACTGCTACTTGAAAAAAAACTTGTCAAAAAGTTGTAACTTTAACCGCCCATTATCTCCGTAACTAGAAGGTTCCCAGGTATGGTGTAAAACAAAAAAAATATCGCAATGATGGGGAAAACAAATGCCTTTCGGCTTCGTGAAGAGGTGTTTTACACCCTTTATGTGGTTGTTGAAAGTATTTTATGATTAATACAGTACGTTGTCTTTTTTGCGAAGCTGCACGGAAACAACTAAAAATATACAATGTACCTAGCTAGTCATTAGTCGTCGTCTGCTTAGCCTTTTTCCAGCTATGCTATGGTCGGCTTCCAGTCTACAGCTGAATACCTGTATTTTACATGGAGCGACTGCCTATCTGATGACCTCCAAAATCCAGTTAGTACTGAGTAATACGATACTACTTGTCAATACTGGGTGTTAGACTTTTTGGACCACTAACTACCTGTAGCGACTGTCAAAGCTAAAACTAGGAAGTCATAAGTACGATTGATATACTTTGATACTCATACAGGCTTTCTTCGATCTTATCTTATTTCCTTAAAACATTCTTTGACTCTTCTGTAGTCTCCCTCCTCTCTCTCTCTCTCTTCGGTCGGACAAAATCTGAGTCAACAAGGCACGACGACATTTTCAGAAAATTGCAAATCTATTTAGTCCGTCAATTTGAATATTGGAACTTAATAGAAATCATTTAATTGCCAATAATGTAGGTGTACAGATATGATGGTAATTTTCATGAGGGTCCCGATAAATTTTGCCGTACGGACACGGACACGACAATGGACACGTATTTTTTGTTTTTGGAAAATAATGAACATTGACACAGATAGAACGCATCAAAACTCGGGACGGGGGGGGGGATTGTGACGTCAAAACTTGCTAAAAATTATACCAAGGCGTGACGTATTGAGAACTTTAAAAGCGTTGATCTGACTAAAGAAATAATACGGGTGAAGAAATAATACGGACGCTAGAAGGACGCGAAAACTATGTTTTATATTAGTCTGTATAACGGCTTCATACCTTTGCCTCTCCTTCAACCTGGCGAAAGCAAAGCGTGGAAAAAAATAAAATAAATCATAGTCTCGTAATAATTCATGACACAAATACTTTAGATATTTTTATTTTATTTCTTCAAAAGTGTATTGAAAAACGTCGTTTGATACACGTGGACATTATTTTGTTATTGCAGTTCTCGGCTCAAAAACACCCTCGCCTAAGGCTCGTGTGTTAATACCGCCTTGAACTACAATAACAAACTTTCTCCACTTGTATCAAAATGTGCTATTTTGTCGTCTACCCTATTCGAGACGCAGAAGAAGACAAACTATTGGTCGTAGTTACCCTTCTGCAGTATGTTAGTCTACGTTGTAAGTGCCGGTGTACTCGCTCGGTCGGCTAGATTCCACGGCATGCGCCCTTTGTGTAGCCGCTCCTTTGTGCACACATGTCTGCCACGGTGACGTTTGACAAAGCGGTGTAAATGACGAGATGACAATCTTACGCAACGGTTTTGTTTGTAAATAAAGAGGCTTACAACACCTTATTGATGTTATGTAGGTAAGCAGTTTTTTTTTAAGAAAAACTTTGTCCTAGCATCAAAAAAAAATGTTAATATTCGTCATATCTATACCTATTACCTTACCCCTTCCCTTACCCTTCCTTTCCTTTTACCTTTGTAACTATTTTCTATTCCTTTCTTCTTTTCTGTATTTAGTGTGTACATAAATTATTAAATTGTACTGTTAAATATTTCAAAAATCGTGGACGGACTCGTTATGTAATAACACGAAATCGGTTTGATAGAAAATAATTGCAAGGAGTGGTCTTAAAATCATCATTAAACGGTTCTATGTCTTTATTTTTTTGACGTATGGGTCTGCAATTAAAAACATAAAGTCAACATATTCATACTTAAACCAATAACGAGTCATATTTCACAAAATTATCCACACTAAATAAAAAATTACCAAATTTTTTTTTACAAATTTTATACAAATTTATTTTAGTTCTTTAAATGAAAATTTATTATTATCTTCTGAAACCTGGCCGCCCCGTAATGGTGGGCTCTCGTTTACTCCGATACAAATAGACCGCGTGCGCGGTTATAAGGAATATTAAAATCATTAATTCACCTTTGCCTGAGTTTGTTTCGCTATTTTTTCGTAAGGCAATTTTTTTGTCTCAATTAAGCTTATTAAAATAATGGCGTTTTAAAGTCATCTGCCCAGCCTTTTCCCAACTATTTGGGAGTCGGCTTCCATTCAAACTGGATGCAGCTGAATACCAGTATTTTACGTAGGTCGACTGCCAATCTAACCTCCGCAACCCAGTTAGACCAACATGGTATACGGTACTTCTTGATAAGACTGGTTGTCTGATTTTCAGATCACTGACCATTTGTAACGACTGTCAAAATCTACCAGTGACAGCCGGGACCAACGGCTTAACGTGCTTTCCGAGGGACGGAGGCAACTCGGTATACACCGTCACTTTTTAGTCGTCTTACAAAAGCGGTCTACTCAATGTACCCGACATAAAATACCTTTAGGCGCGATTATTATTTTTTTATCATTAAGTAATTAAGATAAAAGGTACGAAGATAAATAAATAATGCATTAGAAATATGAAACACCCTGTTAAAAATGTTTACGTATCAAACTGTAGAGTATACCTACCTAGCGCACGAGTCGAGCAGATCATTCCATTACCGATTTCAACGAGACAAATCTACGCCTCGCGTCATAATCTATGCTTATAATAAATCAGTAGAGAGGTCAATTCTGGACATGAAATATATTTACAAAATAACTATCGGGGGGTGATTAGTGATCGATACTGATGCCAAAAATGCAATCAGTAAAATTTTTGTCTGTCTGTCTGTCTGTCTGTCTGTCTGTCTGTCTGTATGTTATTTATAGAAAAAAAAACTACTCGACGGATTTTAACGAAACTTGGTACAATTATTCTACATACTCCTGAGCAGGTAATAGTATACTTTTCATCACGCTACCATTAATAGGAGCAGAGCAGTGAAAGGAAATGTTGGGAAAACGGGAGAAGTTACTTGGTTTTTTTAGCTTCCGTCGCGTGTGCAGCCTTAATGGTTAAAGCTACATAGAAATCATGTATAACGGAAATATTCCACATAAAATTATATAAAAAATATCCCAAGACAGCATATGTCTATATTTTATAGTTGACTCACAATAACACGTGTAACTCCCGATAGCTTAGCAGTTCGGAGATTTGTTATTATTATATTTGTTTACTCTTACGTTTATAATATTCTCACTCAACCCCAATTTTGAAACTTCACGCGGGCGAAGCCGCTGGCAGAAGCTAGTAATGAATAAAATTATTATTTTTTAATTATTCAAATCTCATATATACCAATTTTTATATTATGAACGTTTACTAGTCATTGGATACATGAACTGGACTGCCTTTGTAAGACGACTAAAAAGTCACGGTGTATATCTAATAATGGTCACCCATCCTTAGACCAAACTTGGCAAGTGCGGTTCAACCTTAAAGATCGACCCGTGTAGCTGTGATAATTTAGCTACGAGCTCCTTGCGGATTAAAATTATACAATTCAACTTAATTGCAACACAAATCCTCCCAGTCTGCCCCATTAGTAAGCACCTCAGCAACATAGATCAAACTGCTACAGTTTATCTTAACTAAGGTCGGTAGCAGTTAGCCGCGTTATGGCCTGCATACGTGCCATTATAATATGCGCTCCTGGTAACCCAGCCTGGCTTCAAGCCACTTTTATCCTAGTATGATGAAGTGGGGTGGGCTGGATGGGTTTTTGAGCCTGAAATTATCTGAACGCCGCACTTTATAAAACAAATGGTTTGTGTGTACATAAAAATGTCGTTGTTTTCTTTTTTAGGGTTAAGTGCAACGCAATTTATGTTCGTGAGGGGAATATTTCTTATACAGAACGTAACACAACGATGAGGGAACATTGAAAACTGGTTCTTGTGGGTAATTTCTTGGTGCATATACGACCACCAAATTAGTAGAATTTCAACTGATCTGCCGGGCCAATTGTTAATTAAAACATTGCCTACGTCTCACCTACGTATACAGGGTGTAAACAAACTCATCACGAAGCCGTCAACCAAGCATTATGTACATCAAACTAAGTAACTTGACGCAAAAAAATTCCTGGGAAACGACTTTTTTTGGGGTGTAATATGATGTTTTGTGGTAGAACTCATTGTAACGAACTCAAAACATTCTGCTGATGGATGGATTGAATAGTACGGGGGTCGTGGAGGTGTTTAAAATAAAAATCTTGCATTAAAACATGTATAAAAAATCAAAGAATTCGTCTAGAATAAAGAGTTATGGCCTAGAAAAAATAAAATGATCGCAATGACGGGGAGAATAAGTGCCTCTGTAAGCAAATTCATTTTATCTACTTTCTAACAGAGATGATCTCGGTCGCCCAGGTTAGTGACAACAAATTAGCAAAAAGTTTAAAACGCAAATTAAAACATCATCATCATCATCATCATCATTTCAGCCGAAAGATGTCCACAGCTGGACATAGGCCTTCCCCAGTGTCGCCACATTGACAGGTCCTTTGCGACTCGCATCCAACGGATTCCCGCAAACTTCACCAGGTCGATTCGGTCGGTCGGTCGGTCGGTCCATTAACCTTGATATTGGCACAAAGTGAATGATCTTACAACCCTCTCCGATCCATTAACCAGTGTCAAGGTTTGTTTATTCCGGTCGAACATCCTACACAATCCTTCGTATTTCTCAGAAAGTACTAAGAATATCTACAGACAAGGTAAAAGTTCCCGTAAATCAGGTCAAACGTCTGGAGACGTAGTCTAAATGGGGGCGCATTCACTCACCTGCATTTTATATACAGGTTGTAAACAACCTCATCACGAAGCCGTCAACCAAGCTTTCTGTGCATCAAACTAAGTAACTTTTAAGTGCAATAATTATTGCTGGACAATATTTTTTTTAAGAAGTGAAAAAATATGTTATGTGGTAAAACTCAATGTTACGCACACAAATCATTGTGCTGAGGGATGGATTGAATAGTACGAGGGTCGTGGAGGTGTAAACTAAAAATTTTACAATAAAAACTTATACCTATTTAAAAAAAATACTTATCAAAAATGTTGGAACTTTAACCCCAATATCTCCGTAACTAAAAGGTTTCCAGGTATGTTGTAGCACAAAAAAATGTCGCAATGACGGGAAGAACAAGTGCCTTTCGGCTTCGTTCAAAGGTTTTTTACACCCCTTTATAAGTACCTACACAAACTTGTTCCCTTAGCTCCACCCAACTAGTACGGTACTAGGAAAGTAGTAGGTACTGTAGAGGTTAATGATTGCTTAAGAGTTTCCTAGGTGATGTGTGTATGAGTGCCAGTAATTGCTTAATATTAGAAAGAAAGAAAGAAAAAGCATTTAATAACCCGACAGGACAAAACATAAAAAAAGAAAATTTAAAAAACCGGCCAAGAGCGTGTCGGGCCACGCTCAGTATAGGGTTCCGTAGTTTCCCGTCCGTCACAATAAGTGTTCAATCCAATACGATTTTAATAATTCTTTTTTTGTTTCAAAAAAGATACGTTCAGGATAATAAAATATGTAAACGAACTTAAAAAAAATGCTTGCATATACGATTATACTACAAACTTAGTCCAGATACTATTCTGTACAACTTTTTGTCTTTTTTGTACAAAAACTTGTTTCCATCAAAGTTCAAAATGATTTTCCTAGAAAGCCCTTATAAAGTTCTACTTTTCAGTTTTTCTAAACTTATGGTTCAAAAGTTAGAGGTGGGGGGACACATTGTTTTTTACTTTTGGAGCGATTATTTTCGAAATTATTGACATTATCCAAAAATGATTTCAGTAAACCCCTATTCATTTTGAAATACCTTTCCAACAATATATCACACGTTAGGGTTGAAATTAAAAAAAAATACTTCCTACTTGGGCTACCCTAATAAAACATTATTTTCCAATTTTTATTTTACCACTTTGTCGGCGTGACTGATGCGATTAAGCGAAGACGGACGGACATACAGACACGGCGGAACTATAAGGGTTCCTAGTTGACTACGGAACCCTAAAAAAGGTGAAATGATGTGACGTCGCAGTTTACCTCTAATATCAAAAACGAATTTGGTATCTATAGTTGCTTGCAGTTGAGATTTCAATATTCTTTAAAAACTTTAAAAACCAAAACAAACCCTGTTTGAAGTCTTGAATCGTAGTTATCTTCGATTTTTTTCTTAGGATAAACGGTATATGATTCATTTGTTTCGGTTAGTACGAAGAAATAGAAAGGGCAATAACCCCTTAAAAATTCCCGGTTAATGTTGACTGTATACTGGCCTTATTACTTGCTGTTATTTTTCACTTCGTCGGTAAAGAAACTTAACCCCCTATTTATATCCATAGATATTAGTTTTCAAAACTCAAACTCAAATCCCTTCATAGTGCAGTCTTACATTTGTCTACCTAACAAGTTTATCTGCTACCGTTGGTTTTAAATGATGTCTTTTTCTTTAATAAAATAAAATTTCTAAATCTAGAAAAGGTCCCAAAGCCAAAAACATGTACAACTACAATACCTAAACACAGAATAAGCAAAACAAATCACGTTAAACCCAAGCGCTCATATTTCACCCCTTCGACGATCCAATAAAAATACCTATCGTCTAAGAGCCTTTAAAAATTTCATCGACCGTACACCTCTGGAAGGCACCCATTTACAGGGGGGTGAATCGGGAGGGAAACACCCCCTTTTTACGGCGAAGTGAAAGACATTACTCTTGGATGCGCCTGGATTTATGTGTTCAACGACGTTGGTGGATACAATATTTGTATGTGGAGATGTGGAGCAATTTAAATTTAATTTCGAGTTCATATTGTTGATTGTTGTGTGTTAAATTGCTGTTCATCTGATGAGAGTGGAGATTGCCTCGTTAAGCTCCCCTGAAAATGAATATTTACATCATAAACCGCTGGGTACTTTATATTGTTGATAGTTTGTTCCCTGAAGTAGGTACCCTCAGGGAAATTGACACACTGCGCCAATTTCGGATTTACGGCTACAGGACAGTAATTTATATACAGTAATTTTCTATGACTTTACTTAAATTACACTTATTGAAATTAGAGCTGTCACTGAATGGATCATCAACCAATCATATAAATTATCCGTGTACTACTGTAAAACAGACACATTTTGATTTTTGCTGATAGTCTGCTCGTTGTGCAATGATATCACATTTCTACGAATGAAAATCAAATACAGGCAGTTCAGCAATGAACTATCATTCCACAATACAGGTCAAGTTCAGGTACAGATATAACTGACAATGCAACAATATCACTGTGTATACAGACACAGCACCTACATATGTGTCATACAGTGTGTGTGAGCATAGAAATATACTATTAATATATTTCATAGAATCTTTTGCAGTAGGTAATAAGTACAGCTGAAAAAACTATTTTCTACAAAGGTAGGTAACTTGTAACTACTTTTAATCAATTAGCACTTTCGAATTACTCTTAAATACGCCTTAAGGTGAAAACGTTGGACATTCAATAAAATCTTAAAATTGATAGTGAAATTGTAAACATCTGTAAACCAAATAGAGTGTTCGACCGTATATTCAACGAATCACAAAATTCCCCAGCCAACATTCTAGGTTTCTTTGGAACTTATGGATCTGATCATCATGATCATCTGCCTAGCCTTTTCCCAACTATGTTGGGGTCGGCTTCCAGTCTAATCAGATGCAGCTGAATACCAGTATTTTACATGGAACTACTGCCTATCTGACCTCCACAACCAGTTAGTGCTGGGTAATAGGATACCAGACATTTCCACGAATTGCCATAATCAAAATACTGCCACACATTGTAAGTCAAACCGTCAGAAAATAACGTACGATGTTTACAGCCAAACAGAATAGTCCTGCCCCTTAATAGCTCTTTAGCAACTAGTTGCCTGCGTGTGAGTGAGGCCAAAGGGTGTTGTGACTTATATGTCTTGGAGTACAAGGCTGTCTACTGCAGTTTGTTCCAAAGTTCTGTTGAGAAAGGAGGTTGTAGGTATCGGTTGTATGTTGTGCTCTAGATCAGTTTGTGGGAATAATGGTATGAGTAAAGGTGTGAAGTGGGTAGTAATGGGAGTAGTGAGTGAATTTAAAGACGATAATGGCCCATCACAAGTCACAACTTGTCGATGCAATTTGCGACGCGACTTGCGTCAAGTGACGGGTACACGTGAGCGGTTTCAGATTAGCATATTTTTGGTAAATATAAGCTCGTTTTTGGGAGTGCGTGCAGTACGCGGTTATAAGCGCGTACAAAGCGTAAACCGCGAGAGACGCCTCCATACGCGTCCACTCACCCCATTTAAGCGCGATTAGGCGCCTTCAAATTTTTGAAGCGCGTTTGCTTTTTACCTATTATGTTATGAGATTGACGTACGTACCTACCAACCTACAGACTGTTTAGTTCTGGAATCAGGTACTCCTAAAGAGTGCTAATGTAATTATGAAAATTTTAGAGGTTGTGTTTACATATGCGCACGCATTTAAACTGGATTGTCATTAAGGTGGATATTACAAATTTTGTTGTTGCTAATTTATAAAAAGCTCTTAACTTAAAAACTATGCCCCACAAAACCATTGTACGGTTTACATCCAGTTCATTTTCTATTCGTCAACCATTCCTCTTCTCACAACTTGTCGTGTTACTTATCCCAAGAAAATAAAAAAAAAGGTAACACATACAAATAAGTTTAATTAAAAACTGACCTAAACATATATGCTGCTCAGAATGGTCTTATAGGTAGTTTTACTGTACTTGAAGGGCTTGGGACGCGTCGGTGTACAGGCAAGGTAGACTTGCAGGGTCCCGCACTGAAGACCGACGAACAGCTTCCGCGTCGGCTTCAGGTCTTGGGGCGCGACAGTGGACAGGCAAGGTAGTTCTGGAGACCGGCGTTCAGCTTGCTTTAGGGCTTGGGGCTCGTCAGTGGACAGGCAAGGTAGATATATAAAAATATGCAAGGATAATGAATATATATGAATGATAGTATAAAGTGTAAGTACCTATAGTGTCTAAATACTATATTTCCTCATAAGTATAAAGTGTCTGAAACATGAAAATACTATAAACTCTTACATAACTAAATAACAGATCCTCTTTTACACAGCAGCCACATTATCCTCCTCCTTATTTATTCGTGAGCCATCTAATATAATATACCCACAACAAAGAGGCTCACCTTTCACAAAGTCCTCACATTTCTTACATTATTCAGGCTCTCTTCAAAGGGACAAACATCTGTCGATATTCTAAATTAACTCCATATCAATGGAGCGGACCCGGCCTTTTCGCGCCCAAATAAAAATACACCCTTTAATCGGATCCACCGAATTTTTTAGGGATCTGTACTTTGCTGGTTAATGGAACCATTATAGGATTAACACTATTCAAACTTTCAGTAATTTGAAAATGGAACAAAAGTGCATGTTTCGTAAACCGGACAAAAAATCTCAATCAATCTTGAACCTAATACTTTAGTGATATAGTTGAAAATCTATTGAAGAAAATCAGATTGTAGTAGCTGATGTTCTTCGCTGGCACAGCACGAAGCATGCATGCATATGACAAAAACTCATCCCTGATGAGGGTTGGTGTGGGATCTATGATAACTATGGTCAGAATTTTGGCCCACTAACTACTTGTAACGACTGCCAAAGATGTAAAAATGACGGCCGGGACGTTGGTCCCAACGGTTAACTGTTTTCTGAAGCACGAAAAAAAACTCGGTATGTATAATGAATTAATCTAAATATCGACCCGTTCAGCTGACACTAATTAGCCACGAGCTCGAAAAAAAAAGTCAACTGTCTGAACTAATTTAATAAAATTTCCGAACTCTATGGCATAATTTTTCTCTGAAACTTCCGAAGAATTTCCGACAAAATTTTAGTTCGGAACCCTAATTTTGCGAATCCGCTTTTGTTAACCCTTACCTGCCCTTTGGCCCTGTGATGTTATATTAAATAAGGTGTGTAAGAATCTCGTTTATTAGTGACCGGTAGGTACTAAAACGGGTTACATTATGTACGGTAATATTACGGTAATAAGATTTGTACTTTGGTGTTAACGCAACTTGTAAATAGGACATACATAGATAATTTATGAAGTTAGTAGGTAAAGAAAGAAAGAAAGAAAAAGCATTTATTAGCCCGATTGGACAACACATAAATAAAAAAAATAAAATAATGGTAAAATTGTGATTATAACCCTAGTTTAAAGTAAACATAATGAGAGAATTCAAAAAAAATAACGAAATCATAAGAAAAAACAAACAAAATACAAAACAGAATTTGTCCTGTACAAGACCAAAAGGCTCCTATCTCAGCATGGTGCTGTAACATTTAAAAATCAGTAAGTTCTATTTTATCTAGTCAATCAATCATTCAATCAATCAATACTCTTTATTTGTAAACACAGGTTACAGCAGTGTGCAAGATGGTACATCTATACCAATATTATAAAGCAGAAGACTTTGTTTGTTTGTTTGTTTGAACGCGCTAATCTCAGGAACTACCGGCTCGAATTGAAATAGTAGTTTATGCGACTGTGCATAATGAAGGGCATTACAACACAAGGGCGAGTTTCTTAATAGCATCACACGAGTGTTGTAATGCCTAATTATGTATAGTTGCATACACTACTTTATCTACCCAAATATCATAAGGGTTCTATGATGGGTTCAGGAACCATAGGGAAATGACCTGCATTGTTACTTGGCCCTTGATTTTTGTGGCAACAGGTTATTAGTTGCATTCGTCGCTGCATTTACGATATCTGGCGGAGTATTCATGTCAATTTCTGAGTCACTATCGCTCATTTTCGACAGAAATAAAGAACTTATCAGAAAATTTGTCTACTCGTAACTGGAAATAAAAAGCTAACGAACAAATGACAGCTCGAAATGGCGGCGTTTCGGATATTTGTATTTTTTTTTTAAATCATAGGCAAACGAACAAAGTCACTATTCTTGTGTCACTCGAGATCAAAATGTCGTGCGATTTATAATTAAAATCATACTGAATTGGGGTTTCGTATCGATATCTAATTTAATGTAGAAAGGTACTAGAATAGCACACTCACTTGAATTTGACACCTAACTTTTAAAACTTAAACCTAACCTTTAAAACTTAAACTTACTTTTGGTCATGAGTTCATTACAGTTCCGTTTATTTCTACTGGTTGGTAATGCTGGTCATAGCCTATGGTTTTTGAACGCATTATAGAGGGTTTATGGCTATATAACATCGCGCTATGACCAATAGGAGCGGAATAGCAATATTTTTTTTTTTTAAAACGGGGGAAATTTTATTCCCTTTGTGAGCTCTTTCTCTCTTAAGTGACGCAGACGAAGTTGCGTGGGTCTGCTAGTTAAATATGAATATTAAAGTGTCTCTATGTTTTTCCATTTGGCGTACAAATATACATGTATAGGAGGGTTTTGAGTTTAACTCGATCACTCTTAGCGAATGTCAAATAAGCGGTCGCCGCGAACATTTTATCGACATTGCTCAATTAAAAGTTAATGATTAACCTTGAAAATGAACGCGATGATATCCAGTCTATATTTAATTTATGGACACGATTGAATTATATAATTCAATCGAGTTCGAGGAAAAACATTATAACTTTTTCACCAAAATTGTTTTTGCGCTAAAAATATATACCTTAATGAAAACCTTTTGTTGCATTTTTGTTAACCGAATATCATAATTTTGGATTAAAAATCAGATATGGTCAAATATCGTAACGAGATCTATAGAAATATGCAAAAAGTCAGTACACAAAGGCATTTATATAATTAAAAGTCGAATGGCGATTATCAATCCAAGTGTTAAAAACTGTGGCTACCTACTATAATTTAAGTCTATGTTCACCGAAAAGATAACGGTGTGATTATCTAAAACAGCTGTCACTGTGACATGTTCCCATACAAAAATGTGTTTTAAACAACTGTTTTTAGATCATCACACGGACCTTATTAGACCAAACTAGCTCGTAAAAGAAACAGAAAACCGCGCAGAACTAACATTAACCCCCACAAAGTACTCAAGAAATCGAACTTAAAACTACATAGAAGGCAAATTAGTCCGACAAAGAACGAAGATGGCTACTAAGTGCATCGCCGACAAAGATAGATGATCCCTAATCCCATGACTTGCGATCCTACCACCCCCTACAAATTTATTGGGGAAACTCCTTACTCTTACAAATGCCGATAGAAATGTATGAGAAAAGTTTAGTTTAGCCCAACATCTGCGCTGACATTCACAAGGGCACATTTAGGGTACTTGGCAAGTTTATTTATTTGTATTTATGACCTTTTTTTGTTTACAAGGCTAAGTTAAGGACATCGAGATTAGGGGAGACAGAAGATCAGTATCAATTTGAGTAACATAAAGAAGCCTACTTAATACAGGGTGTAAACCACCTCATCACGAAGCATTCTGTACATCGAACTAAGATACTTTAAGCAAAAATTATTGCTGGGAAATAATTTTTTTGAGGGCGAATACTCATGTTTTGTGGTAAAACTCAATTGATACTGTCGTCATGCATATTGTAGGTATACTTTTAAATACACCTCTGGTAACCTTTCAGGTTTTTTGGCGTTTGTACAGTCGTAGCCGTAGTCATAGTCGTCGCGTAGTCCTGTTGCTACGCGCGTAGGCGCTACGCATATAGCGTAGCGCCTACGCGCGATCTCGTGCGGTTACGAGAAATGCAGCGAGTGCTACGCGCTACGGTATGCGGGCTGGGCGTGGTTACATTCCTGCTCATATTAATATAACGGGGTCGTGTGAAAATAGGTGCACATAATAAGTATAGTAGGTTAGTCAGGTGTAAACTAGCTCTGTTTCGTGACCAGACGTTTTGCCCCCTTACTTACATAACATATAACACAACTCCAGTTTTTCAATGAAAATGTTATTTTATATTACTTTTTTTGAAGAAGCTCGTGGCAAAATAACAACAGCCGCTCAGGTCGATCTTTAGGTTAAGCCGTGCTTTCCTAGGTTGGTCTTGTGGATGGGTGACCTTACATACCGAGTTTCCTCCGTGCCTTGGAAAACACGTGAAGCTGTTGGTCCCGGCTGTGATTTGTCTATCTTTAGCAGGCGTTACAGGTAATCAGTGGCCCAAAAAGGTCTGACAACCAGTCTTACCAAGTGGTATCGTATTTCCCAGTATTACTGGGTTGTGGAGGTCAGATAGGCTCCATGTAAAATACTGGTATTCAGCTGCATCCGGTTAGACTGGAAACCGACCCCAATATAGTTGGGAAAAGGCTAGGCAGATGATGAGTTACATAACACATGACGCATCGCCAGTTTCTCAATGAAAATGTTATTTTATATTACTTACATTACTTTTTTTTTAACCGCAGCCTTTTTTTTTTTTTTTTTTTTTTTTAAGGATGGGAAATCATCAAATGACCCCCCCCACTCTGGGCGGAGCGGGAGGGAGTGTCAGACTCATACTGACTAAAAACCATCCATGTTCCTTCCTCGCCTTTTACGTTCCGGGGCCGCGGTATCTCTTTCGAACAGGCCCGCAACCCCGGCAGGCTTCGGCCCTTGCGGGCCCCTTTTAACCGCAGCCTGGAGAATTGATTGTCTTCTGCTCCTTTCGTGTTATTAGTAATTAACCTTGTATCAAAGTTTCTATGCCGCCCATAGGTTCCTAAATATGTATTTTGATAGGACACTGATTTAAACAAGAGGTATGAGAAAAATAAGTATTCTATGGAAATATTAAATTCCTCATATCTCGTCTTTGTATCACTGTCCTTTCAAAATAGATATTTGGGAACATAGATAATCAGTAATCCAATCGAAATAAATACATACTACCTTAAGAATATGTTTGATTTATAAATTATTTTGGTATTACGTTTGTTTGAAATACGCATGCTCCGCCGGCCCCTTAAACATGACTCGAAAAATGATAAATTATGTTGCAAGCAGGTTGTTACAAGCACTTTTACACTTAATTTTTTTAAACTAGATGGGTACGATGTTTCGAATCTAACAACTCTGAGAAGAAATATCCGAAACAAACTCAGAGGTCTGGACCGGTCCGGTCTCTTTTGAAGTCCAGACATAATTTTGCTTAATTCACACCAGGACTATGCAGATTTGTGTCTGAGATGGTCCTTAAAAGAAAGAACCACACAGATTAGTTTTCTTTTTATTTAGTTTTCTACCGCAGACGTGGGGGTCCGCGCTCTTATTTACATTTTATTTATTGTTTGATTGATTTAGAAATAATTAAAACTACCATCGTGCTCCATCATTGGACACGTTACATTAAACTAAGCTTATTATTAGTAACTTAAGATCTACGTGAGATTTGTTTGGGCCTGTCCAGTTAGTGCAAGCATTTATCAGTTATCGTGTAGTTCGACTTATAACTCAAGGAGCTCAACGAAACGACGAACTATATCAAATAAAGGACATTTGGGTAGGTCGCTTATAGTACTCAAACTGCCAGACAGTTGTGGGTAAAAGCAAACAAAAAAGAATGTGACCCACGACCCACATTGTCCCCACATTCAAAATAATCAAATAAAAAATAATAAGTGTAGTGATTTACACCCATTTATTTTAAACACAAGCATGATATTTATGTCGTGTTATCTAAACCATTTCACGCATAAATACTACACGTTAAATAATTTTTAACACACCTTTACAGTCAACAAAAACTACTGTAAATTCATCAACTACGCACACTAACGTAAAAACAATTACGTTTAAAAAAAATACGCTCCAAAAAACATGGATTGACAAGTCAGTTCTGTCGGCCATTCTGTGTTTTATGGCACATATTTCAGCCTATCGATTTTGTGGGGTAGCGTCGTAAAAAATAACTCTGTGGTGACGGCGGGTGTAATACATTTATCCCTATGATATACAGGATCAATGTTGTGTGCTTTGGCAGTGGAATTTTTACTGTTAGCTATTTGTTTTAGGCGATTGAAATGTTTTTGTTATAGTATTGATAGAAATCATAGGGTGTGTATAGTTTTGATGAACAGAATCGAATTAGAATAAACCTGCATGAACCATGAACAAATAAAGTTATTGTCAAGTGATGTTCAAAAGCCCAAAGAATTGCCAAACTTAAGTGGGCAGGGCACTAGGTGTACTGATGACCTGGTGAAGGTTGCGGGAATCCGTTGGATGCGAATCGCACGGGACCGGTCAATGGGGAGGCCTATGTCCAGCAGTGGACGTCTTTAAGCTGTAATGATGATGATGATGTTCAAAATCGTTTTACTTTGGGGACGGGCTGCAGACATCGAGTCTATTTTTACTCTGCAGAAAAGAGCTATCAGAGCCCTATATGAATTACGTAGACGCGATTCTCTAAGAGAACTGTTTAAGGAAAATAATATCATGACAGTACCTTGTCAATACATCTTTGAAAACATCATGTACGTTAGGAAACATCTGCATTTATTCAGTAAAAGAGGTGACACACCACTATAGGTAATACTAGAAATAGGGACTAACTAGTTCAGCCAGGTTTCAGGCTTGCTAAAGTAGATTCATCTTTCATGGGGTACTGTGTACTGTTATTATGTCTTGTGTCTGTGACTGTAGCTTCTTTTTTTTCGTTTTATCGACGTTCAAAAGTGCCGTAATGGTCTAGTTGAAATATGAAATAATATAAATATGAATGATTTGAGTTTGAGTTTGAGTTTAAAATAGGATAGGATTTAAAAGCGATTGCTGCTTGTCTGGCTCTTAAGGCAGGGTAGGGTGTGTATCAACGGTTCAATGTGCTTTCCAAGGCACGGAGTAAACTCGATATATAATGGGTGGTCACCCATCCACAAACCAACGTAGGCAAACGTGGCTATTTCTGGAGATCTACCCGAGCGGTCGTTATTATTTAACCAAATGTTTGTGTTTTAGTATTTACGCTTTTGACTATTGTAATCCAAAATTTTATCATACGTTCTTTCTGAATAAGCATAGCCCTAATGCGGAGGCTTAGCGTGCCTTTTCGCCTTTTAATTCGTATTATTTAAAGCTTTTCTGTATATTTTAGTCTTTTCAATCTTTGTTTACTTTTGTGATGTCAGATAATGACACTGACAGCGGGTAACCCTCGACTCTCGAACCCTCAGCCTGCGGGTAGCATCTATACCTTGAGAGATTGGCATCTGCGAGCGAGCCTGACATAGCGGCGAGCGGTTTCTGCTAGCTGCGAGCTTAGGACCTTGATCATTATCGTACCTCGTATCGGCGTCCCTGGTCTTAATAAACCATCCATCTGTCTTCTTCATCTTTCCTTTGCCATTTTTCTTTCAAACTTCTCCTAATGCGACCTTACGTTTTCCTGGCTGGATATTTACACTAATTTAATAAAAGCAAATTGTTGCTATAAACAAAAAGACCGGAAAACAATTAATAATTCCCGCCAATGCAAATTTTGAGCAGCGTATGAAAATATCATGATTAACAATAACAATGTATAAAACGTGTCCCATTGTCAATTAAAATTAAGCGGAAATATTTTCAGCAGTGCAATTTGAGCGGAATTTAAATGTAGGGTATTGTTGCTGATCGGTGACAGTATTCATTCGTGCTCATCACATGATTTCAGCGTGACGTTACGTGACGTCTAGTTGACGCGACGTGTTAATTTATTCCATTAACACGTAATCACGGCACAGACGTGATGGTTTGTGTACATATTTATTTATTATCAGCGACCATTTTTTTGCAGGAACCCAACATAATTATACATATTTTCCAATCAACAGTTTCTGCAAGATAAGTCACGATATCAAATAGCATTTACTTTTTTGTAGTTTCCGCAAAAATGTATCAAAAGCAAATACCACGTCAAAAAAAAATATCTCGAATGGAATATCCAATAAAGTCGAATCAAGTCAAGATAATATTCTCTGAAAAACAGTTAAAAAATACGACAGAAATCAACTTAATGAGTCACTAAAAACTCAATTGCAACTGAATAATTTCAATGCCTTTTCAGTTACAAGCATCTGAATCGAATTAAATTGGAGAGCAATTGTCATTGTCACGTCATCCATTTGTTATTTCCATCAACAAACATATATACTGGCTAGTTTACTACGCAAAGACAAAGCAAACAGCACAATGATCGTGCGGCCGTGTTATTATACGCGTCCACGGGAAATTAACCCATTGTGGTAGGCTGTCACGCTGGCTGAGCGGTAATCGCGATGACAGCGTGCAGCGTGTTTTGTTTATCTAACACGCTCTTATAGTAGTTTGATAATTGTTAAGGAAAGTGATGGAAGAAAATATTATTGTCGTACTATAATGACGTGTTCATTATAGTACGACAATATATTTTATTAGCTTGACCTTCTTAGATGTGAACTTATGGTGGCCTGTCATGCCAACTGACACTAATTGTGATGGCACCGTGCACCGTGTTTTGGTTTACGTGACACGTAGAGTAGTCGTTTCGTAATTGTTAAGGAATCTGGTGAAGGAATAGGGATTTATTTAGTGATTGCCCAGCCGTAGAAAAGGCATTTTTTCTCGTCGAGTTAGCACTAATCGTGATGTCAGCGTGCATCGTGTTTTGTTAGCCTAACACGCTCATACAGCAATTGTTTGGTGTTTATTTTGCTTTTGGGGGGAAAATTATAACGGGTAAATGCCCCTTTTGGGGGAAATATTATAATGGGTTACTTTTCTATAAGTGTTGATTACCTCTCTATAAGTGTCGTATTTTGAATGCCTGTGTCTTTAACCTAATTATCTCATTTTGGTAGCCAACTTTCGCACCGTTTTTATTACACGCTAATAACGCTAAAAATGTGTCATCTTTTTGTAAAAATAGATTACAATTTTTATTCTCTACCACAGACTGAGATGAGCTGGATTGAGAAAAGTCTAATTATAATAATACCAGCCTTTTACTGTCCCACTGCTGGGCAAAGGCCTCTTCTCAACAGAGAAGGCACGAGCATTCTTTGCTCAGCACGCTTGCTCAAGACGAGTTAGCGATTTCAACTTATATTTCCACGATGTTCCTCACGATGTTTTCTTTCACCAATGTTTGTGATGTCCAAGATAAACTAAGGAACTAACGAATTATATCATTCCGTTGTCCCGCTATTTGCTGGTCTATTACTCCTGAAGCTAGCACTACTGGTACATAATTCACGACACTAAGGTACTTAACTTAGCCCCATCCATCACCAATTATGACGACATTTTGTACGCAAATTGTATAATTGAAGTACGTAACGACGCAACATGCGATCTCTAGGGGACTTTAATGAACCCATTGAGCCCTTTGTCACGCTGTCTGTGTGTTTATGTCCTTATGTGCGTGTTAATTCGCGTGACAGACGATATTTTGTTTACCTGTGTGATCATATATAGTGTTAGTAATTGCTTGTAATGTAGCAATTATTATAATAGTGGAGTATCCTTAGGATTAAGCGTGGGAAAGTGTGGCATTTGGAAATAGGATAATTAGGTAGGCGTGTTTATCGATGTGGATTATGTGAATTAAATGCGTTTATTTTGTGACGGCCTAGACACAAACAAGTTTCTCTGTCATAGAAAGCGGATCACACAAAGCTTGTACCAGTAATAAATTAACAAAATAAACCATTTATTTGAGGTAACATCTTTGTCCCTTACACAAAAACCTTATCTATACTAATCTATACTTATATTTATATACTTATATATCTATACTAATATTATAAAGCAGAAGAGTTTGTTTGGTTGAACGCGCTAATCTCAGGAACTACGGCCTTGAATTGAAAAAATATTTTTGTGTTGGATAGTCCATTTATCGAGGAAGGCTTTAGGCTATATCACATCACACTACGATTATTAGGAGCGGAGCAGGAATGAAAAATGTTGCAGAAACGGGAATTTATTTTCCTTCGTGTTTTTCTCTCATATGTGACGCAGACGAAGTTGCGTGGGTCAGCTAGTAATATTATAAAGCAGAAGAGTTTGTTTGGTTGAACGCGCTAATCTCAGGAACTACCGGCTTGAATTGAAAAATGCTTTTTGCATTGGATAGTCCATTTATCGAGGCAGGCTTTAGGCTATATAACATCACGCTGTGACCAATAGGAGCGGAGCAGCAATGAAAAATGTTACAAAATCGGGAGAAATTTTATTCCCTTTGTGAGCTTTTTCTCTCTTATGTGACGCAGCGCAGACGAAGTTGCGTGGGCCAGCTAGTCCTAAATATACATACTAATACCAATTTTTGTTAGTATTAACACGAAGTATTATAATATCTGTGGTATTAACTTAAACCTATTTTAGTAGCATTTCACTTGCACGGTGTTTTGTGCGTCGTTGTGAAAAATGACCACGGAAGCGATGGAACACCACACAAAAACCTTATTGAAACATCAAGTGGAGCCAACACTGTTTTGTAACAGTGTCCATGTACATGTATTGTAAAGTATGCATGTGAAATAAAATACTTTTATACGTCAAATAACAGACAAAAAATTACCTAATATTTTTTCCTTCCCCGCCCTTTTAAATTAAAAGTCTTACGACTTCTATGCGATCAATAGATTGTCAAGGGTCTCGAAAGTTGGCTGCTAAAATGGCTGATGCATCATTGAACACGGAACTCGAGAACTCAAGATGTCGACAACTCGAGATATACCGAGATTACGGCCGATTCTCACACTCGATATATCGAGAGCCTCCCGGGAATTTCGTGCAGATTATATTCCACTGAGAAGGGTTCAAGTCTCAAAATAAGCCGCATTTGTACGGTTTTTCGTCGAAAGTTTATTAAATTGCTTCTCAAGAATGTTATTATTTCTGCATTTTCTTCTCTGTTATCGACATTAAGTAAAAGGAGGAGCTCGTGGCTAAATAATAACAGCCACTCGGGTCGATCTTGCCTAGGTTGGTCTGCGCATTTATGACCACCCCTACATACCGAGTTTCATCCGTGCCCCAGAGAACACGTTAAGTTGTTCGTCCTAGCTGTCATTTGTAGATCTTAAATAGTCGTTACAGGCAGTCAGTGGTCCAAAAAGTCTGACCACCAGCCTTACCAAGGGGTATTGTATTACCCCGTACTGACTGGGTTGTGGAGGTCAGATAGGCAGTCGCTCCATAAAAAATCAGCTGCATTCGGTTAGACTGAAAGCCGACCCAAACATAGTCGGGAAAAGGCTAGGCAGATGATGATTTTAACATAAAGTAAAAGGCAGTAGAAGAGGAATAGGAATAAACGAAAATAGCAATTTGGTTATAATGTAGCCCCAAGTAGACATGAACATTGATAGCAGTACGTGCAGCAATGACTTAATTAAAATTAGATGGCTTAGTAATAAATAATAAAAATTAATTCAAAATGAAAATTTAAAGGTTTTTCTATCAGATAATTATATTCTGAAGATATTATATATCATTTGTTAATATAGGCTGCAAAAAGATCCCCCGTCATTGCGATAATTGTTTTGTTCAAGACCATACCTGAGAATTTTCCAGTTACGGAAAAATTTTTGGTCAAAGTTCCACATTTTCACAAGTTTTTTTTCTAAATACCTACATGTTTTTAATGTAACATTTTTACTTTAAACACCTCGATCATACTATTCAAGCCATTCATTAGGACAATGTTTTGAGTGCATTACATTGAATACTCCCGTAATAACGTGATTTTTACCCAAAAAAAATGGTTTCCCATTGTTGCGTGAAGTTATTAAGTTTGATGTAAATAGTGAAAGAAAGAAAGAAGAAACATTTATTAGCCCGACAGGACAAAAGATTAAAATAAAATGGTTGGTGGTGGTTGGTTGGTATGGTTGGTTGGTTGTTGGTTGGTTGGTTGGTTAATTAATGGTGGTTGGTTGTTGGTTGCTGGCTTCGTGAAGCGTCTGTTTACTCCATTTGATAAAGATAAAATTTAAACCATAACACAGAAAAATAAGTAAGTGGCTTTACAATTAAGTAAATCAACCATAGGTCATCGACGTCTGAACTATCCAGCTGTGCGATATTTCTTTTCAACTTTGTTTTATTAAAACACAACCCAGAGTTACGATTTCTGAGAAGATCACACAATTCCTACACAAATTCTCGGATTCGCTGTAATATCAAGACCACAATACTGTAGTTACCTTGTTACCACGTTTCTGCGAAGTAGCACAGTTTCTGATAATAACGGAAAATAAAATGGCTGTTGGTCGCAGATGGTGGCAAGTTCTTAACGTTAACGTCAAAAAGGGGCCCGACAAGGTCGTACGACGGGTCCTAACTGAAGGGTTTCCCAAGGGAGGTGTGAATGTCATTTGGGGTTAGAAAACGGACTATAGGACTTCTGCTATGTGTGGTAACAAGGGTTGTTTAATAGAAAGACATGTGTATCTCCACGTGTGACTTCAAGGCCGCTTTAGGTCGCTTTTTATCTGGCTCTTTCGCTCCTAACCATAACTTTGCAAGATAAAGTAACGTCGTAAAAAAGCTTTTATAGGTATGAAGAACAGGGTGTATTGTTCTTCATACCCCACGGGAAAGGAGGATTCTCAGACCTCGTGTGTGTGTCTGGTAGGCTACTGCCCAATCGTCGTTGGAAAAAAAACATAAGCCTAGATGGGCACTTATAAAACGTCGGAAAAAGGTGCGCGGTTGTAGGGTTTTGACGTGATAACCTATTATATTTATACAGGCTTCGTGAAGAGGTATTTTACACGCTTTATAATCTATACTAATATTATAAAGAAGAAGAGTTTGTTTGTTTGTTTGGTTGAACGCACTAATCTCAGGAACTACTGGTTCGAGTTGAAAAAATATTTTTGTGTTGGATAGTCCATTTATCGAGAAAGCTACAATTATTAGGAGCGGAGCAGGAATAAAAAATGTTGCAAAAACGGGTTTTTTTTTCCTTTCGTTTTTCTCTCTTATGTGACGCAGACGAAGTTGCTTAAATAGTTGTTATTTAAATAACATTTTTTTTCCTTAAAGCCTTTAAGTCACGGATAAGTATAACTGCGTGATTCATAGTGCTGCAGTACTTTTTGTAGTATTTTTTCAGTTCTTACAAATGCTACAATATAATAATTTTTTAACCATTTTTCTCTCAGCATTAAAAGTTGTCGTAGTAGCTTTGTAGTAGTACAAAATTTGATACATTAGATACCTAGATTTGTTACCGCGGCCTACGAATCTCGCCTTTTCGTTAAACTCCTCAAGAGATCAATTTCGATAAGGAGCGAAAAAATATACATAAAGTGTGTGAAAAGGAATCTAATTTTGTGAAAGATATATTTTTTTTTTCGCAAAGAGAATCCCTTTAGTAAGGGGCGGGTGTTGGGTTTTATCAGAATACATTCGTGAAATAAGTCTCAATGTTTTTTCTTATCTTAGGGTGGAGTGGAGTGGTGAATAAGAATGATTTTTCGATTGCCAAGATGCACGTTTAATGGTATTGAGAGAAGAAAAATTTCTTTGTTATCATGGTTCCCATACATATGAGATGTAAACGGACCCTTAACAAAAAACTTCTGAAAAAGATTTTGTGTAACAAGAAGATTCACAGGTATGAAACAAAAAATTATTGCAATGACGAAGAGAAGTGTCTTTAGGATTCGTTAAGTTTGCTTGTACACTCAGTATAAAGAAAATAGACATTGTAGACAGAAAGAAAGCTTTGTTTAAAAATTAATGTCAAGCAAGATGTTGTAAAAATTATCAGTTTCAAAGTCACAAGGCAAGTTGATGAATGAATTGAACTGAGGACACAGCTCAGGGGGGCAATTCTGTAACTCGTTAAGCAACACGCCATTGACTCTCTATCGACACACTACAGACATTATGTTGCCACTGTTGCAAATTTGGTATTCTGCAAAAACTTTAATGGTGTTTCAGCGGTGTCTCAGTAGTGTGTCGATAGTGTGGCACTTCGTTAGACACAAGTTCTGTCAAAGACACTTCTAATATTTACAGACTACAGTAACTTTGACCATCATGATTACATTGACAGATTAAAGTGGAGCCGAATACCAATTATTACAATAGTCTTTCTTTGGCGTTTCAATGGCACTACAGTCGTAAGTCAATGACTATAAAAAAATGTAGAATACCAAATGTGAATGATTAGCCTAATGAGACACTACCGACACACTATTGACAAGTTGGTTATTTTACAGAATTGGGCCCCTCCAGTAGCGCTTGTAACGTTGATCAAATAGACAATTGCTTAGTAATATATTACACTTATTAGAACTTATATAAAATCACTCCTGTATTACCTGAAGGATTACCAAAAGTGTACCTCAAGTACGACCTCATTTTGCCCAATAGAGAGCAAAATCAAAATCAAAATCAAAGCATTTATTTCAAGTAGGCCAATAACAGGCACTTTTGAATTGTCGAAACAAAGATGAAAATTAAATGTAGCTACAGTTCCAGTCACAAGGCATAAAAACTGTGAAAGTACTGTAGTTAGTGTAGCGAGCCTATTGCAACTAACGGGGCACAAATCTGTGCCAGCTACTGAGAAATTCCTGATGGAAAAACCCAATAACACTTTGTCTGACCTGGGAATTGAACCCAGGACCTAATGCTCAGCAGTTGTGATTGACCCACCACCACTAGACCAATGAGGTAGTATTGTATTGTACAACGGGCTGGTGTCCGCAACTCCACGTTAAAGCGCGTATTTTGCACATGGGCTATAATCCACCACGCGAGCCCAGTGCGGGTTGGTAGATGTCACATGTCTTCGAATTTTTGGTTCTAGGACATGCTGGTTTCCTCACGATGTTTTACTTCACCGTTTTTGAGAGCAGTGGTGATGAACTAAATTACACAAAGTAATGCGCCTGCCTGGGTTCGAACCCACGGCTTACTGTTCGAAAGTCGGGGCCGCCGCCACTGGGCCACCGCTGCTTTCTATGAGGCAGTAATCAATGTAAGAAATCTAATTACCCATACCTCTCTATCAAGTCAAGAACATGAAATCAAAAGCCCAAATAAAAACGTTAATCCTCAGTTCTCAGGAACTCCAAAACCAACCCAATCAGATTGACTAAACAACGTTATCGAAACTTTCCTTCAATCTCTAACAGGTCACAAATAACTGCGAGAATTTATCAACCATTGAAAAAACTTCCCATAAAGAAAAACATGTTTACTACCCACGTTTTCCTTAACTTTGCCGACATCAAAGCTATTTATTTGGACGAGAAAAAATATTAGATATATAGATTGGGACAAACCAGTCAGGGAGTGAATCGACAAATGTGTGACAGGCCTGAGATAAATCTGAAGATATCGAGACACATCTGCAAATTTAATAACACGTTGCAAATCTAATAAACTGTGTTTCATACTTTGTGTGGGGAATATGGCGGTGGAAGGGTGTAAAGAAAGAAATAACAGAAATCAGTGTATTTGCCTCATACCACAAGTGCACACAACATCGGGGTCGGGGACGTTGACGTTGAGGTTGGCTTCAAGTCTAACCGGATGCAACAGAATACCAGTCTATACTAATATTACAAATACGAAATATTTGTATTTTTGTATGTTACGAATAAACTTAAAACTACTGGACCGATTTGAAAAATTCTTTCAGCAATGCTCTTAGTCGCCATGGTTTATTTGAATTAATTATTTTGTTTTTGAGTTGTATTTTATTTTTGTTTTGCTATGGACACTTTTAACGTGCACATATTGCTACATTGTTCTCACATAAAATATACCATCTCAACAAGAATGATGTAACCAAGATTTTGTAACAATATTTTGATTTAAAAGAGTGTCCATGGAGTTTCTTGCCCGTTCTTCTCCATAGAGATCTACGCTAGGGAATGGGCAATTACAGTACTTTCACTGTTTTTATGTCTTGTGACTGGGACTGTAGCTACTTTAAATCTTCATTTTTATTTCGACAATTCAAAAGTGCCTGTAACTAATTGAAATAAATGCTTTGATTTTGATTTTGATTTTGAATGGTTACCTACATTATCAGCGAGTAACATAGGCTACATTTTATCCCCGTACACCTACGGAAACGGGTACGACGCGGGAGAACCCGCGTGACGCCCGCTAGTATTTTATACGGAGCGACTGCTTATCTAACCTCCACAACCAGCAGTACAAGTACGTAGGAATCGATAGGACTCGATAAGATAAATTTGACAGTCATTCTCGACAAAATGAGTTCTTGACTCCATATTTAAACTCATTTTATCGAGAATTACTGTCAAATTTATCTAATCGAGTCCAATCGAGTCCTACGTACTTGCACTTCTGGTTACTATTGGGCCATACGAAACCCTCGGTGAGACTAAGTGCACGCAACATTGCACAAATAGATAGATAAAAAATGTTGATGTTTTTTTTTTTTTTAAAAAAAAGGTTGTTGTTGCTTAACTTGGTTTTTAAAATTTTGCATGCTATGTGTTATCTTAGCTAAACATGCTTGTGCCTCAATTTGTATATAACACCCTTGTATACCATGTTTTACGCAAATAAATATTCTATTCTATTCTATTCTATTCAAAATAATTATATGTGCTAAAAAAAATTTTTTTCAAGCATTTTTAGTTTTTACATAAAAAAAAAACATTGCCAATCCAAAGTCTGAAAAATGAGATGGGAAAGTTAGAATCAGCTGTCTACGTTTGCGCTGTCGCAGGGGTGAACGACTACGCGCCCGGCACCCTTCACGGCGCAGTCACAATACAGTCAAGTGCGCATATTCAATCATTTTGTGCGCAGTGAAAATATTCATATCTTTGAAACGGATCGTTACTTATATAAAATTTTTTCGTGATTATTTTTTATTTGTGATTCCAAACAACTCCTCAAGTTTCGTGCAGTTAATTTTTTAACACCTTATATACTTTTTTGTTTATAAATTCATTCATAACACAAACATTTGCTCCCACCGGGATTCGAACCCGGGACCTCGGGACCCTAAGAGCGTAATACCTCACTACCAGTGCACTTTTCGGGTCGTCAAAAAATGCTTTTATTAGGAATGTCAAATTATATCTAAAAACATATGCTATCTCTTTCACTATAATTCCTTACTATCTCTCTCTATTTTCTGACACTTTCAACAGACACCCGTATACCATCCTTTCATACCATATCTCGTGTTAGCTGAACAGTGATGCAGATATATTATTCATTGACACCAAGTCTATTCAGACAGCATAGAATTCTACTGACAACCCTCAGATCCGATACTATCAGTTCTACCGTCCCTCGCGATGTCCATTATAGTCTCAGGAAGGACGTGTCAGTGAGCGAGACAGCATTATACCCGTGTCTAACGATTGTAAGGGAGAGACATATATCATTGTGTTGCGTCTCGATTGTCAGAACTTTGTATGCAGAAAGGAAACTCCTTTTATGTCTGTTCGCCTAGTACACCGCGTTGGTTTTACGACATACTATTTCACTCTGTTTTTTCTATTATGCTACATTATTAGTTGTTTTTACTTTACTGGAAGTTCGTTTATTCTATGCTAAATTGTGATTTTGACACCTGCCATTTTTTGGCGGGTATTCTTTATTTTGACATTGGAGTTAGGGGCTTTTGTTTGAACTTCCGATTGTTCATTTGCTATGCAAAGATTTTTCGTCTGTTTGACTTTGGCGGAGAAAATAGGCGCCTTTAGCCGTTGTTTGTGAAAATGAATGGAATTGTTTGGTATTTATTTTATGTTTGTTTATGGAGTTCAAAGTTACTTTTGTTTTGTGGCACATATTAGGTTCCTATGAATGTCTGGAAGAGGCTTTTTTGAATAAATACTTACTCGTATTTTAAACCCAGCACTTACCTTACCTACTGTATGAGCCAATTATTCAATGAACTCCTCATGCTTCAAACTTTTGCCTACCATTCAGCCACTCGAATCATGTCTCCCACATTCTGTTCAAGGCCTCAAACGTGTCACGTCTCTCGCGTACGTGGACTCAGGCCTCAATTTCTTTCCACACGTGCCAGCTTATGCCCTTGGGCCTCCAAACTTTCAGGCCAATTTGGCCCCCACCCCTGAGTAACCAAAAAACTTCACTAATTGAGAAATCTAATTAGGAACTTCAATCTAATGAAAATGATACTACAACATAGTAGGTAGTACAGAAGCAAATTCTCATATTCTTAAATTAATACAAACAGAGATATCTTTCTCTGAAGTAAAATAACAGTCAGGTATTCTCCAATAACTGTGATTTTAGCTGGCAGAAATGTATATTTATTGTAACTTTACTTCTGGAAAAGTATAACCTAGATATACAAAAACTAGGTTGCGTCAACTTACTTTTCTTCAAATAACATTCTGTAAAACGAATGATATTTTATTTTATGAGTATTTCTTGCTACTTTGAATCTCTATGCCAAGTAATTAGGTTTTATTAAAAAGTTACTCATACGTTTACAGTCGCTTCTGAAATCTACCCAACGTGAATGTCGCTGTTTGAGACGGACATAACGTTTGATATTTAAGTAAAAAAACTTTGTTTATAAACCAACAAGAGTTTGTGTGTTATGCTACTACTAAAAAACCCGATTACTAAAAAATCTGTACTGTTAGCCTATGTTACACACTAAAATAACGAATCAATTGACTTTTTATTCATCAAAATCGGATGAATAGTTCAGGATATACTTAAATACAAACATATAAATTTTATAGAATTTAATACTCAATCGAAACATATAAGTAACAGCGAACGATATTTCTAAGTATTAGGATGAACAAATGATATTTTACAGGCTATAATTTATTGTTATGACACTGCAGGAAATTGATATAAATCCAAACCAAGCAAGATGACAATATAAATCAGGTTGTTTATAACTTAGCACGACAATAACACCTATTGAGTTGGAAATTATATTCGCAGTTTCAGCTAACTGTACCTAACAGTTTGGCGAATATACCATCAAGAACAATAAAACTTTGTTAGTTTGTGGGAAACCTGGATTTAAATGGGATATACATTGTTGTGTTCTGTGCCTTTACAATGGAAATTCGTCGGTTTTGTTAGTTCCACGTCGAACGGCAAATTTTTCAGTTTGATTGTTGACATTTTGCGCCCGACGTAGGACTTCGACGAATTTTCGTAAAAAATAGATACAGAGTTGACACCACAGATATAATTTCTAGATCAAGACATATAATTAAAGTGTAGATAATCGTTCTTAGTTAATTGATGAAAAAACCTTAGCCACTTGTATAACGACCGCTGGGCAAATGTCTCCACGAAGTGGGTGCCTGGGGATGGATGTCACCACCAAGGCCGGCCCAGAAAGAGTTGGCGATGCTGCGATTACTGGTTTGAGGTGGCGCACGAAAAGAATACATGGAAATATTTGGAGTAGGCCTCTGCTCAGCAGTGAGACATAAAAAAAATAAAAATGGATCGACGGAAATATTGGTGTGCAGTTTTTCCGATATTTGGCTGAGGACAAACTAGTCTGGCCTAAAACTGGGTTTGCCCTGTAACATTTAGATTTTGCAACTTTTAAAAGTTATTTTGTCCTATTGTTATTTTTATGTTGTCATTTCGAAACCGAAATAGGTTTTAGCTTTAAGTCGCATAAGCTATGCCACGTGTATGTGGCATATTGGTACTCGTGTCTATTCGTATCGTTTTATTCTATGTTTAGTATAAGTTGTGTGGAACTGCAAGTGAAGGTAGATAAGTAATGAGTTTGAAAAAACCGGTGGCATTCGGATTACGTCCGATCGTCGGCTCGATACGGAGAGAGATCTAAAAAACGGTTCGTGGGCATGTGGTAACTTGGAATAGTGGACTTTTTATTTTTAAATCCTCATTTTTATTTAATGAAATAAAAATGAGGATTTATTCTAATTTAGTCTGAATCGTGTTAAGTACATTGCATTTTTACACATTTATTTGTAAAGAAGGGAGGTGTATGGTGGGATGAGAAGTACGGAAGGCGAAGACATGCTTCGCCGAACCCAAATAAATTAAGATAAGGGAGGAGAATGATGATGACTGACGCCATTGCTATTTGCTAAATCCTCTAGTACCGTACGTACCAGAGGATCGAAACAAATGGCAGTGGCGTTTTATTTATTTATTAATTAATTAAAACTTTATGCACAATTAAAACTGTACAAAGGCGGACTTAATGCCTAAGGCATTTTCTACCAGTCTACCTTAGGGTGATGCAGAGATAAAACACAGTAGGTGCAATAATGGAAAAAAAAGACTAGAAATTATTTATAACTCAAATATATAAGAATAAAATAAATACATACATACATAAATAATATAACTTTATATATTTTGCTATATTATAGCAAAATATATAAAGTTAAGAGAGATAAGAAAAACGACAAAAACCTAGTTTTGAGACGAATCTGCCAACTCCTTGCGAATAAGCTCTCGAGCCTTCATTTTGAAAGTGAAACGACTAGTCAACGTCCTGATACTCTGAGGAAGCGCATTCCAAAGGAAGACCGCTTGGACAGAAAAGGAAGATTTTATAAAGCCAGATCGGTGAGAAGGACAGCATAGAAGACAATTATCGGAGGAACGAAGATTTTTGCTGTGCGCAGAGCATAAATATTGAAAATGAGAAGTGAGATAAGAAGGAGAAGTGGGTTTGTGAAGAAGGGAAAACAGTGTTGTCAAAGCCCTCAATGCTACTGCCTCAATGAAACATAATCATACTTGCGGAGATTGAAGACGAATCGAATGCAGTTATTAAGAAGTCGGTCAAGTTTATTGAGCAGATCAGCATTCAGGTCATAGTAGCACACATCACCATAGCAACAAGATAGCAATTGATTGATTTGATTTTCGATAGCATGTTATGACCAAATTCAATTAATTTTTTGCCTTTTCATCAAGACTAAGCCGAGTCACATACATATCTCTCAAATCTAGCACTTGCTTTGATTGAGAATTAACTTGTGTGATGATTCAAGTTATCCTTAAAACCATTCACTTCATTATCTTGTAGTACACGTATCTAATAACAGTTAATGAGTTGAATGCGAGTCGCAAGGGACCGGTCAATGTGGCGACACTTGGGGGAGGCCTACGTCCAGCAGTGGTCGTCTTTCGGCTGAAATGACGATGAAGTCCTTACATAACCCATATTGCGGATACTGATATGAGATGATATAGAATGATAATATCAGTATCTCAAAACGATAACCGATATTGTAAAGCCTACACTATACACAGAGATTAATAACCAAGCATAATCTGGCTAAGAGTCTAATTTCATAGGAGCAATTTCTTAGTACAGTTCACACGTTCTGTCGTAGAACTAGACAAGCGTACTATGTAGTTTCAACAGAATTAGAGGCCAGGTTGTAGTGGTTTTGTTACAACTGAGTTTTAGCTTACGGTACCTAATCTTTGCTGCAGAGATGATTAATTTTTGACAAAGAGAAATGTTTTGTTTAGGCGAAGCATCTTTTGGTAGTGATCAAAATGGTTACCAGATGAAAACCATAACATAACATCACGATTGTAAACCCCAATGAGTTAAACAGAGGTGTATCTAATAGTACATCCAAATTTCGCTGAACACATTTTAAGTCCTGTGTTATAGTCGCTTTGCCCAACCAGGGAATCAAACCTAGGACCTCATGTTAGCAGTCGGTCTTGCGACCAATAAATATTACTGGACATTACACACAGCGCCATCTAGTGCCACACTAAGCAACGAGGCTTGTGTCGTGGACACCAGATAATTGATATACTACATAGAAACTTTTTCTGTTTGTAAATACATACGTATTATATATATTAACATCCATGACTCGGAAACAAATGTCAAATGTCCATCTCCATCACACAAACATTTGCTCCTACCGGGATTCGAACCCGGGACCCTAAGAACGTATGGCAGCTTCACTACTGCCTGCGCCATTCGGGTCGCTTAAAATGATAAATGATATTTATTCAGCAAGTAAGTTTTCTCAAACACTTTTACACGTCATTTTTTTTTTTAAACTAGATGGTGTTTCGTACCTGACTACTCTGAGAAGAGACAGCCGAAACAAACTCAGAGGTCATAGTCTCTTTTGAAGTCCAGACAATTTTGCTTAATTCACATGAGGACTATGCAAATTAGTGTCTGAGATGGTCTTTTGAAGAAAGAACCACACAGATTTGAGTGTAGCTCGACTTAGAACTCAAGGAGCTCAACGGTTAAATGTACAATCAATCTATAATTTTGTTTCTTGTCGCTGTTCGCCCGTAGAGAACTCGTACTGATCACCAAACACATCGTAAGTTCAATTCCACACGAGATTTTCCCATAATTCTGAACGCTTCCATAAAAATCCAATGTAAAACATGATCCACTTAAAAATTCCCTCCACCACTCAGGATCTAAATAACAGCATTAAATGGCACTCCAGAAAAAATCTTAATAACGAATTAGGTTAACGCACGTCAACTTTATCAATTTATCTGGGTGACGGGCACCGCGCCCATTATCCGGGCCCGGCTGCCACATGTTACCCCAGCCGGGTAGACCTGTAGGGTTCAGAGGGAGGGGGAGGGAGGGGGACACAGCCCTCCGGAAAATGTACAAGCTCCTACCGTACACTATTTATGACGGCGCTTTCTTTCTCAATAAGTTAACATTAACCTCTTTGCCAACCCACTTCCGATTGTATTCCGCGACAATAGACCTCAAAATCCCACAGCACCAAGTACCACTTACTACCTTTTCCTAAATGAAACAATCCCTGTTGTACGCTCTTAACAATCGAATATCAACTTACAGTTAACGAGGGAGGATTCATAATCGCCTGGCGCTTTTCGTGTAGTGTTAACGTTTCGGATCGTGCCTTTCGAGATGAATCCGCGAGAGTACTTATTACGAAGCTCCTATTTCGTGAGATCTGTTTATTTCTTGATATACACGCGATTTACATTCGTATTGGTAAGTCATTTGGGTGTATTTTGCGCTGGGAAGGTGAGGGCGTTTGTTTTATTTCAGGTTGTAGAGGCTGTGTTTTTCAGTGAGCCTGGAATCGTTTTTCGGATAAGACGATTCATCTAAATGTTTTTTGCATCTTTGTTTTCTATTGTTTCGTGTTGTATTGTTGGATTCTCAAGTTTGGTGACCCGTTTGGCCTTTTAGTGACTTATTGTGGAACATTTGTTGGTATTCAGCGTTGTCCTTTACCCAACAATAGAATATTTACGAGGGTTATGTAAAACAATGTGATTGTTCCTCCCTAAGTTTCACCTCTTATAAGCTTCGGGTTGTTGACGAATTTATCACGCCATCTTCTGTAAATGATACAGAAGATGGCGTGATAAATTCGTCTACGTCAACAAAAGATTTGGAAAAGACTTCCCAATTCTCTTTGCACTTCTGTATGTTCCCAGCTGCCTAAGTGAGGGCTTATCTCAAAATTTGGGCAATGCCAGCTACTGAAAAAAATAACGTAAAATATTACTATGGAGGATTTACACTATAACGGACTATTAAAGAGAAATGATCATAATGAACCCGTCCGGCCAGCAAAAAGGGGATGGGAAAAAGTGCTTGTCACCTCTGCATTCCCTTCTGAAAACAAAGACTGGCCGTAATGACGATTTAAAGGCAAAAAACTTTCAGCTTTAAGCGGTGTCTGAATGAATGAGATCATTTCCCTCTAAATAAATAATTAACAACTAAATTGAAGAAACAACCCGAAGCTTATAAGAGGTGAAACTTAGGGAGGAACAATCACATTGTTTTACATAACCCTCGTAAATATTCTATTGTTGGGTAAAGGACAACGCTGAATACCAACAAATGTTCCACAATAAGTCACTAAAAGGCCAAACGGGTCACCAAACTTGAGAATCCAACAATACAACACGAAACAATAGAAAACAAAGATGCAAAAAACATTTAGATGAATCGTCTTATCCGAAAAACGATTCCAGGCTCACTGAAAAACACAGCCTCTACAACCTGAAATAAAACAAACGCCCTCACCTTCCCAGCGCAAAATACACCCAAATGACTTACCAATACGAATGTAAATCGCGTGTATATCAAGAAATAAACAGATCTCACGAAATAGGAGCTTCGTAATAAGTACTCTCGCGGATTCATCTCGAAAGGCACGATCCGAAACGTTAACACTACACGAAAAGCGCCAGGCGATTATGAATCCTCCCTCGTTAACTGTAAGTTGATATTCGATTGTTAAGAGCGTACAACAGGGATTGTTTCATTTAGGAAAAGGTAGTAAGTGGTACTTGGTGCTGTGGGATTTTGAGGTCTATTGTCGCGGAATACAATCGGAAGTGGGTTGGCAAAGAGGTTAATGTTAACTTATTGAGAAAGAAAGCGCCGTCATAAATAGTGTACGGTAGGAGCTTGTACATTTTCCGGAGGGCTGTGTCCCCCTCCCTCCCCCTCCCTCTGAACCCTACAGGTCTACCCGGCTGGGGTAACATGTGGCAGCCGGGCCCGGATAATGGGCGCGGTGCCCGTCACCCAGATAAATTGATAAAGTTGACGTGCGTTAACCTAATTCGTTATTAAGATTTTTTCTGGAGTGCCATTTAATGCTGTTATTTAGATCCTGAGTGGTGGAGGGAATTTTTAAGTGGATCATGTTTTACATTGGATTTTTATGGAAGCGTTCAGAATTATGGGAAAATCTCGTGTGGAATTGAACTTACGATGTGTTTGGTGATCAGTACGAGTTCTCTACGGGCGGACAGCGACAAGAAACAAAATTATAGATTGATTGTACATTTAACCGTTGAGCTCCTTGAGTTCTAAGTCGAGCTACACTCAAATCTGTGTGGTTCTTTCTTCAAAAGACCATCTCAGACACTAATTTGCATAGTCCTCATGTGAATTAAGCAAAATTGTCTGGACTTCAAAAGAGACTATGACCTCTGAGTTTGTTTCGGCTGTCTCTTCTCAGAGTAGTCAGGTACGAAGCACCATCTAGTTTAAAAAAAAAAATGACGTGTAAAAGTGTTTGAGAAAACCTACTTGCTGAATAAATATCATTTATCATTTAAGCGACCCGAATGGCGCAGGCAGTAGTGAAGCTGCCATACGTTCTTAGGGTCCCGGGTTCGAATCCCGGTAGGAGCAAATGTTTGTGTGATGGAGATGGACATTTGACATTTGTTTCCGAGTCATGGATGTTAATATATATAATACGTATGTATTTACAAACAGAAAAAGTGTCTATGTAGTATATCAATTATCTGGTGTCCACGACACAAGCCTCGACGTTGCTTAGTGTGGCACTAGATGGCGCTGTGTGTAATGTCCAGTAATATTTATTGGTCGCAAGACCGACTGCTAACATGAGGTCCTAGGTTTGATTCCCTGGTTGGGCAAAGCGACTATAACACAGGACTTAAAATGTGTTCAGCGAAATTTGGATGTACTATTAGATACACCTCTGTTTAACTCATTGGGGTTTACAATCGTGATGTTATGTTATGGTTTTCATCTGGTAACCATTTTGATCACTACCAAAAGATGCTTCGCCTAAACAAAACATTTCTCTTTGTCAAAAATTAATCATCTCTGCAGCAAAGATTAGGTACCGTAAGCTAAAACTCAGTTGTAACAAAACCACTACAACCTGGCCTCTAATTCTGTTGAAACTACATAGTACGCTTGTCTAGTTCTACGACAGAACGTGTGAACTGTACTAAGAAATTGCTCCTATGAAATTAGACTCTTAGCCAGATTATGCTTGGTTATTAATCTCTGTGTATAGTGTAGGCTTTACAATATCGGTTATCGTTTTGAGATACTGATATTATCATTCTATATCATCTCATATCAGTATCCGCAATATGGGTTATGTAAGGACTTCATCGTCATTTCAGCCGAAAGACGACCACTGCTGGACGTAGGCCTCCCCCAAGTGTCGCCACATTGACCGGTCCCTTGCGACTTAGACGAATTTATCACGCCATCTTCTGTAAATGATACAGAAGATGGCGTGATAAATTCGTCTACGTCCCCAGTACCCAGTACCCAGGCTGAAATTTTTTCTTTACCCTATTTTAAACACTGCGATAAAATTAGGCGAGTTGTGTCGCCTGATGTGAAGCGATGGCCGATGAAGAAAGAAAGAAAGAAGAAAGAAGAAAAAGCATTTATTAGCCCGACAGGACAACACATAAATAAAAATAAAAAAAAATGGTAAAATTGTGATTATAACACTAGTTTAAAGTAAACATAATGAGAGAATAAAAAAAATAAAAAAATAACAAACAAAATACAAAACAGAGTTTGAAATCTCAGCACGCTTCCCTAGAAGAAACCGATTCACTCGAACTTTGAATAGATCAAGATGATAATTATTAGGGAACAGAAAATTCCAGACACCCAACGGGTTCACCCAATGAATATGGAAATATAGCGCTTTGTTCGGATCTTTGGAAATTCAACTATACGTATCTTTGCGCGTCCACTGCACTTACTGAATGACTACACTTTATACCTGCTGTTAGATTCTATCCGTAACAAAAGATTGGTCTTTTGATATGTCTTAAGGCGACTAGATGAGCTAAACTGGCAACTCTTTTTGTGGTGGTTCAAACTTCATTTGAAATGCTGTTAGAATAAAGTTGTAATCAGCTTGCACTACAAAGTGGTTGTTACGTCAGTCACTGCGGGCCAAATAGCGCGAAATGAGTGGTTAAATCGATCGCGATTTACAAAAAAAAAACTATTGATTGGATTCAAAATCTAAAACACTATATCTATATTAGCATGATAGTGTTTTAGTTTTTGCTTGTAAAATTATTTGCCAAAAATCAGAATGATCGCATGTGTATTAGTATGTTTTTTTTGGTTGAAAAATATTTTTAGAGATAAGTTCGTGATTTTTTTTATCAAGTCAAATTAATTGTATTATGTTTTCAAAACACTATCATACTACACTTAAAGTACTTACGGTATTATATCCGTGATTTTCCTTAGGTTTTTCGGTTTTTCTGTCATACTAGCAAATATCCTGAAGAATATCATTTATTTTTCTGGTTTTGTTCATAGCAGTGAATCATATACTTTTACTCATTACTAGCTGACCCGTGCCCACTTCGTTGGGCGATGCGATGTTGCAATGGAACTCTTTGGTTAGCGAGCCACTGCGAGCGTTCAGCGCTAGTCTCCATATCCCTTGTTGATCATAATAATATTTTTATCGATAAGGTTTAATATTTTGTTGTTTAAAAAATCGTCCAAAAGTATGTACGTCGAAAAATACTTTTTTTAACACATAAAAGCTACTATAGCTGCTAAAATATAAAAGATAAATATATGGTGTCGCGGACTTTTTTGTAGAACTATTCAAAGCGTACCAGGTTGCCATACATTGTTTTTAACATACAACTGTTAAGGCAGCGCATGCAAATAACTCTGTTGTAAAAGCTATTTTTCCGCCTGGGTAGACAAAAATTTAGATAGTTCGGCTAATATGCATGATATCTTTATAATTTATTGCCTATAGCACTCACGAATAATGTAACTTTCTACCAGTGAAACAATTTTTAAAATTGGTTCATTACTTCCGGAGATTACCCCCTACATACAAACTTACAATAGTAGTTTATGCGACTGTGCATAATGAAGGGCATTACAACACGAGTGTGGGTTTAAGAAACGAGCCGAAGGCGAGTTTCTTAATAGCATCACACGAGTGTTGTAATGCCTAATTATGTATAGTTGCATACACTACTTTATCTACCCAAATATCATAAGGGCTCTATGATGGGTTCAGGAACCATAGGGAAATGACCTGCATTGTTACTTGGCCCTTGATTTTTGTGCCAACAGGATATTAGTTGCATTCGTCGCTGCATTTACGATATCTGGCGGAGTATTCATGTCAATTTCTGAGTCACTATCACTCATTTTCGACAAAAATAAAGAACTTATCAGAAAATTTGTCTACTCGTAACTGGATTACTGGAAATAAAAAGCCAACGAACAAATGACAGCTCGAAATGGCGGCGTTTCGGATATCTGTCATTTTTTTTTTAATCATAGGCAAACGAACAATGTCACTATTCTTGTGTCACTCGAGATCAAAATGTCGTGCGATTTATAATTAAAATCATACTAAATTGGGTTTTTTTTTTAATCGATATCTGATTTAATGGAGGTGGTACTAGAATAGCACACTCACTTGAATTTGACACCTGTTCCAAATTTAAAACTCATAACCTACTCTTTTCAGTTGCGTTATGAGTTCATTACAGTTCCGTTTATGGTTTTTGAACGCATTAGAGAGGGTTTATGATATTTGGGTAGATAAACAATTTTACCTCTCTATAATACATATTAGTAAAGATAAAACTCGCGTTTAGCTCATGTAATCGCCTTAAAACCAAAGAAACAGAAGAAACACTTCAAATAGCTCCAAAACTCGCTCACACATTTTACTTTTACTTAAAATGTCTCATGTAATTCCCCTTTCACAACTTTACATGTAGGTACCCTAGCAATCACCATTACTAACCTGTGTGTTAGCCACACGAGGCGAGTGTAAGCCACACGTGGCGTGTGCCCGCCACATGTGTGCGCGTGGCTGCCACCGAACCTAATCAAGTCGAAGAGCATTGAACACGGGACAGTATGTCGATCAGGATAATATGAGACGGATTACTGGTGTGCGTTATTGAGTAGATGGGACGGGTCAAAAGATTATTATTCGTTTATTGAATGTGATCTAATGTAAGGAAAGAGCAAAGAAACGATGGATAGACTGATGGATAGTGGAAAGAAAGAAGGTGACTACTGAGATAACGACAAATAGAGAAGCAAGAAAGAAAGCCTACTGAAATTAGGATAAAGGTGAAAGAACGGTTAAGTAATTAAATACAGGGTGTAAACCACCTCATCATAAAACCGTTAACCGAGCATTCAGTACGTCAAACTAAGTAACTTTACGTAAAAATTATTCCTGGGAAACCACTTTTTTGTTGAGGTTATAAATTGTGTTTTGTGGTAAAACTCCATGCAACGCACTTAAAACATTGTGCTGATGCATGGATTGAATAGTACGGGGGTCGTGGAGGTGTTAAAATCTTACAAAAAAAGCTTATATTTAAAAAAAACCTTGTCAAAAAGTTGTAACTTTGACCCCCATATCTCCGTAACTAGAAGGTTCTGAGGTATGGTGTAGAACAAAACAATGATCGCAATCATATGATGGGGACAACAAGTGCCTTTCGGCTTCGTGAAGAGGTGTTTTACACCCTTTATACAAGAGGCATTAAAGATAGTCCTTAACATATACTGTTTGAGTTTCAAATCCGGATTGCCTATTGATTTCTATCTGAAATTTACAACTTAGTATACCCTGCAATGCAAGGAAAACTTTAACAAACGTAAAAGTGCATACAACAAACCATTATTTCTCCCAGAGGTTTTCCGTCTCAACAACGCACACAAACAAAAACACATTAAAGTAGAACTAAAAACCGTTCAAACTGAAGACGTAAATATAAAAATCCAATTAAACCATAAGGACATAATAAAATCCGCGCTGTTGACAGTGTAACGACCATCCACAGCGAAAGTCGACCACACAGTGGGTGCAATAGAAAATCCAATTGGTTCAACTCAATTAAAAGCTAGCGACAGTTTTACTAGCATTCGAAACTGTAAATAAGTAGTCCAACTGTCAGAGACAAATGAAAGTTGCACAGTGGGCCAATCTGCACGCGATTTAGTGACAATTCCCGCAGACTTGGAGGAGGTTTTGTGTTGTTTGGCGCAAGAGACGGGCGGTAACTGGAATTTAAGTTGGGAGTTCCTGTTGGTTTAAACTTGATGGGAAGTGTGAAGATCGTAGATAGTTAAGTGTCACTGGTTCTGCGAATTGTTTGTGTTGGGTGCAAAGATCGTGGGTTTTATTGTAGACATTTTTGGGATAATTTTCTCTAGCATACTTTTACAGATGATGTTTTATCGTCTTTGTTAACCATTTCGATATTCCAAATATTCTCTTGGTTTACGTATTAGTAGCAATAGTTGACAGGATTCTGTTAATCAACCACTATTGTTTTATTCTAGACATAATATGAAGGTACAGTTAAACATTAAACGAAGTTTTTGTGATTCTTCTCAACATTCATCATCATCTCAGCCAAAAGACGTCCACTGCTGAACATAGGCCTCGCCCAAGTGTCGCCACATTGACCGGTCCCTTGCTACTCGCATCCACCGGATTCCCGCAACCTTCACCAGGTCATCGGTTCACCTAGTGGGAGGTCTTCCAACGCATCGTCTTCCGGTTCGCGGTCGCCACTCCAGAACCCATCGGCCATCCGTTCTGCGAGCAATGTGCCCTGCCCACTGCCACTTAAGCTTTACAACATTAATTAATTAATGTAATAATATAAGTAAATAAATATCGCTGGACATTACACAAACACATTACTACTATGAAATGTATTCTATCATGCGCTGTAGTAGAAAATGTTACATTTCACGTTCATAGTTGACTCGAGGGCAAAACAAACATTTTACGACATGCTTTTATATTTCTACAACTACGGAAACATTCTTTGATTTCATTTTTATTTCACTCTATATGAGTGAAACCAACCAGAAGCAGCATGTTTCTGTACATTTTATTCCTCCATCTTTATTACTTACGCCATACCATATGCGAACTAAATCGTTGCACACTGGCTGGGTGCCAGGGATAAGCTCTCATAGTCTCATGGTTTCTCGGTTTCTCCTTACGAGGTTTTGATTAACCACAGAGAACATTAAATTACATAACGTTTCCTAACCATTCTCGTTATTATTATGGTCCGTATTATGGAGATAGTAAACTATTGTCACACTGTATTGTCTTGTAAAAAATAGTTTATGTCCGATGTATTATGGGGTAGATATCATTGTCGTTTAGTTTTAGTAATTTATGGGTGTTTGTATTTATTTATGAGCGGAATATTACTCATATATTGTGCCAGTTTATTTTCATAGAAAGCGTATTTTAACCGTAAGAGTTTACAGAGTTTGCCTCTCGATTAGTCAATAAACAAGTAGTAGTAATAGTTACTTGCCTGGGTATTTAAGAGACAAAAGTGCTATTTGCATACCGTACTCTACCCCATTTTAGGAATTTCCACCCCAATGTACATTCGAATATCTCAAACCGGCCACCGTAACCGGCAACCGGCTCAATCTCATGAGAGATGTGATGACTTTGATACATTTCAGTAAAATCAACATTGTTACTGAAATGACAGCTCTAAAAATTAAAAATCAATCCCTGTCTTCTAATAACTTTATTCTTTCTCAGTGACGAAACGAGAGAAGTGGACGGACGGGCGCGGTCGGAGTCCGGAGACGCAGACTCCGTGTACCACGTCAGAGGTGCCCTGCACGATCAGCGGTGGAGGGAAAATCAGATCAGGAATGTAAGAACCCTTTGCACATGTCTTTATCCTAATTTAAGAGTAGTTTTAGGTGTTTGTGACTCATACGTTGTTAAATGTTTATTAGGGTTTTCTCTTTGGTGATGTGTCGTAGTCATATTAGTTATATTGCTACAAGCATCCTAATTTCAGTTCATGTTAGAGTTTTAAATCAAATCCTTGGGTCAACTGCACCAAATAAAAAATACTGGGACTCACATATTCTTCTAAATTTTGAGCAAAAGATCAAGAAATACATCTCTTTTAAATACACCTACGAAATCTAAGCGAAACAGAAGCCAAACTATAAAATTGAATAAGCAAAGCATTTCTACGAGTAAAGATTTGAAACTAAAATAATAGGACGTGTACAAAATGGTGAATCCACACTGTATAAATTGAATTGTACCAGGGTTGCAGCGAGCGGGAAGAGATAGCGAGTGTCAGAACTTGCTCGGACGAATTACCGCCGTGAACGCTACTGCATTTTAAATGAAAACTTTTCTGCCTGTATGTGGGTACTTCTATGTCTGTACCTTTAAACACATACGTGTAACAATTTATAATGCATGTGTGAATAGTCATGAGAGACTCGCTTTATTGTTACGACTCTTGAGGATCTAGACTTTTTGTCTTTAAATTAACAAATTGTATGTTATGATTTGTACCTACCTGTTGTACCAAAAGTAGTATTCTTGTGAACTCTTCTTAAAAAGAAGCTTTCTCAGTCGTTATAATCAATGTATTCCTGAACTTTGGTTTACATCTTTTGAGGACACCCATAGATATAATATAGAAGGAGATATGCTCGTTAGACGAAAATGTATCGGAACCCTGTGTCTCCACTTTATCCCTACCACACGGCAACTACTACACATGCAGTTCAGTAATAGCAATAGATACGCAGTCGCGCACACACCCGCATTTCTTAAAACAGAACGTAGTACACGATCAATTATAAACCTTGTGCCATTAAACACATAGTGTATTTACCATGCACCGTACAACTTACCCACACAAAAACATCGGTAAATAAGCACGTCACTAACTCGTCGTTAGAAGCAGCGGCCGCACCATGCGATGCATCCGCTTATTGAACTATCGTTTGGTGCTTTTTACATTGCTTGCCCAGTCATTTAGCGACAAACTTAGGTAGTGGTTGAGGAGCAATGTAGCAATATATATTTAGTTTTAAACCGTAAAAGCTTAAAACACTGTTTGATTTAGGATTAATTTATGCGAATCCGTGAATTGTTTATGACTTTCAAACTAAAATGTTGTACAGCTTTAATTTTACGCCACCGGAAAACTTTTAAATACAAATGTACTAAGTAAATACGTATTGTATGTAGTCGGTGGTCGGTAGAAATGTTAACGAATTACATGTTTTAGAGGAACTAGTTAAGAGTTCATTAAGGAAACATGAGGTTTCCTCCGAAGCGTTGATTCGTTCGCGTTCACTCTGTTTTACGAATTGTTTCCGTTTCCGTGGAAATGCTGTTGGAATTAATTGAATTGAGGCACTGCGTTATTTAAATGTGTACTAGGTTTTAATTCTGAGGAACAGGAGTTAGTTTTGTGGTTGAATAATTTGTAGTTACGTAATAATATCACCTACTTACCGCCTTTTCTGAATACCTAGTATTTTAGCTGAATGCTAGTATTTTACATGAAGTGACTTGCCTATCTGGCCTCCACAACCCAGTTAGTACTGGATAATGCGATAGCCTTCGGTAAGACTGGTGGTCAGACTACCAGGCCACTGACAACCTGTAACGACGGTCAAAGATGTAAAATAGGGAAGACTACAACAAAATGTAATTAGTCCGTCAGTTATGTTATCAAAATATATTTAAACCGTATTTTTTTTTGTTACTTACGGAAATCAATATTGACGAAAATATGAATGATGCTTTTAAAATTTATTCTCAATACGTCATGGCTAGGTATAATTTTTAGAGCGTACTGACTTCTTGAGCCCGGACTCCCGAGTTTTGATGCGTTTTGTCTTTGTCAACATTCAATGATTTATAAAAAAAATGTGTCCTCTATTTTTTTTCTTTTTTGCGAATTTAATAGATTTGTATTTTTTTATACTGTCGTTATGTCTATTGACAGCTGGGTCCACAGAACAACCTAGACAAGCATCAAACAAAAACATGAAATATAATAAGAAACATTTTTGACACACAAATCTGAAAAGCAGATATTTTTACTACACTACACGAGTACACGGATATCGTTTGTAAAAATGTACTACCGATTTTGCCTGAAAGTAATTTTTAATTTTATTAATTTTCATTTTTGATTTTATTAGAAAATAAAATTAAAAATGAAAGGTGCTCTCCATCAAGTCAGTGGAAACTAATAAATCGCGCTATAAGCAAACAACTTGCAAAGTTCAGTCTTTTTTCTGAACTTTTGAACAATGGTTTTATATACTTCAGTGATTTCGTTGCAATGAAAGAACACCGGTCAAAGCTCGAACAAATTTTTGTTGATATTTTATTTTAGCGTCTGCCCATGAAAATTATATAAAAGTATAGAGTTTGAATTCCTGAAGAGTTTTGTCTTTAGTCATATTTTTCTAGGAAGTCAGGATTTAAAGATATTCCAGTTTGAAGTTTTAGAGGTTATATCTTGTTAACAACAGACTATTCGAAAAATAAATCTAAAAATACCTTAACTCACTTTAAATACATTAATATAAATGCATTTATTTACAACTAGCTGCGCCACGCGAAGTTTAGAAGAATATAATGATAGTGGGAGAATAGTTTAAGGACTCCGTATTTAGAATATTAAGTCCAACAGACGTCCGTAGGTCTGCCACATGGCTCACATGGTCACACGAGACATAATTAGGTACTTACCTACTTAAATAAATGATCAGAAGAATATTTATTTAATTACCTTAGTCAACTATCTATAGGGCAGTTAGTTATACATATATTTTGATAAATAAGTCGCCAACCCGTCTTGAGCAAGCGTGGAGATCAATGTTCGTGGCTTCTCTGTTGAGAAAAGGCCTTTGCCCTGCAGTGGGACAGTAATAGGCTGGTATTATTATTATTATTATTTTTCATGGTGAATACTAAACTTACTTTTAAAATCAATTCTGTAAAAGTAGAGAGAAAATGGGATATGTGTTGTGCTTAGTCATTAAAAAAATAAAACAATTTTGTTAAAACCATAAAGTAATTTATTCTGTCAATTCTTATTATTGCCTACCCTAGCTCTAAATCACAGCCTGCATTCGATTCTTCATTAATCTGATCAGGTTTTTGACGGTGCCTTGAGGAATTCTGTCCCACCCGTCTGTTAACGCGGCCTTCAATGCTTTTATCAATCAATCATTTCATTTTCAGGCATCTTAAGGCCCATAGATAAGATACACAACATTACATTACAACTTAGAAATATACTAATACATACAAAATATAACTTATAAACTATGAACACATGAAGTGACGGCGTCGTGTCACGTAGCCTGCTGCGAAAACGTCGGACAACAACCTTCGGCCAAAACTCTTCCTTGAGAAACTTGTCGAGAAATTGTGTCGGAACTCGCAAACGACTTGAAGTTGGTGTTGTGACGCGACTCCAACTTCTCGACCCTCAAGGTCCAGCTGGTCTTCATCTTCATGTACTCTACGACCTACTCAACTTTCGTGGAGTCATGCAGTCGGGACACATAAAGCAACGTCATAGTTGGTATTGCTGGACGCAGCAGCATATTTTATACTGACAGTCCAGTACCGCATTGATTGCGACAAGTAGGCTTTTTCTTCTTCTTCTGAACTAAGGTGAAGCCGTCCTCATCACACTTCTGCTTGGCTGGACAGCGCTGTACCGGATTCCTCGGAAGGGTATCACAGCGACGGTTCTACTTTCCCCCTTTCTGCTGCTTAGGTTGTTTTGCAGCTGAATCGTTTTATGGTTGAAGGGACTGAATTTCTGCCCAGGACCCTTCTCTTGAGCTCGTCCCATAAGCGTTCGATATCAGTCCATATCTGGACTCGACCAGTCCATCGCCCGTATGTATATTCACTTCATTCAGGAACTTTCGAATGATACGCGCCGTGTGACATCTTCGGCCCCTTCAGGCGCGAAAACAAGCATGGTTTTTTCCTCTAAAGAGATACCAGCCTACTACGTACAATACAATACACACTTTATTATTATTCTATGTACCTATTATGAAAAGACAATTCGTGACACAATACAATGATGTATGTGATGGAAGGCCATAACTCTATTTAAGGCTTTTCACGGCCGATAATTCCTCAAATGAAGATGCGGATTTCAACAAGTATGCAAACTATTCGTAGAAAACATCGTTTTTGAGGCCAAACGCCCTTCTATCTAAGTGTATCTGGTGGCTACGGGCGACTTATACAGAACTTCTTACTGAATTCGAATCAATGTTTAACTGAGTTTTGGCAAAAATGTTGGTTACGGCCTTTCACCGTATGACAGTACAGCGCATGTCATTAAGCAGGTTGACAAATAAAATGTCATGTTTCTTTTTGTTGGAGATGACATTAAAGGTGGACACACACTTATCAATACTAAAATAAAAAAAGCATGAAATATTTTATTCTCATACGTATGACGTCATTTATTCGTACGATTCGACGCGGATAAATGTGCTAGGTTTTATAATATTTCATACAAGTTATTCTAAAATTCGATTCTTTCGGCGCGGTCGATTGTTTCGACGCGGATAAGTGTGCGTTCACCTTAAAAGTATAACTTAGCCAAAAGCCATGAAGTCAATCCAGGAAGAAAAAAAGTAAGTCATGATTATTTTTCTCATTCATCATTATTCTAGTCAATTGAGCTCATAATAATGAGGATTTTTTTTAAAGACTTCGTTAGACCTTAAGTTTGATTTGATAAATCTTAGTAAATTATTTCGTAGGCGTCTATCACGGTGACATACGTAGACGCTCAATAATTTCATCAACAATTGATTCGCCCGGGTTCTTTAATGTTCACAAACTCCCTTGCTCACGGGCGATTTCATAATGCGACGATTCTTTGTTGCGACGTATTTTCGACTCTCGGTAATGTGTCTAACTTTGAGAATCTAACTGTACCTTACCTACTGTTAAAAAATGCACTGTTCCATTTTCAACTTTCAGTGCTTAGCAATGAGTTGAAAGCACAGTGCGCGAATAAAAATCGTTCTTAAAGAATCCCCTGTGCAAACAAAGGCCAAAAAACATTTACCTGCCAAATAATGGTCCGTAAAAGCCATAAACTGTGGCAAGAAAATATGAAACATCCATTGCTTGGTAACCTCTGTATTGGTTCAATATTTTTGAAGGAAAACGGCAATGGATTTGGAAATTGCTTTCAATTAGATGTGCTCACACAACGCAAGTTAGGTGGGTGTGACTGGTTTGGTTTTAGAATCAATTGGTTGATCGTGTGGCTTCCTGATTGTTTTCTTGAATATACCCATTTCTATTATACCTATCTCCTTAAAGACAATTATTACGTAATTTAATACGAATCATCATCATCTGTCTAGACTTATCCCAACTATGTTAGGGTCGGTTTTCAGTCTAAAGCGACTGCCTATTTGACCTTCATACCCCAGTTACACAGGGTAATACGAAACCCCTTGGTAAGGCCTGAGGAAAACTTAATATAACTGGAATCACCGAATTAAACACCCCCCTATATAAGTTATAGAGGGTGTTTCATTCGGTGATTACAGTTCACCAGGCGTAGTTTTATTCTTCCCCATTCAATTGGTGGCAAAACAATCTGATCTGTGTTCTGGAAGCCGGAAAGCTGGAAAAGCCTAACTTTAGGAGCTTTACGGCTTTGGGCACTGGCATTGATTTCTACCACATCTCATTATGTCTCTTCTAACTTAAATGGAAATAGTCATTTGTTATACAAGAGTGCAAATATGTTTTTTAACCACCTCGGCGAGGAAATGAACAGACGCAAAAAAAAAATTGGGCATTATTAACAAATTCAGTTAATTCTGTTGGCGTCAAATAAAGTTCTTCGTTGCTAGATAATTATCGAGTCGTCATTTTAGGCTTTTCACTTGTTTTCAAGTTCGATTCCTTGTTTTTAACCTAAGGTGTGACGTGAAAAGAAAATGGCGCGCGCAAAACACATCAAAAAGTATACCAAGAAGGTTCCGAGTCTGAGTTCATAACAAATTAAAAAAAAAATTTAAAAATGATAAATTCGGCACCATAGAGGTAGAAGTAAATAGGTTTAATGATGTTTTGAATTCACATGCTTAGTGCACACGATGTTCTAAATTCAAGTTTACTTTACCCTCAAGACAGTAAAAACGGCTTTTGCACTCAGATATCGAAGAGCAAAAATACTCTTTCCGAGATGGGGGATGAAAACAAACTTTACCTGTTTATTAAGAAGTATTATTTACAATATATACACACTAACATTATAATAGGAAGAAAAAATATGTACAAATATCGAAAAAGGGGTTACAGGTTACAGGGCATCGAAAAATTCGTCCACATCGCTGCCAACAGGAAAAGTGCCCAGAAGGCTGGCAGCATTGCCACGTTGGATGGCAATGCTGATTCTTTGGCCAAAAAATAGTCCCGCCCTCTGGTCACGTGAAGAGTCGACCAACCGTTTGGCGAACTTTACCTTGACTCTCTTGAAGTTAGTTTGTCATCACCATCAGCCTATAATGATCCCACTGCTGGAACACAGGCTTCCTTTCAATGACAGGGAATGGGCTTTAATCCACAACGAGAGCCCAGGTCGGATTGGTAGATGTCATGCCTTCGAATTTTTGTTTCTAGGACATGCCCAGTTTCCTAACTATAGTTCCGTTCACCGTTTTGAGAGCAGTAGTGATGAAATAAATTCCACAAAGTAATTCGCCTTTCTGGGTTCGAACCCCCACTGAGCCACCACTACTCTCAGGCGGGGCCGCCACCACTAGGCCACCGCTGCAGCTCTCCGTGGTTGGTTATTAATGCTGACTAAATCTGTGCTGTGTGGGATCGACTTCATCATCAGTATCCACAGCCTGACTTCACCCACTGCTGGCTTAATGCCTCTCCTTGGTTGTGCCTGGACTGCCAGTCTAGTTTTATAACGTCAAAAGATAGGCTCATGGTTCGGATGCATAGTTTCGACTCTATGGTTACTGTTAAAAAAATATTTGGTTTCCCTCCAGGTTCTAACCGCAACGGCAATGAATGTGAACATAATTAGTGGGGGATGCGATAGTCAATCAAAATGAAACTAACTTTGTAACAGCATCCGGGTGTGGTTCACCAGGGGTCGAGTAACACGCACTAATTGAGGTTCACCCTGTCAGGGGTTCAAATTGACGGACGCGTTATGATAAGAGGGTTAAAATTGTCTCTCTATGATGGTACAGGTAAGATTTTAAGTGAGTAAATAGATATGGAATTTGTTTGGTATTTAAAAAACGTGCGATAAAGTTGGTCGGTGCCTCGGAAAGCACATTAAGCTTTGACGGTCGTTGCAGGTCAATAAAGTCTGATAACCAGTCTTACCAGGTGTTGTCGTATTCATCATGATCATCATCCACAGCTCGTACTCACCCACTGCTGGGTATAGGCCTCTCTCTTTTTGTGCTAATCTCCACAGTCCCGTGCCAGCCTCGTCCAGGTTATTCCCCCGACGGCAACTATGTCGTCTGCCCATCTCGCCGCCGGACGACCCACGTTCCTTTTTCCATTTCTTGGACGCCAATTTCGGTGACAGCCTTGCTTCACCTGTCATCACTGCGCCTTGCTAGGTGTCCTGCCCAAATCCATTTGAGTTCCGTAACGCGATTTCCAATATCGAACATTTTTGTGCGTTTTGGGATGACCACAATGCCCGGAAGAACACGTGCCTCTTGGCTTCAAAAGGGTGTTTTTGCACTATTTATACAGATGTAATGTAATGTGCTTGTCTTTTCCATCCGAAAAACAGATGATAGTCTATGTTCTATGTTAAATCAACAACGGAAAACCACAACCACCAATTACTTACAGCATCAACGTCAATATTGTATCTATGCAATTCCGATGTATTTGGAAATATTGGTGTATGATTTTGCGTTAAACAAACGATGAAATTAACTTTCTAAACTAAACAACTCAATTACATAAATGAAGCCTGGTTTCATTTGACGCAATAATCGGATGGCGGCTGTAAAACTGAATTTATGATTGCGGATGATACCGTCGAATATAATTACTCATTATGAGTCGTATTAAGTAGTCGGTCCTAATAGTCAAAAGGATTATTAGTAATTGTTAATATGCGGGTATTTTTTTATTTACAAAACATCATTCATGACGCCTTTAATCCTAATAGTACATCCATATTTTGCTATAATGTTTCATCAGACGACCCGATTGGCGTAGTGGTAGTGACGCTGCCTTACGTTGTTAGGGTCCTGAGTTCGAATCCCGGTAGGAGCAAATGTTTGTGTGATGAGCACGGACATTTGTTTTCGAGTCATGGATGTTTATATGTATAATAAGTATGTATTAACATGTAGTAGTATATCAACTATCTAGTGTCCACGACACAAGCTTTGCTTAGTGTGGCACTAGGTGGCGCTGTGGTATTAACCCTCGACGCAAAAACGACGACGTCGGGTTTGACGTGTCTGTGTGTGTGTGTGTCTGTCTGTAGCATCGTAGCTCCCGAACGTATGAACCCCTTTTGATTTTGTTTTTTTTTTGTTTAAAAAGTGAATTAGTCGGGAGTGATCTTAGCTATGTTTGATATATATATTAGTCCAAGATGGCCGCCGCCACAAAATGGCGGATTACATATTTATTCAACAACTCCCTCAATATGGGTATCAAATGAAAGAGCTTGACTAGTTGAATAATGTACACTATTGGGTTATGACCATATGTGTTGGTTTTTTTTTATTTAATCTTACTTATTTATTATCACCATCATCCACAACTCGAATTTACCCACTGCTGGGTACTGGTGCTGCGACTCTTTGTTTGTGCCAACCTCAACGCCCTTATGTTAGTCACATCCAGAATGTTTAAGTCTCATGTAATGGGAGCTTATTACCTTCAATCGAGCGCAAATGCAACGTGGAAGCTACTGATGAAAAAACCGATTTAAACATTGCCCGACCGGGATTCGAACCCAGGATCTCATTGTCATCATCATCAGTATCATGCCCTTATCCCAATCCTAATGGGTGTAAAACACCTCTTAACGAAGCCGAAAGGCACTTGTTCTCCTCGTCATTGCGATCAGTTTTTTGTTCTGCACCATACCTGAGAACATTCTAGTTACGGAGATATTGGGGGTCAAAGTTCAAACTTTTTGACAAGTTTTTTTTTTTAAATACAAGTTTTTATTGTGAGATTTTTACCATAGACGCCTCTATGACCCCCGCACTATTCAATCCATCCATCAGCACAATATTTTCCAACTAATTCACCTTTCAAACCAAGAAAACATAATCGGAATCAGTTCATCCGTTCGGGAGCTACGATGCCACAGACAGACACACACACAGACACGTCAAACTTATAACATCCCGTCGTTTTTACGTCGGGGGTTAAAAACATGATTTATCACCCAAAAAAAAACTCGTTTCCCAGCAATACTATTTGCGTAAAGTTACTTTGGTCGATGCACAGAATGCTTGGTTGACGGCTTCGTGATGAGGTGGTTTACACCCTATATTTATAAGGGTCGCCGCGGCGCAGCAAGTCTTTTTCTTTCTTCCTTATTAGTCGTCATTTTGGCCCCATTACATGGGGAGTTAAAATATTACTGTCAAAATGTGAGTAAATGGCAAGGTGAAAAGTGTAGGTATTGGTCTCTTATGCACTGCCCAGGTGTCGCCAACCATGATTCAAAACCTTTCGTTGTTGCTTTTCTAACCCGTCGGTCAAGAACGGATAGTGGGTATAGGTCAATCAAATGAAGTACCCGTGTTAAATAGACGCCAGCTGATGGATTGCCGCCCACGACTAATTTACTAGCAACCCTTGCTGACTTTAACGACTACCCCGAGATACCATAATGTTTGGACGTTCTAAATTATATTACTAAATAGTTTCACTGTGACTAGAAACTCTTTGATTTAATTTATGAGCAAGTATTCTTCAAATACAGATAAATAAATGAATGCAGTTTATAAATTCCCATGCATTACAATAGTTCCTATTGTACGAACGCAGCCATCCCGATCGAAGGACCAAATAAAACACTTTACTGTTCCTCTCGCCTTTACCGTAAACAAATAAAGTTGTTTTTCCTTTGCTTCGGTGTTTTCCATAACTTGGCAGAAGCTTATGATGTTGGGTGGTCGCCAAGTGCAACACTAGGGGGCGACTATTTGGCACGGGACGTCAAAACCGATTGTAACCGATGTGGAAGGCGATTTTAGGTTTGGCTCTTCCATCAATTTATTCGGTGATAGAAAATTTGCATACATATCGAGTTTGTGGGATTACGACATAACAATTTTATGGATGTAATCTTTTGATGTGAACTAGACTGCTTCATGCGAGATTGGTTCACAACAGCCGTGAGAGGAGGACTTTGTCCAGCTATGAGACAATATATTTTGATATATTTATAATCTATTGTTTCGTTGGATGTACGGGCTGTAAAGCGGCCTAAATATATTTTTTAATCACCAGGAGTCGTCGTGTGAACATTTTTTACATGCCATTTCGTGATATCATCATAATTCTTCTGTCCTTATCTCCATTTATCTGTGGTCGGCGCAGCATGATGTATCTTCTTCCGTAATTTTACTATTACTATTACTCGTTATCTCAGCAGTCACTTCCTTGCTAACATTATCTTCCTTCATATCATCATAATCATCATTTTCTTGTCCTTATACCAATTTATTTGTGGTCTGCGCAGCATGTCTTCTTATTCCATACTTCTCTTTTTTTTCGTCATCTCATCATCATCTGCCTAGCCCTTTCCCAACTATGTTGGGTTCGGCATCCAGACTAACCGGATACAGCTCAATACTAGTATTTTACATGTAGCGACTGCCTATCTGACCTCCACAACACAGTTAATGCTGGGTATTACGATACCACTTGGTAAGACTGGTTGTCAGACTTTTTGGACCACTTTTTACAGCCATGAGCCATCAGCCTTAACGTGTTTTCCGAGGCACGGAGGAAACTCGGTATGCAAGGGCGGTCACCCATCCACAGACCAACCTAGACAAGAATGGCTTAACCCAAAGATCGGCCCGAGCGGCTGATATTATTTAGCTACGAGCTCCTCCTTCTTCATCTCATCAAGCACTTCTTTTCTTGCCTCGTCATTTTTAACACCGTCCATCCATCGTTTTTTTTATCTTCCTCTACTCAAATATCCATCCACATACTTGCTAATAATAATAATTTGTAATGTTGTTGAAATCTGCTCTTAGTTGCAAAAACAATAACACGTTTCAACATTAAAGAATCAACATCCTCCAAAAAAAAAGAAATAATCTAAGCAGGTTCATTTACAGTCGGAACACATTCAAATAAATAATTAAACATCAATTTAAGAAGTCTACAATACAATGTGCGTTGTAAAAGTTTCCATTTCTCAAAATTAAGCCTCTTTGTATAAAATTCCACCAGCTCCACAGAAAAATTCACACCTCATCAAAAATTCGATTTGTTTACAGCAAAATAAAAGGTTTCCGACTCGTCAAAATAAAATCTCTGGAACGAGCGACTTAAAAATTCCTTTGAGGCCTTCGCATTAAGCAATACAAAAAACAGTTTTAAAAGGGTTTTCATTCCTTTTGGTTATATTTTTCATTTCCTTGTTGATCATGGAATGGCTACAGAGCAAACTGTGGACGGAGAAGTAACATTATTTAGGACAAACGGTGTTATAAGAGGAGGAAGCATTATTGTCGCTCTTTACAACAATAGGCTGCCGACTTGCTATGACGAGTTAAATTACAGTCGTTCAAAATGCAGTCTGACTGAATTTCAAAAGATTTTCAACAGAAGTTTCATTTGATTGTATTCAAATCCTAACTTTCTTCTAATAGTATAAATGTACGTATGGATATTTGTTACTCTTTTACGCGAAAAAACGACTGAACAGATTTTGATGAAATTACCTGGATTAACACATAGGTATAGGTACTTTTTATCCCGGTAGTAAGATGTCATGGGAGAATGGGCATGACGACCGAAAAAATGCAAATCTATTAAGTCCGTCAGTTAGAGTATTGGAAAATTATGGACACGTATTTTTTGTTTTTGTAAATCAATGAATATTGACAGATAAAACGCATCAAAACTCGGGAGTGGGGGCTCGTGACGTCAGAACTAGCTAAAATTTATACCTAGGCGTGATGTATTGAGAATTTTAGAAGTGTCGTATCTTCGACAATTTTGGTTTATATAACAAAAGAAAAAATACGGGTCTAATCGTTTTTGATAATCTTGACGGACTAATTATTATTTTTTCGTCTACCCTATACAGTAAACTTTTCATGCCCAAATCACTGAACCGAACATCGTAAAATTTCGCATATACGATGTCAGGTGTACAGAAACGGATATAGGCTACTTTTCATCCCGAAAAAAGTACTGTTCTCGAGGAAAATAACAATAAAGTTTTTATGATAATAGATGGTGTGTCTTTCGAATCATGATTAAATTATATTATTACAAGCCGAGTAACACCCGAACTAATAGTCAAGTTCGAAAATAAAGTGAGAAAAGCAGCGCGCAAAAGTTAGTTCTCTATAAAATTTAACAACTAGAATCTGCAGTATTTTACCGTTTTACCTCTAATACTAAAAAAACCTACTATTAACGATCAAAAGCTATATAGTAATGGCCATTTCTGTTTTCGGTTATTTGATGAACAAAATTTAAATAAGTTATACCAACCTTGTGGTTGAACCCATTTGGGAAAACCACAGGGTTATGATTTGCTTAAATACATTATACCAAGCCATTAGCAGCCATACCTACTGTTTTAACTCCAATTAAGTGACATAATAAACGTGGGTATCTCTAGTACACAGAAGTGTCATATCGTATGGAATATTGTACTGTATGTGCATAGTCATAAGTATTAGAACTAACTTAATTAGCTACATGTTTGATAGTGAGGGTACAGACAGCGAGGCCAGTAATAAACTAGCTTTGGAGCAAGATGGTTCATAAATCTTTATTTTTTTTTCTCGTGAATTACAGGCGCTGGTTAACATTTATTACAATATTATATAGAGAAAGGTGTCTGACGTAGGAAGATCCTGTGGTACAGATCACCTCTCCAGCTTAGATTTAACATTTTTATAATGCACAATGTAAACCAGCTTAAGTGTCCTACAGCATCTTGCTACTGTCACAGATAATATAATGCTACTGTGATGAAAAGAATCCTAATAATCCAGGTTATAACCTGTTGCAGTGCCAAATTTCATTTGAATCCGTTCAGTAGGTTTTGATTGAAAGAGCACCAAACATCCATACGTCTTCACAATTTTCGTATTTTTAATAATAGTATGTACTTCTATGTTGAAGATTATTTTAATTATTAGAATGTCTCCAAAACAAAATTGTATTTGGCTATCTATCTTCTTTGTTTTTGCTAAATTGGTATTTTCGGGGAACAGAATGCTGCATCCAAGCAGCTTTGTTGTTCTGGTTTGAAGCGTGATTGAGAACGTGAGACAGCTTTTTATCTGAGATGGCAACGGATTCACGTTTCTTATTCTCCAAATATCAGGAGACATGGGCGAAGATAGTTAGGTGGTGTCTGCGAAGACGCAGACAAAAAACGCTGGCGTGATATCTGGTTTCGTTCTTGACGGATTGGTCGGAAAGGGCAAATTGTAAACAGTTTGCCCAGCAGTGGGACAGAATAGGCTGACATAAAACAAAAAAATAAAAAATCGTCAGACGATTGTGACCACTGCCTGAGGTTTTAGACAACTGGCAATCGAAGTCAAATCAATTAGTACTTGCAACTATTTTAACAAGATTGATAAGATTATCGGTGGCTTTTGTCAGTCTAATACATTTTAGTCTTTTCTATTGACGTTATCGCTGATTACCAATTCAAGGGGCCATTGAGATAGGGCACGCCACGATAGTGGCGGTAAGTCCCCTCTTTGAGGAGTGGCTGGAGAGGCGCCACGGCGTCCTCACCTTCCGCCTGACGCAGGTCCTCACCGGACACGGATGTTTCGGGAGGTACCTGCACCGAATCGGGCGGGAGGAATCGCCCGGGTGTCTCCACTGCGAGGATCGACCGGAGGACACGGTGGAGCACACGGTGGAAGTCTGCCCTGCGTGGGCGGAGCTCCGCCGTGTCCTCGTGGCGGCGATCGGCGGCGGCGACCTCTCGCGTCCGGCCCTGGTTCAATCCATGGTCCGGAGCGAGACGGAATGGGAAGCCGTCGCCTCCTTCTGCGAAGCAGTTATGCTAGCGAAGGAGGTGGCGGAACGAGAGAGGGAGAGATCCTCTCTTCCCGGCCGCCGCGGGAGACGCAACGGGCGTCGGGGGCCACGAGGTGGCTACCGGCCACCGTAGATGCGGGCCTGTGGACGGCTGGCTATGGGCTAGCTAGCCGTCCGGCCGTCTAACGACGACGACAGGCCGTGTCGACGGCGCGTTCGTGTTCCACGCGCGCCTCAAAGAGTGTCAGCAAAAAGAGAAGGGCCGAAGCCTGCCGGGGTTGCGGGCCTGTTCGAAAGAGATACCGCGGCCCCGGAACGTAAAAGGCGAGGAAGGAACATGGATGGTTTTTAGTCAGTAAGAGTCTGACACTCCCTCCCGCTCCGCCCAGAGTGGGGGGGGTCATTTGATGATTTCCCATCCTTAAAAAAAAAAAAAAAAAAAAAGGGGCCATTGAGATTCTTCTCTTTATTCCAAGTCCTCTGATTGTTTGCCAATAAAAATAAATACTCTATTTTGTTTGGACCAGGCTGCAAACGCACGTCGAGCGCTCCGCGGCTGGGCTGCAGTTCGGGCATGGTGCGTGGCGTGGTGGCACTCCGGCCGCGAGGATGTCGAGGACACGGAGCCTGAGGAGGAGCCTTCAGACCCTGGGTACGCCACCCCTGTGTCCGTGGAGACGCCGCTGCAGAGCTCCGTGTCTAGGTAAGAGGTTAAGGAAACTGTAGTAGATCAGTCAATTTGGTTTAGACAATTCACAGACGGGATACCTACCGGACAGATCCTTTAACCGAGGGTATAAAGTTATTTTTTTCTACGAAGAGTGACGACAGAAAAAAATACTTTTCTAGGTATGTCTCTTGAGATAAATTCATTGTTTTCGGTAACAATTCAATTCAATCATTACTCAAACAACTACTGTTGTAAGTATTGCCTTAAAAAACTCAAATTTCAAAGTATATTTGAGTGTAAAATTCTCTTGTATCGACAATAATTTTGTTTTTTTTTGCATAGGAATACTTTTTATAAAGATTAGATTTAGATGTTTCTTACATCTAAATCTAATCTTTATCACATCTCTCCACTCATCAAGAGTTGTCGGTTCTGATAAAGGTCCCCGAAGCACTAAGGGGCCACCGCTTACGGTTCATCATAACGTCCAGAGGCACTAAAGGCACTTGTCCCCTATGAGCAAAGGATTGTTGAGCAAAACTGGGATTTCAGATTTGATATGTGGCTCGAGACTCCATCAACAAGTAATTTATATAAGTCGAAATGTTGTTTTCATGTGCACGATTCATAAGTTTATCTTCTTTCTCAGATGCACATCACTAAACGTCATCAGGGACCCTTACGCGTCTCGCGGTGGCGGTTCCAGTGGCTCAGGCGGTGATGGCGGCACCTCTCCCCTCCGCCGGACCTATGAGCCACCCTCTAACATGCCCGCTGCTCGCGACAGTCGCTCCTTACCACCCAATACCAGAATCAACGCTACTACCTCACCAGCACCTAAATCTGCATCCGCAGACTCAGTATACACAATTCTAATAAGACTACCAGACGCCGACACCGAAAGACCAACAATCAAAATGATCACCGAGGAGTCCCCACCTTCTAACGCACGACCACACTTCAGACCAACCAGAGGGGACTCAGAACTTAACCTCCACCCTGCAGGACACCAAGCGTTGACTAGGAGAACGTCTCACATACAAGATGTTAGAATCCCTTTGAACGCCAAGATAATTCCAAAACAACTGGCAGGTAAGGGACTGGCGAAACAGCCAAAGCCGAAAAAGAAAACACAGGAGAAAAAGCAGGAAACGAAAGCGGCAAAAACGTTGTCGGCCATCCTTCTATCTTTTATAATCACTTGGACGCCATACAACATTCTGGTGTTGCTGAAACCCCTGACAGCGTGTACTAAGTGCATCCCAGATGAGCTATGGTCCTTCTTCTACGCTCTCTGTTACATTAACTCTACGATAAATCCCGTGTGTTACGCCCTGTGTAACGCCACCTTTAGAAGAACTTATGTACGAATTCTGACGTGCAAGTGGCACAATAGGAATAGAGAAGCGATGACTAGAGGTGTGTATAATTGAATTGTGATGAGCTTCGGTTGATTGAAACATTATGTCTTGCGACGGTGCCAAAATGTAAATTGCCCAATTTTGGTGACCGTATTGTTTTATTTGGTGTTGAAGTGTGAAATGCTGGTAATTGGAGTGCAGACAACATGCCGCAGTTTCATAGCTTGTGAATCTAGAAAGAAAGTCGCGGATAATTTGTGCCAAATTTTTGCAAGATATACATTTACCAGCATTGTCACATTTTGACAAAAAAAAAACGTAATTTCATAATAATCTTCCTAAAAAGTGAACTAAAATGACGTGCTAATAAAACGTGGTATCATCCATAATTAGAGTGTGAAAGTAAAGTTTATTTTGTCCAATGAAACGATTAGTTGTGAATTTTGATTTCGATTAGTGAGTTGACCGTCCCGTCCATACATAGTATATTATTTGTAGACTTAGATGACATTTGATTTGAGTTTAATTTTGTTGTTTAAGTATGTTTTCGTTTTGACGTTTTTTGTGACGTGCCAAATAATCTTCGTAAATCATTGATTATGGATTAATTTTCGAATGTCACCGTAAAATTGATAAACACGTTAGATTGTAAAATAACTAGAGAGATTGTAAACTCTCGAAATATTTTTAAACGAGCATTTCACAATATTACGGTTTCACTTCGATAGATTACAATCTACCAAAAAATAATGCGGTATATTGTAAGCAGTATGTTCAGTTGACAATATTTCGTCGAGTTTACAACCTCGCTAGAGAGATTACAATCTAACGTGTTTGACAATTTAACGGTGACATATATATATTTTTAAATAGATTTTAATTTTCATAGAAGCAGAAAAGATTTAAATCGATGTTTTTACTACAGTTCAGTTTAGTTTTTTAGTGCAACATGTCGAAGATGCGCACGCCACAAAAAACGTCCTACTCTTCTCCTGTTATAAGAAGAAGAATAATTATTTAATTTTAAATCAAAACTTAATAGAAAAGATTAAATGCCAAGAGTATATTAAGAGTGATTAGTGTTAGAGCAACAGCTGATTATAGATGTATTTTAAAACTGGTAGCTTGTCGAAAATCTAGTCAGAGGACCGATACGAAACTTAGAAAACACAAATTCGACCTCGCAATATTTTTATCCGTTTCTGTCGATATCCCTCATTTTTTAACCGACTTCTAAAAAAGGAGGAGGTTCTCAATTCGGATGTTTCTATTTTTTTTTTTTTTTTTTTTATGTTTGTTCGGGCATAACTCCGTCGCCTGCCAACCGATTTGGAAAATTCTTTTTTTGTTGGAAAGGGTATTCTTTCCAAATGGTCCCATAGCCACCAAATCAGGATCTGATGATGGAATCTTGGCGAAATCGAGGGAACTCTTCAAATTTTATATGAAAACGTGTTGCGATTTTGGTATTTTCTACAACAAGTGAAGCATTTGCGTTTGATAAGAACCATTCTACCATCAGATCTGATGATGAAGCCAAGAGTCACGGAACTCCATAATGAGACAATGTACCATAGTCGTGTTTGGGCTTGTTATAATTGTAACGGTATGCACTTTCCATGTTTCAAGCACATGTGAACCACTAAAAAGTTGAAAATAAAAACTTTTTTGCAAAAAATAAAACCGACTTCAAAAAAAACAAAAAAGTGAAAAATAACTTTAGCTTCTGAAGTCGGTGACAAAAAAACTAAAGCAATCAAACAAAGGTCACCGACTTCAGAAGCTAAAGTTATTTTTCACTTTTTTGTTTTTTTTGAAGTCGGTTTTATTTTTTGCAAAAAAGTTTTTATTCTAACTTTACTAAGATTTGTAACTGCCTTGCCACTAGGCCCCAGTTACAATGTTTCCTAATAATAATGTTCGAGATTTACAGCACACTTGTACTTTTGTAGCGTTAGTACACTCAACAAACGCGCTTGGTGTACAGGTGTAGCTTTTAGACACAGTACGGTTAATGGCAATGATTAAACAAACTACACAACACAAATTGTGGTTGGCCTTAAGCAACCTCAACTATCTATTTTATTGACAGTATTTCGAATATTTGTAATCGTCATTACAACGTGTAACAGGAAGAGTATAGTCATATAGAAAGGTGTACTATAGACCATCAAACTGAACAACTTTCGCCAAAAAAAATAATCATAATTTTTTGGCGATTATGATAGTGAAAGAAGAGAAAGTTGTCCAGCTTGATGGTCTGTAGTACACCCTTCCATATGACTATACTTTTCCTGTTACACGTTGTAGAAATGTAACGTAATAATCAGCATTATTACGTTACATTAGCAAAACTTTTTCAAACTAGTGAGGTGAAATATAAAACAAAGTGTCCGATCTCGTATTTTCGTATCGGTCCGTTTTGAAGGCGTAACTCTAGTCAGATATTTCTCTACAGTGTTCTGGATAAGGTGAGCTTTTAGGATTAATATCGACGAATTTAGATCAAAAATAATTTCATTTGCGATCTTTTGAAGGTTACTTATTTAATTTCATCTTTCTTTTTCGTCGAGTGCTTCAAATCTTTGAAATTCTTGTCCATTGAAGAAAGTTTCTTTTGGGCCTTTTTCATTTATTTTTCGCTTTTATAAAAAGGTTTAGATGTGAACATTCCTTTTCTTTTTAGCTTCTAACGCTAACGGTATTGCTTTAAAATGTTCTCTGTGTTTGTTTTAGATGTAAAAGAGTTGTAATGAGTGACTCAGTAGCATTTGTAAGTTAGAATGTATCAACTTTGTGCATCAAATTGTGTCGAGCAGTATTAAGAGAGAGTCCTGAGCCTTTTTTCAAAATATTAACTGTGTGTTTCGTAAAGTATTTCATTTAAAGTAAGTTTTAAAATTATAGAAAATTCTGAGCAATACTCAAATCTATTTCTTGTGAGAATACTTAATGTTTATCTGATAATTTTAAGATTCCAAAGACGACCATTTTAAAAAGTTGTTAAGATATGGTTTTCTTAGTCGTGAGTACTCTGTGATTTCATTCAAGATCAACGTGAGATATGATCATATATCTCGGTGTACTTTTAATATTCATACAACGATCTTTATCATATGTGACCCTTTACTATTGTTTTATCTCACTCTTCTACGAGAATTTTATGGATATTACGGAATCTATTATTCCTTTTAATGTCGTAATTACTATCACTATTGTGATAACGTTGTGAGAAACGAATAGTGAGCTAAAATGATAATCCAATTTTAATTCATCGCTATCTTACCCGACAACGTCTAAATTTTAATATATTTAAATATGTGTCAACGTAGTTAAAATGGGATATATTCATTGAATTCTAAATATATGTCTAATTTTAAAATATATAAAACGTAATTGTAAATACAACATTCGATATATTAAGTCTATGACATTTGTATCGGCAGTATTACTAAACATAGGATTATATATGAATTATACAATTAATGTGTGTGTAAGTAAGTATATAAGATTATGTAACATATACATCAAATCTATGAGTGTTGTACAACGTTCCTTTGTTGTGAATGAGGTTTTATTAACCTAATTATTAATTATATGTATGTGTAGACATAGAAAATCTATTATATATCAACGCAATTTACATTTAAGTCCTAGATTTGAATAATACCAAATTTTATACAAAACGGAGGAGAATTACGCATTTTTCTTATTACGTGATGTGAAACGTTCTAATCATTTATTATGTAAACGAAAACATTACTTGACAGTTTCGTTGCCTTTTTATTATAATGAAGTGCCAACAAAAACAGTTGCTAAATGAAGTGCCAAAATTAAAATAATTTTATGATATGTTTCAAATATTATTACAGAGTATGTTAAAAGGAGATAAAATAAGTGTTTTCATACTTTATCAATATTTGAAACCGATTTAAAATCCAACACGCACAATTTATTTCTACATGACCCCGTGAAACAATTTACAAAAAAATTAACGTTAATTAAAAAATAATAATTCATGCCAATGCCAGCGACAACTAAATCAATGCTAAATATTATTGCATTATCGAAAAAACTACTCTCGATGCTAAGTACAAAGTTGGAAATTCCTACTTGTGTGTTTTTATTTGTTTAGGAGTCCTTTAGCGGTAGTGAAAACGAGTATTTTATTGTTTGTTTTTAAACGTTAAATTATTCAACTGATTTACTAAGCACTAGATTAGAATGCGTAATTCTGCCATTATACCTGACAAGACTATTTGACTTACAAATACAATTGCAACATGAATAATTCCCACTGACCACATTTCCTTGAGCGAATCATTGTTTTATTAAATAAAAAACTGTTTATGCAATAAGCGTTGTAATTATTATTTGCTTTAAAATTATTTTTTGGCTCTTTATATATTTTTTAAAGGTTGGTCTCTCGATAAATAAAACCAAATAATACATATTTGCTTTATATTATTATATTCAGTTAAAGGTACATAGTTATAAAAACTAGCAGATTCTGCTATAATGTGTAACTAAGCCTATTATATTGATTCTGGAAAATATGAAATGGTAGGTATCCCTCTTTGTATGACAGTCCTGAAAAATTATTCTAAAGTCTCAAAGAGAAAGTCTTAGATACTTGCATGTTTATCCTTAAAAACTTTATACTTACTTAAGATTTTCATTGAGACATGATTTCATATGAAGTCCATAATATCACAATTGACTAAGTATTACTTTTTGATTTATTTTAATATAATTATTAATAAATTGTATTTGTAATCACATGGTAGGTAGTAATTCTAATTCCTAAACGTATTGTCAATGCGCACAGTAAAATTAGTTACATCTTATTTTATGTGGATGTCCCATAACTTAGATTTCTAGTCCGAATTGTTTTGTAGGTTATTTAGTAGTAAACATTTTAGAATTTCGAAAAAGGTGCAATATTAAAGATCTTAAGGCAAAATACACAAAGAAATCAGAAAAATTTTTCCAATTCAGAAAAATCATTAATACTGACAAGTAGTCATAAAAAATAAAAATGGGATTCCACTTTTCAAGATTTTGTGAACCGAACAATTTTGCCGACAGTACTCAGCTGTCAAGTTTAAAATTTGGAATTTAATATTGCATCCTTTGGTTTTACTCCCCAGTGTAAATTATTAGTTGACAGTACAAAACTGGGCTCCTTATAGCCCCTACATTCCACCACATCACGTCTTAAACTTGGTGTCCCCACATTTTCTAAACATTCCCTATAAGGAGCGACAACATACTGAGAGTGTGGATGCAAAAAAAAGAGTAGCACATTTGTTATTTTTTTTTTATTGAATAATGTTTTTTTCTTGTTTTTTTTTTTAAACGCTTTCAAGGTTGAATGTTATATTGTTTATTAAATGTTATACAACCAATATTATTAGAAATATTTTCAAAGAGGTTTCCCATTGTTGTTTTTTTTTAAATCTAGGTGTGTAGTTGTACGATGTCGCTCTTCATTATCTATGGTAGTGATTGTTTTGCTGCATGATGTCTCTAAATAATTTGCATATTCAGCTATCATAGGAGAGTCTTAAAGACTTCTTGTATAATATTACTAGATAGTTAATACATCTCGATGTTAATAATTTTTATATCTCGAATCATAATAGTTTTACAACCTTGCTTTGCGATTAACACTTACTTTGAATTCGTCATATATACCCTGTCATACATTATAAGTATAAAATATAATTACTGAGGTAGTACCTTAATAAAACCTTAATAGATAGTGAATTACAAGATTCTAAATTTTTTGCCTATTTTGTATTACAGATATGAGCAAATTTTGTCATAAATAAATGAAATATATAATTGTCAAACCAGAGATCAATAACTTAAAATTAAGTTAGAAACATGTGCCATAGAGTCAATGTTTACAGTATTAAGAAGTGAGCTCAATATGTGCTGAAGAATTGTGTGTAGTTACAGACAAGTAGCAGTTTTTTTTAACGTTGCGAATAACCGTTTTGCGCAACTATTCATATGAATACCTAGCTAGTAAAATTAATAGTTTTAATAAACAGTACGTACGTTTGGTATTACCCCGGAATCAGAACTTCGGTCGCCCGCTGTGAATAAAATGAAATGAAAACGTTATTTTGTGATTAATTTATTTCATTGATGGCATGTAAATCGTATTTTATCTTAATATTCATCATGTTTTTGTAATATAAGCTGCGATAGGTAACTCAAATATTTTGAGGAGGAAATTTGGTACCAACTTAAGTATTAGTTCAGCAACGCAATACTAAATTCTTGTCATTATTATTAAAAACTATTATTATATTTGAAGACTTTAATTTTCGAATAAAATCAAACACGTTTTTAGATTTTTTTGATTTTGTACTCAAAATAATGAAACGTTATACTTTGCTGTACTAATTTGAAATAAATATTAATAATGAAATACAATCAAAGTAATAAAGTATCAAATATCGTAAATTATGAAATATTTGAGGTATCTATATTTTAACGAATCCGGTGTTTATTATAAAACATTTTTAGAGGTCGATTTTGTAAAATCATTAAAATAATGACAAGGGAATAAAACGAACTGAAATATTTAATTAAAAGTATTGTCATGTAATATTTGTAGTGTTGTAAAATAAAAAATAATGGAAAAACTCAGAAAATAAGTATGGTAGATTCAATGGGATTTTGCATGAAAAAAGATAGAACAGTATTGAAATATTCAAAAGTTTATGAAGAAGTGGAAATATTTCGTTTTTTATGGATTCTTAATTTTTTATGTTTATTGTATTTACTTATTATTTCAACTCTGAATGAGCCAGAGCTTTGCAATGGCTGGGATTATTTAATGAAGTGAATTACGTTTTCATTGTAAAATCATAGCTTATCTGAATACAGTTCAGGGGGTCTAAAATGGCCGCTTTAGGAGAATCGTAAATGAATCACGTTAAAAAAAATTAAATCCTTGAAATGGTCTTTGTAACCATTACCTTATAGTCCATTTTAGGAATTTGAAATTTTGTTCAATAAAATTAAACTATCTATTCTTGACCGTGCGGAAACACAGTCTTGTTTAAATATTAAAAGTTGCATAGATATCTAGGCCAATTCCTACAACTGTTAAAACGTTTAAAACCTTATCGGAATCTTGTCTCAGCGACAATCAATGTCAAAATCTTGTCGAAAACGGATGGAAATGAGAAATGTTTTTGACAGATTGGATTCATTAAATCGGGACGTTTTAAAATATCGCCTTTTTAAGTATCACCCGTCGACTTTGATTGTGATGGAATACGACATAACACTTCTCTACTATAACTACAAGATTTTAGATGAATCAAACTCATTTGAAAGGACATTGTCCAGAATCGCCCTGTGCACTAAAGTACCGGACATGCACGATAATTCGTTGTCTGTCTTATATTATTTGTAAATACTTTTGTAACACGGACTACCTACATGTAAAATGAACATTTATGAAGGATTTAACGCGAAAACATGTCCTGTCAAAAAAGGGATGCCCAATCGATTGTAATAATCGATCGATATAATTTTTAATAACTTGTGAATTAATGTTGCATATGTTTTAATCTGAGTCTCAGTTTATTTTTTTCGAATAAAGTACAAATAGAAGCCACAATATACACATACAATCACTATTTAATTTGTTATTATTGCCTGAATGTATCATTTAAAAAACCTACTAAGTACCTATACTTAATGAATCAGGTCGTACTCGATTTTAAATAGGTAGTTATAACAATACCTACTGGAGTGAACAAAACCCACATATTTTATTATAATCGTTATTCGGGGTTATTTAATATCGTTTAGAATCACTCGGATTTATAAAAACTATGTCGTAATATTCGTGGTTACGGTTCGATTATAACCTCAAAATCTGATACATTTTCTTAAATATATCTGTTCTACAGCTAGTCCGCTACAAAAATAAGATCTTACTGGAGTTTATCTAAGATCAACACTACAACACATAATTTTCCCATGCTCTTGGTTCCAGGGCGCTGGGCAATGTCCTTCTGCATGCAATCATGCAATCTTTTTGGTTTACGTGTTAGCGGTACTTGATCCCAAACTTGGCATGTCGGAAACAAAGATGCTGTACTAAGCTATCCTATTTCTTCACTATGGACCTGTTCCTAAAGCTTACAACTTGTGCGAGACGGACTATTACCTCTTATTCCTAGAACCAATATAATCCAAAGATTCAATAGAGTTCAGGGAATCGGTCGTAGAGCAGAGCTTGATCAAACTTTCAACTTGTACCTAAGTGCTTTCAACGCGGAAAATGTGGATCCATATTTGAGTAATCTCCTTTATTAAACCAATCGTGATTCAATTGAAAGTTTTTGTTTTCGAAATGAAAATATCTTGAATGTAGGTAATTTGAGCGAGTAAAATGTGTTTTAGTTGCTGTGTTACAATTAATTTAAGTGTTAATTACTGTTTGATATTTCACACATGTAATTATTGACAACTTATTTTAACCAAACAAATTAACAAGTTTCCAATTTGTAGTGTGGAGTAAGATGATAATAATTACGAAGTTTAATATGCGTGTAACACAAACACGACGCCAGAACTGCTCAAATATGCCACAGTCGAATCCAATTATTATTTGTGTACTTCAATTAATATTTGTAATGCTTCAATTTCAAAGTTAACTGGCTCGTTCATATTTAGTATAAACGGAATGCAATGTTATTATTTAGTAATTTAAGTGTTATTTTGTCTTTAAGACATGTTGTTTTAAAACCCGACCAAAGTACTCTTCGTCGAACATTGTGTAAAAAACCTTTGACAGAGTTTTTGTGTGAGTGCCGAACGATCAATATTGCATTTGAAAAATTTAGAATCTATTATTATCAATGTACAAGTTTAGTCATTCACGGTGTATTTATTAATAAAGAAAATAAATAAATGTGGTTTTTTGTAAGTTATTTTAAAAATTAATCAATGTTTTTGTATAACCAAAGACAATAAAAATTTAACTAAAAAAATGTTGTGTTTGTTATTTTGTGTACATATTTTGTTTTTTTTTGTTTATTTAATTAAATAATGATTAAAACTAAAATCAAAATTATTTTTAAATAACCCAAGTTTTTTACTTTTTCAATGTTTATATTTTTACACAATGTTTTTATTCCTGCTAGTTAATCAGCTTGCATTTGACGACCCGAATGGCGCAGCGGTAGTGAGGCTGGCTTACGTTCTTAGGATCCCGAGTTTGAATCCCGGTCAGAGCAAGTGTTTGTGAGATGAGCATAGAAATTTGTTTCCGAGTTATGGATATGTAAAGTATGTATTTACAAACAAAAAGTATCTATGCAGTATATCAACTATCTGGTGTCTACGAGCACAAGCCTCGTTGCTTAGTGTGGTACGATATTTATTTATTTATTATTTCCAAATGTAGCCCTTAACAACATTACGCGTAAACTCATCTCAGTTAATTTAAATAGAATATTGACCTGCATATCTAGCCAATTTCAAATACAGATTAGATTATAATTGGTCGGAGTTCGCAAGCCCATCAAACTGATTGGATTACTGAGACTCCGTATTTCCGACTGCGTGACATCAGTTGGTTACTATAAGTTCATAGTTAATTTGGGGTCTGTGGTGAAAGTTTCTGCTGATTGAAAAGTTCTAGAATTATATATTTTTTTACGTATTTTATTGAACGTAACGTATGCAGGTAAACTTTCCAAATCTGGCTGTTTGTGTATGTGAGTTTAAGGTCCATGTTCACCGAAAAGATAACAGTCTGATTGTCTAAAAACAACTGTTTAAAACACATTTTTGTATTGGAACATGTCACAGTGACAGCTGTTTTTAGATAATCAGACGGTTATCTTTTCGGTGAACATGGACCTAAATGTTTGTATAGTTGCTGCCAGTTTAGATAATAATAGCGGTCATTGCCCTTTCCCTTATCTATATTTTGGTTCGTACCTTATGTACGAACCAACACAAATGAACCATGTATCGTTTATCATTAGCAAAATGCTGAAGATGACGTTTCAAGACTTGAAAAGGCTTATTTTTGGATATCAGTTAAAAACAATTAATGAAAGTAGGTAGGTCAATGACCGCTATTGCGATCTTAAAAACAAAAATATTTTTTATTATTTTTTATTTTATTTTTTAAATAAATTTTATTATTATTATTAACTGACAGCAACTACATATAGACGCACCCACGATACAGGAGGAATTTTTTGAATATGGCAACTTTAAAAATAACAACAACAAAAATACCTGTACTGCCTGACAACTAAAACGCAGTATAACTGGATAACACAGTATTCCTTCCTAAAACTTGAGCAGAAAGTTTTTTTAAAGCTATGTTCAGTTAGTAGTGGTTAGTAGCCGGCTACTGACTACCCACAACCACTGTCAAAGATCTACAAAGTTGAATACATATCAAAGTTTTAATAATTGCGTAATCAAATACACGTTACAGCATTGGAGGTAGATTTAGATTCTACGTATCTATCGAGTTATATTATAGACGTAGGTACATATGTGTGTGTTGAGATCCTACTTCCAAATTACATTTAGCATGAAAATTTAATAGTTTCGTTACCTGATCGAATCGGTTCGCGGACGATGTGATCACGGGGGAATATTATCAAGATTGCTCGAAATCGTGTGCGTGGGCTTGAGAAACTTAATGGTTGTTAATTAGGTATGGATACAGACTGATCGGTTAAACGTGCGTAATACTATAAGGGAGTATAGTGCTCATAAATATGACCTACTTTTACTATGTGACTAATATAACTGACGGTCCCGCATCAGAGAAAGATAAGCAAATCAAGTATCTTCAAGATACTTTGATGACGTTCGGTATTTTCGTCATGGGTATCATTTTCATGGTTCTCGGTGTCACTGATCACGAAAATAAGGTCGAAACAAACATAGAAAAAAAAAATAAAACCATTCTCATTTTTTTCCTCGGCTTCCCCTGACTCATTTTTCACTCTTCGCCACTGGTATCTTGCCTTGGCTCGCGAGGTAGTTGACATGTGGGACATGGACTCTGCGATCATTGTACCGATAGTCATATCAGCCCATGGCTTAATTGCCAAGAGCCTCAACCAATACCTGAGGAGGCTCTCGTCAGACAGCTGTATCAAGAGCTTTTTTCAGAAAGCGGTACTCCAGGTTACGGCACGTATTGTTAGGAGGTTTTTTCTCGATCTCTTTGGAACCGTGACCGCAATAAAACTAAAGTCATTTGTTTAAAAAAAATAACATTCTTGCATTCAAATCAATCAATTCTACCAGCTATCTATTATTTATTATACCTATTATTTTAACTGAAACAATCCCTTCAAAGTTTTACCTCTCCCAAAAATCCGACACTTCTTTTCCCTTACGTAATTTCCGATCCCTCACCCAAATAACAAAGGCTACTTTTAAAAACTAATTTTCTCCAAACTCAGAATGGGCCTCTAGAGGTGAGCGCGGTCATAAATCTACGGAGCTGGGATATTTACGGTTCAAACTTTGGGCTCTAACGTGTAGAACTGGCGAACTTAGGAGCCTATGTCTGGAAATGGGAACTTCCTCCGGAGCGGAATGATACGCGAGTATGGGAGTTCCGTAATTAAGTGGGTAAGTAAATAGGTTTGGTTTTGACATAATATTACGATCTAAATATGAACAACTTGTGCTATGGGACTAACTATGAAAAATTATTTAAATAAAAAAAGCTTCTGCTGTCTAAATGTTTTCACTTACGCGATGTATGGAGTGGCTGATACAGTTTTACACGATTTCATGGTCGATGGCATAGTCTTGTGCATCCCTCACCCAAATTACAAAGACTTCTTTTAAAAACGAATTTTCTCCAAACTCAGAAAAGGCCTCTAGAGGTGAGCGCGGTCATAAATCTATGGAGCTGGGATATTTACGGTTCAAACTTTGGGCTCTAACGTGGAGAACTGGCGAACTTAGGAGCCTATGTCTGGAAATGGGAACTTCCTACGGAGCGGAATGATACGCGAATATGGGAGTTCCGTAATTAAGTGGGTATGTAAATAGGTTTGGTTTTGACATAATATTACGATCTAAATATGAACAACTTGTGCTATGGGACTAACTATGAAAAATGATTTAAATAAAAAAAGCTTCTGCTGTCTAAATGTTTCCACTTACGCCATGTATGGAGTGGCTGATATAGTTTTACACGATTTCATGGTCGATGGCATAGTCTTGTGCATCCCTCACCCAAATAACAAAGGCGTCTTTTAAAAACGAATTTTCTCCAAACTCAGAATGGCCTCTAGAGGTGAGCGCGGTCATAAATCTACGGAGCTGGGATATTTACGGTTCAAACTTTGGGCTCTAACGTGGAGAACTGGCGAACTTAGGAGCCTATGTCTGGAAATGGGAACTTCCTCCGGAGCGGAATGATACGCGAGTATGGGAGTTCCGTAATTAAGTGGGTAAGTAAATAGGTTTGGTTTTAACACTGATTTCCCCAGAGCGTTGAGTAGAGGTGAGCCTACAATCCTACAAACCTGTTCAGGTGGAAATTCATGAGGTGACTCTGCCCTGGAGTGTAAATGTGGTGCTCCCTAATAAACGATAGGATACTAGAAATGGTGTCCTGCCCGTCCTATTACTTGCACATCAGGGGAGCTGATGGATGATACTGAAAGTGCTAAACTCGTCACCTTTTGCGCTGACTCATTCCAAATTGGCATCTACACGTTTAAAAGACGATTCCGTCAGTTATGTTGTAGTTCTATGTAATAGCCAGCGTTTTGCTGCCACCCCCAAAGGTCTGAGCAAATAAATCTTATCTTATCTTATCTCCAGGATACCTACTACTGAGAAATACAAGTTGTAGACCACCTTATCACGAACCCATCAACCAAACATTCTGTACATCAAACTAAATAACTTTACGCGAAAATTATTGCTGAAAACAATTTACTGCACTCAAAACATTGTACCGATGGATGGATTGAATAGAAGTTTAAAAAAAAATGACAAAAAGTTGCAACTTTGACCCCATATATCTAAATCGGTTTCGTTAAGAGGTAAAACACCTCTTAACGAAACCGATTTAGATAGTGTTTTACACCCTTTATAGGGTAAAAACCCTATAAAGGGTGTAAAACACGAACACACGAAGCCGAAAGGCACTGGTTCTCCCCATGATTGCGATATTTTTTTTGATCGACACCATACCATAGAAGGTTCCCACCTTCTAGTTACGGAGATAACTTTCAGGTAAAGAAAACTTATAAGGAGCTCGTGGCTACAACACACAATAACAGCCGCTCGGGTCGATCTTTAAGTTAAACCTTGCTTGCTTAGGTTGATCTGTGAATGGGTGACCACCCTTACATACCGAGTTTTCTCCTTGCCTCGGAAAGCACGTTAAGCTGCTGGTCCCGGCTGTCATTTGTTCATCTTTGACAGTCGTTACAGGTAGTCAGTGGCCAAAAAAGTCTGACAACCAGTCTTACCAAGTGGTATCGTATTACCCGGTACTAACTGGGTTATCAATCAATCAATCATTTTATTATCAGGCAACCTAAAGCCCATCGATGACATACACAAAAATACATTACAACTTAAAAATATACTAATACATACAAAACATAACTTATGAACTATGACACTATGACACACGAAGTGGCGCCGTCGTGTTCTGTGCGGTGTCACGTAGCCTGCCGCGAAAACAAACGTCGGTAGACAACACCCTTCGGCCAAAACTCTTCCTTGAGAAACTTGTCGAGATATTGTGTCGGAACTCGCACCACAAATGACTTGAAGTTAGTGTTGTGACGCGGCTCCAACTTCTCGACCCTCAAGGTCCAGCTGGTCTTCTCATTCATGTACTCTACGACCTCCCGTGGAGTGATGTAGTCGGGACACATAAAGCAACGTCGTTGGTGTCGCTGGACGCAGCAGCATATTTGGTCCTGACAGTCCAGTACCGCATCGATTGCGACAAGTAGACTTCTTCTTCTTCTTCTGAACTAAGGTGAAGCCGTCCTCATCACACTCCTGCTTTGCTGGACATCGCTGTTCCGGAATCCTCGGAAGGGTTTCACAGCGACGGTTCTGCTTTCCCCCTTGCTGCTGCAGTCGCTCCATGTTAAACTGGAAGCCGACCCAAACATAGTTGGAAAAAGACTGGGTAGATGATGAGGTAAATAAAACTTATGATATACTATAACAGCTATTTATGATATACTATTTAAAACCCGCGGATTCGCCCGCGCGGGATTCCGTAATTGACCCACGGGATCTTAGTACCAAGATAAAAAGTATCCAGGTTATAAACTATCTGTGGGCCAAATTTCATCCAAATCCGGCCCGTGGTTTTTGCGTGAAAGACTATCAAACATTCATCTATCCATCCTCACAAAGTCTCTTCTTTATTATATTAGTAGGATTTTACCAAATATAAACTTTTGCTGTTAGCCAGTTTCATCCCATTGCTGGGCAAAGGCCTCTCCCCATGACTTCCAAATCATTCTAAGGCTAATGTCTAGTCGTTGGTTCGTAACTTAATTTAAACTTAATAAGAACTCAACAATGATTTTTCCATAGCCACTCCGCCGAAATGCGAAACCCACAGATAAAACAAATAAAGCAAATACAATATGCAAAGGTCAGAATCCATACAGCCTTTATATCCGCAATGTAACAGAACAATTTGCGAATATTGTCAAAAATCAAACACGTAGTGAAACGTGTTTCTCATGGCAATAACACGATTTCCCACACACTGTTTATTTTATCAACATTTCCTAGTTAACATATCGTCAACTCAACGTTTTGTGAAACGGCAGGATATTGTTTTAATTTTTGTCCCGATCCGTGAAGCTGAATTTACATTACCTTTGCCATTTATATTTTTTATCTGTATAATTTCGTATGCAGTCTGTCAGTATTTTTATTTCTCTCGAGGGAAATAAACATTGAATTTGGAATGGTTTATGTATAATCAAAGATTTTTAACTGTTGTTCGTTTTCACGATGGGTAACGGCAACATCAATTTATTTTATTGTATGTCAGGATTATGAGGTCCTGAATTAGTCTTTGATTTAACTGTTTAGTTGAAAGATACGTGGGTGATGTCACGAGTGGATAAGTTATTGTTACTGCCTCTTAGTGTAGTGAACACACCGGAGGCTAAGAACTCTCTTATAAGGTTTACAAATTTGAACTGTAGGTCAGGACATTGGGTTTTTCCCACCACTTACAGGGTGTAAACCACCTCATCACAAAGCTGTTAACCAAGCATTTTGTACGAGTACATCAAACTAAGAAACTTCACGCAAAAATTATTGCGTAGAAACGACTTTTTTTTTTGAGGTTATAAATCATGTTTTGGGGTAGAACTTAAGAGCCCTCTTACAGTCCACTAGCGCCGCCAATCGAAAAAATGTCATAACTCGTAAATAGAATCAAAAATACAAAATGTGGTCTATTATTACTGTAGAAAAGGCAATAACGTAATTTTATAACACCTTATCAACACTTGAAATATAGCTGTTTAGCTAAATCGTGCATTCAAAACATAAACGGCCGTTTTTGTTACAAACATTACAAATAAATTAACATTTTTTCGATTGGCGGCGCTAGTGGACTGTAAGAGGGCTCTTAATGTAACGCACTTCAAGCATTGTGCTGATAGATGAATTGAATAGTACGGGGGTTGTGGAGGTGTTAAAAGTCAAAACTTACAAAAAAAACTTATATTTAAAGAAAAAACTTGTCAAAAAATATCGCAATCATGGGGAGAACCAGTGCCTTTCGGCTTCGTGTGTTCGTGTTTTACCTCTTAACGAAACCGATTTAGATAGTGTTTTACACCCTTTATAGGGTAAAAACCCTATAAAGGGTGTAAAACACGAACACACGAAGCCGAAAGGCACTGGTTCTCCCCATGATTGCGATATTTTTTTTGATCGACACCATACCATAGAAGGTTCCCACCTTCTAGTTACGGAGATATGGGGGATCAAAGATACAACTTTTTGACAAGTTTTTTCTTTAAATATAAGTTTTTTTTGTAAGTTTTGACTTTTAACACCTCCACAACCCCCGTACTATTCAATTCATCTATCAGCACAATGCTTGAAGTGCGTTACATTAAGAGCCCTCTTACAGTCCACTAGCGCCGCCAATCGAAAAAATGTTAATTTATTTGTAATGTTTGTAACAAAAACGGCCGTTTATGTTTTGAATGCACGATTTAGCTAAACAGCTATATTTCAAGTGTTGATAAGGTGTTATAAAATTACGTTATTGCCTTTTCCACAGTAATAATAGACCACATTTTGTATTTTTGATTCTATTTACGAGTTATGACATTTTTTCGATTGGCGGCGCTAGTGGACTGTAAGAGGGCTCTTAAGTTCTACCCCAAAACATGATTTATAACCTCAAAAAAAAAAGTCGTTTCTACGCAATAATTTTTGCGTGAAGTTTCTTAGTTTGATGTACTCGTACAAAATGCTTGGTTAACAGCTTTGTGATGAGGTGGTTTACACCCTGTAAGTGGTGGGAAAAACCCAATGTCCTGACCTACAGTTCAAATTTGTAAACCTTATAAGAGAGTTCTTAGCCTCCGGTGTGTTCACTACACTAAGAGGCAGTAACAATAACTTATCCACTCGTGACATCACCCACGTATCTTTCAACTAAACAGTTAAATCAAAGACTAATTCAGGACCTCATAATCCTGACATACAATAAAATAAATTGATGTTGCCGTTACCCATCGTGAAAACGAACAACAGTTAAAAATCTTTGATTATACATAAACCATTCCAAATTCAATGTTTATTTCCCTCGAGAGAAATAAAAATACTGACAGACTGCATACGAAATTATACAGATAAAAAATATAAATGGCCAAGGTAATGTAAATTCAGCTTCACGGATCGGGACAAAAATTAAAACAATATCCTGCCGTTTCACAAAACGTTGAGTTGACGATATGTTAACTAGGAAATGTTGATAAAATAAACAGTGTGTGGGAAATCGTGTTATTGCCATGAGAAACACGTTTCACTACGTGTTTGATTTTTGACAATATTCGCAAATTGTTCTGTTACATTGCGGATATAAAGGCTGTATGGATTCTGACCTTTGCATATTGTATTTGCTTTATTTGTTTTATCTGTGGGTTTCGCATTTCGGCTGAGTGGCTATGGAAAAATCATTGTTGAGTTCTTATTAAGTTTAAATTAAGTTACGAACCAACGACTAGACATTAGCCTTAGAATGATTTGGAAGTCATGGGGAGAGGCCTTTGCCCAGCAATGGGATGAAACTGGCTAACAGCAAAAGTTTATATTTGGTAAAATCCTACTAATATAATAAAGAAGAGACTTTGTGAGGATGGATAGATGAATGTTTGATAGTCTTTCACGCAAAAACCACGGGCCGGATTTGGATGAAATTTGGCCCACAGATAGTTTATAACCTGGATACTTTTTATCTTGGTACTAAGATCCCGTGGGTCAATTACGGAATCCCGCGCGGGCGAATCCGCGGGTTTTAAATAGTATATCATAAATAGCTGTTATAGTATATCATAAGTTTTATTTACCTCATCATCTACCCAGTCTTTTTCCAACTATGTTTGGGTCGGCTTCCAGTTTAACATGGAGCGACTGCAGCAGCAAGGGGGAAAGCAGAACCGTCGCTGTGAAACCCTTCCGAGGATTCCGGAACAGCGATGTCCAGCAAAGCAGGAGTGTGATGAGGACGGCTTCACCTTAGTTCAGAAGAAGAAGAAGAAGTCTACTTGTCGCAATCGATGCGGTACTGGACTGTCAGGACCAAATATGCTGCTGCGTCCAGCGACACCAACGACGTTGCTTTATGTGTCCCGACTACATCACTCCACGGGAGGTCGTAGAGTACATGAATGAGAAGACCAGCTGGACCTTGAGGGTCGAGAAGTTGGAGCCGCGTCACAACACTAACTTCAAGTCATTTGTGGTGCGAGTTCCGACACAATATCTCGACAAGTTTCTCAAGGAAGAGTTTTGGCCGAAGGGTGTTGTCTACCGACGTTTGTTTTCGCGGCAGGCTACGTGACACCGCACAGAACACGACGGCGCCACTTCGTGTGTCATAGTGTCATAGTTCATAAGTTATGTTTTGTATGTATTAGTATATTTTTAAGTTGTAATGTATTTTTGTGTATGTCATCGATGGGCTTTAGGTTGCCTGATAATAAAATGATTGATTGATTGATAACCCAGTTAGTACCGGGTAATACGATACCACTTGGTAAGACTGGTTGTCAGACTTTTTTGGCCACTGACTACCTGTAACGACTGTCAAAGATGAACAAATGACAGCCGGGACCAGCAGCTTAACGTGCTTTCCGAGGCAAGGAGAAAACTCGGTATGTAAGGGTGGTCACCCATTCACAGATCAACCTAGGCAAGCAAGGTTTAACTTAAAGATCGACCCGAGCGGCTGTTATTGTGTGTTGTAGCCACGAGCTCCTTATAAGTTTTCTTTACCTGAAAGTCGAATCAATCCATTACCGGTATCTAAAACAAGAGTAACTTACTTTCTGCGTCACGTTCTCCCAAAGTTAGATTCTTCATGTCTGACGTTTTCCTTTAAAAGGTGGTGATCCGCTGAAGGCATCAAGCGTTTCTTCGATTACCTGCTTCCTCCCCTTGAAATCGGAGTCGAAAGTTTGAAAAGTACTTCATATGGCCGGATATTGGGAATGGAGAGATGCAGACGAGGAACTGGAGAGAGAGATTTTTATGGTTACCTTCTGTTTTACTTTCTGTCCAAATCACAGTGAATCTTACTAAGGTTGTAATAGGGTTGCTACTCAACTATTTCCTGCAAGTATCCCAATTTATTTGAGCTTGGCACTGCATGTCTTCCTCTTCCATACTTCTCTATTTCTCGTCATCTTTGGGTTGTTTCTGACTGAGGTAGAATATTGTACTTTACTTACCCAGGCATAGAATAATCAATTTTGCTTGAAAACACTCGTTTGGGGTAACAGTTCAAAGACTATCTGTATTGCTGAAACCATAGACAACATCTCAGAAACAAAACAAAATGTATCGGTATAATTTGTTTTAATAGAATTAGTTGCTATTTAAAAGTAGAGTGCCAATTTACGTTATAATGTACCTATCCATTAACGCAAGGATAGCACCGAAACTCTTAGGTTTTAATGGTCTTATTCATAAACGAGCAAACCACACTGGGCCCGCGTGGTGGATTATGGCCTATTCCATCTCATGGAGTGGAGGCCTGTGTGTCCCAGCAGTGGGAACATTACAGGCTGATATTGCATATACGAGCACATCAGCATAGTATTTTGGATTCAGCTCACTGCTACCCAAAATCAGCAACAAAAAATCGTCTCAAAGTGGCGTGGAGGTAGCCCGTCTGTGCCGAAGGAAAACATTTAATTCCCGTCGGAACGTCCCTGTAAGTCCTTTACGTTGCCATATGTTGGGCGTGCCGAAGTGCCCCCATGTTTTATTTTTAAACACCCTCTATTTACGTGGTCGTTCACATCGGGTAGTCGGGTATTTGTAAAATATGTTGCCCTTTTTTTAACGCTTACTGTATTTTGTGATCGTATATACGTTGCAAACGGTAATAAGAACACTTTAAAATAAAATATTAGAAACTCGTTATTTCGGGAGTGAGTAGCGGTGGCCCAGTGGTGGAGGCCCGGACTTACGAACACTAAATCGTAGGTTCGAACCCAGACAGGCGCATTACTTTGTGTAATTTATTTCATCACCACTGCTCTTAAAACGGTGAGGGAAAATATCATCAGGAAACTGGCATGTCCTAGAACCAACAATACGATGACATGTAACATCTACCAACTCGCACTGGACCCGCGTGGTGGATTATAGCCCATCCCCACTCATTGAGAGGAGGCCGTGTCCCAGCAATGGGAACATTATTGACAAATGATGATTAAGACTTAGGTGGTCGAGTGGTCCCAAGCGACGAAGTCCCAGAGAATGAATTTAACTGTCTTGGATCCCGCAACGAAATTAATAAGAAAGTATAGTGGAGGAGTAGGAAAATACCGTAATTTCCACTTCCCTCCATATCAGCAGGAGACAGAACGAGATAAGGCCAATAGGCACATAGGGACGTTTACAACTGGGATAGGCCCAGTTGCCTAGCACCACGGACTGACCCAAATGTATCTGTTGACCAACACCATAAATACGGTGTTGGTTAGAATGTATTGACATTTTTGGGCTAGAATCACTCAGGGACGAGTGGGTTTCCCTGGCGTAGGCCAACCTAGGCCCGAAGCCTGTTTAAATACTTCAAAGAGTTCAACTCATGCTTTGATGGTTAATTTAGCAGTTAGAACAAGAGGGTTGGAGATTGTTATATTATTTCGTCAGGCTTTTTCTACAAGCCTCCTTCACTTCAATAATACCTTGCCAAAAAATAACACAACGGGAAATACAGTTAAAAACGAATAACAGAATGGTGTTTAAATCAAAAAGTGTTTTAAATCGTACAATTTTGACTAAGGTGGGAACCACGATTATCGGCCTTCAGTTCCACGTTTACGTCACGGGCTCTCGACTCAACGCCCATTTCCCACCATTTATTTGGAGCGTAACGTTTCTTATATTTTTTTAAATGCTCGATTTATATTTTTCGAGCCAAGTGTTTTCTTTGAATTTATTTTTTTGCACTTTTAAATGTTTAAGGTGTTAGAGCATTTGTGGAGGACTGGGTTTTCACTTCAGTTGCATGGAGTTGAGACCTTCTTTCCTGGAATGTACGGTCGATCGGGCGGTTTGGTTTGCAGTTTAACCCTCAAATAACATTATAAAATCTAATCCATACCGTTTATTCGACCATATTACCAGGATAAAAATGGGTAACTTAGGTTAGGACTTTCACGGTATACGTGTAGGGTGCACGGGTGCCCTTCATCAATTCGGCAGCTTTATGATCGTATTTTTATCATTAGTACGAATTTTAGAAGAAAGCGTGTTAGACTTAAATAATTCTAGTTGTCTAGATATCGAACAGCTAAATTACATATTTAGTGGTTAATTAGTGGATAATTAGACGGGTTCATATTGAGTTGTGAATCGGTATTTGTAACAGTATTGTTCTTATTTAAGTATGCCTAATCTTGGTAACAAGATCACCAAGCCACCAAAAGGTCAAACGCAATTTTATGCTTTCATGGGTTAAAATGAAACTTATATTGTCACTTACAGGATATCTTCCGTGATAATTAGCACCAAACAATTAGTAATCACAAAAAATATCCTGCAAGTGACAATGTAAGTTCACCAAAAGGTTGGTTATGCTAACTGCATAACCAACCTCTTTACCGTGTTGTGAAAATAATGCCACCATAAGTTGTCAAATATTTCGGGTGTAGGCAGCAACGGAACTGCTCAAAGATATGGGTTGTAACGTTACATTTTCGTGGAGATGAAAATGTAAGGTTGCATTGTGTAAAGTTTAAAGAAAAATGGCAAGAGAAAATATGATGGTTTAATAATACAAGGGAATAGAAATTTACTAAGTTAGTGAAGCCGATACGAAGCCGGTAGCATGGTGATAAGGGTCCAGGTCCAGGTCCGAAGCTCGCAGTTGGCAGTAACCGCTCGCCGCAGTGATAGGCTCACTCGCAGTCACCAATCTCCGATGGTTCGAGGGTCGAGGCTCACCCGCTGTCCATGTCCAGGTTCTCAGAAGTAGTAGTAAATGCCCTAGCTGCCGTAGTTGCTGGCTCGAGGCCCAAACGCAGACTGAATCTTTCCGGCTCGGCTTCCCATCATGATGAAATTATAAATTTCAAAATGTTGGTTCTAGATCATAGAAGAATAAAATGGTTAACGAAGAAGGTCTAACATCAAATTTATAAAACCTACAACTCCAAGTTACAGCAATAAAATTGAAAGAAAAACTAGCTTGTCATTGTCATTATGACATCACAAAAGTAAACAAAGATTTGGAAACACTAAAATGTACAGAAATGCTATAAATAATACTAATTAAAAGGCGGAAAAGGTATGCTAAGCCTCCGCATAATGCTATGCAGTTATTCGGAAAGAACGTATGATAAACTTTTGGATTACAATAGTCAAAAACGTAAGTACAAAAACACAAACATTACAGGGTTTATTTTAAGGGCAAGCGCCCTGTTTAGTAAAAATCTAACAATATAAAGACCACACGAAAAACCGGAGAATCTTCTAAAGATCATTTGAAATTTTATTTTCCATGATCACGGTCCTGCCAATCCCCGATTATCTGTCGCGCCAAACCGCGGCTGTAATGAACTTACCTGGCGAGTGTCGATCGCAATCTGGTGCAATTTGTCACCGACGACAATTGGGGCGCGCACCTTAAACTTTGAGGGTGATTGATAGCGATCCCGGAAGTTCGGGATTCAATTTGAATATTTTTTTGAGATTTTGTGATTTATGGATGTCAAATAGATGCTGATTTATAATTCTTACTAATAATATCAATGTGTAAGTATCTCTATTTACCCTTATTTGCCTAAACGGCTGAATGGGTTCGAATGGGAATTTTCTACTTTATTTGGACTATAATCTGGATTAGGTTTTTTTATCTTGATATAATTTCCGACACTCACATGATATAATTTCTGACAACCACGCAACCGAAATCAGGGGAAAATAGTTATAAACAGTAAATGTGGATTTTACTGCCGGCTGATCTGTTCCCGTATCATCATCATTATTAGCCTACAATGTTCCCACTGCTGGGACACAAACTCCTCTCAATGAGAGGGAATGGGCTATAATCCACGACGCGGGATAAGTACGGATTGGTAGAGTCACATTTCTTCGAGCTTTTGGTTCAACTATACATGCCGGTTTCCTCACGATGTTTTCCTTAACAGTTTCAAGAGGATCATTACGTCTGGATCATTGAAGAGCTCGTGTCTAAATAATAACAGCCACTCGGGTCGATCTTTAGTTTAAGCCGTGCTTGTATTAGGGTGGTCTGTGTATGGGTGACCATTACATACCGAGTGCCTCGGAAAGATTGTTAAGCTGTTGGTCCCGGCGGTCATTTGTCCATCTTTGGCAGTCGCTACAGGTAGTCAGTGGCCCAAAAAGTCTGACAACCAGTCTAACCAAAACGTATAGGTCATAGGCAGTCGCTCCATGTAAAATACTGGCATTCAGCTGCATCAGGTTATACTGGAAGCCGACCCCAATACAGTTGGAAAAGGGCTAGGCAGATGATGCTTATGCTGCGCGCTCCACTCTAGGCCGCATCATTTCTTCACATCAGAGAAATTGCAGACAGGAAGTCTTTGGAAACTACCGATAGAATTGAAAACTAAGTAATCTATATCTGCTACGGGTTGTGCCCCGCGCACGCCTAAGTAGTGCTACGCCGTAGCGGATCGGCTACGAGTGCCACGAAGCGTTAGGTGATGGTCACTCAAAAAGTACTCATCGCGCTTAAAGAAATGTTGACTTCAAAACACTAATTTTAATACAAACTGAATTCGGTATTCTCCTGCTATAGTTGCTGAAATTAATTTGTCAACCAAACAATATGCGTTTACCAGTTAACCTATTGGAATGTTATTTGCGGAGACTATTATGTTGATGTAAAATCTATTAACATTGGAAAACACACAGATATTTCACTAGACTACCGCAATCAGGGTTACTAGGCTAAAACAAATTAATTAAACTGAAATTGGCTCATTAAAATATTGAAACTAAATTAATTAGGAAATGTCGAAAATCTAATTGGAAACTACACATGTGGGCAAAATATATTTTTCGTTTGTTTCACGTTGGGTATAATAAAATACAATATGGTGCATTATATTGGGAGCTTGGTCAAACATTGGCGCCCAACAACAGTGCCACTCGACACTATTGGCGCCCAGCAGCATTGACCTCCAACAACTATAGGCTTGTGACAAAATGTGAAGTCCGTAATTTTGTCCAGCACAATTAACTAAGCTCACACTCATCATCGTCATTCTTCATCGTCTGCTGGGTATAGGCCCCAGTTTTCTTGTGCCATTCTCCACGTTGCTGTGCCATTCTCATCCAGGTTTTTCCCCCGATGGCAACTAAGTTGTCTGCCTATCTCACCGTTAGACGACCTCACACTACTTATCTATTAAGTTGTATAATAACTTTTCATCCCATTCGGAAATTAATTTCACTGGGGTGGAACTCTTCTCAACCGTCTACTTAATTAAAAGCAGTGAAATCAAAAGTTAAGTCAAGTAAAAATAATTAAAATTCGCGAAGGCAATCTGCAGGTAAAGTTGTGGAATCTCATTTGAAAGTAAGTGAATATGATTGGCGAATATCTGCTGGATAGTTGTCGATGTTTGGAAGTGTGAGGGGGTGAGGAAAGCGGGGGCGGTTTTAATTGCTTTTTCAATTAACGCCGACGGAGGGTCTCTTGGGATCCTATTCGTGAAGGCGTAATGGACTTGTCAAAGAAGAAGTGAGGTAGATAGGACACTTTTTTGTTGGTAAGCTTGAATGTTTTGGAAGTTGGGAAGAAACGACTACAATAAGAGGGCACGTCCACGCATTCAGGTTTCCGAAGCATAATTTCATACGGCATTTCAACCGCTGATTATAAAAAGAATAATTCTGGGCAGGACAGCCCAGTGTAGTTTTCGGTACTATTGCTGATTTGGCTAATATTTTTAAATGGAAAAAGCATGCGCTACCCATATTAAAATTCTTCCGAGTTTCGAAAACAACGTCAAGCCATTGGTTCTGGCTGTCATTTGTAGATCTTTGACAGCCGTTACAGGTAGGCAGTGGTCTGAAATTCTGACAATCAGCCAATGTCTATATCAACCAGGATAATTGTATTACCTTGTGCTAAATGGGTTGTGGAGGGCAAATAGGCGTCTAAAATGCTATATTCAGCTGCATCTGGTTAGACTGGAAATCGAACCATACATCATTGGGCGAAAAAGGCTAGGCAGATTATTTTAGCGAATGCATTCATTATACAGGGTGTTTGGCAGAACGTTGAACATACGAAAATGGTGGATAGGTGGGGTCATCTGCTACTTACTGAGCCCTAATTGAGTTGGCCCTGGCCCACCGGGTATTTAAAAAGATTTTTTTTTCTTTTTTCTTGTTTCACCACTTTCTTAACTTTAAAGTGTAATTAAAGTGTAAAAAATTAAAAAAAAAAAACGACACATTGCCTGTTTTACCCATTTTTAATAAAAAATACATTTTAAAGTTAAGAAAGTGGTGAAACAAGAAAAAGAAAAAAAAATCTTTTTAAATACCCGGTGGGCCAGGGTCAAATAAATTAGGGCTCAGTAAGTAGCAGATGACCCCACCTATCCACCATTTTCGTATGTTCAACGTTCTGCCAAACAGCCTGTATGTTTGCCTTTTTTTCTAAGCTGTGCTCCATTGTTGTTGTTAGATGATGAATGATGAGCTATCGACTTTTTTTAGTTGTATGCCTACTGTCTTATCTGCTCACTACGAACTCGTGAGAAAGTCCTGAATCACCGACACTCAGACGTCCGTAATTCTATTTGCGACTGAGTCGCGAGTGCGACTAGCAGACTTACTTGTTCTTCTTACTCACTGTTCAGATTGTACGGATTGTCCGATTGTTGCTCGTTTTGTGCCTGAGGTATTGTTTTGATTCTAGTTTCGTTGCCTTGTTAAACTCAGGGTATATACAGGAGGTAAACCACCTCATCACAAAGCCGTTATTATACCAAGCATTCTGTACATCAAACAAAGTAACTTTACGCAAAAATGGGAAACAACTTTTTTTTTTGAGGTTATAAATCATGTTTTGTGGTATAACTCAATTTCCCGCACTTAAAACATTGTGCTGATGGATGGATTGAATAGTACGGGGGTCGTGGAGGTGACAAAAGTCGAAATCTTAAAAAAAAAACTTAGATTAAAAAAAACCTTGTCAATTTTTTTTAACTTTGACCCCCCATATCTCCGTAACTAGAAGGTTCCCAGGTATAGTGTAGAACAAAAAAATGATCGCAATGATAGGGAGAACAAGTGTCTTACGGCTTCGTGAAGAGGTGTTTTACACCTTTTATATAGGGTGTAAAACACCTCTTAACGAATACGAAAGGCACTTGTTTTCCTCGTCATTGCGATCATTTTTTTGTTCTACACCATACCTGGGAACCTTCTAGTTACGGAGATATAGGGGGTCAAAGTTGTGAGATTTTAACAAGTTTTTTTTTTATTACCACTTTTTATCGCATGATTTTTGCTTTAAATATCTCTGAGACTCCCGTACTATTCAATCCATCTATCCGCACAATATTTTGAGTGTGTTACATTGAGTTATACCACAAAACATGATTTATAACCTCAAAAAAAAAAGTTGTTTCCCAGCAATATTTTTTGCGTAAAGTTACTTAGTTTGATATACAGAATGCTTGGTTAATGGCTTTGTGATGAGGTGAAATACACCCTGTATAATATACAATTGCTTCTACAACGATTTTCGTCTCTTATAGCTCAAGCTTTGGTTGCATTTCAAATCAACATATTTTTGATATTCCAAAAAACTTTATCGCTGATCCCGGATTGACAAGTATTTACGTATATCATCATCATGAGCCTTTTAATGTTCCCACAGCTGGACACAGGCCTCCTCTCTATGAGAGTAATCCATCCCGCGGGCACAGTGCGGATTGGTAGATGTCACATGTCTTTGGATCTTTTATCGTTTATAATCAACATTTCAGAATTTATTATCTGCCTAGTCTTTTACCAACTATATGTTGGGGTCAGTTTGCAGTCTCATCGGATGCAACTGAACATGGAGTGACTGCCTTGTATATAAGCCTTTGGTAATGCTGGTTAGCATTTTAGACTTTCGGGCTTCTAACTGCAAGTACTACAAAGATCTACAAATGACAGCCGGGGCCACAATTTCAGATATACAGTTGTTCTACTGAACGAATACCGACTGTAGGGGTATTCACTCTCTCTAACTAATGAGATAACAGATTCCCCACTCGCCGGAGCACTGCGAGATGACAAAGTATGTATTATTTGTGTGTTCTCATTATCGCTGCACGTTTCATGTCCATGTGTTGCTATTAGTATTACTTATTACCTACTAGCTTCTTCCAGCCGCGTGAAGTTAGGTTACGGTCCTATGGGATCTTACTACCGGGATAATAAGTATCCTATGTGTTAATTCAGTGATTATCCAAGTCCGTTCAGTAGTTCTTGCGTGAAAGAGTAACAAACATACATACATCCATACTCACAAACTTTCGCATTAATAATATTAAGTAGGAGTAGACCAACGAGGCATATCCTACTCCTACTCTTACAGTGAATAGAATACAGCTCTGCATGCTCGAAGCAAGCAGAAAACCAGTCCTTGTCGGGCAAAGGTTTTTCCATCTGGTGCTTCTCTGGAGTTGGGATTAGTGCCCCGTTGATGACAAATGACTCGCCTCTTAAAACATCTGTCCTTATAGGTACACTAAATGCACCTCTGACTAACTATTTTGGGGTTTCAGGCATGTTATACTATTAGCCCGTCGTACCGTTTGCACCATTGACCTGCACCATCAATGGTGCAGATGAGACAAATTAGTTTCGTTTGCACCATTGATATTAATACAACTTACTTCACCCTACAGGTACAAAAAATATATTATCACATATACATAGATATGTTATCACACCTGGAGCATAAGAGGTTCTGAGCTGATTACAAATAAATTAAGACAAGAGCATGATCGCAGACCTGCCATGATGAAACAAGGTAGTAAAAATAATAACAATCAAAAACCAATTAATAAAACAAAATGCTTTTAAGAGTGAATGCTTTATTTACTGTGCAAAGCCAATCAGAGAAGAGTTAATTTTGGGAAAGAGACTACAACTTCGTCTAATGAAGGCGTCAGGTTTAGCCGTAGTGTTTGCCAGCACCGGCGCCCCAACCACCCCAGCCAAGACCGCCCCAGCCGCCGCCAAGACCCCAGCCGCCGAGTCCGTGGCCAAGACCGTATCCTCCGTATCCACCAAGGCCGTATCCACCAAGCCCGTATCCGCCAAGTCCGTAGCCACCATAACCGCCGTAGCCGACGCTGACAGGAACAGTGCGGAGGACGGGAGCAGTGACGATGGGAGCGATGGCAGCGGTCTTAATGACGGAGATCGGAGCAGCCTTGACGACGTTAGCGGTGGATATCGCTGCAGGAGCCACAATGGCGCCGCCGTATCCGCCGTAACCGTAACCTAGGCCTGGAAAAGGACATAAACCATGTTTAGTTAATCAGGTGCCAGCGGGCGATAGATCAGGGAGTCTGTTGGTGCCTGGAGGCGAGCTGCGCTGGATAGGTCACGAACGTCATGAATAGCCACACGGCGCTGTTTTTAAGTGGGTGCAAGCTCCACATTACCAAAACGTCTCCCCGGACGGTGCAGTAAAAAAAGGCTTAAAAATGAACAATGTGTGTCTTATGTTAAGAGGTTCAACATCTTATAAAACATGTGAAGACGGCTATTTATCGTGAATTTACATTTAATTTAATCCCGACGTTTCGACCGGATCGCACCAGCCGTGGTCGCGGTGAGACTCCCGTCTTCATATGTTTTATAATGTGTTCTGATCGTGAAAGTTTAAAAAAGACAAAGGTTCAACATCTGTCTTGTTCAGTGAACATGATGATAAAAAAACAGTTAGATCTGAGCAAATGAATAAGATAAGTTTGCTTACCGTATCCGCCGTGTCCGCCGTATCCACCATATCCGCCATATCCGCCAATGGGGTTCCCATGGGCGACAGCCAGAAGGCAAGCCAACTGTTACATAAAAGACTATAATTTAACAAATAAACGTTGAAACGTTGGAGTTGAGACCGTAGATAGAGGACTGGGAAGACAGCCGACTAGGTGTACAGATCTGATTAAAGTGGCTGGAGGAACTGGATACCCATGACACAGGACCGCCAAAAGAGATATATATATATCGATATATATATATATATATATATGTCTTTTTTTTATATATATATTTGTAAGAGACCTACATTTGGCATTAGGTGGTCAAATATTAAAGAAGAGAATAGAGAGAGAAACGTTGAATTTAAATACGGATTCTTATAGCCGAACACACACTAATTTTAAACTAAAACCCGCAAAAACTGAAAAAACAACACGTTTCGGCACAAAATATTCAAACTGTAAGTAAGTCGGTAGTGTTTCGGTTCATCAAGCACAAATCAAACTGCATATTTCAAGAATGCCCGATTAGTGGTTGACTTGACCTAAAGGAGTCCTCATTCAAGAGCTAAATGAGAGCTCCATGAGAAAACTTTGATCATGTCGAAATAGTCAATGATCCCCGAAATATTACGAAAGATACAGAAATCAACTTACAGCTATGTAGGTGTTCATCGTGGTTGATTACCTCAGACGAAGTGTACTTGTTTATGCTGTAGGGCACCGTTTTATACTAGTGAGTGGGTATCCGCTGGTCGCTGAAATACAGTCAATAAAGCCGGATGCCGCTTGTCTTCGCACGCACTTGTTCGTTTCGTCAGACATTTGCATCGGGTATCCTTGCTTGATTGGGGACGCTGAATTCATTAGCCTTTATCTTTATTGAAAGGGTTTTCGATTGTTTGTTGGGTTAGGAGGTTTATGATTCCTATTTAGATGGGTAGTGGTGAATTGTTTTTGATTACCATAACGCTTGTTATCACTCTGAAGTTTTGAACAAAGATTGTCAAGTGTCAGTTTTCCTCTGCGAATGATTTTTAATATTACAGTTTTTAGGGTTCCGTTGCCAAAAGGCAAAAAACGGAACCCTTATAGATTCGTCATGTCTATCTGTCTGTCTGCCTGTCTATCGGTCTGTCTGTCTGCATGTCTGTCTGTCTGTCTATCTGTCTGACTGTTTGTCTGTCTGTCCATTCGTATGTCACAGCCACTTTTTTCCGAAACTATAAGAACTAAGCTGTTGAAACTTGGTAAGTAGGTGTATTATATAAACCACATTAAGATTTTCATACAAAAATAGAAAATAATCTATAAATTTTTGGGGTTTCCCATACTTTGAACGGAAACTCATTTTTTTTTCATCTTTCCCATACGTGTGTATCTATGGATAGGTCTTCAAAAATATTATTGAGGTTTCTATTTACATTTTTTCTTAACAGAATAGTTTGCGCGAGAGACACTTCCAAAGTGGTAAAATGTGTGCCCCCCCCCTGAAACTTCTAAAATAAGAGAATGATAAAACTAAAAAAAATATAATATGATGTACATTACCATGTAAACTTCCACCGAAAATTAGTTTGAACGAGATCTAGTAAGTAGTGTTTTTTTTAATACGTCATAAATCGTTAAATCATAACTTTTTTTATATTATGTTACTTGCTGCTACGGAACCTTTCATGGGCGAGACCGACTCGCACTTGGCCGCTTTTTATTGGTTTTGCTTTCCTTAATTGAAATGCAGTGCCTTCATTTTTTACAGCGCTATTTAAAAAAAAGTTAAAATAAGTTCAAGTTTGTGGCGTTATTCCAAGTTTTATAGTGGCCAAGTAATCTTATTAGATGGTGATGATCAAAATATGTACAAAATGCATTAGAAAACAAAAAAAAAATTCAATACAGAAAATATAATACATAATATGGAATATAATACATATGGAATATAATACTATGTAATACATATGGAATGCAATAAAGATTTGAGTATTGAGTATTGAGTATAACCTCATGAAACGGGCCACTAAAAGCAGGTTAGTTTTCACAGCGAAAACAAACAATAAACGATTCACAGCACACACCGCGGTACCAGGATAACATGTATCGTAGAAGGTATTACTTACACAAACCGCTTGCACTGAGCTAACACCCTGTCTGAGCAAATACCTGGAACCAATACAAATGTTTGTTCTGGTCCGGGAATCGAAGCATGCGGCACAAAGGGCAACCGATTCATCACTTTGACATTTAGAACGATACTTAAAGGTAGTTAGAGAGGAATCGATTGAGGGTTTTTCCTGAACATTTTCTTGACAACATAATGTTTAATCAACTAAACAATATTGCTAAGGTTTGCAGTTTTGTACTGCAAACGAAAGTTTACTCTTTTCAGCGTAGTCTTTTTGTATATTGCAGTAAGATGTATTTATAACTCATCCTAAAAGGAATTCCAACCAAATTTTATAATTGCAATAGGCACAGGTTTTAGATCAAAAACAGTTGGCCCATAAATGGTACTGCTGGGAATTTGGGCCTTAAATGGCTTACTGGAAAATATTTTTTACCTGCACTACTTATTAAATTTAAAATTTTACTTATTATTTTTTATTAAATTACGAACCTAACGTCGCTGTACGCATCCAAGATAAATCTCCACACCTCTCTCTGGGCTTACAACAAAGCCATGACTGTCAATCTTTGCTTTAAGTATCCTATTTTTTTATTATCACTACGTATTATAAAACAAAGTACCCTCGCAAAACGCAAAAACTACTTGTAGTGTTCACTCCGACACTAGTTAGGGTTTGAAGTAAAGCCAACGTATATCAGGGTGGTGTCTTTGTTCAGGGTTGTACAATAAAACACAGTTTCCAATATTACTGGGTTAGGCGTGCTGTCGCTAGGGCTGCTTGTAGTAGACTGAGCGCGGCGCATCGCCCGCGCTCCCCCAACTCGCATCCCCCACCACAGCACGTATAACTCATTTATTAAACGTCACACTACTGAACGGAATTTCTTACAGTTTCTCAATTGAATAGCTCTGACTCATGTACATCATGTTGGTTGAAGTGTATTTCATTAAAGACTACGCGACTACTGATAATGATTCATACAAAAAAATTGTGGAACATGGAACCTTCTCCTTCGTTCGTCTCGTTAAAAATCGTTGAAAACTCATGCTGACTGGGAACTCTGCTAACCGAGCGAAGCCGGGCGAGTTGCTATTCAAATCTAAAAACTGTTTTTATCTCTTAAATTAAAATAGTATTGTTATTTGAATAGGTGCTAAGTGCCAGAAATATTACAGAAATGCATGCGGATGTAATATCCTTAGAATAAGTAACTCCTATATATCTAAGTAACAGTTTTCTGGCTTGCTGCCAGGGTGTGTTATCCACGAACTGGTTGGATGCATGTTAACGAGTTCCTGCGTCCGATACTGGAAGTATACGGTTGAAATGACTCTGTGAATACATGGTCTTATGAAAGTGTTGTTGACATCCACCTATGCTGAAATTCTGTCTAACCGGATTTGATGCCTGAAAAAAGAAATGGTATCCAATATACAGATGTTGGATATCATTTCTTTTGAGTTAAGTCGAGATTTACATGGTTAGATTTAAGACGCATGGTAATTAGTAGTCAGTGAGGTTGCTAAGGTAATTAGTAGTCAGTGAGGTTGTTAAGGTAATTAGTAGTCAGTGAGGTTGCTAAGGTAATTAGTAGTCAGTGAGGTTGCTAAGGTAATTACTAGTCAGTGAGGTTGCTAAGGTAATTCGTAGTCAGTGAGGTTGCTAAGGTAATTTGTTAGGGTTTGCCGAAAGTGTCGTCTAAGATGCTAGCACAGAGTTAACGAGTTCAATCTGCGTATCGGATGAAAGCAATCACAACCTAGTTATTAACGCGTAAGTTGGTCGCGTCGTGTGCTCCTGAGCCGCCATTGTGATATTTATCACTGTGACTGACATTTTTCCACTAATTGGAGATTTATGCTTATAATAGTATTGTAGTTGACGACGCGCCTTAGTATTGATTACTATAGTATTTACTAGGTATTAGTCGGCGACGGTGACTGAAAAGTGGTGTTGTAATGTAACTTTGATGGACTTGTTTTCAGAATTATACGGCCAGAAATGGGGTGTCCGGTGACATGACGAGTAATAAAAAAGTTAGCCGACCAAAAATAAATTGGGATAATGGGAGGAGAATTGTGAGTGATTCCGATAAAAGATCTTATATTCGATTACCAGTTTGGAATCGAATTAAGATTTACTACCAGTAAATATCATTAGGCTTTACACAGTAATTAGGTAGGTAATTCATCATTCAAAAAATATAGTTTACAACCTCCACGAACATAACAAAGAAGCTACAACAATTTATTATAAATAAATCATGTTTTATTAAGAGGCAATAACATTGCATGCACAAATAGCGTTAAATTAAAATACTTTAAATATCATAACAAAATCTGATTCCACTTTGCTTTATTATTTCCTAAAGCAATTATTACCAAACGCTAATAGTAATCAGTAATAATGCGTTCCTCGCATATTTGTTTAAAAACAATTAAATTATTATCGTGTTTTCTTGAAGGAGGCCAGCCTATAAATCACGATATTTTGTGTTCACACCTTTTGCTTAATACTTTTGTTATTAACTTCAAATCACTGTCATCATGAATCAAGGCTGGAAACGTGAAAATTATGGAAAATTGTTTGTTAAACTGATTTGCTACCTAATTATAACCGACTTATGTATTTTTATTAAATTTCTCTTAGGGGTTGTCCTTTAATCTCGACAAATACGACAGGAAGGGAGAGGGTCAGCAAAAAAACACAATTAATCACGATGGGTTCATGGGACGATCACGTGTATTTTTCCGTGAACGAAAAAAGCAGTTATAACAGCTTCTGCCAGTCATTTTCCCATGGGACACTATCGGGATAAAAAGTATCATAATTACGAGTATAATTATGATAATCGAGGTTATAAACTATCTGTGTATTCAAATCCCTCTAGTTTTAGCGTGAGAGAATAGCAAACATCCGTACTCACAAACTTTTGTATTTATAATATTAAGTAGGATAGTATTAGTAGGATTCAACTAAATTATGTTGTTTTAATTTACTGATAGTGTATTAGAAATGCCAAAAGCGTTTTTTTTTTTTGTTTCTAAAATACATGATAGCTGAACGAAGGGTAGCCTAAAACCTAACGACCCATAACAAAAGTGGAGGGGGAAGTAAAAGTGGCCTAATTTAAAACCTCACGTGATTTTTACGTGTTTTGTCGAGGCAACTCTTTTAGGTCAGTAAGTACTGCGTAATACAATACCCGTTTCATCATTTGATTAGTTCAGTATTGATTTTAGGTTCCTATGAAACATTAAGATTACAACAATAAATCTTCCTAACTAAGTCTCATATCTCATGCCGTCACGAGCTCTTCGAGAATAGCTCGTGCCGTGGTAAAAAGATTGGCCAGTAAGGAAGATTAACTGGTGAAAATGGCTGCATAGGAGGTACCGGACGGTTTTACGTAGGTACCGTAACTCGTAAAGGCTTTTTTAATGCACTCATGCTGTATCTAAGAAAATTTGTAGTTCCATTCAGGCAGGCACTTTAGTTAGTGTAGTTCTGCTTTCAAAACGGTAAAGGAAAACATCGTGAAGAAACCGGCATGTCTTTAAACCTAAAATTAGAATACATATGACATCTACCAACCCGTACTGGGCCCGAGTGGTGGATTGCATTCTCTCTAGTAGAGAGGAGGAGGTGTCCCAGCAGTGGAAACATTATAGGGCGATTATGATATGCTTATGCTATTACAACACTGCTTCAAAACGATAAAGGAAAACATAAAGACGTATGACCTAGAACAAAAACAACGAAGACAGTCAGGTGATCAACCAACCCAATCCACAATGGGCTCGCATGATGGATTATGGCCCACTCCATCATCCAAGACCTGTGCCCCAACAAAGGAACCAACATATTTAAACTATGGTAACTTGTCTAGGTCTTTGTTTGTAACTTCCAACCAACCGTCATGTGTTTGATATAACACCCACCAATTTGTTGCAATTTATACCAACACCAATGAATTTTTACTCGTAACTAAAAAACTGTGTAATTGACACTTGAAATATCTACCGCTATTAAAGACACAGTGTAGAAAACACACGCAGCTGGAAAACATGAACATTGACCGACGAAGCATGAAAGTTATTCTCAGTTCACGAAATATTTAGTGTGCTACTGAACTAACAATAATTAGATAATTATAGAACAATTAATTTTCGTATTGGCGTTTAAATTCATTGATTTACATATGTATTCTTTGTTTAACAACCTCGGTTTATGTCCTACATATTGCCTACTGAATATTTAGATTGAGCGTGTTTTACTGAAGAGTGGACTACCAATCTTTATCCGTTCAGTCAATTAACTCAACCTGTCGCGGTGCACTGGGCATTGTCTATCGAATTGCGTCTGCGCCACAATCTACCTCATCTTCCATATTCAGGTGGTTTCAGCACCCTTTTTAGGTGTTATTTTCGCCAATCGTTTATTTTCTTGATTCTATCGTACACTTAAATACAGAGTGTATTTCACCTCATCACAAAGCCGTTAACCAAGCATTCTGTATATCAAACTAAGTAACTTTACGCAAAAAATATTTCTGGGAAACAACTTTTTTTTTTGAGGTTATAAATCATGTTTTGTGGTATAACTCAATGTAACACACTCAAAACATTGTGTGGATGGATGGATTGAATAGTACGGGGGTCGTAGAGATATTTAAAGTAAAAATCATGCGATAAAAAGTGGTATTAAGAAAAAACTGGTCAAGATCTTGCAACTTTGACCCCCAATATCTCTGTAACTAGAAGGTTCCCTGGTATAGTGTAGAACAAAAAAATTATCAGAATGACGAGGAGAACAAGTGCCTTTCGTATTCGTTAAGAGGTGTTTTACACCCTTTAAAAGGCCAAAAGTTTCTTGGTGTTTTTTGTCTAAGACTAACTGATTGTCGTAAAAATGATGTGGAAGGGATTCCGTTCACTCCAACCACGTAGTTTAAGTTAGGTTAGAATTGTGACCAACTACGTGTGGCTCGTGTTTTCCATCAGGCATCGGTCATGAGACAAAATCTGGTTAGCTACCTGCTACTTCAGCTTGGTTATTCTGCAAGCCATTTTGGTAACTCCAATTCTTTACCACGAACTTACATTTTCGAATCATATAACCGTTTATCAAAGGTTGTTTATAGATTGATTCTTTTGTCTCCTTATATAATTTTGAAGATTTGCTTTGATTGGTTATTATTGTTTTATCATGGAATTAATTGCATTGATTGATTAATTGCAATGTCGTCCTCAAGTTATTAATTCATTAAACTAGGTATACCCGTTCCTGAGAAAATCAGTGGAGACAGACGGACTAACACACGGATAGACGTACAAGAAAATGATCTCATAACGGTTCTTTTTTTAGCTTTTGAGTTACGGAACCCTAAAAACTAAAAACTAGGCTGTCAGGCTAACAAATAAAATTTCAATTACTGTCAAACCGTTATTTACTAAAACAAAATTGACATCATCGAACACACATCAATTCCACGGCTCCTGTGACAAACTACAGCCATCCAACAATAATATTTTAACTCTCCACGTACCGCTAACTAGATTAACATAACATTGTCACTAAAATATCCGGCAATATCCGGATACATTCGGTTGTGTATAACCAGTCATAACCGTACGTAACTGGATTCAGTTCGAATTTTAAACTGGATTTGTTTTGTTTATGCAAACGGTTCGGAAAACATTTTGTGCTACGCTGCGTTTCGATTTACAGTATTTTCTTTATTATAAATTCATGTTGTTCCGTTGACTTTCAGGATGAAGCTAAATGTGCAGTTTAAAGTTGTAGGTGAACTTATTAAAAATGGAACGATTATTTTAAAATACTGTTGTCAGAAAAACATTCTATTGATTTACTTTCTCAGCATTACCTACGATTTTCGTCATCCACCTACTCAGTAGAGCGCGCCCTTGCACGAGCGTGCGGTGTACACTTATACGAAAATAAAACAATTATCAGCATTTTAGTTAAACATCCATCCAACTGTGTGAGACGGGAATTTTTAATTTTAAAATCGCGCTCGTGCCATGGCCTCTGGTCTTTTAAAAAAGTATGAGAAGCAGGATTAATCGATACCTGCCGTGAAAACCCTACTAATACTCCATCAACTTCCCGGATAATCCTACAAACGATTTGGTTCCCCAAATGCAATATCCAGTAAATTCTAGTTATAACCGGTTGCCACCGAAGCTAGATCCGCTTCGCTTTAAAATATTTACTTTTTGCGCAGTCATTCCTTCTTCCTTTGTTTTCACAAATGATTCCTGGCCGCTTCAGTTTTTGTTTTGTTTTTCTCTCACACTTTCCATTCTTGTTTGTTTTATACAGGGTGGCCAAAAAGTCGTGGATCAAACGAAACAGGGAGACAAAGGAGGTAATTTCCAACAAAAACTCTTTCTCCAGCATGGCCATAACTTCATTTCACGCAAAGATATGAATTATTTTTGTTTTTTCCATGAAACTACAGAGATTTTGTACAATTTAATCAGTAGAAAATTAAATTGATTAAAAACAATAAAACAAAAGGTGTTGTATTATGACTCGATTATGTATCAATACTAAAAAAATTGTATTGCTGCTTTTGGTATCAAACTTAACGAGCAATGAATTTTTTTCCGTAAAGTTTGAAGCTTTACAAAAAATTACTTCTCACTTTAAGACCACCATTTGAAAAAAAAATGTATTACGGAAAAGTGAACCTGTATTAAAAAAACTTGCTGGTTTAATGCTGATTCGAATGAGGTACAACACTTTACTCTTTGATCTTTAGTTTTGGTTTTACGGTCGTTTTTTCATATCAAGGTGCAAATTTAATAAAATAGAAAATTTAAAAGAAAGTTTAGATTTTTTATAAAAACAACGATTATGCCTTACTAATTTTATTTAAATACAAATTTTTACATTAAATGCTCAAAGTTCCTACCTCTGACCATACAATCTGCACCGCCTAATAAAATTCGCACATAATCGGCGGAATGGACCTCTGTTATTTAGAATTTGTAACTTAGCAAACTCGAGCTTTTGTCGTAGTTTTTGTTCGGTGTTATTCTCTCCTTGATACACTATTTCTTTAAAATAGCCCCAAACAAAAAAGTCTATGGGATTAAGGTCGGGCGACCGGGGTGGCCATGCAATAGTTCCGCCTCGACCAATCCACCGGATGGGGAAGCGCTCGTTCAAATGTCCTCGAACTGCTCTAGCATAATGAGGCGGAGCGCCGTCTTGTTGCAGCCACATTTCTGCCACTCTATCTTCAAGAATCTCAGCTTCGTTCAGTATTTGGTTCAAATTATTTTGTAAAATATTCAAATACACAGCACCATTCAGCCTTGGTGGCATTTCATGTAGCACAAGCTGCTGGTCAATTACTCCAGCCCACATGTTTATGTCAAACAGGTGCTGAAATCTATCATTTCTGATGATATGTGGGTTCACTCTGGAGTAGTAGTGTAAATTGTGGATGTTAAAAATTCCCATTCTTCTAAAATTTGACTCATCAGTCCATAACACGTTGAAGAACTGCGGATCCTCTCCGTGTCTTCTAAGCATTTCTCTACAAAACCTCACTCTAGGTTCATAGTCAGCTGGCAGTAAAGCTTGCACCCTTTGCACGTGGTAAGCGTGATATTTTTTTTTTAATGATAAGCTGCACCGGTGATCGTGGGATCCCGAGATTTCGTGATATTTGGCGTTGGCTAATACCAGGGTCCAATCTTAACTGTCTCAGTATTTGCTCTTCATTGTCAAATCGTACTCCTGGTCTACCTGTTCTCGCAGCATGCTCCCCGGGTAAGGTTTAAAGAAATAGTGTATCAAGGAGAGAATAACACCGAACAAGAACTACGACAAAAGCTCGAGTTTGCTAAGTTACAAATTCTAAATAACAGAGGTGCATTCCGCCGATTACGTGCGAATTTTATTAGGCGGTGCAGATTGTGTATTATGGTCAGAGGTAGGAACTTTGAGCATTGAATGTAAAAAATTGTGTTTAAATAAAATTACTAAGGCATAATCGTTGTTTTTATAAAAAATCTAAATTTTCCTTTAAATTTTCTATTTTATTAAAGAACCCGGGCGAATCAATTGTTGATGAAATTATTGAGCGTCTACGTATGTCACCGTGATAGATGCCTACGAAATAATTTACTAAGATTTATCAAATCAAACTTAAGGTCTAACGAAGTCTTTAAAAAAATGCCTCATTATTATGAGCTCAATTGACTAGAATAATGATGAATGAGAAAAATAATCATGACTTACTTTTTTTCTTCCTGGATTGACTTCATGGCTTTTGGCTAAGATATACTTTTAAGGTGAACGCACACTTATCCGCGTCGAAACAATCGACCGCGCCGAAAGAATCGAATTTTAGAATAACTTGTATGAAATATTATAAAACCTAGCACACTTATCCGCGTCGAATCGTACGAATAAATGACATCATACGTATGAGAATAAAATATTTCATGCTTTTTTTTATTTTAGTATTGATAAGTGTGTGTCCACCTTTAATGTCATCTCCAACAAAAAAAAAACATGACATTTTATTTGTCAACCTGCTTAATGACATGCGCTGTACCGTCATACGGTGAAAGGCCGTAACTAACATTTTTGCCAAAACTCAGTTAAACATTGATTCGAATTCAGCAAGAAATTCTGTATAAGTCGCCCGTAGCCACCAGATACACTTAGATAGAAGGGCGTTTGGCCTCAAAAACGATGTTTTCTACGAATAGTTTGCATACTTGTTGAAATTCGCATCTTCATTTGAGGCCTTATCGGCCGTGAAAAGCCTTAAATAGAGTTATGTCCTTCCATCACATACATCATTGTATTGTGTCACGAATTGTCTTTTCATAATAGGTACATAGAATAATAATAAAGTGTGTATTGTATTGTACGTAGTATAATGGGCTGGTATCTCTTTAGAGGAAAAAACCACGCTTGTTTTCGCGCCTGAATGGGCCGAAAATGTCACACGGCGCGTATCATTCGAAAGTTCCTGAATGAAGTGAATATACATACGGGCGATGGACTGGTCGAGTCCAGATATGGACTGATATCGAACGCTTATGGGACGAGCTCAAGAGAAGGGTCCTTCAACCATAAAACGATTCAGCTGCAAAACAACCTAAGCAGCAGAAAGGGGGAAAGTAGAACCGTCGCTGTGATACCCTTCCGAGGAATCCGGTACAGCGCTGTCCAGCCAAGCAGAAGTGTGATTAGGGCGGCTTCACCTTAGTTCAGAAGATGAAGAAAAAGCCTACTTGTCGCAATCAATGCGGTACTGGACTGTCAGTATAAAATATGCTGCTGCGTCCAGAAATACCAACTACGACGTTGCTTTATGTGTCCCGACTGCATCACTCCACGAAAGTTGAGTAGGTCGTAGAGTAGGTACATGAAGATAAAGACCAGCTGGACCTTGAGGGTCGAGAAGTTGGAGTCGCGTCACAACACCAACTTCAAGTCGTTTGCGAGTTCCGACACAATTTCTCGACAAGTTTCTCAAGGAAGAGTTTTGGCCGAAGGTTGTTGTCTACCGACGTTTTCGCGGCAGGCTACGTGACACGACGCCGTCACTTCATGTGTTCATAGTTTATAAGTTATATTTTATATGTATTAGTATATTTCTAAGTTGTAATGTAATGTTGTGTATCTTATCTATGGGCCTTAAGATGCCTGAAAATGAAATGATTGATTAATAAAAGCATTGAAGGCCGCGTTAACAGACGGGTGGGACAGAATTCCTCAAGGCACCGTCAAAAACCTGATCAGATTAATGAAGAATCGAATGCAGGCTGTGATTTAGAGCTAGGGTAGGCAATAATAAGAATTGACAGAATAAATTACTTTATGGTTTTAACAGAATTGTTTTATTTTTTAAATGACTAAGCACAACACATATGTAGCCACCATCGATCACAGCAAGTTAGCACGTTTTTGACGATCCGTTGAAGAAACAGAGAAACCGCCTTGATAAAGGCGAACGTTTAGACGATTTCCGATAAGGAATAGCTCTGACAAGAGCTGTTTTTTTACGGTACGTTTTGACGATTTCTGAACAAAGAAATAAGAGTGTCAGAGCTGTGAGGCCATTCTTCAGTCTTCACTTCACACGTTGGCATCTTCATCCACGAGTCTTCAGTCGTCCGTCAACTCGATCCACCACACAACATCGCTACGTCTGCACCCGACGGCGGCCGCTCTGACACTGCGCGCGCGCGCGGGCGCCACCTCTATTTATCCCTTCGCGACCTAGGACTCCATTGCAGTCTCGCGAGCCGCCAGCGGCGCCGCGCCAAGAGCGCTAGCGCCCCCCCGCGGAATTACTACCTCAACAATGCTGTGACGTGATTGGTTAATATTCTCATACTCTTATTGGATTTTTTATTTTGTTGATGTGAATTTTTTATAATGTACGTGTTTTAATTGGTTAGAATAAGTTAGTTAGTAAGTTTCAAAATTGTATATAAGACGCGCCTTTTGGCAAATAAATCATCAAAAATCATTATCATCGACGCTCGGCCACCGTAGCGTGCAGACGTGCGCTCCGCCCCGCTCCGTCGACTCTCCGCGCCCCACCGCGCCTCCCGTCCTGTTCGTCGCAGCTTCGCCGCTTCGCCGAGCATCAAGGCCCAGTGCCTACCGTCCCGTAGTGCATCGTTAGTTTGTGTCTGATACTCGTATTAGTACACATTCTAACCGGTGTTACTCAGTGGCAAAAAAAACAGCCTCTTTCGAGGCTATATTTCCTTATCGTCCGCGTTTTTGTTGCCCCTTCAGGGAAAAGCCACGGTTTTGTGGTTCTTGACGGGAAACCTAACGGTGTTAACGAAGTCAAGAGGGTGGTGACCCAATCCTACCCGCCGGACCCCTTCAGGGCGAGGCATCCCATTGGCATCGGGAGCTAGGACCTTGGCCTTGGGGGCTTCCCTCGTCAAACCTAGTCTTCGACTTCGTTCACAGCTACACACCTAGTGTCGGTTGGGAGTGTCTACCCCTTCGCACTAGAGCCCCTTGCGGGACTAGGGCCCTGTCGCACAATAAGACTGGCGACAGGTTTACAAGCTTAGGGCACACCTTAGGTACTCACCTCACTGTTCGCACAAGTTCAGGAGAGGTCACACATCCCCGGGCGCACCTACCCGGGGACCTAGGTACTGGTATCGTTAGATAGGAATTCAGATTAGGCCCTTCAGGCAATTCTCAGACAGTCGTGTCGCTGACAAGTTTGTTTGTGTTTTTCTTCTTGCCAGTTAGCACTACGAAAAACACAAGGGTGGGTTCGTTTTTAACGGGGAACTGTCTGCCCGGGGAGCTCACGTTTTACGTGTCTCCTCGGGACTAGGTAGTTAGCTCCTAGTTAGGCTACCAAAATTAGGTTTTTAGGGTTAGGTTCCCCATGCCAAGATGGCGAAAGTACGTAATGTTTTACTGAATAGTCAGTTCGATCAGTTAATAGCACAGCTATTATGTGACGACAGCGACTACATAAAGGAGAAGTATTCCGACCTCCTTACTCCTTTTAAGGAGGATAGATTTAGGGCCCTCCTCAAGGCCGTTCGTACCCCTCCGAGGGAAACTCCGTCGCGTTCGCCCTCCCCCGCTCCGATCACTCAACCCTCCTCCTCCGATATGGAGATTGTTGAGTCCGCGCCCTCTGCCGCTGAGAGCTCCCCCGACTCCCCCTGCACCAACTCCTCGTCCTCTGAATCGGAGGACTTTCAGCTGGTGCAAAAGGGCAAGAGGAAGAAGGGAAGGAAGGCTAAGGCCAATAAGGCCAAGAAGGCGGTTACAGCCCTCAATGCGCCTCCCCTTGCTCCTCAAGCCTCCCCGTCCCCGTCAGTCCCCATCGCTCCTCAAGCTGCCCCCCAGGGCAGTCGCCCGCCTAGCCCTATGGCTACATCTCAACCGCAAGGTGCGGCTCCTGCCAGCCGCCCTGCAAGCCCCATGGCTGCCTCACAGCCAGCCCCCTCCTCAGCTGCTCCTTCTTCAAAGAAGCAGCTGAAGCCACCCGCTCTGTACATCCAGGAGAAATCCAGGTGGACAGAGATCTCCAAAATGTGTGTGGATCGCAAGATCCAATACACTAACGCCACGTCTACCCTCCAGGGTATCAAAGTTAAGACCCCCACCTCTACGGATTTCCGTAATCTGGTTAACGCGCTTCGTGGAAGGAACGTCGCCTTCCACACTTACAGCCTCCCTGAGGAGAAGCCGACCCGTGTGGTCATCAAGCGGATCCCCAAGGAGATTCCCTCCTCCGACATCCTGGATGATCTGACATCCCAGGGCATCCCTGTTTCGGCGATCCACCGCCTCCACAAGAATAGGTCCCAAGGGGGTGACGAGTACGACATGGTACTCGTAATATGTGACCCGGTTGAAGGGCACCACCCTATTTTCAAGGTCCGATCGGTGTGCTCGTTATCGGGCATCATCATCGAGAGGCCCAAAAAGCTCAAGATAGTAGGGCAGTGTCATCGCTGCCAACTCTATGGCCACAGCCAGAAGTACTGTTACGCACCGCATAGGTGTGTAAAGTGCCTCGGCGACCACGCCACGGCAGACTGCACCCGTCCCAAGGACAGGAGTCTCTGCACAGAGCCGCCTAGTTGCGTGCTATGCGGACAGTCTGGCCACCCGGCAAACTACAGGGGCTGCCCCAAAGCCCCGAAACAGTCCGCTGGCAAGTTGGCGAATCGCGCCAACCAACGTCAGCAGAGGGAAGCTCCCTCTTCCTTCAAAGTCCCGTCAAAGGTCCTCCCAGAGCGTCTCAGCCCGCAGAGGCCTTCTCCTTGGAACATGCTGAACCATCAGCAAGCGTTTCCTGCCCTCGCAAAGGGTAAACCCAACCCCCCCATGCCCGGTCTTTTGGACAACCCTGTCCCAGCGCCCACTCCTGTGGCCGCCCCTCAGGCCCCTCAGGCCCCTCCGCAAACCCGAGCTCCCGCTGCTCCTACCCGCGCTCCTGCTTCTCAGAATTCCAATCTGAATTACTTGATGAAGTTCCAACCTCTCTGCACCGCTGAGGCCGACCGCATGGTCGCTGAGCTCAAAGCTGCAACGGACCTCCAGCAGGTCGTCGACATCATTGATGCCTATCCAGTCATCAAGTCCACTCTTCGTAACCTCAACTTCGCGCCGTAATGGATATCACACCAAATCCCTCTTGCACCCAACCCCGGTCCCTTAGATTAGGTTATTTTAACGCCAATGGCATGAGAGGACAGCGCGACGAGATCGCCGCCTTCCTCCGTGACCATAACGTTGACGTTCTCCTCATCCAGGAGACGTTCCTCAAACCCAGCCACCGCGACCCCAAGATTGCCAACTACCGCATAGTTCGCAATGATAGGCTACGTTGTCACAAGGGCGGCACCCTCATTTACTTTCGCAAAGAATTGCATTGTATTCCCATCGATCCCCCTCCTTTAAAGTCCCTACTTGAGGTTTCAATCTGTCGGCTTGCTATGACCGGTCATCAACCGGTACATTTAGTTTCTGCTTATTTGGCCCCCACTAATACTTGGGAAGATCACAACCTCCTGGTTAGCGATCTCACCCTTCTTTTCGGCTTAAGTGACTCTGTAATGTTTGTGTTTTCATACTTACGTTTTTGTCTATTGTAATTCAAAATTTTATCATACGTTCTTTCCGAATAACTGCATAGCCTTTATGGGGAGGCTTTGCATGCCTTTTCCGCCTTTTAATTAGTATTATTTATAGCATTTCTGTATATTTTAGTGGTTCCAAATCTTTGTTTACTTTTGTGATGTCATAATGACAATGACAAGCCTAGTTTTTCTTTTAATTTTATTGCTGTAACTTGGAGTTGTAGGTTTTATACATTTGATGTTTGATACCTTCTTTGTTAACCATTTTATTTTTCTCTGTTCTAGAACTACCATTTCGAAATTCATAATTTCTTCATGACGGGAAGCCGAGTCGAAAAGATTCAGTCTGCATGTGGTCCTTGAGCCAGCAACAAGCTGGACATTACTCTGAAATATTTAACGTGGTCGCGCCTAAGTCTACAAAATCTTGTCCTGGCGTCGTAATGAAGTCCTGACGGCCTTGAAAACTGCTGCTGCTGCTGGAGCTACTACTATTGAGAGCCCCTGGACCATCGACTACCTTGAAAACTTACTGCTGCTACTACTGCGACTGCGACAACTGCTGCTACTTCTACTATCCCTACTTCTGAGCACCTGGACAAGGACAGCGGGTGAGCCTCTACCCTCGAACCATCGAAGATTGACGACTGCGAGTGAGCCTATCACTGCGGCGAGCGGTTTCTGCCAACTGCGAACTTCGGACCTGGACCTGGACCGTTATCACCATGCTAACGGCTTCGTATCGGCTTCCCTAACTTAGTGAATTTCTATTTCCTTGTATTATTAAACCATCATATTTTCTTTTGCCATTTTTCTTTAAACTTTACACAATGCAACCTTACATTTTCCTCCCCAGGAAAACGTAACGTTACAACTCCGTAATCATCGCGGGCGATCTCAACGCCAAACACCCGGCCTGGAACAGTAGAACGACGAACCCGAGAGGGAAAGTCCTCTACGATCTAGGCCAATCTCTTAGTTTCGACGCGGTCGCTCCTATGGAGCACACGCACTATCCTGACACTGTCAGTCATCTTCCCGACGTTCTCGATATAGCGCTGCTCAAGAATGTGAACCTTCGGTTACACATGATTGAGACGTTACACGAGCTCCACTCCGATCACCGTCCAGTGCTCATGCACTTAATTCCTCGCTCGGGTATCATTGACCCCAGCCAGCCCCTTCCCACTATTCTCACTACCGACTGGAGGAAAGTAAGCGATATGCTGAAATCCGAAACGTCACCACTTCTAGATGGTATTCCCGACCATATCGTCTCAGTCGCAGACACCGAGGCTGCAATCGACTCGTTTACAGAACACGTACAATCCGTACTGAAGGATTGTTCTCGTGAAGTACCAGCGATGAGTGATCGCCGCTGGATACTTCCCGACGATATACGTGAACTGATAACCGAGAAGAACGCGGCCATACGTGCCTACAGCTCTTGGCCCTGCGATGCGAACAAGGCTCACATGCGTTCCTTACAGCGTGCTGTAAAGAAACGCACTAGTGAGTTTCGCTCGAGTCAATGGGACAAGACGCTTAGCGAACTCGAGCCCACTCATCAAGCCTTCTGGCAGCTTCAAAGGAAGTTGCGCACCTCGGAAGAGGTCTCTTCTCCACCCCTCATACGTCCCGACAAGAGCGTCGCTTTTGACGACTCTGAAAAAGCAGAATGCCTAGCCGACAGCTTGGAATCTCAATGTTCGCCAAGCACTCTACCAGTAGACAAGCAGCACCTCGATGAGGTGGATGCAGAAGTTGAACGTAGAGCATCGCTCCCCCCTTTTGAAGATCCCGATGACCCCCTCCCCGCCATCACCCCGGAAGAGGTCAAGGATATTATAGATAAGCTAAAGCCTCGGAAAGCCCCAGGCGCCGACGGTTTCACGAATAGAGTTTTTAAAGCCCTCCCCGCTAGGCTCATAGTCCTTTTGGCTGCCATCTTCAATGGCGCCCTGAGCAATAATATTTTCCCCCAAACGTGGAAAGAGGCCACTGTTATAGGTATTCCCAAACCTGGGAAACCGAAAGCCCAGCCCTCCAGCTACAGGCCGATCAGTCTCCTGAGTGCTCTCGGCAAAATCTATGAAAGGCTTACTTATAAGCGTCTCAGAGATTATGCCGAGACAAAGGGCCTCATCCCGAAAGAACAGTTCGGCTTCAGGACCGAACATTCTTGCATACATCAAGTCCACCGCATCGTCGAACACGTTAGCGCTGGTTTCCAGCGCGGAGCGATGACGGGGGTGATGTATTTCGATATCGCGAAAGCCTTTGACAAGGTCTGGCACAACGGGCTGATATACAAGCTATACCAGCTCGGTATGCCTGACCGTCTCGTGCTCATCTTACGAGACTTTTTGTCAAACCGTACCTTCCGCTACCGTGTGGGTAAGACGTTATCTTCTCCTCATCCGATTCACGCCGGAGTCCCTCAGGGCTCCGTTATCTCTCCCCTCGCGTTCACGCTGTACACCAGCGACATTCCAAGGAACCAGAAGGTTCAAACAGCACTTTTCGCTGACGACACCGCGATTTATTACACCGGCCGTTCTCCGGATAACATCCGCCGCATTCTCCAGAAAGCTGCCGACTCGCTCGGCGCTTGGTTCCGTAAGTGGAGAATAGAAGTTAATCCCGAAAAAAGCCAGGCAGTTTTATACTATAAGGCACGCCTTAAGCGTTCGCCAGGTCCCCCCATCACTATGTTCGGTAAGCCTATCCCTTGGGAGAGGCAAGCCAAGTATCTCGGAGTTATTCTGGACGACCATCTGTCGTTCAAGGCCCACATCAAAGCAGCTCGTGACCGGGCTGCCTTTGCTATGGGCCGGCTCCACTTCATGATCACTAGGAAGAGCAAATTGTCACTCAAGTGCAAATTGCGTCTTTTCACCGCAGTCATCCGCCCCATCATGACCTATGCTTGCATAGTATTCGCGCATGCCCACCCACGTCATATCCACACGATGCAGACCTTGCAGAACCGATATCTCCGAAAGATCACCGGTGCCCCCCCTTACGTCCGTAACGATAGTCTTCACGTAGACCTCAGAATCCCCACCGTTAAGCAGTTCATGAAACGCCTTTCCAAGCGTTACTTCGACTCTGCTATTAAGCATAGGAATCCCCTAATCGCATCGGCCGCCCGGTACGACCCATCGCGTATTAGCTCCGTCCAACGTCCGCGTCACACCCTAGTCGCCCCCGACGATCCGATCACTATCCTGCAAGAGAGTAGGAAAGATACCAGTACGGTTCGCAGAGCTTACAAATACAGACCGAAAACCTACCGACCTCGCCGCAGAGGTCCGGCGCGAAATCCCCGATCAATCCCTCCCCGACCCTTGCTCGAGCCAGCCCGCGACGCTGAGCCTGTAGTATTAAATCAGTCCCTAAATAAGGACAATCAGATCCAGCCTGTCCCTTTGCTGCCCCCAGCGACGCCCTAAGCCGAGGTTCGTACCCCACAGGGGGTGCCCTTAGAGCGCTGTCGCTTAGTTTTTAGTTACTTTCGCCCTGGCTGGAGGCCTTAGATTCAAGGCATCCACAGGACATTGCCCGGTTAAGCAGAAGCCAGTCTTCTCAGACTGAACTGCGAGATGCCCTATCCAAAAAAAAAAAAAAAAAAAACAAATAAATCATGCATTCAGTAACAAGCAACGAGAGTATTCTTCACCTTCTGAACACCAAACCATCTTCCCTAAACATATCCCATTTTCTCTCTACTTTCACAGAATTGATTTTAAAAGTAAGTTTAGTATTCACCATGAAAAATAATAATAATAATAATACCAGCCTATTACTGTCCCACTGCAGGGCAAAGGCCTTTTCTCAACAGAGAAGGCACGAACATTGATCTCCACGCTTGCTCAAGACGGGTTGGCGACTTATTTATCAAAATATATCTCTAACTAACTGCCCTATAGATAGTTGACTAAGGTAATTAAATAATTAATATTCTTCTGATCATTTATTTAAGTAGGTAACTACCTAATTATGTCTCGTGTGACCATGTGAGCCATGTGGCAGACCTACGGACGTCTGTTGGACTTAATATTCTAAATACGGAGTCCTTAAACTATTCTCCCACTATCCTTATATTCTTCTAAACTTCGCGTGGCGCAGCTAGTTGTAAATAAATGCATTTATATTAATGTATTTAAAGTGAGTTAAGGTATTTTTAGATTTATTTTTCGAATAGTCTGTTGTTAACAAGATATAACCTCTAAAACTTCAAACTGTAATATCTTTAAATCCTGACTTCCTAGAAAAATATGACTGAAGACAAAACTCTTCAGGAATTCAAACTCTATACTTTTATATAATTTTCATGGGCAGACGCTAAAATAAAATATCAACAAAAATTTGTTCGAGCTTTGACCGGTGTTCTTTGCACCTTAATATGAAAAAACGACCGTAAAACCAAAACTAAAGATCAAAGAGTCAAGTGTTGTACCTCATTCGAATCAGTATTAAACCAGCAAGTTTTTTTAATACAGGGTCACTTTTCCGTTATACATTTTTTTTTCAAATGGTGGTCTTAAAGTGAGAAGTAATTTTTTGCAAAGCTTCAAACTTTACGGAAAAAAATTCATTGCTCGTTAAGTTTGATACCAAGAGCTGCAATAGTTTGTAGTATTGATACATAATCGAGTCATAATACAACACCTTTTGTTTTATTGTTTTTAATCAATTTAATTTTCTACTGATTAAATTGTAAAAAATCTCGGTAGTTTCATGGAAAAAACAAAAATAATTCATATCTTTTCGGGCAATGAAGTTATGGCCATGCTGGAGAAAGATTTTTTGTTGGAAATTACCTCCTTTGTCTCCCTGTTTCGTTTGATCCACGACTTTTTGGCCACCCTGTATTTTTCTTTTCTTTGTTCACGATTCTGAATTTGAAACTTTAGCAGCAATTTTTTTGGCTTCGGCAATGTTTAAAACAACGTTTAAAGGTAAACGTTCACATATCCGCATCGCAAGCATCGGACGCATCGCATCAAACGTATGATTTTTTCACAATGCATCCATTGTATCGGTAGCGGTCAGATTTCCCGACGCGAACTAACCAGCAATCGGATACGTATTTTTGTGGCGTACGTGCGTAATGTGTCTGTGTGATAATGGACGAAAGCGACGAAAACAATACGTAATTGCTTCTTTGCTAGCAGAAGAGAAAGAAAATTTAAAAAATCCTCAAATAGGAAACACTACTTACGCATGTATAAGCATGCACTAGCATAGACATGGTCTAGAAAACATCGCAATATGGAGAATTCCACACACTTTTTTCTGATTTGTTAAACGATGACGCCAAATTCTTCCAATATTTACACATGTCTCAAGCTAAATTAACTCGTCGCGCATCGCAAACTTGCCTCTCGGAGCAACGGCGTCGGCATTACCGATGAGCAGATTCGAGCGATTCGTACGGTGCGGATCAGTGTGACTTTCTATTCAAAGAATACTACGATACGGACCGGATCAAATGGACCGGATCATCCGGTCCATTTGAAGAGATGCGTCCGATGCTCACGATACGGACATGTGGACACTTACCTTTGAACGTGACTCTTTGAGTTGTAGAGAGAATCTCATACAGGTGTGTGATTCCGTGTAATTGAAAAAAAAACCCCAAAATAATACAAATAAAATTGCATAAAAGTGTCACGCTTTTTTTTTAAACGCCATTAATTACAACCGCAAACCGTCATCTTCATTGGGTCTGTTTACCCAATTTCAACACGTTCTTAATTAAAGAAAGATATTCTGTTCAAATAAGAATATTAATAAGCGGGCTTATTATGGTGTCCCATTATAATTATTTCCTCTCCGCTCCATTTAAAATATTAGGAAGAGGATATAGCCAACATTATTTTTCGTGTCCAAAATAAATTGAGACGATTCCAGAAAGTTTTAATTACAGTGGAGCTTGTATTTAGAAGTCCCCTTTTCTCAGTTTACGACATCGATTTGGTGTCTTGTTTTTTTAGTATATTTTTAAATGAGATCTTCTTGCCTTTTTGGTAAAACTCCATAACTTCATCATCACGTTTGGTCATAAATAAAAGGTCGATGATTCGAAACCTTAGGTATGTGATGACTCCTTATTACTTCTAGAACTAATCTCAAAGTACAATGTTACATTCAGTTCTGAAATACATAGAAAGAAACATGCCTGAAAACGCAAACGTCTTAATGCACTATGGCTATTTCTCTTAAAACGTTGAAATAAGTAGGATATTATGGAATCAGGCGTTACTTAGTGGAAATCTCTAACATCTGCACGGCTTTGCGGTCGGGAGAGCGGTACTGTTTTCTGCATCCAAGCCAGGATTTATTTGCGAAATTAAAAACAAATATTTTGCATAACACATAAGCCATGGCAAACTACAACTCTATAATAGTAATAAAAATGAAAATACGTACAGCTATCAAACGAACGAAACGAACTTACGAACAGTAAGTCGTGGGTTCGAACCCAGACAGGCGCATTACTTTGTGTAATTTATTTCATCACCGCTGCTCTCAAAACGGTGAAGGAAAACATCGTGAGGAAACCGGCATGTCCTAGAACCAAAATTTCGAAGACATGTGACATCTACCAATCCACACTGGGCCCACGTGGTAGATTATAGCCTATTCCCTCTCATTGAGAGGAGGCCGTGTCCCAGCAGTGGGAACATTATAGGCTGATGATGATGATGATGATGATGATGATGATGACAGGTATCAAACGGGTTAAAGGGTGTCAAAAATTCGTCAAAAAAACTACTAAAATCCTTAGGAATAGAAAAACGAAAAAAAAACAGAAACCACTCTAATAATTTCGTCGTCTTACCAATATTCAACAGGGCCACTAATTCACTTACCCAAAATGAACGTCCCATAACTTCCATAAAATGATAAACGAACCGGGACGAGTTCGTCCCATAACGTCATGACGAGATCGTTAGCGTCTCGTCGCGTTGGATCATAGTCATTAGTTTATCTCCAGCGTCGCATTACCGGACATATGATACAATTAGGGAGCTCTTATGAGCTACTCTGAGGATAATTAGGAATTAGTAGGTTCATGTCGTTACTTTTTAAATATGTACTTATTTTGCTACCGTATTACCCAGACCTAAGGAGCTCGATCTTTAGGTTAAGCCGTGCTTGGCTGGGTTGGTCTGTGGATGGGTGACCACCCATTACATACTAAGTTTCCTCCGTTAAGCCGTTGGTCTCGGCTATCTTTTGTAGATCTTTGACAGTCATTACAGGTAGGCAATGGCCCAAACAACCAGACAACCAGTCTTACCAAGGCGTATCGTATTACCCAGTTACTAACTGAGTTGTGGAGGTCAGATAGGCAGTCGTTCCATGTAAAATACTGGTATTCAGCTTCATCCAGTTAGACTGGAAAAAGGTTAGCCTTTTTGCAGATGAGGAGCGATATCACGTAAGTCACCTCTGCAACCTCTCTCTGCTCTCTTTAACCTAATGCAGTAAGGTGGCAGAAAGAAAGCAAGAAAGAAAGAAAAACCATAAATTAGGACAACACATAAAAAATGCCTAAATTGTGATTATAACACCAGTATACAGTAAACAATAAAAAAAAGAAAGCGCTATGGGTTGTCGTGTGCTTCATAGGGCCATAAATAATAATGTAACTAAACTTAGGGCGCGGGAGGGCGAGGAAATGGCGCCACTGTCTCGCCCCCCGCGCGCCCGCATCTGCGCCAGCGCCGCGCCACCGCCATACGCCACTTGTGTATGACCCGCGCCTTAAAGTGTAGTGAAAACCCGTGAAAGTCTAAAACAGTGGAATAATGTTACTATTTCATTTAACTTATGAATAAACTAGTTAACTGATATTATAATGCGAAAGTAAGTTTGCTTGTCAGATGTACAGAGGTACCTTTAGCACAGATTATTTAGTACCGTAAGAAAATACTGTCCCCGAAGAAAACATCAATAACGTTATTTTGATAACAAATGGCGTCACTTGTCTTTCGAATCATGACTGAATTATAAAGGGTATAAAAAACTCCTTAACGAAGCCAAAAGGCACTTGTTCTCCCCGTCATTGGGATCATTTTTATTGTTCTACACCATAACTGGGAAACTTCTACGTTAGGGAGCTACTGGGGGTCAGTTCCAATGTTTTCACATTTTTTTTTTAATAGGTACAAGTTTTTATTGTAATTTCTAATCCAAGATTTTATTGTTCATCCATATGATTTATTGACAAAGGCAACGGCAAGATTGATTTATGCTTCAATCTATACTTCATTCCTTCAAATCAGAAACTAAGCGCTCATTGTTTTATAACAACACTTAAAACCAACCTCGCCGACGCCCTTATTTACACAACATGCAATAAATAATATTATTCAACAATCAACAACCATCCCACAACACTGCAGTACCAAATACATCTGATTTCCGAAACGGGTACTCGCGTTAAAGGAGCATGCCTACTACTTCGTATCATATAATAAACATCTTGTATTAAAAACTTTACGTATCAGACAATGCCCACTAGACAGTAGACCGTTCCGATACCGATCAACACCGTCGCTCGCCATGCAAAGATCGTTTAAAGTTATTTTTTTATAAGTTTACAATTTTAAATAAGAAGGAATAAAAATGTGAAAACAACATCAAAAATTCTCTAGAAATGAATAAGTTATGTTCCACTTAAAGTTGTGGTTGCATTGAGGTAAAGTGACGTCACACACGACTTAAGGCTAACGAAATATCCAACAGAAGGTAATAAGTACGGCTGGCTATGGGCTAGCTAGCCGTCCGGCCGTCTAACGACGACGACAGGCCGTGTCGACGGCGCGTTCGTGTTCCACGCGCGCCTCAAAGAGATGTCAGCAAAAGGAGAGGGGCCCGCAAGGGCCGAAGCCTGCCGGGGTTGCGGGCCTGTTCGAAAGAGATACCGCGGCCCCGGAACGTAAAAGGCGAGGAAGGAACATGGATGGTTTTTAGTCAGTAAGAGTCTGACACTCCCTCCCGCTCCGCCCAGAGTGGGGGGGGTCATTTGATGATTTCCCATCCTTAAAAAAAAAAAAATGGTAATAAGTAGGTACTAACTCGAAACTTAAACTGCTTTTATTGCAGCACTAACGTAATACGGTGTGTGGCAACCGATACCTAGGAAGACCTAGTGCGCTCGGATTAGGATTTGCCACAATACGAGATGCGTCCGAGGAAGCGGAGAAGGTATCCGATTCCACTCGGTCCGAGCATACTCTGTATGTATATTTGTATTTTTTTATCTCTTTATTCATCTATTCCTTAGTCATTTGGAGCATTTTGATCTATATTTTAATTCAATTTAGTCAAATATAGTGTTATCAACATCATAAAACTTCTTCAGTATGGCACGCACACAGAACGGTCTAGTGGGCATTTCTTACACATTCCTATCACGATTATAGTATGATACCGTATAGTGGGCATAGTACCTTCTCAGTCCGTGTAATTTGTTGTTTCCGTGCCTAATACGTTCATAGCACTGTCATGGTATGGTACGGTGTAGTAGGCACACACCTTTTTAATTCGGTACGCAACCACGTTCGGTGAAAACGAGTCTTTATCGTTTCCATTTCGCATGATTGCTGAGGCAGAGCAAATAAAACTGCTTTCAAAATGAGGTTTGATAAAATGGATGTTATTTGAGGCGTGGGAATAGGCAGGTGGACACATGGTCTTGCATGCGATTGTGAGTAATTCTGGTGATTAGCTAGGTACCTAAAGGGTGTATAGTACCTAAAGGTTATTGTAGACCCTTAATGAAGCTGAATAGCACTTGTACTCCCCGTCTTTGCAATTATTTTTTTTATTTATTCGGGACCATTCTAGGACCTTTCAGTTACAGAGATATTGGAGATCAAAGTTCCAACTTTATCTCATCTTCATAAGGTTTAGTTCACTTTAAATATCTTCATTACCCATTTACTATTGAATGCATCCAATCATAACGATGTGTTAGATGAGTTTCATTGATTTTTACCGTAAAATGTGAATTTACCCTAAAAAAAGTCATAGATACTATTTGTTTGTAACATCCATGACTCGGAAACAAACGTCCATGCTCATCACACAAACATTTGCTGTACAACTACCGCTGCATATTTCGGGTCGTCATTTTATACTTGTGTTGCATTTTTTAATCTGAGCTTATAAAAAGATGTCATGGGCGTTTTAATCCGAGCTAGGAGCTCCAATCTTTGGTTGGTCTGTGGCTGGGTGACCACTCTTACATACCGAGTTTCCTGCTTGCCTCGAAAAGCACATTAAGTTGTTGGTCCCGGCTGTCATTTGTCCATCTTTGGCAGTCGTTACAGGTAGTCAGTGGCCCAAATAGTCTGACAACCAGTCTTACCAAGGGGTATCGTATTACCCAGTATTAACTGTGTTGTGGAGGTCAGATAGGCAGTCGCCCCATGTAAAATACTGGTATTCAGCTGCATAGGACTCGATAAGATAAATTTGACAGTTATCCTCGATAAAATGAGTTTTTGGCTCCTTATAAACTCATTTTTTCGTGAGTTACTGTCAAATTTATCTTATCGAGTCCTATCGATTCCTACGCACTTGTACTGCAGGTTAGACTGGAAGCCGACAACGTAGTTGGGAAAAGGCTAGGCAGATGTGATATGGGCGTTTCAATACGAATTTCAGTACCAAAGCTGCCGTGGCTTCAAGCTACGCCAAAATCAATCTCACATGCAAATGTGGAAATCTTACAACAAACAAAACAAGACAAAGAAATTACCTTGACCAATTCCTTTGTGGGTTGATCTTTGAATCTAATTGTTTATTTACCAAGCTCCTTGGTAGCGCAGGAATCACCGCTGTTACTCCGTGTGTAGTTTACTCGTTTACATGGCCATTGGGGCTTTGTGTTTCTACATTATTTATTTACAAACGTATACTATTTACAGGGTAAAGGATTGTAGTTGATCTCTAACTTCTAGATGCTGTGAATTATAAATCAATGTTCTTTGTACTTTCATGGAAACAATTTAGCTTATAATAGTCCGCCGTTACATAGGAAAGAAGAAAAAAGCTTGAGTTATCCGCTTTCCACTTTTAGTATTTTTCGGCAAACATAAACAGCCTGAAATTCTCCATTGAAACTGTCACCAAGATGTCTCTGGCAGAATGTACTCATACTTTTGGCCGCATATGGCCAAAAGAGACCGTCGGAACAGGATCGCGTAGGCAGCGACCGCAGCTGTGAGTGGCCTGTCACGACCACGACCACTCTGTTAAGAGTGAACGACTGAGAAGAAGAAGAATCAGCCTAAAATGTTCTCACTGCTTGGGCATAGACCTCATCTCTATGAGAGGGAATGGGCTTTTAATCCAACACGCAGGCCCAGTGCGGGTCGATAGATGTCACATGCCTTTGAATTTGTGGTTCAAGACTATGACGGTTTCTTCACGATGTTTTCCTTCGTTGCTATGAGAGCATTTGGAAATAGATTAATATATATTATAGGTATATATATTATAGGTTCGAACCTACGACTTACTGCTCGAAAGTTGGGGCTGCCACCATTGGGCCACTGCTGCTCATACTGGGCCACCGCTGTTGATACGTCACATCTCTCAAATCGTCTGTCTTCTAAAATGCAATGAGACTAAGTATTAATAGTGAATCAGGAATTCAAGCTTATACCTAGGGACCTAAATTGATGAATTGAAGTGCTAATACCGAAGGGAAATCATGGCTGAAGACTTTAAGAGCATTTCAGATTACTTAGGAATGTGTTATGTATTATCTGTAGGTACTAAGAAGGATGGACTAAAACTATTTTCCCTACCATGGAATGCGAATGGAAGTTGACTGTGATGGTATGTATGTATAATTGTACCAGTTTAGAATATTATAGTATGACTGACCTGGAAGTCTTTAAATGGACCGAAGCCAAGTTAGTCGCGCCCAGGTAAACCTGCCCAGGTGGAGATTCATTAATGATTCTGCTTTTAAGTGTAAATGTGGTGCTGTTCCACAAGCGTTAGGGTACTTAATATCATGTCCTGCGCGTCCTATTGTTTGTTCATTACAGGACCTGATGGACGCTACTGAAGGTGCCAAACTAGTCCTGCCAGGGCTGTGGGAATCCTGCTGGGGTGCGGGACCCCTGCCGGGGCTGCGGGACTCCTGCCGGGGCTGTGGGACTGTTCGAAAGATATACCGTAGCCCCGGAACATAAAAGGCGAGGATGGAATGTTCCTTCCTGATGAGTTTTTGTCAGTAAAAGTCTGACACTCCCTTACCCCTCCGCCCAGAGTGGGAGAAGTCATTTGATGATTTCCCATCCGAAAAAAAACAAAAAAAAAGGCTCCTAACTAGTGGCCCGAGTGGCCGGCTTCATTTAAATTGCCAACGACACTTTAAGAAGAAATATTTATTGTATAGCCGACCGCTTTTGTTCTAGAGGAAAATATATTTTTATTTCTCAGTCGTGGTCAAAGGCCAAGTCTGCATCAGCGCATAAGATATCACCTTACTCAAGTCATCGCCACATAAATACCCCACGAGGGTAGTAAGCAATTAAGTCGTTATAGCAGTACCAAGGGATGGCAGCACACCCTCCGAACTAATTACTACATGCAGTGACCTCAGAATAAAGAATAGACCAGAAGGCGTAAACGTATACAAGTAAATATAGAACTGATGAGGCAACATCAACCTTTAAGCTCTGAGTAATAAGGTTGAAGCGGCAGAGCGCGGTAGTACCTACTTTAGTTCTCTGTTTTTTTTTTCGGAAACTTTCTTATTTTACTTCGGTTTCGGTCTTACAGATATTTTGCATTGTGCTAGGTTCTGTACGGTTTTAAATAGTTGTAGTGATATCGTAGATTTTCACCATGATTCTCTCAATAAGCAAAAATATAAATTTATGAACTGTTTATCAGATTTGTTGTAAAAGTTGTTGTTAAAGTTACTGGACTGTGTACTTAACATTTCAAAGAAATTATGCTTTTAATACTTAGCATGTAAGTTATTGATTCATAGTTGTATATTTTACTGAGTTTACTTGTACGTTATGTAGCTTAAGATATTATAATTAGTTTTCTTTTTTTTGTCCATGTGGTGTTTACCTTTAAGTAATTGTTACACTTTGTACAGTTTAAATGCATGTTTTACCTGTGTTTGTAAATTAGTGTAAACAATTGTAGGTAGACCTAAGAAATAAAATAAAAAAATAAATAAAATAATAGTGTTAACTGAGGTGACTTTTGAGATGACGAATAATAGAGAAGTATGGGAGACGAAGACATGCTGCGCTGACTCCAAATGAATTAGAAATAAGGGCAAGAGAATGATGATTGTGTTGAATTTTAAACTTCCCAAGTTGCTAAGTCAGTCAAATTACTCAGGCAGGCACTCCTACCCTGACTGGTTTACTTTGTTTTCGGACACTCTATACGGCATGGAAAAGTGATTGTGAGCTTCTGGTTCGTTCTATACTCTGTGGTTGCAACCTCACCCGCCTGTCATGTGCGGGTAACTAAGAGATTTATCTCAGCGGAGTACGCTATACTGTGACGTGTAATAATATGTTTTACAGCAGTTAAGTATATTTCTCTGATATTACAATGGTTAAAACGAGCTTGGTTTGTATGTGAAATATTTTCTACTGTATAAGTGTATAATGCAAGACATTTCTTAATTATGACAGATAATAGGTTTACTTCGAATGTCCCTTTCTTCTTGGGGATGTAGTCATGCGCCGTGGTTCTTAAGACGCCTGCGGAGCATGCATATTTCATACAAACGTAATACCAAAATAATATGTAAAACAAACATATTCTTAAGATAGAGTGTATTTATTTCTATTAGATTACAGAATATATAGGTTCCCAAACACATATTTAGAATGGACAAGAGTTATGAGATAAATAAATTTTCTATAGAAATTTTAAATTCCTCATATCTCGTCTTTATATCTGTCATTGTCCTTTCAAAATATTTATTTGGGAACATAGATATTCTGTAATCCAATCGAAATATATATGTCACCGTAAAATTGACAAACACGTTATATTACAATATAACGTGTTTCTCTCTAGCGATATTGTAAACTCTCGAATCATTGTCAACTGAACATACGAAAGTATCTCTGCCCCCATAATCGGGACTTGGGGCACCCCCTCGTTAGGTTAGTTAGGTTCCTTTAAACCCTGCACTCGGAAACAGGGGCCCCGCGAAGCTGGGCTTCGTCGACTATGCGTTTTAGGTCAGGAATGGTACAATATCTTTTCATGAGAGTTGTGCCACTGGGCAAGGGGGACTCCCTCCTTCCATCCACACCGCGTAAGTTGACTACCATCGCATGCATATCACGAAAAATAATGCGTTTTGTTGTAAGCAGTATGTTCATTTGACAATATTTCGAGATTTTACAATATCGCTAGAGATATTACATTATAACGTATTTGACAATTTTACGGTGACATATACACTAGTTTATACACACCACCTTAAGAATATGTTTGATTTTCATTTCATTCTGGTATTACGTATGTATGAAAAGCGCATGCTCCGTCGGCCCCTTAAGGTTTTTTTTCTTGGACGTTTTACTAGCTGAAAATAAAGAGCGAATAAAGTGCGCGTTTCTCTTCAATTTTATTCCTGGCGGGGTAACGGGTACATAATCATCATCACCCCGTAAAACCTCAACTATTGAACACAAAGTTCACCTAAACGGGGAATAGCAATCCACTTCACCCCCATTCGTAGCAAAAACGTGCGAGTAATAAAGTGTATGTAAGTGCTTCGGTCCGGAGATATGCATGCGCGGGGTAAATTGTTTTCACGTGAGGGTTGAATTTATAATTCATTGCGCTAGGTTTGGGGTTGAAATGTTGAGCGGAAAGGGGGTCAGTCCGGGTGGATGATTAAAAGTATATCTTTTTGAATTAACATATTAAACTTAATTAAGATTTAATTTCGTAATCGTTTTGTCCAGTACATTTATGAGTGTAGAGGTTTAAATATTTTTTCATTACTCGTACTTGGAAAGTAGGTCTGAAGTTGCCTGAGGAGCGGGTTGAAAGTAATACTTCACAGCCCTAGGGAAAATCACTTTCAACTGACAGCTGTCACATTATAAAAAAAAAATCTAGTTCTATTTTCACATTTCTATTGGACCATGTTCCGACTTCTATACAGCCTGTAAATTACAGCGCGATGTAAAATTGAAATAACATAAAATTCAGCATTAATCAAAGATTTTTCTTTTTTAATAACTTAGTTATAATTTAGTAACAAATATTTCTTTAAAATAACAAAGATTTCGGCAAAATATTTACAATTTTTTCAGTGACGATAGTGAAAATAAAGGCTGAATAGCCGGCCACAGAAAAAAAAACAAAATAGGCGGGAAAGCGGCAATCCGATCTTCATTTTTTCGAGTGGTTTCGTGTTTTTGTTTTTATTTTCCTTATATTCGTAATGAAAAGCACAGTGTTTACCTAGGGTTTTATTTAAAGACTTATTTAGTCCCTCGAGCTATTAGCGCCCGCGCTACGATTGGCCGCCAAACCCCGTCTCGGGACTAAATAAGTTACTTTCACCCCTAGGATTTTTTGCTTGATTGTTTTTTTCAAACCAACATTTCGAAAACATGTGACATCTGCCAACCCGCACTGGGGCCGGGTGGTGGATTAAAACCCATTTATTATGAAAATCAGACCAAACGTACAGTTGGTAACTGTTAGGTTGGGAAATAAAACAAAATTATATGATAAGTGGGCAAATGATTATTCGACGAAATAATTTCAGCGAAACGTTGGTTGGCAAGTGAAAAGATTGGCAAACAATTTTGGACGAAAAGGTAAAGAAACGTGAAGCTTGCTAGATCAGTTTCTTTACAAGAACATGTGATAAGTTCTGATGGAAGTTCGTTTTAAAAACAGACTTTTTGATATAATGATATCGGAAAAATGGAAACAACAAAAATGAATAAAGTTTTTTAATATTGAAAATCACAAAGTATCACGTAAAAGACGATATATTGCACGAATATAAATAATATTCATCTTATAATAGAAGCAATACATATTTAACTGTACATTATATATTCTAATTTTGTTATATCTATAGCTGCTGAAAAATAATGGTGCCCATATACTTAACGCTCCGTCACCAAAAAACTTCGTCTTAAGCCGAACCGTAAACAAATTAACCATTTTCTTATTCTTTATTGGACACAAAAATACAAAAAATATATATATTAATTGCAATGATATAGCTTATGTACAAAGGAGAGGTCCATTTATATACATAATTAAAGACAAATAATTGCAGACTATCAAACTTAAAATTAATCGCAAGTATCACCCATAGTTTCCTTTTACAATCGTTACTTAGCCTAAGGGCCAGTTCTAACCGAGACGCGACGCGACGCTGCGTTCATATTTTAATAGAGCTACTCAAAATAAAACTTTACGAGACGAAAAGATACACATTTCATTGTGAGAATTCAGAATTCGTTGCACCGTGCAGCTTTGCACTTCGAGATGCTTCGCGGCGTCCAGCGATGCGCAACCTGAGGCCACCGAGGTTACTTGTCTCTATTGTTTGCGTCCAGACTTCGTGTAGAATTGATGCAGTTAGGTCGATTGCCCGAGTGAAAATTATAATGGTAGACTGGGATCTTGTATAATAATCGAACTTATTGCAGAAGAGGATGAAGAATACCAAACCAATAGACTGCGGGTGCACGCGGCGAATGAAGAGACGATCCGCTGCGCCACGTGGCGTCTCACTGCGCAGAAAAGCATCGTTCTACCAACGATATTACGATGCGCCTTGGGACGCGACGTTGCGAATTGCGATGCGTCTCGTGGCCTCTTTTAGTATTGTCGCGTTGCGTCTCGGTGTGAACCGTCCCTAAATTTACATCGCATGTGTGATGTGATCGAAAAATGCTAGCTATGTTCAAAGCAAATCAAATCAAAAATGTTTATTTGTTGGAATATGGTACAAAATAGATGTTACAATATTGGTTCCAGTATATCCTGCCATAACATGGTGTACAAATATTTTTTTTTAATTCAAAAACAAAGCTTATAAATTACTAACTCAGAATAAACTGGGTATGAACTCGGTAGTCAGTGATTTGCCATTTGGTGTACAATTATTATAATTACTTTAAAATGAATTATGTTAATTACCTCCAATAATAACCATTTTCAACCAAATATCATCAAACAAGAATGTCAATGATCCATATATTTTCTCCCAATGTCAACAATAAAATTGATTATAGATATATAGTATATATAGATGTCAAAAAAATAAAATAAAATAAAATATGAAGATAATTTAAATTAAAATATTTTTAAATCAATACATGAAAGTCCAAGAACCATTAATAAATTAATAAAACTATTATGAATTCGGATATACATTATGATAAATTATTTATAGATTGAAATTGTATTAAAGTAGTTGACAACCCTAACTAAGCAGTAGCATTCTAGTTCAACGAAATTACGCTGCGAGAAGATTTTTATGCACTTTTTAAAGGCTATTGGGATGAAATGGCTCGTATAAAATATGAGATCGTTACAGTTCTAGTTATCGCTAAAATGTCTACGAATATTCTTTATTACTTTTGAATATTACCTATTCTAGCGATATTGCTAGTGTTTCGAACCGCGAGTTTTATTTAAAGCTATAAAAGTGAAATGGGAGTCGGTCTTAATTTGATTAGATGGAAATGTCGACGAGAAAATACAATATGTTTTGCTGTTTAAGAAAAGCGTGGGATCTAAAATAATTATAAACAAGTTATTAAAGCCCGCTTGAACTACAAATCACGCATAAATTTAAATAAACTAACATAAACTATAAACTTAAAAAATGGCGTCAAAAAACTCCTCCTCAACGCTGTCATCTGGTAAAGTCCCCAGGAGATTGGCGGCATTATATAATTATGCGTATTGTATAATTACATCGTGAGAAAACTATACATGACTGAGATATTTCTCGTCGGCATCTAAAGCCAAGTCATAGGCCCATTAGCTGCATAAAAACTCTGACAGTACAAATCACTAAGACGTAGACATAAAGGGATAACGCTACACGAACTAAAAAAAAAAAGTATCTGTCAATCATTTTAAGTTGACACAATGATTATTCTAAACGTAAATGGACACAAGAGTTATTTAAAGTTATGTAAACTCGAAGCATAAAAATTCTACGATAAAATAAAATAAATAAAATATTAAACCACACAGCTCTTACAAAATTCTCTAGGCGTCTAATTTATTTTCTATCTACCATACAAACAGTCGTATACTTTATTCATATAATATAATAATTTTAACACCAAATAAATACTTTTTCTATAATTATATAGTTACTATAAATATTATAGACAGGGAAAAATAAAAATCACCAATGCAAATTGCTCTGAGCTCGAAGGAAGAGAGCTTTTATGCAAAATGACGTAGAAAAGTGCGTTTGGGGATCTATGTTTTACGAAGAGAGTTCCATTTAAATTTGGGAAAATATTGGGAATAAATAACTTTTCGTAATGCCTAAATAACCTTCTGCAATATAAACTGACCATTTTCTGGCCACGACTTCGTTCGCGTAACTTTCCCGCTTGCAACATTTCTTATTGCTGCTCGCTCCTATTGGTCATAGCGTGATTTTATATAGCCTATGGACTATCCAACGAAAGAATATTTTTTCAATTCGAGCTGGTAGTTCAAACAAACAAACAGACTCTTCTGCTTCATAATATTAGTAAGTATAGATTGGTAGTGAAGGCTTCTAATAGTTTTATCTGTATAATATCCCGCACGAAACAAATATGTGTATAAACTACCAGGAGTTGTTCCGGGTGTGGGTGTTTGTGTATGTGAGTTCAAATGTTTGTAAATGCATTCACGATGCAAGATAAATTCCTAGTGTGAGCCAACGTTTTTAAAAGAAAGCAAAGAACTATCTAGACTTTTATAACTAGGGGTTAATTACTTACTCTTAACTTCGGAATTAGCATTAGAAAGTGCGAGACATCGGTAAGTGGTTTCATTTTCACTTTTTTTCGTCTTTTTTAAGTTGACTGTCAAACTTTTGAAGTTGCTCAGGCTACGGTTATGGAGACATGGATTTATTAAGTAAGTACGCGCCACGAAGAGCTATAATTTATGTAAACAAAGAATTTTTACAAAGATACGTAGCGACAATTCAATCAACAAAAAATACTCCCAAATGCAACCAACACAAATTATCATACGTGTAATACGAAACTAACGAGCAATGCCACTTGGTCGGGTTATATTTTGCCGATGTGAAGCACTGTCGTTTAATGTTTTGTGGTACTGGAACGCATCTGACATCATGGAACGTAAACATTTAGGCCGCCATTTTAAATTAGATCACGCTGTAGCTGTAATTTTGATTTTGATCCAAAGGTTGCGAACCCAACTGTGTTTGCAAAATTTATAGCTTCTAGTGGAGACTATAGTCAAGTTATCAGGAAATTGCTATCATCAGTTTGGGTCTTCGTTCAATTTCAAGCTTTTAGTTTGTAGGTATCGTTGAACTGAAGGAAAATGAATAATTAGTGAGTATTCTATCAAATATTCTTATCTTCACACACGCCTGGCTCTGGTGGGATTGTCAGGCTGTTCGTCACGTGTTTCATAGGTTCAGCGTGCTCCTGTAAATGAAAATCAATTAGCTATTAGAAAACTATATCGTTGCGGGATAAAACAGTGAAATTCATTCTCTAGGACTTCGTCGAGTTTATTGTCTCGGCGCTTTTCTGGTGGTCGCCACTGTTGATTCTGCTGCACAGGAGTTCCAGTGGTTTGGGAATATACCTAAAGGGAGTAAAACACCTCTTCACGAAGCCGAAATACACTTGTTCTCCCCATCATTGCGATAATTTTTTTGTTCTACACCAAACCTGGGAACCTTCTAGTTACGGAGATATGGGGGATCAAAATTACAACTTTTTGACAAGTTTTTTTTAAAATACCCATGGGGATTTTTTTGTAATATCTTGACTTTGAACACCTCCAAGACCCCCGTAAAATTCAATTCATCCATCAGCACAATGTTTCAAGTGCGTCACATTGAGTTCTACCATAAAAGTTGATTTATAAATAACTTCAAAAAAAAAAAAATTTTGCGTAAAGTAGTTTGATGTACAGAATGCTTGGTTAACGGCTTTGTGATGAGATGGTTTACAGCCTGTATAGTGTGGCGGACTTGTCCCAAAAAAGAAAGTTGGACACACTGATATAGAACTCGTTCTCGTTTTCAGAAAGTGGTTCTCAGTATTATCTTCCATCCTTAAAGAAAGAAACAATGTTTATTTGGCACATGTCACAAAAATGTAAAATGAAATAAAAAAAAATATAATATTGTATGTCTTACGACAAATAGGCTCAGTTCAACAACCTGCCGGGTGACAAATGACTCACGCTGGTTATCAACTAGACCTGAGTCAGTGATGAGATGGACGGACTTATCACATGTAAAGTCAGTCAAACGCTTTAAAGCTTTTCTGGTGCAGCTAGTTAAATAATAGCTCATTATGATACTAACATGTTCTGTGTCAAGCCTTTCCTGCACGTTCTTTATAACTTTCTGCACCCTCTTCTGTGCTGACGCTGCTCTGGCTTGAAGTATCTGTAATGTGTACAATGTACCTTTCATTATAAGAGTCTAACAGAGTATGGCACTCATAGCTTAGTGGTGTGAAAGTCGGACTGCCAAATCATAGTTTTCATGTTCGTACCCAAGGCGCATACATCTGCGAATAATTATCACTTGCTTCGGTGAAGGAAACCAGCATACCTGAGAGATATTTCTCAGGTACGCCTGTGCTCCAGGAGTGCACAGGCGTTACCAAGATTCGCGAGGAGACCCTGAGAACGCCAGGATCACTTGCAGATATCCTGAGGAGACCGGGAAGTTTAATCTGCTTCTGGATCCGGTGGGCTGGTTGGAGTAATCGGCCACCATGGCTCACGCACAATGGTCCACTTCAAGGACTTAGTGCGGAAACCTAAACCCCCATGATAGATGATAGATAGAAGAGAGATATTTCTCGACAGCATGTAAAACCATGTCAGAGACCCTCGGGCTGCATAAAAACTGTGACACCAGGATAAACGCTAACATACAATAATGACAGGGTTAGGGTGTTAGGTATTTAGGATTCCAATTAATTTTACATTGAGGTTATTCCAATGCAATTGCTTTTTCGAATAAATGCGAATGTAATATGATAGACGGTTGCTGGAGTGTCACGTACTTCCTTCCACATCAGTATACTCAAGAAAATATGCCATCTAACAAGGGTACTCACCGATTGTCTTCGCTGCTCAGCTTCAGCCAGTTTCTCCTCAATGTCCGGCAGACTAATCTCGGGCTGAACTGGCTGCAGTAGTCTTTGCAAGTGAGGGGGAGGGGTGGAGGGGCGCTTTGTGCCGTCGAACTCTTCCACTGGTATTTCGAAAGCTACTGCTGGGAAAGAAGTATTTAAAAGTTAGCTTAAAACACTTTTATATTCGAAGATAAAATTTACACTGTACTATACAGGGTGTATTTCACCTCATCACAAAGCCGTTAACCAAGCATTCTGTATATCAAACTTAGTAACTTTCCGTAAAAAATATTGCTGGGAAACAACTTTTTTTTTTGAGGTTATAAATCATGTTTTGTGGTATAACTCAATGTAACGCACTCAAAACATTGTGCGAATGGATGGATTGAATAGTACGGAGGTCGTAGAGATAGTTAAAGTAAAAATCATGCAATAAAAAGTGGTATTTAAAAAAAAACTTGTAATAATCTTGCAACTTTGACCCCCTATATCTCCGTAACTAGGAGGTTCCCAGGTATAGTGTAGAACAAAAAAATGATCAGAATGACGAGCAGAACAAGTGGCTTTCGTATTCGTTAAGAGGTGTTTTACACCCTTTATACGCTCTGCAACCGTTTTGATACTATTGTATACTATGTACATATTTTTATATAGATTTGTAGTTTATACACCGTGTACTATTCATCATTATGAACAACTTTTATTAGGGGATCAAACCTTAAACCGTCAGAAAAAAAATTGCTGTCCTCTAAAGGGTGTAAAACAGCTCTTTACTCTTCAGCCGAAAGGCACTTGTTCTCCCATCATTGCGATCATTTTTTTGTTTTACACTATACCTGGGAACCTTCTAGTTACGGAGATTTGGGGGATCAAAGTTACAACTTTTTGACAAGTTTTTTTTTTGTAAGATTTTAAATTTTAACATCTCAACGACCCTCGTACTATTCATTCCATCCATTAGTACAATGTTTGAAGTGCGTTACATTGAGTTCTACCACAAAAAATGATTTATAACCTCAAAATAAAAAGTTGTTTCCCAGCAATATTTTCTGCGTAAAGTTACTTAGTTTTATGTACAGAATGCTTGGTTAACGGCTTTGTGATGAGGTGATTTATACCCGGTATAACTCGTCAAAATGTTAGAACAGTATATTTTTTCTCGCTATATAGGTGTTGGTCCCATTGTAAAAGTTATTTACAGAGTACAATGATCGGTCGAAGTTTATGGATATCGTGCGGAAACACGGTGAATATGTCTCCGTAAAATTGTCAAACACGTTAGATAGTAAAATAACTAGAGAGATTGTAAACTCTCGAAATATTGTCAATTTTACGGTGACATATAAACTACAACTCAAAATAATTATATGTACATAAGTACATAGTATACAATAGAATCAAAACGGTTACAGAGCGTCAAAAACTTCGTCCACATAGCTGTCAACAGAAGGCCAAAACATAAACTCGCCCTCTGGTCACGTGAAGAGTTGACCAACAGCTTGGTGATTTCTCGAAAAACTAAGTAGTAGCTAAAAATAAATGACTAATAAGTTCGAAATCTCTGCACAACCCTTGATGATGATACAGACGTGATGAGTTCAGTAAAGTTAGAGGTACAATTTGTGGGACTATAGACGAATTAAACAACGCCGTGTGGCCTCGTAGGCTTAACGATAAGACAAATCATTCCCTCTATCGCCAAACAAATGAAATCTGTTGACACTAGTTTAATTACATGATTATTAAATCGGGCAGGTTCTGGTTCCGCAAATAAGAATACGATATTTAAAAGTCTCTCATTTTCGGGACTTATTTGTTTGTAGCAAATACAATACAATCAAGAAGTTCTTTGGATAGGTTAAAAAGACTTTGGTTCAGCAAATTGTACCAATCAAAAAGCACGATGTGCTAAGTAGCTTCAAAAATATTGCAATCCAAAAAAAAAACTATTGATCTCTTAAAGTAATTACGGGATAATATCCGTGATTTTCTGTCGATTCTATGAGCTACATGAGACAGAAAATCACGCATATTATCCCTAAAACAGTGCAAGACCATGATATTGAAAAGTTATCAGAATATTGACTTTTTATATTGAATATTTGCCGGAATATTGACTATTGATATTGAATATTTGTCAGAATATTGACTAATGAACATTTGTCAGAATATTGACTATTGATATTGAATATTTGTCAGAATATTGACTATTAATATTGAATATTTGTCAGAATATTGACTACTGATATTGAATATTTGCCAGAATATTGCCTGGCCACAGAGGCACGCCACAGTCTCAACTCTGTCCTCTATTGCCTTCTACTTACGTGGTTTCGGTATGACTGGTGTATCTGGCAGCACCACAGTCGGCAAGTCATCAGGATCATCATCATGATGTCCCTTCACTCCAGCGCCGTTGGATGTCTTCACAGCACCATTGCCATTCTCCTCGGCCACAGGAACCGCTGTGGTTGAGGACCCGCAACCCATTTTGAGCTTTTTTGTTTGAGCTGTAAGGTTTAATGTTCTATTTAAGTGTTTGAATATATTGAGGTGGTGACTGAGAAGTTGTGTGGTAATCGGTTGTCTTGTCATGGGCATGTGATGAGAAATATTTCGTGAAGTAAGTTTTGTGCATTAATGTTTCGCTATAAGAGAGAGGAAGATCTGAACCTGGGATGTAACGGATGTGATGATATCGGAACCGGAATCGGAATCGGAGGTTTTGGATTTGATATATCGGAATCGGAACAGGAATCGGAATTGGAACAACTCGGAATCGGACTCGGAACCGGAATCATCGTCGGCACATCATGCTACGATTATTAGGAGCGTAGCAGGAATGAAAAATGTTGCTGTTTTTTCCAATCTTTTTTCTCTCTTATGTGACGCAGACGAAGTTGCGTGGGTTAGCTAATAATACATACATTGATTATCAGTCTTTTTAATTTCGAATATAGACAATAGAACGCCTGACGAGGCATTGAAAAAAAACAATCATTATTAATAAAATAATTATGTATTGTATGTACTTGTTAGTATGCTGGTAATTTAAATCGACAGAAAGCACGTTACGAGGGGCTAACTCCGTGGGACAAGTATTTAAATACGAGTTGACCGCGGCCGTATGCCGCCGCCTGCCGCAAGGCATCGACCTCGGATTACCTCCGATTCAAAAGTTTCGGAACAGGTATCGGAATCGGAGGTTCAAAATCAATCGGAAGTTCCGACTAATCGGAATCGGAATCGGAGCTCCGTAACATCCCTGATCTAAAAATCGATGAATGGACTGTATGTAGGATGATGTGGCTAAAAAGGAGGTGTCTGATGAGGTGACGAGTAAAAGAAAAATCAATAAATAAATAAATATCGCTGGACATTACACACAGCGCCATCTAGTGCCACACTAAGCAGGGCTTGTGTCGTGGACACCAGACAGTTGATAAACTACATATATATACTTTTTGTTTGTAAATACATACTTATTTTACATATAAACATCCATGACTCGGAAACAAATGTCCATGCTCATCATACAAACATTTGCTTCTACCGGGATTCGAACCCAGGACCCTAAGAACGTAAGGCAGCCACACTACCGCTGCGCCATTCGGGTCGTCGTGTATGGAAGACGAAGACATGCTGCTCCGACCCAGAATAATTTGGGATTAGGGCAGGATGTTGATAATGGTAGACTTGGCATTTTACTAATACTAAGTAGTATTATGCCTATTTCTAATGGTGACTGCCGTCATCACTGTAACAACTGATGTAATTATTTTTCAATTTTCTAATATTCCATTTTCTGAACCAATGATCATCAACATTTATAACTCACAGCTAGGACATAGGACCCTGTATGTGAGCGGCAGTGAGCTATAATCCACCATGTCACATTTAAAAAACTAGACTAGTAATACAATAAATAGTATATTTTATAACGAGGGACTAAACAAAGCCATTATATACCCGAGGTGGTTTGACTCCCGAGCTTGCGAGGGAGGCAATGAAAGCGAGGGTATATTAAATTGGCGTTTAGTCTCGAGGTGCAAACTGTACTTTTCACTTCGAGTGCGAGAAAAATAGTCATTTAAAACCGAACATATCAAATTTACACTCGACAAAAATTCTGAACTGAGCGGTCAGTTTTTCTTCTATCAGGTCAGTCACAGATTAACAATTTAAAACACAACACAAACTCTCAACATTTTCGCAATGAAGATGATCCACACTCCACAGATAATTAATACCTACATTACTGCAGCGGCTAGCAACAGAGGCATTGCACATACTTTTCAAAATCAACGATGCACCCCAACCACCATAAATTTTTCTCGCGTTGTAGAGTTCATTTGTTTTTTTTTTTCAATAAACCGCTTTCTATTTGCAAGCCAATTCGAAATTTAAATAAAACCTTTGATAAGTTAATCTTTTGTGACCATGTTTCAGAGTAAAAGAACGTTCCATTTTTAAATTACTTTTTACTCCCTAGGGAATAAACGGCCACTTTAATCCCGCTTTATAGGGCTATAATGGCGTACTTTTAGAGCATGATGAGTGAAAAAAGATTTACCTACCTATTTCACAAGCTGTCAAAAGGCTGTCAAACACATTGACTATTCTACATCCTGTCAAGCTGAACTAAAATCTCGTCCATCGACCTTTCCACATACTAAATAATTGTTACCCAAAAGGCCACCTAATAACCTCATTGCCATTTAAATCGATTCCATTAACCTACTACAGTAATCAAATTAGATTCCCCTCCCCCCCACTTGGCCTTTCAAGGGGTTTTTGATCAACGCCACACTGTCTGGCTTGGTAAAAGGTGGCCATTTATCATTTAAAAAGGCCGCGGCTACTTAAAAGATACGGTTAAGACGCGAAGGAGGTTGATGCAAAAGGTTTGAAGTGATATAGCTTAAAGCGCTACGGCGTAGCGAGTGCTACGATCGCGTAGACTTCGTAGCTAATGAAGGTTCATGAAAGTTATGGTTTTGAGACTGTGGTATCTACTTGTGGTGGTTCAAACTTCGTTTGAAATACTGTTAGAATAAAGTTCTAATCAGCTTGCACTACAAAGTGGTTGTTACGTCAGTCACAGCGCGGGCCGAATAGTGCGAAATGAGTGGTTTTTGTTAAATTGTAGCCTAATAAATATTATTTGACAATTCAATTGTACACTTTGTGAAGAAAATAGCGACATATATTTATATGTAAAAAAAAACTAAAACATAAGTAATGCCGTTTAGGAGTAGTTACGAAATTTCAAAGACAAAATGCTTTACTTTTAACATTTTTTCGTAAAGTAATAAAGTAAGAAAAATACTTTAAGCTCCAATTTGTATTTCCAATTATACAAATTAGAGCAGTGATTCCCAAAGTGGTCCAGGTGGACCCCCAAGGGTCTACGGGAGACCCATCGGGGGTCTACATTGGCTTGAAGAAAATGTGGGGGTTCACAAGCTGCAAGTGGAGGTCCACGAAATTTTACCTGGGTTCAATGCCAAAGAACAAAAATGTTGGCTTAACTTGATCAATGTAGCCAGATATTAAACTAGGTACTAGAAAAAGTAATAAAGATCAAATGTTCCGGTGATGACAGGTTGTATTTCGGTGAAAATGGTCGTGTTAAGTCATAAAAAAACCATTTCGAAGCCAGAAGATTACAATTTTCGGATTTTTGCCAAAAAAATATCTTGGGAACAACGATCCTCATGCAATCCTAACAGATAATGCCAAAAAAATATATTGCAAATGTCTTGCTTTTCTTTTTTAGTTCACGGGCTTGAAAGAAAATGCTACAGGGGGTCCACCGACACCAAAACAAATTCAAAGTGGTCTACCAGGAAAAAATGTTTGAGAACCTCTGAATTAGAGCTTAAAGTCCAATAAGCAACATATATTGTACTGTACACTGACTGAGTTCACAAGGGCCACGTACTGTATAGTTTGTAAGGTATAATAAGGAAAATCTTTTAAGCATATATTTAAGTTACTTTGTCGCATTAGATTTATAATCTGTAATGACAAAGAAAACATGTGAAAATAAATAAATAAATCAATATTTTTTTTTTTGCACATTTATATTCATTCATCAAAGAGGAGCTTACATGGAAAAAACCTCTAGTTGGCAGATACCACCCCCTTTTTTTTTTTTTTTTTTTAAGGATGGGAAATCATCAAATGACCCCCCCCCACTCTGGGCGGAGCGGGAGGGAGTGTCAGACTCTTACTGACTAAAAACCACCCATGTTCCTTCCTAGCCTTTTACGTTCCGGGGCCGCGGTATCTCTTTCGAACAGGCCCGCAACCCCGGCAGGCTTCAGCCCTTGCGGGCCCCTCTCTTTTTGCTGACATCTCTTTGAGATACCACCCCCTTAAATCTTGTTTACTTATTGATTTTGTTGCTAAACAACACACACGCCTTTCTGTGATTAATAATATCATATTATGATACTGGTGACAGTGATCTTACTATTTTTCATATTATTTTTTAATGTTTATTTTTTATGTCCTTTTGTTATTCTTATTCTTTATTGCACACAATAAAAACAACAAATATACATAATACTTGCAATAATATAGCTTATGTACAAAGGCGAGCTTAACCCAGAGTTGGGTTTTCTTACAGCAAACCTAATTTTGAAAGCGAGATTTGCAAAAGAGGATATACTTACGTATGTGCATTTACATTACATTCTAGATTAAACTTAAAAAAAAAAAAACTACATTCATACAATAAAATATACGTAATACATACAGCTTAGATATATATAATATATTATACATACCTATAATATCCGATATTTATATACATACATATTGATCATGTTGTTGTTATTAAATGTAAATTGGTTATATGAAAGAAGGAGAAGCTCATAGCTAAATACAACCACTCGGGTCGAGCCAAGCTTGCCTAGGTTGGTCTGTGGATGGGTGACCACCCATTACATACCGAGTTTCCTCCGCGCATCAAAAAACACGATAAGCAGTTGGTCCCGGCTGTCATTCGTGCCAGTGCACAGTAGCTCAAAAACTCAGACAACCAGTCTTACCAAGGTGTATAGTATTACCCGTTACTAACTGGGTTGTGGAGGTCAGATAGTAAACAATTAGACAAGCAGTAGACAATTTCTAGTTGAATATTGACACTAATAGTTATTAAACATTGACTGTAGCTCCTATTGTGACATTTTGATTATTTTGATTATTTTGTTTTTATTGTTGTTTTATCATAATTCTATAAATTTTGACATATTTCCCTACCAAATAATTCGTGTATACCTCTCGCATGATTAATATTTTTTTATTTAGCATGCAAACATATATTTGTACGCCTCTTGGCATAACATAGTGACCTCTCTTTAATTTAAGAACTGTATTCACTACCTATGTTACACAAATAAAATTGATTTTGATTTTGATTTTGATTTTGATTTTGATTTTGATTTTGATTTTGATTTTGATTTTGATATTGATTTTGATTTTGATTTTGATTTTGATTTTGATTTTGATTTTGATTTTGATTTTGATTTTGATTTTGATTTTGATTTTGATTTTGATTTTGATTTTGATTTTGATTTTGATTTTGATTTTGATTTTGATTTTGATTTTGATTTTGATTTTGATTTTGATTTTGATTTTGATTTTGATTTTGATTTTGATTTTGATTTTGATTTTGATTTTGATTTTGATTTTGATTTTGATTTTGATTTTGATTTTGATTTTGATAGGCAGTCACGCTATACAAAAACTGGTATTCAGCTCCATCCGGTTAGTCTTAAAGCCGACCCTAACATAGTTGGGAATAGTCTAGGCAGATGTGAAGCGGTATCACGTAAGTCGCCTCTGTTTCGATCACTCTTTATTCTAATGCCACGGTGGCGGAAAGCGCTATGGCTAGGCAGATGGTGGTATGTGTGAATGTTGAAGGAAATTACCAATAGGTACGACTTTTAATTTAATTAGGTGTCGATTTATTTCTCAATGTTTGAGTGCTCCTTTTCCTATCTTCCTACTCAGTGGCTGAGGTCGAAACACTAATCCGATTTGAAGCTTGGAATTAAATGCGCTCTCATTAGTTTTGCGTAAACCATTTGTTTTTGGATTGAAGTTATTTTCTCAGTGATTGTGACGGAGTAACGTAATCTTGTGGATTGATTATAATTATCATTGAACGAATACTGAATAGGAAGGGAATTATACTGTCCCAAAGAAGAGCTTCATCGAAGTTAATTCGTCACGGAATATTCAAATTATTTTAATATCTTTCGCATTCCTTGATCTCGCCCACTTTTCTTGAACAAATCCTTTGTAGACCTTTGATGTAAAAGGAAAAAGAGATTATATATATTTTTTTCTTATTTGTAATGGCGTAAACCAATTACAATGGAGGAACAATTACATAAATGATGGATGAATTCCGTAAATGACTGTTTTTACAAAGCTTTGTTTTCTGAAACAACGAAAAAAATATTAGGTATTTCTTTAGTGGCCCGGCGGAATTTGAAATCCCCATAGAGCGAAGTTTTTTTTTAATGAAAATATAGATACAGTTTGGGTTTGTACGCGGGCCTGTGGACGGTTAGCTATGGGCTAGCTAGCCGTCCGTCCGTCTAATGACGACAGGCCGTGTCGACGGCGCGTTCGTGTTCCACGCACGCCTCAAAGAGATGTCAGCATAAACGGAGGGGCCCGCAAGGGCCGAAGCCTGCCGGGGCTGCGAGACTGTTCGAAAGAGATACCGCGGCCCCGGAACGTAAAGGGCGAGGAAGGAACATGGACGGGTTTTAGTCAGTAAAAGACTGACACTCCCGCCCGCTCCGCCCAGAGTGGGAGAAGTCATTTGATGATCTTTCATCCGAAAAACAAAAGGTTGGATTTGTACGCAATTAGAGCAATTAGATATTAAAGTAGCTTTAGATTTTGCCTTGACTGCAAATGAGAAAGGATGAATACGTACTACATAAGATAAAGTGGTCCTTGCGCAATCCCCCTAATATTAGGCATGCAAATATTATAAGTAGTGCGAAGATTATAATTATTACTAAATTGAATTATGTTTGTGGTTACCATAAACTGTTGGATATGAGAATTGTATCTGCCCAGCCCTCTCCCTCTTGTTCATTTTGTCTTTGACTGTGCTTTGTGTTAGCGATTTAACAATCCTATAAAGGGTGTAAAAGACCTCTAAACGAATACGAAAGTCACTTGTTCTACTCGTCATTCTGATCATTTTTTTGTTCTACACTATACCTGGGACCCTTCGAGTTACGGAGATATTGGGGGTCAAAGTTGCAAGATTTTGACAAGCTTTTTTTTAAATACCACTTTTTATCGCATGATTTTTACTTTAAATATCTCTACGACCCTCGTACTATTCAATCCATCCACCCGCACAATGTTTTTAGTGTGTTACATTGAATTATACCACAAAACATGATTTATATCCTCAATATTTTTTGCGTAAAGTTACTTAGTTTGATATACGGAATGCTTGGTTAACGGCTTTGTGAAGAGGTGAAATACACCCTGTATTAATTAATTATAGTGTTTAATTTCATTATATAACAGTTGGCGACGAAGATGGGATTGCAAACTCACCCAGTGTCCAGACAATTTCTAAGTGAATCTCACATGAACAACCACACAATCGCACTACCATCTACAGTATGTTGCATACTGAAATCAGCACGACCATTGCAGGAATCAATCGCTCCATCCACCAATCAGAGTGGCACTACATCACGTCATGCCAATTCATGCACCAATCAAACAGCCCCATACTCGTGGTATAGCTTTTCAAGGCATGATGCTTCATTCCCACAATTATGAATCAGGTGACATTGACTACTGCCTGTGGGCATTTCATTCTTTCCATTAAACCTATTGATTTATTGGAACATCAAAGGTCAAATTAAGGCATTTAAGTGGGTATTAAGTTAATGATGCGTGACTGAAACAGAAGGCCTAAACCACAGGCAAACAAAATGACCAAATGAATAAGGCAAAATGTTATTGAACGGGCTACCATTATCGGCCTAGCCTTTTCCCAAGTATGTTGGGCTTACCAGATGCAGCAGAATAGCAGTATTTTAAATGGAGCCACTGCTTATAGCTAACAACCACGACCCAGTTAGAACTGGGTAATACGATACCCCTTGGTAAACTGGTTGTCTTTACTTCCAAGCCACTGATTGCTAAACGACTGTCAAAGATCTACAATTACAGACAAGACCAACGGCTTACTTGCTTTCCGAGGCACGGGCATACACATGAGACAGAATGAGAAAAGTGCTTTTAAAGCGACTCACTTGTCACGGCTCTCAAGGCTGGGAGTTTAACATAATCTCCCCTATAAGTGGAGCTTCGTTCACTCAAACAGGTAACAATATGGAAGATAATAACTTGTACGAGTAAATATAAGTGGAAATACTAGTCCTGAAACTTCAAATAATATGCGTATGCCTATGCCTTTCATGGCGGCACTTGCAATGAGATACAAGCCCGAAAAGGGTCCCATGTTATTTTAAGCTATGCAAATTCACCTCGATGTTTTATTGAAAGTCTAGTAACCCCAAAAAGTGAAAAAAAAAACATTAATTTTAACCCATTCGTTAAGTGAAAAAAAAACAAAATAAATCAATATGGCGCGCGTTAACGGATGCTTAGCAATTTTTCAATCTGGTAACACCGTTGCTCCGGTGTTGCTATTTACCCCAATCGCGACTGGGATAGGGGAAATGCGATGGATTGCCGGCAATATTTCCTGATTATATTCCGCTGGGTTGTTGCCTCGAGGCACAAATGGCTGTATGGCCTCGTTACGTGCGCATTTAAAAAATTGAAGAGGATTTTTAAACTCAATCTGTGGCCGATCTGTGTTTCACTTTTTTTTCATTTGAATTTGGTTGGCTTTTACGTTTTGAAGTGGGCAGTAGTATTCGAGATTCGTTTAATTGCTCACATGCTACAATTAAAAAAAAACCATAGGTGTCGATCTTTCATAAGATTCACATGAAAATGTTTTTCAAAACTTTAAAATTTGTCGGCGTTTTAAAATGTTAAATGATATTTATTTCCGTAGAGGTCGGTCTTTTATATCATGTGTACCCTGAGAAGAAACAAGGAAAAGCAAATTTATTACGTCCATGATGTTAATTTGACGAAACAGAACCTCAGAAGTTAAGAGTACCAAAAGTGCCTTTCTTTACTTTTAATTATCACTATTAGCTTAGCCTCTCCAAACCATGTTTTGTGTTCCAGTCTAACCGGGTGCAGCTGAACACCAGTATTTTATATGGAGCGACTGCCTATCTGACCTCCACAACCCAGTTACTGTAATACGAAACCCCTTGTTAAGATTGACACGTTTTATAATGCCATTAATCCCGCACATCTGTATTGTTAAAAATATAACTCTTTACGTTAAAAGATTGTGTCGACTAGCCCGCATAGGGCTGCTTAGTGCAACCACCAGCCATATTGAAAAAAAAAAACAAAAACAATATATAAAACTTTTACTTGCTATCTTTCTTTATATTTGGTCACAGAAAGAGGGTCTCTTTGGCCATGGTTTAAAGGTTGGAAACTACATTTTTAGTGATAGTATTTTTTACACTTTAGCAAGAGAAACTGCTAAAATATTTAGTTACTCGTCCCGTTTGTCCGTCCCAAAGGAAATGACAGAGTGATATAGCGTATGAAATAGTATAAAAGCTTTTCAGATTAGAACTTACGTACAGTTTAAAATATGTATGCCTCTTGGGACGTAGCTAGGACTAGATTGCGTTATTCATGATGATAATCAGTACCTGCGAAGCACTTAAGACTTAAGTAAATACTTACTTTAAGTATCAAAGTTACTCGTCAAGTTCCACTGAAGTCAAGGTTGCTTTTGCTATGAAAATTTCAACAATAACACACAATAAGCTACGTTTGCTTTAATAACATAAAATATAGGTATGTCACTATTCTATTTTCACTACACTTTGATTACGATGTACTATCCTAATTATTATCTAAATTTCGGTGTACGTCGACCGGGACTCGAACGGGCGACCCGTGCGACCGCGACCGCATCGTCGACACTACTATCAGACACGATTAATACAAATTTTATTCTCACTACTACACTTTTTCCAACATACGTAGTTAGATACTACGACTGAAAGGTCTTGAAACTTTGGGGTTGATACAATTTATATTTTTTACTGAACTTAGAAAAACTATAGAACCACATAGGTAACTGAGGTGTTACCTAAGTGTTATGCAGAACGATGAAGTTAATTAAAAGCTTTTCTTAGAGTTATTTAACAATTTAATGAATTCTGCTTCTAACAAACCAAAATTGTTTGGCTGAAAATATCGTACTTCCTAGTTTTACGCAACGCATTTTATGATAAAATTTGAAAAATAAGCACGTACTAGTTTTATTCCCAAAGCTTACTAAGTTTAGGCAATTATACAAAGAAACCAAAATTGTACAAATACTCAATTAAATCACAGTAACAAGCCAACATTATGTGTGTCAAGTATCAAGTAGTGCAGCTAGACTCAGTTTCAGGACTGTAACAATGCTTACATAGAAATTACCATCGCCACTGACGCTCACATCGAACCCCTTTTACGTTTTAGTTAGAGGAAACTGTAGAGTCGGTAGGTATACAGTAGTACCAGACAAAGTGTAGTATTGTTAAGCGTGGGTTTCTGGACTCGGTTCCCTGGTCAGGCAAAGAAGAATATCCACTTTTTCATATATTTTCACTATACTTATTATGTTTTAATAAAATAGCTATTTTTTGGCGATGCGAAGGCGATGATTTAATGGAGCCGAGAACTGCAGAGACAAATTCCCACGTGTATCAGACAGTACCAAACGACATTTTTCAATACACCTATGAATAAATAAAATGTTTTTTTTTGTTATTAATTAAACTATGGAACTATTTATTTTTCCGTGCTTTTTGCTTTCGCAGGTTGAAGTAAAAGCAAAGTCGTAAAGCAGCCTATTATGAAAAAAAGATAATTAAAAAAAAAAATGAATTATGAACACAAATAGATAAATGTTAGTTTGACATTTCAAGAGTTTGCTAAAACATGTACAAATATACCTTGGTACTTATTTCACATAATACATTACTGTATTTTAAGTGTATGGGCAGTATGGGTGTGTGTGTAAATATAAAGATTTACAAAAATTAAAACGATAAAACGAAAAACCAAAATCATTTAAACTGGCAAACCGCAAAATGTTGTGAGAACTGCAAATTACCAAACTGAAATCAGTTACAAATTGTAATTGTATCATTATACTAAAGAAATGAATAAATTGAGGCTTATTTTAATAAAAGATTTATAAATAAAAAAGACCAACTGTTTGTTGCAAACTTAATGTAATCTGAATTAAATATTAATTGCGCCGATGATGTTTTTCGTTGGAACTTGAAACGAAATATAAATAATTAATTCTTTGAATTTATTTATTCTGATTACGGTATGGACGAATTTATTTTGTATGTGTAGTGAAATAACATCGAATGTACTGAAATGAAAAGCGCCTGATAAATTACGTGTGCTGACTATAAGTGCCAAATTGCTATCATCTTTTGGTAAGGTTAGAAAATACCTTTCAGAGCTAGAGAGCTATAGAGAGTTTTATGTGTATTAAAATAACTAAAAAGTATACGAAGCCGTAAAACTGAAAAAAAAAAACAGAAAAAACCTTTACAAAATGGATGACGCACGCCTGGTTGTATTTATAAGCAATATGTAACGATCCAGTTTATCTAAATTTAGTGTTTTTTTTTTTGTTTGGTTGAACGCGCTAATCTCAGTGACTACCGGCTCGAAATGAAAAACTATTTTTGCGTTGGATAGTGTTCATTTGTCGAGGAAGGCTATATACAATACAATACAATACAATGTCTTAATTTTTACCATCACGTTATACAGGGTGAATTTTAATTAATGCGACAAAATGAAATTGGAGCTTCAGTTACAGTAACATAGTAATTATAAACTGTTTTTTCTACAATCTAAATCGTTAAAAAAATTACGCGATTATCGTTTTCAAAAGGTCCATTGATGTTATTATCTTTATTTAAGTACGAATTATCGGTATTCCAGTAACATGCAAAATAAATAAGAAAAATTAAAGCAAAATTAGGTAAGTGACCGCTATATTGAGCACTGCGATGAGTCGGCAATATTTCTGATACTTTTATTATTTTTTAATTTTATATTTTAAACATTTTCTTGACAACACGTATTATTGTAAGTATATTCAAATTTGTCGCATCTATTCAATTTCACCCTGTATAACATTACGCTATGACTAATAGGAGCGGAGAAGTAATAAGACATGTTGCAAGCGGGAAAAAAGCTTCCGTTGACCAGGCGATGCGTTGCGATATCAAAACTTCACGCGAACGAAGTCGCGGGCAGAAGCTAGTGGTAAAATAAAAATGTAAGAGCATATTATGCGTCTTTAAATGGAGTATTAATAATTTATTCCTCAAACTCTTCCAAATAAAACAAGTTCAAATAGCGACTCCACGCCACCACAGAAGACTCGTCACTCATCGGGGTGAACAATCACCAACACCTACCATTGATTGCCCCTACATAATGCATAGACAACCCACACCCACCCCCCGTGGCCTCAAATTATCCTATCGACCAATGACCGTGAGCCCTGAAGCTCGAAATACAAATCTGTGAGTAACCGAATAATGGTGTAGCCAAGGATCAAAATATGTCGGTCGTGGTATGCATGTCGATAATTTCCAATCGATTTTAATAATTATATGGTTGTCAGGACCCGTGGGTGTGTCGCGATTCGAGTAGAGTGTTTTTTAAAAGTTATTTGGATTTTCTGTGTATTAATTACGTCTTGGATAAACGCCCTCTTCTTCTCGCCGAGTCCGACTATGATGCGATGAAGCCATGCTTACGTAGGTTGGTCTGTGGATGGGTGATCACCCATTACAACCAAACCAAACTAGATAGTTTTCTCCATGCCTCGGACAGCACGTTAAGTAGTTGGTCCCAGCTGTCATTTGTAGATCTTTTACAGTCGTTTCGTAATCAGTGGTCCGAAAAACCCTGACAACCAGTCTTACCAAGGGGTATCGTATTACCCGGTACTCACTGGGTTGTGGAGGTCAGTTAGGCAGTCGCTCCATGTAAAATACTTGTATTCAACTGCATCAGGTTAGACTGGAAGCCGACACCAACATAATTGTTATTATTTAAGTTTAGGAACAATTTTCACTCTAAGGCGCTTAGACGAGCTAAATTAACAACTCTATTTGTGGTGGTTCAAACTTCGTTTGAAATGCTGTTAGAATAAAGTTCTAATCAGCTTGCACTACAAAGTGGTTGTGACGTCAGCCACTGCGGGCCAAATAGCGCGAAATGAGTGGTTTTGATCGATTTACAAAAATACCATTGATTGGATTAAAAAACTGAAACAGTGTCATGCTAATATATTGCTTGTAAAATTATTTGGCAAAAAATCAGAATGATCGCATGCATATTAGTATGTTTTTTATTGTTTTAAAGATATTTTTAGAGATAAGTTCGTTTCTTTTTATCAAGCCAAATTAATTGTATTAGGTTTTCAAAACAGTATCATACTAGCATATATCCTGAAGAATATCATATATTTTTCTAGTCTTGTTTATAGCAGTGAATCATATACTTTTAGTAATTATAAAACTCGCGTTTAGCTCAAGACGTATAAAATCTATTCCCCGACAAGCTGCTGTTTTTCCTACAAGCTTTTATAAATCTTCGCCACCGCCTGTTCCAAAAATCCATAGCTAACCCTCCATAATTCTTTTAGAAAATGGTATGCGTTTTATCCAATATGCGCATAGCTCACTTTTATCTGAATTCAATCTGGTTTGATCCGGTATTTTCCAGATCTGACCCAGTTTGAACCGGAATCGACTTCAAAGGCCTAACACGAATATAACGTTTAGTACTGAAATTGTTTTTGTTGTTTTAAAATGTTTCTGATTTTCGTTTCAACGTAATGAATGGAGGAGTTAAAGGAATGGTGATTTATATAATTTACAAGCTTTTAATTGCTGTTTCAAGTTTTCACGGTTTGAAACTAAACTTAAAATGACACTTTGTGGGATTTCTTCCGTGATCACGGAAGTGACGTGAAGGTGTTTAAAGTAAAAATCTTACATTAAAACATGTATTTAAACCAAAACTTAAAAAAAAAAACGAACACTCTAGACAGATTCCCAGGTGTGTTGCAACTTAGAATAAAAAAAACATCGCAATGACGGGGAGAACAAATGCCTGTCGGCTTCGTTTTTCTTGGTTTGGCTGATATTGCAGCCAACTGCGGTTAACTAGTAGTCTTCTTACATACACCCTTTATATAAAATATATATAAAGATACGAGCTTAAAAAAACATATTGATTTGAAAATTTATATTCAGGTTTATTGCTGAAACGAGATTACGAGACACTTATACGCTGGATCCCGGAAAAAGGTAGTCTCTCCTTGACAGTCCTTGTGGAAGATTATATCCAATCATTGTTTAGCTTGGTTTTATTTACGTTTTCCGCTTTTGCCCTCTTTATGGCGATCTGAATTGGAAAAGCATTCCCATCGTCTACGAATTAAAACTCAATCATTTAATATTTAGAAACAGCGACATCTATCGAAAGCAGCAGGGACTACATACATGCCTACTGTTCGAATCATTCGATACCTATCGTTTGACAGTGCGTCGCTTATCGATTGATTTACCTTCATCACTTTATTTTGTCGATAGATGGCGTTACTTGTATCAATGTTAAGAAGCCACTTTTGATTTTTCGATTGAAATGAAAACGATTGCCAAGCAGTTTTGATTACGCAAATAAATTTAATGTTTGATTTAAATTAAAAAAAAACTTCATAGTCCTACATCTATTAAGGCAGGCACTACGTAGGGGACTATGCAATTCTAAATTGTCTTTTTTAACCATGATTTAATAATTATACTCAGTTTACGAGTAAATAAAAAATAAACCTAAATGAGGACAAAACTAATCAATTACATCAGTAAATGCTTAATGTTTTCAATAATGAGACAGAAAGAAAGTTTGCGAATGGAGATGGAGCGAAAAACCAAAGAAAAGATAAATGGATTGTGTGAGGAATATTCACTAACTACATATTGTAAAACAATTTCTTACACCGCGTCTGTCTGTCTGGCTGTTCGCGATAAACTCAAAAACTACTGCACCGACACTGCAATAACATGGGACAGGGCAGAGAGAATATAATGATGAGTGAAAGAAGGAATATCGTTGCCTTTAATTCCTAGCTACGCAAATACTTAGGTATGCCTATAGGTCGTTGGGTAGGAAAATGTAAGACAAACAAATTAATAAAACCGTGCGAGAAGGATACGTACCACCAAATTTGTTGTTATAGTGGCAAAAGAAATGCATCATATTGTCAAAATTTCGACTTTCTAGCCATCACGGTTTATGAGATATAGCCTGATGACAGACAGACGGACAGTGGAGTCTTAATAATGACCCATTTTTAGATGGTAAGAAACCAAAGAGAAACTTAAATAAGGACGAAACCATTCATCATCTGCCTAGCCTTTTCTCAACTATGTTGGGGTCGGCTTCCAGTCTAACCGTATGCAGCTGAATACCAGTATTTATATGGAACGACTGCCTATCTGACCTCCACAACCCGGTTTATACTGGTAACTTGTACTTGGTACTTGGTAAGACTGGTTCTCAGTCTTTTAGGGCCACTGACTACCTGTAGATAACGACTGCAAAAGATGGACAAATGACAGCCGGGACCAACAGCTTAACGTGCTTTCCGAGGCACGGAGGAAACTCGGTATGTAAGGGTGGCAAGTACGACTTAACCTAAAGATCGGCCCGAGGACGAAATAAGGACGAAACCATTACTGATCAATAATGTAATGTTTACACTTTCGACATCGGAAACCTTATCAGCGTACAATAACTCAGGCTGTTGAACTGAATTGAACTGTCGCGACCCGAACATGTTACTAGAAGGAAGGCGAGTCTAAGTCTAGGCATATGTAGAAGAAGTGCCTAACTTTATTACGGCAGATGACTTAAAAAATCTAATCATATTGTATATCTGTTCTAAGGTGTGTGTATTCCATTTTCTCACCTTCTTTTACACACTATGTCTACATCTCCATTTTAGTATCTCCTTTCGCAGGTATGTTGGAAGAGATTTCTTTAGAAATAAGCATCACCTTTGTACTATTTTCTGTTCCTTACTTCTTCTCTATATTTAGTGTGAACATAAATTGTTAAACAAAATCTATATATATAAAAGAAAGTCGTGTTAGTTACACTATTTATAACTCAAGAACGGCTGAACTGATTTGGCTGAAAATTGGTGGGGAGGTAGCTTAGAACCAGGAGAAGGACATAGGATACTTTTTTTGTTTTTTTTTATTTTTAATTATTTTCGTCGGTATGTAGAGGGTAGGTAGGGGTAGGTAGTGGGTAGTAGTAGGTAGGTAGTGGTAGGTAGTAGTAGGTAGGTAGTGGTAGGTAGTAGTAGGTAGGTAGTAGTAGGTAGGTAGTAGGTAGGTAGTAGTAGGTAGGTAGTAGTAGGTAGGTAGTAGTAGTTATGTAGTAGTAGTAGGTAGGTAGTACTTTTGACGTAGACGAAGTTGCATGGGTCAGCTAGTAAATAATAAATAAGTCCGTCAGATAAATCTCCAAAAACATTGGACAAGTATTTTTCTTTTGTTACGTAAAACAAAATTGACGAAGATACGACGCTTTTAAAATTCTCAATATGCATCGCCGTAATAAAAAAAATAGTGCGTTGTGACGTCACGAGCTCCCGAGTTTTGATGCGTTTTATCTTTGTCATTATTCATTGATTTACAAAAAAAAAAATACGTGTCCATTATTTTCCAATACTCTAACTGACGGACTAAATAGATTTGCAATTTGTTGATGGTGGAAACTGGTCTATTACTAGGGCCGTTCAACCGTCTAGCTAAGAAGTCCATAAAGTTGACACGGTAATAATGAAAGTAAATTATTCAAAGAGCCCAATATGATTGTTGGTACATTCAACCCCAGTAACACTACGACAATTAGCTTTACTGGTACTACTTGTAGACGCTGCCTGTCAATGTCCTACTAAACATTTCAGAAACTCTTCAATACCGAATAACATGAAATCCGTTAAAGAGAATTATTTATTTATTTTCCCCGAAGAGTACCTAAGGTAGATACAGGATGTAAACAGACTTTTTTTTGGGATAGTAAATCATATTTTGACCACAAAATATGATGTGGAACTCACGTGGAACTCAACGTCATGCACTCAAAATAAACCTGGTTGGTCCTGGTTGGATTTGAATAGAACGGGGGTCGTGGAGGTTTTTAAATTAAAAATCACACATTAAAACTTGTATTAAAAAAAAAACCTGTTGTAACTTTGACCCCCATTATTTCCGACTAGGTTCCCAGTTATGGTGTGGAACAAAAAACAGTGTCTTTCGGCTTTTTACATCCTTTATATCTATTACTAGCTGACCCGCGCAACTTCATCTGCGTAACATAAGAGAGAAAAAGCTCACGAAGGGAATACAATTTCCCCCGTTTTTGCAACATTTTCCATTTATGCTCCGCTCCTATTGGTCGTAGCGTGATGTTAACCTTCCTCGATAAATGGACTACCCGACGCAAAAATATTTTTTATTTCGAAACAGAAGTTCCTGAGGCTATTGTCATCATCCAGGTACAAATCTAGACTCCGAGGCTGAGCAGTCGTGCTAGCGGCCACTAGACAAACGAGGTAGTCAACTAACTCAGTAACAAAGTCAGCAAACTCATTAATTAACCAAATCTGAATCGATTACAATAAAATCTATCGGTTGAACTTAATGTTAATTTATTTATGTCGAATCTTTTTTTTGTAAATCCTGTCAAATATCCATTTCATTCTTACAAACTTTCTTGTTTATATTAGATCAAATAATAATAATAAGGAAAAATATTCTCCCAAAAGTTCAACAAATCTTTGCCATTTATTAAAAACCCGTTTCACAAAAATAATTCAAAAAACTAAAAGTGGAATAACGCAAACCAATAGTGTATTCGATCCGATTTAACCGATTCCAATCCAAACTCGGTTATTCGATTCGCTAAATCGGATTCGCAAACAGCGTACCACGCGTTTTCGAAAAAGGAAGAGATTGGGGTAAAGTGCCCGATTGTGGGCATAAACGAGAGGTCAACGGCCTATTAATACTAATGTAAAACGGTGAATCGGCGACAATAATAGGGTGGAGTCACGAATTATCTGCTTCAATATTTAGTTACTGAATTTATGTGGTAGATTCTAGTGAGGAAATTCATGTTTGAGATCGATGTTGGGTAGTGTTTAAGGTGGAATATCGAAATAAAAGAAAGTAAATTATTTATGTTGTTAGGTTGGGTCTCGGAATAACTTTGATACGTCAATTAACAAAGTTGCAAGAACGATTTAAAACTTGGCAAGGATTCATAAATGCACCCAAAGTCCATTATTTTCACGTATTTCTCTATTGACTTAACTGAAAAAAGCTGGTCAACTCACAACCCTTGAGAGTTAGAAGTTCCGTAATTGGGATATTTGGCGTTGGCAGATGTTTTTGAACTGCTGCAGTCCTATTTATTTGAGATAGTGCAGTTTGTCGCCGGAATATGAAGGATACTTCAAAGTTTATTTGTAGGGATTGCAGTATTAGTCCAACTGAGGGAGACGTAGATCAAAACTTTGTTTCTACATCAAGTTCGCTTTAGTAAATAATTTGTTAAAACTAATGGTAATATATTTGTCACCGTAAAATTGTCAAACACGTTATATTACAATGTAACGTGTTTTTTCTCGCGATATTGTAATGTCTCGAATTATTGTCAACTGAACATACGGAAGTATCTCTGCCCCCATAATCGGGACTTGGGGCACCCCCCCGTTAGGTTAGTTAGGTTCCTTTAAACCTTGGACTCGGAAATAGGGGCCCCGCGAAGCGGGGCTCCGTCGACTACGCTTTTTAGGGGGAATATAAAGTGTTTTAAGGTTATGTTATATTAATCGGTATTTCTCAGGAATGGTGCATTATCTTTTCATGAGAGTTGTGCCACTTGGCAAGGGGGACCCCTCCTTCCCTCCACACCGCGTAAGTTGACTACCATCGCATGCATTTCACGAAAAATAATGCGTTTTGTTGTAAGCAGTATGTTCATTTGACAATAATTCGAGACTTTACAATATCGCTAGAGATATTACAATATAACGTATTTGACAATTTTACGGTGACATATATATACCGCGTATCTACTACTCGGTTTACGAAGCCAGGATGCGGTTCGACTAATGGGTGATTTGTCAGATGTAAGGATTTTCTCTATGAAACCAGGGCCGTCGAAAAGCGCGTGGAGTTCCGAAATCCTCAAGATGGATGGATGAATAAGAGACGTACAGAACATAGAAGAGTGGCAGAAGAAAGGGGAAGCCTAAACCCAACAGTGATTTCTGGCTGAAATGATGATGATGAAAGTTTTTCTCGAGTAATTTTCTGTCTTGTCTTTAAGTATCTACTTATGTCTGTGTACTTAGGTTTTCGATTTAATTGGCAAAATAAAATATGTATGTTTTTTAGGTGCTGATAAACCAGCTCGATAATTGCTTCTTTTCTTCGCGTTTAGAGCTAAGATTATACGAGCTGATGCTGCAGAGAAAACATCAGCCAATCAGCGATTTTAGTAGTGGAGCAGAATGTACGGAAGATATTTTCGCTAGACCTTAAGAATTTATCTTTATGGCTACACTTTTATTATTACGAGGAAATTGATGCTCATTTCTTAGATAACAAAAATGAACATACTTCAGTTATGGCTCGCTACCAAAAGTAACGAGAACATTATAATAATCATAAGTCCGAATAGCCTTTATTTGGTATTCTATTGCTATTTCTGACCGTGACGTCATAGGTATAAGTTTGTTGGGCAGGAGATACTCGCATTATTTTTCCCAACAGACCGTAACTCAGATTTCGACTATTACAGTAGAAAGGAGGTAATTATGACTTATTTCAATATGCAGAGATCACGAGCTAGTAACAATGTTTTTTTTTGTATTTTAGTTTAGAGACAATATACCTAGTTCATAAACGTGGAAGAAACCAATTAAAGGATTTTAAAGTAGTAAGTAGTATGTTTAGTAGTATTTTAAGGGTTTTTTATCCTTTTAATTCATGTTTTGGCAAACATACGTGTTTTAATAATTTTTGTAACAAAAATTTGCAAACCAACTACTGTGCGCTCTACCCTACAAAACTTTCTTATAGAACCCGTTAAAATAACCAAAACAGTACAGCTATATAGTCATTTACTGATTGGACTTCCAACAATGGTCACGGATACCCTTTTTCGGTAATTTACGATTATTTTCTACATCGCGTGGCTGGAGAAATCCGTTTTTTTAGGAAAATTAGATCAGTAAATAACGGTTTTGATCAGATATCGGTTTTTGACACCAGGATGAGATCAGACTAACGGCTGTTGATATTTTTAGTAGATTTCACTGATTTTTCGGAAGAGAGGATTTTCTTCTTCTTTTTTTTTGTTTTGCCGAATACGTATAATTATGAAGAAATGTTTTAAGAACTACCTGATTATAGAAGTTTTCAAAATAATTATTCTATTTGGCGGTCGGAGGTTTAGTTGGGATCCAGAGATTAAGCATCCTAAATCGATCCGGAAATAAAAAAAAAATGTTCATAAAATTAGTTTCGGGGGTTTGTTTTATAAAAACGTACTTAATTTTACAAATAACTTAAGAGACGAAGCCAGCTACATAAAAAGACAATACCAAGGTACGACATGGTAACAAAACAAAACATCACACCTATAATTTTCAGTGGGCTAAGCAGAGATGTACCTATCTAGTTGCACACTAACATCTCACCAGTTCCTCATCATCATCATTTCAGCCGAAAGACGTCCACTGCTGGACATAGGCCTCCCCCAAGTGTCCCTACATTGATCGGTCCCGTGCGACTCGCATCCTTCATCAGGTATTCGGTCCACCAGTTATGTCACATGTTTTAGAGGTCAACCTTATTACCATCAACCGGGCACAATTCCAGACTCCATGGATATTTGAGAGATTCCTTATGAACAACCCAAAAAACTTGCCGACCTGGTCATCAAACACAGAACCTCATACTCAGTTGTCACGCTACCGACCATTAAACCAACAAACTAAAACAATAATACAAATACTAACTATACGCACAAACCTATTCAAACATACAAACTTAAATACCATATGTCAACCACACAACAAACAAACATATACCAAAACTAGACATAATTATTATAAGTGAAATTAGTGGGACCACTCAAAAAGGTACGGGCCCATGTATGGTACCACAAGGTACCTACAAATTGTGTGTTCAAATATTACTATGACGTATTTGGGGACGCGAATTGATGACAAACTGTTCAAGTTTAAACATGTTATGTCATGCCAAGGATGCTGTCTTGTTTATGGAAAACTTGTTATAGTTTTTCGTACCTAAATAAACATAAACTTGACATAAAATATCACGCTTTTTTAAGTTTTTCTTGGACATCACAAACACCGGTGACGGAAAATATCGTGAGGAATCCTGGACACTTATAGCTGACCCTCGCAACTTCGTCTGCTTCACATAAAAGAGAAAAATCCCACAAAAGGAATAAATATTCCCCCGATTTTACAACAATTTTCATTTATGATCCGCTCCTATTGGTTGTAGCGTGATGTTATATAGCCTAAAGCCTTCCTCAATAAATGGACTATCGAACACAAAAATAATTTTTCAATTCGAACCAGTAGTTCTTGAGATTAAAGCGTTCAAACAAACAAACTCTTCAGCTTTACAATATTAGTATAGATATATACATTAATAATACATATGTAATAATAATATAAAATATATATAAGTAGTAAATATAGTTTAGTCTGAAGTCGCCAACCCGTCTTGAGCAAGCGTGGTGATCAATGCTCGTGCCTTCTATGTATGAGAAGACGTATTTGCCCAGCAGTGGGACAGTAATAGGCTGGTGTTATTATATAATTAATTTTATTACTAATATCACGCTTGTAATCGTTGAAGGGTTAGGCAGAAGTGTACGGAGGGTTTTGGGGTACTGACTCTTGTAAATTGACATTCAAAAAGTGCTTTTATCAGCCTAATTTGTGTAAATGACCTTTGAGTTTGATTTTATACCTTCTCTACTACATACACGTTTTGCCAGTTATGTTTTTAATCCCATGTTATTGGAGACGATCCTTTTGCCATCAACTGCGCACAAATCTAGACTCCGTAACGTGGCTCCTACTGAGAAATTCTTGATGGAAAATCCCGACACGGGAATCAAACCCATCAACTGCTTCGCTGCTGCTGCAGTTTGGGTTAGAGTCCTGGAAATTCGAGCTGCAGTCCGTGATTGCCCGATGGAAATGGGTCCTTAGGATATCAAAAATACTGGCTTTTATGTGTACCGCAAGGACGTCTCTACCTTACCCTTTCAGAATGCAGTCGTGATGTTCTGTTATGATTACAAAAACCTGAGATAAATAGTTCCTGAAGTGGAAATCATGTTTTTTCCTACTTCTCGCTAGTTATTTCTTGCGAAATTTAATTTCGCTGCGATACACAAATTAGATTGTTTCTCCGAGAATTCGACGAGCTTTATTGTCTCGGTGCTTATCTGGTGGTCGCGACTTTTGATTCTGGTTTTCACGTTGAATTTACGGAGTGCAGTCATGGGTCATGCAGCTTGACTGAACATAGAATAAGTTTGGATAAGTTTTATGATCGGATCGTGAACGTTCTTAGTGAGGCAGCTGAGCAATCTAAAGAGGCAAGTAACTATGGGCCTCACAGAAAACATCGTTCGCTGTGTGGCTGGAATAAACATGTACGTGATGCTCATAGCGAGGCCAGGCTTAAATTTCAAACCTGGATAGAACATGGACGACCAACGTATGGTTATGTATATGAAAAAATTACAGAGGCTCGTAAAGTTTTCAAAAGTCGTTTGAAATGGTGCCAGAATAACCAAGAACAAATAAAAATAGACATAATAGCAGAACAACGAGCTACCAATAACTTTGGCAAATTTTGGAAATCCACAGGTAAGTTGGACGTTAGGCCTGGCCTTGCGGTGAGTGTGGAGGGACACAGTGATCACGGGGATATTGCTAACATGTTTATGAAACATTTCCAGGTGCGGTCTCCCCTTGGTCCCTCAGTTCCTTCTGAAGATGTCGAGTATTTTTGTAAGGCAAAAGAGACATCTATTCACTTCTCTGCCAAGCAAATCAAAAGAGTCATACAGGAAATGAGCAGAGGCAAGTCTCCAGGTCATGATGGACTCAGCGTTGAGCACTTGAAATATGCAGGAGTCCACATACCGAGGGTCTTGTCATTGTTCTATACGTTGTGTCTACGCCATTCGTACCTGCCGGAAAATTTCATGAAAACGCTTGTGGTCCCAATCGTTAAGAACAGGGTAGGGGACATATCGAATAAGGGGAATTATCGTCCGATTTCCTTGGCTACGATCATGGCTAAGGTATTGGACAGTGTGCTTGACTCATGTTTGGAAACCGTTTTAAACTTTCATGAAGCACAATTTGGGTTCCAGCCTGGACTTTCAACTGAAACAGCTATCTTGAGTCTCAAGCATACTGTTCAATATTATACCGATCGTAAGACGCCGGTGTACGCCTGTTTCCTTGACCTCTCAAAGGCCTTCGATCTCGTCTCCTATGATGTGCTTTGGGACAAGTTGAGGAACAGGGGTACCCCTGCTGATATACTGAAAATCTTTCAGTTCTGGTATGCCAACCAGAAGAACCAGGTGAAGTGGTCTAACACTCTCTCTCCAGCATATGGATTGGAATGCGGTGTGAGACAAGGGGGTTTAACATCCCCTAGGCTCTTTAATCTGTATGTTGATGGCCTCATCACCGAGCTCAGCAGCATGACTGTTGGATGTCAAATAAATGGAGTGAACGTCAATGACATTAGTTACGCAGACGACATGGTGCTGCTGGGCCCGACTGCTGGGGCAATCAGGGAATTGCTCAAAGTTTGTGAGACTTACGCTGCCTCACATGGACTTATTTATAATGTCACCAAGAGTGAATATATGCTCTTTAAGGCCGCTGGTAGATGTCCAGACTCTGTACCAGACTTTATAAAGCTAAATGGGCTCCATTTAAATAGGGTCTCCAATTTCAAGTACCTTGGACATTTTATTACCGACGACCTTAAGGATGACAAAGATATTGAGAGGGAGCGTAGGGCACTGGCGGTCAGAGGTAACATGCTGGCCCGTAGATTTGCTAGGTGCTCTGACCAAGTAAAAGTTACTCTTTTTAAAGCCTTCTGTCAGAGCTTTTACACGAGCAATCTATGGGTCAACTACACTAAGAGATCGCTGGATGTCCTGCGCGTTCAATATAATAATGCATTCAGGATGTTGTTGCGATTGCCCCGTTTTTGTAGCGCTTCAGAAATGTTTGCTCAGGCCCACACCGATGGCTTTCATGCCATTATCCGCAAAAAAACGAGTAGTCGCAACTATATCCTGAGAGCTGTGGCGGAGAGCTATACTCCAAATATCAGGCATTTTGTGCGGAGGTTGATTAGGTAGGAGAAGTCTTTCTGCCTGGTCGTCCTTTGTTTTAATAATATTACTTTTTATATCAATGTTACTAACACTAGTATGTAAGATGTGTGTAATACTAACAAAATATGGATCACTGTTATCTGAATTAAACGAATTTTATTTATTTATTGTCTCGGTGCTTATCTGGTGGTCGCGAGTTTTGATTCTGGTTTTCACGTTGTACAATGATTTTGGAATATAAAACGATTTTTTAAAATTTCATTTGAAATTGTTGACACAGTGATGTATTTCTCAAAATTGCTCAAGGTCTAGATTAATGATTCATATCATTGTATAGAGGGCCCACGTGGGCATATAATAACAAACAAACAGAGTTTTGTGGAATAACATAATATCAGTTATCGTGAACCGTTCGTCACCGAATCGATTGGTGTTTTATAGACACGCGACATGCGATATAGATAGGTAATTTCAAATGCACTTTAATGATAGCACATAAACATTTTTAGGTGTTGTGGTTGCGAACGACTGTGGAGCATAAAGCCCTGGGTTCGATTCTCAAATTGTTATTTGGCTTTTTTTACTTTTTGATTGGACACTGATTTTAACAAGAGTTATAAGAAAAATAAGTTTTCTATAGCATACACCCCTAGTAGGGGTGTACTATGCACTATGATCTCTGTCTAAGCCTTCTGGGGTTACAGGCGTTACCTATGTTATAAAAATGTTTTTGTATCATATCTTGCATTTGTAACGATGTATAATTGGTCCTTGCTCAATACCATTCTACTGCTGAGCTTTCTGCCATTTCTAGCCTACTACAAAAAATGTCCTATGCAGAAGTACGTTTACAGATATATGATCAAAACTGTCCAGTTTCAGAAAATATAACCATAAAACTGTAAAACTCCACTTACAGCAAAAGGCAATTCGGGAAAGTCCACTATCAGATATTCATGAATCACAGCGTTCCCCGCCAAGCAATTATTAACTATTCTATGAAAAAACAATGAATGAATCAGCAAAATATTTTCCAATGAAACATTTATTTAAAACATCATATTAAAGCTATCATGTTCCAAGAATAGAGAATCAACGAGAGTTGGGACCCATCTTTAGGAGTTTATTACCTAATGGTTGAGGAAAAGTAACTTGGGAAGTCTCAGTTCATTGTTGCAATTTCTGACTGTTTGCAGTGAGTAATAAGTTTATTTAACAATTCATTCAATTCTTTTCTTATAGTAGGTAAACAAATCTATCAATTTTACTACTGCAGCCACGACCACAAGCGATGCGACACGTGGCCTCATGCGAAGTGTATCAGTGGTTTTCTTCGCGTGTGTACCTTCGCGTCCCACGATGTGCCACGTCACACTCTCGTCGAGACATTCCGAGACAGGATGATGTACCGTCACGTCCCACGTTGTGTCACGTCACACTCTCGTCGAGGCACTCCGAGGCAGGATGGTGTACCGTCGCGTCACACTCTCGTCGAGACACTCCGGGGCAGGATGATGTACCGTCACGTCCCACGTTGTGTCACGTCACACTCTCGTCGAGGCACTCCGAGGCAGGATGATGTACCGTTGCGTCACACTCTCGTCGAGACACTCCGAGGCAGGATGATGTACCGTCGCGTCCCACGTTGTGTCGCGTCATACTCTCGTCGAGACACTCCGAGGCAGGATGATGTATCGTCGCGTCCCACGTTGTGTCGCGTCACACTCTCGTCGAGACACTCCGAGGCAGGATCAATATCTAAACCAATATAATAATGATTTGATTTTTTGTTTTTTGTTACGATTTAACTCAAGAATTACTAAACCGGTTTAAAAAATTCTTTCACCATTTGAAAGCTACATCTTTACCGAGTAACATAGGTTATAAATTAAATTGATATCATGCAAATTGACCGATCCATCACAATTTTCGCGTACGAAGTCGCGGGTGGAGTGCTATGAAAGAATACAGCCAAGCGAGGAACAGCGAAGATAAACGAGTGCTATAGAACCAAGTTGTTTTAAATAAAGTAGCTGTGCCTTGCTCAAATCATAGCTAAAATGCTGTAAACTAAAAATATGAGGTACTATATTACATGTCCAAACAGAACATAAACGTAGAGCTTTTGATATAAACTGTTTCTAATACATTTTATTGAATTTAAAAAATAATTTAATTATTCTAAAGGGCTGGCTCTTTCTTCGGCCAAAGAATTAGCATTGCCATTCAACGTGACAATGCTGCCAGTCTTCTGGGCACGTTTCCCGATGACAGCGATGCCTTTTGACATCCTTGTATGAATATACTCGTAGGCACTAGTTTAAGTATGGTTTAAAATAAAAAAATACGAATAGCGAGAGACACTGGCTGACTTGAGATACTGATTTTACTAAAGTAAATAAATAAATATCGCTAGACATCAACACACAGCGCCACCAAGTGCCACACTAAGCAAGGCTTGTGTCGTGGACACCAGGTAGTTGATATACTACATATATACTCTTTTGTTTGTAAATACATACTTATTATACATATAAACATCCATGACTCGGAAACAAATGTCCATGCTCATCACACAAACATTTGCTCCTACCGGGATTCGAACCCAGGACCCAAAGAACGTAAGGCAGCCTCACCACCACTACGCCATTCGGGTCGTTATAATAGAATATGAGACAAAAATATGTACAAACTAATGTGTGTATTTTATTTAATAAGTAATGAATTAGGGGATATACTTCTCAGTAATAATATTTCGATGAAAATAACATCTACCAACAATATCATGTCTATGTAATGTCTCATTGTTAGCGTACTGTGTAGAATTCCAAGTAATATCAATGTTAATTTACTAGTGGTATTGAATCTCGTGGGTGTATCTAGAGCTTGATTCCTTTGACATAGATAGTCCATTGGCTGTTGACAATGCTTAAGTAATTAACCAATCACTCACGACATCACTGCTTGGCATGGATATGTTACCGTCAATTTGTTAAACCAGTTAGATTGTAATCTATCTAGCGAGATTATGAACCCTTTCCGTCTGCAGGGTTTAAAATAACCTAACGTCGTGGTGCTTAAAGTCCAGATTGTAGGGTAGAGATACTTCCGTTGCATGCATTTCGTTTTCATAATATTACGGTTTTACTTCGTTATAATCTACCGAAAAATATTGCGTTGGCAATCTTTTTAGAGTTTACAATCTCGCTAGAAGCGAAGCGGGTTTTACAATTTTACGGTGACACATACAATCCAAACGAATGTGTTACAATAGCATAAGGATAGCATAATCACCCTCTAGTTTTCCCACTGCTGGGACACATCAGTCCTCCTCCTATGAGAGGGAATGGGCTATAATCATGGCCCATAGTGCCAGTTGATAGAAGTCATTGCACATGTCCTTGAATCTTAGGTTCTAGGACATGCCGGTTTCCTCACGATGTGTTCCTTCACCGTTTTGAGAGCAGCGGTGATTAAATAAACTATTCAAAGCAATTCATATATCTGGGTTCAAACCTACAGTATGTCGGGGCTGCCACAGTCTCGAACAAAACACCGAAATAATCGTCCCTAACTTATATTACCATTTACATCTAGCTGCATATCGATAAATGTTTGCAAAAACCATATTATTTACAGGATGCTGTAAATCTGTATTAATTGGGGAAACATCAATGAGTGGGAAATAAAAACGTTATATATTGTATGACAATGATCACAATGTGTTCTGTATCCCTATATATCAATATCAAACCTGCAATCCACTTTTATATCGAATCCCACTATGTCAAGGCGAATCGCCACTCACAACGACCCAAGTTAGGCCCACACTACTGATATACTTCACAACAAACCAACTTAGGCTCACACTACTATACTACAATCGAAAGTGCCCATCCAGTTTCCCTTATAAAAACAGCACAACTAAAGGAAGTTCGATCCAAAAGCGACAAGTAAACATCTCCAAACACACTCAATACTATTAAGGGAAGTACTTTTAATTTCGCGCTCCATGTGACTCAGTTACCCACAGACAATGTGAGAAAAGACCAGACATACCCAAGACACCACGTGCATTTCCATACTAGTAACAGCCCATAATTTTGGATCCAATCCATAACCAAGGGAACGGAGTCGCTGACTTACTCCAGTTACTATATACCGACTAGTGATGGGCCATGTGTGAAGGCAACGCGAGTGCGTGTCAGCGAAAACTTTGATTAAAATACAACCTTTTTGCAGTCGAATCGACATCGTCGATCAATAGTATTGTGACATATTTTGAAGCATAATCAGGTTAATCAGTCAATGTATAATTAGTAAACCTAGTTGCACTTTAGTAAGTGCTTTGAATATTAAATTGAATTTCAGCATCACAATACCTACCTATTTCAATCTAATTCTACAGTCCAAGCGATGATTTATTAATTCTCATTAGATAATACTGTTTGAATCAATTTTACGAGCTGTCTCTCGTGTGTATGCAATTGAATCTGTTAATTTAGAAATGTAATGTTAATTGGATTGTTTACTAAAGTTAGAGAATGAACGATCTTGATTCCCTGTATTCATAAAAGGGATTTCAAAGATGTAATATTTATTTGTTTACTTTACTTTAACAAAAATGGCTTTTAGCCAATTATATTAGATAAAGACTACACTCATCTTTGAACACCAGAGATACTAAGCCAATCATTTTCCATTTTTGTTAACTGCGAATCCAAATGCACCAGATTGTATCATTATAATGTATCACGGCCTATATTCTGTCCATGTCCAATACCGTTCGAAATTCGCTCTCCTATAATGCGAAAAAATAAAACACAATCGTAAAAATCGAACACTTGCCCATCACTAGCGCAACATATTTAGCCATCCATCTCAGTAAGGTAGGGACCTAAAGTGATCGGTAAAGATGCTCTTTTTAGCGCACTGGGTCTCCTTTTGGTTTGCGGTCTCCAATGGAAGGTTTGTTACGTAATAATATTATGAATGAACTGAACTCGGGTTCAAACAACACATTTTTTTCGTCTTGTCTGTAGATTTTTATGGTTGGCGCTAAGTGTGGTTTATATGGGCCTGTCCAAATGTTCCTATGAGAAAGTTTGTTTGTTTTAGGGACTCGTTAAGTGATCGTTGTAGTCGAAATAGAGCACGTGTTTGGTAATTCTTGCTGAAGAGGTAGGGTAAATATTTTTCAACTGACTTATTTGATTGCTAAAGAAATACTTCTTAACTATGTACAGTAAACCCGACAATTAACTTTTACAGTCGGTAGATGTTTAAGTTCCGATAGTAAAAAAAACCGGAGTTTTCTTGAAAAATAATGACAATGGGCTTATTGGCCAAACCTGCAGCTTGAACAGAAGCTTTTTAAGAAAATTTCAAGGGCAAGGTCACCTGAATATTCAAACATTTTTCACACTTTACGGCTGATAATTCAGTTTGTTGATAAATACACTTCACGCTACATTGTTGATAATATTCAATATCGAATTGATTTGCGGTTTTGACGTGTCATTCTGAAGTTCAATCAAATTATAAAGTCAAATAAAGTGAATCAAACAATTTTAATACTGTGCTGAAAATAAATATTCTTTGAAACAATAAGTTTTGGGAAACAGATAAAAGTAGTACCTACTAGTTAAAGTAGTATGTTTTAACTTTTACTCTTGTTTTCTAACGTCTTTTTTAGCAAAAAATTGGGGGAGAAAAAGGGGGATAAAAGAATGTCAAACATTTAGGCATGTGTTAGTATTACTGAAAACCGATATACACTAAATTAGGCACGTACCCAATAATATATAACTACTATACTAATAGGGACTTTGTATGGCTAGAGTTTCAATTAAACTTAATAAGAAGCAAAATTAATATATGGGAATAAGAGTAGAGGGAAAAGAAACGATGAACGGACTGTGTGAAGAAGATGTGGCCAGAAAGAGAACCAAAGGAGAAGAATGGAAGAAGATGACATGCTGCTCCGATCCTTTATATTTTTTTTAAATAATTTTGTTCGATTTTAGGAAAACTTACAGCTAAACAGACAGTTAGTAATAGTTTAAACAAAATAGGGCCAATTACTATCACTTTATTATTGTTTGTGAATTGGAATAAGGAGAGGTGATATATAAAGTACCTAGTGAAACCAATTAATACCTGAAAATAAAATTTTGCACCGAATCACCTCTTTTAACTACAAACGTTTTAAAGAAAATCGCCTAAATCACTTTAGGTTTTTGCAGTGCTCTCTTCACTGTACAATAAATGAGATAGTATTTTATGCTAAATTAACTTGACCCCACGTGCGGTTGCTTTGCAATGCTATAAGTTAGGCCTAATTGATGGGACTCGCCGTCGGTAGGTGACATACTCGTGCGTTTTACGTAAGCATTTACATAAATCCTCCTTTAGGGCCAGTTTCACCGGTTGCGGATAAAGTGTCGGTTAGCCTATTAGGAACTTATCTGCCAGATAAACTAACAATCTTGGGTCGGATAGCGATATCTGGTAGATACAGTATTATTTATAACCAGCCTTTAAGTGGTAGATAGTATTAACTATCAGATAACTAACCGACACTTTATCCGGAACCGTAGAAACTGGCCCTTAAAGTTGGGATTTACAACATAACTGCCGAAATTTGGGTGTCTTATTAAGTACATACATCTCTGTTTAACACTATGGGGTTAGCAGGCGGAATGTTATGTTACTTATACTAATAAATATGTACTGGACTAAGTACCAAAATAAGTGCCATCTTGGTCGAATGATTGAAGGTGAATACTGAACATAACTGAGGTCTTAAGAGGCCTGCGGAGCATGCGCCGTTCATACAAACGTAATAGCAAAATAATTTGTAAATCATACATATTCTTATAAGGTATTGTGTATCTATTTCGATTGGATTACAAACTATCTAGGTTCTCAAATATATATTTTGAGCGGACACTGATTTAAACAAGAGTTATGAGAAAACTAAGTTTTCTATAGAAATTTTAAATTCCTCATATCTCGTCTTTATATCACTGTCCTTTCAAAATGTATATTTGGGAACCTAGATATTGTGTAATTTAATCGAAATAAATACACACAACCTTAAAAATATAATTGATTTACAAATTATTTTGGTATTACGTTTGTATGAACGGCGCATGCTCTGGATTCCCAGGTGGTAAAAGGTACTGTTCGAAAGACATACCGCGGCCCCGGAACATAAAGGGCGAGGAAGGAACATGGATGGGTTGTAGTCAGTAAAAGTCTGACACTCCACGGGTCATTTAACGATTTCCCATCCGGAAAAAAAAGATGATTTATGGATTTTTCGTCAGGTATTCCTGAGCAGTTTTGATGGCAATAGGCTTGCTCCCTTTAAGTATTTTATTGTAACTAGTGAAATGTGAGCTCAACCCATACCCTTTAGTTTACGGGCGTGATGTTATGTTTTATAAATAATAAAGAGGTACTTACTTACTTTTTGATTGGCACGCGGTTTCGGCAACAGCATCTGAGAAATCCATCTGCAGACAGTCTTTTGTTTCTTCGAGTCTTTTTTTGTTATTTTCTTAAACTTTGGAATGGATTTTAAAGTTGAATTCAAATGATATGGTACCAACAAGTACGCTATTGTGTTAACTAAATTATACTTAATAATAAAGGTACCTTGTTGGCAATATACAATATTAGTTCAGCGATAAAATCCCTTCCAAAGTTTTGTTTCTATTCACCCCTGGATCCCTATTCCCCTCATTTTACCGGTACATGATTGTATTTTCCTGTTAAATAAGAACCCTCTGTGGTCATCCATTTCCCTGTCAATCGTGGTGATTAAAGAATTATCCCTTGGGTCGTCGGAAGCTTTCTTAAGATGGCAGTCATCAATCGTTTAAAATCTTTGTTTACAAATAAAACGGATAAATAATAGCAAATAACGTACATTTTTCATTCTATACCATGGAACTAACAAGTACTTTGTGCCATTTAGAGTATAATTGTGTAAACGACGTAGTTACAATTCATTTTCCACCGACTTCCGAAAAGAGGAGGTTCTCAATTCTTCTGTATTTATTTTTTACTTAGAAATATGAATACCTACATAAAAGTCTTATCTTTTGACTTTTCTCAAATTACTTAGAAATAGAAAAGACCTAAGAAGTTTCCATGAAACAGTAAATAATATGTAAATTATTCACTTTGAATGGATAATGTTTCTTTAACTGGGAAATGAATTTCATAGTTCTCGTCGGAGAGAACATAAATGAGTTCTTTAAATATGTTGATTGTTCGGACACCATTTTCCGTTTTCGTTCTTGGAGAGAGCACTGGCTCTTGTACTACAGTTCATCTAGCACAGGAGACTTCATACAATTTTGTAACCAGTTTCTTGTTTAATAAAGATTATTTTCTTTATGTCCACTACTGGTCTTTCAAGAACTTTACTTGGAAGAAAATTGCTCTGTGATAAATAGTGTAGCAAAATTCAGTATACGACATTATTTGGTCGGCTCACAGTCCATCTGGACACAGCTGAATATCTATATTTTACATCGAATGACTGTCTATCTGACCTCCATAACTGTTTCACTCAGTTAAGAGGTGTACTTATTTAGAAATAAGACCGCACAATTTGAAGTTTTACTCGTTGAAATTATATATTTTCTATTAACAATTAATATTGGAACAAATTTTAGATAACTTATTTTTTTATGTTTAGTAATAGGTAATCTCCTATGCATGTTTAAGCAAAAACTCACAGAAACCTGATTTCATGATTTGAGCCCTCTGTTTTGTAGATTATTTGGAACATAAAGACAATCAACATTTTTTTACTTTTATTAATAGAACAGTTTGTCGTTATATGCTTTTTTAAAGTTAATTGTACAAATACTGTTTTAAGCTTCCACGGTTTAAAACTAAACTTAAAATAATAAATAACCACGGAAGATATCCCGTAAGTGACAATATAAGTTTAATTGTACAATTAGCATAAGTACAAAGCCCACTGACCACCTAAGGTCCATGTTCACCAAAAAGATGACGGTCTGATTATCTAAAAACAGCTGTTTAAAACACATTTTTGTATGGGAACATGTCACAGTGACAGCTGTTTTTAGATAATCAGACTGTTATCTTTTCGGTGAACATGGACCTAATAAAATTACAGAAGGAGCCATCAGCTTAGCGTGCTTTCCGAAGCACGGAAGAAACTTAGTATGTTAAGGGTAGCTTACCCATCCACAGACCGATCTTGGTAAGCGCGACTTAACCTTATAGATGGATGCAGCTATTATTAATTTTCTATACAGGGTGTAAACCACCTCATCACGAAGCCGTCAACAAAGCATCGTGTACATCAAACTAAGTAACTTAACGCAAAAATTATTGCTAGGAAACCAGCCACTTTTCTTGGGTGAAAAATCATGTTTTGTGGTAAAACTCAATGTAACGCACTCAAAATATTATGTTGGTGGATGGATTGGACAATGCGGGGGTCGTGAAGGTGTTAAATCGTACAATAAAAACATGTATTAAAAAAAAAAGTTGTCAAAATAGTTGTAACTTTGACCCCCAATATCTCCGTAACTAAAAGGTTCCCAGGTATGGTGTGGAAGGTAAACATGATCGCAATGATGGGGCGAACAAGAACCTGTCGATTTAGGTAAAAGGTGTTTTACACCCTTTATATTTTTGACATTTAAGACATCACCCATATCGGTGACCGAATGATACATTTTCTAGGCCATGAGCTCACTTGTAGGTACGTCCTCAGAATAGCCTCACTTATCAAACCATTAATCAACAAAGAAAGAGCCTACTTAAAAACCTATCACCGCCTAATAGTACTTTCATACCAAATAACTAAATAATAAATTTTCAATGTCAATCATATATTCATGGTCACGTAGGGCCACGTGATTGGCACTGTAATGGCACTAAAACTTATTTATTTCAATATCCGGTGCCACAGGAAGGTAGTTGACAGTTACTTTCGCGCCAATTGCATAACAATATCGCCATCTTGATTTGAGCACGCGCTGTCACGGGTCTGTTCTAACTGGACGATTTTTGATTGGGTAGGATGATATCAAAAACAAACATTGTAAAAATATAACTCTACCGGTTGAGGGGAACTGGTTTGAAATTCAGTTGCTAGATTTGACCATTAGATACCAACAAACTAACTAGGCAAGTTGAATAAAAACTTATATAAATAGCTATTTTCAAACGCCTAAAGATACAATAGGCCGACCCCGAAAATATCTTCCACAATTTTTCTCTACTTCCTTGGATTTACGTTTTCATAAGCCTGTAAACTGGTAAACTGCATCGAGCCAGTTCTACCATACAAAGATCAATGGAATCAATGCTAGATTGCAAACGTTTCAGATAACATCGTCAATAAAAATTCCAAGTTAGAGGTAAATATGCATCATTTGCCTTCGATTTAGTCAGCCATATTAAAAAAAAATAGATACCCGTGTTTTTAATTAAATACAAATAAAAAAATATATATCTAAATAAAACAATTAATAATATAACTGGACATTACACACAGCGCTATCTAGTGCCACACTAAGCAAGGCTTGTGTCGTGGACACCAGATCTAGTTGATTTAATACATATTATTATATACTTTTTGTTTGTAAATACATACTTATTATACATATAAACATTTATGACTGAAACAAGTGTCCATGCTCATCACACAAACATTTGCTCCTACCGGGATTCGGACCCAGGACCCTAAGAACGTAAGGCAGCCTTACTACCGCTACGCCAATCAGGTCGTCCAAAAAAAATAAGTTATCTAAATTATGAATAAACCTATCCCCAACACCCAAACAACAAAACAAGCTCCAACCGTACGCGTGCATCCAACGGTCCGCATCCGGCGGACGAAAGTAAAGTAAGCTGATCGCCCCTTTCGCCATACGGGGAGGCACGGGCCGTGTGCGGTGCCTGCTAATCGGATGGGCAGCTGGTCGGATGTAGTCGAGAGGAGGAGTAGACAATGTGGCGGTATGACACAGATACTAGAGGAAACATCGAGCTGTTTCAAAGAATTTCTAAGAATTCAAATTGCAACGCAAGCTGTCTGTATTGCCTTCTATCTATGCTAATATTGTAAAGAAGAAATATTTTTTGTTGGTACCGAATAAGCTTCGAAACTACTGTGCCGATTTAACCACTTTCACACCAATAGAACGTTTCATTATCAGGAGTAGGCTTAAAATTAATTAATTTATATCACAAAAATTAAAGAGTAGAGTGGTAGTTTTGAGAGTAGCGGTGGCCCAGTGGTGGTGGCCCCGACTTACGAACAGTAAGTAAGTCGTGGGTTCGAACCCAGACAGGCGCATTACTTTGTGTAATTGATTGTATCACCACTGCTCTCAAAACGATAAAGGAAAACGTCGTGAGGAAACCGGAATATGAGTGGGTGGCCATCGCTAGAAATGCACGGTATAGAAGGACATACACTGATCTTTTTTTTGAGGTTCTACAGAAAGATTAGGTGCGTAGTACTTGCAACCAGCGTTCGTGTATGCCCAGAAGTGTCAACGTGGACGTAGCAAATGGAGTATGTACAGGTTGTGGCCTGTGGACGGTGAGCTATGGGCTATCATGCCAGCCGCCTTATGACGACAGGCCGCCGCCCGTGTCGACGGCGTGTTCGTGTTCCACGCGCGCCTCAAAGAGATGTTAGCTAAATGAAGGGGTTTGCAAGAGCCGAAGCCTGACTGCGGGGCTCTTTGAAAGAGATACCGTGGCACGGGAAAATAAAGGGCGAGAAAGGAACATGGGTGGGGTCTAGTCAGTAAAAGTCAGACACTCCCTTCCACGCCGCCCATAATGGGAGAAGTCATTTGAAAATTTCCCATCCGAAAACAAAACAAAGTGTCGTACCAGGTGGCGTTCTATGGTTTCTGTCTACCCATGGATAAAAGGCGTGCGACTTTATGTATGTACATGTGTATGTAATAAAGAGGAGCTCGTTTGGGTTAACCCGTGCTTGCCTAGGTTGGTCTGTGGATGGGTGACCATCACCCATTACATACCGAGTTTCCTCCGTGCCTCAGAAAGCACGTTAAGCCGTTGGTCCTGGCTGTTATTTGTAGATCTTGAATAGTCGTTACAGGTGGCCGAAAATGTCTGACCACCAGTCTTACTAAGGGTCTTATAGAAAAGTCTTATTATATTATCGAGTACTAACTGGATTATGGAGGTCAGTTAGGCAGTCGCTCCATGTTAAATACTGGTATTCAGCTGCATCGGGTTAGACTGGAAGCCGACCCCAACATAGTTGGGAAAAGCCTATGCAAATAATGTGTGTGTGTGTAATAATGATTGATTGTGGTCACTTTCTTTTAGAGTATTTTGTTGGCATTTATTTTTACCATAGGCTATGATGAGAATGATTAATAATCAAAAAACAGAATAAGTATACAGGGTGCAAACCACCTCGTCACGAAGCCTTTACGCAAAAAAACAATCATGTTTTGTGCTAGAACTCAATGTTACAACCTCAAAACATTGTGCTGATGAATGCATTGAATAGTACGGGGGTCGTGGAGGTGTTTAAAGTAAAATACTTACAAATAAAAACTTGTATTAAAAAAAAAAAACTTGTCAGTAAGTTGTAACTTTGACCGTCAATATCTCCGTAACTAGAAGGTTCCCAGGTATGGTCTGGAACTAAAAGATGATCCTAATGACGGAGAGATAAACACAAGTGCCTTTCCCTTACAGGGTGTTTTACTCCCTTCAGGCCAACAGAACTTGCAAAAGTCCAACACAAGCTCCACGGTAAATATACTTTCCATAAAATACTTGAGCTTAGCTCGAACTGACAAGACAATAGATTATGTCCGTTACTAATAAGAACGAGAACTTTAAAACAATTACTAAGTATTACTAAGTACCGTGTAACTTTTCACCTTCCAATTAAAGTAACTTTTTACTTTTACTTTGACATCTGACTTCAAAGGAACTGACGTCTTTTGTGTCAACCGCTGTCTAGTCTACCTAGTCTACCCCCCGAAGGCATGTCACCTTAAAGATGTGTTAAATTGCAAAAGCTAATTTTACGGTGAATTTTTAACGGAATAAAATGTGATAATTGCATAGTTTTAAAAATTATCGAGAAATATATCCCCAAGAATGAAAAGACGCTCTCGAATGTGATAATTATGAATAATTAGTTCTGTAAACTTAAAATTAAAGTAGGCCATTTAATTAAACCATCACACACTATGACAATTTACTAAGAACATATACAGCTGTGGCCTTTTATTTAATTCCTATTATATTCATCAAAATATTTCAATTCAAATTTCAGCGGCTTCCAACGAATGTCGGACCGATTACTATCGTACACTTAAACATTAAAAATAAACGTAAAGCATGCTTCATTAGAGTTAGCGATAACATCGATACAACATGCGGGAATGTCGAGTTTTTGTGCCGGTATTCAAGCTAGGATAATTCTCTTACATAGTACATAAGATAAATATTTACTGAGCGGACAAATCGTAGAGGGATGGGACAGAAATAGGGCAGGTATCATGTCTCCACCCCTTTAGGGCAACTGGTTTTGCAAAGTATTCAGAAGCAAAGTCTATAATAAAATATGCAAATGATGCACTTCTATAAGCGCTGACAATTTTTCTAATGATAATTAATATGCTGTTTCATCTAACGACAGGTCTAGGTACTGAAATTAATTCAAAGAATACGTAATGTCTAATTAACCTAGCCTCAAATGGACTTGTAAAGTAACTCTGCATACAAATATCTGAAATTAACTAAACTAAGAACTAAATAGTCTGACACCTGTGAGTACAAAATGCATCGACAAATGCATCAATAATATTGTTACTGCATAAACCCGAAATCTTCCTCAAAGCTCAAAATAACCAATTAGTGGCCCCCCATATCTGCATAACTCGTAAAGTCTGAAACCGCAAACAAGTGCGCGTCGCTAGAAGCATCCAGAATCAAAATTCGACGCACACTCTTCACAACACATGGTTTTTTCGCCGACCCACGTGGAATCTCCCGTAAATTCCAGTGAGCGCATTAAAATTGTATAGGATCTGAGTTTTTGCTCAGTATCGTATGTGACGCTGGACTGGGAGTACATAATTGTAATTAACATAAGATTTCCCGTAATAACCGCGTTGTGCGCGCGCGACTCTAAAATGGCTGCGTCCGCTTTTTGTGCGGTGCGCGTACGCTGAATATCATAAGCTACGTGCGTGGTCAGGCACACACGGGGGCATTTTTCGGTGAATTGTTTTGGTCTTGGGTTTTATTCATTAACTGGAGACTGGCGAAAATAGCTATGTCCTCTGTTTTGTTTAGTAATTGAAATTCGTATAAGACTAGGTCATCATTTGTGGTTAAAACTTTAATTGGACATCTTTTTGACATCATAAACATCCTCGAAATATTTCTCAGCGGGAAATACAGGTTTTAATACGATACAAGGTCTTAAAATTCGATCCAGTCATTGAATTTGACATCAAAATCGTAACAATTCAAAAGGAATGTTCAGTATTTTTCCAAACGTCACCCCGTGTGTAACGTTCGTAATCGACGGGAGACAGAGCTACGCCCTCTATACCTGCTACTCACTGGTACTTATCGACAATTGATAAACTCCCTTTAAACTCACGATACGACTTCTCGAGTAATTAGAAACAAACAACAATAAAATTAACTGTATTGATGACTCAGAATATGTCCAAAAATTGTCACGAATACGTTTCTAACAAAAGTTTTATACATTTAGTACTTGAAATTAACGTATTTTAAAACAAAAACCCTAGAAAACTTACAAATGATTTCCATTCAATATAAATTATATCTCCTCTCGTTCAAATCCGCCATCTTTCTTTCTTAGCTTCCATTTTTGACAGGTCAAAGTGTCAATTTCCTTACGACACGTCTCCGATCCGACTTAAACCCGTGTCTACTAAAAAGCGGGATCCCTACAACCCGATCCTTCGTCTCGTACGATGCGTGTGTGCCGCGCTCACTTTTTGTCCCCAGTCGTAACACGATCGTCCCATCTCATAATTTTAGACTTTTTTACCCCCAGTCCTGTACTGGCCTTATTAAGGAAGGTGCTCTATTACGTTCGATGGCCGTTGGTGATTGACAGATGCTATTGTCATCGGACAATGGCAATTAAACTAAACTTTTAGTAATAGACATTGTTCTTTTAGGACTTGCTATTTGCTAAATATGACTTGGTGAGACAAAATCGTTCGTTCTGTGTTGTCGGTGTTCTGTGTTTGTTAGTGTTGTGTTTTTTTTTATTTATTTAACTAGCCTGAAATAAAGTATTCACAAAAACTGCTCTCACACATTTCAAAGAAGATATTCCTCATTCTGTCTACGTAATAAAGCTTTTGCCTTGTCTTAGCCAGCAATAAAATCGCTACACGTAATACGAACTTGGATAGATAGCATTTAAACGTACCATTAGTTAGCGGTACCGGCGTCATAACTGCAGAGTACACACCGTCTCGTCAACATACTACAAATAGCAGTCCTGTACTCATGTGCACTCACGTTTCTAGTGTTGTTCCATCTGAAAGATGTACACACTTATCTTGACGACACCGCTAGGTACAGGGAAAAGTTTATGGATAAAACGCATCATCAACCTTTTCCTAACCATGTTTGAGTCAACTTCCAGTCAAACCAGATGCAAATGAATACCAATATTTTACATGGAGCGACTGCCTAGCTGACCTCCACAATCCAGTTAGTAATGGATACGATACCCCTTAGTAAGAATTTTTGGGCCACTGACATATCTATAACGACTGTCAAAGATCTGCAAATGACAGCCGGGACCAACGGCTTAACATGCTTTCCGAGGCACGGAGGAAACTCGGTATGTAATGGGTGGTCACCCATCCACAGACCAACCTAGGCAAGCACGGCTTAACCTATCGACCCGAGCGGCTGTTATTATTTAGCCACGAGCTCCTCTTTTTTGGATAAAACACACTGGATCTTTAAATTATCAATGTATGAGTATCCAACCGGTAACAGAAACAGAGTTCAAGTTACTGGTCACGTCTCCAAAGAGATCCACCTCAAAATGCGCGCCATGTCAAGAAATAGGTACTACTTTCTAATTCGCTAGGGTCTACACTCTAAGTCCGTCAACGAAGATACAGGGCCCGTCCAAAAGTAGCTTTATACTTTGAAAACACTCCCTACTCCCTTTTATTTTTAAATTCATGAGTTTTGAAAACACATCGAGAGTAAAGACAGATGATCAATCGTGTTGTCATTCATTTAGTTCAGGCCCATAATCCCTCGTATGGTCGTGATTATAAAGGGTGTAAAACACCTCTTCACGAAGCTGAAAGGCACTTGTTCTCCCCATCATTGCGATCATTTTTTAGTTCTACACCATACCTGGGAACCTTCTAGTTACGGAGATATGGGGGGTCAAAGTTACAACTTTTTGACTAGCTTTTTTTTAATACCTACAAGTTCTTTTCATAAGATTTTCACTTTTAACACCTCCACGACCCCCGTACTATTCAATCCACCCATCAGCACGATGTTTTAAGTGCGTTACATTGAGATCTACCACACAAAACATTATTTATAACCTCAAAAAAAAAAGTTGTTTCCCAGCAATATTTTTTGCGTAAAGTTACTTAGTTTGATGTACAGAATGCTTGGTTAACGGCTTTGTGATGAGGTGGTTTACACCCTGTATACACAATTAAAAAGCTATTGTGTCTCGCGTAGATCTACGTTTGATACGAATGGTTAACGAATCTTATGTCCAACAGCAATAAGGAGTACCAAACGACCGTAACTTCAGCCGAAACTACGGAATTGGTGCTAAGAGAGCCCCCAAGCCCCTGCGCCAACAGCACTTGGCAATATATATATGTGTTATGGACCAAGTGATGAATTGGACATTATACATAATGCCCGGTCACTATGAAAAATGGCCAATATAAGAGTGCAATTTGATAAGAATTATTCAAATAATCAAATTGACCGGGCATTATACATATTGTCCATCACCTTTTGGGCAGAATAATACAAACATATGTAATTACTATTTTTTTATTGTTATTCTCATTAAACTTAAAATAAACTAAATATTGAACCATTTAAATAATCAGACTCATTATTTGGATTAATCATTAAGGACTTCTACTTTAAGAAGTCATATTAAAAATCTATACTTATAATAAATCTGTAGAGAGGTCAATTCTGTACATGAAATATATTTACAAAATAACTATCGGGGGGTGATTAGTGATCGATACTGATGCCAAAAATGCAATCAGTAAAATTTTTGTCTGTCTGTCTGTCTTTCTGTCTGTCTGTCTGTCTGTCTGTATGTTATTTATAGAAAAAAAAACTACTCGACGGATTTTAACGAAACTTGGTACAATTATTCTACATACTCCTAAGCAGGTAATAGTATACTTTTCATCACGCTACCATTAATAGGAGCAGAGCAGTGAAAGGAAATGTTGGGAAAACGGGAGAAGTTACTTGGTTTTTTTAGCTTCCGTGGCGTGTGCAGCCTTAATGGTTAAAGCTACATAGAAATCATGTATTACGGAAATATTCCACATAAAATTATATAAAAAATATCCCAAGACAGCATATGTCTATCTTTTATAGTTGACTCACAATAACACGTGTAACTCCCGATAGCTTAGCAGTTCGGAGATTTGTTATTATTATATTTGTTTACTCTTACGTTTATAATATTCTCACTCAACCCCAATTTTGAAACTTCACGCGGGCGAAGCCGCTGGCAGAAGCTAGTATAACATAAAACATTAAAAAAATCAAAAAAATTACAACATGTATACTAGTGTTTTATAGAAATGACTTATTATTATCCTACTATATATATCCTACTTATCCTACTCATCATCATCATCTGCCGAGCCTTTTCCCAACTATGTTGGGGTCGGCTTCCAGTCTAACCGGATGCAGCTGAATACCAGTATTTTACATGGAGCGACTGCCTCTCTAACCTCAACATTCCAGTTAATACTGGGAAAACGATACGACTTGGTAAGACTGGTGTCAGACTTTTGGGGCCACTGACTACCTGTAGTCAAAGATGGACAAATGACAGTCGGGACCAACGGCTTAACGTACTTTCCGAGGCACGGACAAAACTCTGTATGTCTGTGTATGTATGGTCACCCATCCACAGACCAACCTAGGCGAGCACGGGTTAAACCTAAAGATTGACCCGAGCGGCTGATATTATTTAGTCACGAGCCTTTGCCTTTGCATTTTTGGCTTGGCGACATCTACATTTATCAGACTTCCAACCATTTTTACAACCACATCTACTATAACCTTTCCCTCCACATTTAGAGGACATTCTGCAACACTTTCTCTTCGTAATTCAGTGTTAACACACTCGCGCTGGCACTGAGTTACGAAACTGAAACCCATCCGCGTCCGTCCATATTCGCTTACAATGCAAAACTAAACAAAAACAATAGCGCTTGAAGTCCGCCACACGAGCCGCGCACTGGATGGCGGTCTCTGATTAGTCAAAGCGTGCCACGCTATGCGTGCCTCCCTCCCCGCCCTCATACCGCGTCAAATTTAGCTTTTTATCAAATTGCCCAATTATCATGTAGCAATATAATAATGACCGTGCAATGTGATAAATAATGTAGTTAAGATAGTATTAATCACTTAGCCCGATAGAGATAGCCATTATTCATAATGCTCGAACATTATGTATAATGCCCGCATTAATCACCTGGTCCATAACATATGCATTATTTTTAATCACTACGAACAAAGCGTATTAACGTCAGAAATAGCAACGAGTTTTTTTTTAACCGACTTCATTTATATCTATAAAGTTACTCAGATATAAGCATTTGAAACTGTTGATTAGACAGAGAGATCCGATACTTTTCATGTCGTCACTCGTCGTATATCGTATATCGACGTACAAAATCTATCCTAAATTCCGTTTATTTAGAAAGAGATAGAAACAAAAGTTATATTGGTTATATTTAACTTTTGTGTTGTTTCGCCGAATTTGGTTTTGTTTTCACTCTTTGTCATTATAGTATTTTTACATTCCGCATCGGAATAATAAATAAGACAAAACAGGGTGTAGGCCACCTTGTCTCGAAGCCGTGAACCTAGCATCTTGTACATCAAACTAAGTTACTTTACGCAAAAATTATTGCTGGGAAACAACTTATTTTTGGGGTGGAAAATCACGTTTTGTGGTAGAACTCAATGTACCGCACTTAAAACATTGACCTGATGGATGGATTGAATAGTGACGGGGTCGTAGAGATATTTAAAGTATAAATCTTGCGATAAAAACTTGTATTTAAAAAAACTTGTCAAAAAGTTGCAACTTTGACCCCCAATATGTATGGTGTAGAACAAAAAAACTGATCAGAATGACGAGGAAAAAAAGTGTTTTTCGGTTTCGTTAAGAGGTGTTTTACACCCTTAATATGCATATTCCCTATTAAGCCATTGTCTGACACAACTATCGGCACAATAGTTTTTTTTTTTTTTTGTTATTTTGACTTGTTATTTGTGTGTGATGAAGCCAACACTCATTTTGTGATCAAGATGCGGGAAGTCTACTGCAGCCAGTGAGACATGGTTTTTCCCTACTTAGATAAGGCCATCACGTATACGTTTGTGTGGCTAATTATCCTTATTAGTGGTAATACCTAATTACGAATTATCATTCATTATTGAAACGATTTCTCATAATAATTCCTAATAATGGCGAATATTTTAAGTACTTATTTTAAATTAATTTTGCCTTATTATTTTGTAATAATGATTAAAGATGTGTCTACGGTTTTTCCTAAAAATATATTTCATCATCTTAATGCTCATGTTAGTTATTTGGAATCGGTGCAATGAATTTTTAATTTCATTATTTTCCCCAATCACGAATTTATTTCTTTGTCTTCCGTTCCTCAAACAATGGATCAATTTTTCTATGGAAGAGAAGAGAAGATTCCATCTTCTCTATTAATGACTCATGACTCTTTAAGGCTCCATAAAAGCTGTCAATCATTGTTCCACTAAGAAATTGATTTTGTATACAATTGTGTTGAGTTTTGTTAGTTTTACGGTTTCACTGTTTAAGGGTGTGGTATCTGCTAACGAGAGGTTTTCTCCAAGTAACTCCTCTTTGATGAGTGAATATAAATGTGCAAAAAAAATATATGTTGCCTATTAGACTTTAAACTTTAATAGGTACAATTGAAATAATTCTAACTTTATTAATACTATACGAAATAAATTTCAAAGCAAAGCATTTTTTCTTTGAAATTTCGTAACTGAACGTAAACGGCATTAAGTTTTAGTTTTTTTTTACACACAATTATTTGTCGCTGTTTTCTTCACAAATGGTATTTTAATTGAAATTATAATTAATTAATAAATTATAATTGGAATTTTGATCTAATGATTTATTTACAATTAAATAAAAACCACTCATTTCCACCACTCACGCACTATTCGAACCGCTGTTACTGACGTAACAACCACTATGTAGTGAAGCTGATTTGAACTTTATTCTAACAGTATTTTAATAGTAGTTTATGCAACTGTGCATAATGAAGGGCATTACAACACGAGTGTGGGTTTAAGAAACGAGCCGAAGGCGAGTTTCTTAATAGCATCACACGAGTGTTGTAATGCCTAATTATGTATAGTTGCATACACTACTTTATCTACCCAAATATCATAAGGGCTCTATGATGGGTTCAGGAACCATAGGGAAATGACCTGCATTGTTACTTGGCCCTTGATTTTTGTGCCAACAGGTTATTAGTTGCATTCGTCGCTGCATTTACGATATCTGGCGGAGTATTCATGTCAATTTCTGAGTCACTATCACTCATTTTCGACAGAAATAAAGAACTTATCAGAAAATTTGTCTACTCGTAACTGGATTACTGGAAATAAAAAGCTAACGAACAAATGACTGCTCGAAATGGCGGCGTTTCGGATATCTGTCATTTTTTTTAAATCATAGGCTAACAAACAAAGTCACTATTCTTGTGTCACTCGAGATCAAAATGTCGTGCGATTTATAATTAAAATCATACAGAATTGGGGTTCTTTTTTTTTTATCGATATCTGATTTAATGTAGGTGGTACTAGAATAGCACACTCACTTGAATTTGACACCTGTTCCAAATTTAAAACTCATAACGCAACTGTTTTCAGTTGCGTTATGAGTTCATTACAGTTCTGTTTATTTCTGCAGGTTGGTAATGCTGGTCATTGCCTATGGTTTTTGAACGCATTAGAGAGGGTTTATGATATTTGGGTAGATAAACGAAGTTTAAACCACCACAAATAGAGTTGCTAATTTAGCAGAAACCACAGCCTTAAGACCAATGACTGTTACGAACATGCCAATAAAAATAAAAATAATGAATGCGGAACACATAAAAAGTTTGGCACAAAAATTCTAAAGAAAATTACTATTTTGATAATTCCGAACTCTGTGATTCTTATAATAGCATGCTTTTCATCCTTCTTAATCACATCATGGTCATCCTAAACTACTACAGTTTATTTTATAAAATTCCAAATTCAAAACCATACGCGAGCTCAAAATGGCTGACACAAAAAAGGGGACATGTCGCATAATTAAAGTTTACTTTGTGCTCAAAAGCTGGGTGTGAGCGGCAAAGGCACTCATTTTTCAGCCTCTGAAAAAAAAGTCCCATAGTTGCGGAATTATAATTTAGGTTTTATGTTGCGGTGTTAAAATGTGTCAGGTGTTGCTTCCGTATTAATTGTGTTTTTAGCTGTTATTAAATTAAAGGATTAATTATAAGTATTTTTTTGGGATGTTATGACCAATTACTTGTACGAATGTGGGGACCTTTATTAATGAGCCATCTTTTCTTGATAAGGATGATCGACGGAGAAAGTGAAAATTATCATTTTCAAATTGAAACAAAGTGAGGGTGCTTTAAAAGGGCCTCATCGAGTGTCAATAATTAGTATACGTTAGGCAGTTATTAATTTTTCTATTAATTAGCAAACTGGTTATCTATTTTTCACAACGTAACAGAGAAAAGTGGTTTAAAAAAACCGTTGACAGTGACAAAACTTTAACTATAAAATATACATGAGCATAGGCAGTATAAAAATATTATGTATATATGTAGTATATCAACTATCTGGTGTCCACGACACAAGCTTTGTTTAGTGTGGCACTAGATGGCGCTGTGTGTAATGTCCAGCGATATTTATTTATTATCACTTCACATCTAGCGACCAAGTTTTTCAGTGATAATTATCGGTGATAAGTATAATTTTCAAGTGAAGTAACTTTAGTACTTAATTGTAACTTTAATGCCTTATTAAAATGTGAAATAATTACTGAAATTGAATTAAAAATTAAATAATTTGTTCCTTGCAAATGAAAACACATTAAACACAAAATCATATTATTGATCTTTCCTCATGAAAATCCTAACACAAAAAACACCTTTAAGTATTCTTTGTTTTTCTCTCACGCACATTCTCAAACAGTCACACAGACATACAGAGTGACAAACAATGATATTTCCACGTGAAAACCGTCCTTCAGTCGACGATGCGCGTGAGTTGAACGCCGATGGGCTGCCATATTGAGACCGGACGGACGATTTAGGCGGGCGCGTGCGCTGACAGAGCTATTGGTTGTTGTAGTGACCATACTTTTCGAAGTTTGCGGTATATTTGCCTTATGACAAAAAATATAATGAGTGTAGTTAAGTAACGATAAATTATTAACACTGTTTTAAGCTTAAAACTAAAAAAAAAACAAATAATCACAGAAGAAATCCTGTAAGTGGCGTATTTAAAATATTGAATTTGTGAATATTTCAGGCGGCATCGGTTATTAACGGTATCTTCAGAAATAAACCAAATTATTTTATCGTAAGAGAGGAATGAGAAAAATATGATCAGAATTGTTATTATGGTTTTTATTTATTGTTTAACACTACTTTGGTTTTGAGTAGGTATTAGTGTGAGGATTTTGATTCGGTTAAGTAAAAGTCTTCTTTTAGTTAGAATTAGGCGACACTATTATTTTTGAACGAACTATGTTCTTATGATGCTAATTTGCAGTAAAACTTTTAATGGTAGACAATTTAAGCACTAACAAATTTTCATTCATCATTAGATTTGCATGAATATCTATTAATTCCATAGACAATGCAAATACTACAGTCGTTCGTTTTCTAGTATGGTCACCCCAACCAAAAATGACGTGCGATTCCCAATTACGGGTTACATTTATTAGTATAATGAGCATTAGCAAAATATTCATGGGCCGGCAACATTGAATCTTTAATACAACGAGTTTTTTGTCTGTTATTACGAGGAAAATTATCGTTTATATTATATACAGATATGTACGTATACAGGAAGTTCTTCAATGAGGTTTTTCGGACGGTTTCCGGTTGAGGAAAATCGTTTTCTTTCCTTCTTTTCATAAAAGATAAATGTTTTACGTGAATGATAACCCATTATAAATAAAGGTAGGTCCCGTGTGGTGGAATGTTTTGCTTGTTTTTTTTTGTTTGCTGTTAAAGATCTTTTGCCTAAGCTGGTTTCTGTTGAGGCTAGATTGAATAATCAGTTCAATCAAAGATATTTCAATACTTATCATGATATCATCTGCTTAGCCTTTTCCCAACTATGTTGTGGTCTGCTTCTAGTCTAACCGGATGCAGCTAAATACCAGTATTTTACATGGAGCGACTGATATATAAAGGGTGTAAAATAAACAAGCTCCTCTTCGATTAAGTATGTAGATATGACAAATTGAAAAAAAACATAATCTAATTGAAATTACCAAGTCTGTGGTGTCGGAAAAAGTGCAGCGTGTTAAACTTGGTAATTAAATATGACCTTTATACTATAATAGCCTCTCGAAGACATGCCTTCCCAGTTTTTACTAGCCTCGCCAGGGTTTCAGAAATCTCTTTGAAATCATTAACTAAAATTACATATAATGTATTCACATTTTTAAGAAAAAACGGTGAAGTGAGAGTCAAGTCACTATTTCTATAAAAACCTGTCTATTTTTCCCCTACAAAGTACATAGAAAATATTCGCTTATTTCTGTTGGGCCTCACGTAATTGTGTGAGTGGGTGACAAACAAAATCGTAAAGATACGATATTACGCTGTACGTCCACAGTACCATCAAGTTGGGCTGTAAATCTATTTTTTTACTTCGTGGGAGCCTGTCATATTATATTTGATGACGATTTGGTATTAACGTATGGGGATCGGCACATAATAGTGGCTAACTCATCATCATATGCTAAGCCTTTTCCCAACCATGTTGGGGTCGGCTCCCAGTTACCGGATGCAGCTGAATATCAGTATTTTACATGGGGCGACTGCCCATCTGACCTCTAAAACGCAATCCCAGTTAGTAGTGGGTATAGGTAATACGATACACCTTGGTAAGATTGGTTGTCAGACTTTCGGGCAACTGACTCTAACGATTGTTGAAGACCAACCACTTAACGTGCGTAACTAGGCATTTTTATCTATACTAATAATATTATAAAGCAGAAGAAGAGTTTGTTTGTTTGTTTGTTTGTTTGTTTGTTTGGTTGAACGCGCTAATCTCAGGAAGTACTGGTTCAAATTGAAAAATTATTTTAGTGTTGGATAGTACATTTATCGAGGAAAGCTTTAGGTTATATAACATCACGCTGCGACCATAAGGAGCGGAGCAGGAATGAAAAATGTTGCCAAAACGGGGATATTTTTTTCCTTTCGTTTTTCTCTCTTATGTGACGCAGACGAAGTTGCGTGGGTCAGCTAGTTTTTCATAATTTTGAGGAGATAAATTATTCGGCAGGGTTGTCTTTGTGACTAGAGTGGCACTAACTGAGAAAATTAATAATCCTATATCAAACCTGTTAGCTCCATTACAAAATTTTAAAAGTTAACTGCAATACACTTCTAACTTATAGTAGCATTGGCATTGTATACAGTTATTAAATAATAGAAAAAAATGAAATCATCATATGGGGCGCATAGGTTTATAATAATTTTCCGTAAACAAAGACTTGTAGGAGCTATTCAAGATGGCCGCGTACAGGAAAAATATTTTAATTTCAACAAACCTTGTTGTCTTGAAGCTGATATCCTTGCAGTAGACGTCTTGACAATGTGCTGGGATTGTTGATGTTTCTTTGTTTTTAATAATTATCTAGTAGTTTATTTTATAACTAGCTGACCGACGCAACTTCGTTTGCGTCACATAAGAGAGAAAAACGAAAGGAAAAAACATACTCGTCTTTGCAACATTTTTCATTTCTGCTCCGCTCCTAATGGTCGTAGCGTGATGTTATATAGCCTAAAGCCTTCCCCGAAAAATGGACTATCCAACACAAAAAGATTTTCACAATTTGAACCAGTAGTTCTTGATATTAGAGCGTTCAACCAAACAAACAAACAAACAAACTCTTCTGCTCTATAATATTAGTATAGATATTAAATAAGTTAAATAAGTAACTTGGTTGAAATTGTGGAAATCAGGTTATATTTAGTAGAAATTGAATACATAATTGACTACCTCGTTGGTTGAGTAGTCGCAAGCACGACTGCTGATTATGGGGTCCTTGGTTCGATTCCCGAGTCGAGCAAACTTTAATTTGAGTTTTCTCATCAGGAATCTCTCAGTATTCCATTTCGGTTTCCAGATATGTGCCCGGTTGAAGACAATAGGCTCGCCCCCTACTACCTAACCCTTCGAAATACTAGGCGTGATGTTATGTGTATGTGAAACGGTAAATTAGCCTTTAACTAATCGTTTAAAATGCACTTTTACGCCACAATAAAAATAATGAGAAGAATATCGAAACTACTCTAAAGTACCTATCTTTTAAAGTCGTATTATTTTATTGTCTGTAAGTGTTTTGAGGAAATAAAGATTTAAACTTATATTGTCGCTTACAGGATATCTTCCGTGATTATTTATTAAGTTGAGCTCCCGATATTTCGACGCTCAACTTAATAAATAATCACGGAAGATATCCCGTAAGTGACAATATAAGTTTAGTTTTAAACCGTGAAAGCCTAAAACAGTGTTTAAATAAAGATTTGACACACAACCACAGAAACCTAAATTCGACACGAGAGAAAATAATTAAAGACCATTTTGAGAAACGGTCGGAGACAGTTGCATGAAGAGAGGCCTCGTAGTCGAGGCTTTTGCTCAGCAGTGGGATAATACTTATAGGCTATTAAGAAAAACGAAAAAACAGATCATCTTAATTTTTGAAAATGACAGCTGTCACTGTGACATATTACCATACAAAAATGTGTTTTAAACAGCTGTTTTAGACAACCAGACTGTCATCTTTTAGGCGAACATGGACCTAAGAAAAGCATATAAGCTAGGGGACTGGAATGACAATATGAAGAGAAATTGTTATAAGAACTTTCACCAGAGTTTGCCTGAAAAGCTCTCCTAAGTACCTAAATACACAATATGTGTTCTCATTGTAAAACAATTACATTCTCAACACATCACAAAACTAAAGCTTACTATCTTCCTGTCTGTTACCAAGTTTTCTGTAGCTAAACTTGCAAGGCACAAGGCAATGTGTAATTATGTTTGTCAGACTACAAACTTGTCATAACTTCACAATTTGAATCACTGTTCTGTCATGTTGGTACACAAGTTCGGACGCTGTAGTTGTTCTGGCCGAGATGTGATTGGTTTCAACTGAGATGAATATGCATTAGTTAGGTTGTTTGCGCTTTCTAAGTTGCCTGTATTCGGAAACTGTGAATAGGAACTGAAATAATCGTTTTAGCGAGATTAATACTTTAATGCTTTGTAATGTGGAGAGCTTTTTATTGTATATACGATCAACACTGAAAAAAGTAAAAGACAAAAGGCAATCTAAAATACTAATACTACCTTACTTTTACAAACTAATCTTACCAGCCACTAAGACATACGGTTAATTTATATTTGCTTCAGTCATGTGCCGCGTTTTTTTAAGTAGTTAATTACCTTAAGTGTCGAAAATACAGTTTTTTTTTTGTGAAGAGCCCCGTATAGACGTCGAGTTAATCAGAAATTGACTTTAGTGAAGGAAAACGTCCTGACGAAACCTGGATTGAACTGAATTGTATTGTGTTCATTCGCAGTTAGCTAACGTGGCGGTAAATCCTCATTCGATGGTGTCTTAGCCTTCGTCATCATAATCATCATCTACAGCCCGAATTCACCCACTGCGGGGTACAAGCCTCTCTTTGCTGGTGCCTAGCACGACGTTCTGTTGCCAGCCTCATCCAGAATATTCCCACAATGGCAACTATTTCATTCGTCCATCTTGCTCTATATCACATTGAAGCAATTACGGGCTCATACCACATAATGACTAAAACATACTAGATTTAAACACAAAAGAAAAGACCACTTTTCCAATTGCACCCCATTACAATTTAAGACCGCCGTAACACTTATTTATATGTATAACATACAGGAATTAGCTTTGCAAACTAGATTGAAGGCTTGCTGATAGCTGATAGCCTTGTGAGGGGCAGACGGTTGGTAGTAATGCATTCGTAATACGATACTTACACGAGTTTCCTTCGGCATACAAGTATGTTGATGGCTGGATACTAGATTGGTTACTTCATGTTATATTTGAGTAGACTGTAGCAGCTGAAATCCCGGTTTTTGTTGATAACAGAATGAATTGGTTGAGTATACCAGCATAGTTTATCCACACATTTTCCAGACAGTGTACGCTTCGATTTTCGTCGTCAATCTTCGGAAATACGAACGTGCGATGTTGAGTTCTTATATATTGAGCTGTAGCTATCATAGAAGTACTTATCTTTACAGTGTTATTTATTACTCCTGACAAAAAAAACTATAAACCGCCCGTCAGTTAGATTATCAAAGATAGAAAATGTTGGATACGTATTTTTTTTATTATATCTATAAAATTGACGAAGATAAAACGCATCAAAGATCATGAGTTGGAGCTTATGACGTCTATTGTGGGTAAAAACTAGTACAAAGTGTACCTACATGTGACGTCACAAGAATTTTCGATTTTCTGTATTGTCTTCATTTTTTGTATAAAGAAAATTACGTGTCCTAATATTTTTTGGACATCTATCTGAAGAACCAATTCGATTTGGGATGATCCCCTATTTGATATAAACCAAATGCAAATTCTACCCGCCATTTGCAGCGCTGCAGCCAATCGCTCAGTCACTGCGCCACCGCACCGTGCCGTAAAAATAGTGAGTGTGCTTGCACTTAACGACATCCCAGGCTCCCAAGCTAACTTCACTTTCCAGGAATTTTATGAAACGTGTGAACAAAGGCTAGTGGAAACCTTTGTAATCAAATTTCTTCCAATACGTGAAAGCTACATTTTAGGGAACGGGACAGAAATTGGACCCGTTTCGACATTTCTGTGAGACTTTGAGGCATCCTAAAATGGCAGGATCACCATTCTTCTCAAAAGACTTCTTGCTTTATTGTTTTTTCTAATGGATGACTAGCTATATGAGTAGGGGAAGACCAAAGAAACGATGGATGGACTGTGTTAAAAAATATATGGCGAGAAAAGACGAGTGTCTGATGAGATGATGAAAAATAGAGAATTTTGGAAGAAGAAGACTGCGCCAACCTCAAATTTATTGGGATAAGGGCAAGAAAACGTTTAGATGACTGGCCTTGGGATTCCTGTGGTTTCTAGCGCATGGAGGACAAAACATATTTTACGGCAACTTTCTACAAAGATAATAAGAAATATTCAATGCCAACGGTAACCGACACAGTTACATATCATTTATGATCTAGCTGATGCCAGCGCCTTCGCCTTCGCACAAATTACATACCAACACCATAAAACCTTCCTCGAGATCCACTCTTTCCATTGCTGAAAACAAAATGCAAAACGGTGCAGTAGTTTTTGAGTTTATCACGAACAGACAGACAGACGCGACGAAGGACTTTATTGTCTAATATGGTGGAGAGTGAATTAGTGAAGAATAATGTCATCATCTGCATAGCCATTTCCCAATTATCCCAAATATGTTGGGGTCGGCTTCCAGTCTGACCAGTTGGAGCTGAATACCAGTATTTTACATGGACCGACACATACGCAAGCCTATAGTAGGAAAGTAAGTATTCTGAAAAAAAAAATGCTAACTCCTGCGATTTTTCCATTCATGAATTTTGTTGCTCTAAAACCAGTGTTTTGGTTTTTCCGATGGTTGACTTCAGCCCAAACTTTCACCTCTTTTTTTAATACCTTTTCTAACCGACTTTGTAAGTGTTCCGGCAGCTGAAACATTTTTTATTCGCCTTTCTCTGTGGAACGTGGAAGCTATGTTTCTGTACATTTTTCTTTCGAACCGTTTGCCTATTTAAAAATACCGACACTTAACTCTAACGTCGAAGTTACTAATTACAATGGTGCCGTTCGACGTTTTCAATTAGTGCTTAGCTGAAGACGACGTTTATTTGCTATTCTTTCCGTATTTGCTATTTATTTTGGCTGTTAGTGGAATAATTTGCGAAAGGAAACTACGGAAGGGGGTAATAAGTGTCCGTTTTTTTAATGGGGTTTAGAATTGTGTGGTAATTAGTGAAAAATAGTACCAATTGTAATAACTTGTTTTATTTATGCGAGCTTATTGCCATTCGGGCTTTTAAATATTTTAGTGAGACAAATAATTTCTACCCTCGCCTCGTACTTTGATTGATCGCACGTCTTGAACATATTTACATGAGATTTAAAATATTACTTGTGTAATGTACTATAATGTACACCTCTGCATTTTCATTATGTTTAATGTACTTAATGTAAATAAATAATTTGCCGATTTTGACAACGAGTCTTTCTACTACCGTAAAATGTGACTTTTCACAACAGAAAAAGTCGTTTCCCAGCAATAATTTTAACTTACTTTGATGTTATATTGTCACTTACGGGATATCTTCCATGATTATTTGGTATTTTGAGCTGCTGACTGTGAAATTTTAAAAAAACAGTGCTTTACTTTGATCATACAGAATGTTTGGTCGACGGTTTCATGAACGGTCCGTTTCCACCTTCCATATTTTTTAACACGAAAATGTCATAAACGGATCGTTTGTCACTTCATCATCATCTGCCTAACCTTTTCCCAACTATGTTGGGGTCGGCTTCCAGTCTAACCGGATGCAGCTGAATACCAATATTTTACATGGAGCGACTGCCTATCTGACCTCCACAACCCAGTTAATACTGGGAAATACGATACCACTTGGTAATACTGGTGTCAGACTTTTGGGGCCACTGACTACCTGTAACGACTGTCAAAGATGGACAAATGACAGCCGGGACCAACGGCTTAACCTGCTTTCCGAGGCACGGAGGAAACTCGATATGTAAGGGTGGTCACCCATCCACAGACCAACCTAGGCAAGCACGGCTTAACCTAAAGATCGACCCGAGCGACTGATATTATTTAGCCACGAGCTCCTCATCGTTTGTCACTTCAATCAAACTAAATGTTTTACTAACTTAACTCTAACTTAACGTCCTCAATTAGTTTCAAAGTAACATTTTAATACTTCGCTAAGTAAACAGCTCAGTTCATTGGTCGTGCCTACTCGTACCAGTGATTAACAAGTGCACACATGTCCACAGTGGCCTGGCATGGTCCACACTTGAATATGTAATGGTTGCCATGTTGGGAGCTTGTCAAATGTGAACAGAAATGGTATGGAGACCACTTCTTGTGTTAGTTAGTTACGTTTTAGAACTAAGTGTTCATGATTAGTTTTGTTTAGGTTATTTTACTGTTCCATATAGATAACGTTAAATTGGTGATACGTTTGTTGAGTAGTTAGATGTCTAATTGAGAAGATACTTCATCACCTGCCTGGCCTTTTTCCATCTTTGAAACCAGATGAAGCTGAACACCAATATTTTACATGGAGCGACTGACTATCTGACCTCCACAAACTAATTAGCACTGAGTAATACGATACCCCTTAGGTTCATGTTCACCGAAAAGATAACCGTCTGATTATCTAGAAACAGCTGTCACTGTGACATGTTCCCATATAGAAATGCGTTTTAAACAACTGTTTTAGATAATCAAACTGTCATCTTTTTGGTAAACATGGACCTTAGTAAGACTGGTTATCCGACTTTCGGTCCAATTACTACTTGTAACGACTGTCAAAGATCTACAAATTATACTTATTAATAATCGAAGATTTTTATAACAAGCGTGATCTACCTAACTTTCACCATTTTAATATATTTTCTCAACGTTGCGACCATGTACGCATATGATGATCTCTATTAATAAATAGCTAGTATCAATACAAACCAGTTTTGTACGACACAAAATCATCTAGAAACAAATAAAAGAACGGGTCCAGCCGTGAAATCAGAAACAAAATCTTGTCCAATCGGCAAAGTAAAGGGAGCAGCAGATTTTTTTTTTTTTTGTGATTTTTGGGTTCGTTCTGGCTACGAGGCTTACCATACACTAAGCTTGTCGATATGTTTGAATTGAAACCAAATATAAAAACAAGAGTGGGTTTGTAAAATTGCTTAGGCTTCGTCTAACTGAAACGATTTTGGTGTTTGGCACAGAAGTATCGAAATAATAAAACGGTTTCTGAGAAGGTCATTAAATGTGCATTTCGGAAATAAGAGCTTACCTTTTGGAAGAAGAAGGATCAATTGTGATTGGATGTAGTAAAGTAATATAGTACGTGATATTATTATTTCTGATTAGAAGCCCACCAGAACGTACTCGTATGTATTACCAAATGTCACCTATCTAGAAATCCATTTTTAAACACATAATAATCTCCTAGCAGTAAGTAAGTTAGGTGTACTGCAAGGTATACCACCTTGCAGTACACCTAACTTTCACCAATGATGTTTAACTCACATGTAAATGGGGCCGAGCCTAAAGCCATCAACCGAGTACAAGTTGCGACTCCGTGGCTGCTATTGAGAAATTCCTGATGGGAAAACCCAATATCAGTTTACACGACTCGGGAATCGAATACAGGACCTCATGCTCAGCAGTCGCGGTTGTGACTAATAGAACAACGAGGCAGTCCATTAAAAAAAAAAAAAGAAAACAAACAAGATTATAAAAAAAACAAAATAGACAAAATGAAAGAAGAAAAGAGAAGTGAGTAAAATAAACAAAATTCTTGAAATTTATTATTTTTTTTGAAATCTAAGACTTCGGACAAAAACCAGTTAAGATCGATACTAGTCTGCCATAAAATTATGAATTCACAACATTAACGAATGCCTAGAAATATTAATAAAATATACCTTTTTCTACCGTGCGACTATCATCTCAAGAAACGGGTTGCCAACAATAAAAATACATAATACGAGTAATAAAGGCGTTTGCAGTTTTTTCGCGTCTCCACTATTTTATAGTATCGAACAGCATATTCATTACAAATTCGAGTAGCTGATTGGCTGGTTGTCGACCAATCAGCATTCAATCGATATGTTATTAAATACCGAATAATAATTGTTGATGCTATATAACTACGCCAAATATCATCACCAATATTGCTTGAGCTTTAGCTACAAAACAGTATTGTCATTGCCAAGGAAATTAAAAATTCCAGTACGGATCTAGAGGTCTTTTAAAAGTAGTTTCTCCAAGTTTTTTAATACCTTGAAGTTTTTGTTCATGGATTCGCTATTATATTGAATGTTCGCTGTTTTTTTCTATAATGGTGGATTGGCTATGATTAAGCGTTTTGTGGACACAGAGTTAATTGTGTATCAATTTTATTGTATTGTTTGATTGGATTAACTTATAGAATCGATGTCATGGCGGATTATGTTTATGGTTTTTGTTCGAATCGCTTCTGTAATATGCCTAGCGTTTTCCCAACTATGTTGAGGTCCGCTTTCAGTCTAACCGAATGCAGCTAAATAGGTATCAGTATTTTACATGGAGCGACTGCCTATCTGGGGCCTAATTCTGCTATTTTAATAAATTCGTCACTCCAACACGATTCCATTCTCATCCCACTGTCATTTTGCTTAAAGTTCGTAATCTGCTAAATTCACGTTGGTCGGTCGATGGTCTCGTAATAAAATTGTGTTTTAATGGCATTTTCGTATTGCCATTATTATAAAACCATTCGTACAAATGGTTTTCGAAATTTACTACTAAATGTGAACCTTTATTCATGCCAGATTTCTTGTACGAGATTAATATTCTATGACATTTCTTTCAATGGGGTCATCGTGCTTGTTCATTGAGAAGTCATAATGACGCCATTAGATTAGTAGATTACCAAACTTGTCAAAACTTGACAGAACTTGATCATTATGACTTCAATGATCGCCTATTCTGACACTATCGTAATAGAAGAATCGAGGCCAGGGCCTCGATTCTTCTATTACAGGTTAGGAGGACTGAGAGGTTATTAGGAGGTCAGGACCTCCACAACCTAGTTAGTACAGGAATGCGGTACCACTTGGTAAGATTGTCACACTTTATGGGTACTTACCTAGGTTGGTCTGTGGATGGGTGACCAACCCTTACATACCGAGTTTCTTCCGTGTCTCGGAAAGCACGTTGAGCTGTTGGTCCTGGCTGTCATTTGTAGATCTTTGACAGTCGTTGCTGGTAGTAAGTGGCCCATAAAGTCTGACAACCTTACCAAGTGGTACCGCATCCCTGTACTAACTAGGTAGTGGAGGTCAGATAGGCAGTCGCTCCATGTAAAATTCTCATACCTTAAATACCGAGTTTCCGCCGTGCCTCGCTGCTATTGGTCCCGGCTGTCATTTTTCTATCTATGGCAGTCGTTGCAGGTAGTCAGGGGCCCAAAAAGTCTTACAACCGGTCTTACCAAGTGCGATACCACTTGGTAAAACTGATTGCCAGACTATTTTATTCCACATTATTTACTGGGTTATGGCGGTCAGATAGGCAGTCGCTCCATGTAAAATACTGGTATCCAGCTGCATTAGGTTAGACTGGAAGCCGACTCAGTTGGAGTCGGGATGGGTAGTTGGGAAAAGACTAGGCAGATGATGATGGCTTCGATAAGAGTTTATTTACACCCTTTATAGTATAGTATAGTATAGTATAGTATAGTATAGTATAGTATAGTATAGTATAGTATAGTATAGTATAGTAGTATAGTATAGTATAGTATAGTATAGTATAGTATAGTATAGTATAGTATAGTATAGTATAGTATAGTATAGTATAGTATAGTATAGTATAGTATAGTATAGTTTAGTATATTTTAGTAGATTGCTCTTCACAGTTTCAACACTTTTTTCGCACAACCTCAGTACGGTGAAGGCGTGTCATCTAACTGATTAAATTCTTCGATAGTGTTTGTATTGACTTAGTTGAATACAATGCAGGAAGGTCGTAATAACAAAAACAAACTGTTAATTTTTAATTACTTTTTATTATAAAAATCGAAACGAAAGGAACATTTATTACAATAATAATAATAAGAAAAAAATCTGTTACACCACGATATTTACTTGATCGATGTAAGAAAGTGTAGATCACAGGCTTTTACAAGGAAATTAAAGAAAATGGAAGGATTACGTAGTTTTTTGCATTAAAACAAAGAAAAACTTAAGTATCTTTAGTGATATAATTAATATAAAAGTTTATAAGAACAGTAGACAGCTTAAAGCTTGCCCAAACTGAAAAAAAGCCCTCTGAAAGGACGCCCTCAAAAACGGAAAAAAGATATGTTTTATCGTTCGACCGTCGTCGTGGATTGCCGTTCTATTTTGATATTCTTCCGAAAAATTTGCAAGAACGGTTGTGAACGCAACATTGCGCATTGACTGCGGCGACCTCGCAACATCGCGACAAGTTCGATTTCCAAAGTCCAATTTAAAAAATTTGTGACCAAAGAGGCCTACTGGCTTATTTTTCACGATATCCAAAAGGCCAGGACTTTACCGAAAATATTCAAAAATGGAACAGGATTTGTATTACCTGCCATTTGCCAAGTTAGTTAACGAGAACTTAATCGTAGATCTTGAAACAGGACCCTAAAACCTTAGCCTCAGAACCTACATTTACAATAGAAAAAAAAACTGCAAAAGTTAAAAGTGCAAGTATGGTGTTTCATGAAACATGACTAGCTTATGCATAATACTGTGAATTGTGATCATGTATAATACTAAATTGCTTTAGAACATTTTTTGGCAGTCTCACCATATGTCTTGCACTCCAATTCTTGCATTTACAAGTCCTTAATGACAGATTATTAAAATAATAATATTAATTAAATTCGACATAATATTACGTGAATTTAGTTTGCCTGTGATCTAGTATAAAGGTAAACTAAAATACTGTAAAATAAACAAAAGAATAATAAATGCTTCAATGATAGTGACGACGATAGGGTCGCGGTCCCACTGACAGCGGGCGCTTAAGAGGTAGCGAAAGCGGGTAAATAATATATGTAAGTAAGTAAGTAGTAAGTAGGTTTTTTTATTGTAAGTTATTTCGTTTTTTAAGACTGTGTAGCCTGTAGCGTTTATATTGGATACAATTTTACAAGCATTTTATACATTAACCTACAACCTACTGACTTAAATATTAATAAAAAAGCAGTTTAATTATCGCATCACGTAGTTCTATCTAGGGCAAGCTCACAGGTTTTTCGAATATTTTCGCCCTGAAAACATTTCAATGAACAAAATTGACTGTACCCGCTTCCGTTTAAATTTAATTAAAACTAAAAAAAAGTGCTAAAGAAATGAAGATTAAACTAAAATACGGTAGAACTCACATAATATTTGAAATGCGTTGAAACGAGTGTCAATGTTACTCTAAAATTCGAGTTATCAGTTTTTTAAAGAAGTATTAATGTTGGTACAAAAATACACATGTTATTTTTTATACAAACAATATTAATATCTACATACTTAAATATAATAAATTAAGGTTTTTGATTTTTAAAACGATACAATTTTACGCATAGTCACTATTTATACATACTTTATTGCAAGTGTTTTTATTGGCAAGGACATGCATTGCAAAGGCTACGTACGAGTAATTTTAAAATTTCCATCACCATTTTTAAACATAAATTATACCAAGTTCAAAAGGCAAGCGAATGTCGAAATAAAACTTAAACAATACTGTTTCAAATGACAGAAACTTCATCAAGTAAAGTAAACTTGTTTTGCGGAACTAAACAAGATAGCATGAACGAAAAATAACGCTGTAAATAAAAGTGAGGCACTTACAAAATTGGTCTGTTGAGTCATAAAGTTCGTGTCGCGAATTCAGTCGAGTTTTCTTATTTTCTTGAATAATATTTTTCTTTGCTACTGCTACTGCGACTACTTCATTTTTATCAAAGTCCTGGACGAGGTGTTTTTATTATTAGAAACGTATGCATTCGGCAATCTTATTGCCATAGTGCAGCTAACCATTGTTTACTACTGGTATAATATTTCATTTCAAAAAGTGTATTTTTAAAATACCTACGTAGCTAAATTACAACAAACACTTAATTTAAAAATCCGCTATCATGTTCTGAATCGCTACTCGCTTACGATTTGAACAAGGCCTTACGATGGAAAAATATTAATGATATGACAATATGTATGAAATATTTTTGTTTAAGTCTACCTACCTACAAACAAATCTAGATAGCTTGTTATTACTAGAAGTCCAAATATTAACTTTGGTACATAATATTTTAAACGTTTTCTTTGTTATCATAAGGATATATTGATACATAACAATCTCCAGCATTTGCGCGTTGATTCTGAAACAAAAAATATGTTTTAGTTGAAATGCCTATAAAAGATCACTCACAAATGTTAAGACGTTATTAAAGTCGGTACGGACAAACACCAGACTAGCTGCGGACACTGACACTAAAGCACCGTATCTAAGAGTGATTGATTACTAAAAAGAAGATATTGGTGCCCATGGCATAAATGATTTTTTTGAGCCGATGACTATGGTACAATTTACTTATACTTATCATCATATAGCAACATTAAGCGAATCGTAATTTAAAATCAGGTAAATTTTCGGTTTATCTACATGGTAATATTGGCTAAGTTCTTTACTTACTAGTTTCTTTCAGTCCATTAAATTTCTTTCTAGTCCATTAAATTTCTTTCTAATTCATTAAATTTCTTTCTCGTCCATTAAATTTATTTATAATCCATTAAATTTATTTCTTGTCCATTAATTATTTTTGCTACTTACCGTGGTTCCCGCGTCACTTTCTGCCGGTGCTCAAGTCTTGTAGTTCGCTACTGTCGTCACTAGAGGCGCTGGCTCCGCAACCGTTTGTGACTGTGGACGAGGGTCCGCCTGCTGCCGCCGCCATGGCCATTGACAGCGGTATGGTGATGAACTGCGGCTGGTTTGATGATGATGCTAAGACAGAAAATAAATAAATAATAATAAAAGATAAATATCGCTGGACATTAACACACAGCGCCATCCAGTGCCACACTAAGCAAGGCTTGTGTCGTGGACACCAGATAGTTGGTATACTACATAAATACTTTTTTGTTTGTAAATACATACTTATTATACATATAAACATATACATGACTAGAAAACAAATGTCCATGCTCATCACACAAACATTTGCTCCTACCGGAATTCGAACCCAGGACCCTAAGAACGTAAGGCAGCCTCACTACCACTACGCCATTCGAATCGTCCAACAAAAATAAATCTTTATTAATTCTTTATGTTCTAACCTAACCTATTGCCAAGGCGAACTAAGCTTAGTAGGTTATTTAGGGACATCAATATCAGTAGCGAAGGGTAAATTTTTGTAACAGGTAAGACGATCCGGTGCATTTTTTAATAATGTTTAAAAAAACCATACGTCGAAACATTTGTAGTTTTAGTCATGTTTGGGAAATCTCGTCCTAACTGAATTACCTACATTGTTTTACTTTTGGCAATAGGAGACTCCAGTACAGTGGTTGTTCCGAAGGGAAGCCGGTAGGTTTCGAGTTATATGAACCCCTCGCCACTGATCAATATGCAACATGCAGAGATAGTCCGCCGATCGATGATGAGCCTTTTAGCATTTAACCATTTCAATCTTTGGCATACCAAAAATTTCAGATTTTAGAGCATCTTAAGCATTTTTTCAATGTTTTGGTTTGGTACTTAAATTTTTGCAATGTAGGTCATTTCCTGAAGACGGCTATTGTAACCGAGGCAGGCCTAAGAAATGCTGGCGTGACTATGGACTGTTCCTTAACGGATTGGTGGGAAACGGCAAATTGTAAAACTGCTGTCTCAGCAGTGGGACAGAGCAGGATGATATGAAAAAAAAAATTTCAACGTTTTCTGTCGAAATATCGGTTACATTTTGCAACTTTTACTTACCGCCTTCCTGCCCCTGATTAGCAAGTCCCAATATAAATCCATGTGGATATCCCATAGCCAGGTTCCCCAGTCCAAGGTTACTGCCAATGCCGTCCAGCCCTAGGACTCCAGAGTGGTACAGCATGGCACCTCCAGGCATCTCGATCTTCGGCAGGAGTTTAGGTAGAGATGGAGATGGCTTGCTGCTGTCTGCTTCCTGGGTAGTGGACGACGTTGAGGCATGTGGTTCGTTGTGAGATTCTCTGAAATGGCAAATACTGCGGTTTAGGTCATGTTGAAGACCAACATCTTTCATTTTATTGTATTGAAAGTGGCTGTGGAAATTGAAAGGAAGTCGTTTGGCTTGGTATGGACATGTAATGAGGAGGGATGAAACGCATGTGACTAAAAGAGTGATGGACATTAGTGTTGATGGATGGAGAGGGAGAGGAAGGCCAAAGAAAAGATAGATGGATTGTGTAAACACTGATATGAAAGAGAAAGGAGTAAATGATGCCGAGAATGGAAGAAGAAAACTTGTTGCGCTGACCCCAAATAAAATGGGACAAGGGCAGGAAGATGATGAAAGTGGCTGTGGAAAAGTATTAATAAAGTTTTATTTGGGCGTCCATTTAAGGTAAAGCGTTTAAGGGGGGGTAACAATCTCATTTAAAATAAGGGGGCGTGAGGGAGTCATGTCAAATCTCACGACATCAAGGATCCCGGTAGGTTCGAAAAATCTACAGAATCGACTAATGAAATAGAGGGTTCATGAAATAGAGGGACTATCAATCCTTCCGGCAGGTACAGCTTGGGTGTGATGACATGAATTTCATGGCACAGACAATGGCAACCATGCTTCTACTTCTGTGTCACCGTTTGATTATGCACAAGGTTCTTATAAAGGTGTAAAAAGACTATTAACGGCACTTTTTTCTCACCTCTGCAATCACTTTTTGTTATAGACTATACCTGGGAAACTTCTAGTTACGGAAATTTTGGGGGTCAAAGTTCCAACTTTTCCAATTTTTTTTTTAAATATTTTTTTTACTTTAAACGCCTCCACGACCTCCCTACTATTCAATCCATCCACCAGCACAATGTTTTGAGTGCGATTTATTAAGTTTTACCGTAAAAGGTTTATTCCTGACAAAACCTCACACTTTTTTCGCGAAAAGTTAATTAATAAGATGTCCAAAATGCTTGGTTGACGGTACCGTGATGAGTCTGTTTCAACCCTCTATAATCACAGCTATCTATCTAAGAGAAGTGCATCTTACGAAACCAAATCATACCTCTGTTTGGTGTCTCGCTCATTAGTATCGCAGGTCCACTCCTGTTTGTGCACCTGCAGCAGTTTCTCACTGGGAGACTCCGGTTCACTGCCGCTCTCGTCTCCGCTGTCGCCTGATGATGCTGGTTCGTCCTACGACAAGATTATTGTAATATTAGCAGGGATATACTAATATTATAAAGAGGTAAGTTTGGATGTGGGGGGTTATCTTCGGAATTTCTGATCCGATCCGAAAATCTTTCACTAATGAGAAGCAAGGTTATTCTTGAGTGTCATAGGCTTTTTGTGGAATGGGAAGCAGTGCGATAATTCCGTCGATAACGCGTCTGAAACCGCCGACAAAAGTATTTTTTTATGTTTCAGTGATTATTCGATACTATGAATTCGTTGTCTAAAACAATCAAGAACTTTCAAGAACATCGTTATCACAGGACACAACATTTTCGCTTCAAAGTCGACAGGATGTCAAAAACACCACTAGCACAATTAACTAAACCATTCCTGAAACGTTAGGCCAAGTCTTTTAAGACAGCAAGAACCAAACCCCTTTCACACCAGTTTTGTCTTATAATAATCATTCTCAGGCTATAATTATGAAATTTACTTTCAGTTTGCATCTTTGACTGTACAAAACAGACATTTATCAGTTCACAAGTACCTGCCGAAGTGCTATTATTGTTCAACAGTTTAATCTGCATATTGATTACAGAATTAGCCGTCTGCTGTCCGGTCCACGAATAAAAGAAAGTCACAGCTCCTTATCATGAGATTGATCGCAGGAAACGTTTTACCTGACAAATTGTATAACACTTGTCCGAAATATGTTTTACGTACATAATGAATATGAACAAAATAATTTAGTCTTTGTATTTAAATCGAAAGAACAATGTGAAATTCAGATCTCTGCAGCTGAAATCGTTTGGATTTTAATTAACCTTTTGGACGCCATTATCACTTATACGTGACAAGCAAGCGCGTGCCCTGTACGCCAAACGACACAAATATGTGACAAAATAGTAGATGAAAGTGTGGCTTGGCGTTGAGGGCACGCGCGTGCGTTTATGCTGTGATAGAGGTTTAATAAATATTGATACCTTTAAGAAAGTAGATTAGTGTCTAGATATTTAGGTTCTCAGAAACCATAAAGCCACGGTATAATTAACACTTGTTTCGGTGAAGGAAAGCTTCGTGAGGATAATATTTCTCAGCATGGATGAGAAACTTAGCTTTACATGCCGTCATGTGCGTGTAAAGCCAAGTCAGAGGTCCATAGCGGCATAAAAACTCTAGACACTAGGTTGGGTATTAACCACACGATAAAAAGGAAGAATAGAGTCATAGCAGAAACTCCAAGTGCCCTCAGTAACAGTATCCAAAGTCTACAGTCTAAAAATCTTACTTTTCAACACGAAACCTAACCTTTGTTTAACTTTTCAAGTTACAAGACGCACTCTAAATCGGGCACAGGTGTTACTGAAACTGTGCACTTACCGCGTTTTAACGCTAACGTGTAAAAACGTCTGCGGTGCTAGTTACCGAGTTATACTACGTGTCAGACGATAGGACTTAAGTGGAATCGGGCTTAAAGTGACGCAAAATGTGTTTGAGGCTTTTAGGGTATCTATTTTGAAGTTTTTGTGTAGGCAGTGAAATGGAACGTTTAGTATCGTGGTAAAAGTTAAAGTAGTCTGGCTTAAATACCGGTGATGTCTTTTTATGCATTTTTTTGCAGTAGTTTCAGATTTTAGGGTCTGACAGCCAGTCTTACCAAGGCGTATTGTATTACCTAGAACTAACTGGGTTGTGGAAGTCAGATAGGCAGTCGCTACATGTAAAGCAGCAGCATCCGGTAAGACTAGAAGATGACCGCGATATAATTAGCAAAAGGCTAGACAGATGATGATTTTCCGATTTAGGGCGAACATGAATGAAACTCTTGAATAAGTTCAAATATTATGGTAATCGCGTTCAGATTAATTGCTACAATTTGCACTTAGTTCACAAAATAAATATTTGATAACGTGAGTATTCATTGATAAAAAAAATAATCTTTTAGTTGGTGTCCAGAAGAAGCCAAATATATTAAAAATAAAGTACACAATACTTAAAAAAAAAAAAGGTTTGATACAGCGTATCAAAAACCTTTAGAACCACTTCTGTTTAGTCATCACTACTCATTCAAAAACCAACTCACAACGGGCCCAACTAAACTATCGTCCATTGTTACCCTGCGCGTACGCACACCGACACACAAGGCCCGATGACGTCACAGAGATAAATCACGGCAGTAATTAGTTGGTATCGTGCGCATCAAAGCAGCACAATTGTTAATAAATACCTACATAGGATGATTTCCAGGGACGCGGTCCGATAGCATCGTCCTTACTGTTGTGGTTAGTTTTGTAGAGATGTGGCGTATTAATGTATTTTTCATTATTTTAGATCATAAGTCGTAAAAACGAGCTCGTGGCTAAAAAATAACAGCCGCTTGGGACGATCTTAAGGTTAAGCCGCGTTCGCATAGGTTGGTCTGTGAATGGGTGACCGTCCTTACATACCGAGTTTCCTCCGTGCCTCGGAAAGCACGTTAAGCTGTTGGTCCCGGCTGTCATTTGTTGATCTTTGACAGCTGTCACAGGTAGTCACTTGCCTAAAAAGTCTGACAACCAGTCTTACCAAGTGGTTTCGTATTACCCAGTACTAACTGGGTTGTGGAGGTCAGATAGGCAGTCGCTCCATATAAAATACTGGTATTCAGCTGCACCAGGTTAGACTGGAGGTCGACCCCAACATAGTTGGGAAAAGGCTAGGCAAGGAAATGATGATGATGATGGTTTCTGAAATTGTGTGTGTGCAAAAGTTTCGAGCTATAAAGCGAGCCATTTTTCTTACTCTTGGTTGTGTTTAGTGAAGAAAACATGCTCAGTTTTGAATACCAAAACATCTAGACTTTTATCCTAAAACTGTTATGCACTAAAAGCATGCGTCTTGTAAAAGTAGAGATAATACTTCAATTTGAGTATGTAAACTAAGGTAAGTGGAGAAATTTCTACTTACCTTACCTCTTGCTTCTTGGTAAGACACGTTGTCAAACTTTTTGGGCCTACATATGCACATAGGTACTTTTTGACTATTTAAATATCTGGTCAAAATATACAGCGTGTATTTGAAAGTTGTGGTCATATTTAAGGATGTGGTACAAACCATAAAATAAAACAATTTTCTCCATGGCATTAATATTGAAATCGCGAAAAAAAACATGAGGGGCAGTCTTTGGGGACTGGCGATAAAAGTGAAAACTAAGTAATGTATATCTGCTACGAGTTGTGCCCCGCGCACGCCTAAGTAGTGCTACGCCGTAGCGGATCAGCTACGAGTGCTACGAAGCGTTAGGTGACGGTCACGAGAGTGTCATGATTTTTATTCACCCATAAAATACTTAACTAGCCTTAAGAGGCCTGCGGAGCATGCGTCGTTCATGCAAACGTGATACCAAAATAATTTGTAATTCAAACATGTTCTTAAGGTAGTGTGCATTTATTTCGATTGAATCACAGACTATCTAGGTTCCCAAATATACATTTTGAATGGACACTGATTTAAAAAGAGTTATGAGAAAAATAAGTTTTCTATAAAAGTTTTAATTTGTGTAGAAAACTTATTTTAAAGTTTTAATGATATAAAGACAAGATATCGTTGTCTTTATATCATTGTTCTTTCAAAATATATTTTTGGGAACATAGATATACTGTAATTCAATCGAAATAAAAACAGACCTTAAAAATATGTTTGATTTACAAATTATTTTGGTATTACGTTTGTATAAACGACGCATGCTCCGCCGGCCCCTTAAGAAGATTTCACTTCAAAATTTATATTAGTAGATAGATTTATTTCTAACAATAAAGGCGTATCCACACTAGTCTGACTCAACTAGCCCGCGTGGGCGTTGCCTTTATTCGCCGACGCACTAAATAATAATAATTGTGGTTAACTAACTACCGTTTAACGCATTCGGCTTTCTTCTGTGCATCTGATAACTTGCCTAGTACAGACAGAAGAAAAAGGATTTATTTATTGTTCGTCGATGTTTTATTTTTGTTTTTACATGTGTGTATTGTGAGGTTTCATGTTGTCATTTTGTTTAGGTACGTTGTTGATGATATCGATTCTAGTAGTATTTTTGTTTTATTACAACGTAGGCCCAGGGTATTGTGGAACTGCCGGGGTTGCGAGCCTGTTCAAAAGAGATACCGCGGCCCCGGAACATAAAGGGCGAGGAAGGAACATGGATGGGTTTTAGTCAGTAAGAGTCTGACACTCCCTCCCGCTTCGCCCAGAGTGGGAGAAGTCATTTGACGATTTCCCATCTCAAAAAAAAAAAAAAGGTATAATGACGAGTTAGAAGTATTTTGCAAAATTAAAATGGGGAGGTATTTGTTGTTACGTTAATAATTCTTCAAACTTTAATAGTATAAGGTCAAGTGAGTGCATGATAAAGTCCCGATTCTTCAGACATTTTTTAATGTTTTTATCAATGCAAAGACCACAAAGTCAAAGACATATGCGCCAAAATAGGAGTATCTACTTAATTTTATTTCAGAAAAAAAAAACAATATTCTGACGTTCCCATACGCAAAATATGCGCTTTGACGTGGAGTTGCGGATTAGAAGTACAATACAATATTCTGATGTTATGTAAACTAAAATGAAAAGTGATTGTAAAAATATATATTAACAAGTTTTTATTAAACTAAGTTCATGTTAATGGATGAAAAAGTTATTTTTGTTTAATCCTCCAAAATTTCAATTACAATATTTATCGATACAATATTTTTTATTAATTTATTTAACCAAGGTCAATAATGTTTCATGCACTTTGGTATGAATTCAGAATCTATCTATCTATCTATCTATCTATCTATTTATTCCCGATTTTAGGGTTGTTGAGTGATAAGAGGAAAAAAAGATAGGAAGATGGAGACATGCGCCGATCCCAAATAAATTGGGACAACGTCAGCAGAACGAGTATTTAAATCTAAGTTATACTATTCCACATTAATCTGCTAACACTACAGCAGGGTGGCATTTAGTGTCCGCTGTTACAATCGGCCGGTGCTGCGACTGCGCCTGCGCCATTTTTGGCCGCTACAGTTTGTTTACTTACTTGTGACGTCACAATGGTTACCTCATTACTGTGCTAACTGTAAATTAACTATTACTGTGTTGTTCACTTAGATGTTGCTCTGTTAAATAAGAATGGAAGCTTGCTCTATGGTAATGAATGGTAGCTATAGTCGATAACAATTAAGATCGCAAAACCGGTTATTGACCTATGTACTTTTGGATATTAGAAAAAGGGCAATGACCGCTATTGCGATTAAACTAGCAGTAACTATAAAAGGAGTGTTTTTATTTTTAAAGGATTTTTACAATAACTCTGGATTAAGTTGACAGGCGTTTAAACGTTAAAATTTAAAAAAGATATTTACTTTAAAAATCGTTTAATAAATACCTTAATGTTTTGTGGTTTCAAGCATTTTGAAAGGTTTTTTTTTAAATATGATGCGTTTTGAATAGTAGACGTTTTGAGTAGCATTTTTTGTTGGCATTTAGTTGGGCCACATACCTCTGGTTAGTTGGCAATTGCATACAATTGGCGGGCAGTTTACGGGTTGGGCCCAAAACTGATGGCCAACGAGGATTTGCCTACGAAATCCCAACTTGCGATGGAGCTAACGTTGAATCATAGACTATATGGATATACTATATATTGAGTGGAATTGCCTACGAACTTACGAAGTCCCAACTTGTGTGAGTTCTGGGGCGACGGCGCAACAAACGCATTAAAAATTTTGCATCAGAGGTATCCACATTAGGGATAATCGCAAGGGTCTACCTGACTGCAGGCAGTGCAATGGGAACGGGAAGGCCTCGCCCTGGGGGAACCGCCTATTTGATCACGGTTTCCCTAATTCTAATTTCCAGGTACACACGAATTCACTACAATACCGCGCGAGAGTCATTCAACGCCGGAGAATCTTAACACCGCGATTCAGAAACGTGACGTAATTGTACAACGCCATCTAGTTTAAAGATACGAACTAAAACGTGCTGTACTTACGCGTCTACTTTCCCAGAATAACGGCGTACCTTTACTTAGATGGCACTCAGAGTACAATGTTAACAAGTTAACATATCAAGTACCATTTGATTGACAAGATTGCACTTAGTGAGATATCTTAGTAAGATAAATTGAGAACAATCAGTTACGAGATACTGACGAATCATAGCAACAAGGGAATTAAGTCATCTTCTTTAGTGGTGTGATATATATTTACTAGACTATAATAAACAGGGTGGAATTTTACAATGCCACCTGGAGGGAAAGTACTCTAAGTACTGGAGAACGCAAATTTTACTCAAAGGAGACATACCTTTATTTTTTAAAAGAAACAAATCTGCATTCAAAGATTTTCAAAAAATATTTCGAACCATAATATGTAAGTTGTTATCATAACTTAAATCCCTACAAAAAACTCCCAACAGTAGGAATAGAAGCTGCAGGCCTGTCGTTAGTTGGCTCAATGTTGTTTTAGTAATTTAAAGGCATACAAAATCTCCCAACAGTAGGAATAGTAACAGAAGGCCTTTTGTTGGCTATTCGTTGGGCAAATAGTGCATGTTTATGACAGTGAGCCTACTTTAAGATTAGGTTGGCGGAACAACTAACCGTCTGCCAATACATTCCCAACTGTTGGCATAAGGAAGCCAACGGCAATTGCTACTAGGGGAGGAGCTTGAAAAAAAAAAACATCACTCTTATAATCCCTGAAAGGGTAAGCAGAGGTACCTACACCCATATTTCACCAGTTGTGCTGAAGTCTCATTTAATAGAGGACGGCGCAACACAAGGATATTTTTGATTTCAATACTTTGATAGTTCAGGAGCTCGTGGCTAAATAATAACAGCCACTCCGGTCGATCTTTAGGTTAAGCTGTGCTTGCCTAGGTTGGTCTGTGGATGGGTGACCACCCATTAATTTGTAGATCTTTGATAGTCGTTACAGGTAGTTAGTGGGCCAAAAAGTTAGACAGCCGGTCTTACCAAGGGGTATCGTATTTCCCAGTACTACCTAGGTTGGAGGTCAGATAGGCCGATTCTCCATGTAAAACACTGGTATTTAGCATTCAGTTAGACTGGAAGCCGACGCCAATTTGGGAAATGGCCGATGATGATTCTTCAAACTTCAAGATCATCTCATTAATATGAAAGGACAAACTTATCGAGCGATTCTTCGACCATTGCAAATTCTTTCGATTCTTAGAAACATCTGATCAGATATAGGTACCAAATTATCATAAATCACCAAACCCCGGTCATGAATAATAAGGATTATGTTCTTAAGTACCAATGAGATCTGTATCACATAATTACAGTTCAATGTACTTAATTATAATTAAGATTAAAAGCGATGCACTGGTTATTAAACTGATAAATTATGTTGGTATTCTTATAGTCGTATTGCACATGAGTTGGAAGTATTCGTAAAATATCTGCTCAACAAGATTATGCAAGCAATACCACAGAGTATATAATCACTACGTTTAGCAATACGAAGTGCTTCCTCCCCGACCCTTGCTCGAGCCAGCCCGCGATGCTGAGCCTGTAGTAATAACACAGTCCCTAAATAATGACAACCAGATCCAGCCTGTCCCTTTGCTGCCCCCAGCGACGCCCTAAGCCGAGGTCCGTACCCCACAGGGGGTGCCCTTATAGCGCTGTCGCTTAGTTTATAGTCATTTTTGCCCTCGCTGGAGGCCTTAAATTCAAGGCATCCACAGGACTTGCCCGGTTAAGCAGAAGCCAGTCTTCTCAGACTGAACTGCGTAATGCCCTACATAAAAAAAAAATACGGAGAACTGTCAAAGAAAGCATTGTTATAACCTTTATAACTGTCACAGAAATTGGCTATCCTTCACATTTTTATATCATAAAGTAGAACCCTCTAGAAACCTCGGTGGCAATCTAGACCTATTCTAGCACATATTCCTTTGGCAAAAAGAAATAGGTAGAGACTATAAAGGGTGTAAAACACCTCTTCACGAAGCCGAAAGGCACTTGTTCTCCCCATCAATGCGATCATTTTTTTGTTCTACACCATACCTGGGAACCTTCTAGTTACGGAGATAATTATGGGGGGTTAAAGTTACAACTTTTTGACAAGTTTTTTTTTTAATACAAGTTTTTTTGGACGATTTTTTAACACCTCCACGACCCCCGTAGGTACTATTCAATCCATCCATCAGCACAATGTTTTCAGTGCGTTACATTGAGTTCTACCACAGAACATGATTTATAACCTCAAAAAAAAAAAGTTGTTTCCCAGCAATAATTTTCGCGTGAAATTACTTAGTTTGATGTTGCTTGGTTAACGGCTTTGTGATGAGGTGGTTTACACCCTGTATGATAGTTGGACGTTTTGCTACATGGACATTTTGCTACTTAGACCTGATCAGGAGGGAATTTTAGGTACCGAATTCAGTCATCATTTTTTCTTGATGGACATCAAGGCGATTACATGAGCTAAACGCGAGTTTTATAATTACTAAAAGTATATGATTCACTGCTATAAACAAGACCAGAAAATATATGATATTCTTCAGGATATATGCTAGCATGATACTGTTTTGAAAACATAATACAATTAATTTGGCTCGATAAAAAGAAATCACAAACTTACCTCTAAAAATATCTTTCAAACAATAAAAAACATACTAATATGCATGCGATCATTCTGATTTTTTGGAAAATAATTCTACAAGCAATATATTAGCATGATATTGTTTTAGTTTTTTAATCCAATCAATAGTTCTTTTGTAAATCGATCGAAACTACTAATTTCGCGCTATTTGGCCCTCAGTGGCTGACGTAACAACCACTTTGTAGTGCAAGCTGATTAGAACTGTATTCTAACAGCATTTCAAACGAAGTTTGAACCACCACAAATAGAGTTGCTAATTTAGCTCGTCTAAGCGCCTTAAATCATCATCATTTTCTGTCCGTATCCCAATTCAATTGGGGTCGGCGCTACAAGTCCTCTTCTTCTTCTATACTTCTGTAGTAGGTACTGTTCATCTCGTCAGACACCTTTTAACCGACTAAAAGAAGGGGAGGCACCACCACCATCTTCCACCACCATACTTTTGTTGCAACGAAAATAACCGTCATCCAAAAAAAGCATCATTGACTTTTTTGCCAATATCCAAAAGCCAACACTTTTTTCTAGCTATATCATTCTCCACAAACTCCATCGATCGTTTCTAAACGGATATTAAACATCGTTAAATATTTTTATCACTTTGCAGTTGTATTATTTTGTATATCGAGCTAGTGTGCACAACTCCACCAAGTCTTTTGTGTAGGTACATGAACGTCACCTCAAGAAGAAAGAGATCAAATAAGTACCAAAACTAGAATGGAATATATTTCGCGGAAAGTGTCTCAAGAGTTTCAACACTTGCAACGCAGAGCTGTCTGCCAAGCCTGGGCGTGATATTTGAACATAGGATCAAATAAAGGAGGGATACCAATATTTACTGGGAATTCAGTGCCACACGGTGGAGGATCGATTTAGGTCTAAGTACATTTCAGCAAACAATGTTGCCTGTGGATAAGATTTTGGGAGTTTAAAAACTGAAAACTGTTAAAGATTAACTGATATTACTTTGACTAAGGGCCAGTTTCACCGGTTTCGGATAAAGTGTCGGTTAGTTATCTGATAGTTAATACTATCTACCACTTAAAGGCTGGTTATAACTAATACTTTATCTACCAGATATCGCTATCCGACACCTGTGAAACCAAAAGTGTTAGTTTATCTTGCAGATAAGTTTCTAATAGGCTAACCGACACTTTATCCGCAACCGGTGAAACTGGCCCTTAGGCTCACAAACTTTAAATTTTTCACCTGTATGAAGTAGGTTTATCAATCAAACGGTACATGAAAATCCTACTTCCTACTAATATTACAAATGCGAAAGTTTGTGAGGATGGATGTATGTTTGTTACTCTTTCACGAAAAAACTACTGAACGGATTTGGATCAAATTTAGCACACAGATAGTTTATAACCTGGATTAACACATAGGATACTTTTTATCCCGGTATTAAGATCCCATGGGTCAATTTCAAACTTCACGCGGGCGAAGCCGCTGGCAGAAGCTAGTATCTTATAAGTAAGAATTAATATTCGGCATAGACAACTATAGTATCAATAGACTTGGACCTATTTCGAACCTTTATTAATAAACTAGCTGACCTGCGTAACTTCGTCTGCGTCTCATAAGAGAGAAAAAGTTCACAAAGAGTCTTCCCCGTTTTTGTTGCAACATTTTTCATACATGCTTCGCTCTTATTGATGGAGCGTGATGTTATATATCCTATAACCTTCCACGACAAATGTTCAACCAAACAAACTCTTCAGATTTATTAATATTATATGTAGTATACAGAGAGAAAAAGCTCACAAAGGGAATAAAATTTCCCCCGATTTTGTAACATTTTTCATTGCTGCTCGGCTCCTAGTGGTCCTAGCGTGATGTTATATAGCCTATAGCCTGCCTCGATAAATGGACTATAAAACGCAAAAAGATTTTTTCAATTCGAGTCCGTACTTTCTGAGATTAGCGCGTTCAAACAAACAAACAAACAAACAAACTCTTCTGCTTTATAATATTAGTATAGATATAGATTATACAGGGTGAAATTGAATAGATGCGACAAATTTAAATATACAATAATACGTGTTGTCAAGAAAATGTATAAAATATCAAATGTAAAAATAAAAAATAATTGATCAGTGTTACGAAAACCGTTAGAATAATAAAAGTATCAAAAAATCTCGTCCGACTCATCGCAGTGCTCAATATAGCGGTCATTTACCTAATTTTGCCTTAATTTTTCTTATTTATTTTGCATATTACTGGAATGCCGATAATTCGTACTTAAATAAAGATAATAACATCAATGGACCTTTTGAAAATGAAAATTGCGTAATTTTTTTTAACGATTTATATTGTAGAAAAAACAGTTTATAATTACTATGTTACTGTAACTGAAGCTCCAATTTCATTTTGTCGCATTTATTAAAATTCACCCTGTATATTATATGTCACCGTAAAATTGTCAAACACGTTATATTACAATATAACGTGTTTTTTCTCGCGATATTGTAATGTCTCGAATTATTGTCAACTGAACATACGGAAGTATCTCTGCGCGCAGAGTTGTGCCATTGGGCAAGGGGGACCCCTCCTTCCCTCCACACCGCGTAAGTTGACTACCATCGCATGCATTTCACGAAAAATAATCTGTTTTGTTGTAAGCAGTACGTTCATTTGACAATAATTCGAGACTTTACAATATCGCTAGATATATTACAATATAACGTATTTGACAATTTTACGGTGACATGTTTAAATATAAAATATATAGTATAGATAAATAATGCCTACATACAGGTTTTAAGTAGGAGATATACCCAATTACTAATATACCTATGACTTTTATTGTGTGTCGCAGGATAATTTTACTTAAGGCGATTACATGAGCTAAACGCGAGTTTTATAATGACTAAAAGTATATGATTCACTGCTATACACAAAACCAGAAACTTATATGATATTCTTCAGGATATATTTTAGTATGATAGTGTTTTGAAAACATAATACAATTAATTTGACTCCATAAAAAAAATCACGAACTTATCTCTAAAAATATCTCTAAACCAAAAAAAACATACAAATATAAATGCGGTCATTCTGATTTTTTGGCAAATAATTCTACAAGCAATATATTATTTTTAGTTCTTTAGTCCAATCAATAGATTTTTTGTAAATCGATCGAAACCACTCATTTCGCGTTATTTGGCCCGCAGTGACTGACGTAACAACACTTTGTAGTGCAAGCTGATTAGAACTTTATTCTAACAGCATTTCAAAAGTTTGAACCACCACAAATAGAGTTGCTAATTTAGCTCATCCAGTCGCCTTAACTGTTGTCTCATCATCATCCTTTTCTTGCCTTAGTCTCATGTTACCTGTGGTCGGCACACCACGTTTTTTTCTTCTATTCTCTTCGATCAACCATCACGTTTCAGTAACTGCTTTTTAGGGTTCCGTAGTCAGATGGCAAAACGGAACCCTTATAGATTCGTCATGTCTGTCTGTCTGTCTGTCGGCCTGTCAGTCTGTCTGTCCGTACGTATGTCACAGCCACTTTTTTCCGAAACTATGAGAACTATGTTGTTGAAACTTGGTAAGTAGATGTATTATGTGAACCGTATTAAGATTTTAACACATAAATAGAAAAAAAAAACAATACATTTTGGGGGTTCCCCATACTTAGAACTGAAAATCAAAAAAAAAAATTTCGTCGGAACCCATACGTGTGGGGGGGTTATCTATGGATAGGTCTTCAAAAATGATATTTAAGTTTGTAACATCATTTTTTTTTTAACTGAATAGTTTGAGCGAGAGACACTTCCAAAGTGGTAAAATGTGTGCCCCCCCAGGGGGGGCACTCATAACTTCTAAAATAAGAGAATAATAAAACTAAAAAAAAATAGATTAAAAAATTGGTTTGAACGAGATCTAGTAAGCAGTTTTTTTTAATACGTCATAAATCGTAACAGCAATTTACCTTTCATTCAATCTGCTACGAAACCCTTCATGGGCGAGTCCGACTCGCACTTGGCCCCTTTTTTCATTTCATTCATCAAGAAGTTGTCTATGCAAGCAAAAGTCTGTAAAAAATGTAAATAATAATCTAGTTTGATGGTTATAGATCTCAGATATTTAATAACATCAAGATCTCAATCAATTTATTGAAAATCATACGTATTAATAAAAAATTCTTTCAGAAGAAAGTTCAACCAAATTATTCAAGGAATAACTACTTACTGTAGCCGTAAGCAGGAAACATGTTATAAATCACCCCAAGTATATTACAGTTGGAACGAAAATCGCCATTACCGCCATATTGAATGCACAGGTGCGCAAACGCAAGTGATGCCTGGTATATTCCCGACACGTGACTCTTTTATTTGGGAATAATGTAAATATTTACATCGTGAACTTACGTCATCGTGACGTAGGTAATTTAGCGATTTTTGGAATTGCGATGCTGAAGTATAAATTAGGAATAGAAAAAAACACAGTCTCGGATGTTTTATTTATCAAGAGGCCAACGTAAGCAGTTAAAATGGTACTAATAAGTATGTATTTGTTTACATTTGTTCAAAATGCGTTTACATTAGACAGACAAGACTCCAATTCGATTAGATAATGTTGATTAGTGGAGCCTAAATGGATTGATTAAAGTTCACTGACCGGAAATTACCCCATTAGCGTTAATTTCAGACCTCTATTATATTATTAATCAATTAATAGATATAACAAAAGAGTAGGTTGCGTATTTTTTTTCAAGAAACGAGCGATCTTAAGTACTGTGCGAAGGTCAATTAAGTAAGAAAGATTATCAATACCAGTAGAAATAAAAAGTTACATTACAAAAAAAAACTGATTCCATAATATTCTTCAATGTGTAAATATTTACCACGTCGAACGTACGTCATTTCGTTTCCTATGCCAGTAAATTCCAACTATGGGTTTCTTGGAAGCCGGTGAGACGTCACACTGAATTGGTTTTAACTGTTTATGAAAGAAAAACAGACGCTGTCGTTGCGCCCACGCAAATAGTAAGAGTCCATTGAGATAAGCTAACACTAGGTAGGTATAATATGTATGTGGTGTAAATTGTTGTCCATATTGTTGGACATTCGAAGTAACTTCAAATAGTACAAGTTTTCACAGCTTTTCCCGACTCACGAGTTAAAGATAATATTACCAAATACGTTTATAGATTTTTGTGGCGCCAACCCATACTAACATTGGCAAAAGTAGCTCAATAGCTACTCAGTAAGTAAAATAAACATCGTTGGTCACTAGGTATAAAAGCCTCGTAAGGAAATGCAAAACAGTCGAAACAAGAGCGTACCGTACAGACACAATCGCTCGATCGTATCGCTATCGATCGTGTTCGATATATCGTCGATCGCACGATACGATACAGATGCTCGTAATAACATGAATTTGTACGACACTATGATTTTTGAGTCACTTTGAACTCGTAATTTATAGTCTTCAAGATAATTATTGGAAAAGTTTGTATGGTAAAATGTTTATTATGTCAAAGATGAATGGAGTCATTTGTGGTTTACTTCAGATAATTTGGTTACCGTAATCTGTATCCAAATTATTATATTATTTTTGTAATTTAAAAAAAAGCGGTAGTAGGAATTGGTTTCACGTATAGTCTTTGCTATGGATGAAGGATTTAAACAAAAAGACGACTTTACATTTCTACAATAGTTTCGATAAATAACAGCAATTGTAAACAATGAATTAATGTAACCTGTATGCGTTTCAAAATCAAGAGTAATTTATTCAAACTAGGCTGAACATCTTTTTGAACGTCAATTACACAAGATCGCCCATCCATCGCCACTTCCTTGTGTTTTAGCTGGAAAGAAGGTCTGGCGGAACAATCCCCCAGCAAAAACGTTACCCTTTTTTTTTTTTTTTTTTTTTTTTTAAGGATGGGAAATCATCAAATGACCCCCCCCCCACTCTGGGCGGAGCGGGAGGGAGTGTCAGACTCTTACTGACTAAAAACCATCCATGTTCCTTCCTCGCCTTTTACGTTCCGGGGCCGCGGTATCTCTTTCGAACAGGCCCGCAACCCCGGCAGGCTTCGGCCCTTGCGGGCCCCTCTCCTTTTGCTGACATCTCTTTGAGGCGCGCGTGGAACACGAACGCGCCGTCGACACGGCCTGTCGTCGTCGTTAGACGGCCGGACGGCCAGCTATTGCCCATAGCCAGCCGTCCACAGGCCCGCATCTACGGTGGCCGGTAGCCACCACGTGGCCCCCGACGCCCGTTGCGTCTCCCGCGGCGGCCGGGAAGAGAGGATCTCTCCCTCTCTCGTTCCGCCACCTCCTTCGCTAGCATCACTGCTTCGCAGAAGGAGGCGACGGCTTCCCATTCCGTCTCGCTCCGGACCATAGATTGAACCAGGGCCGGACGCGAGAGGTCGCCGCCGCCGATCGCCGCCACGAGGACACGGCGGAGCTCCGCCCACGCAGGGCAGACTTCCACCGTGTGCTCCACCGTGTCCTCCGGTCGATCCTCGCAGTGGAGACACCCGGGCGATTCCTCCCGCCCGATTCGGTGCAGGTACCTCTCGAAACATCCGTGTCCGGTGAGGACCTGCGTCAGGCGGAAGGTGAGGACGCCGTGGCGCCTCTCTAGCCACTCCTCAAAGAGGGGACTTACCGCCACTATCGTGGCGTGCCCTGCACGGGGTTGCGACAGTCGCTCTCTCCATGTCGCCATGAGATCGCGCCGGAGGTCAGTCCGCTGAGCGGCAATTTGCCGCGGCAGCGGAGTTTCCCCCCGGCGTAGTACCTCCGCGCGCCACTCATGCAGGCGCGCGAGGACTATCGCCTCCAGATCCCACGGCGGCAATCCGGCAAGCAGGCCCGCCGCCTCGCGAGAGATCGTGCGGTACCCACGGACCATCTTTACGGCCACCACTTTTTGGGGCGCGTTCAGATGATGAGCGGCACGCCGCTTCAGGGAACGCGCCCACACTGGGGCAAAAAAAAAAAAAAAACGTTACCCTTAACTATAAAACCTTCTGAAACATTCAGCGGTATATAAACCTACTTCTAGTCCGTTCACAGACCTACAATAAAGCAATTAACGCACTACCCCCATACAACAGCGACATGAATTTTTTTCCCAAAAAAAAAAAACCCAAAAACCAGATTTTCATGCCACAAACAGGACTGGAACCGATAAAAATCTTCGGATAACAACGAAAAGCTCTGCGTTATTTCCACCGAATACATTGTAAATCATTATTCAAGGACCCCCATACAAATGTCGGACACACATACGACCTAACAAACATGTGTATAGTCAAGAATTCCTATTATACTGGCCGGAATGCGTCTGGTTGATTTTGAATGGTCGCTTATTATGCACCCATTTACACCCGAGAAGCGGTCGCAGAGATGTTGGTGAGCTGGATGTGACAGGATTTTGATTTATAGTTTTTTCGGGTGTTAAAGAAGAAACCAAACTGTAATGGCAAATTGAAGAAATTGCAAATAGCAGAGGTCATTCCTGTCATCTACTTCGTGAAAAGTGACATGGTTGGTGACCGTGCGTTCATCTACTCACCCTAATAATACACCTTTACCTACACCGTATGTCCCCGCCACGAGAAACTATACATTTAGTAAACATACATTCGGGTTCGCAACCTTTGGATCAAATTAAAAAATGACAGCGTCAGCGTGATCTTACTTCAAAATGTCGGCCCAAATGTTTACGGTCCATGACGTCAGCATATTGTAATCATCATCAGTATCATCATCTTCCTGCCCTTGTGCCATTCATTGCTGAACAATTGACCATACGCTTACCCCAAGCTTAGCCAAAACGACTGTTCTTCTCCTTTAAGTACACAGATATATCATTATTTAGTACAGTGCGAAATGAATAGTTTGGTTTCTGAATGAAATTAGGAATGACAGACGCAAAAATGTTGCGAAAGTGCGTTATAATATTGAATTAATCAATAATATCTAATGTCATCTGCCGTAAGACCCATGCACAACAGTTACCTCCTCAAAAAGTACCCGTTGCTTCAAACTGCATGGCTCTTCCATTTAAACATTTATCTCCACAACGAAGATACGAAAACAGTAGCCCAAAGGCGTTTGATACGCATCTCGATAGTCCAGTAACAAGGACCGTGTTCATGTCAATCGCGCTAATGTTACCGCCGAGGCACAATTGGTAAAGTGCATGTATGTGTTACAGCCATACACACTGGGAACTGCCGTACGATGCGCGATGGGCAGACGTGGCTGAAGTTATTGGTGGTGGTGAGTTTTGGCTTCAGGGACGTATGTACTCGTAGATGCTTTGGGAAGGGATTTCATATGGGTTAGGATGTACCGTATATTCAACTCTTTTATCGATTTCTGCAAACCTATGAGACAGGTAGATAAGGTAGCGACAATTATAAAAGGTTCTGTCAACAGGAGGAATTTTTGCATTCTTCGGGAACCATTTTTATTAAGTCGGTTTTTTCCTAATAATTTTGATCAAGGCACAAAACCAAGTGCATGGAAGTAAGTGTTAGTTATTATAGCTTACTTGTTAGTTATTTAGTTTTCCCTAGTGGTTTCTTTGACTTTTCCTGAATGTAACAAGTAGTTTGGCTTATGTAGTTTTTCATTTCAGAATTGGTCATTGAATACTATCTCATATGTTCCTTAGTGAACCTTTTCCGGATGATATTGATTAAGCTAGTTTAATTTAAGGTCTGTAAAAATCCTCCAAAACAAGGTAAAGGTTTAAAAAATACTAGTACAAAGTCGGTATCTAGGGAAGATAGGAGCTATACAAACAGACAGATGTTGCCAGCTACAAAATCAACCCAAATCCAGACCCAATCTAACTAATTGTAACACATTTAACTACCCACACGGTACACCTGACGACAAACAATCTGATTAACTACAAATGTACACCCGCGCGACAACACTAACTAAGTCAAGTCGGTCTAATTCGCAGCATTGAGACTTGGTTCTGTAGTACAGTCAACAAGAACGATCGATAAACACTTTTAAATATTAAATTATCGAAAAATTTAAAGATGAATGATAACGATCATCAATTCATAATCATCAATCTTCTGCTCTTGTCCTAATTTATTTAGAGACATATATTCTTCTTCATTCTTCTCCATTACTCGTCATCTCAGCACTCACCTTCTTTCCAGCTACATGATGATGAGAAGATGATGCAACATTTTTTTGCAAAAAAAAAAAATGTTTTTCACTTTTTCGTGGTGCACATGTGCTTACCTCTTCACAGCGTACTGGCGTGATGTTATGTTATGAACTGGTGTAAACAATAGACAGATATGAGATTTCAGCAATCCCAGTCCATTTACTGTCATTTATTGAGGAGTTCCGTTGCTTATCTTCACCAAATTGAAGTGGGACCACAAGAAAGTACTCTTCCGAAAACTACCCAAATCGCTCCATGTGTGCCTATAAAATATGAAGAGTTCTCTCTGTTTCTCCAGGATCCCATCATCGGATCCTGACTTGATGATTATGGAACCACCTGTGAAGTATACCTACCGTTACAAACGAAATAAAAAAAAACCAAATCGGTTAAGCCATGTTCGAGTAATCGGGGAACATACACAAAAAATAAAAATAAAAAAGGTTCCGACAAACTGAGAACCTCCTCCTTTTGGAATTCGGTTAAAATATAAGCAGTATTACGAAATTAAACTTTTTTAGATTGAGATTGCACATTGCCCTGGAGTGTAAGTGTTGTTCCACAAACTATGGGAAGTTGGATGTCCTGCATGTCCTGATGTCTGCACACGTTGCAGGATCAGATGGACGCACGCTGATGATAAAAAAGACCTTTATTCGCATAATATCTAACAACCTAACACAATAATTGAAATTCTTCTATTAACAGTTTCACTAGCTAACTCTAATTAGGATGTTAGTTTGCACAGAACTGATTCACCCTGTTCCGCGAATAATGATGCTTTACTTGTAACTGAATTCAGGGCCAATCCACTTAGATAGCCATAGATATACTTAGAAGAACAGAGTGATCAACACCTTTTGATACTGAACATAAGCAAATCGGAAAGAGCTTGATATCCATGCGACTAAAACGAAAAAACACTGCATCGGACTCTTCACTTTTCAAGCCGAAGTGTGGTCAATTCTTTATGGAGTTTTGTCCCTGACCATACCTACGGAACAAACTCTCATTGCTGTGGATTAGACTAGTAGACTTGAACTTAACTTACACGGTGTCCAGTTTGTGTCCAAACTGTAGCAGAGATACCGATCTGAGTAACGAGGTGGGGATTTGTACTGTACAGGACCACGGATAACGCTGAGTTAGGGAAATGTGGGATTTTGAAGGGTTACGTATAAAGGGGCAATTTCTTGTCGTGTTTGATAGTTGAACGTATGATCGGGTTTACTAAAGAAATATTTTGATGAACTTTGAACTTTGATTTTCCAACTTATAATGGCCATATCAAAAGACGAAAGAAATTGTTTTTCTTTTCTCTTCACGCATTTGCTCATGCGTGAACGGAGTGATTAGGCAACAACACCAATATATATGTATTTTACATATCCTTGTAGTTAATCGTAGTATTAAATAAAATTATTCTAAGATTGTCAGTAATGACACCTAAGTACCACTGCTTCTCTGCATCACCTAAAGGTTGACTCCTAGAAAATGCCTATGGCATTAAGTCCGCCTCTGTACTTTTGTGGTTGAAGTGTTAAATAAATAAACATCACTCATAAAAGTTCCATTCTTTCTTAAATTCTGAAGCCGAACGAGTATGCCGATATCAAGATCTTAAATTTTGCATTTGCCTAAAAGCGATGCGGACATAAAACGATCCACACGACGATTGCTGTTATAGACAGTATTTTTTACGTTATAGAGTTCAAAATCGCAATCTTAAGAAACCCATGCTTAGCCTCTTCACCAATTTTATTACCTCAACGTTTTAGTACCATACTTCTTAATCTATCCGTACACACAAATACTCACAGACAAGTATATAGCTTACACAAAGTGCAACTAAAAGACAAATAGGAGCAAACCGTCGAAGCTTGTCTGTCGCAGAGGTGTTGACGCATGTCCATTGTACGGGGTTCGATCCCGGGCGACGCAGATAACGGCTGACGGGGCACACCTGAATTTAAAACGAGCTGAGGTGCCAATTACTTGGGTTTTTGGTCATTTTTTTAATGGAGATTTTGTTATTTTTAGTTCAGTGACATGTTTTTTTGTTTGTTGAAGATATTTTTCTAATTGGGGTAGAACATGTGCACTGTCAATATATTTTATCCATTGACACCCTTATATTTACCTTTTTTTTTTCAATAAGTCGTAGATCGTATTGAGAGACCAAATACAATGTTTAAAAGTGTGTAAAGAAATTGGAAACTGAGTGATTGTTGCTTAGAAACCTACCTTCTTGACTACGTAATATATTATACAGCATACGAGCATATTTTGCTTTGATGCTTCCAGCCAAAGGAATAAATAAATTTTAATCAACATTATCACTGACCATATAGGGAAATCACTAGGGAAATGAGCAGCCAGCAACCCTGTATGACTTTCCAACAAACTGCGATCAGTAATCCAGAAAACCTAATCAAGAAAAGACAACATTTTTTGTTAGCCTCCACTGCTGGGCAATGGCCTCCCCTTTTTCTTTGTAAACCGCTCTATCCTGTGCAATATCTGGCCATATTCGCTCCACAAAAGAGATCAGATCGTCACACCACCTTCGACGCGGTCATCCTCAACGGCGATTTCCTCCGACAGGCGTCCAGTGAGTTTTCCTTCATCTGTGGACCCCGACCGAATCGGTTTAAATAAATAAAAAAATATTGCTGGACTTTACACACAGCACCTTCTAGTGCCACACTAAGCAAGGCTTGTGTCGTGGTCACCAGACATTGATATACTACATGTATACTTTTTTTTTGTAAAAACATACTTATTATAAACATCCATGACTCAGAAACAAATGTCCATGCTCATCACACAAACATTTTCTCCTACCGGGATTCGAACCCGGGACCCTAAGAACCTGAGGCAGCCTCGCTACCGCTGCGCCATTCGAGCCGTTGAACGTTTTGACGCGATTGTTTAACTATTGTGTCTACTTCGCTAACAGTTAATGAATTAATTAATTAAGACACAACTTTCTTAAAAAGACCATCAAATAATAAGAAAACAATCCATTAATGGATTAAAGTATTTCCAACGTGACCCCAGCCCAACAAAATAAAATAGAAAGGCACGTTGTTTATTATTTTACTGTCATCCCCGCCCCAGCAGGGGTGAAAAACTTTTCGTGTTACATTCCCTGACACAGACTTCCTTCACATAAGATGTCACTGTCATCCTATGTCCCTTTTAGATTATATTTTTATATGTGTACCTCCCATATTTGGGTTGAAAAGGAAAATAATATAGGAAAATAAGTTTGGAGTTTATTTTCATTGTGGTGTCGGGATTAGGGGTGGATCGGGGGTGTTGGATGGGAAATTTTAGGGTTGACGCTCCCTGAATGGAGTCGGTATTAATTTGGATAACAAATTAAAATTACGAAGTGTGTTTCTAGGAAAAAAAAAATGATTGTAATGAAACAGAACTTGCAAAGGATCCTTTCGTACTGTGTCAAAGGTTGGTTTCTAAATGTTAAGATGATTGCAATATATTTGATGATCGTGCATGCAATGTACCAGAATAATCAAATAACCAACATGCAGATTGAGTCCATGTTAAGAAGTGGCAGTTTTACAGGATGTTTTTAGTGGTAGAATGTTATTAGTGCTGAATAAACAATTTTAATTTCTGTTGGACAAAATTAAATAATGGTTTGTCTTTTTTAAACTTTCACGATCAGAACACATGATAAAACACCTATACCTATTTACCTTTAATTTAATCCCGACGTTTCGACCGGATTGCACCAGCCGTGGTCGCGGGGAGACTGAAGTATTGGAGGTACCGCGACAGCAAAGTGAAGGCGTTTATTCAACTACCCTCACTCATCTTCATAAATGTTAATTAGGGCCGGTTCACACTAGGAAGGAAGGAAGTGGAAGTGTACTCGTCAAGTGAAATCGCCTCAATATACGGACACTGTTAGTGTAGTGTACTGTTCTAGTGTGAACCGGCCCTAATTAACATTTATGAAGATGAGTGAGGGTAGTTAAATTAGATTTTTAGTTGCTTTGAAATCAAAAATCTATGAGAGAACCGCGTTTTGACAGCTGTTAAAAGTCTGTCAATAGGGTAGTCTGACGACAAAGAAACTCTAATTAGTCCATCGTTTAGTTTAGATTATCAAAAATATATTTGACCCGTATTTTTTCTTTTGTTACATAAACCAAAATTGACGAACATACGACGCTTTTAAAAATTCTCAATACGTCACGCCTTGGTATAATTTTTAGCGAGTTCTGACGTCACGAGCCCCCGCTCCCGAGTTTTGGTGCGTATCTTTGTCAATATTCATTGATTTAGGAAAACAAAAAAAAATAGGTGTTCTTTTAAATACTCAAACTAACGGGAATAAATAGATTTGCAAGTTTTTGATACTATCAACGTTCGTCATGCTTATTAAAGTATATATGTAGTATATCAACTATCTGGTGACCACGACACAAGCCTTGCTTAGTGTGGGACTAGATGGCGCTGTGTGTTAATGTCCAGCGATATTTATTTATTATTTATTATTGACTGGTGTTTCATGAACCCTATTCTACAAAAATATCAATACACACTAAAGCACCCTATTTCAAAATTAGCATAGATATAATGTGAATCAAGTGAGGTAACATGCCGTGTTGCCTGGCTGATACAAAAGCAGGCTCTACCGCTCTACCGATTACAGTACAATGAGATGTCGTAATTTCTAATGTTAATAACATAATAACAAGCTACAACCTATTTAGGATTGAAACTGTAACAGAACGGGAGCGTGCGGTGAAAGGCGAAGTGGGTTATGTGCGGTTTTTGGAATTTTGTGGATTTAAAAGGTTTAAACTAAAAAATAAATAAAAAAAGTTGCCCATTTCTATTAATCATGTTGACTGACGACCTTGATTTTATATAGCTAATAAGGACTATAGACCTCAGTATCTGGTATAAGTTTCAACTTGAGTAATAACGGCGATAAATCAACCAATGACTGAAGTCGATCCAATAAGTTTTTCTATACAATTAGTACTGCCCATAACTTCGGCTTCCACTTCGGCTACCTTCAGCAAAAAAACGAACAAATTACCGATACGCTTCCTATTTAATCGCTTCATGCTTTTACTAATGAGTTCCAATTAGTACACAGAAAAAACGGATTACTGTCTAATACATAAATTCATTATACATCAACAATGTACCCATCACAATAACAAAATCAATACTTTCTTTTAAATCCCCTTCAATTCCGATAAATCATTAAAATTTTACAGAACGATGGAAACTGCGATGAAAAAGGAATGTTATTACTGTAGTGTCACAGTCCATTGATGCGTTCGTATACAATAGGGCATCCTTTGTGTAGAAAACAACGAGCAATGAATGCTGGTTTGTTTTGTATTTCGCGCTTGTTTCAACACCTCGCTGGTCAGACCGATAGGGTTGATTAAGCGCCGCTTAATTGATGAGTTCGGTGAAATTGGAAACATTTATTTGAAATCGTGGGTTTCATGTTTTATTTGTCTATTTTAGCTTACGTAAAAAGTTAGTTAGAAGGATGTGATTAACATCAAAGCATTATCGACATTAAATCCATTGAATGAGAGATTAAAATCGTGAAACGCAGTAACTTATAAAGCATCTGAATTTACATAATGAACTCCGACAAGAAAATGTTAAGAATGTGGGAAAGAATTATTAGTTGCGTCTTTAAAAGTAAATTCTCGCAGTTATCGGGTGTCCTCCACCGAACATAGGGCAACCCCATAAAATACGATAATCAAGAACTTTCATAGAATATACTAAATTATTTATTACGGTAATCTAGAAGTATAAACAGAATCCATGAGGATGAAAATGAAAATCAGTAAGATAAAGTTATATTGCTCCACGGATCTTTGGGCGCTTGAATGACATTTCAAGGAAAGCGCTGGCTAAACATCTGTTACTAAACTTCATTGAAAACAAGCATACGGTAAAAAACATATTTTAAACAAACTTTTAAATATAATATTGACGTCAATTTTTTCGTCGTGTTTTTCTAAGCAAATATCTTTAAATGAAAACCATTTATCGCGGGAGTGCACAAAAATAACAAGTCCGCCATCTTTGGAAGTGAACCATTTTGGATTTAGAATAACGTCAATTAGCTAACCATGCATTGTCATCGATACTAAATATGTGAGCATGGAAAATTCAAGATCAATCGGAAACCGGAAAATGGGTCAAATTTAACTTCTGCGATTATTTACATAGTTTTATGTATGTAGTTATTATTATTTTTATTTTTTTTATTTATAAATTTAAATTACATTATAAAGCACACAATTAGACCTCTGGGTCTGTCTTAGCATGCCATGGCCTGAGATTTGATCAACGCGCTATTAACGTTTAAGTTATAATCGAATCGATGTAATATTCCTTGAGCTTACGCTTTATGTTTCTACTATTCAATGAGTCTCTGATGTCTACAGGTATTTGGTTTAGTCAGTAGATACATAAAACATGACATGACACAAAATCGCTGAAAATGGAGAGATTTGGAGAGTACCACTCAGCCTTCGGTGGACATGAGTTGAAGAAGAGAGAGAAAGAGAGTTAGATACAGGGAAAGTTAGTAAAAGCGTGTAAAAAAGATGCCGGCGTTGTGGCGTTAACTCCGCTTTTGGCGCCGAAGGCACAACTTTAGTTCACAACTGTCAATATAACAGTTTCTACACCTCAATGTGATATATTAACCACTGAGCGCTGTGCAGAACTTAATGTTCATTCTGTGAAGTATTGCTGAACAATAATGTTATCGCCTGCTGTAAACACCCACTTTCATCCACCATCATAGCCCCAGTAATTGACTAAATTGCCTTAATCCCAGCCTATTTTTACTGCTGGAACTTTACGCCCTTCCGCCCCAGCGGTTCCAGGTTTATGCCAAACTCCAGGGATTGGCATAAAAGTAAGTGTGGTTCACTTCTTCAACGTTATTGGCTTTTCCGATCGTTATTTCGTTTATATGGTTATTTTATTTCGGGTCTGCATTTTGTTTTATTTTACGGCGCTTTAGGGTTGAAAGTTGCCGAGGTGTTCGTTTTTTATTGAGGTGATTTGATTACTGTTGTGTCTATTGAAACAGTATTTATTGTTTCTGGTAATTTTGTTTTATTTACTTGTAAATACAAAGTTTAAACCATCATTAATTCGATGCCTAAAAGGTATTTCTATAGACGTCATGCAAAGCTAAGTCAGAGGCCCTTGGGCGGCCTAAAAACTCTGACACCTGGGTAGACACTAACCACAGGATTAAGAAAGAAGACAATGCGTTGACCTGCTTAGTAAGGAAATTACATAATAACAGCAGTAATATTATACATGTTTCCAGCATTGGACTGCTGTGGGCCAATGATGAATATCAAACCTAAAATAAAATACAGCAAAATGAATTAAGTTTTTTCGTCAAATCTTATCTTGAAATGAAATATAGTAGATGAGACTGTGCCTAACTTTTACTATTTTTGATGTATTTCGATTATTACGTTTTAATGGTACCTGAAGTTTAATTTCATATTCTATTTTACAAAAAAATCTACACAATGTATATTGCTCCGAAATAAATGACTTTTTATTTCTCTAGCACATCCTGTCACACACTGGAAAGGAGTTCCTTTAGTCAGTAGGAGCTTATATTCTTTGCCGTAGAACCAACCCTCGAAAACTACAAAATTAAATTGCCAAGTCGATCTTCGTCTCAATAATCCCGATTCCCAACTTACCCCGTTCCGCAAGCCAGCTGTTTCGTACAAGGCACACGGAAGTCGCAACGGTCACAGTGCACAATAGGCGGCGAGATGAAAGCGCACTTAATATGCGTTACGTAATGGCTGCTAATGGTCGCCGCTGGTCATTGTTGTCTCCTTATCGCACACCATCGAGATTTGCCGATCTTTTTCCATTATTGCGGATGTGGGTATTGTGTATGTAGGATGTATGTAGACCACCACCGGTATTTCCGTGTGGTCTATGGCGTGTAGAGCATGCCGCTATTTTCTACAGTGAAGTCGATATCAGACTCTTTACATGGGTGAGTACATTTTATTTCATTTAATTTATGTTCGCACAATTGGATGATATGGAGGGCCTCCTCCTCTATGAGACGGAATGGGCTATAATCCACCACGCAGGCCCAGTGCGGATTGGTAGATGTCACATGTCTTCGAATGTTTTGGTTCTGGACATACCGGTTTCCTCACGATGTTTTCCTTTACCGTTTTGAGAGCAGTGGTGATGAAATTAATTACACAAAGAAATGCGCCTGTCTGGCTTCGAACCCACGACTTACTGTTACCGCTGCTCTAACTCGGGTGAGTTCATTTTATTATATTTAACTAGCTGACCCACGCAACTTCGTCTGCGTCACATAAGAGAGAAAAACGAATGGAAAAAAATGACTATTAAAAAATAAGGGGTGATCATAGAAAGGTGAAAACTTAGGATTGTATGTATTTTTGTATGTTGTATCATAAAAAAACTGAAAATTTTGTCTAAAAAATTAAAAATAAAAATTTTGGGGTGGACTACCCTTAACATTTAGGGGGATGAAAAATAGATGTTGGCCGATTCTCAGACCTACTCAATATGCTCACAAAATTTCATGAGAATTGGTCATGCCGTTTCGGAGGAGTATGGGAACGAAAATTGTGACACGAGAATTTTATATATAAGATTTATGACGGCACAATTGGATGATATGGATTTAAAGTATGATGCCCTTAAAGCTAGACCACCTACAGCTATACCCTACAATTTCGTTAATGATGACATGTCAGCCTTGTGCTGGGAGGTTTTCGACGAAAGTTGATATGCTAGCCACTTAAGAGCACCTGAAAGAGCAGCACACCAAAGTTCTCTTAAACCACACTAGAAAGCGATTGAATGCAGTCACTGTAGCCGAAGTCGGCTAGATGGCATCATCAACATCATCATCATGGTTAGAAAGGAGGTGACTGCAGATCATCATCATCATCATCAGCCTATTAATGTTCCCAATGCTGAGACACAGGCTCCCTCTCTATGAGAGGGAATGTGCTATAACCCAGCAGGCGGACCCAGTGCGGATTGGTAGATGTCACATGTCTTCGAATTTTTTGTTTCTGGACATTAATGCGCCTGTCTGGGTTCGATCCCACGACTTACTGTTCGTTAGTCGGGGCCACCACCAGTTAATAGATAAATATGGACCCCAAATAAATTAGCATAAGAAAAGGTGAATAATGTCCTGCCTAATTTCAAATATGAAAATGATTTTAGCAAAATGTAAGTGTTCTTTTAATACAATTTTAAGATCTTACAACAAAAACAAAAAAACAACAAAAAAAAATGCAACATTGTTGGATCAGTTCATTAATGAATTTATTTTTCACCTTTGTGCTCAGACGTTTCACTTCCAATGAAATACAAAAAAAATGTGTCTGATATTAGCTTAGAAACGACTTGAGACTTTCTCTCTTCTTGGCGATTGTTTCAATAAGTAATTAAGTAAAGAGAAACAATGGATAGTTGTTCTAAGTTAAAACACTGATGCGGTTACCTACATTTTTGTTTTTTTGCTGCATAAGAAACTTAAAATTAGATGAAAATAAAAGTTTAGACGTAGGTGTAATTTTAATTTAACCAATAATTACTACGATTGATTTGATTTGATTTGGTTTACTGGTCAAAATGCTTCGTGTCAGTAAAATTAAGCATAGTAAGTGTTACCAATTAAGTGTTACCCAATAACATTTTGCCCCACCCGGGAATCGAACCAACTAGGCCAACAGTGTATGGAGTTAATGAAGGAAAGAACAAAAAAAGAAAGAAAGAAAGAAGTGGTTTATGACTATCCCCATTGAAAAAGGCGAGAGTTAGGTCCATGTTCACCGAGAAGATAACAGTCTGATTATCTAAAAACAGCTGTCAATGTGACATATTCCCATATAAATATTTGTTTTAAACAGCTGTTTTTAGATAATCATCCGTCATCTTTTTGGTGAACATGGACCTTAATGTATTTGTATGTAAACCTAGTACGATCTGGTATGATCATCTTCAGCTGTAATAACAGCGGGATACAGCTCACTGGTACAGTCAGCAAAACAGTTAGGTTTACAGGCTAGCAATCTTCTTACTACTATTATGAATGGAAAAGGGTTATAATCAATATGTTTGCAATTTCATCCAAATCATTTCAGTACTTTCTGCGTGAAAGTGTAACAAAAATCGATCTTTACAGACTTTTCTATACTAATATTATAAAGCAGAAGAGTTTGTTTGTTTGTTTGTTTGTTTGTTTGTTTGTTTGTTTGTTTGGTTGAACGCGCTAATCTCAGGAACTACTGGTTCAAATTGAAAAATTATTTTTGTGTTGGATAGTTCATTTATCGAGGAAGGCTATAGGCTATAAAACATCACGCTACGACCATTAGGAGCGGAGCAGGAATGATAAATGTTGCAAAATCGGGGATATTTTTTCCTTTTGTTTTTCTCTGTTATGTGACGCAGACGAAGTTGCGTGGGTCAGCTAGTACATTTATAAAAGTCGTAAGAAGATTGCTAGCCTACACACTTAACTGTTTTGCTGACTATATCAACATCGGACCGATATTTGTGCACCAGTGCGGTACTAGGGGACGTACTAGCAAAACGCCCACGTCACATACAGGGTGCGTGGAAACTTGCCGGAAGTTATTAACTGATTCATATTTAAGTTTGACGAAAATCATTATTAGTTTAGGAGCTCACATCTAAGTAAGTTAAGCTGCACTTGCTACGGTCAATCCACGGATGGGTGATCACGTCCCTCACCTCGGAAAGCATGTCAGCCATCGGTCCCGGTTTTTATTTGTAGATCTTTGACAGTCTTTACAGGTACTTAGCAGGTTCCAAGGGGCATCGTATTATCTAGAATCTAGATAATACGATGCCCTAAATCGAGTATCTAGATTCTAGATACTAACTAGGCTAATTTTTTTTTAACGATAGAATAGATTACCGAACTTATCGCGGATAAAGTCTCGGATATAATCCAGTTATAAGTAAATATTATTAGCTTAACAGGTGTAAGTTGTGTCAAACCCTAATTATTCAGCTTTATTCTAATCACTCACCTGCTTAGGCACTTTGTGTATCGACATAATCACTTTAGACAAAAAATGCCCATCGACATAATCATGATGTTCATCAAGTGGCTATCAGAAATTAACGTAATCAACTAGATCAAAGATAACACACACATATCGGCCTATTTATTTATAAACCCTTGTTCTTTATGTATCACAAGAAACCATTTACATAACAACTTTATAGTGGAGTACACAAATAGGTTCAAATTAGTTTTGTAATCATCATCATCATCATCAGCCTATAATGTTCCCACTGCTGGGACACGGCCTCCTCTCAATGAGAGGGAATGGGCTATAATCTACCACGCGGGCCCAGTGCGGATTGGTAGATTTTAATTTTTGGTTCTAGGACATGCCGGTTTCCTCACGATGTTTCCCTTCACCGTTTTTGAGAGCAGCGGTGATGAAATAAATTACACGAAGTAATGCGCCTGTCTGGGTTCGAACCCACGACTTACTGTTCGTAAGTCGGGGCCGCCACCACTGGGTCACCGCTGCTCTACCAAATCCAATCCTGCTTTGAATTAGTTTTATATTCAAAATTAACTTTAGTGTCTACAAAATAAGTAATTTTAGGACAAGTGTTTCTAACACTTACAAGGCTATGTACCTGCAGGAGGTACTTATGAGTAATAGAGGCAGATACACCTGCGAGCTTAGAATATTGCAATGTTCTAAAGTACCAGTTTCAAGCTGCAGCTGGTTCCTAGAAGCTTACAAGCTCCAAGTGTTGGCCTAAGTTTAATGTTCTCTATAACGAGACACAGCTGGTTTTCATTGAATTATTATTTACGGAACAGATACAATATTTAAATTCTTCTCGAATCGATGACTCTGATTTTGTCCGACCAGTACGTAGCAGCATGTGCAACTCTTGTCATTTACCTCAATCACTTCACGTGTGTCCTCAATCATCAGTAAAACCTCAAAAAACTGTGTGACGTGTAATAGAAGTAGAAAATTGTTTTGAGCCAAATCAGAAAGAGGCAAGTGACAGACAAATTGATCGATGGTATAAGATTGAATCTGAGTCAAGCTATTTACAACCCTGTAGAAAATGCCAACCGACTGGGCAGACGATCTCATTAAAGTGGCCGGAACAAAATTGGATGGCCATAACACAAAACTGCAAAGATTCCAAATCTTTGCAGTTAAAGACCTCACTCAGCATTGGGTGGCCAAAGGCTGAAGAAGAAGTTGAAGAAGAAAGAATGCCATCACAGCGCTCCAATAATAATGTTATAGTAATAACATACCACATACCCCACCTCGTTTCTTGCCCATCCTGCACAGCCACATACATCATCCGGGATTTAAACGAAGCCAACGACAGAGCTGTGCAGGTAGCAATGTACTAGTCGGGTATTATTTAAGTCTATCGGCACGCAAAGTCAAAGAAGAACAAACCACAATTTTAGTTCCAAATATACCCGCTGTATAAGCATAAAGCCGCAACACACAGTTCACACAGACTTCACACCGAAACGTTTCGAGCACCGCCTCGAAAATTTGCACCGAGTCGGTATTGCGTCCGAACGTGACGAATTCAAATCGATGCTGCAAACATCGCCTAGCTCAAATGACGGGCGGAGGCGATCAGATCGCCGTGTCGTGTTCGCCGCGGGCGACGGACAATGCTGACGGTGAAGCAGCGTGTGCATGGGCATTTGGATCAGAGAAAAAAATTGTTTCGTGAAAAATATTGAATTTTGGACAACTGTTGCAAATACTCCTGGATTTTCGATGTAAGTTATTTTTTGACATGGCTTAAATCATGGGGAATCTGCTCTCTCTATCCTCGTTTTTCTTTGGAGGCTCATTCAGTTGTATTCGCTTTCTGGTTGAATTCAGGATTCAAGGATCTCATAATGTCTTAATCTTATATGTTAATATTTTTGTTGAGGATCATCACCATCTTCCTGGCTTGCTATTCGTATATAGTTAATAGTTTGAGGTCGGAACAGAGTATTATGTCCGTCTATAATCTGTTAGCCGAAGTCTCAGTATTTGCATTCATCAAGTCATTCTCAGAAGGGGAGTACCTTTCTGAGAATGACTTGATAAGTTGTGCTGAACCTTATCATGCTCCTCAATTTTTTAGTCAAAACCAAGGCAAGGTATCTGAATCCTCGAATAGGTTCTAGGATTTCTTCTGCAGATGTTTTTCGTTTTCCACCAATACTCCCCAGCTAAAACACCATTAAAGGCATTTTGGGAGTTCGTTTCATGTCGTTATGACAAAAAAAGTGCTCAAGTGCTTTGAATGTTTGATGTTTCCTTATTCCAGATACAACAGCAAAAACCAAAACTTCTGCGAATATTTTTCAATTTGTCGGATGAAAAAGGTTAATGATAGACCGTTGTACTAGAGTCTGTGTCAGACACGATGGACCAATGGAACGTTTGAGCGATAGAGCACGCTCCGGATAAACAGTTCACACTTGAATACATACTGGTAAGTAGCTGGGAAACGCTAGACAACCTGTTCAATTGAGTCAGAATTTAAGGAGCAAGTTTGAGGACCAGTAATTCATTCGTACGCAATGATTATCCGCGCTCCGGACTTGAGTATGATTATTAGATGGGTAAAGACTTTTTCGCACCCAGCCTATTATGTAACTAACTGAAATAATTTAAATTGTGCGAAATTAAGAGACCGAGTGGATGAACCGTATTCGTCAAAAAGGTGTTTAGGTAGGTATAATAAATAAGTCTGGATGGTGACGAAGGATGTTGCGGCGTAGCTTTAGCATATGTCCAGCAGTGGTCTAAGATAGACTAATTTGATTGAACTTAAAAGCATAACACAATCGCATAAAGTTGAACATTTTTCTATAAAAAACATGAAATTGAAGACTTCTTGTTACTCAGATAATGTGTTATAAAAATCGAAGTTAAAAGATGATTTTACAGCCAGTAACATACAGTTGTGCAACGCGGCACGTGGGAGCGCAACCCGCGGGCGTCTCGCGATCTCCGTACGAACAGCATCGCAGACGTTACGCTCATCAATTTGTTGTTGTTTTGATCTGCTATAGGTCCTACAGATCGAGATAGATTTGAAGCTGATCTTAAAGATATGTTTCTGGAGACTGAATAATCTAGAAATTGAATTCAATTATATTCAAATATTTTATAATATGTATTTGCTTTTCTTACACCGTACGATCTCATGGTGCGACAAACCTCTCTAGGTTAAACTACGAGATTCTATTCAGAAAAAAAACCGTACCGTCTTGTAGATTAGCTAAAACTGATAAGGAAGTCTTGAAACAAAAGCCAAAAGTAAATCAATTAGCCTACTTGATAAACTTCGTCAAAACATCCATTTGCTACCACAATTTGTGCTGAATAGACTTAACAACTAAATGTGCTTTAAACTACGAGACAAAAAAAACAAAACAAATTGAAATTGTTAATTTGACCAATTATAAATAGCAGCACTAACTGTGTAACCACACTACTTGCTTCTCATGTGCCCCTCACATTAAACGCTCACCAATCACCCATCAATACTGGGAACTGTAAGATCACCGATTGGACCACACACGTAGCCGGGTCACAGGCTCACAGGTTTAAGAAAACGGTCACGTGTGTCACCGCCCGCTAGCACAAAACGTAAAGGGACCACTTGGAACCGAGAAATAATTAATCTTGTTCTTTTAACAGCTGCTTTGGTACATTTTAATGTGTTGTTTTTGTTTTGTAATGGTCTGTACTTAAAATGGCGTCATTTTTTGCATTAGAAAAGAAGTAAAGATGTATTTTATGAGTTGGTTTAATTTTACACATGTGTAGTTAAAATCAGTCGTCTTGTTTAGTGTTCTTGAAGTAACAGATAGTAATAAAGATCTTGCCGTTCATCTGTATCAGAAAATAGCTTAATATTTGATTACTATTTAGTGGAATTGGATGATCAACGAACTATATATCTTAAACCAGACTAACTTATTTTAAATGAACCAATAAATATTAAGCATTTTGGGAAATTGAAGGTATATTTGGATTGAAACTGAAATCCTATCAGAAACCTCCCGATAAAAGGTCAGGAAGAAAAAAAAATATAGGGCATTCTCTAATTTTTACAGTTGACTTATTAAGCTATATACCTACTTGATGATGCGCAGTTAGGACTATGCTTTATTTCCTAGATCTGATTGCTTTAGCTCATAAATCATTTTCTCAAGATAGTGTAAACGAATTGCTTTTAGAGTTCCGTAAGCGAAACGAAAACTTATACAGGGTGAATTTTAATTAATGTGACAAAATGAAATTGGAGCTTCAGTTACAGTAACATAGTAATTATAAACTGTTTTTTCTACAATCTAAATCGATAAAAAAAATTACGCGATTATCGGTTTCAAAAGGTCCATTGATGTTATTATCTTTATTTAAGTACGAATTATCGGTATTCCAGTAATATGCAAAATAAATAAGAAAAATTAAGGCAAAATTAGGTAAATGACCGCTATATTGAGCACTGCGATGAGTCGGCAAGATTTTTGATACTTTTATTATTTTAACGGTTTTCGTAACACTGATCAATTATTTTTAAATTTTATATTTTATACATTTTCTTGACAACACGTATTAATGTATATTTAAATTTGTCGCATCTATTCAATTTCACCCTGTAGAAGTAGGAGGTAAATGTCACCTAGTAGTTTGTTACTAAGAAGGTAGTTAGATGGCAAATTAACACATAACAAAGGTAGGTATTAAAGTATGTATGTTAGTTTGTAAGGCACCAGTGCCGATGAGTTCATACAACTTGAAACCTACCGGCTTCCCTTCGGAACAACCACTGTACTGGGCCTCAATTCTGCTATTACAATAATGTCAGAATAGGCGATCATTGATGTCATCATGATCAAGTTCTGTCAAGTTTTGACAAGTTTGGTAATCTACTAATATAATGGCATAATTATGACTTCTCAATGAACATCAACCACTCACACTCCATTGAAAGATATGTCATAGAATATTAATAATATTAATCTCGCACATGACATCCGGTATGAATAAATGTTCGCATTTATTAGTAGATTTCGAAAACCATTTGTACGAATGGTTTTATAATAATGGCAATACGAAAATTAAAACACAATTTTATTACGAGACCATCGACCGACCATTGTGAATTTAGCAGATTACGAACTTTAAGCAAAGTGACAATGGGATGAGAATGGAATCGTGTTGGAGTGACGAATTTATTAAAATAGCAGAATTAGGCCACTGTAGTTTACTATTGCCAAAAGTAAAATGATGTAAGAAATTCAGTTAAGACGTGATTGCCCAGACATGAGGAAAACTACAAATGGTTCAATGTTTGGTTTTTTCAAACATTTTTAAAAAATATGCACAGGACTGGCTTACCTGTTACAGAAATGTACCCTTCGCTACTGTAAGGTACATTTACATCTATGGGCCAAAGTTGTATAAAAATAAACGAATATTGGTGTTGTTGTTAAGTAATAATTCAATTAGGTCTAAGTAGGAAACATATCTTGTCGAAGTAACATATTCTTATACGTTGCGAAAAATGGAAGAACTGGCCCATCTATCATAAAGGGTGTAAAAAAACTATTTTACGAAGTCGAAATACACTTGTTCCCTTCGTCATTGTGATATTTTTTTTTCTAATATACCATACCTGATATTGGGAGTCGAAGTTCCAACTTTTCGCCAAGTTTTTTTTTTAAATACATGTACGACCCCCGTACTATTCAATCCATCCACCAGCACAATGTTTTGAGTGCGTTACATTGAGTTCTACCACAAAACATGATTTTTCATCCCAAAAAAAAAAAAATCATTTCCCAGCAATCATTTTTGTTTAAAGTTACTAATTGGTTTGATGTGCAGAATGCTTCGCTGACGACTTCGTAATAAGGTTGTTTACAACCTGTATATTAAAGATTATATGCTACTAGCTGACCCACGCAACTTCGTCTGCGTCACATAAGAGAGAAAAACGAAAAAAAAATCCCCGTTTTTGCAACATTTTTCATTCCTGCTCCGCTCTTAATAATCGTAGCATGATGTTATATAGCCTAAAGCCTTCCTCGATAAACGGACTATCCAACACAAAAATAATTTTTAAATTCGAGCCGGTAGTTCCTGAGATAAGCGTGTTCAACCAAACAAACAAACAATCATACAAACAAACAAACTCTTCTGCTTTATAATATTAGTATAGATAGTGGCGCAACCAGCGGAAATGCTACTCGTCCTTATTATAGTGTCGACTCAAATTTAGTCTTATGCTGTCACTCGCTGTTAACGCAACATGATGAAGACGCTCTGATTATATCGTCTGCGTGTGATTTTCTTTTACCATACGGAACTCCACTTGTACACCAATCTCACACTTGTCCAATACATTTAAATATGAGTCTGGATCTCGTTCGTGTCTGCCGGGTGTCAGATAGGCTCGGTCGTGATAGGCCGGTGGCCCGCGGCTCACACTTCTAATGCTAAATCATTGACGGGGAGAATTTGATGGGAATTGTTGACTTCGAACATTGATGGTCGTAGATTTTGATGACATTCATAAGTAGACATCGTATTGAAACTATAAGTGTCAAATTTCTATGATGCCTGAATAATGATGAAGATTTAGGATTGGTTGGTTTGAAACTCTAAATACTTGATTGAGGTGTTTGGGTAAACATGAAGATACTCTGCATGATTAAAAAGCAACGCGCCGCTGCCTGGCCGGCTCCGTGTTTTTTGGACAAAAACCTATATATAGATATAACAACACCTTATTCGTTCCCAGTCTTTTTCGTACTTAAGTGGACCATAACGCGGATACACTGAACTTTCACGTAATAAAGAAAACTCAGAGTAAAATCAAAAGACATTATTGTTCAGATTACGCTAAAGATCAACACTTATTGAACATCAAAATGGCCTAAGAGGAAGGAGCACAACTTCCCAGCAATTAAAAATAATTTTATCTTCCAAGCAGAGCACGTTCTTCCTGTCAATTCGTGAATGCCTATCAAAGGAGAAGTAAGAAGATTTATTATTTAATCGTTCACTTCTAAAGAAAGCGTCTAGCCACGACAAACTGTAAGACAAGTTAGTATCTGATCTAATTAAACCCCTACCCACAAAACCACCTTTATTTATACCGTAGCCCTTAATAAAATACCCGACACAATTAAAACTGTATCGTTCGATATCGTCAGTGTGCTGATGTAAATCAACATCGGTCCAGCCGCTGCGTGTTATTTTAATGGATCGCATTATCCGATGAGCTTCATCTACGTGTATATCTCTTAGACTATACAATGGTGAATGAGGTTGTATGTTTGTAGGTAGTAAGGATGATTTTGAAAATATATGACATTATGAAGAAGCATCAATAAGGAGCTGGTGAGTTTCTCCTCTACTTATAGTGTCCCTGGCTAAGATACTAGGGAGATTTGAAAGGTTTGACGCGTTTTCGGGGACAGTTTTACGTAATTTTGATGTTCAAAAAGTATAGACCTACGGCAAATAATAAATCACTTTTAATTGTGTTTTAGGCTTTCACGGTTTAAAACTAAACTTATATTGTCACTTACGGGATTTCTTCCGTGATTCAACCTAATAAATAATCACGGAAGATATCCCGTTAGTGACAATATAAGTTCACTTTTAATTGGTTTCAGAAATTAAGACATCGGCAAGAGTACCAAGGTTACAGACGTAGCCCGAAGAATTGCCAAACTTAAGTGGCAATGGGCAGGGCACATTGCTCGCAGAACGGATGGCCGATGGGGCCGAAAAGTTCTGGAGTGGCGACCGCGAACCAAAAGACGTTGTGACGTGGAAGGCCTCCCATTAGGTGGACAGACGATCTAGTGAGGGTTGCGGGAATCCGCTGGATGCGAATCGCACGAGACCGGTCAATGTGGCGATACTTGGGGAAAGCCTATGTCCAGCAGTGAACGTCTTTTGGCTGAAATGATGATGATGATGATGAATTGGTTTTATGTCGCTGCTATGGGGGGACACTTACCCGCTAAATTATCAAGAATGCATCATTTTTTTTTTTTTTTTGTTTCTATCCAGCCTGCATTTTTTCATACTTGCTTTAGGCCCCTAGCACACGGCGTATTTTAAAGGCGTCTTATAAATCTAGAAATAAATAACAGGGACTGTATACGATTTAACGGTGCCTATACATTAAATTGAGTTGTTTGCATTTTCGGTCGTTGTTTCTTATAAAAGAAAAACAAAGTCTAAAACTCAAAGATCAGACATCGTAAATAACATCAATGCTTGTGTGAAACATGAAAAAGGCAATACAGGACCATATCTCTCTGGTTACAATTCCAAACCAAACTCCATTACGCGGTGTTAATCCATTTAATAAACCATACCAAACTGCCCATACAATGTTCGTAATAACGCGCACGAAACCGCACGCAATCACTAGTAGACATTACATTTTAATATCACTAACTTAGTACGTGGCCCGTCCGCTCTGATTATTTAATTTTCATAGAGGCGTGGCGCTAGTAGCAACAGGGCCTGCCACAGATAAAATAGAAACTTTGGCACGGCTACTGTAATATGTACGTAAGTAAGCGGTGCTTAGTGTTGCCTATGAAATATTCTGGGCTTTTAAGGTAGTGCTTATCAGGAATATTTTACTTATGGACGTTGAAGCTAGAGGTTCGTTTCTTCGGAATTCGGTCAAGGAGGTTATGTATTTTACAGGTTACATTACTTAGAGCAGCTACATTCTTTGTGTGATAATCTACATATAACCCCCATTATTAAGGGCTTTTCCTGAAAAGGGAGACATCTAATGAGGAGGGATGGAACATATGTGACTGAAATAGTCACTATAAATTGTAAAACAAAGTCCTCCGCCGTATCTGTCTGTGTTTTCGCAATAAACTCAAAAACGACTGCACCGATTTTCAAGCTGTTTTTACTATTAGATAGAATGATTCTTGAGGAAGGTTTAGTATATAAGTTGTAGGCGGGCAAAGCCGCGGGCATCGGCTAGTGATGAATAGAAACGTTGATAAGTGGCTTTCCACACTTTCTCCTACTAGCAAAAACTATAATAGCCATCTAATTAGTATCAAAAAGGCTAAACAACACATCGTTTATTCACCTGTACCTTCTCTCAAAGATAAAGCAAAAACGAACCGTCCGGGTCCCGGAGAAACTAAGTCTTTTTTTTACATAGTTTAACTAAAACAGTTGCTATTGACAGACAACTTCTTCAAACACTTGAAGTTCTTAACGTCATACCTCAACAATCGACATCATAAAAATCCGAATCGATTATATCTCTCGAATATAGGTTGTAAATAGTTGGCGAGGCGTCATCGGGGCTGCAGCGGTTATTGCAGCATTAGCATATAGATGAGGGGGGAGGGCCGCCCCGCCCCTGGGTAAACATTAACGGCCAGGCCATGAGGGCAGCGGTACAAGAATGGGAAGAATTTACACCTGGGTATTGTATGGACGAGTCGTGGAGGCCGGTTTAAAGTAACATTGTATCAGACAATCATTCATCATCTGCCTAGCCTTTTTCCCAACTTTGTTGGAGTCTGCTCCCAGTCTAACCGAATGCAGCTGAATACTTACTAGTATTTTACAAGGAGCGACTGCCTATCTGACCTCCACAACCCTATTCATACTGGGTAATACGGTACCACTTGGTAAGACTGGTTGTCAGACTTTTTGGGCCACTGACTTACCTGTAACGACTGTCAAGGATGGACAAATGACAGTAGATACCAATAGCTTAACGTGCTTTCCGAGGCACGGAGGAAAGTCGGTATGTAAGGGTGGTCACCCATCCACAGACCAACCTAGGCGAGCACGGCTTAACTTAAAGATCGCCCCAGTGGCTGTTATTACTTAAACCCTGTTAAATTTCGTTTAAGATATAAGTACCAAACATTTTAATTGCGACTACGCACTTTGTCAAGTCCATTATGTCGCCATAATGTTTTTTTCATTCATGTGCCAGAAGCTCCTAGCATTAAATGTTTGTATGATGCTGGCTGGTAAGGCAGAAAAAGACTAGTGGCATTATAAAAAAAGCTATTGGTAACTCGTGAAAAGAAATAATAACTGGCAGTTTTGTGTATTTTTTATGGATGGCACGTAAAGCTAAACGCTTTAGCTATGGTGGAAAAATATTTCATTCTAACATTTTTCGCCGGAAGCTACATAAATGCATTTTTTTTCAGTTCGTTTTTGTCGGTTACGAGGTTTTGTAAAAAACATTTTGACGACCTTTTATTTAGTATTGGCAATTGAAATATTTGAAACAAGGTCACAAAATAAATGATGTAAAACTACTTTAACTACCTTTTACACACATACTTAGTTACTTTACTTAGTTTACATGGGTTACCTTCATAACATCGAGATATCATGACATCAGTTCTACATCGACGGTCGCTTCATCGACAACGTTCCATCGACGGGTTTAAAAATCGACAGTACACTAAACCGACGGTACGCTACATCGACAGTACACTAAATTGACGGTACGCTACATCGACAGTACACTAAATTGACGGTACGCTACATCGACAGTACACTAAATCGACGGTACGCTACATCGACAGTACACTAAACCGACGGTACGCTACATCGACAGTACACTAAATCGACGGTACCCTACATCGACAGTACACTAAATCGACGGTACGCTACATCGACAGTACACTAAATCGACGGTACGCTACATCGACAGTACACCAAATCGATTATACGCTGTATCGAGAGTATACCATATCGGTATGTGAACTCAGGGCTTTTTCCCATGGGAATGGGCAGAAACTACAAAACGGTACTTGCTACGATCTAACTTTTTAACATTATAATCATCATTTCAGCCGAAAGACGTCCACTGCTGGACATAGTCCTCTCCCAAGTGTTTCCACTTGACCGGGCCAACCGGCCAGACCGGATCTAACTTTAACATGCTGTAAAATGGGTATCTAACAACCACCAAGACATTAGTAAATCACCAAGAACTTTTTTCAAGGTCACTCGCTGCAATAGCGGTATTTCAAATCGCTATTTTCATGGCTCCATCCTAAATGGCACGCAAAAGGTTTTGACACGGAGCATGATTTTAAGTCCCGCGGCTTATTAATTGTTTTCAGTTCACAACTAACTTTTTGTGCATGAACAACATGTCTCCCAAGTTTCTCGTCGCAAGGATTATGCAAAACAGTGAGCAACTTTGCTATTGCAAGGAAAGTCGTTACTTTGTAATGTCAATCTTTTGAGAGAAACAATTTCACATTAAAAGTCTTAGAGGGTATGGAAAAATGATTTTAGGTACCATTTTTAGTAATACGCCAACTTAAATCTATAGAAGACACATATCTTTAGAAATCCTGAAAATCTTTTCAGTTACCTACTGTTCTATTTTTGAGCACCAATTTTTTTTACGATATAAACAAAACAAGGGTGGGCAGGCATCTTCTGGGTACGCTCGTTACACCATAGACCTCATGCATTTACATTTTAATTTTTATAATTGTTAATTTTATTTATAATATTATTTTTTTTAGTTTCAATTTAAATTTTCTAATTGATTAATATTTTTTATGTACTAGTTGAAATTTTAATTTTGTAATGGTTAATTTATATCGAATTATGTTTGTATGATCCTAAAGGGATTGAAATAAATGATTTTGAATGTGAATTTGAATTTGAATTAACACACAGCGTCACCTAGTACCACACTTAACAAACCTTGTGTCGTAGACACTAGATATTTGATATACTTTTTTGTTTGCAAATACATACTTTTTATAGATATAAACATCCATGACTCGGAAACAAATGTCCATGCTCAACACACAAACATTTGCTCCTAACTGAATTCGAACCCAGGACCCTAAGAACGTAAGGCAGCCTCACTACCACTACGCTATTCGAGTCGTCAAGCAGGCCCATTATAAATTTTATTAAAAAAAAATTGGTTGCCTGTAAAGTCGGTATACGGGCGAAAGTTTTACGTGACAACGACTTTGAGTGGTAAAATAATTTTAATGTGAATATTCATTCGTATAGTAGGAAGAAGGATGAAATATGTCTGTCTCTCTCGCTCTTAGGCGGGCTAACCATGCCCGAGTGGAAGGGACGCGTGCCTCTCACTCGCTCTCATTGTGAGCGCATAACGTGAGCGGAGCGTAACGCAGTTTCTTGAAGTGTCACCCGGCAAACCAATTTATAAGACGTTGTCACGTCAAAAATGCCTGTGGGAAGTACTTTCTACATTAAGAAAAATCCCACAGGCCAAATCATAGGTCACCACAAGTGATTGTCGAACAAGGAAGTATCTCAATGTTCCCAAACATCCAACCTCAATCACTCCACCGCATTCACTAATGCTATATACGTAAACGACAGCCATTCTTCAAGCGAACCATTTCCAAAATTGAATCGAATTATGACGCATTCATGTTCTAATTCAAAAATGGATCACACTTACAATTGGCTAAACTTACTAATTTAAACCTTTCATCTTCACACATAAAGTTGAGAATTGACAAGTTTAAAGAAGACAAAATCAATCACACTTTGACACTAAACGTCATCTGTCAAAAGTCATCGAGGTTTAATTAAAAAAAAAATGTCGCCGTAACCTCTGGTCTCTGGGAATGCTATGGTCACTCATGTTTATTCGATAGATGGACATACGGAACCTATGACGTCACTGAGTTTGTTTACATTTTGAGACAAAGGATTGTGAGGTTTCTGACGTCATTTTAATGTAAATCAGCATAAAAAGTTGTGTATGTATAAATAATTAAGATGTATTCAGTTGATTAATGTGTGGTCTTAATGGATAAAAATGTAAGTAAAGAGTACTTAAACTTCACATTCATCGCAAATAATATTTTTCAGAGAGGTATATTTAATTTTATAAAGTTTTAAAACGAACCATCTCGTTTTTTCACATCAATAATAGGTATTTTAAAACTTTTGTCTCGTTTTTGGTCCATTATTTACAATCATAAAGTTGATAAATGAATATACAATTTATTTGGCAAAATACTTGTTAAACTCCCACTGGGTACAGTTAACGATTACCATGAAAAAGTTTACCAAACGAAGTGTTAACTTTTATTAATACATGTTTTTTTATGAAACCTAAAAGTTATTCCAAGAATTTTAAAAACAATACACATGAACGTAATAACCGAATGAAACCTATGAAGTGTTTTAAAATAGCGAAATGTTAACGAGTGAAATGAAAATAATTACACGCAAAAATATGAAAAGGATTGACTCTTCATATTTTTGCGTGAAAATAATTTAAATAAATATTGGAGTAATACGAATTTTTCAACGTGTATAACTTTCAAAATAATCATCAACCTGACTTATCGATGATATTAAATTGGAAACTGTTTTCATGTGATCAAAACAAAGTAGGCTTCACAAGGTAAGTTAATTTACAACTTATTTAAAACCAAATCAGAAACCATTACAGTTCAAGCTTAGGTAACTAATTATCAGTAACATATCACAAGTAAAAAAAAAGACGTGTGGCACTCGGGGACTGCCGCGGTAAAGCTATTGCATTTGGTTTTTACGGGGGGTGTTAGGTTATTTTCGTTACGGAATTTCTGGATTCGGTCTCCACGCTCAAGGCCCGCGATAGAAGCTATGCAATAGCGTAAAAAAGAATCTTATACAATGCAAAGCCTCCTCCACAAACAATACATACCGAACAAACAACCACAAACAATTAGTACTATCACGTATCGAGCAACTACAGCCGGCTGGACGATCGCGACCGAAAAAAACATCAACAACTAATAACTCTGGATGATTTTAAAGGAGTTTCAAGTAAAAAATATAGGCTTTGATTTATAGACACGATTTTCCCACGTGCTACGGCGAATGAAACCCGGAACAGTGGCTGGGAACTATACGCTACGAGCCGCGAGGCACTTTTTCTTGGACGCGTAGGGATGCGACTGGTTGCGTGGTTGTTGAAAATTGTTTAGATAAACAATAAGAGAATATTTTTTTACTATTTTATGTGTATTTATTGTCCTACGGGATCATAATAGCGGAATAAAAAGTATCCTACATGTGTTATTTGAGGTTATAAACTATCTGTGAGCTAAATTTCGTCCGAATCCGTTGAGTAGCCACTCATTTTCGTGAAAAAGGAACAAATATCCATCCATTCTCATTAACTTTCGCATTTATAATATTAGTAGGAAGAAGGGTATTCCCTAAAATACTTAGTTTCCTTTTAGAGTACTTTCACAACAATGAAACTCTTGATTGTCCTTTTTAATTTGCTGAAAACGAAACAATAGTTTTGTTTGTCACTACTGGGAAATTGAAAGCACACATTATAAAACATATGAAGACGGGTATTTATCGCGTTTTTTTTTTTTTTTTTTCGGTTTCTTTTTTTAAAGTACACATTCAGGCCCAGAACCTAACACTATCGTTACTGGCCTATGTCCTTTGTTCATAAAATCTGATCGATATTCTATCGATACCGCAAACTGTTCCACGCTCTCCCCTACCAGGAATACTAGGATTGCCGTAGGTACTATAAGCCAGTGGTATGTTAGAACATCGCATTTCTATACATAGAACGATGCCATATCTATAATCGATGTTAAATTATGAAGAACTAGCGTGTAATAATCGATAATCGTTTTTTCAGAATATATGATTTTATCGGTATGATCTATAAAGCGATGTGGAATATTAAAAATTATAAGATGTGAGTTTTTATAATTACTTGTACCAAGTGTAAGAAATATGTAGTGTCCAAATAGGGTGGTTGCTTTAATGAGAAGTAAACTACTACAAATTAATTTAATCAATTAATTTTCTTGTGAATTTAATTATTAATTTTCATGTAAAAAACGTGCTTTATGCGGTCTTGGTAACTAAGAAATATGGAGCGCAGCATTCGTAGTATTTTGAACTGATTTATAAAATCAATCCTTCGGACGCGAACGGCTACTTAAAGTTACTAACTACATAACGTGTTATTATAAGACATTTTTATGAAGACTAGCATCTACTCACTACTGCAAGCAACTACCTGCATGGTGAGACAATGAGTTCCTTCACTTTTTTCTAGATAAGTAGGATTTGGGATTTTACGCTAGGGAATGGGCCACTACAGTACTTTCACAGTTTTTATGTCTTGTGACTGGGACTGTAGCTACTTTAAATGTTCATTTTTGCCTACTTGAAATAAATGTTTTGATTTTGATTTTTTGATTATGTAGTGAGCTAGTGCCAAAACTGTGTGCACGATTGCCGTACTTGAGGTCCTAGTGGGAAAAAGTTTTGGGTATTTCCATCAGGAATTAATTTCTCAGTAACAGCCACGAAGTCTGTATTTGCGCCTGGTTGATGGAAATACGCTCGCTCCCTATTACATGGGACTTAAACATAACTGTCGAAATGTGGGTGTACTATGATACCTCTGCCTAACCCCTCGTGGATTGTAGGCGTGATGTTACGTACGCATCGATAATGCTCCAAAACCAGCTTCATATTTGTAGTCCAACCGGAGTATACAGGGTGTAAACAGACTCATCACGAAGCCGTCAACCAAGCATTCTGTACATCAAACTAAGTAAGTTTACGCTAAATTTATTGCTGGGAAGTTACTTATTTCAATAAAAACCAGACTTTGAGACTAGAAGGATTGAATAGTAAGGGGGTCGTGGAGGTTTTAAAAGTAAAAATCTTACTCGTACATTAAAAACATGTATTTGGAAAAAAACTTATCAAAATGTTGGAACTTTGACCCCTAATTTCTCCGTAAATAAAAGGTTCCCAGGTATGGTGTAGAACAAAAAAAAATATCACAATAACGGGGAGTACAAGTGCCTTTCAGCTTCGTTAAGAGTCTTTTTACACCCTTTATACGGCAGCACTATCTAACATTACATTACTACCACTTCGAAAGTCAGTACTACACTTACACTAAACACACCACCAAAAAAACAGCCCAATTTACCAAACAAGCACGCGGCACGGAAGAAATACTAATTTAAAACACTTTCAAGGAACGCGCGATCCGATCGTCCTCTTATTTATCTGATAAATAAATATAAATCTTTTTATTGTACGGACACGTCCCCCAATGGAATCCGGACTAAGGGCCTGGCCATAAAAGGCGGGGGAAGTTCGCATCGGCTTTATATTCGAGTCGAGTGCGCGCGCGCAACAAAAAATCTACGCTACGAGAGCGTACGCATCGTACGGGGATGCCAGGCTGAGGGCTGTCGCGAAGGTTGCGCAGGAGCATCAAGGATGTGCTGCAGGAGTTCACTAAACTCATCTTTAGGAAATGTACTCATTGCTCAATTTGTTTCCTGCTAGCTAGGGATTGTATCTTCTTAGAGTGTGCGGCAATTTAAATTAATTCCACCCAAATATTTGGCGACGAGTTTGGTACTGTCAGTTGCTTCCATAAACTCCTGTAATCTACGGACAATAAGAGAGACTGGACATAATATTAAGGGTATCATTGTTTCTGGACCAACATCATCTATGTATCTCCACCTGTTTGAATATGCTTACACTGGTGGAAATCTCCAATTGACTCAAGTTCTTTAATCTCAACAGATGTGTCGCTTGGGAGTTGGTTTCGGCACTTCTTCTCTCGAGCAAGAAGAGTAGGAAGTCATTTTTAGGAGCCCGTCTTCTGTATTTTTTTGTGTTGTTAAATCTCATACTAATTTTGGCTTTGATTTTGGGCCTCGGAGACTTTAAATATCGACTGATGATTGTTCTCTGATGATGAGGCACGTTGATTGTTCTAACAATCAACGTGCATGCACTGTCGTGGACCATCGGATAAGATAGGGATAGTTTTTTTCAATTTTATTTAAAAACTACAAGACTAGACAAAATCATTTTCAAATTCTATCCAAGAATAGACTTTGCAATCTCAAATCTCAGTATAACTCCGCAGATATCAGAAGCGTTGAATTTCATTGCGAGAACTGGAATAAAATGTATAGAACAAAATACGAGTACAAACTAGATTTTCTACGAAGACAATTTTCTTCTAAAGTGTGGAGTTCAACCAAGCTTTGTGTACTTTAGAGGTTAAAAGGTCACGATTTTCTTTAATAAAAATAATTTCTGGGAAGTTGGAAAACAAAATTTTCCCCACAGATTAATATTAGATAACTAATCATATTCTGAAAGAAAAAAGTTAGGAATAATTCCTTAAGAATAGAATTTTGCCGAGATTTCTGTAAGATGAAGTAAGCTAAAAATAAATAAACAATTTAGTACGTTATGTATGTACTAAAAATGTACAATTTATAAGTTCTGCAAACAATTCGGTTGGAACTAAAAACGAGAACAAATTGTTTCGGTGGCGGCACAAATATGTCCCAGCTGAAATATTTGTTCACCGATCATGATGGACTTATTCTGGAGATCGATGGAACAAATGGAGTAATGAAAAGTAATCGAGAAATATTTGATCTGGCAGGTTCGTTCCCTGTTTAGACTAAGAAGTCGGAAACGCAATAAAATGATAATTATAATAATTCGACATTTGAGTATGAGCTTCACTTTTCGGCATTGCGGATCAGAAGATTTTAAATTATTTTCAGAAAAACACAAAAACACAAAAGCATGTCTATTCTTGTGTGCATGCTAACGCTCAGCAGCGCAGCAAAGCCAATCTTGTTGGATGATAACGATGAAAGCTACCATTCACAAAGATATTTTTTTGCGCTCTGACCCCTAAAACTTGCAGCCAAAATGACGTCTGCGCTGCAAAACAACATCAAGACTAGACATGGGTCGGATTAGGTAAAAACGATACCTAATCCACCTAATCCTAGTATTTAAAAATACCTAATCCATTTACCTGTTCCAATATTTATGCCTCACGTCTAATCAAGACCTATTTACTTGGTTAGCTCCCAAAACATTGAATTAACTTCAAACCCAATCTCCTTCCATCTTCCACCAGAATAAGCCCGTGCATCTTCGAACATAGATATACAGTTCAGATACTGCGCGCTGACGTACGCTCGTCAGGTTTATGCGCCGGCGCAGGCTACGAAACGTATCGCAAGACTTTCGGCACGTGCTGGAATGTTTTCATTTGGATACTTACCAATCCATGATTGTACTCTCTTTCGGAGGAGATGCAGATGCTGCGATAAAGATACTACGGTAGTATCGTTGAAAAAGGAGGTAAGCATAGAAGAATGTAGATTGACTGGTAGAAAATGTCTATGGCATTAAGTCTACTTTTGCCGGGTTTGTTATTAAACCAATGAGAATTTATAGAATTTTTAGCTTTTCCATAAAAACCCTCTGTATGTCTTCGATTTTTCGGGGTTTTTCATATTATGTTTCATCCGTGAATAAAAATTAAGCACCTCTGAAAATATTAACAGTGTGAGTTTTTAGCTAGCAAAATATTCTCTAGGACTAGCAGAAAAGTGAAAAGAGAAGATATATACACGTTTTTTTTTTAACTTAACTAGGAACTACATACCTAAGCACTAATTAATGCCTTTCAACATGATTTCAAGAAAATTCTCAACTTAAACATTCCAACGATCCGAAGCGTTCCTTTGTCTTCGTCACACCGGGTGAAAATTATAAAAACAAACAGTTACTAATCATTGGATTCTATCTACAATTCAATGGTGACGATTATAAGCCCAGCGTGGAGCCACCCTGCAGAGAGAGAGAGAGAAAAAATAAATTTATAGCTTAGAATTACTGGCATTAGGTTGACTTTCCACTAGAGATGAGAGATAACTAAGCGATGAAGCTAAGCTACTAAACTATGTCTGTATTACCAACCCCTATTACGAAAGGACTATGCTCGGAGTCTTCGAGCGATCGCCTCTGAGGCCCTACTCTCTAATGCTTCGTCCGTTCATTCGGATCTATCCGTCTCAATCGCGCACGTCTGGAGATGAGTGCGAGTGAGAGAGACGGATGGATCCGAATATACGGACGAAGCGTTAGAGAGTAGGGACTCTGGAACGAGGTGACAGAAAAAGGAAGTTGAAATGGCAATGGGTCGGTCAAATTAACCGTGGAACCGAAGACTGTTGGGGTAGACGTGTTCTTGAGTGGACACCGTGAATCAACAAACGTACTGTGGGAGATTCTGGGAGTCTCAGGCTCACATGGGCAACTGGATGGAAGTTGCTGAGAATCGAGTTGAGGGGTATGCGATTGAGGAGGCTTATGTCAAGTCCAGTAGTCCAGTAGTGGACTGCTGTAAGCTGATGATAATATAATACTCCCTTTTTCTGATCAAGTCAGATTTGTAGTAAGATTTTTAAGATAAGTAAGATTTTTTTCTGATAACGCAAGCGAAACACCTACGACTAAAATGGAGGGACACAGTACCTATACCCTCAGGATGTACCAGTACCCTGCCGGGCCTGCGGAACTGTTCGTAAGAGACCAGACACCGCGGCCCCGGAAAGTAAAGGGCGATGAAGGAACATGGATGGGTTTTAATTAGTAAAAGTCTGACACTCCCTCCCGCTCCGCCCAGAGTGGGAGAAGTTATTTGATGATTTCCCATCCTAAAAAAAAGGGATAGATCGGCAAAAAGTTTAGGCAGGTACCACCATGCTCAGCATTAAGCAAACGATTGATACACAGAGGGATCTCCCTAGCAACTGACCTTTTTGGTGAAGTAGAGCGAGATAGATGTGCAATGAAGATGCGTTCTGCGTATTTGTAAAAACTTACTTTCGTTGAGCTCTCTTCCACTAGAGCTAAGTGAAGCTACGCTATCAAAATCAAACACTTCTATTGTTTGATAAAACACACATTTATAGCTACGTATCTTAGTACATATTTAGCGGAAAGGCAGTCTTATAGCTGGCACAGACTGGGAGATGCTTTGAAATGATTTCGTTGGGCTAAAAAAGGTAGCTTTAAAATCACTATTTGTCGCCATTACTGTCTTTGGTTCAGACAAACGCAGTTAAGTGTCGTTGAGCGATTACGGGTAGGCTGTACCTGATAAGTGGAACTAAAAGTATAGAAAGGAACGCCTAAAGCCTTTTCCCAGCAATGGGACAGAATAGGCTAATTAATTGTTTACAATTTTCTTCTTATAATGGATTGGTTACTGCAGTTACGTACAATTAATAGCAGTATAACACAACACCAGGTCGCATCCATATGCAGATAGAACCTCTACAGTACTTACACTTTAATTATCGGGGATACACGTGTCCATTACTTTCCTATAATCTAACTGACGATGACGGACCAATAGATAATAAGCAAAACGTATTTTTTGTTTTTGTAAATCAATGAATATTGACAAAGATAAACGCATCTAAACTCGTGACGACAGAACTAACTAAAAATTATACCAACGTGACTTATTGAGAATTTTAAAACCGTCAATTTTGGTTTACGTATCAAAAGACAAAATACGGGTCAAATATTTTTTGATAACCTAAGTGCTGTCACGTACGTTTTTTGTCTTCTACCCTATTCCAAAAGAAAAATAAAAAAACACTTTGTCATTGGGTTCATATCAAACCCAATACCTGAATCTCAAAGTAACGGTTGAGCCCACGAGAAAAACGAGGCATTATCTTTTCCTTAATAAGCGTAAAGTGAAAAGCTTTCACTCAATTTTAATGCTATGATGTAATCCATAACGCCTATTATCCCCGAAGAATGAAGCAGAAGTGTACTAGTACACTAACATTTCGCCAGTTATGTTAAGTCCCATGTAAGGGAGAGCCTTTTGCCAACAACGGGGCACAAATCTGCTACTGAGAATTTCCTGATAGATAACCAAACCCACAAGACGAGGTATTCTTTAAAAAAATTGCAAAATATAATTTCACTGTGGATTAATTTAACTTAAATTCAATCAAAGTGATATCAATACAGCTTTATTGAGTTGAGCTTCAGAAAACTGAATATCAAAATTCAATGCACATTACGAAACGTGAAACGCAAAAGTGGATTCAATTAAAATTAACTGAAATTGATATGCGATGCCTTTTGCAGAATTACTTGTAAATGATTAAATCGTCAGAAGTTATTAACTTAAATGTTTTTTTCAGGACATTCCGCTTCAGAAATGATTCAAACGAGACTAAATTGGAAACCTCTCACTATGTGGACCGATGACTTGGTGAAGTTTGCGGGAATCCATTGGATGCGAGTCGCACGGGACCGGTCAATGTGGCGACATTTGGGGGAAGCCTATGTCCAGCAGTGGACGGCTTTCGGCTGAAATGATGATTCTATTGTACAACGGGCTGGTGTCCAAAACCAAAGCGCGTATTTTGCGTAAGGGCTATTATGCACCACGCGGGCCCAGTGCGGATTGGTAGATGTCACATGTCTTCGAATTGTTGGTTCTAGAACATGCCAGTTTCCTCGCGATGTTTTCCTTCACCGTTTTTTACAGCAGTGGTGATGAAATAAATAACACAAAGTAATGCGCCTGTCTGGATTCAAACCCACGACTTATTGTTCGTAAGTCGGGGCCGCCGCCACTGGGTCACCGCTGCTCTCTTTAAGGCTATCGTTATGGTATTCCTCAGAGCGCACCTATTTCTAAGCGCAACCATCTAAGCGCAACTAAATCATTCCTCAGAGCGCAACCAAGATTACAAATAGAGAAGGGTTCATTCATTATATCGATAGATAGTTTTAAAGAATCATTCCCTCTGCTAGCCCATCAAAATGTACTAGGCTAGCAGAAGTTCAAGGAGTAGTTTTTTTTATATTCCGGGTATCTAAATAAGTAGGTGCTTACCTCAGAGCAAACATGTGATTGAAATACCATCTTCAATTTCTGATAGCCTAGTACTTCTGTACATTACTGACCAAAAGTTGCTTAAACACTTAGTTCCAGTAATTATCTGTTTGCCTGGAAGTCCGTTTTAATAAATGTATAAACAGTTAGGACAGTTGATTTAATAATGAATGAATTCATCATATCTCTATTTTTTTATCATGTATGGTTGCGCTCTGAGGAATACCGGTAAAATGGGGGGAATAGGGATCCAGGGGTGAATAGAAACAAAACTTTGGAAGGAATTTTATCGCTGAACTTATATTGTATATTGCCAACAAGGTACCTTTATAATTAAGTATAATTTAGTTAACACAATAGCGTACTTGTTGGTACCATATCATGTGAATTCAACTTTAAAATCCATTCCAAAGTTTTGTTTCTATTCACCCCTGGATCCCTATTCCCCCCATTTTACGGTACCTACCTCGTTATTTTAACACTTACGGTAGAGAGAATTTTAATAGGTACTATTTGGTACCTAAATAAATAAGTCGGTACCCATCATCATCTTGCCATTGTCAAATGTAACTTGGGGTCGACAAACCATTTTTTTTTCTATTACTAGCTTTTGCTTGCGTCTTCGCTGCCGAAAAGTTTTAAATATAATAGGCGTGACGACAGCATCAGACAAATGCAAATCTATTTCTAGATTATTGAAAAATAATGGACACCGACACGAATATTGACAAAGATAAAACGCATCAAAACTCGGTAGTGGGGGCTCATTACGTCATAGCTCGCTTAAAATTGTACCTAGGCGTGACGTTTGAGAATTTTAAAGCCTCGTATCTTAGTCAATTTTGGTTTATATAACAAAAGAAAAAATACGGGTCAAATATTTGTTGATAATCTAACTGACGGACTTTTTTTTATGTCGTCTCTCCTATTATACTCGGGGATAATGTAGCTTCGCATTAGTGAAAGATTTAAGAAAACGCTTCAGTAGTTCCGAAGATTACCCCTACTTACATACAAACAAATTTTACCTTTTCTTATAATATTAGTTTACCTCTTTCATTAGTTAAGATTGTGTCAAAAATATAATCGAAAGTTTTCCTTGCACGTCCGCACGAAAGTAAAAATACTGAAGAACTGACAAATCTATTTTTAAGTCTTGGTTCTTTGTCAACCGTTACGCAATAATTAACATAACTTTTTCTTTCATTTTCTCTTTTTTCTTTCGATTTCTCGCACAATCCATATATCATTTCTCTGATCTTCCTTTCCCTCTCCATCCGTCCTTAAAAACATTAATAAATCCTGCTATGTAATTTTACCGAGATTCGAACCCAGGACCCTATGAACGCAAGGCAGCTTCACTACCACTACGCCACTCGAGTCGTCGAATAGATATTTCTTGATGGCATGTAAAGCCATTCATTGGGGGGCTTAGGCTATAATCGCCGCGCTTGGCAAGCGGGTTGGCGATTGCAGTATGGTTCTTTTAAAAGACAGAGAGCGCTGCTACCCATTCTATGGTTAGTCCGACACCATGCGGACCCCCGAAGACCTCGAAAGTCCCGATGACCTGTTGAAGGTTGCAGGAATTCGCTGGTTGCGATTCGCACGGGACCGGTCAATGTGGTGACACTTGGGGGAGACATATGTTCAGCAGTGGGCGTCTTTCGGCTGAAATGATATAAAGCCAAGTCAGAAGAGCATGGGCGGCTTAAAAACTCTGACACCAGGTCAAAACAGTTAAGTATGCAGGCTATAGTGTATTCACGGAGACGAGTTAGTATAGCGCCTTCTCTATCGCACATTATCATACAAATGACAAAGACAAAAAATACTTTTTTAGGGTCAGTGGGCGTTAACAATACCTTAGAAATGTAAATGTGCGTTCACACTGCGCTTCTTAAAAGTACGCTTAGTTTATTCCTGCGGCTTCGTCTGTCGTATTAATTGAGAGACATTGTGATATAATTTGTTTATTGTTACCTACTTTTTATTTAACTGATGGATATGAAGCAAAAGAAATAAAATCGAGAGTTAATGATTATATTTTCTTTATTAAATTGTAATATCTACCTAAACATTTTCATAACATATCACCACCATCACTCTCCGTACTATCACTACTGTCGTTTCCTACATTTATTATTAATCTTTCAGTCATTGCCTCCACATTTCTATCCATGGCATCCATTTTGGGCTCAACAATTTCTATGACATGCTTTATACATTTTTTCCATTTCTCTGCGTCAATATATTGAATTGATTCATTCAATACAATTTTTAATTCTGCCATTTTGTGTGTTTTCATGTGTGAAGCTACATTTCCTTTAACTTGAGCCCACACTAGCTCAATTGGATTTAATTCGCAATGATACGGCGGCAGTCTCAGTACAGTTTTTTTTTGTGATTTTGCCATTTCGTCTATAATACAAGCGTCGCGCGTCGTATCGCTGTCTATGGTTTTTAACAATGTTTAATAATTCACGTTTCAACATTTCAGCGTTACAGCTAATATTTTACCAATTAAATATATCCTGTTTTTTAGATTGGGCCGTTGGGATTCGCTCCATTTTCCTAGAGTGATAGGAAGCGTTATCCATGACTATCACAGAATTATCATTTAGCTTATTTAAAACTTCTCTAAACCAATTTTCAAATTCTTCTGCATTCATTTCCTTGTGATAATCGCCTTGTTTCTTCGACTCAAACATATTTAGACCACCTTCGACGAATCCATCCTCACTCCCGATATGAGTAATAATTAGTCTTTTGCCTTTTCCTGTAACGAGAATATAAAACATGTAATAAAACACGTGTTTCAACAATGAGAATATAACTATAACTTAATGATAATAATAACAATGCATGTAGCGCACCTGGGCCAGTTTACTATACAAAAATTGGGAAAAAGTATTTTATTATGATAATGCTCATTTATGACAAAAGAACAATAAACGGGTCATTAGCACACCTGCGCCGCTTAAAAATTATCATTGACCATTATATAAATAAAAATACACACCTGAAGGTGTTTTCAAGCCAGTCGTTAGTCCATTAATAAAAGCGTCTCGCCTGCTTTTCACTGTGGTATCGACCCAAGCTTTTGAGGTAGTGTGACCTTCATTCACCCAAGTTTCATCTAAATAGTAGATTTTTTGATGATTATTTCGTGCATTTTTGATAGCTCGCAGATAATTTCTTCTCCAAAAAAATATGTCATCGCGATCCAGCAATAAGCTATTTCTGCTTCTCTTACAGAATTTAAAACCATTTTTTTTCAATATTTTATGTAGCGTCGTTCTCTTTATAATGCCCAAAGTGCCATCATTATCTACTGATTTTCTTTAAAATCTTATCTAGAGTAGGTATTTCATTCTGCGCGAAGAAATTGTGGACTATATTTCTGATGGCACATTTTGTAAAGTTATCAATCGTATCAACAATTGACAAACGTTGCTTCAATTTCTTCGGAGATTTTAGCTCACCACTATCATTCTTCTCTTTTACAATTCTATGAACAGAAGCCCAGTGAACACCTAAGGAAGATGCAACAGCTTTCAGAATGTCACCCTTGGAGGCCGAAGAGTCTGCATTTCTCATTGCGTGGTACATATTTAAAATCATAGTCTTCTCGGTAGACAAAAAAGCCCGCCGTTTTCTTTTCTCAGCAGGTTGTTCGATATCCGCCATTAAATCAATCAAAGCAATCAATCATAAAATTCAATACACCAGCCGGTTCACAAGTTGAGCGCACAGTCACAAGTAAGAGCACGTCTGCACAATACGGGAAGTATGAGTAGACTAAAAAGTACTCGTACTGTGTACACCGCCTTAGCATTTATCACTGACCAATTCCAGTTAAAAAATTGTGAGAGTGAGATAGCGCTCTACTAACTCGTCTCCGTGAATACACTTATAGCAATCTTCTTACGACTATTACAAGTGTAAAAGTGTGTAAAAATCGATTTTTGTTTTACTTTCACGCAGAAACTACTGAAAGGATTTGGATGAAATCGCAAACAGATTGATTATAACCATTTTCCATTTAAAGTAGTAAGAACATTGCTAGCCTGTAAACCTAACTGTTTTGCTGACTGTACCTACTTTTAAAGTAATCTTGCACCCTATAAACGTACGTAAATCAATCCATAAGAAGCCTTTAATGAAAGTCCAATTGAATGCAAACAATCTAACTCAAAAGGTAAATAACAACAATAAAGCCTTAACAATTCAAATCGCAATTAATCTAACACCTGTCAAGTGTCGACAAGAACCAACATACAATAATTTATAATATAATATAGTATATGCTAAGACGAGACGCTATCAAGGCTCGCCAGTGTGCACCAGCCTAACACTGATTTAATTATGCAGTTCCAAGGTTGGCTTGCACTGTTGTAGACCACGATATGAGTAGATAATACCTGTACTATCTGCTCGGTGGTGAGATGATTAGTGTGTTTGTGGTTGGGGGTGTAAGTAAGACAGGGGGTCTAATATGACCGCTTTAACAGAATAGGAAAATTATCACGTTAAAGTTCTTAAAATGGTCATAGACGCAGTCAATTATGATTGTCACTATGTGACAATTTACCGAATTGTAACGTAATTCACATTATTACTCTATTATGATTTAGATTAAATTTTCGAAAAGAGTGTTGAAATTGATATGATAGATATTATTAAAAAAGAATATAATAATAGCGTTAATGGTTATTTACTAAAAAGTAGATTTCAGTGCTGTGTTTGATATTGTGAAACGTAAGACCTACCTACTGATGCAAGTATAGGCCTAAACAGATATTCTTATCGCGACAAAACTGTATTTACACACTCCTATTCATTTATCATCAAAAAAAAAACAATATTAATATTAATTTTGACGACCCGAATGGCGCAGCGGTAGTGAGGCTGCCTTACGTTCTTAGGGCCCCGGGTTCGAATCCCGGTAGGAACAAATGTTAGTGTGATGAGCATGGACATTTGTTTCCGAGTCATGGATGTTTATATGTATAATAAGTATGTATTTACAAACAAAAAGTATATATGTAGTATATCAACTGTCTGGTGACCACGACACAAGCCTTGCTTAGTGTGGCACTAGATGGCGCTGTGTGTAATGTCCAGCGATATTTATTTCTTTATTGTTTATAATTTGTGTGATATGGCTTATCGTCATCATCGTCTTTCACCTTTCTCTAAAATTATTTAGAGTTAGCGCAGCATGCCTTCTTCTCCTTGCTTCTCTATTCTCGTTATCTCGCTAGACACCTCCTTCCTTGCCATCCATATCATTCTTCACACAGCCAATCCATCGTTGCTTTGCTTATCAAATAGTGTGACATAAAAATCAGTTATCAGTGTGTTAAAAACCACAATCAAATCTTCCTGAGAACCAAATTAATAGCAAAAATGCCTGAGAGATAATAAATAAATAAATATCGCTGGACATTAACACACAGCGCCATCTAGTGCCACACTAAGCAAGGCTTGTGTCGTGGACACCAGATATCCTACCGGGATTCGAACCCAGGACCCTATGAACGCAAGGCAGCTTCACTACCACTACGCCACTCGAGTCGTCGAATAGATATTTCTTGATGGCATGTAAAGCCATTCATTGGGGGGCTTAGGCTATAATCGCCACACTTGGCAAGCGGGTTGGCGATTGCAGTATGGTTCTTTTAAAAGACAGAGAGTGCTGCTACCCATTCTCTGGTTAGTCTGACACCATGCGGACCCCCGAAGGCCTTGAAAGTCCTGATGACCTGGTGAAGGTTGCGAGTCGCACGGGACCGGTCAATGTGGTGACACTTGGGGGAGGCATTTGTCCGGCAGTGGGTCTCTCTGCTGAAATGATATAAAGCCAAGTGAGAAGAGCATGGGCGGCTTAAAAACTCTGACACCAGGTCAGGTACTAACAATACGATAAAGAAAGAAGCAATAATCACTACACGTTATTAAAAAGAAAGTCCGCCGCCGCGTCTGTCTGTCTATTCGCGATAAACTCAAAAACTACTGCACCGATTTTCATGCGGTTTTCATTAATAGACAGAGTAGTTTTAGAAAAAGTTTTAGTATAAAATTTGCGAGCGGGTGGGCGAAGTCGCGAGCATATACAACGTGTAATAAAAAGGGTATAGTCATATGAAAGGGTGTGCTGCAGACCATCATCCACTTTTTCCATGGAACCACCATCGTAATCGCTATAAAATTTTGAACGGCCCCATACTAAATTGCAATACCTACTCGACCAAATGTATGAAACAGCTGATTGTTTTTTTACGATTACGATGGTGGTCCCATAGAGAAAGATGTTCAGTTTGATGGTCTATAGGACACCCTTTCATTAGACTATACCCTTTTTGTTACACGTTGTATATCCCAGTATGAATCATGCCTAACGCGATATTTTTTATACCTCTCGATTGACACTACATAGTTAAAGAGCTATGTTTACATGAACCTTCCTGGTCAAGTCTAATATGGTCATCGATGAATAAAAAACTCATTGATTGTCCACTTGTTAACTGAGCTTAATTGTGCTCTCTTGGCCTATGGTAATCATATCAATGGAGGGCAAAAAAATCAGGAACTGTTTCAGTAAATGGTTTCAAGTCTTTATTTTTGTTCTGATTTATTAGTTGGGTGTTAACTTCTTATTGGTATTGTCGGATTGAATTCATTGTTTAAAAAAAATTTAGAGTTCTTTACACGGTTTTTATTTTAAAATCACAATAAGTGGTAGTAAATATTCTTCTTATAGTATATAATATCTTCATAGTGGAAATGCTACTGAATAAATAAATTAATAGAAAATCTGCAACGAATAAGAACTATTTTTGTAATTAAGATAATATTAGGGCATGACGAATTTCGATCCAAAGTTGTAAAATAATAGGGGTTATTACGAGTTTGTTACGAAGAGTAGGTTTAGTTTGCAAAGATGAAACTATTTTTACAAGATAAACTTAATCATAAATAAACAGTACGGGTCACTGCTTCAAAATTCATGTTAGCTCTCGTAACCAAGCACTTAAACTTGGCAAGTGATACGACCAAGTTTAACTTAAACACATTTAGGTTCGAGCTCATGAACTTATATCCGAAATTATTCATAGCGTGCGACTGACGCAGTGACGAACCAGTATCACAACTCCTCATCATGATTACGGAGAAGTACTTAGCTCCGATAAAAACTGGAGACTTTCAACTTAAATCTTTTCCAGAAACAGATATAATTCAATTACCGCACAGAACAATAGCGCTCCGGTAGAAAATAAAACTGCCAACGACTCCACTCCGCTTTTTACACCAATAAACACATCGCACAAAAAAAAGGTGAACACCCACGGTCTAACCAGATTTCGAAGGAAAAACATAAAAATCTAAACAATTTTGGCTCCTATCAATATTCATGGGTATACAGAAACCTTGGAGGTGGCCTTACACAGTGGGATTCCAATAGTGGGGCAGTCAGTTTTTCGCGTGCAATTAACCTTTTAAAAAGTTTGAAGAAGTTTCGTTGCCACGCGCTGAACGCGCGACTACCCTACATGGGCACCGCACTTCGGATCACCATGCTATGCTACGGTTCTTTGTGAACAATACTAAAACAACCTAAAAGCTTCATTTACAACAAACAATTTCAAGACCTAAAATCGGAGGAGTAGAGTTGGTTTTTGAAATGGGAGAGAAACTTAATGATATAAATTCAATTGTAATATTGTTCACCTTTACACAGGCGGTAGGTTAAATGACAGTTGCAATAAAAGCGATAGTCTAATAATTAATGTCTTCATATTTGCTGCATTATGAGTTGGCTTAATGCGATCTTATTAAACTACATCTATCTATATAAATAAAAATGAATTGTTGTTCGTTAGTCTGATTAAAACTCGAGAACGGCTGGGCCGATTGAGCTGATTTTGGTTTTAAAATGATTGTCGTAGTCCAGGGAAGGTTTAAACGGTGAGAAGTAGACAGGTAGGTAGGTAGGTAGTAGTAGGTAGGTAGGAAAAAATGCAATGCAACGCATGCCGGGTACAGCTAGTTACTAATAAACAGATGAAAGATAATTGTTGTAAACTAGTTCGTTTTAAAAGAGAAGAATTTGAATTCCTTATTAGAAAGATGCCTGAAAACATCACGACTGATGAAAATGGCACAAAAGCTTTAATAATATCTTCAAACACATTAATTTACAAGCTTATCCTTTAATACAAGACTGCGATATAAAAATGGCCCTAACAGAAATAAATTCAAAGTCTACCTCTGTATATAAAAGGTCTGGGCAACACAGGAGGCCTCGCAATAGATTCTTTGCGTTTCAAACAAGATTTATTTGAAAATAGTGCGTCATTAAGAGCGATCGTGACAAAAAAAAACTGGTCTATGGACTCTATGGTACACGTGAATTGATTTTAATGATTCCTAATGATATCTGTGGGGTTCAGTGGACATTTTGTGTCTCGCTTGACACTGTCACACGTCCGATGATTGAAGCCTGATCTTTGACATAAACGTCATGATATTCGTACGTTCGGGTGGTCAATATGAACTAGATTAACTCAAAGTATTACGATGCCATATTGAGAGTGTTTGGAAAATGAGAAAAATAAAAGAGCTGAACATTGTATTTGTTGATTCAACTACTAAGTTTCTATGGACAAAAATAGCCGGTAACATTACAGATTAGTTCACTGCCCTTCAATATCTAGAGGAATATTGAAGTCACTTATGAAATTAAAGGAGAATGTACATGATTTCTCTTTCTTAGCAACTATTGACACAATATAACAAAACAAAGAAATCAAATTAAAAATTACGCAACAAATACGCATAATATAAACCCACGAACCGATACAACGATATAAAACGCATTTGTATTGTCAAAACAGAAATTACCCTACAATCCTGTACACATTTCGATCAACATTGCAACAATGCATACTCGTATATCGACTCGTTCGCAACCGCTTGTAAATATCTTATTGTATCCAAAGCTCGTCTGTCCGTCCGTCTGTCTACTTGATTTGCTACCCGCTCCTGTATAGTAATGAAGGTGCAATTCTGTGACAGCCGACTCGCGCCGGCCTCAAATCGTACGATGATCGATTCGACGATTATAATCGTGTGTGTTTAATCGATTATATGTATCGAGGCGGTTTGCAGGCTTAATTATTGTTGGCGGTTGCGATATCTGGCCATTTGCATAGCCTGTGTGCCTGCAGTGTTGGCTCGAGTGTTTTGTTCTGTTTGTGGAGATTGGGATAAGAAAACGAAGTGACAAATTAATCTTTAGGTTGTAGTGATTTGTTAGTCGCTACAGATTCACGTTGAATTTAATTATCAGGTTTCTTTGAGGATATTTTCACAATTTCCGCACTTGCATCTTCAAACTTCAATAACTATATACTTATCAATCAAAAAAGTATCTTATATTCTGCTAAATTTTAGTCTCATATTAATTCTGAACATAGTTTTAAAAAGTAGATTATTGTATGTCATCAAAGGTTTCTGAGCTACTATTTGTGTAATTTCTTGAACTTGTTTTCGAAGCATGAAATTAGCAAAGGGATAAAATCAAAGACTGGTCATAGTGGTCATTATCGAATGCTGATGAATGGCAGATACTTTTTCAGCAAAGTCCGTTCTAAAATAATGTTTCGTATTATTTAAGACTGATTAAAATCAAATCAAAATCAATATATTCCTAAAGGAGTAGTGTTTCGTTTTTACTTTCAAAATAAATCTATGCATAAAATGAATACAGAAATATTCTTTCTTTGAGTGATTTGACTTTCATGACAGAGAGGATGTCTGTTCTACTTATTTTTTCTTTTATAATCGTAAGATTTTGGTGCAAACACAGCGGGTTTGTCACTTGTTTGAATTTTATACCTTTTGAGTTAAAATAAAACATCTGAATTCGATCACCGCTTTAGGTCTGCGGTTCCTTTTTAGGAACAATTTAATTTTAAATTAAATGATATCAACTTTAATTTTAAAGAAATAAGTGGGTCAATTTTGTGCTTGCCAAAGAGTATTATGTCAATTTATCTCTGAATAACCCATTTTTTCCCCAATGACATTTGTAGACTTACAGTCAACGATAAAACTGTAAACGAATAAAATTAATCAACTATCCGATATTTCAATTAGCCGTCATTATACGAACCAATTAGTAATTACATCGAAACAAATTGTTGGCAACAAAACTAAAAAATTCAACATCCTCACTAAAAGCTACATGTACCATCTCCAGCAGGAACATCAATAATAATTGTAACCATTAAAATGGAAACTGTTACATCGTACTTACCTACCTTACCTCTCTCAAAAACGCGGCAAATAAACATTCGCAAAGGGAAACGGTAAATTTTAAATGGCCGCCGCCCGAAGGCAGATGGGTCGGTACTAAAGATCACACGGTGAATTAATCACGCTTGTTACACCGCAGATTCACAGATAAACGCACGAAAAATAACGCCTTGCGAATGAGTTATAAGTATCGTCGGCTTTTAAAAATTAACTGTTTGGCTTGTGGCTATTAAAGAGAGGATGTCTCGCGTTATCACAAATGATAATTTTCGTAATGTTCTGTGCGGTGTAATGGGCGGCGGGCGACGGGCGGCGGGTCGGTGTGAGCGGCGGCCACGCGATGAATGTTGGTAGATGTGAAACTGAAATATTGGATAGCAGATTAAGGGAACTTTTTGTTGTAAATTGGACGCATATTGTTGAAGCTTTATAAATTTCGGTCATTTTTAAGTTCGCTGACTGTTACAGCACTTGAAATGATGCAATCGTTTATGCAAAAGGGTTGTTTCATCTCAGATTACGGCAAAGAAAAATTGCCCATGTCGAAGTACCTATTTTAATATTTCTCATCCTCATCAGACACCGGTTGTTTGAAACTCGTGTCTTACCTGGAACAAAACAAAAGAGCATCTTAATGAAATAATCAAAAAAAAAAAAAAATATCAATATTCTTTTCTTTTGACCTAAGATGAAACAAAAGTAGCATTAAACAAAAAAAATACTTTACTTTTAAACAATATCGCTGGGGATCCATTCATTGTGCCCAGCCCAGGCGAACAAAAGATTTCAACGAGCATAACCAACAAAAATAATATCAAAACTGTCCACAAATTCAAGCTCAAATCAATGTAATATTTATAACATTACAAATTCATCTTTTGGAAAAAAAAAATTGAAGATGAAAAAAAAAATTAAAGGTTCCCTAATTGAGTAGTGCGAATAATGACATATTTATGTCTGAGGGTTGGGGCAAAAAAGGGGATTATTAATAAATTGTTATTGAACTAGCGGGCGAATAACACGGTGCCATAACAGCCGGCGCCTGGATCCGTGTATAGCGCAAAAACTCATATCATAAATGCACCTTAGATACGTTGGACTTGAGAATGTTTGTGTAGTATATTTGAGATTTTCAGAAGATTTTTGAGTTTGTTGAAGAGTAAACTTCTTTAGGCGCGTTTTGCCCTTTTTGGGTGAACAAAAGTCATGGAACTCGCGTGACCGTCACCTAACGCTTGTAACACTCGTAGCCTATACGCAACGGCGTAGCACCACTTTGGCGTGCACGAGGCACAACCCATAGCAGTTAGTTTTTAAGCTATTGCATAGCTTCTATCGTGGGCCTTGAGCGTGGAGACCGAATCCAGATATTCCGTAACGAAAATAACCAAACACCCCCGTAAAAAACAAATGCAATAGCTTTACCAAATCTCAGTCAGTCTAAGTGTTTAATCTATAAAAACACTTAACTGTCGTAGTTGTTGATGGAATGTTGTCGTACTTGTTAACGTTTTAATTGTCACTGCAGCATCTATAATCTATAATTATATGAACTGTTTATGCATATGCTTTGTTGTATTTCTAAATACTCTTTAGTTCTTGTTTTTTGTTGTTATGTTAAGAAAGGGAGAGGCATTGGCTCAACAGTGGGACAGATCAGAAAGACAGGCTAACAAATAAATAAAATCATCTGGACACTTATTAGCGTGCATTTAGATAGTGACCAAATTGATTAAAATAAAGGATCTCTAGCAGAATTTTATTTTATTCATGTACAAACGCCACCACATCAAGCTAACCGAATTTGTGAAACGTATTTTTCCAATCAACCTCTATGTTAAATAGAGGTTTAGCGATAAAGTTGAAAATCTTTTAAAGAAATTTGAAAGATTTTAGTACCTTGATGTACCTGCAACAAAGTAACCAGAATTCATCTCACAATCTTACATATACTACAAACCGAACAAAGCGCCAAAAGATATAACAAGTATCATTTGGCGTCCACAAAAAACTAAATATGATTCAGCGGACATACCAGAATTGTATAATGATCTATACAACGAACGCATAGAAGAATTTATTTGTTATAACTAACCCGAGGTTTTGCGGCGGTGGCATGTGATTGTATATTTTTGTGTTTATTATACCCTTAATGTGACAGAGTGAATGTATTTAAGTTTATTTGACCTTATTTGAGTACGAATTGAATGGGCTTGGTATTTTATTGCATATACTGCCCCTGTACGTCAAGAGGCTGTAACTCAAGAAATCATGATTTAGAAAAAACGGGGAATTTAGGAATTTTGGTTTTACCTAATTTTTTCCATACTTATTCAGTCCTAAAAAATTACAAAGTTTTCTCTTAGATACTGTTGTTTTTAAATGTTCCAATAAAGCTAAGATTATTTTGATTAAACCATTTATTGCGATATTTGTTTCAAGCAGTACAAATACAGTATTATCCTAAGCGCAGAGGTACTATACATTTTATACGCACACAGTACGGTTTTTTTTTGTACTGAAGCGTCTAGTACTGCCTTGATTTGTATTTCATGCAATCATTTTCCATACTTTAGAACAGAAATCATGTCACTTAGGCTTCTCCAAATAGGGGTAGGTAATATTGTAAACAGAATTTCCTATTGTCAATTGTTGAAACGATATACGTAATTTTACTAGCTTGATTTTCTCATAAAATATGTACTGGGAGAGAGAGTCAACTTATAACCAAAAACATATGTTTTTCGTTGCCAAAGTTGATTGTAGAGACACGGTAAATTGTTACAGTGAATAGGAGACCGTGTTACCACAAGATACGATTGAAATTTTGAAAGTTTCAATTTTCATTGTGTAATTTAAATGGTGATAGTACAGACCGAGAAGATAGTGGCACACCTTGGAGGGCGTCCTCGCAAATTGACGGAAAGCAGCACATCATTGAAAGAAGTGGCAGCTGTGGGGTAGCCTTTGTCTAGGAGTGGGACAATTTTTGTTTTCTTAGCCTATCTTATCCTACTGCTGGACAAAAGCCTCCCCCATTGCCTTCCACTCTTCTCTTTGTGCTGTTTTTTCTGGCCAATCACACACAAACGTGTCTTAGTCGTCACGCCAGCGTTTTCTAGGCCGACGGCGACGACGCCCGTCTTCTGGCACCCACTGCGTGACGACTCTAGCCCATGGATCCGGATGCATTCTGCAGACGTGGCCCCCCCAATTCCACTTCAACCCAGCAGGACAATACGGGCAAAAAAAAATGGTTTAATGCTGGCTACACCTACCTAATTAGCATAACGTGACTAGTTCATACGAAGTAAAGCATGTATGAAATTCATTTGTGAAATAATAAAGATTTTTACGAGTAGGTACAGGTATAGATATACTTGATGGTAAGTAAGACAAGTGTACTTAAATTTTAAGACTGATCCTTAACAGCACTCATTCTCATAATTACGCGTACGAAATTCTCAAGTAAAATAACGATGATTACTTTATACGCTTTATGAAAGATAAATAGGCCGCATGCAGGCCTTTCTGTAAACGAAAAATTTATCTACTCTCTCAGAAATAAATTTATTTAAGTATCGTATAAAATACCCTTTTTGCGATTCCAATTCAATACAATTCGTATTGAAATACAATAAACAATAGTTAATTGTTGTTCGGAGTTGACAAGAAACACAAAGGTATGGGGTTTGATTCTTCGGCGATGCACTTCTGTGATAATGTCCTCCGAGCATGAGGGTTATGATTGATGATCGATATTAAATATTCGAATTAATACGTGAATCGATTCGATTCGATAAATTATTTATTTTTGAGTGAATGGAAGTCTTTCAAAATTTTTGATGTTGCCCGATATCATTTTTGTAACGACATTTCTGGGATTTAGACGAAAGATAATGCTAGACTAGGATCGAATCCAGGGTTCACTTCCTTCAATATAAAACATATAGTAACAATACGGAAACAGAAAAAAAACGCGGTATTTGTTTCACAATGCATATTTGTAAGCCTTTTTTAAGATGAATAAAATAAATTAGTAAAAATCTTATGTGAATTTTACGGTTTTCCTGTTTTTCTTATGAGGGCGTCAATCGTTCAAGTTCAGATTACCTATTTGCTCCAAGAAATAATTCTAAGTTTCCCCTCTCGTAGGTTGAGCATACTTAATGGGTATTTTTACTCTTTGCCAAAAAAAAAATTACAGGTACCTAAACTAACCAAACGAATAGACTTTGAAAAACGTCTGGAAAAGTCAATCTTTTCTCTAGCATTAAAAGCATATATACAGACATGATTTTAATTTTCTGGTTATCAGATCATAAATAATTCTGTGGTAACTTTAGATGTTTTTTTTTTTTTTTTGTTGTCACAGACAAACACAAATACAATCTAATATTATTTTTACTGAAGCCGCCTTTATAGCGCCGGCAAAAATCGTTCTCTATCAAAATCATGATAGAGAACACATTTTGATGTCCCATGTTCCAAAAAAAATCTTGAATCGCGATTTTGTTATGATAACCTTCCTATTTGCTTTGAATTTTAATGTTTTCTAACATTTTCGTTTCTTTAATTTCGTCTTTTTCATGTTTCATGGCGGCCATCTTTGATTCGATTTGTTTTTGTTACTTAGTCGAATTTAAACTAGATGGAATTATGAGATTGGGTGACTAGGTTCCATCTCGTAACTTTCCCATTTCGTTCATTAAATAAACAAAAAACGTGCAAAACAAGGGAAAAAGTGTCTCCATTTGACTATTTTAATCTTTTTGTAGAGCTTGTATGTGTAATTTTATAAATGAGCCCTGAGGGATTCGTTTCCTGGAGAGGGGCCCGCAAGGGCCGAAGCCTGCCGGGGTTGCGGGCCTGTTCGAAAGAGATACCGCGGCCCCGGAACGTAAAAGGCGAGGAAGGAACATGGATGGTTTTTAGTCAGTAAGAGTCTGACACTCCCTCCCGCTCCGCCCAGAGTGGGGGGGGTCATTTGATGATTTCCCATCCTTAAAAAAAAAAAAAAAAAAGGGATTCGTTTCCGCCTGCCGGGGCTGCGGGACTGTTTGAAAGAGATACCGTGGCCCTGGAACATAAAAGGCGAAGAAAGAACATGGGCCCGTTTTAGTCAGTAAACATCTGACACTACAGGAGTCATTAGATGATTGGTATCAGAAAAAAAATGAAAAATGTTACATGGTTTTTCCATCAGGAATTTCTCATTAGGAGCCATGGAGTCTAGATTTTGTGCCCAGTGGATGGCAATAGGCTCGACCCCAATTACATGGGACTTGAAAGAAACTGGCGTATGGACTATTATGTACACTTCTGCCTAACCCTGTAGGGATTACAGATACGTTATGTTATTCACTGCAAAAAAAAACATGACCAATTTAGCACTGTCAACTTCCCTTGCTGTCATTTGTCCATCTTTGGCAGTCGTTCGGTAGTCAGCGGCCCAAATAGTCTGACAACCAGTCTTACCAAGGGGTGTCATATTATCCAGTATTAACCGGGTCGGATAGGCAGTCGCTCCATGTAAAATACAGCTATTCTGCTGCATCTGGTTCGACTGGAAGCCGACCCCAACATAGTTGGGAAAAGACTAGGCAAATGATGATGAACTTCTCGATGTCAAATCCCCTTCGAGCACATTCTAACAAGCCATAGAACAAGCATTACAGCATTCTTGAGTCGGCCATTAAAAATGGTGGGCACGCCATGCCACACGGCCACATATCAGACAATACCCCTCAATACGGGAGCCGTGACCTTTCGCTTGGCGTATCGTATCGTATCATCTCGGCTACCGACTTCACCTCCTGACCTGGGATGTGACAAGCGTTTTGAAGTATATGGGATATGTAGTGTGTTGTGTTTGTGACGTGCAAGGTTTTGAGGTTGCCATAAGGTGGGGAGGTTCGAGGTTTCAAACCGTTGCTGATTAGAAGGTTAATTGTAGCATCGGAAATACTGCCTCGTTGGTGCAAAAGTTTTAAGCGTGACTGCTGAGTCCCATGAGGAATAGGCTTGATAACTAAAAAAATCTAATTAGTCCATCACTTAGATTATCAGAAAAAAATTGACCCGTATTTTTCTTTTGTTACATAAACCACAATTGACGAAGATACGACGCTTTTAAAATTCTCAATACGTCACTGTTTGGTATCATTTTTTAATGAGTTCTGACGTCACGAGCCCCCACTCCCGAGTTTTGATGCGTTTTATCTTTGTCAATATTCGTTGATTTACAAAAACGAAAAATACGTGTACAGTATTTTCCAATACTCTAAGTGACGGTCTGAATAGATTTGCAATTTATTGATGGTGGAAACTAGCCTATTATCCAATGGCTCTTCCCGCTATGGACGGAGCGGAAGGGAGTGTCAGACTTTTACTGACTAAAACCCATCCGTGTTCCTTCCTTGCCCTTTATGTTCCGGGGCCGCGGTATCTCTTTCGAACAGGCCCGCAAGAGCTTGAGGTGCTGTGTTTGATGCCCTGGTCGGACAAAGTGTTATTGTGTATTTCCACGAATTGTTCAGAAGTAGCCGCGGAGTTTTAGAGGCAACAAAACAATTGTTTAATTTCCCAAGCAGTTTTTTTTCAATTTGCAGGTCACTATCATGTTGTAGGAATCTGAAAATGTAAGTTTTTTTTAAATTTCTACGGCTCCCGTAGCGCTACACCTAAGACTTAATTTAATCACCAAAAGTATACAACACACAACACTTTTACAAAATGCTTTATGAAATCTGCTATTTTTCCTTTTTGCCAATGGTACTTAGTTTCCTCAGTCTGTCCAACAAAATACACGGTCACCCTACAACTAGCTCTTGTTTTTCGAATGCCAGCTTTTGTGTCCTGCAGAGCAAAAGCGAAGTCATAAACTTAGGATCAAATGTCCCACAGCTACCTTTGCATTTCACCTTATCCATTGACAGTTTCACTCTGATCTATTTGAAGACTTCCTGTAGAAAGTCTTCAATGGATGTTGTCGTGAGATATTTGTTCAATAAAATACGTGTAGTTGTGTTTTTTCTTGTGCTGTGGTTGGTATTCTGTATGCACTTGTTACCAACATTTAGAAAGTCCTTTTCTAGAGTTATGAGCTGAGAAATTGTAATTTCTTACTGTGAATAGATTGTAAATTCAATAGATGACGTTGTTTGCTTTATTTTTTTATGTGGGCTTCGATTTGTTGTTTATGTTCAACAAACTATTGTTTTATCAGTAATAGTCTTGTACGGTTAGATGTCACTGTTGTTTTATTTATATGTATAATAAGTATGCATTTACAAACAAAAAGTATACCTATATGTAGTATATCAACTGTTTGTTGACCACGGCACAAGGCTTGCTTAGTGTTGCACTAGATGGCGCAGTGTGTAATGTCCAGCGGTATTTATTTATTTATTTTTATAAGATCCATACATAAAATATACTTATTCCTGTAATTCGCGATATACACACTTGTTACCCCCGGGGAGTGTATAAGTATATATTTCAATTATTTATTCAAAATCTGTACAACAATAACATGGGTTACCAACCAAGTCGAAAGGCACTTGTTCTCCCCGTCATTCCGATATTTTTTTTGTTCTACACCATACCTGGGAACCTTCTAGTTACGGAGATAGTAGGGGTCAAAGTTACAAGTTTTTTTTAAATACCAGTTTTTTTGTAAGATTTTGACTTTAAACGCTTCCAAAACCCCCGTACTGTTCAATTCATCCATCAGCACATAATTTAAGTGCGTTACATTGAGTTCTACCACAAAATATGATTTATAAACCTCAAAAAAAAAAGTTGTTTCCCAGCAATAATTTTTGCGTTAAGTTACTTAGTTTGATGTACAGAATGCTTGGTTAACGGCTTTGTGATGAGGTGGTTTACACCCTGTAGGTATCACACGAGGTCACGAAGGTCGATCCAATTCCCACCAATCGGGCACTGAAGTACGATTGATAGAAAAGCTTTGACTCTAAAGAACGAATTAACTTTGTATCTGCTTTATACATATTACTAACATAAGTTTGAACAAAGTATAATCCAATTGAGAACCGCCACAGTCGCGTATTACCAATCCCTATTAAAACATTAAGCCAATGAATCATAGCAGACGTCACCGAATCATATTGATTTATACCATCGTATACAATATGATGATTTTTTCTCAGTTTTATACAGAATTCAATCATAACCAAACGTCAGGTCACACATCATCCTGTCTCATTAAGACATTATTTGGAAACTAAAAAACTGATGAGGGAAAGTTTCATTGTGCTGTCTGAGATCGTATAGAGTTTTTTTTTTATATAATAATTTATGTTTCGTGAGGAAACATCGTATGTTGTAATACGCGACAGTTATGAGTTACGCAGAAGTGAACAGAAATGGTTTTAATTGAATGAAATTGTATTGTGATGTTATGGACTGTAGAGAGATCGAAGAGGACAATATCAATTATATGGATTCTTTTTGTTGTTACTTTTTGAGATTCTGGGCGGAATTGAATGAAGGTTTTTGTGGCTTTATCTCGAGGTTTGCTGTTCCAGTGGTTAGAGAATTTCGTTTTTATATGAAGAAAAATACATTATATAAATAAAATAAATAAAGATTGCTGGACATTACACACACAGCCAGCCATCTAGTGCCACACTAAGCAAGGCTTGTGTTGTGGACACCAAACAGTTGATATAAAGGGTGTAAAACACCTCTTCACGAAGCCGAAAGGCAATTGTTCTCCCCGTTATTGCGATTATTTTTTTGTTCTACACCATACCTGGGAACCTTCTAGTTACGGAGATATGGGGGGTCAAAGTTACAACTTTTTGGCAAGTTTTTTTTTAATACCAGTTTTTTTTGTAAGATTTTAACTAGTAACACCTCCACGTACCCTGTACTATTCAATCCACCCATCAGCACATTTTTTTAAGTGTGTTACATTGAGTTCTACCACAAAACATGATTGATGACACAACTTTTTTTTTTGAGGTTATAACCTCAAAAAAAAAAGTTGTTTCCCAGCAATATTTTTTGCGTAAAGTTACTTAGTTTGTTATACAGAATGTTTGGTTGACGGCCTTGTGATGAGGTGGTTTACACCCTGTATGTAGTATACAGGGTGTAAACCACCTCATCACAAAGCCACCGGCGCCTTAATTTTTTTTGAGGTCATAAATCATGTTTTGTGGTAGAACTCAATGTAACGCAATTAAAACATTGTGCTGATGGATGGATTGAATAGTACGGGGGTTGTGGAGGGGTGAAAATCTGACAAAAATCTTGCTTTTAAAAAAAAACTTGTAAAAAAGTTGTAACTTTGACCCCACATATCTCCGTAACTAGAAGGTTCCCAGGTATGGTGTAGAACAAAAAAAATATCGCAATGATGGATAGAACAAGTGCCTTTCGGCTTCGTTAAGAGGTGTTTTACACCCTTTATATAAGTAAGTAACTACTTTTTGTTTGTTTATACAATATACTTATTACACATAAAAAACATCCATGATTCGGAAACAAATGTCAATGCTCATCACACAAACATTTGCCCCTACGGGGATTCGTACCCGGGATCCTAAGAACGTATAAAGGCAGCCTCACTACTGCTGTGCCTTTCGGGTCGTCATTAGGCACTCTATATCGACAATAGGTAGTCTTTAGCTCCTCAAAACAGTGCGACTCTAAGTAGGTACTTAGGTACATTTTGAAATGGACGGTTACGAGCATGTAGACCTACGTTGTAACGGGTACGTATCATAATCCCGAATTTTAAAAGACCGAATTTTAAAATACCGATGGACGAAATCCCGAAAATTGAAACGCCGAATGGTTGTTTGGCCGAAAGTTTAAAATCCCGAAAGTTCATTAGACCGAAAGTTTGAAATCCCGAAGTTCAAAATCCCGGAGTTTAAAATCCCGTAGTTCAAAAACCCGTAGTTCAAAATCCCGAAAGTTCATTTGTCCGACAGTTTAAAATACCGAAGTTCAAAATCCCGAAAGCTTAAAATCCCGAAGTTCAAAATCCCGTAGTTCAGAATCCCGAAATAGTCACCGTTTCCAAGAAAAACGATTTGCAAGCATGCAGCATACAGCAAGCATGCAGCAAGCATGCAGCAAGCATGCAGCAAGCATGCAGCAAGCATGCAGCAAGCATGCAGCAAGCATGCAGCAAGCATGCAACAAGCCTGAAGCAAGCATGCAACCAGCAAGCATGCAGTATGCAAGCATGCACCATGCAGCAGGCATGGTTTCTTTCACGGCTCCGACGCTGCGGGGCTCCGGCGGTCACACGCGAGCTTATCGTCGCAGAGGGTTTTAACACTCACCACCGCAGCTTCGGCTTGCTGGCCGGCTGAAGCCGGCCAGCCTCAGCCGCGGCGCCAAGTGTTAAAGCCACCTGCTCCTCAGCTCGCGGCCCGCCTCGCCCCTCCGCGCCTACGCGGGCTTAAATTACACTCTCGGGGTAGGGCAGAAAAGACTAGGTACGTGGAGTCGGTTCTGCAGCGATTCATTTCTGTCACAAAATTTGTGCTTATAGGAAACCATAATTAAGAAATGAAAAAGAAAAAAAAAAAAAAAAAATGAATGAATGATATTATTATTATCTCCTTTATTCGTTGTATATCTTACTTGATACATTTTTAAATATTCTTAAAAAAACATATAAAAACATTTAAAAATATAAAAAATAGGGATCCGCCGGTGTCGGGAGCAGGGTCAACAGGAACCTCCTCACAATGCGAGCCGTATCGAGGAGTACTGCCTTCTGAATCAGGCCCTTGATCCAACCGCCTAAAGAGAGCTTCGACAGATGTTCGTCGAGGCTCTTGGCTATCAGGCCATTGGCCGTCACGACAATCGGCACAATGATAACCGAGTTCATATTCCACATGTCGCGAACCTCGTGTGCCAAGTCGAGATACTTCATTTGTTTCTCTTTCTCAGCTTTCACGAGGTTCTCGTCATGAGGGATAGTAACATCGATTATCATTACGCGGCGCGCTGATCGGTCTATCACCACTATGTCAGGCTTATTGGCAACAATAGTCCTGTCAGTAATGATAGACTGATCCCAGTACAGCGTGACATGGTCTTTCACAAGAACTGGGTCGGGCACATACTTGTAGTACGGTACCTCAGATTCCACAAGCTTAAATTTCAAGGCAAGTTGCTGGTGAATAATTCTGGCTACTTGGTTGTGCCTGTGCAAGTACTCGCCGTTAGCCAGACGAGAACAACCAGAAATAATATGTCTGATGGACTCACCCGGACAGTGGCATGCCCGACACACGTCAACCGTCCCGTCCTTTCATAATATATTTCCGGTAGTTGTTCGTTAACATAACTTCGTCCATAATCGCACAGACAAAACCTTCAGTTTCCCCGAAGAGGTCACCAAAACGTAGCCAGGACACGGACGCTAGAAAATCTACATCGGGCCCATGAAGAGCCCGGTAGAAGCGCCCGTGAAGCTCCTTGCCCTGCCATTCTTTCTTGCGGTCATCGGTAGTAAGTACCACAGGTTTGCGCCAGTTCTCTTTAGCCATGGACAACGGGGTGAGTCCCTTGTCCACTGCGACCACATCTCGGTGCATACCCACGTCGGCTTTTAGAAAATATTCTCTGAGGCTGCACACCTCGCGGTTATGGAGGGTCTTCGCATTTAAAAAGCCTCGACCCCCGCACTTCCGCGGGATGTACAGTCTCATCACTGACGATCGTGGGTGATGCATCCGGTTTTCGGTCAGCAGTGTACGAACTCTTCTATCCAAGGCGTCGAGTTGGGTCTGTGTCCATTTGAGTATGCCGAAAGAGTACATTAAAACCGGCATGACCCAACCGTTGAAGGCGCGCACCTTGTTCCCACCTGAAAGAAGGCTATTTAATACCTTCTTTAGGCGACCGAAGAAGCGCTCCTTCAACGATTGTTTCATGTCAGTTACGTTAATGCCTAACGCTTCCGACATACCCAAATATTTATAGCTCTCGGATGAGGAAAGGGATCTTAGGTGTATGGAATCCGAGAGTTGAAGTCCCTCGGATCCCATAATCTTCCCTCGCTTTACATACATGACTGCACATTTGTCCACACCAAATTCCATCCCGATGGCGCTACTAAAAGTTTCGGTTACTTTCAGTAGCTCCATCAGTTGCAATTTGTTGGGGGCAAAGAGTTTCAGATCATCCATGTAAAGCAGGTGAGATATAACCTGACCATCTTTCCTCAACCGGTAGCCTAGCCCTGAATTCTCCAGCAATGTGCTTACAGGATTCAGGGCTAAACAGAACCAAAGGGGACTCAGACTGTCGCCCTGGAATATTCCCCGTTTAATCCAAACAGGTTCATCGTTTCCCTGGATCTGTCGACATCCTGGATATCGAAGAACCGTCCTTCATTGCCCCATACATGACTCAAGGAAGGTGCGTAGAGTTGCATCTATCTTGTACAACTCCAGCACCCTCCTGAGCCATGAATGTGGCACCGAGTCGTAGGCCTTCTTATAATCTATCCAGCATGTTGACAGATCCTTGCGGGCTCGACGGACCTGTTGGCTAATGGCCATGTCGATGAGGAGTAGCTCCTTAGTACCACGGGACCCATTCCTACATCCATTTTGAGAGGCAGACATAATTGAGTTACTGTCAACGTGAGTATTAATTTTCGTTCTCAAAATGGATGTAAGAAGTTTATAGACCGTCGACAAACACGTGATCGGTCTGTAGTTCTTGGGTTCCGCGGGACTACCTGACTTATGGAGCAGGTGGGTTATACCTGTTGTTAAAAACTGTGGTAAGGACCCAGACTCTAAGGATGACTGGAATTGGGATGCCAGGCAAGTGTGTGAACTACTAAACCACTTGAGCCAGAAGTTATGCAGTCCGTCCGGTCCCGGTGATTTCCAATTCGGTAACGGACGAACTGCTCTGGCTATATCCAGTGGCGTTATTAAAATTGGTTCCATTGTTGGAATAGGTTCACACACTCGCTCAACATCACGCATCCAGTCAGCCTCAGAATGACAAACGGGCACCGACCAGATGCTGCGCCAGAAGGAACTCGTGGCGGCATCATCCGGGCGGCACACGTCCGTCATATTTTGCTGAGGTCGCTCCCAAGCTCTGTATACCCACCTTTCATCGCTCTGGAACATGCGATTCTGCGAGTACCGATCAACCCGCCGCTTATACCGCCGTATACGGCTCGCCCATGCATAAACTTTCTGCTTCAGGAAGTCGATGCGCTCTGTGACACGGGACATGTATTCTTGAGGACTGATTTCAGTCCCCGAGAATGCCCGCCTCACAAAACGCATCACACGTGGTCGTGTATTGCCCTCCCTGAAGCAGTGTAGTTTGCCGATGAGTACCCTGGCCCCATCGATACGGCGCTCAATCCTGCGTTGCCAGGCTGGTACGGCTGGTTTTGGTCGAGTAGCTAAGTCATAATTTGGGAACTTGACATTAGCTAAACGACATGCCGCAACAGCCCCGCAAAACAGGATCGAGTGTGTATCAACGAGGTCCTCGCTACTCTCGAATACATTCTTGAGTTGCGAGTCCAGGGCACACACCAACGCCCTATTTTTCTTATGCATGGGTAACCGTGGTAATCGGGGCCTAAGTTCAGCAGAAGTTGATCGATACTCATGAAGTGCATCCTCCAGTGCGCTCCTCAATCGATCGTTGCACTGGCTACTTACCGTGGCAACCCTATCATCTTCCTCTACAACAGCAGGGTTGGATCGCGGTGGGTTTGCATCAATAGATGAGGCTTGTACCGCGGTTTGTGCCGGAGTTAAGATGATACGGTTGCTCAGTACCTCTGAGCGCAGCCTATCAAGCGCGGCGCCGTCCAACAGGTGATTGCGTTGGATGACCCGCACTTGATCCGATAGTCGTTGAGCTGAGGCGTTGACAGTTGGTTCAAGATCCTGAAACAGAGACAGCATCCTAACACGGTACGCAGTGAGGTTAGTCCCCCCCTCTGTAGACCCGTAGTATGCGCGCATGACGTTCTCGTTCATTAGTTGAGTCCATTTCATGCGCTGCACACAACCACCGGTAGCGGGGACCCGGCTCGGGGCCTGTTGGCCCCTAAGTCCCAAGCCCTTCGGTGGCCGGCCTCTCCCCGCACGACGTACAGGTGTTGGCGACGTCGGCGGAGAGAAATATTCGTCACTCGAGCTCGACGCAACTGCCGCAACCGGTGACACTGGTGATCCGGGGTCCGGTGGCGGCGAGGCGGAGCTGAGCGACGAGTCCGGGGATGGAATAAGTGCGCGTCGGGAGGCAGCTCTCGTAATCAACAATTAATATTATTATTATTCAATTATTATTATTTTTTTTTATTTTTTTTTTGGAATTCCTCAATTAATATCTTTGTTTCAAACGTTGTTTTATGATATAAAACGATAAATAATTAATTGTTTGTCAAATAATACGTTACTAAATAAAAGTTTTCGTCCATTCGAAATTTAGTCCATTCGGGATTTCATCCATCGGTATTTCAACCATCGGTATTTCGTTCATTCGGGATTTCGTCAATTCGGGATTTCATCCATCGGCATTACAACCATCGGTATTTCGTTCATTCGGGATTTCGTCAATTCGGTATTTCGTCCATTAGGGATTTCGTCCTTTCGGCCATTTGAACATCGGTATTTTGTGTTTCGATATAACGACTATCGGCATTTAAAACTTTCGGTATTTTGAATTTCGATGTTTTGGACGTCGGTATTTCAATCATAGGTATTATGAACTTTCGGGATTATGATACGTACCCGTTGTAACCTAGCACAACAGAGCACAGTAGACGTAAGAGTTGCAAACCTGAGAAAACATTACACAATGTCAGCACAATCGATTGATCAAATTATAAAATAACAGGTCAATTTTCTTTTTGAACAACAATATTAGAAGGTAGATAGCATTTCTAAGTACCTGTTGGAAGAGACAAAAGAAACATAAATCATTAATAAAATAACGAGGACACAGCAAGAAGAAGAATGAGAAGCGACTACTGTTCAACAAATACCTAAATACAATGTCCCTACTTAAACCAAAGTTTTTCTAAAACTCAGTGTACAATATTTACAGCCGCGTGCCTTCAGTTTGCATAAAAACAGCTGATCGACTGTTTCAAACCATACATCTTGTGCTCAACCAAACTTTTTGTTCCCACAAACAAGAGAAAAGGCGTATTGCCTTCAATTGTGACGTATTTAGTATTTTATGGTGCTTTCATGATCGCCGGCAAGACAAAAAATATTAATTATACATACATTTCTCCCATGTAGGCACGTTGACATAAGGTAGAGGTTGCAAAAAGTTATGTGTGTATTCGGAATTTCGGAGTTTTGCTTGCTCCATTTGTTGCGGCGGCCGCGCGGCGTCAATACCGCAGCCCATATCGACGCCGCACTGTTGCCATACCGCGCGCCTTGTATGAAAACAAACGAACGTCCGTACGCAGTACGACAAACGCACTGCTTCGGCGGCGCAGCGGCGCGACCCGAAACGCCTACATTGAAAGTGCCCTTAGTGTTAAGATCATTTAAATATTAAGATTCCTAAGTGTTAGCGTACTGATTTATGGAAATTGAAAATAAAAACCCCTTGCAGTTTTACTCAAGTCATTTACTTGAGGAAAAACTTGTGAAGTTCATACTACACAAGAAAAAAACAAACAACAAAACATAATATTTTTTACAGATTGACGGGTAAATGTACCAAATTGCTGCATCGTACATTATAAAAGCCACGCGAAATTATGGTAGAGTGTGTAAGTAAATCGTATAATGAAAATGAAATATTAGACTACTTTTTTTTTATAACTGAAAACTGTTCGGCAATTTTTATCCAGCACCCACTGGAGTCAGGAGACTCAGGAGCCTTTCGATGACACTACTACATCGTGTCGTGCTGTAGTTGGAAAGTTAAGACCCATGACAGATTCACCGGACATTTCGAACTCATCTTGTGTGGTCTCATCCTACTCATTTCACCACAAAAACCTACCGATTCGCTTTTTATAAAACAAAATTACAACTGCATTTACCCATAAAGAATCATCACTCAAACTGAACCTTACCGCTTCGTGATAAGAAACTGGAGCAAGGTAGGAAGTATGTTTGCGAAAAAAACATCCAAATAATTGGCTTAGGACCTGTCAAAGTGAAATGATTTCGTCGCGACCGATATCTCCAATTAATTGTTTGAAATAAAAGGATTTCGTACAAATAAATTTAGGGTTTTTTTTCTTATTGGCGACCTCCCTCGTTGATCACAGTAGGGGTGACGCTGTGACGACAAATGGAGAACTTTCGTATTGTTTAATCAATTTTCGATGAATAAACAACAACTTATAAGCGATTTTAGCCAGTTTTTGTATGGAAATTGGATAAAAGTTGGACGTTTTAGGGAAACTTTGGTGGTCCCGGTAATCCATTCGTTGAGTTTTGCGTTAACTTTTTAGCGTAACAGGAGGAGGTTTACTGCAAACGTGTTTTGTTTAGGTAACTTTATAAAAGGTTTCGTGTTCAAACAGCAGCTGATGTAATTAGGTACCTACCATATCGTATACCCACATGATGAAACATTTAAATTGAATACTTCTTCCTCAACCACTTCATCGTTTGTACGATGACATCTTTCATTTGAATGTCCCAGCTTGCTTTCATATAATCAAATTAAAATGAAATAAAGTGCAGGGCTCTTTAAAAGATTGCTTGCACTTGCTTGCTTTATAATCAGATTTATTAAAACGGGTACAAAGTTTTCGCCCGCAAACAGCAAACTCATTTAGTGGGGACGGAAAAACGGAGTTTGTTCTGAATTTACATTAAATATGCATTTAAACTGTTGTATTTCAAGCTGTATTGTAGCACTGTCAGGCGAATCTTTGGTTCACAATTTGCCTTTTCCCAAATAAGTTGGGTTCGGCTTCCAGTCTAATCAGATGCAGCTGAATACCAGTATTTTACATGGAGCGACTGCCTATCTGACCTCCACAACCCAGTTAGTACTGGGTAATATGATACCCCCTGGTAAGACTGGTTGTCAGACTTTTTGGGCTACTGATTTTTAGATTACAAATGACAGCCGGAACCAATTGCTTAACGTGCTTCTGAGGCGCGGAGAAAACTTGGTATGTACCTAATGGGTGGTCACCCATCCACATAGCAACCTTGGCAAGCACTCCTAAATATCGACTCAAGCGGCTGTTATTATTTAACCACGAGCTCCTCCAAACTAAAACTGTCAATTTAAAGTCTATCTCGCTCTAACTACTCGTTTGTATATTCTTTAGTTGTTTCGTGTGGTTAGCACATACATACATACACATCATGACATTTACATGTAACAAAAACTAAGATCTTACTGGTCGTTTGAGAGAAAATGTCAAAGTCAGTAAGCAAAATGCGCATAACAATAGCAAGCGGGACCTTTGTACAAGTGATGTGCTTAAAGAATAATTCAATTAACTTACAATGTTACTAAATAATGAAATGCACTAGCATTCCCAATTACAATATTACAGGATAAAGTAAACACCATTAATAATATAATATTAAATTAAAAGTAATTTGCCCAGTAATGAGGGCCTGTATAAGGGCGTCTACACACAAGCGGGCACCCGCTCACAGAAGCACGCATTGATGCCTATTACCTGCCTATTTAAGGTAGATAGTTTGTAGGTGATAAATGGCTGTAATAACTGTATTTTCTTTTAAAGATAAAAAGTCACGCCATATACCGTTACTTCGAGGATTCCAGACAGGTAAATGTGATTGATTGAGTTTTTTGCTGACTTTCAAACTTGAAGTATGGGTATTGGGTGAAAATTGCTGTGAATTACGAGTTGTTTTCTCAATGTTGACGTGGTGGTGGTTTGTTATGTCACCTGCGTTACAGGGTATTGCTTCAGACTACAGTGTAGAACATTTTTTATGACCACCCGTGGCTAGGCGTGGTGAACTAAACCGTATGCCCTAAATATGTGCAGCCCGTCCCCATAGTAAAATATCGTATGACATAATACTATGAACATATTAACACCAAATGGTATGTTTGTTTTATCATCAAAAATTATTTGAATTCGATTATTTCAGAACAAAGGTTACGAAGAACAACTAATGCCACAATGGACCAACTCTTGCACAAAACGCTGCAATTCAGATCATCTGGTAAATATTTATGTTCGTAAATACTCCAAAACTTATGCCCCGCCTTTTGTTTCCCCTAAAAACCGAACATACCGGCATCGGAATTAAACTCTTAAGCCCCTGAATTATACGTTTACGCGCGCTAATGAAACCATTGGTACTCAAGTCAGTCGCACAACAAACGCTTTACGAAAATATTCAGTAAAAATAGATAATTTAATTCAAGCGCTTACCACAAAATGGCCCAAAAATGCCAGAGCAAGTCTAACAAGCGAAACACAGGTTTACAATATGCACAAAAACAGCACAGCAAATGTCCCGAACACGGTTCTAACACGGTTCAGAACATGTCTCGGGTTTTTGTTGACATGTCCAAACTTGTCTACTTATGCACGAATCCGAAATGACGGGCCGATGCTGCGATTCTCGAAACGCGAGCGGAAAGAAAATCGATTTATTTGGATAAAAATGGACCGAATTTATATTAGTGTTTGTGAAAAGAATTTGGAGCCGTTAAGAATGAATGAATTGGCAAAAGAATGGTGCAGCCGCTATGCTTCAAAAGTTTTCAATTAATTTCCAGAAACATTTTCATTCAAGTGTTTTGCGAAATTCTCAGTAAACTCGAGTTCTGGAATTTGATGGGTTCTGTAGACATTATCCTACGGATAGAAATTGAAGATTCAACAAAACACTACTGTGGAAAAGTGTAGGGTGCTTCCCTAACATAAGTAATGTCAATGCAGATGTAAATGTCAAACTTAAACTTAAATGCAGAAAATGTCAGTGAATGCTCAACGGGATGAATCTAAATAAAAATGCAAGTTGTCCGACTCAAACCACGTCTAATTAAACACTAAAATGTAATATACAGAAAATGCATAAAACAATGCAATATGTCAGTGTCAATGCACTGCCAAATGTAGGTTGCGTCCAAAGAGCAAATACGCGAGCCTACTTGCTAACTTATCTATTGTAATAATAAATATATTTTAAAACCCATGTACGTGCACCGTACAAAAAGTCTTGAAAGCAGAGGTGAAATAGTTATAGCTCTAGGTCTCAATAATGTTTAAAACGCTTAAGAGTAAAATGTTCTTCCAATCCGAAGAAAGCAAAATGCACATGCATTATTTTTCACAATAAACGGGAAAGCACATATCCAACTCAACAATAATTTCTAGACAAATCAATATTTATCAATAATATAACACTGTTTTAGATTGTAGTCAACGCAATCAAATGCTTCACTCAAATCCAAATATCGAATAACACTGCAAATGGGTCCCTTAAATCGAATTAATACAATTCGAATGTCCGACATCGGTTGCAGTATACTTTGGATACCCCCAAACTTTGTATAATGTGATGCTCTTAAAGTCTTAAATGTCCTTTTTGCGACTTCCATTTGACAATGCCTGTATTAATGTCTTTAAGTTCTCATGTTTGGAGATTTTAGTATTATTTGCTTTTAGTCTTTCGTGTTGTGTTAAGCTTCCTGTACGCTTTCTTTATTTTACTGCTTCTGCGGTAGTGCTTACATTGTCAGATCGATTACTACCTGAATTTGAATAAGGATTATTTTATCATTTTCTACTCTCTTTTTGTTCCAGTTAAAGGTACTCCTGGCGCAAATGATACTTCATGAAATTGCTTCCATCTCTTTATATATTAGTTATAACTAAAACAAACATTTTATTAATGTTTGTAAACATTAACAACAACAAAAAACACTCATTCATTGTATCGAAACTCACCATAGATAGAAGAGATAGCCTTTCATTACGATTTAAATATTAATTACTGGCAACAAAAATAAAAGCAACAGTGGCTACATAAAAAGAAACAAATGAATGATTCCCACTGATTGCTTATCGCGCCATCTTAAAACCTTTCATTAAGTGTGAACTAATAACCGAGAGGATGACTGATGCTCTGGTGACCAAACTCTCGGCTTTCAAAGGACAGGATCCTGGTTATAATGTATTACGGGGAGATATTTTAAGGCCTGTGCATTTTGATGGTTCGAATTTCAAAGTTGTTGGTGTTGTTGTTGCTTTGTTTAAAAAAAATAAGTACAAAATGGTATTATTCATTTGAATATTAAATTAAGTGTTGAATATTAATTATATAAAATTGCGTAATTCTCTTTTGTCAGAATTTAATACTAATGAGGGTATCGTAAGTTGTTTGGAAATATCAATTTAAAATTGTAATATAGTTTGATTGAAATGCGGTTTATTTACTGGGAATTGGCTTGTTATTTAAGCGATATACTATATTCATTCATAATAATTATTGCGTATTTTGTTATGAATGTACAACCATTTCGGAACCATTCATCATTTATGACTAAAATGTCATTAAGTACCTACTTTTTAAGCGACCACATTGAAACAATTTAAAAAAATTAAATAGGTAAATCTTGGAAACACTGACCTAATATAATGTTAACTTTTCCTGTTTCTTCAGGCACAAATAATATAAACAGCTCGTAGCTTTAAGCCCGTAGTGACGTCGTTTTAATACTATAATTCTTATTAAAAATAAGTTTCAATTGTGTTTTACATTCGTTACTACTAATATAGACATGAACTTCGTTTTTACTATTATTACTAGCTTCTGCCAGCGGCTTCGCCCGCGTGAAGTTTGATTATTGTCCCATGGGATCTTACTACCGGAATAAAATGTATCCTATGTTTTATGTGGGTCATAGCGTGATGATATAAACGTAAGAGTAAACAAATATAATAATAACAAATCTCCGAACTGCTAAGCTATCGGGAGTTACACGTGTTATTGTGAGTCAACTATAAAAGATAGACATATGCTGTCTTGGGATATTTTTTATATAATTTTATGTGGAATATTTCCGTTATACATGATTTCTATGTAGCTTTAACCATTAAGGCTGCACACGCGACGGAAGCTAAAAAAACCAAGTAACTTCTCCCGTTTTCCCAACATTTCCTTTCACTGCTCTGCTCCTATTAATGGTAGCGTGATGAAAAGTATACTATTACCTGCTCAGGAGTATGTAGAATAATTGTACCAAGTTTCGTTAAAATCCGTCGAGTAGTTTTTTTTTCTATAAATAACATACAGACAGACAGACAGACAGACAGACAGACAGACAAAAATTTTACTGATTGCATTTTTGGCATCAGTATCGATCACTAATCACCCCCCGATAGTTATTTTGTAAATATATTTCATGTACAGAATTGACCTCTCTACAGATTTATTATAAGTATATAGATATATAGATAAACGCGAAAGTTTGTGACCAGACCCCATATTCACAACGCTTCGATTCGATTTCGATTCGGGAAGTCGTATGTCTATCTCGCTCGTTTTCGTTATGACAAAAAAGGATAGACATGACTTATCGAATCGAAATTCATTCCGAGCGTTTGTGAATAAGGGGGCTGGAATTGTATTTGTAACTCCTTCACGCAAAACAGTTGATCGGATTTAGGTGAAAAGGCTTGGAACATTTTTTATAAACCGTGGCCGGATTTTCCTTCACCATTTTAATATTTTTTCAAAGTACCGGCCACGCATAAGACCTACATTAATCGATAGCTGGTATCAATACACACAAGTTTTGTATGAGACAAAATGTTCTAAAGTGTCATGTTTATGAGCTATCAAAGTTAAAATCCATTCACTGCTGGTAGCATCCTGGTTTGTATTGATACTACGCGTGGCCACTACTTTGGGAAAAAAATCAAAATGGCGGATTAAAATCCGGCCAAAAAATTCAAACCCCTTTGGCACGCAGATAATTAATATACTGGATTATCATTTCTGATACTTTTTATCGGAAGTACGATCACGCGAGACACTTACCGAACTCGACGTGCAAACTTAAGCTAATTTAATATACTCGTAGATTTGACTTTTTCAGTCAGCAATTACTATTATTTACTATTCTTTTTTTATTTATGTGTTGTCCTGTCGGGCTAATAAATGCTTTTTCTTTCTTTCTTTCAATGAGATTTTGTCTCACCACGAAAATTTTTGAAACATTTTTGCCTTCCTATTTTGAAACTTAACTTCTTATAAATGAAAACACTTTATTAAACGGTTTATAAAATACCTATTAATCCAGTATTTACTGGGTTGTGGAGATCAGATATGTAGTCGCTCCATGTAAAAGAGTGGAAAACGACCCTGAGATATAGTTCGGAAAAGGCTTGGCAGATGATAATGACCTATTATCTACGTCAATCTTCTTTCATGGTCGCCCCAACCCTGATGAGACTCGTCTTATTATAATAATTTCACACGTCCAGCTTGGTCAGCACTCAGCAGTGATAGTAAAGTACTTAGTACCTAATTACTATGACAGTAAAGTAGTAATTACTATGAAAGCCCCCAGTAATCGGATAGATGTGTTTTTGTTTGTTCTAGGTGTTAAGTAGTTAAGTGCTTGCCAGTACTATTACTTATGATAGAGATTGGATTATATGCGAGTTAAAATCATTGAAATATAATTTAATATTCTTTAAATAATTATTATCAGTTTCCGTTATGGGCAAATTTTATGGAAAATCGAAATAATTACAATACCAGTCCCAGTTTCCTATAGCAATATTAATAATTGCACATAGCAACACTGAAATTAATTATATTTCTTAACTTTGCCGCCGCTGCGGTTTCGTTTATCATTAAAATTTTCCCTTTACCTCATTATTTTTATCTAACGAGAGTCATAATTATAATTCGTACGTAAAATGAATAAAACAGATAAAGGGGAATAATTTATATAATTTAATTTACCTATATTAGTAGTATTTGGTAGACGAAACCACAAATTATAGTTGCATCAGTATCTATATATTTTTAGTGAATCATTGGGTTAGTTTTCCAGACTAGACATGATACAATATTTATGTAATTAAATAGTTTTATTTCAAAATTGGTCTTAAAAGCTTAAAGTTTTCATTAAATCACCATTATTGACCTGAATGTACCTTTTTCTTGCGAAAAAACTGGGTGTGTCCAGTTGGCGAAAACATAAAAAATATTTAATTAAAGGTACACTATGTGGACACGAGTAAAAATATTTTAGAATCCAGATGACGAAATAATAAGTGATACTAATTTTAACCGGACACACACGTGTGTCCGGTTTCTTGTGTCGAGTTTATTTATTTATTTTATTTGGCTCTTCAACAATGATGACACTATTACATTTTTGCATACAGTGCCCCATCACTTAAAGAAGAGCACCACATGCACTATATTTTTGCGTACACACCAAAAAAGAAACAATATGAAAAAGTGGGAAAAAAAAAAATCAAATGAAAAATAACAAATGAAAAATAACAATTAAAAATAACTTACTGACACTTAGATTTAAAAGTTGGTGAATAACCCAATCATTTTATCAAAAGAACACTATATAACTATTAATATTAATTTGATTCTGTGGGATACCACAAGTCAACAGGGTAGACGACAAAAAAAAAAATAATTAGTGCGTCATTTAGAGTATCAAAAAATATTTGACCCGTATTTTTTCTTTTGTTAGATACGTAAACCAAAATGGACGAAGATGCGACGCTTTTTAAATACAATTATAAATTGGTATAATTTTTAGCGCGTCCTGACGTCACGAGCACGTCACTCCCGAGTTCTGGTGCGTTTTATCAATATTCATTGATTTACAAAAACAAAAACTACGTGTCCATTATTTTCAATACTCTAACTGACGGCCTAATAGCTTTGCAATTTTTAATACTCTCGTCATGCCTAAAATCAACCAATAAACTAGCCTCGCAAATGGACTTTTTTATCTGAAATAAATGAGTTTTGATTATTGATGTTCCATTGTATTGATTATTTCAAAAATCATAAGTCTTTTTACGTTTTTTTTAGCAGTATGGTAGCATTTCCTCTCTTTCTCTAATGATTAGAGGAAGAGAGGATTAGAGACGAATCCATCCAAGAGTTGTCTTGAAAAGATTGCTTTTAGCGATAAGACCTCCCGTTGTGTCACCCTATGTGAAAAGTTTTATTTTATGTATATTCAAACTGTATGGTGTACATGATAAAGAAGACTCTATCTATCTACATCTATAAAGTAGTTTTTGGTTTGAAAATAAAGCTAGCCTCCTTTGGGCGTAGCACCTTCCAGCTTTATTATGTGGAGCTATAATTCCATGTTAAAGTACTACATCACTGTAAATAAAGATATTTACTAAATAAACCCTTATCTAGGTCTCAACAACACAAAACTAGTATAAGAAAACAATATCAATATAAAACTAGATATCTTTTTATCAATGGACATACCTAGGCATACAAATTGATAGTATACAATATAGATACGAAGAAACGAGACGGCAATATAAAAACACAAGCGATTGAGCGAGACATAAAATAGAAGTAAAATGTAACCTCAATTTTATTGTAGCCTTTTAAGGACAGGACAGAAATGATTTTATTCTAGAACTCCTCAATCTTATTTCATATCTAACCTCAAGCTTATAAGGTTGAAATTCAATTGGTTTATGTACAAACGTAACGTGTGCAAGCGCCGACGCTGATTATGACAAGTAAATTATAGTAATAAAGCGGTTTCAAATGGTTAAAATGTGTTTTAAAGATTTTAAAGTTGGTAAAGATATTGTGATGTCTTTATGTACTGATATGATCGGTGTGAAAGTTAACGATTACTTGATTATTTACTGTAATGAATTTACAAGCAAAGTTACGTTGAAAATTGAGAAGTCTCAAATGAAGTTTCACTTAAGGCGATTAGACGAGCTAAATTAGCAACTCTATTTGTGGTGGTTCAATCTTCGTTTGAAATGCTGTTAGAATAAAGTTCTAATCAGCTTGCACTACAAAGTGGTTGTTACGTCAGCCACTGCGGGCCAAATAACATGAAATGAGTGGTTTTGATCGATTTACAAAAAAACTATAGATTGAATTAAAACACTAAAACACTATCATGGTAATATATTGCTTGTAGAATTATTTGCCAAAAAATCTGAATGATCGCATGCATATAAAACAAACATATTTATAAGGTAGTGTGTTATTATTTAGATAGTATTACAGAAAATCTATTTCCTCAGATATATATTTTGAAAGGACAATAATATAAAGACGAGATATGACGAATTTAAAATTTATATAGAAAAATTCTTTTTCTTACATCTGTTAAAATCAGTTTCAAAATATATATTTGGGAACCTAGATATCCTGTAATCCAATCGAAATAAATACACACAACCTTTTTTTTTTTTTTTGGAATGGGAAATCACTAAATGACTTCTCCCACTCTGGGCGGAGCGGGAGGGAGTGTCAGACTCTTACTGATTAAAACCCATCCATGTTCCTTCCACAGCCCCGGAAAATAAAGGGCGCTTTATGTTCCGGGGCCGCGGTATCTCTTTCGAACAGGCCCGCAACCCCGGCAGGGGCCCGCAACCCCGGCAGGAATACACACTACCTTATGATTATGTTTGTTTTACAAGTTATTTTGGTATTACGTTTGTATGAACTACGTTTGCTCCGCCGGCCTCTTAATGCCGATAAATATTCCATGAAGTCATGTTGACAATCGGCCAATATTTTATGCCCAAAGTGGGCAGCTAAATCTCATTTGAATAATTAATTAGTGTGTGGGCTCCGGAATCACCTTGTTTACTAGTCTTATGTACTACTAGAATGTTGAATGACATTTATTTATTTCGATTATTGGTTTGGACTACCGATTTATTTATCATTAGATATTATTGTATTAGTCAGTAAAGTACTGATTCTTTTCCTACAGCCAAGCAAAATGTCTCAAATCGATTGAAGAGGCATTTATAGTAAACTTGTCAATTGAAGTGCCTATTTATTTTCTAGAATTTTATCAAAGGAACATTGAAGTCAAAGAAGAAGTATGTGTGTACCTACTTAATGCCTATTTTCTCGAAACTTGAAAATGCTAATCGTTTTTCGATCAAACGGTCAAATACATCAAATGGGAAGGTGTGTATATCAGTTACCATTTTACCCAGAAATAACTGACCACTTTCCACATACATATAAAGGGTGGAAAGGATACCGTCGCTAAAACGAATACGATAACCTATATGAATGCTATCATAGACTAAAGAAACATCCAAACATTTTTATTACGATCCACAACATTCCCCGAATACGTCCCATATGTCGAATCCATCCATCATCACAGTCTCTTGTCCTTATCCCAATTTATTTGGGGTCGGCGCAGCATGTCTTCTTCTTCCATACTCCTCTATTTTTCGTCATCTCATCAGACACTTCTTTTCTTACCATATCCGTCTTAACGCAGTCCATCCATCGTTTCTTTGGTCTTCCTCTACTCAAATACAAATCCACATTCATATTCAAAACTCTTTTCACGACATTTTCCTCATTCCTCCGCATCACATGCCCATACCACGACAACCGATTACCACACAACTTTTCAGTCACTGGCGCCACTTTCAGACTTCCTCTAATAAACTCATTCCTTAGTTTATCCATTCTCGTAACACCATACATCCCCCTTAGCATTCTCATCTCCGCGACATGCAGATGCCTTGTCGAATCCATCCAAACGATATAATATACGTTGACATGTTACACTAAAACGGTGTAAAAAATTTCTTAACAAAGCCGAAAGGCACTTGTTCTCCCCATCATTGCGATCATTTATTTTTGTTCTACACCATACCTGGGAAACTTTTAGTTACGGAGATATAGGGGGTCAAAGTAACAACTTTTTTTACTAGGATTATTAAATTACAAGTTTTTAATGGAACGTTTTTACTTTTAACACCTCCTCGACTCTTCCTCCTGTACTATTCAATCAACAATTCATCTACCAGCACAATGTTTTGAGTGCATTCCAAAAAAAAAGTCGCCGTTTCCCAGCAATAATTTTTGCATAAAGTTACTTAGTTTGATGTACAGAATGCTTGGTTGACGGCTTTGTGACGAGTCTGTTTACACCCTGTATAAAAGAATGCAGTACATTATGTCCTTGATGGAGTGACTAATATCGGTTTGCTTATGTTTTGCTAAGGGTTTGCCATGCCGATCACGTTCGCATACAATGTGGTATAACAATAACATTTATGTTGCATTATCCACTAATCAATGGTGCTTGCATATTAAGGTGGTTATGACGTCTGTGGATTGAAGGTAGCTGTCAAAATTTCGCCGGGAAAAATACCGTTGTCTCATCATTTTAGCCGAAAGACGTTCACAGCTCGACATAGGGCTCCCCTAAGTGTCGCCACATTGTCCGGTCCCGTGCGACTCGAATCCAAAGCGATCTCGAAACCTTCACCAGGACATTGGTCCACCTAGTGGGGGCTATCAACGCGACGGTTTCCGATACGCGGTCGCCCCTCTAGAACTTTTCGGCCCCATCGCCATACGTTATCTAGGCATTGGTCTTGATCTTTTCAATTGGAGATGCCTACCTGCCAATTTGGCTCCTAGTTCGATCATTCGCGGGATAATTGCGTTAAAAACCCGTGTTCTCAATACTATTAATTTTATCAGTAGATAACACAATAATCAATATTAATTAGGTTTTCTACGTTGTTGTTTGTAGCGCAGACAAAGTTTTTAAAAACTAAAACAATGTATTACGGATTTGTTGAAGATCTTTCTATTATGGTGCACTCTGTAACATTACTTACTAATATTCATTTACGAGTGTCACCATTGATAAAAAATGTAACGAAATTGAAACAACACCACGTGCAATTTTCAGAACGACTCATATCGGTAGGTACTTGTTTAGTTGCAAAACTGTGCCTTGTGAATATTAAATATCCGTGAATATTATATTATTTCCGTGTTGATTAAAGGTGGAGGACGATAAAGTTAGCCTATTGTTTTGGCAACAAATAAATTAGCTATCAACACAAATAAATTAGTCAGGACACACGACGAAGGCTCATTACGAGTATTTCCATGTGTTTATTCTGTTACTTTACATATTAATCATCTATGTTTGATACCTAAGTAGGTATTGGGCGATGACCAATGCATTAGACACGAAGTAGCGTGACTAATGTACATATGAATATACAGTATAAGTACGTTATATACGAATATACAGTATAAGTACGTTATTTAAAATGTCGGTAAGTATAACGTTCGTTCGGTAAGTAAAAGGTATAAGTAACAAGTATATAATATAATATTTTTTGGAGTATAAGCTGTAGTTAAACTACAGGGTGTATTTCACCTCATCACAAAGCCGTTAACCAAACATTCTGTATATCAAAGTAAGTAACTTTTCGCAAAAAATATTGCTGGGAAACAACTTTTTTTTTTGAGGTTATAAATCATGTTTTGTGGTATAACTCAATGTAACACACTTAAAACATTGTGCGGATGGATGGATTGAATAGTACGGGGGTCGTAGAGATATTTAAAGTAAATATCATGCGATAAAAAGTGGTATTTAAAAAAAAACTTGTCAAAATCTTGCAACTTTGACCCCCAATATCTCCGTAACTAGAAGGTTCCCAGGTATAGTGTAGAACAAAAAAATGATCAGGATGGCGAGGAGAACAAGTGCCTTTCGTATTCGTTAAGAGGTGTTTTACACCCTTTATACCTTCTAATGTGTATGGATGAATGTTTGATCTAGATGTAACGTAATAAATTTATAAGCATTTACGTGGAAACTGCAGAACGTCTCTACATAAAACCGAATAATGAAGAAAAAATGCAAAAAAAAAACAGTTTCGCGCATTGACCGTGGGCGCCCCTCGCCTTAACAACAAAATGGCAATCATCCTGTCCAGATCTCAACAGTTCAAATACACAGTTAAACTCTTTTGAACCGCCGATAAATCCGGTGAGATTTAAGTTATTTTAATAAACAATTAAACGGATATCTCACGTTCCTCAACCGAAACAGGAAGACATTTCGAGTATTTCCCCAAATAAAATAATTGACGGCGGCGTTGTAAACCGTCTTTAAAAGCAAATAAAGTGCACAAACGATGTCTTTTAATTACGTAATTACTTAATCAAGGCGATAAATAAAGGGGACAGTGGGATAATTCGATGATGTCATGTGTAGTAAATGTGTTATGATTTTGATGCAGTTTTGCGTTTAAGGGGAGGTTGTTGTCTCTCTTAAGAGCCCTCTTACAGTCCACTAGCGCCGCCAATCGAAAAAATGTCATAACTCGTAAATAGAATCAAAAATACAAAATGTGGTCTATTATTACTGTAGAAAAGGCAATAACGTAATTTTATAACACATTGTCACCACTTGAAATATAGCTGTTTAGCTAAATCGTGCATTTGTAACAAAAACGGCCGTTTATGTTTTGAATGCACGATTTAGCTAAACAGCTATATTTCAAGTGTTGATAAGGTGTTATACAATTACGTTATTGCCTTTTCCACAGTAATAATAGAACATATTTTGTATTTTTGATTCTATTTACGAGTTATGACATTTTTTCGATTGGCGGCGCTAGTGGACTGTAAGAGGGCTCTTAACAGGAAAAAAATCATAAATGTTAAGTAATTTCAGAATTCATAATGGCGACAGCCAAAGCCCAGTTACCGAGTACCGATTTGGTTGATCACTCTTCAAAATATTAGAAAGGACATAATTATTATTATTTTATCTACCCAAATATCATAAACCCTCTATAATGCGTTCAAAAACCATAGGCAATGACCAGCATTACCAACCTGCAGAAATGAACGGTACTGTAATGAACTCATAACGCAACTGTAAACAGTTGCGTTATGAGTTTTAAATTTGGAACAGGTGTCAAATTCAAGTGAGTGTGCTATTCTAGTACCACCTACATTAAATCAGATATCGATAAAAAAAAAAAAAAAACCCCAATTCAGTATGATTCTAATTATAAATCGCACCACATTTTCGATCTCGAGTGACACACGAATAGTGACTTTGTTCGTTTGCCTATGATTTAAAAAAAAATGACAGATATCCGAAACGCCGCCATTTCGAGCTGTCATTTGTTCGTTAGCTTTTTATTTCCAGTAACCCATTCTTTATTTCTGTCGAAAATGAGTGATAGTGACTCAGAAATTGACATGAATACTCCGCCAGATATCGTAAATGCAGCGACGAATGCAACTAATAACCTGTTGGCACAAAAATCAAGGGCCAAGTAACAATGCAGGTCATTTCCCTATGGTTCCTGAACCCATCATAGAGCCCTTATGATATTTAGGTAGATAAAGTAGTGTATGTAACTATACATAATTAGGCATTACAACACTCGTGTGATGCTATTAAGAAACTCGCCTTCGGCTCGTTTCTTAAACCCACACTCGTGTTGTAATGCCCTTCATTATGCACAGTTGCATAAACTACTATTATAGGTATTTTTAGGTAAATTTATACATTTTGTTGTATCCATTTGCCTTTTTTTTAAATATACATATATTATGTACTATTTTTTTTATATATATTAACTGGTTTTGTGTTTAAAATGTAAATGACATTTAAACAATAAGACAGTCAAATGATAATTACTATGATACGAGTAAGTAACTGAAGCTAAATAATTATCTACTGTATTTTTCAACAAAGCACTACATATTATTCTAGTTATGACAAATTATAATTTAGTACGGAGAAAAAGCGAAAGGAAACACCTTAATGTGATCGTTCTTCATTTTAATGAGAGTTGTGAAGTTTGCGCTGAAATATGAGCAAAGTTTCATGCATCGTTCTTTAGTTAATTCATGTGGGATTGGAATATCGTTACATAAATTGCTAAAATGGAAATTGTATCGAGACTGAATTTTAATAGTTTTTCCTTTTGTCACGGTTAAATTTTTTGTGTCTGTCATATATATCTGATACAACTTAATGAGCTAATTGTCTAGGTGTTTGTCAATAACAGTTTTTTTAGATAATATGGTAGTTGCCAGTATAAAACAATAATTCAAAGACACCAATCTCTAAAAAACACAGTTTAAGCGTTGTTGGAGCATTCTCATGGTTTATTTCTTACTTTCTTTTCGAGATCAATTTCAACCGACTTTACTCTTAATTAAGTACCTTTTACTTCAAACTGAAGACTTTTTAGTCTACTCTGTTACTAAAAGCGAAGCCGACTCCATTCTATTAGTTAACACAAAATGTCATGCATAAAATTAACTCTGTTACAAATGCATACATTGATCTAAAATTGTAATTACTCATTAAGAGACTTAATTAGTGCTTAAACAAAAAAGTTTTAACGGACATTTTTCACGTTTTTAGTTTGAAAAGCGGTGCCATAGTGAATGGTATCCCGCAGTTGGATGTACCAATTATTTAGTGACGGACAATTGCCATAGACATATTGACAAGACACCGCTTGATCTATATAAATGTCAATTGACAACATATAGGACACAATGACACCGCCTTACAAATGTCATATGTTTGTAATCATGAGGTGACTTTGCAAGATAGAAAAAAAAACTTGCGGGTTTACCTATTAGATATGTTTTATTTGTTTTTCCCTCACTGACCTCTCAAACAGGCTGTATACATTGGTAGTATTTCAAGAATTTAAAGAAACTATAGTTGGGCCAATTTAATCACATTTGACAACTGTCAGTTCTAAGTAAAATTACCTTTTTTTCAATTATTACAATTAATATGCAATTGTAACTGAAACATGTTGAGCATTGTGCAGTTCTAACTTCGAAAAAATAAATAACATTTAATGCCCGCCTTTACTAGGTTCCGTTGTTGTATTTTGATGAAGTGTCAAAATGTGATCGATTATCTTGTCCCTACTGCCAAGCACGTATCCAGACTTTTGGTTCGGGGGGGGATATACATTGAAACAATCATGTGAACTGTGTAAATGTCGCTATAATCACTGTACTATAATTTACGTACTTCGCAGTGGTTATGATCCCTTTTATTATAAGTCAGATTTCGGGGGGAGATAAATCCCAACTATACCCCCCCTTGGATACGTGCCTGCCTACTGCGGTCTTAAAAATCTTAAAATGGACTTTATGGTAATGACCATAAAATCCATTTTTAGACTTTAAAACGTGATTCATATTATGTTCTGCTAAAGCTTCCATTTTAGACCCCCTGTACTAATAAACTGTGAACAACATTTGGATACTCGATTGCTTCGATGAGAAGAATGCTGAGCATGAGATCCTGAGTTAGATTAGGTATCGGGCAACGTGAAAAATTAATAAATAACAATAAGGAGTTTTGTTAACATATCTTAAAGTAGATTTACAAATCAGACTGGAACAGGCTTACAGAACCTGTGATGTAAATATCACGCAAAGATATGATTTACTCAAGTATTACGTGTAACAGAAAGGGTATAGGTAGTCATATAAAAAGGTGTGCTACAGCTCGGATGTCAAGAGGAATTTTTATAGGCTTGCCTAATGACGGATGACCTAATTGAGAAACCGCGGAATGTTGGTATCCGAATCTGTACGTCTGAACGTGTAACAGAAAGAGTATAGTCATAATTATGATAGGGTGTGCTACAGACCATCAAACTGAACCACTTTAAAGAAAAAACTATCAACGGCCCCATACTAAATTCCAATACTTACTCGACCAAATGTATGAAACAGCTTATTATTTTTTCGCGTTTCGATGGTGGTCCTAAAGAAAAAGTCGTTCAGTTTGATGGTCTGTAGCACACCCTTTCATATGACTATACTCTTTCTGTTACACGTTCAGACGTACAGATTCGGATACCAACATTCCACGGTTTCTCAATTAGGTCATCCGTCATTAGGCAAGCCTATAAAAAATCCTCATGACATCCGAGCCGTGCGAATTAAAAAATCAATAAACAATAATTAGTTAACTGCATGCAGTTCACGTGAAATATTATATATGTCACCGTAAAATTGTCAAACACGTTAGATTGTAATCTCTCTAGCGAAGTTGTAAACTCTCGAAATATTGTCAACTAAATTGAACGCTTGCTTGCAGGCAGAATACTATGACTTTTAGGACCTAAGATCTTTCCTTGTTGTATGACGTATTTCTTGCAAATAAATATTTTTGATTTGATTTGAACATACAGGAGTATCTCTGCCCCCATTATCGGTACTTGGGGCACCCCCACGTTAGGTTAGTTAGGTTCCTTTAAACCCTGCACTCGGAAATAAACCATAAACTCCACGTAGCGGGGCTCCGTCGACTACGATTTTTGGGGAACATAAAGTGTTTTAAGGTTTGGTATTATTAATCGGTATTTCTCGGTATTTCTCATTACGAAAAATAATACGTTTTATTGTAAGCAATATGATCGTTTGACAATATTTCGAGAGTTTACAATCTCTCTAGTTATTTTACAATCTAACGTGTTTGACAATTTTACGGTGACATATACATACATACCTACTTGTAATTTTTTATTAAAGTTTTAAGTAACGTTTTATGTTAATTTTGGCTTTTAACCCGTCGGCGTCGACGGGGGGTAGATTGGACCCCTGATGGAAGACCCGATTCTGTCAGACACCACCTCACAATAAGTTTTGAACGACATGACACCTGCCTCGCGTTTGTCTGCACTTTTGGCGCCCAATTATCAATATGGCGCACGAAATGTCGTAAGAACGTAGCGGTTAATTAAAAAAATATTAATAGATAAACGATTATCGATGGAGAATGCCCATATTTAGCATAGAGGTAATGGTAAACGGAACTATTTAATTATCTTTTTAAGTATTGTAATGGTAGACAGTAAAACTGTCATCAATTTGTGTAATTGACGTTACCTGCCCCGTAGGTACACTACCCACTTATGACGACAGGCCGTGTCTTCTGACGACAGGCCGTGTCTTATGACGACAGGCCGTGTCTTCTGACGACAGGCCGTGTCTTATGACGACAGGCCGTGTCTTATGACGACAGGCCGTGTCTTATGACAAAAGGCCGTGTCGACGGCGCGTTCGTGTTCCACGCGCGCCTCAAAGAGATGTCAGCATGAAGGGAGGGGTCCGCAAGGGCCGAAGTCTACCGGGGCCGCGGGACTGTTCGCAAGAGATACCGCGGCCCCGGAACGTAAAGGGCGAGGAAGGAACATGGACAAGAACACTCCCTCCCGCTCCGCACAGAGTGGGAGGGGACATTTCATGATTTCCCATCCGAAAAAATAGGTACACTACCCAGGTAGTGCTTCTTTTAAGCATGAGATCATCGATTTCCAGTTCAGGCAAAGCGTTACTAGGTTATGCCATAAGGAATTTCTCAATAGCAGCCCGAATTCTATTCCCGTTTAATGTCATTAAGCTCACCTTAATTATAATTAGGATTAAGACGGAAATCAGTGAAGTATGGGTGGGCTATAGTATAGACATATACTAAGTATATAGACGAACAGTATATGACTTGGTAAAGGTTGCGGGGATCGCTGGATCCGAGACGCAAGAGACCGGTCAATGTGGCGACGCTTGGGGGCGGCCTATGTCCAGCTGTGGACGTCTTTCGGCTAAAATGATGATGATAATGATGATAGTATAGAAACCTGTCTACCCTTTCAAGAAGTGTGATGATATTCGTTGTAGCGAAGCCAGAGTTCTCCTGGAGTCTAGACGCTTATTCACCACCACGGAAAATTCTCAGATTTCTGTCTACAAAGATTAATACCACGAAATACAGAATGGATACAAAGTAGCCCACTCCACTACTTGTCATTCAAACAGTGTGTTCAATTTAAATTGCACATTTACGACACATACAGTGTGATTGAACTTTTTAAACGCGATATTTGGCGGGTGTTAATCTTCGTACGTACGTCACTTCCGATTAGTACGTTCGCTCCGGAAGTTATAGAGACACTCCATGTTTCGAATATTGATCCATATTTTTTGGTAGTTATAGTATTCAGTTTGAGCCAGTGGTTTTCATTGTTTTAATATGGAAGTTGCTCCAACTAGGCCTTAAGATCGGAAGCTCTAAAACGCTTATCAAGTACTGCAGAGGCCATAACCTTTGTGGTCAATTAGGAATAATTAACTATTAATAAAACTCTGGCACGTTATAAAGAAAAAGGAAAACAAAAACAAAAGTTTCAAATTAGAACAACAAAAGTTTAGACAGTTATAACATGTGAGAGGTAATTAATATGATTTTCTTTAGAAACAATATCTCAATTAATTGTATGCGTACTATTATACTGATTTACATCGTCGGTCTTGTGGTCAGATAATACATTAGTAGGCAGTAAATTAAAATTCCAAATATTAAAAAAGGAGGTTGTTACGGTATTAGATGATAATCAAGCCAAAAAAGAAATTAGTAAACTTTGGAGGTCTATATTTATGTAACTAAACATAGAAGTCACGAAACTTCGTAATTACATATAGACATTCGTTTTGACCATGGTGACATGCGCATTTATCTTAAATAGGTAGGTACTAAGTATGACCTACATCACGTATACGAATGATCTCATTTCCACAGGAACATTATGTGCAGTTCCGAATTAAAATATTTGCTAATTTATAAGGAAATATAGGGGATTTCAGGTCAATTATTGTTACTATGTTATAAATTTCCTATTACATTTATTAACAAAGCTGATAACTATAATTGAGATATTTCTACAGGACGTCACTAGAATTTATGCATTGTTAATAAAATTTAATTTATATAATTGTGTGGAATTTACGTTGGTAGCGATTATATCCTTCCTTCTACACTCGTGTTCTTGTGGCGTTGAAGTCACGTGTCTGATATCAAAACTGGAGCACGTTAAAAACTGTGATGCAGTCATGACTAAACGTCATCATTATCACGTAAAAATTAAACTAAACTAATACTATAAAAAGGAAAGTTTTGACTTTTTGTTTGCCACGATTTAACTCAAAAACTGCTCAACCGATTTAAAAAATTCTTTCACCTTTAGAAAGCTATATCTTTACTGAGTAACATAGGATATAAATTATATTCATATCATACAAATTAGCTGACCTATCACAATTTTTGCGAATGATGTCGCGCACGAAGTGCTTGTTATAAATATTTTCGTGAGGTACTCTGTCGACTGCGACTACAATTAGTGTGACAGCAATTTGTCCTGTAGCCTTTAAAACTTTAAACGAAAGTGAATCTTTTTCAAAATCGGAATGTGGTTTTAATTATTACAAAAATGGGTATTCTCCTTTTATTGCGGCTACGGTTGTATTATCATGGTAGGTTATTTTTAGTTTATAGGAATTAGCTATTTATTATGTGGTATTCGTTGTAATTAATACTAAGGTATTAGAAGACCCACCTAGTAGCCTTCTTCAGTGCAATACAAAAATAAGTAAAGGTAAAGTAATGAATTATTCGTAATTATTATTTATTTAATTTTAGTTAAAATATTTAGTTACCTCTACTTGTACGTTTATGGCTATCACTACCAGTTTCAGAAAACCCATAATTATTAGTGGTCTTCTGGCATTTTTTATCAGCAATTATTCCCTTATCATGTTACCGCAAATCTTGATTAAAAATATTCCTTTTGCCCCCATTAAAAGCAAAAAGTGCCATTTAAGAAATGAATATTGTACTATTAGAAATTAATCTAACATATAAGGAAGCTGTTTTTTTTATAATATTTGGTATTATGATTATTTTGTTATTATCACTTATTTTTTATTTATTATAATCACGTTTCCTTTGCCATTACAGATGATAAATCGAATGCGACAAAGTAACTTAAAAATTTGCTTAAAAATATTACCTTACTTATTGCTTATTAGCCATATTACGCTAGATTGTACTACAAAAATACCTTACAAGCTTCTCGATAAATCCCACCAAGTGAAAGTCGGTTCTGTTACATCCTAGTACTGTAGCCCCGTAAAATTTTTCATTTATCATTATATTCGTACGTGAAGAATAAACTTTGTAGGTAAGTAAGTACCCCTTTTTACGAAAATTGCGCGGACGGACGAGTATGAAATTTCGTACCATTACAGCTAACCAATGCGGTAAATGCGCCTTAATTAATATTTAACTTAATTGTTACTTATAACTAATACCTATAACTAATAACTACTAATACTACTAATATAGTAATAGGATCCCGTTGGTGACCCATTAAGGTTAAAGCTTCCGAAAAGCCCGCGAAATTCAAATTTTGTTACGTTTTTTGCAATTTGCAGGCCAGTCCTAGTTTGAATGTTGATACTAGGTATGGTCTAGGAACGATTTTGACCTTGAAAAAGCAGTTTCTTGACCTTTATGAACTTGGAGGTTTTTTTTGATGATTAAACCTCTGTAACTACATACGTCTTACAGTCGCGAACAATACTTTAATCAACACGAAACCTAGTACTTGCCTGCAAATTGCAAAAATTGTAAGAAAATTTGAATTTCGCGGGCACTCCTGGTGCATCAGCTTTAACTTCTAGAATGTCTTAAGTTACACAGTTCGACTTAAGCTATTGTCTTACTATTATGTCTCTAATTAAGACATTCAAAAGGTTAAACTACATTTTCCGCCCTGTATTTGTCGTGCACCGTTAATAGTCTTTCTTTAGAATGTTTTTTGCCAGCCAGTGTTCGCGAGGATACTAAATTTCTGATTGAGCGACACTACTGCGGATGTAGACCACTGTATAATGGGTATAATAAAACAATAAGTCCAGTTGGATAATATGTGATTTCAAAGCACAAAGTTGTCAAAAGTGCAGACACCTTCACTTCCTTGTTGCCAATGTCCTCCGCATACAAAGTCATACCGGACGTATTGTGTGAACTTTCCAAATGGCAATTTTAAACTTACACTTCAGAAACCATTGAAACAGCAACTATCACCCTTATTTTTTTGAGGATAAGGTTTATTTATTGTGAAATGTTCGAAATGACGTGTTGATTTATGTTTTGTTTTGTAACTTTTTCATGTAAAGGATGCAAGGTATACATTGATGACATAATAGTTCTGGGACGTGACCTACATTGACAATGGTTCCATTTTGGTACATGTAATAGATCCCTACGAATCTTGCATACTTAGTCAAAAGTTAGTTTATACAATGGACATAGTCTGCAAAATATATTTTTTACGAGTCGGCGTGATTCAAGTTAAGAATATAGGTGATGCATTATTTATGGTAAGCATTCTTCTATGCATTGACGGAAGGCGAAAATTTGAGACTAGCAACACCTGCCTCATGCGTTTTGATGATCCTGCTTTAATGCTGAAAATTTTACATGTTCGCTACCGAAGTCGTATCTGTGTATGTTTGGGGAGTGTGTGTGGTGTCTAGTCGTAGGTTATATGCCTTAGATATCGCCATCAGCGTTAAGACAGTAATTTATCATCAACCGAGGTTGATGATAAATTACTGTCTTAACGCTGATGGCGATATCGCGATTGTTGGAAAAGGCTAGCCTTTTCCAACAATGTTGGGTTCCTGTCTAACTGGATGCAGCTGACTACTAGTATTTTCCATTGAGCGACGCCGTAATGGCGTATCTGACCTCCACCACCCAGTTAGAAATGGGTAATACGATACCCCTTGGTAAGACTGATAGTCATACTTTTGGGTCACTGACTACTTAACGACTGTCAAAGAGTCAAAGATGTACAATTGACAGACGGGACCAGGTATCGCTAAAGAGCCAAGTATCAATTTTGGTGTACAATTTCATCAATCTGTCTATCTACACTTTTCCTCATAGAAAAAGAGTTAAAGATATGAATAAAACAAAATAAAGACAGTTTCTCACTTTTAAAGTTCTCGTAAACTCAAAATATAAAAAGTACCTTTGGCGCCAGGAAATAAAACGATCATAATTTTAGGGAGCGCATTCCCTATGCACGGTGCACCGTCGCAATTAGGACATGGACGTGACGTGGCGATGATGCTCCTGCGCACGTGATGTGGGACCTTAAGAACATGATACTGATACAATACCAGTGATATTGTAGACTTAGTAAGTTGATATGAAAGAGTAACTGTAGGCCTTTTTGTCCGTTCTCCTCCTTAGGTTATTTTCTTTTGGGCTGAAGCGGAGTTCGTAGCTAAATTATAAACGCTCGGGTCAATCGTTAGGTTAAGCCGTGCTTGCCTAGGTTGGTCTGTCGTCATTAGACGGACGGACGGCTAGCTAGCCCATATGGGTGACCACCCTTACATACTGAGTTTCCTCCATGCCTCGGAAAGCACGTTAAGTAGTTGGTCCCGGCTGTCATTTATCTATCTTTGACAGTCGTTACAGGTAGACAGTGGCCAAAATAGTCTGAAAACCAGTCTTACCAAGTGGTATCGTATTTCCCAGTACTAACTGGGTTGTGGAGGTCAGATAGGCAGTCGCTCCATGTAAAATACTGGTATTCAGCTGCATCCAGTTAGACTGGAAGCCGACCCCATCATAGTTGGGCAAAGGCTAGGCAGATGATGAGGAATAGCTAAAGCGATTAGCTTCAGATTGTCTAGCTAACAAAGTGTAGCTTCCGGTCCATGGTGGAAATTTCAAAACTGAATGGACTATCATAACTTAATAAAAGGTTATGTCACCATCACCATCTTCCTGCTCTTATCCCATTCTATTTGGGACAAGTTATGTCAAGCTCGTTGATAAGTTCTTTTTATTTTTTTGAAAATGAAAATTAAATCTTTATATGTAGACATAGGTTGTACAAGGGTATACAAATATAATAATATAATAATATTACGAGTCCATCTACGTCTTGTGTTGAAGCGTACAAATATAAATCCATAAGTACATAATAATCAATTATCAGTTTATATACAAATTAAATGAACTAGCAGAAGAGATTTCAATGTCGGAATAATCCTTATAAATATATAATATTGATAAAAAAGTAAAATGATAAAATGATTATGATTAAATGATTGGCCGACCCGAATGGCGTAGTGGTAGTGACGCTGCCTTACGTTCTTAGGGTCCTGGGTTCGAATCCCAGTAGGAGCAAATGTTTGTGTGATGAGCATGGCGTTTGTTTCCGAGTCATGGATGTTTATATGTATAATAAGTATGTATTTTCAAACAAAAAAGTATAAATGTAGTATATCAACTATCTAGTATCCACGACACAAGCTATGCTTAGTGTGGCACTAGGTGGCGCTGTGTGTTAATGTCCAGCGATAGTTATTTATTTATTTTTATTACATGTCATATAATATGCGGGTATTAAAATTTAATTTTAATAATATGATTTAATATAAAATTGATAAAAAAGTTCAATAGAAAAGTTGCAATTTGGGGCTTTAAAAATCGATCTTTAGAATTGCTGACAGTTAACATCGTAATAGTGGTAATTACCCTTTTCTTATCCTTTGTACGGATAAAAAAATAAACCATGTTTCGTTTTTTAACCGACTTCTAAAAAAGGAGGAGGTTCTCAATTCGGATGTTTCTATTTTTTTTTTTTTTTTTATGTTTGTTCGGGCATAACTCCGTCGCTTGCCAACCGATTTGGAAAATTATTTTTTTGTTGGAAAGGGTATTCTTTCCAAATGGTCCCATAGCCACCAAGTTGGGATCTGATGATGGAATCTTGGCGAAATCGAGGGAACTCTTCAAATTTTATATGAAAACGTGTTGCGATTTTGGTATTTTCTACAACATTTGCGTTCGATAAGAACCATTCTACCATCAGATCTGATGATGAAGTCAAGAGTCACGGAACTCCATAATGAGACAATGTGTCCTAGTCGTGTTTGGACTTGTTGTAATTGTAACGGTATGCAATTTCCATGTTTATCAAGCACATATTAACCACTAAAAAGTAAAAAATAAAAACTTTTTTGCAAAAAATAAAACCGACTTCAAAAAAAAAACAAAATAGTGAAAAATAACTTAAGCTTCTGAAGTCGGTGACAAAAAAACTAAAGCTATCAAACAAAGGTCACCGACTTCAGAAGCTTAAGTTATTTTTCACTATTTTGTTTTTTTTTTGAAGTCGGTTTTATTTTTTGCAAAAAAGTTTTTATTATCCAAAAATGTTGATTACGATAGTCTACGACGATTCAAGACTTGAATAGGTTTATTTTTGGATTTCAATGTTAAGAACTTAGATAAATGTACGTGGATCCGTTTTTGCGATGTTAGCTGGCAACAACTACTTATAGCTAACTTACTAAGGCAGAGGACTGGATTTTATATATCCTTGATTATTGTAGAATGTTTAGTGCTACCTTGTTACCTAAACCTCATTTGTAGGTACGACCATCCGGGTAAATCCATAATTATTTATATAATATCTGTGGAGAATTCCCAACCGTAAACTTAAACTTTTATAACAACACAAATATGTACCTGTTCTGGAATATTCCGTCCAAAATACCAAACAAGGCTTGGTTCTTGAAATTTCCTTATTACCTTAATAAATAATTACAGCAGACTTTTATGGGTGAAGGTGATAAGTATTTCCTGTCCATTTCCGTCTGTAGGTACTAGGTACATATTTTGCTAATCCTAACTACATACAGGGTGTAAACCACCTCATCACAAAGCCGTTAACCAAGCATTCTGTACATCAAACTAAGTAACTTTACGCAAAAAATATTTCATAAATCATGTTTTGTGGTAGAACTCAATGTAACGCACTTAAATCATTGTGCTGATGGATAATAAACGTTAAAATCTTACAAAATAAACTTGTATTTAAAAAAACTTGTCAAAAAGTTGTAATTTTGACCCCCCATATCTCCGTAACTAGATTGTTCCCAGGTATGGTGTACAACAAAAAAATTATCGCAATGATGGGGAGGACAAGTGCCTTTCGGCTTCGTGAAGAGGTGTTTTACACCCTTTAGGTATTAGCATAAATGTGAAATGTGCGGAATATATCCCACCTGGACATGAGTTGCCATGGCTGGCCTGGGAGTCTTTAAATAGACTCTGGACACAGGTTGGCCTAAGCAAGAAAAGCCTGCCCAGGTGGAGCTTTAAAGACGACTCTGCCCTAGAGAATAAATATGGCATCCACAAACGATGGGACACTTGACATGCCCTGCCTGCTCTGTTGTTTGAGGATCTGCTGGACGTTTGGTATGTTCTTCAAAATTGCAATTATCGGATACTTAACCGATAATATCAATCACTGACGGGTAATATCTATCCTTCAAAACGGTGATCGAAAGTATCGTGAGGAAACCGACATGTCCTAGAACCAAAAAATTTAAGACATGTGACAGCTACCAACCCGCACTGGGCCCGCGTGGTGGAATACAGATTACAGCCCATTCCCTCTTATAGAGAGGAGGCCTGTGTCCCAGCAGTGGGAACATTAATACGCTGATGATGATGATGATGATCAATCTCTGTTGGATAATTACCGACCAGCACGTTTGCGACGCCGCAATAAAGTACCTAATGTAATAGTTAAGTAGGCAGATCTTAGTGTTATCTTCTTAGGTCACAAAAGTACAGTGACCACAACACAAATAAAACTAATTATAAATAATAAATGTAGCTGGACATTACCCACAGCGCCATCTAGTGCCACACTAAGCAAGGCTTGTGTCGTGGACACTAGATAGTTGATATACTACATATATACTTTTTGTTTATAAATACATACTTATTATACATATAAACATCCATGACTCGGAAACAAATGTCCATGCTTATCACACAAACATTAGCTCCTACCGGGATTCGAACCCGGGACCCTACGAACGTAAGGCAGCCCCACTACCGTTGCGCCGCCGTTCGGGTCGTCAAATTATTATGTTCAGGAACATGTGTGACGTGCCTGGAAGCGTTCGCCGCACGTTCGTTCATTTCCGCCAAGTTTCGGTGCCATTCCAGTGTCCATGATTTACTTTGTTGCGGGATCGCTTGGATATAAAGATTCTTATATGGTATGATCTCCTGAAACCGTGAAAAATAGTAGGTATGGCTGGGATTTCTAAAATTATTACTGGGAATAGTAAAAACATATTTTTTATCCCGTACGTGACAATATGAGTAACTATGATTTATTACATTTTTAGAAAAACATTTTTTTACAGTTCCCGTAAGTAGTAATATGAGTTTAGTTTTAAAGCGTGAAAGCAAAAAACAGTGTTCAATTAAATTAGTAAGTTTAGAAACGGTAACGGTAACTAATATTAAGAAATATCCATAAAACATTAGACAATGGATTGTTATCAACTTTTTTCTGCTATAATAATGTTTAATAAAAGAATAAAAATAAGAAACTTTTATTTGTAGAACAAGTTTTGCCGTGAAGTGTACGAATACATTGATTTGATCCAGTGATTCACGACCATGTAATTTGTTGTTTTGGCCAATAAATATTTTAATTTTTTATTACAAATAAACAAGTCACATTAAATTAAAAATTTCAAAACCCCCGGCCACATATGGGTCATAATTTCAAGATATTCTCGGTTTTTGGTGTTGGTCCTTTCATTTGACACCCATATTGAGGGAGTTGTGAAAAAAAAATGTAATGCACCATTTTGTGGTGGCGGCCATCTTGAATTCGAAATTTATTATAGCGTATAGTCAAGCCCTTTCATTTGATACCCATATTGAGGGAGTTGTTGTTTTACCTCGTAATAATCTTCTAAATAATATAACATCATTTTAAGAATGTTTCACACTCTCACTCTACAAAGTTATAAATTATTTTCTTAAAAACATAAAGTCATCGACACTCAACCTCCAAACTAAATTTTATCGCTCCATCTAAAAGCCCATTTGTCCTAAAAAGTCGTCAAACGGGACCCATCCTACAGCTGTTTGAAAAATCGTAATTCGGCGATGGTCCTGCATTTCTAATGTTTTTTTTTTTAACTTGATGTCAATGACCCGTTTTAGGAGGAAGTGTCGTCTGCACGGAAGCAGGAAAGTACTCATTGTGCATTTTTTTAATAGCTATTTCGATTCGCAGGATATTACGTTTTTCTTTTAGTACGTTGACACCGATTTAAAATTTTATGACTTAGCGCCAGTGACGTGGTGTTGTTCGTTGTTTTTTTTTGGTGCTTAGATACATACTAGGATAAAAAGTTAAGTAATTTGATCCCCAATACTGTTAGACTAGAACTCTTAACAGTTTTGGGAATAATAATAATAATTAATATCGCTGGACATTAACACACAGGGCCACCTAGTGCCACACTAAGCAAAGCTGGTGTCGTGTACACTAGATAGTTGATATACTACATATTTACTTTTTTGTTAGTAAATACATACTTATTATACATATAAACAAATAACTTAATATCTAACTTGTCGGTTATTGCAGTGGTGAATGCTTTGACGACGTAAGTAGAAAGGTAGTTTTGTGGCAAATTGTTTCTTATCAGTTAAAAATTTTGTATGCCTTTCGCGTATTTTGATCTAAGTGTTTTATTAAAATAGAACTACATATTTGCCCATACTTACCACATGTAGATATTAAATACCTAGGTATATAATTTTATACATTAGATCCGTAGCACTATCCTTCGAAAAATTCAAATTAATAATAGGCATAACGACAGTATCAAAAAATCTCAAAATTATATGTAAGCGTGACGTATTGAGAATTTTAAAAGCGTCGTATCTTCGACAATTTTGATTGACTTACGTAAAAAATTAATAAAAAGGTCAAATATTTTTTGATAATCTAACTGACGGACTAATTACAAATACATTTTTTCGTCGTCTACCCTATTGTAGTTATAATTTACAGACAAAAAAGACATATTTGTATAAATACAGTCTAGAAATCAATCCTTGGATGGCAAAAATCAAAACCCAAACTCACAATTACAAACTAAAATCCAATCATCTCACCGATACCATTAACCACTATGACAATACACAACTCAATTTCCCAATGATTATCATAAATCTAGTTATTTTTTTCCTAGCAAAGAATGAAGCAAATCACGAAGCATAAATAATATCCCTGTTACTGAACTAAGATAAATGCAGCCAGCGTTGGGGCAGGTTCACAACGGTTCAGTGGGGTCGGGAACGAACTCACGACCAACGCGGAAGGCAACACCTGACTACATGACTCTTTATTTCTTCCAGCTGTAGTATAATTATTAGAAGAGAAAATTATGAAAGTTTATGAAGTTCGTTTACCAATTAAAAAAACACATAATTTATCAATTTTGTTATTTATCCTTTTTAATTATATTTAATTACATATTAATTGCATTTTTAAATATTTCTTCATAAAAGTTAATTTAAAAAAAAAAACATTTAAAATATAATAAACAGTAGTCCACTAGCGCTGGGAACAGGTCCAAGCTGCCGGTGGTCAGGGCTCCTTGAGAGAGGAACCTCCTAACAATACGTGCCGTGTCAAGAAGTACTGCTTTCTGAATCAAGCCCTTGATCCAGCTGCCAAGCGAGGGCCTTCTCAGATGTTGGTCGAGGCTCTTGGCTATTAAGCCATTTGCCGACTATCGGCACAATGACTGCTGTACTCTAATTTATTATTGTAAATTATTATACCTATCGTACTTTCTATGCTTATCTTGCCCAACACAAACATTGGTGAGGAAGAACACCGTGAGGAAACCTGGACTCAATTCCTAAAAGTCTGAAATCGCCAACCCGTCATGAGCAAGCGTGGTAATCAATGCTCGTGTTTTCTATGTATGAGAAAGGGCCTTTGCCCAGCAGTGGGATAGTAACAGGCTGGTATTATTATTATTTTTATTTTATAAATATCGCCCCCAAGAAGAGGGGGGGGGACCTCAGAACGACACCTGCTGCCAACTCTAATGTGGCAACGTATTTGGGATCCAAGTTATTTGATACAAGTTACCATCGATATGAAAGTACACGATACATTTTCTAATTAAATAAAACTACTGAACTGGTCAAATTACAGGATCATTTTAATGTCCTTTTGTAAAGCATATTTCTCTGAAACATTGACCAGGTAAGATCAAGAACAATGCTTGCTTTTACGTACAAAAGTTTAAGTTTTTTCACGATGTACATTGTTGTAAACGTCTTACAAGTAACATTACATGGACACCGAACGTTTATTTACTAAAAGAAGCAAATACCATAGTACCAGAATATTTAGTACTCAATTTCGCCTCCGATATCAATAAACTGAAATAAATAAAATAATAGTAGGTACTCCAGTAGGTATTACAAGACAGTAATTCAACCTCAAACTTAATCTATGTTAATATACGAAATTCAGTAACTAAAGCTGAATACAATCAAAGGCCACCATTTAGCAATCTGGATCACGACTGTTATCATATGTCGTGCTGAATAAATCATCTGTATTAACCAGATTGTGAATGAGGGCCTGTGTGGGATGCGCGGGCGCCGATGACGTCACCCACCCGCCAACCAATACCGACCTTACTTCCTTATAAGTAGATCTCATTTTCCAAATTGCCTTTCAAAGTCCTAATAATGAAATATCGATTCTACTCGATTTCAATCTTTAAGTATGTCGATTAAGATTTAGAATCGAATGATGGAGCGATTTAAGTGATTTCGTTTCAATGTCTAAACATGGTATTAATGAACGATTTAAAACAACTCTGATTGACGCGTGGCGATTATCAATTGTTTTTTATCGAGTAAATTGATATCGCAGGTGTATGTTGTATGTTAATAAATCATAAAGCCGATTTATACAGTTAACAACTTCATTCTCTATGGTCGCACCATAGAGTAAAGATGTGAATGTAGGATTCCCTTTAGCGGATATTTATGGTTACTATTTTGGAATTGTCAACTAATTAGAGTAATTAGAAGTAGTTGGTCTATCGATGCAATATTCATAACCATAATATTGTTCACGGACCATAATCATCTCTCACTTACTGAACCTGGCACACACTGAGCGGCGAATACCGTATATTTACTTTTCTTTTTTTTCTTCTCTCTCGGCTTATCTGTGTATTTATGTATTGTTACCATTATTACTTTCTCACACAATGTAATACCTATTGCTTACATTTTCTTCTAACTAAAGTACGAACTCATTTCATTAATTTACTCGATAACTATTTATTGTATAACCATTTATTTATTATTTATATATTATGTTTGAAACTGTTTTCTTTCTGTCACTAACCCCTCAAGGTTCATTGGAAGACCAGCGTCAGACAGCATCACCTGTCTGGCATGAATGCTGAAATGGACCTTTTTGGCGCAGCCGTGAGGCACACAGCACAAACTATGTATTTTGTCCCCTTTGTAACTTTTTTTAAAATATTATTGTGTGTGTGCTTAATGTACTGACGTCAAATAAACATTTTTTCTTTCTTTCATATTTATCAGAACTGTATCAATACATCCTCTCAGATTGATATCATGGAGTTATTTAGACGTACGCATACCACATCAAAATATTACTGGTATACTTACCTTATATTGAGTGACGGTAAAGGTTTCACATACTGAAAACGCTAAGCTATTTAAAATGTAATCTAATTGAAAATTAAAATGTTAATATTTTATTAATGGCGAGCAATGTATGAATTGTTTTTTTTTTCATTAAACATACATAATTATTATTATTGGGATAAAAAGTATCATGTCCTGACTCAGGCTCCATCAGCAAAGTTTTATCGAAATTAGCATAATATTAATTACAGATTCTATCCTTTTAACTAGATTATTTTTAAATACTTTAGAATACTTTAGTAAATAATCATCTATTTCAAAGTTAAGTTCCCACTACGTTTTTACGTTAATTTTGCATTGCAAGAGTTACTGATATTAAGTTCATTCACAACTTAGGGTAAATGCGAGTGTAATTAGTAATTTACAACTTAGCTAAATACTCTTGTTCATAAACTACCTAATTATTCATCAATAGAGCAACGGGTGGGGATCGAACACACGACCTCTTTCTCGCCAGCCCGCACCTTAATCGTAGACCATTGTTGCTTACACTATAACCCTATTTCTTACGACACTCGCACTTAGAAATACAGCTGCACATTTCTAAACAAAGAACTACACACTTAATGCCTGATTTCACTATCAATAAACGACACCTAAATGAATGACTAAGGTCCTTGTTCACCAAGATGATGACAGTCTGATTATTTAAAACAGCTGTTTAAAACGCATTTTTGTATGGGAACATGTCACAGTGACAGCTGTTTTTAGATAATCAGACAGTTATCTTTTCGGTGAACATAGACCTAAGTATAATATTTGCTACTGGGTTTGATTCCTATGTGTTTGTCCCCCATTACACAGGGCTTAATCATAACTGACAAAATATACTGACAAATACTACCAACATAACTGCCTAATCTTCAATTTTCTGTTAGAATTTCAACTCTCAGCCCCTATAAACACGGTTTGATAGAAACATGGGAAACATTGAAAATTACACCGTGTATAATGTGTTTATATAGGCGTTAATTTAGGACTCACATAATGTATGTGAAAATAAGCACAAATTTTATCACACAAAACGTAAACAAAGAGACATCTCAACAATACCTACCTAAATCCATTCAATCACACAAAATCACAGTCCGTGTGGGCGATTGACTCACGTCCCCAAAAAGGACATTTTCGTCTCCTAGCACCAAAAATAGTAAACAACAATTAAATCTGAGGTTTTCCGTCCAAATCTACACGATGTCACCATTTATGGCAGCTACTGTGTTCCAAAGGACCACTTACGAATTACAATGGTTTAAATAAACGATGTTTAGATTAATTGTTAGCCGTTTTTGGGAGTACTTTCTCTTTGATACGGGAGTTAGAAGCTCGTGTTACACTGTTAATATATTGTGTTTTTGTATCGTACTAACTACTGTTTAGATTTGTATCTGTTCTTTGTAATTTTAAAGTGAGGAGTTTGATGAATCAACGGTTGTTTTTACTCGACTACGCTAAAGCAGGGATATGATTTTAACTGGTCATTTATGTTCGTTAGACAAAAAGTCTTACCAAGGAGTATCGTATTACCCAGTACTAACTGGGTTGTGGAGGTCAGATAGGCAGTCGCTCCATGTAAATACTGATATTCAGCTGGATCCGCTGAGACTGGAAGCCAACCTCCACATGGAAAAGGTTCCCTCGTCACTAATAAACTTCTCGTCGTAATTTAGTGAGTCATATTACACAGATACATACTAAGAAACTTTTGGGTTTAAAGCTTTGATTTAATTTAGAATCATGGCACTACATAGTTTAGTAAAATTGGTCCTTTGGTTCACACCCAATTAACCCAAGTATAATTTACATTGACTACCTTAACTAATGTCCGGAGTCCGGATTGTGGTTGATGGCAATACGCCCTCCCTAACGACATCAACATAACTGGCAAAATTAGGTAGTACTATAGATCACCTCTGCCTTTCACCCTTCGGAGATAAAGCGTGATGTTATCTATCTAATGTTATCCTAAAACCATCAATCAACAAATCAATTTATTCCAGTCGAAAGCCACATGCAAACTAAAACTATTCGATGACTCCCAATCGAAATTCAATCGTGAATATTCTCGAATATAGGTACCAGAACAAACAAATAGATCTAAAGCTTTCCAATCATGTAGCTCTAGGGGCGACGGGAATTATTATGACAACTGTGCCCTAACAGAGAGATCGACCACCCACGATCTATTATCCTGGCTGGCTGGTTGGCTGGCTAGGAAGTCCGGTTGGTATGGAATAATTAGTAGGCTTGCTGTTTTGTTAGCGATTTACGATGTGCAGTTGTGAACTCCTTCGATGTAATGATATCCTGGTACTTTGCTGGGGTTGTCGTTTAAAGAAGAAATAATAATTTGAAACATACGTTCGGAATGGTGTACTGTATTTGTGATAATCGTTTGTACGTCATTTCCCTGTGTAATCCTACTATCCTACTTCCTACTAATATTATAAATGCGAAAGTTTGTGAGGATGTATGTTTGTTACTCTTTCACGCAAAAACTACTGAACAGATTTGGATGAAATTTTGCACACAGATGTTTTACAACCTGGATTAGCACATAGGATACTTTTTATCCCGGTAGTAAGATCCCATGGGACAATTTTGAAACTTCACGCGGGCGAAGCCGCTGGCAGAAGCTAGTACAGCCATAATTATGAGTTTTTACTCACAAAGTGTTTGGAAATAGTACATTTTGATACAAGTGGAGAAAGTTTGTTATTGTAGTTCAAGGCGGTATTAACACACGAGTCGTAAGGCGAGGGTGTTTTTGAGCCGAATTATTCTTTTTATTTATTTTTAATTTAAAGTTACGTTACTCTCACGTGCTTTATTATCTTTAGTCTCTTTACCAAAAACGCATAACCTTTATGACACGACATTAGCCTAACTGCCCAACACCCCAAAGAGAATACAAGCGTTATATTCGACCCGACGCGACGTCGCGACGATGTGCATGAAAACAAGATTCCTAGACTCCCGGGAAATCTTGCCGATGCGACGCGAAATAGACACATCTTTACATAATATAGTGTTTCAAATTCTTTCGAGGCATGGATATTGAAATATGGTGATCGAGACATATATGAAATATGCAGAGGAGTAATATAATATTACGCTTGCATTTCAAAACTGGATGAAAAATTCAGAATGAATCGACAGAATCCGTACTTGTCAAGTTAACGTTATAACTTGACTTATATTGTCACTTACGGGATATCTTCCGTGATTATTTATTAGGTTGAGCTCCCGATATTTCGACGCTGTTGCAAGCGCCATGATCGTGGGTTGACTGGAGTATGCGGGTGGATGGAAATTAAATTGTTACAATCCCGGAAGATATCCCGTAAGTGACAATATAAGTTTAGTTTTAAACCGTGAAAGCCTAAAACAGTGTAATAACTTGAGTTTAAGTATTAAGTTATGCAAACATTGTTGTGCAATGGACAAGACAACTAAGAAAAAACCGTCAAAGAAGCAAACCTAACCATTGTAACTTTGACGGTTCTAACTTCAAACAATTACTTAACAAAATAGCTAACTACTTTAAGAGGCCTGCGGAGCATGCGAATTTCATACAAACGTAATACCAAAATAATTTGTTAATCAAACATATTCTTAAGGTAGTGTGTATTTATTTTGATTGGATTACAGAATGTGTAGGTTCCCAAACATATATTTTAATTGGACACTGATTTAAACAAGAGTTATGAGAAAAATAAATTTTCTATGGAAATTTTACATTCCTCATACTTATCTCGTCTTTATATCATTGTCCTTTCAAAATATTTATTTGGGAACATAGATATATATTCTATAATACAATCGAAATATATACACACTACCTTAAGAATATGTTTGATTTTCATATTATTTTGGTATTACGTTTGTATGAAAAACGCATACTCCGCCGGCCCCTTACATTTTGTCCTGTCTTGCATATAGATAGGTACGGACATCCCAGTAAAATCTTGTTTGTGAGTAATATCGTATAACCCAGTAACTAGGTTTTGAAGCTATGTAAAGTTGGCATTTAGCAACATCAGGTTAGGGGTGTCGCACCCTAGAAAGTAGACTGTCTTAAGACAGTCTTGGTCTATAGTGTGCGACAGCCCTTAGACTGGAAGCCGACCCCAAAGTAATTGGAAAAGAATAAATATGAACTACATGTAAGTTTCATTTCTAAGAGACATACGTAATACATATGTTTATTAATACAAATGCCTTCATAGGAAATTAATTCTGTTATGCAAGTTATGGAATAATCAATCCTTATTAATAACAACAGTATTACGGTATTTATTAGGTATTGGCCTTAATTGGAAAAAGGTTACATGTTTCCGTTATACGAGTAATACTGACGCCTAAAAGTCTCTAGTACCAATTCCGTATGTTATTAACCTTAACTTGTGGAAAATATAAGGTAATTTAATTATTTCTTCTTTCTTATTATTTTAGAATGTCCCCACCCCCTTGGTGATCGAATCGTAAGCGCGACTGCTGAGCATGAGATCCCGGGTTCGATTCCCAGGTCTGGTAAAGGTGTTATTGGGTTTTTCCATCAGATGTTTCTCTGTAGCAGCCACGGAGTCTGCATTTGTACCCGGCGATACAACATAACTGGGGCAAGTCTGCTATTTTTATAAATTCGTCACTCAAACACGATTCCATTCCCATTCCATTGTCATTTTACTTAAAGTTCGTAATTCTGCTAAATTCACAATGGTCGGTCAATGGTCTCGTAATGATTGTCGTATTGCCATTATTTTAAAACCCTTAGTACAAATGGTTTTCGAAATCTACTACTAAATGCGAACATTTATTTGTGCTAGATTTCATTTATAATATATTTTTACACATTTGTCAATATTTACGACATTACCATTCTATGAAATTTCTTTCAATGGAGTGTGAGTGGTAGACCATTGGAAAGTCATAATGATGAAATGATATTAGTAGATTACCAAACTTGTCAAAACTTGACCATTATGAAATCAATGACACTATTGTAATAACAGGCTTAGATATTTGGCCCTGGCGAAATTTAAGTGTACTTTAAGTAACACCTCTGCCTAACCCTTCGGGGTTACAGGCGTGATTTTGTGTACGCCTTATTAATAGTTAATTAGTTAGTTAACGATTTCAGTACCTAGGTGTATTCCAATAGGTGTCAAATGAAGATGAACAATTATTAATCAAGGTTTGATTAACTTACACAAGTTTTTGTTACGAAGACTTTCATTATTTTATAGGAAATTGTCGAAATACCTAGACCGTTCGTTGCTGAGACTCACGCAGGGATGTCAAAGTTCTCCATGTCTGTATACAACTGATAATCAGTAAAAACTACTTTAGACTGGTGAACACCATTCACCAGACCTTTTGACTAGTCAAAACTATTTTTAAAATAATCATGTTTTCCTTAGAAACTTATAAGGTTTTTTTTGTGACCCTTTTGAAAACATTGTGTAATTCTAGGACTACGTAATTACAACTGAGGCGTTCAAACGCGCTGCGGGACTGTTCGAAAGAGATACCGCGGGCCCGGAACATAAAGGGCGAAGAAGGAACATCGATGGGTTTAAGTCAGTAAAAGTCTGACACTTCCTCTCGCTTAGCCTAAAGTGGGATAAGTTATTTGATGATTTCACATCCGAAAAAAAAGGCGTTCTAACGCATTTTCACGTTTTAAGTTAAAACGCATTTTAACTCAATTTGTTAAGAGTTTTGCCTGCAACATATACATATCTATAGGACATGCTAATACAAGTAATATCAGTCCGTAAACATGACAGTGACAGCAGGGACCACATCGATCATATTCGTGGAGCAGTCTCGCAGTTTCTACATAATTTTGTTTAGACAAGCTGACATCAATGTATGGTGATAGACAGCTGTGCATCGGTCATTTGTATAATAAAGCGGTTTTATTATGTTTTAGCTTGGTTGGTGTATGAAAATGTGGAGTATTAAGGTGGACGCACACCTATCCGCGCCGAAGGAATCGACCGCGCCGAAAGAATCGAATTTTAGAATTACTTGTATGAAATCCTATGTAACCTCGCACATCTATCGTCGTCGAATCGTCCGAATCGATAACGTTACTCGTCTGAGAAAAAATCTTTAGGCGCGGTCGATTCCTTCAGCGCGGATAAGTGTGCGTCCACCTTTAGGGAGATATTGAAAGTTAAGAGTGAGAGATATGAGTCTTTCTTTCCTTTTCTTGTGGCTAGAGCATTATAGCCGGTGGTGTCAGAGTATTTACGCCACCATGGACATGGCTTAACATGCCGTCAAAAAATATCTCTCAGGCAAGCTGGTTTGGTTTCCTCATGATGTTTTTTCACATGAATCTGAGAAATCAAAGGTCTTGGAACTCGAGATCTGTGACTTGACAAACCGATGGTTACACAGCCAGGTTATTACTGCTTACCCTTCTGTCGAAGGATCTTCTGGTCGAAGGATCTTCTGGTCGAAGGATCTTCTGGTCGAAGGCTCTTCTGGCCGGAGGATCTTCTGGTCGAAGGCTCTTCTGGTAGAAGAGGAACTTTACACTCTGATACTCGTATGTCAACGTCGTCCAGAAGGGTGTTGTATCTAGTAAGCTACCGACGGCTGTTATTGGGGTGTTTTCGTACAATTATATCCTAGCCCCGCGGCTGAGTGAGTATGTTGTCTGTTTTTTTTGTTTGTTGGTTTTGATGGCACTAATTAACTAATTATGAATACAAGCGCTGCGATATCTATTTTGTAATGACGCATTTTAATGTTTCATTTGTTTTAATTTTCATAGTTTATTGTAACTTGTCCTGTGCGTGTCCAATAAAAACTTTTTGTTTGTTTTTCTGTCTGATTATAGCGCCTAAGTAGCAAAACACATATCACTTATTGAATGTTTCTTTGTTTTCTGAATAGTTTGATAATTTAATATTTAATAAAGGAGACGACCTTATTAACTGCTTACCAACAACAAAGTTATAGACTAAAGACACTTTGTTTTTTCTTATTCTTTGATCAATATTGTTAGCAATTTAGAATTTAGTTGTGTGGTTTAGTTTGTAACTATTATGAAATGTTTAAGCCGCTAGTCCACATTTTCATTATTGGCTATTGTATTTTTATGACTCGACATAACTGATGATTTAATTAGCGCCAATCGTCTCTGTTATTGTTAAAATAAACATTATGCAAAGAAATTAACACAAACAATATCATCAGGCCATCACGCGCAAAAAAATAATACATTACGAAGCAAAAAACGTTTGTCGAAGCACGTCGGAGGAGCGTGATCGATCAAAATGTTGGGCATTGACAAATGCGCTAACACGTCGGCACCCCACCACGGCATCCATAGCACCTTCGCCCCACTAGCCTTCGAGTTTCCCACTTTCCCAGACCGACGTGAAGTTGGCAACGCAGCGGTGGGCGGGGCGGAGGCGGGGCGGGGTGTGACGCTCCGCGCGCGGCAATCGGCCGAGACCACGGCTCCATGTCACACCGCCGCGCGCGACCCAGCGCTCGCCGTGCCACCAAAACACGACCGAAACTTTACCAACACCGAGATTACTTACATGACACTTGATACTTGAATAATCACCTCTGTACACAAACAGGTGAGCCGCACGCATCTATAATAAAGCTACTGACCTTTGAACACACTATTTGTCCCAACTCATGATTAATTCATGACCGTTTTTGCAGTAAAGTGCGTATAAAACTATTACAGAAAATAAAACGAAGTACCAGCGACCCTATGGCGTGGGACTGAGGGAGACGGATTTTTTTTTGAGAAACTTCAGTGGTGTACATAAGGTCGATATTATAATTGGTACGCAATTTGAGCTCGACGGAGATCGGCATGCGTTCGGAAATAAAAAGCGGCTACGTGCGACGAAAGAATCGATAGATTACAGTTTTTGCTGGTCACCTCACTAGTCCTGGCGACATTGTTCGAGGGAACGTCAATTAGGGATAATGATTAACTGTGTTTTTGAGCTTGGACGCTGCGATTGTTTGAAATTCATGCCACTTTGATAAATGATACGACTTGCAGTTTTTCTTGAGAAATTAATTTCTCGTTTTCCATAACTAAGGTTCCATTTTATGGTCAGATTGTAAGAAAACTTGGTATAAATTATTATCTTCGATACTATGATTATACAGGATTCCTGGAGTTTTTCTTTTTCAGTGAATTATCGCTTTAGTTTTTATTTTTTGTTTGTACATTGATCTTGAATCTAAAGTATGTTTACGAAGAGGTTACAATAATATATAACTTTATCTATTCTATTCATTCTAGCAAGAAAAATAGTGAAAATAGAATTCTATTTCATTTTAACACCCCTAACTTATGCCGGCAAAAAAATTTATCCTCAAAATTCTAAAGATCAAAATCACTTCAAAAGATTTTAATGACTTCCATCTGAACTAACTTCCCAGGTTTCACAGCGACAAACTATGGACCTCAAACAACACAGTTTACTCCCGACTTCCAGATGAGCAGGGAAGTAGACAATTATAAAGTTAATGCATAAACTAACAAGTTTAAACTAAGTGTAACTAAGTTACTCAGTTGCCTTTCACCGAGTTACATGTAAAAGGTTACTTTGATACGTAAATGTAATAAATGTACTATGTTTGTGTTTTTATGGCTGACTTTATTGCTATCATAAAGTTTGGGTGAGCTTAGAGGTGAGTTTTTGATGAAAGTAAAGAAATATGATGATGAAAGAAATATGTTCGTTGTTTTTGGGAGTTGCTGAATGTTGTTTGTTTTGTGAATATGAAAGAATATAAATACTTAATGTTTTTTTTATACGAAATTATTCGAAAAGTAAACGTGAGAAAAATAATAAATCATCATCATCATCATCATCATCTGCCTGGCCTTTTCCCAACTATCTTGAGGTAGGCAAAAAATTATAAATAAGACACATTAAAACAAATTGGTTCCTGCGGTAAAAAAAATGAAAAAGCTAGTCAGATTATGGAGAGGCCAAAAGGATAAATATGTATAATATTTTATATATATTAAATAAAATTATTCTCAAATTTTCAGAAATTACACCTACCACTGCTTGTCTCTGCATCACCTAAAGGTTGACTGGTAGAAAATGCCTATGGCATTAAGTCCGTCTCTGTACTTTTGTGCTTGAAATATTAATAAATAAATAAATAAAAATAAGAGGCAATAAGATCAGCAATAGTTGAATAATAACTGTGTATGAGTAGAGTGCCAAACATTGGAATAAATAAAAAATAAATATTACTGGACATTAACACACAGCGCCATCTAGTGCCACAGTACTAGGCTTGTGTCGTGGACACCAGAAATGAATAATACTATAAAACAAGAAAAACCAGTTTTCTTTAAAAAGTAACCAAAGGTAAAGTGCAGATAAAAGACAAATAGCAATATATTAAAATTCTAAAAGTAATAAAAGTAACTCCGTGTGTATCCTTCGTACAACTAAACGCAAGAATAGTTAAAATAGTTGCTTTGGATGCAACTGGGACAGCGGTAATAACCGAGTACGACTTGTGAAATATTAATTACCTCCAAAAGCTTTTCTGAACAAGCAAAAATATACCAATCTTGAAGGTCTGCAGCGTCGCTTCAATATTCCACATAAAACACCGAGGTACTTACCAACAAAACTCCGAGTTTCAAAAGCTCGTCAAAAAGTACTCAAGTTATTAACTATTTGCAAATAGACTTACCAAACATTTAATGAAACTCATGCTCAACTCATAATTTCAACTTTAAAAACAAAGATATAGAAACTTCAAACGAGAGTTCAAGTTATCCTAATCAAAGTTCACCAATTAAACTGAACTTTTGCTTATTTAACTCTGAAGTTCTTACTTTCATCAGATGTTTAGTAGGTAATTACTTCCTCGAACAAATAAAGAGAGTAAAACTGCTAATAATATATTTTACTAAAAGCAGCAATAAAGTGCCGAATTGAGAAGTTTCCGTAAGTGAATAAGTGGCTGTTAGAGCAAGTTAATGTAAGTAGTTAAAAGTTAAAACTATTTGTAAATACTTGGATGGAGTTTTGAGGAGAAAAGTGTTTATTTGGGGAGTTACTCTGATGAACTGCGCTCACCGCTGCCTGAAACGAGCTTGGCGTAATAATCTAAGCTCAACCATTAAGGGGAGCATGCGTTTTTCATACAAACGTAATTCCAAAATCATATGAAAATCGAACATATTTCTTAGGTAGTGTGTATATGTCACCGTAAAATTGTCAAATACGTTATATTGTAATATCTTTAGCGATATTGTAAACTTCGAGAGTTTAGGTTAGTTATTGTCAAACGAACATACTGCTGACAATAAAACGCAATATTTTTCGTGAAATGCATGCGATGGTAGTCTACTCACGCGGTGTGGAGGCAAGGAGGGGTCCCCCTTGCCTAATGGTACCACTCTCATGAAAAGGTACTGTACCATTCCTGAGAAATATCGATTAATATAACCTAATCTTAAAACATTTTATATATCCCTAAAAAGCGTAGTCGACGGACGACGACGGACGGCCCCCATTTCCGAGTGCAGGGTTTAAAGGAACCTAACTAACCCAACGGGGGGTGCCCCAAGTCCCGATTATGGGGGCAGAGATACTTCCGTATGTTCAGTTGACAATAAATCGAGAGTTTACAATATCGCTAGAGAGAAACACGTTATATTGTAATATAACGTTTTTGACAATTTTACGGTGACATATATATTTCGATTGGATTACAGAATATCTATGTTCCCAAATAAATATTTTGAAAGGACACTGATTTAAACAAGAGTTATGAGAAAAATATTATTTCGAAAGAAATTTTAAATAACGAAAAAAATTTTTTTTTAGGGTTATAAATCACGTTTTGGGGTTAAACTCAATGTTATGCACTTAAAACATTGTGCTGATGGACGGATTGAATAGTACGGGGTTCGTGGAGGTATTTAAAGTAAAAATCTTGCAATCAAAACTTGTATCTATTAAAAAAAAAACTTGTCAAAAAGTTGTAACTTTGACCCCCCATATCTCCGTAACTAGAAGGTTCCCAGGTATGGTGTAGAACAAAAAAATCATCGCAATGACGGGGAGAACAAGTGCCTTTCGGCTTAGTTAAGAGGTGTTTTACACCCTATATATAGATAACCTATGTAAGGTTATCTACTGAAAAGCACATGGGTTCGAAGTATTTTTTCAGTTACTTTTCTATGAAAAATAAAGTAACAAACAAACTAGACAAACTTACCTAATAACTCGAGTCCCCAATAAAACTTTTGGATTTCCCATCAAAACAAATAGATCCCTATACTAAAACACAAAGTTATCTTTCCTTCATTTCTTTTTCTTTTTAACGACACTAATAAAATTCTGAACGAAAGAAAAAGTTTTCAGGGAAGAAATAAGTGGCTAAATTGAAAGAGCCGTTGTTTTTGTGCTCAACTATATCTAATTAACTGAAGTTTTTCAATTACAGTTGTCGTATTTTCAACCTACTTCCAAAAAGAGGAGGTTCTCAATTCATCTGTATTTTTTTTTGTGTTTGTTTCCTCAGAACGTTCGACTAGGTGAACCGATTTTGATGGTTCTTTTGGGGAATAAAATTGTGGCAAATAATTCTAAATGAATATATAAACCAAGTTACATAAAAAAAGACACAAAGGGACACAAATTCAAGGTATTCCTGGTTTTTGGAGTTGGCCCTTTCATTTGATAACCATATTGAGGGTGTTGCGGAAAAAAATGTACATAATTCAAAATTGTTTAATGGCGGCAATTTTGGATTTGAAATTGATTATAGCGTATATGTATTCTACTAGTCAAGCCCTTTCATTTGATAAGTACCCATATTGAGGGAGTTGTTTAATAAATATGTACTTAAGTAATCCATCAATTTGTGGCAGCGGCCATTTTGGACAGATTTTCATCAAACATAGCTAAGAACACTCCCGACTAATTCACCTTTCAAACAAAAAAAAACACAAAATCAAAATCGGTTTATCCGTTCGGGAGCTACGATGCCACAGACAAATACACAGACAGACACGTTGAACTTATAACACCCCGTCGTTTTTGCGTCGGGGCTGAGATGACGAGTAATAGAGAAGTACGGAAAAAAATGATGATGATTGACATAGGTACGGGTACGGAAAGTACTATCTCTTGCAGGGTACCTCGTCAGGGTTAATACTCGTAATGTCAATGCCTTTTAATATACAATCGTTTAGGACCCTGATCTATTTATCCATTAAAATTTCTTTTTACAATTTCACGATAGGATGCTACTAACAATAAATAATATTGTTTTTCCTCATAATTATAATTCACTTGTATGGAAAAACAATGACAATATCTTATTCCGTATTGACACAATCGTGTCACTAAGGCCCGTATTACAGAACATCGCTCAAAACTCAAGCGTTGCTTAAAACTAGTTTCAACCAATCAAATGGCTTAAATCTAGTTTTAAGTAATGCTTGAGTATTGAGCGATGTTCTGTAATACGGGCCTAAGGGTCCTGAGATTAGTATTCCTTATCAAACTGAGGCTTAAGTTTTTTTTGTATTATTTAAAACTGCGAATCTATTTCTCCACAACAAACCCTCCTTCACCAACAATGCGAACCATTAAAAAAAACACAGATATAGTTAAACCAAGCCACAGAATAATTGGAATTCGCAACGCGGAACGTCTCTATCTAACGAATTTCTAATTTATTGTGTGCGATAGTACACACCCCGGCAGTAAATCGTGCGCGCACGCATCTAATCGGCGTTGGTGGCGGCATCTCGCGGCACCTTTGCGAACGTAGATGCAGAAGCTCGCCGCTCCGCACTCGCGCGATTAAACGCTATGCAATATTTCTATTTGCTTTCTATTCGTCCATTATCTCGGCTGGTGCTAGCTGGTGATAACTTAGTGCGTTTTAATTGTGCGGTTAAGTGGGTGAGTAACTGTTCGCGGGACGGTAAAGAACGCTGGAGATTGCGTATCGTATCTGTGCTATTACGAGTATGAGTGGGGGGGTTCTGTTTTATGTGGAGTTATTTTTCACTCTTTCATGGGAGAAGGTTCAAGAGACAAGAAATAAAGCTTTCGTGTCCGGACTGGTGACAGTGACCCTCTGAAACCGCAAATATCAGCTGTCCCACACACTTTAACAATACAGGTGAACACGACTGTATTTCAATGTTTGTCGACATTTAAATAACACTCATATCTCTACTCACAAAAGTCACACTGATTATAACCTAAGTAAGTCATTATTTTAAGTTGAAGTTAGAACTGTCAAAAGTTAGATTACTTAGCTTTGCTTTATTTACTGGTTCTTTCTTAAAAAATCTTATCCACTGGATTGAATGGTTACATAAGTAATTACTTTAACTCAAGTAATTAATTATCTGATTATACATGGTGTAAACAACCTCATCACGAAGCCGACAACCAAGCATTCTGTACATCAAACTAAGTAACTTTACGCACAAATGATTGCTTGGAAACGACTTTTTTTTTGGTGTTAAAAAACATGTTTAGTGGTAGAACTCAATGTAACGCACTTCAAACATAAGCTGATGGATGGATTGAATATTACGGGGTCGTACAGGTGTTTGAAGTAAGGATTAAACAATAAAAATTGTATTTAAAAAAGAATTGTCAAATAGTTGTAGCTCTGACCCCCAATAACTTCGTTACTATGTAGAACAAAAAAAAAACGCAATGACAGGGAGAACAAGTGCCATTCGGTTTCGTTAAGAGGTGTTTTACACCCTTTAGACACAAGGGTTAGAGTTGGTGCCACAGTAACTGGAGGCCCTTACTCTAAGCATCCACAGGATGGTCCGTTTAAGCAGAAGCCAGTCTCATCGGTTGACCTGCTAGATGCCATGTTTAAAAAAAAACAGTAAAAGTTGAGTTTAATCACGTGTTTCAGTCACTGATTTTACCAGCCACCCATCCAATATAACAGCATAAAGCATCTTAAGCATAAATGAAGCTCCTAAAAGCTTTAAAACACTCATGTGAAGAAATTCTTGACTATTAACAAGCACATCGTAAACCAAGAGTAAACACGTACAACAATGTTAAATGATCTTGTAATTAGCGTCTCAGACATCTTATATCCCAATCATATGCAGTTTCGCAGCTATTTAAAGAATACACGACAAAATATCTTATAATTTCCATCATATTTACATGCATCTTTGTAAACAAGTGTCATTACAAAACATAACAGTCTTAAACTCTTACTTTTGTCGTCATAAAAAAAACCTTTATTCGAGAATCAGCTTTATTTTTATGTTCCTAGAGTAGTTTTTGAAGCGGTGATTTAAAAAGCGGCGCCTACGCATATATGAGACAGTAGTCGTAAAGATCGCTAGTATGGTCAGAAGAAACGATCAGGTATGTTGTTTAATTTGGGTTCTGTTGAATTAAAAGTTTACGTAGGAAAATCTTGATTCAAGTTAGATAAGAAATAGTAAGATTTCTATAACTACAGGTAATAGGAGCTTACAGAGAATTGTCAATTTTTAAATCACTAATACATTTTTCATATACGATTTTCCGTCATCATTATTGCTGAGTTTCTGTAGATACATCTATCTTTAACGATAGGCATTAAAAAAGTTTACATACCACCTCTAATTTTACCTTTTTGTCTTTATAGTCTACTAGCTGACCCACGCAACTTCGTCTGCGTCTCATAAAGGAGAAAAACGAAAGGAAAAAATAATCCCCGTTTTTGCAACATTTTTCATTCTTGCTCCGCTCCTAATGGTCATAGCGTGACGTTATATAGCCAAAAGCCTTCCTCGATAAATGGACTATCCAACACAAAAATATTTTTTCTATTTGAACCAGTAGTTCCTGAGATTAGCGCGTTCAACCAAACAAACAAACAAACTAGAAAGAAGAAAGAAAGAAAAAACATTTATTTGGCACACGCCACAAGTGCACACGCTATAAAAATAATAAGAAAAAAAAAAAAAGCTTAAGTGTTATAAAACCTTACTTGTAAAACAAAATAAAACTTAAATCTAAACAAAAACAAAACAAAAAAGTAAGTATATTGTGACGCTGTGTGCCTCACGGCTGCGCCAAATAGGCCCAGTTCAGCAAAATGCCGGACAACTAGTGCCCGACGCTGGTTTTCAACTGGACCTGGATTAGTGAGGTTACGGATGTGAAGCAACTTTATATTTTGTGTCAGTGGTGGTGGTGAGTATGTTCTTAAATATATGATATAATTATGATCTATATGTATAGAAAAAAAAACAAATAAAAATAAATAATATGTAATAAACACAAACAAATAATAAATAAATTAGAGTGAATAAGCGAAAGTGAAAAACAAATCAGAAATATACATCTAAGAAAAAACGGGGAGATACATGAATGGGACGGTCGCATTATAAAAGAACCTGTTTTGCACGATGACTCTTCTGCTTTATAATATTAGTACAGATTCGCAACACTTATATAGGCTTATTTACTCGTATAAGCATCATCAGTTATGTACTTCATTATACATTCACAAATGCAAAAGTCAACATGAAAATAACAACTAAATAACGTACAATATTAACCTTTGACCAGCACTCAATTAATTTCCAAATACAATTCATAAATTATAGAAGCTTCATCAATATAATTATCACATTAAAAATAAAAACTTTGAAATAATATTGGCAAAATTCGCTCACTAGTGCTGCACACTATACGGATATGATTTAACATGTCGATATCGATTACTTTGTCGCGGCACGGCGAGTCGATAAATCGGATGATGTCGACGCGCATGCGTACTAACGAACGGCGCACGAGCCTTTCATTAACCGTTTCGATTACATTTCGCTTTGTATGCGATATTAATGACTTTTATGTAAAAGTTACGATAATTGTTTGTATTAAAAAAAATTGCCTTACCTGAGCGATGGGAGATGGTTGTATTTTGTTGACTTACCTGAAAATAAAACATTGCATATTAGTACGAGAATAATTGGTAACTTATATTATGTAAATTAAAACAGTTTAGTTTAGTAGTTATGTAGACGTAGAGTTTCATGTTATATGGACACGAAAACTATGTTTGAAATTATCCAACGATGTAATATCGTTGGATAATTTCAAACATATGAAACTAGTATCAAGATCAAATATCGGCTTTGCAAAGAACAGAGTGCCTCCGTTAATTAAAACATCATACACACAACGCTTCAATTGTTTCCACACTCACGCCTTCATTAAAACCGATTTAATCGAGATAACACGTTAACCGAAAACCCGAACAATTCGAAATTTCCCCGAATTTAGCCGAAAAATGCACACTATTCGCATCGCGTGCAAAGTGCGCCAGAATTGTGTTCGATTAAGTAAATTTCGGCGAGTGGCGGCGGTCGGTGCGGCCCGTTTGATGTGAGCGCTAAGTAAACGTCACGCTCGCCAGCCGTAATTGCGAATAGGGATGCGAATGTGTCGATATTTTTTGGTAATATAGAGTAGTAATATTGTGTTGTAATTTAAGAGTATGTTTAAGTCCCTGTAGTGAAGAAACAACAGGACACGCAGGGCACGGTATTAAGTGCCCTCTCGTTTGTGGAACAGTACCACATTTACACTTAAGGGCAGAGTCATAATGAATCTCTACTTGAGCATGTTTTTCTTGCTGCGGCCAACCTGGGTCCTATTTAAAGACTTGCAGGTCAGCTATGGCAACTCATTGCCAGGTAGGAGATTTTCCGCAGGCGGAACGAATGGCATTTGTAAGGATCCTCTTCCTCGAAAGAAACTGCTTTAAGTCTTTCCGTGGAGCATCGCATAAAAGAGAGGAAAAATGCTACCAATGTATGAATTAATAATAGAAAACAAAACATGAATAGGTTCCTAATAAGAAACAAGCCAAGTAAAATGTGTTGATGAGCTAATATGAATGACTACTAAAGTATAAAATAAAAACTGTATAACCAATATAAACTAAATTAAAAGTAAGTTATTGTCTGTTCTCTATTTAGAAAACATTTCTAAATTCGCAATCCCACAATAGTCAGTATTATGATACTTATAACCGTATTACGCCGATCCCAAGTAATATAATACAAGGAAAGGAAGTTGATGATTATGATACTTAAAAGTATAATTCTTTTGTAGCTTTTAATAAACAAAAAACGAATCTGACAACTCATTCATATCACTCACCCACTTCCCCACATCAATATTCAAAAAAAGTCATTCAACGTGATGATACGCATTAAGTTTATAACTGTCGTTATCGATATAATGACAACACTACAACAGAGGTCGATAATTATGAATGGAACATTTTGTTTCCGAGTCCCGCCGTGCGCCCGGGGCGAACTCATAACTTGTCTTTTTTCACTTGGGTATATGTGGGTACTTTCTTTTTAGGAGTGTCTTCTTGAAAGTCAGCTACAAAAAGTTGGTCAAGCCTGACCACTGTGTGACCGATGGGTTCCATACAACCAAATAAGTTTTGAGAAAATATTACTTGATCCATGATTTTAGGATATTTTTTATACTACCTAATACGTTAAGTGATGACTACTGATAACATACTATGCTGTGATCACGTCACCAGTAGCCAATTTAGATAATTGAGAAAAAATATTTTCATTCTACACATTGCATTGTTTTGTTTAAAAGTCCACTTCAGCGGAAAAATAAGGAATCATCAAGAAAATTATAATGATCTCTCTATCCGATACTTTTTAATAAGCATCGGATAGCTCCGTGTTACAGTTGGCACAAGAAAAGCTAGCAACACGTCCTATCTATCATATCATGTCCATATATTATGTCCTTATTTGTATTGTAAAGGGATTCAAGAAAAACCCACGAAGAATGAAGTGTCTATGTCTAATTTTAAAAGCTTCTATTGATATTTTTATGAGAACCCAAGATACCATTGCATAATTTAAAAACTGAATTATTCTGAACACATAATTTTTTAATAAATAATCAGATAGTAGAAACTAACTTTTTTTTTAAAGAATAAATGTTTTATTTTCGCTGTCCACAGATTTCTTTATAGTAGGTACCTAGTTATTTTAGCTCTGATATAAACCTTTGAGGTACACTACTTATTCTAAAATCATTTATCCAAAGCGTTTTCGATTACTCGTACGGGATCCCTAAAAATACTGTTAGCCAGCCACCCTGAAACTCTTGACATAATACTACTAACGGTATTCAATAAACAACTTAAGGCGAATTTTACTACTGAACGCAATCTCTACACCCAATTCAAGAGCCATCAATGTCAATACTCCATAGCTATGATAAAAATTCCAATTAATTTATTTGCTTACACAACAGAATACTGACAGCGGGACCCAAACAAGGCACAGCATAGAGATGTCAGAATAAGGATGGGGTCCGCGATGGCCGAAGCCTGGCCGGGTCTGCAGGGCTGTTCGAAAGAGATACCGTGGCTCCGGAACATAAAGGGCGAGGAAAGAACATGGATGGGTTTTAGTCAGTAAAAGTCTGACACTCCCTTCCGCTCCCCCCAGAGTGGGAGAAGTCATTTGATGATTTCCCACCCGACAAAAAATAAAAAAGGGTCCCAAACTAGGCATAGCATGTGTCTTGGTAACAGTTTGCCCGACCCGGGCATCACACCTAGGCCCTCATACTCAGCAGTCTGCGGTTGCGACAACTCGCCCAACGAAGCAATGACTGAAAGTAATTTATGATTACCCAAAAAAAAATTACGATGATAATGAAATAACGTCACAGTCAGCACTTTTATACGATATCATGTGCTGACCACGATCTGTTCGATTGGTGAAATTCGTTCATAAATTCACCAAAAGCTATCTCTCGGTAGCGGTACCCTAATTCAGAATCACCTATCATCACCAAAGGTGTTAAACACGGTTATTACTAAAATGATCACCTGCTCTTCATATACGTGTAATGATATTTTTTGTTCTGTCTAGCGCTGAGACGGTCGTAATAGGAATGTTTGTTTAAATCTATTACGGATTCAATGTGAGGTGGATGTGGGTCAAACTATGGGAGGAAGCGGTTTTTTACTTATGTGGATTCCTATAGATTTTAAAGAAGATGAAAACTTACACAATAGGCTATTTTCCACCATCAATCAATTCTAAATCTATTTAGTCCGTCAGTTAGAGTATTGGAAAATAATGGACACGTATTTTTTGTTTTTGTAAATCAATGAATACTGACGAAGTTAGAACGCATCAAAACTCGGGAGTGGGGGCGCGTGACGTCACAACGCAATAAAAATTATAGCACGGCGTGACGTATCGAGAATTTTAAAAACGTCGTATCTTCGTCAATTTTGGTTTATGTGACAAAGGAAAAAATACGGGTCAAATATTTTTTGATAATCTAAGTGACGGACTTATTAGAATTTTTCAGTAAACAAGCCTATTGTATGTTGAGGATGAAAATGTTTCTCAGAAATCATCAATCAGGTCCATCCAAAGTAAAACCCAACCCAACCATCGCTCGATGAAATATACTTTTCTTTTGTATTGTGTTGTCGTAGGTTATTTGATCATACCAATAGAAAGTCTGTATTTCAAGTTTCAATTTAGTATTTTGATGTAATTTTTTTTTGTGTATGACCAAGTTTGGTCCATATCTGTTCTTCTTTAGTCGTTTAGGTCGTATGAGTCGCCCACAACTGCAGTCACTGCCTTCATGATCCTTAACCGGTCTTTATTAGCATGGCGAGCCCATCGTGGATCGTGATTAACAATAATATCCTTTCAAATATATTTTTCAGCTTTTTTTTTATTTGGATATTTCTGGAAAAATTCTTTACTCTACAAAAGAAGAATCAGAGGCCCTACTTTCTAACCCTTCGTCCGTATATTCGGATCAATCCATTTCTCTCACTCGCACTGATCTGCAGACGTGCGCAAGAGAGACGGATAGATCCGAATATACGATCGAAGCGTTAGAGAGTAGAACCTCAGAATCCCCGCGCTCCGCCTACATCTTGCAGCACACATGCAACAATTTCGTTGAATGACAAATAAGAAAAGATGATTGCACAGCGAACGATCATTAATATGTAATTGATTGGAAGTATCCATCGATCCGAACTATTTGTGACGATTGATCGATATCTCCTGCAATTATCGATTTCGTTTTATTTCTTCGATACGATGAATATTTTAAGTAGACGATGTGATCTCTTAATGTTGGGATGAATGAAAAACTTGGAAGGATTTATTTTGTTTTTTTTTTTTTGAGGCTACTACGAGTACAGTCATTCTATGGGTAATTTTTGGTTAGCCTTTCAAATATTATTTATAATGGAAAAGGAAGGTAGTTAATTTTCATTCAATTTTTGCTCACTCTTAATGCACATTTTTTTTTATCAATACAACTCCAGAATTGTTACTAAAGAACTGATATACCCTATGCATATTATAGGTAACGATATGCACTATACTGACATGGCTGCTGCCAAACCATGCACCCCAGATCACGATTCATACCTCGGCATCACTTTGATACCCGATACATAGGACATCAATAAATTCCATATATGTAACAAGAACTTCTATATGCATATAGAAGTTAACCTGCAAATGTTAGACATTATGTGTTGCAACACATAATGTCTAACATTTGCAGGTGCAGCACAAATATAAAACGAATGATCATGGCATTATTCAGTCAGAATTCCAGGATCATCCACCACTGGGTGTAGGCTTCCTTGTTTGTGATTCACAAAGATTTTTGATGTGTTTATATTGGAGTTAGCTTCCAGTCCAGCCAAACGCAGCTGACTACCAATATTTTACACGCAGCGACTGCGGGCATCTGATTTTTAAACCAGTTAACTGGGTAATAGTTAAACCATCCATAGGTCGACCATGGCGTACGTAGTTTATCCTTTAATCGACGCAAGCGGCTCTTATTATCTCTTCTCTTCAAAGAAACAAGCTCACAAACTCGATAGTATCAAATCACTCAGCACAAATTCCTCGCACCAACACGCAGTACATTAGTTTACAAGCACTACAGCAAAGTGTCACAAGTGTCAGAGGTGTCACGCGCGTGCAATTCCATTTTTTACGCTCGTCCCCGTGTCCCCGTGTTAAAGCTCGTAAATCGTGTCATTTTCACGTCGCCGAGAGCTTGCATTTTGACGAGGTAATAGTCGAGTATATCATCTGGTGCGGCCGTAAAAATAGAGATTATACTCGTATACCAGTCGGTCTAGCAAAGAGTTTATACACGGTGAGCGTCTGTAGAATATTAATCGAAGTGAGACGTGAAATCAAAGATGCAGCTTATTATCTACTAGCTTCTGCCCGCGACTTCGTTCGCGTGAAGTTTTGATATCGCACCGCATCGCCTGCTCAACGGAAGCTTTTTTCCCGCTTGCAACATTTCTTATTGCTGCTCCGCTCCTATTGGTCATAGCGTGATGTTATATAGCCTATAGCCTTCCTCGATAAATGGACAGTCTAACGCAAACAGAATTTTTCAATTCGAGCCTGTAGTTCCTGAGATTAGAGCGTTCAACCAAACAAACAAACAAATAAACAAACTCTTCTGCTTTATAGTATTAAGTATAGATATTAAGTATAAGTATAGGTATTAAGTATAGGTATTGCCTGCATGTTATATGTTTATACTTGAACTACAAAAATCCCTAATACTGTTGCGCATTAGAGGAAACTATACTGTCAATGTTAAACTGAGCCATGGTCTCTGTGGTTGATAGTTCTACAAACAACTCCGGGAATCGTTCATGACGACTCTTTGGTGAACAGATAGGCTTACAAGTTATGTTGAATGATCTGTTGCACAGTGAGCAGAGATGGGCAAAGAAAAAATATTTTCTCAGTGTCGGTATGATTTAGAAAACTGCGTGGTTAATCGCTGGTAAACGGCATAAGGGGCGCATTGAACCTGTGCGGCAGAAAAAGGGGGACGCCTATACCCAGTAGTGGATGACTCCGGGCTGATATGATGATGATGATGATGAAACGGCATTAAGCGGTGTTGATAACTGAGCGAATTGCATTGTCGCTTTCAGGAGCTCTATTAATTCAGCCCGTCGAGGTACTTATCCAGTCACATGTTCATTAATTTGCATAATTTGTTTCGAAGCAGCATCCATTAGTGAACTAACATTATGAACCACACCTACCTATTGTAGTTAGATACAGTTTGAACACGTGCGCGAAATGAACATATACAGGGTTTAAACCACCTCATCATAAAGCCGTTAACCAAGCATTCTGTACGTCAAACTAAGTAACATTGCGCAAAATTTTTTTTTTGAAGTTATACATCATGTTTTGTGGTAGAACTCAATGTAACGCACTTAAAACACTGTGCCGATGGATGGATTGAATAGTATGGGGATCGTGGAGGTGTTAAAAGTCAAAATCTTACAAACAAAACTTGTATTTAAAAAAAACTTATCAAATAGTTGTAACTTTGACCCCCCATATCTCTGTAACTAGAAGGTTCCCAGGTATGGTGTAGAACAAAAAAATAATCACAATGATGGAAAAAATAAGTGTCTTTCGGCTTCGTGAGAGAGAGAGAGGTGTTTTACACCCTATATAGTGAGTTCGGTCTTTATTGCAATGTTCGCTGGTTTCGTGGGCACACTAGTGTACAATTAGATAAAACCTCGTAATATTTATTGTGCAATAATATATCATTAAATAATTTATAAGAGGTACATCCTAACTTTATACACAAATCGATTGTGATTAATATTTAGTTATCTTTTGAACTTAACTGTGTAACAACGGCCAGTGGTCCACATAAGCCCTGGATCGAAGGGTTTGGAAAACATGGAGAGAGGGCTTCGCCCAGAAGTGGGATAAAATAGTAACGGTTTAATCTGAAAGCGTCAGGGTACCTTTATAAACTTGGAGGGTTGTATTGATGATTTAGATGATTATAATTCTGTAACTACATACGTCTTACAGTCGCGAACAATGTTTTAATCAACACAGAAGCTTAGCACTTTGCCGGGGTTGCGGGCCTGTTCGAAAGAGATACCGCGGCCCCGGAACGTAAAAGGCGAGGAAGGAACATGGATGGTTTTTAGTCAGTAAGAGTCTGACACTCCCTCCCGCTCCGCCCAGAGTGGGGGGGGTCATTTGATGATTTCCCATCCTTAAAAAAAAAAAAAAAAAAAAAAAAGCTGCTTAGCACTGGCCTGTAAATTGCAAAAAATAAAATAAACAATGGATTTCGCAGGCTTTCCAGGAGGTTCCACCTTAACTGGGCTGGGTTATAGTACCTGATCAATACTATCTAAGAAACGAATATACTTTGGTAAAGAAAACAACACAGAACCTCCTAAAAGCTAATTCAATTACCATGATTTATTAGAACTAGGTTTAATATTGCGATAAAGCATTCCAGAGAACTATCGAGAAGTTGCTCAACACCTCTCTCAAACTCGAAATCGAGTAAAAAATCGAAATACCACGATATCGATAATCTCATTGCGTATCGAAAACTGTTAATAATTACAACTATTACTGGAGCCGAGACGATGCAATGTCTAGATTAATTGATTTCGATTAGCGAAATATCTCGCCAGCCTGATCCGATTGTATCGAGACTAAATTAATCGATTTTACGTGCGGTATCGATTTAATGCTACCGCGTTACGCTATTTTCGTCTAAATTAGATTAGTTGATAGTGATAAGTTGAAATTGAAATTATGTTGGTATTAGAATTTTGTTTATGTTTCATTTGGCTGGGTTATTGTTTGTTTATGAAAGGTAACTACTTAACAAGTTCATATGTTCCCAGTTAATCGATGTTGAGTTGTTATTAATTTACTGTTTCTCTTTCAACAGAGAGAATATTGGAGAACATCCATCGTTTGGAAGAGAAATTCAAGTTGGAATTAATTGTTTTTGTAAGTTTCTGAAATCCCTCCTTTAACCTTACATAACTAATCTTTCTCTATCACTTACTAAGATATCTATACTATATAATATATCTATACTAATATTATAAAGCCGAAGAGTTTCTTTGTTTGGTTGAACGCGCTAATCTCAGGAACTACTGGTTCGAATTCAATTTATTAAAAAGAAAACTAGCTTGCCATTGTCATTATCTGACATGGGGTGACATGGGGTGTTAGGTTATTTTCGTTACGGAATTTCTGGATTCGGTCTCCACGCTCAAGGCCTGCGATAGAAGCTATCCAATAGCTTAAAAATGAAAATAAAAAGATATACCTCTACTTAACCCAGATTACAAGCGTGATGTTACGTTACCCATTATACGCGTGATTCTTCGGTAATATTTTTTCTCATTACATATTCAGATAATTCATGAGTTTTTCATGTAACTACCGACGTTTCATCACAAAACAGATTTACATTAGCAACCAAGTTACTAATGGAAACGGGGAGAAAAACCTACTGCTCATGTTTAATACCATATTTATATAAAAAATATCGCATGCATTACGCATAGCGCTGGTTCGAACCCCTGCTGTGGCAGATTGTGACTGACGGAATATTCTGGAGTACCGAGGCTGTCTCGCTACAATTATAGTGAAGATTTTGCTTTTAGAAGGTAAATCTGTAACTTGGAATCAACTTTGAAATCAGATTACGAAGCTTCAAAGGCTGTTTTATGTAATGTTTTTTTCTATTTCTTAGCGTATCACGTGTCCCACTACTGGGCAAAGGCTTTTTTCTTTCCAAACCTCTCTTCTTGTGCGATTCTGGTCATCTTCGCCCAGCAAACAAGATCAGATCGTCTCACCATACCATAATATATGTGTTATTTTGTGTGCAATAAAGAATACAAATACGAATCTAGCCACTGCTACGATAAGATACAAAGATGGACTATATATATCGATTCAAGAACGTTCTACCTCTCCAGAATACGCGAGATCTCCCCTGGTGGTCGCTAAACAGAATTCTAAAGGCGTGTACTGGCCAATAACATGAGCTACGTCACAAATGACTTCCTAAAGAGAACAACACTTGACTTGAGAACCTTCATGTTGAGGAGATAAAGGATCTGAGGATCTGTCAAGCAGTAGTCTGTGACAAAGATACTGTGATGGTTGTTTTTGAAACAAACTTAGACTTCAACAATTTCACTGTAAATAGATCAGAAGCTGTATTACTGTAGGATAAAGCCTTTTAGGTGGATGCTAAAGGGTAGCTCTCCAAACTCATTGAATGACTTTTATGAAATAGTCATTGAATGACTTTTATGAAATAGTCATTGAATGACTTTTTATGAAATACTCATTGAATGACTTTTATGAAATAGTCAGTGAATGACTTTTTATGCAATAATCATTGAATGACTTTTATGAAATAGTCATTGAATGACTTTTATAAAATAGCCATTGAATAACTTTTATAAAATAGTCATTCAATCGAGTTACATGAACTTGGAGGGTTGTATTGATGATTTTGATGGTTATAAAATAATTATGTGATTAAATTCATACCTAAGTCTTACAACTGCTAATCATATTTTAATCAACATACAACCTAGCACCGGCCTGAATTGCAAAAGACGTCAGAAGGTTAAGGTTGATAATTTTTTTTTTGTGTATAAAATTAAGAAGAAACTTATTCTCTACCGAATGGAAGAGTTTATCTAGTAGTGATAGATTTCGATATAGTAAACAATGAAATATTATCATCAACCACAGACGTGTCAAAGATGTACAAATGACAGCCAGGACCAACAGCTTAACGTGCTTTCCGAGGCACGGAGGAAACTCGGTATGTAAGGGTGGTCACCCATCCACAGACCTATCCAAGCAAAGACGGCTATTTTATGTATGAACTTAAGACATACTTATAACCAGAGAAATTAACAAATCCCAGTTTTTGTTAATATGAAGATCAATTTATCTGAAGACAAATTGTATCTTTAAGGTCCATGTTCACCGAAAAGATAACCGTCTGTTTATCCAAAAACAGCTGTCACTGTGACATGTTCCCATACAAAAATGCGTTTTAAACAGCTGTTTTAGGTAACGATTGTATAAGGTAAACGACCTACCATAAAGGTTTTGATTTTAACATTTTCAGAAAAATAGAGATAAAACATATAATGACTACAAATAGGATAAGAAAGAAAGACCGATAGGGTATTTAAAATGCTAATTGATGTCATGTGAGTTCAAGGAACTGCAGATACTTCAGGAAAAAATACAAGAAATTGTCAACATCAGTACCCATGCGCCTATATACTATGGATCTACGAGATAACGAACGCGCTTCTTTATCATTTCACATTAGACAATATAATTATCACTGTATTATTAATCTACAATAATACAGTGATATACAGGCTGTTAACCCTATTCTTGGCACGGTGGACAATTTGATACATTGAACTTTGCGAAAATCTCGAGACGTTCTCGAGTGGTATTTACGAAACTTTTATTATTTAATTTGCTACAAAATATAATCCCAATTCTACAAAAAAATACTATTTTATTTCTTGTAACACCAAATATGCAGTAGAAAACCAGATGGCGAACCGATCGAAGGCGACTGCGCGTCGCAAGGTAAAAATACGAATTTTTTATTATATTTTGGTCAAATTGCTTTAAAAAGCTGTTTAATTTGAATAGGTTACAATATTTGCTACTCGGAAACACTATTTTCGAGTACTAAACTGGATTAAAATCGACTGTAATTTACCGTTTTTTTCGAGTGTATCAGATATGACACACTGCCAGGTAGCCATACTTTTAGACGTCTTTTGTTATGTATCAAATACGTGACATTGCTCGATTTGTACGGTTACATTTTTTTTGTGAATTTTATTATTATTATAATTATTTTATGTTATTATTATTATTTTATTGATATTATTATTGTTTATTTCTATTTTTCTGTCACCGGTGGTTCATCAGCTTAGCATTCAACAACAGAGAATTGCTCGGCAACTTGTGGCTCTTGCTCCAAAGCCAAACGCAAAATCTGATTTGGATGAATGCGAATCATCTCCTGAGGATGAACTGCAGTATTGCTTCCGCCCAGCGCACTCCGACAGCAGTTCACCGTCTCCATCACTGCCTTCTTCGATAGAAAATCTAAATCTTCTATCAGATGACGATACTGAAGTAAATGAAGTGGTTGCTTCAACATCTTTGGTAATATACCCCCCACAGTCATCACCGTCAAGAAACCCTTATTCGCCATCAATTTTATCAAATCCTTCTGTAATAAGGCAGCTTCATTGTGCTGAGGCTAGTCCATTGTCTCCGGTACCACCTTTGTTACATCAAGTAAGTTTACCATCTCCTCTAGCAACCTCTTCACAAGTACCTTCACTACTGGCCACCTCCTTGGAACTACCTTTACCACGAGCCAGCAACTTGACGCGTTATAACCAGGTGCTGTTACCATTGTTTGCACCCTCTCCTTCAGCGGCTACTCGTTCAAAAAGACCTAGAGTTGTCGCGATAAAGCGAAAAGTAGTACCTGCTAAAAGATTACAACTGCTGTAAGTTTACCGTTCCGTGGTCATCGCTGGGATTTACCATTGATTTCGAAAATGCTCGATATTTGCGTGAACAATGCCTGGCTTCTCTATCGACGTGATAGAGAAGCCAGGCATGAAGCCAAAAAACCCAAGTCGCTGAAGACATTCCGAATTGAAATTTTCGAAAACCTACGCAGATATGAGAGAACTAATACAAGCAATGTCAGCAGGACTAGCGTTAGCTCAACCAAGACCATACAGAAACCAGTAGCTGAAAGACCCCTAGATGCTGTTCGGTATGATCAAATTGCTCATTTTCCAACTATAGCATCCATCAGAGGGAGGTGCATGTATTGCACAAAAAAGCAGACCAAATTGTTTGTGCTTATTGCCGGAACGTAATTTTTTCTTAGAGCATCATAAGAAATAATAAAGTAATTGTAAGCCTGATAATATAATTAGTAGATATTCGTGATTGATCTCATTCTACCAATAATTAAGATTTTTATAAGATTCGTATGCTATTTAATCTATTTATACCTATTATTGTTGATTTTAACCGACTAATACTAAAAGGAGGTTCTGTTTTTAATTGCATGTACGGAAGTAATAGAAATTGTGTTTAATTTCATGTTTTTTTTACTTTAGAATTTAAAATTCGGGGTTTTTGTTTTGCAATAATAATCTTTGTAACTTGTTGAAAGCCGGGCAGTGCGGCAAATGTGATACATAGATTTTATAAGGTTAATTGCTAAGAGTCTGGCAATGTGCCTTATGTGATACATTCAATAAATCATAAACTAATAAAATTATATTTTTGTTTTAATTTTTTCTCCCCTCAATGAACACCTAATAATACATTCTATGTAAAATTTATGAACATTTAGAAAAAAAAAACATTGCCAAGTATAGGGTTAACCACCTCTTCACAGCCGTTAACGAAGCATTCTGTACATTAAACTAAGTACCTTTACGCAAAAATTATTGCTGGGAAATGACTTTTTTTTTTGAGGTTATAAATCACGTTTTGTGGTAGAACTCAATGTAACGCACTTAAAACATTGTGCTGATGGATGGATTGAATAGTGCGTAAATCATACAAAAAAACTTGTATTAAAAAAAAATCCTTGTCAAAAGTTGTGACTTTGACCCCCCATATCTCCGTAACTAGAAGGTTCCCAGGTATGGTGTAGAACAAAAAAATGATCCCAATGATGGGGAGAAAGTGCCAAGTGCCTTTCGGCTTCGTGAAAAGGTGTTTACACCCTATATAACTAACTTTACAGTTAGTTACATATCACTGTCTATCCTTTGCCTAACCCTTCGTGAATTATTACAGGTATACACCTGTAATAATTCAGGAAGGGTTAGGCCAAGGTGTATCTAATAGTACTCGTACTCCTACATTTCGCCAGTTATTTTCAAGTTCCATGTAATAGGGAGCGAGCTTACCCCCATCGGGCAAGAACCCAGACTCTGTAGGTGAGAGATTCCAGATAGAAAAACCCAAATACCTTTTGATCAATCTGGAAATCAAACCAGACCTCTTTGTCAGCATTCGCGCTTGCGAGCATAACACCAACGAAGCAAGTACAAAACTTAGCGAATTGTTTCTTACAATTACGAATTACACCATGTCGATAGCGTCACTGTAGCGTCAACAATGCGTGTACATAACTTGGTCAATAAGTTCAAGCTAGACAAAACGATTGAAGTTCTGCGCCTAACATGCATCGACACAAGCTTTTGTTTAACAAATTACTTTGTTCTACAAAGCTCACCTGCCTTCAATTTAAAAAGGAGGTCCTGTAACAATCAATAAATATTGGCTCCTAACTACCATTGCCAGGTCACCTACTTAATCTTTAAGCAGTAAATATTGAAATCAACAAGTTAGATCTGCCCACGCTATAATAAGATCACTATCATTACAACTTTGACTTACCAAGTTTGTATCTAAGTCTGTCAGTGTTTAAAAGCTGTTTCTTTACTTAAGGAGGATGCTTCAAGGTAGCCCGCGAAATTCAAATTTTCTTCTTCTAAGGTCCAAGTTCACCAAAAGATAACAGTCTGATTATCTAAAAACAGCTGTTTATAACACATTTTTGTATGGGAACATGTCACAGTGACAGCTGTTTTAAGATAATCAAACCGTTATCTTTTCGGTGAAAATCGACATAAGACTCGATGAACGAATTTTTCACGCTCAAAGTCCATCTTCGACTCTTATGAACTTGGAAATACAACCCGTATTGATGATTTTGATGACTATAATTCTGTAACTTAATACGTCTTACATTCGCGACTGATATGTTTATCAACATAAAAGTTAGCACTGCCCTGCAAATTGCAAAAAACGTAGAAAATTTGAATTTCGTTGGCCGCACTGACGCATTCACCTTAAGTTTGAGTTTATTTATGCACATCAGTATGCCTATCACTATTATAGAGTATAAAATAATTGAAAGTACCAAAGTGACAAAGGCATGACTTTCGTATAAAGTGTTTAGGCCCATAGTCCACGATCATCATCATTGCCTTTCCCAATTATCTTGGACTCGACTAGTATTTTGCGACTGCCTATTGACCTCCAGAATCTAGTTAGTACTGGGCAATACGATACCCCTTAATAAGACTGGTTGTCAAACTTTCGGGCCACTTGACTACCTATAATGTTTATCGTTACGATCCTAAAACCTAATAAGTTTGTAAAACGTTCCTTTTGAGTAACATCCTGGTCGATAAGCTTCAGACAATTTTATAGTGCAAACTGCACCCCAAATTTTCTTATCAATTTGAAATATAGATCTAGAACCAGTGTGGACTTCTAATGCGTCCCAGAAATAAGGTTCTTCGGAAATGTCATGTGTGTAGTAAGTACGTAGGATATTTAAACGTGGCCTGCGTTCGGCTGTCCGCAGAATGGCCGATTCCTACAATAGAACTTTCGAGCATATTGATATTTTAGCATGTTCTCACTATAAGTTTAAAAAACTCATACTAAAGGAGTTTTCTTAAAAAATTATACACCATTTACTGTTTTCTTTTTTTTTACAAGTTTTAGTATTTTTATTTAATCTTTTTTTTTTGTATTTGTAACCCTAGCGATTATTTTTAATATTATGCATCCTAGAGTTAATCTGTGAACAGCGTTGTGGGCTGCAATGTTGTTTTTAAGTTATGTATATATACTTATTTCTATGTTTTATATTGCAGCTGTTTGTTGTTCCATTTGAATAAAAAAAAAAAAAAAAAAAAACGTGTATAGCCAGTGTGGTATCTTCGTAGCTAGTTTACCTATCCAAATGAATATCAGTTACGTTCTTACTCACACACCCAACAACCAAAAAACACAAAGACGAAAGCCACAGGTGTCCTCTAGTCTAACTTAAAAGCACAGATTACTAAAACAGCGTTGACCTGAAACAATTACATGACTAAGCGCATTGTGACACACAGTAATCGCACGCGCATAATGACGTCACGTTAAATTGGTCCAGATTGCGCGGGAGAGCTGTAATCGTAGAACTTAGATTGTTATGATACGTGTCTCTAATTACTTGTGCAATTGTGCTCTGCTTTCGGTGGAATGATTGAATAACATGGAGCTATGCTATGGGGGAATGGAATGTGCTGGCTAAGGGACGTGTGATATCGGACGGACGGTTCTTGTGTTTTGAAGAATATTTACATTCTAATCTCAGTATCAGTCTAAACAAAAACACAAATCTATACTAGAAATAGGTAAAAGTTTGTTAGTTTGTAATCTTCCAAGTTTTATATGTAGGGGTTAATATTCGTATCTTCAGATCCGATTCAGAAAATTCTTTCACTAATGGGAAGCCCAATTATTCCTGAGTGTACGGCCGTATTTCAAATTTTCCGTGTGATTATTTAAAACCACAAGGCTTGCGAAGCCATGGCAAAAACCTAGTTTACCTATATTTTTAATAACTTCTAAACATTGAAACTCGCTGAGATGAGATTGTGTGTTGGATTTGAACGTTTAATCGGACGAGAATTATTTGCCTTCAGGATAAATACTGTCACTCAAAGCCGAGTTTCAGCATAGGATTGGACCATTTTCCCTTCCTAGTGCGCTCATGTACAAACAATTTAAATTTCCAAAATTTCCACATATCGCATGCGCCAATTGCCAATTCCAGACTGTCTGTAACTCTCAGAACTTCAGTAATCTTCATACAACAACTGAAAATCAACAATACATCGCAACAAGACCAAAAGCGCTCACTTTGAAGAGTTTCGCCTGGAGGCAGATACGAATTTAAATAACCAATTACTCTGTACTGCTGCCCGCTGATTTATTGGTTAATTTACTTTAACACTGATTGTGTGGTGAAATTAAAAAGACGCCGGCAACTTTTGAGTTTCGGCACCTCGACGATTCGACACATCACTTGTTCGTATGAATATTTTGTTTGGTAAATGTCAACACTTGAAAGGAGATAAAAAGACTGATATAAATGACGTGAAGACGAATTTTGTCGCAAGTTATAAGCATCATCATCTGCCTAGTCGAGCCGACTATGTTGGGGTCGGCTTCCAGTCTAACCGGATGCAGGTGAATTCCAATATTTTACATGGAGCGACTGCCTATCTGACCTCCACAGCCCGGTTAGTAATGGGTAATACGACACCATTTAGTAAGACTTTTTGGGCCACTGACTGTACCTGTAAAGACTGTTAAAGATCTACAAATGCCAGCCGGGACCAACAGCTTAACGTTTGAAGCGTAGTCGTTACGTTGCAAGTTTATAAGCATGGACTGAAAAATTTAATAATAAAGGCAAAGGCCAGCAGTTTTCACTAAGCCACACCTAAGTTAATGCCTAAATAAAAGCTAGCTATTGGATTTTTAAAGCTCGGCTCAGCTCTGATAGTTGCATGTATTTGGGCATTGATTCAGGTATCCCCATATTCCCCATCATTAGTGAAAGGGTATAAGGTTCCTAACATGAAGAGTATAATATTGTTACCTCATTTAGATGTCTGTATAGTAAAGAAACCAAAATAAAAAGGAGCTGCGATTTTTAACCGATATCTACTTGTATAGTACTGTATTGAATTGTACAACGGGCTGGTGTCCGCAACTCCACGTCAAAGCGCGTATTTTGCGAATGGGCTATAATCTACCACGCGGGTCCAGTTTGGTTTGGTAGATGTCACATGTCTTCAAATTTTTGTTTTTAGGACATGCCGGTTTCCTCACGATGTTTTCCTTCACCGTTTTGAGAGCAGTGGTGATGAAATAAATTAAACAAAGTAATGCGCCATCACCACTCTTCTTCTTCTGGGTTCGAACCCACGACTTACTGTTCGTAAGACAGGGGCGGCCACCACTGGGCCACCACTGCTCTACCCGATATCTACTTATAGAGTTTTCTGATCACATTATCCTGAACCTAATAGAATAAGTTCACCACAGATTAGCGTCGTTAAAAGTCTAGATCTCTAAAACTTCTAACTAAGTAAGTAGGCACTCTAGAGTAATCGGCAAATAGTGGGTGTGCGACCGTTGGTATCTTATTCCCTCGGGGAGTAAGGCGTTTCAATTGAATTACGACGTAAGAATTAACTCGTATATTATTGAAATTAGCTCAGATGTTTATTCCTAATGCACAATGCAGGACCAATAGTAATGATGACTGCAGGGCTCAGACAAAGTAACATTCTTACTCGCCTGATTTAAGGTTCTCCAAAAAGTTTTAGAATATCTCAGATCAAGAAAATTTAGAAGGTTTAGATTTCAATGCCCTAACAAAAGTTTAGGACGCCAAATAAGACACAGGATTTCAACACTAAGTTAGAAGGAACTTAGGTGAACTCAATCATGAACGGCAGGTAATAGTAGAATTGGCTCCTCCGCAATTCGGTACCGATAAATTTCGTCGCGGGATTCATGTCAGTTACATTTTATCTCTGGAACTTCGTCAAGTTTATGATCTCACGGCGCTTTTTTGGTGGTCTCCACTGCTGATTTAGCTTTCAAGAGTTGGAGTGGTTTGGAAATAGTGTGGCGGGCTTGTCCCAAAAAATGAATAGTAGTATTGGTGCAGAAGCAAAACTATGTTTTAGGCTTTCACGGTTTAAAACTAAACTTATATTGTCACTTACGGGATATCTTCCGTGATTATTTGTTATGTTGAGCTCCCGACAAAGAAAGACAAAGAAAGAGGGTAGACAGATTTGTCTGCTCGTAACAATTTAATTTCCATCCACCCGCATACTCCAGTTAACCCGCGATCATGGCGCTTGCAACAGCGTCGAAATATCGGGAGCTCAACATAACAAATAATCACGGAAGTAATCCCGTAAGTGACAATATAAGTTAAGCAAAACTATGTACCTTTCCATCATCTTCATAATTTAACCGACATATTTCCAGTATTAAATCATTACCATATCTTCTTCCAATGACAACTACAACGGTCGATAGATCATTTAACTCTTGGTTAATAATAATCATCCCCTTGACAGCTATTTTCTATAACTTATTTACGTCTAACTGTTGGGGTGCTTCTATAAACAAAGAATATCCTATCCGTGTCACCTACCTGTCACTTGATTCATAGTAAATCAAAGAAAACTTTTCTGTGACGTTTTATTTCTAACCGTCCAGTAAACCAAATGTCAAACTGACAGAGATAGCAACCTACCGAAACCGACTAGTAAGTTAATTGTTGTTTCTCTAGGCCAAAGATTAGATATATAGGGTGTAAAACACCTCTTAACGAATCTGAAAACCACTTGTTCTCCCCGTCATTGCGATCATTTTTTTGTTCTACACCATACCTAGGAACCTTCTAGTTACGGAGATATTGAGGGTCAAAGTTCCAACTTTTTGACAAGATTTTTTCTTTAAATACAAGTTTTTACTGTAAAACTTTTACTTTAAACACATCTACGACCCCCGTACCTATTCAATCCATCCATCAGCACAATGTTTTAAGTGCGTTACATTGAGTTCTGCCAGCAGTAAACATGATTTTTCACCCCAAAAAAAAGTCGTTTCCCAGCAATAATTTTGGCATAAAGTTACTTAGATTGATGTACAGCTTGGTTGACGGCTCCGTGATGAGGTGGTATACACTCTGTATAGCACCCAAACCAAAAGCTGTTCTCAACCATGAACTGCTCCAATTCCTCCAATATCAATACCCACATCGAAAGCTAAGTTTCTAAATCATGTGCTGGGTGTGGTGTGCAAGATAAAGTGCAGTATGAGTGCGGATGAATGGGTCGCCACGGGGCGCGCTCCGGACTCTGGACCACACAGCCACGCATCTAGGACACCCGGGATGTTCGCTAATCGATGCTGTTTGCACGACTTCGTAGATTTGTTCGTATGGGAACTGGGCTTCGAGATTTGTGTGTGGAGACTGAGATTTGTAGACTTCGAAAGTCGTTTTATTTGGCAATCTAGAACACTAGTATAAAGCAGAAGAGTTTGTTTGATTGGTTGAACGCGCTAATCTCAGGACTGGTTGAAATTGAAAATTGTGTTGGATAGTCCATTTATCGAGGAAGGTTTTAGGCAATAAAACATCACACTACGACCAATAAGAGCAGAGCATAAATGAAAAATGTTGCAAAAACGGGGAAAATGTATTCCTTTCGTGAGCTTTTTCTCTCTTATCCGCAAACGAAGTTGCGTGGGTCAGCTAGTCATCCTATAATATGAGACTTAAACATCACTGGCGAAATGTGGATTTTTCTTTAGGTAACATTACGCTTCTCCTTAACCCTTCATGGACTACATACGTACTGGTTTTTCCGTCAAGCTGGTGATATACTGCTTCGACTAGGTAGCAATCGTCTCAACATTAGGATCAAGAAGGCTGAAAATTTGCTTTTTGTACGTGAACACTGACAAAATACAGCTCCTAACACGCCCGGATCCCCAGCTGTTATGCACTAGGATCTGATTCCGGAGATCGACCAGAAGCTTTGCTTGGAATATATGACAAAGACAAAGACAAGACACATGACCTGCGTTACAATATACCTAGGTCTTACATATGATTTATTGCTTTTTAAAGTATCAAATTTTGAAAAATTTCACTACTATAATTCTGCCAGCCTTTGTTAAAGATTATTGTTAAACTTTTACGATATCCTATTAATTAAATGGATTTACTTATTACAGTTTCGAGAAAAATCTTATCTAAGACATCCTCGAATTTGATTTCAATCCAAGATATTGTGATCTAGAATCGTAATTACAATTTCCAATGAACGAAGGGTTTTTACTTTATATAATACTTAAAGATGAGAGATTACGAGGAAGGGTATAAATTTTAAAAATAATTAGGTATTGGTAACAGGGAAGTGTTGAGGCCCACGCATAAGCGATAGCGACTTGAAAAGGGCTTGCCCTCGCTCTTGGCTATGGAAAAGTATCATTATTTATAAACAACAGCAGTTAAATAATAGTTCAGTAAAGTATTATTAGTGCATAAAATATTGTAATTAAGTACATAAAACGCTTTTAAAATGCATAGTTTAGAAGTTCGCTAAATAGTTAAAGCTCAAGCACGATTTCAACTATTTTTCCCGAAGATATAATTTTCTCTTCACAAACTTTAGTTTGTGTCAATTGCCTAGTTTACATATAACTGCCGGACATCTGGTATCTGGAACCGCGTCCGCAATTTGTCCATCAAATGTCAATAGACCGGTCGGACAAAATTGGCGTGATCTTCTCGGCTATTGTTTGAGCACTTGTTTGTCACTTGTTTTTATCACACAATTCGGCTTTTGTTTCGATCGGCTTTTGTTGTTTTGAATTAAATTGTAGGAATATGCTCATATTCTGAGTATTTGAAAGAATTTGGTTCAATTATTATTGGGTATTATTTTGATTGTTGAACGTCTGTTCAAATGATTTGCCACGGCTTTCATGTACGAGCATGTCAAAAGTGATTCACTTCGAGAAGTTCCAGATTAATGACGTTCAAATATTTGGGGTTCGTTATTTTAAAACTCGCTTCAATCTCCAACTTACACCACAAATACGTCTGTTATCGGACGCGATCGTATTGCGTAAATTTGTCGGTTAATTACGCGATTCCTTACGCAACACTAAAATGCTACCGTTTTAATTGAACTTAAAAAAAACTTTAATTGGTACTGCGAATTTAATTTTTCCGAACGCCGCGAGTAAATCAGACTGGAAGTTACTTTCGTTTATCGTAAATCGACGATTTTATGATGTTTTTAAAAATCGATATGTTTATAAATAAGAATGTTGAAGCAAGAGTTTGTTGTACAATAAAAGAGTCTATACTGCTGTTTTATGTGTGAAGCTGTTTCATAAAAATCATTGAAATTGAAAAGATGTGCAAATAATTGGACGAGCTGGGGGAAATTAGAGGTTTTAGGAACATCTTGGCGATCTCCTTTTTATAATATTTACTTATTCGGTTTCAGTGAAAAACTATTTATTTACAGTAGAACTAAGCATCTCAGTCAGTTCAATAGGCATGACGACGTTATCAAAAAAATGCAAATCTATTTGTTCCGTCAGTTAGAGTGTTGAAAAATAATGAACACGTATTTTTTGTTTTTGTTAATCAATGAATATTGACAAAGATATAACGCATCAAAACTCGGGGGGGAGTGAGGGCTCGTGACGTCAGAACTCACAAGAAATACGAAGGCGTGAAGTGTCGTATTGAGAATTTCAAAAGCGTCGTATCTTAGTCAAATTTTCGTCTTTTGTAACAAAAGAACAAATTTGGGTCAAATATTTGTTGATAATCTTAGGTACTGACACTACTGACGGACTAATTCGATTTTTTTTGTCGTCTACCTTATTATAGACTAGCTTCTGCCAGCGGCTTCGCCCGCGTGAAGTTTGATTATTGTCCCATGGAATCTTACTGCCGGGATAAAAATCCTATGTTTTAATCCAGGTTATAAACTATCTGTGTGCAAAATTTCATCCAAATCCGTTCAGTAGTTGTCGCGTGAAAGCGCAACAAACAAACTTACATTCACATTTATTCTCCGAACTGCTAAGCTATCGGGAGTTACACGTGTTATTGTGAGTCAACTATATAAGATAGACATATGCTGTCTTGGGATATTTTTTATATAATTTTATGTGGAATATTTCCGTTATACATGATTTCTATGTAGCTTTAACCATTAAGGCTGCACACGCGACGGAAGCTAAAAAAACCAAGTAACTTCTCCCGTTTTCCCAACATTTCCTTTCACTGCTCTGCTCCTATTAATGGTAGCGTGATGAAAAGTATACTATTACCTGCTCAGGAGTATGTAGAATAATTGTACCAAGTTTCGTTAAAATCCGTCGAGTAGTTTTTTTTTCTATAAATAACATACAGACAGACAGACAGACAGACAAAAATTTTACTGATTGCATTTTTGGCATCAGTATCGATCACTAATCACCCCCCGATAGTTATTTTGTAAATATATTTCATGTACAGAATTGACCTCTCTACAGATTTATTATAAGTATAGATATAGATAAATAAATAAATAAATATAGCTGGACATTAACACACAGTGCCATCTAGTGCCACACAAAGCAAGGCCTGTGTCGTGGACACCAGATAGTTAATATAGGTACTACATAGATACTTTTTGTTTGTAAATACATACTTATTATACTCGACATATAATCAGATAGATAGGTAGTATCACAAGCTGCTGATGATAGTGGTATTCTGCAGACCAAGCTATATTTAAACAAAAAATAAAGAAGGTAAACCCAGTAAAAATACTTAGGGAAATATTCTTTTTAAAATGCCGATAATATAGTAATTATTCCTTTAATAACTTTGAGCAGTAAAATCAATGTACAGTTCGTTTTTATCAGACAACAAAATCCGCAATCATATGCAACGCGAAGCATTTAAAATTAAAATTTAGTTAACGATAAAAATAATTTACGGCGTTGAGAAATATGTAAAATTTTTATTTGACATTAAAAATGCTATTTTATTGGGCATTAAAATATTTAATTGACTAAATAATTAATGAGAGCAAATTTCGCGACACGCTACCTGAAGCGAATCTTGGTTGGCGAAGATCATAAATATTAACCATTTAGTAAGCGAATGAATCAGAATCCAAAGAATCAGCATTGGCATCCTACGTGGCAATGCTGCCAGCCTTCTGGGCACTTTTCCTATTGACAGCGAAGTGAACTAAGTTTTTGACCTGTTTTGATACTTGCACATATTTTTATTACTATTATATCGTAAATAATTTAGTAAACCATACCTTTTGAGAATCTAGTACCTTAATTATAGCTAATGTGGCTTCCAAATAGGGCTAAAAACCCTTACTATTATTATGTTCCTATCAAACTTCCTTTTTTTATATATTTAGTCCTGTCTCTCTCAAAAAGCAAGGACAGAGAAGATGACACAATGGTTTTATGTCTTTGCCACATTTGCCCCTGAAGGCTTCAATCTGATATTCTAAGACGCATCATAACTCCGGTGTCCGGTGTCTAGCAGAAGGTGACGGGACGAGCTGGACAGAACCAACGACAAGTGGTCCACATTAGCCCTAAATCTAAAAAAACTAGAAGTCATGGGGAGAAGCACTGTTTTAGACTTTAACGGTTTTTCACTACACTTTGCTCCATGTTCACCAAAAAGATGACGCTCTGATTATCTAAAAACAGCTGTTTAAAACACATTTTTGTATGTGAACATGTCACAGTGACAGCTGTTTTAAGATAATCAGACTGTTATCTTTTCGGAGAACATGGACTTTTAAGTACTTACGGGATAAAATCTGTCTGATATTCTTTCGTTGCTATGAGCTCCCGATATTTCGACGCTGTTACACACAGTGAACAGCGTCGATATTATCCCGTAAGTACTTTAAGTGTCGTGGGGAGAAGCCATTGCCCATCAGTGGGATGACACAGACTAGCAGTATCAGCACCAGTACCTTGCAGAATATAATGTATGTCTTAGTGTGTCCTAAATAAATGTATTTTCTTTTTTTTCCTTTCAACATCAATGCCGCTCTAGATTGCCATAAACAGCATCACAGCTATACAACTTTTTTCTAACAACACTGAAATTTGGAACAAAACGGGGACCAATACATCAAACAGAAGGTCCCAATAACAATGGTCGCCCATACATCAACGTCAATAAACAAATTAAACGTTTACCCGCGCGTTACGCGTCATACGTCACGTCCTGCTAGGGTTACTAGACGGAAAATTAAAAATAAAATGGCTTTACCATAGAAAAAAATCCAAGGTTCTGCCGTTAACGTAATTTAAAACTTGAAGATAAAAAAATAAACAAAATCAATTCAATTATTGGTTGTCGATTGACGGTAATTTGCAACATTATCCAAAGAAGATGATTATTTTAAAATTTTCTATTTTACAGAAAACTTCTGTATTTTTTTTTGTAAATCCGGCTTAAAAATCCTGAAATCTCAAAACAAATCCTGAGATACAGTAACCCTACCAGCGACTCGTCCCGTCGAAAATTATTTCCTCTTAATTTCGCGCCATTGCAATATTGTTTGAGTTTCGAAAATGGCCGCCGATGCGTGGCGATATGGTGGGAACACGACATGTTCGGCATGGACGCCATGTGACACGGACATCGTTGTCGCGGTTTGCCAACTTGTCTGTGTTTATCGGGTAGCAAAATGTAATAAAAGGGGTTTATAAAAGTTTTCGAAGCGGATAATATGTCCGTTTCGAAAATTATATTGAGGTTGTTATCAGTATTTACCTTCATATAAATTTGTGAGAAAATACTAGGCCAAAGGTTTTTTGGCCCTGGCTGGAGGCCTTAAATTCAAGGCATTCACAGAACTTGCCCGGTTCAGCAGAAGCCAGTCTTCACAAAAAAAAAAAAAAAAAATAGGCATATGTTGGAAAGGCTAGGATTATTCGGGAGGATTGGAATGTTCACATTTAAATATCCGGATATGTGCCAGATATTTGGAAGATCGCGGGTTGCGACTAGCACAGACTAGGGAACCATGACTTTAAAGGGGGGAGGCCTATACCAAGCAGAGGTTGGAACAAAGCTGCCAATGTTGATGATGCCCCATTACGGCTTAACATAGCTTCCATTTGCATAAGTAGCTACCTACTTATTATAACTTCTTAACGATGTTATTATCCTCATTAACACAGATTAACATAATCTGCCACTACACAATGAGCTCACTGCATGTAATGATTGGGTATAAAATTGAGAAAACACGAACAGCTCTTGCTGTTTTGAGTTTTGTCAGTATAATGGAGGCGGGAAATACACTTCAAATAAAATGTATAAGACTGAATTATTAATAGCTTGTTAAATAGGTAAATTATTTTTCTAAAGATTTGGCTTGACTGTAAATCCTAATACATATTCAATGAACAAGCTCAAACATAGATTAAAATAATACCCTTCCAATAAACAAATATTAATAAACGAAATAAAATATCAAGGAAAAACTTTTTGCAACTTCAATCGGCTTGCCAGATCCGAACAGATAATTTGCTTACAATATAATCGTACAAAGATTGCGACTTCAAGGAAAGGGGGTAAAAAGGCCTCGTAGGATAGAGGCTATTATATTCAAATTCACTTCGGAAGGCAATTTATATGGAGTTTATTGACAAGACGGGGGACCGCGGCCCGACGCAGCGGCTCGCGCGAAATTCTCCGACAGAATCTCTCTGAACCTGCCTTAATTGAACCAAGGAGACAATATTGTTAAAGTTTTTATGCAGCCTTAAGCGGCGACAATAAAAAAAAAGTGATTTTACTTTATTCAGAAACTTTTGAATCTAATTTCTGTAACTGAGTTAGGAACAAACGAATGCGTTAATTAAATTTTCTTGATGGCTTTAAGTGTCGACGAAGAATTTTTCGTCAGTATTTTTTGTTGTTTTGTAAAAGATGGCCGTTGGCCCGAGTGCTGGTGTTTCGCAAACGGCCAGAAGAAAGTGGACACAATGCGGGATTTCACAAGACAGATTACAGCGGGGCACATTAATAAGGTGACGTTTATACAACGTGATTCGATTTGCATCCGACACGACTCGGTGTAGTGGGAATTGAAGGGCAATCTTTGAAAATAAAGTTGTGTTCTCTTACAATTTTACTCAACTTGCGAACTTCAACTTTGCCTTTTATGCGGTGTTTAATGAGATGACAAGTATTAAAGAAGCATGGAAGAAAAAGACATGCTGTATTGACCTCAAATGACTTGAGATAAGGGCCAGAGAATGAGGATGATGCCTTTGATTTTAACAGCTTCAGAACTCATGGTGTAGCAACGGCCTGCGGACTGTTAGCTATGGGCTAGCTAGCCGTTCGTCCGTCTAATGACGACAGGCCGTGTCGACGGCGCGTTCGTGTTCCACGCGCGCCTCAAAGAGATGTTAGCAAAAGGGCCGAAGCCTGCCGGGGTTGCGGGACTGTTCGAAAGAGATACCGTGGCCCCGGAACATAAAGGGCGAGGAAAGAACATGGATGGGTATCAGTCAATAAAAGTCTGACACTCCCTCCCGCTCCGCCCAGAGTGGGAGAAGTTATTTGATGATTTCCCATCCGAAAAAAAAACAAAAAGGTGTACCAGCTTCATAACATAAACATTTGATATTTATTCTATAGAATATAATAAGTAGCACATAAACATGCATTACATTTCATTTGTAAAGTATAACTTAACATTATAATGAAGCAACAGGTGAGAGAATTGCGAAAAACGAAAAATGAACTTTAGTATTTTAGTGTCTGACCTACTTTTGCTAGATCTTAATTTAGACCGATATAAGTGAAAGTGACAGCTTTATCAGGTTTTTTTTTTATTTAAAATAAATGACTGAAAAAGTCGTAAAGTAAAAACGTCTCAAGATGCGCTTCATGTCTCGATCTGCAGATAAGATCGTAATCTTTTCGGATATTGCTCGCTATAATCATATGCGGACTTTTTTGTATTTTTTCTTTGTTTTTTTCTTGAGGGCGTAGTCGAAGCGTGCTGGACAATGAGACGTGCTTGAAAATATAATGCTATATTGTTGCTTAAGCTAACTTAAAGAGTATGCCGATTAAAAGGGTTTTTGGTTTTAATTTATGCTTTTTACTTTTGAAAGTTTGGGAGAAAATGTTTTGTAGCGGTATTTCTGGAGTGAATGATCTTGGGGTCACAGTAAATACTTCTAAAGGAAGATACGAAGCGATAATACAACATTCTTAGGTAGCAGTTCTATTTTTTACATGCGTTTGGGGTAAGTTGACTAAGTTAAACGCAAACAAACAAAACACGGCCCAATTTCAACAACAATAAAATCGAAACTCAATGAAACATAAACCAAAAGCTCACAATTTCGTAAACAATCACAGTTGTCAATTCCAATTTCTCATAGAGAGTAACAATATAAAGTGTATAGATAAGTAGCTCTCGCTTCGAATCCTGCGCAACGAGGAGGGGGCGGCGCGAATTACGAGCCCGCGTCGCCCAGCGGCGCGCACGCGCATCGATTTACGCGCGTCATAGTTGTGCCAGTGATGTGCGCAAGAGTATCGATAAATGTTGTTGTAAGTTTGTCTTATAACAGTAGCGTATCTGAAAGTGCTATTTGGCAGATGGCTTTGGCTGAAATGATTTGAGAGGCTGTATTGAAAGATTTCCGCTCGTGAAAATATTGCGCGGACTTTTGTGTCCATCATAAACAAAGATAACATCAAGACATGGGTTGAAAATACGTTTTGTGAAAATTGCTTGATACACACCCTGATTAATGTTACTGCAATGTTTTCTACCAAAAGTTAGGACCATTTTATAACTCTTGTTTTGACTAACTCTAATTAATAGCAGAGTTGCGCAAAAGACTTCTGAAAGTAATATTTGTAGTTTATCGACAATTCCATCGAACTTGATCACATCACTGCGCCGCCGTAGGCAACCACGCGCGTTATCGCTCCGCTAAAAATGTACCGTGACCCCCGACACTAACCAAATTATTCTCGCTCCTAACTCACAGATAGCGAGTTCGATTCCCGCTTCGATCCACAATTGACGGTCAGATATCGAAAACTATTTGTCAATGAATAGTTCATAACGGGACTGTGGAAATGGTGGTGGGAAAAAAGTAAACTGTATTTGCGTTTGTCTTTTACGGAGGCCACGAAGCCACGAGCTGTGGCTAAACAAAAACAGCCGCTCGAGTCGATCTTTAGGTTAAGCCGTGCTTGCCTCGGTGGTTTCGTGGATGGGGACCCATTCATTACATTTAAAATTGGTTTCTTTCATTACTCGGAAAGCGCGTTACCATCTCAACATGAATGATGTAACCAAGATTTTGTAACAATATTTTGATTTAAAAGAGCGTCCATGAAGTTTCTTGCCTGTTCTTCTCCATAGAGATCTACGCTAGGGAATGGGCAACTACAGTACTTTCACAGTTTTTATATCTTGTGCCTGGGACTGTAGCTACATTAAATGTTCATTTTTATTTCGACAATTCAAAAGTGCCCAAGTAACTGGCCTATAAATGCCTTGATTTTGATTTTGTTAAACAGCTGGTCTCGGCTGTCATTTGACTTTTACTAAGAATTTCTTTGTCTGCTACTGAGAAATTCCTGATGCAAAAACCCAATAACACTTTTCCCGACCCGGGAATTGAACCCAGGACCTCACGCTCAGCAGGGAATCTTCCGACCACTACACAGACGATTCAGTCAGACCTTTAAAATCCATTTAAACAAATATTTCTCGAACGTTTCCAATTAAACTGGAAGCTTTTAGCATAATTGGCATAGCAGTTCATCACAGGGTTCACCGACAGATGTTGAGTTCAGATTTGAACTCCCGACCTCAACGATCGGACGTCGACTGACTGCCGAGTGATCGCAAGTTAACTGACCACGGTTCAACTGTGAGTCAGTTAACGTAGAGGAATCGTTAATGATGACAAGTTAGGTCGGTAAACCTTTGGTATATTTGCAATCAAAAAGTCTGTATTCATCTTTTTTGTCATAGTGGTTTGATTTATTTGATATGCCAAAATTATGAAAGAAAAGAAGTATCTTATAAAAGATGATAGAGAAAGACGTTTATTTTTTTGATGTACGAGTATAAGGGTCCATGTGCCGAATAATCGAGGTATTCCTCAGAGCGCACCTGTTTCTTTCTAAGCGCAACCATTTAAGCACAACTAAATCGTTCCTCGAAGCGCAACCATTAGTTGCGTTCGAAAATTCAAATTTAAAATATTATATGCTTATTCCTAATGTGAGGCATTCTTTTTTTGGGTATACCGCCGTTTACCCGAATTTTATTTGCCCTAATATCATTTGCCATAATAGTCAACAGCCATAATATCATACGACATAATACTCATTTGCCTTACTCTCATTTGCCATATTAGTCACGTGCCAGAATCATTGTTTCCCATAAAGTCACTTACCATAACATCTTTTGTCATAATCATTGTGAGCCCTAATTATCATATGCCCTAATTATCACATGCCATAATTATGATATGCCATAACATAATTTGCCATCGACATCGGGTGTGTAACGGTTGTTTATATCAAGAGAAATTGGATGCAATTGGGACTTTAGAGCACCCCGACTCGGACAGGTTAGGTTAGAAGGGGATGGCGCCATCCCCTTCGTGGTTATTTTTTTATAAACCATACAGAAGTAGGAGCCCCGCTTCGCGGGGCTCCGTCGACCTAGCCCACCATCAACCATGCACAGAATAAATAAGTTTTGTTATGCCATTTAAATATTATGTCTAATAATTATTATGGCACATAAAAATAAGGCAAACAATACTTATGGCATTCGTATCTTATGGTATCTAAAATTCGGGCAATTAAAAGTATGTCATATGTCTTTTAGGGCAAATGAAACATTCGGGCAAATGAAATTCGGGTAAATGAAATTCGGGAAAATGATGATTATGGCATATAATCTTCGGGCAAACAATAGACAACCCTTTTTTTGAATATTGAGATGTGGATGCTGATTGGCAGAGGATGATTTTAGAGTAATGACGTAATAAACGTCTTTCAAATAGCAGAGGTCTTGATTTCTTTCAAAACATTTACTTAAAATATGGTCTCAAATACCGTTACGTGGTTTGGCAACACGTTTTTTTTTTGCTTTTAAATAATCATTTAAATATGTTAATTTTCATCATTTCGAAAGTAACTAAAATGATTGTCATAAAGGTTACTTGTTACCTGTCTAAAGTATCTGTAATATCTGTCACAATTTATTTATCAATCTCCGAGATCAAAATCGACTGTCCACTTTGAAAGGGACAGACGAATCTCAGTAGTGCAACATTTCAAGAAGAAACAATATATTCCTTTTTTCCCTTTGCTTGGATGCCTGCAAAAAACACTAACTTTGAAAGCAGAAGAGTTATGAAAAATTTGATTGTAAACCAAAATTGTAACACAGTATTATTTGACGGTATTGTTAATATTGCCGAAATCATTCAGAAACGGAAAAGTTTAAAATACAACAAGCGTTTTTGGCTAATATTCGCCTGTAATAGTATTTTACACCATGTCACAACAAAACGTTTAAGCCGATTGTTAATTCGGAATTCATTCATTCATTCTAATCAATTTATATTTAGTTGTTAATTAATCCCAATCAACGATCACAGCTCAATTACCGATCAAGTCTCTTGCCAAACAATTTTAAATCGTAGATTTAGTCTTGGGCTGTACAATCCTATGCGGTCAGTAGATCAGAAATTACTTGGCACGATTTAGTAGAAAGGGTCATAAGAACACAATTCTCAAAGAGAAATAATCCTTTCAATAGCTGTTTATATTTCTTTGCCTTTGCATCCTTGAGCCCGGAGACTTTAACCTTTTTTTTTTAATTTCTAGCCGTCTAAGGGCGAATTGAAGTGGATCGTGGTGAACCAAAGGTATTGAACCGCACTCAACAGCTATAAGAATCAATATTCCATAGCACAGACGATACTTACAGCTCTCGGCGTTTGGATATGCTGATGACTTTCAGTTTCAATGGTGAAATTCACTTTAAAGATCTTTACAGACTTGTACTTCTGCCACGTACCTTTACAATAGTTATGCGCTTTCGAACAGTGGCGGTAACACGCCTCTCAATATTCATTAGCCGAGATTTTGATACAGTTTAAATGTACGTTTTTTTGTTAATTAAAGGGCATTAATTGTTAACAAAACTGCTTTCGACTGACCATTGCGCCTGCTTACGTTGCCCCAATGTTGGAGTTGAAGCGATTTATTTTATGTTCTATCTTTTGCAAATGCGTCGTCAAAGGGATCTTTGCTCTTTTATCCAGCTAGAAGCTTTGATATCCACTTGTGAAAACATAGTAATGCAATTCTGACAGAGAGAAATTCATTGCGGATTCTGAAAATCGCCAACGGTCGTAAAACGATTTCGCTGAAGAAAAAAACCGTGCTCTAGTTTAAAATTTATACTTTACGCTTAGTATCATCAATAGTCATTTCTCAAAAATATGTATTTTTTCACTTGTTTGTTTGTGGTAAATAAATGCAACTAGACTCCAAGATTATTTTTTTTTTAAACTTGCTGATAAAGCCGCTTTATTGTATTAACTTGCACCAAAGCGCCAACGCAAAAACAACCAAATTAAACGCAGTATGTAATTGATATTTATTTGCTCTACTTTGTGACATGCGAGCTATAAACATTGCCTCTTAGTCAATCGAAGCATTTTTTACATATTTCTTGTGTTTGTATAATTGTCGTGACAGCCTGTTGCCTATAAGTCGTAAAAACCGATAAAACATTGGCACAAGTTATGTAGCAGAGGGTATATTTTTGCGATACTTTGCGTTTTTCCGTGGTCAAACCATTTTCACCTTTACAATTTCCTTGCTCTCTACAGACAAAATTCCATAGATAATTCTATAGCCATCACTTTTGAGTGCCCCACATTACATGACCCGGTCTAATGCAGGACATTAAGGGGCCTCCCGTTCTAAGCGTTTTGGATTCCTACAACGAATTCAATCAGAAATTACATAACCTTTTCAGCAGCTCACGATTACTTCTATATATTTTTGACCCTTTACCACAGAGAGAAAGTCAGCTTTTTTAATGACAGATTTCTGACAGTCACAATATAATGTACGAGTAGATGATGATAATATCCCCAAGAACATCACACCATTCACTGTTACAGCAATTTCTTCTAAAGCCCGAAGCATACTGTCTACACTCTTGACCGGCGATCAACAAACCTTAGGTTAACTTTGTAAGCAAGATTTATGTAAAACTACCCGCCAGCGGCTCGCACGCTTTGAATGAATACATCAAGCCTTCCGCGAAAAACGTAAGTGCTGGTAGAAACCGTATCAAGGTATAACGCAACGGAAAGAGATCTGATATACTATAGAAAATAAATGACACAGAAAAAATAAGATCCCATGTCTTAGTGATGCCATATAGCAAAGACACATAATTACCAAGTTTGTGACTCCCAAACAAGTTCTTCCATGTGGTGTACCATTTTGTTATGCAGTCAGTTCTATTTAAAATATATTTAAATTTCTTGATGACGATTGGAAAGTCCTGTCATCAATCTTTTATGGATGGTAACGTAGACAGGAATGAAGAGCAACAACAGGCATTGGTGACCAAAAATGTAGACCAAGTTTCATGAAATTTGGCTTGTTCGGAAGTAGGTAGCATCCAAGAAAAAAAAGTATGGTTTTGAAATAGAACCTTTGTAATTACAAAACATAAACTTAAACGAAGATTAACGTAATATAATCAAGTATATTCTGTTTACGCGCAACGATTAAAAGTCGTTCAATTAGATGTCATTTAACTTTAAGCATCAGATACAGAATCAGATCATCTGATCCCAATATAAAAGCATGATATAATCAGTTTTTAAAAAGTAATACAATCATACATAATACAAGAGCCAGAATCGTAATCAAAACGAAACGAGTAGCCATGTAGCCCCAATAACCGAAGCGAAATCGAAGCATAGCCGAAAGTACAGATCAGACCGGAATAATACAATGAAGCTCATTATTAATATTCAGCAGATAACTCGTGTGCAGATAGAGATAACGTTTTTGATACTTGTTAAGGACAAGGTTGGTTTGAGGGCATATTAAATGGTAAGGGAAAAGGACTTGAATGAACACAAATTCCTAGAGGAGTTTAGAGTACCGGGTGAGCTGATAGACATGATTTTCAAAACGGAATTCAGTTAGATTCTTCTCGGTAAATGCTTTCCCATCTCTTGGATAAACCCGCTTATTCAATTGGATTAGAATCCACTAAAAACCAAGGAGGCAGACTTAGAAGTCTACCTCCTTGGTTCTCTTTCACAACCAGTCCAGGTCTTTACAATAGTTTCACCACGAAATTAAAAAAAAACCGACTGTGGTTCAGATCCAACACTTTTGTTTCATCCACCACTTCATCACGTTTTACACGTACGGTAGAAAATTGCAACTGCAACACCCTCCAATACTGGAACAGCTCCCATAGCCAAATTTTGATTTCCAACTCATTACACCAAAAACATAAGTTGAGATAATAACACAGACATTTCCTTATTAGCACCAAAAACCCAAAAGTTGCACACCTGTCGTGGGGGAAAGTTTTGAGAATGAACGTGGAAGGGTATTAGAGTAGAGGAAGACTGAAGAAACGATGGATGGACTGTGTGAAGAATGTTATGGCAAGAAAAGAGGTGTCTGATAAGATGACGAGTTACAGACAAGTATAGAAGACAAAGAAATTCTCCGGCGACCTCAAATCAATTGGGATAAGAGCAGAATAATGATAATAATGAACTATAGGTTTCACAGCAGTAACCAAATCAATGCCGTATCCCACTACATAACATGAAAAGCTCAGTTGAAAATAATCCCCCACTAAGTAAGGATAATAACAAAACGAAACACGTTAGCCTTAAGGCATGATCTGCGGGGCGGGATGCCTTTAAACACGACAAAGGGACTCACGTAAATACTGTATTAATTAATTTGTAGCGACAGCAAACTAATGTGGCTCGTTTAGATAAGGGTTATTGATTTAGGGATGTTTTGGTAGTGATAAGGGATTTAAATTAGGTGGTTTAGTTGTATTATGCTTTTTTAGAATAAAGTTGGGTTAAGACTGAAATTGATAAATGTGGACGATCCCAGTATCTAGTGGGTAGTCCTACTTTTATAAATTTCTTTTTGACATCAAACTCGAGAGTATACTCTTAATTATTGTATATGAATAACAATATTTGAATTACAAATAAATGTTACTTTACATAGGACATTAGAAATTGGAAATACAAATATAAATGTGTCCACTGAGATAACTCTATAACTCGTGAAAACGAGGGATGTGTTTTGGAGAATGGCAAAGAATTTTTTGCACTTTATCTACTTAATTTAGCCCTATGTTGTACCTCACTATATACTATTCATATAGTGGGAATATCTTGGATGAGGCACATAAATGTGGAGCTTGGCACAGGCAAAGAGAGGCCTATCAGCAGTGGCTGAAGTCAGGCCGTGGATGAATGAATGGATATGTCACCGTAAAATTACAATATACAAGTTAGTTTACAATATCGCTAGAGAGATTACAATATAACGTATTTGACAATTTTACGGTGACAGATATACCACACGCAATACTTGCCTGGCCCACTTCAAAATTATGAATCGATTCATAAAACGGTATACCGCCGTTTACCCGAATTTTATTTGCCCTCATATCATTTGCCATAATAGTCAACAGCCATAATATCATACGACATAATACTCATTTGCCCTACTCTCATTTGCCATTTAGTCACGTGCCAGAATCATTGTTTCCCATAAAGTCACTTACCTTAACATCATTTGTCATAATCATTGTAAGCCCTAATTATCACATGCCATAATTATGATATGCCATAACATAATTTGCCATCGACATCGGGTGTGTAACGGTTGTTTATATCAAGAGAAATTGGATGCAATTGGGAATTTAGGGCACCCCGACTCGGACAGGTTAGGTTAGAAGGGGATGGCGGGGTCTATTCGCTCGCTTCGCTCGCTCACACGACCCCGCCATCCCCTTCGTGGTTATTTTTTTATAAACCACACAGAAGTAGGAGCCCCGCGCAGCGGGGCTCCGTCGACCTAGCCCACCATCAACCATGCACAGAAAAAAAAAACATGCACAGAATAAATAAATTTGTCTAATACTTGTTATGCCATTTAAATATTATGTCTAATAATTATTATGGCACATAAAAATAAGGCAAACAATACTTATGGCATTCGTATCTTATGGTATCTAAAATTCGGGCAATTAAAAGTATGTCATATGTCTTTTAGGGCAAATGAAACATTCGGGCAAATGAAATTCGGGTAAATGAAATTCGGGAAAATGATGATTATGGCATATAATCTTCGGGCAAACAATAGACAACCCCATAAAACAACTTCGGCTGGCAAAATATGACGAACCATGATGCCCACCATATGAAATGAAAAGTGGGCCCACACGAAACGTTAATATTTATTCAGAGTTAATTTCAGCAAATAAGCTGAAAACGGACTTTTCATAAATAAAAGGCTCAAGCGTTCACGGTATAACGTAAACGTAAACGCGACGGGTGTCGACAATTTATTTTGTACAATGGAAATATTTTAACAATTAAATTAACTCGTGTGGAAAGCTGTTTATTTTGTTATGAAAGCGGATCATTTTATTCGTATTTTTTTTAATGTGTTGTGTGTTTATTTTATGTGCAGTCTCCCGAGAACCGAGCGTTTTGGATTTACATGAAACCTCCTTGACTTCTTAGTACAATCATCTACAATGTCTTAGAACAGCTCTTAGTGTCAGTATACGATAGTTTATTCCGTAACCAACAAATCATCTTCGGCCTAGCCTTTTCTCAACTACATATGTTAGGGACGGCGTCCAGTCTCACCGGGTCAATAAGTTCCGGATCTTAATACCAGTATTTTACATGGAGCGACTGCCTGTTGGACCTCCACTACCCATTTGGTACTGGGTAATACGATACCGCTTGTTAAAATTGGTTTTCAGACTATAGGGCTCCTGACTAGACAATCAAAGATCTACAAACGAAAGCCGGGACCAACGGCTTATCTATACTTATAATAAATCTGTAGAGAGGTCAATTCTGTACATGAAATATATTTACAAAATAACTATCGGGGGGTGATTAGTGATCGATACTGATGCCAAAAATGCAATCAGTAAAATTTTTGTCTGTCTGTCTGTCTGTCTGTCTGTCTGTATGTTATTTATAGAAAAAAAAACTACTCGACGGATTTTAACGAAACTTGGTACAATTATTCTACATACTCCTGAGCAGGTAATAGTATACTTTTCATCACGCTACCATTAATAGGAGCAGAGCAGTGAAAGGAAATGTTGGGAAAACGGGAGAAGTTACTTGGTTTTTTTAGCTTCCGTCGCGTGTGCAGCCTTAATGGTTAAAGCTACATAGAAATCATGTATAACGGAAATATTCCACATAAAATTATATAAAAAATATCCCAAGACAGCATATGTCTATCTTTTATAGTTGACTCACAATAACACGTGTAACTCCCGATAGCTTAGCAGTTCGGAGAATAAAATAATGTGAATGTAAGTTTGTTTGTTGCGCTTTCACGCGACAACTACTGAACGGATTTGGATGAAATTTTGCACACAGATAGTTTATAACCTGGATTAAAACATAGGATACTTTTTATCCCGGCAGTAAGATTCCATGGGACAATAATCAAACTTCACGCGGGCGAAGCCGCTGGCAGAAGCTAGTAACGTATAATTCTGTAACCAACGTTTAAGTTCTGTGTTTTGTTTGCAGTCCCGAATCTAAAAGAATGGGTTATGAATCTAGGTCAGACTACGTCAAAGGAAACGAAATATGGCGGACCGTTGATGTCATGCAAGTATTTCATACATTTCAGTTTTTTATCTTTGAATTGTGAAGTTGTAGAGTACTCTTGACTATTGAAAACAAGAATATCAGAAACGCTTTGTTACTCTAACATGTACCCTTTGATAAAATATTAAAGCCTTCACAATATGATACATTCCATAGAACGTTTTTATATAACTTAAGCCCGTGACTTCGCCTGCGTGGATTCGGTTTTGGTTTTTGTTTTACAGGATGGTATTAAGCGGATACAAAGTATCCTATCAGTAAAGGAGCTCCAGAAGTGGTGGATGGACCTCAAAGAGGAGTTTTTCTTGAGGCAGGAGGAAAACCAACCCGATTTACCATTATATTGATCCAGGTTAAAAACTATTTGCACAAAACCATTTAGCATTTATAGTAGCAAGGTAACGTAAGATAGAGAAACGAATGACATAATTTCTCCAACTTTATCCATCGAATTCCCGTTTCTTCTGCAAGCAGTACCCGTACATAATCATTACACAGTAGGTGCATTGCAGATAACAAAAAGATGTGGTCGAATAAAAAGCGATCATAACAAAGGGCACGACCAGGAGAACCACGGCCACGCGCGACCGCGGACCACAACTGATTATTTTATTGTTTCACTTTAAGACTTTTTTTTGTGAGTGTACTTGTTGAATTAAGGGCATTCGTAATGCGTATTATTATTGAGGATGAGATTATCAAGAATTTGCTTTACAGATAAATCAGGATAAAGAGGACGCTCGTGGCTAAATTTAGGTTAAGCCATGCTTGCCTAGGTTGGTCTGTGGATGGGTGACCATCCTTACATATCGAGTTTTCTCCGTGCCTCAGAAAGCACGTTCAGCTGTTGGTCCCGGCTGTTATTTGGAGATCTTTGACAGCCGTTACGGCTAGTCAGTGGCCCAAAAAGTGTGACAACCAGTGTTACCAAAGGGTATCGTATTACCTCTCATAGAGAAGAGGCCTGTCCCAGCAGTGGGAACATTAAAGGCTGATGAAGATGATGATCGTATTACCCAGTACTAGCTGCGGGTTGTGGAGATCAGATAGGCAGTTGCGCCATGTAAAATACTGGTATTCAGCATCCTGTTAGACTGGAAGCTGACCCCAACATAGTTGGGAAAAGGCTAGGCAGATGATGCTCATCTATATATCTCATTAAACTATAACACACATAGGAATGTCATCTCTTCAGACTTAAAAAAACTAACCCTAGGTATACCTTACCTCCACTGAGGTCTACGCTAACAATTTTAATGTGTCTATACCTACCGTAATGACGTAAGTGATGTATTACTAACGAAATGACGTGACTCATCGAGCTGCGGTACAAAAACTTGCACGCGCGGGAATGCCAGCTGACTTGGGGAAAAGAGTGCAGTTCTGAGGAATTTACAGACGAGATGGTTCGTAGGGATTAAGTATTGTAAGATAGAATAAAGCTGCAATAAGATTCATAGTGTCAATGAGCCTCTAAGGGGGAATTTTAAGGGCTGCGGGACTGTTCGAAAGAGATACCGCAGTCCTGGAACTAAAAGGACTAAGAAGGAACATGGATGGGTTTTAGTCAGTAACTAAGCTGTCTCTTAAACAAATTATCGGTACTTAACCAGCACCCGAATTTCGTGACAAACTTTCAATCACTAAGGTCCATGTTCACCAGAAACATGACGGACGATTATCTAAAAACGGCTGTTTAAAACACATTGTTTTATGGGAATATGTCACATTGACAGCTGTTTTAGATAATCAAACTGTTATCTGCTCGGTGAACATGGACCTAACTAAAAGATTTTGAAGGAAATCCACAGCATCGAATATCTGAAAAATTACCCAAGATATATTGATGAATTGTCAAGATGAAATGCATTGCGGTTGCAACTTGTAAGTGTCTTTGTGTATTTTTTTTCATCTCTGAATCTCTAAAACAAAACTCTGATCTAATAAATCCACCTAACATTTCAAAGAACTATAGTAAAGCGAGCAAGCAATGTCATATAAGTTGAGACGCCTCTATCAAGCCGTCGTAAAGTGCACCTAACTGATCTATGGCCATACGAGGCAGTTGTATGTCTTCTCACATAAAAGCGGACATTTCTGATTATTGGCATTCGGTTCTGGTAATTAAACTTTGATTCTGCGATGCTTGGAAATTAACGGGATCTGTGTGTTTCTCACGGTGCAAGGTTTGTTTATAGTGCTGACATGAGTAAATGTGTAATAACCTAACTATTTAAACTGGATATTTACCCATCCGGCCGTGTTCGCATCTGCGATTCGCAACCAGTTGCGAATTAGGAATGTTTACTCTTTGTTCGCAACCAGTTGCGAATTAAGAAAACTTATTCCTTAACCGCAACTAAGCATCCTGATGATTAAGTTCCGTAACCAGTTATGAAAAAAAACAATTTGTTTCATTTCTTCGCAACCATCGTTGTCTGCTTCTTGACACTTATTTTGTTGATTTGTTAACTATTTGTTTGTTTCAATTAATCGCAATAACTTCAGTTTATCCGTGATCATGATGCTAGTATTAACAGTTACGAACTATCAGAAACTTAAAACAAATAGTAAACTTGGTAAATATCCCAATTTCGGTGTTAATAATAGTACCCACTGATTAGGTAAAGCGTCACTTTTGACTGGATATACTGCACTAGCTTCTGCCCGCGACTTCATTCGCGTGAATTTCCCGCTTGCAACATTTCTTATTGCTGCTCCGCGCCTATTTAGTCATAGCGTGCGTATATAGCCTATAGCCTTCCTCGATAAATGGACTATCCAACGCAAAATCAATTTTTCAATTCGAGCCGGTAGTTCCTGAGATTAGCGCGTTCAACCAAACAAACAAACTCTTCTGCTTTATAATATTAGTATAAATGAAGTATTAAGTGCATTGTAGATAGGCGCTGTGCTCCTTTGAGTATCGGCGAAGCAACAATATTTAGATTGAAAAGAGTGTCCATGGAGTTTCTTGCCCGATCTTCTCCATAGAGATCTACGTTTTGGAATGTGCAACTACGGGTAGTTATTTTGCCTTGTGACTGTTGCTGTAGCTTTGTTGTTGTTGTTTTTTTTTTACACTCAAAAGAGCCGTAAAGGTCTAATTAAAATAAATGGTTTGAGTTCATGAAAACTGGCAGAAATTATGTATTTCCTATACCAAGTTATGGTATTAGACTAACTAAATTATTGTTTGTAAAGTCATTTAATAAAAGCAGAAAGAGAATAACAGGAATAACTTCAAGAGAATAACAGGGTCGAACCTTGACTGCAAATTAGACAGTTACTTTATTGCAATATTCCAGCTCTAAGAAAAGTGGTTTCAGGAATTAATCATTTCAGAGTTGCCTTGAAGCATAAGCAAAGGGTCATCACAAAAAAGTGTAGCAACATAGTAAAAACATACCCATTGAATTAACAAATCAACCGACAAGTAATTGTTTTCCCAATCTCCGATTCTCCATACAGCACAAACAATAACATAAATTAATAACCAATTACAATATCCTAGAACCTAATTAATCCATTATTCCGACATCGCTTGAGCCCATCGTACACGCAAGTACAGTCATCCATAATAATTTCTAATAGGATGTCTCCCGTACGATTCTGCGAACGGCGGCGCCCCCCGGTCTACGCCATTACGCTGCCGGATGGCCACTGGCATACCGGTACGCGTGCCGGATTCACCTATTACCAGCACCTTGATCGGAGATATAGGAAATACTCTTTTTTTACACTAAGGATGCAAATTGTGTAATTAGGTTTATGAATATGTCTACCGGTCTGTGGCGAATGAAACTATCCATGTCGATTTTCTTTTGTGAATCTTAGTAATATGTATCATAAAGTTTAGAATCCCTTAGTTGAATTATCACATTCGTACATTTACAATAAGCAAGCATTTTCTCTTTAATGATCCAAAGATTTAAATTAGAGGTGCTGTGATGTGTCTTTATCGGATCAATGATTTTGTTTTGGGAACCTTTGATCAGTTCAAATTCTCCTGATTAGGCAACTCAGTCGTCAGTCGGAAGACGAACGCTGCGACACATACTGTTGATTAGGTTTTCATTTAGAGAGCTTCCTAAGACCTTTACCGGGTAATTTCGATCTAGACTGCATGTTCTGGTGACAACTTGCCTCTTGAGAACAGTTTCCACCTTATCGGTTGTTCAAGTCTAAGTTATGAAACTGGCCATTGTCACCTGACAACTATTCGACCACAATATCATTATTCTCAAACAAAAAGCGCGGTACGTACACTTTTGAAAACAATTCATTTAAAAATAATTCGAATTTCGTATACGCGACGGCGGTGCGCGGTCAAAAAGCGCAATTGTCTGCAGGCCGCGGCGACGCGCGTCTGTCGCGCGCTGCATTCTAATGAGGGCGGGTTTTTGTCGCGCGACAGCGTGGGAGCGTCACCCGATGATCGATATCGCTAGTGTGTAAGAGCCTTTACGTCGAGCGTTACTCTCCGATCGGTTTTTGTTTCTGTTTGTATCTATTTGATTTCTAACACGTAGAAATGTGCTACTATGTTGCATTGGCTGTCCATATGTCTACTGGAACGATTGATATCAGCAGTTCCTGGAGCATTTATTAGATGTTAAAGATATTACTAGGCTCTCTAAGCAAACTTGTCGATTTCTGCTATTACTGAAATATTATTATCTAGTGATGAAGTTCGGTGTTCTGCATTTGGCTTATCAACCCAAACCTGGTTTCACTACAGACTTTCTCATTATTATCTCATTATAACTTCCACGAAAAACATGTTAATTCCTTAGACCAAATATCACCTCACCTCAACATTCCTAACAGACATAATCCTACCTATACCACTTCTGATGACTCGACTCAATTGAGCGTATAGTCTGACTGCGATCCTCCTAAGCGACAAACAGGTAAACCAATCTAATTATGCAGACTAGTGTTTCGTAATCTCGACACGTTTCAGTACACGCGACTCGAGAGATGCTGCAAGGCGGTGATAAGGATTGTAGGTCTGTATACCGTTAGGAGTTGAGATTAGTAGGATGTATCCTAGTTCACAGATCAAAGGAGCTTTGTGTTGTTTAAATGATAGCAAACAGGAGATACATCATGTACTATATATAATTATAAAGCAGAAGAGTTTATTTAATTGTTTAGTTGAACGCGCTAATCTCGGGAAGTACTGGTTCAAATTGAAAAAATATTTTTGTGTTGGATAGTCCATTTATCGAGGATATAACATCACGCTGCGGCCATTAGCAGCGGAGCAGGTATGAACAATGTTCCAAAAAAAAAATCATTTCGTTTTTCTCTCTAATGTGTAGCAGACGAAGTTGCGTGGGTCAGCTAGTCATGTATGAGACCTCTTTGAAACATAATAAAGGCCAGCGGTGGCTAAGTGGTGGCGGTCCCGACTTAAATCGTGGGTACTGTGAGTAATTTATTCCATCATCGCAAAACGGTGAAGGAAAACATCGTGGGGAGACCGCCAAGTCCTAGAACCAAAAAATTCGAAGACATGTGACATCTACTATACCGCACTGAGTCCGTGGTGGATTATAGCCTATTCCTTCCCAAAACCTCTGCAATCAATCAAACTCATAAATGCTGCCAAGCTGCTAATTAGCGAATGGTAAGAGGCGAGCAGGAGAAACGGCAATATTGACGTATTATGTTCTTCCCAATTTTCCATTAAAGAATAAAAACGGGTAAGGGTTGATGATTTAGGTACAGTGGAATGAATAACCATCTGTTCGAAACAAAAAAATATGAGCAAAGAAGCGAAAAACGAAAGCTAAATAAATATAAATGATTAATCACAGACTCACAGCCCTACATAATAAAATCCTCCATACAAATCACGTACACAAACATCCGGGCCCGCTACAAATCTGTAGGTCAAATATTTCTCCCGATACGGGGCTCGAACCCGGGACCTCAGCGTAAAAGGCACTGGCTTCGTCTGATCCATTTTGAGTTTAATTGTTTTAACACATCCGCTGCTTATTTCATTTCTGTGTATAGTAAAGCGATTAGCAAAGACCTGGAATAGTATGGTAAATAGCAACTTAGCTATGGACTTAGAAGCTACGAGTATATTGGATTAGACACTGTTTGAAGCTTTCACGGCTTTCACAAATAATCATGGAAGATATCCCATAAGTGACAATATAAGTTTATAATGAATTAGGGCTGATTCATCATCATCATTAGCCGTTTCCCAGGGTTGGCTTCCAGTCTATCCGGATGCAGCTGAATTCGGGCGATTGTGCACTACAAGGAATTTTACTGTCCGAACATCCGACTTTTTACGGTCCGAAGTGGCATGAAAAAAACGGATGATTGGCTTGTGCACTTGTCCGTCTTTTCTCGGATGATACGCCTCAGTTTAGGGTAGCTCTGTCTTTGAAACACGCGCACCCTCCTTCCCCGCGCCCGCCCCGCCTGCTCATGAAAATGGACGTAGTGCACAAGCATTTAAAACACGTTTTTCATTGCTGTCATTTCGGACCGGAAAAAACCGTTCCGGAATGGGGAAAAGTAAAATGTCGGACGGTAAAATTACGTATAGTGCACAAACTAGTATATATATTATATGGCGTGCCATATCGGACCGTAAAAAATCGGACTGCCGGACAGTAAAATTCCTTGTAGTGCACAATCGCCCTTCCTATATTTTACATGGAGCGACTGCCTATCTGACCTCCACAACCCAGTTAGTACTGGGTAATATGAAACCTCTTGGTAACACTGGTTGTCAGACTTTTTAGGCCACTGACTATGTCAAAGATCGGCTAATTATGGAATTAAAATATTTGTCTTAGCCCTTATTCAAGTTCCTTGTTCCTTCCGTGCGTTCCTTGTTCCTTGCTTAGTGTGGCACTAGATGGCGCTGTGTGTAACGTCCAGCGATATTTATTTATTTATTTATCAAAGGCACACCAAAATATAAACACTAAAGCTTAAAAAAACCTGGCAATAAGTACAGATGTTTTAAAAACAAAAATCCCGGAAATGCACCTCTATAGTTTTTAAGCTGGTCCTTGCAAGCTCAAACACTCGAAATCGAAGTGCCGCGGCCAGCGCCACGATACAGCACTTCAATCTCAACATTTCGTGATACCAGAAAAAGTAATCGTAAAACATATTTCAAGTCAAACGCAACCATAGAACAATCCACGCTTTTTGCGCTTATAAATTCTTTGGAAAATTTTCAATCGCCATTTTTTTCCGGGCTGCGTTTTTTTTTGCATTCCGTTTCGGAAATCCGCGCGTAGTGTCGCGTCGCGTTTTTTTTTTGTCGCAGCCACATACACGTGCGGCCGACGTCGATTGTCGCCTGCTTTTTGTCGGCTAATCAATTTTCGAACCATCGAGTTTGTTGGGTGCCGTGCAGACCAGCTGATAGTCTATTTTTAACTTTGTCGGTACGGTTTTCTACGTTGTATTTTTCTTGGGTTTATGGACAGTATCGACTACTGTCTTTTTCGTAATTGTTCGAATCATTTGCAGTGAAGGTTTCTTAATAGCCTTGAAATCGTCAATTTGTCGTTTTGTATTGTTTTTTAATTACGACAGCCTGAATACAACTGGCTCGTACCAGAATTAACCTAGCACTGCATCCATTTATTCTTCAGTATTTACGCGTATTTTTATCTTTACCAAAACCATAAACTGTTCGTCACACCTCAGTGGACAGTCCCCATTACAAGTAACAGCCCATTGTGGCTCCCACAATAGTGGCAGGTTCCACTTACGCGGTTTTTGGCCAACAACTTTATCCGAATCAATGGATCGTTAAGTTTCAAGAGTTTTCGGTAAGTAAAGGTACACACTGCAGAGGTGCGAATTTTAACGGCTGACTCCCGAAGTAAAAAAGAGCCGTTGGTTTACTAATTGCCCTTACTTTTAATTGGATTTTCTTTTGTGAAAGGTTTCGGCGTGTATTGTGGATGCCGCGAAGTGTTCGTTGAGTAAATTTTGTAAGGGTTAGACGACTTTGTTTCTTGGTGAGCGAGTTTGATTTGAGAGCATCGACGCGGATGGTGATAGGGTTGAATTCTAGGTTATTTATTTATTTATTTATTTATAATAAGCACACCAACAGCACAATCACTTACAATTATAATTACATAACACCGAAAATTGATATTACAGTAACCATGCAAATAATAGGTATGCATGACATTGATACATGAGCATTATATACAGAGGAAAACAATAAAAATAGTGCCTAGTGGGCTGTAATCGGGATCTTATCAACCAATGAGGTTCCAGAAACGGAAAAAGACATCTTAATGAGGATCTAGGTAAAGTGACATTCTGTTCTGTAACTATAGGTATCCACATACTGTTACCGAAAACGTTATGTTAATCCTGTCGAACGGCACAGAAACACAAAACGCTTTTAGCCTTTTTTGTCCTAAGGTTATAACCTTAGGACAGAAAAGGCTTCGAATAAAAATGACGTTATCACCCTAGACGATAAAGTCAATGCTTACATCTGGTGGTGACCACTTGAGACCCGACTCAATGAAAAACCACATTCAGGTTTTCCAAACCAGTGAAGACAATCTTTATAACATTCAAACACAGAAGGTACGTACCCAGAGAATCTAATCCAAAAGCAGTAAAAAACTAAACTACGGAAGTCATCTCGAATCGTGGATTGGTTCGCGCTAAATCGGAATTAGTATACTGCACCCGTTAGCTAAGAGGCGGTAACTCAACATATCAAGAAAGGAACACAAAGCACGTATTTGCGCTCAGCATGAAACATAATGGAAATCTTTGCTTTGAGATTGTTACTATTAAATATATTGAAAAAACATATTTATAGAAAACAGGATATAAGTGAAAATATATCTCTTCAGTACAAAAACGAGATACGTATATTTTCCTAACAGGTTAAACAATAACAGCCGCTTGGGTCGATTGTTACATAGGTTACCTAGGTGGGTCTGTGGATAGGTGACCATCCGTTACATACCGAGTTTCCTCCGTGCTAAGCACGTTAAGTAGTTGGTACCGGCTGTCATTTGTAGATCTTTAACAGTCGTTACAGGTAGTCAGCGGCCCAATGAGTTTGACAACCAGTCTTACCAAGGTTGCGGGAATCCGGTGGATGCGAGTAGCAAGGGACCGGTCAGTGAGGCGACACTTGGGGGAGGCCTATGGACGTCTTTCGGCTGAGATGATGATGATGATGATGATGAACTGGGTTGTGGAGAGCTGGGGATAGGCAAGTGCATGTAAAATATTGGTATGCATCTGGTTAGACTGAAAGCCGACTCCAACATAGTTGGGAAAAGGCTAGAATGTTCTAATAGAGATACAGTTATTTTGAATAGCCCATCCAAATGCGATATACAGGGTGAAATTGAATAGATGCGACAAATTTAAATATACAATAATACGTGTTGTCAAGAAAATGTATAAAATATCAAATGTAAAATTAAAAAATAATTCATCAGTGTTTTGGAAACCGTTAAAATAATAAAAGTATCAAAAAATCTCGTCCGACTCATCGCAGTGCTCAATCTAGCGGTCATTTACCAAATTTTGCCTTAATTTTTCTTATTTATTTTGCATATTACTGGAATACCGATAATTCGTACTTAAATAAAGATAATAACATCAATGGACCTTTTGAAAACGATAATCGCGTAATTTTTTTTAACGATTTAGATTGTAGAAAAAACAGTTTATAATTACTATGTTACTGTAACTGAAGCTCCAATTTCATTTTGTCGCATTAATTAAAATTCACCCTGTATTTCGTTCTGTTATTTAAAAAACAACACAATCTACTTTTTTCGAGATACTGCGTTTTGTCTTACGACAGCAGTATAGCATTAGTTTGTTGGAAGCTATACGATGCAGTAAAACGCAAGTGTTTTCGCTACTGCTTGCGATCTGCGTAAGAGTGCAACTTAATGGTCGGCTCGCATCTAAAATTCTAAACTCGAGGATTGAATGGCATTCACAGATGTTACTGCTGTTCTGTCTAATCTTAATGGACGTACGATCAACGGAATGGTTAGAAAAGGGCTTTTGAAACGAATTACTTTTTGAGTTAATTTATACTATAGTTGCCAAGTAGATTTTGAGAACACGAGCCGTTCTGCATTTGGGAAAAAGTGATATTTTTATTGAAACTTATTAACCCACTTTAAATTCTGGAACTGGTATGGTAGTTCTGAATAAATTTTCAGACTAAAATCATTCCAAGCTAAAATCTGTCGAAAGAAACGCTCTTACAGAAATTACTTTTGGGGCATAACGGGTCATTTTGAACGGAACCTACATATTTAAACAGTAAATCAAAATTGTAACAAGTTCGACCGATACCTACCAATTTACACCAAAATTGCGTACAATTTAATGATTTCCCAAATATGCAAAACTAAAATTATTCAATTACAATTAAATGGTTAACGTCGAATGTATTAAAAGTCCATACTTAAGTCATTTGCTTGATAAGATAAGTAAGTACCTACGCAATTTATCTTTTTTTTTGCTTTTTTAGCAATTAAATAAAGCATTGCATTCTCAAATACGTGAACTTTCTTGTATTACGTCACAAACCTGCCGCGAGACCACCATCGAAACTTTGTCCCTTTAAACAAAACACCATTTTCACTTCCCAAAGACCTTATTCCGAAAACATAAGATTGATTTTCCTTCAAACAGTTTTACAATCACTAAAGTATTTTTTGTGAGGAAAATGTTTAAAATGGATGAGCATTTAATTCGATATTTTACTTGAAATTTAAATCGTATTATCGTTGCCGCTGAATTAAGACGTAAGTGAATTTTTTTGAGGTATGTAATTTGGGTGTCTCCTAGCGGGCGCCGACCTGGATACGGGTAATGACCGGTTAAAGTAGGCGAAGGTTGGAGACAGGCTGGACAGCTGACGATGACGTTTAACAAACTAAATTAAATATATATTATAGTACTATTACAGTAATTAAAACCTAATGACGGTACAGGTATTTCAAAGTCCCCAAAAGATTTTTACATAGAAATGCAAATGTACAAGAAATAAAAACTATTTAATACTGGAAAAGGAGCCTCTACGTCGCTATACAAGCGTGAGATATTATAGTAAAAACATAGCTGTATTTTAAAATATTCTGTACATTTAAATCCTTAAATAAACCATAAATCAACCGATCACAAACCCATCTGAAATCTTTATAAACCAATTTCAAAATTCGAACGTAACGGACACTTGAATTAGCCAATAAGACGGCGCGCCAACATGTACATAAATCCCAGTTGCGCGCGCGCATCTTTTGTAATTATTCAAAATCTTGGAGGGCGACTGCTAAGGGCATATAAATCGGCCGTTAATAGTGTGGACATGGCACACAATACTACTGCATTGCCCTTACTATGAGCTTAACTTAAGTGCAACGCGGTACACGAAATAATGGTAGAAAATTAATGATAACTATTGATTTTTGACGCAGTGTAGAAAAAGAAAGAAAAGAAAGTGTGAAAGTTTGAAAGTGTGGGCAATGCCGCAATGGCAGAAATTATATGAATGAAATAGAAGTAAATGACAGTGTGACGGTAAACAACAGAATGGAAGAAAAAACACAGATGATGAAGATACCAAAGAGGACCAACGTAAACCATTTTGTAAACCGGTTTAAACAGGAAAGGGGTTTTCCTATTTTTTGCCTAAATTATTCTAGTCTTGAAAGACATTATATTTAAAGCTTAGATAGAGGATAGATAAATATTCCTTATCTCATATACCTTAACACAAAGCAGCAATTCGAAGAAATCTTCCATCAAACTTTAATTATGCAATTTGCCGAAGCAATTGCATCAGATTACGAATAATAATTAACAATAATGGATTATTTGCGGTGGTAATAAACACGTAACATGATTTTATTATGATTACGATTACTACTCGTTTTTAAACGCATCCCTTTCGAGCTGAAACTGCCAGGTGTGGCAAAATGTATGGATGCTCGAAGCAACTTGGATTTTGGACATTGAACATCGTAATAATGTGTAACCAATGACAGATTCTTGGCATCGCCTCTGGGTGCTAGCAACCTGTTCTCTTGAAAAGGGAACCGCAAATTGTTGGAGTCACGCTGTACAAACTTTCGCGCTGTCATATTTACTGATATCGATGCAGTTTATTATATGAAAAGCTTGATTTTAATAACGGAGATGAAAGATGGACGCTCTTTTTACTTCAACTACCAATAATATCGAAATGATTCCTCATCTTGGGTGAGAGACAACTATGGTTGCTGCCAGTTATGGTTGCAAAAGCGGTCATCGCCCTTTCCATAATATCTTCGTACGAACCAAAACAAATAAACCATGTATCGTTTTTTCATTATAAAATATGTTGAAGATCACGATAGAGGACGATTCAAGACTTGAACTGGTTTATTTTTTATTTCAAAGTTAAGAATTTTAATAAATATAGGTGGGTCAATGGCCGCTATTGCGATCTTAATTGAAAGCAACCATATGTTTTTGGAATCTGGTTCAAGTTTCAATCTAAAATCTCACTTATCTGCAGATAATATCTACGTTACTACAAAACCAATGTGGCGATATCTTTAAGGTTTATTTTCCATATTCCTCTTCTTATGAACCGTGGTACACCTTTATGGGTCCGTGCGACCAACTCAGTCGTAAATAGAGCAGTGTCACGCGCCCGTACAATGTACAAGCCACCCCGGGAGTCAAAACTAGCTGTTTGAATCAGTGCACTTACAAAAACGACACCTACACACATTGTACTCTCAACTTTACCCGCAAAACTTTTAAGTTGAAAATTGATCTACAGATTTTGCATTTACTACGTTATGAAAAATGACGTATCGAAACGTGTGTTGTTGACTTAATCTCAAGCGTGTGTGAGGATTTTAAGGTTCAGTTTTGTATGGGGTTTTCCGTTGATATGATAGTACACAATTAAAAGGACATATTTATGCAAAGCCAGCGGACTGGATGAGTCATTTTGTGTAAGAAATGGGATGCTTATGAAAACCTATCTATTGTTTTATTATAAATGAGATTAGCCTCGGTGGGCGATGTTGTTTTTGTAAATTAAGATGGTTGAATTTGCATCGCAGTTCCTTGAAATGTATAATATCTTTATTTGAAGCCGACTGTGGAATGCGCTGTGCTAGAATAATGGTAATTGAGATAAAGTACTTAATGAGAATTTTATCATATTTGCTTACGAAGAAATATAATTTTAATAATGCTCCAGCAGAATAATGTTATACTTATGTTATGCCAGTTGCAGCAGCGTTACATAAACATATAATTAATAATATACAAAACCAAAAATACATATCATTTAAGTATGTTGATGGTCTTAGAAGAACCACCACGATTGATTGCTTCTCCTGTCTGCTGTATGCTACTGATGAAGAGTTTTATGCAAGTAATTAACGGCTAAATGGACACTCAAGGAAAATATACCAAAGCCTTGCTAACATAGCCGACAAAAAAACGACAATTATATGTAATTAAAACCCATTGAGCATAATTCACGAACTCCAAAAACAGCTTTCGGCCTAAAACAATACTAAATCTACGAAACAGATAGGCGTCCTAAAACCTAACTACGTCCGAACGGATTTCCTAAAGTCCATATTTCAGCTTTGGACCTCAACTATGACCACAGGACGGGGTCACGGCGCTCGTGATACATACCAAACAAATATACCACATAATAACCTCACCTAATACATAGAACATAGGAAATACAACCGTGAAACTGAAGCGGTAGAGTTCAATTTTGATTGATGCTATAATGAAGTGCTATGTTAGGCAAAAACGAGTCTTAAAATAAACACGATAAGGTTTAAATAAGAGGAAAGGGGTATTCGAGTAAGAACGTTTCATCCAATAAACGAAACGTAAAGGAGATCTCCGCAGGCGGCGCCGGGTCATACAGATAGTATCGGATGACCGAGAGGTCCTGAGGCGTCGTTTAATTGCGGGGTGCGGGTTCGATTCCCGGTTGAATCGGTGGGCGGTCGGTGGCAGGCTTTATAAATTGTCCACGCGGTAGCTATGCTGGGTGGCGAATAGCGTATGTCCATGTATATGGTAAAGAATCGTAGGCAATACTCTCTATTTGTATTCGTGTAAGTTATCTTTAGTAGCTGAGTTCATTATCTTATTGAGTTACTGTTTATAATGAAGCTTTATCTGAATAAAGTTCTTTCAGATAACATCCGACTTGAGATCTTGAGGGACATGGTTAAGTTTCGCAAATACAGCTTGTGTTTCATCAATTTGAAAACCGATGCACAATAGGCTTGTTAACTGAAAAAATCTAATTAAAAATATTTGACCCGTATTTTTGCTTTTGTCACATAAACCAAAATTGACGAAGATACGACGCTTTTACAATTCCCAATACGTCACTGTTCGGTGTCATTCTGAGTGAATTCTGACGTCACGAGCCCCCACTCCCGAGTTTTGATGGGTTTTATCTTTGTCAATATTCGTTGATTTACAAAAACAAAAAATACGTGTCCATTATTTTCCAATACTCTAACTGACGGACTAAATAGATTTGCAATTTATTGATGGTGGAAACAAGCCTATTTCAGGTCCTTCCAAAACCCATTTGCTAACAAACCACTTGGCGAAAGCCTGGTCTAGTACCGAAAAGGCAAAACCCCATAAATTTTCAATGTAGTGACGACCCAATTGGTGCAGCGGCAGTGAGGTTGCCTTACGTTCTTAGGGTCCCGGGTTCGAATCCCGGTAGGAGCAAATGTTTGTGTGATGAGCATGGACGTTTGTTTCCGTGTCATGGATGTTTATATGTATAATAAGTATGTATTTACAAACAAAAAGTATATATGTAGTATATCAACTGTCTGGTGACCACGACACAAGCCTTGCTTAGTATGGCTCTAGATGGCGATGTGTGTAATGTCCAGCGATATTTATATTTATTTATTTAGTCACTAAAGATCTTCTTCCCGTGATTTCTTCAGGGAGTTCTGAGTTGTTGTCTACCAGTGTAGTAAGCTGACCCTCATTAATTACGTCATCAATCCAACAAAAAAAAAACAATACAGGACTTAGTTTGGTCTGTGGACTGGTGACCACCCGTTTCATACCGAGTTTCCTTCGTGCCTTGGAAAGCACGTTAAGCCGTTGGTCTCGGCTGTCATTTGTAGATCTTTGACAGTCGTTACAGGTAGTCAGTGTCCGAAGAAATCTGATAAACAGTCTTATTAAAGGATATCGTATTGTATTACCCAGTATTAACTGGGTTGTGGAGGTCAGATAGGCAGTCGCTCCATGTAAAATACTGGCATTTAGCTGCATCCGGTAAGACTGGAAGCCGACCCCAACATAGCTGGGAAAAGGCTAGGCAGATAATGACAAGCTCCTGTTTTTATGAGCTGGATCCCTTGAGTACAAATTCAAAAAAGCTCCTCAAAATTCCACTCTCATCTAAATCCATAATCACGCACAACATCAAACAATATTCAAGCAACGCGCCGTGGCGGTACATACAAACACGCGGCGCCTTTACCGCGCATCGCACGATCGCGCGACCACGACTAAGATACACAGATAGGCGCTTTCACCGGGTGCTGATAGCGTACCGAGCTCTAAGACCTTCTAAATTAGAGGCTCTGTAGGGACTCAGTCTGGCTCAACACTTTGGTTTTACTTTAGAGAGCTTTAACTTAATGATATCCGCGAAGAAAAGTTACGTATAGAACGAGACGCCCTGCAGTTCGCCTTTGGGTGTACATATGAATTCAAATGAAATGAACAAAAAATCCAAGTAGGTTCATTGGAGGACCAAGAGGAGAAACAACGAGAGCAGCAGTGGGCCAGTGGTGGCGACTCCGATTTACGAACAGTCAGTCGTGGGTTCAAACCCACGCAGGCACATTACTATGGGTAATTTTATTTAATCACCACTGCTCTCAAAAATGGTGATGAAAAATATCGTAAGGAAACCGGTATATCCTAGAACCAAACATTAGAAGACATCTACCAAGTCTACCAAACCGCACTGGTTACGCATGATGGATTGTAACATTCCCGCTCATAGCGAGGAGGCGAGTGTCCTAGTAGTGGGATCATTATAGGCTAGTTATGCTTATTTTAAGTAAAAAAAAAAAATACCTAAGACAACATAAATGTCGTTAAAAACCTTTTAAATCGAACATCTTGTTAACTAGATCTGCATGATCATCAAACAATAAATCACACAACGTCATCCAAACATCCATTCACGCACACTTGCTCATACCCAGCCCACACACACAAAGGTACAAATAAAAATAGATAACCCTCGAAAGTTCAAGGTTCCTAAAAAGCCCCGAAGGCTATAATGAAACATAGTGACTGGTATAATGTAGGTACATGAGTAACTGAGGATGTGTGGCGGGAAGACGGCGCGGATGTCAAATATTGACACTGAGATATTGTATGAACTGGCGTATGGCGGCGACTTGACTCAGACATACAAGCGTCTATGGAGAATTTCGAGTGGTTTTTCTGTAACAGAAATGACAAAACGTAACGATAGGAGGATATTGCATAATGGAGAGGATATAATTAAGAAGACATTTGTCCCGTAAGCATCGATGGACAGACTGATGAAGGATGATACAGGAAAGGAGGTGTCTAACGAGATGACGTAACACAGAAGTATAAGACTCCAAATGAATTGGGGCAGGAGAATGATAATGATTTTGCCCGTAATCCTCGAAGGTGTAGGCTCAGGTGTCCATAATAGAACACCCAAATTTCACATAAGTATCAAATCAAATCCAATTTATTTGCAAATGTAAGTTTCAATACAATAGGATGTTATAGTAAAATGGTCGGTTCGCTACATTTTACCCGAGAGCAGTTACGCCAGTTACGTTTAAGTCCTACGTAATAGGGCTCGAGCCTATTGCCGTCAATAAGGCGTGAATCCAGACTCAGTGGTTGCTACTGAGAAATTCCTGGAAGAAAAGCCTAAAATGTAATCCAGGAAAAAAACGGGGATTTAACAATCAGTGGGTCCCGGGGAGAACTCAGTAGTCAAATACAATAAATATTAGTTTTATGTAATTTTGATTAAAACCACCATCATCTGCATCTGCCTAGCCTTTTCCCAAAAGTGTCGGGGTCGGCTTCCAGTCTAACCGTCTGCAGCTGAATATCAGTATTTTACATGGGGCGACTGAGTATCTGACCTCCAGCTCCACTACCCTGTTAGTACTTCGTAATACCCTTCGGTAAGACTGGTTGTCAGACTTTTTGGGCCAGTGACTGTAACTGTAACGACTGACAAATATCTACAAATGATAGCTGAAATTAACTGCTTAACGTGCTTTCCAAGGTACTCGGTACGCAATGGGTCATCCATCGACAGATCAACCTAGGTAAGTGCGGCTTAACCTAAGAATCAACCCGAGTGGATGTTATAATTTAGCCACGAACTCCTCAATTCTAATTAAAACTACCATCAATAAATAGCTAAAGTGTACACAAAAACAAGTGTGGGAAGCAAATAATATCAAGACACAAAGTCAACTATACAAAATCATTTCCTTTATCAATTACTCTCAAAGATACACAAACAGATAATAAAAATTGAAGGCCACCCTTTCTACTTTTATCTATGTTAATTAAAAAGATTCAATTAGTTTACAAGACCGGGAATGCAGAAAGATAAGCAACTGATACGATAATTATCACATCTGCATAAAAAGGAGCAAAATGTATCTGATCTAGTGTATTCATGGAGATAGTCGAAGTACGCTGGTTTTAGTTCTCACTTTTATCAGGCCTTTTAGGTAGAGTAATTATAGCAGATAGATGTAGACTGTAGGAGCTCGAGGACCCGTTCGGGTCGATATTTAGGTTGAGCCGTGCTTGCCTAGGTTGCTCTGTGGATGGGTGACCACCCATTATATACCGAGTTTCCTCTGTGCCTCGGAAAGCATGTGTTAAGCAGAAGGTACCGACTGGCATTTGTAGATCTTTGACAGTTGAGACAGTCAGTGGCCCAAAAAGGCTGACAACCAGTCTTACCAAGAGGTATCGTATTACCCAGTACTAATTGGGTTGTGGAGGTTAGATAGGCAGTCGCTCCATGTAAAATACTGGTATTCAGCTGCATTCGGTTAGAATGGTAGTCGACCCCAACATAGTTAGGAAAAGGCTCGACAGATGATGATTGACCCAACGAACTCATTAAAAAAACAACGTTTAGAAAACGAAAAATCAGCTGCGTCAGGAGTCTTTTTTGACCTACTAAAATCAGAACATAATCACTCGTTATTTAGTTTTTAATAAACAAAATAATTTCACTAATGAAGCCAAATATTGACTTAACTAAAATGAAGTAATCAAAGCCGCCTATACAATAAATTGACATAATTAAATTCAAATCTAAAGATAACATAATTGATTTGATTCATTTAATTTGAAACCCACCGCTAGCTTAATTGATTTCATTTGATTCTTTCCGCTTCGTTTCCAAGGTCTTAATAACCGTGAATTTACATACATTTTAATTAAGTATATCACACTAGACAACTGCGGACTAATTTCGGAACTTTGTTACAAAAGCTTTCGTTTCATCGATTCTCTGAATAAAAAAACACTCAAGGGTGTAAAAAGACTCTTAACGAAGACGGAAGGCACTTGTTCTCCCCGCCATTGTGATCATTTCTTTAATTCTACACAATACCAGGGCCCTAATTCTCCTATTTTCATAAATTCGTCACTCCAACACAATTCCATTCTTATCCCATTGTCATTTTGCTGAAAGTTCGTAATCTGCTAAATTCACAATGATCAATCATTGATCGGTCAATGGTCTCGTAATAATATTGTGTTTTAATGGCATTGTCGTATTGTCATTATTGTAAAACCCTTAGTACAAATGGTTTTCGGAATCTACCACTAAATGCGAACATTTATTCATGCCAGGATTTCATGTGCGAGATTATCATTCTATGACATTTCTTTAAATGGAGTGTCAGTGGTTGACCATTGAAAAGTCATAATGGCGCCATTATGTTAGTAGAATTAACAAACTGGTCAAAATTTGACAGAACTTGACCATTATGAAGTCAATGAACGACTACTCTGACACTATTGTTATCGCAGAATCGAGGGCCCTGGGAACCTTCTAGTTACGGAGATATTGGGGGTCAAAGTTCCAACTTTTTTTTGTTTTCATAGACTCTGATGAGATGATAATATCTTTTGCGGTCCTTAGGGTTCGATGCAGTGCGTTTTCTTTCCATGCATCTTTACCAACCGTTGTGTCAGTATTAACTCTCTTTTTGAGCATATCATAGTGTTTCAATCAATTCGTCTATCGTTTTTCTAGTCTTCATCTAACCTTAAGTCTCCCGTCTGTGATAAGCAAGTCAGCCATCACTTTCTTTCAAAACCTCATACAAGATCAAAGTTCGCAAACCAACTCGCATAATCCGAAAAACAAACAATCACGCTCCTCCCTCACAAAGTAGCAACTGCAAAATCCGATGCGATATTTAACGCTTTGAGATACATAATTATTATGACAGGACAATGCAGTGGCGACGACAAGACAGCTGTTTACATCCTGTAACGAATACTGTGCAGTGCGGGACAAACTGTGATAGCATCGAGCATGAACGTTTTGTATCGTATTAATCTGGTTTGTTATTGTGAGCCGGTGGTTTTGATGTTTTTCTTGTGTTTTAGTTGTAATAGATGTAAATGTGAGGTGAATTTTGTAGTTTTTTGTCGGCTGTTTGGGTCTATGATTAGGGTGGATGGCTAAGAGGAGTGTTTTTATGATAGTTATGTGGCTGTAGGAGTGTATATGGCTAGTTTCCACCATGCAAATCTATTAAGTACGTCAGTTAGAGTATTGGAAATTATTGGACAATTTTCTTTTTGTTTTTTTTTTTTAATCAATGAATACAACGCATCAAAGCTCGTGACGTCAGAACGCACTAAACATTATACCACGGTGTGACGTTTTGAGAATTTTAAAAGCGTCGTATCGTTGTCAGTATTGGTTTACGCAACAAAAGAACGGTTACAAAGGAACGGGAAAAAATACGGTTCAAATACTTTTTGATAATCTTACTGACCGACCAATAATATTTTTTCAGTTGACAAGCCTATTGAATGAAGGTGATTGGTTTAAATATATTAATGCTCAACAAACTTTCAATGAGGAATTGGTGATTATGCACGATTAATATGAAAGAAACGATCTAGTGGCCGACAGAGAAGAATGGAAGAAGAAAACGTGTTGCGTCAATCCCAAGTAATATAGGAAAAAGTCATGAAGATGAAAATGACGATAAGAGTTACAACCACCATTATTTACGCCAACGAAACTGTCAGATTATATATTGTAACCGTACGCAAAAGTAACGCATTTACCTCAAAACCCACAATTATTACGTCCACAAAGCCACACGCCGGAAATAAAAAACTCCGAAACAAAACAAAAAAAAAAATTAAACAACCTAACTGCAAAACAAATTCAAATCTCTGAGCAGGTTTTCGACATTGTTAATAACACAAAGTGAGGTGTAGGAGGAGTGTAGGTGTGTACGCAAAAAGGTTCCAAGTTTAAATTGCTGTTTTTGTGATAAATCAAAAGTCTGCCTCCTGACCCCGACTGCGCCATTTGTTTTCTTGTTTGACCATCAAATTGCTTATTTACATTACGATGAATCAGATGAATGAATAGGCCTGATTTTGCTTTCGATTTTTAGGTAAATAGATGCTTGCTATTTGCTTGCCGTTTTTTTTTAGTTTTGTTGGCGTAGTAATTCTTGTTTTCCGGTGTTTTCGTAAAAGATTTTGCTAAGTTAAAGCTCTCTGTAGTTATAATCATGAGCACGGCCTCCTCCCAATGAGAGGGAATAAGCTATAACCCGCCACGCGAGCCCAGTGCGGATTGGTAGATGTCACATGTTTAAAGCTTTTGGTTTTAGGACATGCCGGTTTCCTCACGATCTTTTTCTTCAACGTTTTGAGAGCAGTGCAGGTGATGAAATACAGTACAAGTAGTGTAGCTGGTACAAGTAGATAGAGAGATAGATAAATCATTTATTTGGTGCACACAAAAGACAAAGTTTTTCCGCTCCTCGATAAGAAACTGCCGCAGTCGAACTCTGAAGGTACTAAGACATTGAATGTGATTACGTAGTTATAGTTACGTGCTGTAGTTATAATTACCCTATTTCTGCCTAAATACACAAAAAAAACTACGACGTAAAAGTCGTCCAAACTACAAACTCACTTACAAACCAAACAGCTTTAAGTCACAATACACAACAATGTCCTTTCACTTCGGCCCAATCCATCTTCCAGCTCATATTAACTAATTCATGTCTGATATTTATATGTTGCCATGGCAACAAAGGGTAACCCAGATAAGGGCCTAGAGTGGCTTAATAAATAACGTCATATTAGAGTCGGTTATAACCACACCGTGGGCGGGACTCGACTCAAGGTTTTTTCTCAGTTTTTTTTTTAGTGCTGTTTTAACTAGGTTATGTGTAGATCACATGTTAGAATATGTCTGAGAGTAATTTATTGGGTAGTTATACATTTTGAATGATGAAATTTAAGACAAATTGTTGTTTGTTATGCTATAAAGGTGAATGGTATGTTTACGTAAGCATTGATTTCAAAGTATTAGAGTAATATAGCATGTATCAGAAAGAAAAAAACTGCTGGCTACAAAACTTAAGAAACATCACCGTCATCAACCTATTAATGTTCCCAATGCTGGGGCACAGGGCTCTTCTCTATGAGAGGGAAGATATTGATATTCGATTCAAAATGTATGGAAATAATAATTATCATAATTGCATGATTATTATTCTTTGCGATAGGGACGTTGGTCCAATGCAAAAAGTTGGTCAGTTTGGTAATCTGTTATATAACCTTTAATATAACCACATCTGTCTGGTGTTATATGCTAAGTAGATGGATCTCGAAAAAAAAACATGCGGGACATGTCTTTGGGGATTGTCGATAGAAGTGAAAACTAAGTACGTAATCCAAAATAAACTTTATCTTTACTGTATTAGGTTGATTTTGGTGTTCGGTGACGATGACGCGAGTTACATGATTTTAGTTCACCCAAAAAGTGTTCAATGCGCAGAAGATTTCACTTCAAAAAGTTTATTTTTGTTGTCTATTTTTATTTAAGTGCTCCATTTCAAGTCGTCCCATTAATCCACACTAAAGTACTACTACGTTTTATAAAAACACGTAGATGCCTATTTAACGAAATAAAAAATTAACAATACCGTTCGATAACAATCAGTAACGCCCTCATGCGACTCCTGCGCGATCAACAATGACCGTTGAACGAGCCACATTAATATTACGTACGATATCATCTAATGAGGATTGTAAGTGGAGGGTTAAAGACCATGAAAGAGCAAGGTTAGTGATAGGTTACCAGACCACCTACCATTTCTCTTTTTTCTATGTTTCAAGATTTTTTGCAGAAGGCTTATTCATCAACTGGCGAGTGAGAAACACGCAAGTATACGCGAGTTGGCACCTTCCAATTTAATTTATTTTTATTTTGGACGTAAAATAGGTCAGACATACGTAGCTACATAATTTTCTCTTAAAATGTATAAAATATGTACCCACTTTAAACGTGTAAGATATTTGATACGCAAATCGTATACCGTATCGTACTTTAAAATAATTTTTGCGTGCGAGAAAATAGACGACGAAAAAAAATTTAAATCGAAAGATGTCAACTCGCGAGCACTTGCTAGTGTCTCACTCGCCAGTTGATGAGTAAGCCTTGTAGAAAATTGTTCCTGTTGATGGTCAACATCTAACTTTCCTAGCTGAAGTAACCGAAGCGTAAGCAAAGTAAGTGGCAGTAGACCGGCTATGCTTCACGATTTGTGCGTTTATGCTGTGGCGGTCAAAATGTTAATAAACCCAAGAAACTATATTCAAATGTTATAGACATTGAAGCTAGTAGTAAAATTCAAAGTCATTGAGACCTTTCACATCAAAATCGTTCATAATCACTCCCACAAATACCAGTAGCCAACTTACATTAATTTCTCAATTGATACACAATCTAATGAGCATTGTAAACACCGCAATTGTTCCTCCATACAATATCATACATTGTTCGCATGTCCATACATTTGTCAATCAGATAGAGCTGATCAGACCGGCTTAACATTTTGAAGATTTATAGTTCGTGTGAACTTTTGTGAGTGGTGGTCGTTTGAGTTTGGAACTTATGTATCTAGTGTCATTGTTGTATTGGGTAATTCTCATTCATATATTACGTAATCTTTGAATTGGAACAGGTCATTTAAGTAAGTATAAGTAAGTAAGTATAAGTATCGCTGGACATTAACACACAGCGCCACCTAGCGCCACACTAAGCAAAGCTTGTGTCGTGGTCACTAGATAGTTGATATACTACATATATACTTTTTTGTTTGTAAATACATACTTATTATACATATAAACATCCATGACTCGGAAACAAATGTTCATGCTCATCACACAAACATTTGCTCCTACCGGGATTCGAACCCAGGACCCTAAGAACGTAAGGCAGCGTCACCACCACTACGCCATTCGAGTCGTCATTTGGTTCATTCATGCATGTTTTAAGTTTGGTTGCATCTGCATCTAGAAGCATAAGCTTAGAAAGAAAGAAAGAAAGAAAGAAAAAATGTTTATTTGACGTCAGTATTAAGCACACACACAATAATAATAAAAAAATAACAAAAAGGACAAAAATACTTAGTATGTACTGTGTGCCTCACGGCTGCGCCAAAAAAAGGTCCATTTCAGCTTTCATGCCAGACAGGTGATGCTGTCTAACGCTGGTCTTCCAATGAACCTTGACGGGGGAAGGGACAACCAGAAAACAGTTTCAAACATAAGAATATATAAATAAATGGCTATCGGTACAATAAAAAAAAAAGGGTAAATTGATGAAATGTACGAGTTCGTGCTTATAAAGAAAATGTATATAAAGTTATAAGTAAGTATGCATAACCAGCCTAATGTTGCTTGGGGAACAGGCTGTTCTATGAGAGAGTATGGGCTATAATCCACCACGCGGGTAGATGTCACACATCTTCGAATTTTTCGTTCTAGGTCACGCGGGCTTAATCACAATGTTTTCCTTAATCGTTTTGAGAGCAGTGGTGATGGAATAATATACACAAAGTAATGGTTCTTACTGGGTTCGACCCATGCACGGCATACGGATTTACTGCTTGTAAGTCAGGGCCCACCACTGGGTTACCGCTGCTCTCTTCATCTAGAAGGCTTAGACAATATTCTGGCTTGGATAGTAATTGTCAGTTCACGAGGGCCTCTGAACTATACAGGATGGAATTTTGCAATGCCACCTGGAGGGAAAGTACTCGAGATACTGGAGATAGCAAATTTTACTCAAAGGAAACATTCCTTTATTTTTAAAAAGAAACAAATATGCATTCACAGATTTTCGAAACACACATAACATGAGTTATCACCAATCTGCAGCTGATGAGAAAAATAGAAACTCCACGTTGTCCGTTGGTTTTCAACAGTCTGTCTAGGCTACTGCAATAGATCCTGCCAAGTCTTTAGAGAAGTTGTCATCGACATAATATGTTCCTCGCGCTTCAAAATAGATGTCAATTTTGGGAAAGTATAGCATTGCCAATATTTGAATCATGTATATAATAAGTATCTATTTACAAACAAAAAAGTATGTATGTAGTATATCAACTATCTAGTGTCCACGACACAAGCTTTGCTTAGTGTGGCACTAGGTGGCGCTGTGTGTTAATGTCCAGCGATATTTATTTATTTTATGTCTGTCTTACTGAAAGGCAGAGGATAGCAATTCCTGGACAGGACGTCCTGTCATTGTTCATTAACATAAACAGGTAAAATCCCCAAAATAACTATAGTCCGCCTTCTATTTACAAAAGAAAAATACCCGCACTGCAGTAGGTACATGTAACACTGCTGAAATGTAAGTGAAGTACAAACATTGGTGGCGATTGGCTGTTACCCAGTTATCACTAATTAAGCGGAGAGTACTAAACGGCTCGCGGTGGGCGGGGCATGGGAACCAAGAGCCACCAACCGAGGTTTAACGTTGCTTAGTAACTATTGAGGCTGTAAGTTGAGAGATTCAAGCGGGTAGGGAGAAAGGTAACCTACTTTCTGAAGTAGCTTCAGCTAAAGATTTACTCCTGATACATTTAGGTCCACGTTCACCGAAAAGATGACGGTCTGTTTATCTAAAAACAGCTGTCACTGTGACATGTTCCCATACAAAAATGTGTTTTAAACTGCTGTTTGCAGATAATCAGACCGATATCTTTCGGTGAACATAGACCTTAGTAGTCTTATAGTTGCTGCCAATAAAGATCGCAATAACAGAAGTAAACAAAAGCCCCAAAAATACACAATGAGATTAAAAAAAAATCCTATGGTTTTAATTAATAGCTTACCATGCTAGAAATCCGTACCCAAAAGGTAAAAAACGGGACCCTATTAATAAGACTCCACTGTCCGTCTGTCTGTCATCAGGTCGTATCTCATGAACCGTGATAGCTAGACAGTTAAAATTTTCACAGATGATGTATTTCTATTGCCGCTATCACAACAAATAATAAAAATTAGTGTAAAATTAAAGGGGCACCTGTACATGAAGAGTTCCGTACCATCGATACGGAACTCTTCATGCCTGAGCCCGACTCGCACTTGGCCGTTTTCTTAATACAGGACACTCGATCACGTCAAAGAAAACCTAATAAGCTTATTGTTCCCTGTAATTCATGATATTTTATCAGCACAACAGCTTAATTTTTTCTCCAATCTCAATTCCAACCCCCGCCTCCCCTAACTTGCACCCAAGTTACCGTGTTATACGCTAATTGTAAGTTAAACCAACCTAAGTGGCAAACGAGAAGTAATTGTTTTACACTGTAAGCCTGTTTGAGCTTTAAGATGATTGCTTTTAGCATTAGCACCTGTAATTTCTTTTTTTTTCTTTGTTAATTTTACTGGGAACGTAATTGGTGAGAGAGGGGTTATGTCATGCTCGCTGCGAAAATGTAAGTAAGTTTAAGGTAAAATGTTGGCGTAGAGCGAAAAGGTACTATGGGCCAATTAGTCAAGTCAATTGATTATGTGCCCTAATGACGATAACAAAAGTGATCAATTAATTTAACATAATATTAAAAGCTTCATTAATACAACGTTATTTTTTAGTCGTTTTAATCCCTTTAAGGGCGGATAGTACACATGAAAATGAACAACTTTTACTATGGGACCAACTATGAAATCTCGAAAAAAAAATCAGCTGCTTCAGACATTATTGGTCGCCTAACTCGGAAAAATGTAGGCAACAGCTGATATTTTTTTCGAAATTTCATAGTTGGTCCCATAGTAAAATTTGTTCATTTTCATGAGTGCTATCCGCCTTTAAAGGGATTAAAACGACTAAAAAATAACGTTGTATAATCTGCATGATATCATATAGAGCTAGAAACATATTATGTTACTCGGTAAAGATGTTTCTTTTTAGTGGTGAAAGAATTTGTTAAATCCGCTGAGTTGTTCTTGAATTAAATTGTAAGAAACAAAAAACCTAATATTTCCTCTTTAGTGTTAATACTAAATGTAAATTTAGTATCATATGGGAATAACAGTGAACATAGGGTGTAAAACACCTCCGAAAGGCACTTGTTCTTCCCGTCATTGCGATCATTTTTTTATTCTACACCATACCTGGCCCCAACCTTTGTTACGGAGACATTTGGGGTCAAAGTTACAACTTTTTGACAAGATTTTTTTTTAATACAAGTTTTTATTGCAAGATTTTTAAATACCTCCACGACCCCCGTACTATTCAATCCATTCATCAGCACAATGTTTTGAGTGCGTTACATTGAGTTATACCACAAAACAAAAGTTGTTTCTCAGCAATAATTTTTGCGTAAAGTTACTTAGTTTATTGTACAGAATGCTTGGTTGACGGCTTCGTGATGTGGTTTACACTCTGTATATTACAATCATCAATGCAAATAAATTATTTCTATTCTATTCTATTGTATTCTTTCATTGTCTTGACCTTGTCCCATGTCACTTGGCGTCGGCGCAACACGTGTATTTCTTTCATTCTTCTCTGTCAAGTGTCACACGATTATTGACTCCTTTTTCTTTCTATCATTACTTACACAATCCATCCATCCTTCCCGGATATATTGTTTAAACAACCTACATTTTGATTTTCATCGGACGGGTAAGTTGAATCAACTAAGGAACAATCAGATTAGTTTACTTCAAAGTCGGTACCCATTATTGAACAATTTCTCAGTTTCTAAGAACGAAAATGCAAAAAAATATAATACTTTCAAATTGTTTCCTGCAAAATTTCAGCGGCGCCGAGTCGCTAAACAAAAACATAAAGAAAGAAAACCCCATTTTCTTCAAAAGCGCGCTTCAAAGATTATTTCCCTTGTTAGGAAAACTTGTTCCATAATTCCTTTGTAGCGGTGGTGGTTACAAAAACGTTAAAGTTCCGGTTCTTGCAATGGCAAAATGTATTTTTGTAGAATTTACCTCGGACTTGGACGTGCTGCTTACAAAGTCAAAGTGTCAACTAGTTTTTATGCTTGCGCTTTGTTGCGCTTACGCGTGTTTACGTTATGCTTAGTATACAATCTTTTTGGTACAGGAGGAAATGAAAATGTCAAAGAAAAAATATTAATTAAAAATGCCAGCCAACATTGTCAGCAACGTATTTTGATAGGTTTCACTAGATTCTATAGTTGCTGTCAGTGGGGATGAAAACTGCGGAACTAATGGCGCTAGCATAGCTCGTTCCAAGCATCGTCATTGGTTGCAAGCCTCTTTGGTGAGATGGAGACCTAGCTATGGCAGCGCCGTCTACAATTGTCTTTGAACGGTCTTCCCCATTAAGATTTGATGAAGACATTGTACGGGCGCGTGACACTGCTGTATTTACGACTGAGTTGGTCGTATATACGGACCCACAAAAGTGTACCACGGTTCATAAGAAGAGGAATATGGAAAATAAACCTTAAAGATATCGCCAGATTGGTTTTGTAGTAACGTAGATATTATCTGCAGATAAGTGAGATTTTAGATTGAAACTTGAACCAGATTCCAAATACATATGGTTGCTGTCAGTTGAGATCGCAATAGCGGTCATTGACTCACCTACATTTATTAAAGTTCCTAACTTTGACATATTATATCCAAAAACTGACAAAACTGAAAAAACAAAACAAAACAAAAATAAAACCGACTTACCTAAAAAAAATCAAAAAAGTGAAAAATAACTTGAGCTTCTGAAGTCGGTGACACAAAAATTAAATCAATCAAACAAAGGTCACCGACTTCAGAAGCTAAAGTAATTTTTCACTCTTTTGTTTTATTTTTTGTTTGTTTTTTATTATGCACATCGAAATTGCAAACCGTTACAATTACAACAAGCCCAAACACGACTAGGATACATTGTCTCATTATGGAGTTCCGTGACTCTTGGCTTCATCATCAGAACTGATGGTAGAGTGAGAGAAAATACCAAAATCGCTGTATGTTATCCTATAAAATTTGAAGATTTCCCTCGATTTCGCCTAGATTAATTTCATCATCAGATCCCGACTTGGTGACTATGGGACCATTTGGAAAGTATATACCTTGGGTCTAATTTTAAGTTGAATCTTAAAAAGTATATCAATTGATTGGTGTGTCAACTATCGTATTGTCTAGCACGTATTTTATACAAATGTCCTGATTTTATTCGTACAAAAAGAAACCCCTACCTACCTACAATATTTGCCTCATACTACAGAATCTACATCTGTCCTTTTAAGCTCAAAAAAAAAGAAATTTAGAACACAATGCATGTTCTCAAAAACAAAAGATTACAACAGAAGGAGTAAACTCGCGCAATTTGCGCAACCTTTTGCATAAAGAGCGTAATGTTAAAATTAACGCGGAGTGACGTACCCTTGACCGGCGACCGGTGAATCATGCCGGCGCAAGCGCAGGTATATGAGAAAAATTAGTAGTAAATACATGATTATTGTAAGATTCCCAATCATCTAAAGCTCTTACCGAACAAATAGAAATCTCTCTTTTGGTTCATTTCGTGGTAAAGCATTCTTAACCAATAATCTCCAAAATTATTATTTTAATTAAACTATTCTTTGGATTTGAAATTTAAAAAATATTTTTTTCATTAATATTAATCATAATGCAAAACTGCGATGCTTCTATGACATTTGAGCAGTAAATCGGATAACATTTCCAGGGCTTTTCACAAGCACTTATAAAAATAACGTACAAAAAACAATAAGAAATGCATGAAAACTCATAAAGTTACTATCGAAACGAAAGTCGGTCCTGAAAAGTCAGTCAAGAAGTAATTCTTAAACGATTTTACTGCTTACTAGCTGACCCACGCAACTTCGTCTGCGTCACATAAGAGGGAAAAAGCTGCCTACTACTACCTACCTACTACTGCCTACCTACTACTACCTACCTACTACAACCGACCTACTACTACCTACCTACTACTACCTACCTACTACTACCTACCTACTACTGCCTACCTACTACTACCTACATACTACAACCGACCTACTACTACCTACCTACTACAACCTACCTACTACTACCTACCTACTACTACCTACCTACTACTACCAACCTACTACCTAAAAATGTTAGGGTTGGATAACCCTTACCACTTAGGGGTATGAAAAATAGATAGTAGCCGATTCTCAGACCTACTGAATATGCATATAAAATTTCATTAAAATCGGTCAAGCCGTTTCAGAGGAGTATGGTAACTAACACTGTGACACGAGAATTTTATATATTAGACTCAAACTCAAACTCAAATCATTTATTTCAACTAGACCTTAACGGCACTAGAAGAAGAAGATAGAAGATAGATTTGGATCTCGTTTGATGGCAATGGGCTCGCCCCCTATTATATGAAACTTAAGAGGCCGGCAGAGCATGCGTTTTTCATACAAACGTAATACCAAAATATTATGAAAATCAAACATATTCTTAATGTAGTGTGTACATATTTCAATTGTATTATAGAATATCTATGTTCCCAAATAAATATTTTGAAAGGACAATGATATAAAGTCGAGATATGAGGAACTTAAAATTTCTTTAGAAAATTTATTTTTCTCATAACTCTTGTTTAAATCGGTGTACATTCAAAATATGTGTTTGGGAACCTTTATATTCTGTAATTCAATCAAAATATATCCTCACCACTATATGAATATGTTTGATTTACCTACACATTATTTTGGTATTACGTTTGTATGAAAATCACATGCTATTAGATGTGGATGTACACGTACTATTAGATACAACTTTGCCTAACTTTTCGAGGATTATAGGCCATATTATATTAACTAGCTGACCCGCGCAACTTTGTCTGCGTCACATAAGAAAGAAAAACGAAAGGAAAAAAAAACCCGTTTTAGCAACAGTTTTCATTCCTGCTCCGCTCCTTATAATTGTAGCGTAATGTTATATAGCCTAAAGCCTTCCTCGATAAATGGACTATCCAACACAAAAATATTTTTCAATTCGAACCAGTACTTCCTGAGATTAGCGCGTTCAACCAAAAAAACAAACAAACTCTTCTGATTTATAATATTATATAAGTATGAATTTAACTTCATCTGATTTGTGTAAATTAAACCTTCTGTCCAATATCTATCCAGTACCTCCAACAATTCGCTGCGCAAGGGCACGAAGAAACGTCCACTGATAAACTTTTAATACAAGAAATTAAGCTTATTTGGCCGCAAGATTTATTCGTTAATTAATTGATTAAGACTCGGTTTGTTACTTCTGCTTAATCAGTAATCAGTCAGATTGTTATCTGACTACTTAACGTCTGATTGAGTCGGTTAATTATGATAGTGGTAGCTAGTGAAGTCATTAATACCTTGGAAAATTAATTTTGTAGCGATATTATATGGAGATCTTTTTTCTAGTAGTTGAAGTGTTAAAAGATTGCAGAATGAGTGTCTTACTATCTTCAACCATTGTTTTAAGTTTTCAGGGTTTAAAACGTATATTGTCACTGACTTTTCCATCCACCCGCATACTCCAGTCAACCCGCGATCATGGCGCTTGCAACAGCGCGCAGCGTCGAAATATCGGGAGCTCAAAATAATAAATAATCACGGAAGATATAATTGCACTTAGACATGAAAGCAGATTAAACATACCCACTTCACGATTAAAAATGCACTCTTCTAGTACATTTGTTATGTCCATTAAAATATACAATAAGTTACCGGAATATATCAAAAATATAAATAAAAATAACATCTTCATCATCAAATTAAAACAATTTCTATTAACCAAAACCTATTATACAATTGACGAATATTTTAGCGATAAATTTCAACAACAATAAAAACTGTTTTTACGTTATGCAACAACATAGCATTTTTAATTTTAATTTTGGGTTTGATTTTGATTTAATTTTGATTTTAATTTTGGTTTTAATTTTGATTTTAATTTTTTATTTTAATTTTGATTTTAATTTTTGATTTTGATTTTGATTTTAATTTAATTCTTAATTTTATTTTGATTTTAATTTTGATTTTAATTTTTATTTTAATTTTAATATTTGATTTTGATTTAAATTTTGATTTTGATTTTGATTTTGATGTTAATTTTACTTTTGATTTTGACTTTGATTTTAGTTTTGATTGATTTTTGATTTTGACTTTGATTTTGATTTTAATTTTGATTCTGATTCTAATTTTAATGTAATCTTTACTTTTAATTTTATTTTTGATTTTGATTTCGGTTTTTATTTATTATAATTGAAAATAATGTAATTCGCGCAATAAATAACACGAAAAATGGAACTAAAAACCAATATATAAATACCTACTTATATAAATACCAGCAAAGAAAATACTATTTTTTATATATTTTTATTTTTTAAATTTAATATTTATTTAATTTGTTTCTTAACAAACAGCGCCTTCATCCTCTCTCCTATTAAAAATTAACTTTGCTGTGCCCGACAGGGTCCATAATTGCTTCGATATTTTAACATACCATCTGTTACATGTACACATTATGGAACGCAATAAAGTATTGAGTATTGAGTATTGAAGATATCCCGTAAGTGACAATATAAGTTCTTACTATCTTGGCTGTTCTGAATAGGAAGAATAGCCAAGTAACTATAACTTATCTGTTATAAGAGCTTACGTATATTTTAGAAAAAAAACCTTCATCATTCGTTCGCATGAAACGTGAACTGAAGTCGGAAATCATCTACTTGTTAAAATGAATGTTTATCTTTACAGAATAGGAGTCAGATAGGCAGTCGCTCCATGTAAAATACTGGTATTCAGCTGCATCTGATTAGACTGGAAGTGGATCCCAACATAGTTGGGAATAGGCTAGGCGGATATTTTCCCGTATCTCTAATGAATTCTACAGTTGCATATTTTTTACCTACAGATAAACTCTTTGAAACTTTTACATATCTTTTCATCATTAACTTAAAGTTACACACAAGACTAAGTTCAGGGTTGACCTCAAGTTAACCGAATCTGACGTAAAACAAAAATACATTAAGTCCACTTAACTCCCACGCATCACGATTTACCTTTGTTAAATAATTTTAGTCCACGACTTAAGGGTATGAATAAGACAATACCAATTAAGGTTGTGTGGCGAGCAAAGGTGTCTTAGGGATTGAATAGATAATGCAAAAAAGTGGGTACCACCCTTCTTTATTGCTAACAAACCGTGTCTTAAGTTTAGTTATGCTGCTCTCTATTTAACTAGATGCGGTACTACGTATCGCTCGGGCTGGTCTTAAGGTTAAGCCGCACTTGCCTAAGTTGGTCTGTGGATGGGTGACCACCCATTACATACCAGTTTCCTTCGTACGTCGGACAGTATGTTAAGCCGTTGGTCTCGGCTGTCATTTGTAGGTCTGTGAGTCATTCAGAGCACAGCAAGCAGTGACTTAAAAGTCTGACAACCAGTCTTACCAAGTGGTTTCGTATTGTCCAGTACTAACTGGGTTGTGAAGGTCAGATAGGCAGCCGCTCCATGTTAAATAATGGTATTCAGCTGCACCCGGTTAGACTGGAAGCATCCTCAACGTAGTTGGGAGAAAGCTAAGCAGACTATACTATTTATACGTGGCTTATAATAACATCTAATTGGGAAATAAGATCACTGACTTATAGCATATTTTTAATCTTTTCTCACAGTGGCTGAACGTCTACCATCTACTCTCTTCCCAACTTTAAGTATCTTTGACTTTAAGCATCTTTTCCAACAATACTTTGTACTTTCCTCGCGCTCTATAACCTCCATACTCAAAACCAGTAACATTATACATCGTCTAAATCCAAGTGAGCCCAGAGCCACAGAATCAAAGGTCAAACTGTGTCCGTTTGATACAAACTTATCTAACGTAGGAGCATGTTCGCCTTCAGTTACCTTTTGTCACACAATACTTGTGACGTCATCGGTAAATTATCGTCTAAGATCCAAGATGGAGGATGCAGGTCGTGGATTGAGGTTTGGCATTATATTGTGTGAGGGGCCAGATGTTTTCGACATTTTGAGGTCCTTTGAGGTTTCTCTTATTCTATTTGTTGCGTAAAATTAGCAGGAGTTACTATTGTATTTTTTCTTTCAGGTTTATCTATGTCTCAACTACCATAGTCTATCCCGTAAAGCTTTGAGAATGGCATGATTGCAGGCTCTTTGGCTCTTTATGTTATAGATAAAGTTTCAGGTTTTAAAAACTGAAATCTTGTTTGAACGAAAATTAAGAATAAAATGGATATTTGGTCAAGCTTACCCAATATTCCTTTACATTCAAAATTATTTTATTCAAACAACCTGTATTAACACACATCTCACAGATTCCAAAACTAGATAGTACTATAACATCGTTAGCATTAAAGACTTACTTATTGCAGACTACAGGAAGTCGCTCATCAAATAGACTTTATTTATAATCAATACCGCCTATTAAAATACTTGTGTAAGCTCTTGACTATAAATAGTGTTTTATAACAGTATCACTTTCATTGGACATGATTAAAATGAAACTATTGGCACAAGGCAAAGATGGAGTGACGAACTTAACTCCGTTTGAAAGAACTGCCCCAATTTCACTTCTCTGCTGTTATGATTCAAAGACCCCTTTTAACTTTCAGTAGTGGGATATAGAACATGAACAGATAGATCCAATGCTTTCATTGGTATTCAAGAATCAATCAACACTAGTATTATATAGAGGAAAAAATTGTATTTTTGTGTATATGTTTGTAATGAATGAACTCAAAAACTCCTGTGCCGATTTCAAAAATTCTTTCACCATTCGAAAGCTACATTTACCCTGAGTAACATAGGCTATATTTTATCTCCGTACTCCCACGGGAACAGGAGTTACGCGGGTGAAACCGCGTGACGTCCGCTAGTATCATTATAAAAAAGACGAAAAAACGTTGGACGGAAAAAGTCCTAAGTTTGAAGTTGAAACCAATACAAAAATAAATAAATTTAGAGTGTGTAACTGTTTCATTAGTACGAAACACCCGATCCCATCAAATTAGCCAGCCAAACCTACTTGCAAAATAAACGCCATTTATCATTAACTAGCTTCTGCCCACGACTTCGTTCGCGTGAAGTTTTGATATTGCAACGTATCGCCGGCTCAACGGAAGCTTTTTTCCCGCTTGCAACATTTCTTATTGCTGCTCCGCTCTTATTGGTCATAGCGTGATTTTATATAGTCTATAGCCTTCCTCGATAAATGGACTATTTTTAATTTAATAGAATATTTTTTCAATTCGAGCCGGTAGTTCCTGAGATTAGCACGTTTAACCAAACAAACTCTTCTGCTTTATAATATTAGTAAAGACTGAGATATCATTTATTGAGATAACTGAATACTGAGATGATAGCAAATAGAAATTTGTGGAAGATAACCTCAAATACATATGGAAAAAGACAGTAGGCTGAAGAAAAATCTTTATTAAATGACAATCTATCTCTATATACCCTAATAAAGCAGAAGAGTTTGGTTGTTTGTTTGGTTGAACGCGCTAATCTCAGGAAGTCCTGGTTCGAATTGAAAAATTACTTTTGTGTTGAATAGTCCATTTATCGAGGAAGGCTTTAAGCTATATAACATCACGCTACAATTATAAGGAGCGGAGCAGGAATGAAAAATTTTGCAAAAACGGGGATTTTTTTTCTTTCGTTTTTCTCTCTTATGTGACGCAGACGAAGTTGCGCGGGTCAGCTAGTATAAGCATAAACCTAAGCTAACTAGTGAGATAAGTAAGTATAATGCTCCTGGTAAGTATGAGTCCACAACATAGTTTACGGGTTAAGATTTGAACTCCCGACCTTTTGATGGCAAGTCAATGGCGTCGCCGATGGGCTATTATCGCCATACATCTTTCAATCTTACGATAACGATACCGTGGGAGTTATCTATCTGTAGATGTTCACAGCTGAACATCAGATAAAGCAAAGAATACTAATAATAGTACGCTTGTATTAAACCGAAGCATACACTGAGTTGGTAAATTGTTGATTATACAAAAACTGGCAGTTTCTGAAAATCTCAAGGTGGGAATTAAAACTTTGATCACCGTCAGCTGTTCTTAAACTTCCACTTTGACGACCCGAATGGCGCAGTGGTAGTGACGCTGCCTTACGTTCGTAGGGTCCTGGGTTCGAATCCCGGTAGGAGCAAATGTTTGTGTGATGAGCATAGACATTTGTTTCCGAGTCATGGATGTTTATATGTATAATAAGTATGTATTTACAAACAAAAAAGTATATATGTAGTATATCAACTATGCTTAGTGTGGCACTAGGTGGAGCTGTGTGTTAATGTCCATGCGATATTTATTTTAATGGTAAAATTCCGCGGAAAATATAACATACCTAGGGAGGATTCGCATGACTTCCCAACAATCTTATGGGTTTACAAAAAGTAGTAGCTGCAGCCGAACTCTTTGACTACCTTTTACAAAACATAAGAAAGAAAAAGTATTCTGAACGCTACCAAATTCAAGAAAAAACCGGCCAAGTGTGAATCGGATTTGCGCATGAAGGGTTACTTCCGTACCATAGTAGTAGGATAAACCTCTTTCAGATTTCATTTTTTTTTCTCATTTTTTTTTATTTTGATTTATTATAATTTGTTTTATTTTGTTAGAGCGGCAACAGAAATACACATTCTGTGAAAATTTCAATTACCTTCCTATGACGGATCATGAAAGAAAGAACGAAAGAAAGAAAAAGCATTTATTTTTCACTAGTTGACCCACGCAACTTCGTCTGCGTCACATAAAAGAGAAAATGCCCACAAAAGGAATACATTTTCCCTGTTTTTGCAACAATTTTTATTTATGCTCCGTTCCTATTGGTTGTAGCGTGATGTTATATAGCCCACCTTCCTCGATAAATTGACATATCCATCACAAAAAGGTTTTTTCAATTTAAATCAGTATTTCCTGAGATAAGCGTGTTCCAACAAACAAAATCTTCAGCTTCAATATATTATATTATAGATGAGATACAGCCCGCTTTCGGACAGACAAACGAACGGATATCGGAGGCTTAACATCTCGTCTTGAAAGGTAACTAACGGTCGGTACCGTTAGTTACCTTTCAAGACGAGATGACGCATCACTGCAATCAATACTTTTCACCCTGAAACATCAACCGAGAATCAAACCTTGACAACATTTCGCACAATAGAAACCTTGCTACATAACCACACGTGCTAATACCACGGGACACTTGGATCTCTACCTGGAACCCGCTGACTCAGCGTAATGTTTATATACTCGTCACGTACATAATGTTTTGTTTCGTCATTGTACATTTTGTTTTTATCTCAATTGATGACTGTATAAGGTATGTTTTTTGTTGATAGGATACAGTTAGGTTTTGGTTTAGGTAAGCATATGGTACGTTTAGTAAGTGAAGAAAGTTTTGTATGATCTGGTTGGAATCTGTGTTCAAACTGCGGTTGAACACTTATGCTTAAACTGGCTTTTACCTGTGGCTTTGACCGAATGGAGGATGGAAATTATCTCACTGTATAAAAGTATACTATATCATCAAAAGACACACCTAAAATATCGTTTACCTGTATTTCTAACTCCATCAAACTCATCTACCCCCGAATACTGAAACAACAATCATAATTTAAGGGCGGCGAATAAAAGCGGCAAAAAAAATAAGAAAACGTATAAGCACTGCGTTATTTATTTAGTAGTAGTTTCATGACCTAATTTAATGCTTTTAATTGAATACTTAGATTTGAATTTTATTTTAGCGGTAACTTTGAGGTAGTTTTCTATCGAGAACATTTGATGGAATCGTGTTTCCAAAACGTATGAACCTTAGAAGCAGTCCTCAACTTTGCCATATATTAATCACAAGGTGAATGCTTTAGTTATATTAACACGTGGCCCGTTCAAAAATCACGATTTTGGGTTATACGGGCCCTTAACACTTTAACAGCTCCCAATCTTTAATTTTGTATGTCCAAACGTCACTTTTAAGTATCTGAAAATATAAGTGCAACCTAAATTTTGGGTTACGTTTCAGTATTTAGCCGCCATCAGACAGACACACAATATGATTAAAAGCTTTCGTTTGCTTCTCTTACCCCACTTATATTCAAACCCATATTCCTTAAAACACCCTAATTTACACACAGCACCACACCAAAAGCTCCACCATAAAAATTAAAGCTAGCCATACGCCCCTAGGCGCGAGATGTACGCTAATAAATTCCATTAACCCAGTGCAGAAGTTACATAAGGATGAGTACGAGGTACCGCGGTATAAATCTGAGGACTTTCACTCACTGACAGCACACAGTATATTAACCGAAGACCGCCACAGTGTAAAAATATCGGTGTATTAAAGGTAAACTTTCGCGTGGGGTGAAGCTTTTAGTGAGTTCTAAAGTTGGCAGCGATGGTAAAGTTCTTGTTGGTAATACTGTATGTACGGTACCTATTTACAGCAGATTCTTATGCCTTCCATTCGTAGGTAGTTGAACTAGCAGTAGAATAGGTTTTAGATATAGTGTTAGTTGGTGGTCAGAGTGGTAGGAACTAATTACTTGAAATATACAACATCACAAGTACTATTGGAACTTACTGTGGCTGCCTCATTTTATGTACAGTATGATGTGTCATACTCGTACATAAATTTGAAAAGTAATATTTTTTTCTGTGTTTCAAAGTTAAGTTAAAATCAAAATTTCTTAAACTTAACTATATTGCCCACTCTGTGGTCTAGAAATAACTTTTTTTTTTCGAAAATAAAGCTGATTCTGGTCGCTCTTCCGAATTTTATCGATAAGATTATTGTACGAGTATACACTAGCGATGTCCGACCACTTTATCCATTATACTGATATTCGATAAACTTCGGAGGTAAGGCATACAATTTTATAATATCAAGAAAAATAAAACGAAAAAGATACTGGCCACTTTGCCAGTAAACCCTATAAAGTAACATGTTTCAGAATACTGACTTGATGAACGAAACAGATTAATAACTTACATCATCGTCTGCCTTGCCTTTTCCCAACTATGTTTCGTTTGGCTTCTAGTCTAACCGGATGCAGCTGAATACCAGTATTTTACATGGAGCGACTGCCTATCTGACCTCCACAACCCAGTTAGTATTGGGGAATACGATACTCCTTGGTAAGACTGGTTGATTAATAACATACAGAGTTAAATTAAACATAACTCGTCCGACAACTAGGCGGTAGTGACCAATTTATAAGTACGAGTATATTGAAAAATTATTAGGCGATAATTTTAACAATTTTGTGAGGAAAGACTGATTTGCCATTTCGTTCGCTGTAATAATCAGTTTGTTAAAGTTCTCTGCTGTCCCAAGTTCTCTCTATCATCATAATTCTTCTGTCCTTATCTCAATTTATTTGTGGTCGGCGCAGCATGATGCATCTTCTTCCGTACTTCTGTTCTATATACTCGTTATCTCAGCAGTCACTTCCTTTCTAGCATTATCTTCCTTTATATCATCTTCATCTTCATTCTCTTCCCTTATCCCAATTCATTTGAGGTTGGCGCAGCATGTCTACTTCTACAATACTTCTCTATTACTCGTTATCCCATCAGACATTTCTTTTCTTGCCATATCATTTAACTTAACACAGTTCATCCATCGTTTCTTTGGTCTTACTCTACTCATACACTCATCCACATATATACTCGAAACTTTCCTCACGACGTTTTTGTCATTCCTCTGCATCACATGTCTATACCACGACAATCGATTACCACACAACTTTACAGTCACCGGCACCACTTTCAAACTTCCTCTTTTATGTTCATTTCTTACTTATTCATTATCATCCTTTAGAGTTAGACAGTCCATGTCAAATGTCATGACATATGGATTCCAGACTTTGCCTTTGTCAAACATTCAAAAGTCCAATCTCAAAGTTTGCCAACGTGCAATGGAGCGCAGCATCCTAGGCGTCAAACTTACCGGCCATGTACGCAACACCACACTGCGCTCCAAAACACAAATCACTGACGTTGCTCAAAAAGCCGCCAAGCTAAAGTGGGAGCGGTGCTGGGCTGGCCATGTCTACCGTATGCCTGACGAGCTGTGGGCGAAAATAACCACAATGTGGCGCCCTGACACAACCAAAAGGCGACGCGGTAGACCTCGCAGGAGATAGCGGGATGAGCTGGACAAAACCACCACCCAGTGGCCCACATTGGCCTCGGATCGAAGAATTTGGAAGTCATGTGGAGAGGACTTTGCCCAGCACTGGGATGACACAGTCTAACAGTAAAACATTCCATTTATCGCTTCTCTGGTCTTCCTCTTCCCTTACTCTCTATAGCAACAGTTATTATGAAAGTCACATAACTCAGAAAAAAGGAGCATGACAAACACATGCACACAACAATTTCTTCATCACTTTTATTCAATGAAGCAAAAAGCAACATACAAAACGTGCCACGATTATCATTTTTTTTTTCCACAAAACATTCGCTCATTGTTTGAAGTAACTAAAAACTGCATCGTATCTTAAGTATCGCACAAAAACCGTACAGTTGTTGTACATCAAAATTAATAGTAACGAACGAAGGACGTGACCGTAAATAACTATTAGTGAGGGGCAAGCGTGAGTCGGACTTTAGACTAAAGGGCAACTGCCCTTAGTTTTTGAAAGAAGACATTATATGTGCGCCGAAGTATAGAATAGAGAGGTCTAACTGGACTGTGTGTGGAGGTCAGAAAGGCAGTCTTCCCATGTCTTCATCATCATCATCATCAGCCTATTAGTTGTTCCCACTACTGGCACAAAAGCCTCCTCTCTATGAGAGGGAATGGGCTATGATCCACCACGCTAGCCCAGTGCGGATTGGTAGATGACACATGTCTTCGAATTTCTTGGTTCTAGGATATGCCGGTTACCTCACGATGTTATCCTTCACCGTTTTGAGAGCAGTGGTGGTGAAATAAAATACACAAAATAATGCGACTGTTCGAACCCACGACTTCATAAGTCGGAGCCTCCGCCACTGAGTCACCGCTGCTCTCCGTTTTTCCACGTAAAGTACTGGTATTTAGCTGAATCCAGTTGAATTGAAAGCCGACTCCAAAATAATTGAAAAAGGCCAAGTAGATGGTCATGATATGTGCGCCAGATGGCCTCGAGAAACTGACATTGATAACGATGATGGAAAAGTCAAGAATGTATTAAACTAGCTAACGCCCGCAGCTTTGCCCGCATACAAATTATACAGGGTGTAAACCACCTCATCACAAAGCCGTTAAACAAGCATTCTGTACATCAAACTAAGTAGGTAACTTTACGCAAAAATTATTGCTGGCTTTTTTTTTGAGGTTATAAATCATGTTTTGTGGTAGAACTCAATGTAACGCACTTAGAACATTGTGCTGATGAATGGATTGAATAGTACGGGGGTCGTGGAGGTGTTAAAAGTCAAAATCTTACAAAAAAATCTTGTATTTAAAAAAAAAACTTGTCAAAAAGTTGTAACTTTGACCCCCCATATCTCCGTAACTAGAAGGTTCCCAGGTATGGTGTAGAACAAAAAAATGATTGCAATGATGAGGAGAACAAATGCCTTTCGGCTTCGTGAAGAGGTGTTTTACACCCTTTTTACTTAAACCTTCCTCGCGAACCACTCTATCCGTTGGTGAAAACAGCATGAAAATCGGTGTAGTAGTTTTTGAGTTTATCGCGAATAGACAGAAAGACGCGCGCTGAGAACTTTGTTCTATAATATGTGGTGATTAACATAGCTACCAAAAAGTCTCCATCGATGCATTGAGTGCCAGCAGGAGGACAGAGCCATGAAGAACTGCTATTGCCATCTCTTTTCCACTTCTAGAGTGGAAAAAAGATGGCAATAGAAGAATAAGATTAGAACAATACTGCTTTATGACGTCACGGTCTAGTATTACTTTTCCCACTTTCAAGCTACTTTTAGAAGCCTTGTACGTATATCTAAAGAACAAATTGATCAGTTCCAGGGATCTTTTACGATGTGGAGGCTATTCGAACTACAATGACTTCAAACTCCATGGTAGGTTAGTGGCAAATCAAAACGTAACAAGTTATCAAAGCAACAAAGCACTGAAATTTTTCTACTTTTTCATTCACTAGCGGCATGTTGCTACGCATGGTTTTTACGACTTGATAAAACGACAAAAGGGGGCTTTATTATACCTATACAAGTCTAATACAAATGTATGTACCCGCATAACCTTTTGGATGAATTCTTTAGATGATGGTGACAACCACAACAAAATCCATTGATTAGTTTACGAACAACCAAATTAACAGGACAGGCATACAGACTAAAACGAAAAACTTCTTTATTTTACAAACTTCCATCAATGACAATGGCGTCACACCGATTCGGTCGGGCATCACAGACGATATTATATATTTATATTTTATTTATGACTAGCTGACCCACGCAACTTCGTCTGCGAGTGAGGGTTAGTTTTTTTTAAATAAAAAGTATACTATGTTACTTTTAATACCTCCAAAAATATGTGTGCAAAGTTTCATGATGATCGGTTGAGTAGTTTTTGCGTGCAAGCGTAAAACAAACTTACAATCAAATTTATATTTCATCTACTATTTTGTCACATATTTGTGACGTTTGGCGTACAGGGCACGCGCTTGCTTGTCACGTATATGTGACAATGGCGTCCAAAAGGTTAAGCAATGCAATATTATACAGGGTGTAAACCACCTCATCAGGAAGCCTTCAACCAAGCATTATGTACATCAATCTAAGTAACTTTACGCAAAAAATTATTGCTAGGAAACAGTTTTTTTTTGGTGGTGAAAAATCATGCAATGTGGTATAACTATTTGTTACGCACTCAAAACTTTGTGCTAATGAGTGGATTGGATAGTACAGGGTTCGTGGAGGTATTTAAAGTAAGAATCTTACAATATAATAATACTTGTGTTAAAAAAAACTTGTCAAAAAGTTGCTAATTTGACTCCCAATATCTCCGTAAATTTAACGTTCCCAGGTTTGGTTTAGAACAAAAAAAATATCGGAATGACGAGTAGAACAAGTGCCTTTCGGTTTCGTTAAGGAGTGTTTTACAGCCTTGTACATACTGGTTGTAAAGGTACCCCTTCACGATACCGTCAACCAAGCACACATGAAACATCAAACATGGTACCTACATCAAATCAAACTAAGCAACACTGTGGCAAAAATTGTACCTGTACAAAACATTCATATCCACACGGACCCCTAAAACTGACAATCCACAGCTGGCCATTACAAAAATTTATTATCATCATCACACACATCACTGAACACAAATCATTGTCGGCTAGATGCACTAAGTATATATGTCACCGTAAAATTATCAAACACGGTAGATTGTAAAATAACTAGGGAGATTGTAAACTCTCGAAATATTGTCAATAGAACATACTGCTTACAATAAAACGCATTAATTTTCGTGAAATGCATGCGATAGTAGTCAACTCACGCGGTGTGGAAGGAAGGAGGGGTCCCTCTATAATATAACCTAACCTTAAAACACTTTATATTCCCGTAATCGACGGAGACCCGCTACGCGGAGATTATGGTTTATTGCCGAGTGCAGGGTTTAAAGTAACCTAACTAACCTAACGAGGGGGTGCCCCAAGTCCCAATTATGGGGGCAGAGATACTTCAGTATGTTCAGTTGACAATATTTCGAGAGTTTACAATATCGCTGGAGAGATTACAATCTAACGTGTTGAACAATTTTACGGTGACATATACACATGATTGAAACACTTCATTATTAAACTTCTCTCGCAACAGGTGCTTAGTGCGCGCAAGTTATCCATGCTGCTAGTTGGAGCATTGTCTGCAAATTGGTAGAACGGTGAATTGATGTCATCGGGCATGTGGGACGAGGCACTAAATACTGGTTGTTCACTGTGTTATGGTAATAGGGTTGTTTGGTAAGATTGTGTTATCCCAGTGAGAGAATAAACACGAAATGCTGCTATTTTATAATAAATAAACAATACATTTATTTACTCAAATTGACAGATTGTAGTAGGATTCAGACATCGTTACAGTAAAGTCCTCAGAGTCATACGTTGGGTAGTCTACAATCGAGTGGTTGAAGCACTATTCTCCTAGCTGGGTTACAGAATAACCTACGTAAAGGAAAAACAGTCTCGGTCCCCTATGCTTGATGGTACAGTAATATTTTCAAGATGATGTCTCTCAGTTTTGAATGTGTAGCATAAGATGATGATGAAAATACCACCTGTTATATAGAACTTCGCCGACAGCCTAGGACGAAAAGTAACCTTTGTTCTTTTCCAGCCTGTCAAATTATATCCTGAACAATTCAGTTTATGCCTGAAAAACAACAGACATAATATTGAGTTGTTATTCATAAGCAGTTTTGGCAAATATGACAGAATCTGTATTCGATAATACCTTTAAGAAGCAGTCAAAATACGTCACCAATTCATTAAAAACTAAACTAAAAACACACACATACTAAAGCCTTTTAAAATTCAGAAGTTGCAAACATTTTCTAAGACTTGAATCACAAACAAAATTCGTAATCTCTGACCATCATTCAACACGCAGACAAGATAGCTATCTACGCCAGTCCCTAAGCTCTAACCTACTAACCTAACTTAAACCATATCAGTTACAGCCCAGCTGGTCCCGACGTGTTGCGTGTTTCATCATTAACACACGCGATATCGATACTAATACCATAGCAATAAGGGTCAAGGTAGGAAGGAGACCGTGTCACACACAAAATTAATTAACTGACGTAGAATTCGACGTACAGACGTCAACAGGCTGTAGCTCTAGTATATTGGCGATGAGTTGACAATCTGTCAGGAGGTTGGACAATATATTTTGACAGGTACTGTCAGTGTTTATATTCAGGTTAAATGCGACGTGGAGAAGATATTATCTACACGATATGGGCATTTTATTATTAATTATTATTTTAAAGGTAGGTATTGTGTATATTGTGAGAATGTAATACAAGTTCAAAAGCGTAATTGAAAATGTAATTGGTAAGTATAAAAATCACGCATTAATAAATTCATCATCAAATGACTCAATCATGAACCATTGTGTAGAAATCTCATAAGCATTATAAAGCTCCTCTTTTCGTTACCAAATAAATATTTAACTAAGTAACATTTGAATTCAGAATGGAGAATTTACATCATCACGACACATTGAATTCAAATTTTATTTTCTCAAAATGTTGACGACACCTGCCTTCTTTTAGGTCTTTCTCCCATCTAATTCCATTAAATTAATGAAAAAAATACAAGTTTGAATAAATATTCATAGTGTAATAACCGTTAAAATAATTCAACGATAAAAGAGTACGTCATGGTTAAAAGCTCCAGCGATTGGCATTGTTTCGACAGAGAGAAAAACTTCCGTAATTATTTTAATTTCGATAATGTACTCTGTTGATTGAGCGTAACAATGCGGCAATTGTTTTAAGTAGATTTCTTTTTATTTTCGCAAATTCAAGTATGATGCATCCCGAGAGCAATAACTGCTTAAGTGTTGTTAATACAAAAAATCGCAAATAAATTGCATCTGGTCATACTGTGACATAGCAGTCTTGACACTACAGGGGCATTCTTTAAAACAATACTGGAAGAAAAACCGATTACGATGATCAATATCACTTACAGAAATTACCAAGAATTCTAGCAGATATCTCACATATTGTAGATATGCTCACTGTAAAAACAATCCATACCGCGTTGACTTCAGTAACTAAAAAAATGCGAGGCTCGTTAGACTTAGACATTCCCATTCTCTTGCGAACTGTCTAATTGATCCTCAACCAGCGAGCCTTCGGATCTCACACCGGCCTCGCGGATAAATTAAAGCCACTAAGTTTAACGAAAGTGTCGACGGTGCGACACTAACTATGAAATCGGGTAGGTCGGGGGCAACGCTTGTTCCCTTTTTGAGGTCTTTAAATTAAAACAACACTGATTTTACTATTTACACACTTATATTCATCACCACTAATTTATATACAATATCAGGATTCAGAGTCACACAATTTACAATCAAGAGTACTTATTAATTACAAACAACTGGCACAACTTAACGCAAACTATATATAATAACTTTAGAAAATCGCGGAGCAGAGTAACAGCGACTTGTTACGAGAACGAAGGATGTGAGAAGACTGTGTTGAAAGCGTTTTTTTTTTTTTTTTTTTTTTTTTTTTTTTTTTTTTGGATATGGCATCTCGCAGTTCAGTCTGAGAAGACTGGCTTCTGCTTAACCGGGCAATGTCCTGTGGATGCCTTGATTCTAAGGCCTCCAGCCAGGGCGAAAATAACTAAAAACTAAGCGACAGCGCTCTAAGGGCACCCCCTGTGGGGTACGAACCTCGGCTTAGGGCGTCGCTGGGGGCAGCAAAGGGACAGGCTGGATCTGATTGTCCTTATTTAGGGACTGATTTAATACTACAGGCTCAGCGTCGCGGGCTGGCTCGAGCAAGGGTCGGGGAGGGATTGATCGGGGATTTCGCGCCGGACCTCTGCGGCGAGGTCGGTAGGTTTTCGGTCTGTATTTGTATGCTCTGCGTACCGTACTGGTATCTTTCCTACTCTCTTGCAAGATAGTGATCGGATCGTCGGGGGCGACTAGGGTGTGACGCGGACGTTGGACGGAGCTAATACGCGATGGGTCGTACTGGGCGGCCGATGCGATTAGGGTATTCCTATGCTTAATAGCAGAGTCGAAGTAACGCTTGGAAAGGCGTTTCATGAACTGCTTAACGGTGGGGATTCTGAGGTCTACGTGAAGACTATCGTTACGGACGTAAGGGGGGGCACCGGTGATCTTACGGAGATATCGGTTCTGCAAGGTCTGCATCGTGTGGATATGACGCGGGTGGGCATGCGCGAATACTATGCAAGCATAGGTCATGATGGGGCGGATGACTGCGGTGAAAAGACGCAATTTGCACTTGAGTGACAATTTGCTCTTCCTAGTGATCATGAAGTGGAGCCGGCCCATAGCAAAGGCAGCCCGGTCGCGAGCTGCTTTGATGTGGGCCTTGAACGACAGATGGTCGTCCAGAATAACTCCGAGATACTTGGCTTGCCTTTCCCAAGGGATAGGCTTACCGAACATAGTGATGGGGGGACCTGGCGAACGCTTAAGGCGTGCCTTATAGTATAATACTGCCTGGCTTTTTTCGGGATTAACTTCTATTCTCCACTTACGGAACCAAGCGCCGAGCGAGTCGGCAGCTTTCTGGAGAATGCGGCGGATGTTATCCGGAGAACGGCCGGTGTAATAAATCGCGGTGTCGTCAGCGAAAAGTGCTGTTTGAACCTTCTGGTTCCTCGGAATGTCGCTGGTGTACAGCGTGAACGCGAGGGGAGAGATAACGGAGCCCTGAGGGACTCCGGCGCGAATCGGATGAGGAGAAGATAACGTCTTACCCACACGGTAGCGGAAGGTACGGTTTGACAAAAAGTCTCGTAAGATGAGCACGAGACGGTCGGGCACACCGAGTTGATAAAGCTTGTATATCAGCCCGTTGTGCCAGACCTTGTCAAAGGCTTTCGCGATATCGAAATACATCACCCCCGTCATCGCTCCGCGCTGGAAACCAGCGCTCACGTGTTCAACGATGCGGTGGACTTGATGTATACAAGAATGTTCGGTCCTGAAGCCGAACTGTTCTTTCGGGATGAGGCCCTTTGTCTCGGCAAAATCTCTGAGACGCTTGTATATAAGCCTTTCATAGATCTTGCCGAGAGCACTCAGGAGACTGATCGGCCTGTAGCTGGAGGGCTGGGCTTTCGGTTTCCCAGGTTTGGGAATACCTATAACAGTGGCCTCTTTCCACGTTTGGGGGAAAATATTATTGCTCAGGGCGGTGTTGAAAGCGCCCGAACACGCCCTTTTTATACCCTTGTTCGTAAGTGCAAGTTACTGGGGAACCAATATTTGTCACCGCTCGCTGCCCACTCGTTGTGGCGAAAACCGGCGGCGCCTCCCCCCGCGTGCCCCGCTCACCACCCCTGTGGCCTACTTTCACAATGGACTCGCCCAACGAACCCGGATGTAGAATACAATGGCGAGTTTTAGCCAATCAGAGGGTTTGTTATGATTAGTAGCTGATACCTTGTCAAACTAACTTTCATACATTTAACTACTGTTTCATAGTTTTTAGGCTTTATTTAGTATTTCTAGATAAGTTAGGGTTATGAAACTTTCAGAAACTATTGCTTACATTATATTGTTCATTTAAAACTTATCTATGTATTCGTAACTGTTATATCTTTCGGAATATGGGTCATTTTCTTATCTTTACCTACGTTTGCGTTGTGCTTTCATATTATTTCTTTATTACAGTGTTGCTATGAGCCAATCTACATAATAAGACTTAACTTCTAACATAATTTGTACTAACTAAGTTATTCTATGGCTAGCAAAACTGTGCTTCGCCTACATTCCACCCCCAGTAACAGGGTTCAGCCGCATTACATCTTGGTCTGTGGGAAGCACAATTATCTTAGCTACGGGCCGTCGCAGGACCCCATTTACAGTCTTAATATCTACTACACGGATAATACCATCATTGCCGTGATACACGGATTTTATAATGCCCTTTGGCCACGCACTTCGCTCTTTGTTATTATCCACAATCACTACCACATCACCGATACGCACATTTGGCACATTATTTGCCCACTTGTCGCGACGCTGTAGAGTCGGGAGATACTCCCGCAGCCAGCGGCGCCAAAACATGTCGGCGAGCGCGTTCACGCGCCGCCACTGCCGGCGGGAGTCGATGTCTTCGCTGTCGCTCGGTGCAAACGGTGTACTCCCAGACGCAGTGCCCAGGAGCAGATGATTGGGTGTCAGGACCACAGGCTGGTGGTGGTCGTCGTACACGTAGCTCAGCGGACGGCTGTTCACGATGAGCTCGGCCTCCGTGAGGAGAGTGTAGAGAACCTCCTCACGAGGCGCTCGTTCTTTGAGTGTGGTCCGTAACGCGTTTTTCACGGACCTCACCAGGCGTTCCCAAACGCCACCCATGTGAGGTGCTGCCGGGGAATTGAAGTGCCACGTTATGCCACGATTCGTGGCATCGTCCTTGACTTTGTCATGGTCGAAGTCTTTCAGGGCCGCTCGAAGTTCGGTGTTGGCCCCGATGAAATTGGTACCCTGATCAGAGTACAGATGTGCTGGTTGCCCGCGGCGCGCTATCAGGCGCCGCAAAGCTAATATTGCTGAATCGGCGCTCAGCGAGGCGGCTAACTCTAGGTGGACGGCGCGCGTGGTGAGGCAGGTGAATAATGCTCCCCACCTCTTTTCGCGACGCCGACCAATCGCAACCTCCATTGGCCCGAAGTAATCCACCCCCACTCGTACGAAGGCCCTTCTATTCGTCTTCAGTCTAGCGAGCGGTAAATCGCCCATCTTCGGGGGGGCAGGTTTGGCTCTGCGAATGCGACAGAGCTGACACGTCGCTACGACTTTCTTTACTGACGTTCTGATTCTCGTGACCCAATATCTTTCACGCAGATTGTTGACGACAGTCTCGTGGTTTGCATGTAAGGCTGTCGCGTGATAATGAGCTATCAGCTTTCTTACTAATGGGTGACGTCCATCTAGTATTATGGGGTGCCTTTCATTAAAAGTGAGCTCTTCACAGGCACTCAGACGCCCTCTCACTCGTAATAACCCATCGTCGGTAATCATTGGGTCTAATGTCTTTATGTTGCTGCTGTTAGGTACGGGAAGCCCTTTCAGAATGGCGGCCCGTTCTTGATGGAAGGAGTCTTCCTGACACAACCTCATGAGATAGGTGTGTGCATCTTCTAAGTCACGTGGCTGTAGCTCCGTTGTGGCCCGACGTTTGCGACATCGGCCGATGAACACGAGGACACGTGCCATAGCACGCTGAATGCGTGCCCACGAGGAGTACCGCTCGTAGTCTAGTAGCGGCGGCGGTGATGCAGCTGACGCGCGGACTTGGTGCACTCGCTCGAGGACCTCCTCTGCCACCTCAGACTCCTGACACGCAGGCCACTGCTCCTGTGGATCACGTAAAAACAAGGGGCCCGAGAGCCACTTCGTGCAATTATCAGGCCAACATAATCTGGTCGCTTCGTCAGCTGGGTTGTCCTCCGAGGGGACCCAGCGCCAGTTGCCTCTGTCTGACAGTCTGTCTATCTCTGCTAACCTATGTGAGGCGAACCTTTGAAACTCTTGTGCGTCAGAGTTAATCCACTTTAACACGGTTTTGCTGTCAGTCCAATAAAATTTCTCTTTAAATATTAATTTTAGTTCTTTCTCTATAGTCTCTGACAATCGACAAGCTAGTACTGCTGCCTGTAATTCCAACCTAGGGATAGAGACTACTTTCTGTGGCGCTACTCGCGCTTTACCTAGCAGCATGACAATTTCCCTTTCTCCTTCAGCGTTATAGCCTACTAGGTAAGCGACAGCGGCGTAAGCTAGCTCGCTTGCGTCACCAAACACATGTAGTTCTAGGTTATCAAGGTTTAACCCATACCACCGAGGTATTTTAACTTTATCTAGTAAATGTAAATTATGGAGCCATTTGAACCATGCTTTGGCATCCTTTTCCTGTAACAGGTCATCCCACTGAATTCCTGATTTCCATATCTTTTGCATTAAGATTCGCGACTGAATAACGCATGGGTATAAAAAACCTAGCGGGTCGTAAATTGACATGATTAAACTTAGAAATTGACGTTTTGTAGGCACTACACTACCGCTAACTAATTCTTTAGGTAATCGTTTAAAAGAAAGGTCAAATCCTAACTCGTCGTCTCTAGGTGACCAGATTAAACCTAGTGTTCTCTCTACCGTGCCTACACCTTTTTCTAGCGCTACTCTTTCGGGTATGTCTAGCTTTAGCTTTTCCCTGAGCTCTGTTGAGTTCGTGACCCACCCCCGTATTACGAAACCACCGGAGGCGTGTATTCTGGTCACTTCCTCAATCAGTCTGCTAGCTTGCTCATTTGACCAAGCACTATCTAAATAATCATCCATGTAGTGCCTGGATTTTATAGCTTCAACGGCTTCGGGATATTCGCTACTAAATTCACTAGCATTCTTATTTAATATGTATATTGCTGTGGTTGGCGATGAGACGGCACCAAATATCATAGAGTTCATCGCATATGTATCTGGTTCCCTACTTTGATCTGCCCCTCTCCATAGAAATAATTGAGCTCCTTGATCCTCTTCTCTGATCCTTATTCTCATAAACATGTCTGCGATATCCCCTGAGAAAGCTATGGGACCTAATCTGAATGTGAGTAATATACCTAACAATGAATTTAATAAGTCAGGTCCTGTTAACATATTGTCATTTAGACATGTACCGTGAGACGTAGCAGCTGCATCAAACACTAATCGGAGTTTTCCTGGTTTGTTAGGGTTCACTACTCCGAAGTGTGGTAGGTACCAAACTGGAGCACTAACTTCGCCCTCTACCTTACGAGCATAACCTTCTGATAATAATCTTTCTATCTGCTTAGAATATGCCTCAGCAAACACAGCGTCCTTACGCATGCGTCTCTCTATTCCGTATAATCTCTGACGGGCCTGATTATAATTATTGGGCAACTGTGTGTTTTCATGTTTCCACAGCAAACCTACTTCCCATTGTACACCATTATGCGTGCGACGACTAGTATTATCTAGAACATTTAGTGCTCGTTCAACGTCCTTATGTTTTCGAAGGTTCGCTGAAATACCTAGTGCTTCTAACTCGAATTGTGACTTTACTAGATTGTGTAACTCAGGAAGGGAGACTGTCATGCAATTTACCAACTCGACATTACTAGGGTTACTAAGTGGTCCATGTATGACCCAACCTAACTTTGTAAGTGAGGCAACTGGCTTACCGGATCGTCCGCGGCGAATGTCCTGGCCGACGAGCAGCTCCCAGTTATCCTGCCCTAGTAGAAGTAGTGGCTTGGCACTCCTCATTTCCACGCAACCCAAGTCGCAGAGGTGCGCGTTGTCATTGATCGTCGCGGCGGTCACTGTTTGCGTCGGTAGGTCGACGTTCGTTATTGTACGGCACTTAATGACATGACATTGTCCACTAGGTCCCTTTATTTGTGCTTGCACCACTCGCGACGTTAAGTCCGTCACTCCGTAGCCTCCCGCCGTCTTGATCATGAGCGGCACACGCGGACCCGCCAAGTCGGTGGCGAGTGAACTGTCTATGAGCGACACGGTAGCACCATCGTCTAGTAACGCGTAACACTGTATGTCGTCACTGTTTTCTTTACACAATGTCACTGGTAATATCTTCAGTAGGGCTGAGGCTCGCCACTCGCCTATGTTTGTTACCGTTTCTTCTTTGTTTACCTTCTTATCGGCGTGTAACAACATGTGATGCCCGTAGCCGCACTTTTCACACCTGTTAGCGCGGCAAAACCTCTTGGGGTGTTTTCTTATTAGACACTTGAAACACATATTTTTCTCCTTTATTGTGTCCCAGCGTTGTTGAACACTCAACTTATTAAAAGATTCACACTTTTCAATAGCATGTTCTTCTTTACATATGACGCACTCTTTCGGTGCCGTGGACTCGTCACTCTGTGTGTTCACACGTTGTATCAACGGCGGCGGCCTGTTAGTTACAGGGCGTGCGGTGTTCCATGCTCGAGCTTGACCGATGACTGGCTTCTGCTGTTTCACAGGAGGTCTAGATGTACTAGGTTCATACATAGTCGCCTGTACATAGTAGGACGACGATCGTGCTAAGTGTGTCAAGAAGTGTGACACTAATTCTAGGTTCGGTGACACTCTCAAGTCCACCCCCTGTGTGTTGTCCAAGCCCATGGCAAAGTCACCGTACTGCGCTCGTTGTATTGGTGTCAGCTTGTTCAGTAGATCACTGACTAATTGTGGGTTATTTAAATACCCTTCCGCACGAATATTCTTCAGTAGTGACACACAATTTCTTACTGTTGTAGAGAATTTCCTCAGCTCCCGGCCACTTTCCGTCACTCTGGGTAAATCTCTAACCTTTTTCAGTGCACACTGTAGCACTAGGGTCGGATGACCGAACTCTTCCTCTAGTGCACGCATTATTGCCGACGGGTCCGTTGACGTCCGCAATAAGTCTTCAACTGCGATCTTTGCTTCGCCGTGCAATGAGGTTTTCAGTCGTGCTAAGTTTTCATGTGCCTTGAAGCTGTATAACTCGGACGTATCATAATACATATTTCGATACGAAATCCACTCGGCAGGGTCGCCATTAAAATGAGGCAATTCATAAGCCTGCCTTGGTACCGGCCGCGGACGTGCCAAGCCCGTGATCGCTTCTGCCAGTTGGTCAATCTTCCTGTCTCTTTCCCTTGACGATTCTCGCCGCCTTTCTCTATCATCCACTCCGTCATATCTCTGCCGCCGTGTATCCGACTCGAGCGTTGTTACTCGAGGTACACGTGTGGCCGGAGTGGTAAAGGCGGGACTGTAGTCGGGGAGACGGAATCTCACTGCCGTTGACACTGGCGAGTACGTCTGCGTAGTAGGTGTCCTTATGGTTACCACCGGGACTGACGTAGACGACTCCGTTACACGCGACACATTTCCCTCGCGGGGCGCGATACATTCAGAGTAAGTAAGCGATCCAACATTCACTCTACTTACATTTTGCTCTGGGACCGCAGGTATTCTACTGGGCGCGGCCACTTCTACAGGCGCGCGCGATACAGACTGCAACACTGTATCCGATGACACTGCGTCCGCTTGAGTCACTTGAGGCGTCGTGTTGATCCATTCTTCAACGCGATCTTCAACGCGATGTGCTGTTTCCACATCTGAGTCTTCACTCTCAGCAGCCGCTTCCAGTTCAGCAAGGTCTACTTCCATCCTTTTCCTCACGAGGTTCTCCTTTAACAGTACCAAGTCGCGCTCAGCTTCGTACTCGATCCTTTTTCTTAGGAATTCCATGCTCCTGCGGCTATTCCTAGACGAGCCTTTGCTGCTTTGTCTTGACCCCTGGCGTTTTCTTGTTGTTGTACGTTCCTCTGACGCGCTTCTGAAGTCCAGCACTCGCCCTAGCCCCGTCAGAGGAATATTACGTACCGACGTTGATGCCACAGTTGGCGCGGCCGACGGCGAACCCGGCGTCCTTTCCGACGGTATTCCCGAGTCCGAGACGACGTCGTTCTTACGCCGCGCACTCATTTCGTCGGCTAACTTTCGTAGTTTGCTGCGCGTGGTAATTGTACTCTTTTGACTCATTGTTCTAGTCTAGACCTCTAGGTAACCTAGATCCGGCTCGAAGGACCAAAATGTCGACGGTGCGACACTAACTATGAAATCGGGTAGGTCGGGGGCAACGCTTGTTCCCTTTTTGAGGTCTTTAAATTAAAACAACACTGATTTTACTATTTACACACTTATATTCATCACCACTAATTTATATACAATATCAGGATTCAGAGTCACACAATTTACAATCAAGAGTACTTATTAATTACAAACAACTGGCACAACTTAACGCAAACTATATATAATAACTTTAGAAAATCGCGGAGCAGAGTAACAGCGACTTGTTACGAGAACGAAGGATGTGAGAAGACTGTGTTGAAAGCGCCCGAACACGCCCTTTTTATACCCTTGTTCGTAAGTGCAAGTTACTGGGGAACCAATATTTGTCACCGCTCGCTGCCCACTCGTTGTGGCGAAAACCGGCGGCGCCTCCCCCCGCGTGCCCCGCTCACCACCCCTGTGGCCTACTTTCACAATGGACTCGCCCAACGAACCCGGATGTAGAATACAATGGCGAGTTTTAGCCAATCAGAGGGTTTGTTATGATTAGTAGCTGATACCTTGTCAAACTAACTTTCATACATTTAACTACTGTTTCATAGTTTTTAGGCTTTATTTAGTATTTCTAGATAAGTTAGGGTTATGAAACTTTCAGAAACTATTGCTTACATTATATTGTTCATTTAAAACTTATCTATGTATTCGTAACTGTTATATCTTTCGGAATATGGGTCATTTTCTTATCTTTACCTACGTTTGCGTTGTGCTTTCATATTATTTCTTTATTACAGTGTTGCTATGAGCCAATCTACATAATAAGACTTAACTTCTAACATAATTTGTACTAACTAAGTTATTCTATGGCTAGCAAAACTGTGCTTCGCCTACAGAAAGGCTCCCCGTGGACTCATGAATTGTTAATACAATTTTAATTAAACTTCATAAAATTAACATTGAGTCCCAGCAAAAAGCCGGCACTCACAGCCGCCAAACTCGATTTGACGAATCATTTTTTTATCTACCAAAGAGAAATAATTAAATGTCTTCCAGACTCAACGCGAAAAAGATTTACAAAGACTTGATTAGATTTAATTAACCTTAATATTACATGATACAAGATAGGTGGACGAGTGGATGCAAAATTTCTTTCTTGAAATAAAGATATTCAATTTTAAATGCTGCCTGTTTTCATTTGGAAAGTCGGTAGTCGATGTGCATTGGACTCGTGGAATTGTGTCACCTGTCAAAACTTAATACCGATAGCTCGAATTGGCCTGGCAGCGCAATTCTCTTTTTACTCGACTTTTAAAAACTAAACATTCGATGACAGTTTGAAGTTTGCACGAATACCCGTGTCCCGCAAGATGTCAACTGCATGTAGTAAATTGTTATCGATGAAAAACCGTGGTAAGAACGTTCAGTAATTTATTTATATTGTTTTCTTTATTTTTTTGCTGGTTTGAAGAGCGTTTTATTCTTGCGTGGTCATAAAAAGTCTTTGGACAACAACGTGTCTTTAAACTTGATGTGTAATGCAAGTGTTCATTATAATGCTTTGGAATTTTTATTCATTCCTAAAAAGACGTAAAAAAAGCAAGAAATTATAGTATTCACGATATAATTTCTTGCTAAAAAGCACGTCTTCATTTCGATTTTGGGTAAAAAACCTAGAACATAATTGAAAATAAGTCATGCCTGACAAACATTAACCGAATAGTGGGTAAATAAATAAATAAATAAATAAATAAATAAATAAATAAAAGCTGACAAAATCTATGTTCAAAGAGGCAGTGCTCTATGACTAAGTAAACTATAAACAAAACACATTAAGGGTAACATCCCGCTAGCGAAAGTATCAAGATCATTCAAGATGGACGCTCAGTACTTTGACCTGTCAATGTAAATGTTTGAAATAATGATCGCTGATTGTAATGCAATCGGACACGGCTCAGATTTGCGCGGATCCATGCGGGATTCACAACATTTTATAAAGATTTAACATTAAATAAAACGAGATTGAATTACACGCTTTTTTTTGCAGATAATCCTCTTACGTAAGGAAGAAGTGCTGTTTTCTCTTGTAAAGGTGTGCTCATATTATGTTTGGTTGCAGAAAGCAACCGCAAGCTATCATTTGTTCAGAGAGAATTAATCAAATTATATTAATTAGTATAGCAATCTTGTTTGGTGTATCGGTAACTAAAAGGTCTTCTACTTGTTACTTTTGGCGAATGTAGGTATGTATAGAAATTGCGATGGAATGTATTCCATCGCAATTTCAAAATTGACAGCTCTTGAATGCGGCTTAGACGCTGATCGCTACAGTTTCATCGGTAAAATCATTTATGTGCTTTTGATAATTAGAATTAGATGTCTAGTGGGAGTCGATAATGCCCGTCAGAAGATACATACCCAAGTATTTTTGTTTTAAAAACAAGAATGTGGAAAATGTTGAGAGCCTCTAAGCCGATGATATATCTCTAAAATCTGGAGCGTCATCAACATTCTGAGAAACAGATCGCAACCCGATGAAGCGAGCTTATGTCTACCTAGCGGTATTTGCAATGGTGCACGTGCCGAAAGCGTACACATAATATACAGGGTGAAATTGAATAGATGCGATAAATTTAAATATACAATAATACGTGTTGTCAAGAAAATGTATAAAATATCAAACGTAAAATTAAAAAATAATTGATCAGTGTTACGAAAACCTTTAAAATAATAAAAGTATCAAAAAAATCTCGTCCGACTCATCGCAGTGCTCAATATAGCGTTTACATTACATTTACCTATTTTTTCTTATTTATTCTGCATATTACTGGAGTACCGATAATTCGTAGTTAAATAAAGATAATAACATCAATGGACCTTTTGAAAACGATAATCGCGTAATTTTTTTTAACGATTTAGATTGAAGAAAAAACAGTTTATAATCACTATGTTACTGTAACTGAAGCTACAATTTCATTTTGTCGCATTTATTAAAATTCACCCTGTATGTACAAACGTATGTGCATTTGTACATAATGGATATGATTAAGTCTGCAGAAACCCTTTGTCTATGGAGTAATTAACAAAATACAATCATCATCATCATCATTTGCTTAGCCTTTTCGCATCTGCGTTGGGGTCAGCTTCCAGTCTAAACAGATGCCGCTGAATACCAAAATAGAATGATAGAATTAAATGAAAATCTTTAGAAACACCCATAGAGTAACAAGTATGGCTTTAAACACTGTTTTCGGGCTTTCACGGTTTAAAACTAAACTTATATTGTCACTTACGGGATATCTTCCGTGATTATTTACTAAGTTGAGCTCCCGATATTTCGACGCTGTTGCAAGTGCCACGAGTTGACTGGAGTATGCGGGTGGATGGAAATTAAATTGTTACGAGCAGACAAATCTGTCTACCCTCTTTCTTTGTCTTTTGCTACGCGCACTATTGGAACTCGACACTAAGAAAATAACCACGGAAGATATCCCGTAAGTGACAATATAAGTTTAAGGATGGCTTTGATAAATCTTCCTGCTTTTATCCCAATTTATTTGAGGTTCGCGCAGCATGCCTTCTTTTTTTATACTTGTCTGTTACTTGTCATCTCATCAGATTCCTCCTTTCTTGCTATAACATTCTTCATACAGTCCGTCCATTTTTTTTTTTATAATGTTTTAAATTTTACAGTTCAATGATAATGGCCTACAGTTCAGGATGTTGATAGATCGTCTTAAGTGGCAGTGAACAGGTCACATTGCTCGCAGAACGGATGGCCGATGTAGCCGAAAAGTTCTGGAGTAGCGAACCGGAAGACGATGCGTTGGAAGACCTACCACTAGGTGGACCGATGACCTGGTGAAGGTTGCGGGAATCTGTTGGATGCGAGTCGTAAGGGACCGGTCAATGTGGCGATGACGACTGACGACTTGGGGGAGTCCTATGTCCAGCAGTGGACGTCTATGATGGATAGTCAAATCTAACCGAGTGTTATGGGATTCGCTGCTGTGGAAATATGTACTTACACCTTTTTTACTTATAACATCATTGTGTACTAAGGTACACTTGTAAAGCGTAGGTATTTAATTTATGCATGAAATTCTCGGCCATGGCTTTTTAAACCGTCTAGTAAGCCGTCGGTCAAAGAGGTCGCAGTAGTATATTTTCATATCAATATTAATCACGAACACAGGAGGCCGCGGGCGTACACCATAATTGATTTTTAATGCACCAGCCGAATTGGCCAGTATATCCCACGGTTTAATTGAAGCACCATCAACCGGTGGGCGGTCACTCATAAATATGAACTCTACGTAAATAATGTGGATTCTGTAGCGAGGTTTTGTGTGAAACGCAGAAGATTTTCACGCTAAATAAATAATAAATATCGCTGGACATAAACATACAGCGCCATTTAGTGCCACACTAAGCAAGGCTTGTGTCGTGGACACCAGATAGTTGATATACTACATATATACTTTTTGTTTGTAAATACATACTTATTATACATATAAACATCCATGACTCGGAAACAAATGTCCATGCTCATCACACAAACATTTGCTCCTACCGAGATTCGAACCCAGGACCCTATCTATGAACGCGGGGCAACTTCACTACCACTACGCCATTCGAGTCGACACCTACATAGAATTTTGTTATAGCTTTTAACCTTTATTCTATTCCAAGTTGTAAATACCATTAAGGTATATTTACTTTAGGTACTGCTTTCGAAACAGGGAACAACAAACACGGCACTTATATTGTCACCTTCCGTGATTATTCATAACTTTGAGCTCCCGATATTAGGGTAGACAGATTTGTCTGCTCCTTACAATTTATTTACCATCCAGTCAACCCGCGATCATGGCGCTTGCAACAGCGTCGAAATATCAGGAATCACGGAAGATATCTTGTAAGTGACAATATAAGTTTAGTTTTAAATCGTGAAACAGTGTTTAACAAACACTGCTTTCACACTCGCCTTCTGTTTTGCTAAATAACGGTAGATAGCATCCTTTTTTTTTTTTTTTTTTTTTTTTTTTTTAAGGATGGGAAATCATCAAATGACCCCCTCCATGTTTCTTCCTCGCCTTTTACGTTCCGGGGCCGCGGTATCTCTTTCGAACAGGCCCGCAACCCCGGTACAGGCCCGCAACCCCGGGTAGATAGCATCCTTAGCTTTAATCATTTCTTTGCTTCTGCATGTCATTCTCTTGCCCTTATCCCGATTCATTTGAGGTATATATAGCATATCTTCTTCCATACTGAGAAGTATGGAAGAAGATATTAAGCGTCATCCTATCAGACACCGCCTTTCTTGCCACTTCATTATTTACACAATCCATCCACCGCTTCTTCGGTCTTCTTCTCTTCTACTCGTATATCCATCCACATTCATCTCTGCTACTGCATGTATCAAAGTTAAATGAAGATGATGATGATGTAGTCGAGTTTCTGGTATAGCTGACCCACGTAACTTCGTCTGCGTCACGTAAGAGAGAAAAACGAAAGGAAAAAAAAAACCGTTTTTGCAACATTTTTCATTCCTGCTCCGCTCCTAATGGTTGCAGCGTGATGTTATATAGCCTAAACCCTTCCTCGATAAATGGACTATCCAACACAAAAATATTTTTTCAATTTGGACAAGTGCTTCCTGAGATTAGCGCGTTCAACCAAACAAACAAACTCTTCTGCTTTATAATATTAGTATAGATGAGAACAACTCTTAGCAAAACCTACATAAATTACAGACTATTTTAATATCGATTAATTTTTACAATAGTTAATTGAAAATATCGAATTAGTCCATCACTTAGATTATCAAAAAATATTTGACCCGTATTTTTTCTTTTGTCTCATAAACCAAAATTGACGAAGATACGACGCTTTTAAAATTCCCAATACGTCACTGTTTGGTATCATTCTTAGTGAGTTATGACGTCACGAGCCCCCACTCTCGAGTTTTGATGCGTTTTATCTTCAATATTCGATGATTTACGAAAACAAAAAATAAGGTCCATTATTTTCCAATACTCTAACTGATGGACTAAATAGATTTGCAATTTATTGATGGTGGTAACTAGCCTATTGCTTTGTGGTTTCATTGTCTCTAAACGCCTTAATATAAACCATCGAGGACTATTAGTTGTAAAAACCTTCCACACTGTCCACACCTACACAATAGTTTCGTTTCCCAATTTTTCTAACAATACCCACTGTTGGCGAGGAAAAAAATAACAGTTTGCAATCCAATCTATCAATATTGGGTATGCAATTTTCGTTTGTACATTTGTAATCGAATCTCGACTGGATGGAAAACGTTTCAGTTGAAAATGGATTACAGTTCTAGTTACAAATGGACTTCTAACTTTATGACGAAAATGTAAATCGCAGAATAAAATATTGTTTATATTACACCTGTTAAAATTGACAATCATTTTCCAGTTTTAATCGAAGCTTTACCAGTGATAGGTACACCTGATGAAGATCCTAAGATGTAAAAATGTTAACGTCTATTGTCACATAACAATAGACGTTAACATTTTTACTTCTTAGGATCTTCAATAAAATTGATCGATCAATAAATACATCCCATAGCAATGAACCTCCTAAGTATCCTTAAATCCACACATATTTAATTGAATTTTTACAATTCAGCCAGTAAATTGGTCAAGCCTTTTAATGAAGGGTTATTTTTTTAAATCTTTTCTATTTATTCAATAACAACAATAGGCATGACGACAGTATCAAAAAAATACAAATCTATTTAGTTCGTCAGTTAGAGAATTCAAAAATAATGGACACGTATTTTTTTGTTTTTGTAAATCAATGAATATTGACCAAGATAAAACCCATCAAAACTCGGGAGTGAGGACTCGTGACGTCAGAACTAGCTAAAAATTATACCTAGGAGTGACGTATTGAGAATTTTAAAAAAGTAAATTTGAAAAAAAAAATATGATCCTCAATTTTGATGTACGTTACAAAAGAAAAAATACGGGTGAAATATCTTTTAACAATCTACCTTACGGACTAATTAGATTTTTCTCCTATTATAATGGTGCAACCAGATCTTTCCTCTCACCTTTATCCGAACCCACATTAATATCCGATCTAACGAGAAAAATACCAGAACCATTAATACCTAAACGCAACTATGTTTACTTAGATTCTAGTGTAAGTTCTAAACGGACATCCTCAAAGCACCCCGTTGAACTCTTTTAAACGACGCCGCTCAAAAAACTTAGACTAACTTAAGTTAGATATTTTGCTACTCAATAATGAGCCTTATGGTCTTGGTTATAGGATTGTATGGTGGTGTAATAGTGTGTGGTATGGTGGCGGAAGCGGTGCGGCCTCGCTTTGGTTGTGTGGTCCAAGTGATGAGAGAAGAATGAGGCTTTGAGGAAGCAGGCCTTTTTGCGTTTTTGTGGGAGAATTTATTTCCGTTGAGGTTCTATTGCTAAGACGAGGGCTTAAGGACGCTGGTGCTCATCTTTGTTTACTTACTACGGCTGATTTAGCTCAGGAAAAGCAGTAGGACAGCAAAATATTCTTCATCGTGACCCACATGGCCGGTGATAGAAATGAAAAGAACATATTTTAGAAAAGGCGGTCAGCAAATTTCAATCGTCGTTGTTTCTCCAACATTGCATGATAACACGAGCCATAAAACAAACTTAATATTTCACGAACCGCAAAACCGCGACTGACATCCATGTAAACCTATTCACGTCTAAACCACCTGGAAAAGGATTTAGGAAACTTTTCAACCTAAACCACTGACAAAGTCGCGGCCAATAGCTGGTCTCCTATAACTTAAACCTTCCATTTAGTAGAGCGGCGCACGCGCCGACAAGGAAGTGACGTCACGGCGCGCCCCGTCCGCCGCGGCGCGTTATCTCGGCCGCGCGTGCCCCATTTATCGATATCTTTCCGCCTGGGGGTCACTGGACATACGACACATTCGTACATATCAACGTACGTACGTGACTGTTTTTTGACGTTGCGTAAAAGATTTTGAGATTTGTAATGCAAGATTCTTTTATTTTTGTTGCAATTTTTTTTTCAGCAGGATTTTTGTTGTTTATGGTCTTGAATGGCAAGTCGCCATTGAGAAGTCCTAAATGAGCTCGTGGCTAAATAATAATAACAGCCGCTCGGGTCGATATTTAAGTTAAACTGTGCAAGGTTAGGTTGGTTTGTGGATGGGTGACCACCCAATACATACAGAGTTTCCTCCGTGCCTCGAAAAACACGTTGAGCAGTTGATCCCAGCTGTCATTTGTAGATCTTTGACAGTCGTTCGTTACAGGTAGTGAGTGGCTCAAAAAGTCTGACAACCAGTATTACCAAGGGGTATCATATTACTCAGTACTAAGTTGGGTTGTGGAGGTCAGATCGGCTACCGCTCCATGCAAATTACTGGTATTCAGCTGCATCCAGTTAGACTGGAAGTCGACTCCAAGATAGTTTGGAAAAGGCTAGGCAGAAGATGAATGGCAAGTCCCCTGTACGCTATTTGTGATTCCATAGACTTCTTTCCTTATAGTGTGGTTAGTGCTTAAGCTTGTGTCAGAGCTTTTATGCTGACCAAGGACCTCTGACTTGGCTTTACACGCCGTCGAGAAATATCTCTCAGGCATGCTGGTTTCCTCGCGATTCCATAGGCATCGCAAATGTATTGTCATTCCAGAAAAGAAACTAAAATGCCCCGCCGTTCTTCGAACTGGAACTCAGAAAATAAGTTTGGTGGTAGGTAGTCCTATTTTATTGCTATTAAATAGGTCAAAAGATGCACAGATCAAAACTTATGTCGTTGAGCCATGGCCGCGACTGTTCAATTAATTGAGGGGTATAACACCCCTAGAAAATATGTGGAATGTACACTGATATTATAAAGAGGATTTATTTTTATTTTTGTGTTTATGTTTGTAATGAATAAACTCAAAAACTACTGTGCCGATTTCCACACATTCACCCTGAGTAACATAGGCTTCATTTTGTACCCGTACTCCCACGGGAACGGGACACACCCCACATTGTACACTTGGTTCGCAATAAATGTTTTGACTTTGACTTTGAGAACGCGTTTGAAACCTCATGACGTCCGCTAGTCATGAATATTACAGGAGCTGTTAAAGCTTTCAAAAAGATTATGAGGGAGATTGGCAGCATCTGAATTTGTAAACTACATTTTATTGCAACAAATTGTTTATCTTATAGCCCTTGTCGGCCATAGGGAAACGTCGTTGTTGCAGTTCTGATCTCTGACCTAGCACGTTACACATTAAAGCACTAACGGCTCTTACGAACTTTTATTTTGTAGATCAAAATCAATTTAAAGTATGTCCCAGAGTCCCAGATAAATGCAATAAAATGAAATGCGAAGTGAAAAGAATTTAGCGAATAATCCCATAATTATAAAATGGGAGGGTATCCAATCAATATTTTTATGTAATTATCTGAACATGGATTTCGTAATTTAATCGAGAATTATTATTCTTTCTTTTACTTTTCATCAAATCATAATTTTCCTGCCCTTCTCCCATGTTATTTGCAGGACCGACCCACAGCCACACCACCCCGCTTAGCATGACCACCGTAGACCGGACAGAGAGTCGACAAATCTTTTGTTCATCTGTCATTTTGTCGAATCAATGACAGATGAACAAAAGATTGTTGAGCCTCTCTCGTTTCTCCGGGGTGGTCATGCTAAGCGGGATGGCGTCTTCGTAACAAGTTTTCTTCTTCTATTCTACTCGAATTCTGAAATTGGGAAATTCTGTCAATCGTAATTTAATCATTTTTCCTTCATATCATTCTATCATCATGTAACTCCTCAACAGTTTCAAAATATAATGATGTCACACAGTGATACTTTCAACAAACCTGCATCCAACAGGAAAATGCTTAACCGTACGTTTGTTGATTGACAGATTTTAAAAAACCTCATAAAAAGTGACAGTTTTGTCCCTTTCTCCGAAAATCTCCAATCAGAGCAAAACTTTCATTCCGATTAATTATAATTCAGCAGGTAAACGCGACAGAACTTACAAGTTTCATCGACAGAATTCATCGAACAATATCTTTTTCGAAGTATTGCGACTCGGCTAACTTCGACACAATCGAGAACTTTCCAAACGAACTGAGGGTTAGTACTAATTAGGGCTAATTTGGATTGTTCGAGATACTGCCCTTTCACTGTGAACTTTATTGTGATTAATATAAGGTTAATATTAGATTTAAAATACCCTTGAATGGACAGTTACATCGATGAAACTTTTAAATCGTGTCGCATAATAATCGCGGTCTACTGGTCGCGGTTTCCTTGTCTCACTTCGCCACCTGTTCTTCGATTGAGCGATAACTGAACGGGTCCGGTAGCCTGTCAATCTGTTCCAATTCACCGGTTATTAATATCAATATTGATATACCTGGACTGGTTTCGTTTTCTGACGCTGATTGGGGGATGCTGGGGGAAGATTCTGATCTAGAAGTCCATGATGAGGTAGCTGATAAGGTGGGTCAATGGACTGTGGGGACGGATGTTGGAAACAATATGGATAAAGATTAAGATGGAAGACAGATACTCGAAGATCTGTTTTAAGCTCACACGGTTTATACGAGTAACTACACTTATACTGGGATATCTTCCGTAATTGTCAGTCACTTCGCGATTATGGCGCTCGCGTCAATGTCGAAATATCCAGACCTCCGATTAATGAATAACCATGGAAGATATCCCGTAAGTGACCGTATAAGTTTAGACACTTGAAGGTCTTGGGTATCTACCATCTTATGAATCAGACAATTTTCATAACTATACTACAGAGAAACATGTTACAGTGGATGATGAAGATATCGAAAGTCGAAAGCATTCCTTCTACAATGGATAAGGAGTTAGATTATAAAACAATGTTACTAGCGCAAAGACTCCCAAGTTACCGCATAATGATTTTATCTAAGGCTGAAACAAATATTTCCACGTAAAATTCACTCGACATAAACCTGATAGTAAAACAATTTACCGCGAAACAGAAAAGATCTTTAACGCAATTCAAACGCCAACCTTCACGTATTTGTACCAATAAATCACATTTGGACACTAAGATTTGAGCCCAGATATCCAAACATTGCAAATAGATTTCCTAAGAAGAAAGAGATACACGTATCTGATACAAATGCGTAGAAAAGAGACGAAAACAATTTTATCCTATCTGTTTAAATCAATAGGCTTCAACGTGATAACCGAAATGTTTAAACGTTTTAATCGTCGCCAATGGATTTTTAACTCACCATTTTAGGTTATAAGGTGACTATTTGCTTGTCAGTGTGAAGTGCTAAGTGAAATCTAAGTATGATATCGGTGAGCTTAGTAATAAACAGTGCTAATGTTAGTACGCATGCGCGTAGATCTTAAAAGATACGGTCTCAACGGCGCCTAGGGCATAAAGCCGGGTGTACACTTACAACTTTATGTTGCCAACATAACAATAATTTTGACGTTTTATGATGTCAGTTTGATATGGATATGAAGCAGCTGACTAATATATTGCGATTGTTTGTGCTAATACTTTTCTCAAATTATTAACCTAATGAGCACGAATGTGTGCCGTTATGGTGTTGTTAAACACCTGACAATGTTGATGATAACATCGACTAAGTATTTTAAGGTTAATTCTATTTTTGTTAACACTAAGAGATGTCTACAATTTCAGTGCACCATAATCCTAGAAACATGATGGTGTAGATGACAAAAAACAATCTAATTGGTCATAGATTTACGAAAAATATTGGACACATACTTTTTCTTTTTTCACGTGAACAAAAAATGCAGAGCATCGAAAACTCGTGTGACGTCATACACACATATTTTTATTAAATAAGGAATCATCTAATTACAAATAGTTCTTAATATTATCAAATATGGAAATAAGCTACCTAAGTTATCCACATAATGCTCAAAATAATTCAATCAAACTTTCCGCATCACCTCCAGTGTTGAAAACCAAACTCAACACACTAACGTCACTAAATCAACACAACACAACACACTGACGTCAATTAATCAACACAACACAACATACTCACGTCACTTAATCAACACAACACAACACACTGACGTCCGTCACTTAATCAACACAACACAACACACTGACGTCACTTAATCAACACAACACAACACACTGACGTCACTTAATCAACACTACACAACATACTGACGTCACTTAATCAACACAACAGACTGACGTCACTTAATCAACACAACACAACACACTGACGTCACTTAATCAACACAATACAACACACTGACGTCACTTAATCAACACAACACAACACACTAACGTCACTTAATCAACACAACGTAAGCCCGTGTATCACTCGCCCAATATTTAAAATCTTTATTTACGACTTTAAGCTTTGATAATAGCTAGCGATAAGTTCTGTTTGTTTGTACTGAACTACTGCAATTATAACTTGTATACGAAGATCATTATTAAGATGTTCGCAGCTTTGTTTGAGTTCACAAGTTAGATTGTATGGAGATAAGAGGTGTTTAGTTAAGTTCGTGATAACTTCGTTTAGGTCGGATGTTTGAGTAAGTTATATTCGATTATGATAGAGATTTTCAGTGAGATTGTCAAACTATTTAAGTTTAAAATTGAATTATAGTCCGGTAGCGCTAGGTTTTGAGGTTTCAAAAATATTAAAGTTGTTTATTTTTTGCATATAGTTTCCGGACCATTTACCCGACCTACTATATAAATTTGTGTCATTTTAGGCACTAGCGTTTGGAGAAATTTAGCAATTTGTCTTTTTAATCACTATCACACGAAAAGAAAATTATAGTTGAAAATTTTACTTCCATTATAATAACGAAGTAGTAACTGATATACATAGGCATTTTGTGTCATCTCTGTCCACGGGAATCCTTCTAATTAACAAGTACCTAACACGTCGCCCAACTAGCTTTATCTATCTATCTAAAAGAATATTACAATTTGTGAAATAGGTGTTACGCGATTAAGAGGACTGATATCTGTCGTTCAATTTATTTTGTGCCGAATTCATCCACGGTATTTATAGATATTTCATGTTACAAAACCCTATAATATCCACAAAAGAAAATTTAAGTTTTTAGAGTTAACGTGTTTTTGATTATTATGGTGAAACAAATCACCATTCATAATATGTGTCGTTTTTATCCACGCAATCTTATTATTTGAAAGAAAAATAAACCAATTTCTTCGCACGAAGGGCGGCCATTCGGTTCATGTTGCGACAAACAAGTGCATGCGTTTATTCATTTGATTAAAAGAAAGTTTTAGTCCCATCAAAGGGGTTTATTTAAACCAAAAAATTCTGTCATTAATTGTAAGTTAAAATATGATATCGATTAAAGTAATTAATTGACATGTCTCGAACTTTGTTTGTTAGAACTACAAGAACTATATTTCTGTCCTTTTCATTTCGTGCATGACGTCATTGACGTGTCATTTGTTTTTGGTTGAAGTTGGAATACATATGGCAGTAATGTCCGTATTCTTGAACCGTTTGACTCCTGTCAATTGTCAAAACGTCATAAGAACAGAACAGCTTTTTTACCCTTATTGTCACCGTAGTAAGTGGCTCGTCGGTGTAAGCGACCGACTTGAGAACATGGAGTCGCTGGTTCGAGACTCTCGTCAGATATTTTCGTTTTGTATTTCTTAAGATGGTTTTAATGCTGTAAAATGATTCGCAAGTTTCATCTCCAGCTTGTTTTTACTTTTTGTACACAGGTTTGATTTTTTTAAGCTTTAAAATGTCCAAATCATTACAAAATAGTTTACTAGGTACACTCTTAGTTTTTTTAAACCATTAAACGTTAAACGTTTGTGTTACTGGCAAAGGTTATCCTTGAAAATTACTTTCTCATAATGTATATCTGATGGCTAATTAGTAGTCAAGACAATCTTAACTTCGGACTGTGAATTAGCGAAAGTTATATAAATAGCAAAATTTGTCATGGAAAAGCTCTTTCCAGCGGTATAAATTATTTCTGTTGATTACTCCGAAAATCTTAACTTCGGTGCTGAAATCATTACCTATTTAGCTTAATAACTCCAAACGTAATGGGATTTCGCAAAAGTCGTAAGAGGCAATAGTTCTCCTTAAAAATCAATTTCTTATGTTGTATATGTTATGCCTATTGGTTGCCTAGACAATCTTAACTTTGATGTCCAGATAGTCAGCTATGTAGGTCAAAAACTCTGAACGGACTGCAAATTAGCAAAAGTTATATAAGTAGGAAAATTTGCCGTTGAAAAGCTCTCTCCAGCGGTATAAATTATTTCTGTTGGTTACTCCGAAAATCTTAACTTCGGTGCTGAAATCATTACCTATTTAGCTTAATAACTCCGAACGTAATGGGATTTCGCAAAAGTCGTAAGAGGCAAAAGTTCTCCTTAAAAATCAATTTCTTATGTTGTATATGTTATGCCTATTGGTTTCCTAGACAATCTTAACTTTGATGTCCAGATAGTCAGCTATGTAGGTCAAAAACTCTGAACGGACTGCGAATTAGCAAAAGTTATATAAATAGCAAAATTTGTCATTGAAAAGCTCTTTCCAGCGGTATAAATTATTTCTGTTGGTTACTCCGAAAATCTTAACTTCGGTGCTGAAATCTTTACTTATTTAGCTTAATAACGCCAAACGGAATAAGGTTTGGCGAAAGTCGTAAGAAGCAAAGGTTCTCCTTAAAAATCTCTTTCTAATATTGTATTTCTTATGGCTGTTGGTTGCATAGACAATCTTAAATTCGAAGTCCAAATAGTCGCCCATTTTCGTCAATAATTCTGAATGGACGGCGAATTAGCAAAACTTATAGAAGTAGCATAAGTCGTAATTGAAAAGCTCTCTCCAATGGTACATATGTTGTTGCTATTGGTCACCCAGAAAACCATAACTTCGGTGCTCAAAAAACCATAGCTTTTGAGTCTTAATAATTTTAAATATCGTGGATGAAAATGACACAAATTTACAGTGTTGATTTCACATGCATTAATGATCTTGAATATGTGAACTCTAATAATTGTAATATTTTTTTGAAGCTTTTGTAGCTTGGAAAAACAAAATAGTTAAATAACTTTAAATTCCGTGGTCTAATTTGGCACAAATTTGTATAATAAGCTTATGTTGGCCATCTGAGAAAGAAAATAGTTATTTCATAAACTGTAATTTTTTTTTAGTACTGTTTTTACGTACTGACCCTATTGCCAGTTTGCACTGGACGAAAATGACACAAACTGGGTTTGCACACTCCACAGACTATCCTAGATAAGATATCATGATTATTTTAAACTTTAAATCAATTTTGGCAATTTTAATTTGATTAAAAATATTCAACCACAAAACATCGAATTACTGAAAATGCTATGGTCAGATATGACACAAAATGCAATAGTAAGCTCCGTAGGTACGACTGTATCTACAGGCAAAAAATAATAAACTTTAGAATTTTTGAAACTTATGGCATCAAAATTGCCTAGCGCTATCGGACTATTAGATAAATGGGTTAGTTGCCAGCATATTATTTTAAAGAATATAAATCATATATTTCGCTGGACATTAACACACAGCGCCACCTAGTGCCACACTAAGCAAAGCTTGTGTCGTAAACACTAAGTGGTTACCCCACATAATATACTTTTTTGTTTGTAAATACATACTTAATATACATATAAACATCCATGACTCGGAAACAAATGTCCATGCTCATCACACAAATATTTGCTCCTACCGGAATTCGAACCCAGGTCCCTAAGAACGTAAGGCAGCGTCACTACCACTACGCCATTCGGGTCATCAGAAATGAAGAAGAGATCTTTGACTAAAAAAAAAAACATCTGAATTAAAATAAGAACTAGTTTGCTCTATAACATCGTCTGCCTTGCCTTTTCCCAACTATGTTGGAGTCGGTTTCCAGCCTAACCGAGTGACTGCCTTTAAATAGACTGACTGCCTATCTGACCTCCACAACCCAGTTAGTACTGGGTAATACGATACCCCTTGGTAAGACTGGTTGTCATACTTTCGAGCCACTGACTACCTGTTACGACTGCCAAAAATCTAACAATGACAGCCGGGACCAACGGTTTAACGTGGTTTCTAAGGCACAGAGGAAACTCGGTATGTAATGGGTGGTCACCCATCCGCAGACTACCCTGGGCAAGCACGGCTGAAAATTTATCCGAGCGACTATTATTATCTAGCTACAACCTCCGGATTTGCTATATTTAATGTCCAATATTGTTTATAGGAAGTTCAAGTTAGCTCAAGGAATGTATGCGTCGATACGTAATTATGTATAAGTGAGTATCTTTATTAATTTCAATAACCGAAAGTTAAATTTCAACCCTTACAGACTCATGGCATAAGCCTCTTCCTCAATATCGACTTACGAATTGAAATCTATAAATAGCTTAAATAAGTAAAGCAAAGTCCAGAAATGTCCAATAAACTGTAAATATGCGAAATGTTCTATTAACAGTAATAATTTGATATGAACCACAGGATATATATAACGGTCGAGTCAGGGTTCACAGTCAATTGATTAGGATTTGTCACGATAACACAGATGCATAGTCTAATAACTAAGTCACTCTTATAACCTTGACTTTCCTGAGATGGAATTTCAAATTATAATATTTGTACCGTTTGATCTTAGAGCAGAAGTTATAAAACAAAGTATGAAGCTACAATGACAGTCGATCAAAATTCGATATAATTGCCAATAATCAATAGATAAGTAGTCAATTTGTCAATCAAGCACTCGCAAAAAAGTATCAAGCCCGCAAAGAATGATGTCGCAAAAGAAGAATAGGTAAGTCTGAATGCAATATGCAAGAAAAGAAGTTAAAGCTTTCTTAATTAAATAATAATTAATCATGAGGTGAATGATAAGAAGTGTGAAGACCTCTAAGCGACATGATGGATGACAATAACAAGACCACCGCTAGAAAACCCGACCCGTAGGATTTCTTCAAGAAAAAAACCTCTAACGGAGAACAAGATACGCAGTACATCTTCTTACGCACACACGCTTACACCACATGTGTCGAAAACATGCACTCCTGCGCAATGCATTGCGAAAAATCCACGCTACCATACTTCAAAATGAATTCTATACATGAAACGATAAAACTGCGAAAATTTCGTTCCAATAATTACTTGGTATCGTCACTTATAGGGATATTTAGTCACATGTGATCGCCGTATTTGGTATGTTGTTTTTATCTTGGCTCTGTCCTTTTCTCTCTTCTCAGATAGTTGTATGGTTGTCTCTGTCTGATGACGTCACTGAACGGTAGTTGCAAGCGGTACTACTGGGATCTTCGAGACACCTTCGAGGCAAGCGTGAGTCGTCCTAAAGGTTTGTATGAAATTAGTTCACGTTTACTTTTGACTACGCAGCTTTATATTGCCTGGGCTTCTGTCAGTGTTATTTATGTGACTATGTGGCGTTGAATGGCGATCGAGAGGTCGTGGGGTCAAGTCTGGGTATCCCATTGTGATGAAACCACTCCTAGATTATAAACATCGTTGGCTTACTTTGTTGAAGGTGTTAGTCATATGTTTAGGTACTTATTGGTAATCTATAGCATCTTATATTATTTGCATTATTATCTAGTATTCTAAAACTCATTAAGGTTAGAAAGACCTAACTTTTCAATAGTACTCCGAGCTCTTACATCGCTGTGTTAGTTGGTTTTTACTCCACACATTTATAGGGATAGATCTTAGAATCCATATCGATACTTGGTGAGGTTTTCGACTAGCTATCCCTCCGACCCAAAATTACGTGTATTTTTTAGTACAAATCTTTAAAAAATCAGAATATTATCTATAAGTACTGCAGGTTAACAGTAGATAAAATGTCCAGACAGATCATTTAGAAATCGCGTTCAAAGAGAAAATAGATTCAAATGATACTTCACTACACCCGGGAGGGGTGTCCCTCACCCTAATGATATTTCGTGATTTTTTCGGAACCCCTCTTGAGCCTCATAAGATAAATGGAGGACCTCGTAATGGATACTACAAAACTTTCTAAATTCTTATGATATGAACTTTTTTAAACAATCGCGTAGTGCTTAAATTTATCTATCTTATTTTTCCCCATGTCAACAATGCCTAACCCAGTGTCTGAGTGTATTTAGTGCTTATTGCTTATTTTTAACCGACTTCCAAAAAGAGGAGGTTATTAATACCCTTAATTTGTATTATTATCGTGCTTGCTATTTTGTGATTCTCTACTATTATCTCTGTGTCTACTCGTGAGAACCTGTAATTGGCTCGGTGTCGCTTAATCAATGATGATCATGTTACTCATTTATTTTAGCTGTTGGTTATCCTTTTAATAAATAAAATAAATATTTAAGCCTTACTTATATACGTACTCTCATTCCCAAAAAGTTCAGCCTCCAGAATATCTTTGCATTACAAAGCATAATCGATAGTTTGAAGTTAAATTAGCATTTGACCATCAAAATATTCAAAAGCCATGTGTCATTGTACGTAGCTTAGTATTTCTGACTCATCGGTTTTCACTATTGTTGCAAAAGAATGACCATCGATTGGCTAAAAATATCGCAATAACGTTTTGTTATAAACCACAATCATTTGCATGTGATGACAAAGTTCAGTACCATTCGAAATTGGTCATAAATTATACAGCTCTACCAAATTATTAAAATTAGGGCCTGTGGAGTGTGGCTTCTTCTCTTAAATCAATTTGATTAAAAACATCTTTCTATCTAAGCTAATATTATAAGAAGGAACAGTTAGATTTTTTGTTTGTTTGTTACGTTTTAACTAAAGAACGACTCAATCGATTAAAAATAATCTTTCACCATTAGAAAGCTGCATATTTGCCGAGTAACATAGGCTATAAATTATATTGATTTAATAATAATAATATCGTTGGACATTAACACACAGCGCCATCTAGTGCCACACTAAGTAAGGCTTGTGTCGTGGGTACCAGATACACTACATATATTACTTTTTTGGTTGTAAAAACATACTTATAAAACATATAAACATCCATGACTCGGAAACAAATGTCCATGCTCATTACACAAATATTTGCTCCTACCGGAATTCGAACCCAGCGCCCTAAGAACGTAAGGCAGCCTCACTACCGCTGCGCCATTCGAGTCGATTTTCGAGGACGAAATCACGGGCGAAGTGTGATGACGTATATTATGTCAAAAATTTCAGTGATTGACATCATCGTTCTACTCATCTTATTCTCTTGCCCTTATTCCAATTCATTTGAGGTCGGCGCAGCAATATGCCTTCTTTTTTCATATCTCTCTATTACTCGTTATTCTATCAGACCCTTCCCTTTTTGCCATATCTTTCTTGATACAGTCTATTCATCGTTTCTTTGGTCTTCCTCTACTCCAAGATACTGGAAAACTTAAGACAATTCTGTTACCAGTCCTTGTTCAAATTCGTAAAGCAATTTTCAAAAGGCCTAGTCTACCCCTAGTTTGATTTTTGCTGATTCAGTCATTATAGTATTAGTGAGGAGCTCGTGGCTACATAATAACAGCCACTCGGGTCGCTCTTTAGGTTAAGCCGTGCTTGCCTAGGTTGGTCTGTGGATGGGTGACCACCCATTAAAAATAAAAATATAAAAATAAATATCGCTGGACATTACACACAGCGCCATCTAGTGCCACACTAAGCAAGGCTTGTGTCGTGGTCACCAGACAGTTGATATACTACATATATAATTTTTGTTTGTAAATACATACTTATTATACATATAAACATCCATGACTCGGAAACAAATGTCCATGCTCATCACACAAACATTTGCTCCTACCGGGATTCGAACCCGGGACCCTATGAACGTAAGGCAGCCTCACTACCGCTGAACCCATCGGGTCGTCCATTACATACCGAGTTTCCTCCGTGCCTCGGAAAGCACGTCAATTGTAGATCTTTGACAGCCGTTATAAGTAGTCAGTCAGGCCTAAAAATTCTGACAACCAGTCTTCCTAAGGGGTGTTGTATTACTCAGTACTAACTGGGTTGTGGAAGTCAGATAGGCAGTCGCTCCATGCAACCGGAATCAGCTACATCCTGTTAGACTGGAAGCCGACCCCAACATAATTGGGAAAAAATTAGGCAGATAATGAGTCATTGTTATTTAGATAGAAATTTCTAGATCGCAAAAGCTCATCTACAAGTTACACATAAAAGACAATCTCGACTCAAACCCAGCTCCCGAACTAAGCACACAAACATACAAAACTGATATCGCGAGTGCTCCCTGACAGTCGCGTGTCAACCTGTGAATTAGTGTTGTGCGAGCTCGCGTGTCGTCAGCGACTGGTGTCGATACTTTATATCGATATTTATCGATACGACGCCACGACTTATAGCCACCGATCGGCTGATAACAAGCCGATTTGTTAGCGACCGATGTACACCAAGTTTTGTTTATTTTAACAACTTGAAATGATAGGTGGACCGGTCTATGTTGTATGTCATTTTAAAATATTTCACCATCTTTTTATGTCAAAAATATTTTATGAGCTTGATGATGTAGTAGAGTTTATGATAGCAATTTGTACTTGTTGGAAACTATTTCGAAATTATAGGTACCTCCTGCGTTAACCGTAGCGACGTAGTCAAATAAAAACAAGTTTAAAGATTATTGCTTTAAAAATGGATCATAACATGAATGTCAAACGAATGGAATTTATTTGAAATTGTGAACAATATTTGGGGCACCTACAATTAGTACTTATTCTCTTTTTTTGCAAACTTGTTGATACAAAGGATATATCGTATCCTTCTGCAGGCTTTCATATTTTCTTTGTTCCTTCCTACACATACCTATCCATAACATACCAACAGCAAATCATAAAAATGTAGCGTGCGAAACCATGCTGTGCAGTTTAATAATTCACATTGTACATCAAGATAGCAGCCGATTATATTTCAGAAGCGTCGAAATAAATTCATATTCATAGCGCACTTTTTATCGATAACAAGTCACGTCACTGGTAGCAAGTCGGCTCGTTAGGTCGTCGGTAATGTGTCGACATTGCTGTCGCCACTCGCGCGGTGCGGGTTAAACGCTACGTGTAGTTTACGATATAGACGCAAATTAGCAACCGGCGCGCACGCAGGGCAAAAGAAAAAAAAGCGTTTATCGAAGCCATCTTCGCGTTTTAGGAAAAGCGTGGATGAAAGGTATCGTATAAATGATGATTGGTGCGATAAAAAGGGTACAATTGTTTTTGTCTAAGTATGGTGGTTAATATGACAGCAGATAGAGGAGAGATCGCGGAGATATGGATGGAGATTCGCACCTTGGTTTTATAATCTTGTCGACAACGTGTGTTATATGTTTGTGTCACTTCCCTGAGATTTATGATACGCAAGGGATTTTAAAACATACATTCACTTGCAGTAGAACATTGATTTGATTTTGGATTCATATCACTAACAAAATTACGATTAACATTCTTCTGTTATTTTTCTAATTTATGGAGTTGTCGCAGCATGTTCTTCTTCCGTACTTCTTTAATAGTCGTTTTCTCAGTAGTTTCTTCCTTTCTAACCATTTTATATTTTACATTGTCCATCCATTGGTTCTTAGGCTTATACCTACCTAGTTGACACACTTGTGGTAGCACAGAATAACAGTATTTACAACAAAACTCAACTTAATTTCATCAACATTGAATCAGCAATAAACTCCTAGATGTCGATTCCGATTACAAAAGACAGTTGTCAACATATCGCATAGGTATCGATAATAAAACCATCAGCATCACTATCAATCGACACGATCGCGTATAGATCTAGTTTTCAACGAGCAAATAAACTATTGAAATTAGATGATCTTTCGCATGTTCAAGTAGATAGTGCGTGCATTCTAGGAAAATTTACTTAAAATAAATCTTATTACTTATATGAAAGGAATTACATTTTTTTTTTAACATAATTTTCATAAACTAAAAAGAAGAAAGTTTTATGTATTAAATGTACAAAGTTTCGTGTCCATGCTAATAGCTAGTGGCTAATTAGTGTGAAACGATCTAGGCTGCAGGATAAAATCTAGACTAGAACTTTGGTTCTAGTCTAGATTTTATCCTGCAGCCACACACCCAAGGGTGTGTGCAAAATTTCAGTTCAATCGGTTGGTTTGAAATTCAGTTGCAAGATTTGTAAAATGCATACTAACTAAGGCAAGTCACCTAAAAACTTACACTTAACTAACACTAACTTACCGTTAAAAACAGTAGCTACTACGCTGAGCTAAACTTGTAATTTTGCATCTTTCAATCTGATATAAGAGCTACTCTTTTTTACCAAAGATTGTTTCAAACCACCAACGATTACCAAAAATACTTTTGATGTGTTAACATCAAAAGTATTTTGTCCTGATAGATGTATAGTATATCTCTATGACACTCTAGTCAATGGACCACACACACCATCAACTGACAAAGACAAAGCGGGTTAAACTTTACTATCCACCCCTCAATTCATCCTCTATCTCCAACCAACAACATCAATTTCAATCTACAAACGAGCATTAATAAAAACATCGAGATCTTTTATCGATCCCTAGGATCGAGAATCGAGAATCGGTCTACAGTTTTCAACAGGCAATTACAAGGTCTAGAAAAGATCAGATCTGAGAAAAAGAATCGAGTTTTGCATATACTGTCTTTTACACGCCCTTGTCTTGTAATGATAGCTGATGATGCTTAAGATAGGGTGTTCATCTGCCCTTGCCTCAGGATACATTGTATGATAGGTACATACAGGTGCGATGTAATTGTTTATAATTTAAGTTGATATGTGCGTGATAGAGACTAATTTGTGCGCTATTAGATGGTTGCCATTAATTAAATACTTTATTGTGGCATCGGAGTGAAGCTGCCTCTATGTCTGGAAGGCAGTTACATACTTTGTAGGACTAATCAACTTTTAATATACCACAAGTTATAGTCGTTGATAGACACGCTATCTTTTAGTGGTTACGGTTTTAAGGATATCGTGACGTATTTTTTTTACGATCCATGGATTCCGTACATAATCCTAAAACCAGGGTTTTGTGGGATGGTGTTATTAACTTTGTGTATAATTGGCGCATTTTATAAATATTTTTTATAAGTAAGTACCAGTAAGTAAAGCTTCTAAATATTCATAATTCTTATAGTATTACAGGCATTTAACTCGACGACTCGAATGGCGCAGTGGTAGTGAAGCTGCCTTGCGTTCTTAGGGTCCTGGGTTCGAATTCCGGTAGGAGCAAATGTTTGTGTGATGAACATGGACATTTGTTTCCGAGTCATCAATGTTTGTATGTATGATAAGTATGTATGTATTTACAAACAAAAAAGTATATGTGTAGTATATCAACTATCTGGTGTCCACGACACAAGCCTTGCTTAGTGTGGCACTAGATGGCGCTGTGTGTTTAATGTCCAGCGATATTTATTATTATTATTACAGGTACTTAGTAGTTTTAAGGTCAGCTGTTTACTACATTTATAACAAGCGCTTCACGCCATGTAACTAAAGTTTGACGAGTAAATTGTAAGGATATAAAAAAATGACAATAATTAAAAAAAAAAAACAAATCAGATGCAATCAAATGCTGGGAATTCCATAAAAGAATATAATAAAGGTGTGCGGTCATTAATTTGAACAAAATTTGCGCTAAAGTTAAAATAATTGCAACACCTGGGCGGCGCGGCGTGCTGATCGAATTCCTCAACATTTTTGCCAGAAAATCCGCATATTTTGTTATAAAAGCATTGAAAATCGTCATGATCTGCCGTTAATTAAAGGATACCTAAATTGTCTGTACTCTTAATTGAATCAATCTAACAAGAAAAGGTAAAAAACAAAGCTTGCCCAAAAACAGACGCACTAAGAAAAACCAGTTAATTGCGAATCGGACTCGTAATAGGGGAGCTCCCTTCATTTGGCTGAGATGGGAATGTTAAGTGGGATGTGTGGTGTAACGCGAATGGATACACTAAGAAATGAGAACATAAGAGTCTAAGAAGTCTAAAAGTGGCACCGGTGACAGAAATGGTGGTAATCGGAATTTACAGAAACAGAAATAGACATTCTGTGAAAATTTCAACTGTCTACTTATTACGAATCATGAGATACAGTCCGCTGACCGACAGACAGACACCAGAGGCTTAGTAATAGAGTCCCGTTGGGTTACCCTTCCGCTACGGTACCCTAAAACGAACAAAACCAAAACACCTTCAGTTCCTGATATCATCCTCATCGTCCTTTTACTTTTGATTTACCAGTTGAGCATGTCCTATCAACATTACCACCTGCCATATTGATTGTTGCCAACATGTAATACAATACAAGAGTGTACCTGTACAGCGATACTATCAACTTAACGTCATTTATTTTAACACGTTATCTTTTAAGTTATGCATTATAGTTTCGCGAAAGTAGCTTCACATACTTTCTGAGATAAGGATCGTTATGACGAAATCTGCTCTTCTGCAAGTGTGAAATTATATTAAAAAAGGTTAAGTTTAGATGTGTTGTGGGGGAAGTTGGTAATTGGGAAAGCTGATAAAAAGCTAAGAAGAAGTTACATTAAAAAAAAACCCCGACACACGTAGGGTCATAATTTCACAAGCCCTTTCATTTGATGCCCATACTGAGGGAGTTGTTGAATAATTATGTTATCCGAAATCTTGTGGCGGCGGCTAACTTGAACTGATTTTTATCAGACACTAGCCGACCCGACAGACGTTGTCCTGTCAACTATGAATATTTAATTCGAATTGACCTACCATCTACCACCTACCCACTACTTACCTACCCTTTAACCCACTACCTACATACTAACTACCCACTATCTACCTACCACTTACCCATTACCTACCCACTACCTACCTACAACCTACCTACCAACTACCCACTACCTACCTACCACCTACCCTTACCTACCCAATACCTCCGAAGAAAACAATAAAAAATTAAAAAAAGAAGTATCCTATGTCCTTCTCCTGGTTCTAAGCTACCTCCCCATCAATTTTCAGCCAAATCGGTTCAGCCGTTCTTGAGTTATAAATAGTGTAACTAACACGACTTTCTTTTATATATATAGATAGCTAAAAACACGCTCGACTATTTCACCTTTCAAACAAATCGGTTCATCAGTTTGGGATCTACGATGCCACAGACACACAAAACAGACACGTCAAACTTATAACACCCCGTCGTTTTTGCGTCTAGGGTTAGAAAAGTTTTTAAATTATTTTGTAAACGAGACTAATCCCCGAAAGGTCGACAGAGGTGTACCTAATAGTACACCTAGATTGCACCAGTTATGTTCAAGTCCCATATAAAAGGGGGGCGAATAAGGGGCCCTATTGCCATTAACCCGGTCCAAATCAGACTCCGAGGCTGCTACTGATAGATTGCTAGAAAAAGGAAAAACTCAATAACACTTTGTCTGACCCGGGAATCGAAACCACGACCCCATGGTCAGCAGTTACGCCTGCGAACGTTAAACCAACGAGGCAGTTGAGAAAAAAAAATGATAATACAACACAATTTTTGAAGAATTATAGAAGACTAGCTTATAATATCCCAGAGGTCATACAACCACGATAAAAAGTATGCTATTTGTTAATCCAGGTTAATAAGCTGTCTTTGGGCAAAGTTTCATCCAAATCCGTTCAGTTGTTTGTACGTGAAAGAGTAATAAATATCCATACATCTATAATACATCCAGACATTTGGATTTCTGGATGAAAACATATGGATATATTCACAAACTTTTGCAAATTATAATATTAATAGGATGTTCACGTCCCACTTTTAATTATTTGTTTGTATTGAACATACAATTTATAGAGTATGGAAGGTATTCAATTGTTTTTCTTCAATAAAATAATTCCCCCTAATAGTTTAAATACAGCAAAATAATGAAAGACTAGACGACGTGTTTGCATTGCCTTAATAGGAAACCTACAACGATAATAAAACTACTTCATCCAGACATTCACGCAATGTCTAAATTACGAACATTACTATAACACACCTATATTTATATTTAAAACCAGACAATTTACGTTACGACTCCTCTATCGCTGTAATCTATAAAAATTAAACAAGAATAACATTTTAAAACAACTATAATTTTCAACCTTACAACTTTCATATTAAGATTGACATGATATGCAAAGAAAAAAATTGTAAATGTCATTGCCAACTTGCTATAACGATTCCGAAACTGACTGTATCCTGAAGACGGCTCTTAGCTTGATTGATATAGAGTTGAATTTCTTTTTGATGGTAGTTGTTGACATGTATGGTTTAGTTTGTATCCAAAGTGATGAGATTAATTATAAAGATGCATCTCTGGACTGGTTGTGTGTAACGGTCGTTGACAAGCGAAATAATACGCTTAGCGAGAAATGTTTCAACTAATTAATTTCTATGAACACATTAAGATTAAATGTAGGTCGGTCAGTAGCTCTCTTTTACAAGATTTTGGGAATAAGCGCTAGAAATGCGGATGTTTTTGGCGAATTTTCTCACGATTTGTGTGATAAAAACTTTTATTCCTATTTTACACAAAAGTAAAAAATCCGTAAGATTTCTTAAAAATATGTCGTCAAGCAACATGTGAGAAAAAGTGCTAGAAATGATTGGAATCGTAAGCATAATCAACCTAGACACTGTTCCCACTGCTGGGACAGGCATCCACTCCGTGGGAAGTACGTACGTACGTACTGGTCTACGCAACTACATCTCACTTTGTATTTTCAAGTACTTAAGCATGTCTATTGATTTTCAAATTAAAAATTAATTAAACAAGTCTTGTTAATAAAAACTATCTATGTAAAACAACGAGCAGCTGAAGTAAAACATTCAGCAACTTCCCATTTCCTTTATTTTCAATTCAAAAAAACTGAAACATTAAAAAGTTATTCAAGTAAAAATGTAGCAGGTCTTGTCAGTATTATTTTCTTTCACAACTACTTTACTTCATTTTTTATTCAAAGCGTCAAAAAACACATCTTGTAGATACAAGAAAACTATGTAAAAGTTGTTTTTAACATAATTTAATAAAATATTATCCATTTTTGTCTTTTATGACAGCCAGGTGGCAATAAAATAAATATTGTTATATTGTATATTAAGAACTGTATAATTCTGTCAAGAAAAATGGCTGACAAATTGGTCTTAAATATTTATTTTACTGAGTAGAGAGGCCAGCTTCACAAAACTTTGTTAAACATCGCAAGTTTCATTTCAAATTCTTTGAAAGGTCTACGTTTAATTGAAGCTCATTAAGATTAAAATAACAGCCTGTAAGTTAGGTACCAATGATTTTCAGAGTTAAATTGAACTCTATTTTAGCGTAAATTATTAAAAATTCTTAAGGTTCTGGTTTTATGAAATTGACATAAGATGAATGATGTCACTTTTCAATTAAATCCTGAATTATCTCCCATGTAATTAATACTCCCGTTTGCATCACAACTCACAGAACGCTATTTGATTATCACTCTGTCTCCCTCATCCTTAAACAACAGATAGAGAACGATATCAAATTACTAATGTGTAAACAGGCTTTACAGTTTTTTATCTAAATAATCATAAACATGACAATAACTCAATAGCTTTATTTACCTTAGCAATGATTTTCCGGAAGCAAGCCGAATAAGGGCGCAATAAACTTGGCTCCTCATACAAACGATGACGCCAAGTGCTGTAGGCGTCATTTTAGAATTATACACAGGTACAGGTGGTAACTAGGATGGGTGGCTCCATTGTAGAACGGGACACGAGATTCCTTGCTGGGCTTTTGGAAAAAAAGAGGTAGATAGAGGGAACACGGAACGAATTCTATAGGTGTTCCTTGAACGACACCTACCCGATAAATTAATGATTGAATGGTCCTATCACAGAAGATTCATATGGATCAAATGTCGGTAGGAGAATTTTTTGTTTTAATGTTTTTTTATTCTGTTATGTATGATGATGATGATGATGACAATATAAAATCTTAACGATTAAGAGACTAAGATCAGATTTGTAACGTCAATTATACTGCTGAGATGTTTATAGAAGTATGGAAGAAGTCATGTGCCGGACCCAAATCAAACGGTATAAGGGCAAGAGAATGATGATGAATGATGACTAGGATAATTGAAACAAAACTATAACTTCGACCGTTTTTCCGCCATCCAAAAACGTACCGTACACAACAACGCGAACAAACCTCACTCGAGCGTGCCGTGTAGATTGTAGAGTGTCAACACGCGACAACAAATTGTCAGGGCTCACGGCACGGCACGCTACGGTGACAATTATCTCGTCAAGCGCCGGACATAAGGGAAAACGCCCGGATACTATAGCACAGATTTTAATAAACTGTCAATTTATTCGATCAACAAATCTACATGTTGATTTGTTGATTGAGAACTTGCATTTGGACTCAATCCAACTTACGATTGATAAGTTAAATGTCGTTAAGCTAACAATAAGACAAATGCTGCCTAGTCAAAAGATGGTGATAAGTTAGAAGGATACAAGTACTGTCGAGAACATTCTTTATCTTCCTGCCCTTGTCCCATTTTATTTGGGGTCGGCGCAACACGTTTTCTTCTTCCATTCTCCCCTGTTTGACGTCCTTCATCATTTACTCCTTTCTCTTTCATATCAGTCTTTACACAATCCATCCATCTTTTCTTTGGCCTTCCTCTCCCTCTCCATCCATCAATACTAATGTCCATCACTCTTTTAGTCACATGCGTTTCATCCCTCCTCATTACATGTCCATACCAAGCCAAACGACTTCCTTTCAATTTTTCAGTAACAGGTGCCACTTTCAAACTTCCTCTAATATATTCATTCCTTACTTTATCCATTCTTGTCACTGCACACATCCACCTCAACATTCTCATCTCCGCTACATGCAATCGTTTTTCATCCATCTTCTTCACAGCCCAGCATTCTGATCCATACAATACGACAGGTCTAATCACGGACTTGTACATTTTCCCCTTTAACTTGAGGGGGCATCCGTGGGTCGCAAGTTGTTCCAGCTACTCATTATACACATTCAACTACCCTATATACTTCTTTAAATGATGATGATGATGGCATCTAACCGATTTTAGCCACAATGACTGCATTCGATGGCTTTCTAGTCGTTGCTATAGTTTTACGTTTATTGTGAACAGACAGACGGACAGACGCGGCAGAGGACTTTGTTTTATAATATGTAGTGATAAAGATGATTGTACCAAAAGCTCCATATTTACATAACCCCTTTTAAGCGCAAACAAACCGAGAATTATCATTAGCAACAAACACTACCACAGACGGATTAAACTTGATTTACTTCGCACTTCAATTTAATCCTCTAACTCCCCAAAACAGTAGCAAACAGAAACAAACAATAAATAGTACTAAAACTAAATGCAAAGCCTGTTAGGGCCGCAAAGCCTCGATAAGTCAAAATCCTTGTGTTCAGTCTACAGTCGTAAACTACATTAACATTGCCATAAATTGAGGGGGTGACGTAACGTCGCTGTCCTTCCAACTTCCAAGGTATAGTATGATGAAGAAACGGGGGTGTGGACTTGGAGACAGCGGGGGGATGAGCGGTAGCGGGGGACGTGATGATAAGGATACTGATAAAGTCTCCTCTCGTTGGTCTAATGATTGCAAGCGTCGCGCTTGCTGATGCTGACCATAAAGTCAGGGAGTGTTTTTGGGTTTTTACATCAGAAAGGAGACAATTTTTTTTGGGCCCACCTGGTCGTTGCATTTATTATTCATAATAACACCAAAAAAAGTAACCATTTAACTTTAGTATTAAACGAAATGTTATATATTACGTAGAAATGAAACCGGAATCTTAAAATCTTAATAAATAAGCTATGTTATGATATTTTTTTGGTTGTAGTCAACTTTATAGTTACTGTTGTGATCAATGTCATTTTACAGCAAATACTTACGTGAATAGGAGCGTTTTTTTCTGTTTACTAGTAAAAGTACGGTACCTACCCATTGGTAATCATATCTGCTATAATTATTATAGAATCAGAAAGAATATTAAAATAAATATTATTAAGAGTATTTTAATGCAATTTTAAAGGTTTACACTAAAATCGCATATATGGTTTAAACAATCAACGTTGCGCGGAACGTTATTAACCCACTTTTTTATTGATTGACAGATAACTTCATTATTTTGACATTTACTTTTTCTGTTTATTTTGGTTTTCGTAAGTGTTTTTGCAGATTTTTCGCATTTATTCCGGTTTTACAATGCTTAGCTAATTTAACCACTGTAATCTAGAGGTTATAAGGAAGAAATCAATGTAAGTTTAATTATTAAATGCTACAATTTATGTGGGTGGCCTAATCTCTGGAAAAAAAATATGTCTCCTTTGATGACAGTCGTCTGTGAAGCCCGACCGAATCGGTCTGATGCCAATGTTTAACTATTCAGTCTACTTCGTTAACAGATGAAGGTCTATTACTTGGAACTTAAACATAACTGGCAAAATGTGGTTGTACTATTAGGTACACTTCTGCCTAACCTTTTGAGGATTACTGGCGTGATGTTATGTCATGTTATGATGCTGAATAGTTGTGCAGCCTGAGACTGTACAAGAGATGTGTGATAATATTCACCAGCTATTACAGGACAGTGTGTTGGATTTCGGCTCGGTCAATTTCACAGAGCGGAGACCTGCTATAAGACGATTATGTGATGTTCTGTTGGGAAACAATTCACGAGCTTTTTGACATTAAGAGTAAATATAGGCATTAGTCATTTTTCTTCTAACACTGGTCCTTGACAATCGTTACAGGTAGTCAGTGGCCCCAAAAGTCTGACACCAGTCTTACCAAGTGGTATCGTATTTCCTAGTATTAACTGGGTTGTGGAGGTCAGATAGGCAGTCGCTCTATGTAACATACTGGTATTCAGCTGTATCCGGTTAGACTGGAAGCCGACCCCAACATACTTGGGAAAAGGCTAGGTAGATGATGACTGGTCCTTGAAACTGTCTTCTTGTGAGTCAGTAACAAAAAAAGTATATTTTCGACTTTCCCTCTATTTTAGAGACCGTAGTTTTCGTGGAGGATATCTCGAAAGCAGTTATTATTATGTAAGAAAGTAGTATTAGATAACAGTTTCTAGTGTAAATGATAAAATGCACTTTAGTGACATGGAAGACTATGAACGTTTACGGATGTAGGTGCTATGCATCAGAAATCGCAAACCTTAGACCCCTACACGCGTTATAAAGCGAAATAAGCTCGAATCGGCGCGATACAGGGCTACCGTGCGCGCGCGCAGCAATAACTCTCAATTATCGACATCAAAGCGGCGCGCGTCGATTGTGTCTCGTGACGTGACATATCACTATGACGTCACACAATACACACAACAGTCTATTTAGATACTCGTATGGTGAAGTTTGATAAGCCTATCACAAGTTCACAACATAAACATGTCGTTCCGTATCTAATACAACGAGGAAAATAAAAATAAAAGAAGTGCAATCGGTGCTTTTGATGATATGATATGATTATGATTTATAAACAACAGCTGGCATTAAAAATCATTTCCAAATTGACAGTACCTACAGCACTACGAAATTCTTTTGTGTATTTCTTTTTTGGGTACCTACTTACTCTTTTTCGTAATTGGGTCAAAAATACTCTTTGATTTTTAAACAAAATTGTGGCTACGAGCTTAAAGTATATTAAAGTTTGGCCGTGTCTCGTAGGTCAAAACTGGTTTACTATCGGACTATTTGTTCAGGCTAATTTGGAGAAGAGATAAGCCACGGTAACAGGTCATTTACCTCGTATACAAAATCCACGAACGTAGAATATAAATTATTTAGAGTAGCTAGTAAGTTAGAAGTACGTTTTCTTGCAGCTTTAAACTGTCGCATTTGAAATTTTACAAATGAAATTATTATTGGGTACCGTAGTACCTAATAATCGGAAATTTGGATGCCATTGGGGTTCACGTACACATATGAAACATCATTCATTGCACAAGACTGCATTCTGTCTTCATTATCTACAAACAATTGAAAAAAGGTCTACATTTTATGGATTAATTTAAATAGGTACTATTTAAAGCTCACTATTATGAGTTTATAAATTAAAAACTAATACTACAATAAATTGAAATCGCATTATATCAATTCAATAATTTCGATTAATAAAAATTTGCGCATTTTGAATATTTCCCAATAACTCAACACACCTGTCTTGCCTATATAAATTAAAACAATCTCCTACCGAGTTCCACCTTATATTACGTGAAGTTATAATAATTAATAATAAATAATAATAATAATTAAATTACTTGTCCTCGTAAATCACTGCGAGATGCTACTAGCATGCCAGTCGTATTGCACATATGTGTATTCGAACAGGACATGGACTAAGGGTAGGGACATATGTAGCGTTTAACAAACTCACAAACGAGCGTTTTTTTTTAAGATAATGCACACGATACATTTACGCGGAGGGAAAAGCTTTTGTCTATCCCCTTGAAGATCGTTCTAGAATTAAAAATCGTGTTTGAACTATTGGCACTTGTCTAGGCCCTCTGGTGACATGACTCATTTATTTATTTATTACAAAATCCACAGCTCTTTACAATTTTAATCTAAACTACTACTTGTTCTTATTGAAACTTTTTCTTGAAATTCGGCACATCATATCAGTAACTATAAATATAAGGTGGTGAACAAGAATCACTAACAAAATGGATACTTGGGGAATTTTATTAACTAGTAAAAGTTCTTTGGATCAATTATATAAACACATACACAAACACAATTATACAGGGTGTAAACCACCTCATCACAAAGCCGTTAACCAAGCATTCTGTACATCAAACTAAGTAACTTTACGCAAAAATTATTGCTTGAAAACGACTTTTTTTTTCGAGGTTATAAATCATGTTTTGTGGAAGAACTCAATGTAACGCACTTAAAACATTGTGCTGATGGATGGATTGAATAGTACGGGGGTCGTGGAGGTGTTAAAAGTCAAAAGTTTACAAAAAAATCTTGTATTTAAAAAAAAACTTGTCAAAACGTTGTAACTTTGACCCCCCATATCTCCGTAACTAGAAGGTTCCCAGGTATGGTGTAGAACAAAAAAATATCACAATGACGGGGAGAACAAGTGCCTTTCGGCTTCGTGAAGAGGTGTTTTACACCCTTTATGTAGTGTAGAAGACAAGAAGACCACAAATATTTGATAGATGAATTGTTCAACATAATTTCATACATAGTCAGTTTTAATAACACCTACAGCGACGTTTCGTCTTCTAAACCGACACCTCAACGATTTCGGCAACTTGAAAGGTTCCTTGCTCAACGCGAAACAACCGCGCGTTTTTTTAAACGCCCCATATGTAAAGTTCCTTCTTTAGTGAGTCTTTATGTAGAAAATAAGCTTTTTACTTGAACATGATGTCATTTTGCACTGGAAGTAAGAATGTAAACAACTATGATTCAGAACTAGGCTCGGTAATAGTACCTATATCATTAAGTAGGTATATGCTGATAAAAAATAAGATAAGTATCATTTTCTTTATATTTTATTAAAATATAACTAATGAATATGTATCGTCTGATAAAATCAAGAATTAACTTGTAAATACCATTCTTATCACTCTATCTTGCCCTAAGCCTATATTTTCTAGGGATTGGCTAAGAAAAAATAAAATATAGGATAGCTTTAAGAGTCTTTCAAAAAGAAAAGTATAGGTATAGACAGATTCTAGTACTTACCTTAAGAATTTTCTTCTTAATCGTAGTTTCCAGGTTCTGTTGAAGAAAATAGAGAGTTATGTTAATAGTTAGGCAAGCAAAGAAAATCAGAAAGTCCTGTTATTAAATTATTGGTTAAACAGAGGAGTTTGTTAGACTGCGATCCATCCAAAGTTAGAATTCAAGAGTGAGGAATATTTTGTATACTCCTGCACCAATAACCAATGTTGGTACCAATCGACGAATAAAGATATAACGCAACTAAACAACAGCCATAATGCTTTTCAAAGATATGCCAACATTGGTTATTGGGCAACGGAGCTACTACAGTAATCAGTAATCACAAAATGTCAGTTGTTTATATTTTAGACCGTCAGAAAGATTCAAAATATGTTTGACCCGTGTTTTTTCTTTTTTTTTACGTAAACCAAAATTGACGAAAATATGACGCTTTTAAAATTTTCAATACATCACGACCCCCCCCCCACTTCCGAGTTTTGATGCGTCGTTGTTGCGTTTGTGCGCTGATAAACAATCAAGACGTGTCCATTACTTTCCAATATTCTAACTGACGCACTAAATAGATTAGCATTTTTGTTGATACCGTCGTCATGCATATGGGCGTAAAATACCCTTTACGAAGCATTGGCTATCATTTTATTAGTATTTGTTCTAGAACTTGGTAACAGACATATTGGGGTTAAAGCTCCCAATTTTCTCAAGTAGGTACTTGTTTCAAATACAAGTTTTTTTAATGTTATAACTTTACTTTAAGTACCTCTACGACCCCTATTCTATTAAAAGCATCCAAGAGCTCTTTTTTTATTTTCACTCCAAAAATAGCCCAGGGAAACCCCAGCAATAATTTTTGCGTAGAGTTACTTAGTTTGATGTTCAGAATACTTGATTGACGGTCTCTTTACACCTTGTATATTGAACACGGTTCAAACTACTGCTTGAACTTTTTAATTACCGTAGACGAAAGCCGTAGACGAAAGTTGGCGTAGCACATGTCTACGTGCTACGGCGTAGCTCATGTCAAAATATAACAACTGACATTAGATTTAACATAATTTGTAAAGGTTCGGTCAAATCGATACAGACAGATTGAGGACAGGTTGCGGATTTTGACCAATAGCATAAAAATCATAACGCCTGTTATCTCCAAAGAGTTCGGCAGAGGTGTATTTGCGTAATTGGGGGTCACCCTATTACCATCAACAGGGCAGAAAGCCAGACTCCGAGGCTGCTATTGAGAAATTCCTCATGGATCAACCCAATAAAACTTCATAAATAGTTAAGTATAGTATCTGTCAAATTACGGAGTCCGGTCAGCAAACTGTTTGTATGAGTTCGACCGAAGAAGTTTCATTAGGAAAGTTACAGTCGCATGCAATAGTAATTTGGTTATAGGATAGCTTCAGGAGAAGTGAAAAAAAAAACAAGAAAACAGTTTGTTGAGATTTTTATTAGTACATAAACAGTAGAGAAGAAGCCAAACAGTAAAGGGATATACTTCGTGTAAAGTAAAACACACGAAACGGTGTACCTAAGTATATAATGCTCTTCCTCAATTTCGTAATAGTAGTTTATGCAACTGTGCATAATGAAGGGCATTACAACACGAGTGTGGGTTTAAGAAACGAGCCGAAGGTGAGTTTCTTAATAGCATCACACGAGTGTTGTAATGCCTAATTATGTATAGTTGCATACACTACTTTATCTACCCAAATATCATAAGGGCTCTATGATGGGTTCAGGAACCATAGGGAAATGACCTGCATTGTTACTTGGCCCTTGATTTTTGTGCCAACAGGTTATTAGTTGCATTCGTCGCTGCATTTACGATATCTGGCGGAGTATTCATGTCAATTTCTGAGTCACTATCACTCATTTTCGACAGAAATAAAGAATGGGTTACTGGAAATAAAAAGCTAACGAACAAATGACAGCTCGAAATGGCGGCGTTTCGGATATCTGTCATTTTTTTTAAATCATAGGCAAACGAACAAAGTCACTATTCTTGTGTCACTCGAGATCGAAAATGTCGTGCGATTTATAATTAGAATCATACTGAATTGGGGTTTTTTTTTTATTTTTTTTTTATCGATATCTGATTTAATTTAGGTGGTACTAGAATAGCACACTCACTTGAATTTGACACCTGTTCCAAATTTAAAACTCATAACGCAACTGTTTACAGTTGCGTTATGAGTTCATTACAGTACCGTTCATTTCTGCAGGTTGGTAATGCTGGTCATTGCCTATGGTTTTTGAACGCATTAGAGAGGGTTTATGATATTTGGGTAGATAAAGAAATGTTTTGTATTATTGCACTTACCAAGTTGTGTATCACTTTAAGGTAGACTAAAGTGTACAGTATTTTTTTACATTCTATGCATAAAGTTTTGATAACTAAAATTTCAAAGAATTTAATAAGAACAATTTTATAATGTAACCGCCGAAAAACGTGCCTAAAATGACACTTCCAAAAAAACCTCCTTGGTCCCTATAAACCTACCCTCATTAATATTCCGAAACTACCAACGACTTTCCATTTACCACCAAAACCGTCCATTTTAACATCCAAATCAACTCAATACATTTAAACAAGAACCTCTTCAATAAAACTTTACATGCGCTATAAAGTTAAATTTCATACCATGTATAATTCGGCCATACCATTAATTAATACCATACTTCAACAATAAATATGGCACATAAAGTGAATAAAGTAACTTCAATCAGTATATTGCTTGTTTTATTGAAGGTAGTCACGAAAATATCGGATGTACACACATAAGTAGTTCGCATAATAATTTAATTCGCTGTAAGAATGGATTTATTGAAAAATATTAAGCAAAGTGTCAGTGGTAATGGGTATAACCCAGTAAGATTTGGAGGAACAAATTAGGGTCCATTATGATCTTAAATAAGGTTTTCCAACAATGTCAGCCTACACGCGAAGTATGGTTGTGAATTTCGATAATCTATATAAATTAACTTAGATTGCATGGGAGGCAGTTGACTGGGCTAAGTGTGATGTCATCTGTAACCTGATTCTCATAACATCCTAATTGTACTTATGTCTGTGATTATAAGGTAGGTGTATCGAGATTTCTAGTAATTGAGGAGTTGTCTATGCGTTCATTGGTCTATGCACATTTCGCACGTAGGTCACATAATTATCAGAGTAATTCTGAATTAAAAGACTGGACAAAAAATCAAATAATACAGGTAGACCTACATGGATAGCCCTTAATACCTGGCCCATTTGCCCAATATACGAAGAACCTCCATGGCAAAAGACATCTAAACCACTTTTGGCCATTACAACTACAGAGGGTCAAAACTACAAAACTACAGATGTTCAAAACTACAAAAATACAGATGTCTAAAACTACAATACTACAGATGTTCGAAACTATAGATCTTAAAACAATAAGACGGTACGTTAAATAAAATATTTCCACACTGACTGTATAAAGTTCGCGTCGCCGTCGGAATGGGAGAAAATAACCGACTACCCCCAATTAACTATATACTAAAAGCCCACCAATTTCCCCAAACCCAGTCACATAATAGTTTAAACGTACTAAATCACTGTGGCACACGTCGGCGAGTCGACCCAGATAACGATGTAATTGCTGAGCCTTGATCTGCGCAAACGCAGGCGCCGCCATTACGCGCGCATTTTAAATACCCGCCATTTTATCCTAATTGGAGGGAAATAGGCCGAGGGACATGAGAAAATAGTGTGCGTGATACTGTGGTAGAAATTATGTGAGTCAACCACATTTTTTGAATGTTGGCAGCATTGTTACGGAATAGGATCGTTTGGCATAGTTTTAGTTAGTACAGTTGCGAGGTTTGAAAATGTGGGTGGGAAATTATAGAAAAGCAAGCTAATAATGGTAATAATCAATAAACCTTGTCTTAATTGATTTAAGTTGCTTATAATTGTATAAACATACTTATAAGGCCTGTGAAGCAATATCACAAATCAAAATATTTGGTCTCGCATTTTCGAAATAGCCAATTAAAGGTCTACTGATTTTTTGGGCAGCGCTAAGTATGATATTAGCATTTAGCTTAACTAATGAAGCTTCTAAAGAAACATAATTGGCATAATAATTGTCCTATGTCTAAATGTTACCCTTTCTATCTTACCTACTACAGTTTCATTTCTGCTGACCTTTTTTGTCAAAATTAAGTAAAAAATACATTAAAAACTTAACGTTGAATACAAATCTCCAAACAGCAGTAAAAAGTGCTTGCAGGAGTGTGTGGGTGAAAAGAGGGCGAATCGTGAACCGAGTCCATGGAATTGTGTCACGCTGACCGCAGCATGCAGAAGTGAACCACGATGTAAAATGTATGCATATGGTATATTGTTACAATATTGTATATTTTGTACATGCAAACAAAACGTGAATGGTAATTATATATATTTTACATACGAATTATCTATGGTTATATTATAAAGAGGTACAATTTTTTTTTATGTTTGTATCTCCGGAACTAATGAATCAAAAAATAAATTATTTCACTGATACATAAATGGTGACTATATGCCATAAATTATATTCTATCATGCATATTAGCTGATCTATAACCACTTTTGCGAACAAACTCGCGGACAAAGTGCTAGTGTGCAGAAAAATGTCCTACTACCTATCAGTACGATTTTTTATAAATGGATGTGTTTTGTTAATGATTTAGAGAGTTTAGATAAAGAAACTGGCGTGTTGTTAGTCGGTACATTTGATTCGGTAGTATTTGTTGAACAACAAAGCCAACCGGAAGCAATTATATCTATTTGATTTCGCCACCCGGATGTGCTGATTAAGCCGACACAAACAAACATGTGTATGTATGCTTAGCTTTTAGTGTAGACGAAAACTTTCTTCACAGTGCCAACCTAGAGATTTATTACGGTTTTATATATTATTAATCTTATCTAGAAAAATACAACACAAAAACAGCACACGCTCATGCCAACCGACCTGTGACAGCGACTAAAGTTGCATACTGACCTGAAAATATAAGAAATTTATATAAAATACATATTTATTAACAGCATAAGGTATTTAAAAAGGTTGATTACAGGAGACATCACAAGTCAGAACATAAGCGAGAACAATACCTCGCAATTTTTTTTTTATAACATAAACTTATTTAAAGATATTTGTAAGTCCCTCTATCACTACAAGGCAGTGACAACACATGGATTAAGCTATTGGGAAGCTTTTCACACAACATTGTGCCGCTGGATGCATTGAATAGTACCAGTGTCGTGGAGATATTAGAGTTATTTTACATAAACATAAAACTCGGGCTAAAAAAAAACTTGTGAAAAAGTTGAAACTTTGACCAATACCTCAGAAAGTCGAAGGTTCTCCCCAGGTATGATCTAATAAATTAAAAATCAAAAAACCCCTTATATAGTATAGTAGTAGTAGTCATAATATCATAATTTCAAGGTAATCCCGGTTGTTGGCCCTTTCATTTGATACCCTTAATCCGGGAAATTAGAAAAAAAATGTGATTCACCATTTTTGGTGGCGGCCATCTTGGATTTGAAATTTATTATAGCGTATAGTATTCTACTAGTCAAGCCCTTTCATTTGATACCCTTAATGAGGGAAATTAGAAAAAAAATGTGATTCACCATTTTTGGTGGCGGCCATCTTGGATTTGAAATTTATTATAGCGTATAGTATTCTACTAGTCAAGTGCTTTCATTTGATACCTATATTGAGGGAGTTGTTGAATAAATATGTAATCCGTCAATTTGTGGCGGCGGCCATCTTGGACTGATTTTTATCAAACATAACTAAGAACACTCCCGACTAATTCACCTTTCAAACAAAAGAAACGAAATCAAAATCGGTTTTTGGGAACACCGATGCCACATACACACACACACACAGACACGTCAAACTTATAACACCCCGTCGTTTTTGCGTCGGGGGTTAAAAATGATCGCAATAACGGGGAGGACAAGTGTTTTTCGGCTTCGTTAAGGGTACTTTTCACCCATAATGTAGGGTCTCCTCAATGTTCCTAAAGTGTCGATCATTTTTTTCATTGAAATAATTACTGCCTTAAAGGCTTTTTGAATGACGTGTGTATTGGTAGATAATGAGTTGTTAACGTGACATTTAGGCCCATAACATGCGCAGGCGTTCGATTAAACTGTTTAGTTTAGCCAATGGCGCATCCGTCAGACGACAAAACGACAGTTCAATTACTTATGTTACTTTCCGTTAATAGGTCTTTGAAAAATGTTTAAATGAACTATGCTATTTTTCTTTGCCGCACATAAATATACAGATAGTAAATATACTGACTGGTCAATAGTCGGATGTTGGTGTATATGAAATTGATAAACTACAACACCTTTTGCCCGATATCCTTGAAAAATCCACATATAGTACGTATTTCTTGATGGAAAAAGTATTTTGTTTCTGAATATCAAGCTGGCAATGCCTCGGGCAGAAGTTAGCATAATATGGGTTCGAAGTAGGAAAATTATAATAAATGTACACTCCTAGTTATGCATGCTAACTAAACAACACGCTCATAAACTCAATAAAATCACAAACATAGTTTCGATTACTTCATTTCTTTACACTTATCTGTTTAAGAGTTATCTTACAATGTACCAATCATTGATTGATCCAAATCCTGATCACATGTTTATTGAATAGTAATAACATCGGTATTAAGTACTTAAGAACTTCGATTTAATATAAAGGGAACATGTGCACACTAACGACTCACGTGCAAAGAATCGCAACGATTTATAAGTACTATTGAAGAATGTACTAAAACCAGAAGAAACAACAGGATGATTAACAAATCCAAAAACATACTACATACATGAGCTCTCAGAAACTACAGCAACCTTCAACTACCCAAACATACACGTTCTGCTTTTTTTTCGGATAGGAAGTCATCAAATGGCTCCTCTCGCTCTGGGCGGAGCGGAACGGAATGTCAGACTTTTAGTGACCTAAACCCATTCATGCCCTAGTCCACAAAGGGCTAACCTTTGTGTACTAGGGCCACGGTATCTCTTTCGAACAGCCCCGCAGCCCCGTTCTGCTTCAGCATACGTACATCATCATTCACCTGGCTTTATTTTAATTTATGTGGGGTAGGTGCAGCATGTCTTCTTTCATACTTCCCTATTGGGCCCTATCAGAATATCAGCGCTGTGACGTTTTTTTTTTTAAATGTTACAGCACCATGCCTTTTGGTCTTGTACAGGACAAATTCTGTTTTGTATTTTGTTTTTTTTTTATGATTTCGTTATTATATTTTTTTTTCTCATTATGTTTACTTAAATCTAGTGTTATAATCACAATTTTACCATTTTATTATTATTATTATTTTTTATTTACGTGTTGTCCTGTCGGACTAATAAATGGTTTTTCTTTCTTTTTTTACTCATCATCTTAGCAGACACCTCCTTTCTAAACAAATCTTGGTTTCTTAGGTCTTCCTCTTTAAGAAACCTTTGATTATACACACACGCTGCGTGGTGTAAAACAAAATGCGAATATTTTGGTGTATTTTTTTTATTATGAAAATGTCATATACAACCAAGCATTACTCCGTCACCTTAAATCGCAATTGCGAGACCTCACTTATCAATATTTATACATCCATACAGAATGAAAACATGCAATTTACCGACATTTTTTATCGTAAAAGAGGCGTGGCCGTAAATGTTTAGAGTCGCAAGCGCAGGACATGTGTTTACGTCGCAACAAGCACTTGCCACCAATTTGAATATTTCTGCATAAAATCTATTAATTCATGGGGAATTTTGTTACGGTATATATTTGTGTGCTAAACTATGGAGACAGGTGCAATGCCAAGGATAAATTATATGACAAGACGTTGTTTCTAAATTTAATTAATAATATAAAAGCTGATTTACGCGATGAAAAAAGCGATATCTTCTAAAACAATTCTTTAACGCCCTAATACAATTTATCTGCCTCCTTAGAAGCTTATTTATGTAATATTGCTCATACAGGACATCATATGTAATACAAAATAACAAACATTGTATACCTATTACTGTAAATAAATTGCTTTATTCACTTCTACTTGGGATGAATGATTAAAGTAGCTGTTTCCGTTTCCGGTTAATAGAATAATAATGTAATTAGTAGCGGAATAAAAAGTCCTGCTTGAAACTTGAAGAACATTATATAAGTGCAATTGCTGTACTTAAAAATCACGAAATAAAATGCCTGTCGTGATATTGCATAACGTCATCCTTTAGGTCGAATGATGGACGCTTCTTGGACAATGTCTGGTCACCTCAAAAACATATTGTCCACTGTTACTTTAAAAAAATAACCATTCACACGTGTGTACCGTTCGCATAAACATCTATAACATTTTTATTGTAGGTTTAATTTTGATAGTTCGGGAAAGTTGTCGAAAAAAACTTCGTAAAAAGTTAGACATATATTTTTTTGTATATGTTACACAGGTATTTATTTTGAAGAACTGTCGGGACAAAGAAACGTAGAAGAAGCTAGGATTTAATTGAATGTCTTCATCTTTTTTATACTGTGGTTAGTGCATAGCCTGGTAATTTATCCTATTTCTATTTTGCCGTTTTTATGCCGCCTATACGCTTCGGAGTTGGCTGTACTCACTTTCTTTGGTTTCCTCTCGATGATTTCATTCAAAAAAGCGATTGATAATTATGCAATACGCACATGAATTCGAAGAATTAGAGGTCTTGGATTCCAACGGTCACAGCAATACCACTGCTAATAAAATGATAGAAGTACTTAAGAAAACAGATAAATAACAATCCAGTACGTCCATTTTACATATTGATAAATTAAAATGTTTGCAATTGCAAATTCCCTTTGTCTTAGAATTCTTTGTTTCCACGCTCATTCATAAAGTAGATGGCATTATCGAAGACAGGAATGCCATTCATGAACTTATCACGTGCTAGTACTTAGTAAACAACTTTAACATAACTACTTAGAGAAACCATAAATTATAGGGGAGTCTGTCTACTTTGTTAACTTATAAATCTCAATGGTTATAAGATTAATTATCGAAATTGCGATCCAAATGCTGTAAAAATTAAGCGTATCTCAAAGGTAAGCCTTTGAGATACTATTTTTTTCTTGATTAAGAAACATTTGCAAAACTTGATGTTGCTAGGTAAAGCAGATCTTTAACTGAATGGTGAATGATTGTCGAGAGACAATATGAAGAGTGTTGGGAGTCCTGCAGCCATTTGAATACACCTACAAAAGAGCATGGATAAGATTTGCACAAACCTACAGGAGACTCGAAGACCAAAGAAGTGGAGCACAGAAGAAACAGTCTATTTAAGGCAAGGCTGCTATGTTGATGACGGTTAAGCACCGAAGGCTTATGACTTCATAAAGGGAGACCGTACAGAGGTACGTACATAACATGTCTCTTACCCACGACGGAACAGAAGGACACCTATACTACTATCCTTACATACCAAGAGAGATCTTCGTTCAAAATCTTCTGACACCTACTACTTCAAGAAAAAGCAAATCAAAAAACAGCCACACCGAAACCCGCGCCAACAGCCTAGTCGAACAATTTCTATGCGCACAGTACGCACGCCACACAGAGCGCACACAATATGTCCGCGTACATTTATCATCATAAGTGCCGCTATACACGCGCAACAAAGCGACGCGACACGACGCGACCGCGACAAAGCGTCGGACGACACAACGACACGATTTGTAACTACACCTAAATATTGTATTGTTATTTATTACTACCATTTTACACGGATTCGCTTGTACGCCTGATTTAATAGTATTTTCAACGAGGATAATTCTTGGGTGAATAATAGATTGTAAGGATCTAGGGTAGTGGTCACAATGGATAGGGTAGCAGTAATTTTAGTTTAAATTGTGTTGCCTTAAAAGAGTTAAATGGTTGAGCGTAGAAACTTGGTCGGTTTGTTATGAAATGGTAGCAACTAGCCGTGCGCTTTGGATTCTCACATCTACGGACCTATTTCGGGGTCCATTCTGAGAGGTTCGATTTCCGATGCATTTAGATGCACATATTAAAAATATTCTTCTGTTAAAAGAGTTATTATGATTCATAAGTATTTTCTGAAGAACTTTTCACTTTTGCAGTTGGAAAGTTATCACTTCTGTTAAACTTTAACTTTTTTTAAAGATAGACCTATCTTTTATAAATTTGAAATGACCTGTCAAAAGGCTACGGTTAGCTACTGAATTACCTTCGAAATGAGCACGAAACGTTAGTGAAATACGTTTCATCTGATTCAAGCCATTATTAAGTTCAGAAACAAAAACTAAAATTACCCCAACACGGGAACCGTTCACGCTTCGTATCACACCGTAGCGAACCCTGTCGAATGCACTGCGATTACATCGTAAAATTTTACATTGTCGATTTAAATGTATCACCTCGATTCTCCTCTCACTCTAACTAACAACGACAAAACAGGACAAAAGGCAGGAGAGTGCATAAAATTAAATTGGATGCGATAATTAACGTGCGCTGGGTTAAAGTAAACAGAGGACATAAAGAACATCAGATCATGATTTTCGGGCAAACAACTCGAGGCTATCGACAATGCTAAAGTAATTTTCAACTTTAATTTCAGGGCATAAGCCACGTTTATGTTCGTTAAGTATGTAGAGATTTTTCGACCTGATTTTTAACGTGTCACTATAATTGGTTCCGAGACGAGTAGTCGATGATTGACGCGTAATTTTGACGCTGAGCCCCCATTACTTGCAGTTTCGCGAAAAAGATTTTATTGGTACACGTATCGATCACAAATTTTTATTTAGTTTCTGTCACATTGTACGGTTATTACGAAGATTGAATTTATTATCTTAACCGTGTCGGTCAATGTAATAAAAGTTAATGTAAAAACAGTCGTGTTAAATTAAATTGCCGATTGAAATCATTCGGACATCCTTCTGGTGAATCAAAGATTGAATAATTTTAGTATTTTATTTACAGACGCTTAACGTAAAGTTACATACAAGTATTAATTTACTCGGAAGAGATGGCGCTTTCAAATTGTGTAGGCCCGCAGCGAATCCGCAATACAACTTAACAAAGGCTATTATAAATACTCGGTAATAATTTCTACCAATTATATGTTTAATGTCATGGTGTTCGCATGCTCCAATCGTAATGATGCACAAATTGAATACATCATAAAACTTTCAAAATAACTGTATAATTAACACTACGCAATTACAGTGACAGTTTGTCAGTAAAAAAAGCATTTTTGGGACACAAGATGATATTCATCACACACGCCCCGAGAAGATAATTCGCGAACAATTTGCTTGGTTTATCAGTACGTAATTATCCGAAACGCGTACGTTAATGAACGGTTGCGTTACACTGCGGTGTGAGCGACGGCCTGTAGCGGACACTACCTCGAAACAAGTCATATTTAGAAAATATTACGTTCAAAATTATGATTAAAATACTGCATAATATTTTTGACAAACCAATGAGAAATAGCGTCTACTTTTCATAGTAATTAAAATCGGATATAATTAAGTATAAATACATTCTGCTTAGTGAATTGTCACCCGACTTCTAATGCAGCGTATCAAGTACACCTTTTGGAAAAGCACATGACTAGCAGAACAGCTCCATTTGTTGTTAGTATTGATTATTTTCAAATCAAATCAAGTATTTTGAGTACCCAAACGTCGCAAAAACGAAAGAATGGATACATCACCATTTCCCTACCCCTAATCCCAATTTATTCAGAATCAGTGCAGCATAGTCTTTTTTTTCCCATACTTCTTCAATATTCTTCATCTCATAAATCACTTCCTTTCTAGCCATAACACCGCTTAGGTATACAAGATGTCAAATAAATGCAAGTGGTGACAGGCAAGAGCTGTCACTTGCCCGCCATTTTACAAAACTTGCACCACGCGCTGAAAAATCGCACTCCTGCGCATCTTCGCGTAAGAATAATGTGGACGGACCGCCGGCGTGTTATTAACCCGTGAGTTATGGCGTCGACACGTATAGTGTCGGCGGGAAAAATATTACGCGCAAAAGTGATAATTAGCCATGAAATCTTATTTCCGTGAAACGGTGGAAAGTTGATTGTGTAAGCTACTAATTAAATGAGGACTAGGGATGGACGATGAAAAAATCTCGTATTTCTTTCTTTTTTTTTTAAGCGTTGAGTACTGGGGCAAACTGCTTTCGAAGTGGTTTTGGCTTTAATTTGAGTGGCTGTTTTCGGATTTAAAATGTCGAGTTCATGGTACTTGCTTTGAAAATAATGAGGCAGTGCTGAGGATTAAAAAAATATTTTACTTGAACTTTTATTGTCTAGTCTGAAAACAGAAAAACTTATTTTTATCGTTAACATTTTTAAAACGACATCTAATGACGAACATACGACATCAATATTTGTCAGTACTTAGAATACAAATTAACCAAATAAAAATACCATCAACGGCGAAATAAATAAGTGAGACAAGAGTAGTTAAAACTTTAATCCAATACAAACACCAATTAAGACTATTTTACTGCCATCACTTTGTAGTCAAAAATTTCTATTCAAATGACAATAAAAATTCATTACTATCAGTTGTTAGTAAGATCGATGACAATTTACCTAAGTTAATGCGCTTCAACCGTAGGGGGCACAGCTGATACTGTATACCTGTCACTTTACCATTCGTTATATATTCATTTACTGAGCATCTGACGAAGAAACAAAAGGTTAGCTTGTGAAAAAATAAGCAATATTTGTGTAATTAAATTCCCGATATACATTTTCATGGTAATTTGCGAGAAAAACTCTACAGCTGTCCGTTTTTCCGAGTTGTTTGTTTAACTGTCTTGTTTATAGTTCTAGTTTTTGTGTTATAGTGTTGCAAACAGGAAGTCGGTGCTCCTTAGAAAATGGCGACTGCTATTTTGGACTTGGTGGAGCTAAACTCTGGAAGAATTCAAGAAAATTGAGTGCCTTTAATGCGGTGTTCTGCTTGGTAAACAGGCAGTTTGTACAACAGATTGACGCTCTCCATCTCTTTTTCATCTGCCACAGTTTTTTCTCAACTTTACAACGGTTAGCTTCCAATATGACCAGACCCTATATTCACAACACTTCGATTCGATTTCGAATCGGTAAGTTGTATGTCTATCTCGGTCGTATTCGTTATGTCAAAAAAGGATAGACATACGATTTGTCGAATCGAAATTCATACCGAGCGTTTGTGAATATGGGGGCAGTTGCAATTACAATATTTCATAAAGACCGAGTGGCATCTGACCTACACAATCTAATTACCGGTAGATATATCCCACTAACATACGGTAGGTTACCATAACGTTTGCTAAACACGTCACTTTGGTTGTTGAAGCCGTATCTCGCATTTGATTGGCTCAAGATCTGGTTGTGCAACCTGACTACCCAGGTAAGTTCGCTATCTGTCTGAATGATTATCAGCGATAAGCGATTAGTGTATGTAGGTGCTGAATGACAATCTGGACACCGTAAATTACCTGATAAGACCTGTTTACCGTTAGATTACTAAGTAATTAGTGAAATAGAATTAGAAATTTGTAGTTGATCCTGCTAAAGACCCAGGTTATAGTCTCTCTTTGAAATACTTGGTAGGAATATAGTTAGAGGTACGATTTGTACTGGGTAATTCCGTAGCCAGACTTCTTGCATCTTTCGCACACGGGAGTGTGCCAGTAATCTAGCAATCTTGAAGAGTCTCAATATGTTATTTTTTCTGCTGTTTTCTCAAAGACGAACGATCAAACGGAATTTGAAAATTGAATTTTGGAGTGGTGCTTTAACTCGTTTTCGTTTAATTACAAATTCTTTTGTCATAAGACCATTACACACCCTACGTTACGGTCAAAAGTTAAAAGTATAGGTTTTTTTTATATTGATACGAATGACGGGCGAATGAAAGAAAAAAACGTGTTGCACCGACACCAATTGACGCACGATAAGGGCAGAAAAATGACGATGATTTTATGTTAATAGATTTGTTTCATTATCTAGATATATTTATGTCAAACCCAAAGCTAAGTTCCAAACAACCTAAAACCGACGTTAGTCATATTATTCCATAGTTCCGGGTCGCCAAATCTCAACAAACACCTACCAAGTTGTTTACGCTACGGCATAATGAATGAACAACACTTAAAGGCAATTAAATAATTACAAATAATGTATGCACAGAGGCTTTACAACTACATAAATATGTAATGAGATAGGAAAACATGGATTCTGTCACTTGAACGTGCATATTGTGGAAACTGTGTGCGGAACTGGTTATAATGGAGATTGTAAATATGAATATGGTACGACTTACAAGTGCATAAGACATGGTTTTATGTTCCCAATAGAAGTTTGATTAAATACAATGAAGCTGCTTTAGTTGTTTTAAGAAACGTGGTGCAAAGAAAAATTATATTAAGTATGCGTTGTTTCCATTAGGATAAAGAAGATAAAAACAATTCTGTAGAGACAAATGAGATGAACATTTTAAAATAAGCGATAAATAAAACAAAGTAGCGAAAAAACAATTTATCAGGTGGGTAATTAATAATTGTGGTAGGATAAAGAAGGCGTTTCTGGAAAGCCCCTGCAAGTTACAATACTTGCCTCCAATGTTCTAGAAAGAAATGGAACGTTCCAGGCAAATGAACATGAATATCTTGCTTTTAAAATTATGAATGTTTGTATTACCATAAAATTACAAACAAAATATCGCATTAAGACATATTGTTTTGTCAACACAGGTCCGCGAAGATATTGTGGTGATTGATTCAATCGGCACGACCTGCGCCGGCGCAGCTTTCTACTTATCGGTACCGCGAACCGCCCAGAGACACACAGGTAGCTTTATTGATTTTTCTTTTTTTATCTCGTGTGACAATTGATTTATAATATTGTAAGTAATTGTGATATTATTATTCTCAGTTTCAGAAGGTTTACAAAGTGTTATTTTTCAGTGGAAAACTATGATGGAAAAGACCAAAATGTATTGGACGAAACTACCGAAGATCCGTGAAGCAAGTCCTTGAAGGAATATGAATACTATTGCCACTTTTCAAGGCTCAGGTCTACTTTGTATCTTGCCAGCAGGTGGGGTCCTAGGAGACGGTCCAAGGCAACGCAGAAAATGGAAAGAAGGCGAGTAGACTTTTACAACTACAGAAGAGAATGGAGTCTTTGAGCCAAAAGCAGAGAGAAAGAAATGGAAGTAAAAGGTTCGTTCGAAAACAATCACGCGGTAGCAGTGTCTTTTTTCCTAAAAAAGTCAACAGTTTGTGAAGATAAACTTTTGCATTTTTAATATTAGTAGGATGGATGGATGGAAGCTTACTACCGTCTCACGCAAAAACTACATCATCATCTGCCTAGCCTTTTGCCAACATGTTGGGGTCGGCTTCCAGTCTAACCGGATGCAGCTGAATACTAGTATTTTACATGGAGTGACTGCCTATCTGACCTCCACAACCCAGTTAATGCTGGGAAATACGTTACCACTTCGTAAGACTGGTTGTCAGACTTTTTGGGCCACTGACTACCTGTAACGACTGTCCAAAGATGGACAACCGTAACCAACAGCTTAACGTGCTTTCCGAAGCACGGAGGAAACTCGGTATGTAAGGGTGGTCACCCATCCACAGACCAACCTAGGCAAGCACGGCTTAACCTAAAGCTCGACTCGAGCGGATATATTATTTAGCTACGAGCTCCTCCACGCAAAAACTACAGAACGGATAAAATTACCACAAAAATAGTGAACAACTTGAATTAACACATGATATTTTATCTTGGTAGTTTGATCCCGTGAGACAAAAGGGCAGAAAACAAAAAAAAATTGTCCGTCAGGTAGATTATTAAAAAATGTTTGAACCGTATTTTTTCTTTTGTTTCGTACTTCAATCTTGACCAAGACAAAACGCTTTTAAAATTCTCAATACGTCACACCTAGGTATAATTTTTAACTAGTTCCGACGTCACGAGCCCCCATTACCTAGTTTTGATGCGTTTTATCTTTGTCAATATTTATTGATTTACCAAAAAACGTGTCCATTACTTATTTTTCAATAATCTAACTTTGATACTGTCTTCATGATTGTTATCGAAACTTTACACGTGTCTTTTACTTAATACATAATCAACAAGAGTACGACATCGTACTACCTTATCGTAGCTTGTCTGAGAAAGCCACAACTACTTGATCTAAATTAAATTTAAATATTGTGAGCCATTTCATATCAATGACCGTACCAGTAACCGGGAAAGACCACTTAAATCGAGGTATGTTACCGCTGCAAGCTAGACATTTGCCTGGCCTCAATGAGCTAGAATTCTAGGTGTTATTGAATGTGTGGCTATGAAATTAGACAGTCCTTAACATAACAGGGCCTATATTACTGTACCAGATCTTCCAGATCTGAGTAAAGTTATGCAAAGGACTTATGGATGCACTTTATGATGAATAAATAAATAAATATCGCTGGACATTACACACAGCGCAATCTAGTGCCACACTTAGCAAGGCTTGTGTCGTGGACACCAGACAGTTGATATACTACATCTATACTTTTTTCTTGTAAATACATTCTTATTATGCATATAAACATCCATGACTCGGAAACATTTAATGTTTCCGAGTCATGGATGACGGATACGGGATTCGAACACGGGACCCAAAGAACGTAAGGCACCCTCACTACCACTGCCCAATCGGGTCGCCAAAGAAAAATGCTAAGTTAAGAAATGTTAAAAGCAGCTAGATTTCTATTGCATCTCACTGACGCCCAACTAACCCTGCATCACCATTGTGACTTCCAAATCTCAAATTATTTATTAGTTTAAGTATACATATACACAGGTGGTAAGTGAAAGAAACAAATATGGACCCTGTCGGGCACAGCAAATTCTTAAATAAGTAGAGAGAGAACTCTTCCTCTCTCTCTACTTCGTTCTACGTCCCATTACTTTTTCTGGTTGTTCAGGTATCTATACTAATATTATAAAGCAGAAGAGTTTGTTTGTTTGTTTGGTTGAACGCGCTAATCTCAGGCAGTACTGGTTCAAATTGAAAAATTTTGTGTTGGATAGTCCATTTATCGAGGAAGGCTTAAGCTATATAACATCACGCTGCAACCATTAGGAGCGGAGCAGGAATGAAAAACATTGCAAAAACGGGGATTTTTTTTTCCTTTCGTTTTTCTCTCTCATGTGACGCAGACGAAGTTGCGTGGGTCAGCTAGTTATTTATATTCCCCAGGTGAAGTGAATACTTAAAAACCCAATGAATCTAAACGTGAAATCCCAAACCCTGTAATACTGGACTCTAGACTCAAAGGCGACAGAGAGCCTCCAACAACCGAAATGTAATAAAAAATAATGACGTCACCAATACAATAAATGTCAAATAATATTACCTTACAATTTTATGGAGACTCGGTATGGGCCCTATGGGGTGTAAAACTCAATATTTGCCCACCAAAGTGGATATGGTGTGTTTTGAACCGTATAAAGTTTATACGGTAAAAACAATATTGGTTTTATACTATAAACCGATATTATAAAGAGGAATGATTTGATTTTTGGTTTGTGTGTTTGTTACGATTTACCTCAAGAACTACTTGAAAAATTCTCTCACCATTGGAAACTACATCAATACCGAGTAACATAGGCTATAAATAGGCTAGTTTTCACAAACAATAATTTATAAACTATTTAGTCCGTCAGTTAGAGTATTGGAAATTAATGGACAAGTATTTTTTTATTTTTGTAAATCAATGAATATCGACAAAAGATTAAACGCATCAAAAATCGGGAGTGGGGGCTCGTGACGTCAGAACGCACTAAAAATTATACCACGGCGTGACGTATTGACAATTTTAAAAGCTTCGTATCTTCGTCAATTTTAGTTTACGTAACAAAAGAAAAAATACGGGTTTAATATTTTTTTATAATCTAGCTGACGGACTAATTATTGTTTTTTGCGTTTTATACTGATATACGCTAAATGAGAATGGATATACTATTATCCTACTTTAAGGAGTTAAAACTCATAAATCTTATACAACATTATTTTTTGTTTATACTAAACCCGAAAAGGGGTCATTGTACTCATCATTTTGAACAACTTTTTCTATGGGACGAACCTTGAAATCGCGAAAAAAAATCAGCTGTTCCCTACATTTTGACGAGTTATGCGAACATAAATGTACGGAATCAAAATAACATCTTAATAAGAGGACGAAGTTAACGTGGGTGGTGACCAAGCTTTCGACACGTCCAGTGGTTTCACCTCGATTGCCGTAATCGATTCTGATTCGCGTGTCACTTTACGATGTATCGATTTTTTAGAGCGGTGAGGAAAAATTCGGACAGATTTGTAAATTGAATCTAAGTGTTCCTTTGCTGCCCCCCACAAGGGGAGCCCTAAGCGCGCTGCCACTTAGTTTATAAGTTAAGTTTATGCTCCTGGCTGGAGGGCTTTTTTTTTGGGATGGGAAATCATCAAATGACCTCTCCCACTCTGGGCGGAGCGGGAGGGAGTGTCAGACTCTTACTGACTAAAACCCATCCATGTTCCTTCCTCGCCCTTTATGTTCCGGGGCCGCGGTATCTCTTTCGAACAGGCCCTGGCTGGAGGCCTTACTGTGAAGGCATCCACAGGATAGTCCGATTAAGAAGAAGCCAGACTCATAGGTTACCTGCGAGATGCTATGTCGAAAAAAACTATTGGAAGTTAGAATGTACCTATTATGTATAACCGAAGCTATTGAATTCTGAAGCTATAACTGAGATCCTGCCGGGGTTGCGGGCCTGTTCGAAAGAGATACCGCGGCCCCGGAACATAAAGGGCGAGGAAGGAACATGGATGACTTTTAGTCAGTAAGAGTCTGACACTCCCTCCCGCTCCGCCCAGCGTGTGAGAAGTCATTTGATGATTTCCCATTCCAAAAAAAAAAAGAAAAAAAACAAAAAAAAAACCTATTACTGAGATCCGTAAACGAACTATATAACAATTGACAGTCTGGCAAACAAATCATCTGTCATATTGATGTTTCATTACTAAAACTATGTTGTATGATGCCAAATATGAGTGAAACAAGACACAGTAACTGTTGTGAAAAGACGATACTTACTCATATTTTAGGCCAAACCATCGATGATCATGTTAGCTCCCATATACAGGACATTGGTACAATTGACAAATGGTTCAGAAGTCCAAAAACAACTTAATCAGGTTCGTGAGAAATGGCTACAAAACTGCGAAATGGTAATCACCAAAAAAAGGAATCTACTTATAGGCAAATATACATCATCACATTTAACACGACTATAATTTAAGACAAACAAAATCAGCAAAAAATGTAGGCGATGAACAGGACTAAAGTAAATAAATAATTAAGTAATTAAAAAATCTAGGAGTGTTTAATAAAGAACTTATATCGTACAGCCAGATGTGGGTAGCGTGTATAATTTAAAATTGCCATTTTTTTCCGTTGGCAACCCACGGCCAGATTAGTCAGTATTTCGACATTCTCGGCCCACATGCGCTGGTTATTAACATAAAACGCTACAATTCATTGTGCAATAAACGCGAAATGCGATTTTATCTAGCGACAAGACGGCGACGTAAAACTCAGCGACGTGTTTTTTCGACAAAACCAATATTGGTTTGTTTGCGCCAGCCCTTCGAGCTCGGGCTTCGAACAAATGTTTGCCGAGCCTTTACATTTATGATTTTGTTCTCGTAGATGATAGATTTTATTTTTTAACGCTTCGAGTTACAATATCCTGTTGGTTGAAGAGAATAAATTATTAATTCATGAGTAAAATTGAAAGTAACAAAGGTGGAATAAAATAAGAGACAGTTAACTAACTAAATTCAACAAAGTCGTAAATCTCTCAATAACCGCAAATAGCAACACTGTCGAACTTTAAACTTGAAAACCACATATCTGAAGTTTGATCAAACGTTTGCTCAAGTTAGACCAATAAACGCTACTATCAGAAGCCCGTATTTCAACCGAAGTATAAAACGGTGCGTATTTTAAAGTTTTCAACTTCATTGTACATTTACACCCCCACAATTGAATTTTACGATCCCCGTGTGAATATTTCAATAGTCATTACGAGTATATTGAATTTTTATGCACTTTTTTATTTGCAGGTTCTCGAAGTGTTAAGCTGTAAATCTTCTACAGAAATAGCGGTTGAAATGCAATAAATTCTCAAAGCCAATTGGCTCATTTCATCGCTGATATTGTTAAAGTAATTGGAGTGGAGGGTGGAGATATAATAAATACATCAAGAGAAAGACACGTAAGAAATAAAATAAAAAGAACCGCCCGATCAATTTCAGAAGACAATATCGAACAACTCATTAAAAATTTGGAAAACAGTGCAGCTTTCGAGCTTCATGCAGACAGACTCATTGACAAACAGGATGATATTTGAAGACAAAAGCACTGCAACAACAATGCAGTTTATTGCATTCCAACGATACCGGTACCCGCTCCCGGTGCAAGGGTCACATCCCGAAAAACTTGAAACATAACTGCACCACATGCACATTACGAAGCCTCAGCTTAAGCCATCAGATAGCGCAACCTGAATGTACGGCCTCGGCTAACTGCCACAAAAACAATGTCCACCACACTGGTTTACAGATAATATTTCAGATGAAACAAAGCTCATACAATTTTGCCAACCGACAAAGCGGCATCGCAAATCTCATTTGCAGACAACAAACAGATAACTATCTCATTCTTTCAACAATGGCCGGTAGGCTCATAAACAGAGCCTAATTAGTAATATTCCGAGTGCATTGTGGTATCTTAACAAATGGACAATAAGATGGAAGCGTAGTTATCTAGGGCGATAAGGGCGCCGCGCCGGGGAGCGACAATTATCAGCCAATGACGTTTGCTTGGTGCGTTTTCGCGGGGGCCCTTGTGCGGAAATGCGGAATCAAAAATCGCGTTGTACTCCAACCATTGCTGCATAAACCAGTGTTGATTTATCTCAGTTGGGGAACAAACCATCGTTGTAAGCTGTTCGCTGGGTAGGATCGGTCGTGTAAGCTTACGCGTTCAGGTTGAGATAGGATCGTGGTCGGAATACGTAATGGTCGGTAGTGCTCGCCCATGTAGCTCCCGCTTATTGTTCCAACTCTTGTCCGGCGTAGAACGTAAATTGAATAAGTGAGTCCTAGAAAGCTGAGTTACGGCGGCTCGGATTAGACTTTCTTTGGCTAAATTGGACTCTAAGTCATAACTTGATTTATTGGCTTTGTATCGATGGTTGATGTGATATGTTTTCCTGCTCAGCTGACGCATTTTATGTGGGTTCAAATTCTGTAGGAAAGTGCGTTTTCAATCAATAAGGCGCGTTTATTGGGACCTAAAAAGGCTTTATAATTGACTCATCGGTCTGGCTGGGTGACAACCAGCAAGCTGAGGATCTTGGCTGCTTCGGCTTGATTTAGTGATTGTTTATTTTAGACAACTCCAACTATCAGAATGATGAGCAGTAACGCGATACACCTATTACCGCCAGACATAACTAATGGCTTTAAAACACCTTGACCGTTAACTTATGTTATAAGAAGTGGGAGTAGCAAAGGTTTACTGAATTCATCAAAATTTTATATTCCCTACCTTTTACTAAAAATTATGTCAAGAAAATATTATGTGGTCATCAAGAGCGAAACTAAGTTTTACGCTTGCCACAATAACTAATACGCATTTTATGCTAACTTCCAAGTAATTGATATGTAGCGAAACGCTGGATCACATTCAAGCGCTTTATAATTCGCGTAAAATTAGCTTTATTTTTAATAAGCGACGTAACGCCGCTGTAAAAAGCCCATGTTATTAATACTTTTGTTCAGTCCCGGTTAATTGCTTTTGGCGTTTTGTGTTTATCGAGCGTGTTATTATTTAATAATATTCAATTAACATTATTTATGAAATGTGGGTATCTGTAATATTTTTGGAGTGCCGTTCGGTTGAAATGAGTTAGCTATTATACAATTGACGAATATTTTGGCGATCAATTTCAACAACAATGAAAACTGTTTTTACGTAATGCCTAAAAAACATAACATTTTTAATTTATTTTAACTGTTAATAATGTAGTTCGCGCAATATATAAATACTTATCTAAATACCATCAAAGCAAATACTATTTTAGTTTAATATTTATTTAATTTGTTTCTTAATAAACAGTGCCTTCATCCTCTCTCCATTAAAAATTAACTTTGCTGTGCCCGACAGGGTCCATAATTGATTCGATATTTTAATATACCATCTGTTACATGTAAGTACACATTTTGGAACGCAATAAAGTATTGAGTATTGAGTAGAAGTGGAAAGTCTTATAATAATTAGTTAATGCGGCTAATGAAGGTCTATATTTTGATTAACATGCTATTCGTAGTAAGGAATGCGGTGAAAATGACTCTTCCCGCGTGTTCGTTGTTATGAGGGTAGTCAACACATTAATTTGGATTTGAAGAACACTAATTTAACTACTGAAAGGCGGGTCAAATATACAGCAGAAATCCATTTGCGTAAATCCTAATGGCCTAAATGGCAATAAGTGTTTTGTCTCATAGATCCGTACAAAGAAATTAGTAGCAGAATCCTGTTTAAGAGTAGGTTGTAAAAAATACGTGTAAAAGTGTTTTAATTATCTCTTTAAAAATATTTTTATCATTACATTTTGTGTCAAAAATTATATGAATTAAGCAAATACCCTACAAATGTAAATAATTGTATATTGTAAAATGATTTGTAACCTAAAATCATTTGAATTCGTGTCTCCCCTAATGACGTATGAGTTGTATGACGCTCATACATCACACAGGACCCCAATGACGGAATTGAAACAAGTGACAAATGACGTCATTAGGAAAACTAGCTGTACTGGTCTATAATGACAGTTGTCGCATATCGTTTATTAATTTCTGCAAAGTAGTGATGGGTGGCACTGACGAATCGAATGGTTAGAAAATGATTCAGTTAATGTCTAAGAACATACGGTTTGCTACTGAAATTACTTAAGGCGGAGATTTCTTGAAAACGGTCGAAAAGGCAGTTTTAAAAGCAGTGTATCTCTAAAACTGTAAATAATTTCGACAAATAAAAATAACTTTATATTTTGAAGTCCTTTTTGCATACACTGATGGAACTCAAAACATAATTTGACAAACTTTAATGCACCAAAAAAATCTTCAAACATACCTCTTAATTTTCTTTCAAAGCAGTTTAGCCATTTATTGACAATGATAATTATAATTAAAAATATAACATAAAATTTCAAATGCTAAACTACATCTAGTGATGGATTAATTATTATTAAATAGTTAAGTTCTAGTTTTAAATCGATCGAAAATACTCATTTCGCACTATTCGGCCCGCAGTGACTGAAGTAACAACCACTTTGTAGTGCAAGCTAATTAGAACTTTATTCTAACAGTATTTCATACGAAGTTTGAACCACCACAAATAGAGTTGCTTATTTAGCTGATGTCGTTGCCTTAAGGAGTAAGCGTCAGGGTAGCCCGCGAGGTTTAAATTTTCTTACGTTTTTTGCAATTTGCAGGCCAGTGGCTGGTTGTATAAAGTTAAAAATGTCGTTCGCGACCGTAAGACATATGTAGTTACAGAATTATGATCATCGAATTCATCAATACAACCCTCCAAGCTCACATAAGTATAGGAACGACTTCAACCTTGCATATAAATCGTACATCGAGTTTTATGAGCGTAGAGGGTTATGAACTAATGATTCGGTGGTTATAATTCTGTAACTACATACATTTTACAGTCGCGAACGATCTTTTCAACTTCATACAACCTGCTACTTTTTTTTTTTGGGACAAGCCCGCCTCACACGCCCAAACCACTGTAACTCCTGAAAGCCAGAAACAACAGTGGCGACCACCAGAAAAGCGCCGAGACAATGAAGCTCGACGAAGTCCCAGAGAATGAATTTAACTGTCTTGGATCCCGCAACGAAATTAATCAGAAAGTATAGCGGAGGAGTAGGAAAGAACGCTTTCACCTTAAGAAAAGGGGATGGAATTTAAGAGGAACGATATCATGGTATTTATAGTTTTGTGCCAAGTTTTTTGATACCCATTTCTGAGACTCCCATAATTAATGATCTCATAATAAGATAAGATAATTATTGAACAGAAAACTATTGGCACCTAAAACAGCTTCATCTGAATTCCAAGCGAACCCTCTGCTTCAAGACTGACATTGAAATCAACAATACGATGTCCATTCAATATACTAACCACCGACTTATAGAACCAGAGAACCTATCTTCTATCAGCTTTTTTAGCACGAAATGAAGCTATGGGTTGGCTAAACATCTCTTCTTTACACTGAAGATTAAAATAATACTGCTACAAGGGGCGATGGTAGGTCCCGTGATGTTTTTACGATTGCTGGCTAAATGGCGATTGTCTTTGTGCCCTGACAGTTGCGTTGTCAGTTGTTCCACTGACAACCAGTTACATAATAAGCTCGTGTCACTGACAAATGAATCTGTTCTATAGGGGTGTCCCAAGGGTTTGCAGAATTTTAGTATTAAGATACAAAACGACTTTTAAAATGGAATTTTGGTGATTGTTTTGACGGGATTATAGTTTATTTCCTATTTGTCAAAGGCATCCGATTCTTTAAGCCTACTCATATAAAATTAACTGTAATGAAGTTACTACAGGCGGAATAATTGCCAGCCACAACCATAAAACTATAGAGTTTAACTTTGAACTATAAAAATAATCTTTGCGATAAAAACGATTTATACAAGCAACTATAACGACTGAAGTTTTTTATCCAGGCAACTCCATTTTTCAACGGCAATCCAAGCAAAATGTAAGACCAACCCTTTAATCAAACCTTAAGACGAATAGCGTTGCCATCAATTCCGTATCTTCAGCAGTCAACGAACATCGTTTAAAACTTTTTATTACTGTACCATGTCATAATGTTACATTACAAGTGAAATGTGTGTTTATTATGAAAACATGAGGCGAAATATTTATTGGCTGAATGATTGAACGACGTTGCCTTCGTACTAAGTTCTACGACGATATGAAGAAAGGGTAGCTGGAAAAAAATTGTAGATGGTTGCAAATTACGAATTATGTTATGGATTATATGATGGGGAACTAACGTATTGTTATTGATTATTTTAATAAGTCATATTTCAAATTAGTTGAGGTTTCTTGCCGTACCTTTTTGTAGCCATAAGACATTGTGGAGCGGTGTGCTCTTTGCTATCTGAAGATGTTCTTTATAAAAAAAATTACAGCGCCAAGAATCTGCATCAAATTTTGGTCGACGGCTTGGAATGTGTCTTCCATAGTAGGCGGGTACCGCTCAATCGTTCAAGTTAGAGAAATGGTCATCGTTTTGCCAGCAATGACAGTTGCAATAGGAGTGCAAGCCAACCATTTGATTGATGGTATTCTTTTCTTTATGGTTCTGTTAGGGTCGACCCTTAGAATTTTTTTATTTCTGTCTATAACTAATACCACATTATTGGGTGTCTCTAAGTTAAAGATTTCTGCTCAGCTATAAAGGCTATAGTGTGCGATAAATCATGAATTATTGATGTTACAGGCAAAACTTTTCATAAGTCAAAACCAGTCGTTTTAGAACGCCTCAATTGTAGCCTACACCTTCCTAAACTAGTCCAAGAATTACACAATGTTTTCAAAAGGGTCACAAAAAAAACTTTCATGTAATAAGTTTAAAAGGAAAAATGTTAGTTATTGTTAAAATAGTTTTGACTAGTCATAAGTAGTTTTGACTGATTAACAGTTTTGACTGTGACATTGACATTTTTTCCCCGTATCAATAGCAAATAAAGCCATCTATCAATATATCATCAACAAAATGGAAGTTTTAAGACCCAAACACCGAAGTATAAAATCCTTTATTTCATCAAAATCGAAATCAAAATTAAAATATTTTATTTCACATAGGCCTGGATGGCCACTTATAAAACGTCGAAAAAGGTGCACGGTTCGTGTTGGTTGATTCCATGGAGAAGAACCGGCAAGAAACTCCATGGTTACTCTTTTCAAATCATTTGGTATTACAATATTATCATGTTTCATTACAGCATTAGTACTAAAGTATGGGGGGACAGCGTAGGCCCGACAATAGGTCGTTGCTTGCTATACAAAAAATGTAAAACAAAAGGAATCTGTTTGAAAATCAGTAGATTGTTTCGTAATAAAAGTGGAACCCTCTCAAACTAACAACACTTTTATTTAACATCATTAGGAGGAGGATCCTTCCATTTCAGAAAAATGCGAGACAGCAGCAACGGAAAACCAATAACAATGTCTCAAGGAAACTTCTACATTTTCGCTGAGATTTTAAAAAACAATTTTCTTGAAAGCTTTTCAGTAAGTTTTCCATTGGAGTGAAAACTTAGCAATTCAGTTATTTTTGTTTGAATAAATCGAGTCGTACCTGAAAAAATACTAAATGATATCGATGGATGAATTTCACGAAAATTTCGTGAGTGAAAGAAATCATACTTATATGGCAGTAGAATTTAAAAGACTAATCTCAAATCGTATACACTAGTGGCCGTAAGTGACATTCCTTTAGTGATAACTATAGCAAAAAAGTCAAGTATGAAATTGACATAAGGTACCGAAAAGTATAGGTCAATGTTGCTGGAAGCCGTTGTAAAACAAGTTACTTACATTAAATTAAATATTGAAAAAACTCCCGACACGTAGGGTAATAATTTCAAGATTTTACCGGATTTTAGTGTTGGCATTTGCATTTGTGACCCATATTGAGGGAGTTGTGAAAATAATGTGTATGTAGTTCAACATTTTTTGGTGGCGGCCATCTTCGATTAGAAATTTATTATAGCGTTATAGTATTTTACTACTCAAGCCCTTTCATTTAATACCCATATTAAATGAAAGGTTATAAGGGTATTAGTTGTTGAATAAATATGTAATCCGTCAATTTGTGGCGGTGGCCACTAATTCACCTTTCAAACAAAAAAAAAACAAAATTAAAATCGGTTCATCCGTTTGGGAGCTATGATGCCACTGACAGACACACACACAGACACGTCTAACTTATAACACCCCGTCGTTTCTGAGTCGGAGGTTAAAAATGAAAACCTATGAAAGCGATTGCCACTAGCTAGGACTTCAAAAAGGTACTATGTATTGCACAATATACAGTTAAACTCACACATTGCCAAGTTGTGACTCATTGCTTACGAAATCCACAGAACCTTCTTGTAAAACTGCAAAAACAAAACGAGCACCTGACTCTTTTTGTCCAATACCAACAAAAACAACTTCTCCCTTCAAATATATTCCGTACTACAATCAGCTGTCCCCTCAAAATTAACAACCGGTCTTATAGTACACAAAAATCGATACAATACAACATCGATCACGAATCGATTGGTCCGATTATCGGTAATTTCGTTACGAACCAAAAACTGGGCCCAAATACCTGCGTTACAACCTGACTGAATACTTCTATAATGAAATGACAATTACCTACGACAAGCAATGGATTCCATGCGACCTTACTGAACTGAGGAACGAGCCCAAGATGTGGAGTACTGAGTGTTCTCGATGGAGTATCGTTTCAAATGAGCAAAAATGCTGGTTGATTACCTAGATTGAACAGTAACAGCTGTTCAGAAGAGCGTCCTAAATAAATAAGTTACAAGAAATAGCAAAAATAACCTTTTCAACGAACAAATAACTTTATAGACCAGCATAGCTTAGTTCCTGAAGCTCCATTGTCTCATACCCCCACACATGGCAAGTGGGTTGACGACACTAAAGATCGTTTACGACCAAGTATTTAGCACGTTATCTTTTTACCTTTTGTAATTTTCTTTCGTGGAACCATTACCACTGGTAGGGGCGAGCATTTATCGAACGTTCGATTGTTTTATAAATAAAGGCGACCGCAAAAAATACTATCGATCAATCGTGCGAAAGTCAAGCGATGGGGCCAGATAAAGATATCCCACAGGAATCTCATCTTTCCAACTAAAGATTTAAGATGTATTTCTCATTGTTCTTCACTTAAGGGCATTACTCGGCGTATGATGACACAACAGTCAAAAAGAAACCTTATGAACTCAAATGAAGGTTTATTTCTGATTGGTGTGTAATGACGTCATATTCGTGCGTCTACGAACGTGAAAGATTTTATACGAGAGCTGTCCAAACATTTTATACTTTCAAATCTGTGCGCTTATCTGTAGTGATGATCTGAAGAGTGTTATCTTGGCCGCATCAGCTCATGGGAGGTTCCTTAGATCTTTATTACATGGGCCCGGTGTGCTGCATCCACACAGTTTACGGTTTATTAAGTAATAATGAGCGGCGATTACAATTCTTTGAATGTTAAGGCTCGTCTAATGATGTTATAAAATCGAATTATCGCAATGTTGGCATACATTGAATTCGGATCACATCGATTGGAAATATCTCGGATTTTGTAACTCAATAAGTTTCTGCCGTTTAGAAACTGGCTTGCTCAGTTTATTATGCTTCTCTGACTTGATATAAGAAAAATAGCTATCAAGGATTTAGATTGCAGGATGGGGTTTTCCACAAACAAAACACCTATCACTTAGAGATTTTTAGATACACTACTAGTTACATATCTATCGAGGTATAGAACGATAGTATCGACCTGTCATTCTGAAAAACTTAGACAAATTCAAAGAATCGATCACATTCAGCTTACTTCGATGATTTATTTACTGTGTCCTACACATAGTACTAAGTTACGACTGTTTGTCCAGGCATACATGTTGACTATCGACACCTTTTCCGAGAAATTCTTCTCTCTCAAAGATTCATACTTAAAGGATAGGATACCTAGCACCTACCTAAGCACGAGCACGAAGTAGTTTTCCGTTGCTTTAATCCTGATAGTGTGAACTGACAATATCCAGGATGTAGGTCCTATAAGATTGCAAATCTTACGTAGGCTTTGTTGCCTGCTATAATTTTGAACTCTAGAGTCTTAGGACACTTAAAGGAAAAATTGACGATTATGATCTAGGTCAGCCTTTCCCAAAGTGGGCGATAACGCCACCTTGTGGGTGTTGCAGGCATTAAGGGGGGGCAGTCAGAGTCCCGGAAAAAAATGAGGCGTTGTAGACCCTGTCAGGGCACAGCAAATAGTTAACTTGACACCTGACCCCGTATTCACAAACGTTCGACTCGTTTCCGATTCGACAACTCGTATATCTGTCTTCTTCTGGCATTACGAAAACGACCGAGATAGACATACCACTTACCGAATCGGAAGCGAATCGAAGCGTTGTGAATACGGGGGCTGAGCGCCGTTGTGTATTAGCTACTGCGCTCAAGTTAACTCTTGCGGGTTATAGTAAAAGTCTCATGTAGTGTGAATGTTTAATCTTCGCTAGTATAGCTATAAATAATTAGTTTATTAGAAGTTACAGTAGTTTTTGTGTAGGTGAATAAAAAATGGGCAGTAGACAAAATAAGTTTGGGAACCCATGATCTAGGTGATCATCATTCTCATGTCCTTATCCCAATTTATTTGAGGTCGGCGCAGTATGTGTTCTTCTTCAATATTTCTTAATTTATCGTATTCATCAGTCACCTCCATATCATCGTTCAATGTTTGTGATCTAATAAATTTTTATTTATTTTCGGACATAGTGGTCCAGCAGACAGTATACAATCTCATCACGAAGCCGTCAACCTAGCATTCTGTACATCAAACTGAGTAACTTTACGCAAAAAATATTGCTGGGAAACGACCTTTTTTTGGGGTGCAAAATCATGTTTCGTGGTAGAACTCAATGTAACGAACTCAAAACATTGTCCTGGTGGATGGATTGAATAGTACGTAGGTCGTGGAAGTGTTTAAAGTAACAATCTTACAATAAAACTTGTACTTATTTAGGAAAAGCTTGTCAAACAGTTGGAACTTTGACCCGTATGGTATGGTGTAGAACAAAAATGATCGCAATGACGGAGAGAACAGGTGCCTTTCGGCTTCGTTAAGAAGTTTTTCACACCCTTTATGCCAAGGCCAAGGGTCTTTCGTCATGGTAGCAGCACCTACAGCTGAAAAGAACACCTAAATAACTCACAAAGCTCCATAAACATAGGCTTTATCATTAATCAAAGATAAAATGCATAAAGATCAGATCAACGGTCATAAGGTTTTTAATAGGCAGTTAAAATGTTTGCAAACCTGCGCTAATGAGACTGCGCATTACAATAAAGTATGAAGTACATGGTTTTTTTGCTTTTATTTCCAAACAATACGGTCATTTGTACCACAAATAAGTATTGCTGTGTTTTTATCTTGGTATGAAATCTTTGGGCTGTAAGTACTAGTCAGCGAATTAAAAGCATTTTATTTTTATCCTTGTTTAAATATTGTTACGGCATATAGGCTGAACTTGTCTTGGTGTGTCTATAATAAAATATAACATGCAATTTACAATTTATTCATATTCCCTTAAAATCGTTTGATTTTAAGATTAGCAGCAGGGACAGAAGTGACTAGCTCAGATAAGAGACAATGGTGTCGATTCTGTTGTGCACAAACTAAACTTAATTTAGACTATTGCTATCTTTTTCTCTCTAATAAAACGAGAAAGAGACGGACGTAATTTAGAGCTGTCAAATTTAATTAAAACTAATATTTCCATACAAATGAAGGGTGCACGTAAAAACATGTCGCCTAAAAACACGGTGAAGCGCAAGGCATACACTAGTTTGACATCTCTAACTTAGTTCATAGCTATAGCCGTCCTTTTCTCGCACTGCCTTTTAGTAAAAGATAGCAATAGCCTAAATTAAGTTTAGTTTGTACATAACAGAATCGACACCAATATGTCAGTATCTCAGCAGCACTGCAGCACCAACCTTTAGAGGCTAGTACTCGTAACGTGGACAATCTTATGTTGACTATCAGTATACATACAAATATAAACTCACCCCTTCTCCCCATGAGTACCCTCATGGGGAGAAACCATAAAACGTCACCTGTACATACTCCTTTTGCCTCGTCCACGTTCATACAATTGGTCATACGCACGTCGGTTGCGAGACCTGACCTTTCTGCAGAACCTATCAGCATATCTTCATAAAAATACCTACCTAGATTATAAGTAAATGATGTAGTCTCCTATAATAGGGTTGTGTCCTGAAAAAATCTAATTGGTCCGTCAGATAGATTATCAAAAAATATTTGACCCGTATTTTTTCTTTTGTTACGTAAACCAAAATTGACGAAGATACGACGCTTTTAAAATTCGCAATACGTCACGCCGTGGTTTTTAGTGCGTTGTGACGTCACGAGCCCCCACTCCCGAGTTTTAATGGGTTCTATCTTTGTCAATATTCGTTGATTTACAAAAACAAAAAATACGTGTCCATTATTTTCTAATACTCTAACTAACGGACTAATTACATTTGCAATTTATTAATGGTGGAAACTAGCCTCTTGGAAGCGCACACTTGAATTTGTCCCTGTTTTTAGTATATTTGCATGTAATTGTGTAGTTTTTGTTGAAGATCCAATAAATAAAAGCACCGTGTTCCTGATTAGCTTGAAAACTCCACCAGAACCCAATAGTGTGTGCACCGCTCTGCCCCACAACCGCTCATATTTTGATTCCACGTCAAATTATGCTATTGTGTCCATTGCTCACTTTATTCCGATACGTCAACGGCATGACATGTTTATTGGTGACGGACGGGTGATGGCCAAGATGGCCGATCGGAGATAAGATTATATTCAGAGATTCAGAGCATTTCGGCGAAAATCTGATGAAGGATCATAAATAATTTGATTGTGCTGGATAAATATGGATTTTGTAGAATTATGGGGAAGGGAAGGGTCCGCAATTGATCTGTTTGTTTATAGACTAGAGCGCAGTTTAGTATAGTTTATCGCTTTTCCTTGCATTGTCAGTAGTTTATGAGCATCCTGTGATTAATCCATCGCAAAGACTGAAATTGGTAGAAGCGTCTCCAAAGGCTATCAATAGTTCGCTAATCCTAGATAAACAGAGGTTAGACCTTCTCTGTCGAAAACATACATCATTAAAAAGTATACTTACAAGATTTATATCTATACTAATATTATAAAGCAGAAGAGTTTGTTTGTTTGTTTGGTTGAACGCGCTAATCTCAGGAACTACTGGTTCGAATTGAAAAATTCTTTTCGCGTTTGATAGTCCATTTATCGAGGAAGGCTATAGGCTATATAACATCACGGTATGACTAATAGGAGCGGAGCAGCAGTGAAAAATGTTGCAAAAACGGGGATGTTTTTCCTTTCGTTTTTCTCTCTTGTGTGACGCAGACGAAGTTGCATGGGTCAGCTAGTCTATGATAAAAAGTTCAGACTTTACTAGGACTAAAGTTATCGTACTTAGAGGTAACGCAGATGAGATCATGAAGTTAACAGCAGCTTTACGTCAAAGAAGCAATGATGCCAAGCCAGGTGGCGTTAAGTTTATTAAGGCGCTTAGACGAGCTAATTTAGCAACTCTATTTGTGGTGGTTCAAACTTCGTTTGAAATGCTTTTAGAATAATGTTCTAATCAGCTTGCACTACAAAGTGTTTGTTATGTCAGCCACTGCGGGCCAAATAGCGCGAAATTAGTGGTTTCGATCGATTTACAAAAAAACTATTGATTGGATTAAAAAACTGAAACAGTATCATGCTAATATATTGCTTGTAGAATTATTTTCCAAAAAATCAGAATAATCGCATGCATATTAGTATGTTTTCTATTGTTTGAAAGATATTTTTAGAGATAAGTTCGTGATTTCTTTTTATCGAGCCAAATTAATTGTATTATGTCTTCAAAACAGTATCATGCTAGCATACAGGGTGAATTTTAATTAATGCGACAAAATGAAATTTGAGCTTCAGTTACAGTAACATAGTAATTATAAACTGTTTTTTCTACAATCTAAATCGTTAAAAAAAATTACGCGATTATCGTTTTCAAAAGGTCCATTGATGTTATTGTCTTTATTTAAGTACGAATTATCGGTATTTCAGTAATATTCAAAATAAATAAGAAAAATTATGGCAAAATTAGGTAAATGACCGCTATATTGAGCACTGCGATGAGTCGGCGAGATTTTTGATACTTTTATTATTTTAACGGTTTTCGTAACACTGATCAATTATTTTTTAATTTTATATTTTATACATTTTCTTGACAACACGTATTATTGTATATTTCAATTTGTCGCATCTATTCAATTTCACCCTGTATACCCTGAAAAATATCATATATTTTTCTGGTCTTGTTTATAGCAGTAAATCATATACTTTTAGTCATTATAAAACTCGCGTTTAGCTCATGTAATCGCCTTAATAGACAATGCCCATTCAACAAGATATTAAAATGTGCGTCAATTACACCGTTACACATGGAAACTAGAAGCGCGTAAACAAAACGACGAGAAAATAAAGTTAATAACCTCACAAATGAATTGCGTCGCTTCTCACTATTTAACACAATTAAATGGCCAAAACAACCTTAAAATGGCCATACAAGCTTTTCTAACGACTGAATGAATCTTTTATTGTCGTGGTAGCTTGTTTACATAGTGGAAAGAGGGTTAACGTCCAAACGACGCCGTGTGCAAAAGCTAGTGATGTAAGCATGACTCAAACCATCGACACAAATACCCTTTTCAGCAAACTTAACGGTGAAATGTATCAAAAACTACGAAAAAGTCGAGACTATCATAAAGTTTAGTTAATCATTATTTATAGTTGTTTTAATTATGTATATGACAAATGTCCAAAGCTGTGTATATGGCGTGTTAGCGAAATTGTTAGAGCAACAATATTTGTAGCGCGGCACCTTTTTGTGTCGCCCACAGCAAGCAGGCGGCATCAAGGATTGAGTGGGACAAGTTAGAAGAAGTTGCGGGAATAATGGATGGATAATAATCGAAATAACAAATAAGGTGGAAATATGTGAGTGTGCATGTAATTTGGCAGAAATTTTGCCAGAAAGTATCAATAAAAATGTCTTCAAGACAAACCATCACAAACCAAAAGAGAATTTATTTACGTATTCAACAGTTTATGTACACACCAAACATAGAAAAGAAGAAAGGAACAGAAAACTAGGTACAAAGGTGATGACTGTGTTAATATACTATACCTACGTGAATGGCGTCCAGTGACTTTCTGATTTAATTTACGATTTCAGAGTTATCTTTTTCATCTGCCAATCTTCTCATTAACTGTATCAATATGATGGATCTTTTAGAGTTGATCATTTAGGTAGCAAGCTGGTGCTAGCTACGTTTACACATTTGGTAAATATTGAACTTAACCTAAAATATGCATTTATGTAATAACCAAAACCCACAGAATTTTTGTTCCTTATTATATCTTACGCCCACGCCGAATAATTGACTGGGCCAAGGCTGGGGCATGCGGGATTCCCGGGTTTACCGGCTTTTACTACGGACCCGCTACTGGATTCCCGCTACCAATGACGTCACTATCAACCTCGAACCGAAACCGCTACCTCTCATAACTTCCACCAAACAAAAAGAGCAGTCAATTAAGTGTATCGCCTACGCCAAATCTGCGACATGACGATCGATACATTCTATAATATTCATTATAAATTGCGTTATATGTCAGACTATACCTACACGTTTACAAAGGTCGGTGAGCATTCGCTATTTGTATATTTTTTTTGGTATTTTCCACGTGGCATAACATCTGATTCTGAATACAAGGTTGAATTGGGTCAATGTCAATCTGTGTGTTTATTTGATAGCGTAGGTCTAACTATGTTTGTTTAGTGTTTTGTAATGTTGGTAACTAGTAAAGCTGGATATATGATGTTGGTATCCATGCCCGTATTGAAAACTGATTGATGGCTGGCTTGGTCCAAAGATAGCTCGACCCTCGAGCAGAGATATTTTCTTTATACATATTCTGATCTGAGAATTCCACTAATAGTCAAATACCTGAAAATTTGACAACCAGTCTTACCTATAGTATCGTAGTTCTCTATTAACTGGATGGAAAAGGTTAGACCGGCCGTTGCTCCATGTGAAGTACTGCTATGGATTTTATTCAGCAGCATTCGGTAAGGCCAATACCAATATACTTAGTTGAGAATGGGGTAGGCAGAAGATGATTACTGATTAAAATACTAGGTATCCCGTTCGTATTTTCCAGAAAAGTGACATAAAACCTTACACCATTGAAATAAGACTTACATTTCTTCGACCCAATGAAGTGATTCTGGAGCCCACAGTATGGTTTCAGTAATATTACCGTATTTATCTTATATCTTGATTACCTCTCATAAGTTCTTCAGAACAATAAGCTTGATAAAAACTCTTCAGCCCTAAAAGAGTGTGATAATAACTCGCTGTAGAAAAAGCAACAAACCGTGTCGTGACAATATCACGTGATGGTAACCATAAGCGAAAATTATAGATAATAATCAATAACTTTCAACAACAAAAAACTGCGATTAAAGTATTGATGAAAGCTCTTTCGGCCGACGGCAGCTAAATAATTCCCAAGCCTCCAAAAAAACCCTCCCTCCCACCCTTAAAATTATAACAGTAAGGATCAAAATCCTCTATCAGGATACGAACAATGAAAGAGCGAAACATTCTCCAAATTAAATGTCAAAACTGAATGAAAAAATGCAATCATCCCGTCAAAGTCCACACAGTAGCGATTATCGTTAACAATAAAAATACCTTCAACACTTAGCTGGCCTAACTATAGAATAAACCAACACATGCATACATATTTAAGAGGCCTATCACATTTTGTTTTTGTATGTGAGTGTTTTTAGAGTCTAACACTCTAATACAAGAAAAAATGTGATATTTATTTTGATAACTCTTAAAAAAAACATGCTCGAAAAAGTTTGATTAATCTTCTAGGGAGTGCTCAAAATAAATATCACAATTTTTCTTGTATTAGAATGTAAGACTCTTAACCCAATCACAAGAACAAAATTTATAGCCCTCTTAAACACTCAACCATCGAATATTGCATTCATATGCAGATAGAATCGATTCACTTACCGATATTATTAGAATCGATTTAAAAATAAAAATAAATTCGTCCTTTAAGATGTCAATGCGTGAAGAATAGTAATTACTAAAAACGGTAGTTTTTCGCGATAATTTCTTATACTTGTTCGTATTAGGGAAGATGGGGTAATAATGACGCAATTACATTTAACGATAAATGACGTTGAAGTTTTTATTATGACAAACTGCACAAACTTTTGTTCGAGAAATGTAGATAATATGATATACGGTAATCGTTCCAGCAAGTCATCTGCCTAGCCAATTCCCAACTATGTTGGGGTCGGCTTCCAGTCTAACCGCATGCAGCTGAATACTATTACTTTACATGGAGCGACTGCCTATCTGACCTCCACAACCCAGTTATTACTGGATAATACAATAAATACCACTTGGTAAGACTCGTTGTAAGACATTGTGGGCCACTGACTACCTGTAACGACTGTCAAAGATGGACAAATGACAGCCGGGACCAACACCTTAACGTGTTTTCCGAAGCACGAAGAAACTCGGTATGTAAGGGTGGTCCTAGGCAAGCACGGCTTAACCTTAAGATCGGCCCGAGCGGCTGTTATTATTTAGCTTCAAGCTCCTCAATCGTACTAGCAAGTAATAATCAATAAATAACTTGAAAAACTGATAAATTAAGTAATGCCCTTTGACTTTAACTCTCATGTTCATCATCATTCTCTTGCCCTTGTCCCAATTCATTTGGAGTCTGTGCAACATGTCTTCCTCTTCCATACTTCTAGGTATATTACTCGTCATGTCATCAGTCACCTCCTTTCGTGGCTTATCATTCTCCACACAGTATGGACTGTGTGGAGAATGATAAGCCATCGTTAGAGTAGAGAAAGACCAAAGGGTCTTCCTCTACTTCTATACCCCCATCCATAGTGATACTCAAAAAGATGATGATCATTTTACTGTGATTATCACAGGTCCCAAAAATAGTCAATAGTCAAATATGATGGATCAGTACAGGATTGCTTAATTGAAACTGAGATTACGAAGAAATATTAGAATTTAATGCGTACTATTTTCAATGGCCGCTTATCAAGCGAGAATAATTCAAAAAAATCCAAATGTCAGAACGATGACAGTTGTCAAAAAGAATATAACTGTGACGGCCAGTAACAACACGTCAGTTGAATATCGATATAAAAACTCGAATAAGTATTATAAGGCTAACAAATAGTAAAAAATAGTCAAATAGTTAAGTTAAATAATTAATCCGATCAACTTACTTAATGAATAACTAGAATACTATCCAATAACAATGTATCACAGATCAATTTTATCTTAACTATCCTCATAAATCAACAAGCCTAGAATTATTATCGCAGCTTATTTTGACAATTACGAACTGAACAAGAATCGATAAAATCTTATCGATCAAGATCTTGCTAGCATATTTATCTCGACATTTTTAACAACAATTAATCGTAATCGGAACAACAATCGATTTCATCTTGTCTATGTGCACGCAGTGAGCATAGCTAGGAGCACCTGTAATCGGTCGTTTACGTCATGTTGACACTGACAGCTTGAAGATGAATATGATAAATTTTATACGCAAAATGATGGCCGATGTAAGAAGCTGTAATTGTTTATGAGGCACGACGAAGCCATTTTAAAAAGTACATTCATCATCAGCGTTTTTTAATTTGGAGTGGAAAAGGTAGTGTTATTTATAGTTCGAAGTAACCAATGGGACCCTACTGTATTTCATGATTCGTATTATGTAGAAAACATTTTGTTTTTTTTTCCTATAAAATAAAAAGAAGTTATAAATGAAAAGGGCCTGCCCAACTACGATGGTGCGGAATCCTTAAGGCACAAGTTCGACTCGCACTTGGCTGGTTTTTGCCGTTCATTCAAAAGTGAAAAATTAATTATTGAATGTCAATATAATTTTATCAGTTTCGTGTGAACATAGAATGAATTAAAGAAACTCACACACATACATGAACCCCGAGAACATAACACTGTTTTACATTTACATTTTTTGGGGAGTAGTCTAAAAAATGATCATTTTTAGGGTTCCGTACCTCAAAAGGTAAAAACGGAACCCTTATAGGATCACTTTGTTGTCCGTCTGTCTGTCTGTCTGTCAAGACCTTTTTTCTCAGGAACGCGTGGAGGTATCAAGCTGAAATTCATATCAAATACTCAAGTCTATGGTCTCTTGGAGCTGTGAAAAAATCAAACTTCTTAGTCAACGCGATCAAAAGATACTCCCGTTTATGCCGCAAATTTTCGACACTCGCAAGGGAATCAAAACCTACAGGGTACTTCCCGTGAACTCAGAATCTTGAAATTTGGTACGAAGCAACGTCTTATAACACAGATAAAGGAAAAATTGCGAAAAGCATAAATTTTTAGTTACATCATATAATAAAAATATTTTTAATAATTTTAAACTTATTACCCCTTTACTCATGAACGCGTAGTGGTATTATATTGAAATTCTTAACAAATACTCAAGTCTATAATATCTTTAAGCTGTAACAAAATCAAACTTCTACGTCAACGCAATCAAAAGATACAGCAATTAAAGCCGCATATTTTGAAACTCGCAACTACTCGCAAGGGAATCAAAACCTAAAGGATACTTCCAGACGACCTGGAATCTTGAAATTTGGCATGAAGCAACGTTATAAAGTACACATATAGGAAAAATTCCGAAAATCTTAAATTTTTAGTTACATCACATAGTATATTTTTTTTAATAATCATAAACTTACTAGCTGACCCAGCAAACGTTGTTCAGCGATAAAAAAAAAAAACAGATGTTGGCCGATTCTCAGACCTATCCGATATGCACACAAAATTTCATGCAAATCGGTTCAGCCGTTTCGGAGGAGTTTGGAAACAAATACCATAACTTTTACTTATATACCTACAGGTTTGTACGGAACCCTCGGTGCGCGAGTCTGACTCGCACTTGGCCGGTTTTTTTACACTACTTCCCAAAAAATGTAAATGCACCGTTCACAAGACTGAAGCATCTAATTTCGGCATCATATTGAAAGTAAACATCAGGTCAGTGGGTAGCCTTAGGGGCGGATTTTTAGGAGTTGGAGTATATCGTTAGGGGCGCTATGAGAAGCAAAGAAAACGAAAAAAAAATTTTTTTGGTTAAATTTTTGGGACTTAGAAAATTTTTCGAAAAATTTTTTTTTTTCGATTTGGTACCATACGCTTATAGGCACCATGAGCCGTGCAGAAAACAAAAAAAAAATTTTTGGGTTAAAAAAATTTTTGGGACTTACAAAATTTCTCCTTACTTTTCACCTTGAGTAGGGTTAGGGGCAAACACTTAGAAAATTTTTCGAAAAAATTTTTTTTGGAAGTTGATGCCATACGCTTATAAACAAAAAAAAAAAAATGTAAGTCCCAAAAATTTTTTTAACCCAAAAATTTTTTTTTTGTTTTCTGCACGGCTCATGGTGCCTATAAGCGTATGGTACAAAATCGAAAAAAAAAATTTTTTCGAAAAATTTTTGCGCCCCTAAGGCTACACTCCAACCAAACATCACTAGAAGCAGTTTACTCCTCTGATAATAAAGTTTAGTTTAAAATGGCTTTGAAATTAATTGGGTTAAGGAAACCCAGAAGATACGGCGTAGGTACCTAAAGAAACAGTTTCAAACGCGTATCAACTCTGGTAAATCGACAATTAGTGTAACCGCCAAACTTTACTCTTTGCTTCCTCGACTTTTGGCACTTTGATACGACTTTGCTAAGTACCTAACTTGAAGGGAAGTGTACAAGAGTTACAATATAACTCCTACGATATAAATTTATAACTATTATATGTATGATTGAGATCATTTAATGTTATTCCTGGATTTTATGCCAATTTATTTGAGGCCGGTTCTCTTCCTCTTATATAATTTAATCATCATGAGACTTTTTAGGTCACTTTATAAAAGTCTCTCCTCTCGTGTATTTTTTACTATTGAAAAGATCAGATAAATAATAAAAAACGGGATTTCATGAGTAAAAAAAAATTGCATGCCGGTTCTTATAGACTAAAATCGCTTGCTCGAATTTTGAAATCTAGTAAAAAGTATGTATTTCTTTCTTTCTTTTTATATATTTTAATTACCGCTATTCCTTGATAAGATAAGATTTATTTATTTCTGAGTATATGGTACATTAAGATCTTAAAATTAGTCAGTTTCACATACACTACTGTTACCGGTGTAGAAATATTAAAATTAAATTAACTTACAAAGTGACCAAGTATGAATAAAATGTCAAAATTTAGTAGTTCCACAATGTGAAATGGTCACATGATTAAAAATAAAAATATAAAATCAAAAATGAGCAATACAATGTCAATAGGTGATAAAAATAATGTCAAAATTTATAATTTAAAAATTCATTAACCGAGTAGAAGCAGTTGTCCAAATGCTTGCGTTGTCTGCATACTTATCACTTCTCTTGTCGCATAGTTCTCGTCTGCTTTCCAAATCCTTGTCCATACTACGACAATTGGATACTCCTCAGCATTTTCGTCACCATCGCCGCTCCTTTCAAACCCCACGTCTTTATACTTATTTCATCAGTTTAAGATAGCATCGCCAAAGCCCTCAACATTTTATAAAAACGTGTTAAAACTAATTTGCATGATTCAATCAGCGCTTGCAGAAAAATCGAGTAGCTTCGTGAAATTGATGGGGTACCAAGAAACGCATCTAAAAGCACAGTTTTTGGGCAACAGTTCCGTGTTAAAAGATGTGCGGGGGACACGTAATAAATTGTTGGGGATAAGGACGTCTTACATTAACTTAGATTTAATTATGTGATTGGTGAGTTAAAATTAGAATCTCTCTCTTTCTGGCAAAGCTTATATTTCAGAAACGTGACGCTTTCAAAGATTATTACTGTTTTTTTTTGGTTGATAGAGGTTTTATGCGTGGTAACTATTTTGAAAATATAATAAAATGGTGGGAAAGTTAGGCAGTCAAAATAGAATCAAACCCTAAATAGAGAAAGTCGTTTCTAGAAAGACAAAATAAATCGTTTAAATTACTGGGTTTGGGGATACAGTAAGAAAATCTTGTATTATTTATTTACTTTGTTATTTATTCATAACATTTAGTACGACGACCCGAATGGCGTAGTGGTAGTGACGGTGCTTTACGTTCTTAGGGTCCTGGGTTCGAATCCCGTTAGGAGAAAATGTTTGTGTGATGAGCTTCTTTATTATATCTATGGTGATGAGCATGGACATTTGTTTCATGGCAGTTTATATGTATAATAAGTATGTACAAACAAAAAAGGATATATGTAGTATATCAACTGTCTAGAGTCCACGACACAAGCTTTGCTTAGTGTGGCACTAGGTGGCGCTGTGTGGTAATATCCAGCGATATTTATAAGGAATTAATACTAAATTAAGCAATCCTTTTACTCGGTGATCTCACAGAACCAGAAACAATCTAACATTATCGTCTTTCATCAGCAAGCAAGTCCAATCCAGGAAACATATTATGAATTGCGTCACAATTTTTAAAATGGTCTTAAAAGAAAATTCATAATATTAAATGTGTCTGTGACCAAAAATGTAGCGCAATCCATATTACGTTTCTATTATGATTTTGCTGCAGCGGCCATTTTAGACCCCCTGGTCTCCATGAGCGTGTATCACGATGAACATACATTTCATCTGTTTGGATGTGTGTCAATCACCGAAAGAAACTGCTCTATCGTTCCTACGTTTTTGAAGGAACTCTAAAAAACGGATACCTACAATCTAAGTTACCATCTCAGGACAATCTTCCCCCAAACCAGATCCGGATAGCTATAAAACTCAAGCACAACATTCTGGGTTCAACAACGTCTGACCCGCAATTTTAATCAGTCGATAGCGATGATCGACGATTATTGTGTTAAATTCGATACATCGAGAATGATGGCAGTCCCCGTAAGCTGTACCTCTATTTATTGAATCTGATAGGTAAATTGATGTGAAATATCTCTGTTGTTATATATCCAGTTTGTTTCAATATTGGAGCTTTTGTCGGCCATGTTTTAGAACAATGCAAAAGCATGAATCTCCGTTCAAAATGTCGCTTTTCATGCTAATCTCTTCAAATCTAGATTTAATGGAAATTCAGATTTAGCTATTCGATATTCGTCGAGTTATGAATTTTGATTGCTTTTCTGGTTTCAAATGTGGCTTCTGAGTGGCAGAATCAGAATAGGTGTAGATCATTGGCTCTAGAAGCTCTAACCTCATCATCATCATCATCATCTTGCCCTTATCTCAACTTATTTGGGGTCGATGCAGCACGTCCTTCGCTTCCGTACTTCCCTATTACTCGTTATCTCAGCAGTGTCACATTTCTAGCCATATCGTCTTTCAAACAGACCCCCACACTAGAACGTTTAACCTATGCCCTCCAAAATCTTATCGGAACAGAACCTTATAATACTCCCTGTATGACACCTTTCAAACCTAATCCTTCTAAGTCATCTGACAAACGAGTTACAAATAATTACGACCTTCTTCATTTATGAATTAGCATGCCGTCATTATTAAAAAAATGCATATTTTATAACACGAGGCTTCACGCACAACTTCCACGTTATCTTATCTAACAGCATTTAGACCTCTGGCTATCGTGTATAAATGTTTCATACAAATCGTTAAGCGCTTCTAAATATTTTAGTGGCTTAGTGCTGGACTACTGCCTTAAAGGGTGTACAGGTATAAATAAGTTTTTAAACTGCATGGTAACTAACATTTTCATTGACATTGAAAACGCCAACTCACACACTCACACTATTTGTTTGGAGTTTCCGATATTTCGGCGCTGTTGCAAGCAGATAAACCGAAGTTATTGCCGGTGGGTGATTATGAGCAGACAAATCAAAACAAATAGTAAATATCCCATTTTCGTATTAAAGGGTGTACACTGTACAGGTGTTGATGATATTCTACCAGAGCACCTTAAGGTAATGTTTGTGAAAGGAGAGGAACAACCCGTAAATCCATAACCGTGTCCTATACCTACGAGTCCCCGTCGTAAAAGGTAATAGATTAATATTCATGAGGTTTCCCAGCAGTGGAAACATTATGGACCACTACTCCTCTTTTCTAACTACTTTTTGGGAATTCATCTCAAACGACACTAAGACCAGAACTACGCAATATAGTTTAAGTTTATCAACTGTCAAATCAAAGAACCCACACACTACTATGATCTTTGAATTTATTCTGTTGTTGTAAACGGTAAAGCTTTTGATGAAGTGTCTAAGAAAAACCTGATCGATGTAGATCAAGTACGTAGTAAGTTTTGCTAAAGTATGTTCTTTTTCGCCACTATGTCTACTCATGCAAAGAAAACAGCACGCTTAAGGGCCAAAAAGCACATTTAATTGACTAAATCGCATATATAATCGCTCAATAAGTATATAACGGTCCCACGGCTAAAGCACTGGCCTCCTCACGCTGTGTTAGTGAGCTGCAGTAGCGAGGACTAAATTTTTGTAACAGGTAAGCCGGTCTGATGCATATTTTTAATATAAAAAAACCATACATCGAATCATTTGTAGTTTTAGTCATGTTTGGGCAATCATGTCCTTACTGAATTACCTACATTGTTTTACTTTTGGCAATAGTAGACTCCAGTACAGTGGTTGTTCCGAAGGGAAGCCGGTAGGTTTCGAGTTGTTTGAGCCCCTCGCAACTGGTGAGCTGACCAAAGTGCATTTGCAAGAAAAAAAAAGTACCCCGCAAGAAGAATTCCGTGTACATTTTTATTACTCGTCGCCAACGCAGTCCGTCAATCTTATCGACGACGGCCCTCGAATTAACGCCCGAATATTATCATCAAACAAATTGTTTTGCAGTGTTCCCGGTAACACCGAAATTGTTAAGTGCTTACTTTTAGCTTATTTTGCATTTAAAACGCGTCGCCTGCGCTGTATAATTTTAGCTATAAATCTTTGGGTGTTGACGTTGAGTTCTGAAGATGGTTGCCATGGTTACGTCACGTTGGACTTTCATTCTTCATTACCTAGTCTAGTTAGTATATTTCTGCATGTATGTAAAAGTTGAAATGCCAAACTTAAGTGGCAGTGGGCAGGTCACATGCTCGCAGAACGGATGGGGCCGAAAAGTTTTGGAGTGGCAACCGCGAACCGGAAGACGATGCGTTGGAAGACCTTCCACTAGGTGGACCGATGACCTGGTGAAGGTTACGGGAATCCGTTGGATGCGAGTCGCAAGGGACCGGTCAATGTGGCGAAACTTGGGGGAGGCCTATGTCCAGCAGTGGACGTCTTTCGGTTGAAATGAAAATGATGATGATGATGTAAAAGTTGTAGAAGTATTTAGTGTATGTAACAATCTTAGATCGTATTCCATGTTCGAGTTATCATATCAAGACCATTTGCATTCGCACTCACTTGTATTTCTAACTTATGAAAACATTTTTCAACTACAACAATAATATGCGCCTGCAATGAGATGGTGAATCCATCACCCAGGCAAAAAGAAATACTCGTACATAGACAGGTACGCGTAAACTCAAAATCTAATAGACAAATAGACATACCTACCACATAATTTTCAAAAACTGCTAATCTCACATTACCTTCCTTGACCTTCCCAAATATCTGTCCCACCGACCTAATGACAATCCTCAATAAACCGCTACAATATAATTTATCGCGAAACACGACATAATCCCTTCCCCATTAAAACATAATTCCCCATATTTATATCACCATCGAAAATCCAATTTCTTACTAAATACGTATTAACATGTGAATTGATGTCCAACGTTTTAATTTCAGTCGGTTATGTCAGCGGCTTAATGAAACTACCGACTTAATGTTACAAGTAATTATTGAAAATCTTCCCTTTTGATGACAAACTCGTTTTGGTTATTCCGTTCCAAGTTAAAATATTATTTTGCTCGACCCACTAACGTCTCGCATGAGTCTTGAGATTTAAAAATAATTGTCCTTAATTTTTTCGTAATTGAATCGGTGTTTTGTTTTCGCGGATCTTGAAGTATACCGTAAAACGTTGAGTGTTCCAAATGGTTAATGTACCAAGGAGACCCAGATTTAAGAAGTTATGTCATCGGCAGATATAGCCCTATTCTGCTTAAATCGAGTATTCTAGTGCCTAGTTATTCTTCTAAGTTACTGAGCTGTGACAGACAATCCTGCGTACTGTTAGGCGTACCTGTGAAAGTGCCTGAATGTCTAATGAAGAATTAGTAGTCTTCAATTTAGGTAAACTGCTGTAAAGAATGCGATTAGTGTCTCCTTGAATAGGGATCTTAAAAGCATGTCATGCATCAAATTACTCTTTAGTGACATGTAGGAAACTATAATTAAAAGAATGTACCTACTCAGTGCCGGAAATTCTTATTGCGAGAATTTTTCCATCACTAAATACGCGTGTAAAATGAATCGTTTAAAATGATTCCCCAAAAGCTTCCAGATTGCTCATCATAAACAAAAAAGGACAGCATCAAAAGCTAATTTAGTCTTTCCCCCCTTTCAATCCAAACGGATGATCCTCATAAAACAAAAACAAAAAAAGGATTACCCTTTACTGTTGTGTAATAAAAAGAAAACATTACAAGTGACCTGACTTTTCACACAATAACACGCGCTCACAAAAAAACATCAACTTACGCAATTTCGACAGCCCAACGTTGCGCGAGCGAGCAAAAATTATAATTTGCTGTAAAGCCCAACTCCCATAAGCCATGTGATTTCTGCCGCACAGCAAATACGACTACACAACGCTTAACACTTAAATGATGGTTCCAACCAACAATTTCCCCACCATATAATTGAAATCAAGTCTTCGCACGATAATTGAAAATGCAAGAGTAAAGGCTTTGATTTTTTGAGGGTACTTTCCAAAATTACTATGCGTTTGTAGGGTCAAGTTGACCGAGTAACGCCCTGATCGTTTTGTTAAAATAAGATGACTTTTTGCTTAAAAGTTCAACGGAATTCATGGTGTATGAATCAGATGTAATGTATAAAGAATTGTGCGAGTAAAATCGCAATTTTCTGTGATATTTACGCGAACCCTACGAGTTCTTGTTCGAATTTATGTTTCCGTCGTTTCGAGATCTTTACAATCGTTGCGCTAAGACCACGAGACACTAACAGCTTTTTCTACGAATGCAGACGTCGGACAGTTAGTACCTAATGATGATAGTAGTTAGCACATAATATAAGTTTTAATGACCAATAATTCATCCAAGCGTAGAAAAACAAAGTGTAAATATTAAAGCGTCAGTTGATATCTGATAGGACCGGCTTTGAAGACCGAAGACGTGATGCAGGTGACGACGTAGAGTAAAAAAAATAAATTCATAACTCTTCATTTTCAATAATTGGAGAGACTTGAGAAAAACGTACGATTCATTCATCATATCTTTATGTTTTCATTTATTTCTGATTTAATCAAACGCCATTTGTTCTTGTTGAGCTTAATTAGGCAAGTTCTGAACGGACACACGTTCTCCTATATCTGTTTCATTAGAAGCATTCAAAGTGTCCCAACAATCAATGCCACTTAACAGTATTAGCCAATAGATTAATCGATTAATTGACCTACCTCCGGACAAGCTTGCATGTTAAGAATTTAGGTCACCCGCTCAACTGGTAAGCTTACAATAGCTTGACCCTAGCTTAGGAGGGATTAAGCTCCCATTCTCTCCGACAATATTGGATATCGGACTATCTACACAAATTATTCTCTATTCTTGCATCAAAACAGGTAAATAGCTAATCTCTAGTGCGTGGGCAGATAGAAAGTATACGAAATTGATACAAATATCACTTCTATAATACGTATTAATTATGTTTAATGACTAATCGATGGCAGGCGCACCCAAAAATTCTTTGTGTGTTTCAAAAATTGAAATCGTGCAAGCGATGTTCTATTTGTTGTTATTTATGCCGTGTTGCAATCTTGGAGTCTCATCTGAGTCTGGTAAATCAAGTTTTTAACGGTCAAAATTTTCTGGGAAATATCAAATAGCTATAAATGAAGTATCTAGAACCATACTACTTAGTCACCATTCCTCAGTCACATTACGAAGTTACAAAATCAAACTGGAAGCACGCCATCCAATAAAAAGTTAATCAACCCCCAACAAAACACCCACAGCCATCAGAATCCATAACCATAACTCCGTCATACCGGCAGTAACTCAGCGTTTTTTCATCCCTTAACATTAACCAAAGAAATCGATTTGTAAACAACACAATAAGAGTATTAAACATAATCATTCTCACGCATGTGAAGACGGAGTGTTGCATTTCTGTTGGCGCGTATAAAAATGCTCGGTAACACCGGGATGGTGGTCGGTGGGCAATTTGCATTAATATAACGTGTCCGCGTTATCGCTTGCGCCCTCGTGTGCCAGTTTGATGCACAGGAACGGGACTCAGGTTGTAAGTGGAAAGTTTGCTTTGGCTCTCCGAAATGTGTTCGAAAAATATTCTAAGTTTGAAGAAGCGGCGGATACTTTAAAAATCTTAAATATTTTGTAGGATTGGATTGATCGTGATGATTTGGTAGAAAGTAGCAATAGTCAATGGAGGTTGCCAACTTGTGGGAAACCGTTGGAAATTTCTCATGAGACTAATTTCATGATTTAGGTAGATTGTAAATCTACCAGTAGAGAAGGGTCAATTTTTGTAAGAGGTAAACCGGAGTTCATTTCTTTAATGTGATTTTATCATTTGTCTTTAGAATGCTGACTGAGCCATTTTTCGAAGAGAAGCTCGTAGGAATCGAGTTGTATGGATCCTTCGCCACTGGAATCTACAATAACGTATAACATTTGTTTGATTTACAGTCATTGAACTTATATTAATCGTTATTATTCTACTTGTTGGACTTGGTCTTTTTCTACGATTATTTGAAGTTCCCTCGTCACTCTCAGAAACTTTTGAACAGTAGATTGTTTTGCTGATGCTGCTATTTTGATCAATCACCCTGTGTATCTTGCATAGTCGACATATTTAATAAACCGTATCCATTCTGCTGTTCTAGAACACCCATAGCCACAGATGCGTCAGCTGCTTGAAAAAAAAGTGCTACCTACCAGCTCGCCTTCAAATGCCTACATATAATTAAGTAGGAATCTCGGTAATGACTGCAGGCGTTCATCACAGCTCTCACTGGTCAACATCTACATAATGTACCGATCAACACTCATACATCAACATAACACAACACTTATGGAGCGTTACAACGTAATGGACATTTGTCTGTGAAACTGAAATTGATTCTTCTTTGTTTTAGGGTTCCCTACCCGAAGGAAATCAACGGGACTACTATTACTGAACCACCACCGTCCGTCCGTCCGCCTCTTTGTCAGCGGGCTGTATGTTATGATCCGTAATAGGCAGACAATTGAAATTTACAACAGAATGTGTTTTTCTGTTGCCGCTATGACAAAAAATGACAAAAATAAACACACCTACTATGATGAAACGGAATCTTTCATGCGTAAGTCCAACTCGCACCTGGCCGTTTCTTTTTTCCTATGAATGAAATCGTAAGTAGAAACTGTTGCTGTAGAATAATTTACTCGATTGGTACGTTTTATTGAATTAAAGTAAACGTGCCTCATGAATTTAATGACAAGTATGAGACTCGCACTGGCCAATGAAGCATAGCACGAAGTGCGACTTTTTCTCACTAGCCTGCACTAGGACATGGCAAAAATGGGGTCTTATGTATCTTGATGTCTAAAAAATGCTATTTTCAGTCATCATTACCATTCTCTTGCCCTGACCCCAATTAAATGGGGTCAGCGAAGCATGTCTTATTCATCCATTCTCTATTACTCCTTTCTAACCATATTATCCTTAAAACAGTATATGCATCGTTTCTTTCTGATGCTGATTCCCTCAATAAATGAAGTCTACCTCAAAATAAAGCAGTGAATTATGATGATGATAAGTAAAGAACTCTTCCTACTGCACTTAAGGTACCTTTTCCAAAAACTCAAACAAAACAAATTGTTTTCAATTCCAACGATCATGTTATGGTGCTCACAACAATTGGAGTAGAAGTAAAGTGTCGTTCAGAAAAGTTCCTAAAAGTTGTACATCGACAGAATCGAGGGAAACTTAGCAAAAATACGTAGAAGTGTTACGTAAGCTTAGCCTGATGGGTAAAGTTGTAATGTCCCATAAGGAACTGGCGAACTGTAATATATTCTGAATGTATTTTGTGAAAAACCAATTGTAGTAAAGAAGTTGAGAAGAACATTTTTACCAACTTGTAAATGGAATACCTTTGATAGGTATTTAATTGATTTGCGTCTAATATTGTCTATTGTCTCTTGAGTTTAAATAGGATTCTGGATTTTTTAGAGTATTTGTTAGCTAACGTTTTTCTACCGTTAATAGGGAGGTACCTTTGAAAATATTAACATATCAAACTAATAATCAAAGACCACACACAATTACCAATACACACGGTCTCAATCGCCCATTGTACTATTATAAGCTGGATAATCTCCATACTACAATCATTTGGACAACCAGATTGACGGTCAAATAAAGTCTGCTAGCAGACGAACGGCACTAGAATCCTCTATAAATTTACCCCATTGAAATGACGATCAACTTGTGAAATTACTCGACCAGCATAAAAAGATACACCTACCCTCGTACATAAATAAGAACTTCTTGAAGACGGAGAAACATAAGACGAAAGTGTAGGCTCAAATGAAAATGGCTGCCATGATGTAGTAAGCAATGCACGTACTAAAGATAATTCATGGTACGTCACAATATTTTAAACGGATGCATTAAGTCCTGACCCCTTCACAGATAATATTGGTGTCCAGTTTAATATATTATTTAATGAATGTGGAAAAATAAGGTGTTACTTTATGCAGAATCGTGCATAAAGCCGTGAGTTACAATATGTCGGCGAGAAAGCGAAAAAACTAATATGTTTCGTGTTGTTTATCTTGTACGAGAGTTGAATGTTTATGGTGGTTCGGAAGTCTGATTTATGAATCAGCACATAACCTATTAAAACGATTTCTAGAATGAAAGTTTGGAATATTTTATGATCGAGTGTTGTTTTTGTTAAACAAATTATTTGATTTTTTGGAAAATAGTATGCAAAAAAGTATAAAAACATAAAATTCCGTAAACACACAACTATTGATACCTGTAAAGCATATCTGAAAAGCACATCAAAATACACACAAAATGCAAATGTCAATTGTTAGTCGTTCTCGTTAATAAATTAACTTAAATCTAGTAATAGAAAACACTACGTACCTTACAGCAGTCTTCATATTCTTTCTTCAATGTTCACAAGACGCGAAAGATTGGCCAATCTTAAATTCTAGAATTAAAACGTAACTCCGTCGAAGGCAAAAGAAAGCTGTCCGAAACGCCTTTCGACGGCCGGTGCTCACAAACCCAAAGGTGGATCATTGAGCAATTATTGCATGTTTATGATTGTAATATTCGCGTCTGAACGGCGAAAGTAATTATGGGGACAGCGATACAGCTTTTGGCTTCGACACAGTAAAAAACTAGCAACCGACAGAATCGAATATGCAACGCTCTGGTGATCGCATGCTTTCAAAAGCGAGCATCTCGATTCGGTCGGACTTTATCATCGATAAAAGCCAAACACTATCGGACACACCCCTTTAAAACACCGATATTAATAATGTAAAAATTAAAAACTTCGGATTGGATGTTTTACGACAATGTTTGCAATAATATTCATATTGAAACGCGAAGGGAGGATGGTCCTTATGGTCCGGTTGGCGGCAACCAGAAATTAAAGTACAACAAAATTCAATCGAATGCGTACACATCACTTTAGGCCTTTAAATGATGTGCCGAATATCGATCAACTAGTGTTGTACCCTAATTGGGGCCCCTTAGTCGCCGCCCCTATTTACATTTTCTGATTCACGGTGCCGTTGTTAAAGTTTCACCAGCTCGGGTTTAAAAAGGAAAGATAACTTTACTTACTCAAGTTTTAAAAGTTTTTCGTTGGGTGAAACTTCAAGTTCCGGCACAGGACATCATAGAAGACCAAGTTCCCGGGGATTATCCGACAGTGGGTGGGGGGAAGGAAGATCTTAGTCACAATACAAAACCTGATAAGATTTTTTAACGTTTTATTATTTTTTATAATATATATCTTTTTTGTAATGTCTCTTCCGATTTCATCTACGACATTGTACAACCACATTATATAAATTACTCGAAACGATAAAATAAGTTTATTAAAAATAGAGTAGATTAAATCTTTCAAAAAATATTTAAATAGAAAAAACTTGTACAACATTGCATCTAGTATTACAAGACCTCGCTTATTATGTTATTTATTGTACATATTTACAAAAAATGTATTTTACAGTAACAATGATCTAGCGTCTTTAGGTATTGTTTCTATCACATTGTCATTCGCGTCACGAGGGGGCCAAATATCGTCCCCTGCGCGACCTCATAGTAAAAACTTAAATCTTCGAGTTATTTTCCTTCTACTTGAATTACAGTCGGCCATTTCACAACCATTGGAGTAATGTCCCAGAAATATTGTCAAAATACTGAATAATAATCATTTAAATGTTGCAGAAACCGCCGAAAATATATGTCCAAGGTGTAAATGAATTAATTAACATTTTCAACATTAACTTTTTAATGGCTATTGTAAATTTTTGTGACAGCTTAATACTGGGTACATAAATAATTTATGGGGGCATGCACTTTTACGTGATGCAGTGAGTAGGTAATTAATGTTCATTTACAGCTTGCAAACAATTTCCTACTCATCGTTACAATAAAGTATATCGGGCGATTACACACACGCGGGCCACAAACCACAATAAAGTCGCACGTCAAAAATGTACTATAAATATTATAATGAGAGCTATAAATTTTATACAAAAATATACATGTAGCTACCGCGTGTGTGTAAAGACCTTAACACGAACAAGCTTTTAAACGAGAATGGAATTATTGCACGTCGCACATTTATCAGCGAAACATGAATAATCGTCTTGGAAAGCAATGAGCGCCCGTCGAAAAACTTAATTTCATATTTAAATATATGTTTTCGATGTTTTTGTCTTTGTTTTTCGGCGTTCGGCTAATGTTTCTGTCAACGGCGTGCCTAATTTCATGATTGACACTTCTCTTGTCGGATGACGGTGAACAAGATGTCGGAACAAAATTAAGGTATCATTCAACAGTAATAGCACTTTTTCTTTTGTTATGAGATGATGAATAAGGAAATGAACCACTTTTTACTTTGCAAGTACTTATGAGCTATACCTCATAATATTTCCGAAAGAATACTGTTTTCATTTCATGAATTGTAAATACAAGTGAAGTGTCAACATGTCAACTCTATATTTGAACCTTCAATGTCAGTATTTAAATAACCAAAAAGTCTTCTTGACATCTCTTACAAAATTCTAGACTAGCGTCTGGTTAACTTAGTGCTTCAAAAAATAATTAAGTACCAATAATTCAAATACCGCGACCACAGTTTCAGAGGCCTAACATTCACAGATTCCGTAATATAATACTGAGAAACAGTCATTAAGTTTAATTTTAAGTACAATCTTCGGCTTCTCACTTGGTCGTTCATAATAAGGCACTAATAAGACACTTCCATAAGTCTTCATAAGTACAGTCAGCAACAACAATCTTTTAAAAATATTGACGAACTTGCATTTTTTTTAAAAGTACTTTTGAATATTTACAAGATAACGCCAATTCAGCAATTTATGTGACTGAGTGTACAACCGCACCACTTGTTAGGAATACATACGTTACTTAACACTTAATATATTAATTTATTATTATTATTGTATCAACGTCAAAAATCGCGAGATCCAATTTTACTAGCACTTTCTTACTTATTACTATAACTTAGCCATTTAGAAAAATTTGGATACTAGTAAAATTGAACTATAAATTGGCTGATGCTTCATTAGAATATGAAAGAGAATAATTTAAAAACTAAATAAAAATAAATAAGTATTTAAGCAACTAAATCATTATGAATGGTAAAATCGATTAGACAGTCTGTGTAAACTAGCTTGATTGTTAATTTAATATTCATTCTAAAACCACTTTATTTGATCACCGGTGACTGGCGTCGGGTGTCAACCCACGCGAACTCAGATATCACGAAGTACAAAAATATAGTAACAAAGCATCGGCCAAATGTTCCAAAAGTCGTTCAAACACACATCATGCCTTACATTAAACTCGTTACTCTGGATGGATCACAAACAATGTTAAAATTATACACTGAAGCGCACACCGGGAATGTTACGAACATACAGGTATCAATAACAGGACTTGGTCCTTAAGGACACGTCACTAACTAACTACATTATAAAAAATATATATTAGAATTTTACCATTAAAATTATTATGAAACAATTTTTAAGAGATCACCCTTGAATGTATCCGTAGTCACTGCAGCAGCACCAACACTTAGCACCAATTTATAGGGAACGGGATATTTTGAGACAGAATGATCAATGGAGCCTTAAAATTAATTCGTTGCATTCAAATTCAGTAATCGTTGGACTTAAATCTATAAAGAGGATGGCACTCGTTTAATGGCCTGAGAATTAATGAGTAAAATGCATTAGAGTAAACCTTACAGTAATCGATTTGCGTCACAGATATAAATTTTGAATGTCACTTATTTTTGAGTCTGATTGTACTTAACTAAAGTTGTTCGAAATTCAAAATTTATTTCTGCGATTCCGTAGCTTCCTAACAGTTAAAATAACGCGAAAGTATATGAACAAAATGTACATAGCGAACATAGACGTTTTATTATGCTTAGCCTCGCGTCTCGCGTGATTTGGTAAAGCGAGTCACGTAAGTTTGTTTGTTTGTCTTTCCTCTTGTCTCGCTACATTCTATGCGTCATGCCGTTTTGATATATCAACTATTTATGATGGTTTTATGTTAATGACTTGTTGATTTGTATGATTCGATCTGCGAGGAACTGAGTTACGGCCCGTGTATGCGGCGCGGAGAACATTTGCTACTAACTTTATTAGACTAACATAGTTTTACGTTGGAACGGATTTATTTAGAAAATTGGAGCTTGGAGCCTTATTTATTTTAAAATGTATCAGTGTTGTATTCAGAGCAAATAAACTAAAAAAAAATAAAGACCACCGACCGAGTTATTACCCAAGCAAAATTTTAAAAATATTTTTGGGCCAGGGCTTAATGTAGAATTTTACAACATCCGTAACTATAAAGCTGAGAGCAATAGTGACATTCCCAATCACAAAGTAGATATTGCAGTACCGTTATTACAAAACGTATCGTATAACAGCACAAAAGAGAGAACAGAATTAAGTCATAATTTAAGGAGGATGGCCATTTCGAAAGGTTGTGTAACCGAGTGTACCGCGAACGCTTTTTATCGCGCGCACCACCTACTCAATGACATCACACACAAGCAAAGGCACAAAACTTTTAAAAATTCAAATTTTAACATTCGAATTCATTTTGATTTAAATCTGGCAACGGTCACTAACAATTGTGGCGACGAGACCACCGGCTTGCGATTTAAAAAGTAAGTTAGGTCGCGTAGGCTGCGCGCGCGCACTCGTGGGCGGGCGGAAGTGAGAGCGTCAACGTGGAGACTTTTGCATCCTTATCTAACAACAATTAACACGAGTTAGAGCGAAAAGGACGGTAGATAGACAATTCCGCAATGTCACAGATCACAAAACCCGATACTAGGCTGTCAAGGCTCGTCAGTTTACGACCACTTTCGGTGCAGATTGTGATGCAACCGATCGGATCTTGAAATACGAATTTTACGTAGCTATACGCGTGCCTTTCATTGAGAAAAATATGGTCATTATCGTGCGAGTGCTTATTGCAAAAATTACAATATTCGAGTCACGTTTGGTCGTGAACGCTCTTATAAAAAATTGCAAAAATATTGGTTTTACGGCGAATCGCTCCGGAATTGATATGGTTCAAATAAACAGGTGTGTTATCGATCAACCGGCCGTACTCCGGCAGCCCGCCGAGGCTCGATTGCATACCTACACATTAATTTGATACAGTTAGCCAACATTTCGCAAGGCTGAAACTTTTTTAAATAATGAGACATTAAAAGTAACACAGCAAGTAAAAGCTGTGCCTGCCTTGACGTGTAAAAGTAACTCGTGACATAAAAACGACTCGTAAACATTGATAAGTTCGAATCGATCAGAAAATCTAGTGATATAGAAGATCATATTTTGAAGTAAAAATCTGTAGCTTTTATCGACATAACTTAATAAAAGTTATATTACCGAGCATTATGTCTCAGCACGCGTGTTAGTAACACAATATATCGGAACGTAGACATACCGGAATGAAAAGACCGCAACAGAAGATAAATTGCTAAACGCTAAATTACTTTTAGGAAAAGCTTAAAGTAATTGCCGACGATTTTAGAGTCACACTAAAGTGCAAGCAGACAAAAGGATTACTTATAGCAATAAAATTGGCCGGAGCCTGTCGTTTTTGCGTCAAATTTGCGGGATGCGAATCTAACGCGATTTCATCGGTTTATCTACTATTAAATTGTGGTAGAAGTTACGAGAGGTAGACTTTCTGACGCACTCACGATTGATGCAATAAAAACACCTTAAATGATCTTTCATTTGAGGTTTTGTGATGGCCAACTCAAGAACTGAAACGTATGAGAACAACTTTTTAATTTATACAATTTATACTGGCAATCGGCTATCGTCATTTGTTTTAATTTATTGAATTAGGCGGGTTTGTTTTAATTTCTGTTGACTCATCTGATTTCTTGTGATAATTTCCATTTTCCTGAAAGTATAGGCATCGTATCCTAAGAATCGATATATTTTTATGAACTAGTCACGTTTCTACTGTGCTATATCATCCGCTATTTTCCTATGACTTGCTCTACGGTATCAAAAGCCACGAAGAGTACATCGCCACGATTTTACGATCCAATCTCTGGAACAGAGCCTGCGTCGCGCGTCGCAAGCGCACCGAACTATGAATGGCATCCGACACTTCCTACGGTTGTCGCCACACTATTTATAACAACACTTTCGACTAACTCGCGGCAAATTGGACCAACCAAACTCACAAGACAAGCCTTTAATCGATCAGCAATACCCCATTTTAGCCCACATAAAAGGTCTCAATTTAAAAAAAAATATGTAATTTCTGTGTAAAGTGTGGACCAGACAATCACACACAGTTCTTTATTCTGGTTTCAAAATTTACTTTCCTTTTGAACGTAACCAATTTAATTTGCTACAGATTTTAAAAGGGACATTCGATTCTAGAGAAAAAAAAATAACAGGTTTTTTGATACAGTTTTTTTTAAAGAAAGGCCCGCTTTGTTAATGAAGGTAATTTCGGTGACTGGACTGATTAAGGAGACGGTGACAGGCATTGATTACGCATTAAGAGAACCATAAACCAGACTTCGATATGAGGTCTTCATATCAAGGCTTCAGACGACTAAATTAATTTTAAACGATATAATAAAAAAAAAGGTTTATGTACGAACCGAGGAACTTTAAATTCAGCCTCATTTCGGCAAAAGATGAAAACACAAACGAGCTAGATAACACATGCAGCATGGTGGAAAATCACCTTCGCTCTAGGCGCATCAACGAGTTGAGATTCACGACACGACCGCAACGGTACGATAGTTGTCCGCAACACAATAATTCCGGAACATATCTAGTTAAATGAACCAACTGCAGTGGTCATACATAAATCATGCGCAGGAGTGCACGCGCCCGTATGTGTAGCAAACGCGGGCATTACACGATCGACGCTCGGAGTGGAAGGACGTCGCCTACGCCTCATTCTAATGCAACCATGAGCCAATACGCCGATTATATCACCGTTTATGTAGGTGGCCTTATAAGTTTAATGTTTAAAGCGACAATTAGTCTCTTTTGAAAGGTTCTTGTTATATGTTTAGGACATTTCCCACGAGTGTGAACGGAACTAATCCGCACGTACCGACGATTTGCATTTGAAAAGGTTTTGTTTGTGTAAAGCTCGATGATACTGGCCTATAGAAAAAGTGGTATGATGGATCGGCGATTCACAAAAGCTAAGGATTTGTTTTCAGTACTGAATGGCCGTCGAGTTAGCGCCAGACGCGTGTTGAATACATTATAACTGGAAGTACAATTCCAGTCTGTGTGCACAAGTGTCCGTAGTAAGGAGAATATAACAATATGTATAGAATACACGAGGCTGTATCTGATGCCGAACATGGCATTGAAACTTGAAATCGTTCGCCTTTTGTAGATCAACCGTTACTACAACTTGTGCTGAAGAATGATATGACATTGTTACATTCTGACACACTCAGTCAAAAAGCCAGAGAACGCCAACAGTTGAAAGTTCAATCGGTACAACAGGCCCTGAAATTGCCCGCATAAATCTTCAAAAACAAAAATGACAATTGCATCCAAATAGCTATGGTGTTTACACACAATCCCGGTCGACGTTCCCACGTAGCTGTCACCGCAGGCGAAGGCGCACTATACACAGCCTATCGGAGCATCTACACCACTCCAGTGGACAATCGTCCTAACAAAGCCTTACCGACCGCGGCCGGGACCCAATCATTTCCCACGCGGTAACGGTCGAACCTCAACTGGGACGCTAGTTTGAATTTATGGACGCGGAACCATCGCCCCGCACCATATCCAATACCATTTCAAGATGACCACTAGTGAAGACATTACTAGATAAACCAGAGATGTACAACAAGCCACAGATATTAGTTCGCTCAGTGATGAAGCCGAAACGGCGCACAGATCGCGATACAAAAGCTTGACCGATAAGCTGTGTTCTTTCAATAACAGGAGGAAACATTGTTTGAAGAATAAATAGAGAAAAAATGCTGTCATGTTGCGATAAAGAGGTATGACCGATGATCTTTGGCGAATATTTTGAGTCATTGGAATTGTTAAACTACCTGATGATTCTCATCATCTCATTGTGTGGAACACGGCCCGACAAACATTAGAAATAACCAAACTTATTTTTATCCGACCACGTGGACAGTTTGTCTTGTGTTGTTTGTTCAACGTGTCCGGATTATTTTCAATTTCAATCAGTTTAATGACCTTCATAGGAACATCGGCATCAGTGAAGATTGTGTACAGTTCAGCTATTTTAGAAATTCAATTGTCTTCACCTATTTCCCAACATGCGGTCTGTTTAAAAAACGTGGAATTCTCACAATGTTTTCGTTGGTATGATTCATGGCTTAAATCAAGTGTGTAGTAAATACAGTAGGATTGATGGCTAAGAAACAGAATCGATTTGATTTGATGTACTGTAACACAATATCTAAAGCAGGTCGGCTCGCGCGGTGACGCGGCGCGCTCGCAGTTTACGCTATTCTCGGCGCGGGCCTAATTTTAACCATCTGCGTCTCCCAGTCTAGTTTTAGGAAGTGGGCCGACTCAGATTCGTCGAATTAATCGAGTCGGATCTCGATACGTAACGTCCGACTGTACATTTCAAACATCATCGGTGACGTAAACACGAATTGTTTGGGCTTTGCTTCTAATTCCGCTGGGCCAATGAACGGCTAAGCTCATAAATGCGGCCAGCCAGCCACAGTACATTGTATTTAATTAAAAACAAAACACTTAATTGGACTTGTATAAATCCAGATGACGCAATAGCTGCCAATCAAAGGATCTAGCACAGATGTTTGTAAATTGCGCAAGTGGCATATAATCGAGGGTCCAATTATCGAAATGACACAGACGTCTGGCATATCCAACCGGACGATACACTCCCGGCTAAATCTATAATGGATGAGGCGCGTCCCGCGTCAATCCAGTAAACGAGATCGCATAATCGGACGCATACATAACAGAAAGACAATGCGGGCTGCACTCATTAATCGAGGGGAATTAAAAAGCTAGGTAGAGGTAATCGGGACGCGTCTAGGGAGCACGGATAAATTTCAATTAGAGCAATCGGAGCGTCTCGCGGAAGCTTGCGGAGATGCAGCCCGGGATAGCAGCGCAACAACGTGCATACGAATGACCGCGTCCGACGCATACAAAGGGGGACCTCCGCCGCAAATCATTAGAATTGCGGTAAGTGAGATGTGAGCGGAATTGTTAGATCCGATGCAGCTCCTAGATAATGACGTTGACTTCGGATTAGCTGGCACCGGCCGCTAGAATGTTTACCTGACATATGGAACGTAGCTTTAAGGATTTAGTGTCACCGCTGTTAGCGCTGTTACTCCGCCCAAGGGAACTGACTATTTATCGCAATAAGTGGCCTGTCAAAACGGGCAGGTTGTTTGTTGTGGAGATAATAAATGTGAGAGCGGAATTAATAAACGTGTCAGTGGTACGTCGCCACACGAGAATGATGTACAATGTAAACGTCGGGCATAATTTCGTCGGAGGATTTGTGACGCCCTACGCTGGGCGCCGCGCTCGCCAATTTGTAAGCGCCGACATAAACCGCGGTGTAACGAAGCACCTAAACAACGAAATAAGCGAGCATCAAGCGACCCGCGGATATATCTCAGCGGCTGACATGTCGACAACACAAGAAGCTACTCGGACTTTACATTCGCCGACGTAACGAGGGGAGCCGCCGGCTCGCCCATTGTATTTATGCCTTAAACACAATTTATTTATTCGCCAAACATTACGGAGACACAAAATCTTGTCCATAAATACATGTGAAAGCACATATCAAGTATCGGAATGCAAACGGCGGGGCTCGTGTCTGAATTATGCAACAGAGCGGTGCGGGCGCAGGCTGCCGTAATAGTGCACGGAGTGCTCGCCCAACGCAACTCCTAAAATATACGTACCGCGAATGTGGATAACTGAACCAGAAGCCCATGCCGCCCGAAATAACGCACTGCCCAAATCTTAAGCAAGCAATTCTTCCCGCTGAACGATCGCCGTACGTTAGGCGCGACAGAACCCTTCGGGTGACGGGCAACTTTCTTCGCAGATTAATACAACGATCCATTACTTAAATGACGGCGCAAATGGTATTTATTACGGTCATTGCTCTTGTCGAAATTTCACCAAATTGCGAGAGCCTCCTGTTCGGCCTCCGCACGCTGGACGGATCTCTTCATTTGTCCGCCGCGCGGGGACACGGCAAAGGCGGTTTGCGAATATTAGCCTTATGGCTGATCGACTGGAAGTCCATCGATCTTGCGCCCGGGTGGTCGGGCGGCACTACGTTAATTACAGGGGAGAACCGATCATTTAACGTGAATTTCGCAAACATTAAATAATTTTTAAAATATTGAACCGGCGATGCGTTCACGCGAGGAATAATAAATTAACGATCGCACCAACAGAGACACAGGACTCGACAGCATTGTGGTCACCGCTTCCTTAAAATTTACACACAAATATGTCTCCGGGAGAATAATCAAAACGGCTCAGACAAAAGAACAAATAAAGCTGAAACTGAAACAATAGGCGCAGAACGACGTTCATTAACCGATGATACGAAACAGTGAAGAAAGTCGGCGCCGCAATCTTGTAATCCTAGAGCCACACGCGGCGATGATTACAAGGCACCTATTAGTCAAATTAGCTTTATTGTTGCCTTTGAGTTGCACAAGGCGACCAATCGGCTTACACTCAGACAATTATGTAGGCACATTAGCCGGTACAATACGATGAGTCAACAGAAATTGCGTCCCGAGCGTTTATCAAAACAATAGTATTGATAAGTTAATAAAGCGAGGTGCGAGACGCCTAACGAGCGATTACCGAGCGATGTGAGAATAGACGCCACGCGTCTCGAGCCCGCCGCGCGCGGCATACGTTATGCAGGCGTGACTCACTGCCGCCAAGGAAACGCGCCCTAAGCCTCATTCTACAAAACTTGTACTTCTAAAAAACACTAACAATTTACGATTCGTGTCGACATCTCCTATAGTCGCCACTACGCTTTTTTACCAGTCGGGAGATGCGAACGTGATGCGAAACAGAAAGGAACCATCGACGCAGGAATGTGACGAAGCACGCGCACGCCGAAAGCGAAAACTCAAGAGTTCGCGAGATGTTACGAAACATGCGTATTCTCGATTAGGGGATACGGGCGGAGCGGGGGCACTGACCGACTTCCACATTTATACCGCTAATTCATGCACAAGAGCATCTGCATCCTACGAGGCAGCGTTACGCCAAACACTCGCCCAGCTAATACAGTTTATATTCACGGAACAGACGACGCATATTACACGCCGAGAATACGTAAAGAATTATATTTATGTAAACGACTTCACAGTGATGACAGGTGAAACTGTTCCTAGCGGGAGAGAAAAATGCCGCCTTTGAATATTAAGACACATAAAAAGAGATACGGTATGTCCAACACATAACAAAGTCACGAAAACATGTACAGCGAATAGAACAGTCCGCGATAGAGATCTCGAAGCGCTCGTCGCGGGACGCGCTTATCTCTCGGAATCGTAATTACCGCGTGAATATTTCAATCGATTCGACTTATCGATGATGCGCGAACAATAATGATCGATATCAGTCCGGACGTATTATTTCCGTACGTCAAACGTGGACTCGGTGAGAACGACCCACCTGAAGACGAGAGATTTTTATCGATCCGCCCGCGAATCGAACGAATCGACGTAATCGATTTCAACATATCGGAGCTGACAAGCGATATTCGAGGTCGGGGGCGAAGGCTCAGTGGGCGCCGGATGGGTTCGAAATTAAAACGATATGCAAATTAGGAACGAGAATTAATCGTCGGGTGCAATCGACGCGACGGCCGCGAGAGCAGCTACTGGGTACAAATCGATGAATAAATAGTGTCCGATTAGCGGCGCAAGGTGTGTTCAGCGCTTAATGGATGAATCGAATCGAATCCGAGCAGCTCAGTGAATCGACGCGTCGAACGCTCCGTATTTGGCTGTATTTGATCAGTCGCGGGCTTCATTGATTAACCGTTCGCGCGAACAAGACGATACGGAACACAATTAGGCGCGATAGTTATCGGAATTGAATATAGTCCACGAGTGCGCGGTCGTGTTGCTTCATGTGGCTGGATGTGTGCTGTGACCGACTGTGACGTGTGCTAGTCGGCACGAGAAAGCTACTGCGTTACTCGGGATTGATTTTCCCCGTAACTCGACGGCCGGCGTCGAGTTTGACAGGAGAATTTATAATAATCACTGGCGGTACCACCGAAAGTAATTTTCAATTAAGTTTCTTGATAATCCGGATCACGGGCCGGCTGGACTTAGAACCTGAGGCGACAGCGCGCTCCCTTGATAATTGGAAACTGTCTCTAGTTACAAATAACACCTGCTACCTACTTTGTTATTAGTTTTTTCTTTCTTTTCTTTGGTATTTCATAAATATTCACCGCCAACGATACTTTTACAATCTAGTATTTCAGTTCTTTTTTTCTTTGGCCGCATTTAACTTTACAACGTAGGTATGCTAATAGAATGGTCGTTAAAGCGTCTCTCTACGATTTGGTCTATAATCAATACTATTAAGCGCCGTTCCGAATACGTGAACTTTTCAAAGAGTTAGAATGAAAGGCCGATTCATTCACAATAATGAATCAATAGCAGCGCGACCGCTCCCACTTCCGAGTCGTCACTCTAAGCGATAAACCGGTCCGTGGCGTTAATTATAAAACGATTTTAAATCAGATTATTTCGCTACCGAACACCGTCTATCCGTTCCGACATCTTTGCGTCTGAGATCATCAATTTCATTGATAGGATTTTTCGATAGATTGTAATTGAATCATCTTGCTCAAATTGAATTGTAAGCCCTGGCTACGGTGAAATTAAATAAGGTGTACGTTTCACAAATCTATTTATAAGCAACGTGAAAACAACTGAGAAAATATCGTGATAAATAATGAAGTCCCCGTCAACGGAAGCGTAAAATTCCACCACGTGATAATTCATTTCTTGCGTCCACGGCTCTTCTTATCTTTAACGATCTGAATGAATACGTCAATCTCGATTCGCAATCGGTTATGAGACGTTGGCTCATCAACACACACTGAACATTTTTATTATATTACGCAAAAACAGAACTTTCATAAACACGTCCGTAACTCAAACCTGGAGCGACGTGATCAGCGAAAACAATCTACTCGTCAAAATATTTACAAAATATATTAACAAAACAGTTTATTGCTTGTATATTATTCTTTCTCTTATCTAAAAAAAGCTAATCTAGAACGTGACTATCTCGTTAAACAGTCGTAACCTGCCGCGGGGGCGCGTCGATGTCGGGGATTTAGTCTAAGTGCCATCAGAACTACCGTTGTGGGTGATGGGACATGTGGGGGTGTGAGAGGTGAGCGTGCGAGTACGGCTGCCCCAGGGAGCTGAGGGGCAGCGGCGAAGGGCAGGGGGGGTGCTGGTGGTACTGCTGCAGCGGCGACGGCGCCAACCCGGGGTGGTGTTCTAGCGGGTACTGCGCTGAGCCCGCGTACGCCAATTGCCTCACCTTCATATCCTCGTCTACTACGTTATACGTGAGCTCTGTTTCCTCGTAGCCCGTCGCGGCCATGCGCTGCTCGCTGGTGGTGGGCGGGTCCGGCGAGTTCAGGCACGTCTGGATCAGCCGCTTGCCAGAATCTGACGTGATCATGGGCTGCAGCTTCCGCGTCGCAAACGTGTACACGTGGCCCGTTTCCGACGCGACTAGCAACATCACTTGTGTCCCCGTAAGGGTAGACAGCTCGTATGCCTAGAAAAAACGAAAAAAACACGTTAATATAAATCATCATGCCACTATAGTAGAATTAACCGCGTCTCCAAATTACTGGTATTCTACAATATTACAATATTTGTGAACATTTGTGTTGGAAGCCTATCATGCAATTAATGTTACCTCCTCGGACACAAATATTCTGATTCGAAATAATACTGCCTCATTTGCTTAACACTGCAAAGGTTTTACGAAATCTTAGTCAACTGAGCTAAAAGCTATTAGAAAATCTAAATTCTTAGCTTGACCTAAAGCTAAAGCTATGCAAGCTTGAACGTTTCTAAACGTTTTAATGGCGCCACTTTTTCGCTAGCTTTCACATTGACATGTGTTTAGTCTGTTCTCCCATCTCATCTACCGGGAAAACTGTTTGTTTAGTCAACAACACGATAAGAGAGTTCTACTCCAGCCAATTTGCCGCTCGGCGCTTCAAAGTTAACTTGGATGGTGTTATCGGCTCCTACAGTTTCCCCGCCGACCTTTCACCTCTCCCACGCCTCTAATTCGTATGTAAACCACTACGCGTTCGTTTTCGGGAGCATATCACTCTCTCACGGCACTCTTTGTGTATGCAAGACGAATTATCACACCCACTGGCGCCCATCCACCCACACCTACTTACACCATCGTTTATTTACCAATGGCACATTCTAATTTCGACTCCAGTGCTCAGCATTAAGAGCCGTGTGACAATATATTGTTAAAACACCAATTTGACACGGACAATTGACAAAAGTCAGGTAGCTCGTATTATGTTCATCTCTCAAATTGATGCTAACTTGCACTGTGTGCCTTAGGACGCTGGTAATAGAGGATTGTGTGAAGGATTTCTGTGACTTTTCAATGCAAATTGATTGTGTTGTCTAATTTGGTTTTTCCATTGCATAACATCGGTCTGCGGTCTCGGTCGCCCACTAGAATTATCGGTTACGAAGTAACGGTTTTATTTGTAAACCATTTTATTTACCACTTATTGACTTGGTTTTTTAAAGGATTTTGAGTTTTATTACAAACATTTATGATACCTTTGTTTATTTTTGCGATTTTATTCAATGTCTGCCAAGCTTGTGAAGTTTCGTTGTCCTAAATCTAGTTTCAAAGCTCATGTTCTACTTTCACAGATGTTGAATGCTGTCTGTTTACATATTAAATATTGTTAAAGTCAATAGTTTAGGTATACTAAATAGTAATCGAAAATCTGAGGTTACGAAGGTCACTGACATTTAAATCAAGATTGACATGAGAAAGGATAAAATAAAAATAAAATGCTTTAGTGGCGATTTTTCAATAGTCAGATTTAAACAAAACATCGGCCCGTAATGTGATATAAAATCATTACAATATTCTTTAAAGCCCATCCTTGCTCCACATCCAAGCTCCACTGTTTCAAAATATCAAAGAGAATCAATGGACTTGGACAGTATCATTACAATGACAATAACCCTCTGAAATGGGCTCTGACAACCAAAGCTGTAGTTAATTGAATCCCCTGATTTAGAATTCTCAACTCAAACTTCATTGCTTTAAGATTCTATTTAAATCACAAAGAGCTGAGTGATCCCTCTTTTCTCAAAACTTGCACTTCCCTTCTCCATTCATTGAAGTGATTGATGATAAAGCTGTAATTAGCGAACCTACTGCTTGCATCTTTGACATCGACAGCCTTAATCTCGAAACTGGATCACTGTAAAATGATTCTTATTAACTTGAAAGTAAGGTTCGCACTGACAGCTCAGTTTAGTTGGTACCGGTATAAAACACTGCCGAAATTGACAATTACAAATGCACCTTTAATGAGCTTTGTTGTTACATGATTAATGAGGCTTCAGTGAAATTTCAGTGGACTTGAAATTATTGGTACGTACAGAGAGGTCAATCTTAAAAATCAGGAATTTCTTTTGAATAAGGAGAATCGTGTTTTAACGTTATTTTACGTCATTAATCAGGAGTAATATGAGACGTCTGACAGTACTTTGCTGATTGAAAGGGATCCGAAAATTCCGAATATTTCATTTCCGAAGGAATCATGAGTTTACAAAACTTGTCTCATCTCTGAACAAATAAATTTATCCAGTGTAACTAGCATAGTTTTCACTTGACACATTTACCGACGAATCTATTTTACGTTATCTGCTAAAGAGTATCAAAGTTAACGTAATATAAAAACGATTATCGATACAAACGAGTTGCATTAAAAGATCCGACTTTATGGCCGCAATTGATTTTTATGACCGTTTTCATGTGTACATAAATTTTCGCTACTGCACTGTAGGTAAGCGAATTAACATTGATAACATCGAAAATAAATATTCATTTGGGCAAATCAAAATGGAGCTCAATTTGATCGAGATTTAATAAACTGTGGTTAACTGTAGGCTTACGTTTCATAAACTTTATACTTGTAAATCACCCAATAAGATATCCAAGTTTACTGTCACAGATTACACAAATAAACAAACAAAATATTCTCAGTAAAAATCTTTCTCTTGCTTACAAAAAACAAATAGTAAGTATCTCAATAAGTTTATCACGTCAATTTTACAGTTAAGTTGAAATTACGCCGTCGAAGTTTAAACCAATAGCTTAGTCTGCAACATGATTAGCTGGCAAACCGGCAAACAATTGGTTAACCTCTGTTTGACTCCAACAGTGACCCACGATAGGGTTGCCACGAATGAAAATAAAATACTAAGTTTATTTTTTTTCGAAACCGTCATTAATTTTTTGGAATCATTTTTAAATTTCCTTCTTTGTTATTTTTTTCCTTTTCTGACATCTATCACTGCTATCTGCCAGTAATGATACCCACTAGCAAGAATAAGAAAGTAAATACATCCTATTTTAAAACATCCACAGTTTTACGTTGATGGTCACATTAACACTGTCAAAAGCTTAACGATAGTCGAATGCCCTAAGTACTAACAGCACACATTAACAACTTTCACTATAATCCCTTAAAAGCCAAGCCTCCATGACACAACATAATCCTTTAAATTAAAAAGAGCCAGCATTAGCAAGATTGACAGGTCCGTTCAAAAGGTTTAAATACAAACCGATGTTGCAAAAAAGTCCGGATAAGTGCTCCAGTTAAGTCATAAGTGATTGTAGTAAGGTGCAACTAAAAATCCGTAAAACCGGTGCGCACGAGACATAGGCCCGAAACCAGCCGAAAGTTTACGAAGGTAAATTCGAAAATCGAAAGCCAATTAGCTTGTCAAATTTGATCGTAATGATACCTGATGTGTGGAGCGACTGTACTCATTAATCGACAGCTAAGAATCAACGTGCAATTACATCAAGTATCATGAGAAGCTATTAAAAGAAAGCAATGGTTCCTGCTCCTCCATTCCATGTCCCATTGTTTTCTTGCTAATTTAGGACTGAAGGGAACACTTATCGTGCGTATTACGCGTGCGTAGGCGATGGTTTAGCAACCTGTCTAAACAATTGGCTGTATAAATAGTTCGTAAGAAGTTAAGGACGACGATTCAAACAATATCAACATAGTTAAATAACGAGGATTTAGAAAGCAGTGATAATTGTATAAAATGGACTCTTGCAAGGTTACCTTTGTTTAAATCCCTCAATTTTATCGCTGAGATTCAAGCTAGCGGAATATTAGCTTTATCTCAAAGCAGTATCCTTTAGATTTCATAACAACGACACAACCTGTCCGACGGTAAGTCGAGAATCTTCATGTAATGTCATATAATCTGACATACGAAATACAATTTAAAGAGACCGTGCGACGGTGTAAACGTCAATATTATGGCTCAGAGGAGCGACCAATATAAATGTATGGTCATTTCAGATAGAAACAGCAGAACAAAATTACGTAAAGACGAAGTTGCTGAACCTGTTTTTTACCAAATAAACGCTGTTCAAAAAAAGCTTATCTAAATGAAGCATGGATTTAAAGATGACAGGACAAAACATGTTACAATCAAAGACTATAGAGGGATCAATCAAAGTGCAGTCTCTTTAAAATAAGCCGGTACAATGTAAGAATAATTTTACCAGCAATAGCTCTTTCGAGGCTCGCATCTAAGAAGAGGGACAAAGCACACTCCAAAGCTAAGTCGATCAATTGACTGGAAGACCATCGACATCTAGAGAATAAACCCCTTTCTTTGATGCAAGGTATGACCTGAAACACCCCACTGTGCTTATAGTCTGCTTAACGAAGAGGTTTGTGTAACACTTTATTACTATATATTCAAGTTTTAGGAAGCAGAAATAGGTAAACGGTGACAAATAAAGAAAGAAAAAATATGAAACGAAATAAAAAAAATAATGATGATGATGAATGTGAATCTGGGTAAATTAAATTTGAAGTGAAAGATATGTAAATAGGAAGTTGCCAAAAAACCTTAGCATTTATCTACAGCTACACTTTCTTTTTTAAGAAGGGAAAATCATCAAATGACTTCTCCCACTCTGGGCGGAGCGGGAGGGAGTGTCAGACTTTTACTGACTAAAACCCATCCATGTTCCTTCCTCGCCCTTTATGTTCCGGGGCCGCGGTATCTCTTTCGAACAGGCCCGCAACCCCGGCAGGCTTCGGCCCTTGCGGGCCCCTCCCCTTATGCTGACATCTCTTTGAGGCGCGCGTGGAACACTCTGGCGCCGTCGACACGGCCTGTCGTGGTCGTTAGACGGACGGACGGCTAGCTAGCCCATAGCCAACCGTCCACAGGCCCGCATATCTACAGCTACACTTGCACTTTGTTTTAATGAACGTAGCAACAACAGTCCGAAATCCGTAGATAATTTAGAAATTAAGAAAAAACTAAAGCTAGTGACGAATCATCGATAATCAGTTAGTTTTCAATGATTTTGTAAGAACCCAATGAGTTTTGAACAGCTATTAAAATAAGAGGACCTCGCGGCAAAATAATTAGAGCCGCTAAGGTCGATCTTTGCCTAGATTCGTCTCTGGATTGGTGACCACCCTTACATACAGAGTTTCCTCCGTGCTTTAAAAGCACGTCAAGTTGTTGGTTCCGGCTGTCATTTGTAGATCTTTGACATTCGTTGCAGGTAATCAATGGCCCAAAAAGTCTGACAACCAGTCCTACCGAGGGGTATCGTATTACCCAGTATTAACTGGGTTGAAGAGGTCAGATAAGCAGTCGCTCCATGTAAAGTACTAGTATTCAGCTGCATCCGGTTAGACTGGAAGCCGACCCAACATAGTTGGGAAAATGTTAGCCAAAAGATGATATTAGAATACATATTTTCGAAAACAAAAACCTTAAAAGTGAAACGAAATAATTTCCTCAATATTTATATCCTTAAGCTAACGATTTAACTGTGCAACTCATTTAAGTGTAGCCCCACACCTTCGTATCTGATGTGTATAATAAAGACAGTCATTACGGCCGCAGCTATCCAGCTAAGTAAATGATGATTATACTTGCCACTTATCATAACAGCCGCATAACGAGATATGAGGTTTTTTCTATATCACTATTATAATAGTAATTACTTGAGCCATGGCGATAGTTGTATGTGATAGTAGTGTTAACTGATAGGTGTCGAATATGAAAAGCAATACTGCATGAGGTGCACGATAATTATGTTTTTATTTTAGGTCATCAACACTATTATAAAACTACTCTTATCTTTTTTTTTATAGATTAAGATCTTCTGCTGCTACCGGTATAATGTCTTGTTCTAGTTAATAGATACATCATCATCATCTGCCTAGCCTTTTCCCAACTATGTTTGTACATAAGCTATATTATTGCAATTAATATTTGTTGTATATTTGTTGTTTTTTTGTGCAAAGAATAAAGAATATGTTAGGGTCGGCTTCCAGTCTAACCGGATGCAGCTGAATACCAGTATTTTACATGGAGCGACTGCCTATCTGACCTCCACAATACAGTGAGCACTGAGTAAAACGATACCACTTGGTAAAAGACTGGTTGTCAGACTTTTTGAGCCACTGACTACCTCTATCGACTGCCACAGATCTACATTTGCTTAAAGCTTTTGCTTAGCTTAACGTGCTTTCCGAAGCACGGAGGAAACTCGATATGTAAGGGTGGTCACCCATCCATAGACCAACCTAGGCAAGCACGGCTGAACCTAAAGATCGACCCCGAACGGTTGGTACTGTCTAGCCACGAGCTCCTCCTCGTCTTGTTCAAGTTAATACAAAAGTCAAAAAAGTTTTAATACATTTGAGTCACCGTGGCAGCCCTACAATTTCGCGGTGCACTATCCTAGCTGTCGCCCCAACTCTGGGCGATGAAAACTACACTTTTTGCCGAGATCAGATACAGAATCCGATAGCACGCCAACTAATAGCTCTATAAACAAGATAATCGGCCGGTTAACGCTGGGAAAGATGTCGTGCCAGCGATTTATGAAATGCTTTAAAAAATATGAAAGTTCGGTGCGCTACGAGATTTTGTGATAGCGGCGAATAGGTGAATTTAAGTGGCCAAACGTTTATGTGTTTACCAAATATTTCGTAGAAATGGAGTAGTTAACTAAGCATCTTATTGCTGCTGTTCATCAAATGGTAATAAAACTGTTTAAACGTGTGAATTATAAAGAAAAATAGGATGTATTTGTCGAACTTAAACTGAACCACGTATCGTTTAACTGCAAGGAAAAAGTAAAGAACCAAGAAATGAAAGGTAAAATTAAAATAAATAAAGAAAGAAAACACAACAAATTTAAAACGGACAACTGACGATGAAAAACGTCAGTCAGACCGTTCACACGTGAATAACCACTTATGAATTGCAAAAAAGCACATTTGATCGTCACGAATTTTTGTCCCTCATTGTTGGTTAATAATAAAAAACCCTACGCCGATGTAAGAGTTGTGGTAAATTCACGAATTAACCGGAGAAAGCATTCGGGAAGGCACATAGCGATACGACATTACTGTGACAAGTGCGACCCGCGACAACACGGGCCAAAAAACCAGCTAATTGCGACTACAATGGAGCACAAAGCGGCCGCTTTTCCCACGGAGCATCCGACCACGCATGCGTACCGATCATTTCATGCGTGCTCCTCTTTTATTGCCAAAAATTAATGCCCGGTAAACAGTCCTTAATTGCAAGCCAGTCTTGTTAAAATCAGCGTCGGTAAAACCGCCCGTCAGACTAAAAGTTACATTTCTCGGAAACGAGAAACCAGAAACACATAAAACTCGCAATAACTGACAAATAATAACGTAACATTACGAATACCCTGTGATTCTTGTGTCGATTTTTGTACTCCATCGTCGTTTTATGACATTTTAATTTTATTGGTTAATGCAATTTTGCCCAGTCTGTTGGATCATGCAGCAATTTTGCTTTAACAACTTTATAGCTAAGAGGCAGTTTTTTATTTTTTGTGCAGAAAAAATAAAGATTCCAGTACCAATAATTTTAATAAGTGTAAAGACTAAAGAAACGAAGGCGAAAATGCAGCTTGTAGTAATGAAATGCAAATAATATAAAAACTATCAATAAAGTAGGATCCTATAGAAGTAACAAAGTATAATAATACTTTAGAAATGGCATATAAAAACATGTATGTATTTAATAACGATTAAAATAAATAAGTGGTTAAAAAGTTTAAAACGCTTGTTAAGTGGCGACAAATTAATAGAAGTACTTTCTGATACAGCTTTAATTACTTTACTTAGTCTCATACTTAACGAAAGGTGACAAAAAAACAAATGAAAAATGGCGTTGCCGCTTATTAGATAGCAGATACTATCGAAGAATTATTCAAACATATGTAAGGCATCCTACTGATAAAACTCATTAACATTCCTTCATTTATCAACGAAGCATCGACCTATTTGCTGAAAAACCTGTTAACATTCCACAAAACCATTTAGTATTTACAGATTTTCAACGGCAATTAATTTTCCAATTGACTATCATCGTTAACAATAAAAACTAAATTTCTGAAACTGATACAGATAATTATGACAAATGTCGTTCACAAAAACTTCAACATAAACATTATCAATGTCTACAAACTAGGTATACACCAAGGTTCAACACTAAGCCCGCTCTTGATCCTGTCTATAAAATTCCATGAATTCCCTATAACCACGCAAGCCTGTAGCGATCCACTTTCACTATAGCCTAAGGTGTTAACCTATTATCATCTGACGGTGGCTAGACGGCAATTCATATGGAAATGAAGTAGCAGACAGGTTCACTCACTGACGGCAAGGCTAAACGCTCAACATTAACTTTAATTAGTTAACAGGAAACTGTGGACACTAAATTTAATATAGTCAATAGAGACGATAGTTGGAAAGTATGGGAGGTTAAGTATTTCCGTAAAGTTGGGATGGAAAGCTAAGCAAGCAAGCTAAAGTGAAGGAAGATTTCAAATCATAACTACAAACCCCAATGAACTCGACAAATGGCTTGCAAAGAATACTAATGAACAGCAAAGAGTGCCTTTAATTCTAATTGTTATTTATTCATGTGTGTTCAATGTTTTTTACATCCAGATCATCGGGCAGAACTGACACATTCTTGACAGTATCACTATCTTTCTTTCAGCAGATTGATAAAGGAAAACTTTATGAAATTCATGAATTTAAAAAGGCGAAATGAACATGCAATCAGAACAATTAGAACGCGAAAATACGAAAGCCGAATGATAAGATTGGAGCGTCGCGTGACGATTGATAAGACCCGCTTTCAAATACAACAAAAAAAAGCTTTGATAAAAACGCGTCAATCTGTTAACGGTATGGGTACGTCACACGCCACGTGCGTTTTCTATAATAAAAAATAACGTAGCCTTAACAAGGGGCTAAGGAAACCCCAAAAACAGGTTATGAAAGGCCAGGTTGCCATTTGTGGGCAGCACTCGACTGGATTAGTCGTAAAAGGTTTAAACGGGCCGTGTTCGTCTTTTGCCTACCAAAGCGTACCACTCCACGTGGCTGTATTTGTCTGCAGCACTACGTCATCGTACACCCTTTATGGCAAGGATGATGACATTGCATTAAGGACGTGGAGTTGATTCACCTCTGACGGGATCACAGTTATGAATAAGTTGATATCGAGCTAGCGATGAAAGTAATCAAGTTCTGCTGCGCACATGCAAGTTTTTTCTAATACTCCGTCATTCATTAGAGACGTCTAGTTTTCATTGAACTGTACCGCAAGAAGTTTAGCCGCTGTTCGATTCCAACAAAAACATTAACAAGCGGTCAGTTATATGACACTAATAAGTGGTCATACAATCAATAATAAAAAGGATGATTCGTATTCAGATACAAACATTACAATAAATCATGGAGATCCGTAGGGGGTTGCCAATTCAGAGTTCACTGTAATCAGCGCCAGCACCGTAATGATCGAGAAGTGAAAGTTTCAAGCTTCATTATCTCACAGTGCAATCCAATCGGAAGCCACACGTTTAATCACGATTAAGACAACTTGTGTACTGCTAAGCACGCCAATCTCAATTTGTTAACCGACAACTATGTCGAAGAAGAGATTCCAAGGAAAACGAACAGAAATCGTTTAACGCAACAGCAGATATAAGTGAGCAAGAAGACTTTCGGCTTGTTTGTTTTGAGAGGTTGTCAGATGTGACCGAAAACTTGATTACAGAAAAAAAGTAATGATTCAGAACCAACCAGTCGTTCGGATGTCTCCTTGAATAACGGTACAGTATGTAAATTACATTGGAGATGCAACAGAGAAGGATTCTGATATGAAAACCTACGCATATAGAGAATGTGTCATTTAAGATAACAGCGATGCAACAATATATCTAAATGTTATTCCTTAAAGCGAATAATCAGACCTGGAACCCAGCATTGAATTGTGCATACCAGACATCATACATAATTGATTTCTATAGTTTTTGATCCAATTCGTGAAACATGAGTGTGTGACTAAAAATGCAGAAAAAAAGACCTAAATAACAGGAGCAAATTGCGCAAAGCAGGCTTAAATCAGCTGTTAATGAAAACGTATCACGGTAATTACAAAGTGAATGTTGTTAGTCTTGTTCATTAAGCAAAAATCTGTATCGGCAATATTGAAATTGTCATTCAGCTCAAGCAAGAGATTGCACGTTGGACGGCGTCAAAGTGGCACTCGGCTGGCGGTTTAGCGGCGTCTACGGCGATTAGTTTAAACGACGCTTAAACAATAATTACCGATTACGGAGAACCGGTGTGTTATCGGCGGTGTAACTCGGCTAGTGCGGGGACTATTGCGATCAAGATTAATACACAGACCGTGCAAAAATTTCCAATAATGCAACGTTTCAATTTGTCACCGGGACTCGAACGCCAGAGATAATCTACAACCGCCATTGAAGATGACCGGTTAAATGAATTTGTATTCAAACCGATGAAGGCTGTTTCTTTACTTGTCGACACATTCCGTTAACGCGGTCCGATATATTAAGTTATTTCGGAATATTCAGAGACAAACCCGGGCGAGCTCGTTAAATAGATACCAAAAGCCACTGAGCAATTTGAGCACTATTATCCAGCGAACAATATAAGGAAGATTCAATTAAACGACCAAATCTCAAGCGACAATAGGAGCTATAGCTAACAATACACAATCCAGAGAACAATGGGCTATCCTTGAATCAATATAAGCAGGCTGGGTGTTCTATAGATATTAAGATTGAGCCTAGAGCCGTATGCAAATGTGCCGGGCGTCGATATCGACGGCAATGGCGTCGGTAATTACACGTTCATAGTCTGGTAGCCAGTTTCATTCATAAACATGCGAGATTGCTTTATGAATGGTAGACGGTCCGTGTCCTTAATTTATTGTGTCGCGCAATACACTTCCATAAGTTTCCTGTTTGATTATTACCATTTATCGAATGTTGTTCGTGTGCTATGTAATTTTGTAGACGCTAACACGTCCTTGATTAATGAACTTCATTCATATATAGCACGAGCACCAATCTGAGTCCAATTATATCGAGTGCGCACCGGTGCAAGTGCTGCAACCAATGTAGTCGGCATACATTGTGTAGATATACGGGATGAATTTATTAAATGTATTAACATTCAATTCATTACTGGAACACGCGAAAAAACAAACATAACTCAACACGCTATTACCCGAGCTTATGAACGTAAACCTGTCCAACTGTTAATAATTCTTTTCTTAATGGCCTCTCATGGCTGAATACATTTTAGCGCTAAATAAACAAGCTTTATCTGTGATCTCCACAATGCAACGGGTCCGAGGGTAACAGGAGCCGACTGAAGCGCCGCCACCACGATACCATCACGCGGATACGCATCAAGGAAGACCAGTTGTCAATACATTTCACCTGCGAACTGAACTAACTTGATGGCCTGTCTGAGCCCAGAACGAGTTCCCATGAATTGTGTTGCGTGCGAGACATTTTTATACTTCTGTACGACAACGTGTACTGTGCGACCGATGGCTTCCATGTTAATGTATCTGCTATCGCTCGCAGCTTTATGTGGATGATCTCGTTCTGTTTGTTTAGATGCCCGATAGAATTTCTAATTCGGAACGAACGTCGATTCAATGCAATCGAAGATTTAGATCGCGAAGAATGCACCCCGTGTTAAATGCTAATTTCTGTCTCGGCCTTATGCAAATGAACGGCACTGCCACTAAATAGCATTAAGGCAGCTACGGGCAAATATTCCGCTAACCTTATTTACTGGACAATTCATACGTCCAAGCAAACAAACACAGGTGGTCCCAATAAAAGGTTCGGAGGACGCCAAGCGCCTGTGTGAGGATGCCGCCCTCCCTAAAAGGATAATAATACGTCGTTGCGAAGCTCCCGAGCCGGAGAATCCCCAAGACTCCCGGAGAAATGTAAATTGACCCGCTACCTGACAAATAGCTTAATTAACGGTTAACACGAGAATTATTGAGATTATCTGAATGATTCACCCCAGGACGGACACGTCACCAAATCCTTTTTTTGCAGTGTTTGTAAGCGAGGATTAAAAGATGATAAACTTTTTCCTGACCTTAATCAGATTCAAAAGAGAAAATTGATCTTGGAAATGGTTCGCCATTGTTATGCGCTTAATTCTCTTCGTAGGAAAATCCAAAAGCCTTAAATTCCTTTGAATACAATGAACAAAAGAATCGGAAAGGAACTTATGAGACGTCCTAACTAGCCCACATGCAAGCAATTTAACGAAGGCATTAAATCTCAAGGTTAAAGCGGGAGTAACGTTAAGAGATTTAGTTTTTTTCGCAATGTTATGCGTCGGTAGGCGTCACGTGGGCGCGCACGTGACGACGATGTGGTTTTGTGGTTTGCCACCGCACGACCGCTCGCGTGGGCGGCCGTCGCAACACTGACACCGATGGGCGCGTTCGATACCTCCAGCCGGACGATTTGCCTCATAGTATTTTGACGGGCTATCAAACTCCAAACGCGCAACTTTAAAAGCTCACTCCATAAAGTTTTCTGTTCGATAAACTCGGCAACAATTCTGGAGCTAGAGCTGTCAGTTACCCTTCAATTTATCGATGGAGGTTGCCTGGCAAAAACGACATCGTTTTTGAAATCGTTCGTAGCGCGACAAGATCCAGTTTTCTTAAATATTTTGAATTCCATCGAAATCAACTTTGCGGGTAAAAACCTTTAGTATTGTCCAATTTCACGAAAACGACAGCAAAACGTGCGGTTTCCCACCGAAATCTGGATGTTTGGGGATTTTTTTAATTGATCGGGTAAAAAAGCATGTGGTCGTGCTCTCGAACCGCAATCAAATAAAAACCTTACTCGTTAATGTTTAATGTATGAAATTCCCGAGGCCGATACATTATGGATGGAGTCCTGCTGGCTTGGCGCGTTCGGAAATTTTGACAGAACGACAGATATCGTTGATCTCTATGGTAGCCACAGATCCCATTCGATGTTTTTACGCGACTTCGGCGACCGATAACATCTCACGTCGAATAATGACGGAATAGAGTAAACGTTTCACAGCCCCGAAGACCCAAACTCACTTAACTATGTAAATAATGGATTAGCAAACATGAATTTCATATGAACTGGACTTAGGAACAATAAAGATCAGCATCGGTTTTAGAAACACATTTCGAGTCGTGAACAAGAAAGCTGATTGAAATATCATTCGCAACGGTATCGACACTCGTTACAAAATTAACTATGTCAATTAAAAAATAATCTTAAACAGGAGATCGCAGCCGTGCGAATGGAGTTTCCATGTCACCGTTAAAATAATAAATAAAAAATAAATAAACGGCTCAATTTCAACAAATTACCAGCCAACAAATTGCGTAAATAATTATCTTTGCACAACGCTATAGGACGTTTACAAATAGGGGTACATTTAGTAAACAATCACAATTTATTATGGTGACCATCGCGACATGTTTAGATAGGACACCTGAAGAACTATTTCGGTCGAACCAGTTGCGCGAGCGCATCGTTACCGCGCAGGCGCGCAGGTGTCGGTGTGTAGGGTGGCCAACACGCTTGTATTAGACGCTATTTATTAACAATTACTATATGTATGGAAATTCGAATAAGCACTTTATTTTAATTGGACAATATTTACTTAAAGTTAATAATTTATAAAAATAATAATTATGGATTACTATTATTCTTACATATCAGACGATTGTGATTAAAGTTGCAACCTCTTCGTAATTCTTTCCAATTTCCTATAAACAATACCGAACATGGGACACCTTGGATAAATAAATATGACATTTTATGACATTCTGGCACCGATCAATAAATACTTCTTAGTTCTGTCTACTGTGCACAACCGACATTTTACGTTTCTAGGTCTATAAACATAGGCCAGTCAACTTGAGTTAGGTAAGGGCACAAAGGCTCTATCTATTGCGAGTGCTTTACATTCAGACTGATGTAAATATTTTAACAGAAATACATGTAGATTGTTTTTCACGAATGGTAGATTCAGGCTACCTAACTATTTGTTCTATTTTCACCATTTTTATTTTCAATTATCTTCTACTTTTTACTTGTTGTAATACATAGTCAAAATTTTATTCAGCCTTATAGGCATCACTTGTATAAGCTGTGTAAGAACTCATTCAAAATACGTCGACATCCTTAGGTTCCCGGTTCGTGATAAATTAAACACTATGGTTTAAATCATAGTGATGGTTAACAAAGTATGCAGAACACGGTTATCTGTTATCCCATGAGACCCACATCTCTTGCTAGAACCGGATTGACCATCACACTAACTCCTTACTCACTGGCTTTAAGGTTTAAGGCATAAACTGAAAAACCTTTTAACAGTAGCACAAAGTTGACAAATAAAATTAAGAGGTAATTCCGAAGTAGGTAAAAGTATTAAGTCATCTAAACTTTCCTTAAAAATTGAAACGCAAAGTTAGTTGAACAGTTACCACGACAAAATAACTTTCAGCATTGTTTTACGTTCAAAGTTAATCCTGAAACTCGAAAACTAATCTAACATTTTCGTATTCCGTTCATTTCAACCGAAAGCTTCGAAACAACCGTTTTGTTCGGCGAAACGGAAACTGTGTTGGTTCTTTATTCATTGCCGTTTTGAATTTATAAAGCGAAATGTTTGTTACGGTTCAGAAACACGTTTTTTTTTCAAAAGCTTATATGTCACCGTAAAATTGTCAAACACGTTAGATTGTAAATTAACTAGAGATATTATAAACTCTCGAATTATTGTCAAACAAACATACTGCTTACAATAAAACGCATCATTTTTCGTGAAATGCATGAGATGGTAGTCAACTCACGCGGTGTGGAGGGAAGGAGCGGTCCCCCTTGTCCAATGATACCATTGTCATGAAAAGATAATGTACCATTCCTGAGAAATACCGATGAATATACATTATACCCTAAAATCACTTTACGTTCCCCTAACAAGCGTAGTATTTCCGAGTGCAGGATTTAAAGGTCAATTTTACGGTGACATATACATTGCGCTTTAAAACATAATATACTGACCTAGCTCAAAAAGCCGCTAAGCTGAAGTTGGACTGAACTGGCCACGTCTGCCGCTTGCCCAATGAGCTGTGAGCAAAAATAGCCCTTACATAGCCAGAAAGCGTCGCAGCAGACCTCGTAGAAGATATTAGGACCATTTGGACAAAACTAACGACAGTGGTTCACATTAACCTGAACCTTTGCCCAACAAAGGAATTCACGAAAAAACATTATAATCATTTTAGTCCTGTCATTCACATAATATATTATTATTCATAACCCACCTGACGATAAGTAAGCCCAAATACTAATTTAACCAAAAATACTGCGTTTTTGACCGCCGTTCATTACTCTTCATTTTAAAAACTTTCTGAACTGTTGTGTCCCCACTATAATTATAAAGTCATCAAATCATCATGACCTGATGATAACCAGCATGTAACTCCAGAAGCGACCAAACTTTTCCCGAGTATAGAACCAACAAATAAGTTTGTTGCATTATTTTTGTTCTTTTTTTTTTGTAACGGAACGTAGTCATTTTTGGCATAGTCTTATTATCTTTATGGTAGCTTTTGAAGCGACTTTAATTTATAAACTAGTCGCTATCGCCTATGACTTGGTCGAAGTCCGTTTGTTTGTCCACAGGGCGCTCATTACACGCGATAATGACTGGATCTATCTGCAAGTGTAATACGATATCGCGGCCATTGTGCGACGCTTAAAAATACAATCGACAGGAAACAATACTTTATCTTTTAGTACTTCAGTCACGATCTGATGATATCTCATGTACTAATCAACTGGCATCGCGGGAATGATTAACTATTATTTGTTTTGTGCTTGTTAAATTGTATTGGCGAAACGAAAAAGTATGTAACGATCTTATTTATGGGTTTTCAACTTTTAATAATCAGACTGGAATTGTTATTATTTATTATCTCTTAATAGTATTTTATTCCTATTAGCAACACTCTCGACTAGTGTTACAATACTGGGTGTGGGTGTTTTTTTTTCGAAATCAATCGGTTCGTTTTAAGTCTAAGCTTGTATTAATATTTGCACACCGTGACAATATGGTAAACATGTTAGCACAATTCTTTTAATTCACCTTACATGCATTTGTTTTCTTTATAATTGTATGTACCTACACTAATGTTTCCGCAAATAAAGTTATCTTTGAATCTGAATCTGGTTAGGAAAAGATAAATGGATTTTTCAAAATCCAATGATGCCGTTTTAGTTTTCATTAAAATCAGGCCCGAGACTCCTTTGAGTATTTTTCTCTATTGCTCATAGTTTCGGATTTGGTCGTACATGCAAACTTGAAAAATATACGCTGATGCATGTATTTGAGTATGTCGCAAGCAAGACAGATTACAGTAGATAACTTATTCAACCAAGAAAAAGTAATATAAATTCATTTCTAGTTCTTCGCTTCACACCTGTACAAAATTAAAACACCTTAACTTTTCAATCAGCTTTTAACAAATTGCAACAAGTACTCTTCACTGTTATTAAATATTCATTTGGTTAAAACTGTTAAATGGAACACTTATTTACCACTTTGTGGAGTATTTCATACGTTAAGCTTGGCGCCTGAAGATACATAAAATGCATTCAATTAAAAAGAGTAATTCGAAACAGTTTTTCAAAATTCCTTTGCCGATGGTTTTTTTGCCTTCTCAGCCTGATGGAAAGGGATGGATGAGGTCCATGATGAAACGAGCATGCCCAGAAGATGCCTCCTGTTCACTCTTATTTTGAAGGGGTGAAATGAGGGAGGAAACTCAGATGCGGACAGAGAGTTCCAACATTTTGGCGATGCGCATAATAAGCGTGGAGGAGAAGTCCTGAGAACGAATCCACGGGATTTCAATTGGTTGATATCCAGAGGATGGTACGCAACCGTTCGTTTGCTAGTCTAAAATGGAACAGAGTTTTCGAAAAGTACGTAACATACAGTCAATTTGTTCAATTATTATTTTTGGAATAGAAATATGAGGACATACTTGTTAGTCCTTAGCGGTCATGCGAGTACCTATCCTTCTGAAAAACATAAACAATAAGTCACTATTATGGTCAATTTACGTCAGTCATCCTTTTATGTAAATAATTTCAAGTCACGTATTACCTTAATTAAAACTGCAGGAAATTTAAACAGATTACTTCTGGGGACAAATTTTAAATAGGTATAATATCTCTCTGGCACGGTGCAGCGGTGGTTTGGTTTCCTCACGATGTTTTATTTCACCAAACAAGTATATTGAAGTGTTTTGTAATTTTTTTTAAGCATTGCATAAGCACGATCAGCTACTGGGACACTGGCCACCTAGTATCCTCACCTGTCATGTTGACGACTTGTGACGTTGTTCATTGATTGTCTAATTTAGAAAATTACATATTTGTACATCATGAAAATGTGTATTTAATAATTGGCGACGAGGATGGCAGGCCTCTATGAGAGGGAATTGAATTTTATTACTTTTTCTTTGGAGTAAAAAGAAAAGCATTGCAAAAAAATCAATGACGAAACTAGAAACAGATCATAGCGAAAATTGGAAGGAATGAAGTGCCGAAGGGACACGACTAACCTATCACGATCAAATAGAACCGTATACTTTCACAACTTGAATTTAGATGTCTTGAAAATTGCTTTGATAAAACTACGCAAGTAGAGCTAGATTCAATAGCGATGGGAACGACTTCCAAAAGGAGGGGGGCGTTATCAATTTGTCAGGTTTTTTTTCTAGCACCACAATTATATTTTATTAAATAGACCCTAATAATTATCTGCTTGGGTATGCTCTTTAATTTGTAAGGGCCATAGCCTCTGAGGTTTCAATTAAAAATTATTTCAACTGTTCCTTAGAAAATTCCAAATTAAAACAATGTGATTATTCTATGTGAATTGAATACAATCGCTTGTATTAACATCTTGACCGACATTAATGACAAAACTTACCACATATTCGTGCACATAACTCGGTTTTCTCGAAAACTCGCATCGTGATCGTTTCAGTCGTGAGTCTCGAAAAACTCTTTGATGTGTGGCCGACTACTAACGAACTATGCCGACTGATAAGCCTCAACTATTAGTCGGTTCAACATGCCGACAGATGTCGTCCCCCTGACTAATCAGCGTAACTGTTTACGATCACAACTTGTACCTTGGTTGGTAAATAAAGTTGAATTGCACAGTGATGTGCTTATCCGAAGAGGTGTAGTAAATATTTCATTACTTATATTAGAAAATTAAAAAAAAAATGTTGGAATTTTAGGTATTACGTCAACGAGCAATTCAACGTGATGAGAAAGGCGCAAAGGTTCTTCAGAAATTCATCAACTGGTGGCTGAACATAGCAAGGCATCGCAATGGTCCCTGAGTACTAGGCGCGCATAACAACAAGGCGTTTACGCTAGGTGTCGTTGGGAGGCGGGCCGACGCGCCAGACATTCCCTTTCCACCGCCCAATCACTATTGATCCACCCCGTCCCCCGCGAGACGCCCGTTTCCTAGCAAACAGGGTGTATCGCGTTAGTTAACTGGGGGCCATTATAATATGGACGCGTTTGACAACCTCTCTCGTAGTCGTGGACGCCTGGTAAGTGAGTTGGATACGCGGTCGCGCTTGGTGCTAAACTGCTAACGAACCGTAATGCGGCAGGCGGCCCTGTCGACTAGGTGCTGAGCAAAACACTACTCATTGTTTGGCGTTTACTTGTAATGTATTATTTTCCCGCAAAGGTTTTTCAGTAAAAACTTTAATCCTGGAAAGTTTACTAAACATAAAAAAAAAACTTTTATTTTATTTTAGTAAACTACCTAAAAACTGTTATCCCGATATCCATGTTACTGCGATTTAAGCGCCACCTGCCTAATATTTTGTCAGTTGAAAGTGATACATTTTAACGCAAGATGGCACACGGTGTCGAACGGCCGGGAATGAGCGACCTCTTCGTACTTAATGCGCTCCTGGTATTTTTGAGTCCATATTTGGCGCTCGGGAAGTATGGACTGGCTGGACTCGGACAACAATCGAATTATAATTTAAAGAAACGAGAATTACGTTCTTGATCGTTGCGCACTTATGCATTTTGTTTCTGACATTATCTCGTTAGCCAACTCGTTGTTTATTTTGTCAGTAAATATTTTTATTATTAATTATTGTAATATTATCAAATTGCATATCGTACGATAAAAATGTATTTAGACATTTTATAAATAAATTATGTGTATTTTATCAATTTGTATAAATCTTATCAAATATTGTTTATTATTTTATTGAAAAAGAGTTTACCAAATTAACAATTATTTTTGGGATCAGGATTTCAAATAACACGACGAACTGGCAAGTGTTATGATTTTCGCGCACGTAATCATTATTAAACAATGATTTAATATGTTTTAGGCGCTTGACGAACCTAATTAAACACTTTTGATACCATAAAGGGTGTGAAACCCCTCTTAACGAATACGAAAGGCACTTGTTCTCCTCGTCATTCTGATCATTTTTTTGTTCTACACCTGGGAACCTTCTAGTTACGGAGATATTGGGGGTCAAAGTTGCAAGATTTTGACAAGTTTTTTTTTAAATACCACTTTTTATCGCATGATTTTTATTTTAAATATTTCTACGACCCCCGTACTATTCAATCCATCCATCCGCACAATGTTTTGAGTGTGTTACTTTGAGTTATACCACAAAACAAGATTTATAACTTCAAAAAAAAAAGTTGTTTCCCAGCAATTTATTTTCCGTAAGTTACCTACTTAGTTTGATATACAGAATGCTTGGTTAACGGCTTTGTGATGAGGTGAAATACACCCTGTATGTATTAGCATTTGTTTATCTCAACAACGCGAATGCACAAATTAAATTCAGCATTGGATTGAGCTTCCAAATTGTAATAAATTGATTAACCGCTGGCTAAGCTAGTGAATCAGTGGTTCATGACAACTAAGTATTTTTTAAGTAATGTAAGTAGGTACTACATTAACTAAATGCTCAACACGCGAATTATAATTAAAATTACAAACTAAGTTTTGGTAAACCATCGCTAAGCTAAAATCTGACAATAACAGTGCGACATTGAAATCAAAAGACTTTATTTAATCTGTCCCGAATACGTTGTGGGGCGTACCTTAATACCAGTGTTCACGATAGTCAATTTTTGAATTCTGTAAAACGGTTTCCACCCCAAAACAAACATGAAATAAATCTGCGCTAAAATAAAGGCCTCTGTTTTTACGCGGCTCACAATTACCCCATCTAATTTGGGAGCGTTTAAGAACCACCAAAACACAAAAGCCCGCCACACAGGTCGCACCGGCATTAGCATTACAAAACGGTTGCGGGCCGTGAGATATGGGTCGCAGATGTGCGCCCGCGCCGCGCCGCCGTAATTAGTGTAGGCGCAATATATAATTGTTTCATTTCTGTAACGCCTGTCCCTCTCACTGCTGCCCGAATTGTTCGCGAAAATATTAATGGTCTTAATAGCGCCAACAAGAATCTACGCAAAAAATTCCAAAAATTCTTAGATACGAAACAAAAAAAAATTGGCAAAACAATCCGGCCATACCAGAAGCTGTCGCCACACAATTAACAGATATCTACGTCCATGTACTAACATTAAACAATACTTCACAAAATCTCAAGATCTAAACGTCGTCAAGTCGTGTGGGAAAATAATCTCAAGCGCAATCTACATCCGAGCTAGGTCCTAATTAATTTAGTAATCGTTCGTGACGACTTATTCCGGCCCTAGACCCAACCACGAACCTAACGAAATCACGACTCCGCCAGACAACGATAATCGTTATTTTAAATTTATTAAAATGTCCTCTTTAAGGACTATATCGGAACGCCTATATCGGACTGTATAATTTATTCTTGCATTGGAGGAACGCGCTAAACAATGAGGGCTATTATCATTTCTAGAAGAGCACGTTTTGATTTATAAGTGCACTGCAATATCATCCTTGCTGGAAAGAGATCCCTGATATTTTGTTTGTCATCGTTTTATGAATTAAGATGATTATATTGGACATTACACTGCTGGCGAGCTCTTCTCATTATGAAATAAAGTTTCCATAAAAATCAAGTGGAAATTACGCGAGCTAAGTCAAACTAAACACAAATGAGTCAATGTTTGTTTAATGGATTACGTTTAAACACAGTGATGTTTTTAACAATAACAGCGAGTTTCTAGTTGGCGGGGCGGTTAGAATCTAAACAACATATTGTCGGCAATTTTCATGACAAAGTCGGCACAATACAACGGCATGCCTACAACAAAATGCCGTCGTGTCGGTCTGACGGCCCCTGGGGCGTCGCAATTAAAGTCCCGGTTGCACGAGGTGATAGGTGCACCGAATTGATGAGCAGACCTTTACATTGATTAGCTTAAGATATGCACATATTAGTGCTTTATGTGGTCAGACCCATTTCCCTTTTGTGGACCTCAGAAACACAATCTACAAGACAACACGGACATCACGACAGAAATGTGTTTTTCAGAAGTGAGACTGAATTTTGTTGACATTACAGCATTTTTGGGTGCCAAATTTCGAATTACGGTTATGAGCTGATACAAGATGAAGTATCAAAAGAATGTTCTATTTTGCGTTAGTTTATTAATATAGAGAAAATTGTTTAATTAACGAAAATTGGGTGGGTTTTGCAAGCCATCAATTTACCAAGTCCTCAAACAGCAAATTTAGTCCTAAAACTCATCAGCTTAAATTCTTAAACGCTGTCATTCAGTAAAGCACGTTTAATTGCAAAGGCAAGTAAGGCTGCACGTTTTAAGGGGCATTACATCGCATAACGAGGGCGGATGCGCGGGCGCACGCCTAACAAGTAACAACAGGGCACGCCGGCGACTTTGATACCCGCTGCGCGACAGGATCGCTTGCGTGCGCGCGACCCCGATGCGGTGCAAGATTGAGGCGATTCAGTAGAGCCTTTATAATACCGAAAATTGTTGAAGATTCGAAACGATATAAAATTTTATGGATTCTAGGGCATTTTGACCTGGTCTTCTTTTGACAGATTGCTATTCTAAGCTTTGGCGACTCTAAGTTTTGGGAAGTTGTGCTTAATTGGTGGTTCAGGGTTATGCTTATCACTCAATACAATATTTTGAAGCCGGGGTTTGGGAAACCTCTCATGTGGTCTAAGTTTTAAAATCATATTAATATTCGATTCATCAGATGAAAATCCTAAACTACCATCACAAAGTTCAGAATTTTGCTTAGACTTTGACGATGGTATAATTAAAATCCTTTTTTTTTATTAACTCGAATTTCCTAACATGCAAACTCGAGTTTCTCTAGTTCTGCATTATCGCATGCCTTCGCCATCGCTCACCATTTGCATCACAGTTCAATGGAGGATTTTGACGGACATCACTACACGGACCGCGCAGACGTTTCTACACGCATAGATTGACAATGTCTTGCCGCTTAATGAAGCTACCGTTCGGTATTCCGCTGAGGAATATAGGAAATAAGTAGGACTTTTATTAAAGTTTCTTACCTTGTAAGATTGGATTTATATTGAAAAGTCTGCCGTTAATATTAAGGCTTTTTTTACTAGGACACTCACTACTACGTAGTATCATTTATATTCCTCCTGTGCCCACTAATTATACTAATTGATCTATTCCTTAGTTTATATTCGTAACGCGTATTCTAGATAAACAAGATAGGATTCCTTCTCAATACTGCTCATTGGTCTGGTATCAAATTAAGTTATTTTAACTTGTTTGTAAAAACTCGATTCTGTGTACAATGAAACTGTGTTTCTGTATTTTTGGCACACGTGCTCGCAAAAAAATATAGGGTTAAAGAAACAGTATATCAAGTTATTTTCCAAGGGTACCTAGTTGACTCTTCGAAACAACTGACAATTTACACCTAGTCAAAACACGATTTCGAATGAATCATTAAGAGGATTATTATCATGACAAAGGTCAAAAGTGTGGCCTTTTTTCTTTATTTCGTTTTTTGTAATGTCCTTTGCTTTATTTTTACAAAAACGGTTTTTATTGATTTACTATAAGAACCTCTACTGTAGAAAATAAAGATTTTATTTGAATACTGTAATCGCGTTCAAAAATTTCACACAGTATTTAGTTCCTATGTACAGTTCAATATTTCCTGGAAAAGCCAAGTAAAATTGGATTAAGACGATTACATTAAGTAAATCATTTATCATTAATCACACGTAAGTACCTATTTTATTAACTAAATCAAAGTAATAATATTTATGCAAAATAAAGCACTGCTTATTCCGTTTTATATCTTGGCGTCGGCCATTAGAACACTGGGTACCTAATTGTCGACAAATTCAGGCAATTTTATTCGTGACTAGCCGATGCCCGCGGCTTCGCCCGCATAAAATTATATACTTAAACCGCCCTCTTGAATCACTCGATCTATTAAAAAAAAACCCGCATCAAAATCGGTTGCGTAATTTTAAAGATCTAAGCATACAAGCTTATCATAGGGACATACAGACGCGGCGGGAGACTTTGTTTTATAAAGCGATGATAAAATATGTACCTAATTAATAATTAGCCAGTATTACCGTACCTACTTACAGTTTTTTTTTTAATTTTAAGTTTGTGATACAATACAGATTATTACATTACTTACGGAACTCAGTAAAATAATGGATTGCTGCAAAATTAATATTTAATTTGCAGAAAGAAGTTATTATGTACTTAAGTACTTAGATATTAGGTACTTACTATCATAAGCAATGAACTATACTAACTTCCTCACTAACATCTTGCAACTCACCCGCATTTCCCATTAAAAACAGTTGATCAACAAAATAATAAAATGTTCAAGTATCAAAAAATTATTACTTCGAAAGAAGTATTCTAGGCGCGTCACATTAAACTTTATACACCAAATGGTACCAGTAGCGCCATCTCTTGTTGTAACCTAAGAGTAATTATGACAGCTGCCTTGTCTTTTATTTACAGAATGTTTGACTTAAAATATACACTCAAATGCCACAGAACAACATTCATCTTGTACTTTATGTTGTAATTTATTTAATTTGACGCCGTTTTATGAACGATAAACTTGTTAATCAATAATAAAATACTCACGAAACATAACCTTGCAACAACTGACATCTGTCAAAACTTTCATCACAAATGTTCACAAAAACACTGTAAATATACATAAAACACGAATTTACGGCCTCAACGAACAAGAAATTGATAAATACTGATAGAAAAAATGCATCTGGACAAGTTTTCAGCAATATTCCATGGTTTTTAGGTGTTGGGAAAATCATAACCTCTAACCCCAAAACAATGAGAGATTTTATGTTTTTCAGCTATACATACGGCTATTTTACCTTCCAACCATCAATTTGATAGCAACTATTACTGTTATGCAAAGTTACACTAGCATTACTTCTAGTTTCAGAAGATTTCAGAACATTATACTTTGACATCTCACTGTTTACACTTGCACCAATTCATCACCATTCAAAATAGGTTTATTTTGTACTTTTGAACTGAATTTGTTTTGATTATTGAAATTATCACTGCTTTATTAATGCTTAGTATGTCATAAAAGTGGAAGTTAAATGAAAAATCTGCAAGTTTTCAAAGAACTTGGTAAAATTAGAAATTTCAGAACGGTGACAAATGTTATAAAACTATTTGTGTGACTATAACAATTTGCACCATATTCTAAAACTGTTTATGATTTTGTAATCTTCAGAGAATACAAATTCAATCAATGAAACATCTAACAAATAGGTTTTCAAAGTTGAGTTCTAGGCCGCACATAAACAAAACTTAAAACACAATATCTCTCATCTGGTAGGCAGGACAGAGGTACAGACATAGCTTGTTTCACTTATGAATGCCATGAACTTTTACATTGTTATGCACTCTGACACGCTGCTGGTTGCAAGTAGCCAGCGCTCCCTGACGACCCATATGGAATATTGCCAAAACCGGTCTCACACACCCACCTTCTTCATTATCCCAGTCTTCCGTTTGGAGAATGTCGTATACCGTCGCAGTTTGTTGTCAATGTATTCCATTTTGATCTTCACGCGACCCTTGGTCTTTTTGCCATTGGAAGGTGGCGATTTCTTGGGTTGGAGAGATGCATAGCCGTCATCTGCTATGTCGGGCATGGGGCAGTGTTCCAGGCCAACGCTCTGCGGGGGTCGCTCGTCGTAGCACTGGTCCGAGGGTCTCTTGACACCGGCGCGCGGCATCGGGCACGGCTGCATGCCGGGCCGCAGCCCGCCGCCGCCGAGCGCGCTGGGCGGCCGTCCAGATCCGTACATGTCCGGCATCTCGCCGAGGAGTCCCATACCATACGGCGACCCGAAGCGGGGCTCCCGCGCTCCGCCGGGCGCGTCCATTATAACCTCGCAGTACGCCACAGTAACCGGTGCGCAGACGCGCTATACACACCTCACCGTCCGAACGACGAACGGAGACTAAGTTCGAACCGAAAACGCGAAAGAGCCGAGGGCGGGACTGACGAGTCGGCCGCTCGGACCGCGACTGACTTCGCACAACTGCGTCCCGCGCACCTCGACCTCTATCTGTCTCTGTCTCGCGCGATGCGTACAATATCTTTCGAAGGGGACGGAAACGCTAAGCGCGGCCGTAACCCGACACATCCGTAGGAAAAGCGAACGTTCGCCGGGAACCCGCGAACGTTTCAGTGCCCGAAATCCGTATTAAAATAGAGCTTTTATTTTGAGTTTATTTCGTAAATAGAAATAATAGAGTCGGAAGTGGAGCGGCTCGGGCGCAGCGGCGGGGCGGTGGGCAGTGCCAGAGCCATATTTAGACGCGAGCCGTGCCAAATATGGCAATCGACGGTCAAATGGGGGCCACTGAAATCCCTCCTACTCGCACCTGGCGATTTTCACGTCTAATAATTAAAAACTTTGTCACGTCACTTAGGTATTGAAAGATACCTACCTAGCCATGGCTCATTACATTTACTTAATATGTATGTGTCGTACTTGCAGGTAGGTCTGTAGCGAGTTCTATTTGACATTATCAAGTTTTATAAGTACGCTTTTTCTAAGCCATTTACTCATTCCTGTGTTTAATTTACCTATTTCTTAGATGAAGACCCAAGAGCCCAGGAATCACCAGAACTGTTGAAATACATTTCTTAAGCATTATTCGTAGGTATGCTTGGTTAGAAGAAAATTTAATGGCTTTGGTAGAAGAATGGTAAGTACAAGATTATGTATCAATGAGCTATGTAATCATTATTTTTATCTAGATACCTAGTGTTCCTGTACCTAATAGGTACAGTTTCATTTGTATCGTATCGTTCAAAGTTCGGCGGCATTTAAAATGAAGACAGCTAGCTACCTTGCTATGTTTAATTCTATGGACACACTAGTGCAAGACTTGCACATTTTATTTTCAGTAAGTTTATCCTTAAGGGCTTATAACATTACACGATTTATCGGGCCCTGAATGCAGGGAAAGGGAAGTGTAATAAGAAATCGGGTGGTCTAGTGGTCCCGACCCCCCTTCTTCTCTGCCGCGCTGCCAATCGTGCCCTGCAAATTAATCGTGTAATGTAATAAAGCCCTTTACTTTTATTTTAAGGTACCTTAATTTAAATATAGCAGTTGACTAAAATTTTCTTTCAAAGTACGAGTAGTCTCATACTTTAAAACGTATTTGACGTAACAAGAAGTTGATCGGTGTTTAGGTTTTACTGTTTACCCTACATGGGTTACTTTTTTATACTTTCCACTCCATAAAATATGTTTTTTAACCTCAAGGCTTTTAAAATTTATGATAAAAATTAAAATCAGACGCATTTTATGGTGTTATTAGCAGAAATTTGTAAATTTTCTCGACAACATCCAGCTGACCGCCCACTTTCCGCGCGTATTGCCATGTTTCTCCTTTTTAAGTTTATTTTATTGTGTTTAGTCAGAGTTCAGTAAACCTTACTACATTGGAAAAGTTTTAAAAGTATCTTTTATTAACGTGTTTAGAATAAAATAATTCCTTAATATTGGAAAGGAAGGAAATGTTAATTAAATTTGAAATCAAATATGGTCTCAGAAAGTTGGCAACACTTAAAAATGATAATTTGGTGGGTAGACTTTTTGAAAGTGTTAATTACTAAGTGGTAAGTAGGTCTATGGACCTATTGACGACTAAGTAATAGATAGGTATATAGACCTAATATTTACATTGTTCACCGCTTCGCTGACATTGGTGTCTGAGAAGAAACTGCCGATGCCGATTTAAACTTGAGAGAAAACCGACATATCCTAAATTCAAAATTTCAAAGATGACCACGGGACCCATGAAGTGAATTGCGAGACCTGAGATTGATATTAAGTAGTATTCATTTATTCATTTTTCTAACTTACTTTTCCATATTTAAATATTTCTATATGAAATCAATACCTATTAAGGTGAAAGCGTCGGGGCAGCCCGCGAAATTCAAATTTTCTATTTTTTTGGCATTTTACAGGCCAGTGCTAAGTTGTATGTTGATTAAAATGTTGTTCGCGACTTTAAGACATAGGTATATAGTAACAGAATTATAATCATCAATACAACCCTCCAAGTTCATAAAGGTCGAGGAACTACTTTTCAAGGTCAAACACATTCCTCAACCTTTTCAAGTCAAGATTAAGTACCTAGCATGATTATTATGTTATTTTCGTAGATCTTGAAAATACAGGGTGTTAACCACCTCATCACCAAACATTCATCATCATCATCATTATCATCAGCCTATAATGTTCCCACTGCTGGGACACGGCCTTCTCTCAATGAGAGGGAAACCAAGCATTCTGTACATCAAACTAAGTAAATTTACGCAAAAATATTGCTGGGCAACAATTTTTTTTGGTGGTTATAAATCATGTTTTGTGGTAGAACTCAATGTAACACACTTAAAACATTGCGCTGATGGATGGATTGAATAGTACGGGGGTCGTGGAGGTGTCAATATCTTACAAAAAAAACTTGTCAAAAAGATGTAACTTTGACCCCCCATATCTCCGTAACTAGAAGGTTCCCCGGTATGGTGTAGAACAAAAAAATGATCGCAATGATGGGGAGAACAAGTGCCTTTCGGCTTCGTGAAGCCTTTATATGTGGAACTGAAAAACAGGCACATTGAAGACCTACCCACCCATTTATACCCACAGTTTGCATAATTTACTCTAGTTACGAAGTACACTCGTGAAACTACACACATCACCCCTGTTATCCCCGAAGGAATAGGTATAAGTGTACAGTACACCACATTTCGCCAATTATGTTTAAGTCCCATGTAATAGGGGGACAACCTATTGCCATCAACCGGGCACAAATGCAGACTCCGTGGCTGCTACTGAGAAATTCCTGATGGAAAACTCCAATAACAATTTGTCCGCCCCGGGAATCGAACCCGGGACCTTATGCTCAGCAGTCGTCATTGCGACCACTAGACCTACGAGGAAGTGATTATTACTTATCTACACTATATATATATAATATAATATATAATATAATATTATAAAGAGGAAAACTTTGTTTGTTTGTTTGTTTGTTTGGTTGTAATGAATAGGCTTAAAAACTACTGGACCGTTTTAAAAAATTCTTCCACCATTCGAAAGCTACATTATCCACGAGTAACATAGGATATATTTTATCCCCGTACTCCCACGGGAACGGGAATTACGCGTGTGAAACCGCGTGACGTCCGCTAGTTTCAAATACATTCAGGCAGGTAAAAATTATCAAAATAACCTCTTATTAACAAGTGACCTGGCACACGTACGCCAGCATCCCACTATTCACTAGGATATAATAATGTAACCTTATCTAAATGAGTTTCCAGAATTTAATTTAGTTAATTGGGGCTTATACAACCTGATTAATATTGCTTCAGCGATAATCTAAGGAAACTTGTTCGTTTTATCAATTCGGTAATTTGCAGGAAATACCTATTCATCATACGTCAGTACTAATTAAATGTTTTAATAAGACAGTGTGTGTTCATGGGCACCACTTGGATGAGAGACGCACAGAATCGAGAAGTATGTCAGAAGAAATGAAAGGCCTTTGAGTATGTCAGAAGAAATGGAAGGCCTTTGAGTATGTCAGAAGAAATGGAAGGCCTTTGAGTACGTCAGAAGAAATGGAAGGCCTTTGAGTACCTACATCCAGCAGCGGGTGCTTCCGGGGTCCTTTGATGATGATGATGATGAAGTTAAGTAAATCATCATCATCATCATGTGGATTTATTTTACTTAAAGTGGAAGCACCAGGTGGGCGAAATTCAAATTTTCTTATGTTTTTTGAAATTTGCCGACCAATGCTAGGTTTTATGTTGGAGAAAATACGATTCGTGACTACTGTAAGACGTACGTACGTAGTTACATAATTTTAATCATCAATACAACCCTCCGAGTTCATAAAGGACTAGGAATGACTTTGACCTTGAAAAAGTATTTAATTTTCTAGTCGTAAGAAAATGTTGAATTTCTCGCTCTAACCTAGAGTATCAGCCTTAATTATAGACAAAGACAAAGCAAAGACCAAGAAATTTATAGGATACGGTAGGTACAAAGATGTTAAATAGCTAGGCTTAGAACAAATCCGCCACTAGAATCGGCTTACGAATAATATTTAGGGCTTTCGCACACCAGAGACAAGCAAGACTATCTTAAGATAGACAATAGGGAATATGCATGAAATACAAAACTTTTTTTATTTATTAAAAATGCCTTGTTTTGTCGCTTATAAACATTATGGTGCGCTTGTTTAAGTTTCTAATACATCACTTATTTTACAATTTAATGTTTTATGTACCTAGCATCTTTTTGGTGAAACGGAACGCACTCTCAAAGCACGTCGTCCTCGATAACGGCGGAAGTGACATCATAATTCATATGTCAAAAAATAACTTTTATTAGAAATGTAGGTAAAGTTGCACTAAGATTTTATTATAATATCGTCATCGCAATTTTTGCTTGAATAAAGCACATACAATTAGTAAAATTACTTAATAAGGCCAGAAAAATAGATGTAAACAAGGTAGATTTTGATAAAAGACGTCAAAGTATGGTCGCGACAATCTTTGGACGTTTGAACTGTCAGAGAAAATTGCAGGAGTTTAGTATTATTTTTAAGCGGCAAGCAGTTGTTGAAATTAACTCTTAATAGTTTTCTTGGGTTGATAATAGAGTTATTAATTGATTTAAGTGAAGAAAAAAATACATGCATATTCCCTATTAGGTACTAAAGGGAATTAATAGTCTGTCCCGCTCGCACTAGAAAAAAAATAGTATGTCTTATGTAAGAAAGTCTTGTTTCTTTGCAAACGCTCTTACACAACACTAAAATATGAAACCTCTTAATTTATTAATTTTGAATAACTAGTCTACTATAAGATTAGCTATTTAGCTCTCAAAATTAGACGAGTTCTTGTCCTGGTAACCCCCTTCAATTTTTCACCGATCAGATGAAAATATTCCAGATAGGACCACCGGGCTATTTTGATGCATGCAATATCATAAATCTTGTGTGTGTTTCGATGGCGAATACACAATATGCACTTCTCTTCTCTCTCTTCTTCAACCCTTGTCCACTCAATGCTGGGTGTAGGTCTCTTCCAAATCTCTCCATTTTTGACGGTTTTTAAAAAAAGCGCAGTAAATTATTTTTACATACGTAAACCAGCTATCACTGCGGTTACACTCGCCTTATCGTTGGAAATTGTTTCTCGGGAAATTTTTATAATGAAGCGTATGACGCTCGACGGTTATGTAATTTCCCAATGACTTATTGAACATTTTTGGGAATCGTACGATCTAAACATTACCTATAGTTTTAGGGAATCAGCTTGTAATGTACCCACAGCTGGCACATATATGCCTCCTCTCTATGAGAAGAAGTGGGCCACACCTTGCACCTCGTAAGTCAGGACAGCCACCGCTGGGCCACCGCCACTTTCTGGGCCATTGCCCATTATACTATTAATGCAGATTAATTTAGGACCAATAAAAAGTTTGACCTACCCTTCTGGCACTTTTAAGAACTGGCAACACTAACAGCAAGCAAGGGACTTTCCGCCTGCAGTATAAGACTGCAATTTAATCATGGGAAATAACACATTATATTATCAATCTAGCGTTATTTCCCATACTTAACTGTAATAAAATAAATACTAGGTTACGTGACCGATGGCACTAAGACTATAAATATATTCGTAAACATATGACGGTAGTAAATGACATGAATAGTAAACTTGTCTATGACTATGGTATTGTCGAATGACCGGATATCCGATAGTGTCAAATCCCGTTGGAACGGGGCCTAGTTTTCCATAAGCAGTTTGTAGTGGAGGGAATATTTCTTTATTATTGTTTGTGTTGCTGGGTAGTATTTTTAAATGGTTTTGCATTTTAGGGTTAAGTTTTAGAAACCTTTTATTTAAAACTACAACATGTGACTGATCCTAAATAACCTTAGACTGATTTAATTATAGTTGACACTTCCCGTGACCCTAGGGCTGGCTTTTACTTTGGCCAAAGGCTTATTGCCATACAGCGCGGTAACGCCGCCAGTCTCCTGGGGACTTTACCAGTTGACAGCGTTGAGGAGGAGTTTTTTGACGCCATTTTTTAAGTTTAATGTTTAAGTTAGTGTAGTTTATTTTAATTTTTGTATGATTGTTGCCTTAAATATTTTTATTGCTACCCATTAAAAAGTTTTCATTATAGTTGTTCCTAAATCATGTTCATGCTTATTGGCATTCAGGTAAATTTTCCCTAAGGACCTACTTCGGGGGACTCATGGCTCCATGGATCTTGCGACGAATATATATTTTTCTTTCTTTATTTCTTCCTTCCATGGCTAGATCTTCAAAAAGACCATCCATACGTCCCAGTTGTTATTCGTAGATCTTTTACTGTCGTGGTATCGGTAGATATAGTAGATGCTAACCTAACCTAACCGACTTTGAGACATGTATCAAGTTAAGGGGGATGCTTCAAGTTAGCCCGCGAAATTCAAATTTTCTTAGCACTGCACTTAGCACTGCCCTGCAAATCCGTAAAAAAACGTAAGAAAATTTGAATTTCGCGGGTCGCTCTGACGCATTCACCTTAATCTTTTGGTCCATGGATTCAAGTTCATGCTTCGTTGGAAGATTATGATTCTGGCTGTTTCTGGCTACCTACCTACCTGGAACAATTGTCAAAGATTTACAAATGACAGCCGGGACAAGCGGCTCAACGTAATTACTTACCGATTCGTTGGGGAAATTCGGTTTGTAAGGGTCGGTCAACCATCCACCAACAGGCCTTGGCAAACGCTGCTTAACCTTAAAGCTATTCTTGCTATTCGGACTGAAATACACATTTTAATGAAAATGAATACGATATTGTTACATCGGACCTCCTAGAATATCGTTATTGTGTTGTTTAATCGGTAGTAATTAAATCTCATACCCAGCTCGTAACAATATGGATCTACTATCTACTTTTCTCGTAATTTTATTAAAAATCGTTGTAATCTTAAGAGTCTGGCACGAGCTTTAAGTGGCTGTTCAAAACGTATATTTTAGGAGACAACAGTCTTTGAAGCATTTCCATGCATTTTTTTTAAATCTAGCAATTCTAGAACAACTACATGCTTGCATAAAGTCCACAATAATTCGATTAATTTGACCACATTTTCTGGTCTTTTCAATGATTGAAATACCACTTACCACCACAGTAATCACCAAAGTACACATAAAGCCCGTAGATACACGACCTTTAATTAATCAAATTAATTGTCAAAGGAATATTCAATAAATTAATTTCATAAATGATTAATTTGTGAATATTATAAATAGGAATTCCTGTACCCAAGTATACTATTGTCAAGGAAAATCATTTCGATCGAGTTCACGTAGTTACTGATATGGGTAATTAAGTCACTTACGGTCACCATCACGGTGACGTAGTCTCGCATCATGACGCGATCGAGTACAATAATTATATTTTAAGTTCATGGATTACCACATCTAATTAAGTACCTGCTGTTACCATGCATAATTTTAGATTTGGAATTATTGTAACTGCATCATTGTAATTTTTGATTGTTGAATAATAGATACTTAAATAAAAATAAAAATGTCGTGATTACTCGTGATGCATTTGGTATTTCCTTTTCCTAATGTGTATTGTCTATTTCCTCTTTTTAATTAATATTAACCTTTACCTGCTTGTTAATAATTTGAGCCCTTTTATACACACACATGCATATAAAATCACATCTTGCTAACGCGTTAAGTAACCCTTTTTGATCTGAACCAAATAAAAATTAATATGTAAAAAAATATAAAGGAAATAATATGTACCTACTTACTGACTTATATATGTCACCGTAAAATTGTCAAGCACGTTATATTACAATATAACGTGTTTTTTCTCGCGATATTGTAATGTCTCGAATTATTGTCAACTGAACATACGGAAGTATCTCTGCCCCCATAATCGGGACTTGGGGCACCCCTCGTTAGGTTAGTTAGGTTCCTTTAAACCTTGCACTCGGAAATATGGGCCCCACGAAGCGGGGCTCCGTCGACTACGCTTTTTAGGGGGAATATAAAGTGTTTTAAGGTTATATTATATTGATCGGTATTTCTCAGGAATGGTGCATTATCTTTTCATGAGAGTTATGCCACTGGGCAAGGGGGACCCCTCCTTCCCTCCACACCGCGTAAGTTGACTACCATCGCATGCATTTCACGAAAAATAATGCGTTTTGTTGTAAGCAGTATGTTCATTTGACAATAATTCGAGACTTTACAATATCGCTAGAGATATATTACAATATAACGTATTTGACAATTTTACGGTGACATTTATATACACTTATTTTTATATTTACTGTCGAATCGTATGGCGTAGTGGTAGTGACGCTGCCTTACGTTCATAGGGTCCTGGGTTCGAATCCCGGTAGGATCAAATGTTTGTGTGATGAGCATGGACATTTTTGTTTCCGAGTCAACAAAAAAGTATACATATAATATGTAGTATATCAACTATCTGGTGTCCACGACACAAGCCTTGCTTAATGTGGCACTACATAACGCGACTTCGGAGAAAAAAAAAAGTGAAAAATAATTTCATAAAAAACGCTTCAGAAGTCGGTGACCTTTGTTTGATTGATTTAGTTTTTTTGTCACCGACTTCTGAAGTCGGTTTTATTTTTTGTAAAAAAGGTTTTTTTCATGAAGTAGCCATTCAATAGCCTTTTTCACTACCCTATCCATTGATGACGTTAAAACAATTGCCTTTTAATGAACCACGTAACTTTCCTGGTTATTCAGCAGTCACGTAACATCTAAAATTTAGTCGGTATTTCCTTCCGCAGTTCCCGATACTGATACCACATGACGCACCGCCGACCTGAACACATTTATCATCACCCCGTATCCAAGGAAACAAACTATGTGAAACAATTAATTTGCGATAACCAATCATTTTTGAACGTATATTTAATTTAATGATCTAATTTAAAAGGCTAATTCTATATGAGCTTATCTCTAGGTGGTTTTTACAGATATACGGAATATTTAAAAGGATAAGTAGGACGTTTTTTCATTATTAAAGTTCTACAATAAATTATTATTTAATACTAGGTACCTACTTCCTTCCTTCCTTGAAAGTATTAATAAGTACCTACTCTCCTGAATTTATATTACAATTGCTGATAAGGTAAAATCAAACGTTCGATTTTCAAAAAGTGATTAGAAGTAGCTAAGTTGGTAGTACCTAGCAATCTGTGTACCTACTGTCATTAAGTATTCTTAAAAACATACTTTGTGATTAATGTATATTTTTAAACGACCTGCCTGGGTTGGTCTGTGGTTGGGTAACCACCCCTCCATACCGAATTTCCTCCGTGCCTCGGAAAGTACGTTAAGCCGTTGGCCCCAGCTGTCACTTGTTTGACAGTCGTTACAGGTGGTCAGTGGCCCTAAAAGTCTGACAACCAAGGGGTACCCATCCTGTTACCCAGTAGGTACTAACTGGGTTGTGGAGGTCAAATGGGCAGTCACTCCATGTAAACAAGGTAGGTATTCAGCTGCATGAGATTGGACTGGAAGCCGACCCCAATATACATAGTTGGGAAAAGGCTAGGCAGATGATGAACTATAAACTCTAAAGTATTTTTAGTGACTGCGTATCGGTAGGCAATAGGCATAGCGAGGTCCCACTCTTCAGCTCTTGTGGACAGCTTTTTCGTTCAGCTTAGAGGAGCCGGAACAGCTGCTGATTAGAACTTTCAGAAGACTTTAAACACTAACTCGGACTGGCTCATTGTTAAAGTACTTAGGTCCATGTTCACCGAAAATATAACAGTCTGATTATCTATAAGCAGCTGTCACTGTGACATGTTCCTATACAAAAATGTGTTTTAAACAGCTGTTTTAGATAATCAGAGCGTCATCTTTTTGGTGAACTTGGACCTTACTGGATTATATCCATGATTTTCTTTTGTTTTGAGCACCCGATATTTCGACGCTGTTGCAAGCATCATGATCGCGGGAATACTGAAGAGGTATGCGGGTGGGACGAAAGCGGGAAGCGGTAAGCGTCGAAATATCGGGTGCTCAAAACAAAAGTACTTAAATCACGGATATAATCCCGTAAGTACTTTAAGTGTAGTGTAAAATCGTGAAAGTCTAAAACAGTGGCTCATTGTTCTCTAGTGTTTTCAATCTCAACTGCTGAGCATGAAATGCTGGGTTCTATTCCATAGTCGGGTTAATTGTTTTTCAGTAATAGCTGGATCAGACTCTGTGGCTGCTGATTTGTACCCGGTTAGTAGGTACAGGGACCTTGAAGATAACTGGCGAACTTTGTTTCTACTATTAGGTATTCATCCTCTGCCTAACCCCGCGGGGATTATAGGCGTAATGTTTTGTTAAAACACCATGAAAATAAAAACCGCACCTCCTTCACATCTGAAAGAGGCGGCTCCTTTGCTTCTTAGTCCCAGCAGTGCGGACATAGTGCGCTAAGTAACAAAAACGAAGATACGACGGTTTTAAAATTCTCAACATGTCACGCTTTGGTACAATTGTGTTCTTTATTAAGACACTAGCTGACCCACGCAACTTCGTCTGTGTCACATAAGAGAGAAAAACACAGAAATCCCCGTTTTTGCAACATTTTTCGTTCCTGCTCCGCTCCTAATGATTGTAGCGTGATGTTATATAGCCTAAAGCCTTCCTCGATAAATGGACTATCCAACACAAAAAGAATTTTTCAATTTGAATCAGTACTTCCTGAAATTAGCGCGTTCAACCAAACAAACAAAGAAACTCTTCTGCTTTATAATATTAGTAAGCTTGTATAGATTTACCGATTTATCCACTATGCACGACAAGATTTTGACACATGACACATCAGCTGAATCGACGGGGTGATGCGAAACTGTCAAAAATTTACAGAATTTTCGTGAACTTTCAGCATTCGATTTTTTAATGAAAAATATGTCAAGGAAGCTGTTCCATACGATACGTTTGTCGTTAATATCACCAGTAACGTGTTTTGTTCGGTAAAACGGCGTCAGTGTATTGCCAAATATGTATAAAACACATATTACTGCACCCTTCCAAAAAGTAGGTAACGTAGATGCGCTGGAAATAATATACATAGGCAAGCTTATCGTTTGCTAAAAAAACTGGAAAAAGCTAAATAAATACAGTAACCTTCTATCTGCGTTCTTATTTTTGCCATTATTCATACATTATTTCATAAAAAATGACGATCAAAGTCTTGACAAATATTACTAAAAAAAAACAATGTTGCAACCAACTTATCACATGACATATCACTTCGTAGTGCTGACCGTAAACCCGAGTTTCATCATTACGATTAAAATGTAGCATTCAGCCTAATCGATACTCGCAATCAAATTAAGTTTGGAAAAAAAGTTTTGAGACGCAATGAAAACTCCTTGGTATAATTTCAAATAATAATTATATTTAAATTCTGAAATGAATCTTTTTATACTCCTTTTTTAATAATATCATGTAGTAATTATTCGTTGCTTTTGGTTGACTTATTAATAATAAATAAACACAGAACTCTCTAAACTTTAAACAATTTTTTTTTGATGACTATCTTTCCTTTAAAACTTACGGATTGGAGAATTTGGAGAAACGCCGTTGCCGAACTAGCACCGTATGGCAAAAAATAAAGTCTCACAGTTTAAGCAAAGACAAAATCTGAAAATGAATTAAGTATTCATTTTCAACTGTACGAATGGTCAACCTTTGGCTAAATTCGCGTGGAATGTTTTGATTCAAAATTTAAATTAGGAATGTAATTGTGACTATACACATACATTCACATTTATAAAGTATTTTTATTTACTTTAATCATATGTTGTGAATTTTGTTCTGGAATGTCTGAAGGTTGGATATAGTGTGCCAAGGATCAGAAAAATTGAATGATAAATAAATATTAAGGATTCTAAAACCGTTGTTACTGAACAAAGCCTATCTAAGTATTCAAAACCAAACGAGAATTCATAATCTGCCTTATTTTTCCCAACTATAATGGGGTCGACTTCCAGTCTAACTGAATACCAGCATTTTACATGGAGCGATCGGACCTCCACACCCCAGTTGGTACTGGGTGGTAGGATATCCCTTGGTAAGACTGGTTGTCTAACCTATTGGGTCGCTGACTACATGTAACGACTGTCAAAGAACTACTAATGACAGGCTGGACCAACTGCTTAGCGTGCTTTCAGAGGCACTAAGGAAACTCGGAATGTAATGGATGGTCACCCATCCACAGACCAACCTAGGCAAGCAAGGCTTAACCTAAACGTCGACGCGAGCGGCCGTTATTATCTAACAACGAGCTCTTCCCCTTGGCCTCTCTTACATAATTAAATGAAAATTGACCAAAAAAAAAAAATATTAAAATTATTGTTCGGTAAAGGCGAGAAATAAACAAAATTACACATGATAATAAAATTGTATTTGTTTACTAAATACAATTATCATGGTATTAGGAACTAAACCAATTTTACCACACCTAAAAGATCAGTACCAAGATCCCTGGCGCACTGACAACCAACGAAAAGAAATAATCATAATAAATTACCTAGTTTTAGGTACAATGTAATTTTGAACAGCGAGTGCATTCTTAATTTAAATTTTGATATGGAAAAAAATCTGCGCGAATTTAGCTTTGATCGGTCGGTGCTGTTTATTGTTGGGTTGGTACCATGTACGAAAAACTACCATTACCTAACTAAAGCTTAAAACAATATTAAATTAAATATAAACAAAATTGTTTTACTTTCCATCAATCGATTTGCTAAATTCCGTAAATGAATTAATCGAGTTAATCGAATTTTACAAAAAAAATATAATCGATTTGAATAATCGCTTTCACACATCACAAATATTAAAAAAAAAAATCAAAAAAAATTGTCGTCTATTTTCGATACAAAATTAAGTAGTGGTAATGAATATTACATGTTATTGGTCCTATATTAGTAAATTACGCTTAGATCTGGGTATTCTCATGTTGTTTATAATATTTGAAATGATGTTTGTCATATCTGTTCTCGAATCTAAACGTGTCTGTGTGTTAAAATGTGAAAAATAAAATGTAAACAAACAAGATTGGCGCGAAACTTCGACTTTGGATATCAAAATATATCATTACCACTGCTTACTTAAATTGAACTATGGTTAAATTCGTCACATAATGAAATGACGAGTTATTAATTCTCAACATAGTGGAGCTTGGATGCCCGAAAACCTCAATTTTTATGATTTTTAGCGTCGGCTAGCACTGCCGTCAAAATGGCGATGAACGTATTTACGCATTTGGATTTTATTAGGGTAAATTAAGAATGTTGCGCGCTAAATACAGAACTTTGAATGGCTTTAACATATGTAGTTTTTCTTCAACTCTCTTAATTAACGCACACTCACAGTCTTTCATAATCAGAACATTAAATATTTACATAAAAAATAAGGATGTCGTATGACTTAACCGCCGGCCCCATTCGGGGCCAGTACCGAGCCAGCGTAGGTTTCAGTGCCCGGCCCCGAATGGGGCCCGTACCGAACTTTATGGTTATTATCCGATCTGAACTATCTTCAAAAAAAAATTAGATAACGTCATATAGTACGTAGTTCCAGTCGTCGTGGTTATAGTCAGGATCGCAATACGATTTCAATAAGATTCTATTAATACGCTCTATTTGTATCTCCTAAGATACAGGATCTTCTCAGTTTAGGAGTCAGGTCTCCTGTACTGTACCTATCTCTCGCACACTAGGTACTTCTATTTTGCTGATTTTTCTGTCCCCTAATCATTACCGTGTACCTAATTTAATACATATTTGTGAAACTTGTTTTTAATAATAAAGACGGTATTATTAATTATCCATAGACACCTCCACAAATGTTCACTAACAGCGTCCTTCAAATGTCTTAAAAACGCCAAAAGGACCAGAAAACCTTGCAGTCCTCCAATCAGCTGTTCCCTCATCACATACTGGCCAGGTCGGCGTCAACTTTCTAAACAAACGAGCGCCGAGGACCGACGGACGGGGCAGCCGCATTCCTTGCCAAAACTGCAATGGCGGCCATTCGCGCCAGGGATGGATATGTTGACGCAATGCCATTCAATATGCCACATGTGTAGGTGATGCATAAGTTTGAGCAAGAAAATGGGATAATTATTTCACGATTATTGACGTGATAACGGCTTATAAATTGATAATACCAGCAACACTCATGAAAAATAGTAACGTTCCATAGTAACGTTCCACCTCCTTTTTTGTATTACATAAAATAATGATTATGACGTTATCACGTAAATCTATCGTCCGTAAACCGACTTTACAGACAACCAATTTTTTTTAGGTTTACTTTTAGTTGCACTGTACTGTTGCTCTTTGGGAGGAGGCCTTGTCCCAGCAGTGGGAACATTATAGGCTGAAGATGATGATGACTTTTAGTTATTAGTGGTGACACATTGCATACGGGTGCCAGGCTAACAGTTTTTTTTTAGTTTGTGATATGTTTTATTTACCTATTTTTAAGTCATTACTAACAGTTTATGGATGTTTTAACTGAAATAATGGCTTGAAGTATAATTATCCAGTCATTATTTTACAAGATCGCTTAAAAAAAAGTTTAAAAAGCAAAACTGTACTTGTCAGAAGTGGGATTCGAACCCACGCCCACAGAAGTGGACTGCGACCTGAACGCAGCGCCTTAGACCGCTCGGCCATCCTGACTTGAAAGAAACGCTTCGAATCATACTACGGTTTCATTGAATTTCTCAAAACAAACGGTTAGGTACCTTTGCCTTTGCATATCCCGTAAGTGACAATATGTCACCGTAAAATTGTCAAACACGTTATATTACAATATAACGTGTTTCCCTCTTGCGAAATTGTAATATCTCGAATTATTGTCAACTGAACATACGGAAGTATCTCTGCCCCCATAATCAGGACTTGGGGCAACCCCCAGTTAGGTTAGTTAGGTTCCTTTAAATAGGGGCTCCGACGACGACGCTTTTTAGGGGAATATAAAGTGTTTTAAGGTTAGGTTATAATAATCGATATTTCTCAGGAATAGTACAATATCTTTTCATGAGAGTTGTACCACTGGGCAAGGGGAACCCCTCCTTCTCTCCACACCGAATGAGTTGACTACCATCGCATGTATTTCACGAAAAATAATGCGTTTTGTTGTAAGCAGTATGTTCATTTGAAATATTTCGAGTTTTTACAATATCGCTAGAGATATTACAATATCACGTGTTTGACAATTTTACGGTGACAAATACATAAGTTTACCTTTGCCAAGCATTGAAATTATTACTTCATGTAATAGTAGTTGAAGATATAGGGTGGCATAATGCCACAAAGCAGTTAATCTTTAAGTACATTTCCGTTGATAAGTTCCACATTTCCCAAATTATGAGGTAATTATTAATAAAGATGGATAATTATTAATAATTTCAATTAATCATGCTTACGGTAACATATACTTATACAGCCCGGTGTAGGTAAGCGCCACCATTCTTACTTTCATAGATTTACTTACTTTCATTTTAAACCATCAAACTGGGTTGCCCGCAAAATTAAATTTTTCTTATGTTTTTTGCAATTTGCAGCTCCGTCCTAGGTTGTATGTTGATTAAAATATTGTTCGCGACTATAAGACGTATGTAGTTACAGAAATTATAATCATCAATACAACCCTCCAAGTACATAAAGGTCTAGAATCGATTTTGACCATGAAAAAACAGTTCCCACAGCCGCGAACAATATTTTAAGAAAGGTATTCGCTCTATGTAAAATACAGGTATTTACCTGCATCTGGTTAGACTGGAAGCCGACTACCGACGCCGACGCCGCCCAATATAGTTAAAAGGCTAGGCAGATGATGATGACAACCTAACACTACGTAAGAAAATTTGAACCCCTGGAGCAGCAGCTTTTCAGCTTTAGCTTTCTTTTATTCGTATCGGAAATCATCAAATGACTTCTCCCACTCCGGGCGGAGTGGGAGGGAGTGTCAGACTTTTACTGACTAAAACCCATTCATGTTTCTTCCTCGCCCTTTATGTTCCGGGGCCACGGTATCTCTTTCAAACAGTCCCGCAACCCCGGCTGGAGCATCAGCCCTAAGTGGCATAAGTCGAAAAAAAACCCAAACCTATTTCATTTTCCCAGCCGAGTCCGGTAACCACATCATTCTGCATTTTATTTTCTCCTATCAGGACAATTAGAGTTAGTTTAGTCATGGTATTACCGTTTAGATAACAATTCGCAGAAATCAATATTGAATAACGAAATCATTAATAAGAAACAGGTAATAAACTCGTAACTAAGGCCCAGGAAAATTCGATGAATTGAATTACGCAAAATTATATGCAAATGACCATATTAGTGACATGATTTTTTTATCCCGTATTAGAAGCAGGACAAAGTATGTATTAGTTTTGTTTAGTTCCGCGAATTAGGAATTATTGGTTAACTAACCTGGTTTACCTATGTATTACTAAGGCTAATGCAGGTACTGTCACGTAACTCGTTGGTATAGGTACCTATACTGGTACAAATCCCGAGTCACTATGTTCTTACACGCAAATCTCCGAAACCAACAGATTTCAATGATATTTTGATAATTTGAATGGTTCTAGTCTTGGACTCGATAGGTAGCGCTGATGTCGAGAGTAAGGCCTAAGGATTATGGAACTCAATGTATAATCGTATGCGACCGACCGTGCGCGCGACTGACCGTGTGCGACCGACCGTCAGCGCGACCAGAATTCTGGCCCAAAAAAAAAACACGCAGATGAAGATGCGGCTGGATGACCTAGGTAATAATTAACGTAGAAGCGCCAGGATAACCCGAAAATTCAAATTTTGGTAGGTATCAGGCTGCTTGCTAAAAGAAATATGATTTGAGACCGTAATACGCATGTATTACAGACTAGCTACTGTCGCTTCCCCTTAACCGAAATGTACGCAAATGACCATGAATAAAAACACACATGTTTTTTAAGTCCCATATTGGGAGCAGGACAAATGATATTAGTTTTTGTGGATTCCCCAATTAAGAAATAAATATTGAAACCAGGTATTATTGGTACCGAAAACGAATTATAATCAACATAATACAGTTTAAATACTGGCCAGCAATTCACTTATAGGAAAAAGAAGACGACTACCAAACGACTAAAATTAGAAAAAAAGCGCTTACGAAAAGGAAAATTATTTTCTCAATACAATAGCAAAACTCTCTTCGACTACAGGTTTCTATCTGTTATGTTGTTATTTGATTTCCTGTGCCGATAATGTTTAATGGATTTTGAAACCGCCATCAAACAAAATAACAAAAATCAAGTGACAATTCTATTTCTGGAAAAGAGGTTTTAAGTTCAACTTAAAACTTTTTTCACAAGTGTCAAACCTCGATTGACTTACAGTTACTTACAGAAATCGATGCATAGGACTTATCCAACCAATTTCCATAGATGCTATAGTCACCCTACATAGGGTAGCTGTCATAGTTGTGTGTGTCGATGACCTGCGCTTGATTCACTGAGCCTTATGGCGTTGTATATAATGTAAATCTTTGCGTCAATACATACATGCTAATACCTAGAGCCATTGTTCTTATGTACTGCAAATGTATGTAGCCTTATGCAGCTAATCAATGAATTTATTATTAATATTAAAGTATATTGTATTGCGACTTTATGTCCTGTTGATTGAAGATTAATGTTAGAAGATATAATTGTGAGTGACGGAGTATTTTTAGTGGGGGTAACAAACTCATAAATTACGCAATATACTTACTAAGTCGTAAATTGACATAATGTTTAAGACTGTGCAAAGTAGATAGAATATGTATGAGTAGCTTAGCTTAGCCATTATTAAAGTATTACAGTAGCAGCCACAAAGTCTAGATTTGTCCCCTGTTGATGGCAACAGGGTAACCCCTATTACATGAACCGGCGAAATGTGGGTGTGCGACCTCTGCCTAACCCGTCGGTGATTACAGGCGTGATGTTATAACATTTTTACATTTGGAGTCAAAACCAATGCTTCAAATTAAAAACATTCTGACAGTGTTTTCAACCGTTTCGTGGAAAGTGATTTAGGTAGGTACCAGAAGAAGTCATTTGATGATTTCCCATCCTAAAAAAAAAAAAAAAGGTAGTTACCTACTGACAAAGCAGATTCTATGCGAGAGCAGCTGTGGCATAGTATAAAAAGGCCAAGAGCGTGTCGGGACACGCTCAGTGTAGGGTTCCGTAGATTCCCGTCCGTCACAATAAAAAATGCTTTCATATACGATTATACTACAAACTTAGTCCGGGAATTATTTTGTACAACTTTTTCTTTTTTGTACAAAAACCTGTTGTTTCCATCCAAGTTCAAAATGATTTATAAAGTTCTACTTTTCAGATTTTTTTCATATTTTCTAAACTTATGGTTCAAAAGTTAGAGGACACATAGTTTTTTAACTCTTGGAGCGATTATTTCCGAGATTATTGACATTATAAAAAAAAGGTTTTGACTAATCCCCTATTCATTTTTAAATACCTTTCCAACAACATATCAAAGAACGAAAGAAAGAAAGAAAAAGCATTTATTAGTCCGACAGGACAACACAAATAAAAAAAGACACAAGTTAGGGTTGAATTTAAAAAAAAATCACTTCCCATTTTACAATTTTTATTTTACCACTTTGTCGGCGTGATTGAAATTGGTACCAAATTTCAGCTTTCTAGTGCTAACGGTCACAGAGATTAAGCGAGGACGGACAGACGGACGGACAGACAGACATGGCGAAACTATAAGGTTCCTAGTTGACTACGGAACCCTAAAAAAGACACTATGGCGGTGCCTCAGGGGTTGCGGTCCCGACTTAAGAACAGTAAGTCGTAGGTTCGAACCTAGACCCTGCATTTTTTTTCCTAGCCTATCGTGTGTCCCACTGCTGGGCGAAAGCCTCCCATTTTTCCTTTCATAACTCTCTTATCTTGTGTGTCTTTCTCGCGCCGCAAATAAGATCAGACCCTGCATTTTGTGTTATTTATTTCATCACCACTGCTCTGAAAACGGTGAAGGAAAACATCGTGAGGAAACCGGCATGTCCTAGAATCAAATAATTCGAAGACATGTGACATCTACCAATCTGCACTGGTCCCGCGTGGTGGTTTATAGCCCATTAACCCCCCCCCCCCCCCTAATTAATTAATTTTAATGTGTCTTTTTTGTGTGTGTGTGTGTTTTTTTGTGTGTGTAATTGTGATGTGTGTGTGTTTTTTTGTGTGTGTAATTGTGATGTGTGCCCTTTAATTTTGATGTGTTGTCCTGTGTGGGCTAATAAATGCTTTTTCTTTCTTTTTATTCCTTCTCATAGAGAGGAGGCCTGTGTCCCAGCTGTGGGAACAGTATCAAGAGATAAAAGTCTGTATAAGTTATACAGATGAGGTATCTGGAAACTCAACCACAACAACGACTAACTGAAACTAATTAAAAATAGCTCAGTTTAATCATATTGTAGTCTACTGCCAAATAAATGAGCTATTTTAAGCATTACATCATTTGTTTACAATTTATTTTTAAGCCCTAGAGTCATTGGACTGATTGGACTAGACTTAGGATATCGTCAAATAGAAACCATGATATTATTCATTGTTAGGTGATACTTTTATGGTAATATCGGACCTTATATGCAAAGTTGTGCGTACAGTCAACAATTACAGTATAAATCGATATAAAATTATACAATAAGCAAGCGGTTTTTGCGAAAATGAATTATTTTATTGGCCGTGTCCCAGCAGTGGGATCATTATAGGCTGATGATGATGATAATGATGATGAATTATTTTAGATAATTGAAGTAGGCGTCTGACTATGATACTTTCAGCCACCCACCGCGTAGAAGTGGCGAAACGTCCCTAAGCGTACCGCAAGGGTTGGTGCAATCGAGGTTGCTCTGGAAAACGACACCTGGAAGAATTTGGGGAAGGCCTTTGCCCAGCAGCGAAACCGTGTCGACTGACTAAGGTCCATGTTCACCAAAAAGATGACGGACGATTATCTAAAAACAGCTGTTTAAAACACATTTTTGTATGGAAACATGTCACATTGACAGCTGTTTTTAGATAATCAGACTGTTATCTTCTCGGTGAACATGGACCTAAGAAGAACAAAAAAGAAACGGGCTGAAGAAAACGTGTGAAAAACTACCGTCTAGGTATCATGAATCATGAACGATGAAGCGGCGTAGAATTACATAAGTACCACGGAGTACGAACGTAAAATAAATAAATATTAAAATAACATAGAACATATACTGACGACTCGAATGGCGTAGTGGAAGTGAAGCTGCCTTGCGTTCATAGGGTCCTGGGTTCGAATCCCGGTAGGAGCAAATGTTTGTGTGATGAGCATGGACATTTGTTTCCGAGTCATGGATGTTTATGTGTGTAATACGTATGTATTTACAAACAAAAAAGTATATATGTAGTATATCAACTATCTGGTGTCCACGACAGAAGCCTTGCTTAGTGTGGCACTAGATGGCAATAAGAGGGCTGGTGATCCAGACAACAGCACGCTGCTTCTGCTGTTCATCATCTTAATTACTATGCACGGTCTAAGGTATCAGTTGGTCGTTCTATATCGGACTGGTTTCCTCTGCATGATTCGATTTGCTCCATTACCATATGTCAGGATGGCCGAGCGGTCTAAGGCGCTGCGTTCAGGTCGCAGTCCACTTCTGTGGGCGTGGGTTCGAATCCCACTTCTGACAAGAACTTTTTATTTTGCCGGGTGAAGCTGTAGTGAATTCCAAATTGTTAAAAAAAAGGTTTTAAATCGTTGGGTGCAACGTTTTTTGGTCAGGCGACTAGCTAGATAACTAGATAACATTAATGACTTATTTCGAAAGCTTATCTTGATATGATCCTCACAGAGTTCTAATCTGGTCATCTCTTAGTTGCCATGGCTGATTTGAAAGAATTATTTTGTTTTTACTATGGACACTTTTAACGTGCACATCTTGCTACATTGTTCTCACATAATTTACCATCTCAATATGAATGATGTAACCAAGATTTTGTAACAATAATTTGATTTAAAAGAGTGTCCATGGAGTTTCTTGCCCGATCTTCTCCATAGAGATCTACGTTAGGGAATGGGCAACTACAGTACTTTCACAGTTTTTATGTCTTGTGACTGGGACTGTAGCTACATTTAATTTTCATATTTGTTTCGACAATTCAAAAGTGCCTGTTATTGGCCTACTTGAAATAAATGCTTTGATTTTGATTTTGATTTTAATCTAGTTGCGATTAACTTATGTACTAAATCATATGGAATTTGATGACACAAATCTCGCTAGTATTCACAATCACAACAAGTTAATGCAGTGTGCAGTGGTAGTTGCTGGTATGCAGCAAGTAGGCACATTTGATACTCATGATTTTCAGGAATACTAGGAGATATCTAAATAGGAGCCTTAGAATGCCTAAGTAAAAGGCGCATGTTTTATTTAAACGGTTAGCTTATCAGCGACAGCTGTACCTCATTCCAATAGCGCAATAATACGTATTAAACGTATTAAAGCATTAATGTAGGTATCACTTAGTTTTAGTAAAAACCGGCAATAAATCATAATGGGCTACAAAAAAACGCTTTGTAAACCTTAAATAAACTTACAAATTAAATTTCCAGGAGTTCTAGTATCTAACACGAGAATCAAGCAAATTTCACAAAAATATATTTTGTCAGAAGTGGGATTCGAACCCACGCCCACAGAAGTGGACTGCGACCTGAACGCAGCGCCTTAGACCGCTCGGCCATCCTGACATGTCAAAAGTGTCCCAAATTCAATATCATTCCTGGAATCTATTTATCCTGAAAAAACGTGGGAGTATGTAACTAAAATTATTGTTCCTTAGATCATAAATGTATCGTACATTATCTAGGAGTGATGTCATCCATTCCGATATCATTTGGCAGCGTGTATCGATAATTTGACTCATTGATTGTTTACATTTGGTGAACTTGTACTGGGATATCAACTGAGCGAATTCTCGGTATCTGTGTAGACCTATAGGTAGGTACGGGTTAGGACAATTTCTTTCAAAAAAATCAAAATCAAAGTATTTTATTTGTCATAGTCCAGTAGTGGGATATGGGCAGTTTTACAACGTCGAAAAAGGTGCATGGTTCACGTTGGTCGGTTCTATGAAGAAGAACCAGCAAGAAACTACTTGGTTACTCTTTAAAATTTTCTTTGTCAGTGAACTTCTAATCTACAGTGTTAGCAGCAGGTCAGCCTTTACTATCTTATTCTCAGGTAAGTCTAAGTAGGAGCTGTGGCTTAAGGCGCTTAGACGAGCTAAATTAGCAACTCTATTTGTGGTGGCTCAAACTTCGTTTGAAATGCTGTTAGAATAAAGTTCTTATCAGCTTGCACTACAAAGTGGTTGTTACGTCAGCCACTGCGGGCCAAATAGAGCGAAATGAGTGGTTTCGATCGATTTACAAAAAAAACTATTGATTGGATTAAAAAACTGAAACAGTATCATGCTAATATATTGCTTGTAGAATTATTTGCCATTATTATCTGTTTTGTATTGTTTGAAAAATAATTTTAGAGATAAGTTCGTGATTTCTTTTTATCGAGCCAACTTAATTGTATTATGTTTATGTTTAAATTATGTTTTAAAAACAGTATCATGCTAGCATGTATCCTGAAGAATATGATATATTTTACTGGTCTTGTTTATAGCAGTGAATCATATACTTTTAGTAATTATAAAACTCGCGTTTAGCTCATGTAATCGCCTTAATAATAAGAACCGCACGGGTCAATGTTCAAGGTTGTGCTTCTGCCGTGCTTGCTGAGATTGTTCCATGAATGGGTGACTATCATTGCCTACCGAATTTCCTCCGTGCCTCGAAAAGCACTTTAAATGGTTGGCCCCTACTGTCATTTCTAGATCTTCTTTGTTACGAGTTGTCAGAAGCCGAAAGTCTGACATCCAGTCTTATCAAAGGGTATATCGTGTTACCAGTTTTACTGGTTTGTGGAGGGCAGATAAGCAGCCGCTTCATGCGAATACTGGTACTCAGCTGAATCCGGTTAGACTGGAAGACTACCCAAACTGCAAACGTCAAGAAAAAGGTTAGGCAGCTCAGATGATGAGGTAAGTCTTAGTAGGTAGGTACCTACAACGCCACTATTGCACCTGATGATAAGCACGATGTTTATAGTTGACAGTCAAATTAATAGTGCATGCTGGCCTATATAAACTTTGATTGCTGTCAGCTACACACAACGATGAATGGTGTTTTATTTCCCATCGCCTACCTATTACTTACGATCTCCCTGTTGTGGCCATTATAAAAAAAATGTTAATCAGCTGTCTATTACCGCTACGGTAAAATTAAGAACCTCATTAGGATGCAACTTTATGGAAGGAACCTTATTATGGCCGCGAACAGAGGCACAGAGCCGCCGCTTCCCCGTACGTGGTCCCCATAACTTGCCACAAGTTGGCCCTTTATCGAAACAATGTCTAACAGAACGAATGCCGAACATCGCACGAATATCGTCATCTAGTAGCCAATTATTGAGGAACGCTCCAATGGGGTATCGAAACTCGTGGAATCCAGCAACGCACTTTATGTCTCTATTCATTAAACCGGAGCCATACTAATTAAAATTGTTCGGGTGGTGTAACGCGCGAAATAAATCGCGGTCGGGCCTCGGGTGGCGTGTACTTTGTTTTTGTTTTTCACTTGCTACATATTTGTGGGGTCTGACATTAACACCTTCGCGTTGGTGCGTACAATGCGCGACTTGTCGGTGGTACAAAGGCGCGCATCGATTTGCGGGCAACACTTTAAATATATCGACGAGGCTGACAATGCGTTTAGCGGAGTCGTAAGTAAACTAGCACGGATATATGGGAGACGGGGAGCTTTGTTCACACAGAGATCGCATCGGTTCCGCCTAATAGAATACGTTTGTTTCGCACTCAGTGAATGTTAAGTGCGGATTTGTCCGATTTATTACGTTAACTTTGTTTCGGTATGGCTCGTTCCACTCCTATTTAATTGACTATGGTTTAATGCGCCAATTAAGGAGTGTCTCGATCCTAGATGAGCCCTTTTGTGGTACTGTTATGTAGTATGAGGTAATATGAAAAACCCGGTAAGCAAACAATGGGTTGATCTATTTACATACATGTGCCTACATGATAATGTGGTTTATTTTCAATTCATAATTAAGTGAAAGAAACACTCATTATAACTTATGACCATAATCAAAGAGTGCCTAGAGTGAAGAAAATATGAAATAACAAAATAGGTAAGTACCTACCTACCTACCACGAAGCTGCAGCACGCTCCCGTCCTGCCAGTAATTCATCCTCTCATGTAGGCATAGAAATGAATCTTACTTTGGTATGTAAAAGTGAGCTAGCCTGCAGCCTGGTGCAGTAGGGTACCTATTGACCCTATAACTGCATCAGGCCCAAGCGACGCATCCTTTGCATCATCTCTTTCACAGCTAAGGGGCAACATAGATGCATGGAGCGGGATAATAATGTACATCGCACTAATTAAATCCTACAAAAAATCTTTTAGGTACCTACCTAAGTTTGGAATGGCATTCAACTGTTATGTGTCATCATCATCAGGCTTATCAACGGGGTGTGAGGGACATCCACGCACAAACAATAAAGTGTTCAGTAGGTACGTCATTCGCAACCCGGAATCCTGTTTAGAATTTTTTCCTTGGTAATAAAAGAAAAATCAGCAGTGCCGTAATATATTTTGACCCGTGTAGACCCGTAGGTATTCACACTTTTCTAGATGACAGCTTTTTTCCGGTTATACGTAATACTGTTTACAGATGCAGCTTTAGCCCTGCAAGTGCAAAGAACCAAAGATGAGCAAACGAAGTGGCTACTTTTTCTTTACCATAACATTGGTCCTTAGAGCCGGATAGGAGCATGGGTTTCGCGGATACGTTGTGTATTAGATTAATGAGACTATTCACAGAGAAATAGGAGCATGGCTTACGTTTACTTAGTAGTAGCACCTAACCTACATACAATCACCAAATTCATTCACCACCAACACATTCAGTGCTCTCACCCGTGAAACGAATTCAAACAATAGCCGAACACTCTCTCTCTGTGGCATTACCGAGCGAGCACATAAAATTGCCGCGATGGCTGTAACTATTCGCCCGGCATGCTTCGCGCATCCCAACGCTAAATCCTGTGTTCATCGAATTCCATTCTTCTGTCGTCCGCTACCGCTGCGGATTTTGTGCGGCTTTTTATTTCTTGGGGTTCCGTAGTTAGGTTTCGAAATTTGTTTTACTGTAAGACTGTTTTTTTTTTTTTAACTTTTGTCCAATGTATAAAAAATGGGGGGGGTGGCATTATCAGTAGGTGGTCTTCAAATAAAGAGTAGCGGTGGCCCAGTGTGGGCGGCCCCGATTTATGAGCACTAAATCGTGGGTTGAACCAAGGCATTTCATCACCACTGCTCTCAAAACGGTGAAGGAAAATATCGTGGGGAAACCGGCATGTCCTAGAAACAAAAAATCGAAGACTGTGACATGACATCCACCAACCCGCACTGGGTCCGCGTGGTGGATCATAATCAAAATCAAAATATTTTATTTCACATAGGCCTGGATGGGCACTTATAAAACGTCGAAAAAGGTGCACGGTTCGCGTTGGTCGATTCCATGGAGAAGAACCGGCAAGAAACTCCATGGTTACTCCCATTCCCTCTCATAGAGAAGCATATATGTGCCCCAATCCCAACAGTGAGTACTGTGTAGGCTGATTATGCTTTCAATAAAAACATACCTACCTTTTGTTTCTCGGCGTCGAAACAAAAAAGTAGACAAAAGCTTTACGAGAACGATTACCTACCTAGTGTTAATGAGTAGTCAAGTTGATGGTGACAATGTTTTTGAGTGCCAAGTCGTTTTGAATTTAGGGCCTATAACGCTCCCACGGCTGGGACACAGGCCTCCTCTCTAAGAATGAGAATGCGGCAATAGTGCGGAGAGAAGAACCTAGTAGTAGGTAGGTCTTTGAATTTTCGGTTCTAGGACTTGACCGTTTTGAGAGCAGTGAAGATAAAAAAAAAACATTTTGAATTTGAATACTTCAAATGCATTACTATGAAGTTTTCAAATTGCTGTTTAAAAACCTACTTGCGATAAATACAGGTAATTTTTAGAAAATAAATTCAAATGCGGAACCCAATACACCTCTTGTCGCACGCACGGTTAGTAGGACTTTTAGTATTATTTTGTTTTTAAGGAAAATTGGAGTCTAATTTAAATTATTGAGCTGGAAGAAATATTGGCTGCTGGGTACTGGGTAGCGAGCAGTCCTTGTTGTATGTACTTTTTGTCTAAGAATCTTTTTTGTAGAACATTGTTGTGCCAGCAGTAGGTAGGTAGTTATAGTGTAGGAAGGTTTATGTAGTTGCAAAGGAATTTGTTTTTGTTAAAAAACTTCTGAGGTAACAAACACAAAAAAAAACACGAATTGAGAACCTATTTTTTTGGAAGTCGGTTGAAAAAAACATACGGGGCAATCTTTGAGGAATGTCGATACAAGTGAAAACGAAGTTATTCAAAATAAACGTCATATTATCTAACCTAACCGTTGTAAGAATGCGTTCGGTGACGGTCACGCGTGTTCCATGATTTTTGTTCATGCCAAAAATTGCTCAACGCGCCTAAAGAAGTTTTCACTTCTGAAAGACTGCCGTACACCAGGAATTTCTTGTGTATCGTGATTCGTGAGTACGTTTAAAAACATTATACTCACTTAGGTCCATGTTCACCGAAAAGATAACAGTCTGATTATCTAAAAACAGCTGTCACTGTGACATATTCCCATGCAAAAATGTGTTTTAAACAGCTGTTTATAGATAATCAAGCAGTTATCTTTTTGGTGAACATGGACCTTAGACAAACACACCGGAACAACTAGGTACTTACCTGTAGGCCATACAAACATTTGCTCCGTGTGGATATCGAACCCGAGACACGCAGGACAAATGTGGGTAGATAATAAATTATGTGCTCCTTGTGACCTATTACTCTATTACTAAATAGATATTTACTAAGGGCCATCATTGCGTCTAGAGCCCAAAAATCTGATACATACCTACAATCTAACCAAGTAAGTTGTACTGAATTAGAATCTGCGTTGTTTGTGGAGGTCAGATACGCAGTTGGTCCATGAAAAAAAAAACTGGTATTCAGTGGTTAAGGCCTCGCCTCTCACGCATGAGGTTGTGGGTTCAAATCCGGGCAAGTACCTACCAATGTGACTTTTTCAATTCATATTACTTTCTAAGTTTATCTTAGACATCACAGACATCGGTGAAGGAAAACATCTTGAAGAAACCTGGACCTATAACTAATATAAGTCTAAGGAGCGTGTAGCTAAATAATATCAGCCGCTCGGGTCGATCTTTAGGTTAAGCCATGCTTGCCTAGGTTGGTCTGTGGATGGGTGACCACCTTACATACCGAGTTTCCTTCGTGCCTCGGAAAGCACGTTAAGCCGTTGGTCCCGGCTGTCATTTGTCCATCTTTGACAGTCGTTACAGGTGTTAGTGGCCCAAAAAGTCTGACACCAGTCTTACCAAGTGGTATCGTATTGCCCAGTATTAACTGGGTTGTGGAGGTCAGATAGGCAGTAGCTCTATGTAACATACTGGTATTCAGCTGCATCCGGTTAGACTGGAAGCCGACCCCAACATAGTTGGGAAAAGGCTAGGCAGATGATGATAAGTCTAAAATCTCCAACCCGTCTTGAGCAAGCGTGGTGATCAATGCTCGCGCCTTCTCCTTCTGAGAAGAGGCCTTTGCCCAGCAGTGGGACAGTAACAGGCTGGTATCATCATTATCATTCAGCTGCATCTTGTTAGAGCAAGTCAGCCCCAACTTTGGAAGGAAGAAGGCTTGGCAGAAGATGCCCTTTGTAGGATGATTATCTCAAAATCGGTATTTCACGAACAGTATAAATTATTGGATTTATCCATCAGGAATTTCTCAGTAGCAACGACGGAGTCCTGGATTTGTGCCCAGTTGATGGCAATAGGCTGACCCCCTATTACATGGAACTTAAACATAAATGTCGAAATGTGGGTGCAGGTACTATAAGACACACCTCTGCTTAACCTTTCTGGGATTACAAGCGTAATGTTATGAAGGTTATTTCCGATAACTTGTCCACATAAGTAATTAATATTTTTAAATCTATAACTGGTCAAAAGATTTCAAAGAACGTGCTACACAAGGCTTCTCTTCCATTCCAGGCACTAAATCAATACATGAAGGAAAACAACTCCAAAGTAGGGCAAAATAAAACATATTCTACAAATTGATATGTCTCCTTTTATTCACAGTATATGTGTACTATTTACATGCTGTACATGATCGCAACAAATTAATCTATTAAGTACTTACAATTATTCTAGAACATGTATCTACACGGATATTACAAAAATGTCAACAAACATCGTATGGACAAAATCATTGGTAGAGGTACACTCACATGCCTAAATATTAAAGGTTTTTTTAATTATTTGTATGTATAAAATCTGTATTTTTTGAGAATCTGCAGTAAAATCCATATTTTCTTATGTAATATTGTATGAAAGTTGTATTTGTATGTTAAGGCAAACTATTTGAAAGGCAAAATGATTACTTACTGAAATCCCCAATCAGAACAACTGGGGTTTAATTTATTGAACACCATAGTTCAGAGAAAAAACCGATGCCTCCAACGCAAAAGGTCGGAACACTATTTTAACTAAATTCGTTTGTTGTGCCATTACAACCATTCTAAATAGTATCACGTATGACAAAAACATAAACTTTAATCTTTTTAAATAAATTATGGATAATGGTCGTAACATTTAAACGCTCCTAAATAAATTTTATCATAAACGTATAAAAATGCTGTCCTGGAATAAAAAAATGTAGCATTACGACCTTATGCGTGGGAGGCGTCGAAACGCCCATCGATTATTTTATTTTGACTCTTCTGTCAAAAACATGAGACGTGCTGTCATCTGTACTGACCTTAAAACTTAACTAATACATTCACACCTTTTTACATATTTATGCATGTAATCTGTATTCTCAACGTAACAAATCAATCAATTATTGCTTACTATCTACACAGTACATCAACTCAAGCGTTTTTATAAAAATAGCTGCTTCAGTTTCAATAATACAGAGTCCCACAGATTATAAAATTAAAAAAATAAATGTCAGAAACACAACAATAAAATATGTACAACTTTGTTTTATTTTATAACATTTATTTATAAAACAATTGTTCTAAATATCATTCTTTCTACACTAGATCTTTCTGCCTATTTATATTATTTTACTATAACTATTAAGGTTTTATACACAGCTGTACTTGGAACCTGCGAGACATGAATTAAAACGTTTTTGTTTTTTCTTTATTTTAAATAAAACTTTTTAAATGAAATATTAATAACAACCGAGTCAATAATTATATCAAACAGCTATTTGTACAATTTTCAAATATTTCCATTGAATAAATAGGTGATAGATATATGTTTTTTTTTTTAAATAATATTATTTTTTTTCTTCTTAATTTGTCACACTCATGTAGGCCAATCTAATCATTCTACAATTTACTTTAGACGCTAGTTAGAAGTGAAATTGACAAAAGTTTTGTAAAGAAATGAAACGAAATAATTAAGACACAGTCATAGTCGCTTGATATAATTATAGCAAGCGCCATATTATAATTTGGCACTTACCATATTTTTTCTGTTATTGCATAATTCAAATTAGCCGGTCAATTAGGGACGGTAACCGCGACAATGACCGTTAAAATAAAAATAATATTGCTTTAGTCAATGTCAATCCCAATAGCATGGCATAATATCTCCTAATATACAATTACCTAGCATCTAGCATATCTCCTATGACATAAAACATTACTCTTCAGTCTGACACTTGACAGTTTTGGTAACAACACAACACGACATAGAGCATTCACCTAAAATAATTAAATGCGAAAATAATAAATACATCTCTGCGACTAGTCGTTTAGGTCTTTGGCTAACATTTAAAAGAAAAACACCTAAAATGTATTTATATTTAATAAATAGCTACAAATGCTACAACACTAGTAGCTTGTAATTCAGTCTGTTCAAAATATTATTTTAAACATTGATCGTTATTTCACGAAATGTTACAAAAAGTTTAAATTACATAACTTAGTATTAATATACATAATGTTATCAATTAATAGATAAATAGTATAAATATACAACTTAAAAAAAAAACAAAACTAAATTGTAAAAAATAATAACTTATCAAAATTTAGAAATATAAGATATTTTTATTTTATTTTAAAGATGTACTTATTATTGCTGTTTTTTACGAAAACTTTGTTTTCATATAAAAGTAAAAATGGTAGGTATAATTATTTGTTAATATTCAAGGGTAGGTACATAAATAAAATATACAGTTTAGAAAAAAATATTTAAGAAATACAAAAGTTAACAATGGTTAGTTGCAAAATACTTTTATTTGCTAACCTAACTAGTCATTGTTAATATAACTGGGCAACGTTTGCAATACCCAGAAATCGACCATAACATAAAAAATACAGCTTTTGGCAGTAAAAGCACTGGATTAAAATTTATTAAAGATAGCTAGCCCGTCTTCACAGCTAAGACATTTAAATTCCATTCTGATATTTTAACACGAGACATTTTTACTCTACATACAATGATATTGTTAATAAATTAATGTTGAAAATTCTAAATTTTCAACGAATTTTCGCGCGACACCTCCAGGACAAGACGCAAAATGATTTTCAATTTAATTGTTGCAATAATGTGCGAACTAGGATCAAATACCCTGATCCCACAAATATTTTCGCTTCTAATAAATTAGTCTATCATTTTACGCCCTAACCAAAAAGTGGCAAATCCAAAAAATATAATAGAATACACATATACTTCCGCATAAATTATACACTAATAAAAACTATTTATATCTCACTACTTATATATCGTGCGTTTCTTACATACATATAATAATACATAATAATATCTACACAATTTAAAATTATTAGGAATTACTTTACTTCTTCGCGCAAGCACCGATATGTTAAGATGGACTATTTCGCTATACGTCTATATATTACTATTTTTACCTTCACTAACTCTTTAGAATATCATTTCTTTACTCACCTAAGGACAGATGGCATTACATTTAAACATTTAGGTTGTTTTTTTTAATTCGAGTTGTTTGCCAAAATTGAGGAATAATACGACCAAAGCTGCAGTGTTTTAATTTTTATACAAACAAAATAAAAATGTATAAGAGTTCACTTAACAATGTCGTTGACTGTACATGTTTTTTTTTTAAATAAAATCTCGATCAATTTTGGCAGACATCTAGAAAATACATCAATTTTAAATAGTAAGAATTGACATGAAACCAATTGGGGATCTTTATAAACTACTTACAAACTTATTGTCATAGACAAAATTATTTTATACTGTTAAAAGGAATGGCAAGTTACGAGGTTATCTTAAAATCCGACATTTATGGATACGATATTATTTGTGACATAAATATAAATTAGTAGGGCAAAGAAAACATTAATGTTAAGCAATTAGAGAGCATTTTATTAATGCGTATATTTTATTTTTTTTTTATATTCAAACTGTATATATTAAATATGAAACAACATAATTTGGCAATGAAGTACAATCGCATCCAGAAATATCGGCGTAAGATATGAAATCATTTAAAACAAACACACAATACTAGCTAATGTTCTGTAAGTGGATATGTCTGAGTTATTACGACGCGTTTATGTCAGGGACCGTGTTTTATTTTAAAAGCTCGTGCGTTTTGTGTCTCTCTTGTATTGTTTTAATTAGTTGGTACGATGTATATCAAATTATCATGATTCTTGAACAAGGCAAAAAAACATAGGAAAAGCATGTATAGAAAATACAAAAGTTGACAGCATAATGTATACTGAAATTAGGTCTATTTTATATCTTATAAGACACAAAAAAGACACGCGGCGAATATAATAATTATCTTCTTTTTTAGAAGTCAATAAAAATTAACATTTTAAAATTGTGTATTAGGTTAAAATAATATGTAATATAAACGAATTAAAACAATCCTTTCAAGACACAAAAACCAGTAAAAGCTCGTTCAATACAAACAATAAATAAATAACCACAAACTATATCTATTACTCTATAATTTGACATTGTATAACGTCAAAATAATCCGAAGACATTATTAAGCTCACAACGCAACTCCTTAAAATAAGGAAAAGGGATTTTTGAAAAATACTTACTTGGACGAGTAGATATTTTTCGCGCTGACTATACATTTACGGTAGAAAATTATACTACTTTTTGTAGTGATGAAAAATAAAGCGAATTGCCGACACAGCGAGTCATGCCAATTAAAAATAATTAATATTATGTAAACAATACCTAATAAATTTGTTTTGGTCACTAATTAGATTTGGTAAATTGAGTATTTTTGTTATCAATTTTGTCTTATTTTCTAATTAACATAAGCCTAATTATTGTGACTTTTTAAATAATCGATACTGAATTTGCTATCAGCAACATGTAAGTACTGAACATAATATAAATACATTGAAAATTAAAATCAGAACATGTTTGGTAAAAAAAAAAAACTGAGATGGCAGAATTCATTGACCTACCAGCAAAACAGAGTATTTTATTATTTGTGACAAAAAAAATAGATTTTCTACCGTAAATGCATAAAATGGGGGTGTATCGGGGAATATAATGAAACAATGGCAGTTTTACTCTACATACCCTGGTATTGGGGACGAAATCCCATTTTTTTTATTTCTCTTACAGCCTTCATTCAATTTGTTATTGTCCGTACCACCTACTTTCCTTTAATTCTAACAATTGGGGCCCTCTTAATACTAAATACTTACGAAAAAAAATTGCCGTTGCCAAATATTACCAATAAATGGTCCATATCTGGCCAGTAAATGGTCAACAAAAAACATTATCAATACGATTGTTCTTTTTAAGATACAGATGGAGTTCATTTCTCGCCAGTTACTTTCTCGCAGTAATAAAACAAACATTACACTTATTACATACATATCTGTCTAAACTTACTAGTTCATAATAAGACAGCATTCCGGTATATTGCCAACTATTATTATAGATTACCGTGGCAAACACTTCACTTTTTTTTTACTTCAAATGTCAAATATCGGTTGTCAATTATTGCAAATTTAACCTTATGTCAACGGTATGAAAGATGCATGTCATACGCTCTTGATTTGAGTAATATTCTTGTGTACAATTGTTATGAGTTTTACATAACATTAGTTGTTGACTAAGCTTATCGTCCCAAGTGATGGCTAAACCGACAACACACCGTGATAAAATGGGCCCCATACCATTATCATTTACATGGCATTTTAGGTGAAAAATAAGTCAAGGTTACAGTATATTTGACACCACAAATAATCGACCTTGAGTTTTGTCAAATATAGACCGGCGTTTTCAAGCGGGTATGGTTTGATTCGGCCTTGTTGTAAATGTTGAGATTTAGTCAACATATTATTATAATTTCGAGGTGGGTTATCGCATTCTATCATCACAAAGGACATTAGATTTTCAACATACTTACAAAATGAAATTACCAAAAGTACTTTTTAAGTTTTTACGTTTAAACTTTTATATGGCAACCTTACCATATCAACTGTCAAATTGCAAGTTCCTGATTTGTTAGAAAACAATAACAAAGAGTATAACCGTTAGTGTCCGACACAAACCCCGTTGCTTAGTGTGGCACTAGATGGCGCTGTGTGTAACGTCCAGCGATATTTATTTATTTACTGGTACTACCAAAATTGAAACGTACAACGATCGTGATTGTGAGGGCCCCATCTTGCTTACCTTAGAGCGCTCCTATGTCGGGGTATGCGTGCGGCACTCCCGCACCAGGCTCGCGGTACTGCAGCGGGTCGGCGCGGAACTCGACGGGCTGCAGCGCCATGTGTCCGTACGCGGCCGCGAAGCGCGCGATGCAGGCGGAGCGCTGCGACATGTGACGCGCGTCCGCTGACAGCATCTCCGTGTTCGTGCATTCTGGACATTTGAACTTTTTGCGGGGGGTCACCTGGAATGAGACCAAAGAGATTTTAGTTTGTTGTTCGACTTAACATCGAGCATGTATTCTCAGCAGGGCTGGACTGAATAGTCAGAGGTGTAATGTTTTGCCAGGTATGTTTAGTTCCAGGGGGAAGGGGGCGTACCAAAAGGTATCGTATTGCCCGATACTAACTGTTGTTGAGGTCAGATAGGCAGTTGCTCCATGTAAAATACTGGTATTCAGCTGCATCCGGCAAGACTAGAAGTGTATAGTTGGCAAAAGGGTAGGTAGTGATGTATGTATAGTTCCATGTGCCCCTGGCAGAAGGCCATACTTGAGAGTAAAGGCTTTCACAGTACCGGTACTCGTAAAATGGGGGGAATAGGGATCCAGGGGTGAATAGAAACAAAACTTTGGAAGGGATTTTATTGTTGAACTTATATTGTATATTGCCAACAAGGTACCTTTATAATTAAGTATAATTTAGTTAACACAATAGCGTACTTGTTGGTACCATATCATGTGAATTCAACTTTAAAATCCATTCCAAAGTTTTGTTTCTATTCACCCCTGGATCCCTATTCCCCCATTTTACGGTATAGTCCGGTTAAGTAGAAGCCAAACTCATAGGTTGACCTGCAAAATGCCATACCGAAAAAAATACAAGTTTCATGTTAGTAGAAGTCAATAGTCTTTGGGTTGGAATACCCCAATGACGTTTAGAGTTCAGAAATATAAAAAGTATCTTTTAATTAATAAATTGTTTAAAACAGCCCATGACTTTTAAGTGACACGTCGATTCTGCAACCGTTCTCCGACAGTCGTTTCTCCTTTGGACTGTTCACCGACAGGACGTTTCGTTTTTGAGAGATTCGTCGATAGAACGTTTCACCTATGGATGTTTCGCCGACAGAATGGTTCGCATTTGTTAGTTTCGCCGACAGGACTTTTCAACTATTTAATATTCGCCGTCAGATCGTTTTGTCTACGATTGTTTCGACATGGCTTTTTCACTATTAAACTACAAAGCCACCAAAAAGCTACTAGCTAAAATGTTTTAATGGAAGACCGCCTTTACTTTTAATGAATGGTATTTATCTATTACCTATCCATATTCGTTTATTTTGTTATTGCAAATATTGGGGAAATAATAAAACAAAAGATTAATGAAACGTATTTATTTATATTATAAAGTGTGGATAACACACATGGTGTGTTAATAATTATTGATAGAAAACAACATGTTCGAATAAATGGTGTCAGTTCACAGGGTTTGAAAGTAAAAATGGGGGTTCCGCAAGGCTCAATATTGGGTCCTTTCCTTTTTCTAGTCTATATAAATGATCTACCCTATTTATTGAAAAACCAACCACAAAATATGGTGTTATTTGCTGATGACACTTCCCTAATTTTTAAGATAAATAGACGGGCCCAAAATCTATATAACGTGAATAATGCCCTTCTTCAGGTCCAAAATTGGTACACAGCAAACAATTTGATATTGAATGAAAAGAAAACTAAATGCATAAGATTTTCATTACCGAATGTTAAAAGTAGTGATTGTGAGATAATCTACACTAATATTATAAAGAGGAAAACTTTGTTTGTTTGGTTGTAATGAATAGGCTTAAAAACTACTGGACCGTTTTTAAAAATTCTTCCACCATTCGAAAGCTACATTATCCACGAGTAACATAGGATATATTTTATCCCCGTACTCCCACGGGAACGGGAATTACGCGTGTGAAACCGCGTGACGTCCGCTAGTATTGAATAAAGAGAAACTCGAATTCGTAGATAAAACTGTTTTCCTGGGGCTCACGCTTGATTCAAGGCTACAATGGGAGTTTCATTTTTACATCACTTGCGGGGCGCTTCAGTTCAGCAGCATATGCCATCAGAAAAATCCGTCAATTCACTGATGTAGATACCGCTAGACTGGTCTATTAAAATATATAGGATGGACTTAAAATCATATTTAAATGGATGGGCACATATTTGTCACCTAACGAAATAATTTTATATTATTTAAACCTAGTTATACTTAACTACTTACCTACTTATAATAAAACTGTAAATTGAAGATATTTTTTTTAATCACATTGTAATCCACACTTTATAATATAAATAAATACGTTTCATTAATCTTTTGTTTTATTATTTCCCCAATGTTTGCAATAACAAAATAAACGAATATGGATAGGTAATAGATAAATACCATTCATTAAAAGTAAAGGCGGTCTTCCATTAAAACATTTTCTTTCTTCATGTCTTTGTAGCAAGATAATAGCTTTTTGGTGGCTTTGTAGTTTAATAGTGAAAAAGCCATGTCGAAACAATCGTAGACAAAACGATCTGACGGCGAATATTAAATAGTTGAAAAGTCCTGTCGTCGAAACTAACAAATGCGAACCATTCTGTCGGCGAAACATCCATAGGTGAAACGTTCTATCGACGAATCTCTCAAAAACGAAACGTCCTGTCGGTGAACAGTCCAAAGGAGAAACGACTGTCGGAGAACGGTTGCAGAATCTGACACGTCTTGGTCTATCTTATTCTTATTTTAACGACCCGAATGGCTCAGCTGTAGTGAGGCTGCCTTACGTTCTTAGGGTTCCGGGTTCGGATCCCGGTAGGCGCAAATGTTTGTGTGATGAGCATGGACATTTGTTTCCGAGTCATGGATGTTTAATAAGTATGAATTTACAAACAACAAGTATATAATATGTAGTTTAAATGAACTATATGGTGTCCACGACACAAGCCTCATTGCTTAGTGTAGCACTAGATGACGCTGTGTGTAATGTCCAGAGATATTTATTATCATTATTCATCTCACACGATGAGCCGCCATCTTTATCAACACAAATCTTGATGGTACAGAAATAAGCTGAACAACCTTGATAGGCGCCTTCCTAGTGACGTTGGCGACGAGGAAGTTCATCGCGATGTCCTCGCAGTTAAAGTTGTCGTCCACCCAGCTCCTGATCTCCGGCGGCATCTTGTACGTGTAGTACCACGACCAGATCTTGTGGTGGAACGCTGCGCCTGTTAGCACCTGGAATGCAGAGAGACAGGGGTTAATAAGGGAGATGGATAGATAAGAACTATGAAATGTTGATAATTGTGTCAGTATCATAAGCCTACAGAAGTCCACTGCTGGACATAAGACTCTTCAATCGCACGCCACCATAGATATTATACTATACAACGTTATTTTTTAGTCGTTTTAATCCCTTTAAGGGCGGATAGTACACATGAAAATGAACAACTTTTACTATGGGACCAACTATGAAATCTCGAAAAAAAATCAGCTGCTTCATACATTATTGGTCGCCTAACTCGGAAAAATGTAGGCAACAGCTGATATTTTTTTCGAGATTTTATAGTTAGTCCCATAGTAAAAGTTGTCCATTTTCATGAGTGCTATCCGCCTTTAAAGGGATTAAAACGACTAAAAAATAACGTTGTATAATACAAGATAGATGCGCAAATCTGGTTTTCGTTTTTAAAACTGTGTACCCAAGCTGTTAGATGGCGCTCTTAGCTTTTGTTCAACAAAATGAATACAAAAAGTAATTCCAGACTGAAGATTCCAACTTGTGACCTATTTTATTCACAAGGCAGTCGCTGTCACCGCTAGGCTATCTACTTCACTGATGAGTTGTCTAAAATAGCTGTTCTCGTTGACAGTTGTAAGCTGTCAAATAGTTGAAAAGTTGGTGTTCTGAAACACACAGATGGCAGCACTATCTATGAAAATTTTGTCTGAAGCCAATAATCTGTGCCAATGGAAGTTTCACCCCCCTGCACGCCACTTTACTCGATTCTCGGCGGCTCCACCAACAGACACAATGCGAAGATCGTCACGCCATCTAGTCGGAAGGTGCCCCACCTCACGTTTGCCGATTCGAGGATGGATGGTATGAAGAATAAACTTATATTGTCACTTACGGGATATCTTCCGTGATTATTTATTAGGTTGAGCTCCCGATATTTCGACGCTGTTGCAAGCGCCATGATCGCGGGTTGACTGGAGTATGCGGGTGGATGGAAATTAAATTGTTACGAGCAGACAAATCTGTCTACCCTCTTTACAACCTAATAAATAATCACGGAAGATATCCCGTAAGTGACAATATAAGTTTAGTTTTAAACCGTGAAAGCCTAAAACAGTGTGTATGAAGAATGATATTAAAGGAACAGCTGGTGAACGGTAGCACGACGGATAATGCAATAGTGTAGAATGGAAGAAGAAAATGTTGTGCGCGCGAAGTATTATGGGGTAAGGACAGGGAGGGTTTTTTTTATACGTGGTAGAAAGTGTTATATGTTGTGAATTTAAATCAGCCGTATAGCTGAGAATCAATCCTCGTCTCTCTCCGGCTGTAGGAGTGGACTATAATGTAGCACCCGGTCCAGTGATGGAATTGATAAATGTCATTCTTCGACATCCCGTATTTTCATGCCACAAAAAATACGAATACAAGAGTACAAGGAAAAAACAAGACAAAATTGGAGTCATAATCTTAAAAACTGCTGGACGACATCCAATCTAAAGTAATAAACATTTCCTACGAAACGTTTTCTTCGGAGAATTAAAGTTGTGAGCTTCTATATTTGTCTCGGCATCATCTTTATTTGTCAATCATGACATAAGTGCTAAAAGTACTAAAAGGAACTTTTCCTCTTGATAATACCAATTTTCTCGAAACCTGTTAGTACCTTTAATAAATTACCCTCATTTAGCCAGAGGTAAGTCGACGTCACGGGTGCGAGTAACATTTGAATAAAAAAGTTTCAAAATTAAGAATCGACTCAAATACGAACTTACTTCGTGGGTAACATCCCTCCAACTTTCCGCTTTGTGCAGCTTTGTCACCTCCAAACTTCTTAATTTGACTTTGTCTAGGGGTCGAGTGCTCGTTAGAACTATTGTTTGGAAATGTTTCGCATGTGGGATGTTCATTCGTCGTACCTTTAGTTTACTCGTCTTATATTCAAAGCGTCGTTGCTTGTATATCTAAATGGAGATGTACTTACTCAAGCATACCAAGATCGGATTATTGGTCGGCTGAGATTTTCTATTTTTTTCTATTGTAACTACCCAATGCAAATAGTTAGAAGGACAGTTTGCTCTTAGACAAAATCACTTTGAAAAACTTTGTCGCGGTAACCGCCAACCAGAGGTGAAATTACACCATCATTTTGAGTATTTCCGAAAAGTTTGTGTGGTTTAACTTAAAAGCAAAACATATCTACGCATCGACATGTCACCACACGGAGAGATTGCACCCTTTTTTCAAAGGGAAATCATCAAATGATTCCGGCTCTGACTCGGGAGTGTCAGAGTTATACTGACTAAAACCCATCAGTGTTCTTTCTTAGCCCTTTGTTCCATGGATGCGGTATCTCTTGTGAACAGTCCCGCAGCCCGTAAGAGATTGGACCCATGTGCCAAGCTAACGCGTGCCGCTAGTATTCTATATTAAAGCTTCAGATATGCATGACTTCCAGCGGTAAAATCAATCATAATACGACTTTAAGACGTTATTTTACACAGCTAAACCCCATTACAATTCCTTATCACAATCCGGTATGAACTCTCAGCAAAACAAACAATTGACTCAATTGTCTCGTTGAACTTAACACAGAATTGTACAGTCGGCTCGTAAATCACAATCAAGCGAGGTGTGAGCACTCATTAATTTATGTATGTGTCTAAATTGAAGGCGTTAAGAGCTTTGTTTCTAATGGAAGTGTTGTAAGTAGTTAAAACGGAATGTGTGACGGAAGTATTTTTTTATTTTTAGAAGATTGTGAAATGTGCTGGTTGTTTTAGAGTTAAGTTACAAAAAGTAGAGGACCAAATAGGCGAAAATGACATCTGTATGATAAATCTATTCTAATATTTTAAAGAGTTGTGAAAACTGCATTTCGTTCTTATACAAGACAGCCGAGTTCAGCACAGAAACTCGTATTTGTATGTGAGTGTACTTCCACCAGACACATCTCGTTGAAGCAATAACGCGAAGGTCGCATGGCTGTCAAGTAGGTCTTGGTTAGACCAGGCCCTAATATTGTTGTAGAACAACATGTTGTGTCTACTAGTTTTGTACAAAACAAAACTTGTGAATAACTGTCAAACTCTGAACCAACAGTAATACGTCTATTGTGTTATACAGGGTTATTTGTAAAACACCAACAACCTCGCAAGAGTAGATTACTAACATCATAAACAACAACATTTGTTCTACGACTTTTGGGAAAACAGGCAAAAAAAAATCGACTTCTCATGCAAAACTCCATCAGCTGTTCGGACATATGTATGGAGAGTTGATTTCATTTTGTCTGTTTTCGGAAAAGTCGTAGAACAAATATTGTTGTTTAAGATGTCAGTAATCTATTCCTGCGAGGTTGTTGGTGTTTTACAAATAACCCTGTATTTTTGGCTAATGAGCGTAGAGGAGGTGTAAGTTAAAAAAATAAGCTGAAGAATATTTGGACTCTTTTACCTATTTTTTTAAACATTGAATTCCGAATATGTCATGTTACATAAAACCTCATCTGCTACTTCATGGGACATAGGATTTCGAAATAAATAGTAACAACTAGTTTTGTGAGGAAGTTTGTATATATTGTTTGATCTATCATATCATGTTACATATCTATTTTTCTTTTATAGCCAGGAAGTAAAGCAAAGACAACTAGTTACTTTTTCGTAATTTCTTTCTTGAAAGCTTCGACACCTGCGAGCGTAGCCTGTACAACTTTCGGCCCCTCCTTCGCAAGCTGATCAGTTAATTCATCGAACCCTCTTTTCTGATCATTCGCAAATTTCTTGATGACATCTTTGAACTCATCTAGCGGGACGCTGTCTTCGTCACGAGCCTCGCCAAAGAATGTACGAACCTTCTTCAAAAACTCTGAGGTGTCGACATCTTCATCCTGGGTCGGAGCCACCTCGATTAGTTTGGACTCACTGATCCATTTTACAAGGTTGTCGACACTGTTCTTGCCGTCCTTTTGGAGTTTGTTAAAAATGTCTTCCATGTTCGTTGAATATGTTTTTATATTTTGACTCGTTCTATAAATTGTCTCACATTTTATTGATTTAAAAATTCTGAATGACATTGCGGTGACAGTTTACCATGTCTCTAACATTGCATCGTAAATCACTATACAGGTCCACGCAAATGAGATCCGATTTTAAAATTTCTTATAACCTTTTGACCGACACAACATAAAATCTCGCGCGTGCCCTCCACGCCAAGCCACAATTTCATCTACTATTTTGTCATGTATTTTGTCGTTTGGCGTACAGGGCACGCGCATGCTTGTCACGTATATGTGACAATGGCGTCCAAAAGGTTAAGGTTGGACTTACACATTTTGAAGACCTCGCTGAATTCCTAAATCGTATTATTAAATAAGAAAACCCGAAGATGCACACAATTTCATTACTTACATACATTCTGATCTGATTATAATGAAATTGTATGCATTACTAATTAATTAATAATATGAATTTCGACCCTGAATTCAGAAAAGATTTAGCATTGCAACTTTTGAGTTTAGCAACTTTGAGTCAAAGTTACGGGAATAGTCACTGCTGTGCAGGATCACTCAACTACTCATCTGTGGAGTGTCGGAGTTCTGTCATCACTATTAATCCTCTGTTGGTTTTTATCCCAAAATTCTTCATTACCCTTTGAAGTGCTGTTTTAAGTTTAATTGTACAGTAGATTCTCAGAAAACGGTTTTTTCTTGACGAGGTCGCGACGCACAATATGTCTACTGACCTAAAAAGCGGTCACGTGGTTTTTATTTTACCATTCGATTTTGTAAGCTACTTTTAATGTAAGATTAAAGCTCCCATGTAGTTTTAAAATTTTGAAGAAATCAAAAACTTAAACTTAGACCTTGAGGTTATTATTGTTTTTTTTTTGTCTAGCCATGATGTCATGGCGGTGCACCATAGGTATATTTACGCATTAAACTTGGGGAAAAATATTACTTAGATGAAAACGGAGATATTTAGAAATTTCGTTAAATAGTTTATTATTTTTAACGCGAGTGTATTCTTTTTAGCATAATGCATAACTTCGTCTGCGTTCACATATAGGAGAAAAACGAAAGACAAAAAAAAACCCGTTTTTGCAACATTTTTCATTCCTGCTTCGCTGCGAATGGTCATAGCGCGATGTTATATAGCCTATAGCCTTCCTCGATAAATGGACTATCCAACGCAAAAATATGTTTTTAATTCGAGCCGGTAGTTCCTGAGATTAGCGCGTTCAACCAAACAAACAAACAAACTCTTTTGCTTTATAATATTAGTTAGATGAAAACGGAGATATTTAGAAATTTCGTTAAATAGTTTATTATTTTTAACGCGAGTGTATTCTTTTTAGCATAATGTATACTTCTTGTATTTTACACTAGCTGACCCACGCAACTTCGTCTGCGTCACATATAGGAGAAAAACGAAAGACAAAAATAAACCCCGTTTTTGCAATTTTTTCATTCCTGCTCCGCTCTGAATGGTTATAGCGCGATGTTATATAGCCTATAGCCTTCCTCGATAAATGGACTATCCATCACAAAAAGATTTTTTAAATTCGCGCCGGTAGTTCCTGAGATTAGCGCGTTCAACCAAACAAACAAACAAACTCTTCTGCTTTATAATATTAGTATAGATTTACCAAGAAAGAAAAAGCCGTAAACGGATGCATTTTTATTTTAAATTTAGTTTCCTATTATTCAGGATTCTCATCACATTCGCATTTTCGCATTTCGCATTTTTTTTAATCTACAGGTGCGTGTACATATATCCAGATATATGAACACGAACGAAGCAAAAGGATTACCTATGTATGGATCGAAGAAATCTACGTTTGAGGTTTCTGCCAAACATCATGGAAACGGCGGGAATTTAAGCATGTATGTGTACGTGCAACTAATAACTAAGAATGGATCTAGCCCGTACGAATGATTGTGTACAGTCAACAAAAGGGTTAGGTATGCAGGCTAGCATTTTCTTACAACGATTTTATATGTAAAAGTCTGTAAACATCGATTTTTGTTACTCTTTCACGCAGAAACTACTGAAAGAATTTGGATGAAATTTGAAATATATTGATTATAACCCTTTTCCACTTATACTAGAAGTAAGAAGATTGCTGGCCTGTAAACCTAACTGTTTTGCTGACTGTACCTACATCATCCGGTCACTACATCTCGTTGTAACTATCAAGAAGGTCGCATAGCTGGCCAATGGGTCATATCACACTATGATCATTCCAAATATTAGACGTTATATATTTTCATTATTCACTATATGTATATTATAAACGCGAAAGTTTGTGAGTATGGAGATGTATCGTATGGATGTGTTTCGTCTGTTACTTTTGAACTACTGAACGGATTTGGATGAAATTTTGCACACAGATAGTTTATAACCTAGACTAGCTGACCCACGCAACTTCGACTGCGTCACTTAAGAGAGAAAGAGCTCACAAAGGGAATAAAATTTCTCCCGTTTTTGAAACACTTCTTATTGCTGCTCCGCTCCTATTGGTCATAGCGTGATGTTATATAGCCTATAGCCTTCCTCGATAAATGGACTCAAACCCAAAAAGACATCCAAGACGAAAATAATTTTTCAATTCGAGCCGGTAGTTCCTGAGATTAGCGCGTTCAACCATACAAATATATACATATATTTTTATTCTCTCATTATGTTTACTTTAAACTAGTGTTATAATCACAATTTTACCATTTTATTATTATTTTTTTTATTTATGTGTTGTCGTGTCGGGCTAATAAATGCTTTTTCTTTCTTTCTTTCAAACAAACTCTTCTGCTTTATAATATTAGTATAAATAGTATAGATATAGATTAAAACATACTTGTTATCCCGGTAGTAAGATCCCATGGGACAATTATCAAACTTCACGCGGGCGAAGCCGCTAACAGAAACTAGTGCAATACATTTTTGATCTATATTCATTCGGCATTTGTCACATTTATTTTTACCCACCAAGCTATACAACTTACTAATATCAAAGGGAAAATGTGTTGGTTGGTTTTGCCTTTTTCACGCGTCGACCACAGATAATAATAATTTATGGTCTGAGAGTGACATAGGCATATTATGCTAGAAAATGCATGGTTAATGTGGATAGTGGAATATACTACAACCGCCTCCGAAGCGAACGTTATGTGAATAAATAATAGTATATTTTATAACTAGGGACTAAACGAAGCCATTATATACCCGAGGTGGTTTGACTCCCGAGCTTGCGAGGGAGGCAATGAAAGCGAGGGTATATTATATTGGCGTTTAGTCTCGAGGTGCAAACTGTACTTTTCACTTCGAGTGCGAGAAACATAGTCATTTAAAACTGAACAAATTTACACTCGATAAAAATTCTGAACTGAGTGGTCAGTTCTTTCTTCTATCAGGTCAATCACAGATTAACCATCGAAAACACAACACAAACTCTCAACATTTTCGCAATGAACATGATCCACACTCCAAAAATAATTAGTACCTACATTACTAGCAACAGAGGCATTGCACATACTCGATGCACACAAACAACAATATTTTTTCTCGCGTTGAAGAGTTCGTTTGTTTTTTTTTTCAATAAACCGCTTTCTATTTGCAAGCCAATTCGAAATTTAAATAAAATCTTTGATAAGTGGTCACTCTTTTGTATGTGACCATGTTTCAGAGAAACAGATCGTTCCATTTTTAAATTACTTTTTACTCCCTAGGGAATAAACAGTCACTTTAATCCCGCTTCGCAGGGCTATAATAGCGTACTTTTAGAGCATGAGAAGTGGAAAAATATTTATGTCACTCAGTTGATTGGAAAGACTATAGCGGGTATAAAAACCTCTTAACGAAGCCGAAAGACACTGGTTTTTCACGTTATTGCGATTCACCTAAAAAAAGTCTATCATTTTTGCGTAAAGTTACTTAGTTTGATGTACAGAATGCTTGGTTGACGGCTTCGTGATGAGTCTTTTTCAGGGTTCGAGGATATATATCAATGGATATAATATGTCCGACATATTTCAAACTTTTTTTTTAATGATAATTGTATAAAATCAATAGGTACAAAAATGGTTTTAAAAATGCAATTTTTTAGTATTTTTTTGCATTTGTTACTTTATTTCTACTTCCCAAACGAAGATAGCGTTGGACTAGAGTTAAAACATACTCCTTATCCCTAATAGTACTAGTAGTCATTAATAGCGTCAGTCGTGATTTTAAGTACGTAGTCTGATTTTAAGTACCTAAATAAATAAAACATTTCAGTTTTGTTTTATTGTGTTTATGTAAAACAATTATGCAATTAGTTTAAGTTCATAAATAGTACCTGCAATAAAATAATAATATGGCTTTCTTACAAAATGGATATATCAAATTCTGGAAAATATTGCTACAACTAGATCGCTAATGTTGTACGTACACGTATTATTTTTTTGTTTTACAATAAAAGAGTATTGTAAAACAAAAGACAGTCATGTTGTGTTTTTGATGTAGTTTAATTTAAGTACTCCGTTTCAACACAATATGAGTTTGTTCGCAGTTGCATAACTTCATAATTATTTTAATAAATTAATTTAATCGAATCTAATTGTTTGTTGTAAATGTTGTGCATGCTCATAAGTGACGTATGTACACGCTCTGTAGACTTATAATCACAATATGGAACTAATATAGTAAATATGTCGTTGGTGTGCCTTCTAATAAATAAATAACAAATAAATAAATATCGTATATATCCGATATTTTGATATTTATAACAAATATCGAATATTTTCGAACCCTGGTCTATTTACACCCTGTATGTTAAGTGGTCTTTTTGTTTTACGGATGGAAAATCATCAAATAACTTCTCCCACACTGGGTGGAGTGTCAGACTTTCACTGACTAAAACCCATTCATGTCCTTTCCTCGCCCTTTATGTTCCGGGGCCACGGTATCTGTTTCGAACAATCCCGCAGCCCCGGCAGGCTTCGGCCCTTGCAGGCCCATTCAATGTGCTGACATCTCTTGCTCGGCGGGCGTGGGACACACTGGCGCCGTCGATACGGCCTGTCGTCATAAGACGGACGGACGGCGAGCTAGCCCATAGCTCACCGTCCACAGACCCGCATATATAGTGGTCTCAAGTGCGACTGCTGAGTATGTGGGTTCGGTTCCCAGGTCAAGCAAACTGTTATTGAGTATTTATTGAGGTTGCAATAGGCTCGCTCCCCGATACGTGGGACTTAAACATAACTGGCGAAATGGGGGTGTACTCTTAGGTACACTTCTGCCTAACACTTAGAAGGTTAGAAACGTGATAATGATAAAAAGTGCAAAATTAACGGGACGTTCGTATGTTTCCGCGATGAGCGATTTAGTTAGGACGGGCCGTAGCAACGGGTATAGCAGCTGGATCTAGTATTCAAATAAGAATATTGTTACATTATTAGAGAAATTTGTAGATTTTTGACAGTCGTTACAGGTAGTCAGTGGCCTAAAAAGTCTGACAACCAGTCTTACCAAGTGGTATCGTATTACCCAGCACTAAGTAGGTTGTGGAGGTCAGATAGGCCATAGGCACTCGCCCCATGTAAAATACTGGTATTCAGCTGCATCTGGTAAGACTGTAAGCCGACCCTAACATAGTTGGGAAAAAGCAAGGCAAATGATGATGATCATCATTTCCTTGCCCTAATCCCATTCCATTTGAGTCTGTCTTCGTCTTACATACTTCTCTATTACTCGTCATTTCATCATACACCTCCATTCTTGCCATAATTATTATCCTTTGCAATAGTCCAGTCATCATGGAATGACTTTTATCGAATATATGAAAAGGTTACGCAGATGATATTAGAGAAACATCAAAAACAGCTTAGTATTCATCAGTGTTTTTATCAAAAGTTTATGCATGGAATAATCTTTCAATAGGGCCTTTTCGCTTCGCGCTTAATGGTTTCACGACTTTCAGGGCGCATTTGCATGGCTTAATGAAGTACTTAGTCTATCCTAGGCGAGAAAACTGATCAGTTTTATTTTTTTGTGTTTATTTAGTTAGATCATAAATCTAAAGGGTGTAAAAAACCTTTCAACCTCTTAACCGTCATGCATGACGGATAAAAGGCCACGACGGATAAAGACAAGCTTATTTAATTTGAAGCGTGTGTAGTTGAGCTGACTAATGGAACCTCACATAAACAATGCATTTAGAGTAAAAAAATATTATGTACGGTAGTGAATGACCCCTAACGAAACCGCAAGATTGGTAACTTGGTAAGTGGGCATAATAAATGCTGATTGAGCAAATAAATATTAATATGCAGCTGTTATTGAGACAATTGAATGGTTGCAATTGTATGGTTACTAGGGAGTATAATGTAATGACAAACAATACACTTTGCAGTATTGGCGTACTTTACAGTGCTAAGCTACACATAATGGCCGCATAGATTCTTTCGGGAAAAATCCGCAAGGCTTAGCTCAAACTGTGCCAAACAAATGATTTACTGATGGCAGATGACGAATGAAGTTTGCCGATTGGCATCAACCGAATGAAATCCGTAAATCAAAAGAAAAAAATGAAAGATAGTGTTAGAAAAATTGTTGAAATTGCTTCGAGTTGGCTTTTTTGTCAAACAAATAAGTGCTACCGAATCTAAAAACAGACTCGAACTAGTATCTTGCACCCCAAGGACTAGCCGTATTAGTGGGTCTCGGGAGATATAAAACTAAATAGTCCCATAGGTTCTACCAGTCAGTGGGTCTTGGGAGACACATCAGTATTCGGAGACGCACCGGTGGGTGGGTGAGTCTGCTTGCAGACGAAGTGACTTTAGTTGGGTGGGTACGATTGTATTAAAAAACTAGCTGACCCACGTTCGTCTGCGACACATAAGAGAGAAAAACGAAAAGAAAAAAACGTCCCCGTTTTTGCAACATTTTTCATTCCTGCTCCGCTCCTAATGATTGTTGCGTGATGTTATATAGCCTAAAGCCGTCCTCGATAATTGGACTTTTTAACACAAAAATATTTTTTCAATTCGAGCCGGTAGTTCCAGAGATTAGCGCGTTCAACCAAACAAACAAACAAACTCTTCTGCTTTATAATAATACTAGCGGACGTCACGCGGTTTCACACGCGTAATTCCCGTTCCCGTGGGAGTACGGGGATAAAATATATCCTATGTTACTCGTGGATAATGTAGCTTTCGAATGGTGGAAGAATTTTTAAAAACGGTCCAGTAGTTTTTAAGCCTATTCATTACAACCAAACAAACAAACAAACAAAGTTTTCCTCTTTATAATATTAAGTGTAGATGTAGATAATATATATAATATAAGTATATAGACAAACGTTGAAAATCGAAATAATAAGCACACTAGCAAAGGTAATTTACTGTTGTAATCTTCATAAGGCATAATTCTTTTCGTTCGCCGTCGAATTTAGAGTGCATTTTCAAGTAGGAAAGATTGTGGTTTTAAATTAAATTACTTTTTCAACCGTCATAAAATACGGCTACATTGAAAACATACAATAAGCAGGTCACCGAGCTAGTAAAAACACGGCTACCATTGCCTGTTTTGCAATCCAGGCCATGATTGATAAATAACTGAACTCAGATTACCGGTGATAACTCTCGATGTACTATTTACCTACACTATACCTGTACAGTCACGGGCATAAATAACTTAATCTACCGCCAGATTTAGAATTTAATGCGTTGGAGAGAAAACCAAAAAGAATGACTCCTCCCACTCTCCGGAGTGTCAGACTTTTCCTGACTAAAACCCATACATGTTCCGTCCTCGCCCATTTCCGGGGCCGCGGTATCTCTTTCGAACAGTCCCGCAGCCCCGACAGGCTTCGACCCTTGCGGCCCCTTCCTTATGCAGACTCTCTTTGAGGTTCACATTGGCCCTGGATCGAAAGATTTGGAGGTCATGGTGGTAGGCTTTTGCCCAGCAGTGGGATTACACAGGCTAGTCATCACAATCATTGGCCACCTTGTTCCGTTTCTGCTGAGTATGCATTGGGTGGAACGTCATACTCAAAAGTACCCTGATACATCTTCCTTGGTCTGCGCGCAAATTGGCTAGTTTTCAGCATCAATAAATTGCAAAAAACCGTTGTAATTCGCCGTTTGTAATTCCGTCAGTTAGAGGATTGGAAAATAATGGACACGTATTTTTTGTTTTTGTAAATTAATGAATACTGACAAAGATAAAACGCATCAAAACTCGGGAGTGGGGGCTCGTGACGTCACAACGCACTAAAAATTATACAAGGCGTGACGTATTTGCGAATTTTAAAAGCGTCGTATCTTCGTCAATTTTGGTTTACGTAACAGAAGAAAAAATATGGGTCAAATATTTTTTGATCATCTATCTGACGAACTACTTAGATTTTTACTCAATACTTAAGTCTATTGCGTAAATCTAAAGCATTTGTGTCCATGACAGTACCCCGTTTTGTAAACCAATACAATTTAAATTATCACCGAGCTGATAATAAATACTCATTATGTCCGTTATTTTTTAATTAAACACAATGACGACTGATTAAAAGTTCAGTTTCTGGTAATTAGCTGACCTGGCCTCGTAAACATGCGAATTGATAGTGTTTAATTTTATTTGTTATGTGTCCGTTGCTGTTTTGGCATGATATTGTAATATCTGAATAATTTACTGAATAACATTTGCATTGCAATATGCATAATTGCTTTGACGTAAGTTTCATATATTGTACTGCACTAATGTATGTCATATGTGCCTATTATGTAACACTAGCTGACCCATGTAATTTCGTCTGCGTCACTGTATAAGAGAGACGAACGAAAGGAAACAAAAATCCCCGTCTTTGCAACATTTTTCATTCCTGCTCCGCTCCTAATGGTCGTAGCGTGATGCTATAAAGCCTATAGCCTTCCTCTATAAATGGACTATTTAACGCAAAAAGAATTTATCAATTCGAGCCGGTAGTTCCTGAGACTAGCGCGTTCAACCAAACAAACAAACAAACTCTTCTGCTTTATAATATTAGTAAAGATTTCTTCATGACTGTATTGCCTGAAGGGTGACGCAGAGTTCTTCTTAAAGAACACATGCATTTTGCCAGTAAAGTGTGATGTAATATAGGGACAACCTATTGCCATCGACTAGGCGTAATTCCAGACCGGCTATGATGGAAAATCACAATAACAATGCCCGATCGGGAAATCGAACTCAGTACCTCACAGTCAGCAGTAGCGTAGTGACCACTAGACCATAGAAGATGCCTGTCAATGCAGTCTTTATAATATTAATTATATCGCCAGAACGTAAATATTTATAAATTATTTCTTGTTTCATTTAGTACTTCTCTTCACCGTAAGTATACACATAAATCAGAAACAACAACAAATATTCTACAGTTCCTTGTACTAACTTCTGAGTTATTACAATTTTCACTATAAAATTGTAAGCCCCAAGCTTTTACAGAGGAATAAGGTCCATTTTGCGATAATAACAACCGGAACAATAATTGTATTCTGCTGCACACTTGAGAGCAGAGATTCAAGAATACCCCGAAGTAGCACTGTACTTGAAACCGTCAAATCAAACAGGAAAAGCACCTATATTTCATTATACAAATTCGTTCCCAATTGACATTATTTCAATTTATACAAATATCAACTTTTTACGAGTTGATTTCAGAAAGACTAAAACATTAAAAAAATGTTTCAGTGCAAACTGAACGTTATTTGTACGAATTAAGTATTTTTTCTAAAAACACACTTCGTTTTTGAAAATTATAGTGCAGTGCAGACACAGAATACAGAAGTTGTTACCAAGCGTTATAATGGCCCATTAGGCTTTACAGAACTAATGACAAAGACGGCACTCCAAATGCGAGTTGCTGAAGAGTTTGTTGCGTCATACTTTCTTCTCAACGAAATCACTGAAAAGTTATGGGTGTGCTTCATGAGGTCTGGACTGTCCCACTGCTGGGCAAAGGCCTTCCTCCATTCCTCAATATGCTAATTTATCATTCTCATCCACTTATCGCAATTAATTTGAGGTCATTTTTCCATACTTCTCTATTTTTCGTCATCTCATCAGAGACATCTTTTCTTGCCATATAATTCTTAACACAGTTCATCCTTCTACTCTTATACCCCATACTCAAAACTTTCCTCACAACATTTTCCCCAATTTTCCGCATCACATGGCCATACCGCAAAATGTGGTAATCACATCTATACTAATATTGTAAAGCAGAAGAGTTTGTTTGTTTGTTTGTTTGAACGCGCTAATCTCAGGAACTGCTGGATCAAATTGAAAAATTATTTTTGTGTTGGATAGTCCATTTATCGAGGAAGGCTATAGGCTATAAAACATCACGCTACGACCATTAGGGGCGGAGCAGGAATGCAAAATGTTGCAAAAACGGGGATATTTTTTCCTTTCGTTTTTCTCTCTTATGTGACGCAGACGAAGTTGCTCAATAATTTTAGTCGTTCACTAACAGACAACATAACCGCTGGCTGTGAAGCTTGAAATTGTCTACAACAGTTAATTTTACAATCAAGGAAGGATTTCTAAAACTTAATCCCCTAAAGAATTCAAAGAAGGGGACGAAAATTCGTAATTTTTGCTGATGGAAGTCCCATGAGACACACGTCTTCTTGTAACTTATTACATTAACCTAATTTAAATAACAGATTACTTTTTTAAAGGCGGTCTTTTTCCTAGAATCTCGTTTTGCCAGAAGATTGATTCACTCGGTATGTTATCGCCACGACATGGTGTTGTGTCCCACATGTGGACTACAGAGAGGGAGTGGAGTTGACTTACCATAGAGATCTGGTTGGTCCACTCGCTGTGGTATCGCCACGAGTTGGTGGTGTTATCCCACACGTGTAGTCTGGACGGAAACCCCACTATCCGGTCGGGGAACTCGCGCCACACGTCGAAACTGAAACCGAAACGAATATACTACTTAGCTAGATAAAATTAGTCAAAACACCGCATCAAAATTGGTCCATTCCTTTGAGAGCTACGACGCGACGCGACGACGCCACAAAAAGATACACAAGATGATTTTTTAACAACCCCCTTTTTGCGTCGGGGTTTAATGGCTATAGTTATAGGAATAATCTAAGGTAAAATATATAGATTGATTATTTGCAAGAGCTGATAGAGAAGTCATCATCATCACAATGACCAACTTGAATGTCTCCTTAAAATCTCCCCTCATACTTTCTGACTGATTTCATTATTATTAACAATCACGAACCCTCAAATCGAAAATATGAAAATTATTTTTCAAATTCAGTAAAATCTTGATGATTCAGAACTCAAAGTTGACAAGACTAGGCCCGAGGCTTTATTTTCTGATTGTATACTTATTGTACAATCGTCGTCTAGCCGCAAGAAATACTATTACTAACAAAACAGTGCGCGTGACAGCCTTACATTAAAATAAATGAAGTCTCTTCTGAACAATAAGAGCCCACTGGATGAAATATCACTTTCTTATTTGTTTGAAAACACAATACGACAGACATACGCCTATTAGACGTAAATCTTTAAACATTATGAATGGTTGTTGATGGTCTGATAGTGTAAGTAGTCAAACAGACTAATAAGTAATACTAATTTTGGAAAAGACGAGTAAATTGAACCTTCAATAAGGCTGAAACTATATTGCTTTGGTCTAAAAGTAAAAATAAACATTCACGTTTCAATAGCTGCAAGTGAAATTCAACCTTAAGGTGACAAGACAGAAGTCGACTATGCAAACCTACCAGTGACAAAGAAGACAAGCCCCATGCAAATTTCTTCAATGACACAATTAAAAAGTCAATCCTTTGTTGATACTGTCGAGTACTCTCCAACACTTACTTTGGCATATTGACAAGAAAACTCGTTGAAATTGTACGCAAAAAGTAAATAAAACGAATACTTTCTCACCCCAAGAGTACAATTGCCAGGAAGAATTTCATCTAAACAGACTTAGAAACATAGAAGAGCGCAAAAAAACGGGAATATTTCATCTACTTAACATTCGGAGCGTGTAGAACCGTATGTGAAACGAAGGGTTGTACTATAGACAGTCTGCGAGGGTATATGACATTATTACATAACTCCTAAGTTTGCCGGATGACTTGCGTCGCGGTAAAGATGCTTACATCCACGGGAAAGCTAAGGGAGAGGTAACTGGGACGAGTAAAGTTCGCTGTGGGTACTACATTTTGTTAATAAAGTGCTTTGAGCAGCCCTGCCTTGATATAAACCCTGCCCACATTTATTTTAACATCAATTAGGACGCCTGGTTCTGTGAAACTTTATATACTTATAACTTGACAAGTTATGTTTTATGATCGAGTGAGGAGCTTAATCAACCCGGTTTTGCTTATGTTCTTTTTATTAGGTCAACATTAGGCGAAAATTTAAGTGTCATATGGTTTTTGACTAGACCTAGTGAACCAGCTGTAAACTGTCACGTTAATCTGGCTTTCAGATCACAGAAAAAAAAATGTAAATTGTAAAAAATATAGACTTTTACTGACTGAAACTTATCCATGTTCCTTCCTCGCCCTTTATGTTATGGAGCCACGGTATCTCTTTCGAACAGTCCCGCAGCTACGATTTTTTAGATCACCTGCCATTCAAATTGTAGATACCTATGCCAGAATATTTTGATGATATTTTAATGGTAGTGCAAGTGGTTGTGCAAGATGGGCAGGACAGAAGGTGAAGCATATTCTAATGATGAAATGTTGGAATGTTTGTGAATCTGTGAGAAGACCGAGTAAAAGGATTAGTTCATTTAGTGTTAATAGTTTTTTGCTGTGCTTATTAAATAAAAAAATAATCCTGCAGAGGGGTACCACACTCAACACTATTCTAATGAATTGACACTATTCTGCTGATACTAAACTAATAATTACCACCATGTAATCATTTTACTAGTTGATCCCGATCCGAGGCGATACCATTACGGTGGCTTAAAAAAGGTGTTCTTTGCAGTATGAAGTTTCGAAGAAAGAAGCAATACTGATCCATCCATACAGTGATCATAAACTACGCGTTGACCTCAAAAGGATCCAAGTACCAGACTTAAAAAAGGTTGAATACATCTACCTAATTTGTACGGCCCTCTGTCAATTGACGTGTCTATTCATCATTGACAACATAACACCCATATTATCCGCTCGATTGATTTAATGACCGATTGGCATCCAAACACGACCCTAAACTTCGCACATAACGTATATATTCCCACATCAAGTTTATTGGGTTCAAAGAGGTGTGTAGCCGTATTATAATTGACATTCGGGGTTATTTAGGGACGTTTTCGCAAGTTGTGCGTCCGAGGGGTTTCCGATAGGTTTTTTTAGGTCAAAAAACGATGATACTACTAACTTTTTACTTGTAAATTCAACAGTATATGAGACAACTTTACGTCCGTAACTTCAAAAACTACCATTTCAGATGTTTATCCTATAAAACCCCCATATAGGGAATGAATTTTTAAACATTATTTTTAGTTTCTGAGACGTTTTCAATCTTCCACAGAACAGCGTAGTTTCTGACAATCGTTTAAGGCTGTGTGAAGCTAACCAATAATTTCGATTGTTTATCACAGCTTGAGGTATTTCGCTACTTTATCACAGCTTGATGTTTTTCGCTATTTTATCACAGCTTGAGGTATTTCGCTACTTTATCACAGCTTGATGTTTTTCGCTACTTTATCACAGCTTGAGGTATTTCGCTACTTTATCACAGCTTGAGGTATTTCGCTACTTTATCCCAGCTTGGTATTCCAGCTATGTGATTGTTTAATTCCACATACATCTCTCGCTCATACCTAGTCCTATTGGACCAGGTATGAGCGAGAGATGACCATTTTAGCCCCCCAGAATTAGGTTGCTATTGCAACCTAATTCTGGGGGGCTAAAATGGTCACTTTAGCAGAATCGGAAATAAGGATGATAATAATACATAATTAAGTAAGGAACATTTAAAAAATGAAATTTATTTACAAAGAATGTAATTTATTTGTAAAGAAATAATGATTAATGTATGAATCACGTTAAAAATCGTATTCTGCTAAAGCGGCTATTTTAAGCCCCTCACCCAGCTCTTATTCTTCACCGAGTATGAGTATAATAAGTACCTACCCAACAATAAATATTTATGAATCCACACAAATCACAACTTTCACGTGAGCAAGAGGTTTCTTGATCGAAGCTATAATATTGCAAAATTGATTGTTTGTTCCACTTTTAATTTCTGTCTATTCTTACAATCTCTATTGCACAAAATAAACCACTAACCTTTCGATAAATATTTCTCGAATTTTGATATTTCTGTCTTTCATAATTAAACTGTTTAGCTCAAACAATATTCTCACAATAGCGTCTCAAGATACTAGAAAGTTATCTACACAAAAACGAATGACATAAAGATGAATATTTTTCGAATAAAGCTAATTCATTCTTCACTATCACTACATATTATAAAACAAGGTCCTTCACCACGTCCGTCTGTATGTTTGTTCGTGATGAAATTAAAAACTCCTGCACCGATTTTCATGCTCCGTGGTTCCCAAGGAAGGTTTTAGTATATAATTTCATCAGCTCGTTTATAGTAAAAAAAACTGCGTCTAATCGAATCGAATCTAAATCTATAATTTTATTTTATTTGTTATTTTTATTTTATATTATTCTTTGTTGTTTTTATTAGTCTTGCATGTTTACATTGTCTACATTTCAATTACTTATACTGCCAAGTGGAAGTGCGGAGTCTCCTAATACAAGCAATTTCTTGCTTAAAAGGTTATTTCCAATAAGTTATGTATCAAAACGCCTAATGTAATTGAAATAATTTTTTTTTTAATTTTTTTATATTTTTTATTTTATAAAAGTTATCTAAAAAAAATTATCCTGATATTTCTCACTCATACAACGAGAAATAAGAAACACAGAGGAAAACCATTTCTAGAATTGTAAGTATCAAATATAATTCGATCTGGAAACTTTTACACTCAGTCGAAGCTGAGCACAATAATAAAGAGGAAAGTTTTGTTAATTACGTTACGCCCCCTTAGACTATACGTGACGGTAACGTCTTTATGTCTTGAGATAACTCCCTTGCGTAGGGTTACCAGTCTACGCAGAAATTAGTCAAGTTCTGGCAAAGAACAGGGGGTATAAAAACATTAATTGCGTTACAATTTTTTAATTGGTCACAGACACAGTTAGTATTAAGAATTATCTTTTAAAAACATTTTGAAAATTGTAATGCAATTCATATATTATGTTCCTATTATGATTCTGCTGAACTGGCCACATTTAAGACCCCCTGGACATTTGCAAAATAGAAATGTATTATTTATTTATCTTTTATTATTAAAAAAAAACAGTTTAAAACGAATCAAAGATCAGCTGGGTTACCACAACCTCTAAATTCGATTCAATTCAGGTCTTAAACTGAGTCGCGAGCTGTCAGTTCCATGGAAAAACTGTCAGAAAATGACAGCTCAAACCTAAATTGAATCGCATTTGGACGTTGTGGTAACCCCGCAGGACATCTTGTGATGTCACTTGATGGTAAAAAATGTGCCAACATGTGACGTCATACGAATTTTCGACGCAGTTTTTTGTTTATGTGAAAAACAAGGTGTAAGTACTTAATTTTTTTTTGGAAATCTCTATCTGACGGACTAATTACGAGTACTTAGATATTTTTTTCCCATCGCCTATTACTGTACGGCCGAACAAGCTATTCGGTTTACAGTTTAGCTCACAAATTACATTGTAAAATGTAAACCAAATTACAAAACGTAAACTTACCACATATTAAACGTAATTTAAATCTTTCTACTTCCATCATCATACTCATTCAACCCTGGAGTTTAAAGGCCAGATCAATGACAAGACCGGACTTTGCGTCCGAACTGATGGCCAAAAATCCGGACGGATATGTCTGGACAAATCCGAACGACTGACAACCCTATTGTCTGAAAACTTGATAAGTGATAATAATTCTAGACGTTGACCTATTCTGATAGTGTCAGATGATTTATTTTTTTAATCATTGTTATCAGTCTGTAAATACTAAACGTTTACTGTCGGCGACGATCATAAATTATTCAGTGTCATCAATTTACTGTCGTGGAGTAACTAATGTTGTCATAAAATGTTTGAATTGTTTTAGGTAGGTAGCTAACTATTACAACATTTTAACGCTTGCAACCTTGAAAAGGATAAGTAGAAGGTAACATGCACAGACAAACCAAGTTCCAATTATCCTAAATCTGTCCTGTACCTACACCAGACATTGCGGACCTGGGAATGACTTATCTATAACTAGCCGATGCCGCAGCTTGAATCACTTGAATCACTCTATCTATTAAAAACATTACATCAAAATCCGTTGCGTAGTTTTAAAGATCCAAGCACACATAGGGACAGACAGACACGGCGGGAGACTTTGTTTTATAATATGTAGTGATCATCATTTCCTTGTCCTAATCCCATTCCATTTGGGTCTGTCTTCTTCTTATACTTCTCTATTACTCGTCATTATATCATACACCTCCATTCTTGCCATAATTATCATCCTTTCCAGTCCAGCCATCATGGAATGACTTATATTCAGATGATGTGAGAAGACATCCGACTAAGTGGTCAGACGATCTTATTAAAGTGGCTGGAAGAAACTGGGTAGCCATGATACAAAACCGACAAAAGTGGAAAGATTTGGAAGAGACCTACACTTACCATTGGGTGACCAAAGGTTGAAGAAGAAGAGGACTTAGGAAAAACAAACACCTTGTCAGTCTAGGTAATTTAGGAATAGTCACGAGAAGCTTTAATTTTTGTAAACAAAATTTCTACAAAGTAGCGACAATTCAATCAACAACAAATTTTAATAATCCTAAATTCAATCATCTCAAATTATCATACGTGTAACACGAAAACGAGCAATTTCACTTGGTCGGGTTATACAGGGTGTAAACCACCTCATCACAAAGCCGTTAACCAAGCATTCTGTATATCAAACTAAGTAACTTTACGCAAAAAATATTGCATTGGCAAACAGTTGTAACTTTGACCCCCCATATCTCCGTAACTAGATGGTAGGTATGGTGTAGAACAAAAAAATGCTCGCAATGACATTGGGATTGATTGGGAGAACAAGTGCCTATCGACTTCGTGAAGAGGTGTTTTACACCCTTTATTTTGGTGATATAAATATGTAAAGCGCTATCGTCTGTTTTGTGGTACTGGAACGCATCTGAAAAAAAGGAACGTTAACATTTGGGCCGCCATTGTGAAGTAAGTTCACGCTATCGCTGTAATTTTTTATTTGAACCAAAGGTTACGAAGCCAAATGTGTGTTTAAAAAATTTATAACTTCTCGTGTCGGGGACTATAGTTCACACTAGCTGACCCACGCAACTTCGTCTGCGTCACATATGAGAGAAAAACGAAAGGAAAAAATATCTCCGTTTATGCAACATTTTTCATTCCTGCTTCGCTCCTATGGTCGTAGCGTGATGTTTTATAGCCTATAGCCTTCATCGATAAATGGACTATCCAACACAAATAGATTTTTTTCAATTTGAACCAGTAGTTCTTGAGATTAGCGCGTTCAACCAAACAAACAAACAAACTCTTCTGCTTTATAATATTAGTATAGATGACAAAACATCATGCCTGTAATCCCCGAAAGGGTGAAGCAGAAGTGTACCTGATAGTAAACCCACATTTTGCTCTTCACATGTTCTAGTATATTACCTAGTTACGTTCCAAGTCCCCAATTCCCTATCTAATAAGAGTCTAGCTTTTAGCAAGAACACGACACTACCTCAGAATTTTCCTAAGAACTTACAACATTCTGTAACAACATCAACGCTGCGTACGATTTCACTTACTTCCACTTGTAACTCGGAGAAATAAAGGGTGTAAAACACCTCTTCACGAAGCCGTAAGGCACTTGTTCTCCCCATCATCACAGATTAAACCATCATTGCGATTATTTTTTTGTTCTACATCATACCTGGGAACCTTCTAGTTACGGAGATATTGGGGGTCTAAGTTCCAACTTTAAGACAAGTTTTTTTTTTAAATACAAGATTTTACTGTAAGATTTTTACTTTAAACACCTCTATCTCCCCCGTTCTATTAAATCCATCCATGTCATCAATGTTTTAAGTGCGTTCAATTGAGTTCTACCACAAAACATGATTTATAACCTAAAAAAAAAAGTTGTTTCCCAGAAATATTTTTTGCGTAAAGTTACTTAGTTTGATGTACAGAATGCTTGGTTGACGGCTTTGTGATGAGGTGGTTTACACCCTGTATATCTGACATACGGTTTCTAGTGAAAATAGCTCAATCAAGGATTGAGTGTCCTGAACTTCTTTCTAAGCTGTCCCTGAATGTTCCTCCTCGCCATTCTCGCTTGAGAAATCTTCTTCGTGCTCCTTACGCACAGTTTCCCGTAGTAATTATTTTTTCCTTCGTTCAATCAAAGCATTTAACGCAATTGTAACGTACGAACACCCATCAATCGATTTGTTTGCAAGTAGCTGAGCAGCAATTAGTAGTGCCTTGTCTAAAACCTATGTTGTTTGTGATGAATTTGAATAGTTTTTTTTAGACCTATTCTTTGTTATTTATATTATAAATTAAGCTTAGATATAAGTTTCTGCAACAATAGTTTGGTGCTAAATGTGGAGGCTTGTAAATGGCTTTTCGTTGATTGCCTCACTAAGTCACTACATATCTTAATATATATAAATCTCGTGTCACAATGTTTGTCCTCAATGGACTCCTAAACCACTTAACCGATTATAATAAAATTCGCACACCATGTGCAGTTCGATTCAACTTGAGAGATAGGATAGTTTAAATCTCAAATTATGAGACGCAGACAAAGTTGCGCGAGTCAGCTAGTAAATAAATAAATAAATATCGCTGGACATTAACACACAGCGCCACCTAGTGCCACACTAAGCAAGGCTTGTGTCGTCGTGGACACCAGATAGTTGATATACTACATATATACTTTTTTGTTTGTAAATACATACTTATTATACATATAAACATCAATGACTCGGAAACAAATGTCCATGCTCATCACACAAACATTTGCTCCTACCGGGATTCGAACCCAGGACCCTAAGAACGCAAGGCAGCCTCACTACCACTACGCCAGTCGAGTCGTCATATTTTTGTATTGTTAGCTGTAAGCCGCCCAAACACAATCAAATAAAATAAAAATTCTTATTAAAACCTACTTCATCAGATTAGCAGTATTTCTTCCTATGGTCGTTCCCTAAACAGAGATCTGATCCTTATTGAGGCTGTCAAGCGTGTTATTCAATACCATTATAGGAAACGGGTTTACGTAAAAATAGCTTATAGTGTCCCATTATCTGGGCAAAAAGGTTTTTTTCCCATTTATGTCCTGTTTCTCCGTCTCCGGATAAGTTCCGGTGTACTTAGCTTCCAGATTAGTAACATTTTATTCTGTTTCGATTTTGAGTTATAAACGGATTGATTTTACTCATCCGTGTACTGGCAGATCCCCAACCTATAGACAATGATGGTGAAAAAAATGTGTGGCTTTTCTAATAAGTACTTATTTGAACCTTAGTTGGTTTAGAAGAGTATTTAATGAATCCTTAGATGATAAGATGTACAGGTTGTACTGCATATTTTTACTTGTCTGCTGTAGTAGCAATTCTCGATAATCTGTGAATGCAGTTAGCAATTATTCAAAAAAGATCAGCCTCCTGAGGACGATTTCCTTCAAAAGCAAGGGCTTTCCTGTCTGAAACATCCACGCTATACGAAAACAGGGCCTACTTTATAAAGAGTACTCATGAAAACAATCAACTTTTATTATGAGACCAGACATGAAATCGCAAAAAAATATTATCTGCTGCCACCCGTAGACTGTGTAGGTAAAACCTGTTTTTTTTTTCATATTTCAGGCCAGGTGACATAGAGAAAATAGTTCATTTTTGTAAGTACTCCATTCACCTACACTATGAATTATATCCATGCATCGTTAAAAACCCTAATACCCTTTTTTCTTTTACAGATGGTAAATCATAAAATAACTTCTCCTACGCTGGGCGGAGCGGGAGGGAATGTCAGACTTTTACTGACTGAACTAAACTCATCCATGTTGCTTCCTCGCCCTTTATGTTCCGGGGTCACGGTATCTCTTTCGAACAGTGCCGCAGCCCCGGATAGCTCAATGTCGGTAGCAGTTTGAAGTATTGGGGGGAAATACACAGCTAACACCCTGCATCCCCCCCCCCCTCCAGGTGCTTCAAATTGCTACCGACAATGTGTTCCCTAGTAAGTATTCCATCGGATAGCCTACAGATTTACAATCAGACGCGATAGCACACCCCACGTCATTAGACCTACATAATGTTCGCACGGAAATCCTCAACATAACTCACTGCTATCAGATTATCTCACTGATAAGGATGAGTCAACGACCTCATCATAATTCCTTAGCACATATCTATATTCTATAGGCAGTACAAGATTATGAGTTATTAATATGAATTTGAAGTGAATAATCAAATTTTACGTCGCAATATACGAAGATGGAATATTGGAACAAGTGCTTCACTCAATTTATTCAAGCTTTTCTCAATGACTGCGGCCACATGGTTGTTGGAAATTATCCCAGGAGATCAGTACTGGGTTAAAAATTATCCGATGTCCAAATCTAGGTCTTAATCAAATTCCATCAGCATGAAAAGGTAACGGACGAACAGACAGGCAGGCAGACACAGGCACTTGGCATTAATAATCTATACTAATATTATAAAGCAGAAGAGTTTGTTTGTTTGTTTGGTTGAACGCGCTAATCTCAGGATGTACTGGTTCGAATTGAAAAAATCTTTTTGTGTTAGATAGTCCGTTAATCGAGGAAGGCTATAGGCTATATAACATCACGCTACGATCATTAGGAGCGGAGCAGGAATGAAAAATGTTGCAAAATCCGGGTTTTTTTTCCCTTTCTTATGTGACGCAGACGAAGTTGCGTGGGTCAGCTAGTCTTTAATAATTATCTTCATCTGTCTAGCCTTTTCTCAACTATATTGGGGTTGGGTTCTAGTTGAAGCGGATGCAGTTAAATACCAGTATTTAAGACTGCCTATCTGACCTACGACGACTACGCTTTTTAGGGTGAATATAAAGTGTTTTAAGGTTATGTTATATTAATCGGTATTTCTCAGGAATGGTGCATTATCTTTTCGTGAGAGTTGTGCCACTGGGCAAGGGGGACCCCTCCTTCCCTCCACACCGCGTAAGTTGACTACCATCGCATGCATTTCACGAAAAATAATGCGTTTTGTTGTAAGCAGTATGTTCATTTGACAATAATTCGAGACTTTACAATATCGCTAGAGATATTACAATGTAACGTATTTGACAATTTTACGGTGACATATACAAAGACCTTATTTACAAAAGTAATGTTTAGAAATAAACTACAAGATTTAAGGGTCAACCAAGATGTACTGAAACTGTACTTGAAGAAATGATTCAAAAGAGATTGTGTCTGGGCGAGCCAATTTCAAGAAAACCTCAAGGGCTTCGTCTACGAAACTAATTTGACGTCGACCTATGAACTTATCGCAGTCTATGTTTACATTTATCTGCTTACTTGACCAATATTGTGTCTGACTTGAAAAGTAACTGAGTTTTGGATAGAAGACCAACTTCATCTTGTCTTAAAACATTACTGTGACAGGGTTTTTTAAACTTATCAAGAATTTAAATAGACTCGAACGAAGCCGTATGGCACTTGTTCTCCTTGTCATGACACTTCGATCACCTTTTTGTTCTGGACCTGGGAACCGTCTAGTTACGGAGATATTGTGGGTCAAAGTTCCAAGTTTTGTTTAAGGCGCTTAGACGAGCTAAATTAGCAACTCTATTTGTGGTGGTTCAAACTTCGTTTGAAATGCTGTTAGAATAAAGTTCTAATCAGCTTGCACTACAAAGTGGTTGTTACGTCAGCCACTGCGGGCCAAATAGCGAAAAAATTAGTGATTTCGATCGATTTACAAAAAAACTATTGATTGGATTAAAAAAACTGAAACAGTATCATGCTAATATATTGCTTGTAGAATTATTTGCCAAAAAATCAGAATGATCGCATGCTTATTAGTATGTTTTTTATTGTTTGAAAGGGGTACGTATCATAATCCCGAATTTTAAAAGACCGAATTTCAAAATACCGATGGACGAAATCCCGAAAATTGAAAGGCCGAATGGTTGTTTGATCGAAAGTTTAAAATCCCGAAAGTTCATTTGCCCGAAAGTTTAAAATCCCGAAGCTTATAAACCCTAAGTTTAAAAACCCGAAGTTTAAAATCCCGTAGTTCAAAATCCCGAATGTTTATTTGCCCGACAGTTTAAAATGCCGAAGTTTAAAAACCCGAAGTTCAAAATCCCGAAAGTTCATTTGCCCGAAAGTATAAAATCTCGAAGTTCAAAATCCCGAAGTTTAAAATCCTCAAAGCATGCAGCAAGCATACAGCAAGCATGCAGCAAGCAAGAAGCAAGCGTGGAGCAAGCATGCAGCAAGCATAAAGCAAGCATACAGCAAGCATGTAGCAAGCATGCAGCAAGCATCCAGCTAGCATGCAGCAAGCATGCAGCATGCAGCAGGCATGATTTCTGTCACGGCTCCGGCGCTGCGGGGCTCCAGCGGTCACACGCGAGCTTATCGTCGCAGAGGGTTTTAACACTCACCACCGCAGCTTCGGCTCGCTGGCCGGCTGAAGCCGGCCAGCCTCAGCCGCGGCGGCGAGTATTAAAGCCACCTGCTCCTCAGCTCGCGGCCCGCCTCGCCCCTCCACGCCTACGCGGGCTTAAATTACACTCTAGGGGTAGGGCAGAAAAGACTACGTGGAGTCGGTTCTGCAGCGATTCATTTCTGTCACAACATTTGTGCTTTTAAGAAACCAAAATCATTTATTTCTTTTTATTTTCTGGGATGGCACAATCAATTTGTGTAATGTCTTTGTTTCAAACTTTGTTTTATGACATAAAACGAAAAATAATTAATTGTTTGTCATATAATACGTTGTTAAATAAAAGGTTTCGTTCATACAGAAATTCGTCCATTCGGGATTTCATCCATCGGTATTTCAACCATCGGTATTTCAACCATCGGTATTTCGTTAATTCGGGATTTCGTCCATCGGTATTACAACCATCGGTATTTCGTTCTTTCGGGATTTCGTCCATTCGGTATTTCGTCCATTAGGGATTTCGTCTTTTCGGGCATTTGAACATCGGCATTTTGTGTTTCGATTTAACGACTATCGGCATTTAAAACTTTCGGTATTTTGAATTTCGATGTTTTGGACGTCGGTATTTCAATCATAGGTATTATGAACTTTCGGGATTATGATACGTACCCTTTGAAAGATATTTTTAGAGATAAGTTCGTGATTTCTTTTTATCGAGCCAAATTAATTGTATTATGTTTTCAAAACAGCATCATGCTAGCATATATCCTGAAGAATATCATATATTTTTCTGGTCTTGTTTATAGCAGTGAATCATACACTTTTAGTAATTATAAAATTCGCGTTTAGCTCATGTAATCGCCTTAAAGTACTTGTTTTTAAGGCTATCAACTCGGGATCTCATAGAGAAGGAGGCCTTTGTCCCAGTAGTGAGAAAATTAATAGGATGATGATGATGATGATGAAGGTTATGAACTTATAGCTTTACTTTAAATACCTACATGATTCGTTTACTATTCAATGTCAGCACAATGTTTTCAGTGCGTTAAATCGAGTTCTACAGCAAAACGTGACTTTTCACCAAAAAAGAAAACTATTATTGGCAATTGATAGCTCGTTAGGGTCGGTTTACACCTTGTAGACATAAATAATACAGGGTGTAAACCACCTCATCAGAAAGCCGTCAACCAAGCATTCTGTACATAAAACTAAGTAAGTTTACGCAAAAATTATTGCTGGGGAAACAACTTTTTTTTTGGGGTGAAAAATCAAGTTTTGTGGTAGAACTCAATGTTACGCACTTAAAACATTGTGTTGATGGATGGATTGAGTAGTACGGAGGTCGTAGAGGTGTTAAAAGTAAAAACCTTACGGTAAAACTTTTATATAAAAAACTTGTCGAAAAGTTGGAACTTTGATCCCCAATATCTCCGTTACTAGATGGTTCCCAGGTACAGTTTAGAACAAAAAAATGATCACGATGACGGGGAGAACAAATGCCTTTCGGCTTCATTAAGAGGTGCACCCTTTATATCAATAACTAGCTGACCCACGCAACTTCGTCTGCGTCACAATGAGGCAAAAAGCTCACAAAGGAATAAATTTTCCCCGTTTTTGCAACATTTTTCATTTATGTTCCGCTCCTATTGGTCATAGCGTGATGATATATTGCCTATAACCTTCCTCGATAAATGGACTATCCAACACAAAAAGATTTTTTCAATTCCAACCAGTAGTTCCTGAGATTACCGCGTTCAAACAAACAAACAAACTCTTCAGCTTTATAATATTAGTATAGATTTGAGAACCCTACGTAGAAAAAAAAAATTGAGTCAAAGCAAGTAACCAAAATTTGCAACCGTTTGTGAAAAGCTTCATTACTCTAGCTAAGAAAATGTCCCAAAAATGGCAGTCTTATAGATTGGTTGGCCGAGTTTTCTAGCTTTTTGTAGACGAGATTCTTCAGTCAGATCCAATATGCCAGACAACTGCCAATTATCGGGCCTAGTTCCCAACCAGCGAAGTGGCTATTAATGTACCCAACGTATTAATGTACCGAAAAACTGAACAGCCTTTAGACTCGCCTCTTTTTGTCATGGATGTAGGCAGACTCTAAGAACGCCGCTCCGCGCGCCGCCGTCTGCTACGATTCTTGCCTCTTTTTCCTTCGGACCTACCCTTTTTTAACCGACTTTGAAAAGAGACTCAAGAAGCCGTCAACCAAGCTTTCTGTACATCAAACTAAGTAACTTTACGCATAGTTTATTGCTGGGAAACGTTTTATTTTATTGGGAGAAAAGTCATGTTTTTTGGTAGAACTCAATGTAACGCACTTAAATCATTATGCTGATTCAAAAAAAATACTGCTGTTTCAAACGTGCAATATGTATACGGTCAAAATGTTTCGATATGAGAGTGTGGGGCCGAGTTTGTGGATAAATAATAACAGCCGCTCGGGTAGATCGTTTAGCCATGCTTGCCTAGGTTGATCTAACTGACTGGGTTGTGGAGGTCAGATAGGCAGTCGCTCCATGTAAAATACTGGTATTCAGCTGGATGCGGGATGATGATGGGGTGGGGGGGGGGTCCGTACGTGTGGCCAATGCGTTGGACCCCTTTTGTGCGTTGATGTCCCTCCAGCCTGTATGTCACTCAAGTATCGTACCACCGTAAAATTGTCAAATACGTTATATCGTAATATCTCGAATTATTGTCAAATGAACATACTGCTTACAACAAAACGCATTATTTTTCGTGAAATGCATGCGATGGTAGTCGACTCACGCGGTGTGGAGAGAAGGAGGGGTCCCCCTTGCCCAGTGGTACCACTCTCATGAAAAGATACTGTACCATTCCTGAGAAATATCGATTAATATAACCTAACCTTAAAACACTTTATATTTCCCTAAAAAGCGTAGTCGACGGAACCCCGCTTCGCGGGGCCCCTATTTCCGGGTGCAGGGTTTAAAGGAACCTAACTAACCTAACGGGGGGGTGCCCCAAGTCCCGATTATGGGTGCAGAGATACTTCCGTATGTTCAGTTGACAATAATTCGAGATAGGTATTACAATATAACGTATTTGACAATTTTACGGTGACATATGTATAGGTATATAACCTACCTACCCGTACCTAACACCCAGTTAAGCCTCTCGGGTTCCTACATTTCCTCTAACAAACACCTGTCAAGATATAACTCAGATCGGCGGCTGTGTCAGAGCCTATCTCTACCGAACTTTCTCCTCTATTGTATTACTGCGGCAGTAGATAGGTAGCTATACGATGTTTTCCAAACATAAGCGACAGAATAAACACTATCTAATCGGTCATGACGCGATTTAACGCCAATGAAAGTGCTATCACGTATAATAAGAGACAGGGCTGGCACACAAAATAATATCAGACAGAAAGAAAAAGAAAGCGCATAAAAAAGAACTATTTTTTTTTTTACTTCTTTACATATATAGGATCTGGGACTGCACTGGCTACGCCTATAGTATGTCCAAATAACTATAAGCCAAAATACAGGGTGTAAAACACTTCATCACGAAGCCGTCAACCAAGCATTTTGTACATCAAACTAAGTAAATTTTGCAAAAATTATTGCTAGGAAACGACCTTTTTATGGGGTGAAAAATCGTGTTTTGTAGTAGATTTCAATGGAACGCTTTTAAAACATTGTGCTGATGGATGGATTGAATAGTACGGGGGTTTAAGAGGTGATTAAAGTAAAAATCTTACACCAAAAAACTTGTCAAAAAGTTGGATCTTCGACCCCCTATATCTCCGTAACTAGAAGGTAAGGTGTAAAACAAAAAAATGATCGCAATGACGGGGAGAACAAGTGCCTTTCGGCTTCGTTAAGAGGTGTTTTACACCCTTTATTAACTATAATATACACCTGACCTGCCACTGACAGAAAGCCGCCGTATATCTCTTAGAAGGTGGTGGGACGAACTAGACAAATGTCGAATGAACTTAAAGCCATAGATAGGTAATTTGACCTGAAGTGGGATGAGCCCGGTTAACAGAAGTTGTAAGGGAGTTAATGCGGTTTCTCGTGTTATAACTGCATGGCCCACAGAAGTAACAGTTTATAAATTACTACTTTAAATTTTGGTCGATAAAACTTGAAGTTGATGTAACTTGCATTTTAAAACGATTTTCTATTTAGGGAATTGTTGGATTAAATATACATATAACATAGTTGATAAGATTTCTGTTACTAACCTCTGTTATGGACTTAAGTTGTCTGAAAATAAACTATTTTTATTTTTATTTTATTTATTTAATAAGATTTCTGTTACTAACCTCTGCTATGGACTTAAGTTGTCTGAAAATAAACTATTTTTATTTTATTTATTTAATAAGATTTCTGTTACTAACTTCTGCTATGGACTTAAGTTGTCTGAAAATAAACTATTTTTTAACCGACTTCCAAAAAGGAGGAGGTTCTCTATTCGACTGTATGTATTTTTTTTTTTTTATGTATGTTCACCGATTACTCGAAGACGCCTGAACCGATTTGAAAAATTCTTTTTTTGTTTGAAAGGGTATACTTCCAAGTTGGTCCCATAGCCACCAAATTGGGATCTGATGATGGAATCTTGGCGAAATCGAGGGAACTCTTCAAATTTTATCTGAAAACGTGTTGGGATTTTGGTATTTTCTACAACAAGTGAAGCATTTGCGTTTGATAAGAACCATTCTACCATCAGATCTGATGATGAAGCCAAGAGTCACGGAACTCCATAATGAGACAATGTACCATAGTCGTGTTTGGGCTTGTTGTAATTGTAACGGTATGCACTTTCCATGTATCAAGCACCTGTGAACCACTAAAAAGTGAAAAATCAAAACTTTTTTGCAAAAAATAAAACCGACTTCAAAAAAACAAAAAAGTGAAAAATAACTTTAGCTTCTGAAGTCGGTGACAAAATAACTAAAGCAATCAAACAAAGGTCACCGACTTCAGAAGCTAAAGTTATTTTTCACTTTTTTGTTTTTTTGAAGTCGGTTTTATTTTTTGCAAAAAAGTTTTTATTTTATTTAATTAAATAAGATTTCTGTTACTAACCTCTGCTATGGACTTAAGTTGTCTGAAAATAAACTATTTTTATTTTATTTATTTAATAAGATTTCTGTTACTAACCTCTGCTATGGACTTAAGTTGTCTGAAAATAAACTATTTTTATTTTATTTAATTAAATAAGATTTCTGTTACTAACCTCTGCTATGGACTTAAGTTGTCTGAAAATAAACTACACACATCAAAAGTGTCTAGGGATCAAGCATTTTTATGCGGATTTCTTGAGATTGAGATGTGGCTTTGTAATAAATTTATGATTTTATAAATTTATATGGATCCTTTTTGGTGCATTTCATAATTTGAATCAGGAACTGTGAATCAAATTCGAGTAAAAGATGAAAATCAGCTGTCAATATTTTCCCTATAAAAACATACAACGCATTGAAGACATTATTAGTGCTACTGTTTCCCTACTACTGATTAAAACCAACGTTATTATGGAGCGGCGACGTCATTTAAGCAGGGAAGAAATGCTCAGAGCCGTGGGAATGATAGAAGCTGGTTCCCGGCAACGTACTGTGGCTTTAGCTCTGAATACAAGTCAGTGTTATCAGTCGACTTTGGACACGTTACCGAAGCACTGGTACCGTGGCTGAGCGCCATGGAGGACGGTATCGCTGCACCACACGGAGACAAGACCGAAACATTCAAATCTTAACTCGAAGAGCTCCAACAATAACCGCCATGATGTTAGCCGTGAGGCTTCATCACTCTTCAGGGAACTTAATTAGCGACCAAACAGTCAGAAACCGCTTGCATGAAGTGAACCTTCATTCCCGAAGACCGCTACGGGTACCACCTATAGTAATGCACAATCGTAGGATTCGATATCAATGGGCTCTTGAACACAGAAATTGGGCAGAAGAACAATGGCGTTTCGTGTGCTTTTCTGATGAGTCTCGTTTTGGTATGAGACCGGATACAAGACGTATACGACACTGGAGAACCCCTGGACGCCAACAGCGATTATAATCCTGCCAGGAAGTCCATCCTTATGGTGGAACCATCATGGTATGGGCGGGTATTTGGATCGGCGGAAGAACTGAGTTGATTTGGATCAGAGGCAACCTCAACGCTCAAATTTATGCTGAGACGATTGTATCAGACGTCATCGTTCCTCTACAAGTGCAAATCGGTCCCTTATTTCAGTTAATGCATGATGATGCACGACCGCACACCGCAAGAGTTGTAAGACAGACTCTCGCCGCAGCTAACATCAATGTCCTGCCCTGGCCTGCTCAGTCGCCAGACTTGAATCCGATTGAGCATGCATGGGATATGCTACAGAGAAGAGCTCTGCCGAATATGGAGGGTATCCAGTCGCAAGAAGACCTTTTTTTGTTGTTGCAACGAACATGGGCGGCCATTCCACAGCGTGATTTGGATGAACTCATTTTGAGTATGCCAAACCGATGTTCTTGTGTTGTTAGTGTTCACGGTAGAAACACGGATTATTAATTGTTTAAGTTACCCAATAAAATTTTAAAGAAAACTGTTATTTCAGTCTTTTTTTCGAACTTTTGTGTTAGTGGTTCAAATGTCAAAAATCCCTTTATTAGGAAAATGGCAAATTTCTTTATTAATGCAAAGGTGACTTGGTTTATCGTTACTGTGACAAACGAAAACACTTTATTTGATGAATCCTTAAAGAAAATTTTAATTAATATCAATCAGGAGAAAAGTTATTGCAAAAATATATGTTGATCCCTAGACACTTTTGATGTGTGTATTTTTATTGTATTTATTTAATAACATAAAAGATGAGAATCTTCAACAAATTAATTAAGAAATAAAAATTCTGCGACACCCCTAAGACTACGCATGAAATGTCGTGACCACATACTATAATTCACTTCGGCTTTCAATCGTTCACAAATCGTAACTAACCGTATTTTACGTGATAACACGATTCGGATGGTACACTAGTTTTTTACTGTCAATAAATTTTGATTGAAACCATGACAATCCAACATACAATTCGATAGACAGTACTGAAACGTTGTTGTTTGTAAAAATACATTTCCCGCTGTACATCCATTAGGTCCCAGAGGAATTATTTCATCTGTATTTTCCCAAATGTACGTAGAACGTATACTGCAAACTGAGCAATTATCATTTTGTGTTTTTGTTTCATTTCCATTAGGTACCACCGAAAGGGAAGGGGGAATTTCATCGAAACCCGTGTTAAAATGGAGATCAATGCGAAATTCACATTGTTGTTCGTGAAACTTTTCAGCGAAGTAAGTTTATCAGAAATTTGTGTAAATACAAGGAAGCTACTTTTGTTTGTTGGCATTTGGACAAAGATTTTAATGGCTAGATTGGTATTATCAATGACATTCGAAAAGTCTCTCTATATCATGGTGATGCTCTCATTAGGCACACTTAGGTCTATGTTCACCAAGAAGATGACAGACTGATTATCTAAAACAGCTGTTTAAAACGCATTTTTGTATGGGAACATGTCACAGTGACAGCTGTTTTTAGATAATCAGACGGTTATCTTTTCGGTGAACATGGACCTTATTTATGCACCGCCTTAGCAGGTACGGTGAGAGGGCATAGCGACTGATTTATTTTTTTGCACCTAGTTCGATTGGTGATAAGTTGGATCGATATTACATCTAACTGAATGACAGTAGATACTACGCCTGGTATTAGTTTCGAAGAGACATACTTCCACAAACTGTACTCAAATATCAAACAGCCTGACTAGACCGACCGTTAGTACAGTATCTTCAAAACTTGACTGCATTTAACATCATCACAGCAGATTAAGTTGGAAAGAGGAGCTCGTGGTCCATGTTCACCGAAAAGATAACAGTCTGATTATCCAAAAACAGCTGTCACTGTGACATGTTCCCATACAAAAATGTGTCTTAAACAGCTGTTTTTAAATAATCAGACCGTCATATTTTTGGTGAACATTCCTTTAAGGTTAAACAGTGCTTGCCTAGGTCTGTCCGTGGATGACTGCCCATCCATGACATACGGAGTTTCCTCCTTAGATCTTTGACAGATGTTACAGGTAGTCAGTGACTCTGATAGTCTCACAATCCGTTTTACCAAGGGGTGTAGTAGGTTTAGTAGGTACCCAACAGTACTAACTGGGTTGTGAAAGGAAGTTACACGCGTAACAACACGCTTGTTATCCCCGCAGGGATTTCCAGAGCTGTATCTATACCTAGTAGTACATACCTACACCCCCACCCACATTTGTAACTGATTAGTTTTTTTTTCCATTCTCCAATGTAATTTAATTTCTATCTATTAAGTAAATAAATCTTATTAAAACGTAAAGGGAAAAATTGACTAAAACACACAAAAGGCTGAGGAAAAGAAAATTTCGCAAAAGAATTCCCGTAAGTAATTACATAAGAAAACTCGAGTTAAGAAAAACGTCAAATGAAATAAAAACAAAATCGAGAGGAAACCAAAAAACAAGCAAGAAAGAAATGAACCAGCGTGATCTACACGCTGACTTCCTCTGGAACCAAAATATCGGAGACATTTGACGTCAACTACCAACACGCTCTTCTTGTATGAGTGTGTCGATGACAATTAAAATTGAGTAAAGCCTCGTATAAACAGTATTTCAAGACAAGCCAGCACTGGCCAGATTATAATGCCGGCTTATTTTTCAAGCCAGTGATCTCCGCCTCGTGCCAGCGTGAGGACGCGTGTAGACGCATCGCGCCAAGCGAAAGAAGTGGAGTTCGTTGAGAGATACGTTTGCCCAGTAATAGTAGGATGATGCAGACTAACAATAATTTCTATAATTAGAATATCAACATCTGCCTTATAGCTTTTTCCCAACTATGTTGGGGTCTCAGGGGTCGACTCCCGTCTAACCAGATTTAGGTGAATACCAGTCTGAGACAAGAAGCGAATGCCTATCTGAACTCCACAACTCAGTTAATACCGGGTAATACCATACCTGTAACGACTGTCATAGATCTACAAATGACAGCCGGGACCAACAGCTTCACTTGCTATCCGAGGCACGGAGATAACTCGTTAAATAATTGTCATCCACAGACCACCCTAGGCAAGCACGGCTTAACCTGAGCGGCTGTTATTATTAACTTCTAGAATGTCTTAAGTTACACAGTTGGACTTAAGCTATTGTCTTACTATTGTGTCTCTAATTAAGACATTCAAAAGGTTAAACCATGCGCTCCTCTATAATTAAAATACATTGTAGACAAAGATATAGTTTTTACTAACAGTTCCACTTCAACAATCATCGCATGCGAGCTGTAGTTTTACTAACGGCGCCGCTGTGTCGTGAAATGAGTAAAAAATATGATGCTAAGAAGTGTAATTCACAATACGATAATTAATTAGCATATTGTTAAAACTGCCTACTACGGTAATTCCATTCATACTTGATAATTATCTAGCTAGCCTATAATTGAAATCGGCTGTCAGGCTCACCGGATGCAGCTGAATACCAGTACCTATTTTACATTGTGTTACCGCCTATCTGACCTCCACAGCATTGCTACTGAGTAAGTATACTTAGCTCTTGTTAAAACTAGGAACAAGTCAAGTCAAGAGTAATGTAATTTTGATTCTGTAGTTAAGTAATTGCTTGAAGTTACAACACTTACAACAAACAAAAGTTAGAATTCCTAGCTTTGCTTTCCTTGCTGGTCCTTCGTTCAAATTCTTGTCTATTGCATAAAATGGTTGCAGAAATAATTACTATAACACAATAACAGGCTTGTTAACTGAAAAAATCTAATTAGTCCGTCACTTAGATTATAAAAATCTATTTGACCCGTATTTTTTCTTTTGTCACATAAACCAAAATTGACGAAGATACGACGCTTTTAAAATTCCCAATACGTCGTCACTGTTTGGTATCATTCTTGGTGAGTTCTGACGTCACAAAACCCCACTCCCGAGTTTTGATGTTTTATCTTTGCCAATATTCGTTGGTTTACAAAAACAAAAAATACGTGACCATTATTTTCCAATACTCTAACTGACGGACTAAATAGATTTGCAATTTTTTGATGGTGGAAACTAGCCTATTACTTTAACTTGACTATAGATCAAGTGGGCTTCTGATTACCCGTAATAACAGTCAATGGTCAAATTACAGTCGACCAGGGATTAATCGTATGTTATTTAATATGATAATGCTATCAATCTTGCCTGAATATTCAAATCATTCATGAACTGTGTCTGTTCCTACTCATATTATGGATTCCCAATTTTCTAGAAAAACGTCAACGTCTATAATATTCTCGGGAACCGCATTTTACGAGTCTTGTCGATGTTTTACCCGAAACCAAAATAGGCTACCACTAGTACCTATTAGATCTCCTCACGGAAATACACCAATTTCATCATACTTTTGAGACTTTATTTACAAAATCAGTCTACACTTCACTTAATGGCCGGCGATTCCAGTTAAATCCAATTTAATAACAACACTAGAAACCTCAACTGTTTTTGAACCATTTTCACGCTTGACGAACTCCAAATTCTCCAATGCGGGCAAATATTCACTGCTGGGAGTATTTCCTAAACAATCCAGGCCTCCCTCAAACACGGCCGCCCTAATTCTAGTTTTAGTTTGTTTTGTTCTTCAAAGGCCAACTCAAAAATATATAGAGAGTGCAAACTGTTCCAAGCGGAATAAAATGTTTCGAACTACTGGAGCAACATAGTAAAACAGCGGCACAGATTAAATAATGTGGAACAGATACTCTACTCTCGCACAGTTTACGACTCTAGGCCATGCGATTTGCGACAATACTTGCGTCTGTCTCTTGTTTCCTTCGTGTCGTGTCGCAACTCACAAGTCATGTCAATTTTCGCTATTTCTTTCTGCGGTTAGGGCTAAATAGCTGTTGTGTAGGTGAATTCAATTCGATCTTCGTCTCACGAAAGGGTCATCGAAATGGATAGGCATTCCGAGTTAGCTTCGCGAGTGCAGCTAAAGTCACTAGATTTACCACAAGACTAACCAAGCTATCGGTATGTACTATTAATTGGTCTGTGGAAGTACAGAGCACCCATTTTTTCTTTTCCGAAATTAAAAAAAAAAATGCCAAAAGCCAGCATCAGATCCCGAAATATAAAAAAAGAACAAAGTCCCGATGGAATCCTGTTCAAACGACGTATGTGGGCTTAACGACAAATATGAACAGTCTATTTATTATGTTCTGGCTTTTGAAGTTGCGTAGCCTCAAGCAAATTTAATTTTTGCAAGCCCATTACAAGAAATGTATGTTCGGTATACACGGAAAACAAATAAGCCTGTTGTCTTGCCCTACGCATGGGATATGTGTATTTGTACAGAAAGGCATTCAACCTGCGGCGAAAAGAAATTCTGTGGAGCGAAATTGTCGTAAAATGTTGGAGACTTTTAACAAAAAACTGCTTGAAAATTTTGGGCGAAGAGCGCTGAAAATTATTTTTGCAAATCCTTATTCATGTAGTAATTAACAAAACGAGAATTTCAACTTTTCGCCTCGACGAGTATGACATCTGTTAAAATAAGAAGGTATTCTCTTTAAGCTTAAATCTGTTCAGTATTAAAAACATCTTTCTGCTAAAACGAGCAGATAATTTTGAGACATTTTCGTAATAATGTCGCCAATTTACCATCATCCAACGTTTTTGGTTTCAAACTTGTCAACCTTTAACAACCTTTTTGAAGCAAGAGACGACAAAAACCGTCTTTAAATACAGTCGCACAATAAAATTCACGGCAATCGTGTCGGGCACTGAAATTGAAAGTATTAACTTAAAGTATTAACACCGCACATCAATGGTTCCACTTGGCCTAGCGTAGCACGGAGTATCGAAGAATGCAAGAGTTTTCCTACGATTACTAGGGCGAATTTCACCAAAGAAAATGAACCCGATCAACTGTTAACTGCGTTCAAGAGCTGTCAGTGTGATTATTACTAAGGAATAAGGTGCTTCATCGCCGTTCACATTTGCGGATCATGTCCGGTTTTGTTGGTGAAATTCGCTCTTAAATTAATCCACTAACTTACCCAAACTCCAACTCATCGGGCGTCAGCATAACAATATCATCGTCAATCGTCAACTGACATTCAGTCTCAATCTCGTCATACGGGAAGAATCTATTTGACAGTTTGTTCTCTTTGGTTCGTATCACTTTCAGCGGTTTGTTTATTACTGGCCATTCAGATGCTGTAACAAAAAAAGTATTTTAATCTTAATAATGTGAGGATAAAATCCTCAAATCTATTCATGGGCTGGGAGAAACCAAGCCTATGTTGACGGAATAACAGTAATAAGCCGTTTCCCAACATAAGTATAAATATTTACGACATTTGAGCAAATTATTTATTACGCGGCGTTTTGCCCGCGTGACAGTTGACAATTATCCCATGGGAGTGTACACCAGGGATAAAAATCCGATATAATATCCTTCGTAACCCAGATTGGTTAAGCCATTTAGGTGTTAAAAGACCAGAGTAAGGGCCAGTTTCACCGGTTGCGGATAAAGTGTCGGTTAGCCTATTAGGAACTTATCTGCCAGATAAACTAACACTTTTGGTTTCACAGGTGTCGGATAGCGATATCTGGTAGATAAAGTATTAGTTATAACCAGCCTTTAAGTGGTAGATAGTATTAACTATCAGATAACTAACCGACACTTTATCCGGAACCGGTGAAACTGGCCCCCTTACTGTCCCAATTATAATCTTACTGTGAAAGGAAATATTGATAGAATGGAAGAAGGACCTATTAAATAGAGATGAGCTATTGCTCAGTGAATAGACAATCATATCACCAGAACTTTTGTGGTTATATTGTGAGACTTGATAGTAATGAGAACGACTATATGAGGCATGTGATTAAAAGAGTGGTGAGAATAAAATGTTGTTGAATGGAGAGGGAAGGAAGACCGAAGAAACAATGGATGGATAGTGTTAAGAATAATTTAAAAGAAATGATAACGTGACGGTTGTCAGGGAAGAATGGAAGAGAAAAACGTGTTGCGCCAGTCACAAAGAACATGGGACAAGGGGAGGAAAATGAAGATGACTTGGTACTAGTATAGAGCTAAACAGTACGAAACGAGATGACTTTGAAATGTCTTCCCTGGTGCATTGAAAATGACATTCTATCAGCGCTGAAGATAAAAGTCAATATTGTATGAGACTGACCAAAGCTACCTAATTTTTTTTTATTTTATTTATCAATTTATGTACACACTACATACAGAAATGAGGAAAGGAATAGAAAATAGGTACAAAGTTGATGCTTATTTCTAAAGAAATCTCTTCCAGCATACCTGCGAAAGGAGAGTAGATAAAAAGAGATGTAGACGTAGTGTGTAGAAAATTAAAAAATGGAATACATACAAACTTAAAGCCAATTTAAATATAACAAACGATAAACCTAAGAATATACTTACATACATACAAGACAAAAATATATAACACAACTATAAACTACAATATAATATATAATACAAAAAAAAATACCTATGCAACTATGGCGAATTGGACAGATAGTGTTCTTTTACTCTTCTTTTGAAGACTGCAACGTTGTGTTCATCTTGTTGAAATTCTTTAAAAGAATACGAATTTGAAAGCTATAAACGTTTGTCAAGGTCCTTTTTACATTCACCGTCTATCCTTTCTTTTTAAAGCACAGATCTATCATAGTAATGTGTGTAATCCGGCTTGGAGGATGATTTGTCGCTAACACTGGTCATGTACAGAAGCCATAAGTCTTGTTGTTCTAGATGACAGCCATATACGGACCTTTCCAACTCAGAAATAAATCGGTCGCCATTTATTTCTTAGATTCAGCAGATCGTTTAAACGTTTTGTGGAGAGTTAAGACGCCAGAAAGTAGAAATACCAAAAGGAAAATTAAAAGATTTACGCTTCTTTTGAAAAGGAAACTTAAGCAGCTCTTAATAAAGTACGAACTTGTACAAAATAAGAAACCAGAACTTCCGTGTAATGAACCTTTTGAAATGTAAAAGAAAGTGAAAATAAATGTGCCGCAATTGAGAAAAATCAGACTGCGTTAACATACAATTGGCAGCCATACATTAAATAATGCAGATCTCATTACCATCACAGCACAAAATTAAACCTTTTCTCCCTACAATTAAGATCAAAGTCGATTACACATTTACTGTTAAAGATTCTCTTAGAAGAAGACCGATTAAAATGAACTTTTATCTAATGAATTTATGGTTGGAAATAGATTGTATGATCATTTTTACTCTCAATTCTTTGTTTCACTGCATACGTATTGTATATCTGGTTTATCTACTGATTTGCACGTGTATCTATTCAATGAGTTTTTATTAGTGTCTGTATTAATTCAACAGTTGGTGTGCTTCTCTGACCATCTATGTATTAAAGATGTATCCTGGATGGAATTGTTCCTTTTATATTCCTCGTCAGGTCCCTGGAGGGCTGAATATAAAAAACTTAATAAAGGTGGAGACTTTACAAGCATTTTCCTCCCTTTTACCCAAGAGGTTGCCGTTAAGGGACTAGAGAGCTCCAAAGGCATACTTTCCACGAACAGACCACTATACTAACCCTATCGAATATTCACAGTTCATGTATTATACTATTATTTTATCAAGATCCCAGCATCCCACGGGATCTCTTCGATGCCAGATCGAACTTAAGAAAACACATTACTGCTCCTATAAGCCTATAAAGATAATTAAGAAGTTCTAAGAGGCTCACTGACCGTACTATTAAGGATTAGTACTTGGTCAATGCGGCTTTAAATAGAAAAGCATTTTAGAAATTGAAGCATCGAAATTGTATACTCGAGCACGAAATCTGCACAATCGAAAATATGACTTATTTGCAAAACAGCTAGATTGTAGAACAATTAAACAGCAGTTAAATGCTGAACAATTAACATGAAGTAAAACAATTATGCTTTCTTAGTTTTTCAAGAACACTTTGCGTTAGCCGGAAAATTTTATGGCAGTATACTCGTATTAACAAAATAGCGTTTTGACAAATAAATCGACTTTATGTTTAACTAGCAAAGCAGTAATAATTAAGTTATATGGATAACGTTTTGGGTCGGACTAGAACATTGTTAGTGAAAGGAAAACTCCCAGATACTGGAAACCTTTACAATTTATTAAAAAATATATTGTGGTTTTTTTTTTGATAAGATGTAGATATAGATAAGAAAAGATCTGAACAAAAAGGTCAAGGCTTGAGAAAACAGGTCACTTATGATAATGAGAGCTATCTGAATATTTTTCTGATAAGGAGAATCAGTCCGTAAAAGTAATAACACATAAATTATCTTATTACTCGTACTATTATACCTAAGAACTATTCTTAATATTTTTACTTTCTACAATTATTATCAATGGGAAGTTTGTAATGATGGATGGATGGATGTTTATTACTCCTTCACGCAATAACCAATAAACAGATTGTGATGACATTCGGTACATAGCTGGCTTATGACCTGGATTGAATACATACGATACTTTTAACCCCGGTAGTATGATCACGTGGGACAAATCCAGAAATCCACACGGGCGACCCGCGGGCACAAGCTATAGTATTATTATAAATGCGAAAGTTTGAGAGGATGGATGGATAGAATCCATCCATAGATCCATCCGATGGATGTTTATTAATATTTCACGCAAATATAGAGACCGGATTTGGACGAAATTTGGTACCTACTCAGTTATTGTAAAACATGGATGAACACATAGGATACATTTTAACTCGACGCGAGCAATGCCACGAGCGTAAGATACTTATTAAAAAAAAATAAGAAGTAAACCTATAATGGCGTCGAGACCGTTATTGCACTTCCTAATGAGCAGAGGCAATACGAGTTGTGTTATAAGGAAGGTGGACTCTGACCATAATGCGAAGGCAAAACTGGATATAAAAAAGACGTATTGCTGCATTCGGGTTGGGACACTGGTTATATAAAGTCATAGTTTATGGTGAAATAAGAATCACATCCCTTTAAGGCTAAGCTGTTCATCATTTACCTAGGCTTTTCCTAACTATGTTGGGGTCGGCCTCCAATGTAACCGACTGCTTATCTCACCTCCACAACCTATTAATTGGGTAATACGATATCCCTTGGTAAAACTGCTGCTGAATAAAATTACTTGTCACTTTCCGGCCACTGACGACCCGTAACGACTGTCAAAAATTGACAGTCAGGACCAACAGCTTATAAATTCGGTCACCCATCCACAGACCGACCTTGGCAAGCTGTTATTATTTATATTATAGCTGTTGTGAACCAAATCAATAATGATATGCAAGTGTGTGTCGGCAAAGGCTTAACTGGAATATAATTTCAGAAACCCCATTTCACATCGCGTGAACCTCGCAAATATCATTACGAACAACAGCAATAAAACATAATACAACTTTGTTACGAATAACACCTAAAAACTCTGAATGACACCGTAAACAACAGTCGTAAAGTTAAAACTAAGCTAAATGAAGTAAATCACGCTCCGACTGGAAGTGGAGGGAACAATGACAAACAAAATATCTGTCGTGACTAGTGTTCAAGAATTAGGATCGTCTACGTCAATTGCTTAATCTGGGTTCTTTAAGGAATGTTCAGCATTTTCTTAAGAGAAATATTTTGCCCTGTCTCTTACCAACATGGCAACTGGCAAGATCCTAAAAATATAATATCTTTTTTTTACAAAATTGTAACATTATTTTACTAAACATTAAACGAAGCTCGTTAAGGAAGAGGTTTTATTAATATTGATGAAACCTAATCCATCATTATACTATCAATATTCATAAAATCTTTGTCTTAAACGTTATCGATAAAAGCACTCAACGACGTGGGAATCGGCAAGTCGTGGGTAATCTTGCCGAGTAGGAGTAGAAATCTTGCAGTTTAATAATCCATCTGTAATGTTCCCATCCCACAGCTGGGACAGTAGCCTCCTCTTTATGAGAGCTAAATAATGGACTGCAATCAACCACGCGGCCCAGTGCGAGTTTCTAGATGTGACATGACTGTTCCTTCATCTTTTTGAGAGCAGTGGTAGTGGAATAAATTACACAAAGTGACGCCTGGGTTTGACCCCAAGACCAACAAGTCCTTAACCGCTCCAGCACTATCTAAGACCAAAATCAAAGAAAGAATGATTAGTTACCAAAGGTATACTCACAAGGAGGCGGCGCCTTCTTCTGGTTGTTCCAAACGACTAGTATCTTGGCTAGGCTGGGCGTCCGCACCAGTTTGGTGACCAGTGCGAATAGGCTGTCGACCCGGTCGTACGTCAGTATGACCGCGGTGAAGCCGGCAGCTTTGGACGCGGTCACTGGCAAGAAGAGCGGGTTCACTGGACCGTACTGCACCAAAGAAAATAAATTTCAAGTTATAAAGATCTAAAAAGTGTTGATACAAAAGTAAGAGATAAAGGATTATTAACAAAAGATAAATCTCCAGAAGGACATAAGGAGCAACAAACTGGATTCACAAAGAAATTACTAATACATTATAATGCGAAACCGACGCCTAATTTCGCACTCGATCACCCTGTACCATATGGTTGGGTCCCTAAAAAGGATCGAGTATCCAAGGGCTCACTAATACAATTATTTATTTATAACAAAGAACCATTGGAAGCCGAAATGTACTAACATACTCGTCCAACCGGTAATAAGTAGGAGGTAAAAGCTCGCCTTTTGCCATTAGACTCAGTTCAAAATTCAGCTTCCAAACGGGCTATTCCACTTCCGACATTTCAGTGCTCACATGAAAATTGGAATTTCATAGCGATTTTTAATCGCAGCCTACGTCGAAATGAATAACTGAAAGCAAGGAACTGCGTATGGAATGAAACCAGTACACGAGCCAGACTGAATAAAAACGAGGAAATTGCGCTGTCGTTCACAGCAGATGATAGGGCCAGTGATGGCTAATAATGTGTGCTATTCTGTGTGGCCCCTGAGAATATACAGCTACAGATCGGTTCATATAACGTGAACGTGAGGCCGACTCAATACAGGATCGTAGAGGATAAAGGAGCTTAGTACACGACATATAAACGACAATGTCCCTGACCTAACTCGCTGTATGTCTCATGGTATCTATTGCCAATATTGTAAAGAGGATTGCGAGTTTGTTTATATGATGTTTATCTAGAGGTTCTCGGGACTTAATGGCTCGAGCGAAGATCGATCGCTGTCGTAATAGTCTTAACGTGTGATAGTTCTTTACACACATTAAGATCGCCTCGAGGATCGTAAAGTCAGTTTATACACCCATATAATCTAAATATTTATACACAAGAATAGGCATGATTGTGTCAAAACTACTGGACCAATTTTTAAGTGCTTCTAGCTATAAAGCGGTGTTTTATTACTGTGCGAAACAGTTGTCTGTTCTACCATATTCCTGCATATGATAATGTGTAGCTCACAATACAGAAGACAATAGGCATCGCAATGCTTATTATATTCCTTTGTAAAATAAGCTCCGTCTCGTTAAGGATTTTTCCTTCTTCGAGTGTTAGTCATTGCGATAAAAGCTTGAATCTCGGCGTCTCCACTCGGCTACGTTACATTATTCAGGAACGAGACGCAAAGTTTTTAAAACAAGCAAAAAGCTATTTGGAAAATTAAAAGAACACGGTTTTTTCCTGAAGCCGGTCCTCTTGTGATAAAGGTGAACATATATTTAGGCACATCGCCATACGTCGGCTCTTTGACTGATTTCCGATACGTGACGTAGCCTCGAGGAGGACAAGAAGGGCGTCAAGGGTATGTCGTACCTTTTGACCCAATTTATTGGGGACATTTCTTATGCTAATAAAAAAAACACACGGCCAAAAACTTCGAAAATGTGTTGAAGAAAACCTCTTTTACACGTGTTGGCCATTTGGTCCAATGGGAATATTATGCAAAAGAAATCCTTTGATATAACATTGAATGGTGTTGAATCATAGAAAATCGTGACTTCCCGCGGAAGTGGTCGCATCTGGCAACACTACAGGCTGCAGTACAGACGTAGATAGTCCACATGTTTTAATAAAACACTGCCATATGAGACTGAACATGATATTACTTATTGCTCCATTTTCTGCTTGAACTTATACATTTTACATTACTTTTTCATTCTACTCCATGTTTGAAGGCAAATAAAGCAGCGGATCGGGAAGCTCATTCTTATTCAGAATAAAATCCACTTGCCTTTTTCGTGGACCGCTAAGCACACAGAGAGACTCGAAACAAATGTCAGTTGGCCAAGCAAATATTTGTCACGATGTATACACTCTTGTGATTTTGACCACCAAAAATCACCGGTTTGTCGTCAGGTTTCTGCGTTTAATTGTGAGATTTTGGAAGATATATAACAGCGAGAATTTAATACTATGTTGAAGTTATAACCTAGGGACTCCAAGAAGGTAAGTATTTTTATTACCGGAAGGTGGTAGGAACTCTTCACTTAGCAACAGCGCGTGAGTCGATTTTATAGAGGCATTAAAAGTTCATTCTCTAGTGACTCATCTCTAATAACTAAGAGGTTAAACTCCACTTGTGATTCTTGCATTCCTTGTTTAGATATGGAATGCTGCTTAAACCAGCTTTTAACGAGTGGTTTTGTTCACGTAGTAATTAAGTTGCATAGTAGTCTAATATGAAGTCTAGGTCAGAAACTGTATCTACCGCTTGAAGTTTGAAACACTAATCATCGTTCAAAAACGACAAATACTGTGAAATTTCAGCTGGGCTTCAAAGAGAAAGCCCATTTCCAAAGGCAAAAAGGTCTAGTGCTTTTTATTCGGCCATTTAAACAGAATCGCGAATTAACAAAGGCAATCTAATTCCCCTAATTGTTCGTCATTGCTTCGGCTAAAAACAGAATAATAAATGGAAACACCATAATTACATTACTTCTGACATAATTGGCCTTAATTCGAAGTTTGAAAATGTTAAATAACACGTATACTAGGGACGAATATAACATAATTAAGCTGCTAAGCTTTTATACAATTGTTTCTACTATACGTTAATGTCAAAAGCAATTAAACAACTTTTCCCGCTAAAAGTTAACAGTCCACTAAAAATTTATTCGCACAGTCTAGGGTTGGCAACTCGTGCCTAGCTGGCTTTCGAACTTTCGACCAATGCTCGGTCTTTGATTTGTCCTTATCCGGTTTTCCAGACACTGTCACATGAAATTTCCGGCGTAGTCGTATTTTGTGGAATGTATCCTTTCGAATTCTGATATTAAAAATATTTATTGGATTGTAAATTGCAACATTTAAGGAACGAATGCATCTAAGATTTCTTCATGGTTTTGCAATACATGTTGAACTTCGTCACACAATATTGTGTTTGTGAGAATTGATATAGGTGCAACGTGGTTGTTGAATGGGTTAAGTCCTTTGATACGAAAGACCACCTGGTCAGGAATTTGCTAAAAACGGCAACCCTGAGTCGTGTCGCATTGTTTAATAATTACTTGCAATTTCAACATTCAAAATTACTAGCTACAATAAAAGACGGAAACACGAAGGATCAACTCCATTCGTCCTCTGGGCAGAACTGACTTAACATGCATTGACCCGTTTATTAATATTCCGATCAGTCTCATCAGAAACAGGTTTTAACGGGGCCTACAACTGATACCTGCATTTAACCTCCATAGAGATCGCGGATCGAGAGTAGATTGGTACAGAGGGACCAATCGATACAACACTGTTACCCAGGGTTTTACAACTGTAGCTAGCTCCTCTTTACTATATTTTGTTAGCAGTTTTGAAGGACATAGTTCTGTAGCGTCGTCTTCCGGTCTATAACGAAGATGGATGGTCACAAAAGTATGGTACGGATTTACGAAGCTAAAAAATATCTTGCTAAAGCTAGTATAAAATTACGGTAGCAGTTTTCCGAGAATGCTTTCTTCAGAATGAGGACGATTCACATTAAATTTTTTTTCTTCTGATATTCATATTTTTGTCTTGTCTTTATTTATCAGTTGACGACATTCATACGGTCCATATACGGTCACATAAACTAGATTTAAAGCATGTCTCAAAAGTTGCAATTGCAACACGGAGATGAATCTTATGAGAGGATGCATAATTATAGTGACGAGATGAATATTAGATATGCAATTATGCACACGACATACTTATAGATCTATTTATAGTTAAACACAGTCGTTCAATCTCTATGCAGCGAATAAAAGGACCAATAAGGCAACAAAGAGGTCCCGATAGCGTCGAAACTTTGGAATGAAGCATCAACATGAAGGCAAAGTTTTCTAAAACTTGTAGGTAGACAAATAGGGTGGAAAGTCGACAGAAGCTGCAAAAAAATCATAACACCGTGTGTGTGTTCGTGCAATTATTGCTAACGAGTAACTGGCAGACAAGATGACAATCTACGTATGAAAAGTCAGTGGAACATACCAAATTGACATAAGCTTCGGAATGTGACCCTTAAACGTCATTCTATTGATTTAATTGACGTTGTTTGTCGATCAGAAACATGACTAGTATGGCGCTAGTTTGTTTATTCGATCGATACTAACTCTAGTAAAAGTTTGGGACTACTGCAGCATAATATACCAACTTTATCAGACTTATTTTAATATGTAAACAACTCATACAATATTTCAAAAGATCGTTTATTTATACTTAAAGTACTTTTTGAAAAAAAACCGTTGAAAGTCTAAAACAGTGGATCATTTATTTAATATTACCTAAAACTCTGAAATTTGAACCTTTCACGTCGCCTAGAGTGGCACATTTCAAACACGATTTGCTTTATTTTCGCGAAAAATTAACGGCTTTATTTTAACATTTTAAACCTCCGAATAAGTTGAAAGAAGAGAAATTTTAATTGAAGTGAGATTAAAGCTGTCCGTAGCACACACCATGCAAATTAGTTGACGCTTGACCTTTTCCAAGGATTTAAAAGTACGAATAAAAAGTATGCCGTAAAAGCAAATATTGAATATTCATGTACCTATTTCACTAGATTTTGCTCCGGCTCCGCGCCAGGATTGCCCTCTTTTCTACTGCTAGCTAGATAATGTAACCGTTACAAAGATCTTAATTGCCATGCTCGAGTTTTGAATATCGAGCAGGTTGATTAAAAAATACAGGCATTTTACTAGCTACCTCATTTGGTATAACTAGAAGATGAAAATCCTAGCGTATTCATGTCAGACGAAATCTTGTAAATCCAATCAGCGTCACATACGAAGATGTCGCACTATATGGAAGAGAAGTTGCGCTCTTTGATCGAAACTTTACTTAATACGAAGATCGCGATGATTGCATTCCTCCCCTACAGACTTGAATGCATTTGCATATGACGTCACGTGCCACGTGCAATGCATATTTAATAATATAACGTAAAGCTATTTTTACGTAATGTTCATGTTGAAAGCATCTCATACACAGCACGTTGTTGATGGAAACATTTTTAGCGACGCTTTATGAGAAAATGTTTAATTTAAAACATTATGTAGAAAGTATTTTTGTTCGGGGGCGTCCATAAATTACGTGAGGTGTTTCTTTAAATTTTCTGTCCCTCCCTCCCCCCCTGGTGAGATGTCGTGAGATTTTATTCAACCCCCTCCCCCATCCCCCAATCTCACGTGAGATTTTTCAAAATGTGAGTTCTTCGTCTTATAGACGTATCTTTTGACGTATGCGTTATAAAAATCTTGGCAGCTCGTTTTAAATTAGTAAATATGGTGGTTTGACAGTCAGTAGATGTATATAGTCGAAGTGTGAATGAAATTATTTTCTTTCGAACGAATTAGTGAATGATCTTAATCGTATTACGATATACCTTTAAGAGCATGTACAATCTAATGGACCAAAATAGTATAATATTCTTTTGTTTCAATCAGAAAAAAAAATTGCGTGATATTTGCCGAGACCCCCCCTCTCTCCAACGTAAGATTACATGAGATTTGACTCGACCCCCTCACCCCCTTAAACATCTCACGTAATTTATGGACGCCCCCTTCTTTATAACTTGTTTATAAATGAGCGAAATTAACGTTTCAAAACCAGTCCATTATATTCTAGGTACATTGACTAGAAAACTTTTTGAGAGATGAATAGAATACTAAATGAAATCTGACAGTTAGAAGAAAATAAAAAAGGAATAAAAGCATTGTTGAAATTCATCACTGAAACTTATTGAATACATTGTGCTACCTAAGAAAGGTAACAGACTAAAATAGAGCTGACTCGACGGTTTATTTTTTTCAATACGTTCGATCGCTGAACGGATTGAACTGAAACGAAACTTTTTGCGCAGTCATCTCTTAGCATAGGCCCTGTAGTTTTTTAATATTCCGTAATGGCTTTTAACATTAAGTTTTCCTCGAAAAAGTTTTCCCCGTACTTTATACACAGTATGATACAACCAAATATTTTTGAGCGTAGCTTTCACGGTGCGATAAATTTCCGTGCCCGCATGCAATCGCGGACGGATGGTTTTATATGCAAAGCCACAAGGCTGCAGCTTCGTGCGGTTGGTTGGGCTTCCACAAAGTCGGTAGGGGATGTTACTGAGTGACTGATGCGCTTTGAAATAGAAAACTACCGAGGGTCGTAACTAGCTTTCGAGAAAGCTGAAAAGTGATTGGCCCAAAGGGTGAAATCGTCTGGAGATACGGCGCTCGCAACCGCAAGCGTAGCAGCGCATGCGAGAAAAGCGCCTTGCAATAGACCAAATCTACGACGTGGCTTGGTTCTTCCGCCAGTTTGCTACCCTAATGGAATTAATTACGAAACCACAGTGAACCCAAGTAACCTTATAAGTTTTACGTAGGCACAGAGTTATACAAATAGATTCTTATTATGATTGACGCAATAATAACACTCAGAAGGGTCACCGCAAAAGGCCAATAAAATCCACTACTATTGTTGCAAACTCATTCAATGAGTCATGCACACATATTGTATGTATAGGTAATATCCTCCCTATCACTACAATTAAAAAAACAATTAACATAATGGAGTTACGATTAGAGGAAGTAAAACATAAAAGGTTGTCTTACCAAATGTTCAGGCATATTCCACTCTTCATACGTCCTGGCTGCCAACGCGAACACTTTCTCATTAATTATCTCTAAAGCAGTCAACGTTATCTTTTCTATACTAGCAAAATATCTATCAAATGCCCATCTCAGCTGCCAGAACAACTCCCCACGTCGCTCTTTACTCACTGAATGCACTATTTTAACCAAATTCCTTATATTATCCTCTGCTATGAACAGAGCTAGTTTATGCCAATCAACGTGGGAATTAAACGGCATCACTACGGAGTCCGCAATCACTATTGGTATACACTGAGAAGCTAAAATATCCATCAGGATAGTTTGCGTCAATCTTGCACTTCTTACAACTAAACAGAACATTCCGTCCTTCAAAATGTTGGGGTAATCAAACTCTCTTCCCGTAGTGTATTCACATCTTTGACTGTAATCTGTCTTCTCAGTCTTACACCTGTCCAATAACAACAGATCATTGGACGAAGACGCAATATTCTGTAATTCTTCTAAATAATTGTGTGGTATATTGAGCTGCGTTGATATAATAAGGTACTTTTTTTGTTCTGGTTGTGTGCTGTCAATTTTTTCTGCGACGGCACTGTATACTGGTATTGATACGTCAAAATTGTGTCTGAATGTCCATGTGTTGAAGCCAGCCCCTGCTATAATGGCTCGGCTGGCATTGAGGTCCATAACAGAGTTGTAGTTGGGTGCGGAGCCGGGTAGCATGTTGAATAGGAGGTGGTTTTCACCATGGTTCCAACTGTTGATTAAAACATGATTGTTAGCGATTGTTTGTTTCATTACGAATTTGTAGTTTTTTTGTTGATTGATTTATGGCATGAGTTTTCATAAACAGGAAGCGACAGTTTAAACCAGTAGTTTTTTACTATGATAATGTTTTTTCATCTTTTTATGTATATTCAATAGTTACTGTAAAACATTGAGTTAGTCTGTTGCAACTCAGACAGCAACAATGCTATTGTTACACTATTTATTATGGGTTTAATTATAGCCTTTTATGTTTGCCTCTGGTTGGTTCAGAGATCATTACAGCAACTGGGTTTAGCTCTATTTAATTGAGGTAATAGCATGTTTTACAAGTTAATAAGTTGTTATTGACAGTTAAATTGTTTGTTAGATGTACTAAAGAAAACTTTTTATACACTTCTACACTACTTTAAAATTTGCAGAGAACTATTGAATGTCCTGATAATTAATAAGATAGATGTCTTCATGAATGGTGTCTTTTAACCTCATTCACTATAAATAGAGTTATTTAAACAAGAGGCTGTTTGTGCAGAAATAGACAAGCTTATCTAATGTTACTTACTATGGCAGTGACTGCAGCACTTGTGAGACATGTTTACTTGAGAAACTGTGCTGGTTCAGAGTATCTATGCTAGGTACCAATATGCACGCCTCCTCCGGGTTTGGCGTGTAATATTTACTACGTTTTATAGTATCTAATATCATATAAAATTCTTTAGAAAATTGTGATATAGAATTCCCATTTTCAGTCTGATAGTCTTTTAATGGATATATGTATATTGTTATCTTGTTGTGTCCGCCTTTCCCGCATCTGTACACATCGACGCAGTCCCAGTACGTGCAGTTGGCCACGCGAGGATGCGCCTCCAGTGCACTTCTACTAAGTTTCACCACTTCAACACTTGTCGAATCCAAATTCACAGCTTGGTACACATCTATCCGCGGTGAACTACCGGAAAACGCGTTAAACACCACAGTAAACACTAAAGATACCACTATAAACAAGAGTAGGCCGACGAAGAACCTATGATACAAGATTTTCCTATACGATGTATACTTCGAATGCTTGCCCGTTTTCAGAAGCGACTCCGCAGCCATTTGTAATTTCGAGGATTAAATTAATCTCCTTAATTTATGTATGGCACCCATTATTAGGTAAGATCAATTAATTCTCATTCAAAAATCCATCAAAGTATAAAACACGATAATACTGCTTGCGAAGAGAAACTGACGCAGTGAGTGAAGTGATTGACAGGCTGCTGGAAGAGCACTAGTGTTGGGAACTCAATCGATTAGAGAAATCGAGAACGTCATTTTTATCGAATCCGAAATGAACAATGTTCGAAATTCCATCAGCTGATATACCTAACCTCATTTTTCATAACATCATGATATTGCGTTTACTTTCACTTTTTAAAGTGATTGAATCAAATTATATCCTTATTAAATGAAATCCGTAAAATTGTTCACGTCATAACTACTCCGTTTAGAATTATATATCTACGAGTGCTTAAATCACGAACAAATAAAATTTAAGAAGGAAGGATGAAGTTCAAATAAGCGTGGTTAGAGAACTTAACAGTGTACAACCACATTTTGTCAGCCTTGATTCGCATTTAGCCACTAAACGATTTTCGTCACACTTAGATGCATTGAGAATCGAGAGTCAAATGTAGCAAAAGATGACTATTGCATGCCTTCATCTTCAATGGGAGTCTATTCTAGTATTCTAACCTAATTAAAGTCGCTAAACAGTATTTTGTTAAGGAGCAAAGTGTAATGCGGTGCGTTGCATTCTGCTCCTTAACACCCTACTGCTCCCTCTCCTCGGTCCCCCAACCATTCCTTGCGTTTATCTATGTCTTCGCAACTGATCAGTTACAATTCGCATGCATATTATGAATCAGATCCGATCTCATTCACCACTCTGTTGATGTGTAAAATCGAGCGCATTTAAATTTTTAAAATGAGATAGCTGATTCCATGCGGAAAGGAGAATTGATGCGTACGCATCAAACGCAGCCTTAAGGTGAACGTACAGTTATCAGAGCCGAAAAAAGCAAAAGAGCCGAAAGAATCAAATTTTAGAATTACTTGAGTGAAATTCTATATAAACTCGCACACTTATCCGTTTCGGATCGGAAGAATCGAAAATGTTATTATACGGATGACAAAATGTTTCTTTTGGTGCGGTCGGTAAAAATAAAATCGATTTAGATTAAATTCTTGATCGGAAAGCCAACATCACTACGAAACCGTCCTTTATTGTGACCACAGATTATAAACGGTGACATTAGATTTTCTAAAATCGTATGCGTTCAAATACTGGTTTTTCCCGAAAATTTAAGTCAAGATTTTATTAAAGAAACGTACATTAACAGAAAAGAAACATAATCGCTTCTTGTAACACAACAATTTTAATTATGTTTTATTCTAATTTCTAGTTTTATGTAAATTGTCAAAAGAAGTTTACTCGAACATTGGTGCGAAAATATTATCAAACTTTGGTTTCGAACGCAAACGATTGTTACGATGTGAACTTTTTTGTTTTTCTGTCAGTTTTGTGTTGTGCGTAGTTGTGGTTGAGTTTCTGATGGCTTGATTCATTTTGTTATTATTTTATTTTACCAATTCCGACAAATAATTTCGTTCCGAGCTTGACCTGAGATGGCCCTGTTACCTCCAGACCCCGTTTATACGATCAGGAATGTTGACAACGTTCCTGTTTATTCGTTGGCATTCAGCTTTTTGCCTGGTGGTCTCGAGAGGTTACTAGCCGGCTCTAAAAATGGCTATGTTTATGCATACAACCTTCAGGTAAGATCACGTATATATTCCAAACATATTATTGAGCTGTACAACTGCGTAGAAGGTGTTAATGACGTGTCCTATGGCTTCCATTAGGTGCGCGACAATTTTGTTTACTACCCTCAATTCGCGACCTAGAATTGAACAGATCGTCTGCCAAATCAAAACATATACGCATTAATACTATTTTATTGGGTCACTGAATGTGTTTTCACGTGGCTCTATAATATTCTGCATATTTCCACTTGTTTATCATAATATTTTGTATTCGGGGGCATATTACGTGTCACTAGCCATATTATCTATTTGAGGGTACGCACTTACCCGGCCGCCGCGGGAGACGCAACGGGCGTCGGGGGCCACGTGGTGGCTACCGGCCACCGTAGATGCGGGCGTGGACGGCTGGCTATGGGCTAGCTAGCCGTCCGGCCGTCTATCGACGACGACAGGCCGTGTCGACGGCGCGTTCGTGTTCCACGCGCGCCTCAAAGAGATGTCAGCAAAAGGAGAGGGGCCCGCAAGGGCCGAAGCCTGCCGGGGTTGCGGGCCTGTTCGAAAGAGATACCGCGGCCCCGGAACGTAAAAGGCGAGGAAGGAACATGGATGGTTTTTAGTCAGTAAGAGTCTGACACTCCCTCCCGCTCCGCCCAGAGTGGGGGGGGTCATTTGATGATTTCCCATACTTAAAAAAAAAAAAAAAAAGGGTACGCACTTAGGTTGGCGGTTTTTTTTTGTATAATTTCTGTTATTTTCTGCTACTTTATCTCAAATATTTTTTCACATCTGACAGAATTCTCTTACTTTGCCCAGTGTTACTTACCTTAACTTAGATGTACTGTTTAAATAAGCCAATATCTTATGGTTACAGACAAACCGTGTGCAGCAGAAGATTCAAGTTGGTCAAGCTCCTATTCTTCACCTCACCCACACAGACAATCACCTCATCACTCAGGAGAAGGGCGGCAAGTTCAAAGTATTTAGTTTAACAAACAGCGGTTATGAAGAAGACGCACTCATCGACATTGATTACCCTGGTTTCTGCCGTTTTGACGCCAACACAAAACTCGAAACACTCTATGTACCTGATAAGGATTCAAAAATTCACATTTACAACTTTTCCGGAGAGAAAGTAGGATGTCTGGAGCCCGACACATCTCTTAAGCTTGGAGAGCCGATGTGCTTGAAATATGTTGAATTTCCTTGTGACCAGCCCTGCTTACTGGCCGGCTATGAAGCAGGATGGCTCCTCCTGTGGGATCTCAACACTAGTCAATGTATCAGCAAACTGAAGACTGCCGAGTGTCCGATGTCTGTTGATTTCCACCTGGAGCAGCAAAGGGGCATGATTGGGAATGCCTCAAATGTGATACAGATCTTTAGTATAGGGAGAAAAGACTTAAGTTTGGCCCACAAGATGGATATAACAATTAAAAATCCAGGAATAAATAAAGTTAAGTGCCGTTCCGATGGTAAGGTATTTGTTACCGGGGGTTGGGACAGCCATATTCGCATCTTCTCTTGGTACTCTCTACGACCTCTAGTAGTACTGACAGAGCATAAGCAAGCCATTCAAGACGTTGCTTATTCTTCTGAGAAAGTCTCTTTTTGGAATGCGAACATTATGGCAGCTGGTGGACTTGATGGTGCTATTACCCTCTGGGATTTGTATAATCACAAACAACAGTAAAGCATTTAACTTTTTACAGTAGATTTTAGAATATTACCAAGCTCAGATTGCGGTAAAGTCATATAAATATGATTACTTACGAAAACATTCTAGTCAAACTTGAATGTATTGGCCGAAGTACTTTTTCGGGATGTTACTGCATCTGGCCTGTAAGTCTTGCTGGTCTCGCATGAGTACACTATTATAAATAGGCTTAAATGTAGTCAATTGTATACAGATTATCTAAATCTACTTTGCTTATTTTAGATAAGGTTTACTCATATGTGCCCCTGGATGCGGCAGGTTAGGTCGAGCGCGGCGATATAATTTCCCTGTTGACAAAATCGCTAAAGTTCCAAATATTCCATGCCCACTTCACCCAAGAAGTATCACTGAAATAATGCCAGTATTGCCTTTAATTGTTATGGCGCATTTAATGTGTATCATCTGAAGATGCTTTAATTATTTGAAGATATAATTTGATAGAATGCAGTAATGTTAATGATTTAATAATGTAATTATAATTGGATCTCAAAAATGTACAAATTTCTCAACATTTAGGCGGACAGTCCACCTTGTGTGGCCTAGCTGTTAGTTGTAAGAACATGTTGTTAAAGTATAGCAAACAATATTTTCCATAATTGGTTTTTAGCGATGATTTTTAAGTCAAGACATTAAAAGCCTATGAATTTTACGATGTTTTTTATTTCCATTGCGCCACACAAAATGTATTTCATCATGTGATTTACACCTGAATCTACATTCATGAATGATTCATTGTTTTTCAGAGTATTGAAGCTAAACATCTGTTTTTCAGATTGTCTGGAATGACGACATAATCGAAAATACCTTATTTACATACATAACGGTGTCTGTCATTACGAAATAGGTCTCTCTCTACAAGAATGGAAGTGAATTTTTGATCCGATTTGGAAAAGATATGCCTGATATAGCTGCTAGTCACTGCATTTTAAAATAAAGGTAGGTAGGTACTGTTTTCTACATTTATAATTGGGTTGGGATGCCAGTCATGCAGGCCTTCATGGAGACTGGTGTTGTTGAAACCATAGAACAGCTTTTATCTGTTCTGTGGTTGATATCTATGTCCAGCAGTGATGTGCGCTGGGCTGAAGTTCGAAGGTAAAGACTAGGTACCCAGTTTTCCAATCTTTTCGATTTAGGGTGACTAAGGCAGTCTTAGTTGCAAGAGAGTGTAGCTACATCCCCCCATCTGCGAAGGTTTAGACTTTCTTATTGGGTCCTGATTTTGTCTCAGTTCTGACTAAAATCCAGTCATGCTGTTCAAATATGAGTTCAGATATTATTGTTGCTGTCCTCATTTCCTTCAAATGTTAGGAATATTTATTTAGGTATTACGCGATACTTTGTTTTTTACGTGCCCAAGTAAACAAAACATCCGCTTGTTTTCAAATGTTTGTTTTTATTCAACTCTAATCTTAATAATGTAAGGCTCGTCAATCAATTTCAAACATGTGACACAACAATGATAACGATAACACAATGTTATTGAATAATTTCACTTCAGGGATTAAATAGGTACTTATCGTTTAACACAGGACAATAAAACTATGTGATAGAGTAGTAAGTAATATTGTTTATTTTACATACATTGAAGTAATAAGTTACTAATATCACATTTACAGTGCGTCCTAAAACCTAAGACATAAAAATTTTATAGCATCTTAAAAACTAAAGACTAGCAACCTGAAGAATAATGAACTCTGTTCGGATTATCATGCGTTTGTGATATGTATCAGAGAATAATGAGATTATTTGGATTCTACGTTTAAACTTCAACTATTTTCCTCGTCTTTGGAATGAGCGCCTCGTCGTCAGTGGACACTTCCACCAGTCTTCGCCGTTTTCTCAGTGGCCTTGTGGACTCTGATGGCTCCCTACTCTTAGTTACTATTTTCGCCATTTTGTTTCCCAGCCTGGTTATCTTGAATTTGGGTAAAGTCTGCTCTGGATTTCCAGTCTCAGTTACTTCTGTTTCCATTTTATCATCTTCTACTCGCTCGTTGTTTTGTTCACAAACCGGATTCTTATCTAACACAGTCTCAGAGCTCTGCTCGCTACTACATCCCATGGCTTCCTCATCTCTTTTGTTTTTATCACTATTCATTGTAAAATCTAAAGGTCCTTCTGTGTCTGCTGTATCAGGTTTGCTTTCAGTTTTCACTTTATTCGCACAGTGAGCCTGGACGAATGCCGAGAACGGTATGGGAATTGGAATGGGGAGTGGTATCGGTAAGATGACCGGGTAGGGGACTAATATTGTGACCGGTGGGGCTTGGCCGATTGGAGTGGGGAAGCTTAGCGGCGGGGGTAATCCGGGGAGTCGAGGTCGCTCCATTGGGAATCCTGGCCGAGGCATAAAGTTCAGTCGTGGTGGAAACATATTATGCGGGTGCCTCGGATCATGATTGTCCAGAAACATTGGTGGAGGCATACTGAACATCGGATTAGGAGGAAACGGCGGTAGTGGCGGCTGCGTGTTTATCGGATGAGGCGGCGAATGAAGAGCATTTCCAACAGTGGATGCTGGCGATGATCCATCAGACGGACTGCACATCCGTAGATCTTGCGCTTTCGGAGTGGAAGTCCGCTGCCGTATAGTTTGCGACGTCACCGTGGCCGAACACTTTGACGTTCTTCGTTTCCGTAGATTCATTTTAGTATTCCTAATATCTTTTTTTGTTTCGGGTGACTTCTGTACTGATATTGATTCGTCTGAAGGTCGTTTAGGCTTCATCAGCTTGGCTGTTGGAGCGATCGTAATCAGGGGTAGCGGAGATCGGTTTTGGGTCTTTTGAGCATCTGTCTTTTCTGTGGTTGTTGGTTTGTTGGGCACATTTTCTGGATTTGGTGAACCTGAACGATCAGAATTTGGTGATGCTGATCTGCTTTTGCAGTTTTTGAGCCAGAGTTCCGGAGTGATGAGGTTGGACGATGACGACGCATTGACTAAATGCGGGTTGAGATCGAGGTGTGCTTGCGTCTCCCGGCAGAAGATGTGCATCTTGTACTGGTTGAGGCATTTGTCTGAGCAAAACTGTAGCTGTGTGGCACCGTCCTGGAATTACAAAGATTAATTTATTAGATTTTATATGACACATATAAGGTGATCAAAAGTTCAAATCTGAACGGCTTAGTCTTTATGGCCGTAAACACATTTCTGTATCGTCTCCAGTTTCACCTTTACTTTTTAGCAAAATGATGGAGTGAGAGTCACATCTCAATTTCTAACTTCGAGAAGAGACCTTACAACCTAGATCACACCAACCTACAAACAAGTAAGCAGACGATATGCCATTATAATAAGCAGCCTGTAAAGTTCTCAGTGTTCCCACAGCTCGTGCTCTGTGACATATCTGGAGATGTTTCGAAATTTTGGTTCTAGGACTTGCCCATTTCCTCACGTAACGTTTACCATTTTTGAGAGTAATGGTAAAGAAAAGTACTTGCCACTTGCAGGATTCTCAGGGCCACACACAGGTACCTACGCGGATAGACGATAAGATAGTAAAGATCAAACAAAATCCTCGATCCTCACCTGAAAGTCCACATAAGCGACAGTATGCCTCACATGCCGACACCAATCACAAGTCTTGGCACGTTTGAAGTTAGCCCGGCGGGACTGGCTGAAGCAGAGCTCTGAGCAGAACGTGGCTCCTGCATGCTGGAGGGCTGAACCTTCGCTCGGGAGGCTCTTGTTGCACCACGAGCATTCGTCCGCTGGAAAAGAAGAGATGGGTTTCATGAGAAATTATATCCGAAACTGATGGAGAAATGTTTCTTTTTAAGTCCATGACCTATCTGTTCGGTACTCAATAATTAGACTAAAATGTAATTCGAAGTTCCCACTGCCGGGACAAAGACAACTGTGTTAAAACATCGGGCCATTGCATGATCGCCCACGCAGGCTCAGTGCGGAAAGTATTCGATATTCTTTAGTAGTATATGTATAAGCCCAAGAAAGTGGAAGTGGGCGGGCCATAGATGCCGTAGACTGGGTGGAAGATGAGGGAGAAAAATGCTGGAGTAGAGACCACGGACGGGACGGAGGAATGTGGGAAGACAACCAACTAGGTGTAAGTACAGACGATCTTATTAAAGTGGCTGGATGAAACTGGGTAGCCATGACACAATTGGATGAGACCTGCACTCAGCATTTGGGTGGCCAGAGTTGAAGAAAAAGAAGAAGATAAGCCCAGAATAGTCATGCCCTTATCTTGTTACCTTTCTCAAAACCATTACAAAAAAGACAATAATCTTCGTACAAAACAAAATTGACTTTAGATAAATAAAAATACTGTCTCTTTTGTGAAAAGATTCCCAATATGCTATCTTTTGATAATAAAAAAATGTTAATCAGCTGGAAACTAATAAGTAAACAGTGTCGTTTGGAGATAGTAATGTGTTGCTATCTTTATTAAATACCCCCACCGGCAAGTCAATGACATTACCATCCGTCGGAACGTTGGAAACAAAAATGCTTTCTTTGATTTTTCGCGCCAAGTGACACCTACCTGGGTGACGCGGATAGGATATTTCAAGCTAACTTTGTTTATAACAACTGATACACCGATAGCTACGAGACGTAGGCATATTAACTAATTATAGTCATAGAAAAGTAGGTAAGGTAGGTACCTACTACCTACCATACAAACTGAAAAGTTGCGGTACAAATCCCATAGGCGTTCAGCGCAAGAAAAAAAGATATCGGTGAGATACCATCATTGCGGTATGCACATTTATATCGGAACAACAATTCTTTTAAAATAGTCTCAATAATAATTTGTAAAAAAAAATATGCACGAACTCGCTTTTCAAACTTCCATGGATTCGAAATTTAAATTCGTAGTAAAAAAGAAAATGGGTTTCTGGTACCTACGTAGGTAAAAAAATACAGGAAAAACTTCCTACGGCTAATTGAAATAAAAGTTGCAATAGTGAATATCATGTTGTTTGAATAATAAAAAATGCTTTTCTGGAAACAGTAAGCGCAGCTCGGGTATCCATCTCCAATTAATTTGCGAATGATATTGAATAGAGAAAAAAACGCGCGAAACAGGACACTGGCTTTCTCATTACTGCGATTTGTGTATAACCTTATACTGGACGAGTAAATGATAGCTCGTTATACTTTATAGACCTTATTAATTTCCGTTTTTTTTTAAACCAAAGAATGATTACGAAAGAAAAAACTAATGGTTTTACTTTGATTTCCTTTAAATTGAGACTAATTATTACGATCAATGGTCAGAAAATTCTTTCGTCGAATAGGAACACCTTGGTACCACCCTATTTGGCTACCTACGTATACGTAGTTCTTGCTTACCTTAACTTTTATTTTATTATTAAACTTATTGTATGATATGGCTTTAAACTTTAAAGTTTTCACATAATGCTTAAACATCATATGGTATACAAGTACGTAGGAATCGATAGGAATAAAATGAGTTTTTATGGAATCAAAAACTTATTATATCGAGAATAACTGTCAAATTTTTGTAATCGAGTCCTATCGAATCCTACGTATTGCAATGCTGGACTGCTGGTGTCAGAATGGGCCTCTGACTTAGATTAACATGCTGTCGAGAAATATCTCTCAGGCATGCTGGTTTCCTCACGATGTTTTCCTTCACCGAAGCAAGTGATCATTATACAATTACCCACTTTACGTAAACCCTTTATTATGTAGGTATCTATCTTAATAGGTTTCTGCTAAACATCGGCTGATAATAGAATATCTATATCTTCTTGATATTAGTTTCTTTGTACATACTACTTACTAATTAAACTCCTCGTCACTCATGATTTCATGAATAAATACTAAATTCCCTGAAATATCTCAGCGGGAGAACTATTTCGTTCTAAATTGACGCGTGTGTTTAGCAGTCTATGTAACATTATATTGTAACGTTATACATTCCTAATCATCACAATTTAACCACAAAGTTCTACATTTTCACTTGCGGCACACCTATATAGGTACCTGTTTATACTACGTATTCGCGGGCGTTCATTAGGAATAGTAAACCGGCTTTGCGGTATCAAATTTGTAAATAATGTTCGTTTGCCAACATCGATGTAGGTACCTATGTGCCTGTAATACGTACAAAGCTTTCTGTATTCTGTCTATTTGTTGCTCACCGATCTTTATCGTATTTCGTGGTAACGTTACTGTTAAAACTTATAGTTATAATATTCATATCACACCTCATAAACAGAAGTTGTTCCGAGAAAATGAGTTTATTAAACACGAATGTAGGAATTAGATTACTATCTGTGGCGTCACGCGGAGTTTCGTTTTGCCGCGTTTTTACCGCCATTTTTATTGTGAAAGCGCGCGAGGGTTGCGTTCGGAAACACATCTATTCGTGGAACTACAGCTGCTACGGGAAGAGGGTTCCTGTTCTAAGAAATGTAATATGATTTTATTGGATATGATATTAAAACGTAATAGATACTGGGGGAAGTGAATAGTCTGTTGTAGCTCAGGCTATTACTCGCTGATTTCAGGGAGGAATTAAGCGAACTTTTCTAAGAATCATTGCATACTAGTTTTGCTATTCATAGGTTTAAAGTTGCGTAGTCTAGTAATTAGGTACCTACCTATTATCTAGCATAATTATTGAGAAAAAGGTAAGTAGGAGAATGATGATTGACAACAAATTACAAAAATGATAGGTAAGTAGGTATCTACTAGTCAGTTCATATCCTGAGGTCAAGTCACGACTGCCGGGGCTCCAGGACTGTTCGAAAGAGATACCGTGGCCCCGGAACATGAAAGGCGAGGACATGGATGGATTTTAGTCAGTAAAAGTCTGACACTCCCTCGCCCAGAGTGGGAGAAGTCATTTGATGATTTCCCATCCGGAAAAAAAAACAAAACGTTACTTGTCGCGAATTCACGACCCTCCTGTCTTTCAATACCTACTAGAAAAGAAAAAACTGATACTGATTTCTTATACGAGGAATACCGGATACCTATGTACTAAGTTGCCACATTTAACGGCCGATATTGGCGGTACCTACCTATTCTTTGAACTAATAAATAAATAAATAATAAATATCGCTGGACATTAACACACAGCGCCACCTAGTGCCACACTAAGCAAAGCTTGTGTCGTGGACACTAGATAGTTGATATACTACATATATACTTTTTTGTTTGTAAATACATACTTATCATCCATATAAACATCCACGACTCGGAAACAAATGTCCGTGCTCATCACACAAACATTTGCTCCTACCGGGATTCGAACACAGGACCCTAAGAACGTAAGGCAGCGTCACTACCACTACACTGCTGAGTTCACTGTCAGAATGTCTTGAGAGTTGAGAACATACCTTTACTTTTCTGTTCACTGGTCTGCTCTGGACTGGAAGCATCACGGGCTCGAGATGCCGCCCATCTCCGTAGCTCCAGCCTTTCATACCCGTACCAGCCTAGTAGCTCATTCATTGCTGTCTCTGCGAAATCCTGGAAAGATAATATTCTGGGTTGAGATTACTTGAGATAGAGATTAATGTGAGCAGATTTCACCATTGAAACTGAACACGATCGGCATATCCCTAAGACACGTTCAAGACCTGTCAGTGTAATAATTGCTATTGAAAATTGACACTGACAGCTTATGAAACGAAAAGAACTCTTAAACGCCGTTTATACCCTGTGCTTATCAATTTTGTAGGTTTTTCATTAGATCACTGACCGACTATTTTGTGAAGAAAATTACCTACTCCCAAATGATGATATTTAAATTGATTTAACTGTCTAATTAAGAGGGAAGATTAAAGATGGCGACAACTATCAAGTAATAAATCGCTACATTAAATCGTCTGAATCGGGAGCAAAACGTTTAATTTTATAAATCTGATGTAATTTTTCGAGCATAATGATAGCCCACGTCCACAAATACAGCGGCTATTTTTATAATCAAAAGTTTAAAAAAATACACGATTTATATAAAATAAAATGCTGTCGTTGATGACCTCCTTACAGTCAGTATTACTGCCAGCTATCGCGTTAATAAATTCTTATGGATATACAGAACGTCCACTTATAACAACAACACGTAATTCAAGATGTATCCCAAGTAGCACATTAGCGATGAATTAGGTCATAAACTAGCCACATTACAGTCTACAGCTTTTATGCAGATGTACTAAAGGATAGGACGAGTCTTTAGACTGTATTATGGAAAGATTATACACTATTAAACAGCATAGCTGACTAATGACTTTATAATGACGCAAAAGTATACCAAAAGCATTTAAGTAGAATTTTAAAATGATCTAGTCCAGCTTTTGGCTGCATGTGATACTACTAGCTGGTTTAGAAGTCCAAGCTTGTTAACGACTGGTTAATATGACAAATTCGCCTCTCTTGTAATGTTGCGGGCTGCATTATGGTATCAAAATATGCCACTGGCTTTTAATTGGTCTACACTAATTCTATTTTAATTCTACTTCAACGAGCTTGTTAATGGCTGTTTAAAAGTGAATATATTAATCTCTACAAATGCCGTTGCATTTTTAAGAGAATCATTAAAAACCGTTAGTTGTAAATTGGAGTAGGCGTACTCCATCCTAATGCCAATGCATAAAGTGTAGCTGACTACTATTTTACAGCTTACGGCGTTATTTAAGAATAAATTTAGATAAATGGTGTTTAAATTACGTCAGATTTGATTTGTTTTTGCATAACGTCGACACGACCTAATTAAAGCTCAAGAGTTACTACGTATGTTTTAGTACACTTTAAATCAAAAATGAACAACTTAATACCATGGAATAAAAGAAAACGAACTGGTGGAGTAAAAAGAAAACTGTCAAAAGAATACGCTAAGGCTGATGCAGTTGATATTTACAAGCCCGTGTCGTTTACGAATAGTGAGGGTTCCGCACAAATAGATTTTGATCAAAATATTGCAGATGTTTAGGTAATCAGGATTTTCATGAACCAAGCTGCAGTAAAGAGAAAACGTCGTTGGAGAACAAACAGAGTTCTATATATTTAATGGATTCCGACAGAGACGAATTTGGATCAAGTACAGATGAAGACAAGGAAGAATGCATATTTATTAAAAATATATAATTTAAAAATAGCATTAAAGAATGGGCCATAAAAAGAAATATTATAACTCTTTGCTCATCATCTGGATAATCGGACGTATCACAATAGTTTAACATTGATTCAAGGAGTTCTTCAGCTTTATCGTAAGTGGGAATAGACGATCGTTTGACTGTGCACTCCATTTTAGTCCAGTCTGGAAGCGGCGTCGATTTCTCACTTTTTGTCAATTTTAAAGAAACGTTTCTTCCTGGCCAGATCAAAATGCCATTATGCTCCCAACCACTTGGAACAACTGTTAATCTTTCCTTTCCTTTTTCAATGGTTTTAATTATTTTAAACGGCAGTATTATTCCTAAAAACAATAATAAAATAATTAGCAATCATAATATATAGTACGAAAAGGGAAAATAAAAATAAATCAAATGAACTAAGAATTTGTAGGTAAATCATGTACGATTGGCTTTCCAAATACTCTTGCATGTCCGAAAGATACCTACAGTTAAAGTTCAATCCCAATGTTCGTCAGTCAGACACTATAAGCTTGCCTATGAAATCACTGAAATGACGACCAACAGACGTACAAACAAAGATTTTGTACATAAACAGAAACACCGCACTTACGTCGCCGTCGGTGAATCCCATGAATCCGTTATGGACACGTGCTAGTTTGCAGCAAGCGTGCTATGTAAGTACATAATGAAATGGATTTCTGTGGAGATTTATTTATCCCTGAAAAGCTATTGTATGCTCTCTCTTTATACCAGTACACAGTAAGAAAGATAATTGAAATCCTTTCTCCAGCCAGCATAATGCTGGAAGCTGGTACGTAAGACTTGGTAAAACCACTGTACAGTAAATAACTTTACAAAAGAATTTATGGAGAGTTTGGGCTGGATATCAAATGGACGCCATTTTAGCATTACAGACGATTTGTTATTAAATATCCAAATGTTTTTTTTATGGATTTCAAGGATATTTGATGGGTTTTAATTCAAACAATATATTTTCCACTTATTTCCTAATAGAATACAATAAGTTGGAAAGCAATAATTAGAGGGATAATTATATTAGGGATTCCTACACCATATATCTTGTAAAATATTTTCGTTAAAGCGATATTATTCTGATGGCGCGTGAAATATTTGATGTAATTACCTATACACATTTACAGTAAAATGGTACTCGCAACTCAATTTACACACAAGGACACTCAAAAACCAACGTGAAAAATATTTAAAATATCTTACCAATTAAATATGTCCTCCTGCATACTTAAAACGAATAATAAATGTCGTCTAGCTGTCACAATCACAAAAGTTTTTTGTTATTTAAACTTTAATAAAAGTTGTTACCAAGCCTCAAAACATCTAAAAGCTGTTGAAGAGATTTAAAGTAGCTGAATCTTACGCTGCGATGACTGTTGTATAGCTGTTTAAGCCATTGTACAGGCCTTGCACAGCTGTTTCAATAATAATACTGCCGTTAACCAGCAACTGTAATGCTCAAGGCTGGTTAATTTGTGGCCCAAATTAGAATTACAAGGGCTGCGTAGCTAACTATACAGCCCTTATGTAGAAAACTACAACAGCCTTGAGTATACACAAAATTCTATTATCAAGTCACTGTGCGGCTGTCATGTGCTACTTGGGATCTGTGTCACTAAAAAAAATATTTATGAAAAAAAAAACAACGCGATTTCGTATTGTTTTATGCCAGTATTGCTCGTTTAGGCTGTGCGTAAACTTCCACCAAAACTGAGAATGTCTTCAGACTTTAGCAAGACGGACTAGGTATCTCTCTATGATGACCATGAGGACATCGTAGGACACATACTACCTGTCTCCACTGGAAACGAGGATTTGTGTTGTATAGGTACCCTACTACAAATAAAAAACCCGACGACTGTGTAATCATAAATTCAGGGTTTACAAGCTAAAGTAGACTCCTATATCCTCTTAAGGTTGAATGTAGTGTAGCGATAATAACGAATCGATCATTTATTCATTAAAATCGGATGAATACTTGAGGCGTTACGGAGGAATATACGCAAATACAAACATACACACTTATTAGTGCTAAAATTATACAGAACCCTTTTTTTTTGGCCATAGTTGGGTAAAAAATATCTTTACCATAAAAGTTCTTCGAAGATCTACTCCAAAACTGTTTTGACAAATAGAAAATCGACAGTGTCGAAAGTCGAGCCGTTTTCGTTTGCCGTAGGCAGATTGAGGACTCACGGCAGACAAAAACCAAAACTTTAGTCTTCGTCCACTCGATTCGCAATAATGGTGTCATAAAACCCAAGAATCATAGTTTAGTTAATAGAGGATGTTAGTAATTCATCAACTTTCGTTTATTAATTGTAATTTGGCAACGCTAGCTGTTGTAGGTACCTAGTTGCGTTTTTATTAGAAGCGGACGCTGAAGGAATGTTTAAGGGCTTCGTGGAGCAAGCAAAGTGACTAAGAATGAAACTCATATTTATAAAAAAAAATATTTGAAATATTGTGTTCAACACAGTCACGAACTACCACCAAAGAATCGTAATTAGCTTTTTTAAAACCACGAAAACTTTTCATTAATTTGTTGCATAGGTACTCGTAGACTATCCCACATTTCAGATAAAAGGTGGCAAAAGTGTGGTGCTTGAAAAAAATAAAAACGTCGATGATGAATCGATTATGTAGCTCGTGCTCGTGGACGTTTTGGCTACGAAGTTCACTGCGAGCGGAGCGTGAGTTTCACATTTTACTCATTTTTATGTTTTGTACATGTTTAGGTACTTGTACTACTACGAGTATTATGTATTCAGTGCTAGAGCTCAATTTTATAAGCAGAACAGGCTTGGTAGCTACCCGTCATCCGCAGTGGCGTGCCTAGCACTAGCACCTAGGCAAGCTGACTGTTCAGAAACCCTAACATCATGTACAGTAGTGCTTATCATATGGGCAATAAGCCCCGCTTTTAGGCTCGTATGAAAGTACCGCCGCTAGTCAACCATACCTAGTTACATCATTAAATTGCAGCCGACGAGTGGCATCGCATCCTACTTTTAGCTCATCATTATCATTATCAACCTATTAATGTTCCCACTGCTGGCACACGGGACTCTACGAGAGCGAATGGGTTATAAATCCACCACGCGGGCCCAGTGCGGATTATTGGTAATGTCACATGACTTTGAATCTTTTTCTACTTTTACCTACCTACTGGCTACCTACTTACCTATAAAATTATACCACAAATATCTACCGCTTTGCTATCGAATATCGCTGCAACATACCCCTTTCGACACCATCAAAGACTCAAAGCACCACTAAGTAGCTTTAGTCCAGTCCCTACAAATAATATCGTACAAAACCTCATCTCGTTAACCACAACATATCGGCAACACTCAAAGCTACGAAGATGCCTTCATTACGTTGAAACCATATCCCTTTGACACACGAGTATCAAAATAACCTGGTTTTAATTAATCTGAGCTTGCAAAGCTAGTGACAGCGTCCCGTGTCTGCGCAGAAGGCTAATATTTCAGAGGAGAAGATGACCAGGCTCTAGCGAAGATAATTGGGCTCCTGTTACGGAAAGAAATCTAGGATGGATGGAAATGTTTATGTTGGTCGTGTCAGTTTTTAGACTATCACTAGTGAAGGGGATAATAATAACTACCTACTAGGTATAATAAAAAGAACTTGGAACAAAATGAAATTTACGAACTCGTCTGTGATCTTTATTTTAATTGTCAGTAACGTAGAAAGAGCAAAAATCATTGCAAAGGAAGAAATTTATTCTTTTCGTAGCACTTGTATCATAGATTTTTCCTTGTTTTCGCGTACAGTAAAACGGGGCTATATGAGTTTTTGGGGGCTATTAATTGGTCCCATAAAAACCAATATGTTATTGGGTATTTCCATCAGTAATTTTTCAGTAGCACCAGCCAATTAAAGTGTTTCTAGACATTGTAAAAGAACTTCTACCATACACCAACCGACAGTTTTCGATATTTTGGTTCGAAATTCCAAAAAATTCAATTGGTTCGAAATTTAAAACCCAAACAGCCCCGTTTTACGGTAAACTTTTTGCTTTTCCATAAAAGTACAACCGTCTTTCCTGGCTACCAGAAGAAAAAAACATTGTCTTATTGAACCGTGCTATAGAAGTTTTTCCCAAATGTTACGACAATGATTGGGTGTTGACCTTTTCGTACCTATCTTAATCTTATCGTCTGGTTTCCTCATCATTAGCATCACTGTTACACCGACTAAATACCTACAACATGCAGCTCAATACAAACCCAAGTTGTATACTTGTATCATCTACCCAGCCATTAAAGCAGGATTGTGTAAGCCCAGTAGTTGTCGCGTAATGAAAATATTTGTTCGATTCCCATGCAGCTCCGATTACATCTGATCTTACAAGATAGTCGCGCTTTACCTAATCGTTGGCGATGTTATGACCCCAGTCAGCTGGGATGCGCACTGTTTCTATAATAATATAGACAAACAAAAGAGGTCTTGATAGAAAAATGAAGAGAGGACAATGCTGCATGTTAACAATCTTTGCTTAATTAGAGTGTAATAGAAATAATTAGGTTTCATGATTTTGAATAGTGCTAGTAGAACGGAATCGTCGTCAACTTCCTTTCGTTGGCCCATGTTGTTTGGGGTCAGTGCAATACGTTTTTTTTAGTCGCTATCATTTCTGTAAGTACTCCTTTTTCTTTCAAATCATTCCTCACACAATCCATAATTTTTTTCTTCAGTCTAACTCTTCCTCTACATCCAAAACAGAATAATCAGTACTTACCGTAAATAAAAAACTGCATAAAAATCGTAAAAATATATCTAAACGTTTCAAAAGCTCATGCTCAAGAAACTCAATCATGAGCGATTTTGAGAAATCATTTATTTTTATTTTCTGTATTTCCTACATTACTTACGAAAAAAAAATATGTTGTATTGTTTTCCAAATAGGAAACGAGATCTACAAACAAATTCTCTAATCAGTTCACCAACAATTCTAAAATCCAAATCCTTTGTTATTGAATCAAAACATTAAACAGAATCAAATTCGTAATTAAATCAATAAATCCTGTTTGTTTCTAATAATGATCTAACCACACTCCCCATACGTGCTTTCGCGTTTCAATTTACGGCCGACGTCAGTATTGCCAGTGTTGCGTTGCGTAATAATTATCACCGGTGAAAATACGATACCCTGAACGCACCCAACATGCACAAGGAACGAGTAAAACTGAACGTCCATTATTCAACATTTACGCTACCGAAACTACGAATAGGTATATCGGATCTTTACTGGGAAAATTAATTGGGCATGGAAACTTTACTGGCAGCCCGATTAATTAATACTTACACGGGATTTAAATGCAACCAGCATCGAGTTTTGTGCAAAATGTTAAGTTTAAATTATTATTATTTCAATGTGGTTTTCTTTTCTGGCAACTAAATTATTAATGCATTTAGAGGTAGAGTTTTCAAATCAAATCAAATCAAATCAAAATCATTTATTGCTTTAACCATAATGTGGTAAATGGTGGTAAATAAAATGATAGTAACAATTATGGACCCTGTCGGGCACAGCAATTTTTAAAGTAAATAGATAGAGAGAGGAAAAGCGCTTTATAACTTATACTATTAAATATTTTTTTTCCATTTATCTAAAAATCCTAATAGAGACTATTAGGATTTTTTAATAATAATAGTCAATATGTTATCATGTATTATTTATATACTTACGAGTAATTATGTTCTTGTGTAAGAATGTGAACAACATTAATTAAGTAGGTAAGTGATTTGTGTTGCACTGCAACTTTGTAACTCGTTACTTCAGGTACCAATAATAATTAACCTATGTAGGATCTTTGTTCGACCTTTTGAACTTGACTACGAACACGTAATTTCTTTAAGGTGCAAGCCGCAAAATTCTTTTTTTTTATGTTTTTTACAATTGCTAGAAAATATCGTTCGCGATTGTAAGACATATAGGTACAGAATTATAATCATCAGAATCATCAATATAACCCTCCAAGTTCATAATGGTAGAGGGACGATATAACCTAGCACTGGCCTGCATATTTCAAAAAGCCAAGAAAATTTGAACTGGAACAGTTGAACCCGAGACATGTGCGAAGAGAGGGAAGTGCGGTGCTGCACTTTAACCTGAATCCCTACTGCAATAACAGGTAAAATCAATGCCCTCTAACATTCCTAATCGGTATTTTCAATGCAGCGCCCATGTACATGATACAATCAACTACCATTCCATGATAACAATTTACTGTGAGCACAAAAGATGCCCAATGCTCAAATTCAAATTATTCCCCGTTCAAGTTTCAACTCAAGTATGACGCGGTTGACCGTATAACTCAATTTATTTAAACTTAATTGTTTATTCAGCTCATTGAATCTTATTTTATTTTCATTGTTGATCTAGTTAAATTGATTTTGATTAATCGTTGAAGTGAATTGATTCGTGCCAGCCTTGCACTTGCTGTCTACTCAGACGGTTGGCAAACTATTAATATGGCAGCATGGCCGTTAGGCGACACGAAACAAAATGCAATTTGTAAGGATGGACTGAGAGTCTTTCATGCAGTACTTTTCTTTGATACAATACAATTAATAACATTGATACTAAAGGAGGGCAAAGTCTCGAAAACTTCTAGAAACACAAAACCGCACTCACAAAAGATAACCTAGATTTTCGACCTTGTCTGTCAGAACTCAGGTTTACTCAGACACGACTCACAAAAGGCGAGTAACAAAGCCATGGACGGTCAAAGCGCGGTGGTAACTCAACTCCCGATAATATTGTGATACCCAATATAACATAAATGCTTTTAATGGCAGTAGCTTGGCTAAGGTAAATTTAGGAGCGTTCGTAATTTGACACCGGGCGACCCACGCACGGTGTTGCTAGAGCAGAAAACTTGACGCCAGTGTTTAAACTGTTGCAGTCTTTGAGCATAGTATACTGTGATTGAAACTCAAACTTGTGCACGTTCTAACGTAGATTGCTTTTGAAGAATATTGTGTAAAGTAGAACACGTTTTTCCTGGAAATATTGCTAGTTCTTCTCATGAGGGAGTAGGGAGAACTTCATGAGTATCTCGTTTCTTTGTTTTAGTTTCTCTGAAATGCGTGTAATCAAAGTCTTTATGCATGTTTTCAGAGATGGTGATTTTTTATTACTCTCGGCTTCGAGAGATAATATGAAAAACACCATCTTGTGTTTATAAACATTCTTAAAGGCTCTTCGGCTATAATAAAATATTTACGTTGAAAAAACATTGTTTTCTTACACTGAGCACACTTAAGTCAGTAGCCGTTGAAGAAATGGCCATTTGAACGTTTATTGACCATTTGTAACTTTATACGATTTCATAATGGTCGTCCAATACAAAGTTTCATTTTAAAATTCCCGTCATAAAATACCTGCGTTGTTCATAAGAGCTTACAGAATATTATTGGTGGTATTTCTTAGTACTACTACTAAGTACTTCTCCTGAGTCCTAACTGTTCTTGCCGAACAAAAAGTTAACCAAACGGGAATGAATGCGGAAAAAAAGTTGGCGAAACGAGACTCAATTGTATGAAGATCGAAATAATTATGAAACGGCACTTTTGTGATGGTATTTTGTATAGTTGACAAATCGGGAAAGTTACCAAACGGGATGTACTCGTTTATTCTTGTTTACGTTTTAAACTCACCCTCACCTAGAACCCTGTTAACTCTGTGCACGGTGGTATAACTTCTTCGACTTACTAGACATAGATTGTGGGTGCGAATCCAAGCAAACGCGTTACCTTTCGGTTCTTTAAACGGCGAATCAAAAAGTTTTGAGGAAACAGCCTGACTTCTACCAACCGCCACTGGGCCCGCGTGGTGGATTACGGTACACTCACAGTCACAGAAAAGACGCCTATGTCCCAGCTGTGGTGCACGTTATAAGCTAATTTTATTATTGGTTTACTTATCCAGCCCAAACTAGGTATGCTGGGTGAACGATAATTATGCTGTTTAGCATATCACTAATTGTTGAAAAAGCTTCATTTGTGCTGTTCAAAGGAATCACCTTCATTGTTACGTAATACCTCGGTAATTCTATGTAAAGTTCTGGGAATGTAAGGAAACCAGTGTTGAGTATACATACACTCATGTTTTCTCCCGCTATTCTCATTTAATACTAAGAATTCGTTTCGTTAGCTTGAAAGTTAATACGAACGAAGTATTATATCTCACAGTAATAACTACGTGTTGTGATTACACAAAATTAATTGAATTTGTTGAATTATAGAATATAAAAACGTTTTGCAAATGGAGACGACCTGCGAAATCCACTGCCACGACGCGGCGACGACGGCTATGCCTCTACGCGAGCGCCTACGTGTCTTCTACGCTACACAGCCTCTACGCTACGCTACGCAGCCTACGCAGTGCTACGCGACTTTTACGCTACGAAACACAAATAAAAATAAATATCGCTGGACATTAACACACAGCGTGTCGTGGACACCAGATAGTTGTTATACTACATTATTTATACTTTTTGTTTGTAAATACATACTTATTATACAAATAAACATCCATGACTCGGAAACAAATGCTCATCACACAAACATTTGCTCCTACCGGGATTCAAACTCAGGGCCCTAACAACATAAGGCAGCCTCACTATCACTACGCTATATACGGGTATTCAAACCTCTACCCTTATGCTATGCAGTGTCTACATGGGCACCTACGTCACTGCACCCGTGCACACGTGTAAAAGCTTGCATGGCTTCTGTGCTTTCAGATTGGGCTTGTCTGAATAGCCTGTACTTATAAATGCTGTTAAGGCGATTACATGAGCTAAACGCGAGTTTTATAATTGCTATAAACAAGACCAGAAAATTATATGATATTCTTCAGGATATATGCTAGCATGATACTGTTTTGAATACATAATACAATTAATTTGGCTCGATAAAAAGAAATCACGAACTTATCTCTAAAACTATCTTTCAAACAATAAAAAACATACTAATATGCATGCGATCATTCTGATTTTTTGACAAATAATTCTACAAGCAATATATATTAGCATGACCTGTTTCAGTTTTTTAATCCAATCAATAGTTTTTTTTGTAAATCGATCGAAACTACTCATTTCGCGCTGTTTGGCCCGCAGTGGCTGACGTAACAACCACTTTGTAGTGCAAGCTGATTAGAACTTTATTCTAACAGCATTTCAAACGAAGTTTGAAAGTTAAAACCACCACAAATAGAGTTGCTAATTTAGATCGTCTAAGCGCCTTAATACTCATTTAAAAAAGCGTTACACAGCCTTTAATGCCGATTCACCCACAATCGAAATTCGACACCGCTACCATTTTCCCCCCACATCGGTCACGTTCAACCCTAAAGAACAATACATCGAAGTTATTTTCGTAATAAGCCATTAATTCCTTGACCCAGTGACCGGGGACCGGTGACAAAAGAACTAATCAAACCTACGCAATCACTATCATGGTAGAGGCATCGTCTGTACGTCATTCACTGGGGCGCGGGCGGACCGAGCCGGTGTCACAGAGTAATATTATACAGTACTCAAATGTCTTACTTTTTTTTGCAGATTCGTCTAGCTTCTTGTGTGATAACAGGATGTGTAGACAAACTAGACACTTCAAAAGATGCAAAATTGTTCCCTTAGGCTTGAATTACTGTCACAATGACGCGTGACAGCAATTCAGGCCAATTTCGCATCTTTTGAAGTGTCTATTCTGTCTACACATATCACATGTCTTTGTGAACGGTGTACTGACGTGTCCAATTTGTGCTCGAAGTTTTTCTGCCAAAGTTGATGTGCTAGCCACTTTAGAGCATATGAAAGATCAGCATACCAAAGCTTTTGACAACCACCCCAGAAAGCCATCGAATGCAGTCGCTGTGTCCGAAATCGGCTAAGTGGCATCATCATCATCATCATCATCATACGGGGTGCAAAAGGACCTGTAATGCTGTCATTTAAGCATTCTGTGACTACATTAAAAAAATACGTTGAAACAAAATGGTTCAAAAGGTACCTTCTTATTTTAACCCCCAACGCAAAAACGACGGGTTGTTATAAGTTTGACGTGTCTGTGTGTGCGTGTGTCTGTCTGTGGCATCGTAGCTCCCAAACAAATGAACCGATTTTGATTTAGTTTTTTTTTGTTTGAAAGGTGAATTAGTCGGGAGTGTTCTTAGCTATACTATTTGATAAAAATATGTCCAAGATGCCGCCGCCACTAAATGGCGGATTACACTTTTGTTCAACAACTCCTTCAATATGGGTATCAAATAAAAGGCCTTGACCAGTGGTACACTATACGTTATAATAAATTTCAAATCTAATATGGCCGCCAACACAAGATAATGAATTTTTTTTTTCAAAACTGCCTCAATATGGGTATCAAATGAAAGAGCTTGACTAGTAGAATAATGTACACTACAGACACACAAAGCATACGTCATTTCATCACGTGACGATTTGTACTGCCGTGTGTATGTGCTGTATGTGCCGGGGTTTTTTTTTATTTTTTTATTTAATGTTTCTTTTGTATGGTCCAGCCAGTATAAAATTTTCGCAATGACGGAAAGAACGTGTGCTTCAGCTTCGTTGAGGGCGATTCTAAATGCAATTAAATGCGTTTACCTACTAAACACATGATTATTTTTTATGTATTTACCAATAATAATATTTTTTTTGTTGCGTATCTTCTAAAATCAAATCAAAATCAACTCCGATGAAATCGGATATTAGTTTTTGTCAAAATGCATTATCATTTGAAACAAATAAATGAAATATTACTTTTATAAGCTAAGAAATCCGATATTTTTTATCAAAATGAAAGCGTTGTTTTTAATAATGTTGTGTTTCGATGCATATCGTGTGGAATCAAACAGGAACTGTTAGGTACAAATATTTGATGATATAAAATACGGAATTCGATCAGGATTTGATGTTCATTGAACTCAATCCTAAAGAGTTCACATTATGAGGATCAAACCTTTTACTCTGGACGCTTCTTTCTACATCGTGGTCACACAATGTCACATACGGGGTGTAAACCACCTCATCACGAAGCCGTCAACCAAGCATTCTGTACTTACATCAAACTAAGTAACTATCCAATTTTTTTCGCTGGCAACAACTTTTTTTTGTAAAAAAAAATGCCTAGTAACTCCAGTTTACAAAATTATTAAAACTACCTTATAAAAAAACCTTTTGAATACGGAACACTAAAGAGCATCAGTGTCGAAGACGCAACAGCACGTTGTGGCGACTTGTCAAATGTTTGTTGGGAAGTCTTCATCTAGCAAAAAGGAAAATCTAAACATCTAAGTATATATATTAATCAGTTCCCTAAATACCTTCATAGTTTGAAACGCAATTATTAGGTGGAAAGGGAAGCAATAGTAGTTTATGCGACTGTGCATAATGAAGGGCATTACAACACGAGTGTGGGTTTAAGAAACGAGCCGAAGGCGAGTTTCTTAATAGCATCACACGAGTGTTGTAATGCCTAATTATGTATAGTTGCATACACTACTTTATCTACCCAAATATCATAAGGGCTCTATGATGGGTTCAGGAACCATAGGGAAATGACCTGCATTGTTACTTGGCCCTTGATTTTTGTGCCAACAGGTTATTAGTTGCATTCGTCGCTGCATTTGCGATATCTGGCGGAGTATTCATGTCAATTTCTGAGTCACTATCACTCATTTTCGACAGAAATAACGAACTTATCAGAAAATTTGTCTACTCGTAACTGGATTACTGGAAATAAAAAGCTAACGAACAAATGACAGCTCGAAATGGCGGCGTTTCGGAGATCTGTCATTTTTTTTTAAAACATAGGCAAACGAACAAAGTCACTATTCTTGTGTCATTCGAGATCAAAATGTCGTGCGATTTAAAATTAAAATCATACTGAATTGGGGTTTTTTTTTTTTATCGGTATCTGATTTAATGTAAAAACGTTTATCTAATTTGGGTAGATAAAAACGTTTATCTACCCAAATTAGATAAACGTTTTTATCTACCCAAATTAGATAAACGTTTTTATCTACCCAAATATCATAAACCCTCTCTAATGCGTTCAAAAACCATAGTCAATGACCAGCATTACCAACCTGCAGAAATAAACGGAACTGTAATGAACTCATAACGCAACTGAAAACAGTAGGTTATGAGTTTTAAATTTGGAACAGGTGTCAAATTCAAGTGAGTGTGCTATTCTAGTACCACCTACATTAAATCAGATACCGATAAAAAAAAAAACCCCAATTCAGTATGATTTTAATTTTAAATCGCACGACATTTTGATCTCGAATGACACAAGAATAGTGACTTTGTTCGTTTGCCTATGTTTTAAAAAAAAATGACAGATCTCCGAAACGCCGCCATTTCGAGCTGTCATTTGTTCGTTAGCTTTTTATTTCCAGTAATCCAGTTACGAGTAGACAAATTTTCTGATAAGTTCGTTATTTCTGTCGAAAATGAGTGATAGTGACTCAGAAATTGACATGAATACTCCGCCAGATATCGCAAATGCAGCGACGAATGCAACTAATAACCTGTTGGCACAAAAATCAAGGGCCAAGTAACAATGCAGGTCATTTCCCTATGGTTCCTGAACCCATCATAGAGCCCTTATGATATTTGGGTAGATAAAGTAGTGTATGCAACTATACATAATTAGGCATTACAACACTCGTGTGATGCTATTAAGAAACTCGCCTTCGGCTCGTTTCTTAAACCCACACTCGTGTTGTAATGCCCTTCATTATGCACAGTCGCATAAACTACTATTGCTTCCCTTTCCACCTAATAATTGCGTTTCAAACTATGAAGGTATTTAGGGAACTGATTAATATATATACTTAGATGTTTAGATTTTCCTTTTTGCTAGATGAAGACTTCCCAACAAACATTTGACAAGTCGCCACAACGTGCTGTTGCGTCTTCGACACTGATGCTCTTTAGTGTTCCGTATTCAAAAGGTTTTTTTATAAGGTAGTTTTAATAATTTTGTAAACTGGAGTTACTAGGCATTTTTTTTTACAAAAAAAAGTTGTTGCCAGCGAAAAAAATTGGATAGTTACTTAGTTTGATGTAAGTACAGAATGCTTGGTTGACGGCTTCGTGATGAGGTGGTTTACACCCCGTATGTGACATTGTGTGACCACGATGTAGAAAGAAGCGTCCAGAGTAAAAGGTTTGATCCTCATAATGTGAACTCTTTAGGATTGAGTTCAATGAACATCAAATCCTGATCGAATTCCGTATTTTATATCATCAAATATTTGTACCTAACAGTTCCTGTTTGATTCCACACGATATGCATCGAAACACAACATTATTAAAAACAACGCTTTCATTTTGATAAAAATATCGGATTTCTTAGCTTATAAAAGTAATATTTCGTTTATTTGTTTCAAATGATAATGCATTTTGACAAAAACTAATACCTATCCGATTTCATCGGAGTTGATTTTGATTTGATTTTAGAAGATACTCAACAAAAAAAATATTATTATTGGTAAATACATAAAAAATAATCATGTGTTTTATAGTAGGTAAACGCATTTAATTGCATTTACAATCGCTCTCAACGAAGCAGAAAGGCACTTGTTCTTTCCGTCATTGCGAAGATTTTGTACTGGCTGGACCATACACAAGAAACATTAAATAAAAAACTTAAAAAACCCCCGGCACATACAGCACATACACACAAAAAAAATGACAGATCTCCGAAACGCCGCCATTTCGAGCTGTCATTTGTTCGTTAGCTTTTTATTTCCAGTAATCCAGTTACGAGTAGACAAATTTTCTGATAACTTCTTTATTTCTGTCGAAAATGAGTGATAGTGACTCAGAAATTGACATGAATACTCCGCCAGATATTGTAAATGCAGCGACGAATGCAACTAATAACCTGTTGGCACAAAAAATAAGGGCCAAGTAACAATGCAGGTCATTTCCCTATGGTTCCTGAACCCATCATAGAGCCCTTATGATATTTGGGTAGATAAAGTAGTGTATGCAACTATACATAATTAGGCATTACAACACTCGTGTGATGCTATTAAGAAACTCGCCTTCGGCTCGTTTCTTAAACCCACACTCGTGTTGTAATGCCCTTCATTATGCACAATTGCATAAACTACTATTAAAAATAGAAAACGTTAACACGAAATCGAATAGCAATGTGTAGAATCACCAAGAAACTTGAGTCTGACGTAAATAAATGTACAGTCGTTTGTCCGTGTCCACTGTCGGCACATCAGGAAGAAAAGTGAACTTGGATTAGTTTCAAGGTCCAGTGTTTACGTAAATATAAACGGATAAAATCATTAATATTAATGTAGAGAGGATAGGTGTCTTATTATGTAAGGTGTATGCCTAATTATAGTACCCTCGAATCATCCTAATGGATGGCCAAGGCGAGAGAATCGATCACCGGATCTCGTATTTTTACAGTTTCACTGTATATTGGACGTTGTTCGTTGGATTTTCTTTTTAAACCAACTTGCGTACTGGCTGGCAACACTGTTGTCAGGATCCACTAAACCAGAATAAAAAAAATAAAAAAAACTCCCGGGAGTCATCCTCACCAGCCTGCTTTTTCAAATCAAAATATGTTGGGGTCGGGGCTTCCAGCCTAACCGGATTCAGCTGTATACCAGTGTCCAGTATTTTACATGAAGCGACTGCCTATCCTGTTCATTAGAAGCTCTAAAAAGGCACAATTTGATTGGCTCGTCATTTTATAAAATTATAGCTGACCCACGCAACTTTGTCTGCGTCACATAAGAGAGAAAAACGATAGGAAAAATAGTCCCCGATTTTGTAACATTATTAATTCCTGCTCCGCTCCTAATAATCGTAGCGTGATGTTCTTCCTCGATAAACGGACTATCCAACACAAAAAGATTTTTTCAATTCGAGCTGGTAGTTCCTGAGATTAGCGCGTTCAACCAAACAAACAAACAAACCCTTCTGCTTTATTATATTAGTATAGATATAAAACGTGGAAGTAAGTAGAGCAGAGGTTCTCAAACATTTTTTCCTGGTAGACCACTTTGAATTTGTTTTGGTGTCGGTGGACCCCCTGTAGCATTTTCTTTCAAGCCCGTGAACTAAAAAAGAAAAGCAAAACAATATTTTTTTCGCACTATCTGTTAGGATTGCATGAGGATCGTTGTTCCCAAGATATTTTTATGGCAAAAATCCGTAAATTGTAATCTTCTGGCTTCGAAATGTGTTTTTTTATGACTTAACACGACCTTTTTCACCGAAATACAACCTGTCATCACCGGAACATTTGATCTTTATTACTCTTTCTAGTACCTAGCTTAATATCTGGCTACATTGATCAAGCTAAGCCAACATTTTTGTTCTTTGGCATCGAACCCAGCTAAAATTTCGTGGACCTCCACTTACAGCTTGTGAACCCCCCCATTTTCTTCAAGCCAATGTAGACCCCCGATGGGTCTCCCGTAGACCCCTGGGGGTCCACCTGGACCACTTTGGGAATCACTGAAGTAGAGTAACATAAAGGAGAAAAGAACATGATATAAGTCTCGAGAGCACCTCGGTAAATAAATTATGAAGTGTCAAAAATGTAGTCATAAAAACAGGCAGCGTAATTAATAAAATCAGAAAGAGTTGACTAATGTTTTTGTAAATGACAGTCAAGCAGTTTAGTCGGTAGCTGATTATACGTGAAACTTGAGCAGTCATTATTTTTAAAATGTATTTTGACATTAATATCTTAATGTTATATTTTATGGTGTATTGATTACCGAAATACCGTATTGCTCTTAAGATACGACCCATAAAAATCATCAGATACTTTTGAATAATAGGTACCTCTATCGAAATCACTCACTATGTAAAAATTTGGAAGAGAAAAAGTTAAAAACGTTATTGAACGTTTTCCTCTAAGTTTCTATAGCTGGTCAAAACTTTTTTACAGAGCGCTGGATTTACCAATTATCTAAAAGTAGGTAAGTAGTTGAAAGTTTAAAAAAAAGTAAGAAATATAACTGTTAAGTACAGAGAATTCAATTCGATATTCTAGGCTTGCTATTAATTAGGTTTTTTCGCTTCAAATCAGGGAGTTGCGGCCAATCGTTAACATATTTCATAAAAAAAAACAGACAAGAGATCCAATACAAGTGATTATAGCGTTATAAAAAAAAAATGTAATGTTTTGCGGAGTCCGCAAAACCGACGGGGTGTTTTAAGTTTGACGTGTCTGTGTATCATGTGTGTGTGTGGAACCATCATTATAAAATTCATAATTTCATCGTGATGGGAAGCCGAGCCTGAACATTCGGTCTGCGTTTGGTCCTCGAGCCGGCAACAAGCGGAAAAATAAAATATATAAATAATTATAATTGCATAAGTTGATAAAAATAGTTACAAAGAAGGTCTAACATCAAATGTATAAAACCTACAACACCTAGTTACGGCAATATATTTAAAAGAAAACGAGCTTGTCATTGTCATTATCTGACATGGGGTGACATGGGGTCACAGAGCATCTATAGATATATACAGCATGGGGTGTTAGGTTATTTTCGTTATGGAATTTCTGGATTCGGTCTCCACGTTCAAGGCCCGCGATAGAAGCTATGCAATAGCTTAAAAAAACATTTTAAACAAAACAAAATTTCAAATATAGGTGTGGCGTTATTTTTATCCTATACTTGCCAGTACCCTTTTGATTTTAGATCTATTTCATGGGGGTGCATAAAAAAATACTAGACGCCCATCTTTGGGAGTCTGCAATATTGGATTTAGAATGACGTCAATTAGCTAATCATGTCATTGTATTGTCGTCCAAACTAAACGTACCTACTGTTTTAAAATTCAGACGTAGTTTCAGCAAGATAAAAGCTTGTAAGTAATAAAAAAACAACGAGGTTGTCACTTCGATTAACAATTGTTTAATATGTATTTTCCCTGTATATTGATCGACGGGGTCTTTTCGTGGGTTTACATTATGTTTTAAACTTTTAACATAATCATAATCGTGTACCGTGGCACTTTATCTAGGTCTGATTTTGCTCTATAATTAAGCACGTTGTCCTACTGTTTCCCGCTGCTCTATGTCGAGGGTGAAGCCGAGACGGCACCGACTGCAAACATATCGTGTTGCAGCGACTAGTGGAGCTTATAATTTACCTAATGCCGTGTAAAACGATCGCGGTGCTAATGTACGTGGAAACAAATATGGACGTCACATGGAAAACAACATCATATGCGTTTAGAATACGTATGTTTGTGATCATTTGTGGGAACTAATGAGAGATTGGATTGGAGATTTTGTTACTTGGTACTTGGTACTCATTGTGAAAGGTATCCTTCATATTATTGCAGGGAGATGTGAATCAGATTCGAATCTAGTCTGATCAATTAGTTATTAAAGCGGTCCACGATTTTTTTTTTCTGGTTTCAATACTAAAGAACAAAAATGGTGGCTTGGCTTAATCTATTAAGTAAGTTAGTAATGTACCTACGGCAGAAGAAGGCGAATTTCATTATTGAAAGATTGATAGTAAACGCGATCGGCTCATCCAGACCGCGTTCAGAAACCGACAATATTCCGTATCAATGATGACAGCTCTTGAACGCAGTTTAGATATTGATTGCGTTCATTTGTCAGCAGTGAAATCAAACACAATCTTGACAAGTCGCTTTTCTAACTTTGTAATATTCTTATAAGTAAGTACCTACTAATTTCTTTTGCCATCAGCACTAAAGTTACTGGGAGTTTAGGACTGACTTTGTTACAAGTCTCGAGTTACGGGAGTCCCCTAATTTACTGCTAATAAGAATGGTCTCAATCAATTCAGCTGATTATGGTGTGTTTTATATACAAACGCTATAGAATTCCCACAGAGAATTCTAGGTACCTCCTACTAATTTCACAATTGCCAACGTAGATATCCATTTTGACGCAAAAAAATACCAAACGTGCAAAACTTTTTTGCACCTTGCACAATGACGTTCACAGTTTCATACAGGCGTTCATGCCGCGATTTTAATAAACGAGCAAATAAAAATAAAAACTCACACTACATTTTTTTTTTCTGAATAGTCAAGAGTTTGGTCGGTGGATCTCAGGTATGAGCACGTTTAATGAGACCAACTTCTATGCATGTTAAGTACCGTACCTAAGTAGGTACTAGTAGGTACTTCGTTTGCAGTTGGTTCACTTCAATCTCAACCATTGCATAAAATACACATAATTTGTAAGGATTACCGCTACATTGGCGCGTAACCGAATCCTCATGTTCTAGTGTTGCGATAGACCTCTCCGCTACGGGTTAACGCAGTTGGTACCTACTGTTGCCACTTTGAACAGGAATAGAACGCGCCCGTATTCTAAAATTGGTCATCTAAGCATGCGTAAGGACTGTAAGTACTGGCTGTTGAATTTATAGGATGCGGGGAATTTGTTCCGAGTTCAAAAGACGTTGCGTTCTAGAATAAACAAATTAATTCGTTTTTTTTTTCTTTAAAAGTGGTAGGAATATTTTTGTCTGGCAACATCCTCAACATTAACTAGGAAAGTACCCCAGGTTGCGACTAGTTGGCGTTTGATAAAAAAAATATATATGCGTTCAATCTCACGCGACCACAATGAAACCAGTCGTAAATAAGTTTCAATTTCAAAATACGTCGCTGAATGATTGCCGTAATTTCATTACACTCGCTCCGTGAATAGAAAGTTCTTACGTTACACGATTTATAATCCTTCATTCGACACATCGTCAGTTGCATGCACCGAATAGTTTCCCACAGCGACTCAAAATAAAACCCTATCATCGCAATAGAAAACACAAAGCGCGAACACGAACGCGCGGAACAAAAGCACCGGCGTAATATTACGTCTCCAATATCCGTAGATCGATTATGTTTCACATGTTTCTCATTATAACGTCTGGGTACGAAACAAAGAGAGTGTCGGGTTGCCGTGCAATGCTCTTCTGGCAACCCGAGAGTATGGCACCCGACTGTTTTGGTCATGCGAGAACGGAACGCCACACTTTCGGGGAAAACTCGTTTTAGCTGGCAACACCGGGCGTAGCTCGCGAGCCGCGCATTCTGAACGCTCCTTTGTAAAATAATGCTTCTGAATACAGAGTTCTAATTGTGACATAATTTGTTTAATTACTGTTGGGAATCGTTTAGAGTTTCTTACTTACTTATAGTTTTTATTAATAATAGCGTTTCGTGTAGACTTAATGCTTGCGATGTGGCTGCGGATTTCAGGCTTTTGCAGTTGTTAAATTGTAATAAATTAACGTACCTTGTTATTATCCAGCAACTAAAACAAAACAAAAAAGTGTTGTTAAATAAAGAGATCAAATAAAAAACAAATAGTGACACGAAAAGACAACAGTGAAATAATGTCGAAGTCATCGTTGACCATCGGTTCGGTGGTGCAACTAATCACTCGACATGGCCGTCTTCTTTATTATTGTGTGGTTAGTATCTCACCTGGTGTCAGAGTTTGCATGCCAGGTGTATTCCCGCTAACCCCACTGGTTCGTCCCACTGGTGGGGCTAAGGGGAATTCTGCAATTTGCAGTTTGCAATTTGCCCATGGGCCTCTGACTGACATGGCGGTAAAAAGACCGTTTTCTCCGCTAATCGATGGTAGGTCTTGCAGAATCACCGTTTAGTGTTGTGCCTATCTACAGTATCTACTATCTACGTGGCTTATAGACAACTTATAAAAACTACGTAGATATAGTTGATAGGTATTATGCTTTTAAATGCATTGATTGACACATGATACGGGTTTTACACAACAGCAGTGCAAGTATGGTCGAACAAGCTAATTGGTTTACATTTTACAATGTAATTTGTGGGTTAAACTGTAAACCAAATAGCTTATTCGACCGTAGGTAGGACTCGATAAAATGAGTTTTTTACTACATAAGAACTCATTTTATCGAGAATAACTGTCAAATGTATCTAAACGAGTACTATCGAATCCTAAGTAACAACAAAACGTGTTGTTAATGTTGATGTTCTCAAGGTGGCATCGTAAACATGTCTATTGCCTATTATTGAAATATCTTTCTTCATTGTCGGTATTATTCTTCGTATTTCAGAGTAGACTTGTTTACTAAACTACTAGCTGTATAAATATGTAAGTCATCATCATTCTCATGCCGTTATCCCAATTCATTTGGGATCGACGCAGCGTGTTTTCTTTTTCCAAACTTCTCTATTTTTCGTCATCTCATTAAACACTCATTTTTTTGCCATATTATTTAAAATAACACAGTCTATCCATCGTTTCTTTGGTTTTCTACTCATAGTATACCCATTCACATTCATATTCAAAACTTTCCTCACGACATTTTTATATGTAAACATGTAAATATAATTACACGAAATGTTAAAAAGAAATAATCAAATAATTTTGGGTCTATTAAGATCACAATGTAAGTTAAGGTGAAAGCGTCAGGGTGGCTCGCGAAATTCAAATTTTCTTACGTTTTTTGTTCATAAAAGTCGATGAACGTATTTTTCACGGTCAAAGTCCTGCTTCGACTCTTATGAACTTGGAGGGTTCTATTAATGATTTTGATGATTATAATTCTGTAACTTAATACGTCTTACAGTCGTGACCGATATGTTTATCAAAATACAACTTAGCACTGCCCTGCAAATTGCAAAAAACGTAAGAATATTTGAATTTCGGCTACCTTGGAGCATCCCCCTTAACAGTTAATCTACACTTGCTGGTAAAGTCATCATGATTGTCAGTGGCGATACTTTCTTAAAGGCCTACAAGCTCTCGCAGATAGGCTTCCCTTTCCAACTCTTCATGATGTAAAGGGTTTCAGAAATGTTGTTGGACCCTATGCAGGCACCACTGATCACAGTAATCACTGTACGTATAAACTGATTGCTTGATTGACTTGATTTCTGTACCTACATATAACTACTGAAGCATATAAGTGATTACAGTCACTATAAACGCGGTTAGTAATCTGCCAATTATGTCCATCATGCACATGTGTATTTTGTCCTACATACCTACTTGGGCATTATATTTTTGCAACCATGTAATTAATAGCTCAGAATGGTGTCAAATTGCAATTTAATGCTCATTCGTAACCTCATACGAGTTTACGAGCGAATGACATGACGGTCTCTGGTAAAACTGGTAGACTCATCGTGATGACGTAAGAAAGAAGTGTTACTCGGTTCCCAAAATGACGTTCTCAACTTAAAATTTTCATTTCAGAAACTTTTACCAGATGTACTAGAACTAAGCACTGCATGTAAATCGTCATTTTCATCCCATCTATTCGAAAAAGACGACTTGGTTCGCCTTTAAGTGCACCCAAAGGTGGTGTTTTCTATAAGAAACTTTTAGCGGGCAGTAATGAGTTTTTAATCCTCTTTATAAGTGCGCCGCAATTATCTTTGCCGCGTACTTTTTGAATTTGGAACATCTTGTGTTCAGCGCCCAAGAAATCGAACGCAAATATTGTTTGAATAAAGACTGGCTGGTGCGACGGCCCATAGTAGCGCCCGCGCGCCGGCTGAATACAAAAAAAAAAAAAGAAATAAAATTAAAAACGCGCGAACTATAGCCCGCGTTTTCGTCAATTTTCACGGATTGATAGAAATTCATGATTTTGTTTTGAAAAATGAGTTCTTCAAGTGACAGTGAAAGTATAGAATTAACTCCTGATAGTATTAGAACTGACGCAAGAAATGTGATGGATAATCTACTACCTGCAAAATCCCGGGAGAAATATATGAAAGCTTATGGTAATTTTATTGAATGGAGAAATTCAAGAGGCGCCAAGAATTTTTCAGAATCTGTGTTTTTGGCCTACTTCCAGTACTTAGCCAAAACTAAACAACCTTCCACACTTTGGAGTACCTACTCAATGCTAAAATCAACAGTCAGTTCTAATAACGACGTAAAACTGGACACATATTCGAAATTAATAGCGTATCTGAAGAGGATGTCTGATGGATTTAAACCTAAAAAATCCAAAGTGTTCTCAGTCAAAAACGTGGAGACTTTCCTTAATGAGGCACCCGACAACATCTTTCTTGCCGTAGTAAGTAACTATGTATGTATATATGGTGGATTAGTAAAGTATAACCAGTGTTTTAAAATGCGCATTTTATTGTAACCTGTACTTCGATAGATAGGTACTTGTCTTATTCACATTCGGTTTTGTTACAGGTGGCTTTAATTTTCGGAGTACATGGAGCTTGTCGTGGCAATGAACTTTTAAAAATAACTATGTTGATGATGTCGAAAATCACTCGGATAATTTACTGTTAGTAAAGCTGACAGACACAAAAACAAAAATTGACCGATCCTTCGTAATCCGAGGAGAATACAAAACTATTGTACAGAAATACCTGGACCTGCGTCCTGCTGATATAAAGACCAATCGGTTTTTCATCCGTTATCAAAATGGCAAGTGCTTCAAACAAGTTATGGGAAAAAATAAAATTTCTTACATGCCACAAGAAATCGCTACTTATTTGAAGTTACCAGATATCAAGCTATATACAGGACATTGTTTTCGTCGCACTTCTGCTACCCTGTTAGCAGATTCTGGAGCGGACTTAACTGTTCTCAAGCGACATGGAGGATGGAAGTCGAGTGCTGTAGCAGAGGGATATATAGAAGATTCCATTGAGAACAAGGCGAAAACATGTGAACGCATCGTGGAAAACATTAAATTGCAACCTTCAGTTAATCCATCCATGCCACTGTCGCCGCGCCCATCTACATCCAAACAAAGAGATTCACCGTCACATTTTCCTCAAAATGAGCCACATTCTGACATTATTTCAAACACGCAGAATAAAATTAAATCTACAACAATCTCTATTCCTAATAAAACTGTAACCATTAATTTTCAAAATTGTGAAAATGTCTCAAATGTAAATATAAGTTTTTAGTTGTTTTATTATTAGATACTACTTAATTTCAATTTAGTTGTTACTCTGTTTCATTAAATATCAATATTACAATAAAATATGAGGCGCCTTTTATTTTCTCATAGTGGGTGATGAAAAGTAGAGTGTATCACTCGGGCGCAAAATATATTTTTGGCTCGGGCGACGTACTTTGAATCCCTCGCTACGTTCAGGATTCTACTAAAGAATCCCTCGCTACGCTCGGGATTCTACTCTAGAATCCCTCACTTCGCTCTGGATTCAAACAAGCGCCCTCGCCGTAAAAATATTATTTTGCTCCCTTATGATACAATCTACTATTTTGTTCCTATTAGTCTTTGTTAGCGATCGCGACTATGGGGCAAGCGCCAGGGTAGCCCGTGAAATTCAAATTTTCTTAAGTTTTTTGAAATTTTCTTACGTTTTTTTGAAAATTTCTTAAGTTTTTTTGCAATCTCCTTACGTTTTTTTTATCTCTCTCTCTGTGTTGAACAAAATAAGATTCATGACCGTAACACGTATGTATTTACAATATTAATATTGATGATCACTAAAGTCATATTTGTGCGATATTGACGGGAAAAAAACGCGCAGAGAGAAGAGTGCAAGACAATGGGGAGGCCTTTGCCCAGCAGTGGGACAATATAAGCTAAAGAAAAAGAAAATAACATCAATACAACCTTCAAGTCCTAAAAGTCATTCAATGGGATTCAATCAATCTCACTTAATGATATGGATATAGCTCCCATAAGACTATGTTAAAAGACAAAACTATTTGACTTAACAACATATTATTCTAAGCTGTTATAAGCAAAATTGCTCTTTTTTACGGTTCCGTAGTCAACTAGGAACCCTTATAGTTTCGCCATGTCTGTCTGTCTGTCCGTCTATCCGTCCCCGTTAGCACTGAAATTTGGTACCAATATGTTTATCAATCACGCCGACAAAGTGGTAAAATCAAAATTGGAGCAAAATGTTTTATTAGGGTAGCCCCCCTATATGTAAAGTGGGAAGTGTTTTTCTTTTAAATTCAACCCTAACGTGTGATATATTGTTGGAAAGGTATTTAAAAATGAATGGGGGTTTACTAAAATCTTTTTTTGATAATGTCAATAATTTCGGAAATAATCGCTCCAAAATTAAAAACAATGTGTCCCCCCCCCCTCTAATTTTAAATAAATAAATATTGCTGGACATTAACACACAGCGCCACCTCATACCACACTAAGCAAAGCTTGTGTCGTGGACACTAGATAGTTGATATACTACATATATACTTTTTTGTTTGTAAATACATACTTATTATACATATAAACATCCATGACTCGGAAACAAATGTCCATGCTCATCACACAAGCATTTGCTCCTACCGGGATTCGAACCCAGGACCCTAAGAACGTAAGGCAGCGTCACTGCCACTACGCCATTCGAGCCGTCTCAACCATTTTGAACCATAAGTTTAGAAAATATGAAAAAAATCTGGAAAGTAGAACATTATAAGGACTATCTAGGAAAATCATTTTGAACTTGGATGGAAACAACAGTTTTTGTACAAAAAAGACAAAAAGTTGTACAAAATAATTTCTGGACTAAGTTTGTAGTATAATCGTATATGCAAGCATTTTTTTTAACTTCATTTACATATTTAATTATCCTGAACGTATCTTTTTTCAAACAAAAAAAGAATCATTAAAATCGGATTGGATTGAACATTTATTGTGACGGACGGGAAAACTTCGGAACCCTACACTGAGAGTGGCCCGACACGCTCTTGGTTTGATCTAGATAAGGCTGATGATATAGAAATAAAGTCGTCAATAATATTTTCAAGAACTTGGAGGGCTGTATTGATAATTTTGATGACTACAATTCTGTAACTACACACGTCTTACAATCTCGAACAATATTCCTGCAACACTGGCCTGCAAACTGCAAAAAACGTAAGAAAATTTGAATTTCGCGGGCTACACTGACGCTTCCCCCTTAAGGTGAATACAAGGTGGGTGGTAAGTACAGAATAATGATCATCAAAATCATCAATACAACTCTTCAACCTCACTTATGTCTAGGAACGACTTTGACCTTGAAAAAATCGTTGCTCGACTTATATTATTTATTATTATTTATTTATTTACACCAATTATAACATCCTTACAGACTATTCCAATACGATGCTATAAGACAAACATTATAGAATACATTTTAACGTTACATTTTTTTTTATATAAACTTAAAGAGTTGTATTGATGATTTTCGTGGTTATAATTCTGTAACTACATACGTTTTACAGTCGCGAACGATATTTTCAACTTCAAACCACCTACCACTGGCCTCTGCAAATTGCAAAAAAAATTAAGAAAATCTGAATATCGCTGGCTACTCTGAAGCTTTCACGTAAAGGGTAGCCCTCAATCTTTACAAAATGAACACACAAACCGCATTTTTTTTTTTTTAATAATCTTTATTCATGACCATAGATACAAGTCTTTCAGTCTAATACATAAATAAACCGCAAAATAAAATTACGCAATGTTGCCAACACCACAACAAAATCCCCCTTCAAACCGATTTAAACACGCACGTTCGTTTTATTTTGTTTTCAATCACATGACGACTTATGACGAGTACCTTCCCGAGAAGCTTACAATTTGTGACGCAAGCAACAAGCTTCAGAGAACGTGAATAATATGTAAGACGGTGTTTATAATATCCGCGATGATTTCACTCATTACGACTCGAAGCTGCAAGGGCGAGGTGTGCACGTTTCGAATGTGTCTATTATTATAATAATAGTGATGTTTTAAAAAGAATAAAGAATAAAATAAATTTATTAAGGAACGGGAAAGAAATTGTTACAAAACTGGAATCTAGAACCAAATATTTAGGGATATGCCAAACAGCACAAGGTCCGTTTGGTAGACTAGGGCCCACAGTCCACAATCTCTCTTAGACAAAATGCATGTTTCCGTAGGAGTACGAAGAACAATGTGCTTCATCCCCCATAGAAAAGTGTGTGTCTGGTGGACTTCTGCCGGAGTTTTCTAATAATTCTTAAGGCGCTTAGACGAGCTAAATTAGTATTTGATAATTTAGCTGAACCACCACAAATAATTTTAATTAATTAAAATCTATTTGTGGTGGTTCAAACTTCGTTTGAAATGCTGTTAGAATAAAGTTCTAATCAGCTTGCACTACAAAGTGGTTGTTACGTCAGCCACTGCGGGCCAAATAGCGCGAAATGAGTGGTTTCGATCGATTTACAAAAAAACTATTGATTGGATTAAAAAACTGAAACAGTATCATGCTAATATATTGCTTGTAGAATTATTTGCCAAAAAATCAGAATGATCGCATGCATATTAGTATGTTTTTTATTGTTTGAAAGATATTTTTAGAGATAAGTTTGTGATTTCTTTTTATCGAGCCAAATTAATTGTAAGTTTTCAAAACAGTATCATGCTAGCATATATCCTGAAGAATATCATATATTTTTCTGGTCTTGTTTATAGCAGTGAATCATATACTTTTAGTAATTATAAAACTCGCGTTTAGCTCATGTAATCGCCTTAAGTCGCAGATAACTTTAATTGCGCAAATAAGGATGTTGATTTTAGTTCTTCATTTGCGGCGTTGATGGCGATGTAATACTTTTGTACGGCCGAACAAGCTATTTGGTTTACAGTTTAACCAAAAAATTACATTGTAAAGTGTAAACCAAATAGCTTCTTCAACCGTATTATGTTGAAGTGTTGTAGTTTTTGAATTGCCGCTACATGCATGTTGGTTGTAGGTTGGGTATACTATAGACGTGTTGACCTACCGAGGCGGGCTTTACATTAGCCCTTAAAACTGTATCTGTCAGCTGTACCAAGTTCATTAAAATTCCATTCCCTGAATGAGCTTTATTAATTCGCACGGGTGTCAAACACAAGTGCATACCTACTCTTCGTACCTATTTTCTTTGTCATACAATACGCTGCGCGGAATGGAACACCGTAGCTATTTAAGTTATGTTTGAAATGTCACCCGATACCTTTGACAAATATCATTGTGTTTTACTGAGAAATTATGCAGATGATGAATAAAGTTATTTATCGAAATTAATAGCAATCAATTGAACGCACCCGTATAAATATATTTTTTAATACGAATGCTTACAAAAGTTTGCTCAATAATTGCACCGACCGGCGACCGTACGTCGTCAAGATAGGGTGACCACGATTTTTTTGCAATTGTATAACATTTCGCAAAGTTGCTTTTTAGCACATACGATGCGTAATGAGGAAATAACGATTAAATTTTCAAAGAAAGATTTGTTTCTTTATTTTAGTTTCTACCCTTATTTTTATCACTGCATTATCGTGCTTATTTTCCACGTATTGATGTATTTTATTATTACATAAGTATTTATAACCGTCCAATCCCAAATCATTATTTTGCAATACCTATGAAACTTCAAAAGGCCTCATATACCTACATGATTTCGGCTTCGAACTTAATTAGAATGTAATACATCCCTGTCCGTCAGACAGACAACGTCCACTATTGAACATAATATGCCTCCCTCAACGCTCACAACGAGGGGTCCGCAGGCAGACTGCATTAATCACTGCATAATACACGAACGTATCATGATATGCGAGTAGTTTGGTGGGTTTGCGATGATGTTACATTGTTATATCAGGTATTGGGAATTATAGGTACCGAGTTACTGATGAAGTGATTATGCAGTTACTTGCAGTTTGATTTTAATGGAATCTGTAGACTGCGATCAGAATTGTTTTGCCTGCCCACACAATCAAGCATAATATGTTGAAGCAGATATTGCTTCCAATAATCTGAATTTACTAGCATTGGGTTAGCCTAAGTTCAGGCATTTCAATAACAGCGTAAAAGTAAGGCTGGTTGTGGATGGGAAAGTAATTGAAGACCCGTCCTTTTAAAAAAATAACTTGTCCCTGTAGCCTGCAGTGAAATACTATATTTACAAAGTTACAATATGTAATATGACGTAGAAGGTATTTAAAGTAAAGGGTAACTCAAAGTTTATCTTCAAAATTGGCAAAGGATTTCAAAAAACAATTCATGACAGACGAGAAAAAAAGCGGCCAGTGCCAGCGGTGTCTGATTACAAGATATTACTGCGATGCGATGGTATTAAGTGGCGGCGTTTGGTTTCATCTTACGATATCACAACATGGACGTCGACACTGTGTCCTTAAGTGGCCGAAAAAAATGTAAACGATTTCCGACGACTGTATTTTTTGTGTATTATGTGGATTCGAGATATGATATAAGTACAGCGCTTAGGATGGGATTTTTAAAATTATATTTGTATCTCCTGGCAAGTATCAGTAGAAAATGTGGAAATATGAAGCAGGGATATTTCTAGGGTTATCTTTTCTGTTAAGTATCAGTTTATCACCCTATTAAAATGTGTAATTTGTAAGCTGAAACTAATCAATAGTTTCATCGATATATGTTACTAGAATTACCTACCCGATAATATTTAGCATGACGTGCTTAGATAATGCTAAGCTCAGATATCCTTTGTGTTAGCTGTCAAAATGAACCCTTCTATCTAGAGCTTATCTCCCCAAGGGTAGCCTAGCCAGCCAACACAAACAGACAACCAATACACCATACACACATCATAGATTATAGATGTAAAAAGCAGTAAAGCCAGACGGTTCATGTTTCACGAAAATTAACGTCAGCCTGACGGGCCGGGCTTGTGACGCAAAATGGAGTCAAATGACGCCAGGGCCGGTTTAGCTGAGACGAGCATTAATTATACGGGATCATGTTCAACAACTGCGCTTAGGGTTCCGCTCACGCACTGTTTTGTGCCGCAAAACAGGATTTACTGGATTTTCAATGTTGTGGAGTGACTGATTGAGTGTCTATTGAATTTGTTTCGAGATCGGTCGATTTTGAATGCTGAGGAAATGAATGTTAAAATAAAATTATTCCTATCCGTTGAATTTTTTTTTCCAATGTTATGAATATTTCAGAAAGATATAAAAAGTAAAAAGGGGCAACAAAAGCTTTTTCTGGCATGTACGTATTAAATAAATGAACACCGTATCAATGTCTACAGATGAAAACTGGTGAATTTATTTCTCAAAATTAAAAAAAATATGTTATTGTTATTTTTCGCATAGCACTGAGCACAGCGCCGAAGCAGCGAAGGCACACGGCGGCGCGGCGTCTCATTTTACACTAAAATTAACGACGATACCGAGCGTCGGGTGTCGAGACGAGAACTTACAATAATTAAAACGAGCGATTGAAACCTTCGCCGATGTTCTCAAATTATATAATTAAAAATATTTTAATTATACCTCATCGATACCATAATATTTCGTTTTAATTTTGTGAAACTTAATAGTTATTGAAAAATGTTTACGACCCGCTATATAAAATGGTTTTGCTTTTCAGATCATATTTTTCGTACAATTTTATTCGCGTGTTAGAGGAATACGGGTATTTTGTTATTTTACCACAATCTCGTTTCAAATTAGGTCTCGAGTTATACACAGTGAAAAGAAAAAAAAACACTTAGAGGAAGAACACATACCATAAATGTTAAGAATTTGTACTCACCTAACCCTTTTCTAAATTGAGGAATGAATATTTTGGTCCATATTCAATCATTTGTCACCAACATGTAAGTTAACTGTAATTTTTCCCCACGAACTAAAAAACCACTAACCAGTTACCGAGCGGGGGCAATTCGTAAGTCACAATTTGTTTTTTTTTTCTTGTAAAAAACAAAACACAAGTTCGAGCATTTAAAAAATGTGCAGTGTGAACGCCACTAATGTACAGTAGTGTCCGGTCAAGTAGTAATATGAGAAGCGGTTGTAAAATGACACTCTACTAAAAGCGACCCGTCCAAATTTAGTAGACACATCATACAACTGTATTGTGTTACATATTTCTATGTAAAGGGTGTTGAATGTATCGTCATTTAAAAAACAAAATTGCTGAAAAATTCTAGGTAAGTAAAACATGGCTATTCGTCGAAACATTTCAATACCTATCAATAATTTCCAAAAAGCTCCGATGGCAATTATTAAAATCCTGAGAAGTCTCAATGTTCATTAATTTATTCCCTCAAAATGTTTATCGTACTTAAATTTTATTTAATGTAAATAAACAAATAAATATTAAATGTTTTGAGAATTTCACATCCAATCCAAGCGAGTCAAATATCTCAGTAACTTGATACAGCGCAGTTTTTATGTCACCCGATGTTAAGTATACATCTATAAAAACGTTTTACATGCTTTATTTATATTACAAATCGTGATTTATTAGCTTTAAGACGGTAAAAGTTGTAATGGTGAGTCTCATAAACTGTGGAATCATGGTTACCCTAAAATTAAAATGTCAAAAATTTTGTTCGTCTATACAACGATTAAAGAATCAAGTCTATGAATCAAGAAATTTCTTTGGGTAAATTCAATTTTCCAACCGTCTTTTTATTTACTAGGTTTTTACCAATAAAGACATGAACTAGATAATGAAAAAGAATATTTTCCATAGCAAAATATAAACATCCGCGACGTGTTTTAAAAAGAAATCTAGGTATTGTTTGTTTCCAGTTTTTACAATATTTCAAACCAAGCACACTACGTTCACCGAATACATCACATAGGATAAAACAGATAAGAGCAACATCCAGAAATCCAAGCTCTGAGCTAGATTTATCGGACTTTACCCCTCCAAAGTTATGAAATATCGTTGTTTTGAGGGATTTTAATCTTTATTGCCTGGCTTTAAGGTGTATAGTGCGCGTCGGTTGGACCTGGAGCTGATGGTGGACGAACACTTGATACGCGCACGCACGCCTCCCGTGCCGCGAGGTGGTGTTTATTCACCCCCCTTTATACAAAGATTATGGATGTGATGCAGATATGGCATTGCTTTGGTCAGTCGAAAATAAATTGATTTTTAAATAGTGGGAAAGTACCTAGAAATCCAACAATAAGCGGCTCATGGTATTTTGACAGTTTGAGTTTTAGAACAAAGTTGATTTTGTCGGGCGTCGTCTCTGTTCTCTCCTTCACACTGTCTGACTGTTTGCTCGTTACTTGGCGTGAGTTCTTGTGTGGAATGTCCTACTTCTGGCTTGTCTGTTTCAAAGACATGGCAAGAAGGTACGGTACCCATCCTGGTTGTTGCTTTGGAATCATATTCATGAGTATGACAGACAATATTAAAACTGCAAGTCTACCCCACCCTGGACAACGAGCTTTATTTCATTTAGCCCGCTAATTCAGTTATAAACGAACCTTTTATGAAGTGGTCAATAAAAACAGTCAAACTAAGTAATAGGTGGTAGTGCGCAAAAAAATATTGCGGAGAAACAACTTTGATTTTTTTATGGGAAAACAAACGGTTTTCGGTTGCGCCATTTACTCAAGACATTGTGCTGAATGTGCTGGTCGAGGCATTGAATAATCGACTGGTCATGCGAGTATTAAAAGCAAACTTACAATTAAAACTTAAGTGTAACTAAGAGGTATGGTCCAGAACAAATTAAAAGATAGATATTAAAGACTAGCTGACCCGCGCCACTTCGTCTGCGTCACATAAGAGAGAAAAACGAAAAAAAAAAAACCCCGTTTTTGCAACACTTTTCATTCTTGCTCCGCCCCTAATGGTCGTAGCGTGATGTTATATAGCCTAAAGCCTTCCTCGATAAATGAACCATCCAACACAAAAATATTTTTTCGATTTGAACCAGCAGTTCCTGAGATTAGCGCGTTCAACCAACCAAACAAACAAACTCTTCTGCTTTATAATATTAGTATAGATTACAACGATGCACGATGCCTAGAGTAATTTTAGTGTCTTTTGGTTTGGTTAAGGGTGTCAACCACGATAAGAATCAATTATATTCTATTACAAAGAAAAAAAAATACTCCGACCAAATTAAGAGAAGTATAATATAATTAGCCCTAGCATTTTCTCATCCATATTTCTCTAAGCACCTACTGCCCTTTGCCCACGGCGCACATTGTAACCCTCTGCGGCATTCGACTCACGTTATTCTATGAAAGATGTACAATGCAGAGGCATCGCATCGCGGTGTCGGTTACAACGAGCTATCGTGTGTCTCTGCCATCACACCCGTGTTGACTTTCCATGTTTGTTCGTTACTTTATATTGTTGTAATTATTATATTATCGCCGTTGACGTCATACACTCTAGGTTGTGTTTGGATTATGTGATGATAGATGGCTGGAGGAGCAGCGGTGGCCTAGTGGTGGCGGACCCGACTTACGAAGTCGTGAGTTCGAACCCAGACAGGCGCATTACTTTGTGTAATTTATTTCATCACCGCTGCTCTCAACGGTGAAGGAACCTACATTCATGGCAAATAAATGATTTGATTTGATTTTTTTTTTGATTTGGAAAACATGGTGAGGTAACCGGCATGTCCTAGAACCAAAAAAAAAATCGAAGAAATGTGACATCTACCAATCCGCACTGGGCCTGCGTGGTAGATTATAGCCCATTCCCTCTCATTGAGAAGAGGCCGTGTCCCAGTAGTGGGAACATTATAGGCTGATGATGATGATGATGAGATGGCTGGAATAAAACTGCGAACTACTAAGTTGTGAAGATATCATGAATGGGAACTCTAAACATAACTAGTTACCTTAAGACTGCTAAAGTCGAAATGTCTTGACAAGACTTGATAAAATCTCAACGGACGGCCAAAAAGGCGAATAAATCAGGAAGGATCGTCATCCTACTTATGTTTGGGTTCTCCCGATTCTTGAACACAAATAAAATTAATCTACGTAAAGTAATAGTATATTTTATAACGAGGGACTAAACGAAGCCATTATATACTCGAGGTGGTTTGACTCCCGAGTTTGCTAGAGAGGCAATGAAAGCGAGGGTATATTAAATTGGCGTTTAGTCTCGAGGTGCAAACTGTACTTTTCACTTCGAGTGCGAGAAAAATAGTCATTTAAAACCGAACAAATTTACACTCGACATGAATTCTGAACTGAGCGGTCAGTTTTTTCTTCTATCAAGTCAGTCACAGATTAACAATTTAACACAAACTCTCAACATTTTCGCAATGAAGATGATCCACACTCCACAGATAATTAGTACCTACATTACCTACCGCAGCGGCTAGCAACAGAGGCATTGCACATACTTTTCAAAATCAACGATACACACAAACAACCATACATTTTTCTCGCGTTGAGAAAGAGTGAGAGAGTTCATTTTTTTTTTTTCCAATAAACTGCTTTCTATTTGCAAGCCAATTCGAAATTTAAATAAAACCTTTAATAAGTTACTCTGTTGTGGCCATGTTGCACAGTAAAATATCGCTCCATTTTTAAATTACTTTTTACTCCCTAGGGAATAAACGGTCACTTTAATCCCGCTTCGTAGTGCTATAATGGCGTACTTTTAGAGCATGAGAAGTGAAAAGATCATTTTGTAATTTCTAAACAAGAACATCATCAACTTTCAGTGTAGTCGAAGAAAAAGTTGATACATGAACAAAACTTTTGTTCTGTTTTTGTCTCTTTTTTTTTAAAGTCTCTAAAACTCATCTAAATAACTTTGATCTCATACAGATCGATCGATTAATTTATCGTTTCCCAAGTTAAAAGGAAGATAACGTACTCCTTTTGATTAAAATCCACAAGATATGGTTTTTGATTGTCAAAAAATGTAAACACTAGTGTGACCAAGTCTCTGGATTTCGACCGGACAGTCTCATTATTTCGAGATGTCGCACTACGACATTGGAACGTCACAGTACGACATTAGAATACACAATTTTATTGTATTAGTTAGCCTCTTATTACAAGGCCAAGTGATAAATTCACTACAAAGTCAAAACCGATCATTTTTTACGCAGAGCGTTATTGCATTATGAACAGCACGTGTAAAAGCAGCTTCGTACGCATTTAATATGTAATATAATATCTAAGTACCCTCAATTAGGTTTATAGGTGGCCTACAATCACCGTCTTTATACATCAAGCTAATGTATCATCAAAAACACTTCCTTGACCGTGCAGCGACTGACCTCTCCGACTAAATGACCACTATATCAAACGATACGTTACTAAATGCACATGCGCTACATAAATAAGATGCGACACCGACAATGTTAGTTAGAACATAAACAGATTACTGAATTATAAACCGTACAGGCAAAGAAATAAGGTGTCAGATAAAAAGCTGCGCTCGCGACCTTGGCCCAATAATATGCGTACGCGCATTTGTTGCAAGTGCAATATTTATGATCTGACGTTTTGTAAGCGTTTTGCGGAAAAGATTCTAGGGCATCGTGTCAGGACTGTGTGTCGGATTTAATGATTAACTTGTTTAATTTTTGTTTAGACATTGTTATTTTAAGGTCTCGATTATATTGGTCTGCATTAAGAAATGATTCACATCTGTTTGAGACTTGTGATCTGAAACTGTTTTCCCAAGTAGTACATTACAGATTACAGTTGTCTGCGAAAGTAATAGTTGTATACCAAAGTAAAAGTTGTTTCCTTCACGGGTGCAATGCAAATTTCAATAAAAGCTGATGTTTATTTTAACCTGATTATGTTTCAACGAAATAGTATTTTGAATACTGTTATTTACTATCATCCATGGACATTTCTTATAAACAGGGGATTCCTCTGAGGGGATTCTATAAGGTCCTCTCAAAAAATAACCATGTCAAGGACAATGGCTAGCAAGATCGAATATCGGCCCAAAACCATTCAGCTTCCATACTCGGTACAGACTGAAGGTACTTATAAAGCGCGGAGTCGGCAATTCCTGGACTTCCTAGTGAGTTTGAGATGTTCAGATTCACTGCATGTTAGACATGTTGGCTTAATACATTTGAAGCCACAATATTGTTGTTCGTTTTATTTTAAAAGTTTATAATCAACTAGCTGTCCCACGCAACTTCGTCTGCGTCACATAAGAGAGAAAAACGAAAGGAAAATAATCCCCGTTTTTGCAACATTTTTCATTCCTGCTCCGCTCCTAATAATCGTAGCGTGATGTTATATAGCCTAAAGCCTTCCTCGATAAATGGACTATCCAACACAAAAATATTTTTTCAATTCGAGCTGGTAGTTCCTGAGTTTAGCGCGTTCAACCAAACAAAGTTTCAAAGGAATCTTTAGATATAAGCTCCAATTTGATTTGTTTAGAGGGCGTCAAAGCTTTAATATTTTAAGGTAGTTGTTTGAGTAATCCGGCTATAATTTTGAGTAGGTTTGGAACTTTGGTTGTTCGATAAATGGGTCGCCCTGTGTTAATTTTTCAGAAGAATCCCGTATTCATGATTTGTGTCTGGTTGATGACATGAAGTTCACTCTTTATTACGTGGGACTTATAGACTGGCGGCTGTGGTCGTGGTAGGAGTGCAGTGTATGTAGGGTAGGTACGCCACTGCCTTACCCCTTGGGGACTACTGGCGTTGTCTTCATCGCGTGACCCCATAATTTTTCCAAAGACATTTCCGTCAATTTCCCATCGCATCCATTACACCCTGACATGACACGGTCGATTGCAGTTCGACGCACGATATAATGTAATAGAGCAATGCATTTTACATTTTGCCATTTGCATTTAGATAGAAAACAGGATTCCATATCTGTGGCGTTTTGAATAAAAGGTTTCAAATCACGATATATGGATGACATGATACCAAATGGAATCTATTTTTAGGAAACAATGAAAAATAAAACCCCGAATAGGCTAACCTTAGCTCCTATTAGCAGTAGACAGTGACCGAAGTGTATCAATAAAAGAGAGGGAGCTTAGGCTTAAACCGGACAGTGGGAATTATCAAAAACTGCTATAGACCATGACCACCGATAACCTGCTATTACCTTGTCTACATTTATCTTGCCAGCAGTGTTGTTGGCGGTTTCAAAGCTAAGTTTGGCGACACTTGAAATGGCATTCCAATAGGCAATACCCAAAACATCGTAAACGAGGTAAACAATACTTATTTACCTATAGTATCCTACACCAAATTGATGCGATATGGATATGATGCAGCATATCACATTTTAGGCAAAAAGCTTTCATGACTAAACCTTTTTCTGAATTGCGTATTTTTTTGTTTTTATTATGTTCTACGATTGCAAATGTTGAAATCAAACAAATTTGGTTAAAATTTTAAAATTATGAATAGCTAAATAATAACCACCACTCGGGGTTGATCTTTAGGTTAAGCAGTGCTTGTCTAGGTTGGTCCGTGGATGGGCGACCACCTCTTACCTACCGAGTTTCCTCCACGCGTTGGAAATAACGTTAAGCTGTTGGTCACGGCTGTCATTTGTGCATCTTTGGCAGTCGATACAGGTAGTCATTGGCCCAACAGTCTGACAACTTATTACCTAGTACAAATTGAATTGTGGAGGTCAAATAAGCAGTCGCTCCATATAAAATACTGGTATTCAGCTGCATCCAGATAGACTGGAAGTCAACCCCAACATAGTTGGAAATGACGAAATGGCAGATGATGATGACTCATCTACATTCTACAGAGTAGTTTCAAAAATAAAACAAAAAAATTAAGTACAGGTTTTTTTCTACAGTGCATAAACAACAACAAGCGGCAGGTAGGTACTTGAACACCTAACAGTGTATACCTTGATACATATTCACAAGTGAAATGCATTTCGCTATTTACGGCTCCATAATAACGGGTTGAGAGCACTTACAACTTATCAGATCGTTATATTCAGTTTATTGCTACCGTTCAATGATTTTATGTTGCAAGACCTATCATTTGGTGTTCATCTAATTTACGACTAGTGGAAATGGTCTTGTAATATCGCAACGAAGTACCAGTAAAAGTGTTTAAAAGCTTTTAATTGTAGTTTTTGTATCGCGCTACTCAGACGACATAAAAATAATGCGCAAATGTAGTCTCCACTATTTTGATCTGTGTAATAAAAAACTAAAAATACAAAAAAAGATACCTTTGTAAGTAGGACGGGGAGGCGACTAATGCAATAAATTAAATCGACCTCAAATTTTTGTTACAAATCGTCGCGTGTGTCCTGTGACGTCACGGACGCGTGGACACCGCCAATGGGGTTATTGACATGTCAAACTATTTCCGTGGCGCCAAAATAAAAGCGCGCGAATCCACGGGGGCGGGCGACCATCGGCGACAATAACGCTCACAGGCGACGCTACCATACGTCCACAATTACGATAAACAGATGAAAACAATAAATTGAAGCGTCGGCTTGTGGCCTGGGACGGTCTCGAGTTACGTTTTGAGCAAAGGAACGTCTAAAATTACCCCGCACGCACACACCTAACGTGCTGCCAGTCGGTACACACCAACACAGCAGCGCCGCCTATATCTATTATCAAAACATCCAGCGACTCTGGTTACAGCGATCCGAGCGCGCTTCGGATATCGCGTTACACACTTTAATGGCTGGAAAAGGCCTCGAAAACGTGATATTACACGCGTTTTATTGTGTATCGCAAAATGTAATTAATATCGAAATATAACACCGAATAATTTATTCGGTGTAACCCCGAGACTCGAACCTTTGTGGAGGTCCCCTCGCAGATCAAGATGAATAAATATCGAATTTAAAAATACGATTCGGTCGTCTCCTATTACGAGACCGGCTGAAACAGGCCGCTTGCCAATAAGACGAAACCGTAACACGATGATGGTTTTCCAACGGAAACCCACGTCAATGTCGGCAAAAATATTTGTAACTGAACCTTACCTTGATTTCTTCTTCATTTTCTTTTTTCACTTGAGCCCTTGGTGGTGATGAGGGATTGGTGGGTGTTTTACTGTCCATCTTAGATATACAAAGTCACTATACTTATTATGTAATGAGATTAACACGTCAAAAATATTTACAGGATTTTTAAAAGTTTTTCTTGATCAACTTTAGCGTTCGCGTAAACATTATACTATGCGCGCAGTAGCGTCGGGGTTACAATGCGTGCGCTCCGCGCGGCGATCGCAGCGCGACTGAGGACGGCCATGATTGGTCGCTTTGTTCAGCGCCGTGGAAAAAGCTCGTTTTCCCGCGTACTGTGGGACCTAGGGCGGAGCTTACGGACCGGACATAGCGCATGGGCGGTAAACTTTCGTCCACTTTCAAGCTTCATGTAAAGCAACCCCTATCTTTTGTTAATGATAATATATTGTTATGTTCCTAAACATGGCTTTGATGAACAATTTCCACGAAGAGAATTTACTGATTTATTTATTACCCACCGATCTTTGGTATCATCAGCTTACGTTAAATCGGCCTAGGAGATAAACTTATAGCGGATTCTAATTGGAAAACTATCCTAAACAATATGAAATGGTTGGCCACCCTTATATTATTGATAAAATAAATACTTTGCTAGTAAATCGCTGCTGTTAACGAAAAGAAAACCTTTTTTTAGCTTTTTTTCATCCCCCCATCTCGGAAAGAGTATTTTTGTTCTTCGATATCTGAGTGCAAAAGCCGTTTCTATCCTCTAGAGGTTAAAGTAAATTAAATTTAGAACATCGTGTGCACTAAGTTTGTGAATTCAAAACATCATTAGACTTATTTACTTCTACCTCTATGGTGCCGAATTTATCATTTAACTTTTTTTAATTTGTAAATAACTGAGACTCGGAACCTTCTTGGTGTACTTTTTTAATTTGCTTTGCGTGCGTTTATTTTCACGTCAAGAAACTTGAAAACAAGTGAACATCCTAAAATTAGTGGTTCTAGCGACTAGGAAGTTATTTGACGCCAACAGAATTAACTGAAACTGTTAATAATGCACTTTTTTTTTGCCTTTAGTCATTTCCTCGATGAGGTGGGATGAAATGTTACGTGTTGCACTCGAGTGCAATTTTTCACGTCGTGCTCTTTTGATTCCTGTGCTAACGCTCAAGATTCTAAGGTTTGAATAACGCGCTGCGCTCGTGATTCAATTTTAGAATCTTCCGTCGGTCATCAAAATTGAGCACGCGGTTAAAAAGCAACTTTGCGCTCTTGTATAACAATAGTACATTTCGATACAAGTGGAGAAAGTTTGTTATTGTAGTTCAAGGCGGTATAAACAAACGAGCCATAGGCGAGGGTGTTTTTGAGCCGAGAAGTACAATAACAAAAGCCCATGTGTATCAAACGACGTTTTTCAATACACTTTTGAAGAAATAAAATAAAATAATGTAAAATATTTGTGTCAGTAATTATTACGAGAATTTTACTTTTTTTCCGCGCTTTGCTTTCGCCAGGTTGAAGAAGAGGCCAATGTATGAAGCCGATATACAGCCTAATATTAAAAAAATGTCTTTTTTTTATTTTTTATTTAGAACACAAAATATATATGTTAATTTGTTTATAAAACTAAAAATTAGTTTTATATAATCATGTTTATCTATGATATTGAATTTATAAACACAATTTAAATATTCAAAAAATGTTTACACAGAAAGACGTAGATCGCTTTTCCGAAATTAATAAAAAAAACATTCACACGGAGGTAAACGTTTTTTTAAATTATGCATTGAACAAATTTGGAGTAAGTATATTTGTATAGCTATCTGTGGCACTTTTGCTTTCCGCACACGTGTGGAAAAAATAGCAAAAACGTACGTGTGTGAAATACACTGCATTTTGAACCGTAAAACCTTAGTGCGAAAAGAACCAGTTTTCGAGGAAGTGTATTGAAAACAACTATTGATATTAAACTGTGTCATCGCAGTTGATTTCAGCATTTTATTGTAAAAAAAGTACCTAGTAAAAAGTATTATAGGTACTTGAGCGGAAATCTAAAAGGGTTTATTGAACTCACCTGTGACTGTTCGAATCCAGAATAAAAAAAAATGTCACAACGAAATAAATAGGTAGGTAGGTACTTAATTTATGGACATTTTCTTTTTCAGGATTGTTGCTGTAGTGAAACTAAAAGTATTGAGTTCTGAATGGTAGTGATGGTAATCTAAGCTTGTAAATACCTACATACGTAACAGGTCCTCACTGTGTTCTACTTTGACACAGTGCTAAAGAAGGACACTACGTAGGTAAGAAGTTCAGGGTAAGGCCCTGAAAGGGGTCAATAGAGAAATACTCTAACACACTAAAATGTTCGCCACGCAGTAAAATGTTTCCACAAATTGGGTGGGGCGGCAACTCTTCCACTTTGAAACGGGGACCAGGGACCAGTAGCCCCCTTTAAAAATAGATAGTGGTTAACTGGGCCCACATCTGTTTTTCTCTAAAAGAAAGAAAAGAAAGAAAGAAAGAAAAAGCATTTATTACCCACACAGGACGAAACAAAAAAAAAAACCAAAGACATGTAGGAGATGAGAAGCAATTAGGTACAATAAAGTCTCACAAACTACCAGGAGGCCAGAATCATGAAGGACGTATTGTAAATGGTCATGAACCTTATTTTATGGATAATAGGAATCTCTCTATCTTCTGCTGGTGTCAGCGGGGGTCGGGTTCGTCGACAGTCTTTTTTCATTTAGAGAAAAACAGAAGCCTGTGAAGGGCTTTTCTTTGCAAAACCTACCATAGATATTATTATTTCCATATATTTGCAATAATGCACATTTGCCAAGTCTATGTAAATCGTAGGACTTATCACGCAATTGAAATTTTCATACAAACTTAATCACGTGTCTAGTCTTGAATGGATTTGAGGGTTAAAACTTTAAATTCACCACTTTCGCGGAATAGGCTTGTTCACTGAAAAAATCTAATTAATCCGTCACTTAGATTACCTATCAAAAAATATTTGACCCGTATTTTTTCTTTTGTCACATAAACCAAAATTGACGAAGATACGACGCTTTTAAAATTCCCAATACGTCACTGTTTGGCATCATTCTGTGAGTTATGACGTCACGAGCCCCCAGTCCCGAGTTTTGATGCGTTTTATCTATGTCAATATTCATTGATTTACAAAAACAAAAAATACGTGTCCAATAATTTCCAATACTCCAACTGACGGACTAAATAGATTTGCAATTTATTGATGGTGGAAACTAGCCTATTCCATGATAGCGAAATGTTTTGCAAAAATATTTTGTTTTAATTTCACTGGAACTATGTAGGAAGATCCGGGTGCGAGCCACCGAGCGGTAGTCGAGGCGAGTGGCTATGGTAATATGCATGCAGGTAGGTACATTTATACCTACTCTATAGTCTGTAGCTACTTTAACTGCATACAGGGTGTAAACAGACTCTTCACTATACCGTCAACCAAGCAGGTGTTGTCAGGATTACGGAAACCTAAAACTCGACCTAAGCAAACATTTGAAACAAAAAATATAATACTATAAGTAAGTTATATCATGTGTCAATCAAACTTTCGAGGTTTATAGGTAGTTATTCGAGATCGCATGGCTACTGTGTTCAGATTTTCGTGGTAGTGTGCATTCATTGTTAATTCATTTGACAACCCGAATGGTGTAGTGGTGGTGAGGCTGCCTTACGTTCTTAGGGTCCGTGGTTCGAATCCCGGTAGGAACAAATGTTTGTGTGATGAGCATGGACATTTGTTTCCGAGTCATGGATGTTTATAAAGGGTGTAAAAGACCACTTCACGAAGCCGAAAGGCACTTGTTCTCCCCATCATTGCAATATTTTTTTTGTTCTACACCATATCTGGTTACGGAGATATGGGGGGTCAAAGTTACAACTTTTTGACAAGTTTTTTAGGAAATATTTTAACTTTTAACACCTCCACGACCCCCGTACTATTCAAGCCATCCATCAGCACAATGTATTAAGTGCGTTTTATTGAGTTCTACCACAATACATGATTAATTATGAGGAGGAATAATGCATACCTACCGATTAGTTTTAGACGTCAAATAGCGAGGCTATTAGCTTTTAATATAAACTCAGACATAAATGATATGTCGCTGTCTTTTGTAAATAGTCCCACGGAGATTAGTAATTATACTAATTGTAATTATACACATTTTAGCTTAGATTTAAACTAGTCAGTAAGACAATAGAAGGTAATAGATATAATTTAGATAAACCGGTATCTTCTAGCTCTCAATCAACTATTTGTAAGAAAGGGGCTGAGCAGAATACTTTGAAATTATTTCACCAGAATATTCAGGGATTTTCATCCAAACAATTAGAGATAGAATGGTTTTTAGAAAAAACTAAGTTTGATGTTATTTGTTTTACCGAACATTGGATGAAAGATTATGAATCAATGCAAATAAATTATAATAACTACAACGTGGGAAGTTGCTTCAACCGAAAATCTAAGATGCGAGGGGGTTCATTAATCTTAGTTAAAAACTGTATTAAATCTAAATCTCGAAATGATATAGTCGATCTATCGGTCGAACATAGCATTGAATTGTCTTGTGTTGAGCTTGATAAGCATATAATAGTGTGCGTTTACAGACCCCCAAATTATCTGAACTACTCTATCTTTGAGTCAGTAATGGAAGATGCTTTAGCAAAACTTGTAACTGGTAATAAATCAATAATTATCTGTGGTGACTTCAATGTTAATATCTTAGAGAATAATGTCAATAGCAATCGATTTTTAAGTCTTTTTAAATCATTTAATTTGTCAAACATTTTTTCAGAACCAACCCGAATTACTACAAATACTGCTACATGTATTGATAATGTTTTTTGTTGCGGCGACTACTTAGATAAATCTATCGTAAATTATCTTCCTTCAGATCATAGCGGGCAGACAGTTGCTTTCGCGTACATTAAACAATTACAAAGAATTGAGATTCAAACCAGACAAATAACACCCAGCAATTTAGAAAAGTTCAATAATAATTTAAGTAGCAAGCTTAATATACCAGGCCATATTAGAAACAATGTAAATGAATTGTATGAAGAATTCTTTTCGGTAGTGCACACTGAGTTCAATAACACTTTAAAAATGAAAACTAAAACTATTGGCCCAAAGTTTATTTTCAGTGACTGGGCAACACAGGGTATTAGGAAAAGTAGGGAACGATTGTTTGAGCTGTACGGCCTTAAGCCTTATATCAAAACAGAATCTTTTAATAAATATGTTGCTACTTACTCGAAAATTTTTAAAACCACTTGCAAGGTAGCCAAATCATTATACATTAGCAAAAAGATTAAATCAGCCGAAAATAAAATAAAGACGGTTTGGAAAATAATCAACAGCGAAACAAATAGAAATAAAAAACAGAGTAATGACTTCACACTAGAGACCTCACGTGGCCTTGTTAGCTCCAACAGTGAAGTTGCTCATGAATTTGTAAATTTCTTTACCAGTATCCCAATTAAAACTACAGAAACCTTAAACTCGTGTCCCTTGGTCTCTATTGACTTACTGAAAGCAAACGTTTCAGCCTGTCCAAATGAATTTAAATTCCAGCATATAAACCCCATAACAGTCTTAAAAGCTTTTAAGCAAATCAAGATCAAATTAACTGAAGATCTATGGGGTTTGTCTATCAAAGCTTGTACCTCAATTATTGAGACCGTAGCTCCGTATTTAGCCTTAATATTTAATTTGTGCGTGGATCAAGGGGTCTTTCCGGATCTGATGAAGTTTAGTAAAGTAATACCGCTTTTTAAATCCGGGGACAGTAAAGACACGAATAACTATAGGCCCGTATCCGTGTTGCCAGTTTTCAGCAAGGTGTTTGAAAAGATAATGCTCAATCAAATGCTTCACCATTTTAACACCAATAAAATATTACACGATCAACAGTATGGTTTCACCAAAGGACGTTGTACAACTGACGCCGGTGTCACTTTATTAAAACACATATTTACTGCGTGGGAAGAGGCACATGATGCCATAGGAATATTCTGTGACCTTCGAAGGCATTTGATTGCGTAAATCACGAAACCTTAATCTTGAAACTTGAGCATTACGGTTTAGGTAAACTTGCGCTCAGTTTAGTTAAATCGTATTTGAGTGATAGACAGCAGCAGGTACAAATAAATGGTGTCAATTCAATGGGTTTAAAAGTAGAAATGGGTGTACCACAAGGTTCGATATTGGGTCCCTTCCTCTTTTTGGTTTATATTAATGACTTACCCCATTTATTTAACAATCGCCCGCAAATGGTGTTGTTTGCAGACCATACTTCTTTAATATTTAGAATAAACAGACGTGCCACTAATTTTGACGACGTAAATAACGCCCTACTGCAGGTTCATAATTGGTTTACTGTAAATAATTTAGTTCTAAATGGGAAAAAAACTAAATGCATCAGATTTGCTCTTCCAAATGTCAAAAGTAGTGATTGTGACTTAGTATTAAATCAAGAGAAACTAGAATTTGTCGATAAAACGATTTTCTTGGGAATCGCGCTCGATTCAAGGCTACAATGGGGCCCTCATTTAACATCTCTTGCAGGACGCCTAAGCTCAGCAGTATATGCTGTTAGAAAAATCCGTCAATTTACCGATGTTGATACCGCGAGGATAGTTTATTTTAGTTATTTTCATAGTATTATGTCATACGGTATTTTACTATGGGGACGGGCTGCAGACATCGAGTCTATATTTATTCTGCAGAAAAGAGCCATCAGAGCCATATATGATTTACGTAGACGCGATTCTCTGAGAGAGCTGTTTAAGGAAATTAATATCATAACAGTACCTTGTCAATACGTCTATGAAAACATCATGTACGTTAGGAAAAATCTGCATTTATTCAGTAAAAGAGGTGACAGACACCACTATAATACTAGAAATAGGGACGAACTAGTTCAGCCAGGTTTCAGGCTTGCTAAAGTAGATTCCTCTTTCATGGGGTACTGTTTAAAATGTTACAATAAAATACCTCCCCACATTGTACAACTGAATGAGACGAAATTTAAAGCTTGTGTAAAACGCACACTATGTAGTCAAGCATATTATAAGTTGGGGGATTACATTGATGATAAAAATGCTTGGTTCAATGCCGGTCCTGCTCCACAACCATAGGCGCAAACTAATTGATTCCCAGTCAAGCTATTGTGGAAGCTGCAGAAGATTGTAAAAATATCCTTGCATTGTATAGATTCCATCTCTTAATATTATATAATTGCATACCACATGTGTGAGTTCTATGTATTGTAAAGCCACCATTTTACATTTAGTTATCTTTTTTTTTTGACTTGAATATGCCCTGGCGGCTGAGAGAATGTCATGCTCACTCAAATGTCTCGGTGATGGTGGCGGGTGTGTCGGGTCATTTAATTCCCTTCAATATGGTCGAGTTGAATGATGCTGATACATGCGTCATGTTCGTGAACGGGCGCTGTCAATTGAGACTGGTCAACTCTCAGCTGCCACGGTTAATTTTAATTTATTAATTTTTTAAGTTGATTTAATCTTTTCTCTGGACGCTCTTAATGTGCACGTCTTTCTACATCGTTCTCACATATATGTATAATCACAACATGAATGATGTAACCAAGATTTTGTAACAATATTTTGATTGAAAAGAGTGTCCATGGAGTTTCTTGCCCGTTCTTCTCCATAGAGATCTACGCTAGGGAATGGGCAACTACAGTACTTTCTCAAGTTATTATGCCTTGTGACTGTGACTGTAGCTTTGATTTAGTTTTGTATTTTTGACATTCAAAAGTGCCGTAATGGTCTAATTGAAATAAATGATTTGAGTTTTGAGTTTTTTTTGAGTTTAATAACCTCAAAAAAAAATGTTGTTTCCCATCAATATTTTTTGCGTAAGGTTACTTAGTTTGATGTACAGAATGCTTGGTTAACGGCTTTGTGATGAGGTGGTTTACACCCTGTATGTATAATAAGTATGTCAAACAAAAAAAGTATACAACATTATTTTTTGTTTATACTAAACCCGAAAAGGGGTCATTGTACTCATCATTTTGAACAACTTTTTCTATGGGACGAACCTTGAAATCGCGAAAAAAAATATCAGCTGTTCCCTACATTTTGACGAGTTATGCGAACATAAATGTAGGGAACAGCTGATGTTTTTTCGCGATTTCAAGGTTCGTCCCATAGAAAAAGTTGTTCAAAATGATGAGTACAATGACCCCTTTTCGGGTTTAGTATAAACAAAAAATAATGTTGTATATGTTGTATATCAACTACCTGGTGTCCACGACACAAGCCTTGCTTAGTGTGGCACAAGGTGGCTGTCCAGCGATATTGATTTATTTATAATTAAGGGTAGCCCGCAAAATTCAAATTTTCCTACGTTTTTGGCAATTTGCAGGCCAGTGCTAGGTTGTATGTTGATGAAAATATCGTTTATCTACCCAAATATCATAAACCCTCTCTAATGCGTTCAAAAACCATAGGCAATGACAAGCATTACCAACCTGCAGAAATAAACGGAACTGTAATGAACTCGAATCATAACGCAACTGAAAACAGTTGCGTTAGGAGTTTTAAATTTGGAACAGGTGTCAAATTCAAGTGAGTGTGCTATTCTAGTACCACCTACATTAAATCAGATATCGATAAAAAAAAAACCCCAATTCAGTATGATTTTAATTATAAATCGCACGACATTTTGATCTCGAGTGACACAAGAATAGCGACTTTGTTCGTTTGCCTATGATTTAAAAAAAAATTACAGATATCCGAAACGCCGCCATTTCGAGCTTGTCATCTGTTCGTTAGCTTTTTATTTCCAGTAATCCAGTTACGAGTAGACAAATTTTCTGATAAGTTCTTTATTTCTGTCGAAAATGAGTGATAGTGACTCAGAAATTGACATGAATACTCCGCCAGATATCGTAAATGCAGCGACGAATGCAACTAATAACCTGTTGGCACAAAAATCAAGGGCCAAGTAACAATGCAGGTCATTTCCCTATGGTTCCTGAACCCATCATAGAGCCCTTATGATATTTGGGTAGATAAAGTAGTGTATGCAACTATAGAGGAAAGTCACCAAATATGGAATACCATTTTGTTTTCGGGATATAAAAAAAAAACTTCATATAAATTAAATCAGTTTAATGTTTTTACTAATCAGTCATACATTTATATGTCGTAATTAACAGCCTTAAATCAAATATATTAATTATTAAATTAAAATCTAACACAAAAAACAAAATCACAAATGAGTAACCAAATATGGAATAGGTATCCATATATGGAATATATATATATATTTCAGAAATGACACCTACCACTGCTTGTCTCTGCATCACCTAAAGGTTGACTGGTAGAAAATGCCTATGGCATTAAGTCCGCCTCTGTACTTTTGTGCTTGAAGTGTTAATAAATAAATAAATAATATAAGCATAAATCAACATAACAATAACAAAAATGGACATTAATATCTTTGAGATCAATTAAATGAATATAATATATTGTGATAAATGAAAGAAGTTACATAATTACTTGCAAAAAACACAGATCCAAGTATCAAATGTACGTAAAAGTACGACTGTCCATATTTGGATTTTTATACTAGTTCAAGCTCTAATATATATTTTTTTAAAGTCACAATATTTTAATGACAAAAGATCACAAAATGGTGAAATAAACATAATACCGATATACTAAATAGTATAACACTTATGTAAACAAACATAACAGCTGGTAATACTCGTTTATTACTTACCTTTAAAATTTTCTGCACGACAACAAAACAAAACACGCCTGCCACACGTGAAGCATTCGCGCAACTGACTCGATGGTGTGGGTGCGATAGTCAGTAGACCGAATGTAACAGAAGATGGTCGAGTGTTGCGTTTCATACTTATAGTCTTAGAGAAATGAAGGGATTCCATATTAGGGTACTATTCCATAATTGGTGACTTTCCTCTACATAATTAGGCATTATGCACAGTTGCATAAACTACTATTGCGACTGTAAGACGTGTGTAGTTACAGAATTGTAATTATTAATATCATAATCATCTATACAACCCTCCAAGTTCACAAAGGTCGAGAAACTACCTATGACTTTAACCTTGAAAAAAGCGGCCAAGTGAGAGTCGGACTCGCCCATGAAGGGTTCCGTAGCAGATCGAATGAAAGGTAAATTTCTGTTTACGATTTAAGAATACATCTACTTACCAAGTTTCAACAACATAGTTCTTAGAGTTTCGGAAAAAAGTGGCTGTGACATACGGACGGACAGACAGACAGACAGACAGACCGACAGACAGACATGACGAATCCACAAGGGTTCCGTTTTTGCCATTTGGCTACGGAACCCTAAAAAGTCATAGATAAAAAAAATCATGGCCCGGAGCGAGTTGAAGCCGTCAACTCTTTCTACGAAGCAGTCATGCTAGCGCAGGAGGTGGCGGAACGTGAAAGGGAGAGAAACTTCGTAGGTGCGGGCTTGTGGACGTTGAGCTATGGGCTAGCTCGCCGTACGTCCGTCTTATGACGAAAGGCCGTCGACGGCGGCGGCGCCAGAGTGTTCCACGCGCTCTTCAGCGGGATGTCAGCGAAGGAAGTGGTCCGCAAGGCCATTATGCCCGCCGGGGCTGCGGGACTATTCGAAAGAGGTACCGAGGCCCTGCTACTTAAAGGCCTAAGAAGACATGAATGGGTTTCAGTCAGTAAAAGTCTGACACTCCCTGAGCCATTGATGATTTCCCATTCGAAAAAAAAGAAAAAATATATTTAAATTATAGGCGAGTCGCGTCAAGGGTTGTCATTGTCTTACATCGATGTACCAAATTAGGTCCATGCATTTAGAATGTACTATAACTTCTGTACTGAACCTTGTGGGAATGTGGGGGAACCTTGGGCGGTGTGGGCCACCGCCCACGCCTTACGCCGCCTCTGCTCCCTCCCGCTCAGCCCAGACTGGGATAAGTTATTTGATGATTTCCCATTCGTAAAAAAAAAGGCTAGAGCGTACCTGGGAACCTTTTATTCTAGACTCTAGACTTTTAGAGTCTATAACAAAAAACTGACAGCAATGAAGCCCATCAGCTCCGTTAAGGGTCTCTTTACATCCTTTATTTTTGCGGTCGGAAAGGCGGTGCTGCTGCATTCTGCATTCGAGTTTGGATCTAGTACCTGGCTCGTACCTAGGAACAGTGAGAATATATCACCTACCAATAACAAAACCCAGGCTTAACAGATTTTCAGTAAGGCGTCAATCCAAAAACCATAAAGTTTGAAACCCTAGGCATGGCAACGCGATAAGTATGTAGATACTTCACATCCATCCTGGTGTTCTAGCTCAGACTTTATTTTCGCACGTAAACCGGCTACTTATCATCGAGTGGAAGACGCGCAAATGTTGCAAACTCGCGGCGAGTTCGCAGCACACTCGCCCCGCTTTCCACTCGCTCGCAACTCGTTAGTGTGATAAGGATCCTATACTACCCTACCAACTCTATAAGTAGTGTTAAATGTCGTACACTGTGGACAGTCATTTACGTGACATCTTCATTTCAGTCGAAAGACGTCTACTGCTGGACATAGGTCTTCCCCAAGTGCCGCCACATTGACCAGTCCCGTGCGCCCACGCGCCGCCACCGTGCGGATATCTATCATCTATGCATCATGTGGTTTAGGTTTCCGCACTTAGTCCTTGAAGTGGACCATTGTGCGTGAGCCATGGTGGCCGATTACTCCAACCAGCCCACCGGATCCAGAAGCAGATCAAACTTCCCGGGAATCACATCATATCCTGGTGTCGAGGTCCACCATTTCTCCGCTTGGTATTCGGGTGTGATATGGGACCAGCTTCTTAGCTGCTTAAAGGGAATGGGCACATTGGGTTCGAATCCATAGCTTATGGCTTTGTGTTGGATCGTCTTCTGGGCCTGGCAAGTTCGTCAGCCGCATCGTTGCCAAGTGATACACTGTCGAGAGTTTACAACATCGCTAGAGAGATTACAATGTGTTTGACAATTTTACGGTGACATAAAAAAAAGATCCATCGGCTCATTTCTTTTTAGCCCCTTGAGATGAAATTTTTGCAAAAAGACGATTACTGCATCACCAGGGCATGTAACATCAGGGCAGAGATTTCAACTTACGAACGGAACGGTTAATGTCAACGTTGTTTGACGTTGACATTTTGACAACAGCAAATTGAGTTAATGTCAAAAACAGCTGTAGATTTAAGGTTATGTTATTTTTATGCAACCAACAAAACGATAAATCGAGAAATTTATAAGATAACAATGAAAATCATGTGAGGTTTTCTGTTTATTTTAAATGTACTTCCTATGTTCTGAATAAATAAATAATAGAAGAATGTCTTCAAAGCTACCGAAAGCTACTTTGAGCTTAAAACAGGTAATGTGGTCTTACCTACATTGGGGAACATTTATTTAACTGCAGGCATTTACTGTTTTCATTCATGAATGGGTGGGACTTCAATAAGTCAAAGACCGGTAGAAAATGCCCAAGGCACTTTTGTACAGTTTTATACTTGTGCATAGTTTAAAAAAAAAATAAACAAAACCATTTTCCAATACATGCATGCATGTAGCATGTTGAGCTAGCTAACAAGTTGATTTTCTCAATTTCTAGTTCCTTCTTCGCCAAGAAGTGCTAAAGCTCTATAGGCAGATCTTCCGGACTCTCAGGCTAGTACCTGATGAGACCACGAAGGCGGATCTAAAAGAATGGGCGAGAGCAGACTTCAGGAATAATATGCACCTCACTGATGAGACTGCCATCAAAGCTATGCTCTTTCATGGACAGAAATCTTTAAAAGATTTGAAAAAATCAATGGCTTTGAGTAACAGTTGAAGAAAAACTTTAATATAGGTTATTTGGAACTGTTTTGTGATTACCTAGTATTAGTGTAGATTACTTACCATAGTATTAGCTATATGTTAATCTTGCAAGAAGTCATTTTACAATATTGTTTAATAAATTATTGCTTCAAAACTAATGTTATTGTATTGGGAAAGTTCTTCCATTGTGATCTGTTATAAAACAATATTTTATGATCAATAAAAAGTGTTTACTATAGATACAAAAGTTTTATTCAATATGTGTCTATACCTAAAACATTTTGATGAAATAATAACTAAATAATAAAGATATGATTCTTTAATTAATAATAATTTAGCTATTTACAAAACCAGGTCCTTTTTTATATCATCCACATTAATTAAATACACATTTCTTAAAAGTCCAGATGGTATAAAACATGTCTTAGAAATGAATAGCCACACTAGTATGGTTGCCAGTTGTCAAGTTTTACCAGGCACATTTACTTTCATGTCAAGCCTATATAATGCTGGTTCCCTCCCTTTTCTGTGATCCTGGCATCCATATCTGCTAAATACACATTGCTACAAATTTTTGTAGAATTTACATCCATGTATGTCTGGCTATTTTAATGTAGGTTTTCCCCCATAAGTATTTACACATACACTTAGAATGGGAATTTCAGACTTTACATTGTCAAAGCACTCATTAACTTTAAAAAAAGTATATGCAACCTCTATGCACCTGTATAGACGGCTTGATAGAAAACATAGATTAAAATAGGCACTGTCACACCTGTGCCAACTACTAAAGTAAAAACTGTAAAGAATGTTACAAAATCACCATTTTTATTCAGGTATTTTGCTAGTATTTGAATCAAACTTCTTGTTATGTGGTGACCGTCCATACCATAACAGGGTATCACATTCAAAAATCCAATCCCCATCGAAAATATGAATATGTACCTCAGCAGTTTCTCAAACTGTGAGGGTGAGAAGAATGAGAATAGGCCCATTCTAGGAAAATACTGGTCAATGAACACTGTCTTGTGTAAATCATATGGCAAACCTAAATACAGAACAGCATGTTTCCCCTTTCTTTCAATGATTATCAAATGTGTGTGATTGTTCAATGAAGGCTTCAAGCAATGCATTCCTCTTGGACAAGCATACCCACTAGGTTCTGTGCATTTTGTGAATTTTTCTTGGACCATATCTCTTGGTTTTAAACAAGAGTACTGGCCAGGCAGTACGGAGTCATCTACCACTTTGGGCTCCATGTACTCAAAGCAAAAACTGTACAAGTCATCTTTACGGCAACATTCAACAACATCATTTTCTTTTATAGTTTCCATCATGATTTCATCATTTTGAGCAACATATTCTGCACTGGTGCAAATTCCAAACCGATCATGAGCCATATGAAGGCAGTAGCTCCAATCACTTGCAGACTTGATATCACAACTAGTGATTGCTGTAACTACATCTCCCTTCTCTAATCCTCTGACATCTTTCAAGGGAGAGTCATCTGTGAAATCGGTTACTCTTACACCAATCCCAGTTTCATATGCTATATTAAATAAAATAGGAGCTGAAAAGAATAACAGTAAGGCAACAAATGCAGTGGCAACATTGTGCCAGATCCCTGCACAGTATATTCTTAATCTCTTAGTAATAGCTAAGCTATTTAATTGATCAGAATTCATCTGTACAAATGCTATTGGTATTATAGTAAACACATATACACCTATAGATATAAGTTGCACATCTTCTTGAGCAGCAGCCAAGGCATGGCCCAATTCATGGAAAACAGTACTGAAGCCTACAGCTAAAAAGTACACCCAGAAGTCTGACGCCGGAATGTTGACACCAGGTAGCATGGCCTTGACTTCTGGCACATTGCTGCTGATTTGAATAGTCTCATAGAAGTGTTCAAATATGAATGTAAGGAGCGTCCATAGTGCAAACGGTAAAAATATCCAAATCGTGAATATGTAGCCGCATGTATACCATTTTCGAAGAATACGGCTCAAGTTTTTACTCCATCTGTATAAAAACCTGTTGAAAGCAGTTGTTGTCCATTTAAAGTTCAGTATTCCTATTTGTAGTCCGGTTCCTTCCAAGAATGCATAATACGGATAGTGCATGCAACTCTGAAATAAACATAGGGTCCATTAAAGACAGAGACAATACACACAATAACAAATTATTTCATAACAATTGCAAAAGATAATACCTTGAAAAAAGAGTCAAAGAACCATATGACGACATAAAATGTTATTACAAATGAGCAAAGTATTGTAAAAGACATGGCTGCAACCTTTTTATGGATGTTTTGATTAATTCATGTAACATTTTACATTATTTTGGTTGAAAGCAAAAGCCGGCACCAGATCATTCACTCACATTGAGAAATTGGATTGGAAAATCGATTGCGTCAAAATACAGATAAAACAAATGTCAAATTCGCGCAAAATATTACGCCGGAGCACTGGGCTTTTTGCTACTCTAGGGTAATATTTTCGAAAAACATGGCTGAATGATAACACGGCTTTGTCAGAACATGAACATGGAATAAAAAAGTGTTTTGACATTTGTGTAACTCGTCGGTCGTGCTGTGTGTTGTTGATCGAAAATAATCGAAATAAAACAATATTGTGACAATTTAAAAAACATTTTAACATGTGAGTGATGAGTTGTACGGAAAATGAAAGTGGCCCTTTTGTCGTGTTCTTCTTACCAGCGGTCGTTGGCTGCCTGACCATACTCCTGGCAAGACGCTGGGCGAACTCCCAAGTTAGCAATCCTTCGTCTACAGCCGTCTCTAGACGGCGAAAGATCATTAAAGATCCGCTTGTTAAGCGGCCCCTGCCGCCTCTAGCTTGTAAAATGATGCCACCAGGATCCAAAAAGGCTTCTGGTGTAAACAAGAAGGTAATTTTATGTCTCCATCTGCATGCACATACATCATACTGCTCAAGTATGGTAGAATTAATTAAATTTGTACAACGACAGATTTGCATGCTGAAAATGGCACATGTGTAATACAACAATTGAATTCAGTTACTTTTTAATGTTCTAACTTTCATCTTTTTTTGACCAAAAACTATAATAAACTTCCTTGTAATTTTTCGACAGGAATTTTAGTAATATTACAGGGTAATTAGTTATAAAACCAAACAATTTCCTGCCCTAAGTATTACTAACATCATATTAAATATTTCAGGGTACTTTCCCAGTTCCAGATGAGGAAATTAATGGTAATGGGAAGCGGATAGGTCGTCCTGCACGCACCCCGCCCACGTCTCTCTCAAACGTAGGTCTCACAGACATGAAGCTTGCAGATGGGCCGGTGGCCCCCAAGCACATACCGTTCCCCTACATACCACAGGATGGAACTCTATTGTTTGAAGCCATGACCTTTGTTTTTACTTTGGTGGCTACAGGGCTACAGTTCCTAAACCTATACAGGACGGCTTGGTGGTTACCACATTCATACACAAATCAGGCTATGGTAAGTTCAAGTTTATCTGTAAATTCATAATAACTATGTCTTTTCCTCTTTGGCGGTATTGCTTATTATTGTCAAAGTTATGTAGTTTTGTTCAAATAATTAATTAATAACTGCGTAACTAGCCCAGTTAAGGAAGTTGAAGATGTTTTGGTTTGAGATTCAAATATGTAATTAAAATCTGTGAGATTTAATTTGTTTGATACTGTAAGTAGATTTAAATTGAAGTCTTTTTTTCTGAGCACAGTACATTTTAATGTTCAACATAATTATACTGTCATGCCTTAAAATATCAGCAATCTTTAAAAGAACCTAAGTACATGCTTTTGAATGTCATTTTGATCATTTTGCATTGTCAACATTGTAGCAATAATACATGTCTTGTCTTATTAATTCCCTCCCTTCCCTCTCATTGAGAGGATGCCGTGTCCCAGCTGCGGGAACATTATAGGTTGATGATGATGATGATGATGATCTTATAAATAACTCAAGTCAGTGTGAGACTGGTTGCTTCAAGGTCCTGCAATGTATCCAAATAATGTTTTTTTTAAATGGTGCAGACCCCAGTTAGTTTTTGTGGAGCAACACTGTGCAACATGGTAACATTAGGAAACAATGTAACTTTTGTGACTACTTGTTACTATTTGTTGAATGTTATCATCGCATCTATTGAGAGTAACATAACTTAACATAGTTATAAAAAAATAGTTAAAACAAAGGGTAACTTTTGGCAACAAGCTAGTTGCACAGCATTCTCTAACAATGTTATCAATTGTTTACCCATGTTACACAAAAAGTAACTGCTGTGTGAATGCACCATAAAAATTCACAATCCATCAAAATCATATCATCCAATTCACTTGCTCAGTTTACAGACTTTATCTTATATCTTGTTCACACATGCAGTTATATCAGTAAATCTGTAAACTTCCTTGATTCTAAGTTTAGTAACTAGTGATTCATTTATTGTGAGTCATTGAAAGATTAAGTAATGAGATAATAATATGAACTACAAACAGTAAGGCTATGTTGATAGTGATAAGAATATCAAGGCCACAACATAGGGTGGATGGATTTAGAGTTGAATAGTAAATGTATTCTACATTAATCAAATGTCTGTATTTGATTACAAATATGAAGAAACTAACATTTGGTTACATTAATGGTAAACAAAAATGTGACAGCTTCTATGTTTAGTTTTGTTTTGTTTTGACTGCCTCGTTAGTCTAATGGTTGCTAGCAATAGCCGAGTGTGAGATCCAGGGTTCAAAATTGAACATATGTTTTTGTTTCCTCAAATTTCCCAGTATAAGTTTGGAGTATGGATTTGAGGCCATTTGCTAGTTGTATCGTATAACTGGCTGCTGACCTTAACTCCACATACAAAGCGCTTATTTTGCGTGCGTAGGCGCAACTCCTATTCATCATCTCAGCCGAAAGACGTCCACTGCTGGACATAGGCCGCCCCCAAGTGTCGCCACATTGACCGGTCCCTTGCTACTCGCTTCCACCGGATTCCAGCAACCTTCACCAGGTCATCGGTCCACCTAGTGGGAGGTCTTCCAACGCATCGTCTTCCGGTTCGCGGTCGTCACTCCAGAACTTTTCGGCCCCATCGGCCATCCGTTCTGCGAGCAATGTGCCCTGCCCACTGCCACTTAAGTTTAGCAATTCTTCGGGCTACGTCGGTGACCTTGGTTCTCTTGCGGATGTCTTCATTTCTGATCACCATCATGTCATCTCCTATTACATTGGAATTAAACAAATCTGGAGATTATGATATACTATTGGTTCCCCTGTGTCTAATTCTTCGAGGATAACAGTCATGATGTTAAATGTGTTTTTCAGAACTTCTACTTGATTGACCCTCACTTGGTGGCGTTTATCGTGACGATAATATTCCGCAAACTACTGCTCAGCCTCAGCCTGGCTGTTCTCAGAGGTCTACTCGCGCCTAAACTCATGCCACATGCCACAATCGCTGCCAGGTAAGAAGCAAACACATTCCGTATTGGAAAGTAATATTTTAGATTTTAAATGGAGATTCACTTGGAATTAGTTAAGAGGCATATTCAAATTTTAAATAAATATTACGCCATGTAGTTGATTTGTTAACACGTTCACTGTCCTCGAAAAGAGACAATAGTTAAACAATCACTCTGAACCATATGTGGCTCATGGGACAGGAAAAGGGTTAATAGCAATAACTTTTAGTAAACTGATGGGAAGACAGAAGAGGCGGGACAATCTGATCATGGCTTTTGCGAGGTAAGTGTGGCCAGAAATTGCACAAATCAAAGAGGTTCGGAGGGAGAAAGGGAGGCCTTTGCCCAGTTGTGGGACGTAACAGAGCTACGAAAAAAAAAAGGCTGATGGTATCCACAGGATGATTTTTGAAATCAACACTCAAGGAATTTAAAACCATTCTTTGACCCAGTCTGTCTTTCCATTTTGTCTTTCTGAATGTAATAATAAACTTGGACATTTCTTTTTCAGAATGTTCATATTGGGTGTGGTACTTGGTGCTCTCTCTTGGTGCACATACTTCATTGTACTCAAGTATCCTTTGGTGAAAATATTCTACTTGTGCTATCCGTAAGTAACTAATAAGTACCCAACTTTTACCTTATGTCTTTAACTTAAAAGTGGCGAAGTTATGGACCAGCAAAATATATAATACTGTCGTATTAGCGACACGTAGAAGATAGACACCTCGTTGTTTAGGGTCTCTTTGACAATGTCCTAACAAACACTATTCATCAAATAAATTAAAAACATAATTATTGGCTTGACGGTATCTGAGTGCTAAGTAACTTAACGGAAACTAATTTTGGTGGTGCGCTGTTTTTGGTGGCCTACTTGAAATAAATGCTTTGATTTTGTTTTTTTATTTTAATTTTGAAGCATATTTTTTAGGGCTCTCGTGATGGTAATGAGTTGGGCCATACATGGTAGGCCATCGTCCCAATAATAAAATTAAGGTGCTCTTATATCTACCTAATTTTTCGGTAAATTCAGCCGTAATTCTACGTGTATGAGTTTTTTTTGGTATGATCCAGACCTGCCACAAAAAAAGTCGATCAACCTTCTTTTTTCCCAGGGCCGTGATATACTTCCTCCTGTTCGGTTTCCACGCGAGCCCGTTCCTCGAGCTCAACAACGGCGACCCTCCGCTTCACTGTTGTACGCACGACGCCGCACAGATCCGCACGGAGGTGGAGGCTTTGCGTCAAGACTTCAACGTGCGGATGAAGAAGATCATTTTCAACTCCGTCGTGGGAGCTTACTACTCCAGTTTTATACCGTGCTGTTTTGCGCAGGTGAGGAAATGTTACTTTTTTATTTAGAATTAAAGCTTTTATGACAACACAAGGCACGCTCGTTGGCTCAGGCTGTTATTAGTAGAACTTTAGTAGAAGCTACGGTTAGACTGATGGTAACCTGACAGCGAGTCCCGGGAGAGTTTTGAAGTCAGGTAAGCAGTCGCTCCATGTAAAATACTATACACAAAATATCTTTCAATCATTTTTTTTTCAATTGAAAGTGACCCCAACATAGTTGGAAAAGGATAGTCAGGTAAGTACTAATAGGTAGATAAGCAAAGTGCAGTCTTCGTCAAACGAATTACATGAACGATTTTCAATTTTTTCCAGTCATACCTGTACTATGAGGTATACGCCGCGTCGCAGCAGACGGCTTTCGTGTGGGCGGGACTGTTCGCGCGCTACGTCAGCCAGCTGTTCAGCGCGACCTACTGCGACGTCCCGCACCGCGCCGCGCTGCACCTCGGCCGGTGGAAGACGGACAATAACTCTTGTACAGGTAACACACAGCGGAGAGGAGCTCGTGGCTCAATTATAGGTTGATCTGTGGATCCACCAGGACCACCCTTCCGTACCGAGTTTCCTCCGTGACCCGGAAAGCACGTTAAGCTGTTAAGTAAGCAAAACTGCCGATAGAAGCGACAACTAAGTACCTAAACCAAAATTAACTTTATTTTAATTATAAGTATAAGGTTAATTTTGACTAACTGTTCTTCTATGAAAGCGTTCGGTGACGATGACGCGAGTTCCATGATTTTGGTTCACCCGAAAGCTTTCAACGCGCCTAAAAAAATGTTCACTTCAAAATATTAATTATGTATGTCGATTTATTTCCCAGAAGGTAGCGAGGTGGTACCGTGGTGCGCCGGGCGCATGTGGTCGCGCGGCGCTCGGGTGTCACTGTCCGCGCGCGTCTACGTCGCGCACACTCCCGCTGTCGCCGCAGACCCCGCCTCCGTAGTGCACTGCAGGTTCCATGTCAGTATCTCTACTAAATTAACTCGGTTGAAATTGAAAGCGACTGGGTAGTCCACGTTATTTTTTTAGGTTTATTGCAATTTGCAAGTCAGCTAGGTTGTATGTTGATTAAAATAAGTATATTGTTACAGACTTATAATTCACAAAGTCTAAGTTCACTAAGGTCGAGGAACGATTTTGACCTTGAAAAAGTAGTTCCTTGACCTTTATGAACTTGGAGGGTTGTATTGACGATTTTATACAAGTTTACACCTTGATTAACACATAGGATACTTTTTATCCCAGTAGTCCTATGGGACACTTATCAAACATCACACAGAAGCTAGTTAGAATATAGAAGGTAACAAAGTAAGCATGACTTATTTTTTCCTTTTTTTTCTTTCACAGACGGTGTTTGCAAACCCATCCCTCCTACTATGCGGGATGCTGTGCCTACAGCTCTCCCTCATAGTGCTCCAGCTGTGCCTGCTGTTCAGCTCGATACAGTGGCACAACTTCCTAGCGATAGTCATACTACTGTTCATCAACTATTACACATTATTCAAAATGGTACGCGATTACCTCGTCGCTTGGAAGGTCTATAAAGCCGAGAATATGATACAAGACAAAAACGGCTCGTTGCATCCTGTTCCCAATTAAGCTTAGATCTCTAACTACTAAGATCAACGTATCCCGCGCACAAAATTTGTTTCTAAAAGTCAGTGCGATAAGCTTCGTTGTTTTACGTTCGTTGTAGTATGAAAATGTGTTGAAATTATTGTTTTTAGGTTAATCCTTAGAAGTCGTGTGTGTTATTGGTATGTTAGATGCTGAATGATACAGTAGCCAAAGTAGAGTTAGTTGGTAGATTTGCTAAAAGTTCCATCTTCGCGTCGCTGGCACGACGTTAAAGATATTCCTTGTTTGTGAGTTACAGGATCTTGAATACATTATTAATCGTTTTTGTGGAACCAGACACCTGTGTGGGCTACTAATATTATAAACATCAAAGTCTTCCATTCCTTAGCACAATCCTTTGATATATTAAAAAAAAACTTCCAGAGCACTGTCAAAATTATAAAAAAATGAAAGTAATGGTTGGTAAGAAATACTAGGCGTTTTATATTTTACGAACTTGTAATACATCATAAATCTTGAATATACATTCCATATTAAACTACGTTCGAACTCAATTAAACGAAGCTTATTGTACTATGCTCTATTTTGTTGAATATCTCATTGTTGTGTCAATTGTACTTAATATTTGTATAGAATTGCGCTCATTATGATAAGGATTCGGTTTTTGAACAAAGTAACACTGTTACATAGCATTGAATGTAAATTTTATAAGACTGATGGTCCGGAGGCCATTATTATGTTTAGACCTAACCCACATCCTATGGGAGCGATACATAACATATAAACGCTTTGCATAAATATCATATTAGAAACTTGACTCTCGGTACTTCGCATTGCATTATGTCTAATGTTCGTTCACAATGCTACTGACGTTTATGTACCATTAAACGCGTCATTTGCAACTTGTACTACTTATTAACAAAATTGTCTTATTTCAAACCAATAAGATATGACACAAAATGTTAACCCTGAACAATTATATTATTGTACTTGCCATAAAGGAAAGTTTTATTTTTTTGTTTATATTCTTATGACTTTTATAGACCCCAGAAATCTCATTTCGTCATAGTCTAGTCATGGACTTGAATGTAAGTAAATTATGAAAATAAAAACTTGAATTAACAGTGGTGATATATTTTTATTTTAGTAAGTATGTAACATATATATTTTGTCATTTATTATTTACACAATATACAGATTTTGAAGAGAAGAGAAGATTTTGAGAAGAATTAAAATAGTGATTTTATTGCTAAATCCATTCTTATTAGTATCACTTTACAAATAATAGTACCTATCAAAATGCCAAAATGGCTGTATAATTAGAAATAAGCCTATTGAGTGGACACCCAAGAAGAGATCTTATTGCTATCATTAATCTGTACTTTTATTTTCTTCATTTTATCTCTAACGATATCACATGCTTGCAATATTTCTTTATCTTTCCTAGATAAAGCATTCAATCTCACAGTATGCCTAAATTCTACCAGAGTGTCTATCAAAGAATTTGACAGTATGCTGTCCTGAGATGAATCTTGCAGCTTTAGTCCAAATGTTGTCAACATACCAGTAATATACTCGGCTATTAATACAATAGGTACAGGATAGTATTCTGTAGTATCCGATCTAATAAGTCTATTAGCATTACTAACTAAAGTGAGTAGATTGTTGATACACACTGCAGTGTTGAAATCATTTTTCAAAGCCTCAATATTAGCCTCTTCTATTTTCTGTAAATCATTCAATATCTTATCTTTGTAATCTCCATTACTCACAGCATTATTATTGACATAAATAAATGCATCTTTGAGAAAGAATTTGAACTTGTTTAGAACCTCTTCAGCTGTTTTCATAACTTCAGGGCTGTATTCCATTGGGTAGCGGTAACTTGATGTGAGGCAAGCCATTCTGAATACATCAGCACTTTGTTTCTTCAGTAGGTCTGGTATTGATATAGTGTTCTTCAGAGACTTGGACATTTTTGTGTCTCCCTTCACATGCAAGTGCCCAACATGGATCCAATAGTTGGCCCACTGTCTTGTATTGTGGTAAGCACATGACTGAGCCTCCTCATTTTCATGGTGGGGGAACTGAAGATCAATACCTCCTGCATGGAAGTCTATTTGAGATCCAAACACTTTGCTGACCATGGCAGAGCATTCTATGTGCCATCCAGGCCTTCCTTTACCCCAAGCCACATCCCATGAAGGCTCTCCAGGCTTATAACCTTTCCACAGAGCAAAATCAGTTTTGTTTCTTTTCTCTTCATTTGCAGCCTCACCTTCAAGTTGAGGTTTTTGTAGCTTTCCATAGGAAGGAAACTTAGGGGTGTCAAAATAAACCGAACCATCCATTGTAACATAAGCCATTTCTGTATCAATCAGTTTCTGTACAAAACTCTCAATAGAGTGGATATGGTCTGATACTCTAGTTATTATTAGAGGTTTTTCAATGTTTAAAGAAGACATATCAAGCCAAAACTCATGTTCATATTGTTTAGCTACATTCTGAAAGTGTGTGTCAGTTTCAATGCCTTTTCTTATGATCTTGTCGTCAATATCTGTGATGCCCATCGCCGTCACGAGTTTTATGTTCAAAATTGATTTTATAATTCGCTGAATAATATCTAGCTTGACGTAACAGCTCGCGTGGCCTACGTGCGCGGAGTCGTACACTGTCGGCCCGCAAGAGTACCAGGTGGCGATGTGAGGGTCATTCAGAATTACCGGAACTTTCTGGTCTGCTACACAATTGTAAATGTAGGCACCAGTTGGATTTCCATTCGGCATCAACCATCTCGTTTCTTTGTACGGCTTCAAACTGCACACGTGTGACAATTTTCTCGAAATTATAGGAAATAGTTTCCTCATGTTTATTGAACTATAAAGTTCATTGACAATAAAGGTCTCTACTGGGGGCGGTGGGCACTGAACTCGCACACAATCACACAACACAACAGCTGATAAAACAACTGACAGATATTGTCAAAAAAAAAATAAAAAAAAAATCCATCGTTTCGTTCCGCACTACGTGGCATTGTACTTTTATTGCAATCTACCTACTAGATATTTCAGATTGAGTTTAAGAGTAATCCTAAAAATAAACAGTCTTTTGTAAAAAAAGACTTGTAATTTTTTTAATTGGACCGGACTATAAAATCTTGATACATAATGATAAAACCACTGCAAGTCACGATTAATCGTGCTCCAGCAGTAATAAACTAAAAAACGGAAAACCCTGTGGTAAATTGACAAATTACTGCCAATGTTATGTCAGTGTCACTTGATTGATTGTCATTGTCAGAGTTCGAATTTTGTCAACAAGGAATTGATTTATTTGAGAATTCATATTTTGCTACTATTCTGTGAAATAATCCACCATTTCAAATAAAAATGGTTACGTTTGCTCCTGATGAAATTGGCTTAGCGGACAGGTCACCGTGTGCGGGAATCCGAGCTGATCTCAAGATGTGTTTACTTGCAAGTGACTGCTGTAAAAAGGTTAGTTTTTTGTACAAAATATTTTTCTGTACCAATTATTTGTTTGCGTTGATTACTGGCCTTGATTACCTATTGGTTAATAATAATAACACTTGATTAGGCAAACGACAGAGCTGTCCAGGTTGCTACATATTGGTTGGATCATATCTGAATCATCGATTCAGTCACGAAGCAGATAATAACTGTTATTATAATGAAAGTCTTGGTAATTATTAACTTCACAGTTTAATTTAAGCACTTTAATTCAATTAACAATATTAACATTAGGATCGTTGACTCAGATTCACACGCACTCACGTTCCAGAAGGCGGGCTGTCAAAACCAACATTTGAATCTGATACAGTGGCTATTAGCCCATACAACACGCTGTCTTTTCATAAAAAACTAATTTAATACATAGTCATTCAGAAAAGCTGGAGCTTTTCTTTCTCTTCTAGGTCTTATATATAATGGGCTAGGTGACTTATTAACTAAAGGAGTCTTAGCAGTAGATTGAGAACTTGGATTGGTAGCTTCCATACAGTGTTGGGTTTCAGAATCCTCTATGAGGTTAACATCTAAATTACTTGAAGAGGCACAAGGAAGTGATATAACTTTGTCATTATCCTGCTGTGTGTTTGATGAAGCTACATTCTCTTGTTCCCTAATAACAGGAAGTTGTGGTATGATATTTGTAGTATTTCGAGGTTCAGATACTTCTGTTGAATGTGGTGAGAATGGACGAATGTGTATAAGGTCTCTTCTGTATGTTGAATCATTCACATCCACTAAGTAGGAACGATCTGAAAGAACATCTGCAATTACTCCAGGAGTCCAAGTTTTGTTAGATGCTGGGTGAACCTGAACTGATACAGGCTGTCCTATTTCTAGTGTGGTTGCTCTTTTGGCCCTTTTGTCATGTGAGTATTTCACCCTCTCTTTTTTACTCTTGATGTTTTCAGAAACATTTTCTACCACATTTGGTTTTAGTAAAGTTTGAATAGTTGGTAGAAATCCTCTTGTTCTACGTGAAAATAACCTCTGCACAGGGCTTGAATCTAATTTGTTAGGGGTATTTCTCAGGCAGAGTAGACTCAACCAGATATCTTCCCTATCTTCAGTAGCTTTTGTTAATAATTTTTTGGCAATCTTGACTGTAGCTTCAGCCTTGCCATTGCCTTGGGGATGATGGGGAGATGATGTAACTTGTGTAAAGCTCCATTTACAAGCAAAGTCTGAAAATTCTTGACTCACAAAATTAGTGCCACCATCTGTGACAACAATTTCTGGAATTCCATGTCGTGAAAAGTTTTTCTTGCAAATTTCTATTACTTGTTTGGAAGACAAGTCTTTTAGTACATCAATCTCAAAGAAATCTGAGTAATGGTCAACCGTTATTAAATATTTAATTTGTTTACCATTTTGATTGAAAAAAAATACATCCATAGATATTATTTGGAATGGATAATCAGGTATTTTGTGACTTTGCATGGTAAATTTTTGCTGACTTGGTTGATATTTACTACAAGTAGTGCAGGTTTTAATCATTTCTCTTATGTCATTAGAAATTGATGGCCAAAATATAGCATTTCTAGCTAATTTCAATGTATTTTCAATTCCTGAATGTGCTTTATGTAACTTACTCAACATTTTTTTTCTTAAATTTTCTGGTATTACTATAGCTTGATTCTTAAGTACAAGACCATTATAGGTTGTTAACTCACTTCTATAGTTATGGTATTGTTTAATGGCATCTGGCACATCTCTCAAATATTTAGGCCATCCACGTAGAATAAAGTTTTTTAAAGCTAGAAGATTGTAATCTCTAGATGTTGCATCTTCTATTTCCTGTATGCAGTTATCAGATATAGGTAAGTTTAACAAAGGATTAATTTTTTCTATAATTTTAAATATTTTCATGTCCTGTGATCTATCAATGTCTTTACACTCTAAATAAAATCGAGATAATGCATCTGCCATAATATTTTCTTTTCCAGATACAAATTGTAACTCAAGACTGTATCTTTGTAGCATCAGAAGCATGGATTGAAGCCTTTTTGGAGCCTGTAGAAGAGGTTTTTTAAATATATTTAACAATGGTTTGTGATCTGTTTTGATAATTGTTTTTGTGTTACCAATGATGAGCTGATCAAACCTTTTGCAGGCGAAAAGAACTGCCAGAAGTTCCTTCTCTATTTGGGCGTATTTCTTTTCAGCCGGAGAGAGGCATCGTGATGCATATGCAACTGGTTGGTTCTGTTGAAACAGCGCCACCCCCAAGGCTCCTTCGCTGGAATCACATTCTACAATAAGTGGCTCATTTTTATCATAATATTTCAATGTTTTTGTGTCACAGATCATAGATTTCAGTTTTTCAAACTCTTTCTGAGCTTTTTTACTCCACAGCCATTCCGTTTTATCATGTGTCAGGTGTCTTAGATATACAGAGTTGGCACTCAAGTTGGGAATAAACCTACTGAGATATGTCACTACACCCAGAAATCTCTGAACTTCCTTTTTGTTTCTTGGGACTGGAATATTTGAAATTGACTCTATTTTTGACGGGTCTGGTTGGAGGCCTTTGTTGGAAAACACGTGTCCATAATATTTTACAGAAGTTTGTAGTAGTTTAGTTTTATTTTTATTTAATTTACAATTGTAGTTTTGTAGTGTATTTAGTAAATTTTCAAGATTTTTGTCATGATCTATTATAGCTTCTGTCATTGTATTTCCAACTCCATATACAAGCAAATCGTCAACCAATGCCTCAATACCATTTAACCCCTGAATCATTTCACTCATTTTTATCTGAAAATGATCTGGTGCTGAAGAGATGCCAAAGGGGAGGACCTTCCATCTGTATTTACCAAATGGTGTCCAAAATGTTGTTAATTTACTACTTTTTTCAGATAGTTTCAAATGCCAGAACCCTTTTTTGACATCAAATGTAGAGAATACTTTAGCTTTACCTAGCTCTGGTAGAATTTCTTCAACTGTAGTATATTGGTAATTAGGTCTTTTAATGGCTTTGTTTAACGGAATTGGATCTAGGCATATTCTGAAGTTATCTTTCTTTTTTATAATAAGTACATTGCTTACCCAATCTGTGTGATTATCTTCTTTGGTGATTATCCCTTCTTCTTCTAATCTCTTTAATTCATCTTTCAGTATTGGTCGTAGAGCTACTGGAACGCGACGAGCTTTTTGGATGACTGGTGAAACCGTCTCATCAATTTCAAGATCAACTTCGCCTGAAAAACTTCCTCTGCCTTCAAAAACTGAACTGTATTTATTTATAATTTTTTGGGTTTCCTGTGTATTATTGCATCGCACTTCCTTGCAGAATTTCACAAGACCCATATTTGTACAAGTCTGGCATGACAAGAGTGGAATGTGTTTGTTGTGAACTATTTGAAATGTGACAGTGTGATTATTTTCATGACCTGAAATACTGGTTTTTAAAGTTAAATCTATTTCTCCATGTACTATAATATGATTTCCTCCAAAACCAAACAGAGTTTTATTTGAAGGTCGCATTTTTTCTTGTACATAACTTTCACCAAACATCTCCCTAACATTTTGAAGACCAACAAGACACTCATCAGCTGCTGTATCAAGTAAACATTTTGTAGTTTTCCATTTGTTTTTATCCAAGTATTCAAGTGTGCATTCTGCTAAGTTCTTATTCTTCTTATTTATGATCTTGTTGATAACATATTCAGTGTCTGATTCTGAGACAAGGCTGTTGTTTTGTTCTTCTTTCACCACCTTTACTTGTTTCTTTTTCTTACATACTTTCTCTAAATGGTTTTTACCCTTACAGTTTTCACATTCTTTACCCCAGGCTGGACATATTTCCTTCTTGAATACATGATAATTTGCACAAAACTTGCATTTTCTCTTTTTATTGGTATCATTGTCCGCTATTTTCTTTATTTCTGATGTTGTTGATTCTGATAAATCCTTCATATGTCTTTCAGTGGCCTCTGCGGCACGGCACAAATTAACTGCATCTGATAAAGTTAGGTTATCTTTCTTTAACAGCTCTTTCTTTGTTTTCATGTCTATTATTCCTAAGACAATTTTGTCTCGTAACATTTCATCTTTGGACATAGCATATTCACAGTCTTCAATCAGCCTTGTTAGGTCTGCGTAGAATACATCAAACATTTCGTATTTTTGTTGCATTCTACTTAAAAAGATGTATCTGTTGTAGATTATGTTTTTCTTTGGGAGCATTTTGGTAGATATAATTTGTAATATCTCCTTGCATGTTTTATTAGCTTTTTCTGTGTCCGTAAGACCGAAATTCCCATATTTTTTTAATGCTTCGACGCCTATGGCGCTGAACAAGACGCTCACCTTTCTCTGTTCCTGTTCCGCCGACCACTCATTCATTTGGGTTGCGGAACAATAATTGTTCCATGCAGATAAGAATGATTTGAATGCGTCTTGTGGGTCCGCATCTGTGTTTATAGGTGCGGGCCAGGGCACATTTATATTTTGTTGAGGGTGTGAGTTTTGAGATAGTCTTCCGATCTCCTCCTGCATAGACTTTAAGAGCATGGTTTGTTGCTGAATTACGTTCAATAGTGCTGTTTCATCCATTTTTGCGCTGCCACCATGTTATTATAATGAAAGTCTTGGTAATTATTAACTTCACAGTTTAATTTAAGCACTTTAATTCAATTAACAATATTAACATTAGGATCGTTGACTCAGATTCACACGCACTCACGTTCCAGAAGGCGGGCTGTCAAAACCAACATTTGAATCTGATACAGTGGCTATTAGCCCATACAACAATAACATTTGCCTAATATTTAAACATATCCTCCTTTGCCTCCTTCCTTTAATTAATTTTTCTAAAATAGTCCTTTTGGTGTAATATTTTGATTAGTCCAAAGTTCTCGGCATATTGTAAATCTAATTGAATGGTGAAATACCCATGTACCTAAGTAATTCATTGATTAATCTGACTGCTTTGTCTCTGAGTTGACCAGTGTGAGCAACGATGCTCTCTATTAATACTCATTTATTCTTTTCTGCACTTATTGATTTACATTTTTAAACATTCTAATATAGAAATAGTAGCCCACCAGCACTGGGAACAGGGTATGAGTTGCTGGTGGTCAGGCTCTTGAGAGTGGAACTTTCTAACGATATGTGCCGTGTCCAGAAGTGTTGCTTTCTGAATCAAGCCCTAGATCCAGCTGCCCAGCGAGAGCCTCCTAAGATGTTGGTCAAGGCATTTTGCTATTAAGCTATTAAATTTTAAAAGTAAATCGTGTTTCAACAGAATGATGACTTCTTTTTCAGGATAAGAAAACACCTAGAGAATGTCTACGAGATGGTGTGGTGCCAGAAGATTGTGTACAACTTAGGCAAAGCTTCTTTGAATGTAAAAGATCACTTGTAAGTTTTTTTTTCCTTTATTAATTTAATTCGTATATTTAAGTTTTTTTTTTCATTTATAAATATTCAACTATGGAACACTATAAAAAACAGATACATATTTAAAAAAATACTAATTATCAAGTATGTTTTATTATTCATACTGGACATTACACAGCGCCATCTAGTACCACACTAAGCAACGAGGCGTGTGTCGTATATATCTATTTGGTGAATAACTATGTGATCTTTATTATCTCGTTTGTAATCTTTAAGATGATTAGAGTAAATAAGTGTTTTTTTTTATATTTGTACATATTTTTTCTTTGTATTATAATGTTAGTGTGTATATATTGTAAATAATGATTATTCTCCCCTTTATTAATTATTTCTCCAAAATAAGTTATTTACAAGATTGTTTTGTGTTGGAGTCACAAAACACAGTCCGCTATGCTTTTATCATACCAAAGTTACAAAGGTATTCTAATTATTTGTATTTGCTCTTTTCAGTTGGACAACAGAAGAAGGTTTCGAGGACACAAGGGTTACTGATGTATGTACATTAGAATTTTAATTATTAGAAGAGATAGATTGTTTTAATTTTATCAAATGTATAAAGTATTGATGTTTATTTTGTTCAATAAAACTTAACTGTGACATTTCTATGTTATTGTTTTGTATTAAAAAAAAATCTTCTGCCTTTTGGTCTAGAATAACTGCAAAGTATAAGCATCCTATCTTTTACCAAATGGTGACAGTTGCCTATCACTACAAGAAATCTTTTTCTTTATGTGGCTGGCACAACAGTTCTTTAAATTTTGGGGCCACTTTGGGAATCACTGGATTAGACTGTTTTAATAAATGTGTTAAATCCAAATAATACCGAAAAAAGTATATTATACTGGGTGTCCGGTAATTAATGGATAACTTTGAAATGGCTTTTAGTAAAACTTATGGCCATTTCAAAAAAATACGAAAAAAACGTCTTAAGAATAGTAAGTACCTAAGATCAGTAGGTATTAAAAAGAACAATTAATTTTTGGCTTATTTTACTTAATCGAACACTACAACTAAAAATCAAATAAATTCATCAGTTTTTTGTTGTTTTAATATTATACATGTCACTAACTATTCTGATAGATAGATAGAAAAAAGTAAGACTAGTTATTGTACGTTTTTTTTTGTCATGTTCATTTATTTTGATAAATTAGCCTAAATTATTATAGTAAGAGTGACCAATACTTAAAAAAAAAAAGTTTCAAGTAGATTTGATAGTGGTATTTAAGGCACAATCAATTCATAATTGTATGTGCCACATACAGGGACCGTACAACCCCGAATATAAGTTAATTCTTTCGAAAGGGTTACATGTTGTGCGGCTTCAGTCACGGAAAGGGTTACCTCTTGGAAGTGGTAGCCCTTTCATAACACTAACGTTAGGGTAACCCTCTCAATAAGTTAACTAGTACAAGATGTTACCGGCTCCTGTATGGTTTCCAATTGAAGAAGATAACCCCTTGAAAGGGTTTTGTCGGGGTAACCATAGGGTTTTAAATCAAATAATTTTTAAATTACGTTGAAGTTGAGGAAAAGGTATTGTTGACCTTGGAAGTTAGGAATCATATAGAATCGTTCATTAAGTGTTTCTTACTCGGTTTGATAGGACGGTGATTTCTTTTTTGACCGACTTTGGATTTGGATTATTTTTATTTTGTTTAAAAGGGTATACTTCAAAGGTGGTCCCATAATTATAAAGTCTGGATCTGATGATGGAATCCTGGAGAAATAAGTGCGAAATCTTCAAATTGTATAGGCACATATAAAGCGATTTGGGTAGTTTTCGAAAGAGTACATTTTTTAGAGTGGTCCCACTTCAATTTGGTGAAGATCTGATGATGAACTTCGGAGATAGGCAACGGAATTCCTCAATAAATGATAGAAAATGGACTGGGATTGCTGAAATCTCATGGCTATCTATTGTTTACACCAGTTAATAACATAACATCACGCCAGTACGCTGTGAAGGGTGAACCACTAAAAAGAGAAAAATGTTTTTTTTTGCAAAAACTAAACCGACTGCAAAAAACACAAAAAAGGAAAAATAACTTAAGCTTCAGAAGTCAGTGACAAATAAACGAAATCAATCAACAAAGGTTTTATTAAGTTACTAGCTGACCCGCGCAACTTCGTCTGCGTCTCATAAGAGAGAGAGGGTTAGACAGTGTGAGTCAACCTTCAAAGATAGACATGAAATGCTATCGCGGACTCGTTTTAAGAGGAACAATTCCGTGCTACATGATTGTTGCGTAACTTTAACCGCTTTAGCTCTCAAAAGGATTCACTGTTTTTGTAAAAAAAATCATACTCCGCTGAAAGTCATACTCCAGCTAGGTCTAAAATTCTCATCAAGGACCATGAAATGAGGCCAACCACGACTCTTCAGGACCACTTGTAACTGCTTTCCCTCTTCACCGTCGGACCTTGGATGAAACTTTTACTCTTGTTAGGTTTAAAATTCTCATTAAGGTGCAAAAAATGAGCCGAAACATGAAAAAGCTTCAGTAAACTCTTGCGTAGATACCTCATGCAACTGCCTTCCGTCTCCATTGCTGACATTCGATGACAGTCATACTTTAGGCAGCTCTTGAGTTCTCATCAAGGTACGTGAAATAAGCCTAATAATAATATAGCTGCTGCAAACTGTTGAGGACATCTTGCATCTGCCTTCTGTCTTCATCGTTAGACCATGGATGACATTCATTCTCCAAGCAGGTCTTAAGTTCGTAAATCTAGTTCGTGGATACCGCACAATCTGCGGCGAGGCGAGGCCATGCCGAATTTCCGCCGTGGGATCTGGAGGCGATAGTCCTCGCCCCGCTCAGCGGACAGACTCCGTCGTGATCTCATGGCGACATGGAGAGAGCAACTGTCGCAAACCCCGTGCAGGGCACGACACAATAGTGGCGATAAGTCCCCTCTTTGAGGAGTGGCTTGAGAGGCGCCACGGCGTCCTCACCTTTCGCCTGACGCAAGTCCTCACCAGACACGACTGTTTCGGGAGGTTCCTGCATCGAACCGGGACAGAAGAGACGCCCGGGTTCTTGGGCCGCACCTGTGGAACATCGGTTACGACTGGGTGCAGCGTGCCGCACTCTGGGACTTAGTTTATAAGTAGAACGAATTGCCCTTTTTTGTTTGAATATCGGTGGCATTGCCCCACAAGAGAATACCGTACGACATCATGCTATGGAAATAAACTTAACGGGCTGTCTCTAAATCAGTTAAATCACGAATTCTACTAACGGCGAATGCTACGGAGCTAAGTTTTTAAGTTATTGCATAGATTCTATCGCGGGCCTAGCTAGCGTGGAGACCAAATCCAGAAATTCCGTAACGAAAATAACCTACGAGTAACACCCCATGTCAGATAATAACAATGATAAGCTAGTTTTCTTTTTAATATATTGCCGTAACTAGGAGTTGTAGGTTGTATACATTTGATGTTAGACCTTCTTTGTAACCATTTTATCAACTTATGCAATTAGAATTATTTATGTATTTTATTTTCCGCTATTTGCCGGCTCGAGGACAAAACGCAGACTGAATGTAAGGCTCGGTTTCCCATCACAATGAAATTATGAATTTTATGATGAATATTCCACACACACATACACAGACACGTCAAACTTATAACACCCCGTCGATTATGCGGCGTCCGAGCGCGGTCCGCGCGCCGCAAGCGAGCGGACCGCGTGCGTGCGAGCCGTCCGCGCGCTGGCTGCGCGCCGACCGCGCATGGTAATGAATAATTATAATTGCATAAGTTGATAAAAATGCTTTGCAATAGTTTACCGCGGCAGTCCCCGAGTGCCACACGTCTTTTTTTAAATATATATGTTCATGTCGCCTCGGTTTTTTAAATCTTACAGTTTGAGTCAGCTCCTATCCCTTCCCTTCGGGCACAAAATAATGAGTGAGACGATCCAATGACATTTTAGTCCTATAGCGCTAGGTTTTGAGGTTTCAAAAATATTAAAGTTGTTTTGTTTTTCGCATATAGTTTCCGGACCATTTGCCTAACCTACTATATTCATTTGTGTCATTTTAGGTACTGTAGTTAGGGAAAAAATTGACTATTTATCTTTTCGATCACTGTTAGAGGAAAAGAAAATGATAGTTGATTTCGTTATAATGACCACTGTAGTAGTACCTAACTGATACGATTAGGGTGAATATCCCAGAATTCCTGAATAGCGGACTGGCCACAGAAAAAAAAACAAAATAGGCGGAAAAGCGGCAATCAGAACTCGGTTTGTTTTTCGATTGACTCATGATTTTATTTTTATGTTTCTTGTATTCGCAATGAAAAGCACAGTGTTTACTTATTTAGTCCCTCGCTGTCGAAAATGTTACAAACGGGGTTTGCAGGCTAAAATCATCGAGATACTGAAAATGCAATAGTCAGATGTGACACAAAACGCAATAATAAGCTTCACAGGTACGACTGTAGCCACAGGCAAGAAATAAGCAACTTTAAAATTTTTGAAACTTTGGCATCAAAATAGCCCAGCGCTATCGAACTATTTATGATTCCGTAAAAAAGACAAGATTGTATTATGTAGGAAACAAACCCGACTTTTCCAGGAAAAAAATAAAATTGAACTTTAAAAACTCTGCTATAATAACTATAATCGCATGTGTAAGGAGTCGCTACTCATCGCTAGGGCCTAGACTGCGTGTTGCGACTTGACGCATTCCTGCCGAATGTATGCAGTTTAGTACTTTAAAGAAAAGACGTGAGAGATAAAATTACAATACTGGTAACCCCTTCAACGGCTTTACAGTCGTTGAAGGGGTAACCCGTTCAAAACGACTTACCATTAAAAAGTATAACCCACCAAGAAAGGGTTTTCGAATATACAGGTAATCATATCGAAAGGGTTTGGAAGAGGTTATCCATTGATGAGGGTTTTCGTAAAAAATGGTAACCAATATGAAATGGTTTTTAAAACAACACTTTGTCAAAACCCTATCAAAAACCCTTTCAATTGGTAACCAAAATGGTCCCTGGCCACATACAATTCATAATTGTATGTGCCTCAAATAGTGAATTATTGCTATTAATGTAGAAAAGGAGAATAATTGACTGAAGCAAAAAATGTAATATGGCCCTCCATTCTTATGCAGGCCCTACATCGGCCGATGAATTATTTATATGATAAGTACTTAGTGTTTTTTTCGTATTTTTTTCTGAATGTCCTTAGGTTCTGCCATAAGCCATTTCAAGGTAATCCATTAATTACAGACACCCTGTATACTGTAAAACAAAAGAACAATGTTTCTTTGGAGATTAACCATTCAGGATAAATGTCTCAGCTCAGGGAGTAGGAACACAGACAACACACACACACAACACACTAGAACACTTAATGATATCTCTCGGCATTTGGATATTTTTTCTTGCTCTTTGGCGGAATTCCAGAGGGTGACACTTGGCATGTTGTCTACTGTTTAGATTGTGCTTCTACCCAGACTTGTTAGTTGGGACTGCACAATTAATTAGGTATAATGACTACATTTGTTAGCTTGGGTTTTACCTGTTAAAACGAATGTATGTGTTAATGAATAAAATAAATAAATAAATAAAAGAAACACAACATGTAATTTCAACTTTTATTATAAAAATAATTGAAATATTAATTAAATTCTCTATACATTCTACAGAGCTTAGCCTGCACTCATAACTAGCTTTTCAAGCCAAACAGTAATTATTTTAAATTGCTTTTTTTACAATAATACAATCGTTTTATACTTATTTGAATTTGAATGTGTCTTAGAAATAGTGATGCCAATTTTTGTATTGGTTTGATTCACCATACAAGCCAAAATATTTGGACCTGGGTAATAAATAGTTTTTCGGCTTATCAACTATACAGAAGACAATAGGTAATCATGTTTATTTCTCAGTTAAAAGCATGTTTTAAAGGAATATTTTTTGAAAAGCTTCTACTGAGTAATTTCTAAGCAATTATAAATGTAAATAAGCTTAGGCCAAGAACAAATTTTGAACAGGGATGTATTTGGTTCAATAATTTATAGCCTATCATTTTTCTAGTAAGAACAATTTATTAATTGCAAAAGTTAGATTTTTGGTACCACACAACCCGAACATTTCAACTCCTTATTTAATAATTTTATTAATTCTTATTATTATAACTTTTTTAAGCCTTATAAAATTGCATTAATCTCTAACTATGCTAAAATGAAATACTTCTAGTGAATTGGTGTTATCGAAATGTTTCGGTAATATTTTATTTAAAAATATTTATTTGCGTAATTATTAAGTTGGCAAAATCTATAGTTAGGTATTTGGTTCAAAATTGAAATATAACTTAGATATAAAGCAGAAAAATGGTTTACTTTAAAGTGTTATTCCTAATTCAACGATCAAACTTACAAGCTTGTTTTTATTGCTAAGTAACTACAAATTGACTAGGATTAGCACCATAGCAAAAAAATCGGGTATTGACTAAAAGAATATAAAAAGTAATAATTTACAATTTGTTTAAACTACTGGCAAGGTTATATTAATTTAAATGTGTAACTTGAACTAAGTATGAAGTTGTACAATAAATGTTTGTGGTAATGAACCCGACGACATCTGTGTTATTTTTTTTTCCAATTCAATATGGTAGGTTAATTTTATCTGAATAAATTAATATTATCCGTTTTTGGATTCAAACATTGTTCTGTTAATTTACATCCAGTTTCTAGTATCTAATCAATATTTATTCAAACTTAATATAAATGATCAAATATTAAAAATAATCACATCATCTTCACCAACCTCATATATACTGGGATGAGGGCAGAAAAAAGATGTTGGATGATTAAAAAGCATAAATTAGATTACAAGGTATTTATTTTCTATTATAAAATCTTATAATACATATTGATGCTTCTCAAGCCAATATCTATGCTTATACTCTGTGCATGTACTCTTATTATTTTAATGAATCACAATATCAGGTAGGCTTTTTGGTCATATAAATTATGTTTATTACAAATATGTATTTATATTTTGATATAGAGAAAGTGTTGATCTGTAGTAAAATAATTTAGACGGTAATGCATAGTATACCAGGGAATATCTATAATAAGTTAAACTAAGCATGGTTTATACAATGACACGATGGCTTGAACTTCAAAAATTATTGAATACCACTTGCTTTCTCGGAATTAGCTGTAGCTCTTTGCAGAATATAGTCTATGTTTTATATGCAAACCCGCATTGGATTCGCCCACTCCCTTTCATGCATGAGGCTAGAATCTCAGCTCGGGGAATACTCTAGGCTGATTACACATGCTATATTAATTAAACGAACTTTTGAATGAAATTGTGTCACGGTCTAAACCTAGCTTAATCGGTGCACCAAGCTAACGTTATTAATAATAAATATCTAATATTATTTTCATAAAGTTTAAGAACAATAAACTACAATATATTTATGACGCGAAATTGGCCACTCGTCTTTAGATCTTCTTTAAAGTCGACTATTATTTAACTATTTAGATGGTAAAAGGGTAATACAAAACTCAATTTAAATTCCCATACAAAGGTGATGTTTACGCCATATGCGACCAATGAAAAATAAAACCAAATATGATCGTTCAAAAATAAACTTGACTGAATACATATCTGTATTATTAGTTCCATTTTGGGATTATTGAATTATTATAATATTATTGTGCGTTTCTAATGTTAGCAACTGGTTTATTTAAGGCGAACTATTTTATGCTTTGTGAGCATCACGATAAAGGGACTTAATTTGTATTTTTAGTTAAGACGTAAAGTTGTTAAACAGTGAATTGGAGGCAATGGCTATAAATATTTTCGATTGAACATCTTGTGAGAATAATGATATGTATCTCGAGATATGTCAGAAAAATTGAAAATCGAAAAATAATTATTTCTTCCAAAGATTTAGGCAAAAATAGAAAAAGGGATTCATTGAGCTAAACCTCGATATTATTCGAACATGTAAGTAATATTTGGGCACGTAACCTATGGAAGACTTCACCCAAATGTAACAAAATATTGTCAAGTCATGTAGATATAATTTATCATAGATTTTTTATCTAGACGACTGTCATAGTGAGGTGATTTGTCTCTTAGTAGATCATATCAAAAGTCTAGTGCAAGTTTGAGAAAAATGGCGTCTACAGAAGAAAATCACTCGTTTATATTAAAACCTCTTACATCTAATTCAAGAACACTTCGGCTCGACTTGCCTGTAGGTACCCAGTCAAACATTGTACACCATTTAAGATAAACTTAAATGTAATATTAATACTTTGGTCCGTTTTGTTCACAACGTGTGCTGTTTATGACCAATTTTGTTCAGACATCTGTAGATCGACTTAATAGAGATCCAATCTAAGTTGGGTTATGAATTTGGGAAGTTTACCAACTGATCCTCCAAATGAATATTTAGTAGTGAATCCCATTACCGAATACGATAGTTCGGTTTTCTATTGGTCTACCCAAGCTCATCATCCAACATAACTAACCTACCCTAACCTATTGATGTCCGCAAAATTAAAGTACAACACACTCAAGGCCATGTAGGCCTTCGTCCCTCTACTAGAAAGTCTGTATTGGCCTGTAGAGGCCCGTGTACCCGCAGAGTCGGGCCCTGAGGGCCGTCACAAGCATCGCAGCGCCTGACAGGTCATCCATGAGGTTGGCACACTCGCACACTAGCAGATACATCTTGTCTCCGTGAGAAGCCACTGACTTGTGGAGGGCTATCTTCCTCATGCCCACCGTGTGAGGTAGGTGTCGGTATAACATTCTTGCTCCTGTCCAGTACAGCCAGTTTCTTTCGAAGCGTTCGCCATCGTCGCCCTCGAATACCTGCGGATAGAGTTTTATATTTTGAGTAATACCTAAGGGGATCAGTTATTTAGAAATGAGTGGAAACAGAAAATACTGCTGTATTAATATGGTATTAATAAAATCTCAACTTCACGTTGTTGACTGAGAGAACTAATCTGGTCAAGACGTACACTTAGAATTGATTGAAATGACTGTAGAATTTTAGACCAATTCATTATTTACGAAGGAAGAAAACTTCAGAATCTTCAAAATATTGTTGGAAGCATTATCATCAAAAAATATTTAAGTGATGATACCTTATAAACACTAATGATGAATCCAGTCGAAGAAGTGTGCGACTTCTTGGGTCCACCAGCTAAGTCATTGAACGGAGGTCTGCAGATCATGGCTACCTCACTGTACAGGTCTAGTGTATGTGCCGCCGAGTACCTTATCGTCTTCGGATCGAACTTGTTCAACGACGCACACCTCATGTTATTGTAGAAAAGCAACGGGTCTGTCTGCTGCGTATTTATCACATAGTACGATATGAAAGGGAATTCCGCATTCTTCTCCATATTCGCCAACAACATTCCTCCAACCGCAGTATTTGCCGTCGCTACATCATTCAACAGCTCTGCTGCAGCCGCTTTCTGTCTTATCAAAGGTTTGGCAAGCGGGGATTCCAATATTGGCTCAATTGGTTCTAACGGACTCATGAGGTGGGCCAATATACAAAGTTTGGGATCGGCTATTTCGAGGATGCTAAGGGAGTTTTGTGCAGTCTTAGTTGTCATTCCTTTTTCTGGCGTTGGAGGTGGCACTGGAAGCTGAAATGAAAAAAAGTAATCCTTTAATAATTAATTTAAAAAAAATAATTACAAAAGGAATTCGTTTTATTAGCCTTCTCCAAAGAAATTCCTAACTTAGTCAAGACAATACAAAAAATTGACCACAATTTGTCGCTGTCCACAAGAAGTATTTTCTCGTCTAGGCCGCCTCTAATTCTTGGGCGCTTAAGCGTAGCTATCAACTATGTAAATGGCGGTCGCTGTATCAGCGTTAATTATGATAAATTATTCTGTCTTAAGCGTTATAGTTGCAGAAAGTTAGCAGTTTTTTGGATAGGCGGTTTTATTTTGAACAAATAGGTACCTTTCAAAATCAGCCTATAATCTTGCTAGGACACAAACCAGCCTGTAATAAGAAGTGGTCTGTAATCCACAATGCAAGCCCAGTGCTGGTTGGTGGATGTTACATGTATTTGTTTTTTTGGTTAGCTATCTATGTGTACTGATTTCCTCGCAATGTTGTTGGCATTCACTGTTTTGAGGGCAGCGGTGTGTGTTGAAATAAAAGACTTAATTGGAAACACAAGCAGAATTATTTTTTAAGATCCAACAAAAGCGTTTGAAAGGATTGCGAGTAACAGTGGGTCGAGTCCGAGCATGGCTGTAAACAGTCGAAGAAAAGAAAGATGAAAGAAAGATGTCTTCCATCGCCTCCCGGCATCGTTAAACCCCAGGAATATTCGCGTCCCAGACATGATCTGCAATCCGGTATGGAAAACTCACTACTGAATGCTCACCTACTCAAGTTACCCGTTGCAACCACAACTTTTTGAAGTGGAGAATTACTAACTCAACCAGACTTTGGACGTGGAGTTGCAGATACCAGCCCGTTATAAAATACACCTGCCCCCGTATTCACAACGCTTCGATTCGCTTCCGATTCGGGAAGTCGTAATGTCTATCTCGGTCGTTTTCGTAATGCCAGAAGAAGACAGATATACGAGTTGTCGAATCGGAAACGAGTCGAACGTTTGTGAATACGGGGGCAGATAGATCTGTCTCTATCTGGTATATTTTAACCTATCCTATCAGACAGATAGAGCGTTCATTCGTTTATGCGCTTTCTGAAAAGTATCATATGTCACAGTTATCAACCGACGACCCGAATGGCGCAATGGTAGTGAGGCTGCCTTACGTTCTTAGGGTCCTAGGTCCGAATCCCAGTAGGAGCAAATGTTTGTGTGATGAGCATGGACATTTGTTTCCGAGTCATGGATGTTTATATGTATAATAAGTATGTATTTATAAACAAGAAGTATCTATGTAGTATATCCAACTATCTGGTGTCCACGACACAAGCCTCGTTGCTTGGTGTGGCACTAGATGGCGCTGTGTGTAATGTCGAGGGATATTTATTTATTTATTTTTGGTCGAGATTAGGAAAATTTCCAAAAAACCTTAAAAGGATGATTACTAACCACTCAGATAGGACCCCTAGTTATCGGGATTCAGTTTGTTTTGCTTACGAGCTACAATATCATCAATTTCAAGGCCTGCACCCAATTACCAATCACCCTGTATAATACAATAGGTGCTGCTGATCAGACTGTCCTACTTGCCGGATTGTTGCAAGTGGACAAGATTATTTGCAAGTTAGATGACCTAAAGAATGCCACTGGTGCCGCATTCAACTCTCAAGCAATCTGAAGCCTATACCTACCATCGGTACGAAAAGAGAATGAATCCGAAGATCAGATACCAACCGGTACTCCATCAGGCAGGAACCGATCAAGTGCGTGCGCGGGGATAACGAAGCAGTCTTTCTGTAGCGTGGCCAGCGATACAGGCTCGGTGCGGCGATGCCGGTGATCTGTCGTGGGGACTGTTGGCGTGGTCGCGGGCCCGCGGTCCCAGCGCAGGAGGGAGACCGAAGGCTCCCTGGTCACCAGCGGCTGCGGTGGCTCGGGTTCCGGGCCCGTGCCACCGCCCAATACAGGCCCGCATCGTTCTGAGGAGAGTGATGAGGTTGTGTTAGCTTGGAAAGTGTGAGCCAGAATGTATTCTTTAGCTCCCAGCCCCGACTTATGGTAGTAGAGAAAAAGGGGTTAAGTCGGTAAGAGTCTGATATAATCGACCCTATTCTTCACGGATAATTTACGGGGGGTAAATTATCCGTGAAGAATAGGGTCGATGACAAATAAAATCTAATTTTAATCCGTCAGATAGATTTACAAAAAATATTGCCACATGTTTTTGCTTTTTTCATGTGAATGAAGCTAGTTGAGAGAAGTTCTAGGTTGGAAGTCAGTCTAGGTTGGGAGAGAGTCAGGACATACCCGCGTAGCATGACCACCGTAGAAAAGGTTTTTTCTAAGAAAGAATCGACAGATCTTTTGTTTATTTGTCATTGAATCGACAAAATGATAGATGAACAAAATATTGTCGTTTTTTTTTCGAAGAAATTCGTTTCTATGGTGGTCAGTGGTCATGCTACGTTGGCTGGAGTTGATATCTTCAATTCCTTTAATCGCAGTGGAACTGTGTCCTTAAATCCACACAATCATAATGTTACAGTCTATCTAGCTAGATCCACTTAGCTTGCGCAAACAGGATTCGTTGCAATTTTAATAACTGTGTTCTTAGTTCGCAATTAGCATAATTATGCAAAAATTCGAAAACCGAGTAATGCAATTCTAATTATGCAAGACCACATCCAGTTAGCGCAGGCTATTAAAATTTATATAAAAAAAAACACAGTTTATAAGTAAGTTATTTACAAAATACAGATACGAGTTCCAGACGTATCCTCGAGTTTCGGGTCAGTAAAACTTAGATATTAGAGACAACATTCGAAGAGAAATACTCACCAACTAGAAGTTTGAATTATGTACAGTTGCGATAGGCAATCTATTTCTAACAACTAGGAACAAATACTACAAGGTCTAGACACAAATAAAGTTAGACACAAAATAAGAATTTGTACCTTTACGCTTGGACATTAAACGGATGAACTTCGAACAGTTATTGAAATGAAATAATCCTCAGAAGGTTAGTAGTAAACATAGTCGATTAAATCGTGCCAATTATAAATATTGTATAATATGCGTGTCATAACACTTACGCGGGAAGTAACCTCGGGGTGCTTGGTGTTTAGCGCCAAAACTGAACCGGTTTCAACCGACTTACACTAGTTCCATCCAACTGGAGAAACACAGTTGTATCACTAAAGCTCACCGAATTGCGGAGATCTTTGTTTACATCAAAGCATTTGTTACGATGTTAACTACCGCTAATAGTAAGCATGTGTAATGAACTGGTGTCTCTAAACACCGCGCTGCGTCACCTGTCAAATAATTTATTAATAGTCGCGACGGCGTTTCATGTCGTGTGTTTTTATCAGAATTTAACGAGGTCACTGCAAGCTTCACTAAATTATAGGACCCAATTTTGAAAAGATCGTCACTTAAACTTTTGAAGTGGTTAACAAAGTTTAGACACAAACACAATCAAAGTTTCGCTGTTTCACTGTCACTGATCACGTACGTTTACCTGTGAGGTCGTTGTATTGCGCACTGGGCCGTGGTGCCGCGGAGAAGAATATGTGGGTCTTGTAGTGGTGTTCCTCCATGCAGGAGTACCCGCGGTCGCGGTCGCGGCGCTTCGCGTTCCTCCCTGCACCGAGCGCGCCCCGCGCCTTCCCCCCACCCCCGCTCGACGAGATGGTCTTCTCCCCGCTGAAGTTCTTCCGAAACATCAAATTCATCTTGGAAAACTGCCCACTTCCGTCTCTGTCGCACTAATGTGTTATCGTATGCGGCTGCACCGCTCTCACGCTGAGTCTCTCACAGTAATTAGTTCACTGTACCACGCCAAGATTAAACCCGGCTATATTCAAACGTCTCCTGTTTGGCTCGGCTGGATTTAGTTTGTTTTATTTCCGCTTTGAAATAAACGTGCGCATGGTAGGATTAACTAATGCGAGGTGAATAGAGTTCTGGAGGGAAATCCCTTGACAAAACTTTTGAGTCTTTTAAAAGTCTTCGGAGTAAAACTGCCTGTTATATTGAAAATATTGTTAAATGTAAAAGCTTTATTATTTCAGAGTTAACCGTGATCATCAGTTACCATCGTTTCAGTTTATTTACTACCGTTGGACTTAGTCCAATTGGAGAGAGGCTGTAACACCGGTAAAAAAATATTTGGGCCAAACATTACATCAAACAAAATTTAGTTTCCTGTTACATTCGTAAGCTTAAAAACAATTCCGTTTTCCTCTCGATTGGTTACAAAAGAACAAATTAAAAAGAATAGGTAATCAATTTCTTTGTTTTCCGTTCACAAAGGAATGGAAGTCATTAACATGCTATTTGGCAGCTTGATGAATTCTTTTCGATTGAGAGTGAATGAATAACAGATCAATTGTTCGAGATCAAAGGAACTTTGAAAACAAACAAGTAATAAAGTATTTGTAGACTCTTAAAATTGACGTTTGGCAATCTCAATTCTGTTCATTTTCTTGATGAATCATAGAATATCTTGGTCTTGTAATCTGGCTAGTGGTCGGAAACGCGCGTGCAGAACGAGAAGTACTGGGTTCGATACCCAGGTTCTTGCAAAATGTTATTGGGCTAAATCAGATGCAATTCGGAGTCTGATTTCGTGCCCGTTTGCTGGGTACATGCTAGTCCCGTGTTAACTTTTACTGGAAACAATGACATAAGAATAGTTTTTGTGATGTGTCATATCAATCGTAAAAAAACATAGTATTTGCTAAACGCCCTCTGTTTGCTCATTTCTTTGATAATGTCACTTCAATTTACTACGAATCGTTTTACTAGATATAATGATAAGCGGTTGATACTTCGCTTAACATAACAATTTCTCAGTAATCCTCATTGAGTTAGGTAAAAACTTGTTGAGTTGTCAGTTTGTATGAAATATTCAGGACGTTTCATCGATTTTCTAAACGTTTCGTCGGCGTATTGTTACGTTTTGTTTACTTCGCTATATTTGATCATTGTGTTCTATTTTGTTACTGGTAAACCGATTACAGCAAGCGGCTTATCCAGAGGTATTATGAATATGTATCCGTCTTGTGTATTTTAGTTCGAACGTTTTATTGTTTAAGATCGGAAAGTCATTGTTTTTTTGATATTTTTATTGTAGATCTTATTTTCGTTTACTTCTGTAGAGTAGCAATTCAGTTCAAAACGACCATCAAAAATATCTGTTCAACTTTTCATTTAAAAACTTTCTTAAAGAAATTACCCGCTCAACTTTTTTTAAATTGATTTGATATATCTGTTCAACTTTTCATTTGTAAACTTTTTAAGAAGAAAGAGCCACTCAACTTTTTTCAGTTGGTTTGATATATCTGTTCAACTTTTCATTTGTAAACTTTTTAAGAAGAAAGAGCCTCTCAACTTTTTTCAGTTGGTTTGATATATCTGGTCAAGTTTTCATTTGTAAACTTTTTAAGAAGAAAGAGCCACTCAACTTTTTTCAATTGGTTTGATATATCTGTTCAACTTTTCATTTGTAAACTTTTTAAGAAGAAAGAGCCACTCAACTTTTTTCAGTTGGTTTGATATATCTGGTCAAGTTTTCATTTGTAAACTTTTTAAGAAGAAAGAGCCACTCAACTTTTTTCAATTGGTTTGATATATCTGTTCAACTTTTCATTTGTAAACTTTTTAAGAAGAAAGAGCCACTCAACTTTTTTCAATTGGTTTGATATATCTGTTCAACTTTTCATTTGTAAACTTTTTAAGAAGAAAGAGCCACTCAACTTTTTTCAATTGGTTTGTTAGTTAAAAGTTTCCGCCAAAGTTGTGGATTGGATAACGTAGATTATTTTGTTGGATGATCGGGTCTAAGATATTTGCTTAGGAATATCATATGAGATGATATTAGTTTCCAAATATCCTTAGCTATTATGCAAACGATTGCCTATCAATCTTCGGGAGTAGGTAAACCAATAAAATTGCTCGGTGACAGGAGAGGCGCGTTAGAGGACAAATATTTTTATGATCTTCAGAAATTCGCTCAACTTTAATATGTTTTCTTGTACATAAAGGTAAGTATTTAAGTACCTGAGTAATAAGTGTTCTTTCAGGTAAGATATAAGGCCCTAAGGGTGAGACTTTCTTCTGCAATTAGACTATAGATGAATTAGCAAAATGTTTGAACTTTATGTATCAAAGGTAGTCCTCGAAAAGCGCAGGAACGTCTTTCATAATTATAAGAAGTATTTCTTTTAGTTGGGAAAAGAAGTTGCGTGGCGTTACAGACTCCTAAGTTAAAACGTCCGTCCTTTTACTTATGGGACTTTTGGACATTCTTTAAAACATCTTCGTAAGTATTGAAGAGCTCGTGGCCAAATAATAATGGCCGCTCGCGCCGATCTTTAGGATAAGCCTTGCCTAGGTTGGTCTGTGGATGGGTGACCACCCTTATACCGAGTTTCCTTCGTGCCTCAGAAAGCACGTTAAGATCTTGGTCCCGGCTGTTATTTGTCCATCTTTGGCAGTCGTTACAGGTAGTCAGTGGCCCAAAAATATGACAATCAGTCTTACCAAGTGGTATCGTATTACCCAGTATTAACTGGGTTGTGGACGTCAGATAGGCAGTCGCTCCATGTAAAATACTGGTATTCAGCTGCATCCGGTTAGACTGGAAGCCGACCTGAACATGGTTGGGAAAAGGCTAGAGAGATAATGATCATCTTCGTAAGTATTGGATATTAGACAGATAGCTTATTCTGAATGATTAGATATGCCACCTAGATGGAGTGACAAATGTACCTGCATTTCGTCTTCAACATCAAAGTTTTGGAATAGTTGCTAGACATATTCGAGCTCTCAAATATTTGCTATCGTCGCCTCCGTGCCAAATCGACTGCATGTTTAGCTAGTAATGTAAACAAGAAGTATAGAATCTTGAAGTTTACAGCGGAATGATGATGGATGTTCGCATAACAGACGCGCGACGTTTTCTATTTATACGGTACCTATAACATATGGTAGGATGACGTACAGCGTTGCTATGACGTATATATGAGAGTGGTTTTATGCAAGGAAGCTCTCTTCAATCCCTTCACATAATGATTATGCTAACTGGTTGGGTTATCAATAGGGATCCATCCGATACCGATACCGATACCGAAATTTCGCGCTTTAAAAATTACGCAGAAATACTTTAGTTTTCAAATGAGTTCTGTCGCATCTGAGAGAATATTTTCCACCGCATTATTTTCAAACAGACCTGCGAAATCGCCTTTGCCCGCAAAACTTAAGAATACTTACTTTGTTTTTTAAATAAAAATCTTATAAATGTTCATTTTGATTACTTAAACTATTAATTAATTGCGTTTTATTTATTCTACCTTCCTTTTTGAATTCAAAAAGCGTATCGGTATCGGTATCGGTATCGCCAATATTTTTATAAGAGTATCGGTATTGGTATCGTATCGGCAAAAAGGCGTATCGAGGCATCCCTAGTTATTAAGAGTATCCTGCCTACTAAAGGTTCCGCAGACAATATAGTAATTTAATTCAGGCGTAGATTCGCAGATTAAAACTGCAAATAGGTCAGGGAAAACTGAATAAGATTAGAGAAGAAATAATGCCGTTTGCTCAATCAGTTTTCAATCCGGCTAACGATAAAATAACCCTCTAAAGGACTAATTGGTAGACAGGTTGCGAGTGGTAATAAAATACTAAAACGATAAAATATAATTCGTTTTACCTTCAAATAAAAAGAAAGCCAGATGAAATACATATTTAAATGAACAAACAACTAATACAAACTCCTAAGCTTTGAATATTTAACTAAGTGTAGAAAATATTTTCACCCAAACATTTTTCTATAGTCAATCAATACTCCCGCACCAAATATTAGTATTCTACCGACGCCCACAAAGTTACTGATATAATTTACCCGCGCCATATTTGGTCCCAGTAAATATCAAGTTGTCCTTTACCGCAAGAAGTTACTTACATGTTACCGGGGATAAGGTAAACACTTAATAGAAAAGTTCAATAATACCAGTCGTTGTTAGTTTTATGAGAATGACAGGTCAAGTCAGGCAGTAGGTACAGGCATTTCGAGTCTTGAGTCAGAGAGTTGCTGACATTTTTGTTATCCATGCTGGGTGCGAAGACCTTGCTAAAACCATTTTGGTTAGCGTGATAACGCTGATAAATTTTCAAAACAGGTAAGTACCGGTTGCTAGAGTTCATTAGTAATCGTCGCATCAATGATCGACGGCTTCTCACTAGCTTTTCTGTTATTGAAGCAATGATTAAATTAAAATTGGCTTTTATTGTTCATTTTGGTAGCAGCGGCAAGTTTTTCAAAAGCTGAATCGGTGGCTGAAACGCACTAAGCCGCATATTGTGGTAATGCTTAGTGACGGCTTAAACTAGTAGTGCATTAAATCTTTTAACTCACCATCATCAGTCTATTAATGTTCCTACTGCCGGTACACAGGCCTCCTCTCGATGAGAAGGAATGGGGTATAATCCACCACGCGGGCCCAGTGCGGATTGGTAAATGTCACATGTCTTCGAATTTTTTGGTTCTAGGACATGCCGTTTTTTTTGTGTACCTACTTCATCACCACTGCTCTCAAAACGATGAAGGAAAACATCTTTTTTATCTGAATGAGGTAAATAAGGGATGTCCACGATAGATCCATAGTTACACCAAATTGGCACACCAGTGTGACTATGGTTAATTTTATTTATCCACAATTTAACCTGATCCGTGACCATAGATATAATTTTTTAATATTTCTATGGACACTAGTTTGGCTACGGCTGATCCTTAGTCACACTAGTGTGACCACGGACAATTTAACCTAAACTGTAGTCACACCATTGCAGCATATGTCTTGCCGTACGGGTAGTTTTGTGCTTCGCATTCCGTTAGAAAACACAACAAGACCTTGCTATTCTTAAGGCCATTGATTAGAGTGGATTTTCTGACCAGTTTTCTGGTCGGGGTTAGTTTATGGGTCAATTTGGTGGGCCCAGTAAAGATTACGGTCGGCTTGGTCGGGACGTCGCGTCGTAAAGGCCGCTTTTATGATTCTTATATCTGCTTCATTTTTGTCGTTAATTGCTTTACACATGTTATCTGGCTTCCTATTTGTGACACAAACATACACGTTACATAGAAAACAAGGGAATCGCAAATTAAGGTATCGAAGATTGGATTTATTCAAATCAAATCAAATCATTTTATTTGTGTAACATAGGTAGTAAATACAGTTCTTAAAGTTCTTAGGGCGCTATGTTATGTTATTGTAGCGTAGGAATATTGAATTTTTCCTTGACCGTAGGTATTATGAGATGATCAATGGGACAAAAAATTCTGAATTTATGTCAACCGATCTGTAGTCTGTGATTCTACACACATATAATCGAAGAAAAATGCACACACACCAAACGTGCCCAGTGTGGGTTAGTGAAAATACTGGACCGTCGGGGTCTGATGCATGATGAGTTAGTCTTCCTCAGCTTTATCATGTGGTGAGGCCCTAAGCTGATGGAGTTTTTATGCCTGCTATAGGCGTCTGGCTTGGCTGTACATGCCGTTAAGAAAAACGTTTCTTGAGATATACAAGGCATGCAGGTGATGACTCAGTGTATATGTCACCGTAAAATTGTCGATATTATAATATAACGTGTATCTCTCTAGCGATATTGTAAACTCTCGAATTATTGTCAACTGAATATACGGAAGTATCTCTGTCCCCATAATCGGGACTTGGGGCACCCCCCCCGTTAGGTTAGTTAGGTTCCTTTAAACCCTGCACTCAGAAATAGAGGACCCGCGAAGCGGGGCTTCTTCGACTACGCTTTTTAGGGGAATATAAAGTATTTTAAGGTTAGGTTATATTAATCGGTATTTCTCAGAAATGGTACAGTATCTTTTCATGAGAGTGGTACCACTGGGTAAGGGGAACCCCTCCTTCCCTCCACACCGCGTGAGTTGACTACCATCGCATGCATTTCACGAAAAATAATGCGTTTTATTGTAAGCAGTATGTTCGTTTGACAATAAGTCTTTTGTGCTCTTCTATGTTAATATATTGTCTTTTAAGTATTTTGTGTATATGTTATGGACCAGGTGATTAATGCGGGCATTATACATAATGCCCGGTCATTATGAAAAGTGCCCAATATGAGAGTGCAATTGGATAAGAATTATTCAAATAATCAAATTGACTGGGCTTTATACATATTGTCCATCACCTTTTGGGCAGAGTAATACAAACATATTTAATGACTATTTTTTTATTGTTATTGTCATTTAACTTAAAATAAACTAAATATTGAACCATTTCAATTAATCAGGCTCACTATTTGGATTAATTATCAAGGACTTCTACACTAAGAATCCACTAGTTTTTGTGTTAATGTCACCGTAAAATTGTCAAATACGTTATATTGTAATGTCTCTAGCAATATTGTAAAATCTCGAAATAAAATAACATAAAATGAACATACTGTTTACAACAAAACGCATTATTTTTCGTGATATGCTTGCGATGGTAGTCAACTTACGCGCTGTGGAGGGAAGGAGGGGTGCCCCTTGCCCAGTGGTACAACTCTCATGAAAAGATATTGTACCATTCCTGAGCAATACCGATTATAATAACCTAACCTTAAAACCTAACCTTAGCGCGTAAGTTGACTACCATCGCAAGCATATCACGAAAAATAATGCGTTTTGTTGTAAACAGTATGTTCATTTTATGTTATTTTATTTCGAGATTTTACAATATTGCTAGAGACATTACAATATAACGTATTTGACAATTTTACGGTGACATTAACACAAAAACTAGTGGATTCTTAGTGTAGAAGTCCTTGATAATTAATCCAAATAGTGAGCCTGATTAATTGAAATGGTTCAATATTTAGTTTATTTTAAGTTAAATGACAATAACAATAAAAAAATAGTCATTAAATATGTTTGTATTACTCTGCCCAAAAGGTGATGGACAATATGTATAAAGCCCAGTCAATTTGATTATTTGAATAATTCTTATCCAATTGCACTCTCATATTGGGCACTTTTCATAATGACCGGGCATTATGTATAATGCTCAATTTATCACTAGGTCCATAACATATACATGAATAAATAAATAAATAAATAAGTCGAGAGTTTACAATATCGCTAGAGATATTATAACATAACGTATTTGACAATTTTACGGTGACATATATACAGGGTGTATTTCACCTCATCACGAAGCCGTTAACCAAGCATTCTGTATATCAAACTAACTACGCAAAAATTATTGCTGGGAAACAACTTTTTTTTTTGAGGTTATAAATCATGTTTTGTGGTATAACTCAATGTAACGTACTCAAAACATTGTGCGGATGGATGGATTAAATAGTGCGGGGGTAGTAGAGATATTTAAAGCAAAAATCATGCGATAAAAAGTGGTATTTAAAAAAAACTTCTCAAAATCTTGCAACCTTGACCCCCAATATCTCTGTAACTAGGAGGTTCCCAGGTTTAGTGTAGAACAAAAAAATGATCAGAATGATGAGGAGAACAAGTGCCTCTCGTATTCGTTAAGAGGTGTTTTACACCCTTTATACTTTAGATACACAAGTATCTGGCTTCCTCTACATTGCTCCTATTAGAGCATTGAGCTTTTAAAATAAAACTACCCACTAAAAACTACATAAACTAGTGTAAGTTTCATCGGCCATAAATCTGTGAAGACACCAAACAGATGGCTCTATCATAATTGATTTCTTAGTGTCGGCCATTTAACGGCTTGCGAGCGCCAATAAGGCTAAGTGCATGCTGTCGAACATTTTATATGAAATTGAGCTCTAACGTTTTTTAGCATTTTATCGCAAGAGGAACGCGGTGGCGAAAGGTATGACCTGGTTTTTGTGAAATTGTTGCAGCAATTTTACTTGGTCAGTTCTAAAAATATAATTTTGGCGAATAGTGATTGCGCTTTGACTTCAATCTTAACCTTCGGTGTTTTATTTCCCTAACTTAAATTATCGTTGAGTAATGAAATATTTTCAAGCACGAAACTACACTGTTCTGCTACTTTGGCTACTTTGATGCAAATTCAGTCACAGCTTTTATTGGTAATCAATTCTAAAATGTATAATATGTAACTACTAGCTTCTGCCAGCGGCTTCGCCCGCGTGAAGTTTCAGAATTGACCCATGGGATGTACTACCAGGATAAAAAGTACCCTATGTGTTAATCCAGGTTGTAAACCATCTGTGTGCAAAATTTCATCCAAATCCGTTCAGTAGTTTTTGCGTGAAAGAGTAACAAACATACATCCATCCTCACAATCTTTCGCATTTATAATATTAAATTAATTAATAATTAATTAATATTATAGTTGGATTATGTATTGTAATGTAAAATTATGACCATGTACCTAGTGTGCCAGTAGGTTCAAGCATCATTAATATCACAGATAATGTTACAAGCGTTTTTAAGTAGTTCACTGAACAGATGATACCTATTTTGTTAACTTATTTCACCTTATAAGGAGAAACTACGTCTTAAAGCAATTAAAATTTCCTTTTATGATTCTAGATTTTATTTTTTCTTAAGACGCGTGCAAAAATTATTTACTAATTGATTTTAATTTAATTTTATGTAATTAAATTAATTGTTATTAATTGTTATTTTGTGTTATTTTTTATGTAATTTATGTTTTTATTTTATGTTATTTTACTAATTCAATTTTCTTTTAATTTTATGTGATTTATGTTTAATTTTTTACTTAATGATTTTAATTGATTTTTTTATGTAATGTGCTTGTGTTTTATGGATTTTAATGATCTGAAATAAATTAATTATTATTAAAAATAATTTAGAAGTTACTGTTTAGTAAATGCCACTAATTCTCCATAAATAAATAAATAAAAACACACATTTTGGACATTAACACACAGCGCTACCTGGTGCCACACTAAGCAAAGCTTGTGTCGTGGACACTTGATAGTTGATATACGTTGACACTTTTTTGTTTGTAAATACATACTATATAAGAATCTAAACCTACAAGTTACAACGCAGTAGTTTAATCACACCACTTACCAACAGGCAATATAAGTTAATTAATGCTTTGACATATTGTTTTTGTTTTTTGTCCACTTTAAGACATAAAAAAAAATACTGCCACGAGGCAACCATATAAAGGTCCGAGCCAACTAGTGTCGTGTAAGTCGTCATGTTCAAAACTCTCGCATGCAACCGCAAGTCCTGGATTCAATTCTGAGGAAACTGTTATTTGTACTAATGTTTTTAAGTGAAACCTTCTTTAGGCGAGTCATCAGGGACTCGCGTGACTGTTTCACTTATATCGGCAGTCCCCAAAAAAAGAAAGAAAGAAAGAAAAAAGCATTTATTAGCCCGTACAAAACACATTAAAAATTAACATTATTTACAACTATTGAAAACTAAACATAAAAAATAAGAAAATAAAAAATGAAACGAAAGGTCCTGAACCACGCGAAAAGGCCCCTATCTCAGCATGGTGCTGTAACTGCCCCGTATGTTTTTTTTGCAACCCAAGGTCATTCAATTTTGTTCAGTACTTACGTATTATTACGTACTGGGCTCACCCCCATTTGACAAAGGTATATATGGAGCTTTATGGAGAAATGAAGGTAGAATCTAAGAGAAGAACCTTCCTCTGCCTATCCCTTTCTATGAATACTGGCGTGATGTTATGTGCATACATACCAATGACTACTTTACTGTACATGTCACAAAAATATTTAATCTTAGTTTAATTTAATTTGTTAATCTGTAAAATAGTGCATGTGGTGTTAGCCTGTAAGTAATTGTTGCACTCATAAATGTATATCGTGTACTTTTAAATGAAATGTATAGTGTAAACAACTGTAGGTTAACCTTAAATAAATAAATAAAATGTCTCACCAAAACTATTGTGTATCTAGTGTCATAAAGCCATGATACGAGTTGTAGAGAGCAAGTTTCTTAAACAAGCAAAAGTAACGAGTAAGAACCTCGTAGAACCGCTGGTAGTATGTAAGACTAGCCATAAACACTAAATTGATGACACTATACTGTCCCCTCTAGCCATAGAGCGTTAACTCAAGAAATCTATGTTTCGAGCAAACTCTTTTGGTACAGACTGGCATTATCTGTCAAAGTCCGCTGTCCGTAGAGAAGCTACGTCAAATAACTGAACTGTCCTATTCTTCGTAATTTGAATCTCTAGTTCGCTGCAGCGCTAAAATAATAACAATTCGTCTAAACCGTAACGAATTTACCACAGCGCTAGATTTGCTGCGGAAGTGTATTTGTATGCTGAGTGAGGTGCGACGCGATCGCCGCAGTTGAACGAGACAAAGTAGTAATTTACGATGTCTTCTCTAGTACGTTAGTACTTATATCTCAATGGTGTTATGCATATTTTTGTCACATAATTTAAATGTTTCAATAAAGATACGGTTATTTCTAATATATTAAATCTATAAATACTGGACGAAGCTGTCATATCCGAGCCTGAAGATACAGACTAACTTTCTAGTTTGGGGTTCACTGCAACAACAAAACTGGTTGTACAATTAACAATAGGTACCTCATAAACAATATAATATTCTATTTGAAAAAAAAGAAACGAAAGTTTTCGTTTTGTTTCAGTTACAGCTTTTTGGCTTACGACGACGGTAGTACATAAACGCTGGGGTGTTTTATCGTGAGTCTCGGCAGTTAATGGGATAATGTATCGGTGATAACCATTGATTTGTTGGTTTTAGAGTAAGTACTAGTAGATTTGTTACTACAAGTGGCTCCATTAAGTGTTTGCTGTGAATCTTGCGATGGATTTATTAACTACTTATTTGCGTGTTTACACGTACTATTAACTGTGCTCTTCTATTCGGAATTTTGTCTGATGGATGTCTGACGAAATAAACAGTTAGATAGTGCTATCAATTGCAGGACTGGCACCGAAACAGTCAAGTGAAGCATTTAGCTGTACTGCTTTTGGTATAGTAACTGCCGATTATGAAGACTTTAGTTTATTCCCCTCCTTTGACTTTAGTATACTTATTAATAGCCCGAAACTCAAATGCACACTCAGTAAATGCCAATAAGATTACTTCTATTAAGTGTAACATACTCAAGGTGATTTATCAGCTTTTAACACCTTTACCAACGCTTTGAATGGTGGAAAAAATATGCGGCGAAATAACGACTTGGTTATCCCACATTGTAAATGACTTAATCTAGATCTGAAAACTTGTTAATACAAGCGATCGCACTTACAAAGATAGACATCAAAATGGATTACTCAATCCGTATAAGGTCTAAATAACTGAACGATTTGTCTTTCGTAATGAATATTATTTAACTGAAAGCATTTATTTCAATTAGACCATTACAAGCACTTTAGAATGCCAGAAAAATAAAGACTACCAAGCTACAGTCACAAGGCGTAATAAGTTGTGAAAGTACTGTGGTTACACAATCCAAAGCGTAGATCTCTAAGTTGAAGAGTGGGCAAGTAACTCCAGTGACACTCTTTTAAACCAAAACATTGTTACAAAATCTATTTAATCCGTATTTAATACGTATTTACTTTTTCTTAACACTCACAAGCATGAAATCGGAGTTGACAGAGACAGTATAGTTGAAATAGAACCAACTTATTTGATCCTTCAGTATTATAGACAACAAAGAAGAAAAATTATCGTTAAGAAGTTATGATTTAACAATGTTAACAAAATGATCTATAGGTTCGTACGTTGTTCGTAGTCGTACCAATTCATTACAACTAGATGTTAGCCTACGTACTCGTAATATCCAAATAGCTCCCAGTTTATTTGAAACTCAAATGAGCATCAATAATCATAAAGTTCTCATTACAGTTAGCGGTCGCGTGCACTTGCAAGATAACAATGTATCTATTATGTTATTGCTATTTGATTACTGTCATTCAAGACTAGAACGTAACGTCCAAATGGAACCTAGGGTTATCAGAAACCAATGTTTTGCCAATGTAGCAGGCTTATAGGCTTAATGTGAAATGGATTGAGTTCTTACCAACTGGGTTTCAAGTTGGCATATGGAAAAACAATACTAGTCATTTGTACCTCATTGTCTGTCTAGCCTTTTCCCAATTATGTTGGGGTCGGCTTCCAGTCTAACCGGATGAAGCTGAATAACAGAATACCTACCATGTAAAATATTGCATGGAGCGACTGCCTATCTGACCTTCACAACACAGTTAGTACTTGGTAATACGATTCCACTAGTTATACGTACCTACTACTGAAGTAACATGATTTCATCAAGTACTTGTGTAAATTTGTAAAAACTTACGAAACGAGCTTCGAAGGATTAGAACCTAAAAGTTTTAGAAGTTAGTGTTAAGTTTAAGAACTTTTAAGACTTTAAAAGGTTCTCAATTCTTTAATGATCCGATTATAAATTAGAATCAAGTTTAATCAAGCCATTAGGGTTAAAATCATTTCATAAATTAAGGATTTTAATGCCTTCTTTTGTGAACTAATTATAGTAGGGCTAATTTAATACATATATCACATTTAACATAGCTGTCAGTTCATCGTAGAGGTTACCTTTTTTTGCCGTTATTACAATAAATACAGGGTGTAAACAACCTCATGAGGAAGCCGTTAACCAAGCATTCTGAACATAAGACTTTGCTGGGAAACGACATTTTTTGGAGTGAAAAATCATGTTTTGTAGTATAACTCAATGTTTCGCACTCAAAACATTGTGATGATGAATGGATTGGATAGTACGGGGTTCGTGGAGGTATTCAAAGTAAAAAAAAATACAATAAAAGTTATATTTAAAAAAAAACTTGTCACAAAGTTGTAACTTTGAACCGCAATATCTCCGCAAGTAGAAAGTTCCCAGGTATGGTGTGGAACAAAAAAAATATCGGAATGACGGGGAGAACAATAGTGTCTTTCGGCTTCGTTAAGAGGTGATTTTCACCCTTTATGTAATCGTAATTGAAAAAAGTTAAGCAATTGTGCAGTTCTAACTGCAAAAAAATAAATAATAGGTACTTTATGCCAGCCATTACAAGGTTACATTGTTTTATTTAGGTGAAGTGTCAAATGAGATCTATTAAATTGGCCCTAGGAAGTTTTTTTTTTTTTTAGACGTCTACTATAAATATGTTTACTGTATACTTAGCTCAAGACAAGAAAAAATATTTTCTCACAAAATACCTAAGTGAATTCATCCGAATCGAATTTATTTATTACCTTCATTTAATTAAATTTAGTCCTGATTTCATATTTTTCCCCGATTCACGTACAACTGACCTTTATCTTTGAGTCTGACTTAACAAAACAACTTATATAAGAAAACATACCTAATAGGACGAGCTAGTTATCTAACAAAGTTTGACCTATATGTCAGTAAAGAATAAACTGAACACATTATGTAAATTGTAGTCTGTACAAATACGAGTAGTGTGAAAGTTTTTCGTATAAGTGTGGGGGACTAGAATATTATTCGTTGATGTGAGCCTCAGCACCATGTGTTGCTTCGAATAATAAAACTTTTTTATATATTTCGGAGGAGGCAGACTGATGGTAAGAAATGATTAAATTGGGAGCTTAGTTGTCGCGTGTTGGGATTTGTTTACTTACGTACTCATTACTGTATTATTAGCAATGGTAGGAGTAGCTCGTGGCAAAATAATATCAGGTGCTCGGGTCGATCTTTAGGTTAAGCCATACTTGCCTAGGTTGGTCTGTGGATGTGTGACTACCCATTACATACCGAGTTTCCTCCGTGCCTCGGAAAGCACGTTAAGCTGTTGGTCCTGGCTGTCATTTCGTCCATCTTTGGCAGTCGTTACAGGTAGGCAGTGGCCCAAACAGTCTGACACCAGTCTTACGAAGTTGTATCGAAAACGGTATCACTTCGTCAAGACTGGGGTCTGACCTCCACAACCCAGTTAGCACTGGGTAATATACCCAGTGTTAACTGGGTTGTGGAGGTCAGATAGGCAGTCGCTCCATGTAAAATATTGGTATTCTGCTGCATTCGGTTAGACTGGAAGCCGACCCCAACATAGTTGGGAAAAGGTTAGGCAGATGATAAGCCTAGGGGTGTGACAGTCAGACTAGACTGCCAAGTCAAAGCTATCGAGTTCAGACCCAAGGCACGCACCTCTCATTTTTCGGATTCATGTATGTATTGTATTATTATCACTTGCTTCGGTGAAGGAAAACATCGTGAGGAAACCAGCATGCCTGAGAGATATTTCTCGACGGTATGTTAAGCCAAGTCAGAGGCCCATGGGCAGCATAAAAACTTTGACACCGGGTTAGTTAACTTACCACACGATAAGGAAAGACTGTAATGGTTTACGACACTTAGGCTCCGTTCCGACTATGTCGTGACGATTACTTTATCGTTGGTTTTGAGTTCACAAAAGTAGTGGACGACAGTAATCATGTCGTCTTATATGTCAATCCACCTCCATTTAAATACACGAGCCACGACACTTAGGTCCATGTTCACCGAGAAGATAACAGTCTGATTATCTAAAAACAGCTGTCAATGTGACATGTTCCCATACAAAAATGTGATTTAAACAGCTGTTTTTAGATAATCGTCCGTCATCTTTTTGGTGAACATGGACCTTAAAACTACACGATTATCTGTCCTCATGACATCGCGGGAACGGGGGTTTAATGATATTTAAAAGTCATTTAAAGAGGTTGTGACGTTTTATTCTCCTCGACTGCCTCGATGGTCTAGTGATTGCAAAAGCGACTGATGAACATCAGGTCCTGGTTTCGATTCCTGGGACGGGTAAAGTATTACGGGTTTGCCATTTTATTTTTAAACTGTGAGCATTTTTAATGCTACTTTTAGAGGTTTACACTAAAATCGCAAAGATGGTTTAAAAAATCAACGTGACACGGAACGTTATAAACCCACTTTTTTAGAAAGAAAAAATATGTACAAATATCAAAAAAAGGGGTTACAGGGCATCGAAAAATTCGTCCACATCGCTGCCAACAGGAAAAGTGCCCAGAAGGCTGGCAGCATTGCCACGTTGGATGGCAATGCTGATTCTTTGGCCAAAAAATAGTCCCGCCCTCTGGTCACGTGAAGAGTCGACCAACCGTTTGGCGATTTCCCGAAATACTAGGTGGGCACTCGGACCCCATGGCCCTAGTGTTTCAACCCCAAACGGCTCAAACACATAATTACCAATTAAATTATTGTATTTGCGCCGTTTGAGGTTTAAGGTTTGCAGTTTGCCATTAGGAATTTCTCAATAGCAGCCACGGAGTCTAGATGTGTGCCCGGTTGATGGCAATAGGCTCGCCCCCTATCTATACTAATATTATAAAGCAGAAGAGTTTGTTTGTTTGTTTGGTTGAACGCGCTAATCTCAGGAACTACCAGCTCGAATTAAAAAAATATGTTTGCGTTGGATAGTCCATTTATCGAGGAAGGCTATAGGCTATATAACATCACGCTATGATCAATAGGAGCTGAGCAGGAATGAAAATTGTTGCAAAAACGGAGGAAATTTTATCCCTTTGTGAGCTTTTTCTCTCCTATGTGACGCAGATGAAGTTGCGTGGGTCAGCTATTACGTATACGGGAGTTAAACATAATTGGCGTAATGTGGTTGTACTATAAGGTACACCTCCACTTCAGGGATTAGGCTTGATATTAAGTTATTCCCAGCTTAGAAAATGAATGAATATTTTGAACAAAAAGCAGCTTATAATATTAATAATTATTAGAAAAAGATTCTAAGATATCGTCAAAAGTTTCCACAAGAACGTCACTATAACTAAGTTAGTTAAGTAAGAAGGCACATTTTCTACGTATTCAAAGCAAAAGTGTGCATCAAAAAGCGCTAGGTTAGCATTAATTCGTCGCGTCGGCGTCCTTCCGCAGAAATTGGTCGACCTCATTTAGCGCCGCAATGATACCAAGATTGTTATTAATGAGGTAAAGTTTTGCTTGCAGTTTCACAATACAACTGCTAAAGGGTTTATAGCTTTGGCTTTTATACGTTACTAGCTGACCCACGCAACTTCGTCTGCGTCACATAAGAGAGAAAAACAAAAGGAAAAAAAAACCCCCGTTTTTTAAACATTATTCATTTCTGCTCCGCTCCTAATAATCGTAGCGTGATGTTATATAGCCTAAAGCCTTCCTCGATAAAATGGACTATCCAACACAAAAAGAAATTTTCAATTTGAACCAGTAGTTCCTGAGATTAGCGCGTTCAACCAAACAAACAAACAAACAATCAAACAAACAAACAAACTCTTCTGCTTTATAATATTAGTACAGATTAATTAAATTCTGTTATGAAACTAAGCTAATAAAACCTGCTTATGGCTTCCTTGGTCCATAAATGGTCTGGACATTAAATATGGAATACTGTTTTATTAGATTAAATAGTAACACCAACCTATTATGACCCACGCATAGAAAAACTGCTCATACGAGAGAAGATGGGAAAGATAACTTTATTTATTTATTTATTTATTTAACAATTTATGTACGTACTTATTACAGAAAATAGAAAAGGAACAGAAAATAGTACAAAGGTGATGCTTTTTTCTAATGAAATCTCTTCCAGCATACCTGCGAAAGGAGATATTAAATAAAGAGATGTAGACATAGTGTGTAAAAGAAGGAGAGAAAATGGAATACATAAAACAGATTAAATATCTTAAATATATACAAAATTAGAATACATACATACATACTCATACATACAAAAATAAAATAAAATACTTTATAACAATAAAAAAAAAACTAATAATAAATACTTATGCAATTCACGCATCACATGCCCATACCACGACAACCGATTACCACACTTTTAACTTTTCAGTCAGGCGTCACTTTCAGACTTCCTTTCAAGATTTTGGACTTATAAAACGTCGGAAAAGGTGCACTGTTCGCGCTGGTCGTTTCCACGGAGAATAACCGGCAAGGAACTACATGGTTACTCTTTTCAAATCATTTGGTATTACAATATTATTTTGTTACAGCATTAGTGCTTTAGTAAGGGGGGCAGCGTAGGCCCGACAATAGATTGCTTAAAAATTGTAAAACAAGATTAATATTTAACAAAAGTTAACAAACATCTGGGAATCTATGTCTTTTATGTATTCACTAGCTGACCCACGCAACTTCGTATGCGTCACTTAAGAGAGAAAGATGTCACAAAGGAAATAAAATTTCCCTCGTTTTTGCAACATTTCTTATTGCTGCTCCTCTCCTATTGGTCATAGCGTGATGTTATATAGCCTATAGCCTTTCTCGATAAATGGACTATCCAACACTAAAAGAATTTTTCAATTCGAGCCGGCAGTTCCTGAGATTAGCGCGTTCAACCAAACAAACAAACAAACAAACTCTTCTGCTTTATAATATTAATATATTATAATATTATATAATATTATAGTATAGTATAGATTTTAAGAAAGCGAATTATTATGATACCATTTTAATCTTCGGTAATCACACGTTCTGTCAGTTTCAAAAACAACGATCTAGTAAGCCCATTTGTCCCACTTGACCGTAAGTCGCAACAACAACGAGACACTAAAGTCTCATCAAACTTTGCAGACACAACTATGAGCTATGACACAGTTACGTGTGTCGGAGTATTAGTTAACGTTACACCAGAACGCATATCAGTGTCGACAGGAGCTGGCAGCTTGCCAGTATGGTCACAATAGCTCAGCAGATAACGTCTTGGATTTATGAGCCTAAGGATCAAGGTTTGAATCTAAGTCAAAGAAATATTATGACAAAGAATTGATCGCAAATATTGGTTTTGACCTTTTTGGTAAGCCGTTGTAGCACAAGACATGTACAGGCTGATGCTAGGATGATGATGTCAATGGTAACGTAAAATACAACCTTCTTTTTATAGTTTCTAGTAAAATACAAGATAACGACACACATATCTCGTAGACGTAATATAGTACGCCATAACAAATCTCTCGTAAAACAAGTAGAGTGCGTAGTTAAAACACTGGATCATTTGTGTTTCTGTGTTATCCCTACTAATATTATAAATATCTTTCACGCTTTCACGCGAAAACTACTAAACGGATTTGGATGAAATTTTGCACACATATAGTTTATAACCTGGATTAAAATATAGGATACTTTTATACCGATAGTAAGATCCCATGGGACAAAAATCAAACATCACGCGGACAAAGCCGCTGGCAGAAGCTTGTATGTTATAAAATACATAACTATAATGCTTTGCAAACATAAATATGTATTATGCTTTGCTTCACATAGTTGATCATGAGATAAGCATAGTTATTTCAAACATAAATATGCATTGTGGTACTTTTTACTTCAGTTTATTTATTTGGATTTAATAGAATTTAGTTATTGCGTAGAAACCAGCTTTGCAGAGGTATAAGCAAAATATCGTGAAGAAACTATTGAGAATGGATTTTTGACCATGAAAGAGGTGACAAAATAAGAAATGAAGGATTTACTTGTGTGTATGTGTGTGTATTAGATAACAACGAATTAAGGAGCACTATGGAACAATTAAGACAAATCGATTGACGTAAGAATCATCTAAATCGGCCCACACATTGGTCTCCAGAGCGCCACAAAGGAACAAACAAACATACGTAAATAAATAGGCTGATAAACGCATAACCCTTCTGAGTCGGGTAAACAGAAAACATGATGTACTGACCCCAAATGAATTGGAAACACTACACGTAATATTTTTACCATACCAGAGTCTAGAGGAAATGATATCCTATCAGTAATTTATGTATTCTTTTCTTTTCACGTGTTTATATAGTGCCTAAACTGAGAGGAGCTCGTGGCTAAATAATAACAGCCGCTCGGGCTGATCTTTAGGTTAAGCCGTGCTTGCCTAGGTTGGTCTGTGGATGAATGACCACCCTTTTTTTTTTTTTTTTTTTTTTTTTTAAGGATCGGAAATCATCGAATGACCCCCCCCCACTCTGGGCGGAGCGGGAGGGAGTGTCAGACTCTTACTGACTAAAAACCAGCCATGTTCCTTCCTCGCCTTTTACGTTCCGAGGCCGCGGTATCTCTTTCGAACAGGCCCGCAACCCCGGATGAATGACCACCCTTACATACCAAATTTCCTCCGTGCCTCGGAAAGCACGTTAAGCGGTCCCGGCTGTCATTTGTCCATCTTTAGCAGTCGTTACAGGTAGTCCGTGGCCCAAAAAGTCTGACAACCAGTCTCACCAAGTGGTATGGTATTACCCGGTATTAACTGGGTTGTGGAGGTCAGATATGCAGTCGCTCCATGTTAGATACTGGTATTCAGCTGCATCCGGTTAGACTGGAAGCCGACTCCAACATAGTTGGGAAAAGGCTAGGCAGATAATGATGAGTCCTAACTTGGAGTTTAAATGTTTATGTCGCCCATGGAACTCTGACTCGGCTTTACATGCCGTCGAGAAATATCTCTCAGGCATGCTGGTTTCCCCGGAACATAAAGGGCGAGGAAGGAACATGGATGGGTTTTAGTCAGTAAGAGTCTGACACTCCCTCCCCCTTCGCCCAGAGTGGGGGAAGTCATTTGATGATTTCCCATCCCAAAAAAAAAAAAGCATTCTGGTTTGGTTTCCTTACGATGTTTTCCTCCACCGAAGCAAGTTATATAAAAAATACGCAAATGAATTTAAAAAATTAGAGGTTCATGTCTTGGGTTCGAATTGAATTTTATTGGGTTGACACATGACAGTTTTAACAATTAAAATTAAAAAAAACCTCCGACTCAATGTACTAAAAGTTAAATAGAAAATGATTCGTTAATTGGCCATTTTGTGGTGGCGGCCATCTTGGTTTTTTAATGTATCATAGTGGTGCCGATTCTCTTGTCACAAATTTCTCTAAACTAGACTAAAAATCACTAAAATTTAGTTTATTCCTGTCAAACGACGTTTCCTATTCTGAAATTGATTAAAATGACATAACTTAAATTAATTATAGTTTGACAGCACTAATTTATTCAATTTAGTGAAAATGGCAATTTCGCCATTCTGAAATTGACGTTTTTCACCTAAAACTTTGATTGTCAAACTAAATCAGACTATTTTTAATCGAGACTAAAAAGATGTGGAATAAAATTAGTTGTCATGAACTAAAATTTACAAAGCAGATTTCTCTCGTTTTTCTTGAAAGTTTGGATGTGTTTGAGTTCAGAATGGAAGCTTATGTGATTGCAGCAGTTGTCGATTCGGCAGAAAGGTAAATTTAGTGTTATTTTATTATGATACAATACGAAATGCATTCATGAAAACTTACAAGGGAAATCCGCCGATAAGACGACCCACTGACCAGGATTTGCGTACTAAACATCTAATGCACATGCTACTTTACATACACTTCTCATAATCAAAGCCCCTTCCAGGTTTTGTGTAATAACTAATAAGAAATAACTATGTTTTAGAAACTATCAAGAGAGGATTCAATTGGAAAGATAAGAGCAATCCAACGCATTCCAAATGGCAGAGAAGAAATTCAATAAAAAGACACCTAGATCGGGGGCACTTTATTTGATGGATAAGCTGAATCCTCGTTTGGATGAAGGATTTATCCCCAAACACCTAAAGGTTAGAACGGTTTTGTGTCCTATATATTATATGTATGCAGTAATTCACTTGCTAAAACAAGTTAATTACTGCATACATACAAGGAACTGTAATTCAGTAAGAATTACATTTCCTGGATTTTGTTTTTGTCATAGTGACTTTTATTACGTGATACATTACACCAAGGCATTACTTATTAAAGAAATAAGTTAGTAAATAGTAAATACATGAGGAAAGATCTCAGTGGCTTCTTGGTAGGTCACTTGTAAACTTTATACCTATTGGGTATATCTATTAACTAAGTACATTTATAAAGTTTTATTTATTTTAGGAACGGATACCCACTATACAGTCATGGCTCATGATTCCCATGGTGGTGCCAAGTACGGAAGGGGATGCTTCATATATTGAGTGCCACTCAAGGGCAAGAAATGTGGTAGAAATGTGTAATAGGCGCCTAGTGAACAGAACCAGAAAATGCTACAAAATTATTCTGGCATATTGCACCCTGTACAATTGGAAAAATTTGATTGTAAGTGTTTGATTTGATTTATATGTAATTCTGTTTTATTTGTTTTCAAAATAAGAAATCTAATTAAGTGTATCTTTGCAGATGAAGAAGACTTTAATGTCACCGAGCATAGCGAGCAGAGTGCTATTGCGGAGGATACCTGCACAGATTTCCTTGCTGATGCGTGGAAAATTCAGCAATCACTTGTCAATTCTTTTAATTAAATGAAACATTTTATTTCTTTAATGTTAAAATATTTATTTTCTCCTTAAACCTTAATCAATCAATCAATCAATCAAAGCATTTATTTCAAGTAGGCCAGTTACAGGCGCTTTTGAATTGTCGAAACAAAGATAATAATTAAATATAGCTACAGTCCCAGTCACAAGACATAAAAACTGTGAAAGTACTGTAGTTGCCCATTCCCTAGCGTAGATCTCTATGGAGAAGAACGGGCAAGAAACTCCATGGACACTCTTTTAAATCATAATGTTGTTACAAAATCTTGGTTACATCATTCCTGTTGAGATGGTGCATTATGTGAGAACAATGTAGCAAGATGTGCACGATAAAAGTGTCCATAGGTAAAACTAACAAAAACAATTCAAAAATAAAATTATTAATTAAAAAATAAAAACAAAAGCCGTGGCAACCAAGACCAGACCAGTCCCAACCGACAGCGCCCGTTCACGAACATGACGCATGTATCAGCACCATTCAACTCAACCATTTTGAAGGGAACTAAATGACCCGACACACTCGCCACCATCAGAGGGACATTTGAGTGAGCATGACATACTCTTAACCGCCAGGGCACATTCAAGTCAAAAAATAAAAACGAAGGTTTCCAGCGAATGATAGCATTCTAGTACATGGCACTCACACAATATGGGATATGAGGTTATATAATACTAAAGATATTGAATTTATACAATGCAAAGATAGTTGTACAATCTTCAGCAGCTCCAACAATTAACAAAAAAGAGTAGCGATTATGAATCACAAAATTGAAACCGCATATTTAATACATGTTTCTGGATAACATGCGTTGAATGTCATTGGGATCTGCCCCTGCTGGTCCTCCACTAGTAGCCCTGATGGAATCCCTCGCCTTTCTTGCCTTTGTTTTCAATTTTGTCACCCACACACTCCAAATCTGTTGAAATTAAATAAGTTTAGAATACATGAAAATTATGCATGTTCTTATCCAATCCAGTATAACATTTCATCTTACTAAAACAACTTACATTGTTGCCACTGCTCTCAATACTCAATACGTTTATTGCATTCCACAATACTTTGGGATCAGCTTGATTTTCTTCTTGTTTTACCTTTTAGAGTATATACTAGTATAGTGTACACCTATATGTTACTTTACTACTACTCGTAAACGAATCGAACATCAAAGATTATGATAACCGACCAACAAAATAATAATATTATTGACGTGTGACATCTGACATGACAATCAAAACAAAGATAGGGCTTTCCTTCCAAACGCCGACGAAAGTAACGGTTATTTTCAACTACAAAACCGAACATATTTTTTTAAGATCAAATTTTTATTTATTAATAAGCTAAAATTAGACTGAAAAAATAACAGGACAAATCATGCTACCTCATAGATTTTTAAACACGGCAGTTTTGTCGATTATGATAAAATCATAGGTTTTAATCATATTGAAAACCGAAAAGTTTCGCCAAAATTTTAAGTCATTTCCGATTTCCAACCATAGCAGGATTACTATGGTCACAGATAATAAAAACTGAAAAATAAATATTTAACAACAATAATGTTTTACGCACTTATAATACTCCCTGTATTTCATTAATGATTATTGATAAACAATTTTAAATAATTGTTTGATTTCACTAGGGTTTTTTTTTTGCAATTCGGATAATTTCGTTCACTTTCATTCAGTTTTTATTTTAATCTCCGACAAATCTTAGTCTATGGTCTATTCAATTTAGCAATTGTCAAACTCGATTTTAATTGTGTCAAATCTAAAACTAAAATTAGAGAATTTTGTTTTCAGAATAACTTACCGAAACCAACTAACTAAAATTAAGAAATTTTAGATTTAGTTTAAGTTAGTTCGGTGTACAAGAGAATCGGCACCAGTGTGTAGTATTCTACTAGCCAAGCCCTTCCATTTTATCAAACATAACTAAGAACACTCCTGACTAATTCACCTTTCAAACAAGAAAAACAAAATGAAAATCGGTTCATCCACAGACGATGCCACAGACACACTTATAACACCCCGTCGTTTTTGCGTCGGGGGTTAAAAACACTAAACGATTTGAATGCAATCACAAGTAGTAGACCGATAGCGCTAGGTTTCGAGGTTTCAAAAATATTAAAGTTGTTTGTTTTTCGCATATAGTTTCCGAACCATTTGCCCAACTTACTATATTAATTTCCGTCAACTTATCGGACTATAGTCCAGGCCTTCTGGTCCTCTCATCAAACTAAGATCAACAGCAGTTCAGTTAACCGTCGGAACAAACTGTATTGTGTATTGTGCTGGCGCGCCGCCAAGCACGCATGCCGCTAATTTACTCGACGTGACAGGCATTCCGCTGTATCGTAAGCATTTTGTACCAGCTGCCCATGTGGTTTCACTTACATATATGGGTATGTCTCCATCGATCTTAGTATCAGATCACGTTAGCCACGGATCACGGAGAGTTGCATCCACTGATATCGTTATCGTGTTACCCACTGATCACGATATCTGTGGACATTAAAAAAAAAAAAAAACGAAACTGATCACGATGTACAGAGATAAGAAATAAAATAAAATATGCACTCACGCTTTTTCCCTTATGAGGGATTTCCAGAAACTAAAGTTACTGCAAGTTAAGATCACACATCAGGAGGACATTATCGATATCTGTCTCTATTTTAGTGGATGTCACAGGTATCCGAAGTTGGCGTGCTGGTTTCCTAACGACGGTTTGGTATAGTTATTTCAACATTATCGTGTTATTAATATTTGAAATATATTACGACTAGCAGACGTCACGCGGTTTTGCCTGCCTATTTCTCATTTTCGTGGGAAAACGGGAATAAAATATAGCCTATGTTAATTGCTGATAATGTAACTATTCATTGCTGAAAGAATTTTTCAAATCGGTCCAGTAGTTTTTAACTTTATTCGTTACATACAAAAATACAAATCTTTCCTTGTAAAATGTTAGTGTAGATAAATATTGGTGTATGAGACTCAATATAACGGATACCTAATAATAAAATCTTATATAATTTAAACATTGAAAACAAATAAAAAAACATTATTTCAATGTGAAATTCATGTAAACGAAATACCTATATTTTATTCAAACCACATAATTCAGGGTCTACGCCTACCGTTCATAAATTACTAAAAAACATGAGCTTTCTAAAAATATAATTATTACAATTGAAAATACTGCTGAATTCGGGTGTGGCCACATTTGTGCCCCGTGATATGTTAATATTCAAGTCGCATGTGTAACCGACATTAATTACAACACAGTGTTTGTTAAAGTACGAATATACACTTTATGGCACTGTATTTAGAGTAGTTAAAAAATTATGACAGTTTATATGACGGTACTGCGAAATTTTAGTGAAAGATATTAACCTCTTTGTAGCAGTGCTACGGGTTTTGCTACGTCGTAGACGCGTAGCCGTAGAGCCTTCTACGAAGCGTAGCACTGCTACGACATTTTTTGTACGTTACTTGAGACAACGGCAAGTTTGTCGGTACCATGTGATAATTTATTCTTGTTTAATTTTTTTTCTAAAATAACTAATTTCAATAAATTATTTATTTTTATTTACCTTTCCATCCATATTGACAAAACATTATTAAAACATTTATTTGACTTTAAAGTTGATGCTATTCTTACTTATTATATGGGTGATTGTCAAGTTTCTTTGAAAGTAAAGATTAAATCATAACATTGTAAATACCGTTACATTTATCAAAGAAATGCAAATGTACACCTGTAAAAAAAACGCGATCAGTAACATCAACATACTTTATTTCTATTACGTCATCTTTTTGATTGATAGTAATCAACGTCACCCTTTTTAACACTCCAAATTCAACCTTAAACCTTTGCCGTAAAACTCGAAATTTCATCACACAGACATCTTGAGACAGTAGTCCACTCCGTAAGATTTTTGGTATTAAAATTTGAACTTTAGTGGACAGTGATAAGGTTTGGATTTGGGCGGGAGGTTGGTATGCCTAGTAGTCTGAAGTGAGTAACCTTGGGGTAGCCCTAAAGGGAGGGGTCGACCTTGGTACGAGTCCTACTAACCGTTAAATTGTAAGTGCTACAACCTTGCGAAGTTGACCATATGCTTCTAAAAATAGTGGACTCGGTTTGGGAAAAGTTGTATCTATAGAGATTTTGTACTTTTTCTACATCCTACTATCCTACTAATATTATGAATGCGAAAGTTTGCTAGTAAATGTATGGATGGATGTTCGTTACTCTTTCACGAAAAAACTACTGAACGGATTTGGATAAAATTTTGTACTCATGGGTGTTAAACAGTTAAACACCTCTTAGCAACACGGCAAAGGCACTTGTTTTCTCCGTTATTGCGATCATTTTTTTGCTGTATAACGTACTTGAGAAGCTTTTAGTTGCGGAGATATTGGGGGTCAAAGTTTCAATTTTTTTACAAATTTAATACAAGTTTTATTGTAAGTTTTTTTTATTGTAAGACAAGTTTTATTGTAAGTTTTTTTTTTTACTTTATCACACATCTTCGCCCCCCGCACTATTCAATCCATCCATCAGCACAATGTTTTAAGTGCGTAACATTGTGTTCTACCACAAAATATGATTTTTCACCCTAGAAAAAAAATCTTCCCAACAATTTTTTTGCGTAAAGTTACTCAGTTTGATGTACAGAATGCTTGGTTGACGGCTTCGTGATGAGATTGTTTACACTCTGTATATAAACTGTACTACCTGGATTAAAACATAGGATTTTTATCCCGTTAGTAAGATCTCATGGGACATTTGTCAAACGCGGCTGAAGTCGCTGGCAGAAGCTAGTAAGGAATAAAGTATGGTGATAATATGTCTATGGAGAGTGAGAAGGATGTGAATGGAGTAAGGTCCATGTTCACCAAAAAGATGACGGACGATTATCTAAAAACAGCGGTTTAAAACACATTTTTGTATGGGAACAGGTCACATTGACAGCTGTTTTTAGATAATCGGGCTGTTATCTTCTCGGTGAACACGGACCTAAATGATCGCGTGACGGTTCAAAGGGGCCACAGGGGGACATGTCAGAAAACCTCATGCTCATGATAGGGTCGGCTTCCAGTCTAACCGGATGCACCTGAATACCAGTATTTCATTTGGAGCGACTGCCTATCTGACCTCCACAATCCAGTTAGTACTGGGTGATACGATAAGATCCCCCTTTGGTAAGACTGGTTGTCAGACTTATTAGGCCACTGACTACCTGTAACGACTGTCAAAGATCTAGAAATGACAGACGGGACCAATTCCTGCGTTTCCAACGGGCAACGGCACGAAAAAAACTCGGTATGTGATGGGTGGTCACCCATCCACAGACCAACTTAGGCAAGCACGGCTTAACCTAAAGATCGGCCTGAGTGGCTGTTATATTATATAGCCACGAAAAACCTCATGCTTCGCTGATCCCAATTAACATAAGAGAACTGCTACCGCACGAAAGTGATGATGATTGAATTGGCCTCTTCATCATCATCATCATCATCAGTCTATTAATGTTCCCAGTGCTAGGACACAGGCCTCCTCTCGCTATGAGAGGGAATGGTCTATAATCTACCACGCGGGCCCAGTGCGGTTTGCTAGATGTCACATGTCTTCGAATTTTTCGGTTCTAGGACATGCCGGTTTCTTCACGATGTTTTCCGTTATGACATTATCATCATTATGACGACCCGATTGGCGTAGTGGTAGTGACGCTGTCTTACGTTCTTAGGGTCCTGGGTTCAAATCCCGGTAGGAGCAAATGTCTGTGCGATGAGCATGGACATTTGTTTCCCAGTCATGGATGTTCATATGTATAATAAGTATGTATTTACAAACAAAAAAGTATAATTATGTAGTATATCAACTATCTAGTGTCCACGACATAAGCTTTGTTTAGTGTGGCACTAGGTGGCGCTGTGTGTTAATGTCCAGCGATATTTATTTATTTTCCTGTCCTTGAAAAGAGTACCGTTTTCCTCGTCAGGGTTATTAATTTCGTTTTTTTATCTAGCTTTCTCAGAAGAGGCATGTTAAAAATTGGTCTTTGATCCTCCTCAAATCAACTAAAGTAAACAGTTTTACATTTATTTTATGAAGTAAATAAGTACATTTTTGACATAACAGGAAAGTGATTTCAATTTCAAGCAAGAATGATTAATACAATACGAAGAATTCCTTTGACAGATTTCCTATTCAGATTTAAGCATTCTTCATAAATAATTTCATTAGTAACGGAAAACTACTTCATAAGTTATTAAAGAAAAATTAAAGAAACAGAATAATAGAATACAGCTTCAAATAATACGTTTAAGTGGTCACAGGGAAACACATTAACATATTATATGTCCCTTAAAATAAATGGTGCTCTGGGGTAAGGCTTCGTCAAGTGTGACGGAGCGGAGCGGTAGCGGGCGCGATAATGCAGTTACAGAGCTTCTCGAGTAATTGTAGCTGGGGTTCATGTTTCGTTTCGCTGTTGGCACTGGTGCTGACGTGGGATCACTGCACCCGGCTGCGTCCAGAGACGGCAGTAGTTATAACATACAATAAAAAGGTAATAAAATACGTAACGCTGAAACCAAACTTTAATTTATTTACTGCATAAGTATTAGTGTTTAAAGAATCACCGACCCCACAGTCAAACCATGACAACGGTTTTGTGGGGCTTAGTTTTTATGTATACTTACTTTGTTTTTGATAAATAAATAATAATAATAACCCATCAATTTCTACATGTTATTAAAAAAGAAAACAAATCAATGTGCAGTTTTGAAAACACCGCCTCTATATCAATAAAGAATCGTCTTAGAGTTAATTTTAAGCTGTTGTAAACGTATCAAGTTGGCCACAGACCATTCCCGCAACTCACTGACAATTTATTACGACGTTTACAAAATCGGTATGTGTATAGGTTTTTCAACCAATGGTATGTATAGGAGATTTCAACAATGATTGATATACTAGCGAGGCATGTCAAAGTCGCCGCAGCGTGCTAATAAAACCGTTCACCGCCGTCCGCCACTGCGCTTCAGACCGCTATAACCTGTGTCTGTTAACGCATCCTAAGTTGCTATGTCGGATGTCCGGTAGGAAAGCCCGCGGGGAGGCGAAGTTAACGCTTTACACCGGCGTTTAACGCGCTCAAACATATGTAAGCCACTTTACATAAGTTATGATACCTACATGTAAATCGGTACTCGGTACTTCCTTGTTTAATCGTTAGCAGTATTCATTTAACCAGGGTACTGTCAGAATGATTTCTAGCTTTTATGCTGATGATTTGTGCTGATGGGTGGATTGAATAGTAAGGGGGGTCGTGGAGGTGTTTAAAGTAAAAATCTTATCATAAAACTTATATTAAAAATATCTCCGTAACTAGAAGGTTCCCAAGTATTGTGTAGAACAAAAAAACGATCGCAATGACGGGAAGAACAAGTGCCTTTCAGCTTCGTCAAGAGGTGTTTTACATCCTTTATATTCGAAGGTCCTGTAGCAAATTACAAAAAATAAATTTAATTAATATGTACTGTAATTTCAAATCTGCCTGCTATATTGAAAATAAATTCACATTAGATTGATAAATTAATTAATACTAAGTTATGAATAATTTACTAACAACCGCAAAAAATTAATGAACTTACATAACAATGTTTTGATCGTCATTTATGTTTAGGTCATAAAAGCCGAAGTTCTCGTCGTGAACCATCGTTATCTCTTGTCGTAACAGCGTAAATCTCTCGGAAACAAAGATTTTTATCCATTCATAGTCTGTAGTTCGGTTGAAAGAAAAACAAACACACCAATCAACATCTCGGGCCATTTTTGTCATACTAAATAACGCCCCCCTTAATAGGCTGGTCCTCTATTATATACGGTGTAAAACACCTCTTCACGAAGCCGAAAATTACTTGTTCTCCCCATCATTGCGATCATTTTTTTGTTCTACACCATACCTGGGAACCTTCTAGTTACGGAGATATGGGGGGTCAAAGTTACAACTTTTTGACAAGTTTTTTTTTAAATACAAGTTTTTTTTGTAAGTTTTCTATTTTTAAAACCTCCACGACCCCCGTACTATTCAATCTTCAGGACCATCATCTATCAGGACAATGTTTTAAGTGCGTTACATTGAGTTCTACCACAAAACCTGATTTATAACTTCAACAAAAAAAGTTGTTTCCCAGCAATAATTTTTGCGTAAAGTTACTTAGTTTGATCTACAGAAAATGCTTGGTTAACGGCTTTGTGATGAGGTGATTTACACCCTGTATAGAACTTACACATAACTGGTGAAATGTGGGTGTACTGTGTGTTGACGACACGAATGGCGCAGCGGTAATGAAGCTGCCTAACGTTCTTAGGGTCCCGGGTTCCCGGTAGGAATCCCGATAGGAGCAAATGTTTGTGTGATGAGCATGGACATTTGTGTCCGAGACATGGATGTTTATTTATATGTATAATAAGTATGTATTTACAAACAAAAAGTATACATGTAGTATATCAACTTTCTGGTGACCACGACGCAAGCCTTTCTCAGTGTGGCACTAGATGGTGCTGTGTTTAATGTTCAGCAATATTTATTTATTTATTTACTATAAGATACACTTCTGGCTACCACTTCAGGGATTACAGGGGTTATGTTATGGTATTTAAATAACACGATTGTTTCTCTTATAAAACAGTTACTGTAGCTTTTCCAAATGAAGTTATTCAGGGAAGGCTCATCACCTGCCTAGCCTTTTCCCAACTATGATGGGGTCGGCTTCCAGTCTAACCGGATGCAGCTACACAGCTGCAGTTACATGAAGCGACTGCCTATCTGACCTCGACAATTTAATACTGGGGAATACGATACCACTTGGTAAGACTAGTTGTCAGACTTTTGGGCCACAGGCCACTGTCTACCTGTAACGACTGTCAAAGATGGACAAAAGACAGCCGGGACCAACAGCTTAATGTGCTTTCCGAGGCACGGAGGAAACTCGGTATGTAAGGATGGTCACCGATCCACAGACCAACCTAGGCAAGCACGTCTTAATTAACTTAAAGATCGACCTGAGCGGCTGTTATTATTTAGCTACGAGCTTCTACGGAAGGTTAATGTAAGGCAAATATTTCCATCATCAGACCTCATCCATTGCTTTCCACCAGGCGTGGTCGAGGCCCATTTTGTAATTAAAAAACCGGTATTTTTGCAATTCTATAGCTTTGTTTTCACTGATTGCGGTATAATTACTCGTTATAATGAAAAGGTCAAGTCGATTATCACCCCTCTGAAACGCTGAAAGCAATTCAGTAAATTACGCGGAAATTGATAACACTGATAAATAAAACATGGCCCTTTCGAATAACCTTGATATTTAGATAACGAGACAAGAAGCCGCGACTTTTTATAAAGAAAACAGAAAATTAGTCGTTGGCGAAACTTTTATTTTATTCTGTTAATAGTCTCCAGGTGGGTGTTAAAAATAAATTATTCAGGAGTTTTCAGGAAGTCTAAAAGGTGTGCTCTAGTCCGCCCTTATTCAAACTTCTTATTGATGTTGACATTGTTTGCCTATTAATTAGGTGCGTGTACCAATCATGAGTTTTATAGGTATACCTGCAAATGAATTAGAAGAAAATGTACATAAAATGTAAGATTTTAGAACAAAATCGTACATTTTACGTACATTTATATTTATTGTTTATTTTAATTTTATTTGAAAGTTATACACCCGCGGTTGACGGATCACAAATTAAGAATGTAAAACACCTTTTTACGAAGCCGAAAGGCACTTGTTGTCCTCGTCATTCCGATCATTTTTTGTTCTGCACCATACCTGGAACCTTCCAGTTACGGAGATGGAGATGTTGGGGGTCAAAGTTACAACTTTTTAATAAGTTTTTTTTAAATAAAAGTTTTTATTTTACGATTTATACTTTAAATACCTCCACGAACCCCGCAATATTCAATCCATCTATCAGCACAATGTTTTGAGTGCGTTATACTACAAAACATGATTTTTCACCCCAAAAAAAAAAACAGTTGTTTCTCAGCAATCATTTTTGCGTAAAGTTACTCAGTTAGATGTACAGTCAGCAAAACAGTTAGGTATGCAGGCTAGCAATCTTCTTACTACTATTATAAGTGGAAAAGGGTTATAACCAATCTGTTTGCAATTTCATCCAAATCCTTTCAGTAGTTTCTACGTGAAAGAATAACAAAATCGATCTTCACAGACTTTTACATTTATAATAGTCGTAAGAAGACTTTTACATTTATAATAGTAGCCTGCATACCTAACTGTTTTGCTGACTGTACACAATGCTTGGTTGACGGCTTCGTGATGACGTGGTTTATTTCTCAACTATTCTTTAGTTATTTATGTCTGTCTTTCAGTTTCAACAGCATATTTTAAGCCCAGCTAAAAATATCGAAAGAACTTCTGAATTTTCTCCTAAAAATAACCTTTTTAATGTTAAAGCTCTTTTAAGTACGTGCTCAACATAGATATAATCTATCAAAGACAAGAACTCGATTACTGGAGCTCAATTCTCTCACACCGTAACAAAGTAAGAAGCAAAGTTCGCCGTAATCTTTGAAACTTATAATGAAATCGTAGTGAAGTTACGGCAAAAAATTTAGATTGAATTTAATTTTTGGGGATCAATGGAAGAAGTTGCAAAGTAAGAATTTTCTTAAGAGGCCTGCGGAGCATGCGTAGAACATACAAACGTAGATAATACCTAAATAATTTGAAAATCAAACGTATTCTTAGGGTAGTGTGTATTTATTTCGATTGGATTACAGAATGTCTAGTTTCCCAAGTATATATTTTGCATTAATATTGATTTAAACAAAAGTTATGAGAAAAATAAGGTTTCTATGGAAATTTTTAATTCCTCATATCTCGTCTTTATATCATTAATTTCCTTTCAAAAATTATATTTGGGAACATAGATATTCTGTAACCCAATCGAAAAAAATACACAGTACTTTAAGAATATGTTTGATTTACAAATTATTTTGGTTGAAATAATTCCATACGTTTGTATGAAATACGCATGCTCCGCCGGCCCCTTAAGAAGCAAATAATCTGGACGCACGTAACGCCATGGTTTTAAATCACCATTAATGTAGTCGACAAGTGTCGACGATCACCTGAAGAGTTGGGTCAAAGATTGACTGCAGTTGGATAAAATCCGGGTGATTTATGAACGATGGACATTTAAAATTTAAATCGACGGTATAAACGTATGACGAAGTTTATGTGACTATTCTGCCAACGAATTTACGCCCGCGGTATTGAAGAATTATTCCGCGGGAGCGCCCTACCGGATTAAAAAGCATCCAACCCAGAGCAAGGTCTACCTGTGTGTCGGACAAACAGACAGAAAGGCAGAGTTACTTTCGCACTAATAACCATAGAATAAATATGGAGTATGGATTTACTTCAGTACACACGAAAATAGATGTGGCTAGACTAGATTGACATCACAAAGTTCACAAACAATTTATTTCACATCAACTATCTACCACGTCACTGTCAAAAGAAAATGAGGCTAGGTTACAAAAACTAGATAATCCGAAATCTATTTTACGAGCTCTCCCATTGTTATTTCTGTACATAAAACGAGGCTTTACAGTTCAAACAATCCCAACCTTCGCGATCCATCGTATTCATTGTAATGACGATAGCCTACCAAGTGATTTCGCCACAAAGACACTCAGAAATCGTTTTATTCAAAGCCTGCTAAAGATGCTTCCACTGAATAAAACATATAGAAGGTCAACTACATAAAACGAATAAGGACGAATGCACAGATGAAGACCAATACAACACAATAGAGAAGTAGAGAAGAGAAGAAGACATGCTGCAAATTAGAATACTGCGAATGTCCGAAAGTGGACACACTGTTGTACCTACACGAACCTCAAGCAACCTGTTTGTGTGAAATGTGTTTATTCAGATACACTGCATTTCGGCAACTTAATTCTACTCTCCGTGACCAGAAACTGGTATTCGGTTTGGAAAAGTTTAAGATCGCCGTGTGCGTCGACCTTCTTTATTATTCTTCGATGCCACATTATCATTAATGGTATGATTGTATAAAGTGGATTCGGAATCTGTTGAAATCTAAAGCTCTTTATCATTGGAATCTGTTTTATGAATTGTTCTCGTTATCTCATTCAGATTTTTTAAACCGACTTTGCGATTTATATTTTGGTCGTCAGGTTTTGCTGACTTAAGTGTTTTTATATCTTGTTCCGCTTGTTCGTCTATAATTTCTGTCATCATCTCCCTAGCCTTTTCCCAGCTATATTGGGGTCGGCTTCCAGTCTAACCGGATGCAGCTGAATACCAATACTTTACATGGAGCGACTGCCTATTTGACCTCCACAACCCAGTTAATACTGGGTAATAACATACCACTTGGTAAGACTAGTTGTCAGAATTTTTGGTCCACTGACTACCTGTAACGACTGCCAAAAATGGACAAATGACAGCCGGGACCAACAACTTAACGTGCTTTCCGAGGCACGGAGCAATTTCGGTATGTAAGGGCGGTCATCCATCTACAGACCAACCTAGGCAAGCACGGCTTAACCTAAAGATCAGCCCGAGCAGATGTTAGTATTTAGCCACGAGTTCCTTTGTCTACGAGTATAATTTCTGTTTGGATAATATAATAATTCTGATACTTGCACCTATACAAAGACCTCATTTCTTGAATTTGTCGCAGATGTTGCGCTTCTTCTTTTCAATTCACGAGGAAGCGCTCCAAGGCGTCCCGCATACATGTTGTTAAATAAATAATTTTCTTTATTTTATAGGCACGCAGTTGGGCTTTCTTGTGATAGGTTCAATAAATTGATTTCTATTTCCAATTTCGGTCACGTTTCGCGTCAAGTCAAAAGGGAATCATACTTTTGAAGAAAGTTATGTGCATTGAATAATAATGACTTTTGTGTAGATTTTCACTCTTTATATTAAATTATTAAATATATACTTCCTATCTAACCACTCTAAGAAGAAGCACCTGAACTTTTGAAATCCCTTGTCTTCGACAGGTCATGTGAGATTCATATCTGATTTGGCTATTTTAAGAAAGAGCCACCCAGATTCAGTGTGAAGTGGAGCACAAATAAAACTCTTGAGGAGACTAATAAGGAAGGCCAGTAGGTAGGCCCCTATATTATATTATATATTCCATTGTTATCGTTAGTACTTTTAATGAGTCCATTATTTACGCAAACACTTATTCTAACGACTTACCGCGTTTCTCAATCTCATGTTTTATACAATTCGTTGTTTTCAATATGTAAATTCCCCTCCTCTGATTGTCTCTTGGTTTATGAGACGAAGCTTGGATGGTATCCAACGTCCCACAAACTGACGCCTCGTTACTGCCCACTGACGCTTTCATATCGATCTATCGTTCAGTAATATCATTTACAGTATTTACTTCACCTTGCCAAATACTCCTACCTGATATTTTAACAGAGTAATCTTCTGTTTTTGGCTTAAATCGAGCCAGAACATTAACCTCATACGGAACAACCTGTTCTGAGATGAAAATATTGATAATGTTGAAATTATTACTGTTTTCGAGACATAAATTAATTTTCAGAGATATTTAGGTCAATCCAGTTTTTTACTTCGAAACTCGTTACCTTACTTTACAGAAAAATAACAGTCATACAGATGGGCACAAAATGACAAAAATCATCTTTGATTAATAACTTCAGTAAGTACCTTCGTAAGTACACATTTCCTTGATAACTGAATCAATGTCATGCTTTTTCTTTCTTTCTTTCTTTCTTTCCAGTGAACAAAACCATCGATACTTAAAACGATTAACAGTTCCGTGAATCGATTCGTTAAATATTTTACCTGAACACGTGACATATGTTGCGTTTATCTACAATTACCGGTTAAACGTACGTTCAATGAATAACTTATAGACTTGTGGTAGTTTTACTAGGGTTGGGCTAAACTTGGATGCGACTGGCACGGGGACGTGGAGATCGTATACTCAGAAATGTCGGTGAGGATGATGATGATGATGATGGACATAATGAAGACATTCATGATCATCATGTCTTTTTTTGTGTTTCTATTACTCGCCATCTCATCAGCCACTCCTTTCTTGCCATATAGTTTACTAGCTTCTGCCCGTGACTTCGTTCGCGTGAATTTCGGGCTTGCAACATTTCTGATTGCTGCTCCGCTCCTATTGGTCATAGCGTGATATTATAGCCTATAGCCTTCCTCGATAAATGGACTAGCCAACGCAAAAAGATTTTTTCAATTCGAGCCCGTAGTTCCTGACAGTAGCGCGTTCGACCATACAAACAAACAAACTCTTCTGCTTTATAATATTAGTATAGAAGTATAGATTTGGTCTTCCTCTACTTTTATACCCATCCAAATTCATATTCAAAATGGATGTTGCTATTATGTTGATATTAGTGCATAAACAGCAGGACAGGAGAATGCATCAAACAGATAAAGATGGCTGTTTAAGAAGTTACTATGGAAAATGTACTTGAGTTAGCTAAGGTTCAAATATACCAGGAAATAGAAAATAATGGCTGCATTAGGACAATTAATGATTAACTAGGGACCGGTTATAATGAGCGTAATTAACGAAATAATAAAATAGCTCCACCCTAGTTTTCCAAAGCTAATAGTGTTTCAACATGTATGGCTTCGCACGCTAAAATTATAAATGCGAATGTGACTTCGTTTCCTAAATTACTATAAATTTTCGGGACTGTAAGACCGTAGTAATTATGTTACTACGTATATCTGCATTCAACTGTCACTGCAGGGTAAAAACGAATTTTCAAGAACAAGCAGTGGTGTGGTTAACTGTACGGTGGAAATGTCTTGTGACGTTTCGTTGTTTTCTTTGTCAAAAGTGTAGCAATGGTTTTAATCTTCTTCATTTTCTCCAGTCATCTGTTACTTTGCCGGAACCCTTTCATTCATATCATCGCTCACAATTTGTTTTCCATCATTTCTATAATCTCTCTCTTCCTCCCGGAAAATTCTATCTATTCCCAGTCATTCACGTGCGTTTCATCCTTCCCATCCATCCAGTCCATTAGTAGTTAGCATCAATAAATAATGGCTATATTTTCACGTGATAGCGGCAACCTTGGGCACGTTTACGGCAGGCCCACGCTGGCCCACGTTGGGCGCCACTCAATGAATAGCTTGGCTATCGGCGCTGTCACGCGATCTTTGCCGTGTCACTACCTCACCGATTGTACAGACAGCACGTGCTTTTAATTAGTATTTTTATTTACAGTGTCCGGTATTTAAATTGTGCTTGATTTTATTTTAATGATATTTGATAGTTTATGATTTGGAAATGACCAGTGTTTGTCACATGGAAAACTCATAAAATGCTGAGTAGGCGGATATTTAAAAGGATTTTTAGTATACCTAATAAAATGGTTTCAAAATTTGATTGTGAAAATCTTCAACCCTGCTCCACAGTTTGATTAAAATAAACGGTTATAAAAACCTTAAAACATTTTTCGATTTCCTTAAGTGAGTGCGACAAATTGAAAATCAGTACCTACTTGTTATTCTTTTCCAATTTCTGGCCGAAGAATCATCAAAAAGAGTTATAACTTCTCCAGAATCAAATACATATAATTTACTTTTCATTTCATGAAATAAATGCTATTATTTAAGCGGCATCTCATACAGTCGCGAACATTAGCCAGCTGGATTGCTTTCATCAATTTAGACTCGTTGTCAACATATGTGTACATTTATTACATTCGCGCGAAACTGAGCACTATTCCCTCTTTGTCTAACAATGGAGAAGTGAAAGGGAGGGAGCGATAAGAGGTGTATAGTAATTGTTCACTGGGTTTAACGTAGTTTCGTTGGATGGATGCCAGCAGCAGATTCGTGGACGAGGTAAAAAGTGATATGTCCCCAATGAAGGCTGCCGTTGGTCAATTTGTTGAATTGTTGATTTTTTAACTGGTTTCCACAGCTTTGACTAGGTATTTTTTTTGAGGTTCGATATGATGTTAGTACCTTCATATGATAAAGAACTAATAAATATGTTGTTTCTTTGTTCATGTGTGACACATAAATCAGCATTCTATAAGTTTCATAATCTTTGTGGAAAAGATGAAAAGTTTTCATTCTTTTAAAGTTTTCAAAGCACATTTAAGTACCTAATCTATTTCGAAACTATGATAAATGATCATAAATACTCACTAAACATATTATTCATTAATCAAATGGTGAAGAAGCACACTCCTACACACACTAATCGGGATATCCGTACTCGTTCGGCCATTTATTTTACTACACTGAGGGCCAGTTTCACCGGTTGCGGATAAAGTGTCGGTTAGCCTATTAGGAACTTATCTGCCAGATAAACTAACACTTTTGGTTTCACAGGTGTCGGATAGCGATATCTGGTAGATAATGTATTCGTTATAACCAGCCTTTAAGTGGTAGATAGTATTAACTATCAGATAACTAACCGACACTTTATCCGGAACCGGTGAAACTGGCCCTGAGTAGTTTTAATGGACATCTAAATATTGCAACGAAATTATTAAAATAACTATTTCATTCATTCTTAAATTTATTTGGTGTAGTTGTAGTGTGAAAGTTTGATAGACTAAAAAATAAAAGCGAAATAAATTGGACTAACAGTTGCATTGATTGATTGATTTATTGATATTTCAAACAAGATTATAAACATAAGTGAATGATTGAGTTGAAATATAGGTACTTGTCCGTAATTTATAAAAAAAGTGTTATGTTTTTAAACCTTGTTTCGTTAAGTTGATCAGGTTACAAGTAAATCGATGTTTGTTTACCCATAACTTAAGAAAACAAGGTAACAAGGAAATATTACTTTTAACAACTATTGATATAACTTACCTAAAACATAATAAATCAAAACGAAAGCCAAATACATACGTCATCGTTAGAGCCAAAGACCAATCTCTTGCAGATAGGACAACCTATAAACTAGAGTTAGGAGATTGTGCCTACTTTGTGCCAAGGTCGAATATTTTATTAGACGGAGAGGAAGCCAAGGCGTCTGCCCGTCTTTATAGGCCCCGGCCCGGCCGGTCTTTATAGGTACACGACCTAAGGTAGCTAGCTTATCTGGTTCCCAATATTGTCATTGATTGAAAATCTGTTAATTTCAATGTTTATTTATTTAAAAATGGCGTGACCTAATTGGTCAAGTTGGGACCTAGCTATGAATTCGCCAACTACAGTGAGGTTTGTCTGACCTTTCCCATCGTTTCATTTAATTCGGTTGAACAGCCTTGCATATTTCTAACACGGCTATTTTCAATAACTTACTAGCCGGTTTCGATAGGTTGCTATCTGTCTGTTTGACATTTTGTTTACTGAACGGTTAGGAACAGAAGACAGAGTTTCTTTCATTATTTTTTCTTTTTTCTATGATTCAAGTGTCAGGTAAGGTGACACAGATAGGATATTCTTTGTTTATAGAAACACCGATAGCTACGGAAGAAGGCATAGTAACTAACAGTTAGACGTAAGTAAGTTATAGAAAACAGCCGTAAAACAACTTCTATCATTTGTTTTGTCTGTAATCGCTTACACAATAAGTGTGTAGTTGTGGACAAGTCGTAAGGTTGTGTTTTCACGGAGAGTGGAGGGGAGACAGACTTGCAGATCGACCATTTTTATTGGCTAAAATCCACAGTATGGCTCTAGTCTTGCCTGTGGTTGGTCGATTTCTGCAGGTCTCCACTCCGCTTCAGACGGTTTCAGTGGAAACCGACCTTAAGTCTAGAATGTATAGTGCTGACGAGTAGATTGCCATTCATACAATTGTTTGGAACTTTGAACACACTATGTTGGTATTGATTGTCAAGGTTTCATATTTGATATTAGAAATGTTTCAGTAATTTGACATGTTCCGTCAATAAACTTAATAGGGCAATTGATTTTATTGTATTACTAGCTTCTGCCCGCGACTTTGTACGCGTTAATTTCCCGCTTGCAACATTTCGTATGCCTGCTCCGCTCCTATTGGTCATAGCGTGATGTTATATAGCCTATAGCCTTCCTCGATAAATGGACTACCAAACGCAAAAAGAATTTTTCAATTCGAGCCGGTAGTTCCTGAGATAAGCGCGTTCAACCAAACAAACAAACAAACTCTTCTGCTTTATAATATTATATTATATAGTATAGATGTAGGTATAGATAGTAGGTAATAGCGTTTTTATATGCTTAAAAATATGTATTTCGAAAAGAATTTCCCGCACTTTAAAACAAATTTAAAATAAAATACTGGCTACAATGACAATAAAATTATGTTATAGTAAAACTTTAGGAATATAGGTTTGTGTATTTTGTATGGATTATATAGTGAATGTAGTCCATATTTCTCCCTTAATATATTTTCCCTTGGGTTTTCCTCGTAAATTGCAAAGAATATCTATCTACGAGTATGTCCTGGCGACAGTCTGTCTAAGCTTAGCTGTTTATGCCTACGAGTATGTTAGAGAATTGGCTCACAACTCCTAGATTATTTTATTGCTACAATAAGCTAGGACGCTTTCTAAGATACAACACAAGATAACATTTATGAATCTTCCTATAACATGTTTTTGTATGAAATATACAGGATGTTAACAGATACTACACAAAGCTGTCAATCAAGCATTCTGTATAATTATCAATTAAGTAAGTACGGTAGACGGAAAAATCATAGCTGGGAAACGACATTTGTTTTGGGTTGAAAACTCACGTTTGACAGTAGAACTCAACGTAACGCACCCAGAAGATTTGTGCTGATGGATGCGTCACCCTAAAATTTTAAAGCCCGTTAGATTATGAACTCTCGAAAGATTGTCAAACGAACATACTGCTTACAATTTAACGGATTATTTTTCAGTAGATTATAATCTATCGAAGTGCAACCGTAATATTGTGAAATGCATGCGACGGAAGTACCTCTGCCCTTATAATCGGGACTTGGGGCACCCCAATGTAAGGTTAGTTAGGTTCCTTTAATCCCTGCAGGCAGAAATAGGAACCCCGCTACGCGGGGCTCCGTCGTCTTTACTTTTAGGCGAAAATAAAGTGTTTTGAGATTTTTCACAGGCATTATCTTTACATGGGAGTGGTTCCATGGGGAAAGGGGGACACCCCCTTCCCCCCTTCACACTGCACATGTTAGACAGATTATAATCTCGTCATGTTGTAACCAGTATGTTCGTTTGACAATCTTTTGAGAGTTTATCTCACTAGATAGATTTCAATCTAACGGGTTTTACAATGTGTCGCTGACAGATGCATTGAATACTAAGGGGGTCGTGGAGTTCTTTCAAGCTACAATATTAAAACTCGTATTTAAAAAAAAATCTTGTGAACTAGTTAGAACTCTGACCCCGATATCTCCGTAACTGGTTTGTGCGTTTGCAATGACGGGGACGTGTGCCTTTCAGCTTCGTTTAGGGTATTTTTGACACCCCATATATAGGTTAAAAAGTCATTAAGCCATAGAAATATTAAAAACTTCTTTATTATATCTATGCATTTAGCAAAACTTTTTTCTATCTTAATGTAATTATTACGTTTATAAATCCATTTGTCACTGTAATACTACAATTTACTAACCTAGGTATGTTTGTCTTTTCAAGCACAAAAGAAGTCTTAATTAAATAATAAGATATTATTTATGCCCACGCACTCACTGTTGACCTTAATACCGTACTTATGAAATCGCTTTGATGATAATAATATCATAATGTCACTGAAAATGTACCAGACATTGTGACGGTAATAGAATTTTCGTTTACCTTTATTTAATATAGAAATGTGGACATGATTCCCATGGTTCTATTAGCCTATGTCACCCCACTGCTGGGGAATCTGCTGGTCCCTCCCCATGACTTCCAGTTGTTTTGATCCAGGGTTAGTGTGGACCACTGGTCGTTGATGTTATTCGGCTCGTCCCATCGCCGTCTACGAGGTCTGCCGCGACGCCTTCTTGCTGTGTCAGGGCTCCAGAAAGTGGCAATTTTCATGAATATTCTTGGGTAACTTTTCAAACTCTTTGCTGATATGATTTGTCTTCTGCTATACGTAGCTTCTGTGTTTACAAATAAAAGCAAGGTAACAATAGTTTCCTTGAAAACTCAGTTATTTATATTGTTCACTGGTGGATTCGGAGCAAACAGGATGCACTGAGCGTCTGAGCAGAATGTCGAGGTAAATGACCGTCAGTTTCCGTCGCAAATAACGACGAAATTCACATTATGTCAATGCGCACACATAAATTATTATAAGTAAGTATTGCTCCACTATATATTTTAGAACTTGGCTACCATTTTCACATTTACGTTTTCGATAAGATTATAAGTATTACAACATATATTTTAGAAGTTTTCAGTAATATTGTGGGGATAAAATGATGTAGAGTACTTCAAACTTAAAACATCATTTTTGTAATTACGACAGCAATATTCTACAAGGCTCATACTATCCACAACTTTGTTGAAAAATAAACGAAATGGATTTGAACTTAAAATAAAATCACATCGTATTATTCTCCAGGTAAAAAGGTTTAGACTGGTAGAACACTCTTTATTGTACATGATGATAACAAATAACAGTAACATAGATAATAACTTTTAACTGTTTATAGTGTGTTTCAAGGGACAGCCTTGTCGCTGAAAGCAATATTTTATAGACAACCCTTGAATAGACTTGATAGAGAAGTAGAAACGTAGGTACCTAGTCATTGTTATATGTACCTACTACTCTTACTACGGACGCGACTTTGTCCATCAAAATTGTGATAGGTTGGCTTATTCGCATGATAGTAAAATAATTTATAACCTGTGTTACTCGGTAAAGATGTAGTTTTCTAATGATGAAAGAATTTCAAAAATCGGTGGAGGAGTTCTTGAGTTAAATCTACAAATAAACAAACAAACAGAAAATAAATCTTTCCACTTTCTAATATTACAACTCTCGACCGAAATACTATCAAACAATCACTCCAAACTAACAAAAGAATAAATTCTTTCCGGCATAAGTAGATCTCCCTTTCATGGATTCTCATAGGCTATGGCTATTACCGTAGGGCCCACTTTGGGCCATGTGAAGGCCATTACCCACAGGTCAGGGCTGCCGACTTTATTCGTTTCAAGCATGCGTAACTATCGCTGTAATTTTACTTTTGTAAGTCCGTGAAATTATTACACTTGGAACTATTGAGTCACTGTTTTTAACATTGTTTGGTGTGATGGAGAGGTACAAAGAATTTTGATTGAGAGAGAGAAAGAGAGGCAGTATTTCATATTGTTTTCTTTTTTTATACGCTTTCGTAGTTAGTTGCTGTCGTCAGTTTTTAACCCGTCCATGGGCCTCTGACTTCGCTTTACATGCCGTCGAGAAATATCTCTCAGGCATGCTGGTTTCCTCACGATGTTTTCCATCACCGAAGCAAGTGATAATTATACAATACACACATACGTGAATGATGATCGGGAACATGAATTTGTTGTAGGTACCTAGATTAGCTCAAAATAACTGTTGTACTGGAAAACGGTTGTATTCACGAGTACGAGATGTGAAAATTGACATATTTACGAGAATGTGAAAATATGTGTGTTTTCATAACCCCCCTTCGAAGAGCTTTATTAAACTGTACTACCTGAAAACTGTGTACTTATGCATAAAAAAACTAATGTCCTATTAACATTAACGTACCGCTTCGTTTATTCGCGTTTATTGCCCACGTAGGACAATAGGTCAGTGCCCGCAGAACTGGCTCAAAATGAAACCGCGAGCAATATCAATTTCACGCAACGGAAGATATCTGTTTAGTCGCTGTAATATAACTTAGCTCGTAATAACTTTGAGGATTTTGTAAGGACGATAAACTGATGAAAAGATTTTCTTGTTGGCTTTGTCAAAATATTGAGTTTATTTCTTTTTAAAAGCTTCTTTTTTAGGCTGAGGGTAAAGCGATACGCAGGTTAATTTCAAACCACATAACATAACATCATGTGTCTTATCCATAGGTTAGGTTAGGCACCTAATCGTACAAGCACATTTGGACAGTTATGTTAGTACCATGTAAAGGGGCCAGCCCATTGCCATCAACTGGGCCCAAATCCAGAGTCCGTGGCTGCTACTGAGGAAATCCTTATCGAAAAACCCCACTTTTCTCGATCCGGTAATCGAACCCAGGATGTAATCATGCTCAGCAATCACTCGACCAATGAAGCAGTCTCTAATTCAATAACTCTCCAAATAAGATCATCTTAGCTTTATAGCAAAAACTTAAAATAATCGTAACAGAATCTTACCATCCCTAAAATTTACACAATAAAACTTCAGATGCAATTGAAAAAGCTTTGCAGCAGAACAGTGACACTATTAATATAAACCGCGTATTATCTTCAAACATAATTCACACAAAACCACATTACGAGTCAAGCAGACATCGATCTTCCCTGACCCATTTCAATTTTAAGAAATACAGCATACAAATAAACTTCACCAATGAATTTAAAATAAGAATAAGAATAAGAATAAGAATAATTTATTTAAAAAGAAGGTATTACAAAAGTATACATTTAAGTGCAGTAGGGTTATTTTTAACAATTGTATAATTAGTGCTTATAATTAAACTACAATTACAATAAAACAGTTGCTGCCATTGCTGGTAACGAAATTGTCAAATACAAAATTGTTAGGTAGCGACCAACCTGATCTAGGTTTATTTAAACCTGTGTTTCAGGCCATCACTTTACAAAGCATAATTTAATTAGGACAATAAAAGTTTTCAAAATAAAATAAATCTAATAACAATTACAACAAAAATCAAACTGGTACAAAAACAATAAACATTACAACTAATTTTAGGAGATGTGTACAAATTAGATACGAGGGCATAACATAATCAAACTAGAACTTCTAGAAGTTTTTCCGTGTCCGTGTAACTAAGTGTCGCTAAATAATCTAATATAACAAAACTACATTTCCTATAACTTAGACAATAGAAGTTTAGTTTCTTGTTCAGTCTATTATACAGAAAAGGTCCTAAAAACATATAGAATCGACTAGCAAAAGCATGTTTAGTTTGAGGCTTTGAGCAAACCAGGTCCTTCCTTCTCCTATCGGAAGGAACTGGGTCATAGTGAAGGGTAGAGTGCTGCTGCAGTATTATGTGAAGAATAAATAATTGCCGAACTGTGAGTACATTACATGCTTTGTAGAGCAGCTGTGTCGGAAATCTAAACGGACGAAAGGTAGCGACCTTTAGAATTGCTCTTTGAGCACGTTCTAGAGGGAGAAGAATTGAATTTCCCGCGCCACCCCAGGACGTTATGCAATACGTTAAAATAGACTGACACAAAGCTAAATAAACCTGTTTTATTAATTTATACTCGGCTACATTACGTAAATACTTAAAAACATATATAAGTTTGCGAACTCTAGTGCATAGTAACTCGATATGTTTACGGAAATTTAAATTGGAGTCAATTGTGACACCAAGATATTTCAAATGGTCAGCTTTTTCTAAAGTAGGGCAAGAACATGCAGTGTCAGCGTACGTGCTACAGGTATGCGCGTTAATGATTAGGTTAGTAAGTGGTGTGTTAGTATTCCTCATTTTAAATGAAATGTATTTTGTTTTATCAGCATTCAGTGTTAGAAAATTATTTTGGAGCCAATTAGATACCGTGTTGAAACCATTCTGAGCATGTTCATAGGCCTCTGCTCTTGACTTAGCTGCAAACAGCAGAGCAGTATCATCTGCATAAGACATTACAACACCATTTTTGAGTGGGAGGCTGCACAGGTCATTAATATAGATTAAAAATAATGTTGGCCCTAATATACTTCCTTGTGGAATTCCAAAACGAGTATTCGAAAGATCAGAACTTGTATTCGGACCAATTTTTACACATTGCTGTCGATCACTAAGATAATCAGAAAAAAGTAATAGCTGCGCTCCTCTTATTCCAAGAGTTTCAAGCTTCTGCAAAAGACTAGTGCAAGAAATAGTGTCAAATGCCTTAGCAAGGTCTAGAAAAATACCAACTGTAAACATACCCCTGTCCATATTTGTAGAAACGTAATTGATCAATTTGTTTAAATGTATTCTGAGCTCATTTTATGACAATAAAATACTGAAGAACGGATTTCACCGGATTTTCAACAGTCCACTTATAACCCTGCTGCCGTATTATTGTTATTTTTGCATGTGACATTGTTATTTTCGTTTCCACACGAATCGCCCAGCTTTCGTGACGTCAATTCTTAATTGAACAACTGTGAAATATATAAAGACTTCAAGAAAATACAGTATTTCTTTCAATATTTAAGGTTACGCGTCAAAACATTTAAAATACGTCTTGGAAGTAAGTAATTATTATTCGGTCAGATGTTAGTTAAGAAAGATAGAATCACATTACAATAAAATAAGTAAATTGTTATAATAACCGTGTGTTATCGACGTAGCCTGAAAAATTGCCAAGCTTTAGTTGCAGTGGGCAGGGCACATTACTCGCAGAACGGATGTCCGATGGGGCCGAAAAGTTCTGGAGTGGCGACCGCGAACCGGAAGACGATGCGTTGGAAGACCTTCCAATAGGTGGAACGATGACCTAGTAAAGGTTGCAGGAATCCGCTGAATGCGAGTCGCACGGGACCGGTCAATGTAGTGACACTTGGGGGAGACCTATGTCCAGTAGTGAACGTCTTTCGGCTGATATGATATATTGTGTGTTACTAAGACAATGTATTACAGCACCTTTGTATTCTATGTAGTTCAGCAGGTACTATTATGTCAATACGAGATTATAGCAGAGTCAGCAACAAAATGATAGTAGAATCAAGACAACCTGTCGGAATAACAACAAATACAATAGAACCGTCAAATATAATAAAAACTGCCGCACATTATACTTCTCTACAGCTTTTATTAGACTTGATTGATCGTCATGTCGGCAACAATCAACATCTCTTTTTCTCAAAGAGTCTCGCAGAAAACGCTCACGGAATATAAATAAATACTGAAAATGTCTGACGGTACCTACTTCAAAGCCATTTTCAATCATACTTAGTTGAGCAGAGAGAATAGATGTTATTTATAAGTATTGCTCTGAAACTGCAGGTAATCAAACTAAGTGTCCGTCTGTGATGTCGGGTTTACTTGGAAACTGCAAGAGATATTTTAGTACTTACTTGTCTACGATACAAAGTTTGATATTAATGGACGTATGTACTGTACATGTACTGAAACATGTGATGGTTAGAATGGCAGTGACTGCTGATAAGAGAAGTTGAGACGAGAGAAATATTCAAGAAGAAGACATGCTGCATCATGACCTGCCTAGCCTTTTTTCAACTGTGTTGGGGTTGACCAGTACTTCACATGGAGCGGCTGCTTATCTGAACTCTATAACCCAGTTAGTACTGGGTAATACGATCATTATCATCATCATCATCATCAGACTTTAATGTTCTTGCTGCTGGGACAGGCCTCTTCTCTATGAGAGGGAATGGGCTATAATCCAGCACGCGAGCGCAGTGCGGATTGATAGATGTCACATGTCTTCAAATTTTTGGTTCTAAGACCGGTTTCCTCACGATGTTTTCTTTCACCGTTTTCAGAGCAGTGATGATGGTATGAATTACACAAAGTAATGCGCCTGTCTGGGTTCGAACCCAGTTACTGCTCATAAGTCGTGACCGCCACTACTACGATACGATACGCCAAATCAATATCGAATATTTAGGTAGGAGAAATAATGATAAAATACGACATAAAGAGCTTCATTCTGAGAGTTTTAAACTACGTGAGTATTTAAGCCAGATGTACCATTAGCCAATAGCTAATTAAACTTTTCCCAAACAAAAGTACTTGTTTCACAAACGTGCTTACGTTTTATAAATACTTAAGAAATAAATTAATATTTTTTATCGAAGCCCCGAACATAAATTACACTCAGAGCACCCTTAGAAGTTAGTTAGGCAGTTTTTCGATTAATAATTTTCCTTATTTAGAAATATGGAATCGTTCGAAGCCTTGACAAGGGGAGGCGGAAAAAATAATTAGCTTCCGTAAGCGTTTGAAAATTGTGAAAGTGTGTAATGTCACCGTAAAATTGTAAAACCGATGGAGTTATATCTGCCCCCATTATCGGGACTTGGGGCACCCCAACGTTAGGTTAGTTAGGTTCCATTAAACCCTGCAGATAGAAATAGGAGCATTTTCATGAGAGTGGTACCATGGAACAAGGGGAACCCCTTCCCCCTCCACACCCCCCATCCACGCGAGTTGACTTCCGTCGCATACATTTCACAATATTACGGTTTTACTTCTACAGATTATAAACAGTATGTTCGTTTGACAATCTTTCGAAAGATTACGATCTCGCTGATTATATACAAATACAATATAACCGTTTTATACAATGTGATGCATACACATATACATAATCTTATGTTGAGTGAGGTCACTTTCTCGGTTAGACTTGGACCACCATGGGCCAGTTCAGTTTTCCTACTTTAAAAGTTGTAGTGGCTTTTCGTTTTAATTTATTTAGGATATTTTTAACACGCTTTTAATAGCTACTTCTGTAACTACTACTAAATATATGAAAAAGACGTGGCACTCGGAGACTGCCGCGGTAAAGCTATTGCATAGCATTTTTTAGCAACTTATGCAATTATAATTATTTATTTATTTTATTTTTCCGCTTGGTGCCGGCTCGAGGACCAAACGCAGACTGAATGCAAAAACGACGGGATGTTATAAGTTTGACGTGTATGTGTATGTGTGTGTGGATCATTCATTATAAAATTCAAAATTTCATCGTGAAGGGAAGCCGAGCCTGAACATTCAGTCTGCGTTTGGTCCTCGAGCCGGCAACAAGCGGAAAAATAAAATACATAAAAATTATAATTGCATAAGTTGAAAAAAAAATGGTTACAAAGAAGGTCTAACATCAAATGATAATCATTGTCATTATCTGACATGGGGTGTTAGGTTATTTTCGTTACGGAATTTCTGGATTCGGTCTCCACGCTCAAGGCCCGCGAAAGAAGCTATGCAATAGCTTAAAAATCTTGGCTATTTCAACCCAGTTCCCGGTCCCGGTTGAGCTGAAATGTTGCATACTTGTTTAGTTTGGTTGACAATTCATGGTTACTTAAGTAGCATAATTCTAAATCCAAAATGGCGTACTCCCAAATATTGCGGACTAGTTTTTATGCATTTTCTGTATGGGTACGAAATAAAAGGGTTAGCTGAGAAAACTTTAATTATTTTAGATTGTTTTACTCTGCAGTTAGAGAACAAAACCTAGCATTATATTTTAATGAAAATGCAGGTCAAGATCAAAGGTATAACTGCACGGTACACTTTAATTTGCGTCACATCAAAATATCGTCCAATAGCGACCTGTTTTGATAGTGTCGGATAGGCTCTAATTGCTACTTAGGTTTTAGAAAATACTTGCCAACCATAACAAAACCAAATTCTGCTCTTCAAGTCTCAGGTCTAAAACATATAATTTTCCTAATTAATAATAAAAAACAAAGGCTTGGCAACATAAAGCAGGCCGCGGTGAAGGTGCGGTTTTAATACTTAACCATTTTGCGTTCCCCTACACGACAGAAAGGTTGCCGCTATTTGTCAAGGTTCTCTTTGATCTGCCGCCAAATACCGCCGCTACGGTCACCATACGTCCGACCTTGTTCAGACTTGTCTCTGGTTTAAATATGAGAACTGTCGTTTGATAAATAATTAGATTTTTGTTTATTTGTTCGTGGTGTTTGTCTTCTGTTTTATGTAATAAAGACGGTGGAATTAATTATGAATTATTTTTTGGTCGTTTCTATTTCAAACTAATGTCCTTTAAGGCTGGAGAAAGTTCTTAAGTCTTGTTATATTTCTTTTCAAACACAGACATATTGATTTCAATTTACACACAAAGACAAATACAAATATAATTAAATTCGCAATAGTTCTAACACAGATTTTTATGTTAGTCTATCCCCACGTACCTATTCCACTACAAAGGCCTATCTATTTCATGACGACTAGTCAAGTCAAGAAAGAAAAGTTCAAATCGTCGAGTCTATTTCATTACGATTAGTCGAGTCAAGAAAGAAAAGTTCAAATCGTCAAATTTCATAAAATAAGCTTAAAACGCAAAAAACCCGATACAATGTAGGTATACGATGTTGATTCTAGATGTTCAACTCTACCCTTTTCTCAAGAAAAGTCCCTAAACGCCACCCACGATCTATATCTCCATAAATCACCTTCTCAAAGTCCCGGTGTGCCACCATGGTGACCGTAATCACCGGTACGAGCTCACACAAAGTAATCTTGACGAGAACTTAATAACTTGGCACTACTTTTCCTTCATATTTTCAGTTGGGCCTATTTTCTACTAAGCGTATTGAAGTGGGAGACCGCAATCTTTAGTGGGTAGTTTTGTAACTAAGCAGCCATCGTATTATGGTGTAACATTGTTTGACTAGGTGCCTAAATCTATACAAAAGAACATACGGGGCACCGGTAGGGCACATTTGGGGACTGCGGGTATAGGAGTGAAAAGGCGCTTTGCTAGCGCTGTTAGCTTACGTGCTACAAAAAGCGTACGTGACGGTGACGCGAGTTCTATGATTTTTGTTCATTGAAAAAGTGCTTAATGTGCCGTAAAGAAGTCTTCACTTCAAAAATAAAATTTAAATCTGTTTTTAATTTAAAAATAACTGCTTTTCACTGTTTTTTGTACGTTTTTATTTATATTACAATCTAGCCTAAAGGCTAATAAGCAATTTTAATCTAACTTAATTTGCTAAAAGTAAAATTATATCTAAGAGCACGTCCATTGCGTTTACTTAGCGTCTAATAAGGCGAAGTCACTTTGTTCTTGTGTCCATATTAATAGCTAGGTACTATGTTACACTCACGGTAAATTCAAAAAAATATAATAATATTACACTACCTTACACTACAGTAACTCAAAAGGTTTAGTCATTTTGAGCCTTCTTACTATGCCCGTGTTATCCAGGAGCTGGATGGCCTCAACATTAACATGATGATGAAGCTGATATTTCTCGTTTCTTTTTGACGTGGGCTTTCCAGCGAAGCTTTGCGTCTAAAGTGATACCAAGATATTTGGCAGTGTTTTCGTACGGTACACTTTTGTTGTTTATGTACACCGGGTTGTGTTCCAATTTCTTGTTAGTGAAGTCAATGTGAATGGATTTTGTTTCATTCAACTTGATCTTCTAATATTTGGTCCAATCATAGAATTGATTGATTGCTGTTTGTACTTTTACCACAGCTTCCTTGTGATTAGATCCTGTGGACATTATTGCAGTATCATCAGCAAAAGTAGCAATAGTTGCATTTTCTAGTTCTGGTAAATCCCATGTGTACAATAGGTACAGGACCGGGCCTAGAACACTTCCTTGTGGTACACCAACTTTTATTTCCTTTAGTTCAGAATAAGCATTTTCTTGCCTTACTCTAAAGACTCAATCAGATATATATTTTTTTACTGAATGCATATTATTATGAATGTTTATAGTTTTGTACGGTACTTAGATTTTTTTATTTTTTTTTTATTCTGTCTGTTCGTTACTGGTGACACATAGCTGATGTTAGAAAAAAAAGTCAAAATCGATTAAAAAAGAAACTAAATATTTTTTAATAATACGAGTAATTTACCGTGAACAAAAGTTGCTGACAGCAGCTATTAGTAACTATGTCCATCGAATAGACAGCGATTAGCCGCTTAACGTAAACTAGGTCTTCTATCTATGTAATAATTACATAAGTAGTTTCGACGAGTATTTATAGAGTTTGTGACGACACAAAAAAGGAAGCTGCAAATATGTTGTGCCAGTTTTAGTATTACGATGTGTTGGAATGGTTGGAAACTTGTGTAGTTTTGTTGCAATTTTTAGTTTTGGACTGGTCGCTATGATTTTCTTTCTTAATACTTGCGTCTACACATAACATAACAATTCGGCTGTAATCACCAAGGAGTTAGACAGAGGTGTTGCAAATAATACACCCATATTTCACTAGCATTGCATCTATTGTATTCTAGCCAGCAAAGCTAAGTAAAGCCATCTTAATACAACTACACTCCCTTTGGGACCACAAAACTAGATACTTGATGTAATAGCGAAGGAGTTCATTACAAAGGTACTTATGTAAATCTTGGTGTTTTCCTAAGAGAGCTGCCATTTGTACCGGACAGCTCGACTCCAACCTTCGCCGTGTTTACAATAACAACCTTATTACAACAAGCTAACGGTTTGAAATGTTAACTTTGGAAGTCTATGATTATTTGAAACTGGAGGTGTATAATAGACCTTATGTAGTTGGTACGAAGTCATGTTATCGTAGACGGAAATTTTTCTAACCGAATTATTATCAATACTTGGGCGTTTTATTTCAAGACAAGTGTTGTCTGGTTTTTCATTTCAATTTATTTAAGTTAGGTGTCCAAAATGAATTAGAACAATAAGGCTTTTGAATTTGAAATAGGCTAGCCCTATTCAGACATATAACACATAAAACAACATAACATGACATAACATAACTAAAGAAATGCTGCATGTATACTTTTCCGTAAACCTTCTTTGTAACGGGCGTGGTGAGTAATTTTTTAAGTTTTTCTATAAGTATTAAGTACCCTCTGAAAACACAATATATCTATTTCACGAACGATTTTCAATTGAGTGTAGCCTGATACAACCAGAGAGTGAAATCTTATCAAAACGGCTTACTAACACTTTAAAACTATTCTTTGTTTTATTCTATTGGTATTTATTTCAGAAAAAAAAACAAAGTACAAATATTTGTGTGAATGTATTTCCTTGTAAACATTTTAGCATTAGGTTGCTCAGTTGACCACATCTCATTAAAGAATCATAACTACTCATTATACAAATGTAGAACCTTTCCGAGTTCGTAAGTAGCTCAATACCTTACTATTCGAGTGGACATTTCAACCAAGGCTAACAATTATTGCCATACCTTTTGTGTACAGGCAATAATACCCCTGGTAACCTGCCATGCCACTACAAAGTGCAATTTTATCTACTTTTCGTGTAACATCTTATGCCAAATGTAGTTTCAGGAGTGATTTGGCTCCGGTTGTAACTGCTTAACCCAGATAGTGTCCACTTCCAATACCATATAAATACGTATTAGGTATACAACATGTCGAACTAGGTATTAACAGCAAAATGTGATCACAAAATTGTTTTGTTAGCGTGAAGATTATCAAGCAGTACTTACGGCTGACAGGATAAAAAGTAGTTACAAAGACGTGATCTTTGATACTTAGTAGTTCGGTTTTTAATAACTTTGTTACCTTTTCATCTGGGTAACCATCATTTTATTTAATTTAAGTTAAAGATTCTATAACCAAAAACTGTCGAAAGATGACAGACATTCAAGTGCCTCTAGGGAAATATGGACCTAAGTATAATAACGAAAATTACTAAGGAATCCAATTTCTAAATAAAACGTACAAAAATTTAACGTCATAAATGAGATCTATGAAGATCAAATGGGTTTTTTCTAAACGACCGCCGTGAACGTCAAAGGCAGTGATACGTAGGTCCTAATCTCATCCTAATTGCAGGAGTGTCCCTTCAGGAGTCATGGTCATCAATCATAATCAAGTCATATCGCTGTCCGCTGTCGTAAACGTTATTTATGTTTATTTATCCTCGTAAAAAACGTTGACCATACGTCACAAGCCCTAAAAAGTAAGTTTTTTTGTAAAGATAGAATTTCAGATCTTATTCAGTTAAAAGACGCGGAAAAAATGTCTTTCCGTTTTCCTTTTCAATTTTTTTTAATTAACGCAGTTTTTTCATAACATACCAACAGGGTTAAGAATAATTGGGTTTAGACTTTCACGACTATTAATAAATTGGGCAATACGACTGAATTGCCCAATTGTTGTGCCCATGCAGGTTGTAAAAACAGTCTTACCAAAGGTGGTCATACTTAGGGCTTCTTACTACCAATAATTACAGTCAAAGATCCACAAATGACAGCCGGAACCAATAACTTAACGTTAAAATGGCAAGACTAGAAGTTTCGATAACGACCAAGGTAATGGACGATTCATATCCAGGATCCACGGACTGTTTTCGGCATCGAACAATACCACAAAAACTTTTAACTTAGACGAAAACAAATGCTAAAACAAAGTAACACTACCAAAGAATATCTGTAAAACAGCTCTAGTAATAGTAATAAAAACACTTATCTCGTATTTTCGTATCGTATTTATGTGTCATATAGTTTCCCTTGCTCGTACAACGCGCGATACGTGCCGATACTGTAGCAAAGTACGCTATCAGGATATCCGAACGCTGTCGTATTGTATAGGGGATGCTGCAGTGACTGTAGAATGGCGACTTTTTTTGAAAAGTGCTTTTTTCAAGACGAAATTAAAAATTTAAGCTATGGACGTAGTAAGACCAAAGAGTAGATGGTATTTTGAGTGATGATGGATTTATAAAGGAAATAAATTTGTGAGTTTCATGGACCAAGGCCAAAAGACGAATATGGGAAACCGAGAGTGTTGTATTTTAATTATTGTGATGGCTAGGAGTTTTTAACCGGACTCTTCTGATTGGGCAGCAATGGCGCAAAATATTCTCACAATCTTACCGCCAACACCGCCCAACGAAATTGTACCATTTTTCTGCATTAAAAAAACCTTCTGTTGCGACTAAAAGTCGCATGTGTGCTTCAGCCCTACAGTTTTCCCATCACGGCAGTCACGTCTCAGTGCTTTGTGCAGACGCGGTGGTCTTTGCGTTCTGATGGTACACTTTCAAACGGGTTTATGTTGCTTTTACTTTTGATGAAAAGTGCAATATCTATTGCATTGGAAGCTTATTATACGTTCGTTAACAATAAAAGGCTGATTTTTCTAACTGCCACCCATTAAGACTTTATTATAGATGGACATGGACATAATTATTATGTTTGATACGAATGATATCCCACCGCTGTATTTATAATTCTAAACTTGATCCTTAGCCATATAAATTATTAAGCTATTTGACTTAACATTTATCCTACTACTTAATTTGACATTGTTAAAGTTCGAAAATGGTGTATTTCTAATTTCAATGATAAAGGAAAAAATTACTTTTTGGTTTTCCCGAACAAAATGTAGATAATTTCCTTAATACGTAGTACTTATATATTTATTCTAAATCTCAGTGTTGGGGCATGTAATATTAACGTAAGCATGTAAACGTGTAACGACGATAGAGAATCAACCGAAGTAGAGCAAGCGCTAAAAGAAAATGCTTGTCATCTGTCAACTGGTATAAATCTTATAAAAGTGGGTAACAAGCATAAATCCATCTCTCACACGATGTATTAAAACGTAATCATGTTTTACTCGACATAATTTATTACAGAGATTAATTCGTACGAAGAAATCAGCTAATAAACACATCTACAAAAACATCGGTTGCAAATATGACAGCCGAGCTGTGGTCCTAAGATGAGCCAATTAAGGCAAAATGGGTTGTTCTATTGTACGTTTTTAAATAGCAAACGGTTGCCTAGATTTGTCCTTTTTATTAGAATTACCACTTCTAACAATAACATAATACAAACATAGCTGATGAATTGTGGGTGTGATAACAACGTCGTCGTACTACATCTTTCTCTTCAGGCCATATATTATGCGTACTTTGTGTATCTAGAAACGGAGGGTACTGTCTCATTTGCTAATCAAAGGCCCTAGCACGAGCGAAGGTGTAAAACTATAAACGTTAAGTAAACACGTCGATTTTGAATCGAAAATAAATCATCCTACAAAATTGTAGTGCCATTGTTTGCAACAAGCACAATCAGTATCATCCAATTTATCATCCATAGATTAATAAATTATTATTTTAAATGAGTCTTTTTGTTTTAATTGTGACAAGTATTTTTACCGCATGCTATTAATATCTAGATGTAACATAATTATTAATATTTGTATGGCCGAAATTCCAAAAATAGTGAAACCCATAAATATTAAGAACTTATACAAACAAATAAACGTAATATTCATTCATACGTTTACACCACGCGCTTGTACTAGAGCCTCAATATACAAATGACATTTCTTTATACATTGCTAACAGAGACATTTATTGAAATGAGATCATTAGTAGACAACATCTAACTTGAATAACGTGAATCGTCCTTGTTCTGAGAAAAACAACGTATTTTATCTGGGACAATATTTTTTATTACTTTACTAGTTTTGCGTGACCTAGGAACCAATATTATGAGAATGATATGGTGATAAAGCAGCTGAAGTAGGAGTTCCTAATTTAGAACAATTATGTGTGATGTGTATTTATTTTTGAAGTGAAAACTGCTTTAGGCGCTTTGAGTACTTTTTGAGTGAACAAAAATCATGGAACTCGCGTGACCATCACGTACGCTTTTTCTGTGACCAGCACTCGTAGCCGATCTGCTACGGCGTAGCGGCGTAGCGGCGGGGGGGGGTTTCTAGGGTTTTCATATCTATTGGCAGCCCCAAGTCCAAAAAGACTGCCCCGTATGTTTTAAAATGAACATTCTGTCCCACTGCTGGGCAAAAGGCTCCCAATCCTTACTGATTCTCGTTATTACTTTCCTGTACCTTATTTACGTTAAATGGGTTTTTCATCCCCCCATCTCGGAAAGAGTATTTTTGCTCTTCGATATCTGAGTGCAAAAGCCGTTTTTATCGTCTAGAGGGTAAAGTAAATTGGAATTTAGAACATCGTGTGCACTAAGTATGTGAATTCAAAACATCATTATACCTATTTACTTCTACCTCTGTGGTGCCGAATTTATCTAACATTTTTTTTTTGAATTTGTTATGATCTCAGACTCAGAACCTTCTTGGTGTAGGTGCTTTTTTTTTAATGTTTTGCGCATGCCATTTTCTTTTCACGTCATATTGTTAACACCTTAGGTTAAAAACAAGGAATCCAACTTCAAAACAAGTGAAAAACCTAGAATGACCATCACCACCTCATTATCCAGCGACGAGGAAGTTTATTTGACGCCCACAGAATGAACTGAATTTGTTAATAATGCGCAATTGTTTTTATGCGTTTATTCCACTGCAATTGTTTGCAATTTTATTGTTTGTTTGTTTTTTCCTCGCTGAGGTGGGAATTTTAGAATACTTCGCTTGCTCGGTCATCATAATTGAGCACGCGGTTAAAAAACAACTTTGCACTCTTTTATTACAAATAACTATTGTTTATTTGTTTGTTGTGTTTCGCCTTTTCCGGCAAGCTGAAGATAAACATTGAAGGCTTTCTAATGTAACATGATATTATTTATTTAAGTAGCTATTAATGATCATGTGTATACAGGGGCTGCTATGTATCCTAGCTGCGGGCAAAATTTTCAGCCACTCATGACGTCACTATTTGTGCTTAATTTGTACTAATTATTTTGTATTACCTGGATAAAAAAACTATGTTACGAGACAACCTTAAGGGTAGCAGAAGGTGTGTAGTCTGTGGGTCCTCGTTAAGATTTTATAAACAAAATGATTATAATTTCTATGAAGTTCTCTTTACATTATAGATACGGTCGAACAAGCTATTTGGTTGACATTTTACAATGTAATTTGTGGGTTTAACTGTAAACCAAATAGCTTGTTCGACCATACAATCGATAAATTTAATTTATGAACCACTTGCTGCTATTCGTATTGTAGCTGTGTAATGCAAATCGGGTTTAGTCGGTAATAATCGTACTCGTGAATGTTTAAAAGCGCAAAATTGGAAAGTAGTGAAAGTGAGTTATCAATTTGAAGTCCCCGATTCTGCCTATGTTTTGGATGTTTTAAAGAAAATGTACGTGAAAAAAGCTAACTCTGCGATAAAATTAATAGAAAATTAAAATACTGCCTCTGAATAGTTAATCCTGTAAAAGAAATCTTTGAAGAAAGTGTAGGTACGCCTACAAAGAGGCTGCCAATCGTCTAGGCCTTCAGGTCTGTGTACATTTTGTTGTGTGTGTGTGTGTTTTGCTGTATCCCAGTAAACTACAACCAAAGAAACGCTAAACGAATAGGTATACGAGTAGATTCAGCCTTTGTTCTCTCGTCAACAGAACATGGGTCTTTTCTCTTTCCCCGTGCGCACAACAATGGCTGCCGGCAGCGAACGAAGGACAATGACGGACGTAATAACTGACTTGACAGGTGTATTGCCTTGGTACAACATAGAAGTGTCATAGAAATAATGAAGCTAGTGAGCAATATAGGAAGGAATCGGGCAATGAGACCTGAAAATCACGGTTACTGTTTATATAAAAAATTCTTTAGGCTCGTTGAGCACATTTTGAGTGAAATCATGGAACTGGCGTGACCGTCATGTACGCTTTTCGTACGGCGTAGCTACTAGTTTTCGCTTCTATCTTTTATTATGGGCCTGGTCTTGATCTCTTTCTCGCCTGATGGAAAGACATCATGCTGCTTTGGCAAAGTGGTCCTTGAAACCAATGACGTATTATAAATAGACGCGTCATGCATGAACATCACGGCTGTCGAAAACAGCGTAAATACTGTCGGTAGCTAGATAGCTACTTAGACGCACGAAGAAAGGGAAAGAAAATTAAACGTCATCTACGGATTTTTTGTTGTTAGAGAGAGATAAATATATTTCTTTAATTCCGTTGTCATCTTCCCTTAACGGCACGTGACTTACCTCAGGCGCCAGCCGCCATTAGAAGGCATCGAATAAAATAAAATAAAATATTTTTTTCTTGATACTTACGCATGAAATTATACTTTTCTATCTTTCACAGTTAAAGTATAGTTTTGACATGTCCTAAAAACACAGGACGGCATTTTTGTTTCGTTGTTTGTGGAAGTTATACAAAAAAATATTTTAATGTCACGTACTGCCGCGGCACTGGTTGGTACGCGACTAAATGAAAGTCCGGCAGTTGCCTTGCATTCATGTTGCCACTACAGAGCGCGGGCAACGTATCTATAGTTTTATATATCATTGCTTGAAACCCTATCTTTGAAGGTCGTTAATTTATAAGTTAGATTTCAACTTCTTGGACAGATGCCGAAGGACAAAGAATTCTCTTTTAAAGCCAAAAGACAACGAATACTCTCCCAAAGACAAAACAGCGATTTGTGACAGCATTATTAGTCCCAACCCTATCAACAACAAACTGTCAAACATTTATTGACAAGTTAGGTACGCAACTATTCTCATAACTAAGTTTGACAGATGTCAAAGATTCAATTGTTTCGTGAGTTTGAATGAGATGACGGGGGACCCTCAGCCAATTAAGGGGTTTGCCGAATCAATCGATGTTCTAACCACAAACGACAGAGAGATGCACCTATTGACGACGAAATCAAAGGTTCTTGAAATATCCGAGGTTCCAATTCCGAATTTCGGATTTTCGGATTTCAATGGCCACCGGTTGGTGGGAATAGAAATGTGTGCGGTCTAATGAGAAACTAAGTTTTGAATTAGAATTAGTTTCTGTAAGTTGTGCTGATATAAATGTTAGGTAAGATTTGAATTCTATAGATGTGAGTGGAATGTAAAATGATGAAGACGTTTCATTATCTAGGGAGTTTACCTTTAAAAAAGTCTTCTAGCTACCTACGTACGTAAAAAAGTAGTATATGTTGGCGGAAGTTTTGTAATTTCTTTGCCGGGAAAACATTGTACCTAGGACTCAATTTCTAACAACTAGGAGACCACTTTTAATGCTAGACTATTTTCAACTAAACCCTGTTTCTGTTATAAGAAACATGCTCCTAAGGTCTCTAGCATCAAAGGAAGAGTGTCCATAATTATATTTAACAAGATGGGTCCCTAAAGCACTTTAGGGATCACTAATTCACTAAGTACATCACATACTTAACTTATTATATATCATTTAGGTATAAAGTGAGAATGTGGTTTTGCCACTAAGAGTCAGGGCATATCTAGTCACTAGCTGACCCACGCAACTTCGTCTGCGTCACATAAGAGAGAAAACGATAGGAAAAAAAAACCCTCGTTTTTGCAACATTTTTCATTCCTGTTCCACTCCTAATGGTCGTAGCGTGATGTTATATAGCCTATAGCCTTCCTCGATAAATGGACTATCTAACACAAAAAGAATTTTTCAATTCGAACCAGTAGATCCTGAGATTAGCGCGTTCAAACAAACAAACAAACTCTTCTGCTTTATAATATTAGTATAGAATCTATACTTAGTACAATAATTAGTAGTTATTAATCTATACTATAGATTAATAACTACTAATTATTGTACTTTTACAAAAGTTAGGATGATTAATGATAATAGTTTTGAGGGCAATATACTCTGTATCTGAAATTAGATCAGCAAAATGCATAAATCTTGGAAAACTATTTTCTTTTTGTGTTATTTCGTTTGTGGACAAAGACTAGTAACTAAGTATGCTTTCAGTACGTGTCATGATAAAATGTCTGAACATAAAAAATGAATAAGTACCAAACATATTATTTTGATTTATGTATAGGTACGTCACCACCTGCCTAAGTTTTTCCCATCTTTGTTGGTGTCGGATTCGGATTTATGTTAAAATAGAAACTAAATTCAGTTTAAAAAATGTGAAAAAATAATTCATAAATTACATCTTGTGCCTCTAACAAGACTTGAAATTCATTCTTCTGTTATTAAAAACGTTTATATAAATAGTTGGTCAACTTTTAATCTTTCAAAGATTTTTAATTGCTCTGCCTCTGAGTAATCAAAGTCTAAAGCAATTAAAATATTTAGTTTTAGACTCAATTTTCTAGCAACCTAAATAAGTATTTGATAACGTAGTTTATTAAATATGAAACAGAAAATCAAGTGGTTTTACATTTAAATTAATGTCTCGCTTGGGTGACAAAAGTCATCCAAAGATAACCTTCTCCTTTAAAATGTTTATAGGCCAGTTACTTACTCAGATTCATCGTGTACAACTTACAAGTTATTTTTTCTTACGTTTTAAGTATAACAAGCTGTATGAGGTATTTGTGGAATGTCAAAAATGTCGCAAGGCAGGTTTGAGTATGTGAAGTGTGGGGAAGTGAGTGGCTAAAACAAAAGGGGAATACCAAAGAAACGTCGGATGGATATTATAATTATGGTAAGAATGGGAGTGACCACTGAGACGACTACTAAATACAGACGTATGGAATAAAACCACAAACAAATTGAGAGAAAACAGTCAAAAGGGTGGAAAATTAATTGAACTTAAAAACTTAAAAAATTATTGTGAACACTAATAAGACTGTTACAGAAGATAAAAATACAGCAGTCAGGCTTTAAGAAATAATTCGGTCTATAGACATTTATTTTCTCAAAGAACAAATTACAGTTCACTTAAAGAGAAACTTAACTAAATCAACATTTAATTGCATTATTTATACAACTTTAACATCCGATATTGAAAAATTGGTCGTCGTCATAAGTTTGCAGGTATGCATAATTATGTTCACAGTATACATACTAACATACTACTCGATACCACAATATTTTGTTACAATAAGTTGCTTGTATATCTGGCGGATCTTAGACTCCTAATACTATTTGGATAAAATAAGGTGATGTCACGAACCTATGGGCAGTAAGTAGCAGCCTTCTTCAGGATAAGCATTTCTGTTATCTAGCTCAGATACCTACTTATTTACAACTGCTAGATAAAATCGTCGCCGGCGCCGTAACTTCGCATGCCACACGCTTGTTTTCGCTTAACAGTTGGACTTCCACTAATTTATCAAGTCGCTTAATGACCTACATCCTCTTGGATGGTAATCTGCTAGCTTTTTTTATTTCTACTGTATTTGTAAATGCTGTTACAGTGTTGATGACTTTGACGAAGACACTTTGGGTACATGTTAAAAGTATTTAACTAAAATAGTGTTTATATTGTTTTTGCCGACGACATTGTGCTAGTTGCCGAGAGTGGCCTAGAGGTCCAGAACAGATTGGAGGTGTGGTGGCAAAGACTGGAGAATGTTGGCCTGAAATGAAGTAGAACCAAAACAGAATACTTGTTTTGTGATTTCGGCGGTCTCTCCAGTCCTGTGTCCATGTATTTTCGAGTTTTACCAACGTGGACGTATCTTCGATGTTCATTACAGCCGAGTTCGCAATTTCAATCTCGTCTAATTCATCAAGTGTATTTAAGTTACTATCCATTTTCGTATGAAACGTCTAATAGACATAACTCACGGGGTTTTGTTAAAAATAAAAGTCGAGGTAAATCGATATTGATCAGAATTATTACGCGAAAATGCAGAAATTTTGGCTCATAGAGCGTGGTTGTGAGTGTGAGTGTGATAAATAAGCGAGAAATTGATGAGTGTTTGGTAGAAAGTTCGTATGAGGTGTTGTGTGTTGATAGTTGATGAGCATGCTTTACAGTAAAAATAGTACTTACAAAATCAAATCCATAAGTTTTCAAAATGTTATTTAAGAAATTAAATCTAAAAGCTTTTAAAAAGTTACTTAAAAAATTAAATCTACAAGTTTTTAACAAGCCATAGGAAATATACCCTAACAATAGGCAAACAAATGAAATAACTATGATTAGTCATGCACCCTGAAGTAGGCTATGCACTTGTGATTCACTCTTCCCTAGAACCACCTTAGCATCCTCGTCTTTCTTCAGAAAAACTCGACCAAATGTAGTCCAGCAGAATTTATACTGCTTTGATTTAGCTAGGTCCCGGGCCAAGAAAAATAGTCGGGCGTTGCGTGGAGTGAGCTGCTCTGAGATAAATACAGGAGTGTCGCCGTTTTTAGTGATAGCAAGATGCTTAGCTTGAAGTTTTGTTTTGTTTCTTATGTTAAAAGACTTAGTGTGCTTCAACAGGTCCTGTTTTAGAATGGTGGAGTCCAGTTCCACTACGATAGGGGGGCTACTTACCCCCTCCTTCTTCCCCTGAGATCTGAAGATGTCCTTGATATCTCGCTTACTCATATCGAGATTGATATTCTTAGCCAAACTGAGTACCATGTTTATCAAATCATCTCTGGTTTCCTGGTTTTTCCTAGGTACATTCTTTATTTCGATATTATTCTTTCGAGAGGATCGTTGCAGGTCCTCAATTCTATCCTCCAATACAACGATATAATCTTTGTCTTTCTTTGCCTGTAGTTCTAACTGAGTTATCTTATTTTGGAAATCATCATTTTGTTTAGACAAAAACGCAATAGATGTTTCGATGTTTGTATTTGTAAGTTGAATCTCTTTCAAATTAGCAGTGATGTTTTTCAATTCGGATTGCTGGGTTTTTATGAAGGACTGAAATAAGTCTCTCATTTCCTCCTTGAATTTGCAAAATTCCGATGGTAGATCTTCTTCCCTCAATCTTTTGCGCTGGGCGACGAAGTTAGGAGGTGTGACATCCAAGCTCATTTCACAGTCACGAATGTTTCCGTCAGAAATGGATTTGTTCATATTGATGTTAGCGTAGTTCCGAGTTACCAGGATATAATGAGTGTCAAAAATCACTTGGTAATCAGCTAAAGATGCGTCGGGGCAGGTGGGCTGGCTATGCGACCTATTTCGTTCAATGGCAGCGAAGTGGGTGGGGCCCTGGGGCGTGACCTCTGGTCATTTGGCAAATAGCGCAGGTGAAAGGTCGGAGTGCGCGTGCGCCTTCACTGATTTGTCGAAAGCTGTCGTCAGCTACCAGGGCAGCACGTCAACTAGGAGTAAGTTTAGCTCGCCGGTATATTGATGACACAGATAATGAGTGAATTGTACTCACGTATTTGTTTCCGTACAAACACCTCCTCTGTGCTTATGCTGTCCTATTTTATCACTTGTATTTAATTTATAAAAATTGACTTTAATTAATTTGAAATTTAAAACAATATAGTCTTCTACACGTCTGCACCGTACGGTGGTCCGGGGGGAAGGGAACATGTTCTTTTTTCAAATTGTTTATCCTGCCGCCGCAGGGTCGCACTGCCAGCCCGACACCATCCAACACACAGCTAGTGGCCAGTGTCATTTTGCGAACTTGGAGATAAAAACTCACCGTAAAAACTTTTTGGCTTTTGATATTTAGGTTACCGGCGCATAGTCTTATGGTCTTACCCAAAATTAAAAAAGAAAAACCAAGTAAGAAATGGATTTTCATACACTTTTCTCTCCCGCTCAGATGCGTTTTCTCCCCGCATAAAGTACGTCGCGTCGCAGAAAGTACGTCATTGCATATCGAACAAATGTTCGATATGCAATGACGTACTTTCTACCGTAAATTTGATAAAGTATCAAGGTACTTTCCAAGCAGGTGTAGTATAAAGGAGTAAATGATGCCGTGACGTCTAACAGGGGAGAATAAAAGAAGAAAACGTGTTGCGCTGACCCCTAATAAAATGAGAAAAGGGCAGGAAGATGAGTGCTTCTATTGTTTGACTCAACAAACAAACGAGGGCTGGTGTCTGATGGTTTTCCTTCAATGCCTGTTATTGTTTTCCTTCAATGCCTGTTTGTTTTGTTGCCTGTTTAACACATAACCACGAGGGTTGAAAATCCAACTTTGCACTCTTTGGACATTCTTTAAGTGGCGCCTTTGTACAGTAAGGTCTATCTGTTTATGATCATGTAAACAACATGAAAAAGTGGACCTTTCCGAAAAGGGCTGTTCCAGTATATAAATTGCGAAAAGTATGTGGTCTGTTTAAAACTGCTCGGAAACAACCTGAAACGCTACAGGAAAAGCAGAAAGTTATACTACTTTCCACCCTTTCCCTTCAAGGTTCGAGAGAAAAGTATTTTTATATAGGTAACTATTTCGAGCCAAACAAAATACACATTTATTGCGATCGCCATTCAAGTTATACAAGAAGTTAGAGCTGGAATCCTTTTGGTTGCTCCTAAAGTTTTTTGTTCGCTTCATTGAAAATCCGTATAGAGGTTTTATTAAGGAGGTACATGCGGCGCGAACAGGGATACTTTTTTCGATAGTTTTGGTGGAAAAAAGTTCTTAAAGTTTCTGGTCATGGAATTAATTCCTGGCATTCTGTATTGATCGATTGACCTTCTTCATATTTCCATTGTTTGCTTTTTTTACCAGGAATATGCTCATTAGAATGTAGTTAAGCGGAAAAAGCGAAATAATATGAAGATTTTGAAAATTGGTCGTTTAGTTAGCCAACTCAGAAATTATTATGTACAGAAAGACTCATGTTGCTAACTGGGCGTAAAATGCGTGAATGGACGTGTAGCTAAGGATACAAGCTCGACACACCCCCGCCCGATTATACTTTTAATTTTAAAAATGTAACACGTTGAACGGTATTAAATTAAATTAGATTTAAGCATATAAGATAAAACATGAGCAACTTCGCCGGAGCTAGGCTGAGTCTGTATTTCATGTCACAGTTCTCTTTCCACAATTATTATGAGCGATAATTAACAAAGGTTTTACACAAAAGTTATTATTATTATTGCAGATGATCCAGACAGTTTACACTAGCGTTCTTTCTGTTAAAGTCCATGATACCCAGGTAAGTACCTACATGATATAATTAATGAGAGCAGCGGTGGCCCAGAGGTGGCGGCCCCGACTTACGAACAGTAAGTCGTGGGTTCGAACCCAGGCAGGCGCATTACGTTGTGTTATTTATTTCATCATCACTGCTCTCAAAAATGGTGAAGGAAAACATCGTGAGGAAAACGGTATGTCCTAGAACCATAAATTCAAAGACATGAACCCGCACTGAGCGCGCGTGGTGGATTATAGCCCATACGCAAAATACACGCTTTTACGTGGAGTTGCGGACATCAGCCCGTTATACAATACAATAATTAATATCCGAAGCGACTTCGCAAGAGTCGGAAACACCCTTTCACACGATACTGTTATTTTAGAGCACACCGGAACAGACTATATGTCCGTTTGTCCTTCTTTTGTCACGGAAAGAAAAAAAAGAAAGTTGAAACGAATAGTTTTCAGCTTTTGTTACACTCTACGTAACTTGAATATTTGATGGGGAATCTGTATTTTTATATATTTATGCAACAAAGGGCTTTATTATTTGCTATTGTGACCGCGTACGGTGTCATTCAAGGCGGGTCAAGGGTCCCGATTGAAATCTCTGAGTAAATTAGAAAGGTTTTTGTAGCTTATAAGGGTGAAAATATTTGATGACATTATGCATTTTTAATGAGCATAGCCTGGCCTTTTGACACGAAGGTTTTAGTAGTTCAAGGTTAAGTGGTCCTCTTTGGTTTTTTTATAGCTTCTAAATTAGAAAACTCGCTGAACGTTGGAGATAGTTTTTTTCAGGTTGAACGTTTATTTTTATTCAAATTTCACCTGGTTAGGATACTAATTTATTATACCTCTGGTTATTCTAGTAAGAAGTTTTCACCAACGTATTCTGTGTTCTAACCATTGAGGGGCCGTCAAAGTTTTCCTAGTATTTATTGATTTTATTAAACGTGTCTCTATAACGATATTTCTTGAATCTAGAATATGTTTGTGTAAAGCCCATGTTGCTTTTAGACTTCGTGACCTACGAATATCAATTGCAATTTTTAATTTACTTTTGATTGATTTTTGATTGACTGGTTTCTACAAGACCCGCAGGCTTAGGCACTGGCGTACCTAATCGTACATCTACATCGTACATCATCGTACATTTCGACAAAGAAAAACTAATTAGTTCGTCATCATCATCATCATCAGCCTATAAAATTCCCACGGCTGGGACACGGCCTCCTCTCAATGAGAGGGAACCGGCTATAATCTACCACGCGGGCCCAGTGCGGATTGGTAGATGTCACATGTCTTCGAACTTTTTGGTTCTAGGACATGCCGGTTTCCTCACGATGTTTTCCTTCACCGTTTTGAGAGCAGCGGTGATGAAATGAATTACACAAGTCATTCAGTACATTCGTAAGTCGGGGCCGCCACCCAGTGGTGGCGGCCCCGCGGACCAGCGGTAGCCCATTGGCTACCGCTGCTCTTTGTATTAGTTCGTCGGTTAGGTTCATTTATTTTATTTAGCCTGTACTGTCCCACTGCTGGGCAAAGGCCTCCCCAATTCCTTCCGTGTGTTATTTTCCTTTTAGGAAAAGAGCAGCTAGATTATCAAACAAATACTTATATGACACTTATTTTTTTCTTTTATTACGTAAACCAAAATTGACGAAGATACGACGCTTTTAATATTCTCAATACGTCACGTCACGCCTTGGTATAATTTTTTGTGAGTTCTGAAGTCACGAACTCCCGACTTTTGATGCGGTTTATCTTTGTCAATATTCTTGATTTCCAAATACAAAAATACGTACTTATTACGTACGTAATACGTATCTATTATTTTCCAATACTCTAACTGACCGATGACCTGGTGAAGGTTGCGGGAATCCGTTGGATGCGAGTCGCAAGGAACCGGTAAATGTGGGGGAACTTGGGGGAGGCCTATGTCCAGCAGTGGACGTCTTTCGGCTGAGATGATGATGATGATGATGACTCTAACTGACGTACTAAGTAGATTGGCAACTTTTGATACTGTCGTCTTGCTTATTTGGGGCGAGCTCATTTACCATCAACCAGGCACAAAGGAAGACACCGTGGATGCTACTATTAAATTCCCTGCTATGGTCTGCTACCAAAGTACTTACTAAGAACTATCTGAAAGATGTCAAAATAATGTCAGCCGTAGTGATTGAATGACCGAAATAACGGCAACTAACCAAATCATTGAATCTCATATTAATTTCAAAATTTATCAGCAAATGAATCAATTTAGTCTTTAACAAACAGATGTTATCGTCTTTGCAGTCAGTATGTAAATTAAATTATTTTTTTAAAATCATAGGTTCAAAGATAAAGACATTTAGAGCGCAATTTAGACGTTTCAGTACGACAAACGCACTGCTTCGGCGGCGCGACACGAAACGTCTAAATTGAAAGCGCACTAATTCGTATTCGTAAAAGAGGTTCCGACGAATTGAGAACCTCCTCCTTTTTGAAGTCGGTCAAAATTGCAATGCTCGGGACATAATTATCCGCGGCATAAGAATATTTCATCAGGTTCATCAGTTTGATTAAATTATAACTGGTGTTACACCTCTTCCCTTTTGTCCGTGGGATTTATAACGTGTTAATGAAACCAGCATGGCCGCCAAACGGTTGTCAGTGAGCGTTTGTTTCCGAATTTATTCGCGGTATCGCTACAGGAATAGACCTTTATTACTTGGCTGAAACCAACAAAATAGATCGTCCAGATATGAGACTGTGTGTGAAACCACGCACCCAATTACAGGTGTTAGAAATATATTCTCTCAATTTATGTGTTAAAAGCGTTTATGAAAGATTTTAGTGGTGTTTTTTTTTGTTTTGGCATTTTAATTTTGTAAGACGTCACCTGTATTTAATGAGACATTAATGGTAAGTGGTAGCCACCAAAAGAGCGTTTATTCTTCTGTGACAATTTTAAGTAGGTTCTTGGAATAAGTAATATAAGTGGTTTCAGTATCCATAAAGCAAACCAAAATTCGATCACCGAAACAAAAACTTTTCCAAACTCATCTAACTAATAGCTGTATAGAATAAAAGTTTTGTATATAAATCACCATATACATACAAACAAAGAATTCGATTACCTTCGAGAATCTAATTGATTCATTATAGTTTATTTGACATTAAAAGACAAAAGTGGTGGTTATGTGTATAACTTTCTTGGGAATTAGTGTCTTCATATATTATCACGCGGTGGACAGACATTCAGTAGTAAAAGTGACATTGAACGTGCCAATTAAAATAATCGATATCACCACTTTAATAGCTATTTGATTTGGATCTTGTTTGTTTGGCTTCTTTCCTTTGCCTTGTCTATGAAATTTATCCCTAAAAATGCAAATTGGAAACGATAAATCGAAAGACGTTTTTGTTTTTTTTATTATCGAAAGTTGACTCATTCACCACGCATTTTTACCTTACCATATTATTTACACAATTAAGCACTAAATAAACTTAACTATACAATAAGCAACACTAACTATGCACTAGTAATGAACACTTATTATTTTAGCACTAATATTATATTTTAACAACTGTCAACAAACTATCATGCAAGTCTGCGCCGCGCGATTTTCTGGCCGCATCGCGTTCGGCGCGTAAAATCAAAATTAGAACACAATACGTCACTGACAATTTTTTTGTTTTTTTTTTTTCAGCAAGCAGTGTTTATTTCATTTTAATGTTCGGACACTATCGTGTTTTTTTTTGATGTGATACGCGATGGTGCTCACGGTTCGCGGTCGTTATGCCGACTGAGGATTTTGCCGCGCGCCCGACGAATATTTTACTCCTTGGTCACTAGCGTATTATCGATGATTTGAATCTTGATAACGTTCGGTACAATGGGGTCAGGGTTCGACTTCAACCGGTGATGAAGCGAAACTGTGACTTCAAGTCGACAGTTTTGACGCAAGTTTGGTTTTCACACGAAAAAATAAAATTTTCTTTTGAAGGTGTTAAATGTTTGGCGTGCGAGAAAATGGAAGGCTGTATAAATGAACTATTGCTCTCATACGTGACTATAGTGTTTCAAAATACATCTAGATCTTTTACTTACATTAGGTCTTCACTTATTTTATTTATTCAACCATATCATTTTATAAAACATGACATTTAAATTCAACGCGTCCTTAGCGACGCAGCTGCAATTAAAACATTGCAAACTTTAAAGTGCATTTAAATAGTTTGCAAAGCTATTTCAGTGCGTGCTTTTCATCGCTGCTTTTATTAATTGTTTATATTATAAATGGTGTAAGCTGCTACGTTTATTACTTGGCACAGTAATGAAGATGAAGGGGTATCATGCAACTGGACATTATTCTATTTTATGATGTACTCAAACATTTAAATACACCCAGATTGTAGTTAAGCGTACGTTTCATGATCTAAAGAGTCGCGATTAATGTAGAAACCAATATAACATCAAGGTATACCTAATTAATATTACACCCATACTTCGTCAGTCATCGCCATCGCCAACTACCAATGCGCACTGGGCCCCGCGCGTGGTAGATTATAGCCCATTCCCTCTCATTGAGAGGAGGCCGTATCCCAGCAGTGGGAACATTATAGGCTGATGATGATGATGATGACTTCGTCAGTTATGTTTAAGTCCCATGTAATAGGGAGCGAGCCTATTGCCATCTTCTTCGTCTTAGTCGTTATCTTCACTGTTGAAGGTCGTGTCTAGTCTGAGGTATTGATGAGGTTTTGATCACTCGGTGCACTATACTCTTCCACGTTTTCCTGTCCTCGGCGGTCTTAACAGCTTCGGTTATTGAGAGGCCAGTGAGCGTCCTTACTCGGTCTGACCAACGGGTGAGCGACCGCGTGGTCTTATCCCGTCTACTTGGTCAACTAACATGAGCTTTTCGAGGCTGTCAGGGTTTCCTCTAGCGACGATGTCCAAAATACTTGAGAATTCACTATTGCTATCAATTGGGCACAAATACAGACTTAATGCCTGCTACTGAGAAATTTTTGATGGAATAACCCAATTTGTTCGACCCGGGAATCGAACACAGGACATCATGCTCACCACCCACTGGGCTCAAAACATTGTTCCGTAGATAAGAAAACAAGAAGACGAATATTCTAGTATCACTGGTTTCTAATCCAGTTGAAATATTAAATGATTTTATAATAAGTCGACGACCTGAATGGCGCAGCGGTAGTGTGGCTGCCTTACGTTCTTAGGGTCCCGGGTTCGAATCCCGGTAGGAGCAAATGTTTGTGTGATGAGCATGGACATTTGTTTCCAAATCATTGATGTTTATATGTATAATAAGTATGTATTTACAAACAAAAAGTATATTATGTAGTATATCAAGTGTCTGGTGACCACGACACAAGCCTTGCTTAGTGTGGCACTAGATGGCGCTGTGCGTAATGTCCAGCGATATTTTTTTATTTATAAGTGATGAGTAATGAGTGATGGCAACCGCGACTGCTAAGCATGAGGTTCTGGGGTCGATTCCCAGGTCAAGCAAAGTGTTACTTGATTTTTCCACCAGAAATTACTCAGTAGTAGCCACGGAGTCTGGATTTGTGATGCTAATAGGGTCCCCCCCTACTACATGGGACTTAAGACATAACAGGCGAAATGGGGGTGCACCTCTGTCCAACTCTTTGTGGAATACAGGCGTGATGTCGTTTAAGTCAAATAATGCAATAGAAAAGAATAGAGAGAGAGAAGAGAGGAGAGAGAGAGAGAGAGAGAGTGAGGGGGGCGATGAGATTTCGATATTCGAGAATCCACGACTCAAAAGCTGTTAGTAAAACTTACGACTATGTTAGTAAGCATTGATAAAAATAAAAAAAAGAACAAATAAAGGTGGATCACTGATGCGACAACCCATGAGTAATTGCACAACCCACATAAACACAGTCCAGGCGACTGGCAATCATACTTAAGATACTGTTGGTGTTGCCCCACACCCTGCGCACCAGGGAAGCGCATCTTTTACGCATAGTTGCGTAAAAAAAATCCTCGTGCGCATCAGCAAACATCCCCGACGCACTACAGAAGCGGGGCAGCCCCACCAGCATCCAATGAAAGTCATTTTTTTGGCATTCATAACTTTACCGTCAAAACAAGCTCTACCTCTTCATTGAATCACCAAATAACTTTCATTATAATATTCATTAAAATAAATAAAAATAAAAATAGCCTTTATTCCCTATAATTAACAATCAAATAAACTATCCTAATAACTTTATAAATAACTTAAACTGTTAAGGGGTCATCCATCTCTGGATGAAGGCCTCCTCCATCTGTTTCTATCTTGGGCCGTTCTGGTCCATTCTATTCCAGCCAGTGCAACGATGTCGTCTCGCCACCGGCACCGTTGCAATGGTCTGCCTCGGCGTCTGTTTCCGTTTCGTGGATACCAGTGCAGGACGCGCTCGCTCCACCGCTCCAATATTCATTACTGGATAAATATTTGATTCAATTATACTAGGGACAGTGGACAGAGCGATTATTACTGAAACTATCGTGTAATATCTTAGATTGGTTTGATGGAGCGGAAGGGATGATTTACATTGTCAATTACCCGTGGGAGTGATTTGTCAATCAGTCCCGTTTTATACAGAGTGAAAAGGACATTGGCGCACAAACGCTTAAGTGTAAAGGGTGTAAAACACCTCTTAGCGAATACGAAAGGCACTTGTTCTCCTCGTCATTCTGATCATTTTGTTTTTCTACACTATACCTGGGAACCTTCTAGTTACGGAGATATTGGGGGTCAAAGTTGCAAGATTTTGACAAGTTTTTTTTAAATACCACTTTTTATATCATGATTTTTACTTTAAATATTTCTACGACCCCCGTACTATTCAATCCATCCATCCGCACAATGTTTTGAGTGTGTTACATTGAGTTATACCACAAAACATGATTTATAACCTCAACACGGAGAAAAAAATATTTTACAATATTACCAGATTGTATAGTAGTTATGATTCTGGTGTAGGAAAATAGGTTTTAGCTACGGTTAACAGATTTTTTTTTAATAACAGCACGTCATATTTTTATGAACACTAGAATATTCTAGTTAAAATATTCTTGTACACGGAAACTCTGATATCGTTTTGGTAACCATCTAATTGTTACAGAGTAAAATATGCATTTAGTTTACAACACTTTTCAATCTTTGCGATGTTTACAATATTTATTTATTCTGTTCACCATCATCTAGTTTAACACACCAATAATAAAATTGTGTTTACAAAATCATTCTGTAAGGTCCACCTTACGTAATTCATTTATAAGTACTAGATTTCCTCGTACCTTTTAGCGGATTTTTAATACCAATTACTTACTCGAAATTTATTGATTACTAAGAATATTTTACTCATAACTAGAAACGGTCTCTGTTGTCTAACATACTCTTTTTAATGCTAACAATAAAGAGTAGTACCAGCAACAATAAAAAATGTTGGCATTACAATATTATTGCACACTAAACGGAACATTATTTACTTGTAACGAAAAACTGTTCTGTAAGTACAATATTACCAGATTGTATAGTAGATAAGATTCTGGTGTAGGAAAATAGATTTCAGCTATGCTTAACGGTTTTTTTATAACAACCAGTCATATTTTTGCTAAGTAATACTAGAATATTTTAGTACACGAAAAAGTGCGGCCCTGCGCGCATGGCCACTCCGCAACCGCAAGTTGATTTTCATTCACCGAGCCGACTTCGTAGCCAATTAATTTTAACATTACTGTGAACAATGGACGAAGACATCAAGCAATTGCTGCAGTCGTGGGATTTGGAGGTGTATGTAGCTAGTTTCGCCGGTAACTCGGTAAATATTTATTTATCTACTCTTATAACAGTGAATGGTGATTTACTTTATGTGTTTATATCAAAACATGGATTAACGGCGATTTATATCGATAAGTAGGTTAGGTTGACCTACCTACCTCACATAGACCGCATCCGCACTTGTCGCAGTTAATATTCGTTACATTTATAATTCAAGTAACTGCTGTTTTATTGATAATCGAGCTGTTAGTTTTCCGAATGCTCAAAATAAAAATGAGTTACGATGCCAGTAATAAGTATGTTGTGTATCTTTCTATGGCCATTGGCCACCATTTTAGTGACCCTCGAATGTCCTTGAAGTATGTGCTCAATCTTTTATGTGCTGAAATAGGTACCTATACTGTTATTAGGTTATATTAAACATTTTTCTTTTTCAGAAAATAAAGTAACTTCGGGAACATTGGGATTCCTCGACCCAGAACTTATATATGAATTAATTACGCCTGTTGTCGATAGGGCGCGTTTTATAAAAAAATTGGCACAATGGAATGGCTTATCCAATTGTTTACAGGTACGTGGTAAGATAGTATACTTTTATTTTCATTACCGATTCGTCTACAGCTCACGGAGCCACTTGTGTATTTTTATTTAACAGTTCTTTTTCTATTACAGGAAGAAAGATGTAGCACTAGTGGTGTAGATCATAAGTTGTCCGAAATCGAAGATATAACTAATATTATAAAACCAGAAGCACCTACAATTAATAAAGAAGTATTATATGCCAAAGTGCGGCCGATAAATTTATGTTAAGTATATTTTAAAATAAAACGAATTAAAAAAAAAAAGTTTGTATTTATTCTTTGTAATAACTCAGGTTTCTGATTTTTCTGTCTATGTTTCAGGACACCACACCTCTATACCACATACATCATTATTGCGGACTAAACCAATATACTGCCGAGTCAAACAGAATAATGTTAAACACCTTAGGTAGGTAAGTCTTCGCCTTCGTTGCGGCGAAGACTCACCTAAGATGTTGAACCTAATTCTGTTTATGGGGATTACACCACCGAAACTAGCGCCACCCGTTATTTTATTTCGGTATTACTTCGGTAAGAAAATACTTACCGAAGTACTGAATTCGATTTTTACAATTTGAACTGATTTAGGAGTAAATGAATAAAATGACGGGTGGCGCTAGTTTCGGTGGTGTAATCCCCTTCACTCGACAATATATTATGTTTCAGTCCGCAATAATGATTAATTACACTAAAATATAACACCTGTCAAACTCTACAATGTGCATAATAAACAGAACATACTGTTTATTTCATGCCACAGTAATTCTTTTTACCAGAAACAAAAATTCTGTGTCCTCTATACCGCATATAGTAAATAGAAATTATTGATCATTTGAGTCAGCAATAATGAAATTTAACACTATAAAAAAATCGTATCCTCTATACTGCTTAAAGTAAACAGAAATTATTGATCGTTTCAGAACGCAATAATGATATTTAACACAAATATATAAGCCGATAAACTCTACAATATGAATAGTAAACATAACATACTCTATTTATAGCGTGCCACAATAATATTTTTATCACAAACAAAAATCTGATATCCTATAATACTGCATATAGTAAACAGAAATAGTTGATTATTTCAGTCCGCTAAAATGATAATTAAAACTAATAAAAATCTGGTGTTCTTAATACTACACATAGTAAACAGAGATTATTGGGCGTTTCGACACTACTGAAATATCTGATAAACTCTACACTGTCCTCTAATGATGGCTACAAGTAGGTTTTGCCTACTAAACAAAATTTGTTTTCTACGTTACTTGGTAAGTGGGTAATAGGAACGAGAAATTATGTTGTAAAGAAGTAGAATTTTCTAGTAATGTGTAAACAAGTTATAGTTGTCACATATAATACAATAAAATCAAGTCAAATTTACAATATTCTGTTTAAGGAAACTAGATTTTTTTCTCCGTGAACAAAAAAAAATGGTTTCCCAGCAATATTTTTTGCGTAAAGTTACTTAGTTTGATATACAGAATGCTTGGTTAACGGCTTTGTGATGAGGTGAAATACACCCTGTATCGTCCGTACTAATACGGAGGGTCCGTATGTCGTTAGTCTGTATCTTGGGGATCAGAGTTGCACATCCTTAAATTATTCGGACGTACACGACGATTATTAATAAGTGGGGTGTCTGTGATGTGCTAATATCCTTGAAAAACAACTGACCAGCTGTTTTATATAAAGAAAAAGAAGAATTATTTAACAGAAATATGTAACTGCAGAAGAGAGATGACGAGTTATGGAGAAGTATAGAAGAAGAAGATCGACATGCTGAGCCCACCACAAATGAATTGGAACCAGGGCAAGAACATGTAGATAATGATGTAACTGCAGAAGAGTTATTAGTTAGAACCAACTTAGTAAAGCTTTCGCCCAAACTATTCATCGATAGAGAGACGAAAACAGGAGACCTACAGATTTATAGGGCTTTAAAATTGTTTGCTTAAGCGATTAAGAGTAAGAAACGATGTTTTCGCTAAAAGCGCAACCGCGAGGTTTCCCGGAGACATCATAAAACATTACCAGACGAGTTTGTTCTACATGCAGTTTCATATACCTAGGTTTATCGTTGTATCTTGAGTTACGAGTTTGTCGTATTTAAAACTTGTTTAGATTTGTTGCGGAAGTTAATAGCAAGCTTTTGTTTATTTAGATAGCTTTTGATTTATATTGAAGATAATATGTTTGTAAGATTTTTTCAAGTTGTAAATAAATTGATGTAAAAATCAAACTAACTGTGCTTTTTGACAAACCAAAATCGGGAATTCACTTTAAAGTCAAGAAATCATTTGTTTCCTTATGGTGACGAGTGGGGACTTTTAGTATGGAAAAAGTCTAATCAAAAATTGTTGTATGAAATAGTGCCTCTCGGAATGAGATTTCATTAGGTTAAAGTACAAGAAACACAACACACATCTCATAAGAAAAATATTGATGTTGATGCAATGTACGTAATCAAAATATTCAACCAAACACATACATTTCTTTTTTCAAAATGATTGACATTGATGTTATGAAAACAAAGACAAGGCGCATATTTTTCAGAATCTGAATACTGAAACATATGGGCCTTGTCTATGTTTAAATCTATACTAATATTATAAAGCAGAAGAGTTTGTTTTTTTGTTTGATTGTTTGTTTGGTTGAACGCGCTAATCTCAGGAACTACGGGCTGGAATTGACAAATTCTTTTTGCGTTGGATAGTCCATTTATCGAGGAAGGCTATAGGTTATATAACATCACGCTATGACCAATAAGAGATGAGCAGCAAATTTTATTTCCTTTGTGAGCTTTTTCTCTCTTATGTGACGCAGACGAAGTTCCGTGTGCCAGCTAGTCAAATAATAAACAAATAATGATTGACGTTGATGAAATTGCAAACAATGTAACAGGAAACAGCACCTCATTTTTTTCATTCATGTTGTCTGTATGCAGTGTATCAAATACCAGTGATCGTTTTATGTTTGTTATTCTAGAATGTGCCGTCACCTCGTATGAATAGTTCATGCATAGAGGAAGGTGTCACAATTTGTCGTTTTCAGGCCATTATCGAGGCCATGACCTTACGAACACCGCTGTCGTTTACGTGTGAAATGATATATCCCTAAATACATATATGTTGATACCATTCAAGGATTGTTCATTATGTACCTTCATAGACTACGCAAAAGCTTTTGACAGCCTCAAACATGAATTTATATGGCAAAGTCTAAAAGAGCAGGGCATCCAGGACACCTACATCAACATTATCAAAAATATTTATATTGAAAGTAAAGGTAGGATAAGACTGGAATCAACTGGAGATGCTTTTGCAATAAAAAGAGATGTCAGGCAAGGTGACCCACTTTCACCAAAGCTGTTTACAGCAGTGTTAGAACAAATGTTCAGGAAGTTAGATTGGGAGCATCTAGGTCTAAACATAAATGGATCACGATTAAATCATCTTAGATTTGCGGATGACCTGGTCCTATTGGAAGAAGATCCAAAACTACTGGAGTCCATGATACAAACCCTAGCAGATAAAAGTAGAGAAGTAGGCCTAGAGATGAACTCCAGCAAAACCAAGATGATGACTAATTCAGTTCCTGTAGACATACAGTTAAAGGACAGAAACTGGAATATGTAGAGGAATATGTATATCTCGGCCAGATAATATCACCTAATGACCAGATGTCGAAAGAAATAGAAAAAAGAATTGCAACAGGATGGAAAACGTACTGGGCTTTAAAAGAAATCACAAAAAGCAAAGAAATACCCATTAAAATCAAGAAGAAGACCTTTGATACCTGTATTCTACCTTGCATTACATATGGCTGCGAAACCTGGGCTTTGACAAAACTCCATAGGGATAAACTAGCAAGATGTCAAAGAAGTATGGAAAGAAGCATGTTAGGAATAAAACTTAAAGATAAAGTAAGAAGTGCAGACATCAGGCACAAAACGGAATTAACTGATATCCTGGTCCGTATTGATCAACTTAAATGGAGGTGGACTGGACATATGCTCAGATGTAAAAAGGAGAAATGGAGCAAAAAGGTGACAATCTGGTACCCAAGCGATGGCATTAGGAGTCGAGGTCGTAAAAAGAGAAGATGGGAGGATGACCTGAAAATGACTTTAGGTCCCCTCTGGACAAGAGTGGCGGCAGACAGAAAGCAGTGGAAAGAGTTGGAGGAGGCTTTTGCCATAAGGCACACCGAACTGAGAGACCTTCTGTAGATTTTAGTTTTAAATATTTCGGTTCAAACATGTAAAAAAAGTGTCAAAAGTTCGGAAATAAAAGCTTTATTATATTATTATCATTATGTACCTTACCCTTATGTTTGTTTGTTTAGGAAACTAATTTTTGAGTACCTTTATTATTATTTGTACTAGCTGCATGAAATACTATGTAGTTAAAACAACAACAAAAACAACGAAGTACATAATAATTTAAAGCAGGAAACAATTTCCTAAACGTATTGGCTTTAGAATTGAAAGAAAGCAAGCACAATTAATAAAAAAAATCAAAAAAAAATCTGGATTGTGTCGATTTTGGGTCATAGCCATATCGTAGCACAGAAACACACAGCAGAATAAAACTAAAAAAAACCATAATTCTGCGAATCAACATCAAATCCTAAAACATCTAGCCAGCTCGACTGTCTATGAAAAACCGCACACACACAATAGTCTACTCAACGACTTCCTTACACAATATATCACTAAAATAAAACAATAACACTTTATGAATCTGGCAGACGAGGCAACGTGGGTGGGTGCGCCGCCGCGCCGTAGCCAACAAATCATTTAGCTAACTGATTTCAGACTACGGACACACACCGAATCGGTGTCGCAAAGGCTTCCGACATTTTAATTAGTGCTTACAGATACTGGTGGCTGGGTGTGCAATCTACATAAAAATAAGTAAGTAATACATTAAGGCTCAAATTACACCACCACGGAGTGGAATGGAAGCGACTTTTTGCAACTAAACTGCAAACCGACAGTAAGGGTCAACTCACACCGTAAGAGCGGCGAAGGGCAGCGCAGTTTCAGTGTCATATGAATTCTAACTTAAATTCATTACTATAATACTTATTATCGCATGAGAAACTCCGGCGCCGCGGGAATTCCGGCGAATTCCATAACGGCGGCGCCGTGCAACTGACTCGCTTCGATGCCCTTCGCCGCTCTTTCGGTGTGAGTTGACCCTAAGGAAGAAAAATGCTCTGGATTCTGCGGAAGACCCGCGACCTTTTTTGGCTCGTATTTAGTTCGTTCGATGACCTGGTGAAGGTTGCGGGAATCCGTTGGATGCCAGTCGCAGGGGACCGGTCAATGTGGCAACACTTGGGGGAGGCCTATGTTCAGCTGTGGACGTCTTTCCACTGAAATGATGATGATGATGATGATGATTTAATTCGTATGTTATACACTTGACACAAAGTTCACTATGCTATGTACTATTTTTTTTGCTTCCATTCTATTCCGCGGCGGTGTAAATTGAGCCTAAGATAAAAATAAATAATTCTAAATTTTTTCTTTCTTTTCCATTTTTTAGTCTTTCTGGCGCTTGCATGACTTGGATAGAGGACACTAATGCTGGTAATCATTCGTGTGATGATCTGGTGCAATTGTTTAAAAAGCGATATGGCGGCATAAGTCCCAACTATGACCTTACCTCATAAAAAAGTGACAGTTCTGTAATTGCTGTGATTGGCCGACTAAAGTATCAACGGCTAATCAAATTAATTGACACTAGTTTGACATCGGGCAATATCGGGCATTATTATGACATCAAGCTTTAAAAGGGCTGTTACTCCATATCAATGTATGGCCTTTAAAAGAGACTGTGACCTCTGAGTTAGTTTCAGTGTTTTTTGTCAGATTATTTAAATAGGATCTTGTCTGATTAAGCACTTTGACACGATATGTAAAAGTGTTTTCACAAGTTATAAATCAAACTTTAAATCACTTTAATATATACGAGTAATTTCATCATAGTTTGATTTCAGTAAACCTGGCCCGGTCATGCTCTGAATGGGTGAAAAAAGAGAAAACAAGTTTTCACTGATAATTATGGAACCTAGCTATATCGATTTTTCGCCCCCGCAAACCCTATGTTGCAACTTTCGGTGAAGTCCTTAGAGAACGTGATAACAAATAGGTACATATAACACACACTAACTCAAACTTTTCTAAAAACTGAGCCAAATTTACGGTCACGCACTGTACGCGTTAGAATGCAAGTTTACACATGCGAGCAATTGTAACAAAATAAATTCTTTACACCACTACATAGTTATTCAACACCACATTCTTTGCTCATAGAAATTCGGGGGTAGGGGGTAGTATAATGTTCGCATTAATTCGGCTAGACGCTCGTCTGGAGATCAAACGATACAAGTAGGTCCTACTGTTATTGTAACCTCATTCTCTGAAAGGTGTTCGTGAACTGTATGTTTTATAGTTTCTAATGACCCCTTTATAAAATGACACAGTTTAACGACAGCTTAAGTACCTTTTGTTTTCAAATAGGGCATGGTGGACTTTGACATTTGCATTGTTTTCTCTTGTTAAACTATTAAGTGAAGCACTACTAAAATGGACCACATTATGACATAAACGAACTAACTATAGATGATTTGACCCAACGGGTAGAAGCTACAACTACACTCAACCGACACGGATCTTGCGACAATAGGCTTGTTAACTGAAGAAATCTGATTAGGCCGTTACTTAGATTACCAAAAAATATTTGACCCGTATTTTTTCTTTTGTCACATAAACCAAAATTGACGAAGATACGACGCTTTTAAAATTCTTAGTGAGTTCTGACGTCACGAGCCCCCACTGCCCAGTTTTGATGTGTTTTATCTTTGTCAATATTCGTTGATTTACAAAAACAAAAAATACGTGTCCAATACTCTAACTGACGGACTAAATAGATTTACAATTTATTGATGGTGGAAACTGGCCTATTACTGCGAATAAAATATATGATGAATCACGTTGCTAACAGCCTGCCACGAAGTGAAGGTCATCTTCCTGCACTTGTCTCATTCTATTTGTGGTTGGCACTCCACGTTTTCTTCTTCCATTCTCCCCTGTCAGACGTCACAGCATCTATACTCCTTTCTCTTTCATATCATTCCTCTCATCTTTGATCTTCTTCTGGAGAGAGCTCCATCCATCAACATTCATTTCTTTGTGAAGTGACGGTATTCACACGAAAAAAGAAATGGCAGGTAGCATCGTCCCGAAACCGCAGGCCTGATGTTGATTTTGCACCCTCAAGGTATGACACAAACAAGTGCCTAAACGAAAACACAGCTAATAAGTTGTAGTTTTTCTAGGACAATGTGTTCGCTAGCCGGAGCCGCGGGCACAGTTAGTTATTTTTCATGAACGTTTCAGCACGAATGGAGGTTTCAGATAAGACCTCTCCCAAGATAATATGTGTGAACAAGAGCCCTTAAAAGAAATTGATCGTATACATGGCCGTAAGTTAAGAAAAAACTTAAAAGGACTTGTTTGCAAGCAGTGTATGAAAAAACTGTATAAAAAGGTAAGTATCATGGTTTTATCGATGTGTGTTCATTAAATTTTCTCTCTCATAAATATTACGTGAACGTAGGTAACCTAACCTCGTTTTAGTTCGTTACTCCAAGGGCGTATGTTAACAAATAATTAGGTCTGTGTTAGTGTTATCAGGTTCAATAATAAATTAGATTTGAATTCATTATTATAACTCCTTTGTAATCTGGAGAGAGATGTTTTTTTGCACGCAAAGTTTTTTTGCGTTTTTTTTCTACTTTATCTTATCTAATGAGCATTGATCGCCATTCTTGCAGACGCCAAATCATCCAGTACACAATCAGAAAATAAATGAAGAAAATTGCTCACAGCCTGCTACGAGTGTTACTGGCGACGTCACGATACTATCACGAAAGAAATAAGCGACTCACGCGCTTGTCGCTGCGCTACGAATCGACTGAGGTCGTGGACGAAGAGCTAACGGATTCAGACGATTAAGCCCTTTTAACCGACGTTATTTTTTTCTTTTTGTGGTTAGTAGGTGATTTAATTGTTAATGATTAGGGTGTTAGTAGTTAAGGTAAACAGTTACACCTGAAATTATTATTTAATGTGTGTCTGATGTGCCCTACCTTGTGGCAAATGCCTTCCTTCCCTCATTCGACGTTTCTCTGTCTTTGGCTGTTTGGGCCTAATCCTTTTGATAAGAGTTCAGCTCGTCACGCCACCTCCTTCTGGACCTACCGCGTCGCTGGGTTCGGTCTGTCCACTATGGCTAAATTTTGATGCGATATGTGGCAGATGTGGCCTGCCCAGTTCCATTTTAATTAGACGGATGTGTTGCAAATGTCTGCGCGATCTGGGTTTTAGATGGAAGAATCTACTGTTCCTTAAACGACCAGAAATGTTGACTCCCTGGTATACTTCGTTCCATGGCTTGTTGGCTTACTTTTTCTTGTACGAGGGACATGACAAGTACTGAAATAAAACAGTTGCTACCTAAAGCTACAGCCATTTTGTCACAAGTTTACAGCTGGTTTATGGCGGGTAAACGTAGTGCGAGATTGTAAACGAGTGTCGGAGTGAAGTGGGAAGTATCTCGCACGAGATTTATGGTCCTACTGTGTGTAGTGGTAAGAGTGGTGTTTATGAGCGGGGATTTTAATCTTGGTAATCAGTTTACCACCTACAGCTGTACATTCTTTGGATTGATGAAGGATTAGGATTTCAGGATTCAGAAAGGATCATTCATCCTTATCCCTGAAGAGTCATGGAGGAGCTGTTGGCTAAATAATAATCAATCTTTAGGTTAAGCCGTGCTTGCCTAGATTGGTAGATAGATGGGTGACCACCCTTACGTACAGAGTTTCTTCCTTGTCTCGGAAAGCACGTTAAGCCGGACCAGCGTGGTTTGGTTTGTAGATCTTTGACAATCGTTACAGGTAGTCAGTGGCCCAAAAAGTCTGACAACCAGTCTTACCAAGGGATATCGTATTCATCATCATCATCAGCCTATAATGTTCCCACTGCTGGGACACGGCTTCCTCTCAATGAGAGGGAATGGGCTATAATCTACCACGCGGCCCCAGTGCGGATGGGTAGATGTCACATATCTTCGAAATTATGGTTCTAGGACATGCCGGTTTCCTCACGATGTTTTCCTTTACCGTTTTGAGAGCAGCGGTGATGAAATAAATTACACAAAGTAATGCGCCTGTCTAGGTTCGAACCCACGACTTACTGTTCGTAAGTCGGGGCCGCCACCACCGGGCCACCGCTGCTCTCCTATCGTATTACCCAATACTAACTGGGTTGTGGAGGTTTGACAGGCAGTCGCTTCATGTAAAATACTGGTATTCAGCTGCAACCGGTTGGACTGGAAGTCGACCTCAACATAGTTGGGAAAAGGCTAGGCAGATGATGATCCCTGAAGAGTTATGACTTTCCTTTGGATTCATGGCAAGCAAGTCTCTTAGATATTACTAGACGTATCCCAAAGAACCAGATGGATTTCGTTTTTTATTTCCTTATGGCCATTATTCCACAGAACTGCATTTTGGCTCGGTTGGCGCAGTAGCTGAACGATGACTGCTATACGCTGCGTACCGCGGATTCGACCCCCGCACTGTATTACTATTGTTTAAACGTATGACCTACAGGAAGATTTCCCGGGTCGGGCTTTTTATGTATGTGAGTTTAAATGTTTTGAAACGCAACCATGATACAGGAGAAATTCCTAATATGGGGCAACGATTACAAAAAAAAACACGTAAGATAATGATTTCACATCGGTAACGATAAGGTGAATGTTAACTATAATATCCCTTATGTAATTTTTAAACGAACAAAAATAGCCACCTTATCTGTTAATCGAAATATAAGCTCATATCACCCACTGACGGCCACTCAATTAATGAGTTATTTTATTTACATTAACTAACTAATAACATTTACAAACAAAAGGAAACCTCAACTATCATTAATCGAAGTGATCTTTAATTCGCCTTGACATGTGTTTACTGATCTAGACGGAGTGATAGTTTGAAAAATGGCGTTAGTTATAACAGTCATCAAGTTTACGTTCAATAATTGCTGTTTATTTTACAAATAGGGTTTGAAAAACGCTTTACACGTCATTTATTTTTAAACTAGATGAGGCCTGTGTTTCGCACCTGACTACTCTGAGAAGGAAGAGCCGAAACAAACTCAAAAGTCCTAGTCTCTTTTAAGGTCCAGGCAAAGTCTTGGTCAACTCACATTAAGGACTATGCGGATAAGTGTCTGAAATAGTTATTTTGAAGAAAGAACCACACAGATTTTTATGGACCTATCTAGCCTATGCAAGCGTTTCTTTGGTTGTGTCACAGTTTCGGTATTTGTGACAATAACATGAACTGATGGGGAAAATAGCTTCAATGAAAATATTATTTATTTTGAGTTTCATCAACTCGCCCCAAATGGGCCATGGACATGTGAGACGAGTTGCTGAATTACTCCATTTATCTTAAAGCGTTCTATTGTAGCAAATATGTAATTGAACTTTCACCTGCTTGGCTTTTTCCTAAATAAATTAGGGTCGTTTTGCCTTCCAAACTAACCGGATGATGCAGCTGAATAACAGTATTTTTACAGCAAATTATTTATGAACTTCTAACATTTGATTGACGTCGATTTTAAGACAATTATAATGATGACAGCCACTCGCGGTTAGAAACTTGATCGGAGAAAGTATTAATTAAAATAATGAACCGACGTTAATGAATCACAAGAGGGCAGATATTAATTTGTTCCACTTCGGCTTAATTGTCGCGTATAGAAATAGTACCTTAAACGAAGGTTTTTAAGCTAAACACGCTTTTTCTATTCAGGGTCGAAGCATCGACGCACACATACGCTTAACGTGAATCTACACCATTGTCACTTTTTTTTGCGGTAAAGGAAAAAACAACCAATATTTGTCCTGTACGAGACCAAAAGGCTGCTATCTCAGCATGGTGCTGTAACATTAAAAAAAACATCCCAGCGCTGATATTCTGATAAGGCCCAAAGTGATGTCACGGTCAGATACGGTTAAGAGTAAAAAATAAATAAAGTGTAAACGAGCAAATACAAATATGAAAAACACGAGATAGTTTATAAATACTGCTACTCGTATAAAGGGTGTAAACCACTTCTTAGCGAAGCCGAAAGGCATTTGTTCCTCGTCATTACGATCATTTTATTGTTCTTCAGGTTCCTGGGAACCTTTTAGTTACGGAAATATTGGGGGTCAATTGTATGATTTTTACTTGAAATACCTCCACGAACCCCGTACCATTCAATCCATCACCTGCATAATGTTTTGAGTGCGTTACATTGAGTTATGTACCACAAAACGTGATTTTTACCCCAAAAAAAAAAGTTGTTTCCCAGCAATAATTTTTGCGTAAAGTTACTTAGTATGATGTACAGAATTCTTGGTTGACGGCTTCGTGATGAGGTGGTTTACACCCTGTATGTCCCATCATAAAGTCGCATTCTACATAACAACCCTCTCATAAGCGATGCGACACACTTCAGTGTTAGCGTCAATTGGATCATAATCACAAGTCTACATGAAAGCTGTAAAGGAGTTGAGTTGTAAATGAGTTATTTCAGCTGTTGTTAAAGAACAATAAAGTAATCCTTTGCTACTATGTTGTGATGTGGGACAAAGGAAAGGCATTAGAGTATTAATTATTTGTAGAGTAGAGTGTGAGTGTGTTGTCTATGAAACGATATGTCGATTATCATTTGCCGAGCCTTTTCCTAACTATGTTGGGGTTTGCTTACAGTACCGGATGCATTGAAACGTTACACCAGTACATAACATGATAAAACATTTTTTTTTTATATCTAACAATCATCTGTCTAGCCTTTTCCCAACTATGTTGGGGTCGGCTTACAGTCTTACAGGATGCAGCTGAATACCTGTATTTTACATGGACCGACTACCTATCTGATCTCCACAACCCAGTTAGTACTGGGTAATACGAAACCCTTTGGTAAGACTGGTTGTCAGACTATTTGGGCCACTGACTACCTGTAACGACTGCCAAAGATGGACAAATGACAGCCGGGATTAACAGCTCAACCACGAGCGGCGAAAATTATTTTAGTAAATGCTCTACATTTTATGGGTTAATAAAAGATTTTGAACTCGAATACATCCTACTAATATCCTACTAATATTATAAATGCGAAAGTTTGTAAGTATGGATGTATGGATGTTTGTTACTCTTTCACGCAAAAACTACTGAACGGATTTGGATCAAATTTAGCACACAGATAGTTTATTACCTGGATTAACACATAGGATACTTTTTATCCCGGTAATAAGATCCCGTGGGATAATTTCAAACTTCACGCGGGCGAAGCCGCTGGCAGAAGCTAGTTATAAATGCGAAAGTTTGTAATAAGTATGGATGTATGGATGTTTGTTACTCTTTCACGCAAAAACTACTGAACGGATTTGGATCAAATTTAGCACACAGATAGTTTATTACCTAGATTAACACATAGGATACTTTTTATCCCGGTAATAAGATCCCGTGGGATAATTTCAAACTTCACGCGGGCGAAGCCGCTGGCAGAAGCTAGTTTAAAATACTTAGTAATAGATGTAAAGAAGACATCAAAGACCTACCTTTTATGTGTTCTTTAGTTTGTAACATCAAACGATTACAGAAATCTTATTCATTCCTTTCATGTGTTTCACGAGAATTGTTTTAGGATTATTTTAGATAGTATAACATACGTAACATCACGGCTGCAGTCCCCGAAGGGTTGGGCAGAGATTTACCTAATAGTACACCCACATTTCGCCAGTGCTTAAGTCCCATGTAATAAGGGGTAAGCTTATTACCACCAACTGGGCTCATATTCAAACTCCGTAACTGCTTCTGAGAAATTCCTGACGAAAAAACTCAATACCCGGCTCGGGAATCGAAACCAGGACCCTTTGCTCAACAGTTGCGCTTGTGACCACTAGACCACGGTGGCACTCAAGTTGTTTTAGATAGTTTTTCTTTATATTCTTGTGATTTTTACAAGATTAGACGACCCAAATGGCGTAGCGGTAGTGAGGCTGCCTTACGTTCTTAGGGTTCTGGGTTCGAATCCCGTTAGGAGCAGAAGTTTGTGTGATGAGCATGGACATTTTTTCCGAGTCATGGATGTTTATATGTATAATAAGTATGTATTTACAAACAAAAAGTATCTATGTAATATATCAACTATCTGGTGTCCACGACACAAGTTTCATTGCTTAGTGCGTCACTAGATGGCGCTGTGTGTAATGTCCAGCGATATTTCTTACATTTATATTTTATACTAGCTTCTGCCCGCGACTTCGTTCGCGTGAAGTTTTGATATCGCAACGCATCGCCTGCTCAACTGAAGCTTTTTTCGCGCTTGCAACATTTCCTATTGCTGCTCCGCTCCTACTCGTCATAGCGAGATGTTATATAGCCTATAGCCTTCCTCGATAAACGGACTATCCAACGCAAAAAGATTTTTTCAATTCGAGCCGGTAGTTCCTGAAATTAGCGCGTTCAACCAAACAAACAAACTAACTCTTTTGCTTTATAATATTAGTATAGATTTTACTTGTGAAAAAGAACGCTATTGTATACTGACACTAATATATAGGTGGGCTGTTGCATACTCAAAGGACAAAGGACCAGAGACTTTATTTAGTCCTACTTTCCAGATTAAGTGGTTTTAGGACCAATCCTTTGCAGCTAAGAGAAAGGTGCTTTATTTGTATCTCTCGACCTTTTGTTGCGAGTAGAAACAAGTTCGTTGTGTGTTTGGTCTCTTTTGATCCCCTGCGAGAATTAGCATAAACTTTTACAGGATAAACGTGATGAAACTTGTCGAACGGTTTACTTGTGTTAGGTGTTTTTGTTTGCTTTCGACGAACTTGTTTTCATAACCTGTATCGGGAATTCGGGATCCATTTTTGAAAATTATTATCCTCTTAAAAAGGGTTGGAAAAACTTCTAAACGAACCCGAAAGGCACTTGTTCTCCTCATCATTGCGATCATTTTTTGGTTCTACACTATACCTGGGACGGATTCTAGTTACGGAGATTTACCCAACAATGTTTTGAGTGCGTTACATTGAGTTCTACCACAACACATTATTTATCACCCCAAAATCGTTTCCCAGCAATATTTTTTGCACCAAGTTACTTAGGTTTATGTACAGAATGCTTGGTTGACGGCTTCGTGTTGAGGTGGTATACACCCTGTATGATGGCCCCGTCGCGCGTTGGTCGCAAGTGCGACTGTTTAGCATGAGGTCCTGGGTGCGATTCGCAAATCGGGAAAAGAGTTATTGGGGTTTTCCATCAGTAAAATCTCAGGATCAGCCACTGAGTATGGATTTGTGCCCTGTTTATGGCATACATGGATGGAACTTGATCAGACTTGCAAAATGGGGGCGTACTATTAAAGACGACTTACACAACTAACTCTCTGTATCTATATATCTGTATACATATAATGAAATTGTAGGAAAGTCAAAACTGTACATTGAATATTTTTTAAAGAATACTTGGGGCGTGATCTACAATCGATATCGAAGCCAAAAATATAGTTTTTAGAATTTTTGTCTGTTTGTCTGTATGTATGTCCGGGTTAAACTCAAAAAGTATACTGCATGGATTTACTTCAAATTTTGCATCAATAAGAGGTCGGGTCAACATATAGGCTACTTATTATCACGTTATCACCTACGAGGGTAGAGCTGTGAATCTTTATTTTTCTTACGCATTCTGAGCCTTCACATAGACGAACGTCGCGGGCAGCAGTTAGTGGTAAATAAGATGGAAAAAACTATTGTTGCATACCAAACAAATAAAATGTTTTGTGACTACTTACAAACTAATAATAATATGCCCATAGTTGAATGTTTGATTTCAATCAGTAGGCACAAAGCATTTACTAAGTTTTCGTGCAAAGAATTACAAATGCTTAATGATATCATAATACGCTCGCGGCGTGTGGGTAGTTAGTGTACCTGCTGACATTTGACATTACGTGTCGACTATGGGGGGTGGAGAGGGGAGAGAGGGGAGGGGCTTATCTTACTCCTAATGCGCTGTCGTCACCATTCTACATTTATCATTGCTTAGTAAGTGTGAGCACTAAAATCTTAGCTTATTTGGCCACGTTTACAGGCAAAAGCGACTTGCGTGTAGAACAAAACAATTGAACGCGACTGTCGACCAAACAAATAAAAGAAAACAGATGAAAGACGCGACTTGAGATGTGGAGTAGTCCCGCGAAGGAATCGAGTGATACACCTCGATTGATCGTCGAAGCGACTGACGCAAGATTTGAGGATGTGAGCGAGGCGTAATGATTAGTTTCTCTATCGATTTTAGCACATGTCATTGTCTCAGTGAGAAATGCTTACTAGTGATATTATCTGAGATCAAATCAAGAGATTTAGAGAGAATGCTTTTGAATTAATACTTTCAATTAATTTGAAAGAAGATGGTACACAGCTCATTAAGTAAATGGATTGCATTTGCAGAGCAAGTAACAAATCAGCTTTATTTCAATTCATATGATATGGGTGATTATTTTTTTGTCTTTATTTGAGAACAATTTTCTTACCATATTGAATTTAATTCGACCCCAAGTCTGGACAGATGACACGGGCATAAGGTTAATTAATACGAGAAAACATATGCGTTGGACACACTGAGTTAAAAACTAAACTTAGGTTACGTTGCAGCTCATAACAATGAACAATCACGGAAGATATCCTGTAAGTGACAATATAAGTTTATCATGCGTTGTATTGTGTATTTTTGAAGTGATACTTCTTTAGGCGCTTTGAGTACTTTTTGAATGAACAAAATGTATGGAACTCGCGTGACCGTCACGTACGCTTTTCGCAGCACTCGTAGCCGATCGTCTACTAGTTTTTGACAAAGACTGCCCCACACGTTTTTTTTATACAGAAGGCTGTCTTGTCTCAGAGTTCAAGAGCATTTCATCGCCATCATTGTCTTACCCTTATCCCCAGTTCATTTGTGGTTGTCGCAGTGTGATTTCTTCTGCCATGCTTTTCTATACTCGTCATGTCATCAAACAACTATACCATTGCCATATAAATTGAATATTCAATAAAATTTTAAACAGTCGGTGCCTCATAGGTTAACGACATTTCGTGCAAACAAAATGGGTATCGTTTACCGATTACCCTTCCTAGAACGTGATTTACATACGACCTTTCAGATCTGCCCACGCTGGCGCCAAGCTGAAGACGCTTGAGGCGCCCCCTCGCTACAATAGAGTGCCAACAGACTATTGTGCTCAAGTCTCGTTTGAGTACTGTCATGAGCACTGGTATGTGTACACAGCCACTTTCAAAATGGGTTTTCTCGTGGAGTAATTGCAATATTGAGGTTAAACTTTGGATAGCACTGCATCCCATTTGGTGGCATAAAATCGTGCCAGTAATTATCGTATTTTCGTTCATCATTCTTAATTTTAAGTCAACGGGTTGCGGTTAAGGTCTACACCTAAGTTTAGTCGGCTATTATTTCAGCATTTGTGTCCCACTGTAGAGTAAAGGCGCCACTTTTTCTATACGTAGCTGTAATTGACCAATCTTGATGAATGAGCGATACGAAATGAACGATTGTATATTTATAGTTTATCACTAATTATAATATAAACAGAAAATTACAACTACAATGTGACCAGCCAAGTCGCATAATAAGCTTGGCGGCCATGTCATCTACGAGTACAGTGATTTGAGTTCATCTAATCTTAAGTTTATATTCAGTTTTATTTAGCCGCAACATTAGTGCTCTTGACTGTACAAGCACCGGTAAGGAAAACATTTTGAAACAGTATCATAATATTTAATGTATGTTCTCGATCTGTATTGATGAAAACAGGGATGGTTTTTATGGCAGCAAAGAGCTATGAAAATTAACGCGCTTTTTAAGTGCTTTATAAAAGAAATGCAAGCAGGTGCTCTCGATAGTTCCTGCTTCTCTGAATGGTTTGTTACATCATCATCATCATCATTTCAACCGAAAGACGTCCACTGCTGTGTCCAAAAGTGTCGACACATTGACCGGCCCCTGCGACTCGAATCCAACGGATTCCCGCAACCTCCACCAGGTCATCTGTCCACCTATGTGGGAGGCCTTCGAAGGCAACGTCTTCTGGTTCGCGATCGCCACTCCAGAACTTTTCGGCCCCATCAGCCATCCGTTCTGCGAGCAATGTGCCCTGCGCATAGCCACTTAAGTTTGGCAATTCTTCTTTGTTCGTTACATGGCGTCATGTAACATTGCGCCTGTAATCCACACCTGATTACCACCACCTGATTTTCACCTGATTTATTTGTCAAGAGAAATATAACTTGATCTGTCCTAGAAAATACTCATCTTTGACGACCTTGTCAGCAGTGGTTGCTCTACTGCTGAAGAAACCTGTTAAGTGAGTTTTGTCAAATGATGATTAATATTAAATGTTCTCCACATTTCCTGGTGTTGTAGCAGCGTGTAAGACATTATTTTCTAGCAACAAATCTGGTCTGGGCGGGTCTAGTTTAGATCATTGAAGTTGGGCACGCAAATTAACCATGGGAACAGGTTAAAAATTACCGTAATATTATCGGACTTTGAAACAAGAGACAAGTGTGGAAATTAAATGAATCATGTTGCAAAACTTACTGTCACTCACGGGATATCTTCCGTGATGATTAATTATTCAGAGCTCCCGATATTTCGATGTTGTTGCAAGCGCCATGATCGCAGGTTTTGTTATAAACCGTGAAACCTTAAAACAGTCTTGTTTCAGAAGTTCAGATATTTTAGGGGAGGAAAACAAAATGGAGGCATTGGTAAGTAAACTATGCAGACGATATTCGATCGATGTTCAGCGCTGGACATTGTCAAAGTCATGTCCTAGCTTCAATCATGACGACTGATCAATGAGAAACCTCACACATTGAAGCCCTATTCATCATCTTCCAGCCATGTTACTTGAGGTTGGCGCAACATGTTTTTTTCTTCCATTCGCCACTATCAACATTTTTTTTTCGGATGGGAAATCATCAAGTGACCCACCCCTCCCGCTCCGCCCAGAGTGGGAGTGTCAGACTTTTACTGACTAAAACCCATCCATGTTCCTTCCTCGCCCTTTACGTTCCGGGGCTGCGGTATCACTATCGAACAGTCACGTAGCCCCGGCAGGCTTCAGCCCTTGCCGCCTCTACCAACCGGCACGCTACTCTATTTTCTTTCAATCATTCCTTACACAATCCATCCATGGTTTCCTTGGTCTTCCTCTCCCTCTCCATCCATAAACATTTAAACTTACTCTTTTAATTCTCATGCGATATTTAAATTTACTATTCAGAGTTCAGTCCTATTTTGAACATTCAATCTAAACATGTAATATCTATTAGATACGTGTGGGTCTGTTCAGGCAGATTGCACATTTTCGATGATTTAGCGGTAATGCAAATGAGACTGAGCCAATTTTCTAGTCCAGTTGAACGTTAGGTTCGGTGGTGCATTATAATGAAACTGTGAGAATATTGGCGATCGAATCAATGAAGGTTATTGAACGTGAAATTAACTAGAATTGTTAATTACTTTGTTAACGGTCTCGTGGTTACAGTGGTTAAAAGTTTGAATATGGAACTTGATGTTCTGGGTTCGAATACATTGATTAACGGCCATTTTCAATAACTTACTGTTCGGTTTCGGTATAAGTTGCTATCTCTGTCTGTTTGACATTTGGCTTACTTAGAAACAAAAATGTCACAGAAAATCTTTATTTTTTATTTTTTCTAGAATTCAAGTGACAGGTAGGTGACACAGACGGAACACTCTTTATTTGTAGAAACACCGATAGTTACGCAATAAGGTACAGTAACTAACAGTTATCCGTTAGTAAGTTACAGAAAACGGCCGTAAGAGGAGAATCTTTCAGTCAAAATCAAAATCAAAGCATTTATTTCATGTAAAGATGAAAATTAAATGTAGATAAAGGGTGTAAAACACCTCTTAACGAATACGAAAGGCACTTGTTTTACTCGTCATTCTGATATTTTTTTTGTTCTACACTATACCTGGGAACCTTCTAGTTACGGAGATATTGGGGGTCAAAGTTGCAAGATTTTGACAAGTTTTTTTTTAAATACCACTTTTTATCGCATGATTTTTACTTTTAATATTTCTACGACCCCCGTACTATTCAATCCATCCATCCGCACAATGTTTTGAGTGTGTTACATTGAGTTATACCACAAAACATGATTTATAACCTCAAAAAAAAAAGTTGTTTCCCAGCAATATTAATTGCGTAAAGTTACTTAGTTTGATGTACAGAATGCTTGGTTAACGGCTTTGTGATGAGGTGAAATACACCCTGTATATAGGGTGTAAAACACCTCTTAACGAATACGAAAGGCACTTGTTTTACTCGTCATTCTGATATTTTTTTTGTTCTACACTATACCTGGGAACCTTCTAGTTACGGAGATATTGGGGGTCAAAGTTGCAAGATTTTGACAAGTTTTTTTTTATATACCACTTTTTATCGCATGATTTTTACTTTAAATATCTCTACGACCCCCGTACTATACAATCCATCCATCCGCACAATGTGTTGAGTGTGTTACATTGAGTTATACCACAAAACATGATTTATAACCTCAAAAAAGAAAGTTGTTTCCCAGCAATATTTTTTGCGTAAAGTTTCTTAGTTTGATATATAAAATGCTTGGTTAACGGCTTTGTGATGAGGTGAAATACACCCTGTATAGTCCCAGTCACAAGACATAAAACTGTGCAAGTACTGTAGTTGCCCATTCCCTAGCATAGATCTCTATGGAGAAGAACGGGCAAGAAACACCATGGACACTCTTTTAAATCAAAATATTGTTACAAAATCTTGGTTACATCATTCATGTCGAGATGGTATATTCTGTGAGAAAAATGTAGCAAGATGTGTACGTTAAAAGTGTCCATAGTAAAAGTACTTGTTCTCCTCGTCATTGCGGTATTAGTTTTTTTCTTAGAATGGTATGGACCTGGGACCTACGTTTTGTTACGGAGATATGGGGGGTCAAAGTTCCAAGTTTTTTTTTAATACATGTTTTATATGTTAGATTTTTACATTGAGCACCTTCACGACCCCCGTACTATTCAATCAATCCATCAGCACAATGTTTAAGAGCCCTCTTACAGTCCACTAGCGCCGCCAATCGAAAAAATGTCATAACTCGTAAATAGAATCAAAAATACAAAATGTGGTCTATTATTACTGTAGAAAAGACAATAACGTAATTTTATAACACATTGTCACCACTTGAAATATAGCTGTTTAGCTAAATCGTGCATTTGTAACAAAAACGGCCGTTTATGCTTTGAATGCACGATTTAGCTAAACAGCTATATTTCAAGTGTTGATAAGGTGTTATAAAATTACGTTATTGCCTTTTCTACAGTAATAATAGACGACATTTTGTATTTTTGATTCTATTTACGAGTTATGACATTTTTTCGATTGGCGGCGCTAGTGGACTGTAAGAGGGGTCTTAAGTGCATTACATTGAGTCCTACTCAATAAACGTAATTTCCACCCCAAAAAAAAGTTATTGCAAAGCAAAACTGTTTGATTAGGGTTACTTAGCTTGAATTTTGATGTGCAGAATGCCTTTAATAATTACCAGTGCAATAGTTGTTACAGAGCTCTAAAAGAGAAATCAGCTTACCCTGAAGCGAGCCAGTTTGTAGTTGAACAAGGCCTACGGGCTAATAAAAATAAAAATAAACTAATACTGCCATCTTTCGGCAGTTCCAGTATTTAGTTAGTGACCAATTGGAAGGTTTACATCAGTTGACCCCGTTAGACTCTGAACGAAGTATTAGTGGCGCCATCTATACTAAAATTGTGGCAACATTCCACTGAAAGTGACCCTGAAACACAAAGCTTTTCACGAGGTTTCAGATCACTTGTTGCTTGCTGTGATGTTGAAATGTAACGTTAGGTGGCGCTGTCAAGAGATTTAATTATATACTCTTTTTGCGTTTACATAGAAGAGTTTTTGTATCATTACATCATCGTTTATTATAAAAAAAGTACTACTACTTTGATCTCAGTTTACATAATGTTAATGCATCACAATTTTTTTTCGACCTAAATATTTCAGATATAATCAGTGTTTTTGTACTAACAAGGCACTTGCAATCGAAAGTTAATAAATAAAAAAGCATAGAGGACAGTCTTTGGGGACTGCCAATAGAAGTGAAAACTCGTAGCCAATCGGGTACGAGTGCTACGCAAAGCGTACGTGACGATCTCGCGAGTTCCATTATTTTTGTTCACTCAAAAAGTGCACAACGCGCCTAAAGAAGTTTTCACTTAAAAACCAATTGATGACACATTATTGCAAGATAGCTGTTCTTTAAGGTCAATGCCCCTACTTACAGCATAGTACAGTTAAAAATAAATAACTTTAACTAACTGGTTAACAAACATAACCTCACATAAGAACTTACGATTATTTAACATCTCAACTCGCGTGCTACAAACCGCGGGTAGTCACGAAACTTTCATATTTGGAACACATTCAAATAACGGTTTCACGATTCCGTTGTTTTAAAATGACGTGTTGTGGCAAAATCCTTGATTCTGACAAAGTTATGGCAGTAAATATTAACAAGTTGAATCATAGTTATGGCATGCAAGTTAAATGGTGCATTGGTACCACCTAGCACTTACTTCGGCATTCATTACTTACCTAGGACGATGACATCTGTAAGAGAACCAAGGTCACCGTCGTAGCCAGAATAATTGCAGTGGGCAGCACACATTGCTCACAGAATGGATGGCCAAGGGGGCCAAAAATTCATGGAGAGAGACACTTGGGGGAGGCCTATCCAGAATTGGACGTCTTTCGCCTGAAATGATGATGATGGTGACGACGATTAACTCAAGCTGCCGTAATGATATTGATACAGTTCTACAAATTTCATTTGGCGCTCGAATGACGTTGACAGTTAGACCCAACCATTTGTGGAGGTAATAGTTTTGTAAAATGATTAAAAAAAAAAACAAAAAACCAGTCAGGCGCCAAAACAACCCTGTACAGTCTTTAAAAGCGATTTTGTGTTATAAATATTTAACAAATGCATAGAAGTGCATTCTGTAAATTCGTTACGACATAAAACTCAGAAAACCGCTTCTAAATGATGCTCAGTGAACGGACGATTGGCTGCTGCACTGTGTGTCGCGGTTCGAATCCCGCACTGAACAAATATTTGTATGGCGTACTGGCAGTGGTTCCGGGTCTGGTTGTTTATGTATATGAGTTTAAGGTCCATGTTCACCGAAAAGTTAACAGCCCGATTATCTAAAAACAGCTGTCACTGTGACATGTTCCCATACAAAAATGTGTTTTAAACAGCTGTTTTTAGATAATCAGAGCGTCATCTTTTTGGTGAACATGGACCTAAATGTTTGTCAACGCACCCGCGATACATGAGAAAGACATGGTCTGGGGCTATTAAAACAAAAGTGACTATATAATGTATATTTATGACTTTAGTGGGTTGAAGCACTTATCACTCTTCACTCACATAAACAAACAAAGTAGGTATACAACAAAGTACATATCATAAAACAAAGTACGCCGCCGCCTCTGTCTGTCTCTCTCTCTTCGCGATAAACTCAAAAAATACTACACCCATTTTTATGCTGTTTTCACCAAAGAATAGAGTGATGGTTCTCGAGGAAGGTTGTAGTATATAATGTGTACGCGGGCGAAGACGCGAGCATCAGCTAGTTTCTTCTAAAAAGAGCCAACGTTAAAGAAAACTGGTCAGTGTCATACACAACCAGAGATAAGACGTAATAGATAACCCTCTTCCTTCACACTACGTTTTATGATGTACTATGTACAATGAGCTATGTATTATGATAAGGTTGATAAATTGCTCTAGCGCGCTGTATAATTTCATTCTATGTTTAATTGAATGCTCGCTCTTGGGAGAGAGTTATGTCCAGCCGTTGGATATGCATGACATTTTCGTATCATAGACTAGCTGATGCCCGCGGCTTTGCCCGCTTAGACATAATTTACTAAAACTTTCTTCGAGAACCACTCTATCCATTGGTGAAAACAGCATGATAATCTGTGCAGAAGTTTTTGAGTTTGTCACGAACAGACAAACAGACAGACGTGACGGAAATCTTTGTTTTAAAATATGTAGTGTTGTATGGTGTTCCAGACAGAGAATAACCAAATATTTAAATTGATCAAATTACAGAAAGAGGCCTATTTTACCCATTTTATTTTATTGTGTAGGCTTACAGCTAACAATACAAAAATTTTGCAACGGAACCCTGAAAAACGAGCAGACACGAAAGCAGTACGATAATTTAAACTAATAAGTATCATAAATCATTCGTACTTCTCACACGGTGCAGTTTGAATTTGAATTTTAAAATGAATACGAATACTTAGTTTTAATTTAAGGTTAAATATGAAAGTTTCGTATGAGTCAGTAGCTAAAAATCTTCCTTTTATTTGCCACTTTTCTTAGCTTTTTTATTATTCGGTTTTCTACTCCCACTACTTCCTTGGGAAAAAGACAGTTATTCGTTTTTTATTTATTTATGTATGTGTGTGTGTATGTGTGTGTGTATGTGCCGCTCTGGTCGATCTTTAGGTTAAGCCGTGCTTGCCTAGGTTGGTCTGTGAATGGGTGACCACCCTTACATACCGAGCTTCTTCCGTGCCTCGAAAAGCACGTTAAGCTGTTGGTCCCGACTGTCATTTGTCCATCTTTGACAGTCGTTACAGGCCCAAAAAGTCTGACAACCAGTCTTAGCAAGTGGTATCACCTAGTATTAACTGGGTTGTGGAGGTCAGATAGGCAGTCGCTCCATGTAAAATACTAGTATTCAGCTGCACCCAGATAGACTGGAAGCTGACCCTAAAATAGTCGGGGAAAGGCTAGGCAGATGATGATGTTGTGTGGGTGTTTATGACTTTGTGCATGTGTTTTTTTTAAAGTAGGTATATTGATACCCATCCTCTAGATGTACTCGTATCTAATGTAGGTCAGTAATTACTATCAGTATGGTGGTACTTACTATTTCCTGTCTTACAATGTTATTTGCTGCGGTTGCGGGCGCTAGATATTGTTTTGTTATTTTTGAGGAAGTGCGCCCGCTTTGGAATATTATTATTTATTTATTTATTTGGGATAAAAAACAGCAGTGTAAAAACGTCTTTTACACGATATTTAAACTTAAAGTAATAACACTTATTGCACTACCAACACCTTTATCCACTGATCACTAACTTACGAATAACAGTTATGCTACCTTATTATAATTAAAGTTTTTTGTTTAAATTGATGTAAGTACTTATAAGAATAATAAGAATAAAAAATGTAAAGAACGAAAAAAAGTCATTTATTTTAATTAAATTATGGTACACGAAATTGATGACTGAAAGATTACAACTAAGTAATACTTAAAATACTTTTTACATGATTCTAAAAAAACATTCATTTTATTTGAGAAAAAAGATAAACCACCCAACATAAATTTAAATAATTTCCATATAATAATTAATATATAATATATTATTATAATAATTATTTCATGTGATAATTTTTTTTTTTTATTTGTGTATTTTCATCTCAGTATTCTAAACAGTTGATACGTATGTGTAAAAAGATATTTTGTCAGAAGTGGGATTCGAACCCACGCCCACAGAAGTGGACTGCGACCTGAACGCAGCGCCTTAGACCGCTCGGCCATCCTGACTTATGTATTCTGATTCAAATATCATATCTGATTGTTTAATAGGTTGTCAATAGTAATAAATATTAATAACATGTCAAGAAAAATAAATAAACATTGAATTGAAGTCGATTACATTATGTATGAAAAGTCCTATGCGGTGTATGTTAATAAATTAAGTCACTCAGATAATAATAAAACACTGGAATCGGGTCTTGTTTAGATTCATCAGGGTTCATTTACTTTTTCGACTGCACTTGTTGATCGTTCAAACTATTTCTTATGAAATAACTAGCTGATCCACGCAACTTCGTTTGCGTCACAAAAGAGAGAAAAACGAAATCCCAGTTTTTACAACATTTTCCATTCCTGCTCCGCTCCTAATGGCCGTAGCGTGATGTTATGTAGCCTGAAGTCTTCCTCGATAAATGGACTATCCAACACAAAAATAATTTTTCAATTGGAACCAGTAGTTCCTGAGATTAGCACGTTCAACCAAACAAACAAACAAAGAAACTCTTCTGCTTTATAATATTAAGTATATAGTATATAGATTAGTCTATAAGTTTCTGCTAAAACAAAACTAATTGCTTGTGTCATATTTTTCCCCAATCTCCCCAATTCTCACGGATAGATAGTTATATTTGCGGTTGTCCAAAGTACAATACATTACGATAAAATGTCTATAAAAGTTCCAGTACTGTTCGGGTAGTTCAACATTACTGGTAAATTTACCGAAATTAAAGTAATTGCATTCCAATTTTAAAAAGAATCGCTCGTTCTCCGAAAAATGCCGACTGATTACGAAACGGATCCGGCAGTGACCAACTTACGGAATTATCTGAGGATACGTAGCGTCCACCCCAATGTTAATTATGGTACGTACCCTACTGTATTGCGTATTTTAAATTGTGGGTTTGAACGTGGTTCAAACTGGCCAACACTTTAATAATTTATTTCACGTTTAATTTATTTCATCACCACTGCGATTTAAAACAAACAAATCATCGTGAGGGAACCACCATATCCTAGAACTAATAACTTTGAAGTTATGTGACATCCACGGACCCCCCTCTCAGGGAAGGCCGGTGCCCCAGAATGATTATGCGCTATCATTATTGTATTAACGGCTGACATCCGGCCCTGAATGGAACAGGATAACCGGATCCGGTAACACCTGCACGTTTGACCGTAAACATGTCCGGTAGGTATAACTTGTCTCTATTCTGCGATGGTTTAGACAGCATATTATACATTTGTTAGTTACTATTAGGTAACGAAAATCTTGAAAGCAGTTTGTTCGAAGTCGACAGTTTTAATCTAATCAATCAATCGAACAAAAAAAAATCGCAATGACGGGGAAAAAGTACCTTTTATTTTTTCACACCCTTTACGTTTAACTATCTCTTTTTGGCAATTGAGTTGGTGTGAGGTGTTCTTTCAGTGTCTTGTAACATTGGGAATTGTTTGTTGATTGACTATGTCATTGACCATGTCAGCTTGCCAATTACACTCCAACTAACTTATCTGCAGGCGGGAAAACGCAGAACTAAAATAAATGTACCAAACTTTGATATGTCGATACATGTTTTCTTAGCAAGCAACGCCATCTTGAACACTTGAACAGTCACGTCTAACAATATGTAAACACTTAAGATTTTTTTAAATTGTGTGTAAGTACTGATTAAAATTTAATGTTACTACGTACATAGTATTCTGGAACTCAATTTTTTTAAGAAAAAGATCCAATTTGCTAGTTACAAGTGCTACTACAGTGTGTTAGCTTTCTTAATTGGTCATCATTTCAGTAACAATTGCAAATGAGCTAGCTATATAAGCCTATGAATTATATAAACGTGCAAAATGTTCACGTAATTGTGTCGTTTAAATGTTTTAATTTGTTTTAACGTCATTATGCGGCAACGCAAAAGTTTTATTATTTTCAGTGATTAATGGCCAGCATTCTGTCTGTTTACTCTTTAATTTACTATCTCTCTTATTAGATTAAATATATTGGTTTGGATAGTGCCATTTAGGACAGATCAAATTCAAAGTAGTAGGTATTTTAATTTGAAGCTCCTGACGTGATTAGGAATCGACATAAGGTCCTCCAATAAGTGTAGGGTTGCCAACTTTTTTTACAAGAAATAAAGTATAGGTCTATGAAGAATATTAAACAGTATTTTAGAAAAATGAACAGTATTTATTTATTTATTGTTTTAAATACATATTTTTTAGATTATCTCGCACAACTTATTAATTTACAATCTTTTTTAAAAACTTCATACGCCTCACCACAATTATAACAGAAATTGAAATCAATGAGGAGCTCATTTTTATTTAAATTAATAGATGCTCTATTTCTATCCTCCCGCCACGCCACTAGCATTTATAACTGAAAAAACTCTCTCAGTAAATGCTGAGGTAGAGAAATTTGTGTGAGCTTCTAAGTATAACACATAATAATGTGTTTGCATTTTGATGTTGAAAACAGTATTTTGTATACTTTTTTTGTTGTTCAACAGTAAAAAGTATAATTTAGTTAAAAACAGTATAATACTGTTTAAAACAGTATAATACTGTTTAAAACAGTATAGTTGCAACCCTAAATAAGTGTGAACTTACTTCAAACTGTGCAGACTGTATGGTTGCGGACAGCGGAATTTTAAAGTCCGATATCCACATCCAGTCCGCTCGGGTTGTCCGCACCATAGATTTCCAAATTCTTCACATAGCTTTAAATCTGTCATGAACGAATCCCATAGGTATTTATTTTCCAAAAAACATCTAATCTCGTATACTCCCTTTATATCATATTCTCATTATACAAACATCGTATGTTTGTATTGGCTTACGTTATTTTGGCCCTCTGGAGATTGAAACATAAATGGCGAAGTGGTACACCCCTGCATAACCCTTTGGGAGAACAGGTGTGATGATACGTTATGTTATTTTGGTGTAAAGCCTCGTGAAGAGGGGCGAGGACAGACTGTCGGCGGCGGTGGCGGCATTACGGCGGGTGTACAATAGCGCTTTAGAGCTGTTTTTAGACCACCGCGCCACCTCTGCGGATGTTTTCATGTACCGTCCGTGTATTGCAGTAAAAAAGATAATTTAATTTGTTTGGATGTATGGGGAATTGTGCGATGTTTTATTAAATAATTTTTCGTCTTTTTTATGTCTGAGATCAGCAGTGGGGTTTTGTTTATATACTTACAGTGCTGTCAGGATCAGGGTGTTTGAATTTGACAAGAGCGTTAAGCGCTTTAGTAAACTTATCCTACACAGGCAAATCTCACGGGATCAATTGACCTACTAATGAATTGGTCAACTAATCTCGTTGACCAATCTTATGATTTGTATGGTTTAATCTTTTTAGAAATTATTGTTTCGAAAAAACAAGATGTTTGGTTTTATTCACGCGTCTTATCTTCTTATCGTCTTATCTTGGTATTATACACAGCTTTTTGATGACTTAATTTTCGAATAGGTTTTGAGGTTTAAATTCTTCGCTTAAAAATTAAAGTTAATATTATTGGTAGTCGTTATAGAAATATGAAACGCTTTGAAAGCAATCGCCAGGACCTCCAGTCAAGACGTAAACAAAGATAAAAATATAAGTTTAAGTTTATATCCATTTATGTCCTTATGTAATTTGGATAAGCAAATATAATTTATCCAAACACAATCTATGTTAGGTCCACTAAATGTTCAAACAAAATAATATACCAAAGTTCACGATAACATCAATGTTGAAGTCAACAATTGAAACTAGAATAGTTTTGTTAATATTAGTTGTGGTAACATTATAATTTCTCAATGAAATAAAATCAAACGTTGAGTTTTCATTGAATTTATGAAAGAATTTAATGAACAGTACAGGATAAGTCATTGGCATCAGCTGCCTGCTTAGCATAATCACCGGAGAAACGAGAGAGACTCGACAAATCTTTTGTTCATCTGTCATTGAATCGACAAAATGACAGATGAACAAAAGTTTTGTCGACTCTCTGTCGTGTCTACGGTGGTTATGCTACGCGAGCTGGTCATTGCAATCACCTCCGGGCTGATACCAAAAGGATTCCAAGTAGAAGAACCCAATCACAAATTAACTAATTTTTCTGTAAAATTCGTCTGACCTGCCTGATCAACATCATGCGGGTCTTTTGGTTAAATTAAATGTGTTACTTAAATCTTTTTATTTTTATAACCTTCTGTATAAAGTGAGATCAAAAATGGAAATGTAAAATGTCCAAACTTCTCTGGTGGCAGGCGTCTTGTTTTTCACCCGATTGATTTTTAAACCCCTTACCACCCATGCACGCCTATTGGGATATACGACCAAGGTCAAGCAACGACCAAGGTCAAGCAACGACCAAGGTCAAGCAACGACCAAGGTCAAGCAACGACCACCATAAAATAATTTCAGTACCCACCAAAGGTTTAGGCAGAGGGGCATAGGTCTAATACTATTCACTGCGGAACAGGCCCATATCGGCCTAACGCGAAAAATATGTCCCCCTCGCTTGTGCGGAACGATTATCTCAGGTGTTTGTAGAGTTCGACAAAGACAAATATATATTTCGGCTTGTGGTCAAAATTGTAGGTGTTCCCTATTCAAACATCACGGCAGGCCCTTGTCACGTGTTGACAGTGAAAAACATCCACTTAGTTCGGCAGTCGGCCTATTTCGACCCACCGTCCGAACAGGCAACCGGCGACCCGATACATCCCATGTAATTGGGGGTAATCCTACAACAAGACATTCTGTGTTATATCATGGTCTATGTATTCCAGACGAATGCCTCACGTACCTTCGCGGCCAAGCTGCAGAGTTGGGGCTGTCGGTACAAGTGCACGAGCCGCTGCCTAAGAAGCCAATCCTCGTGATGACCTGGGAAGGCTTGGAGCCGACCCTGCCGAGTGTGCTGCTCAACTCGCATATGGATGTCGTACCAGTGTTTGAGGTGAATGACTGATATTTCTTTATAAGAAGAGTGAGTTAATGTATATGTCGCAGGCATATCGATGTCGATTGTAAAACATCGCTGTATTGTAATGCGTCTTTATGTAATACGGCGTGTTACATGAAACGGCTATGACGACATATGATGGTAGTCTTCGAAGTGGTGACTAAGAAAACACAGTAGTATAGTATCAAAATACGTTATTCTTATTTTCTATTTAAAGTAAGAGTATGTGCTAGTGAACGAGCAGATACACATGGTACTTTAGATACTAGGGTGCTTGCCAATGCTGTTATGTTCAAAGATACTTCGTACTTCTTGTACAGATTACAGAAAGAGGAACTTCCAGCATCACCTTAAATGTTAAAGTCTTCAAATAGTTACATGCCTCCTCTTTTTAGTAATTTTCACGAGAATCCACTTGCGAATAAATTGTTAAAGAATGCACTTTCTCAATGATTTAGGTGTCCTAGGTGCCGTAACTCCTCGCGCGGTTTCAAATTAAATTTAAAGTAACCTAGTTTCGAAAGTTTAAAGTTAACCAAGGACTTTCTAACCTAAATAGAGAGTTTTTATTACTTATTGCCGAGTGCCTAAATAATATAAATCTCTTTCTTTGTTTCTACTGGGAACTTTTTTGAAGGCCTGAACGCGATCTTAACCAGTACCATGTTCGCTATAGAATACTGACACTGACAGCTCATGAACGGCGTTTACTTGTTCTGATCGAGTTCAGTTTAATTAGTGGAATTCACCTCTTGTTCCTACGATCTGGGAAGCATACTAAAGAATCGAACGCAACATTGTACCTAACTTGAACGTTTCGTTTTTTTTTAACGCTAGTGTTGAAAAATCCACTTGTGGACAAACTATTTTAAAGTGTCCCAACGTTCAATACGTTCAGTATCAACAGAATCCCTCAGTGAATATTTCTATAACGTGTGTTTTCGCGAACTTGTGAGACGTGACCGACATATTGCAATATACCTCAGCTCGTGTTAACAGTTCTAAAATAACATTGTCCGTATTGACAAACTAAGTTTATGCTGTTATGGAGGACAAATTACTGTAGATTGTTTGTTCAATAGGTACAGTCAGCACCAAAAGTCGATGAACAGAATCAACATAACAAAACACCTGTTCACAATAAAATGCCATAAGTTATAGTCGCAACTAGGAAACAAAATAGCCTGTACACCAGAAATTTACAAAAGTCGTTAAACACGACTATTTCAAAAGTATCTGTGCACTAGTATTCCTAGAGTCGCTGTACACCATCAATCCAAATGTCGCTGAACATCATTGTATCAAAAGTCACTAAACAGCAGTAAAGACAAAATTAGGTTAACAAAGTATATTTTTAATGTTACCGTATGTTAATATACTTTTGACGCTTATGTTGTTCAGCTACTTTTGGGACAGTGCTTGCTTGCAATGTATGTTAACACGTTAGTATCTATTTCAATATTTATTTACAAAGCAATTATATTTTATTGTCAGTAACCATACTAATCTATAATATGAAATAACATAAACATAACTCTAATGATCTACGAAGCGATTATTGTGACGGTACTTGTAATTTACTTTGCGCGAATCTTACAAAACCTACCTTCCTTTAATTTTTAATTTATTATTTCCATTCACATGACTTGTGATAATTTTAGTCTAGCGTATGATTGTCGTAGTCTGAAGTAATTGAAACGTTGTGTAAGTGCATAATTGTATATTTATATTATTGAGATACATCAATCGATAAATATCACAATAATGCCGTATAATGTGCATATTACGGAGCATGAACGTCACAGAATTGTTCTCTTGAAAGAACAAGGATACAATGTATCAGAAATTGCTGCAGAATTAGGAGTTTCGGTAAGTAATAAAACGTATAATATTATATCATATTTGCATTCATGTTTAACAATAATTGTAAGTAGGTATTGAGATTGCTGTAATTAATAAAAACAAATAAAGTGTGCATTATTTCTAAAACATTTTAACAATTAAACAGTTTTAATTTTAAATCAATAATAAATAACATTTATTTATTTGATATTTTTACCTAAAATCGAACAAAAAGTCTAGGAATGCTTGAATATTACCAAATGTTTTTGTTTGATTTAATAATAAAAATATAACACTGACTCGTCCTGGCAATCGATTCCTAGACTTTTTGTTCGATTTTAGGTAAAAATATCAAATAAATAAATGTTATTTATTATTGATTTAAAATTAAAACTGTTTAATTGTTAAAATGTTTTAGAAATAATGCACACTTTATTTGTTTTTATTAATTACAGCAATCTCAATACCTACTTACAATTATTGTTAAACATGAATGCAAATATGATATAATATTATACGTTTTATTACTTACCGAAACTCCTAATTCTGCAGCAATTAAAGAAAGGTAGGTTTTGTAAGATTCGCGCAAAGTAAATTACAAGCACCGTCACAATAATCGCTTCGTAGATCATTAGAGTTATGTTTATGTTATTTCATATTATAGATTAGTATGGTTACTGACAATAAAATATAATTGCTTTGTAAATAAGTATTGAAATAGATACTAACGTGTTAACATACATTGCAAGCAAGCACTGTCCCAAAAGTAGCTGAACAACATAAGCGTCAAAAGTATATTAACATACGGCAACATTAAAAATATACTTTGTTAACCTAATTTTGTCTTTACTGCTGTTTAGTGACTTTGATACAATGATGTTCAGCGACATTTGGATTGATGGTGTACAGCGACTTTAGGAATACTAGTGCACATGTACTTTTGAAATAGTCGTGTTTAACGACTTTTGTAAATTTCTGGTGTACAGGCTATTTTGTTTCCTAGTTGCGACTATAACTTATGGCATTTTATTGTGAACAGGTGTTTTGTTATGTTGATTCTGTTCATCGACTTTTGGTGCTGACTGTACACTACCTTGTAACTTACTATGACTGCTTCTGTTTCTGTATTTTACCGATCGGTATTTGCGACAGTGACAGTATCCAACATGAATTGACTGTGTTATGGGGTAAGATACTGCCTCATCTACTTAGCGAAGTGTTTTCCTATTGTAGCAAATCAGTACATATTTAAAAAACAAAGTCCCCCGCCGCGTCTGTCTGTCTGTCTGTTCGGTAAAAACTCAAAAATTACTGCACCGATTTTCATGCTATTATCACCAACAGATAGAGTTGTTCTCAAGGAAGGTTTTAATACATAGTTTGTACGCGGGTATCAGGTAGTGAATTAAAAAATTTGGGTCGTTTTGGCTTCCTGTGTAGCCGAATTCAGCTGAATACCGGTATTTTATATTGCGAACACGATACTTAAAATTAAACTTATCAAAGTAGACGTTTTATAACGTTTTTAAGTTAATTTTATATAATTCATGTTTTTATTTTTATGTAATTTGACTAATTCAATTTTCATTTAATTTTATGTGATTTATGTTTTAATTTTTACTTAATGATTTTAATAACGTGCTTGTATTTTATGGATTGTAGTGATCTGAAATAAATTAATTAATAATAACACTCTAGTATATTTCTGTAGTAATGAAATGTAGGCTTTTGACCAATTTACGGGTACAGTATTCGCGGTTACTGTCATTTCGATTATGTCCGCGATGCCAACTAGCCGGAAAATTAACGATTCAATATACCAATTTAAGATATTTTGTATTTAGTAAAACTCACCATTACATATTATTTATACTATAACGAAAGAAAACGTCAATTTTGCATTGAGTTCCTGATAGAATATATTGAAAAATAAGTACAGTCAGCAAAAGGGTTAGGTAATGCAGGCTAGCAATCTTCTTACAACTATTATTATAAATGTAAAAGTCTATAAAGATCGATTTTGGTTATTCTTTCACGCAGAAACCACTGAAAGGATTTGGATGAAGTTGCCAACAGATTGATTATAACCCTTTTCCATTTATAATAGTAGTAATAAGATTGCTAGCCTGTAAACCTAACTGTTTTGCTTACTGTACATAACTGAAAAAAAAAATGTTCTTCAATAGTCCGGATTTTTTTTTTCTTGACTTAACAATCAGGCACTAACTTAGATTCACAATCCGTACCCTACCTAGGTAATCACAAGTTTATTCCACATTTAGAACTTATCACAGACGGTAACTACTTTTCCTCCAGAATGCGATCACGAGCAAGTCTCCACCCACTATCGCCTTACATTCAATCCCAGCCCCGTCGAGTAAATCAGGTTCTCTCTAACAGAAAAACCTAATTACTCTTCTACAGTTAACTATCGGTAGTGGTAAGAAGCTCTGTTAGTTACAGTCTACTACGTTCACTAGGAATCAGTGCCAACCTACTAACGATAGGTAAATGGAACGATTAGACGTGGCCATAATAAGGATAAAAGATTTTTCTGCGGAAATGATACTAATGATGAATAAGGATAAACTGTGACATTTTCTGCTACTTAAATTATACTTCTCGAAACAATCCTCTTGGAATGATGAAGGAGTAAGAGTATATCATCATTTGTTTTTTTTCCTGGCTTCACAATGTTTAAATATTTGATTTTGTGTTACAATTATTGTTAATACTCGCTGTTCGACACAAACTGAAATTGTTGAAGAATAAATAAATATCGTACTTACGTTAAAAAATCAAAAAACAACGTGAAAATACAATGATTCCCCCTCCCTGCTAGAACGCAGTAAAACTCCTGTGCGACTCGAGGATCCATGAATGCACGGAGCCTACCATTAAAATATGAGCAAATTCTGAAAATATTTGGCAAATTAATACCCAAATATTTAAAAGAGATGTCAAGAATACCATTGGTGTTATCATACATTTTTGTAACTTCAAAGCATGTCTTTACTATTCATCTTCGAACTATACCCATTTTATTGTATGTCTCCAGAAAAGTTGGACCTGAAGCATCAGGCTGAAGAGAACTCTGCATCTCTCTTTTGTGCCAGGTCAGTTCAAAGACAACATATTAATGAGTTGGAATCCAGCATGCCTGAGAGATATTTCTCAACGGCATGTTAAGCCAAGTCAGAGGCCCGTGGGCGGCATAAAACTCTGACACCAGGCCCCTTATTCACAACCATTCGACTCGCTTCCGATTCGGAAAGTCCTATGTCTATCTCGGTCGTTTTCGTAATGCCAGAAGAAGACAGATATACGAGTTGTCGAATCGGAAACGAGTCGAACGTTTGTGAATACGGGGTCAGGTCAGGCAGTTGAAGAGATTCAGTGCTTATACTTGCTACAAGTTAGTTTATTAGGGTAAGCGTCCCTTATAAACTTGTAGTAGTAAATTTTTAAATGGAGATGGGCCCAAATGATAGTCAAATCAAAAACAGTTTTGATGAGAGATATTCTGCTCTAAATGATGATAGGCAACGAAATAAACTAAAGTTTGACAAGAAAAGTAGCATCGTAAATTATTAGGTTTCTACATTAGCCTATGTCTAGTCTAGCTAAAATTGGAATAAATATACAAGTATAATCAGAAAACAGTTAGGGGCCTGTTTCAATGTTTTATTTTACTTTGCAGATAATTTGATACAAATTCTATTCCATGAATTTATTCGGTTGGTGGTATTGGAATCGGATCCTATTCGGACATCGTTATTGGAATTTCGCACATCGTGAAACAGGCTCTAACAATCTATTTTTAACTGCGAATATTTAGTTTAGAAACTTTAAATTGTTCGCTTAATTGCGCGTTCGACTGAAAAATTATTTATTACTAAATTGAATTTTTGTATTTTGTGATGATCTTTTCCATTACTATTCATTGTTAAAAAAGTGGCTTATAACGCTTTTGGAATGTCCTTGTCACCGTAATATTGTCAAACACGTTACATTGTAATCTCTCTAGTGATATTGTAAACTCTCGAATTATTGTCAACTGAACATACGGAAGTATCTTTGCCCCCCATAAACGGGACTTGGGGCACAATGCGTTTTATTGGAAGCAGTATGTTCGTTTGACAATATTTCGAGAGTTTACAATCTCTCTAGTTATTTTATTTTACAATTTAACGTGTTTGACAATTTTGCGGTGACATCCAGATTCAGTAAAATGATGTATGTGTTGCCGATACAAAAGCAACCCTTGTTCGCTTTGGCGGCTCTTAACAAGGCATGCAAGAGGTCGTATCGTATCTAGGTCTATTGCCTCTAAGCTGGAGTACTGAGTTAGCGATCTATCGAGCGCCCTTATTAGCCCAAATGAAGCTGCATCTTTTGATACAACGCAGCTGAGAAACACAACAGAGAGGGATATTTGAAATGCATCTAGATATTGATTCTGTGTCTAAATATGAAAATGCTGAAAGTATAAAACAATATTGTGCCGCAAAAAGGACTGATTAAGAAAAAATCTAACTAGAAAGATGAGCTCCTGTAGTAGGAAGCTAAAGAAACAATGCCTGGCCGACAAATTGGCACATTGAATTTTTGGCGTTATTTGGCTTTGTAGAGCGTTATACATTTATGAAAGTCTTTTTCTAAAAGTAGATGCATTAAATACTTTAGTATAATTGTAGGTAATAATTTCTCAGGGCAGTTTGGGGTGAGGCTGTCTCGTGTAATTATTGACATTTAAAAAGAGTTTTTCATCCCCCCATCTCGGAAAGAGTATTTTTGGTCTTCGAAATCTGAGCGCAAAAGCCGTTTTTATCGTCATGAGGGTAAAGTAAATTTGAATTTCAAACATCGTGTGCACTAAGCATGTGTATTCAAAACATCATTAAACCTATTTACTTCTACCTCTATGGTGCCGAATTTATCATACATGTTTTTTTTATTTGTTAAGAACTCAGACTCGGAGCCTTCTTGGTGTACTTTTTTAATGTTTTGCGCGCGCCATTTTCTTTTCACGTCATATTGTTAACACCTTAGGTTAAATACAAGGAACTTGAAAACAAGTGAAAAACCTAAAATGACCACTCACATCTAGCGACGAGGAAGTTTTATTTAATTGACGGCAACAGAATAACTGAATTTGTTAATAAAGCGCATTTTTTTTGTTTGCGTTTATTCATTTCCTCGCTGAGGTGGGATGAAAAGTTACGTGTTGCACTCGAGTGCAAAGATTTTTCACCTCGTGCTATTTTGATTCCCTCGCTAACGCTCAAGATTCGGGTCCACCCTTTATAGCAGAACTTTTTATGCCATATTATTACTTTGCATAACAGCGGATAGCATAAACTTCATTTCGCAGAAAATCGTTTGGCAGACACGCATTTATCATACATTCAAACTCATAATTTTGTAAGTCAGAATCATCTAAAGGCATAAATTTCATATGCATAAAAATTAAAAGTCGAACCATCTTGTCGCAGATAGTTGGAGGTCAGTATCATCGTTTTGCATAAATTTCATATGCATAAACATTAAACGTTGAACCATCCTATCGCAGAAAGTTTAGGGTTAGAATCATCTATTGGCATAAATTTCATATCAATAGTCATTGAATGGCAGAACTATCACATCTCAGGAAGTTTGACACCATGCATGCAGCAAGCATGCAGCAAACATGCAAACCTGCATACACCATGCATGCAGTAAGCATACAGCAAGCATGCAGCAAGCCTGCAGCAAGCATGCATCAAACGTGCAGCAAGCATGCAGCAAACATGCAAACCCGCATATACCATGCATGCAATGAGCATGAAATGAGCATGCAGTAAGCATGCAGTAAGCATGCAGCAAGCATGCAGCAAGCATGCAGCAATAGAGAATGCAACATGCAGCAGGCATGGTTTCTGTCACGGCTCCGGCGCTGCGGGGCCCCGGCGGTCCCACGCGAGCTTCTCGTCGCAGATGTGTTTCAACGCTCACCACCGCAGCTTCGGCTTGCTGGCCGGCTAAGCCGGCCAGCCTCAGCCGCGGCGGCGAGTGTTAAAACCACCTGCTCCTCAGCTCGCGGCCCGCCTCGCCCCTCCGCGCCTACGCGATTTTAAATTACACTCTAGGGGTAGGGCAGACAAGACTACGTGGAGTCGGTTTTGGAGCGATTCGTTTCTGTCACTAACTTTTCTAGCACAACATATTGACTTTTTAAGATAATATTTTAATTTTAAATTAAGGTTAAAATGCTATTTTGTGGCATTAAAAAATGGCAATACTGCCAAATAAAATTATTCCAAATGAAATTCTGCAATCTTCATAGTATGCCAAGTGAAATTATATCAAATAATCGTCGTTCTAAATAAACATTATTCTAAACGAAATTATGCGAAATTTGAACAATGCCAAAGGTAATTATGCCAAATAAAAAACTGCCATCTAAAAGTATGCCATTCGAAATTCGGTCATACACACATTCACCCAAACAATAAGTATATTTTAAAAAAAATATGCCTTTAATATATTCGTTTAAAGAAAATTATGCCAAGTGTGTTATGCTAAATGAATTTCGGAGCAACAAGATTCTGCCAGATAGATGGAACCCTCAAGATTCTAAGTCTTGAATCACTCGCTGCGCTCGTGACTCAATTTTAGAATCTTTCGTTTGCTCGGTCATCAAAATTGAGCACGCGCTTAAAAAAACAACTTTGCACTCTTGTATAACAAATAACTATTAATTCCTTATTTTTATGTTTTTTATTTATTTGAATTAGAATTATTCTTAGTCTTATTATTTTCAGTTTTGTAGTCATGTCTTTTATCTTTAACTTGAGTATCAAGATCAACAATTTTATCCATATTTCGTTAAAATGTACCTAAATTTTCCTTAGATGAAGAGATTGGAGGAGAAAATGGAATGGGCCAGTTTGTGAAGACTGATGCTTTCAAAGCCTTGAACGTTGGGTTTGCGTTGGATGAAGGCTTGGCCAGCGCTACTGAAGAGTTCTTAGTGTACTACGGGGAGAGGACTATTTGGCGTAAGTTTTTTTTTGTTATATTTCTGGTACCGCGATGTGAGGAGGCCATTTTCCCAGCAGTGGTGCCAGCAGTGGTGCTAGAAACTGATCATGTCATAGTAGGTATACAAGTAAATAGAAGAGCGCGATTATTCAATAAATGTAGGTTATATCACTTGTGTGTAGTTTTGCAAATAAATATATTTTAATTCATAACAGCGAAGTTACTTTTTGTAGAAACTTTTTGCAACATAACATTTGATTACTTTCGCAACTTTTGCTGTAATTGTTTGTTACTAAAGTTATTAGGCATAAACGAGATCGATGTGCCTTCACTCATATGAACAAATATAATATTAAAAATATGCTGCCCGATAAAATTAAAGCTACCTTTTATTGAAATTAACAAAACTAATTTGTTTTCCAAACTAAACCGGTTGTTTTTCAATCCAATCAAAATTGATTTAATCATAAAAGCTTATGGGTCAAGAATCTGTTGGCTTATATACAGAGTGTACACAACCTCATCATGAAGTCCTCAAACAAGCATTCTGTACATCAAGCTAAGTAACTTTACACAAAAATTATTTCTGGGAAATGACTTTATTTTTTGGGGTTAAAAATCATATTTTATAGTTGAACTCTATGTAACGCACTTAAACCAGTATTGGTTTAAGTGCGTTACATTAGTTCAACTATACGGTATGGTGTAGAACAAAAACATGATCGCAATGATGAGGAGAATAAGTGCCTTTCGGCTTCGTGAAGAGGTGTTTTACACCCTTAATGTAGTATCTTTGTCAATACTACAGTGTTGTAAGGAGATGGGTTGATAGTACCTACAAAGGGTGTAAAAGACCTCTGAATTTTTGGAGATACCTGCTCTGTGTCAGGTACCTCTGATAGATCATGAATTGCATCAGTTTACTTTGTTCGTAAACTTCTTGACTTGTCGACGGCCATCTAAATGAATTCCCTCAGAAATTGACTACAAGTTCGTTAAGTATTGAAAAAAGAGGCGCTAACAGGTTTTAGCTAAAATTAACATTAGTCAGTTTACTCTTATATTATTTAGTAGAGGATGTCAGGAATATAGTACGACTTTAGGTTTCCATTTAATGTTCCCTGATAATACCAAGAATACGCGCCGTCGTAAGCGAAGCCGCGGGCACAGCTAGTTAGAAATAAATTAACAAATGGCAACATTTAATAAAATGTTGCCCAGTCAAAAAGTAACTTCGATATTCCATAGATGTTACCTTCAAAAGTAACGCTTCGACTTGTTAGGCCACTTTTTATCTACATATAGCTAAGTAATTTTTGATAAAATGACGTAGAACTGGAGGCAAAGATTACGTTAAAAGACAGGGTAAACCATCCCTAATTACACGTCGACCCTTCTCTCGTGGTCTGTCACCTTGCGTGATGATAAAATATAAAATATATTAGTTAGTACATTCACATTTATTATTAGGTAAGTACGTTTAAACCACAATCAACGTCGGTACAGACCACAAAGGCATTGGATAATTGTCTGTATATCAATCTATGAGCCAAAGTTACCTGTTTTATTTTTTTTTTTATTATTACTTTTTCAAATCATTTACATAAGGCGCGGGTCAAATACAAGTGGCGTCGCTTCTCGCACCCGCGCCACCGCCATACGCCATACGCCACTTGTATTTGACCCGCGCCTAAATGGGTATTTCACAAATCTTCTGCCAAACTGCATGTTGTTCTTAATCGATAAGGCACCGGACTAGAAGTTTGTTACTTTAACTGATGTTTGTCGAGTCGATACGGTTATAATCAAACTCATAAGTAATCACAGTTAGCGTACAGTCAGCGTAAAAATCGGAACAGTTTACTTTGCATTGTTAAGGCGACTAGATGAGCTAAATTAGCAACTCTTTTTGTAGTGGTTCAAATTTCGTTTGAAATGCTGTTAGAATAAAGTTCAAATCAGCTTGCACTATAAAGTGGTTGTTACAGCAGTCACTGCGGTCCAAATAGTACGAAATTGGTGGTTTCGATCGATTTACAAAAAAAACTATTGATTGGACTAAAAAACTAAAACACTGTAATATTAATATATATTGCTTGTTGGATTATTTGTCAAAAATCAGAATGATCGCGTGTATTGTAGTAGGTATGTTATTTTGGTGGTTGCAAAAAGTTTTAGAGATAACTTCGAGATTTTTTTAGCGAGTCAATTTAATAGTATAATGTTTTCTGGGTTTGTTTATTGGCTTGAATCATATACTTTTAGGCATTATAAAACACTCATGTAGTCGCCTTAATCAGATCATTTTTGCCATTCCATTCACCCGGATTTTTCGACCTTATTGTGGATTTATGAAAAGGTATGTTTCTACGTGTCTTTTATTTTCATTACCTCTTTTATATTTCGGGTCAAAGCTACAGCGGCTTTCAAAATCAATTTATAATAGGATAATAAGAATAGGATGTTTAGTACAACAAACTGCGTCTAGATCCGATGAATTGCGGTACATAGTAAGGGTGGGTACTCGGTCGAGAAATCCGGTAATCAAGCAATTTGAATTCGTTACAGATTTGAAGATCATCTGCCCCGGCAAGTCCGGACATGGCTCGCTGTTACTGCCTGATAACAACGGTGAAAAGGTCAGTAATCTAATCTAACTTTTATGGTGTACATAATAAAGAGTATTCTATTCTATTCTATTCATACCTTAGGTTTAACCCATGAACATAAGCAGACGATTTATTGGTTTAATTTTTTGTCGCTTCGTAATCCTGAAGCATCAGCCAGGTTGAATAGATTAAAATAAATAAATAAATCGCTGGACTCGGATCGCTTACACACGGCGCCATCTAGTGCCACACTAAGCAACGAGGCTTGTGTCGTGGACACCAGATAGTTTTATTGATTGTTATTGATAACTAGTTGATGGCGCGGCTTTGCCCGCTAAAATTATAAAACTAGACTCAAACCTTCCTCTTGAATCACTCTATATATTAAAAAACCCGCATCAAAATCCGTTGCGTAGTTTTAAAGATCTAAGCATACATAGGGACAGACAGACGCGCGGGAGGCTTTGTTTTATAATATCTAGTGACTAGTGATAGTGATTTAGCCGCACGTATCGTCATGTCATTTTGTGATAATTTTAAGAATAGTAATTTCATATTATCCTTCTAAGTATTCGGAAAGTTGGCAGTGTTCGGGGTTGCGGGCCTGTTCGAAAGAGATACCGCGGCCCCAGAACATAAAGGGCGAGGAAGGAACATGGATGGGTTTTAGTCAGTAAGAGTCTGACACTCCCTCCGGCTCCGCCCTGAGTGGGAGGAGTCATTTTGGGCACCCCGCTGTAGACGGCCTCTTACTCTTATTCTTTTGAAAATCTCTACTGAGCTAGCACAATATTATCACTGACACGCTGCCTTCCGTACGAAGCAGCTTTTCAATTAGGATAATTTTCATTTCCTACTTTTGGTAAGTAGTTTTAGGTTTTTAGGTACCGTGTTTCAAAAGTAACTCTCGATTGACACCGACCTGATTTCAATCAACCCGACAATAGAACTAAAGGTATTCCCGATCCAATAATTGAACCCTAGTGGCACTCGAGCAGAGATTGACACCTAACATTGACATCAACTTAGTCAGCAAATGGAAATCTCGTGTAACAAAGTTTTACAGAATTATAAAGGGTGTAAAACACCTCTTCACGAAGCCGAAAGCCACTTGTTCTCCCCATTATTGCGATATTTTTTTTTGTTCTACACCATACCTGGGAACCTTCTAGTTACGGAGATATGGGGGTCAAAGTTACAACTTTTTGACAAGTTTTTTTTTTAATACCATTTTTTTTTGTAAGATATTGACTTTTGACGCCTCCACGACCCCCGTACTATTCAATCCATCTATCAGCACAATGTTTTAAGGGCGTTACATTGAGTTTCACCACAAAACATGATTTATAAACTTAAAAAAAAAAGTTGTTTCCCAGCAATAATTTTTGCGTAAAGTTACGTCTTAGTTTGATGTACAGAATGCTTGGTTAAAGGCTTTGTGATGAGGTGGTTTACACCCTGTATAAACAACAGCGCTGTGCCCTTACGCCATGATTTACTAGACCTAACCAAGCAAGATATTCGTGCGGAGTTACATGGGGTCTGGTGGAGGTTGTGGATGCGAATGGCCCAAATGACAGGGCAATTGACATTATATCAGCAACATAATCGTCTGCATTAAGGTTTGAGTTTGAATTTAACCACCTACGTCCTGCACAGCCACCTGTACTGCACCTTCCAGGATTTAAAATAATCCAACAAAAGTGCTGTGCGGTAACTATATCTGACCCCGTATTCACAAACGTTCGACTCGTTTCCGATTCGACAACTCGTATATCTGTCTTCTTCTGGTATTACGAAAACGACCGAGATAGACGTACGACTTTCCGAACCGGAAGCGAGTCGAATGGTTGTGAATAAGGGGCCTGGTCGGGTATTATTTGAGTCCGTTCCGTCTGTCAAGAATAACAGCGGCTGCCCAAAAGATAATGTCAACTCTGTTGAAAGTCAATGTCAAAATATACAAAATGCTGTATGAAACGATTGAAGCTTGTCGAGACTCACAGGTTTTTGTTTTTTTTTTTTTAGGATGCGAAATCATCAATTAATTATGACTTCTCCCACTCTGGGCGGAGCGGGAGGGAGTGTCAGACTTTTACTGACTAAAACCCATCCATGTTCCTTCCTCGCCCTTTATGTTCCGGAGCCGCGGTATCTCTTTCGAACAGGCCCGCAACCCCGGAGACTCAAAGGCCTTGATTTGATTTGAAACAATCAAATTGATTAAAGAGTGTCCATGGATGGATTTTTTGTCCATTCTTCTCCATATAAATCTACGCTTTGGAATGGGCCACTACAGTTATTTCATGCGATTCCCTGCCTTGTGAATTTTAATCAAGTATTTACATCCCAATCAAAGAATAAAATTTAAAAAACCACAGTAAATTGTAGAAACATACATTTGTAGTATAAAGATGTGTTAAATAAAACAGTTGGTGTGAATATGAGCATGGCTGGCGTTCTGCCAGACGGCTAATACTGTCTGTTCATGAATTGAGAATAATGATGCATTTTGATAGTAAGCTAAGCTTATGCTATGAATAATTTCATATGTTGGAATAACGTCCGGTGATTCAATGAGATACCACATGTTCTAAAATCAAAATTGTAGTAGCTGTCAGATGTTATGGATACTTGAGTTTCTACCAGAGATGAGTGAGGACACATAGCTAGAATACCTCTAGCTGTGAAAAAGAAGCGACATTATTGGTTATTTTCACACACATCCCTCGTTACGTATCCTCTCCCATCTCTGGTGGAAACGGAACCTTAAACCGGTTTCTTACAAGCACCGTTTAATTAAATAACAAAAAAATCGTCTGTGGACCCCAACCAAATAGGTCTGACGCCATTGTTTAACTATTGTGTCTACTTCGCTAACAGTCAATTGATTGATGATGATTATTTTTACATATTATTTATTTTCAACAAAAACGACCTGAAGAATTAAAAAATAGGAACACGGTTTATTTCTACTGACCTATGAATAAATTGATGCCAAATACAAGCTCTAAGCACCAAAACAAACTTTTCTTTTCAGAAGTGCGATAATAAACTTCAAACATTCAAGGTACAGAGTAAGTACCTATCTCAGAGTTGGTATGAAAGTATTTTTGTATGAGGTTGTAATTAAAATCAAAACCAGGGCATGGACCCGGTACTTGAATTAAGTACAAACAGTCTCTAGGGTACTCGTACTTCACAGATAATACAGTTACACGAGCGAGACACGAGGACGCGTTGGATTAACTTTAACAAAACCGAACAAGCCTCCAACCAAAACTTTTTGAAATTATTTTGAGTCCCACTAATTTACTACTTACATGTACATTGTACACCTTATTGAATACGCGATAGCGCTCTTTGTTTACGAACAAAACCATTAAGAAATCTTTGCATTTTTGTGGCGACCAGTCCCTGTACTTATATATCTATGGCCACCCTTTTTTCACCCACTCTTTCTCATGTTCCTTCCTCGCCCTTTACGTTCCGGGGCCGCGGTATCTCTTTCGAACAGCCCCTAGCCCCGGCAATCTATGACCAATTGACCACCCTAAGGCAAGCAAAACTTTCTGCAAGAGAACCGTTGGAAACTTAATCAGTAAAAAGACTAAAATAAAAGAGAATTGGCAGCATGTGCCTGCAAACTATTCTTACCTAGCTAATTCCAAAGGCACTAAGTTTTGCACGAGCGGAACTAACTTAATTATAGGATTTACTATATCCTTCGGTTAAAAAACTTTTTGATGAGTTTTGTAATTTGCTTGCCCTTGGGGTTCTTGTAGTAAACACGTGAGTCATCAACTCACATGTACCTATTATAACTTCAGACCTAAGTTATGCTAAGAAACTGCACTATAAAGTGGCGAAGGACGGGCGTTTAAGAGGACAGTTTTATGTTATGTTGTTGTCCTTAAAGAGCTTAATCCTCGGCCTAATTTAAATAAATAAATTTGGATTTTTCGTAGCTAAGTTATTCATAAATAAGAAAGCATCACCCCATATCAATCATTACACAGTTCATTAAACCTAGTAAAAGACGGACACATTCTAGAATATTTCAGTTCAGAATCCCAAACGTCTCTTTATACTCAGAAATCGATTGTAAACAGACAAACGTTTCCTCTACTTCAGTTGGATCCCGACGATAAATGACCGTTCTTCGAGTGCCTAGAGAATAAAACTTGTCATTTATAAAGAACATCTGTCTCGGTTTTTTTTAGAATTTAGGAAAGCTATCCTAATAATGATTATCCAGAAGTCTGTGTGACGGTATAAATTGGTCAATGAAGATAATTATGTGTGGTCTATCTATATAACCTCAGACCCAGAAAACTGTCAATATTATAAAGCAACGAGAACCAAACGAATGTTTGTTTTTATTTGAATATGCGTTGATGGTGACTTTAAAGTAGAATATAAAAACATACAACTAGATGAATTAGGCACGCTCTGGCACCTAGGCTCAAGCGTTACTGATAAAAATAACTGAGAAAAATTAGAGAGAAATACTAGTTAATCACCAACTGATGGAAATCAATAGGTGAAGATGTGTTTTTGCTCCGTTCGTTGTTGGAGTAATTGCTAAGGCTAAAGCGATATTTATTTATTCTCTTGCCCTTATCTCAAATCATTTGGGGTCGGGCAGCATGTCTTCTAAAGTCTTCTTCTTCCGTATTTCTCTATTTTTCGTCATCTCATCAGACACTTCACGCTACATGCCACTATGAATTTGAAATTTAAATTAAGATAAGTACTATTAAATAATCTGTGCATTACACACATCTACGAGTACTGTCACGAGCACCAATATGTACAGTCACGTCTAATAATATGTATACACTTTCCTTAATATTATAGCTATTTTTGCGAGAAATAACGATTGTAACTAGGAGATTGGATCTTTTTCATAAAAATATGAGTTCCAGAATAAATAACATTAAATTTTAATCAGTACATTAAGAGTAACACAATTTGAAAAATTTAAAGTGTTGACATATTATTGGACGTGACTGTATACACTTTCCTTAATATTATAGCTATTTTCGCGAGAAATAACGATTGTAACTAGGAGATTGGATCTTTTTCATAAAATATGAGTTCCAGAATACTATGTACGTAATAACATTAAATTTTAATCAGTACATTAGGTGAAACACAATTTGAAAAATTCCTAAGTGTTTATATATTATTGGACGTGACTGTATACACTTTCCTTAATATTAGCTATTTTTGCGAGAAATAACGATTGTAAGCAGAAGATAAGATCTTTTCCATAAAAAATATGAGTACCAGAATATTAAGTACGTACTCGTAACAACATGAAATTTTAATCAGTTTAGTAGGAGACACAAACTTTTTTTTTTTAATTATTTACATATTATTGGCATAATATTCAAAGAAATAAAAAACAAGACCCTAGTCACTCGCATCTGGTAATCAAGTTAGACTGGGCAAACCCAATATAATTGGGTTAAGGCAAGGGGCATGATGAATATGTTCCATGTTTATTAATATTCAGATTCAAGCATATTAGTGTATGTGAGTAGAGGCTCTAGAGGTCCTCTGTGAAAGATTAATGGTTTGTTTCGTCACCTCTCGGGACATTTGCTATGATTATTTTACAGTGTGATTAAAGGATTGTCAAAGCAGTCCTTTTGCATGGTAATTTAAGAGGTCTCTATGTGGGCCGGTATTTCTGTAAATCAATATTTTAATCTGCTCTGCTGGATTGTTGATGAATTTGATTATAACTTCTCATGCTATAACATATTAACTGCAGTATGCATTTGTATTACGAAAGGTAAAATGAAAGTAAAACCCTAAGTTATCTATACTAATATTATAAAGCAGAAGAGTTTGTTTGTTTGTTTGTTTGGTTGAACGCGCTAATCTCAGGAACGACTGGTTCAAATTGAAAAATTCTTGTTGTGTCTGTGTTGGATAGTCCATTTATCGAGGAAGGCTATAGGCTATAAAACATCACGCTACGACCCTTAGGAGCGGAGCAGGAATGAAAAATGTTGCAAAAACGGAGATATTTTTTCCTTTCGTTTTTTTCTCATATTATTATGTGACGCAGACGAAGTTGCGTGGGTCAGCTAGTAAATAATAAAATAACCTCTAGTATACCGAAGAATTAGGCCTTAACGGTTCTTGTTTTTGAGATTAAATACTGTATAAATATCTCCGTGGTTTCCAACTGCTCGGTTTTCGCAACTACCTAATGAAACGAACTTGAAAGTGGTGCCAAAAAGCATTTATTTAACTACGAGCTCCAAATAATGTAAAATGTATGTATATGTTGTCCATATACTCGTATTTGCCTTAACAGCTCTAAATGTCTTCAGAAGTATAATTGGAAGTCCCTGCCCAATAGCGACAAAGCGACCAAACGCCAAAACAAAAGTCGGTCTATCTAGATTCTAGATAGTACGGACTACCCTAGACTAATGAGGGCATCAACTTACGTTCTAACTTCCTGAAATTTCTAGATCGCAGCCATTAAAACTTACAGCACTTCCCAGGACTACTACTGAACGTGTTAGAGAGCCAATAGTCATACAAACGCAGACGTAAAGTTTCAACTTTATGCAAATTGTCTCAGTGCGACTAAGTGATGTCTTATTAGAGCAAAATTATGTTCACTGTGGCTGTTACCCGTTACAGTTCATACAAGGTATATCCGTTTATACCCGTAGAAGTGTCTGAAGAGATAACGAAAAAATAGAGAAGTATGGTCTTCCTTGTCTATTTTTCGTCGTTTTTGGGGTCGGGCAGCATGTCTACTTCTTAGTAGACATGCTGCCCGACCCCACAAATGAATTGGGATAGGATCAAGAGAATGATGATGATCTCTTCAGACCCGAAATCTTTTAAGGGGTCGTTGTGCTCATATTTATGAACAACTTCTATGGGACCGACCTTGAATTCCGAAAAGGAAATCAGCTGTTCCCTATAATCTGTTCGCTATATCGTATATTTGTGGTGGTTCAAACTTCGTTTGAAATGCTGTTAGAATAAGGTTCTATTTAGCTTGCACTACAAAGTGGTTGTTACGTCAGTTACACACAGCGGGCCGAATAGTGCGAAATTAGTGTATTATATTTAATTGTAGCCTAACCAATCACAAGTCTAAATTTCAATTGTATGCTTTGTGAAGAAAATAGCGACAAATATTCGTGTGTAAAAAAAACTAAAACTTAATGCCGTTTAGGAGTAGTTACGAAATTTCAAAGAAAAAATACTTTACTTTGAATATTTTTTTCGTATAGTAATTTTAAGTTAGAATTATTTCAATGTTACAAATTAAAGTTTAAAGTCTAATAAGCAACATAATTTTTTTGGCACATTTATTAAAATAAAATAAATAAATAAATATCGCTGGACATTAACACACAGCGCCACCTAGTGCCACACTAAGCAAAGCTTGTGTCGTGGTCACTTGATAGTTGATGTAAGTTGATATACTACATGTAAACTTTTTTGTTTGTAAATACAATCTTATTAAACATATAAACATCCATGACTCGGAAACAAATGTTTATGCTCATCACACTAACATTTGCCCCTACCGGGATTCGAGCCCACTCACTCATCAAAGAGACATGGAGAAAACCTATCGTTAGCAGATACCACCCCCTTAACTAGTCAAGATGTACAGAACAGCTGATATTTTATTTTTCGGATTCTGGGTTAGGTCCTTTAGTAACAGTTTTTCATAATTATGAGTACAATGATTCGAAGAATGAGAATGAGATTTCGTATATGAATAGATACACCTTATACAGTTATGTCTAAAAATCTTAGCAACAATCTCATTTTCTTGTAAATTTGTTCACTTCAACAAAGATATAATAAGTACTAAAGTATATCTACTAACGTCACAAAGTATTCTCGGGTGCTTTGATAACTTAACTCATATGAATACTTTGCCTTTTGAACTTTTTATGATAAGCTCGGCGAGGCGGGGTTGAAAATCTCAACGTGCCACAAACTACAGTGTTTGTGGTACACTCGATTACAAAAATAAGTACAAATTAAATTAAATAAAAAAACGAAATCCAAGCTATTATTTCAAATAGTACTAAAGCCAGTTACAGGCACTTTTGAACCGTTGAAACAAAGATAACAATAAAATGTAGCTACAGTCCAAGTAACAAAGCATAAAAACTGTGAAAATAATGAACTGCAACGCACTAGCTACATATGGGTGCATAGAAAATTATCTCAATTATGGTCTCAACTACATTGCAGTCGCCTTTAGGTTTTGAATGATTTTGATTCCACGTTGTGGTTGTGTTCTGTTATTCAATTATTTCATTGTTCGTTATCATCATCTGCTTAGCCTTTTACGAACTAAGTCGGGGTCGGCTTCCAGTCTAAGTGGACGCAGCTGAATTAGTTGGCGAAACGGGGAAGTTATCAGGCGAGACGTACACTATTTTACATGGACCGACTGCCTATCTGACCTCCACAACACAGTTAGTACTGGGTAATAGGATACCCTTTGGTAAAACTGGTTGTCACACTTTCGAGCTACTGACTACTTGTAACGACATTTTTGTCATTGTTCGTACGTCGAAATTCTGAGAGGATTACTATAGGCACCTAATTTTTCTCATTTTTGGCAATGATACTCACTAAGATAAATAAATAAATAAATAATAAATAAATATCGCTGGACATTAACACACAGCGCCACCTAGTACCACACTAAGCAAAGCTTGTGTCGTGGACACTAGGTAGTTGATATGCTACATATATACTTTTTTTTTGTTTGTAAATACATACTTATTATACATATAAACATCCATGACTCGGAAACAAATGTCCGTGCTCATCACACAAACATTTGCTCCTACCGGGATTCGAACCCAGGACCCTAACAACGTAAGGCAGCGTCACTACCACTACGCCAATCGGGTCGTCAAAGATGAGATAACGATAGCGCGACAATCACTAATACAAGATGCTCTTCAACCATGATACATTTTAATCATGGAACATGGCAGCAGCTATAAAATCATGATTCATGACTTACACTTCAGTCGGTATTGAAAAATGTACAGTGACACACCGTCGGAAAATACAGCTGACTTCGTGGGAAAGTAGTTTTTAAAGTGCTATTTATTTGATAAATGTTGCCAGAATTTATGTAGGTGTTCCGTTTTTAAGTTTAATTTACATATTCGATACTCACATACCTACTCTTGTACTAGAAGATAAATGCGTTGTGTATTTTTACCTTACTTAAAAATATACAAACTTCGATAACTGTATAAAATTTTTAACTAGTCTCACCGAGGGTATACTTATCGTTTAACTCAGTAACTGGGTTTAAGGCGACTACAGAAGCTAAACGCGAGTTTTACAATGTCTAAAAGTATATGATTCACTGCAATAAACAAAACCAGAAAAAAAATATGATATTCTTCAGGATATATGCTAGTATGATAGTATTTTGAAAACATTATACAATTAATTTTACTCGATAGAAAGAAAACACGAACTTATCTCTATTTCTTTCAACGAGTAAAAACCATACTAAAATACATGCGATCAAACGTTTTTTTGGTCCAATCAATAGATTTTGCTGTAAATCGATCGAAATCACTCATTTCGCACTATTCGGCCCGACTGACGGACTTTGTAGTGCAAGCTGATTAGAACTTTATTCTAAGAGTATTTCAAACGAAGTTTGAACTACCACAAATAGAATTGCTAATTTGGCTCATGTAGTCGCCTTAACTAACATAAATGGGAAAAGGATAGACCGCTAAAGATACAAAAACACAATGGAATTCCCTAATTGGATTAGTACTCCGCGCGAATTAAATTATCAAATCATTACCCTCATGGGTATTACGTACTTACTTGAAATAAAACCACCGATGATATAAGTAAGCCACTAATTCCTCGGAGCATAGATAATACACTATACCTAAAATACAAGACCTCGGAGCATAGATAATACACTATACCTAAAATACAAGACCTCGAAGCATAGATAATATACTATAGGTACCTAAAATACAAGACCTCGGAGCATAGATAATACACTCTACCTAAAATACAAGACCTCGGAGCATAGATAATACACTATACCTAAAATACAAGACCTCGGAGCATAGATAATACACTATACCTAAAATACAAGACCTCGAAGCATAGATAATATACTATAGGTACCTAAAATACAAGACCTCGGAGCATAGATAATACACTCTACCTAAAATACAAGACCTCGGAGCTCGCGAGCGGACTATCGATGCATGCACGTGACAGAAACTTGCATAATGAGAGGTTTTCTTTTTCAAAATTAAAACTCGATAGATGGCGTTGATCTGACTACGTTACTAGGTGCCAAAGCCAAAACGCTTGAGAATACACACTTCACATAAGCTCGTTGACTGACACTTTCGTTTGTGTAAGCTTCCGAATATAAAAATTAGGTCTAAGTTAAATTTTGTGACGTTCTGTTCCTTGTAGTAACGTACAGAAATCAGCGCCATCTATCCAGCGACTAGGGCAGAGTTGAAAAAGAAAATCCCTCATTACTATCCATGTAGTGAAGTACTTCATAGGTAACTATAAAAATGAGAGTCTCTGAAAACATCGCCATTACGTTGCGGAACCACACTTGCTATTCAAGATAATGAAGCTGCAGCTATTTGCAGTAACACTTATACTGAAACTTAACTGTACACTGCAGATACTTTAACAAGACCTTTTTGTGGTATTAGGTACCAAATTTAATCAGTAAATAAGTTATTATCAAGGAGTAGTTTGAGAAACAGAGAATCGCGACGTGCTTTGCATGAAACCTAGCCACCATCTTACCTTTTTATCTACTGCTGCAATGCAGTTACAAGACCGCAGCACTCTATACTAATCCTACCTTGTTCGATAAATTAATTATCGAGACGTAAATTAAGTAGTTTCAGTAACTCGGACACGGAGAATCGAGACGTGCTTTGCTTTAAGCCGGGAACTTGATTACGTATCTACGTATCTTACGTAAATTGCAGAAAAACTACATTTCGTTTTCATTTATTTTTCTGCGTTATGTGATGTTATAGTCTCAAAACAATCTTCAATGGCAGCGTGCTTTTCTTTTAAACCATAGATTTTCATACTACCAACATTTTTAGAAGCGATTTACGCAATCATTATTTTTGTCATCCTACAAAGAACTATAGCTAGATGGCTAGTAACTTATAAAATCTGAAAGCTTTTATGTCACGAAAGTAATTTTCAAGACCAACCTGCATTATAATCACCAATTACGTATTTCATTCATTCCTACTTATCTAGAAGATTCTATAGACTTCAACTTAATCTAGACTTTAAGTAAGTATTGTTATCCAAAGTTTTAAAATTGCCAACCCGAGAACTCCCTTTTGAGACCCAAATGATAACAATATCTGAGGTAAGGAACCTTTCTTCTCGACACCCTAATGGGTTAGGTAACAGCATTTCGCTTGTAATGTTGGGGTTTCCCCCAGGTAGGTACTACTACTAATTATTATGGCTAAGATAATTGTGATGCAAATATTACCATAGCTGCTTTTGTGTATAGTAGAGCAATTAAAACAATAAGATTCATGCCGGATCCATCAGAGCTAATATTTGGTAATATGCAAAGTGCATCGCTACTATTATGATTCGATATTTGGAGCCATTTCAACATGTCAGGATGGCCGAGCGGTCTAAGGCGCTGCGTTCAGGTCGCAGTCCACTTCTGTGGGCGTGGGTTCGAATCCCACTTCTGACAAGACTTTTTGCTCAATTATTCGTCTTTTAATCAATTTGTCAAAACTAACGAATACGGTTCCAACCACTTTAATTTGTGCGTTTTCAATCTATTATTGTGATAATTTTGTTTTAGTTACGCTACATGATCGACAAGTTTATGGATTTACGTAAGGCGTCAAAGCAACAGTTGGCTGACCACCCTGAGTTGACTATTGGTGACGTCACTTCTGTCAATCTTACTATGCTATCTGTGAGTACGTTTTTTTTTTCCTAGCCTATCGTGTGTCCCACTGCTGAGCAAAGGCATCCCCTTTTTCTTTCCAAACCTCTCTATCTTGTGCGATATCTGGCCATGTTCGCCCTGCAAACAAGATCAGATCGCGGTCTACCTCGATTCCTTCGGTCAGTGAGTGACGATCTTTGCCCATCCTCCGGGTGCATTCACACTACGAGGCCAGCCCTATCCCACTTTACCTTGACTGTTTTAGTGTGTACCTAACGAACCTATAAATTCTATTCTATTTTATAGGGCAACATAGTTCTTTCGGCTGATTTTTAGGAGGAGTCCGGCCCGTAGGGTTAACATTGGTGGAATTGTCTGTGAAATTTTCTTTGAAAAAATAATAAGGCAGCGTTTGTTCCGAACGATCGCATTCCTAATCTGGAAATAATACCATCTATCCTATTGATTTATTATACATTTCGACAAGTTTTGCCAAGAAATCACAAGGAATTAACCTAGTTCGTGTTGTATTTTCATCAAGAAAAAAATGGTTGATTGGGGACTTATAACAAACAATACCAAAAATGCCGTGGAACACAAAACCTCCACCATTATCAAAGGAAGCACCATTATCATCTTAATGAAGGAATGTTTCATAACTTTCCATTCAAAATTCCGATTCATCATATCCACTGTTTTATTTACAGGGAGGAATTCAGGACAATGTTGTGCCTGAAAAGTTGACCGCGAGTTTTGACATACGTATCGCACTGTCCGTCGACCAGAAACAGTTTGAGAGCGAGGTAGGTACAATGTTTGATTTAAATGTGGGTACTTTATCGTTGGTCTTGTGGTTTTTAGCGATTGGTTCGAATCCCAGGTTGGGTTAAGTGTTATACACTCACACTCAGAGTCAGCTAAGGTTTACTAAAGCGGCACCTTAGTAGAAATTACAAAAAAGTTCAGAACCAGAACTAAAAAGTTAAACTTAAGCAATACGGTGTACTGTAGGTTCTATATACTAAGACAGCTAAACGATCTTACATATATTATGAATTTTAGCGCGATTGAATTTTAGTGTGAGTGAGCGAGACAATATTATTTAATTTTTAATAATGTTATTATTATCAAAGGGAAACATCGTGAGGAAACCAGCATGCCTGAGAGATATTTCTTGACGGCATGTTAAGCCAAGTCAGAGGACCATGGGCGACATACAACTCTGACACCAGGTTAGGCACCAACCACACAATACAGAAAGAAGATTATTATTTTATTTTATGAATATTATTTATTTTATACTATTTAATTTATTTAAGAACGTTATTAAGGGGCCGGCGGAGCATGCGTTTTTCATACAAACGTTATACCAAAATAATATGAAAATCAAGCATATTCATAAGGTAGTGTGTATATGTTTAGATTGTATTATAGAATATCTATGTTCCCAATTAAATATTTTGAAAAGACAATGATATAAAGACGAGATATGAGGAATTTAAAATTTCTATAGAAAACTTATTTTTCTTATAACTCTTGTATATATCAGTGTACATTCAAAATATGTGTTTGGGAACCTATATATTCTGTAATCCAATCAAAATAAATACGCCATATGTTAAGAATAATATGTTTGATTAACAAATTATTTTGGTATTACGTTTGTATGAAAAACGCATGCTCCGCAGGCCTCTTAAATATTTGCATTAATTAACTTACGAAAGCTCCATAACCCAGAGGCTCTTTTAATACATACAAGTATTATTTAATCTAAGGCAAAGGAACTTAATTATTCATTTTGAATACAAAGTCGTATCCTGTGTCGTCTTTCGATTGGTTTTACAGGTGCAACAAACTAAGACGTAACCCCTGAAACATCCTTTTATAGTTCTTCCATTCTTATTTTATTTGTGGCGAACCACACAAGATTAACTTCGCTTTTATGTTATAATGAAAAGTTAAGAGCTGCTAGATTTCCCAGGGGTTAGTTAATAAGACACATATAAAAGCAATCGAAGTGCGGTCTGTTTCAAAAGTATTTGATTCATCATCTTCCTGCCCTAGTCCCATTTTATTTGGGGTCGGCGCAACACGTTTTCTTCTTCCATTCTTCCCTGTTAGACGTCACGGCATCATTTACTCCTTTCTCTTTCATATCAGTCTTTACACAATCCATCCATCTTTCCTTTGGCCTTCCTCTCCCTTTCCATCCATCAATACTAATGTCCATCACTCTTTTAGTCACATGCGTTTCATCCCTCCTCATTACATGTCCATACCAAGCCAAATGACTTCCTTTCAATTTTTCAGTAACAGGTGCCACTTTCAAACTTCCGCTAATATATTCATTCCTTACTTTATCCATCCAAAAGTATTTGATTAAAGTGTAAAAAAAATTCAGGTTGAATTTTAACGCAATCAATCACTTACTAAAGATAGAAAAACACATCATCTAACGCAGTCATCTAACTTACGTATAACTGTCAGGTAATATGCCTACTCTATCGGTGTTTCTATAAACAAAGTTAATTCTATCCGTGATTCATAGAAAAATCAAAGAAAGCTTTTCTGTTACTTTTTGTTCCTATCGGTCGGTAAACTAAAAGTCAAACAGACAGTGACACCGTGGTCCGTGGTCCCGTGGTCCTACCGATACCCGTTGGTAAGTTATTGAAAATAGCCGTTAGACAGTTTCAATTTGATATTTCTCCACTTTTTGAAATAATAATTAGTGTTTCAATTTTGATTATCGTAATATGATACTTACGTTATTTTACAGTCCCATCAAATTCTTTCGGAACAACATTATTAATTTTGCGTTCATCTTCTCGGTCTTCCCGTTTTCTTCATCCCATTCTTCTTCCCGCTCTTCGCGGTCTTCTTCCCGGTCTTCCCGTTCTCTTTCCCAGTCTTCCCTTTCATCTTCTCGGTTTTCTTCCCGGTCTTCTCGTTCTTTCAAGTCTACCTCCCGGTCTTCCCGGTCTTCTTCCCGTTCTTCCTCTAGGTCTCCTTCTCGGTCTTCCCTGTCTTCTCCCCGTTCTTCTTCCCGTTAGACCCGTTCTTCTTCCCGGTATTCAAGGTCTACTTCCCGGTTTTGTTCCCGTTCTTCTTGCCGGTTCTCCAGGTCTTCTACCCAGTCTTCCAGGTCTTCCTGTTCTTCTTTTCACCTATGAAATATTGGTGTTTTGTTTTCATAAGTATAAAATCACAAACATTTATGTCCAAACTAAATACTTACCACTTTTTAGTTTAAAGTAAAATGATTCTTCAACTGTTTTAATTTAAAACTAATTTCATTTAAATCCTATCGCGATTTTACACTATTCCCAATCTGTATCGTGTGGTTAGTTGCCTAACCTAGTGTCAGAGTTCTTAAGCTGCCCATGGGCCTTCGACTTGGCTTAAGGCGATTACATGAGCTAAACGCGAGTTTTATAATTACTAAAAGTATATGATTCACTGCTATAAACAAGACCAGATTATATGATATTCTTCAGGATATATGCTAGCATGATACTGTTTTGAAAACCTAATACAATTAATTTGGCTCGATAAAAAGAAATCACGAACTTATCTAAACAATAAAAAACATACTAACATGCATGCGATCATTCTGATTTTTTGGAAAATAATTCTACAAGCAATATATTAGCACGATACTGCCTTAGTTTTTTAATCCAATCAATAGTTTTTTTGTAAATCGATCGAAACTATTCATTTCGCGCTATTTGGCCCACACTGGCTGATGTAACAATCACTTTGTAGTGAAAGCTGATTGGAACTTTATTATAACAGCATTTCAAACGAAGTTTGAACCACCACCAATAGAGTTGCTAATTTAGCACGTCTAAGCGCCTTAATAAGGAATATCTCTCAGGCCAATAGAAAAATTGAGGCATTAAGTCCGCCTATGTACCACTCCTGTACATGAAGTTTAAATAAATAAATAAAAATACTTGAAACCATTGAAATCGTTTGAAGATCAAGCTAGCCGATCGAGCCACCCAATTAGCTCCCATTGAGTTTCCGATAAGGGTTTGTATTCAACTTAGAACAACCTGAATAATCAAAGGTATTTAATTAGGTTAAGATTCTTGTTTGTCTCAGTCTGCTTCGTCAACTGAGGAAACAAGTTACTTTCAGAAATTTTAAAGAGTTTATTTACAATTCAGTATTGTTTGACTTTGTAGGCAGGTATGGTTTTACGGTAACGGGACAAATAGAAGTATCTGCCAACAAAAAGGCTCTGATTATCTCTCCTCACTATTTATTTTCCGTATGACGTTGTTTCCTTCCGCAAGACCATAACATTTTTCCATCAGGAAATTCTTACTGGAAGCCCCGAATCAGGAATTGTTCGTCCCTTACGAACGGCACTGATGATGAAGAAATTATAAAATGTGCGTGTACCTACCACATTTCACGCCTCTGCTTAACCATCAGGGCAAACAGGCGTAATATTATGTGTGAAATTAGTTCATTTCATTTTTTTACTCTGGACGCTCTTATTGCGCACGTCTGTTTACATCGTTCTCTCATATACATATAATCTCAACATAAATGATGTAACCAAGATTTTGTAACAACATTTTTGATTGAAAAGAGTGTCCATGGAGTTTATTGCCCATTCTTTTCCATAGAGATCTACGCTAGGAAACTACAGTACTTTCTCAATTTATTATGCCTTGTGTCTGTGACTGTAGTTTCGCTTTTCTTTTCGTTTTATCGACATTCAAAAGTGCCGTAATGGTCTAGTTGAAATAAATGATTTGAGTTTGAGTTTTCTTTTGTAAATCACAATAAAAAAACAACAAAAACGACAAAAAAAAAATAGTCTGCCAGTTAGATTATATTATCAACAAATATTTGACCTGTATTTTCTCTTTTGTTACCATAAACCAAAATTTATGAAGATACGACGCTTTTAAAATTCTCAATACGTCGCGCCTTGATATAATTTTTAGCGACTTCTGATGTCACAGTTTCATCTTTGTCTCTCAGTTTTGATGCGTTTTATCTTTGTCAATATTCATTGATTACAAAAAGACAAAAAATCATGTCCATTATTTTCTAATACTCTAACTGGCGGACTTAATACATTTGCAATATTTTGAAATTGTCGTCATGATTATTTCCTCTAGATAAGACGCTGGTGCACCGAGGCTGGAGATGGAGTGACGTTTGAGTTTGATCAGAGGGATCCCTACGTGCCTTCTACTAAATTGGACGGCAACAACGCCTTCTGGCTTGCTTTCAAAGGCGCTGCTGAACAAATGTAAGTACCCTTTATAATCATCTTCATCATTACAGACAAAAGAAGTCTACTATTATACATGGACCTCCTCCAATCGTCACCAAGCCTTGCTTTTTCATATTTCATCGATATCCAATAAAGATATTTTCAATCCCTATTAAGATTTTTAGGAACCTAATTAGCGTTTATTTTTACCGAAGTATTTATTTGGGGCAAGGACTTTTTTGATACAGCTCTGTGTGTATACGTAATTAAACTGAACTTCGGGTCTCTGCTCTCGGTATTTGGGTTAGGTACAAGTAGCTATAATTTAAATACCGCATAAAAAAACGCTTTGTATTTAAAAGTCGAAATTATAATAACTTAAGGCGATTAGACGAGCTAAATTAGCAACTCTTTTTGTGGTGGGTCAAACTTTGTTTGAAATGCTGTTAGAATAAAGTTCTAATCAGCTTGCACTACAAAGTCGTTGTTACGTCAGTCACTGCGGGCCAAATAGCGTGAAATGAGTGGTTTCGATCGATTTACAAAAAAACTGTTGATTCGATTAAAAAACTAAAACACTGTCATGGTAATATATTGCTTGTAGAATTATTTGCCAAAAAATCAGAATGATCGCACGCATATTAATATGTGTTTTTATGTTTGAAAGATATTTTTAGAGATAAGTTCGTGATTTTTTTTTATCGAGTCAAATTAACTGTATTATGTTTTCAAAACACTATCATGCTAGCATATATCTTGAAGAATATCATATAACTCTAGCTAGAATAATTAACTAATATTGATAATACATTAATTCGGAAGATTCTACTACTTATTAGTCGAACACAAATTGTAATGAGGTTGAGGTTTCTTGGTATTCCATAGTATTTATCTAAACCTATACAAGATGCAAACAGACGCTTTCCGAATCCGTCAACAAGCATGTTGTACAGCATACTAAGTAACCCTCAGAAAAGAAAAATGCTGTTAAAAATTGCGTTTTACCATAAATCTCAATGTGACGCACTCAAAACATTGTGCTGACGGATGCATTGAATAGGATACAAATCATGAATGTATTAAAAGGAAAGTTGTAGTAACCTTAAAAATTAAAAAAAAAAACCGCAAAATCTTCGTAATTAAAAAGTTCCCAGATAAGATTAAAAATAAAAACATCGCAATGACGGGGAAAACCAGTTCCTTTCAACTTCGTTAAGGCTCTATTTACGACCTTTTTTGAGCCAAAATTCCAACTAGATACTATTCCTTGCTACACGTTTCATTTCATACAATAGGTACGTCCATGTAATCTGAACAAAGATTTACCTACTGGTCGACTCACAACCCCGTGTAAACCTCATCACAAAGCCGTTAACCCACCATTCTGTACATCAAACTAAGTAACTTTACGCAAAAAATATTGCTGGGAAACAACTTGTTATAAATCATGTTTTGTGGTAGAACTCATGTAACGCACTTTAAACATTGTGCTGATGGATTGAATAGTACGGGGGTCACGGAGGTGATAAAAGTCAAAAATTTACAAAAAAACCATGTGTGTAAAACAAACGTTGTCAAAAAGTTGTAACTTTGACCCATATCTCCGTAACTATTAGGTTCCTAAGTATGGTGTAGAACAAAAAAATGATCGCAATGATGGGGAGAACAAGTGCCTTTCGGCTTCGTGAAGAGGTGTTTTACACCCTTTATACGAGCAAATCCTAACATGGCTTAAAACCGAAACAATCGAGGTTGGACTGGAAACGAAAAATAAGAATCTTTTACTTTTGTTTTATTCCTGTTTCCGCGCGACTTTTGTCTCGTTATCTTTGTCTGAAAACCTCTGGGCAATATTGACACAACATAACACGGAGTGTTTCAAGTTCTTTGAAGATTGACGGATTTATTTAATGAGATGCACAACTAAAGATAAAACACGAAAAGGTACAACAAGGTTTGTCGTACCTTTTCGTCCTATGTAATCTTATAATGCTAGTTGATAAGTGACTTTAAAAGATACATTTTTATTCTCCATCTTGATCACAGAGTACTTTTATATATAGGTAATCTTGATTTAAATCCCACATGTCTACAGGTCCGTCTGAGATGCCAATGTGCATGACCCTCACATGATCAAAACTAAGCCAGTATCTAGGCGTGTTAGGCTTTAAAATAAAGTATGTCCTTTCCCACCACTGTCAGTGATGTCTAATCTCTTGCAGTGCTCTTTCAGTCTTCCCAGAGTACCCAATAAAATTGAAAAATGTGTTTAAAAAACATGCATAATTAATTATCTTTATTTTCACAGAAAAATCACGCTGAAACCCTGCATTTTCCCGGGTGGTACTGACAGTCGGTATTTACGAGAGCTCGGGATTCCCGCCCTGGGTTTCTCTCCGATGTCCAAAACTGTACCAGGTCTACATGAACACGACGAGCACCTTCGAGCTGACGTCTTCCTTAAAGGAATTGAAATCTTCGAAGCTGTTATTCCAGCAGTGGCCAATGTGTGATCGAAAGATATTAAATATGGTCTGAATATGTAAATACAAGTAATACATTTTTTGACAGATTACTATTGTTTTTTTTTTCATTTTTTTTACACCTGTTGTACCCTTGAAATCTTGAATATTTTAAGTTATTATTAAACGTGTCTACTATTTTTTTAAACAATAAGTAAACATAAATAATTCTATGTAAAGTGCTTCAGTGATATTTTGGCGCTTGATGACGTAGACAGTAATTCTAGACATAATTATTCTGTGTAATGAATAAAAAAAAAACAAGGTGGCGGCCTATCTTGGCTGGTTGATGCTTATATACTTAGAAATGTATATTTACTAAGTCTAAATACCAGTAGGAATTCCAGCAAATGGCAATGAAGAAGCAACTTAATATTTTCCTTCTATACAATCAACGTAAAATAAGTTCATAGTTAGTTCGCCTAGAAAATAAATAGATATACTGTAGAGTTTTTAAATAACGATAAGCATCCAACTAAACACAATTCCTAATCCACAAATCCACAATACAGCCTGGGTCATACATTTTATGGCCATTTCATACAAGTGTCCGAGAGATGCCGTTCCGGTTTAAATTAATATACAAAAAGAGCATAAGACGGTACTCTATTTCCTAAACCAGTAACTTCCTTGACTCCAACTACCGTCCTGCTTCTAAAGTAGCTGGCTAGTAAAACTAATTGTTTGATAGCACTGAATGAATGAAACAAGCATAAAACCAATAGCTAATATAAACCCGTTTAAGTTTACTATCGTCAATTAATTGGTCGACAATCAAATGGCCCATCAATCGCGCCTATGTCTCTTTTTTTCAATTGTCCGCCTAAAGTGATTGGCAACTTAAATAACTGCAAAGTAAATGCAATTTAATAACCAAAAACAAAGTAGAGTCCTTCATCATCAGAGTCATGATTTTTGTTGATTTGTTATCCTGCAGCAGATTTTTAATGCCAATCACAATCTCTATCGTGGTATTCGTCATCAAGTTCCAATCGGGAATAAACACGTCAAAAGAGAGTAACAGTATTCGATCATAAAGTTCTGGAGTATTTCATATTTTATTGCCACATATTAACCAAGCAATCCTGCAACCGTAAAACCAGGTTTTGATGCTCAAAATTGATGATCGCCTAGCTAGTTAGGGCCTAAACGGGAGCTCGTAAAAAAACAATAAGTCTACGTGGGCCATTAGTCGACGTGCCATAAACTACTGTAATTTGCCGACCTGTTGCTTTTCTTCGGTTTTCCTAACAGCTCGTAAAACTTTGGTTCAAATAGTGCTAGCAGTGTTTACCGATCGGTGTTTAGATACTAGCTAAATTAATGGTAAATTGGTTTTGTGAGTTATTTAGACAAGCTGTGTATTTTGAAATATCTGTGAACTACATATTCCTAAGGAGAATTTAAATTCAGCCTACAGGCAATGGTCTTGAAAATGTAAAAAGAGAGAGATTTATACAATAGGTAATTAAACCAGCAATAATAACTTTGAACTTCTAGAAGTCTAGCAACAAATCTGAAGGTCATTCAGCTCATTCGTTCGTGAGTACGAGTATCTCAGCCAAACCGTACTGTTTTAAAGCGAATTATTTTCCGTCGACAGCAACACCCGTCTCAAGGACGACTGTTAGCGCGGAGCATTGCATAACACAATGAATAACTTAGCAGATCCGTACTTCCTCTCATCTGGCGCCCAGCGTGGGACCACTGTGCGCTTATTGGCGCCCGACACGGGTCCTCACCTCCGCGCGATTCTTACGCATTGCGTAAATAAGGAAACTTTTACGTTAACGAATTTGTATATTTAATGACAACGGCATTGTAGCCAGATTACCCCTGTTCGCCTGTGCCTGGTACGAAACTTCCGTCTCACTGTTACGACTGTAGCCTTCAAATATTCATTTGAATCAATTAAAGTGAATCAGGCCAAGTACTAAGACTTTGTAGTATTTGTTTAAACATTAGAAATGCGACTACAGTGTCTCTCAGTATAATGAATTCCTTCAATTTACATACTGGAGTGCTCTGTTGCGTCAATTAGCAATTCATTACTGAATATTTTTCTGTAGTTACATAGTCATTTGCCATTATACAGTACATAGAAAACGTGAACTACGAAAGAGTACTATTAACAATCTTACCAAAAAGTTAAAACAATACTCAACAGTTCAAAGATATTACTTTATTTTTACTTCTTGAGGAGGATAAAAATAAATTAAGCTACCTACCTAAAATAACATATTACGAAAAGGTCAACATTATTACTTATAGCAGGTAATAAATTGCTTTTGTATAGAACAATGAACACAATCCTAATTTCCTAGAGAATATTAAGTATTATGAGTCTTATCTTACGAACACACTCAGGGTTAGGGACTACATAGCCGTAGATATGTCGTCTATAATCGACGATTTAGTTAAGCCAGGTATATTATTATACATTAACCTAAAGATAAATAGATATTCAGAATGATTTAGTAATCGAATTAACTTAATTGCCACTGCTTTACAACGTAATTTCAATATAATAAAACCACAAAGTACTGATATTTTTGGTAATAAATAGTTAGTACTTAAAACAATGCCACCTAAACCCAATTTTATCCTGATTACCCGACAACGGCAAAGACAAGAGGTCACGTTTGTTTTATTTCTACCCTTTGATATCTGTTTACCGACTACTGAAGGACATAAATAGAAGGTCAATAGTATTTCCTTCAGTAGAGCTAACATAAACAATGGCTATATCGAAACGTAGGCCGGGAGGCTGTAAATCTTCCTCGCAGTTGGTGGCGTTACACCAGTAGTAAATCATTTTTATCCCATAATATCGGCGTAAAACCTTTGTTTTCATACCTTTGTTGTTGATAAAAATAAGACTAAAAAAATCCTGATGACATTCGTGTCTATAGCCTAATGGATATAAACACATGCAGCATGGTCGTTTAAATATTAATTTAAAACGATTGTCGAAAGCTATAAATATGTCTGTAGTACCTAATGAATGTGAAAATGCTAACGAGCTTTCATTGCGGGTTTCTGAACGCAACTGTTCTCCGGAAGTTTTGAATTCGGAACGCTACCAATGTCCTTTTGTTTCTCGTTCCAACAAACATTTGAATACAGAATTCCTAGGCGTGGAGAACAACGGTCGTGTTCAAAATGGCTTAAAATGTTAAGAAATAACTTTTTAGAGTACAGCCTGTGCTCTAAAAAGTAGACTAGAAAAATATAAAAAGGTAGAAAACAAACACATGATCTTGATCGAAGTGCCAAAAGGGTCCTCTACTCTGAGAACAACCAGATGATTATTTCGTTTTAATGACATCTTCAGAAGACCTTTCCCGATTTTTATTTATTTTTTCCTGCACAAGATCGCAAAGCCACGGCTATAAACAAAATGAAGAGTTACTCAAAATGGAAATGAAACAAAGCTCGCAAGCTCACAACACCCCACGGTTCCCATCTCGTATCCTTCTAAATGTAGTGCACATTTCAGCGCCTTCGGTAAATATCTCACTGAATAAAATATGAGACTATCGATTCCTGCACTCGTTTCTGTAGATCTTTTAAAAATTGATTTCTAATGTAGCAAGGGCCACGCTCTGTATTTTTGTGTTGACCTTAATTTTCTTAATGGGTTGTGTATGACGAAACTTTTGAAAACCACATTAGGTAGATAATCAGTGATGTAATGACGACCCGATTGGCGTAGTGGTAGTGACGCTGCCTTACGTCTTAGAGTCCTGGGTTTGAATTCCGGTAGGAGCAAATGTTTGTGTGATGAGCATGGACATTTGTTTCCGAGTCATGGTTGTTTATATGTATAATAAGTAGTATTTACAAACAAAAATGTATATATGTAGTATATCAACTGTCTAGTGTCCACGACACAAGCTTTGCTTAGTGTGGCACTAGGTGGCGCTGTGTGTTAATGTCCAGCGATATTTATTATTTTAATCTTTTGTTGTGTGAATCTTAAACTATAGATAATTCCTCTTCATCGATTCAAATCAATCGTTATGGTGCTCTTAGAATTCACTAACATAAACAAAATTAATAATGATTGTGATTGACTGACAGACAGACGTGACTAAACCACTGACTATAGAAATTTTGACAAAAGATTCCTAAGAGCTGGAGGCGGAACTCTGCGCAAACTAGAGCACTAGCAATATGGTCATGGCAGACGAATTTAAGAAGGCTTTCGGAGGCAGCCTGTACCGAACGGTTCACACTGCAGGGAACCGCATGGCATGGATATGTGATCACGATCCTCAGCAGTGGGAGAACGACGAAAAAGAAGAAGAGGTGGAAATAGAAAGGTCTTACATGCACGACTATAAGGGACTTGTTTGTAAAAAATTGTAAGGTAACGTGAGGATCTTACCAGGCGTTCTGGCAGTTTTTAGAAACATAAAACCTTAAATTAGACAGACTATCAGAACCACGACAAACCTTCATAATAGATTCATTTATGACAAGTCTCCTTTCCAGAACATAAAACAAGGCTAGATCGGAGATCCCTTTATGATGCAGATAAAACCAGATCTCACCTGTCTGACGGGAAATCTGTTTGGTAACTGTGGCTCATAAACGAAATCATATTATCTATTCCAGTTTCCTTCATACAAGGGATACTCATTCACTCATTTATTCATTTGATGAATTTTTTCGCATGATTTGTTTCTCTCCAAAATATATTTTGTCTTACATCGCCAAACTAACAACCTATTTATATACCTAAGTATCGGATAGGGAACCATGAAACATTGCTTAGTCGTTCGATTTTTACGACATCCACAGTTATTACCTATTTAAACTGCGAACTTCGTTAATTTTAAACTAGCGAGCCAAGCTTTGTACAGTTTTACGATTTGACAAAACATCGAGATTATTCAATGTAGGTGTACGTACCACTATCAATATATTATACAAGTAAACCTTGTAAAAAAATAAGTACTCGTTTCATACACAATATTATCATAATTTATTAATATCTATGGATGATAGTTATTGAGGCGGTTGAAAACAATTAATTTATATGCAAGAGCATAATTATTGAGATTCACATCTTGATCTTGGCCTTTCAACTTTTTCTTCTTTCTTTTTCCAATGAGAAAAATAAACGTCACTAGATTATGGATCTGGCTAATGGATCTTCTGAAGTTTAACGGTATTTTCAAATAAAAAATCGACGTATTTACGATACGTTTATACCGCCCGTTCATGCTAAGAACCCTGATATGCAAGCGCGGGACATTTGCCAAACTACGGGAAATCATTATCTATCTTTAGTACCTCACTTCCCACCGAGGACTCTAAACACGCCAACTTTAATTCAAATAAATGGTGCACTCAGGAGCATACAATTTGGTAGAAGAGTAATTTATGAAAATAATGTTTTTGAAGCTTCTATACCTCTTCAATTAAGACTGTGAATTTGCATGTAAAACAATAGATGTACTGTGTGAAGATATATTTAACGAGAAAGGAGATGTCTTATCTGATGAGATGATGAGGAATAACGAAGTAGTTGAAGTAGAAGAAAACGAAGACTAGTTAGTCGTAATTACTATTAATTTCACTAATTTACTTGAAGTGTTTTGTTCTGTGTGGGCTAATAAATTCTTTATCTTTCTTTCTTAAGAAATCTTGCTATTTATTTTATTAGCTTTCTTAAGTATGGTAGAATGACACATGCTGCACCGACCCCAAATAAATTGAGATACTTAAGAGGAGAATGATAATGAATATGCATGAGTTGAAATAAAGGTAAAAGTTGTATCTTTGAAGCGCTAGGACGTTCCCAAATGAAAAAAAGAGAGTAGACATTGGAGTAACTGTTGGCAGAATGGAAGAGTAAAAGGTGTTAGGCCGAACCTGTGAGGAGATGATAATTGAGAAGACCCTTAAACGGTGTCTCAACGAAAGCGAAAGTATACCAGAAATATTATCTAATATAGAAGTCAACTTGTTCTGAATTCTTCCACAATGCAGGCTGGTTGTGTCATTGATGGATCACTAACTATTTATGCGATTTCAATTGCACAGCTGTTTGAAAACAAAGACTTAAAATAAAATACTAAAAATCAATTTCCAACCGCAATAACTCTTCTATATTTCCCGCAGAGCAATCTCACGCTCCCTACACTTGTAATAAACATAAAATATTCTCCACACAACGTCATAACTCCTGCTGAAGAGGAAGAAATCCTCCTCAAGGAAATAATTTCAAAATTTTAATGCGGCATTAACTCGTTATGAATACCGTTAAAGCCATGCAAGCTACCGTTTTCAACGAGTTATGGCGTGAATTTACACTTTATTACCAAGATTTCTTAGTTTTGGAATATTTCATAATATGACAGTTACGGATGTCAAATAAAATCTATGTAACTTTATGACCTGCCTTAGATTGACGGTTGTTAAGGTTTAGAAACCAGGGCCGGCAGTCTGGTCATAGATACCGACGCTACTGTTGCAAAATTTCGATCACTAAATAATAACGAAAAATTTTGGTTAAGGCGACTACATAAGCTAAACGCGAGTTTTATAATTACTAAAAGTATATGATTCACTGCTACAAACAAGACCAGAAAAATATATGATATTCTTCAGGATAAATGCTAGCATGATACTGTTTTGAAAACGTAATACAATTAATTTGGCTCGATAAAAAGAAATCACGAACTTATCTGTAAAAATATCTTTCAAACAATAAAAAACATACTAATATGCATGCGATCATTCTGATTTTTTAGCAAATAATTTTACAAGCAATATAGTAGCATGATACTGTTTCAGTTTTTTAATCCAATCAATAGTTTTTTTTGTAAATCGATCGAAACCACTCATTTCGCGATATTTGGCCCGCAGTGGCTGACGTAACAACCACTTTGTAGTGCAAGCTGATTAGAACTTTATTCTAACAGCATTTCAAACAAAGTTTGAACCACCACAAATAGAGTTGCTAATTTAGCTCGTCTAAGCGCCTTAAAAGACGGTTTTGTTTCGGTTGCAATAACGACGCTTGCGAGAAACGTATCTTGGAAGTGGAGACTTGCAACCGAATTTTTCGTCAGTAGTATTGTTGTGTTCTACCATTACGCTGTGCAATTATCTTCGTAATGGCACAATTATTAAAACACCTTTTTTAAATATTTAGAACAATTTTGTATTCCCCGAAGAAGAATATGGCTTTCTATATTAAAACGAAATCACAATAACACTGCAGAGTGCCGCAACAGACATAGCCTACTTTTAAATTAATTGAATGAACGACTCCCTCAACGATAATAATCGAACGAATGCCATCTGCGATCCGACATTGGTCCGACGCTATTTATTGTTATTTTCATACATATATTACCTACAGCCCGATCTCAGGCGATCCATAAAAGCCTTCATTTTTTGTGCTATGCAGATAAGTAGGTACCAGGAAAACTTTCAGTTGTTCAGCAAAATCTCAAAGTTTGCGCTCTCTCTCGTCTAATATTCTAGTAATTCAATGCTATCATGTCTTCGATAAAGCTCCCCACCATTCCAGATCCCTAGAAAGGTCTAGCTATAAAGAAAACTTCTATTTCACATTATCCGAAGAGCAACCGCTCCTAAACTTCGAGGAAGCCATAAAAAACCCAGATAAATTAGATTTTGTAGGATCAGTAACTGCGAATAACCAGATTGATAATATTCTCTCTAGTGGATTGAAAACATTTACTCCGGAGATATAAAAAATAATGCAGTACTAGCGTGTGTAAAAAGTAACTTTTTCCATTACTGGCAGTGTAAAATTTTTCATTTTTATTATTGTTTTCAGTCATAACAATATTTACTTAACCGCTTTTTTCGATTGAATTTTATATGCACGAAATACTTAACATTGAATTGACTATGCTGGTCTATCGACCACTTGGTATATAGGTATAAAGGGTGTAAACCACCTCATCACGAAGCCGTCAACCAAGCATTCTGTATACATCAAACTAAGTAACTTTATGCAAAAAATATTGCTGGGAAACGACTTTTTTTTGGGGTGAAAAATCATGTTTTGCGTCAGAACTTAATGTAACGCTCTCAAAACATTGTGCTGATGGATGGATTGAATAGTACGGGGCCGTTGAGGTGTTAAAAGTAAAAATCTTACATTAAAAACATGTATTTAAAAAAAACTTGTGAAAAAATTGGAACTTTGACTCCCAATTTCCCGTAACTAGCTAAGGTTCCCAGGTTTGGTGTAGAACAAAAAAAATGACGGGGAGAACTAGTGCCTTTCGGCTTCGTTAAGAGGTGTTTTGCACCCTTTGTACTACAACGCATTTGTTTTTTCAGCTCGACTGAAGGCTAGTTAAATAATGGACGTTAACTGTATTCCGAGTTTCCTCCGTGCCTCGGAAAGCACGTTAAGCTGTTGGTCCCGGCTGTCATTTGTAGATCTTTGACAATCGTTGCAGGTAGTCATAAAGTCTGCCACCAGTCTTACCAAGTGGTATCGTATTTACCAGTATTAACTGGGTTGTGGAGGTCAGATAAGCATTCGACTAACAAAAGATATTTAAGGTACAAAGCAGATGTGAGTGTCATCGCCGGGGAGGACACCCTTGAAGGACATATACGGACCTTATTGGTGAGGTTCTTCAGTAAGGCTTTGTGCTTTCCGAGGCACGGAGAAAACTCGGTATGTAATGGGTGGTCACCCATCCACAAGCCAACCTAGACAATCACGGCGATCGACCCGAGCGGCTGTTATTATTTAGTAGATAAGTAATAGAAAATGTAAACATTAGTCCACAGAAAAGCAAAGTCGTTCTATTTACCCCAGTCGCGCTGACAGCTTGATGTATGGTGCTTGCACTTTGATCTCATATCTCTTTGTACACAGGCGGGTCGCACTGAGTTATACTCCTATGTGCCTCCACCTCCAGCCTAGGATTGTCAACAAGGTCTGGACTGTGTGTCATGGAATATCTGTTTGTGCGGTTTCCCGCAGTATTACAGAATGTTTTCTGCGGTACAGTTTGCTAGGGGAGTTTCTAGATTTTTGTTTAGTAAAAGAATGTTAGTAAGTACACTAACGCTGTTAAGAATGGTTACACTTTATAAATGAAATAAATGACAAGGAATTAATGATCCTAATCTGTCATTATCATGATTTTTGACTCTTTATTAAGTATGGAAGTTCATAGTCCCGTTTTACTCTTTGGATACGGAACCCATATAAAAAGGAAACCATTACCCATTTCGGGTAGAAACTAAAAAGGTATGCTTTCCAATGCTTGTACACTACACACCATTCGAGTTCGTGAGAATCAATTCGAAAGAGAATTTAAAATGGGTTTTGAATATTTAGAAAATAGGCCAAAGTTTTATGAATGTACAGTTCAGACCGTGATTTAAACCGAAGTTTAAGGTGACAAATCATGAGTACCGTTGAAGTTTGAACGATTTGGTTGTCCGGCGGAGCGATCCTACACCGCATACTCGCATTTTTTTTTTATAAAAGTCAACTGCGCTGCAGATTTTGTGAATGAAAAAGGGGCAGTTTTATTACGGGTAACTAAGAAGGCATAAGTAAAAAGTCAAGAGCCAAAATAGGAGGAACTTTGTACTTTCTTTTAAACCCCGCACATAAGGGGACTTTGAAAAATCGTTTATGACATGTTGTAGAATCTGCTTCTATCTAAACAAAAAGAGACGAGAGCAGAGACGAAAACAAAACCGTCCAAGAAAAATACTTTAACCTGCTGAAATATAATCACACAGAAAAGCAGTTGGCTGCTACAGCAACACATGAGACTTAACCCTACCGCTTCCCAACTCGGGTCCTTATGACTAAGTAACTAGTCTTGCCACCCGACGGGAAAAGTACCGACATTTCCGAACCCAGCTTGCATCGTGAATAAAAAAAGTGTATTCCCGGGAAAAACCGCAGTGCTTCGGAGGCGCAGGATAATAAAACCGGGATTTATGATCGTTCCTGAAACTGGTTTAATTTCCGCAGGATTAATTACATATTTTTGGACATCGGTATATACCGATGTCCAAAAATATAACATTGTAACATTTAACTTAAGTAATGGAATGAAGGGTCATGATATTGATGGGGTTAGGTAGGAGGGGTGAAAGTAACATATTTAGTCCTGAGACGGGGTTTGGCGCCCAACGTAGTGAGGGTGCTAATAGTTCGAAGGACTTAATAATTCAGTCTTTAACCTGAGGCAAACTAAGCTTTTCATTACGAATACAAGGAAAATATAAATTAAAACATGAATCAATCGAAAAACAAATCAAGATCTGACTACCTATTTTTTTTTTCTGTGGCCGGCCAGCTATTCAGCCATTACCTATTATTTTTCATTTTGAAAAATGGTAAATAGTTTGCTCAAAACTATGTTATTTAAAATAAAATGTTTAAAAGGAAATGTAATTAATGTAGTTATTTAAAAAATATATATTCTCTTATTAATACTCGTACTTAACTTTATTTCACTTCAATTATACATCGCGCTGTAATAGAGTGGCTGTGTAAAAAGTTGGAACATGGTTCAATAGAAATGTGAAGATAGAAGTAGTTTTTTTTTAATAATTTGACAGCTGTCAGTTCAAGAAAGCGATTCTCCCTAGGACTGAAAAGTATTACTTTCAACCCGCTCCTTAGGCAACTTCAGACCTATTTTCCGAGTATAAGTAATGAAAAATCATTAATGGACTCTGTATTAACACCATTAGTTTAAACAACAGACCCAGTGACAGAATACTAAAAGCTAAAACAATATGATTACAAAATTCCAGCAGTGCAGTTACGGAAGCTTCGAAACTATGTAGTTTAATTGTGAATATTATTAAACACAATATAACCTCACGCCTGCTCGCCCTGAAGGATTAAGTGGAGGTACCCACTCCTCCATTTATTTACGTTAAACAAGTACGGTCGAACGAGCTATTTGGTTTCCATTTTACAATGTAATTTGTGGGTTAAACTGTAAACCAAATAGCTTGTTCCACCGAACCATAATAATATTTATAGAGTGAGCCTTCAATCGGTACAATCCTGGCATATCAAAGCAATACGATCACCAAGTTTCATCAGTTTTATTCAAAACTTTTCATAAACAATGTTACCTTAAAAACACAAGCAAATCCAAGTCTTGGTGCAACGATAAAGAACGTGATCAACTGACTTAGTAGAAGTGGCCAAGTTAAATTAATAGAGCGTTTACACTTTACAGTACCTAAGTATAAACTTTTTACTGCTCGAATCTTGTTAAGGCTGTAGCGTAAAATCTTTGTTGCACGTCCCTTGAGGACGGAAGTGACGTGTTATTTAGTTTTTATCCTTTTTCTGCTACGAAAGATGGATAAACGTTTATGGCTAGCTGTTGTGAATAACGGCTAAATTATTCATGAGTTTAGGACTTATTTTGCGAATGTGGATATTCTGGGATGAGCGATTTTGTTTGCCTAAAGTCTTTGATGGATTTTTGTTTTTTGATTTCGATGAAAGGCACGCAGTTTGTTTTTAACCTTGATTAACACATTGGATTCTTTTTGTTCCGGCAGTCCGAAGGAGAACCGATCTCTATACGCTTGAAACTGCGAGAATATGATTCTATATAATGAAATAAGAAAAAACTCTTCTGTCCAACTTCAGGCCATGCCATGTGACTTGACAATGACGGCTGCGGTGCCTCATGAAATGCTCTGACCAAAACTTTTTTCCACTGTTTTCTTTACAGGTGCTATCACAAAACGAGTGTGGCTAGAGTATGGATCACATGGTAAAGTTGTAAATAAACTACAAATAAACTACAAGCGATTCTCACACCGCCCGACCGCACGGACGAGTGGTGTGAGAATCCACTAAGTTCAATATTATAGGAACTTATATTTTTAAGGATGAAAAATACATTCTATTTCATTTCCACATATTATTAGCAACCAAGCTTTTCTTCGCCCACGTACACAAAGCTGCTATACTTGCAGTTCCATTCTACTTTAAAGTCTGCCCACAGTTCCACACGTAGGTAGACATGTCTTGACTTCCAGTAGGTAACAAGCTGTCCATTCTACCCGCACCCTAATTGCGCAACATACGCGGCTACTCGGCATGACTATCCCTTTTTGACAATAGGTACAGTGAAGTCCATTGCTTCGTGTAATTGAAAAACTCATCTGCTCGACAGAGGTAAGATCGCAACGTATTGATTACGGGAAAGATAATTGATACCCAACGTCAATTTGCCGAGGTACAGCTGTTTCATTCAGTGATTTGAATACACGGACTGTTCAAGTAGATAGTCATTTTGCTCATTGATTACTTTCCTTGGCTCTATTTTGTTCAATTATTGTGTAAATGCAAGGGATATTGTCAATCCGAGTCGATTACGAATTTGCAGTGCAGAAGCGATTCAGCATGAAGTTTGAAAAGAATGCACGTGTAACCACAATGATTTTTGTTCACTAATTCCGAGTTTCCATCGATTTTTTCGTTGCTGATTCATTCGAGTGGATCAAGCAATGAATAAATAAATTGAGAAAAACAATCCTGAATTTCATTTCTACAGTTTTGCTGTGAAACAAATATTATGAGAAATCTTTTGAACTACTTTATTATTAAAATGACGCCAACAAAATTAAAAGTAATTAGTATGTTAGCTGTTCAGCAGTACAAGTAAGTAGAAATCGATAGGGCTCAATAAGATAAATTTGACAGTTATTCTCGATAAAAAGAGTTTTTATGGAGTCAAAAACGAACGGGAATGACTGTCAAAGGAGACAATTTTTTTTGTTCGAGGATGAGGCCACCCACATAAATTGTAGCATTTAATAATGAAACTTACATTGATTTCTTTCTTAAAACCTCTAGATTCCAGTGGTTAAATAAGTTAAGCATTGTCTAACCGGAGTAAATGCGAAAAATCTGCAAAAACACTTACGAAAACCAAAATAAACAGAAAAACGAAATGTCAAAATAATGAAGTTGTCTGTCAATCACTAAAAAAGTTTGTTTATAACGTTCCGTGCCACGTTCATTATTTAAACCATCTATGCGATTTTAGTGTAAACCTTTAAAAATAGCATTAAACATGCTCACAGTATAATAATATTTTATTTTTATATTCTTCCTGATTCTATAATAATTATAGAGCACATGTGATTACCAGCGGGTAGGTACCGTACTTTTTTTAGTAAACAGAAAACGCCCCTATTCACGTAAGTATTTGCTGTCAAATGACATTGACCACAACAGGAATGATTTGACTCGCAAAAAGATATCATAACATAGCTTATTTATTATGATTTTAAGATTCCGTTTTCATTTCTACGTAATATTTCGTTTAATACCATAGTAAAATGGTTACTTTTTTTTGGTATTATTATGAATAATAAATGCAACGACCAGGTGGGCCCAAAAAAAACTATCTCCTTTATCTTATCGAGTCCTATCGATTCCTACGTACTTGTACTGCAGGTCAGAAAGACATTCACTCCATTTAAAGTACTGGGTTTGAATACCAACTGGCTTAAACGATTAAACAAAGTCAACCACAGCATACATCGTGAAAGGCTAGGCAGACGATGTAAATGATTAATGGGCTAAACACATCAAACTCACGAACAAAAACACGTTGACATCCTCTGAACCAAAAAAATTGCTCAAGGGAGACTAAAAAATTACGTCGAAAATATTTATAAAGCGTCGAATGTTGGCAAGAACGTTTCCGACGAGCTCACGGGAGACATGAATCATTAGAACACGAAGATCGCCCCTGGGACGAGTGCTTGTTCAGAATATGCTAAATTATATCAACCGGAGAGTTAATGCAGAAGTCCTGCACCTGCTTGTGCTTAAGTCTTCACAGAACAGATTGCGGTGTCTGGAGGTGGCAGTACTAACATAATTCGTAGCCTAGCAAGTGCGATGAGTCCATAACTTTTGTTTTTTTTTATTGGTTTCTCGCAAGTCAACCGAAGAGGCTGGCTTCTGTTTAACCAGACTATCCTGTGGGTGCTTTGAGTGTAAGGCCTCCAGCTAGTGGCAAAAGACTTGAAATAAGCGACAGCGCGCTAAGGGCACCCCTATAGGGATACGAGCGGGGAGGGTAGCAACGAGACAGGCTGGATCTGAGTGATATCTTTATTTAGTAGTGAAAACTTCTGCCTGTATTTTTACGCCTTTAGTGTCACAGTTACTCCAGCCAGAGGTCGCCGAGGCAGCTCTTTTTTCTGTGATAGCCGTGTCCACATGTATCGTAGTACTGATGAAAGTTTTGACAGACGTATTATGGAGTAGAGACCACTAAAATTGTGCTATGAAGCGTTAGGTGACGATCACGCTAGTTGCATGATTTTTTTGCACTCAAAAAGTGCTCAACGCGCCTAAAGAAGTTTTTACTTCAAAAACTTTCCCTGTGATAGCATAGAGTGAGCCTTCTCCACATTTAAATGTAATGTATATGCATAAGCACTTGTTTCTTACCGTCATGGCTGCTCGAGGTTTTTATGTAGTATGCCTATGTATCATTTATATTTATCTTGCCGACAGACTTGAATGTCTGATGAAAGACAAAGAAATGGCTATGAACATTCTTCAAATTTTCTTACCCGAGACTGTATTTTCAGATATACGTGGGGCTTTTATATGCTGCTGCAGTAACTATAAGCTCGATATTAGGCTTAGTGGCGCTCTGGGAGGCAAAACCTATTTTCAGTTTAAGAAAAATCCTTTGCTTCTTCAAGTATTTTAAGTACACAATGGTTTGCTTCATCTCCTTGGAATAAAATCAGGGTCTTGCAGTAATAGCATTGCAGCAAAGATGGTAAATGGTTAAAGGCGGATCAGCAGCCAGTAGGATTTCACGACGACAAAACACATTTTTGCTGGTTTTATTGAATATCTAAGTACTGCAAATGTTGAAAATATCATCATACCTAATAATAATAAAAATTCCCCTGGTTGCGTAGCGGTTGCTACGCCGGGGGCTGTAGACCGTAGCGGTCGCTACGCCAACAAACCGACCGTGGCGAATGCTACGTCTGTAGCCCACTACATCCCATAAACAACAAGCTAAACTAAAAGTGGAAATTACGGTTTTTTCCTACTCCTCCGCCATACTTTCTGTTTAATTTCGTTGCGGTATCCAAGACAGTTAAATTCATTCTCTGGGACTTCGTCGAGCTTCATTGTCTCGACGCTTTGCTGTTGTGGCCACTGTTGATTCTGGCTTTCAGGAGTTACAGTGGTTTGGGAATAGTGTGGCGGGGTTGTCTCAAAAAAAAAGCTAAACTAAAATATATATTCAACTCAAAATACAAGCACGTAATATGCAGTACAACATTATAAAGAACAAAAATCTATTGTTACTTTACCGCGTCATATAACTAGAATTACATGACGCGTTTTTAGAGTAACAATACAATTTGCAACTACCCTAGGATAGTTGCATTGCAGCTCGTAAATTCAAGCTGTATGCACGTCGGCCATATTGTTTGAAAGCTGAACTAAGCTCGTTAAGCCTTCAGGGGGCTCTTAGCATCACGTGTGAGGGGATTTCTCGAAGACATTAGAAACGGTGAAGTGTGAACGTCTTCTAATCTTTGTATGGTTATGAGAATATTGACGTGTAAAATTCTCATTAGAGGAGTTGAATTCAAAATGGTAGTAAGTATATTATTTATTGTGAATCTGAATACTCAGATAGCATCTGATATAGAAGTAAAATATAGTTCTGACCGTTCCCGAATAAATTAAATAAATAATAAATAAAATAAAATAAAAATATTTATTTGACACTTAAAATTAAAAACACATGTTACAAGCCAATCATAATAAGTAAGTAAATTGGACAAAAGGCAGGAGAATGGCAGTTCACAAATAGTTTTAAAGTGTAGCGATCTAAATCCACTGAAAATCTGTTCCACAGCTCCACAGTGCCGTTCCTATTAATAGGGATAAGCAGGAGGACGATAAGGACGAGAGTTAAAGAATACATTAAGTTTAGTCGTAGTACACTTACTACCAAACTAAATTATCTGCGACTGAAGTTGAAAGCTGTGTTCAGAATAAACACAGCATTCAGCTAAGACGGGTTTGATTCTAATAGGAAGGAAACACCGTACACTGGGAGGTTGATATTTCATCCCTGGAATATACCAGTGTAGCAAAACTGGATAAATATAAACGTCGACACTGCGCTCCACCTACAAAACCACAAAGGTAACTTACTAAGCTTGCTGGGAACATTTCTGGTTATGGTCACTGACTGCAGTATTTTTTGTCGTATTTCTTCTAAATCAGCAGACAAAGATATTTGTTTCGTTTCTATTCTAATGAAAAGGTTGCAAAACCAATTTGTTTGTTTAATTCTTCATCTTCGTGTTACAAACACATAAAACCACATGTCCCTACAATAAAACTGTCATCGAAATTAAAACCATAAAAAGGGTTGCGGAAATACGATGACATATGTCGTGGAACTCATAAAAAGAGAAATGCCTTGTGGAAATAAGAAATTGGTTTCGCTCTTAACAAGGCACGCAAGACCAAGCTATTCTTGGATCCTTATCATAATCATTGCTAGCAGGCCAAGGTGACAGGTAATGATACATATGCACCACCTGGTACAACACTTTAATGATTAAATAAATATAGGTATAACTTAACTTCACGTAATCCCCAAAAGGTTAGACAAAGATGTGCTTATAGTACATCCATGTTTGGTCATCATCATCATCATCATCAGCCTATAATGTTCCCACTGCTGGGACAGGCCTCCTCTCAATGAGAGGGAAGGGGCTATAATCTACCACGCGGGCCCAGTGCGGATTGTTTGGTCAGGTATGTTAAAGTCCCATAAAGTAGGGGGTGAGCCTATCGCCATCTACCGGGTACCAGACTGCTACTGAGAAGTTATAACTGATTAAAAAACTCAATAACACAATGCCCCTGGTACTGAGAAGTTATAACTGATTAAAAAACTCAATAACACAATCGCAGGGGATTGTGTTATTGAGTTTTTGGTATATTCCAGGGATGAAATGTCAACCTCCCGGTGTACTGAGAAGTTATAACTGATTAAAAAACTCAGTAACACACTGCCCCTGCTACTGAGAAGTTATAACTAGTTAAAAAACTCAATAACACAATGCCCCTGCTACTGAGAAGTTATAACTAATTAAAAAACTCAATAACACAATGCCCATGCTACTGAGAAGTTATAACTGATTAAAATCTCAATAACACAATGCCCCTGCTACTGAGAAGTTATAACTAATAAAAAAACTCAATAACACAATGCCCCTGCTACAGAGAAGTTATAACTAATTAAAAAACTCAATAGCACAATGCCCCTGCTACTGAAAAGTTATAACTGATTAAAAAACTCAATTACACAATTGCCCCTGCTACAGAGAAGTTATAACTAATTAAAAAACTCAATAGCACAATGCCCCTGCTACTGAGAAGTTATAACTGATTAGAAACTCAATAACACAATGCCCATGCTACTGAGAAGTTATAACTAATTAAAAAAACTCAATAACACAATGCCCCTGCTACAGAGAAGTTATAACTAATTAAAAAACTCAATAGCACAATGCCCCTGCTACTGAGAAGTTATAACTGATTAAAAAACTCAACAACACAATTGCCCCTGATTATCGAATCCAATACCTCATGCTCAATAGTAGTGAAACATTTAAGTAGGTATATGTATGTTTATAAAAATGGTTATTTATCACGTCACACACCTGGAACATTCAACGTCGGAGTATATTTTAAGAAAACTCCACGATGAATGTTAACGACGACACGCTAAACGCGGTGTTGCAGTCTGCCCCAGTTTAGCATAAACTAAGTTAACGGATAACAATTTTTGACATTCTAGTGTAGTCGTTGAACACGATACGAGATTTCAAAAACTGCATAATTACGGTAATGGTACAATTCCATTTTGTAATTTGTGTTCACTTGAAATATAACTAGAGATGGTGCTTATTTCTGATTGGCTGAAACCATGCCGTCTTTCGATTCTCGAGCAAACGGCATCAAAACTCAAAATATCAAAACCGTCAAAAATTGCCAAAACTCTAAATTTAAATTGTCTTTGTTAGATCTTCAAGGATGAAATAAATTTTTTTATTACATGACATGGCTTGAACTGAATTACGTACATCGTGATCAACTGGGTATCTTTCTGTAAAGTAGGTAACTACATAAGTATACCAAGTCAGGTTATAACTTATACTTGAAATCGATTTTGATATATTTAAACAAGTCCTTCATGTCAAAGGAAATCAAAGACCTACTAAGTTTATTGTTCCGGCGACATCTCGCGTGATGTATGTCAGTCATAACTGTCATGGCGGCGTTCCCGCCACTTTTATTGCGGAAAGCCTACAGGATCCAATCGGCGACACATGTCCCGCTTCCCCAGTTGTTTCCAGCAAACGGCGGAAACGCAATATCGTCCAAATTATGTATGTTTGCACGGTGTTTCCTTTTTTGTTTTTGCGGGGAATGTGAAAAAATTAGGTCTTAAAAAATAGGTATTCTTTTTTTGCTTTCTTTCAATTTTTCTCTAAAATAATAAAGTCTTCACGAAACCAAGTATTCTGTCAATCAAACTGAGTAACTTTGTGCACTTACCGTTACCATTTGATTCAATTAGGCCGTTAAAAGGCACCTGTGAACGTAAAACTTTAAAACAAAGGAAATACACCTGATGTAGAATTCATTCTTATTCCCATTCGGAAGTGTTGTTTCGTATAGGAAAATAATTGGCAACACATAGCAACGTTACTTCTAATTTGGGCAATCCATATACAACTTACTTAATTGTATTTGGTTTGAAATCATTTAATACGTCATCATCATTATTCATATATTCATATCATCATTAAGGGCAAGCCCTTATCCTAATTCATTTCGTCGCATCACGTCTGTTTCTTCCATTCTTCTCTACTACTCGTCATCTAATCGGACACCTCCTTTCTTGCCATCCATCGCTTATTTGATGTTCCTCTCTCTTATATCCACATTCATACTCTAAACTTTCCTCACAACATAAATCACTTCATTATAATACCACACCTAATTATTCAAAAGCAAAAGAAAATCAAGTGCATTTGTTTGACCGTAACCTTCGCGCCTTCCGCGTGCAAAACCGTTGAAACGTGTCGTCTAAAAACCTGAGTGAAATATAGCAAAGCTTCAAGTCAGCTGGTCGCAGATAGCTTGGAACTATTTATATACAGTTGCTAGCTTTGAATCTAGCATATTACTGTCTTGTATCACCCCTTTTAACTTGGAGTTGGGTCAGAAAACTTGAGAAAAGGTTGACTAATCCAATTCGGAATTATAAAAATGTGGGGTTGCCAAACAAACCATGAGACACTTGATATCGTGTCCTACCTCTCCTGTTGATTACACATCACAGGAGCTTATGGACGCTTCTGAAAGTGCCAAACCGCGTCAATTTCAATTGTTTTGATCTAAATGTGTCTATTACCCAGAGAGTATAACTTTTTAGTAGAGGCAAGGTCTTTTTCTCCTATTTACCCGACTAAAACTGCTAAAAGGAGTGTTATGATAACTGTCCCAGGCACCACCTTAACCTAAAAGTTAGCTTCATAAATGTAAATGTGCACATGTGAGTAAATAATTATGTACAGTCAGCAAAACAGTTAGGTTTACAGGCTAGCAATTTTCTCACTACAAATATAAACGAAAAAGGGTTATAATCAATCTGTTTGCAATTTCATCCAAATCATTTCAGTAGTTTCTGCGTGAAAGAATAACAAAAATCGATCTTTACAGACTTCTCTACATGTATAATAGTCGTAAGAAGATTGCTAGCCTGCATACTTAACAATTTTACGGACTGTACTTCTTATACTGCGTAATATTAGTGAAACATTCAGTCTCTCAGCCATTTCTTTTTCTAGAGGACATTAAACAAGTACTTAATGCAGTCAAATTTCTGCGCTAAAGAACAGTAAAAATTATTTGGTAACGAGCTTTAAAACATCACGCGGCTGCGCTGTCTACCAAGTTGACTTTTAAAGAAATAAACTAAAGTGGGCCAATTGCTAAGTTTATACACTTTAATAGCCTGTCTTCGTCTTGTTGTTATAAACTTGAAGCTAGAACCCAAATACTACTTATTATGGGGAATGAAATAAAGCAAAACGTCTACAGAGTTGAAAGAAGTTAATGCTAAATATAAATGCAAAATACAAAGAAACTGGCAGCTATTTAGTAGCAACGATATAATTTAAACACTAAGCTGGGTTGTGGAGGTCAGACAAGCCGTCGCTCCATGCAAATACTGGTATTCAGCTGCATCTAGTTAGACTGGAAGTCGACCCCAACATAGTTGGGAAAAGGCTAAGCAGATGACGATGATGTTATATTTTGCAATATAAATATGTTTCTACAGAACTATGCTATGAACCGAATTAACATAGTGTAAGAGTACTGTTAGTAGTGTGAGAACTTCACACCCTGTTATTCCTATTCTATAGAACAACATAATTCTGCTGCCCTTAATTTGTTTTTTGATTCTTCCCCTATTCTTATATCGAAATTCACACGACCAAGATAACCATCCCCAAACATACGTTTTGTCTAGTAGTATTTCACAAGCCGATAAGTCTGAAAGTTTGTGGCGGCCAGGTGGAGATGCACGGAGCAACTTCGAACAACTTTTAGAACGATTCGTAAATCATTTATTGTTCGTCTTATGCACCTGGAACTATACAAGTATACAGCTTAGTTTATTTGGCGCTTTTGTTGAAACTTTGTAGATCTCTGTCTTTATATGCAGGTAACTTGTCACAAAGAAAACTAGGTAGGTAGGGATTGTAGTTTATGAATCATTTAATAAATAACACCAGTTCATCAATCGATATCACTGTAGGTATTGCAGAAAGCTCAAACTAACTATATGTTATTAGTTATGTGATACAAATCATGGTGTCGTGTCATTCAGACAACAAATACTACCTACATACATATACTAAAGGCTAACGCTGAGTTTTCGTGTGTCATATCAAACTGTGCTTTCAGTTTGTAATAATCAATCCATCTATACTATGTATACTATATTTATACTAATACTAATATTATAAAGCAGAAGAGTTTGTTTGTTTGTTTGGTTGAACGCACTAATCTTAGGAACTACTGGTTCAAATTGAAAAAAAATGTGTTTGATAGTCAATTTATCGAGGAAGGCTTTAGGGCTGTATAACATCACGCTACGACCATTAGGAGCGGAGCAGGAATGAAAAATGTTGCAAAAACGAGGTTTTTATTTTTCCTTTCGTTTTTCTCTCTTATGTCACAGACGAAGTTGCGTGGGTCAGCTAGTTATTAATCAAAATCAAAGCATTTATTTCAAGTAGGCCAGTTACAGGCACTTTTGAATTGTCGAAACAAAAATGAACATTTAAAGTGGCTAGTTTTTGCGTGAAAGAGTAACAAATATCCATCCATCCACATACATACATACTCACAAACGTTCTGCATTTATAATATTAATGGAGTAGGATTCTAAATACACTGATAGATAACCCAATTTGGTCCCCAAGGAATTAAATAGGGGATGAAAGTAATGTAAGTTACTCATTTTTGATGATGAGAAATCCTATCAAGCTCAGGGCTTGTACATACACGTAGAAATATGAACCTGTTTGAATGGGCAAGTATGAGCTTTCGATTTATTTACACACTTAAATGGATACCTACCTCATTTCAGTTAAGGTGGATACTACTAGTAGGTAAGAATTCAAGATTCAATTCCAAAGGCGCGTCGCGTCAAACCAGACTCGGCACAAATATTTGTATGGCCTACTTGTACAAATATTTGTTCTGTCTGTGATATTCTTGCATTATACGATTTGTATTATTATAAGCACCCATGTTTCAGGGTGTAATACTATCGTAGTGTGAAATGTGGGTTATTTCACGCTTAAGTGTGTTATGAACATCAACATAATTCAAATTCAAAGTGTGGCCGTCCTACGATAAAATACGTCATTTGATAAAACAGCCTAGGAGACGAGTGTTTTACGTCATTTTTAGCCAGTGTAAAATACCATTATGTTTACTAAATAAAATCAGTAAACCAGAGGCTCTATAAATAATAAATTAACATTTGTTGTGACAGCTCGTTGCGTTACTAATATCGGCAATGCGGTGACAATACATCAGTACCTACTCGTACCTACTTCCGCACGCGACTATATTGTACCTAACTACTTATATACTTACTAATAATAATGACACATGACGCTACACTGATGCATTCGATAAACAGTACATTAATCATCGAAAATGAATAATTATAACTAAGTACGTCTAATTAACCACACACAAACCAAAAATATTTTTTGCAAAAAATAAAACCGAGTTCAACCGACACAAAAAAGTGAAAAATAACTTTAGCTTCAGAAGTCTGTGTCCCGGTGACCTTTGTCTTGATTGATTTAGTTTTTTTGTCAAAAAATAATGACGATTGTATCAGATAACTGGTTGCCAGGTTTTACAACTTTGTAGTTCCAAGCAAGGATAATTGTTTCATCATCATCATCTGGTTATCCTTTTGCCAACTACGATGGGGCTCCCAGTCTAACTGGATGCAGCTGAATACCAATATTTCACATGGAGCGACTGCCTATCTGACCTCAACAACCCAGTTTATACTGGGTAATACGTTACCAATTGATAAGACTGGTGAGACTTTTTGGGCCACTGATTACCTGTAACGACTGCCAAATGGACAAATGACAGTCGGGACCAACAGCTAACGTGCTTTCCGATGCACAGAAGAAACGGCTGTTTAGAGTATTCTATGCATTATTAACACAAAAAACAGTAGAAAATTCAAGGGCGACAACTTACATTATCCTGTCTACAAAGTTTGTATCGCATCGAACTATTGAAAACTAATTAAAGCAGTTATTAGCCGTAGTAGCCGATACAAGTGCCGAACATGATAGATGACGGAGTGTATTGTACGCTGGAGGCTGTGTACTAGCTCGTGATAAATCACCCTTTTGTGAGAGCAAACTCTATTCGAAGAGTTATGGAGCAAGTACTGATTACGCTTTCGTTTCATCCTTAGTTTGTCATTTGAGGAACTACCTAGACTGAAACGGTTTCATCTACATTTCTAGAATTTTAAATTAGTTTTCTCAAAGATTTGAGTCGTTAGATCGCTGTATTCGCTCTGACTCGCCAGGAAACATGGGCGTCGTTAATCACATTTGAGCAGTATTTTCACGCTCATTATTACTAGAAATCGTTCTCAGTGTGAACACTTTTCCACGCAAACTCTCCACGCAACCTAGCACGGTGAGTGTCCTCTTTTTCAACGGTCTTGTTGACTCTGACTGAATAAGTTTAGTCCAGTTTCCAATCAACATAAAAGTAATCCACGAGCCTTTGAGGGTGAAACATAATTTTTTATTGTATGTTCCCCAAAACTAATAATTTAATTGATATAAGACTATCAAAAGTAGATATAGGCTGATTTATAACTTTTCAAAATTACTCAATTTTTAATAATGTTTTATTGGTTTTCTTCCACCTTTATGTAAGTTTCTTTATTAAGTGTTACAGGTAAACAAAATAAATAGGTTATCTTATAAATAGAGAAGCAAAGGACGGAACAATAAAATAACGATATGTTTTACAAATGATTCCTTGAGATCAATTTCAAGCTTACTCCAGTCAAAGCTTGAACGTATATGGACCTTGAACGTTAGCATCAATTTATCTCTGAGCCATTGTAAACGCGACGTCACGGCTGATGAAACTGCGACAATCTGCGGACAATGCATTACCTACTATTACCGAAACAATATATCAGGCCGTAAATGTCCTCACCTAGCTATAAGACCTTTTACTAGACCGATACATTTATAGCCGAGCGTCTTAGAGGCGTTTAAAGTAAAAAAATACAACAAAAAACCTTTATTTAAAAAAAAAAAACTTGTCACAACATTGTATCTTTGACCCCCAATATCTCCGTAACTAGAAGGTATGGAGAACTAGTGCCTTTCGGCTTCGTTAAGAGGTTTTCTACACCCTTTAAACCTCGTAAACCTCTGCCTAACTCTATGAGGAAAATTCAGGTACCTACATGTTTGTCTTACGTAATGATAACAGGGAAAGTTGAACATTTCCTGAATGAATAACCCAATTGCACAAACATCGATCGATGTATTTACCTGCTTACCTCTAAATTAGCAAACAACACGCCTTGTTTTCTCACGGAGCACTTTACTCCGTTCCACACCTCATTGCACCAAATTGGATTTAGCGAAATTACTATAAACATTCACAGCCACCAACTAATTTAAGGTGCGACTAACTTGGTAGTTAACGAAGCTGCTGGATCAGCATTTGCAGTATGGTTTACTATTATTATTTCACAGTTTCCGCATGGTTTACGCTATCCGCATTGTCTTTTTTTGTCTTTTGTCTTTTTGTTTTTTTTTTCATTGTGATTAAACTTAGTTTTGTGAACGTGGATAATTATTGAATGTACTTATATAGATGTTGTGATATCAGAATTAAATGCAATTATTTATTTTTGGATTGAAATGGCTACAAAGCTAACACACTTGCCATAACTGTGACGTGAGACGTTTTACACATTTAATTATAACAACGTGATAAATCTAATTGACTGAAGAAACAGTTTTAAACTTAAACATTCAGATAATGTCGACGGTACCGTGGACATGGTAAAGTTTTTAGTGTCAGCGATACAAAGAAGACGGAAACAAACCGAATTGAAACCGTTATTTTACTCACGCAGAAAGAAAGATCGCGAGACAAATCTTTTCCAACAAATGTATTATGAAGCTTATCGAAATCCCAAAGAGTTATCATTATCACCTAACCTAATCCAGGACTTACTTTCCCCGAATAAAGCGACTAAACCGAGGGAGATAGTCCCTCGTGTCAATTTTCGCGCCAACCCGCCACATAACTGCGCCAAAATCTGTCACACACAACCTGCATCCGCAGCATTGCTGTCACTATTTCCATCCATTCGGGAATTTCATTGCATCCGCCAAGATTTCGAACAAAAGATTTACTTAGCGTTGGTTTAATCCAGTGGTTCCCAACCTGTGGTCCACGGACCACTGGTGGTCCGCAGGATCTATTCCCATCCAATACCAAGACACAATACCATTTGGTATTAGTTTATTTCCGAATTTATTTTCTATTCCCAACGAGTACCATATTTTTTTAAATAAAAAATCTATTACTAACGAATACCAAAACGGAAACTTTTGTACACTCAGTTACACAATGTTTAATTTTATTTTCTAACATTTACATACTCGTACTATACGCCATTTCAGCTGTCTTTCCCTCAGTTGAGGTAAAACTTTCATTACTCCAAAAATGTATGGAAAAAAGCAAAAGATCTGAATCTGACTAAAGATGCTATCACCCGAAGACATGTAAGACTTTCATCTTTACTGCCTTTACTTCCGCGAGACTTAATATCACAAGGCTGGTGCTACATTATGGAAGATAGTCCTGAAAGTGTCGCAATTGAAGCATTTAATAACTACATGGTGTCGCAATGGTTGGAAGATGAGAGTTTTGTAGACACTTGGTGTGTTTATGGTGAACGCCATCGAACCACGAATTCCGTAGAGTCTTGGCATATGAAATTAAACTCCACTGTGCCTAAAAATGCCAATTTATTTCAGCTTCTAAAAGCTCTGAAAGAAGACGCAGATTTGCAATCAGTGGTTGTTAATCAATACATGAGCAATGCACCTGACGCAAAGCGACGTGCAACGGAAACTATAGCGAAAAATCGGTGGATCACATTCGTTACTGACCTACTCCATGAACAGAAAATTAGCGTTGGTCACTGTTTAGCGAAATTTTAAAATTAAGCTGATTATTACCAGAAATGCTTACTACTTTTAAATGTTAGCAAATTATTTATATTTGATGTCTTTGCCAAAAAAAATGCTGATTTATTACTATTAAGCTACATAATTATTTTAAAAAGTTCAGTGATATTTTATAATTTTGTTAGATTTTAAGTAAATTATTCATATTCGGTTTTTGTTTTTTTTTTACGTGATTTATTATTATGAATATACGCAAATAGTTACATTAAAAGTTGATTATCTGTGATATTTTATAATTTTGTTAGATTTTAAGTAAATTATTCATATTCGATTTTTCGAAAGTCTTCTACGTGTTTTATTATTACGAATATACGCAAATAGTTACATTAAAAGTTGATTATCTCTTATATTTTATAGTGATTGTAAGTAAAATATCCATTTTTGAAGTTTTTGCCAAAAACATTGTTTTATTAAAAGTTGTTGTTGTTGTTGTTATTTTATAATTTTGTTAGATTATCAGTACTTTAACTATTCATATTCGATTTTTTGGATTTTTTTTACGTGATTTATTACTATTACTAAGATACGCAATTATATCATCACCATATAAAAAATGACAAATTAAAAGAAAAAATACAATATTTATATTCAAACCTTAATCTTGATTAAACATTACTTAAAATCACTCAAAGCATTTTAATTTTACTGAACCTGACTGTACCTAATTTCTTCAAACTTGTTTTGGTATTGGTTTTAAAATGTGGTACTCGTTGGGAATAGAAAATAAATTCGGAAATAAAGTAATACCAAATGGTATTAGCTCTTGGTATTGGATGGGAATAGATCGTCCGCAGGAGCCTCGAATATGTCCGCGGAAGATTAATATCATCATCATCATCATCAGCCTATAATGTTCCCACTGCTGGGACACGGCCTCCTCACAATGAGAGGGGTTCTTCTTCTTCTTCTTCTTTTTTTGAAGATTAATATATTATTAATAAATTATTTTGAGAATCTATTAACTTATTCCTATTTCCGTATGACTGATTGCTAAATTTTTCGAGTTCACTACGATCGCTTTTGTATCCATCACTATCTTAATTTTAAAGGTTCTCATCTTATTTCCCATTTTTTGCATTGTGTTGGTTAAAGATTCACCCCCCTAGAAATAATCCTGTCGATGTCCATGTTTATCTAGGACCTTATAATATGGTCCCTACTGACAATAAAGACACCAAAGTGGTCACTGGACCAAGAAAGGTTGGGAACCACTGATTTAATCGGAGACACTTCATTCATATGTCAGACGCAAATGAAAGTCGCGTATATTCAAACTACGCTCCGCAGTCTTTGCTTAATTCATGCTTGAATGCTTGATGTGACGCAACGCTTCTTGTATGGGTCTTGCAATATTGTGTGAGATGTGTTATGTATGAGGGTGTAATCCACAGGGTGTGCTAAGATTGTGTGTTCCTAATTCAACTAGACATTGTTGTTTTAACTTGCTTTATTTTTCGTGGTTTGAAGAATGATATGAAAGAGAAAGGAGTAGATGCCGTAACGTTTGACAGGGAGAATGGACAAAGAAAACGTGTTGCGCCGATCCCAAGTAGATAGAGACAAGGGCAGGAAGATAATGGTAGTGTGACATTCCGTGGTTTGGATAAGAAATCATTTTCAAATTAAACTCTTAATAAGATTTTTATACTTTTCAGGAATAATAAGAACATGAGAAGCGTGAATTGACTGAGAAACAACAGTTGCTTGTTTAAAAGCTTAATTTGATCTTAAATCTAGAACATAAGTCGTCCGTAAAGCTCAACACAGGCACTAAAATTTAATTACCAAGTATTAGGCAGATATAAAGTGATTAAATACGAAAGTCTTGCGTTTTTGCCAAAACAATACAGCGCAGACAAAACTTTATTTTCTGGGTGTTAAAGCACAAAATTCACGTGCCTTAATTAGTTTTGGACAAAGGATCTGTGATGTTTATGAGCTGTGATTAAACATTCAGGCTGTTTTGGTTTCCTAACAAAGCAGGGATGTACCAGATCGGTCGCATTGCGGATATTTTTAGTACGGTGTGTTCTTAAATGACTGTTATTACTGTTTGGGACGGTAGTACTTCTCTTTTGGGGTTATATTAATCTATCGAAGTAGGTAGGTACCTATTTATTTGATTCTTGAAACCACCGGTCTATCAGTATCTGTCAAAACTTCATTACATCAAGAAACCTCGCGTGCAAATACCTTTTGTTTTATTTTACGAGTATATATTATAGAGTCCCGATGACATGGCGAAGGTTGCGGGGGTCCGCTGGATACGAGTCGCACGGGACCGATCAATGTGGCGACACTTGGGGGAGGCCTATGTCCAGCAGTGGACGTCTTTCGGCTGAAATGAAGATGATGGTCAATGTCGCTATACTTGGGGTAGGCCTATGTCCAGCAGTGGACGTCTTTCGGTTGAAATGATGATGATGGTCAATGTCGCTATACTTGGGGTAGGCCTATGTCCAGCAGTGGACGTCTTTCGGCTGAAATGATGATGATGATGATGTAGAGTAGTTTTACAACCTACTATACTCTATCTGTCTAACTCTTTGGCAAATACAGGCGTCGTGATACGTTTTTTTTTAAATAAACATAGTTGTTAGTATGTTAGGTTTTGAACCCTGTTCTTTAATGAAGTGAGTCCTTTATTTGGATAAGAGGGACACAAATTGTACGACTCAACTGACTGGAACTGTTTACTAAAGAAAGGGGTGGGTTTGCGACCTAAAAGATGAGGATTTTTTTGTTATTTGGTATTTTTTGTCTTATCTTTATACAACCACTAGCTGACCCACGCAACTTCGTCTGCGTCACATATATGAGAGAAAAGCTCACAAAAGGAATAAATTTTCCCCGTTTTTGCAACATTTTTCATTTATGTTCCGCTCCTATTGGTCATAGCGTGAAGATATATAGCCTATAACCTTCCTCGATAAATTGACTATCCAACACAAAAATATTTTTTTCAATTCCAACCCGTAGTTCCTGAGATTAGCGCGTTCAAAGCGCGTAAACAAACAAACTCTTCAGCTTTATCATATTATATAGTATGGAAGTATAGATGAAGGAGTTAAAAGGCTGGGCAGGTACTTCTCTCTGTCTTCATTTCTTTTGAGAAATCTATATGAGACACACTTTTTTTTTATTTTAAGGTGAAAGCGTCTGGGTAGCCCTCGAAATTAAAAATTTTCTTACGTTTTTTGCAATTTGCAAGCCAGTTCTAGGTTATATCTTGATTAACTTGGAGGATTGTATTAGTGATTATGGTTCTGTAACTGTAACTACATACGTCTTACAGACGCGAACAATATTTTCATCAACATACAACTTAGCCCTGGCCTGCAAATTGCAAAAAACGTAAGAAAATTTGAATTTCGCGGCCTACCCTGGAGCATCAGCCCTAATCATTTTGTTTTGCCCTGTGTGAGACAAATAAATACTTTATCTTTTACATTAATACTTTTTAAATTCGTTTTATGGAAAACATACACAATAATACATTTTTAATAAAATAAACTGTTTTCTGCATAATAATGAAAGAATAAATTGAATGTTACTGAACCAATCAATCACCACGATCTATCGCAATTTATAGCCACACATGCCTCACACAATCATTTGAGCCGAAACGTACCATTCGGTATCCCATATGTATTCAACCATGCAGGAATATTGTGCGGAAGATTTTACGATAGGTATTCCTAAATAACTGTATAAAAACTTTATATTTTTTCAGTTTAGGTTACATTTTCAGGTGTGAAAATCAAGAGCGTGTGTAATTTTCTTTTCCTCGAAAAAGTCCTCCATTCAAGTCCAAGTCATTCAAAGAGAATTATTCTATTAAGCTCGAGTAGGTTTTAAATCATCCAAAACAAACAGCATAAAAATAGATTTAAGTATTTTTTAGCTAGCTTTTCGTAGCGATAGATCTAATAGAATTCGCAGTAAAAAGGGGATTAACACTTTATAGAAACCTTCATCTCATGGTGGAATATTGCAGCCAAAAACAGCACACATTTTACCAGCACGAACTTTTCCTAAACAGAAACACAACAAAAAGAACCACTTTCTCACCCAAACTACACAGTTAATATCACTCTTTTCTCTGTTTATTTTGTACTTTTGTAGTAATATTCAGCAAGTAACCGCAATCATTCATAAGCTTGCAAATGTTACCGCCATAATTTCTGCCGCTAAAACGTTAGCTGCCATTTTTTTTTGGCGCAATAATCTTTGCTAGCAGATGCCCATTATGTCTTTTCGGACGATTCGAACGTGAAAAACCTTCATGTACAGTTGTGGGAATAACCGTACGTTTGTCTGTGAATTATTTTTGGGTCAATGGAGAAATTGGATTGAGTTTGGACTATAATATTGTGGAAATCGTTGGCTCTTGGTACCTACATACATAATGAAATAGTTACACTGCTTTTAAACAAGTAGGTACGATATTTTCCCGATATTAACGTAAAAAACGTGTTTATCCGCTTGTATCAGCAAATAACTGCTAATTCCATCGAATCGGAGTTTAGTAGTACTTGTTAACAAAGATACGCTACAGATGTCGAAAGAATAGCTTCATCTTATGCCAAAAGAGGTCCGTTGGATTTTCGACTCCGATCCCAGCTTTAAGAGTCGAAATTGCAAAAAGCATTAATTTATGAGTTGCTTAGTGGTTGTGGAAACGGGGATAGGTGATAATCTTTGCTAAGCCGGCAGATCTCATGACCTAGCTACCAAACCACCATCCCCTGGGATTGTACGTTTATGTACGAATATAGGGAAACGGTAAATTGGTATCAGGTAAAACGTACCTACCTACTTGTGCTAATGAACCGTGCGAGTCCATGTCCATGTGACTGTTTGGATATTTACGTTGTTTCAAAGAAGAATTTATAAAATATATGTCACTATAAAAACTGAAAAAGCCATTTAAAAATCTGAACGAAAAAGAAATTACTAGAAATTGTTTAAGAGGTCGAGGTTGCAATTAATTACTATAAAACCACAATGGCATCTGCGAAAATATTTAATTTCAGTGCCACACATTATTTCTATAAAGCAAACTTTCTAAAGGTTACTCTAATTACATTTTTGTGAAAGTTTAATTTACCAAGAATTCAATGGATTTTCACTCATTAAACATTACGCTTGTAATCCTCCAAGGGTTGGGCAAGAATGTGTATACTTGGTATTTTATAATTTTATATTTTTTCAGCCAAGTCAAATTGCCGACTGCTCGACCACATGCTTGCAGCCAGTAGACCAACGAGACATTAAAACTAATAGAAAATATTAAAAACCGACCCAATCTTCTTTTCGTTAAATATTGACGATCCCATTGGCGTAGCTACAAGAAGCCACAGTAACTGGAATCCTGCGGTCGCGGGTTCCTTTCCCGCATCGTGTCTCGATCATTTTGTTAATAATGTAAAGCTGGGATACTGCGACAGATGGTTCAACTTCAGATTCCCGGGAACGTTCAAGCTGGGATCACGATATTTTTCATTCGGCCAAACAGACAGTCTACTCATAGCCTATTTTAGATTCCGGAGTCCATGCTGGCCAAGAAAATGTACTTAGTTTAACACAAAAACTCATGGATTCCAGGAATGTAGGACTTGTGGATCACCTCGATAACACTAGTAGTCATCAACCAAAAGCTTAATCTCTGAATGTGCCACTGACCATCATCAACATTCTCCGTATAATAATCGTTGACAGACAAGACGGGTTGCACCAGCGTAACGACAGTTTATCAATAAGTTTTACAAATAGCCCGTGTATTATGATTTTCTTAGTACAAATATTAAGTAGAGCGGCGATAGAGCCAACACCTTGGAATCCAGTCAATGTACTAATTATAAACAGATTATTAATTGAGATCGTGTGTATAATGTTGAATGACTTTTCTAACCAACTGTCTCTCTGTTCTGTAATGTAGTCGATTTCAATCCTAGTTTTTAATTCACAAAGGTTTTATATCAACTAGGATTACTCTCGTTTAGTTAAATTGCTCTCAACATTATGAACTCATTCCTCAAGTCATAAATAACTCGTAAATTATTTTAAAATCAAGAAACAAAATGTTTTACACTTTAAAAATTACTCCGGATGCGGATAAGCTCCGTGTGACAGTTTTTTTTTCATAATTCGTGAAATGTATCAATTTATAACCAGCTATTTCGAAGTTGTTTTTTATTTAGTCTACGTCTTATAAATAGTTTTCATAAGTTTCATAAACATCTTTAATGACGACCAGGAAGTTGGAATATTGAAAACTGTTCGAATTTCAACGCAATTTTTTGTGTCCAACGCCGTAAAATGCATTTAAAAATCGAACCTATAAATTAACTCTAAGAACGCACGTGCAAACTTTTTCCCGCCAACGAAAGTTGCAACGGTATTTTGTAAACAGCCACAAGTGTCAAACTCACCGGGAGGTGACTTCTGCGGTGTTGCGGGTTCGTCGTGATGGTAAGGGGTTGACTTGAGGAGCTGGAGGGCGAGTTCGGTCCCGACCTCCTCGGACCGCGGGCACGGCACGTACGCGTATCCTTTCTTGGTCGGCGCCGGCAGGGGCGCGACGCGATGTCTGCTCCGGTCGGCCATGCGACGTCTGCCGTGCGGTCGGCTCACCCGCCGGAGTGCCGCAGCCCGCGTGCCGGCCGGCGGCGGCCTCTTATCGATAAAGCTGCCCGTTTGCTACCGGGAAATATTAATTTAGTGCGTAAACTGCTCGAGTTTGTTCAATGATAAATCCGCGCGCCAATTAGTGTTTGACACGCGATTTGTCACGCGTTAAATACGCTTTACAGAAAGTTTCAGATACTATTTCGCAACACGAGTTCAGATATTTTCCTCTTCGCGTTACGGCTAAACAAAGAAATACTAAAGTTCAGCTCTTTGACTATTATGAACTTTCGAATTCTGTTACAATTTTTACCCGTTTTTCTTTTATTTATTTTTTCTGTCTTAACACATAGTTTTAGCCCAGATTTTTTAAATAAAAGAGGATATTTTAAGTTTATGTATATTCTTCAAACCAGAATCAGCACTCGTATTGAAGTAAATTTTGCCGCCGCCGCCGCACCATGCAAGGTACATGGTAGAAGCGATACCATGAACGGTGGTGGACGGCTTGTCTGCTATTTATGCAGTTTAATAACTTTCACAAAATAGAAAGTGCTTTATGAAATACAGAAAACCACGAAAAGTGAAAAGTAGGCATTAGACAGACAAATTATGTTTGGATTAAGTACCACATTCTTCAAGAGGCCGAAACAAAAGGCCAGTTTTAAAATTCGAATCAGCTGGGTGCTTAATTTGAACAACGAAACAATATGCAAACAAACTCAAAATAGTTAGTAATAAGTTTATAAACTTTTTAAACCAAAAAAATAAACGGCGTTCCCAGGGTCCCTAAAGCCATTCGTTTTTCAAATCCTAGTGTGTGGTCCATATTCGGTGCGCGCGCAGTTCCGCGTGCTGAGTCCCGCACTACGGTCGATAGCACGTGCCCGGGAGGACTGCACTATGCGGACACTTGCACAATAATAATAACAAAGCCAACTTGTGGTCGCGGTCACAGGGTTAGCTACGGAACTATGAAGTACGCATGCATGGGTGACGGCGGGTGCAGTTTAAACTTAGTTTTTTTTTTCAGGTCGGTAGAGAAGGCCTAGGGTAATAAAGTCCGCCTTTTGTGCCACAAAAATAAATTTGTTCTATACAAAATCTATTCAACGAAAAAGTAAATTGCTCTATCGGTTGTAAAGATAACCCAATGGTCGAATATTGTGCAGTAGATAATGTTCTCAGACCATCCATGTTTTTCTCATTTAAAAACTTCGCAGAGTCACATCGTAAATCGTCATGTTGGACGACTTCCAGTCCACCTGATATGATGAAGATGATGGGTATACCTACTACTCATCATCATCAGCCTATAATGTTCCCACTGCTGGGACACGGCCTCCTCTCAATGGGAGCCTACTACTAATCTTTATTAATTTTGTTGTTAGGCAAAAATAGTATATAAAGTATATACTAAACGAAGCCATAACATACCCGAGGTGGTTCGTTCATTTTCATTTTCGCAATGAAGATGATCCACACTCCACAGATAATTGGTACATTACTGCAGTGGCTAAGAACAGAGGCATTGCACATACTTTTCAAAAGCAACGATGCATACAAACAACAATATTTTTTTCATCCCCCCATCTCGGAAAGAGTATTTTTGCTCTTCGATATCTGAGTGCAAAAGCCGTTTTTATCGTCATGAGGGTAAAGTAAATTTGAATTTAGAACATCGTGTGCACTAAGCATGTGAATTCAAAACATCATTAAACCTATTTACTTCTACCTCTATGGTGCCGAATTTATCGTACAATTTTTTTTAATTTGTTAAGAACTCAGACTCGGAACCTTCTTGGTGTACTTTTTTTAAATATATTTTGCGCGCGCCATTTTCTTTTCGCGTCATATTGTTAACACCTTAGGTTAAAAACAATTTAAGGAATCCAACTCGAAAACAAGTGAAAAACCTAAAATGACCACTCATTATCTAGCGACGAGGAAGTTTATTTTTTGACGCCAAAAGAGTTAGCTGAATTTGTTAACAATGGTGTCGATTCTGTTGTGCACAAACTTAACTTAATTTAGGCTATTGCTATCTTTTACTAAAAGGCAGTGCGACAAAAGGACGGCAACAGCTATCAACTAAGTTAGAAATGTCAAACTAGTTTATGCTTTGCGCTTCACCGTGTTTTTAGTCGACATGTTTTTACGTGCACCCTTCATTTGTATGGAAATATTAGTTCGAATTAAATTTGACAGCTCTAAATTACGTCAGTGTCTTTCTCGTTCTATTAGACAGAAAAAGATAGAAATAGCCTAAATTAAGTTTGGTTTGTGCACAACAGAATCGACACCAATGCGCATTTTTTTTGCGTTTGTCCATTTCCTCGCTGAGGTGGGATGAAAAGTTACGTGTTGCACTCGAGTGCAAAGATTTTTCACCTCGTGCTCTTTTGATTCCCTCGCTAACGCTCAAGATTCTAAGTTTTGAATCACTCGCTTCGCTCGTGACTCAATTTTAGAATCTTTCGCTTGCTTGGTCATCAAAATTGAGCACGCGGTTAAAAAACAACTTTGCACTCTTGTATAACAAATAACTATTTACTCCCTCGGGAATAAATGGTCACTTTAATCCCGCTTCGTAGGGCTATTTTGGCGTACTTTCAGAGCATGAGACGTGAACAATTTATTAAAGAAATAAATAACTCGTAATGTACACAGTAGTGGATATGCCTACACATTCAATGATTAAAAACAATAAATTAATCATTCAAAACTTAAATCAATTTCAGGAACGCTAAACATAATGAACGATCGCTCCGGCTCCAAGTTTCCAGTTTTTCATTACATATTAGTCGAATTAATCATTCGAAAGAAGTGATTTATTGCTTGCAATACCGATAACTTTAGACTCAAAATTAAGACTGACAAAAAAAGCATCTAGTAAAAGTTCTCTGCCTGGCGCAGTTTTTTTATTTAAAGCTTAGATGGTTGCGCTTAGAAATAGGTCCGCTCTGAGGAATATCTCAAAATTAGCTGTCGATCACACAGTTTATACGACATCACTGAAGATCGACGATTCTTTAATTTATTTGAAGTCATATTTCATACAAATAAACCCATCAGAATCAATCCCTTAATTATAGATACCGTCATTAACCGCATCAAGATTCGTTGCATAATCAGTTGAGAACAGCAACACTGTCTTGTCTGTCACACAGAGAGACAACAAAAGCAAATATTCTTTCACATAAAAAAAAACTGGCATTGAACTGCATCTAGTCAGGTGCATTACTCAGGATCCTCAGATAGTTGGGATAAGGTTAAATAGAAAATGAATGACATATAAACTAGGCTTTAAAAAGGCATTTATTGTAAACAAAAACTAGAAGTCATTAGAGAAAAGTTGTTACAAAATCTAAAAAATAAAAGGAGCATTTCAACAAATAGTCTAGATAAGATGTAATAGAAAGTAATCATTCTAAAAGTTGATGGGGTCCAGAGTCAATAGGAGCTGTTCAATTAAGCAGAGGATTTGAAGGCTGAACAAAGGAACACTCAATAATTCAGGGTCCGCGGCCGAGCGCCAAGTTGTCGTTAAAATACGATTTGACGAAGAAAGTACACTGAGATGCAGGATTGTTTTCTTGCTGTAGGAACTTTATCAGGCACATAAATCTATATATATAAAAGAAAGTCGTGTTAGTTACTCCACTTATAACTCAAGAACGGCTGAACCGATTTAGCTGAAAATTGTCAGGGAGGTAGTTTAGAGCCAGGAGAAGGACATAGGATATCTGAGCTTTTTATCCCGTTAGGTAGTAGTAGGTAGGTAGTAGGTAGTAGTAGGTAGGTAGTACTTTTGACGCAGACGAAGTTGCGTGGGTCAGCTAGTACTTTATATAATTACGCTTGGTAAGGTATATTTCGAGTCCATTTTCCAACCAGTTTTTGTAGTTCAAAACACACTCCTAACTTCTCACGGAGACGAACTCAAAGGAAATGGAGTTGCATTTCCTTTATTTAAAAAGCTAGCCATTTAACATGGTCCTAAACTCATATGAGCTGACACGTAATTAATGATTTGCATATTATTTTAGAGACTGCTCCAGTTTAATTTCTCATTTTATATAGCTCGTTGACATTTGTTTTTTTTTTACAATCTGACATTGATTTATTTTTTACAATCTGACATTTGATTTATTTTTTACAATCTGACATTGATTTATTTTTTACAATCTGACATTTGATTTATTTTTTTAAATCTGACATTGTTATTATTTTTTTATCCTTTTTACTGGTATTGTTTGTCAAATCGTTGAGCTCCTTATGTTAAGCTGAGCTACACGATCTCTGACATGAATTTTTGTTTTTTTTGTTTTTTTTTGGAAACTATTATATAGAATCAAGTATAATATTAAAGTATAATATTCTTCTAATATAACAGACAGATGTGTTGCTGGTGAGTTTGTTCCGCCGCTTCTTCTCATCAGCTATAACACAACGAAGTTGGCGACACGGGGGGCGTTTTTGGGGGACTGTCTTATGTAAATTTTTGACGTTCAGAAAGTGCTGATTTTCAGCCTAATTTGACTTTTTTTTTCTATATGTTTTACGCTTGGGGGCTTAAGCAGAAACTACAGCTTCACCTGCTACGACCCTTACAAAGCCAAAGCCCTTGGCTTCGTCCATGTTTATAAAACTGGACAATGCTCATTAATTAGGGATTCCATTTACTTGGTATCAGCCTGTAAACACAAAAGTATCACATACAGTTTCATTAAAAACATGCGGCAAAAAGTTGCACGCTGCCTGAATATGAAGCAATCTAGGACGGAGGCATGCGATACAGCTGAATAAGTTTAATTCACGTTGATGCGTACATTTATTTATACGGTGAGCATTCAGCATCCCTTGTTTGTGAATAACTCGTTAACCATCGCAAATGAACAGCAGAGTTAATTAAGCAGACTGCGTAGTAAAACTCTTCTTGATTGTGATATTCTGGCACAAGTTGCGGAAAGCTACGCGATACGACGCAACACAACGCGGGAAATAATAATTTTAATTTTTACTATCTTGTGTTAATCTTTCTTTATCTGCTCTCGTTATAATGGGGGTTTTGCTTTGACCACAACATGGCATTAAACATCCTGTGGTTGAATGCCGGTTTGAGAACATATTGTAGTTTTATATGTCATCAATTTAAGAACATGAATGGAAGTAAGTTGCAAAAAACCTCAATAGCAAAATGAATCTTTATTGCCACAAAAACGGAATCTAAGCTTTCTCCAACTTTAGAAAAATAAAAACAATTCCAAGATAACCGTTTGTCATTCAACAGACGAAGCAAAACTAGAATCGGGATTAAAAACTGTAACAGTACCTATCCTAGTATCAGCAGAAATAAAGGAGTAAGCACAGACACGTACTGTAAAAGACCTCATCTTTGTCGTGCTTCCTTCTCATTGCTGAGAATCGTGATCTGCAACTTAAGTTGTCTCTTGCCTCTTTATTGAAGGCTTCCTTATTCCTACGTCAAGAGATAAAAAGCTTTTTGGTTACCAAGCCACTCATAGTTTCTCTATCAAAGGTTAGCGTTAAATGTTCATTTAGATATTATCCTAGAGCATTTAGAGCGTATATCGTCGAGAGATCCTTTCATTGCTGGAAATATTTGCAGGAGACCAATACTTTTAAGTGACTATGTAGCAAAACAGCTTTCCTACTTTCTATTTACAGCCAAATCACAATCCCTGTAAGAAAACGTCTTAAATATTAAAATGGTCCAACACAGCACGAATCTTCACCTCCGAAGTCTAGATGTTTCTATTCAGTAGCATAGACGTCACGTCGTAAAAAGAGGTCCTAAAACTTAGATCCGTTCTCTGATCATAAATCAAGCTAATGTCATTTCGATCGAGCCAACAAACTCTGACTACAAACCAAAACTTCGGAAACAAAGTTAAACGCGGAATTAATCGAGCAAAGCAACCGTTGCCAAAACGGCTGTTTAACGTCACCGCAAGTTATTATAGCAATTCCTTCCACTGATAAAGTTAACGAGGTTAGAGTTATTTCGCGCTCATTCTTGGCCCACTCACGACCATTCCTGGCCCATTCACTGCCGGAGATTTGAACGCTCGAAGGAAATTTGACAGATTATGTTATGGCAATCTAATGGTGTGGGTGTGGATTTTTGTTCATTGTGGTGTAAATAGAGCCCATAGGTGCGATGGATAATAATATAAATATTACCTTAGTATTTGAGGAAGTAACTTCTTTCAAACCGGTAAAGACAAATTCGAATTTATTCAAGTTTTACATCATGAGTGGTTTGGTCAGGGTCTTTTTCTATCTGGCAGAATCTTGATGCTACGAATTTTATTTAGCATAACACACTTGGCATAATTTTCTTTAAACGAATATTTTAAAGGCATATTTTTATTAAATAAAAGTATTGTTTGGCCGAATGTTTGTATGTCCGAATTTCCAATGGCATACTTTAAAAGATGGCAAAATTTTATTGGGCATTATTACCTTTGGCAATGTTCAAATTCCGCATGATTTCGTTTAGAATAATGTTTATTTAGAGCGACGATTATTTGATATAATTTTACTTTCATACTATGAAGATGGCAGAATTCCATTTGGAATAATTTTATTTGTGATATTTTTTATTGACATTTCTACAAAATAGCAATTTTAAACTGAATGTAAAATTAGGAGATTGTCTTAACACATCAAGCGGCCATTGGGTACGAATACCAGTGGGTATTCGCTGTGGTGTGCAAGTCTGTGGGGATGCAGTGTCGTGGTGTTTTTGTAGGGAGTAAAGTATTAAGTGTCAAACGACTACAGGATGTTGTCCTATAGCCGTCGTATAGTGACCGATCTCCAACCTTGGCAGTGCCCACAAGTGGGTTAACACCACCAAGAGGCCGAAAGGGTGCCAATTATCTTTCGATAATGGAGTGTCTGTGGGGGTGTAGAATTGAGTGACGGTAGAGTAGTTAAAAAGTCATATGCTGTGCCAGAAAAGTTAGTGACATAAACGAATCGCTCCAAAACCGACTCCACGCAGTCGTGTCTGCCCTACCCCTAGAGTGTAATTTAAAATCGCGTAGGCGCGGAGAGGAGAGGCGGGCCGCGAGTTGAAGAGCAGGTGGTGAGCGTTAAACTCGGAGCTCCGTAGCGCCGGAGCCGTGACAGAAACCATGCCTGCTGCATGTTGCATGCTGCATGCTTGTTTGCATGCTGCATGCTTGCCTGCTTCTTACAGATGTATGCTCGTTTGCATGTTTTCCTGCTTCTTACAGGGAAATAAAAACCAAGTGTTCACAATCAACTCATTTTATGAATTTTCTGTGATGTCATAGATGAGTCTTTCTATAATTATGCATTGGTTGCTGCATCGCTGTCTCCCTCGCTTCACAATAACATTTGTATAAATAGTATTATAATTACGTCAATTACTTGTAATAATTAGTTAGATTAGGATATGATGAGGCTGACGTACCTTTGTAAGGGAAAAGCCTCTAAATAAATAAAGTTAAAAAAAATAAAAACACAAAAATAAAAATAAATAATTATGCATATGAAATGTATGCCAAAAGATGATTCTGACGGTGAACTTTCTGCGATAAGAAGGTTCTACTTTTAATTCTTATGCATATGAAAGGAGATAGTTTTTTTTGGGCCCACCTGGTCGTTGATTTATTATTCATAATAACACCAAAAAAAAGTAACCATTTTACTATGGTTTTAAAGGAAATATTACGTAGAAATGAAAACGGAATCTTAAAATCATAATAAATAAGCTATGTTATGATATTTTTTTGCGAGTCAAATCATTCCTGTTGTGGTCAATGTCATTTGACAGCAAATACTTACGTGAATAGGGGCGTTTTTCTGTTTACTAAAAAAAGTACGGTACCTATCCGTTGGAAATCATATGTGCTATGTAATTATTATAGAATCAGAAAGAATATAAAAATAAATATTATTAAACTATGAGCATTTTTAATGCCATTTTTATAGGTTTACACTAAAATCGCATAGGTGGTTTAAACAATCAACGTGGCATGAAACGTTATAAACCCACTTTTTTTGTGATTGACAGACAACTTCATTATTTTGACATTTACTTTTTCTGTTTATTTTGGTTTTCGTAAGTGTTTTTGCAGATTTTTCGCATTTATTCCGGTTAGACAATGCTAAGCTAATTAAACCACTGGAATCTAGAGGTTATAAGGAAGAAATCAATGTAAGTTTCATTATTATATGCTAGAATTTATGTGGGAAACTAATCCTCGAACAAAAAAAATTGTCTCCTTTATGCCTAAAGATGATTCTGACTTACAAAAAAATTATGAGTTTGAACTTTGAACTGAGATTTTCTGCGAAATTAAGTTTATGCTCTCAGCTGGTAAGTAAAATCATTTTATGACATAAAAAGTTCTGGTATAAAGGGTAGACCGGTTTGGTCTAGGGTTGTGTAAGAGTTCATTTGGTAGTCATAAAAATATGTACGATCGAACCAGCTATTTAATTTACAGTTTAACCCTTAAAATTACATTGAGATATGTAAACCAAACAGCTTATACGACCGTACTAGTAGGTACAATTTAGGAAAAGTCAGGAAAAAGTACGGTTAATATTTTGATTTGTTCCCTGATTTTTTAATTATTTTTTTTTAAACTTTGCCCAACACTACGAATTTCCCCCGTATCGTGGGCGCATTGACAAACACCTAAACTCACATACACAAACAGCTACACCCGGAACAACTGCCTGTAACCTGTAGGCCATACAAAAATTTGTTCCGTGCGAGAATCAACCCGCGACACGTAGCGCAACAACCAATCCATCAGCCACTGCGCCAACCGCGCCATCAAGTGTGAGTCTAAAATGGAATAATTATGCCATGAAGTATTTCTTCGTTCATCTAACGAAAGCTCTGCGAAGTCTAAATTCCTTATCAAATCCATTCAGTATAAGGACTATTATTCCAATTTGCGTTGAAATAAAAAACGATTTCAGATCGGAAAGTTCAACGATACCGCATTGAGTCAGATTTGGAGGCGTAGGCGAAAATCAGTAGACTTTGCATAATAATAGCACCCCAAAGTAATATCATCATAACTGAATTGCTTTGTGTTTGTACTTACTTACATCCATGCTACTTAATGTGTACGTTTTCCTGGTAAGAAAATACTTATAAGAAAACACCATATTTCAATATTGTGGCAAAATCAAAAAACTTATAAGGCGAAGAATTTTTGAAGGCATTTTACTCGGCATGTATGCAAAGATCTGGAAAGCTCGAAAAGTAGCAGAACTGATATAACACTTTGCATCAGATTAGAATTTCAAACCGTGGGTAGGTACAATAAGACTGAAATTCCCTTGCGTAGATATAAAATAGCTTCACATTTATATCGTTTTGGTATCGGCTATTGAAAACAACGAAAGTGCTGTGTCTCAGAATATTAAAACAGGTATATAGAAAGTGTTTGTGTTGTCCTTTCCTTAAAGTACCAATTCAATTTTCAAACAACACTCCTAACTTATAAGTTTCCTTCTGTTTGGACGGGTCAGGCTATAGTCCGGGTACGGTTTGATCCTTTCATGGATTTTTATAATTATGTCGAATTACCAATTGACAAGACACTCATTGTTATAGGCAACTAGCCTATGCTCGCGTCGTCGCCCATGTGGAGTTCGGTAATTGTCCTACGAAATTTTACAACCGGGATAGAAAGTATTCAATGGGTAAATCCAGGTTATAACATAGATATATATGCTCAATGGGTTATAAACTATCCGTGTGCCTAATTTCATACAATTCCGTGACGTAGTTTTTGCGTGAAAGAGTAACAAACATCCTTCCAACCACCCTCATGAGCTTTCGAATTTGTAATATTAGTAGGAATAAAACAAAGAGACTAGAATTAAAAGTCATTTTTGTAAAAAACTTTACCATTCAAGGGTTCAGTTGACCCATTTTGACCGCACAGAATACGTATGTACTTAAACTGTTGGAGCTGAAATTACTACAATCACCGAAAACCAGTATCATCATCATCATCATCATCATCATCTCAGCCGAAAGACGTACACTGCTGGACATAGGCCTCCCCCAAGTGTCGCCACATTGACCGGTCCCTTGCGACTCGCATCCACCGGATTCCTGCAACCTTCACCAGGTCATCGGTCCACCTAGTGGGAGGTCTTCTAACGCATCGCCTTCTGGTTCGCGGTCGCCACTCCAGAACTTTTCGGCCCCAACGGCCATCCGTTCTGCGAGCAATGTGCCCTGCCCACTGCCACTTAAGTTTAGCAAGCAAAACTAGTATACTCGACGGTAAATGTTTACTACAATGGTACATACATAGGCGTACATAATAACAATGAGCGTTCCAATAGGTACCAGTATGCTAATGTGATTACCATTCCACACAGCTCGAGATGGTTATAGTCATAGCCGAGCCAGATTGAGTTCAAAGTGATATTGTGACAAACAGTTGATGGGAGAACCTCAAAATCAAAATCAAAATCAAAGCATTTATTTCAAGTAGGCCAGTTACAGGCACTTTTGAAATGTCGAAACAAAATGAACATTTAAAGTAGCTACAGTCCCAGTCACAAGACATAAAAACTGTGAAAGTACTGTAATTGCCCATTCCCTAACGTAGATCTCTATGGAGAAGAACAGGCAAGAAACTCCATGGACACCCTTTTAAATCAAAATATTGGTTACATCATTCATGTCGAGATGGTATATAATGTGAGAACAATGTAGCAAGATGTGCACGTTAAAAGTGTCCATATCAAAACAAAAATAAAATACAACTCAAAAACTAAATAATTAATTCAAATTGTCTGCCACGACCGGGGGGGTGAAACTTCGATACATTGGCTTCAAACAAAATTTTCATAGGTAATGCTGCCATCTGTTTGTTTAGGTACATCAACTTTTCAACTGTCATAACGAAAACAGCCATTTTAGACTATTTGCTAGTCAAGTAGATAGCCTAGCGGTGACTGTGGTTGCTCACAAACTCGAATCCTCAGAATTACTTTTTGTATTTATTTGGTTGAACTAAAACTAACAACGCCATCTAACATTTTGGGTACACAGTTTTAAAAACGAAAACCAGAGTTGCGCATCTATCTTGTGTTATAAAGGGTGTAAAACACCTCTTCACGAAGCCGAACGGTACTGGTTCTTCCCATCATTGCCATCTTTTTTTGTTCTACACCATAGATCTGGGGGGTCAAAGTTACAACTTTTTGACAAGTTTTTATTTAAATACAAGTTCTTTTTGTAAGATTTTGAACACCTCCACGACCCCCGTACTATTCAATCCATCCATCAGCACAATAATTTAAGTGCGTAACATTGAGTTCTTCCACAAAACATGATTTATAACCTCAAAAAAAAGGTGTTTCCCAGCAATACTTTTTGCGTAAAATTTCTTAGTTTGATGTACAGAATGCTTGGTTAACGGCTTTGTGATGAGGTGGTTTACACCCTGTATATGTATATTTTAATATGACGTAATTGGAAACCATGAAACAAAATGTACAGGAGGAAAAATTTTAGATACAAATTTATGTTTATCTATCTGTCATATTTATTTTACTGACTTTGAGGGATGTAATTTTTACTCAAATCAAAGTATAAATTAACCTTTGAAGTATATCATTTAGGACAATCAGTTTTAATAGTGAACTACTAACGGTTCCGTTTTGATAAAGAACTTGATGAACAAATACTATAAAAAATAAAAAAACGATTTTAATTTAATCATCGTGATTCGATTCGTTAAGCTCAGTATCAGAACCGAAATTTTCTTTGTCAGATGAGTCATCTAAGTTAAAATACACAATCATAATTTTTTCTATAGTTTCAACTGTCAGGCGATTTCTTTTTATGTTAAAAATAACAAATAACACATTTTTTTAAATGTATTTAAGTGTTGTATCGAAATTCCGGGACAGATGTATCGGAAAAAAAATAGTCCTAAGGAAGTCTCCGTTTCTTGTCTCTGTTCTTCGAAGTTTAGGCAAATAGGCACTACCTATTCCTATCACTGCTTATAAGTTTCCTTCTGTTTCCGCTAAAGTCCGGGTACGGTTTGATCCTCTCATGGATTTTTATAATTATGACGAATTACCAATTGACAAGACACTCATTGTTATAGGCAACTAGCCTTTGCTCGCGTCGTCGCCCATGTGGAGTTCGGTAATCCTCAGAATTACTTTTTGTATTTATTTGGTTGAACTAAAACTAACAACGCCATCTAACATTTTGGGTACACAGTTTTAAAAACGAAAACCAGAGTTGCGCATCTATCTTGTGTTATAAAGGGTGTAAAACACCTCTTCACGAAGCCGAACGGTACTGGTTCTTCCCATCATTGCCATCTTTTTTTGTTCTACACCATAGATCTGGGGGGTCAAAGTTACAACTTTTTGACAAGTTTTTATTTAAATACAAGTTCTTTTTGTAAGATTTTGACTTTTAACACCTCCACGACCTCCGTACTATTCATTCCATCCATCAGCACAATGTTTTAAGTTCGTTACATTGAGTTCTACCACAAAACATGATTTATAACCTCAAAAAAAAAGTTGTTTCCCAGCAATATTTTTTGCGTAAAGTTACTTAGTTTGATGTACAGAATGCTTGGTTAATGGCTTTGTGATGAGGTGGTTTACACCCTGTATAGTGTATTATCTATGGCCACGACTAAGAACAAAGATTGGCCGGAAAACGTGAACTAACGTGGGGTGCCCCAAGTCCTCGGGGCAGAGATACTTCCGTATGTTCAGTTGACAATATTTCGAGAGTTTACAATATAACGTGTTTGACAATTTTACGGTGACATAGCCACTGAGAAAGTCATGTTCACTTGTGAACTGCTACAGGTTGATTGATAAATATATATTGAAGCAGAAGGCGCATTACTTTGTGTAATTTATTTCCTTCACGGCATATCGAAAATAGCATTATTGCGCAACGTGGTGACGCAACGGAAATTGGGTCACCAGAGGCCTCTAAGGTGAACAATCGTCGAGGGGCGCGAAATGCAACCATCGGCAGTTTTAAATCGGCGAACACAAGTACGTCATCAGCTGCCGATAACGCTGAGCAAGCGCCACCCGCCGCCGTCGTCGCCCGCGCCACAACACCAGCTGCGGAAACGTCACGCGTAGGTACGTCGACCCCTAAACGTGCCTACGCTGCTATTGTCACTAGCGGTAAACCTGATGCGTCGCTTCCTAAGCGGCAAACCAGAAAAGGGGAAAAAATTAAAAAGGGTGCTCAACCTGCCCTGGCTGCGGTCCATAGCTCCGTGCCAAGAACGAGCCAAGTTGATGAGGAGGGCTTCACGAAAGTGGAAAGGAGGAGGAAGAAGAAGCCCTGTTCTCGCAACCTGTGCGGTACCGCACCGAGTGGACCCAACATGCTGCTGCGTCCTGCTGTGCCTACGACGCAGCTGTATCTTTCCCGTCTGCATCACTCAACTACAACTGAGGAAGTGGTGCAGTATTTGAAAGTGAAGACCAATTGGATACTGAGGGTTGAAAAGTTGGAATCGCGCCACAATATCAACTTCAAGTCATTCGTGGTACGAGTTCCAACTGAACATCTACAGACCTGCATGAAGGAGGACTTTTGGCCGAGGGGTGTCGTTTATCGACGTTTCCGGGGACGGTTACGCGACACCACGCAGCGAAACACGACGCCGTCAACGTTACGTGTATAGTTATATAAGGTTTAAATTATGTATTAGTATATTTGATATTGTTGTTATATGTTATTTTGTGTATTTTGTCTATGGGCCTTAGTTGCCTGATAATAAAATGATTATTATTATTCCCTTTATTCATTTTGTAACAAAGTCTTTACATTTTTAAATATTAATAAAAAAAATATATAAAAAACATTTAAAAATATAAAAAATTGTAGCCCACCGGTATCGGGAACAGGGTCCAAGCTACCGGCGGTCAGGGCTCCAGAGAGAGGAACCTCCTAACAATACGGGCCGTGTCCAGGAGTACCGCTTTCTGAATCAAGCCCTTGATCCAGCTGCCTAACGAGAGCCTCCTCAGGTGTTGGTCGAGGCTCTTGGCAATTAAGCCATGCGCTGACACGACTATCGGCACAATGATTGCTGAGTCCACTTCCCACATGTCGACAACCTCGCGAGCCAAGTCAAGATACTTGATTTGTTTATCTTTCTCGGCTTTCACGAGGTTCTCATCATGCGGGACCGTTATGTCAACAATCATTGCGCGCCGCTCTGATCGATCCATCACCACTATATCAGGTCTATTAGCTATAACAGTCCTGTCAGTGATGATGGATTGATCCCAGTACAGTGTGATACTGCCATTAACGAGAACTGGGTCGGGCACATACCTATAGTAGGGCACTTCCGATTCCACAAGATTGTATTTTAGAGCAAGTTGCTGATGGATAATCCTGGCTACAAGGTTGTGTCTATGCAAGTACTCTCCGTTAGCTAGACGAGAACATCCGGAGATAATGTGACGGATTGATTCGCCTGGACGGTGGCATGCCCGACATATGTCAACCGTACCGTCCTTCACAATAAATCTCCGGTAGTTATTCGTCATCATAACTTCATCCATAATTGCACAGACAAAACCTTCGGTTTCTCCGAAGAGGTCCCCGGAACGTAACCAAGACACGGACGCTAGAAAATCTACATCGGGCCCATGAAGAGCCCGGTAAAAGCGCCCGTGAAGCTCCTTGCCCTGCCATTCTTTCCTGCGGTCATCAGTAGTAAGTATTATAGGTTTGCGCCAGTTCTCTTTAGCCAAGGAGAGCGGGGTGAGGCCCTTGTCCATCGCGACCACATCTCGATGCATCCCCACGTCGGCTTCTAGGAAATAATCCCTGAGACTGCATATCTCGCGATTGTGGAGAGTCTTAGCGTTTAAAAAGCCACGACCCCCACACTTTCGCGGGATATACAGTCTCATAACTGAAGAACGCGGGTGATGCATTCGAAATGCCGTCAGCAATTTACGGACCTTCGTATCCAGGGCGTCTAGTTCGGTTTGAGTCCATTTGAGTATGCCGAAAGAGTACATCAAAACTGGCATGACCCAACCGTTGAAGGCACGCACCTTATTTCCGCCCGATAAAAGACTATTAAATACTTTTTTCAGGCGGCCAAAGAAGCGCTCCTTCAACGATTGCTTCATGTCAGCCACATTGATGCCCAGCGCTTCCGACATACCCAAATACTTATAGGTTTCAGTTGCTGAAAGGGATCTAAGATTTATGGAATCTGAGAGCTGGGTTCCCACAGACTCCACAATCTCTCCTCGCTTTACATGCATGACCGCACATTTGTCCACACCAAATTCCATCCTGATGGCGCTACTGAAGGTTTCAGTTACCTTCAGTAGCTCCATCAGTTGAAAATCGTTTGGGGCAAAGAGTTTCAAGTCATCCATGTAAAGGAGGTGAGATATAACCCGACCATCTTTCCGCAACTGATAGCCTAGACCTGAATCCTCCAGCAGTGTGCTAAGAGGATTCAAGGCTAAGCAGAACCAAAGTGGACTCAAACTATCGCCCTGAAATATTCCTCGCTCTATCCTTATCGGCTCGCTATTCCTTTGAATTTGCCGACATCCTGGATAGCGAAGGACTGTCCTCCATTGCCCCATACACGACATCAGGAAGGTGCGCAGAGTTGCATCAACTTTATACAACTCTAGCACCCTCATGAGCCATGTATGTGGCACTGAGTCATAGGCCTTCTTATAGTCTATCCAACATGTCGACAGATCCTTTCGGGAACGACGAACCTGTTGGCTTATGGCCATATCAATGAGGAGTAGCTCCTTAGTACCGCGGGACCCGTTCCTACATCCATTCTGAGAAGCTGACATAACAGAATTTTCGTCAATATGTTTAGTGATTTTAGCTCTCAAAATGGATGTAAGAACTTTATAGACCGTCGGGAGACAGGTAATCGGTCTATAATTTTTGGGTTCCGCAGTACTACCCGATTTATGGAGCAGGTGGGTTATACCTGTTGTCAGGAACTCTGGCAGCGACCCCGACTCTAAGGCTGACTGGAACAGGGTCGCCAGGCGAGCGTGCGACCTTGTGAACCATTTTATCCAGAAATTGTGCAGCCCATCCGGCCCTGGAGATTTCCAATTAGGCAACGGACGGACTGCACAAGCTACGTCTTGGGGGCTGATAGTAATTGCCCCCATTTCTGATACTGGATCGCACGCTCGCTCAACCACCCGAGTCCATTCACCCTCAGCATGGCTGACAGGCACCGACCAGATGCTGCGCCAGAACGAACACATTGCATCATCATCCGGCAGGCGCGTGTCAGCCACACCTTGGTCCGGTCGCTCCCAAGCCCTATAAACCCACCTTTCATCTCTTTGGAATGTGCGATTCTGAGCGTATCGATCCACCCGCCGCTTATACCTACGTATACGGCTTGCCCATGCATACACTTTCTGCTTCAGGAAGTCGATGCGCTCTGTGACACGGGACATGTAGTCTCGAGGATTGATATCAGTCCCCGAGAACGCCCGCCTCACAAAACGCATCACTCTAGGGCGAGTATTGCCCTCCCTGAAGCAGATCAATTTGCCGATGAGTGCTCTGGCCCCACCTATACGTTGTTCAATCCTGTACTGCCATGCCGGTACGGCTGGTTTTGGCCGTGTAGCTCTGTCATCAGGAAATTTGACACGAGCTACACGACATGCCGCTACGGCCGCACAATACAGGACTGAGTGAACATCGGTGAGGTCTTCGCAGTTATCAAAATAATTTGACAGCTGCGAATCCAGAACAGCCACCAGCATCCTATTTTTGTTATGCATGGGCAAGCGAGGTAAACGCGGTCTAAGCTCTGGTGTCATGAACCGATATTCTCGAATCGCACCCTCCAAAGCACTCCTCATATCCTCACTGTACTGGGTACCTACATTAGTAATCATGTCACTACTCACGTCGTCATCGCGATTTGTTATTGTGGTTGACTGTGGTGGAACCACAGCCTGCGAGGGCGGCGTGGCAATGACATGGCTACTATGCATTTCAGTTCGCAAGCGATCAAGTACGGTGTCATCCAACATACGATTACGTTGGATGACTCGCACCTGATCCGACAGTCGTTGTGCCGACACGTTGACAGCTGGCTCAAGCACCTGAAACAGAGAGAGCATCCTAACACGGTACGCGGTCAGGTTGTTTCCCCCCTCTGTAGCCCCATAGTATGCGCGCATGACGTTTTCATTGTTAGATTGCGTCCATCGCATGCGCTGCACACTTCCGCCGGGAGCTGGGACCCTATCAGAAGCCGGTGGGCCTCGAGGTCCTAAGCCGTCCGGCGGCCGGCGTCCTCCCCGTCGACGAACAGGTGGTGGCGTCGTGGGCGGAGAGAAATACTCGTCGCTCGAACTCGACGCAACTGCCACGGCCGGTGTCACAGCACTCACGATGGGGCTGGGTTCCGGCGGCGGCGAGGCGGAGCTGAGCGACGGGTCCGGAGGCGGTAGGCGTGCGCGTCGAGCAGCGGCTCTCGTCAACATTGTCTTGAATTAAATACTGGATTTCCGATATCGTTATTTGGTTTGACATACGTCATTATTGATCAGGGTTTTCTTCTGTGTTTTTGCTTATTTATGGGCTGCATTTTATTTTGTGCGGTAATAATTTAGTTATTGAATATATTAAAAGGGTTCCAGACTATTTAAAAACTATTTCAATAAATTATTTATAAACAAAATTAGGAACCAAATATCAAGACGTCTGTTGACGTTTCTTATTATTTCTTTTTTATTATTATTATATCCTAGAATCAAAAATTTCGAAGACATGTGACATCTACCAATCCGCACTAGGCCCGCGTGGTGGATTATAGTCCATTCCCTCACATCTCTCTCTATGTAGGCCTGTGTCCCTGCCGTGGGAACATTAATAGGCTGATGATGATGATGAGGCGAAGTAAAGGCTTGTCGTCTTTGCCTTACAAAAAGGCTTGGATAAATCGATAGGTAGTGAAAGAAAACTACCCAACCTAATGTGCACCATTTTCCCGTTAAAATGAAACACAATGCCGTTGGCAAGCAGTTCCAATTAGCTGAAGACTTAAAAGTAAAAACTTTGCTAATGACTTCATAATTAACTTTGCATTTTTTTATTTCGCTCCTAATTATAAAAAAGTAAAGATTAAATAAATAGGTCTACACTTCACTTACGGTGAGTTCCACAAAAAATGTACATAAATTCTGTCAGCCCCACTGCAGCACAGTCACGTTACAGACTGAAATTTTCAGTTTGAGATGGTTTTTTAAATGTCATAACATTTATATTACGAGAGTAAGGGCCAGTTTCACCGGTTGCGGATAAAGTGTCGGTTAGCCTATTAGGAACTTATCTGCCAGATAAACTAACACTTTTGGTTTCATAGGTGTCGGATAGCGATATCTGAGAGAAAAAGTATTAGTTATAACCAGCCTTTAAGTGGTAGATAGTATTAACTATCAGATAACTAACCGACACTTTATCCGCAACCGGTGAAACTGGCCCTAAATCGTCCTATCGTGCGCTATTTGTTTTTTTTTTAATATCCATCGAATCTTGATAATTCTTGGACTCTCTTGTACTCAACTATAACAGTTAAGTAATTCATGTTTACCGCTTAGTAACACACTTAATTAAGCTTAAAACTAACGTGGGTAGCATGTCGAATGCCCTAAATTCCAATTAGATTAGCCTTATAACAACTCATGAAAGAACTTTTAAACGATAACTTACACGAAATATTAAAAGAAATTAGGTTATCTCAGGCTCCATCAGTTGGAGTTCCTAACGATCTCATTGTATAATAAACAGCTTTGATTCTTATTCATTATTTCATTGACGTCACTCATTTTAATAAACAACTACCTACTTATTAAAAGCTTGAATCGAGAAAAACAATTTTAAAACGGGTTTTCCTTCACTATTAATAATTATTGTATTGTTTTTTAATAATCTTCCTTATAACATTGTTTACCTCAATAAACCTACCAGTTTCACCAAGGGGTATCGTATTACCTGGGTTGTGGGGGTCAGATAGGCAGTCGCTCCATGTAAAATACTGATATTCAGCTGCATCGGATTAGACTAAAAGCCGACCCTAACATATTTGGGAAAAGGCTAGGCAGCTGGCAGATAAATGATAAATTCAATATACCTACCTACCTTTCCCGCAAAAGTCTGAATGGAAGGTTTGCCCCAATTAACTCGCCCACAGTTAGGCAAAAAATATAGAGATGAATTTAAAAAATGTAACGTCATGTTTTCAGTAATATCCAGCGGTCACAGCGAACAACAGCCGCTGAACAAGGCCCCATATCCCTAGACAATACAGGTACATTCCCTTCAATTTCAAGCGACTGTTAAGCGCTTTATTTATATCATTCCCGAAGCCAGAGAAGAACTTCTCGTTTTAAAACAAACATTCTGTAATTGCAAAATATGGGGGTTGCTTTATTGAAATAAGTTTTAAGAAATATTTGCACAAGTTCTTAGAACTCCGGGAGTAGTAAAACCTTTATTTAAGTTTTAATGTATAGAATAAAATGTCTCCTGGATTTCCTTCATTTGAGTTTTGAAATTAAAAAATCCGCAATCTCTCGTATAAAATGTCAGTTCTCTGTAAATCCTTGATTCGCCCCACGTCATATTACATATTATTATTATATTTGTTAAATTTATGCTCATTCTTCCATCTTGGAATGCAAGTATGTGACTTATCGGCCGGTTCAAGGTGTGTGAATATCTAATTAATTGCGTTATCTCTTTCATCTTTGTTATCTGTAGATGTTTTTAATAAATCTTCAAATTCTATTTCTATTACTATTCAATTTACGAATGCAGCTGCACAACTCGACTCTTAAAGTCTCTCAATATTTTTCTCCCATCCTATCCAACTGCAGTCTTACCTAGCCAGCCTTTTGGCAGCTTTCCAAATACGGTGCAGTTTTAACATTTTCCAAATTATATTCTTTAGCTTCTATTCCCCCTTTTTGCATAAGTTAATGTGTGGCCCTTTTGGGAATATAATGAATGGAACTTATCGTGACTACTTTTACTTACGGAAGGAAACTTCGCAAAGAACATTTTGCTGGCTTTAATTTTGCTACACGTAGCGTGGTAGAAACTTTAATCTCGGAACAATGCTGGGTTTTCATTACAGTTTGTTTCAATTGTATCGCCAGACTGGTCAATCGAGAATAAATCTGCACGCTCCGGAAATCTGTGTGTATTTAGTATTTTGTTAGCAATCTCCATAAATCTCGCCAGTATGACGTTTTAACATTTCAATCTAGTTTGCATTGTGTATTTGTTTTGTGTTTTAGCTATGTTTGTTTGTTCTCCTAACATTTTCGATTTATCTGTTTCGCTTTCCTATGCTAGATTTGTTTTTTTTTTTAGTAACCAAGCGCCTAAATAAAATTACAAACAGAAAAGTCATTATAACTTTATTCCAATTCATATCTCTATATTTTTAAATACACACGAATCATCCGTCATTCAACTTTTAACAACGCGATTAACTTTATACCTAATTGTACAAAATTCTCACAAGATTCAGGTACGCAACAAAAAATCTGATCTGATGATGATGATGTTTAATCTGTTAATAATGATACATGATAATGTTAGTTAGCAAGCAAACCTACACCGTTGGAAACAATAAGAAAAAAAAGCTATTCGTCACAAAAGAATCACAATTACTCGAGAATTTGACATTATTTATTTCGTCGTTGTTACATTTTTGGTAGCTTAGCTTTAAAACTATGTGACGATGTTAGTAATGGCGGTGACCCGGCTGGTGTTCTTCAGCAGAGGTGCATGTCTGTGAAAGTCTTCTTGTCCTTGTAGATGGCGCCCCAGGCTCCGTAGTCCTTCTTCTGCTCCTTTTTCTGCTCCTGTTTCTTAGGTGCCTGGTATTTAGGCGCCTCGTATGCGATCTTTCTGCAATCAAACGAATAATACGATTAGAATTTGACAAATAATGTATGTTTCTTTAGGGAATTTAGGGTTACCAAAGCTGCCTTGAGAAAAGTATATAAAATTCTAGTAATTTTTTAATTAACAAAAGAACTGTTGGCCCACTCTGATATTTGGTGTAACAATTTTGGTGAAGTTCATGCTAGTGAGGAAACTTTTCAGAAGAAATTACCCTTTAATATTTCAGGATTTATAGAAGCCTATAAGAATTTGGTTCAAAGATACTTACTGCATCGGAGCGGATACGTCGAACGACTTGCACGCGTAGTTAGCCTTGTTGGCGGTTTTACATTCGTCTCCGCGAGCCATGGTCCTTAGCATCTATCTCTTTCACTCTGGTTAATCTGATAGCCGGTGGGAGAAAGGATGATGAGATGAGGGTGTCAGGAAGATAGAGAATCTACGGCACGTGCTGGAGGTGGGTGAGGACCGCGTGTTCCAGGCGGTTACCGGTGTTCGCCCGACGACTGCCTTTTCTGGTGCACAGGTTTTTAGCAAGCCTGGAATCAAGGAAAAAGTATTGTTACTCCATGATACGCAATTCTGGCAATGCTGCTGATTTCGAAGGCAAAGATAAAATTCCATCAATTACAGAAATATTGCACACTGCACTATTTCATACTATAGCGTGGTTACACAGGTTCATGTTCTCCAAATATAACACTATTAACAAATATTTCCACTATGAATTCATAATTATATTTTTGTTACAAATTATACAAGATTTTGCCATCGGTAATTCAAAGATTTCTCGTTTATTTCAGCCATGACTTTTTTCGAAACTTCTGGCAAATTTGCAATTCAGATAAGTCACTGTTGTCACCTTATAAAACATTTAAGGGACACTAAAACTTTCGTTATTGCGGCAAAATAAAAAGCAATTTCGCTACAGAAATTTTAATTGCCCGTAAAATAAGATTTTGTTAAGAACTTGGAAATAACCTGCTGCAAAAGTGCGAGGTCTAAACTTTTACTGTTGAAAATTTTTATATCGAGGTACAAATGGCTGTTGAATTCTAACTAGCACGACTTTTATTGCTATAAAAGAAGTGTTAATAGTCATGTACTTAGAAAAGGAGAACCATTTATAAAGATATTTATAATACAATGTCAATTTACCTACCCAAAGGCAGTGCTATTTCTATTTCATCAGTTAGCTGTACTGGTGATATTATTGGATTTGAAGATCAAAAAAATAAGTTACAAGTAACTTACATAAAACAAATTGACAAGGACCGAGTCCCTAGGTAATCATTTTACTTACATATTTTTAACATAACTTCGAGAGCTCTAAGTGCTTTTCGTTAGCGAAGCAAGAATACATCTGGGAGCAGTAATTCTATTTTTGTTATTTGAAACAATATGAACCCTAACATACATATTAATAAGTATGGAAATTAGATAAGGGCTAGTTTCTAGCTTTGAATCTATTATTGCCTGGCTTGCCTCGTGTAGTATCTTGACCTTCACGCACAGGTAGATTCTATGTATCTGTTGTATTAAACTCGACACTTGCATAATATAGGACTGCATTAAAATCTACATAAACCAGATTTTGCCGGTTTTCAATAATTCCCATACCAGATTGACTGGATGATGCAATATTCGTGATTCTTGTATCATCTTGGAGTTCATTTTCATATTGTTTACTCTATTTCTGTATATTAATGAGCTAGGTTTCTTGATTTCTTTTTATTTTTATTATTTGTTGAAAAGAAATGCCTGCGACTTATTTTGTAGTAGAGACCGTTGATTATTTGGTATTTAATTCTTGTTATGGTAATTAGGTCTTCATTTAGTATTACGCAACAAAAGTTATTGACTTTGGCGTGGACTCGAACGCAAAAAAAACTTGCGATAGTCCCTAATGTAATATTTACGTCTATTAGGTACAGTGACATCAAAGAAGCTTATGGATTTAATTGTGTCCCTTCTACTACCACTGAAAGTTTTCTTTATTTTTTCCTACTGATTCGTCATTCGATGTGTAGTAATTAATGTAGGTGCCAATTATACTTAGTACCTATATGAATTCCACAAGAGACGAAGAACTATTCAATAGTTATTGGTTTGTAAATTGAAAAGGTTTCTGAAACTTAAGTTGCATTGCAAACAAAATGCATCTAACTCAAAAACAAATCCAACAAAAATGTGGTTCTCCAAAAGACTTGTGTAATGCAATTTTCAAATTCGGATAACCAGAATTCCCATTTCTAAAATAACCTCAAACGAGTTCAATAATGTCATTCTTAATTCCGTAGCACTCGGACCTTCGCTGGGAGCAGCCAGCGATCATTCGCCGGTCGCGTGATAGCTAAGACCGTAGTAAATACAACCGGTCCGACCACATCTCCGAGTCAACGCCGTATAATGAAGAATATATGTAATACTGTAGAAAGCAGAAACATAGCTTTGTGTTTTGACTTATTTACACGTTTCCTTATTTATTTAGTCTACTACCATCTTTGATTCAAGTTATTCTTAAGAGCATCATTCATAGGTTAAATGGTATTGTGAAACCGATTTCCGAGATGCATCATCAATCAGTCAATCCTCTTGGGAAGACTCAAATTTAAACGTTTCTTGTCCAAGTAACCTCGATAAGGTGAATCATTTACTTGCACACAATCTTTAAGATTTGTTATTGTTTTCTTGAACAATGTCGGTACTGTAATGGAATCATCAAAGTGGAAAACTAGAATTCTGTCATTACGTCCGTCAGTTCTTTCAGTCAGAATTGGTACGGCAAAATCACACCAGACCTCGTATACACAAACGTTCGACTCGTTTCCGATTCGACAGCTCATATATCTGTCTTCTTCTGGCATTACGAAAACGAGCGAGATAGACACACGACTTTCCGAATCGGAAGCGAGTCGAATGGTTGTGAATAAGGGGCCTCTACTCCCTAGAGGACTGGGCAGAAGGTCTGGTTTATAAAAAAGGCCAACCGTGGAAAATATCCAACCATATTGTTAAAATCTGAAGCAAAACAAAGGTTCAGAACTGCAATACTGCTAGAAAAATGCAGCAAGGAACTCTTTTAAAAGGATTTTCAAGTATATAGGGCATGCACAGCCCTTTTAAAGAGCTTTCTCATCTCGCCCACCGTTCCATTTCCACACACTCTTTTAGACTGTTTGCGTGGTTTTTCTTCGCTTAGAAAATAGACCAATTATGTAAATATAATTTTGTAAGTAAAGCGGAAACGATATTACGTGTTTCGTAAGTTAAGAAAGTGTTTATTTTGAGTTAAGGTGAGAGAACTGTTTTTGATCTTCGTAATCTTTAACGATTCGATTTAGGTATAAAATAAGTGATTTCAACCTTACATAAATGTACTTGTGTTATTTTATTATTATTATTTATTATTATAATTCTCAAAGTTGAGACTAGTAGCCAAATTCCCTTTGTTTTGAGACTTCAAACATAGCACTATACTTTGTTGAACAATAACCATGGATGGATGGAGGAGAGCCAAAAAGAGCCATGGAGTACAAATATTCTAACTAGAATGCATTATTGCAATAACCTTGAAAACAATAATATAACAATTATCTCTTCGATGGAAAAGAACAGACCCTATTATGAAACCTTGTGGGACCCCACATCCTAAAAGTTGGTTATTGTCCATACAACTTTGATTTTTATTCAATTTCAACTACTTTAGAACACCAGTAAACTATGTACTTATAAAAAAACCATGTGATTTTTTATAATGATAACTTTTCATTTCAACTGCGTTCATATCAAACTTTTATAGTTATGTGAAGGTAACTGGAACGTTGCACTCGGGTCACTTAAAAAACCTGTTGTTTGGAGACAAACTGGTTCGCATTGTACCTCAGTTTTTGGAGCTGTTGCTAAGTGCATCAACTGACTTTCTATGTTTTTTAATAATTATAAGTATCAAATTCACTGCAGAAAAGTTTATATAATAAACACTTTCCTTTGAGAAATTACCAACAACCATTGCCATTAATTTCGTATTATTTTTTAAAGATTATGTCACAATAATTCTAACTTTTACATAATATAATACTATTTTAGAGCCTGCCAACGTGCTTAGATGTAGGTTTCCTTGAAATTATAAGATTAAGATAGTAATTGCCAAATTATACTAATTAGAATAGAACAAGTTGGTCCAAAACTGTAAACAACCAACATATAACAATCATTTCAATTTTATTTTTCTAAATGTTTTCCCCAAAATTGTGACCTTTGACATTCTGCATTTCAGATGTTTTCGTCTATGTTTGAACTGATTAATATTCAGAAAAAAAACAGAGTAACTTATGTTGACAGACTGGACATTGAGACATTGGCAAATTTTTTATCCAATCAAGCTGGTAGAAGAAAGTGAATTGGGATTAGACTATGATAATTGTATGTTTGACAGAATTTTTCAGTCACATACAACAAACATCAATCGCAAAACTACACCAAGTAAGATTAAAACGAATAACACACTGACACTGTTAAAATATTGCTAGAGTTGATTGCAATCACAAATCAAACACATTAATTAACAAACGTAAAAATTCAATCGCATCTATCAAATGTCCGTAATTATGTTATCCAGATTCTTATGACTGGAAAATCTGGTTTCACAAACATTGAACTTTCTAGCTTAAACAATACTTATACGGGCTTTTACTGTTCTTTTTTTTATTAGTCCCAATGTTAATTTTGGCAATTACGGCCTGCGTAATATTGTTTTCAACAAAAGTTCTATGTTTTTAACTTCACTGTGTTGCTCTCTTTATGTATTCTAGTTCAATTAAATGTAAGTGATACACCAATATTATGTCCTTCTGTTAGTTTGATCTAATTAATCTAAATTAGTTAATTAAACTTATCACATCTAAGTTACTAACCTTGGTAGAAATTTGTCGGTTATCGCGTACTTTCTCTTCGTTTTTGTCATTGACACCTAATAATTTTTAAATAAATTTAAAATGAAACTCCGGAAAATTAATTTTGCGGCCGATCGTTGACGGGACGAAAACTAAACTGATACTCAATATCGAGGAACAAGTATTTATGTATGAGACTACAACACCGGTTTTACGATCACGTCATTGGCGGAGTCCGAACGATGCGAGTGTTCGTGATCACCTATTTAATCCATATTATTGCTATTCCTTCGGTATTTTCCATTAGAAACCGCTCTTAACTAGTTTTGATGATCAGGTCATTCTTTCCGTTTTGTCGGTAAAGTTTAGGTTAGGGATCAATGACCGCTGCATGAGGTTTGCGTCGGTACTTCGATGAAAGTAAAGCGTAAAATACACCAGCACAGAATATCAATTATATCTACGTAGATGTTTATGTTTAAAAATTCTTATATATATTTTTGTCCTTACTGAATTTCATAAAGTACCTATAGACTAGACCTTGTCCTTGCTTGATACATTATTCTAATACTTTTTAAAATACCTATTGCTACTAAATATTCATAATATTCGCAGCCTCATCTTGACAACGTTCATTCTGTCACGTACACTCTACCGACAAATTGCGCTGCTTGGTAAATTACTTAACTAATAATCAGTACCTTATCATCATAAGTTATTGACTGGATTTCCTATTACTTCCTGTATTTTCATGAATGTCCTGCCTGGCTGGTTTCCGCACGTTTTTTGAGGACTACGCTCAGCCTAGTTGACCCAGAGGAAGCTTCGAAATTCGCTTTCAATGCGTTTCCTTCTACAAATTTTCGTTAGCTTCGTCCAAGATTATTTTCCATCACCTTTCGCTGATAGAATGTCATGTGTTTTCTTGATTCGTGATCGAAATACTCCTCAGCCATAATTCAGTAAGTAAAGACTATTCACTTAATTATTTACTCACAATATTCGCCCTGCTGGTTGTGTAATTTGCAGATATCTACATTTTGGGTACTTATTCTGCGGATGTCATAACATTGCCCCAAAGATAACAAAACTCTTGATGACACCATTTCATCATTATTGACGTCAATCAGCGGAGGTATATAACTTTATTTTAATCTGCAAGCAACCACGAAGAAAGTGTTTGTCTGGAAAATTGAGCATAATTTTTTTTTTGTGTTCTTTTTCCTGGTTTAGGATCAACTGACAGCCAGTGCAGTCAGTGTTTGGCCTCTTTACAGATATTTCTGAACTAAATCTTTTGAAGAATGGACTTCTTCGTTGTTTAAATGATTCCAATAGCAGTGGCTTCTGGTGTCTTTCGAAGTACAGACGGAGGCAGGAATAAGGTAGTCCTTTAATGGCAATTAAAGGACGGACTTATGTGTCGGATTTTTTAATGTGATTATGATCTGTGTTTTTACTTTTTATAAAACTGACCTGTTATTCCAGATAATTATTATTATTAAACTAAACTAACTAATTAGGATTATGATTATGGATGGAAGCTTAGAACATAAGCTGTTTAACATTTTGTATATACAATTGCACAGCAATTTAAGATTATTTGAAATTATAATGGCATTAATACATATATAGTTACGACCACGTGTAACGGTAAGCAGGTAAAGTTTCAATGATCACTATCATAATATACATCTTTCTTATTGGTTGGCTTGGAATGTTTTGTTTTTCTTCTGTTCCTTTATTTCTTCTTTCATAGAAGATCTATCCAGATCTCATTTTTTTTTCGAAATAATCTAGTGTTACTCTTCGTTATATTAATTTTATTATTTCCGAAGAGAACGAAATATACCAACCTGAAAGTCAGTTTGTTATAGCATTCTGCATTAAAAGTGCAATTTATTCTCCACTTTGTTGTACCAATACTTCCCAATACAAAGGGCATGATTTCCGGCTATTCATTTATTTATAAACAACCTTTAAAACAAAAGTGTGAGTAGGTGATACCTACATATATTATGTGTACAATTTCCTGATGATCACTCCTGAACATAGGCCTCTCCCACGAAAAGTGACCTTGTTTAACTTCTTTTTATAAATTTTATACTTTGCCATAAAATGTATGTTTCAGGGTCCCTTTAAGATTGGAACGGACAGGGGCTGCCTTCAGGCGGCTCCTGCCCAACCTTGGGGGGCCGAACGCCTCCTGCCGCAGGCTCTACGCGGGAGTCGTGCGGTCCATGGCCCTCTACGGGGCCCCAGTGTGGGCGCGTTCCCTGAAGCGGCGTGCCGCTCATCATCTGAACGCGCCCCAAAAAGTGGTGGCCGTAAAGATGGTCCGTGGGTACCGCACGATCTCTCGCGAGGCGGCGGGCCTGCTTGCCGGATTGCCGCCGTGGGATCTGGAGGCGATAGTCCTCGCGCGCCTGCATGAGTGGCGCGCGGAGGTACTACGCCGGGGGGAAACTCCGCTGCCGCGGCAAATTGCCGCTCAGCGGACTGACCTCCGGCGCGATCTCATGGCGACATGGAGAGAGCGACTGTCGCAACCCCGTGCAGGGCACGCCACGATAGTGGCGGTAAGTCCCCTCTTTGAGGAGTGGCTGGAGAGGCGCCACGGCGTCCTCACCTTCCGCCTGACGCAGGTCCTCACCGGACACGGATCTTTCGGGAGGTACCTGCACCGAATCGGGCGGGAGGAATCGCCCGGGTGTCTCCACTGCGAGGATCGACCGGAGGACACGGTGGAGCACACGGTGGAAGTCTGCCCTGCGTGGGCGGAGCTCCGCCGTGTCCTCGTGGCGGCGATCGGCGGCGGCGACCTCTCGCGTCCGGCCCTGGTTCAATCCATGGTCCGGAGCGAGACGGAATGGGAAGCCGTCGCCTCCTTCTGCGAAGCAGTGATGCTAGCGAAGGAGGTGGCGGAACGAGAGAGGGAGAGATCCTCTCTTCCCGGCCGCCGGAGACGCAACGGGCGTCGGGGGCCACGTGGTGGCTACCGGCCACCCTAGATGCGGGCCTGTGGACGGCTGGCTATGGGCTAGCTAGCCGTCCGGCCGTCTAACGACGACGACAGGCCGTGTCGACGGCGCGTTCGTGTTCCACGCGCGCCTCAAAGAGATGTCAGCAAAAAGAGAGGGGCCCGCAAGGGCCGAAGCCTGCCGGGGTTGCGGGCCTGTTCGAAAGAGATACCGCGGCCCCGGAACGTAAAAGGCGAGGAAGGAACATGGATGGTTTTTAGTCAGTAAGAGTCTGACACTCCCTCCCGCTCCGCCCAGAGTGGGGGGGGTCATTTGATGATTTCCCATCCTTAAAAAAAAAAAAAAAAAGGGTCCCTTTAAGATGACCTGAGGGACTGAAGGGCTGCGGGACTGTTCGAAAGAGATACCGGCTCCGGAACATAAAGGGTGAAGAAGGAATATGGATGGGTATTAGTCAGTAAAAGTCTGACACTCTTCCTCCCGCTTCACCCAGAGTGGGACAAGTCATTTGATAATTTTCCATCGGATAAAAAACGGGTTCCTTTAAGAGTTCTATTTTGTCATCATCCTCACTTGGGCCCGCCGCGGCGGCGCAGCATGCTATCTTCCCTATCCTCTATTAGTAGTCATCTCAGTATTGACCCCTCTATACATCGTTTATTTGGTCTTCCTCTACTCTTCAAGCCATCCGCATTCCTTCTCAAAACATTCCTCACAACTTTTTCCTGGTTTTCTGGCCGATTAGAACATTTGCTCAAATTCACATTACTCTAAAAGTTTCGTACGCAGTGTCACATCAAGCTTTTCGTTGTAAACAATCATTAGCATACCCAACTTACTTGCGAAACCAGTCGATTAATACTTTCAGATTTTTCCTGCCATCTATGTAAAATCCCTATATAAACAAAAAACCTAAATCTTAATATGTTTTCGGAAACACGTTCGTTCTGCGCATTGCGAAATGGAATTCGCCGCCAGTCTGCTGGAAAGTCTGTGTTTCATATTACCTGGGGTGAACCTAAAGCCCGCTGCGTCGTATCAATGATGCGGGCCCCCGACATTTGGAGGAAAAAATCACCCAATTCTTGTCAACAACCTGACCTGTTATAATGAATTATTATAATGTGATTAACTAACTTTGTTTTGAAGGCCGCTAAATCTATCAGAATCAGGATGCTCCAGTTTGCTATGTCTTGGATGGAAGGTTTGACTAATCGCGATCCTGAAAGCTTATGCTCTGGAAACTTGAAAACATCCAACTTGAAACTTGTACCTATGTTTCTACAGTGCACTTGTTACTTTGGGTAAGGTGTGCATAATCACTTGTCAGAGTCTCGTCAGAGTTCAGATAGCCATTAGCGCTTCATCATCATCACATGAAATCAGCCCGGAATCACCGACTGCTGGGTATAGGCCTGTCCTTTTATCTACCATTAGTGCTTATTTTCTTCTAAACATTACAAAGTTTGAAAAGCTTATCAACAATAACAAGAGTGGAAAGGTTAAAAATGTCAAAAAGGTCAGAGAAATATCCAGTGCTTTGAAAATGATGAATGCCACTAGTACTCGTACATTACCCTAAATCCAGAAAAAAACTTAAAGCCGAAAATTTTAATACATTTTTGATGATCTAATAAAGTCTAATAAAATGTATATTATGTCCATCATGAGATATGAATGAGTTAGATAATAGTCTCTTAGTAACCAATTCGATGCATCCAGATAGATAGGTCAGAGAAGTTCACAGCATCACGTATCTTTGTCATGATTATTTAAATATCCTAAATTAAAAATAACTTGATTTTGTTACTAGCCGGCGACTAGATTTGAAATACAAAAGTAGTGACAAGGTCACCTTAATACATTTAAGTTGGATTACTCATAACGAGGTAGTATTAGAAATACCTATATTTTTGCGATTCATCTGCCTAGCCTTATCCCAACTCTGAGGTCGACTTCCAGTCTAAACGGATGCAGCTGAATACCAGTATTTTACATGGAAGCTACTGCCTATCTGACCTCCACAACCCAGTATTATCTGGGAAATACGATACCACTTGGTAAGACTGGTTGTCAGACTTTTTGGGCCACTGACTACCTGTAACGACTGTCAAAGATGGACAAATGACAGCCGGGACCAACAGCTTAACGTGCTTTCCGAGGCACGGAGAAAACTCGGTATGTTAGGTTGGTCACCCATCGACAGACCAACCTAGGCAAGTACGGCTTAACCTAAAGATCGACCCGACCGGCTTTTATTATATCTCCACGAGCTCCGTAATTAGCAATTGCTCTTCATTTTGCGATTACTACAATTCTGCAAAATTCACTTCAAACCTCACTCGGTAGCTTTATCAAAAATGCAAAAGTGCAGTTGTCTTTTCTTCAAAATAGCGGTTATGGTTCGACATTTCTTATCACTTTGTCGTAATATGTTATTATGCCGTTCTGAATTCAGCCAAATGTGCCATCGAAAGTGAAGTTTTTTTATACACTGTTAAATTGTATAATCCATACTGTATTCAACATAAGTCGTGTTTTCTTTTCATGCCATTTAAAAAAAAACTACTTGCAGCTTGATGCGTTGGAAGGTGATCCCAAAAATCACATCATCCCAGGTTTCTACTCGGTATGAAATTAATTTACTTTTTTTTGTTTACAAGTTTGAGTTGGTTAAAATAAGGATTCTTTCACTTTTGAAGCAGATCCCTGCTTTGCTGTGGTTAACCTATTATAAAGGGTGTAAAACACCTCTTCACGAAGCTGAAAGGCACTTGTTCTCCATACCACTACGTTCATTTTTTTGTTCTACACCATAATGGAAACCTTCTAGTTACGGAGATATGGGGGACGGAGATACGGAGTAACACCTTTTTTCCAAGTTTTTTTTTTTAAATACAAGTTTTTTTTCTAAGATTTTATCTTGTAACATCTCCACGACCCCCGTACTATTCAATCCATCCACCAGCACAATGTTTTAAGTGCGTTACATTGAGTTCTATCACAAAACGTGATTTATAACCTCAAAAAAAAGGTTGTTTCCCAGCAATATTTTTTGCGTAAAGTTACTAAGTTTGATGTATAGAATGCTTGGTTAACGGCTTTGTGATGAGGTGGTTTACACCCTGTATGACATGATTTCCAATCTTTTTTTGGAAAATTTACGGAATAATTATTACACACAAGTGGCAATCGCTTTCACAGCTTGTCTTATTTCTACCTCAAATCGAAACCTAATGTCAACAGGATTGATATAAGGTTTCCTGTAGTTTATGTCAGTTCTATACATTTTTTAAGTTCGCAGCATTGTAATTGCAGATAGAGTGTCACTTTATCTTGGCCTCGTTTCCCCTTTGCCCAGTGGTTGTAAGTGCGACTGCTGAGCGTGAGGTCCTGGAAGTAGCTGTGTTGCTGAGCTTTGTCTTTATGATGGCGGATTGGCAACTAACCTGGGGCCTAATTATGCTATTTTAATAACTTCGTCACTCCAACCACTCCAACACGATTCCATTCCCATACCATTGTCATTTTGCTTAAAGTTCGTAATCTGCTAAATTCACAATGGTCGATCATTGGTCGGTCGATGGTCTCGTAATAAAATTATGTTTTCATGGCATTGTCGTATTGTCATTATTATGAAACCCTTAGTACAAATTGTTTTCGAAATCTACTATTAAATGCGAACATTTTATTCATGCCAGATTTCATGTACGAGATTACCATTTTATGACATTTCTTTCAATGAAGTGTCAATGGTTGATCATTGAAAAGTCATAAGTCATAATATATTAGTAGATTAACCAACTTGTCAAAACTTTACCATTATGAAATCAATGATCGACTATTTTGACCCTATTGTAATAACAGAATCGAGGCCCTGCGATGCCCATGTAGAGTTAGGGTAGGTTATAACATATACTAAAAAAATTAAAAACTAAAATATTACTCTTGTTTCTTTGCTATACACATTTTGACGACACAAAATAAAGCAGTCAAATTAAGCCTCTTTATCTCTTTAATCGTATTCATAATAATTTACACAAACGAGCAGAAAACATCGACTGAAATCCTCTCAAGTACTCATCTCACCAACATCGTGCAACATCCTACTAATATATATATATATAATATATATATTATATATATATTTTATATATATATATATATATATATATATATATATATATATATATATATATATATATATCCTACTTAATAATATTATAAATGCGAAAGTTTGTAAGTATGGATGTATGGATGTATGGATGTATGGATGTATGGATGTTTGTTACTCTTTCACGCAAAAACTACTGAACGGATTTGGATGAAATTTTGCACACAGATGGTTTATAACCTGGATTAACACATAGGATACTTTTTATCCCGGTAGTAAGATCCCGTGGGACAATTTCAAACATCACGCGGGCGAAGCCGCTGGCAGAAGCTAGTAATTAAATATTTATTGACGAGTGCAACTTTGTTAACTACACGTGTTACTTGTAAGTGTGGAATGAAGCAAGATAATGTAAACGTACCTATCGACTACTACCGAGGTTCATTAATATGCAAACATGGAAGTTATAAAAGCTTTGATTCGTAGGATATTAATTTGTAACGGTATTTTTTTTGTCACTGACTACATTGAGTGGTCTTTCTTTAGTATCTATTTTAATTACGAATAGGAATGTACATCTTATTTTTTTTTTGTTTTCTTAACAAAAATGTGATTGCGTGTAGAATAACTCTGAATTAAACTACACAATAGATAATGTTGACAATTCTTTAGTAAATATTTTCGAGATTGTGAATCTACAGCGGACCAGATGTCTATCCGCTCCACGAATTTCGTAGCAAGCAATTATTGTTTAAGCTTTCTAATCATTGACTTTGTATCCAAATCTAGTAAAAGATGCTTTTACAAAGAGGTTCTACCGAGTTTACTGACAACCAACTCAACTACTTAGGACCTTACGCCCCAAGCTATAAAATTATTTTTTGAGGATGGGAAATCATCAAATGACTTCTCCCACTCTGGGCGGAGCGGGAGGGAGTGTCAGACTCTTACTGAAACCCATCCATGTCTCATGTTGTATAATTTAATATCATCACACTGCTCGCAAAACGGTGAAGGAAGGAAAACATCGTGAGGAATCTGGCACGTCCTAGAACCAAAGCTTCAGAGACATGTGACATCTAGCAACCCGCACTAGGCTCGCGTGGTGGATTACAGCCCATTCCCTCTCACAGAGAGGAGTTAAAGCAGTACCTAGGGACATTATAGGCTGATTATAATATAGGTTCAAAAGTGATCGACCGTCAGTTTCAGTACATTACCGTAATTCTGCATCTTCAGGCTTAGACAAAAACTGTCAGTTGACAGTCAAACAGGGATTAGTAGACAAAGAAGACAAGTCTGAAACTCGACGTGTATGTACATTACATTTTAAAGTATATTAATTTAAGTACAAAAGTATAGGTATCCATGTATCATTGTATCGTCCTAGTTTCTTGAAAATTATATGAGCATTGCCCCTTATTCTTAAAAGATTTTAATATACAAAATACTGGTAGGTACAGCAAGTACACACATATAAATATGCAATAAATAGATAAATACAATATAAATCAGTAACATACACATATAATATACTAAGACGGTACAGTCGTGAGTATTTTTCCACGCGTTATGCAAATGTTATGGCTGTTGCGAATAAATAAATAAATAAATAATTTATTCAACGTAAGGCTTGATGACAATCTTGTCGCTCCGCCGTTTCCGCCTGTTGTAAAGAAACTCGAGCAGCAATACCGTGAGCGCTGAGAAGAAACCTGCCGAACAAAAACACATTAATTAATTACTTACAATTAATCAAAAGTGAAATAAATTTAAAAAAGGAATAAAAGTCAGGAGAATGATGATGAACGAAACTGCATGAAAACTTTACAGTGGTTCGGTCAATGTTTCCACACTTGGTGCATCAGGGGTAGACAGACCGGTTTTCTCCTCCACATTACCGATTTTTTAAAGCCCCTGACTTGGCTTTACATGCCATCAGAACAAAACAAAAGAATCCGAATTCAAACACAAAAATAACTCCTGGGCCCCGATTCTGCTATTACAATAGTGTCACAATGTTCTTTCATTGGTTTCATAATTGTTGATAAATGACAATGGGACCTCCACTGTCATTTTGCTAAAAGTTCGTAATCTGCTAAATTCATCATAGTGGTTCGATCAATGGTCTCGCAATTGTGTTAGAATGACATTGTCGTATTGCCATTATAATAAAACCTGTTAATAGAAATGATTTTCGAAAATACACTTTTAAATTTAAACAATAATTCATGCTAGATTTCATTTACTTATATGTATTTTTACATATTATTTATTGGTGATGAAATCAATCTGAAGTAGTAGGAAGATCGAAAATAGCAAAAAACATTAAGTGTAACGCGGATAAATGTGAATCTTTTCAACTCCATTATATTTTATCTGTTTAGCTGCCAAAGTCAAATGTGACATTACTATTTACCTACTGACGTTTTGTATGTATTTATTTCTAGCCGCCGGTGTTTTGATTCATTTTCTTACAAGTGTTTTAAATTATCTTTATTAAAAAGTTTTGTATTTCAATAAATGTATTATTAATGTACAAAACTTTTTTGCAAAATATATAAAAATAACTTTAGCTTCAGAAGTCAGTGACCTTTGTTTGATTGATTTAGTTTTTTTGTCACCGACTTCTGAAGCTAAAGTTATTTTTCACTTTTTTGTGTGAAGTCGGTAATATTTATTGCAAAAAAGTTTTTATTTTTCACTTTTTAGTGGTTCACATGTGCTTACCCTTTCACAGTACATCGGAGTGATTTTTTGTTATGAACTGGTGTAAACAATAGACAGACGTGAGTCTTCAGCGATCCCAGTACATTTGCTATCATTTATTAAGGAGTTCAGTTGCCTGTCTTCCGAAGTCACCAGATCTTTATCAAATTGAAATGGGATCACTCCGAGAAAGTACTCTCCCTAAAACTACCCAAACCGCTTTTGGTGTGCCTATAAATTGAAGGAGTTACCTTTATTTCTCCGGGATCCCATTAAATGGAACTTTACACGTCTAACGGTCGAAATCTGGGTGTATTGTGTACTTCTGCGTAATCCCTCAGAGCATAAAAGGCGTGATGTTACGTCAGGATGTTGTATAAACAATAAACAACCAAGCGATTGCCGCAATTACTGCAGCTTTGCCGTGTATTTTTGAACAGTTCCATTTATATCTCCGAAGTTCAGCGTCAGATCTTAACCAAATTAAAATGAAACCACACGGAAAACACTAGCTTTCTAATAAAAAAAAGAATCATCAAAATCGGTTTACCCAGTCGAAAGTTCTGAGGTAACAAACACAAAATATCTTTCAATTGAGTGTCAGTTGCTGAACATTGGAAAGTCATAATGACGCCTTTATAATAGTAGATCACCCAACTTGTCAAAATGAACAATTATGATATCAATGATAGACTATTGTGACACTATTCGGGGCCCAGGTAAGCTAGATAATCGTGTAGTTTTAACCGTCGTTGCTTGGGTATTTAAATGGAGGTGTTCACATATTGGACGAAGCGATTACTGTCGTCCACGACTTTTGCCAACTAAAAGTCAACGATAAAATAATCGTGACGACACACTGGGAACGGGGCCTTAGGCAATAACCGCACCTCACGACAAAAAAGATGCCATCGAGCAATATCTCTCAGGCATGCTAGTTTGGTTTCCTCGCGATGATTTCCTACACCAAAAAAAGGTAATACAATACGCACATGAATTCGAAAAATCAGAGTTACGTGTCGAGGGTTCGAGCTACCCGGGGCTGCGGGACTGTTCGAAAGAGATACCGCGGCCCCGGAACGTAAAGGGCGAGGAAGGAACATGGATGGGTTTTAGTCAGTATAAGTATGACACTTCCTCCCGCTCAGCCCAGAGTGGGAGAAGTTATTTGATGATTTCCCATTCGTAAAAAAAGGGTTCGAGCTACGGCAATCGGTCACACGGCACACCACTAGGCTTTCACACTTTTTATTATAGCCCGTACCAAAGTCTTCCACATGCTTCTAGTACACCTTTTTTGAACTATCCCAGTAAATAAATCTGACACGTAAGTTGTTTAATAAAGTACACTTGATAACATACTGTCTCATCTAAATCTCATATTGAGCCTAAACCCTAACATAAGTCTTCGAGACTTCAATAAATAAAAGCGGTCTAAGGTGACCCCTATAAAATAGAGGAAATATATCGGGTTTAGGGACCTTGATCGACCACATGGTAATAATTCTGTGGTTCTACTCAATGAGGATGGAGATACCATGGAGTTTCTTGCCGGTTCTTCTCCATGGAATCGACCAACGCGAACCGTGCACCTTTTTCGACGTTTTATAAGTGCCCATCCAGGCCTATGTGAAATAAAATATTTTGATTTTGATTTTGATTTTTGAGGAAGAAGTAGTTCTTTTTTTGTCAGATTTTGTCCTATCCCGAAACGGTGCGGCAACGTGCCACATACATCCATATGAATACATATAGGGGGTTAGCAATTAACCTGTCACTTGTAGATTCAAGTAGGTGACGGTGTACAGAATGCACACCGGTAGGTATGCAAAATACACATGTACTCCTTGATTAAACAATACTAGTTTGTATAAATTAGCTGCAAAGTATGCTTCTACTATACAATACTGGTTATCTAATGCCGGGTGGCATCAGATAACCAGTATTGTCACTTGCTAACAACTTATTAACTTGTTTAGTCTTGATACTCTTGGTAATAATAAGAGTACCTTGTTGCTCTGTCATCTACACATTTGAGTGAGCGGAATTGTTGTGTCGTTAATTTTGAAGCCAAACATATTTGAAACTCTTGCCACAGTATGTAAGCTAGAAGATGAGTATATTGCAACTTAGGAAACAACTGGCTACCATTATAGGACGGGTACACCCATGTTTTAGGCTTTCATGGTTTAAAACTAAACTTATCCGATATCTTCCGTGACTTCTTGGTCACGGAAGATATCCCGTAAGTGACGATATAAGTTTAGTTGGGTACACCCATATTTTCTAGTTTCGACAAAAACATTTACTAAAAAGCTCATAACGAGAATATAATGGCAGAGAGCGTGGCTAACTCGGACTACTTAAAATAAACAGAGATAGTATAATAAAGTACTATTAGGGATTGTTTGTCAAATAATTCGTTGAACAAAGCCTGAACGGAAAATTTGCTGAACAATCAATTTCCTAACTTAAATTTTCCAGCACAGGCACCGTTAGTTAAACAAACCGTTGATTTCTTCCTCAAATAGGTATATACATGTATAATTAATTAAATGGACGCATTTTATACATCTATTTTTTATACAAATGACTATGTTGGACGTCACAACATAGACCATTATGTCACACGGTGACCGCGTGTTAGGAGCGTGTTTTGATAGCAAGGGTCAGGAACCGAATACTAGTTTACTTTTCGAAAATAGTTTGAGTTTTATGTTGATTAAACAGAGAGAAGAGAAAGGCACATCAGGTGTATCATGTATCTTAACACAGCTCAAATTAATAACAAACACTTTAGTGTCAGATTTTTTCAAATACACTGGACAGCAAATAAACCGAGCCACCCGCTACCTAGGCACTCTAAATCGACTGTCTCAAAAACTAAAAAACCTACAATTATCAAAGTTGTACCTACAGAAAGTGCGTTTCATGGTGATTAAAATTAAAGGAAACTCATTGGGTTTAATCAATATTTCAGTGTTTATTAAGGATTTTACAAAGAAGAGTCGTTTTCCAGTCGTGACAATCGTTAGTAATGATAAAGTGAAAAACAAAGATAAAATAAAAAAAAAGTTTTTGATCAATATTCCGTATTCCCTCCCCTTGTTCGGATAACTGCCAGCATCCTTGTATTCATCGACCTTACGAGCCTGACGATAAAATCTTGAGGAATTGTATTCCACTCCTTTTCAATTGCGATACGCAGCTCTGGAAGCCTTGTTGGAGCAGGTACTCGGGCTCGAACCCGACGTTTCAGCTCATCCCATAAGTGTTCTATCGGATTCAAGTCCGAGCTTCGAGTTGGCAGTCCATTGTACGGATGCTGACGTCACGTAGATACTGGGTCACCACATGAGCAACATGAGGCCGTGCATTATCATGCATCAATTGCATATCCTGTCCGATATATCCTGCGTAAGGTATCACATGGTCTGCGAGGATTTCAGTAATGTAGCGATGAGAAGTCAGTCCACGTGTACGGCCCGTCGGTTCGATGAAAACTAACGCTGTATGTGCTGTTAACGAGATGCCGCCCCAGACCATACAGATCCTCCTCCATAAGCAACAGTTTCCTCGATGCAACACTGAGAATAACGTTCTCCAGGGCGACGATATACTCTCTGACGTCGACCACTTCTATGTAGACTCACCCTGGTCTAATCAGTGAAGAGTACATTACTCCACTGCTCTAATGTCCAATCCCTATACTCTCGAGCAAATTCAAGTCGTACTCGACGGTGTGCTACCGTTAACGCTGGGCCTGTTGCAGCTCTTTTTGGGGTCAGGTTCTGCTCAGCAAGTCTCCTTCTGACGGTATCTGAACTTATGACCACTTGGCGTTCGTCACGCAGACTTTGTTGGACTTGAACTGCGTTGAGGTGGCGATTTCGCAGAACAGTGAGGTGGATATAACGATCATCTGCTGCTGATGTAGCCCTAGGTCTGCCCGTACCTGGACGGCGATCGAATGCTCCAGTCTCTAGGTATCGTCTGTAAACTCGTTGCACCGAAGATCTGCTGATTCGAAGCCTTCGAGCGACTTCACGTTGCGCAATGCCTGCTTGAAGTAATGCTACAGCTTGAGCTGCTTCCTGAAGTGTTGTATCCATTATTAATCGAAAAAAGTAGCAAAAACACACGCGTCTGAGCAAACGATGGACAAAAACTAAAGAAATGATAAGAAATATCCGACCACCCTCATTGTAGAGAAAAAGAACGCTAATTTCAAACTCTGGTGAAAACAGAGCAAATCGTTAGCATTGTGTTTGTTGCTTGGTTACAATGTGAGTTGACGGTACTTTCGAATTAATTTGTAGTCATTTTAATCACCATGAAACGCACTTTTTGTAGGTAGGTATAACTTTGATAGTTGTAAGTTTTATACTTTTTGAGAAAATCGAATCAGAGTTCCTAGGTAGCGGGTGGCTCGGTTTATTTGCTGACCAGTGTAATATGGATCCTAGCTAGGCTACATAAGAGGTATAATAAAAACGCTGGTCCACCCAAGGGGCGTAACGAACACCAAGTTGACGACGTCGAGCGACCAAGATCTTGATTCCCATCAAGATCTTGGTCGCTCTATGACAAGCCGAAGATCGTCATAAGTGGAGAGAAATCGTCAAAACTTGAGTTGAACGCATCAATCGTTCGCTCAGCAAACAATTAAAGGAGGAGGTCGCTTGAACTGAGGGAAAGAAGCCTTGTAAGGAAAAAAAAATAAAACCGACTTCAAAAAAAAACAAAAAAGTGAAAAATAACTTTAGCTTCTGAAGTCGGTGACCTTTGTTTGATTGCTTTAGTTTTTTTGTCACCGACTTCAGAAACTAAAGTTATTTTTCACTTTTTTGTTTTTTTTTGAAGTCGGTTTTATTTTTTGCAAAAAAGTTTTTATTTTTCACTTTTTAGTGGTTCACATGTGCTTGATACATGGAAAGTGCATACCGTTACAATTGCAACAAGCCCAAACACGACTATGGTACATTGTCTCATTACGGAGTTCCGTGACTCTTGGCTTCATCATCAGATCTGATGGTAGAATGGTTCTTATCAAACGCAAATGCTTCACTTGTTGTAGAAAATACCAAAATCGCAACACGTTTTCATATAAAATCTGAAGAGTTCCCTCGATTTCGCCAAGATTCCATCATCAGATCACGACTTGGTGGCTATGGGACCATTTGGAAAGAATACTCTTTCCAACAAAAAAAGAATTTTCCAAATCGGTTGGCAAGCGACGGAGTTATGCCCGAACAAACATAAAAAAAAAAAAAAAAATAGAAACATCCGAATTGAGAACCTCCTCCTTTTTTAGAAGTCGGTTAAAAAACGAAGTGGAGGACGATTAATTTATCGTTGGCAAAAGTCGTGGACGACAGCAATTCTGTCGTGATGTGAACACCTCTATTTAAATACACAAGCTACGGCACTTAAAACTACACGATTATCGGTCGTCACGACAATGTGGGAACGCGGCCAAATGCTGTGTGTCATATTTACCCATAAACAGCACAAAGAAGGAGCCCTGCATGTCACTCAGGTTGACAGTATGGTTGTTGACCTCCTGCATCATGGACGAGGTCTTCCAGCATCGGTCCTTCTTCGGCAGGTAGGCGTCCAGCCAGCGGTTAATCAGGCCCGCTTTGTGCATGCGGCCTATTCTATGAACGAAAAGCAAGCACAGGTTTAGGGATGACAAAGTAATAGACAAAGTGACACTACAATATCAAGAATCGTAATTTCAAAATCAAAATTGTATGAGACTAACATAGAATAAATTAAATGTACCAAGTTTGTCATATCTATACATTTTTTCTTGTCAAACAACGCCACCTTTAACTGCACACTTAAGGCGGTCACCAACAGGAACGTTTGCTATTTAATTTTTAAATCGTGTTGTCAATTACTTGAGAATAGGTGACTGCAGTAAGGTACTTGACTGCCTCGTTGGTCGTTCAATTCCCAGGTGTTTAGGTCGTGGATTCGTTCGATTACTGTAGTTTGACAGCTGTGCGACAATGACGGGAAACACATTTAGCCAAACTGCATGCTTACGTTTAAGGATCTCGGTTTAAGACAAGGAAATTTGGAATATCTCTTCCCTGGGATTAAAATCATGTAGTATGTTTGTAAATATGTTTTTAATTAAACTTTTCAGAATTACTCACTCTTTGTTTATCACTGGAAGATACGGACTGCCTGCAGGCACAATCATAGCGACTTTCTCGTGAAAAAACTCTTCAGCGCCTGAAAATAATTTTCATTGTTACATATTCCTGAAATGAGAACACATGTCATACGCTTCGTTTCGTAATAAATCAGACAACCAAACGCGGACTATGAAAATGTAACAGTAAAAAATCTCTAGCAAGCAAACGTACACGATCTAATACATTTTTATAAATAAACATACCTACTGTAGTTTGTGTATGAGAGTTTAAATGTTATATAACAACCTTACGAGTCAATATAGAACTACCCTCTTTGGGAAAAGTGTCTTTGCAATGGCCACGAAGATCTACAATAAAATTCCTAATGACGTAAAATAATGTAGCAATATTAATATCTTTAAAAACAAATTGTTCCAATTTCTTGTGGAGAAGTGTTATTACTCTGTAGATGATTTTTTATCTACTAGAAATTTTCAAATGTATCATGTCCGCTTGACGATAATTTATTGTTGTTGTTTGTCTTGTGTCTGTCATGCATGAATAAAAGTAATAATATAATTAATATTTAATCTTAAATGGAATTAGAATTTCGACTCATATTTTGATTGTTATTTAATAATTTGTATGCCCAAGTGGCTGATCATGGTATGAACATTATTAGTTTATAATCCTGTAATGAACACCTGCATTTAACCCATGTATCACAAATAAACGATTTGATTTGAAATGTTTCTAAACGGACCTACGAAATTGCAATTGGTTCTTTTAATAATTGCAAAGAATATTTTCTGGAAAATCAAACTAAGATAATATGACGAGGCAATTTGTTCTATCACCGTTCATACAAGGGAAAAAATGCAAGCTTTTTCATATTTCGTACTTATTTATGTTTCCCTTTTTCAGTTGTTACTCGTTTGAATAATATATACTTTTCATTTATTATTCGCAATACTTCTAAATGATTTGAGGTCTTAGCTTTAATTCCGAGGCCGGGCAAGATGTTATTGGAATTTTCAATCAGGAATTTCTCAACCTGGATTTATGCCTGGGTGATCGCAAGAAGCTCTTCGGAAGTCCCGTTATTTATTTATTTATTGGCTTATTGATCACTAGTATAAAGGGTGTAACACACCTCTTAACGAAGCCGAAAGCACTTGCTTTTCCCGTCATTGAATCATTTTTTGTTCTACACCATACCTGGGAAGCACCTAGTAACGGAGATATTGTGGGGGTCAAAGTTCCAAGTTTTTGTCAATTTTCTTTTTAAATACAGGTTTGTTGTTGTAAGATTTTTACTTTTAACATCCCCACGGCCCTTTTACTATTCAAACCATCCATCAGCACAATGATTTAAGTGCGTTACATTGAGTTCTACCACAAAACATGTTTTTGTCACAAAAAACCAAAAGCTGTTTCGCAGCAATAATGTTTGAGTAAAGTTACTTAGGTCCATGTTCACCGAAAAGATAACAGCCTGATTAGCTAAAAACAGCTGTCACTGCCATGTGACATATTACCATACAAAAATGTGTTTTAAACAGCTGTTTTAGATAATCAGACTGTCATCTTTTTGGTGAACATGGACCTTAGTTTGATGTACAGAATGCTTGGTTAACGGCTTTGTGATGAGGTTGTTTACACCCTTTACACGTATATACGGGAATATCTTGGATGAGGCTGGCACAAGAGCGTGGAACTTGGCACAAACAAGGGAGGCCTATATTATACCCGAGTGGCTGAAGTCAGGATGTGGATGATGATGATGATGATATACGTACTCAAAGCAAAGTCGCAGTTATCTGCCTCCAGTCGGTCGGCCCTCATGAGGTAGCTGAGCCGGAGCTTCCAGTCTATAATGACGTGACGGTGCAGACGTACCCGCTGGAGAAGGGCTGATCCTAAAGGAACATTATATTTATATTTTATTGTATTACTAACTTTATTATGATCGAAAGAAAGCTGTTTTATTGTAATATAACACAATATTTTCGCTTATTTAGTAATGATACTTAGTTAGAAAACTGCTTTTTAAAGGCTTGAAAAAAAATAGATTTTAGGGACGTACGGTACACGAATCTTCGTCAATAGGTAGTGTACCCGATTTTAAAAATTATTTCATTGATATCAATGGTAACTTAATTTTAATTTTAAACTGTGTTTAGATTTTGTCTACTAACTACTTTCAAATGTTACAAAAGTATACCAAATTTGTATACATATTTATGAATCCATGGTGTCCGAAGTTCTGACGTGGTTCCTCAATCCAAACGTAAGTTTTGAAGTATTGTACTACAAAATCGAGGACCGATTCTATATTTTTCTTAAACTCAATAGTACTAAATAAATATATTACTCGTAATTTCATTAAGCTACAAAAAATGGCTCCTTAATCCTTACGGACATCGCATTTTTACTTTGACTTAAATATTCTATAAGTCTGTTTGATTTTTTCTAAAGTCGTGTAATTTCCTTAAGAGGCCTGCGGAGCATGCGAATTTCATACAAACGTAATACCAAAATAATTTGTAAATCAAACATATTCTCTTAATGTACACTGATTTAAACAAGAGTTATGAGAACAATAAATTTTGTAAAGAAATTTTAAATAGCTCATATCTCGTCTATATATCATTGTCCTTTCAAAATATTTGTTTGGGAACATAGACATTCTATAACACAATCGAAATATTTACACACTACCTTAAGAATATGTTTGATTTTCATATTATTTTGTTTGGTTATATCACGTTTGTATGAACAACGCATAAACCGCCGCACGCCGGCCCCTTAAATGTGTGCCATACCTGATGCCATCGTTCCTCCCATACCAACAGAAGTCGTGACCATTTCGGCACCTTTCAGCAATGCTATGTACTTTGGCTCATCTGAATTCTGAAAAAAGTAGAAATCTTTGAAAAGAGTTTCTAATCGTTATGGAGTTCATGCATGGCTGAAAACCAGTATTTTACATGGTGCGACTGCCTATCGATCCTCCAGTATAGCCCTTGCTAAGACTGACTCACATTGATGGTGTTTATTTCTTAATTCCCTAAGAGGGAAAATCACAACTTAAATATCTATAATCCTAGACGCACAAATGCAAGGCAAATAAAAAAAAAATGCAACTTAAAACCTGTTCAATTAAGTACTTTTTGCATCAGATAGTTCACCCTATTTTTAGTACAAATAGGTATTACACGCAGAGAGAGCGTGATTCACAGATTTATTTTTTATTTTATTAAAAAATGGAAGATAAACGGCCATAGTATTACGTCCTGAGAACTCGAGACGACGAAAGTATCACGATGGGATAGCGTGATCGAGTTAGTGTATGGAACTGGATTTAACCAGATGTGAACCAAAGATGATAAGTTCGAAGGTACATCCTTAGCCTGGGATTGTTTTGAAATTCGAAGTATCTAATGGTTTTCTAACCACTAATGAACGGACGAGGAGGCACTATGGCTTAAAAATAGTTATGTGTTATACAAGAGTGCAAAGTTGCTTTTATACCCCGTGCTAATAACTAAAAGCAAAAAAATAAATTGCTCATTATTAACAGTTTCAGTCAACTCAGTTGGCGTCAAATAAACTTCCTCGTCGCTAAAACCACTCAGTTAGGTTTTTCACTTGTTTTCAAGTTTTTGTTTTTAACCTAACGCGAAAAGAAAATGGCCCGTGTAAAGCAAATAAAAAAAAAGTACCACAAGCAGGTTCCGAGTTTGAGTTTTGACAAATTAACAAAAAAGTTGTGTGATAAATTCGGCACCATGGAGGTAGAAGTAATAATAAATAATAAATAAATAATGTTATCCTCTAGAGGACAAAAACGGCTTTTGCACTCAGATATCGAAGAGCAAACATGCGGTTACCGAGATGAAGGGATGAACAAAATATTATGTACTTGTAGCTATAAGTATAATATAATATTGAGTTTCCGATCAGTGAGTTTTAGAACCTTATTGAATTGGAAGTAGCACAGTCTGATGCATGGAGTAAAGTTATATAATGGGGGGTCTGATGACAATAATGGCTACCTATAGTACCGTATGATTCTGTGGGTGGGTGGACTTATTTGGAGCTTACGCTGCTATTTTAGTTTTGCTATACATTGCCCGCAGACCATTTTAACAAAACTTTATCAGCAGAGCTTTCCTTTCAATGTCATTCAAGCTCCAAAAGAACCACGCAGCACTGCAACGTATACTTCGGGCAAAATACAGGGTGTAAACAACATCATCACGAAGCCGTCAACCAAGCCAAGCATTATGCTACATCAAACTAAGTAACTTTACGCAAAAAATGTTGCTGGGAAACAACTTTTTTTTTGGGGCTAGAAATCACGTTTTGTGGTAGGTATAACTCAATGTAATGCACTCAAACCATTGTGCTGATGGATGGATTGAATAGTACGGGGTTTGGGGAGGTATTTAAAGTAAAAATGTCACAATAAAACTTGTATTTAAAAAATCTTGTGAAAATATTGTTACTCTAACCCCCAAAATCTCCGTAAGTAGAAGGTTCCCAGGTGGTGTAGAACAAAAAACTGATCGCAATAACGAGGAGAACAAGTGCCTTTCGGCTTTCTTTACACCCTTCACTTATCTGTCCTAGCGGTAAAACAATGAACTATAAAATCCATGTAAGACATCTGTTGCATTTTTTCTTGACAAGCAACGTACCTTTATCTGCAAACTTAAACTTAATAGTAATCGTACTTAAATGTATCGAATAGGTTTGAAACTACCAGTAAGTCTTCTGTCTTACGATGATTTATGCCAGGTTTTTGATGTGTCACATTTCTACCCATGGTTTTTATCACATCTAAGCACCTACTTTGTGAAAGTCGTGGCTAAATAATAACAGCCTCTCGGGTCGATCTTTAGGTTAAGCCGTGCTTGCCTAGGTTTGTCTGTGGATGGGAGACCACCCTAACATACCGAATTCACTCCGTGCCATGGAAACCACGTTAAGCTTTAAGTCCCGGCTACCATTTGTCCATTTTTGGGAGTCGTTACAGTTAGTCAGTGGCCCAAAAAAGTCGGACAACCAGTCTTACTGAGTGGTATCGTATCACCCAGTACTAAGAGGTCAGATAGGCAGTTGCTTCATGTAAAATACTGGTACTTGGCGGCATCTCGTTAGACTGGAAACCGACACCAGCATAGTTAGGAAAAGGCTAGGCAGATGATGATCTAAGCTAAGCACCTACCTTCAACTCCATCTCCATATAAGACCCCTTAGTGATAGACCAGGTGTATAGAGCCCTGTTGTCCAGAAGTTCAGCCACGGTTGTCACAGGATTCTCCTGCTTCGGGAACGTGAGGAAAGCCACGAGGTTGCCAGAGTACGTGGTTACGACAACCAGGACGACCAACCACCAAGTTCCTACTACCAGGCGACCGCTGTCTGCGCGTGGAAGGTACATGCCCCCTAAATGTTAAAAGTAACCTGGATAATTTTATTTTGATGGTATAGAATTCGGTATAGACAATTTGTGGGAATAGTAAAGAAAAAAACTTTTTGTAGCAGTTTGTAGATGGGAAAATTAGAAAATAATCTTCGAAATTGTTAATAAGGATGAAATAAGGACAATAATTGTTTCTTAATACAATAAATACGTTTTGTATTTACCTTTAACAAATATGTAATATGTAAAAGAAAACGTAAAATATGCATTAAACTACAAATGCAGCCTCTTTCCTCCTGACTTTATTTTCAAAGCCTGGCTATTCTAGAAGTGTAAGCCAGTGTATGACTTTCAATTATTAACAACTAAAATAAAACAAGCATACACTTAAAAAACTTACTCCGAGGTATGTAACCTCTTTGTAGTTGTGATTTTCATGTACCTGGCCATTGGACGTAAAAAAAATACGCTAGCCGTTAAACATATTTAAGAACAGTAAACCATTTTATTTTAAATTACTTTCAGAACATTTATTCTAAAGATCAAAGCATGTACATATTTTAATAAAGGAGGCTTTACTTTCTGAAATAAACAAAGACAAATGATTTTAATTTTATATATAATCAACAACCTGAGTCTGGGCTAATAAAGTAGAGCTAGCGAAAATCTATCTTCATAATTTATCTAAATGAAACTTGACTTGATATCAAAAACATTATTAATGAGAATTTTATTGCCTTGTTACGTTATTTTCTTAAGATAAATATTTGTTGGCTTATACTCTATTTTTAAGGGAAACTGTTTTTGTAACTTAAAAATGAAAAATCTCGTAATAACCAAAGTAAGCAAGGTTAGTTAGGTAGAATACACCTTGCATTTATTTAGAAACAATCACCATAATATATTTTTGATAATAAAGTAATAGTCTCACCTTGCTGCAACAATGCACCGTAGATATACCAGAGACAATTGTGTATCGTAGCCAGACCTCCTTGACGGGTAATCTCCATGGCCTCGTAATAAGGACTTAGTCTATGGATGATGTATAACGTTGGCCCCATCAGTATCACTGCAAATCCGAGACACAGCCAAGTCTAAAAAGAAAAACAAAACGTTCAAGACAAACCTTAAAACGCAATACCTCCTTTCCAAAAATGATTATAATGGCCGTTCTCACTAACATTATTGATCGACGCCGAAGTAAATGCCTGAATAAAGCGCAGTGTTGGATTTTTTAAATTGTCTGCACTCATTTAGTTAATATTTATGCTTAGTATTTGCCAAAAACAGCCTTGTGATTAGAAGGTTTCAACAACTGTGGAGACAAGCTTCGAATATATTATGCATAAGACAGTTAATTACTAAAACCTTAAGAATCGGAAATTCATACAATCGAACGAAACCCAATCACGTTTTAAATATAAATTTTTACATTTTCCATTGCAAAACTCATTGTTAAAATGCGTTTTCTCGACATCATAATTAGCATAATCACTAAGGTTATTGTTGTTTCATAATTCGAATGCTTATTTCGAATACAGATAGCTCGTTGTTTATTTACCCTTAAAATTCTTAAAACGTACTTTAGTACTTACTTTTGTTAAATGCCTTAAAAAAGGTACCTACTGAAGATATATATATGTTGTAAGATTATATTAACATTTATGCTGAAGCACACGCTTAGTAGGTATATGACGTGTATGATATAAACGTTCGCGGAGCCAAAACTTTGCATTTTATTGTCTGAAATAATAAGCTCAAAGTTTTCTCTTGTCATTTTCTTCACGGTGTATTTTCGCACGTCTTGTCTTGGCAGCTTAGTATTTTACATTTTGCACTAAAAACGTGCTAGTATTTTTTAATACCATAAATATTAAAATTTGAATACTATTTGAATCTAAAACTAACATAAAAGCGAAAACTTAATATCCCTTCTCTTTAGTTATACTTAGCAACATTCCTTATGAAGCTCACAATATCCGATTCGGAACCCTTTCTTTCATTGTAACAGTTTTCCGGCACTTTACACAATTTTCAAATAGGTGTTGTAAATGAGAACTTACATCGGTAGTGAACGGAAGCAGAAACAGCAGAGCTCTGCTGAGCTCCCTCGGCCGCGCTATCATGAATGCATACGACTGTATACTCACTGGCATCGTGTAGTTTATACCTGAAGAAAGAACATAACATTCAGCACAAATGATTCTAGATTTAGATACACCCGTTGTGTGGTATAACCAACCTCTATGCTGACATTTTGACAGACTTGGCCTGATAAATCACTGCGTCCCATAAAGTTAGAGGAAACAATATATATTTTTCATAATCATTTGAAGGGCTTTTTAATTTTAAAATCAGTTTAATATTGTAACATGAACGGTTATAGTGACACATTTTTAATCCCGAAAAAAAGGTTTAAGTAGATCGATTTTTGCACAACATACGAACAAAACGTTAATATAATTAGACATGTAACCTCTTTATTATAATTTTGAGGTAGATCCTGGCCATTAGACGTGAAAAAAATGCAATAGCCATAAAAGAGAAAACGACAAAAAGCTATTTTTATTTTTATTTATATAGGGCATTTCAAACATTTTTTCGATAGTTTAAGCCAGAAACTTTCGTTTCTGTAAATAAGGCTATATATCAACTTTAAAAAATAAACATTACTAGTTCTTTTTGTTGTTTTTATTGGATTATAAGTCTAATTTATTTACTGTTAAGGAGTTCTCAAACCTGGCATAGGATCAGGTATGACAGTGAACGATGCCGCAGCCAAAGCGCCTTGTCCTTTAGAAATGGCTATCATCGTCAACTTAGCGTCCATGCCATGCATTGTCTGAAAGAAAAATATAAGAAATTACAAGTTATTAACTCTTTCGTGCACTGATTTACAAAACTCAGGTAATTTACTTACATCAGCAATCGTATCATTGGCCAATTCTTTCTTCAAAACAGAAGCTAATATTACTTTTACTCTGAAAATAAAGAAGAAACACTACTTACAACATTGTATAATTAAAATGATTTAATTTAAAAAAAATCCGTATGTTAATTGCCTTACGTAAAGTTTTTGTTAATCGCTAACTGATTAACGATATCAAATATAAGTCCACCGTATTTCACAATAGCACCAGATTCGTTCCGCTGCAGTATAGTCCATGGTGGATTCTGGAATAAATACAAAACATTAATTTGTAAATAAACCTGACTAATCAATTTTAAATAAACCTAATTAATTTCTTTTGTAAATATGAACTACCTAGCCCAATAAAGCACGCAAGTAGACCATGACTCAGCTGAAGCCTATTTTCATCTGCTTATTATTGGATAATTACTTAATGAGTATAAGTTTATAATAAATATAAATATCGGAGGACATTACACACAGCGCTATCTAGTGCCACACATAGCAACGAGGCTTGTGTTGTGGACACCAGATAGATATAGTTTTTTGAAGACCTATATATAGACTTATAGCAGTGTCCCAATTTCTCAAGGATGTGGGTAAATAGTGGAAGTTTATAATTAGTCAAATCTTACGTGAAAAGTGATAATGGGTAGTTCTTTTCCTCTAAACCCGTGGTGAATGTGTGGAAACAGAAAATCTTCGAATTTCGCAGCGTCGATAGGACGCCAAAATCCAACCTACAAAACATAATAAAATACTTAAATAAGCATTTTTGTATAAAGCCTTAAAGAGGATGCACTAAGTACTCACGTTTAGCAAATTAATTTGCTCTATGACCCCTGTGGTTCCGTTCAAGTTAGCGCTGGCCAAGTCCGAAACATCCGAGAGACCCCGGTAGGTGGCACCCCAGGTGTCTGCTGCCAAAGCGCGCCATGTTGAACAGTTGCCGCAGCGGCTCTTTGCCGCTATGTGTTGCTGGTTGAGAACAGATAAAGAAAGTTTATTTGTCACACATTAAGAACCACTTTTAGAGCAACAACTATTGAACCATTTAAATAATTTGATGTCTTATACGAGTTAAAATCACTGATCGCATAGGGAAATCGAAATTGGGTTCCAAAATTAAAATTAGGTACTGAAACACGGCTGCCAAGCTTAAATAGAACACACGTCTCATCTTTCGTATGACGCCATCGTCATCTATGACCTAAAGAAACCACACAGGGCCTCCAAACAGCAGAATACGACAACGAGGCAGGCCCTAGAAATGGCAGTACGAATTTGACGACTTCAATATTGGCCATGCGAACAGCGTTGTTTAGTAAGTGGAAGGAGATAAGTAGGAAACCCTTGCCCTTAGTCTCAAATCTAGCTATTAAATAAAAATGCTCATTTATGGCCAAACAGATTTAACACTTAAACTCCTCTACCTGCATTTGTTTTAGCAGCATATCTCGTCTCTGAATCTTGTTCGGTCGGATGGCTTCCCACTCCTCATCGGACACCTGTGCAGCCACATCAAACTCGTCCTGGATGGCCGCGTCCAACGCTGATACGAAAGCATCCATCAGCTCTTGGCAGTAGCACATAATTCCGTTCTACAAATATCAAAGGAGTTCTCAATGCCAGCATTCCAATAAAAGCTTAAGATTCCCCTACGGATGAACTACCGATAGACACATACGCGATACGGAACAGTTCATCCATCTAGAACGTTTCGACTTAGACAGACAGACTTATACCTAAGACAGACTCTTCCTAAGTAAGGAGTAGGTGCCTGTGTACTTGACGACCCGATTGGCGTAGTTGTAGTTGCCTTGCGTTGTTAGGGTCCTGGGTTCGAATCCCGGTAGGAGCAAATGTTTGTGTGATGAGCACGGACATTAATTTGTTTCCGAGTCATGGATGTTTATATGTATAATAAGTATGTATTTACAAACAAAAAAAAAGTATATATGTAGGATATCAACTATCTAGTGTCAACGACACAAGCTTTGCTTAGTGTGGCACTAGGTGGCGCTGTGTGTTAATGTCCAGCGATATTTATTATATTTATTTATTACTAGCTGACCCGCGCAACTTCGTTTGCGTCACATAAGAGAAAAAGAGTGGGTCGTAAGCACCTATAATACAGTTATCAAAGAGCACATCACACACATCCTTCCGCATAATGAAAATGCGCGCCCGGTACATGATCATTATTTTGCTGCGGAATTACTTAAAACGGTGTATCTCCTAAGATATACATTGAAGTCAATTTACGTATCCAAGGGAAATTTTGTTCAAAATCAAATACTTGTGATTAACAACGTATTTATTTGAATAAGAATAAAGTACCATGTTTACAAAAACAGCTTTAAAGTCTTCTATTGACAGCTTTACATCTTCATACTTAGACACTCGATGACAGTCATACTCCAGCTAGGTCTGCAGTTCTCATCAAGGTGCATTAAATGAGCCGCATCACGATATAGCTGCTGTAAACCGTTGCGGACCTCTTACAACTGCTTACCATTTAAAATTTCAAACTCTACGTCCCTACGCTATGACGCCGTGTCTTAAAGTGCACAACGTCTTCAAAGCTTAGAAACCTTCAAATGTGGTATTAATATTTTACGGTGACTTTCGAGACATTCCAATTTTAAAGAGTATTTGCAATTTTGCACCAAATTTTTATGTGAGTTCAACCTTTTTGAAATCAAATCGGATAAGGTTTTGAAACATGTATCAAAATAACTTGTAGTTTATATCAAAATCTCTGATATCAATACTGATATCAAATCCGAAACAAATCACCGCCAAAATAACTTTCTACCCCTTTTTAACCCCGTTAGGAGATGAATTTCAATGCAATATGAAACGCGTCCATCAATTCTGTTAATATTGTTGATTGCAAAGTTTGAAGTAGATTGGACCAAGGAATCACATTTTCCCATACAATCTAAAAAAAAAAAAAAAAAAAAAAATTATTTCTTATCGTATGCCTACGTTATACAGAAAATACACCCTCCAAGTTTCAGGTTTCTACAATCTGCAGTTTAGGCTGTGCGTTGATCCATAAGATAGTCCTTCAGAACAAAGCATTTTTTATTTGCAGATAGTAGGATTTGTACTCGTTTGTAATGTATAATTGTAACTTTTCCGGCTGTATGTCTTACGTAAAATAAAAAATAATGATTGGCATCAAAAAAATGTTTTGTGTAAAATGGCAATTTTTCATTTTTTTTTATTTTTAAAATTAAATCTGTGAATGGGGATAAACATTTTGTGAAAAAATTACGGATTGTTACCTAAGACCATTTTTGTGTAGCTGCAGCTCCCCTTACTGCCCCGTTTACCGTTTCCACCCTGTATTACCAACTACTTATACCGAGGAAAGCCGATTTTCTTGAATTCCGCTATTTTGGGCGTATTCACTTCAAAAATCAAATTTCAAGAAAATTGAGAAATTACATTTACCTGTATTAGATTTGAAGTATTTATAGCAACTTTTAAAGGTTTCCACTTCAATGGATTTTATTGTATAGGTGTATGAAGTTAATTAATTTTAAACACAAAACCCTCTTTTTTACGTCTCTGGATGATTTTTTTTTTAAATGCTGAAACAGGTATTTCTTTATTTTTAATAATAAGTATTTTCTCTGAGTTTTATGAATCTAGAACAATCTAAAATTTTTTTTTCATACAAACTTTACCCCCCCTTTTCACCCCCTTTTTCCAAAATTTTCCATAATTTCTATAGTCTAAGTGTTATTCTGAGTTTATTTAAATAGATTAGTGAAGTTTTCATCAAAATCCGTCCAGCAGTTTTTACGTGATGCGCGGTCAAACAAACAAACAAACAAACAAACAAACACGAATTTTAAAAATGGTTTTAATATGTTCAGTTACTTATTTTAAGTCACCCTGATCGGTTTTTTTTTTTAAATCTTCAATGTACAGATTTTTTGGTCTCAACGATTTTATTATATGTATAGATTACTTGTTTTAAGTGTTTCTCCAAGCTACAAAGTTGGGTTTTTCTGTATTGCGGGTGGTCCACAAGCAAAACCTGTTTTTTCTAAACACAATACATAAACGTATCTCGGGGCGTCATAGATAATTTCGTGTCTCTGTATCCCAACTATGTTTAAACTACAACACTATATCAAACCACAGATTCAAGAGTCATGTTACTGATAAAGCCAAACTTTCTAACTAAAACGCGAAACAGCGCAATGCTCGGTAACACAACACAATCGCAAAATTGACTGCACGAAACGAAATAGTCGAACAAATTGCATTTAACGGGCGAAACGCGCCGTCAATCCACCCTGGATTAGGCTCTGCTTTACTGATTGTAGGCAGCCAGACTATCTCGGTAATTTGGATTTCGGGGATCAGAGAGTTTTGTAATTTTTTTTTTATTGCTGTAAATGCCAATGCCAACAAGATTTTGAATTCTGATCACACATTCCTCATTATTGCTAACTTTGCTCTGGTATACGTCTTAGATCAACAATTAACCATTTATGGTTCAATATTTGGCTTGAGAGCCAAATAATGAACCATAACTGGTTAATTAAAGCTAAAGCTCCTTTTTTTTTGGGTTGGGAAATCGTAAAATGACATCTCCCACACTGGGCGGAGCGGGAGGGAGTGTCAGACTTTTACTGACTAAAACCCATCCATGTTCCTTCCTCGCCCTTTATGTTCCGGGGCCGCGGTATCTCTTTCGAACAGGCCCGCAACCCCGGCAGGCTTCGGCCCTTGCGGGCCCCTCCCAAGCTAAAGCTCCTCAAGTACGGAATTTGTGTCTATTTACCTTACAATCTGGATTATTATCAGTCATGTTATAGATGTAGGCAACGTTCTCCCCTTCGTACAGGTCGTTGATCAGGCTGGTGAGGTTACCGTTCTGAGCGTTGGTATCGGATATGACGTAGAGCCACTGGGCCATCGTATGTGACATAAGTAGGTCTCTCGCCGTCTCCGCCATTGTGGTCATCACGTCTGACGTCACCACTGCTATAAAGTTTTCACCTACGAAGATGAATTATGAACACTATAAATAAAACCTCTGAATACTGCCGTCGTAAGCAAAAAAAACACCAAAACCCTGTTTTTTTTTTCTTTTCATTTCTAGATGGACAATTGTACCTGGATCATGTTAATTTGATGAGTCCTTCAGTACCATCGAAAATAATCTCGAAACATAGATTTTGGTCAGTTGCCTTTTTTGGCTTTCAGAAGCAGAATAGAGCAGATTGCAAGTAAAAGTTACATGAATAGTTCATTCAAAAGGCAGTTGTGCTCGTTTGGAAGCTCTCCAAACAATGGAAAATATTGCAGTAAAAATAGAAATTAATTAAAATGTAGTGCTTTAGGATTTATTGTTATTACTTTGGAGCTTTAAATAGAGTAGTACGAAAAATACGAAGACTATAAATTCAAATTTATCTCACCTATATACTTAACCGGCAGTTTAGACAAAACTCTGACCGTCTCTTTCCTTCTCAAATATTCGTTGATCTCATGTTTCATCTTGAACACGGTGACAGAAACCGGTGAAGCACTCTCATCGTCTATTTGTGATGTTAGAGACTGTACTACTCGCGACACCATGTCGCGACCTGGATGTGAAAAGAAGACCATAGTGGAGTAACTCCTGGCTACCTATCTTTGACATTCGTTACAGGTAGTCAGCGGTCCGAAAAGTCTGACAAACAGTCTTACCAAGGGGTATCGTATTACCCAGTACCAGCTGGATTGTGGAGGTCAGATAGGTAATCGCTCCATGTAAAATTAGAATGAAAAATAATAATCATAAATTATCATGATTAATTATTGTATTCAGCTGCATCCGATTAGACAGGAAGCCGACCCCAACACACATAGTTGGGAAAAGGCTAGGCAGATGATGAAAATGGATAGATTTTAGAATACACTTGCGAAGAAATATACCTATTAATAAAACCCAATAAATGGTTCAATTTGCTCTTTAAACCGCGCTTCCTTCGCAGGTTGAAAGAGAAGCGAAGGTAAGAAGCAGCAAAATAGAAACAGCGTAACAATAAAAATAGTAAACGACTAAATTACACATATACACTAGCATTCTAATCCTTTACTTCTTGCTTGTGCTTTATGAACCAGAAGATTTTGAGGAAGTGTACTGGAAAAGCTATTTTTTGCTGCCGGTACCTACCCGGCACAATTAGGTACTTACTTAAAGTGTCATCATGCAGTATAATAGCAGACTTCCATTGGAAAGCATTCGAAGTTCTCAAATCTAGAAGCAGTTGTGGTAGCTCTTCACCAGGATCAGCGAAAGTGGCAGTTATGGCGGAATGAGAAGGTAATCTTGGACAGTCCACTTCCGTTAAAGCAAAAAGTAACAGTTCTTCTTCTTCGGTACGAGAAAATAAATTCCAAGTGTCTTCGCAAGAGGCCACACTGAATACAGCTAGAAAACCTACAACAATCATGGTTGGTTTTCTATAGTTTGTCAATTAAGCACTTGAGCTACAGCAGTACATTTTGACACACGTGGAGAAAGTTTGTTATTGTATTCGAGGTGGAATCAACACACGAACCGTAGGCGAGGGTGTTTTTGAGCCGAGAACTGCAATAACAAATGTCCACGTGTGTCAAACGACGTTTTTCAATACCATTAGAAGAAATAAAATAGGAGAATGAAAAATATTTGTGTCAATATTCAAAAAATTTTTTCGCACTCTGTTTTCGCCAGGTTGAAGGAGAAGCAAAGATATGAAGCCGTTATACAGAACTCAAATAAATGTTTATTTGGTTATAAAAGTATATATCATTTTTGAATAATCATGTTTATCTACGATATTTAATTTGTAAACTCAATTTGAATAATCTAAGAATGTTTACACCGTAAAGAGGCATAATGCTTTGCTGAAATTTAAAAAATACATACACCTCTGGCCATAAGCATTGAACCCATATTGAACCAATTTGACTAGTAATAAGTATAAGGATGTGTGCGGGAATAAAAATTGCCACAGATAACTATCTGTGGCAATTTTTATTCCCGCACACGTGTTGGTAAACTGTTAAAAATGCACGGGTATAAAATATATTGCATGATGAACCTAATCACCAGTGATAGGAATAGGTAGTGCCTATTTGCCTAAACTTCACGAGAGAACAGAGACAAGAAACGGAGACTTCCTTAGGACTATTTTTTTTCCGATACATCTGTCCCGGAATTTCGATACAACACTTAAAAACATTTTAAAAAATGTGTTATTTGTTATTTTTAACATAAAAAGAAATCGCCTGACAGTTGAAAATATAGAAAAAAATATGATTGTGTATTTTAACTTAGATGACTCATCTGACAAAGAAAATTTCGGTTCTGATACTGAACTTGACGAATCGAATCACGATGATTAAATTAAAATCGTTTTTTTTTTTTTTTATAGTATTTGTTCACTATGAAAACTGATTGTCCTAAATGATATACTTCAAAGGTTAATTTATACTTTGATTTGAGTAAAAATTACATCCCTCAAAGTCAGTAAAATAAATATGACAGATAGATAAACATAAATTTGTATCTAAAATTTTTCCTTCTGTACATTTTGTTTCATGGTTTCCAATTACGTCATATTTAAAAAATAATATAAATATACATATATTTATTACAACAATATTCTATGTGTTTTATTTTTCCTTTAGAGCCCATTAATTATTTATTTAACACAAAGCGATATCGACCGGCGATTTTTGAGAATTTTTTCTTTCGTTTTTTTTGCATGGAAATCTCCTAAAAATCGCCAGACAATATCGGTGGTGTGAAAGGAATGAAATGAAACCCTCACGTGTTTTTTTTTACTAGTTAATGCCCGCGGCTTTTCCCGCGTGTACTACTTTTTTTGTATCCCATGAGAACTATACTTTTTTTTTTAATAGGAAGTAGCCTATGTGCTAATGCACACCTTAACCTATATCACTGCCAAATTCAGCATTTTCAGTGGGATTGAGTAATGGACATCCATACAAACTACCACATTTATAATATTAGTAATTGCATAGGTATTAGATATAGTCTGTGGTCTCTGCCTATTCCTCCGGGATAAAGGCGTGAAAAAAATACGGAAGTCATCTATATCATTCACATTTTAAGAAGAGCTCTCTGATCACAACAATACAAACACACGCAGTGTGTGTCACTAGGCTGATATATCCTTGCATTGCATTGCATCAGCCTTATAATGTTCCCACTGCTGGGACTCAGGCCTCCTCTCTAGGAGAGGGACATATAGACTAATGTAGGATATGCTGATATAGGATAAGTGGCTATTATGGAGTTATAAATTATGTCTAATCGCAAACTTTAGATAAATCACTGCTTACCATCAGGTATGATCGCAGTCAAGCACTAGTTTATATCAATTAAAAAAAAAAAGAATTACTTGTTCCAAATAACACATTTTTTAAAATGTATTTAAGTGTTGTATCAAAATTCCGGGACAGATGTATCGGAAAAAAAATTGTCCTAAGGAAGTCTCCGTTTCTTGTCTCTGTTCTTCGAAGTTTAGGCACTACCTATTCCTATCACTGCTAATCACAGTGCGACAAGAATCAGTTTTTGAGAAAGTGTAATGAAAAGACTTTTCTATATTTTCTTCTTCGTTATTACGACCTAAAAGCGCTGCCAGTGTAATTTTTATGAAACGGACGTTAAACTTTATTGTATGTTGTGCGCCAATAAGCTATTACTAATAGTATGTTGGGCGCCAATAAGCTATTACTTCTAGTCTGTTGGGCGCCAATAGCAATTACTTCTAGTCTGTTGGCCGCCAATAAGCTATTACTTCTAGTCTGTTGGGCGCCAATAAGCTATTACTTCTAGTATGTTGGTGCCAATAAGCTATTACTTCTAGTCTGTTGGCCGCCAATAAGCTATTACTTCTAGTCTGTTGGGCGCCAATAAGCTATTACTTCTAGTATGTTGGCGCCAATAAGCTATTAATTCTAGTCTGTTGGGCGCCAATAAGCTATTACTTCTAGTCTGTTGGGTGCCAATAAGCTATTACTTCTAGTATGTTGGGCGCCAATAAGCTATTACTTCTAGTCTGTTCGCCGCCAATAAGCTATTACTTCAAGTCTGTTGGGCGCCAATAAGCTATTAATTCTAGTATGTTGGGCGCCAATAAGCTATTCCTTCTAGAACAGTGGTTCCCAACCTTTCTTAGACCAGGGACCACTTTGGTATGTTCATTGTTTACAAGGGACCATATGGTCCTAGATAAACATGGACACCGACAGTTAAAGATTCACTCCCCTAGTTATAACTAGGGGAGTGAATCTTTAACTCACACTATACAAAAATTGGACAAAGTGATCGAAATGAGCTCGAAAAATTTAGCAATCATTTAGTAATTTTGCCTCTGATAGGTTCAATTAAGTTGGGTTGAGCTTGCATCTTCTGAGTTAAAAAGTACGAATAACATTTTAATCTTTCGCGGACCGTAGTCGAGGCTCCTGCGGACCACCAGTGGTCCGCGGACCACAGGTTGGGAACCAGTGTTCTAGAATGATGGCCGCCAATAAACTATTACTTCTAGTATTTTGGGCACCAATAGGCTATTATTTCTAGTATAGTTTGGGTTTCAATAAGCCATCTTCTGCTGATAGTATCAGTAACAGGGTCATCCCCTTTGAGTCCTGCTGCAAGTAAAAAGACTCTTCCGTCTTTGCATCTTGGAGATTTGGATAAGAGCCTTAGGTTCTCATCCTGTCTACGGCTTCCCGCTACGTTACTCCCTACTTTCCATATTAATTCATGAGGAGGAAATTGTTACAAACTGATAACCTAGTAAGTACACCTCTGCCTAAACCTTCGGGGATCACATCACCATCGTCTATGTAATGACCTACTACCCTACATATATGTTACACAACATTTCGTTTCATTAAATATTCATTAGTACCAAACATTTCATACCTTTCTTGAGACTGATAGCAGTCCAGGAGTAGTAGTAGACATTGACACCGCCATGTTTGAGCTCAACCCTCGCCAACTCCTTGATGTAATCCTTTAGCTCGTCTAGAATTGTCTGGTATTTCTCGCCTAAGTACTGCCGGTCTAATACTACGGCTGAAAATATGACACCGTTGTGAAAGTCATCCTACATGTTTCGCTTTTTTTTTTGAGGTTTACTTCCACAAAGACATTCCGTCAAAAAAAAACTCATACTAATTCTTCAAGACCACATTTAAAATGCAGCTATAGAGCCACAGCTTGAAGAGCTTCTAAAGATACTCTTGAGAATTCACAAAATTCAGAATTGTGATATAAATGAAATTTAAAAGTTAGAAGCATCATCGGAACGTTAGAACTTAAACATTTGTGACAAAATATCAAACTTACCTATTGAAGCATTTGCCGTAATCAACGACGGGAAATCCTCCGCAGACACTGGTGCTAACAAAAACACAAAACTGAATATCCATAGTTGCATTTTTGTTCAACACGAGCGCAGGCCGATTTCTACACTTCTCAAATAAAATCCCAACCATAATTTGTAAAGCAGTAGAAGTAATTATTGATATCCAATCAGAACTTTCCCGTTATTATTAAAGGCGTAATGTAATTAACAGAAACCAGGACACAGATGTTCCATGTTAACCTTTGAAGTGGTTTGCACGAACGGTGGGCTGTTGAAAGCTTCGTGATTCATGGAACAATACTTGTTCTTCAGTTAACATACAGGACGTTTGATTCGTCTACGAATGTTAGTTGTGTAAAAGTATCTACCTATTCAGGGTCTGTAAAGAAAGCACATAATAATCGGTTTGAATTAAGTATTTTAGGTAATTTTCCAAACATTTTTTCAACGATATCTGCAACGTAGATGGCGGCCGGTCAAGTTGTCAAAGTATCTAAAAGGAAATCGTCGTTTCGAAACAATGCGGTAATATAATCATCATCAACTGCTAACATCGACTTCTCCAGTCGAACTATATGCTTGCTGAAATACGCGCTCCACACAGCTAAAATGAATGTTTTCTATTCTATTTTCCAAAATTTGTCAATAAGAGAAACACCCTTTATATGCCAAGAATCCGTTCTTAAAAGGTCAGCAGTTTGTTAAAAATTCATTATAATTAGAGAGCGCCACGTAAGACTTATGTACCGTACATTGTAGCTATCGTGATTTTATTCGACAATAATATCATATTAGGGCATCCTAAGATAACCTAGACAAAATCGATACATTCATAATTTTACTCGTAGGTATTATTAATCCGCAAGTAGCTCTGTCTACCTGTCAGTTTATCTTTTACTATTTCGCGTCTAAACAACTGAAGGGATTTAGATAAAAAAAAAAAAAAACATGGGCAGGCCATGATCAGGGTTAAGACATTTAGGATCCCTCTTTTTATCCCGGTAGTTGGACTTTCTCAAGTGACATTTTCTGACTAACACGTGGCCGAAGCCACAGGCAAAAGTGCATGATACTTACTACAGAAAAACGAGAAAAAATATAATTTTACACATTTTTATGAAATACCTTTCATAATCCAATAGTAACATGAGTCTTAGAACTGGGAGCATCATAGACAACAGGAGGAATCTTATCTATCGTCTCCGTAACGATATGACGATGATGACTGAGACGGTTGATGCGCTGGGTGACCTGAAGTATTAAACTGAATTGTTCCCAAATCAGCTTCTTTATAAATACCATGCTTTACACATGCCAACGCACGAGGATCATATTTCCTTAGTTCCTGGCTATGTAATTGCCAAAAATTGCCGTCGTTGGCATCACTAGAGGCATTTTTAAGATTGAGAGGTTGAGTACGTGCTTCTTCACATTCTGACTTGGTCTCTACATCATTTCGTTCTAGACTTCTATATTGTCTCTTTTTACGTGGTGGGTGTGCCACGGTGGTGGTTACAAGGCGACATGACATGTTCCACTACGTCCGTCGGATGAGATTCTCTCTCTATCTGCAGTTTGTTCGGTGACTGACTATCATCCTGCAAACTTACTCATGTATTTTAAAGCACAGTACTAGTCGGGGAGGTACCGTTGCATTTAAGGTAGTGTTTTTACGGCGATCGTTTGCCATGTTTTTCAATAGATCTCGAATGACAGATAAGTGAACCCAGCGTAAGCTGACGCACCCGCAGTGGGTTAACGATAGGGAGGTTATGGAAGTTGTGAATAAATATAATAATTAAGTCGTAGTATGCCGGCTCAAACTTGTTTCATAAATAGTTTACATCATACTAAGCTTAATAAAATCGTCAGGTGCATGTTGGAGAGGGGATTATGCGCCAGCCGCTCGCAAGAACTTGTAAAACGAAACGCCTGATGAAAAATTAAAAGCAATCTCTCACACACTTGGTGATAGATTGCTATTAGTTTTTCATCACACTCTCTATTTTGGTGCTGTTGGCCGTTGCACGTTTGACGTCAAAATCGGTCGCTCGCACTGCCGACAAGTTGGTCGTACGACAATGCCACTGTGTCCAAACCGAACTGTCGTCAGTCGTCAAGATGGCGTTATCAAAGGCCAATGTGCTTTACCTTAGTAAAACTGTTATTTAAAAAGCTTTAAGCTTTTAGCTAATGCTTCGAAGTCACTGGGTTTTATCATGACACTCGCTGGATATTTCAAGAAGGCGATTCTCTATTGCTCTTTTGGTCAGAAGTCACCTTGAATATGCGTCACAAATGTGAAACCCGTGTTATGGCAAATACATAAATCGTAAAGAGGGTGTGCAAAAAAGATGTATTCGTTTTCTTGGTTTTCGGTAGCGTATAGGTACCATATCATTCTGTTAATTACTTAAATCTCTGTAAGAAATTGCATTTACAGCCATTTCTAGATCGCCGCCGACTTGCAGATTGCACTTTTCTTTTAAACATTATAAATAACGAGATTGACTGCCCTGATCTCCTGCATAAATTACATTTCAATGTTCCCCAGAAATCAGTCAGATTTAATCCACCTATATCCATTCCTATTTCCTCATCCAACTAAAGGCAAAACTCATACTTTGTGCGAGCGAGAAAGGACTTTAATATACTTACTAAAAATAAAACTGACTTCTAAAAACCTAAAAAAAGTGAAAAATAACTTTAGCTTCAGAAGTCGGTGACCTCTGTTTGATTGGTTTAGTTTTTTGGTCATCGACTTCTGAAGCTTAAGTAATTTTTCACTTTTATGTGTTTTAGAAGTCGGTTTCATTTTTTTGCAAAAAAGTTTTTATTTTTCACTTTTTAGTGGTTCACATGCGCTTACCCCTTCACAGCGTACTGGCGTGATGTAATGTTATGAACACTGGTGTAAACAATAGACAGACTTGAGATTTCAGCAATCCCAGTCCATTTTCAGGCCCTGCGACAGGGTGAACAAATAAAATATCGGCCCTGCATGCATACACAGTTACACACAATACGATTGACAGTTTCCCTGGAGGCAGGGCCCTGCATGCAGTGATTTGAGTAGGGGCCTTTAATACTATCAATTTATGCGTCTCTGTCCTTGTGGAGCAGGACCAGCATTGAGCCAAGTATTTTTATCAGCAATATAATTGCTCAACTTATAATACGCCTGCTTACATATTGTGCGTTTAATGCATGTTTTAAATTTCGTCTCATTCAGTTCAAGAATACTTTGTGGAATTTTATTATAGTAACTCCAAACAGTATCCCACGAAAAAATTGTCTACTCTAGCGAGTCTAAAGCCTGGCTGAACTAACTGGTCCCTATTTCTAGTACTGTAATTGTGTCTGTCATCACCTCTTTTACTAAAAAGTTGCAGGTTTTTTCTGACGTTCAAAAGTGAATTGTTTCGACCTATTGGAGTGACTTGGTCGGCTTATTATAATAGACAATACATGGTGATTAGTAATTGAGTGCAGGCCTTGAAATGGGGGATGCTAGACCTTATTTGCAACAATGTTGACTCCGATAACTTGGGATCCAAACTGGTTGGTTTTTGAGAAAACATTATTTTTAAGTTTTCCTTGAAATGTTCCAACCTTTACACCATATAGTGCCGATTGTGAGAAATGTAGGTACGCCCAATGACGTATTATAAATAGACGCGTCATGCATGAACATCACGGCTGTCGAAAACAGCTGTTGCCTTGCGTTCATGTTATATATTATATTACAGAGCGCGGGCAACGTATCTATAGTTTTATATATCACTAGCTTCTGCCAGCGGCTTCGCCCGCGTGAAGTTTGATTATTGTCCCATGGGATCTTACTACCGGAATAAAATGTATCCTATGTTTTATGTGGGTCATAGCGTGATGATATAAACGTAAGAGTAAACAAATATAATAATAAATCTCCGAACTGCTAAGCTATCGGGAGTTACACGTGTTATTGTGAGTCAACTATAAAAGATAGACATATGCTGTCTTGGGATATTTTTTATATAATTTTATGTGGAATATTTCCGTTATACATGATTTCTATGTAGCTTTAACCATTAAGGCTGCACACGCGACGGAAGCTAAAAAAACCAAGTAACTTCTCCCGTTTTCCCAACATTTCCTTTCACTGCTCTGCTCCTATTAATGGTAGCGTGATGAAAAGTATACTATTACCTGCTCAGGAGTATGTAGAATAATTGTACCAAGTTTCGTTAAAATCCGTCGAGTAGTTTTTTTTTCTATAAATAACATACAGACAGACAGACAGACAGACAGACAAAAATTTTACTGATTGCATTTTTGGCATCAATATCGATCACTAATCACCCCCCGATAGTTATTTTGTAAATATATTTCATGTACAGAATTGACCTCTCTACAGATTTATTATAAGTATAGATAGAAGATAGATTGGGTACGCCATTCAGGATATTAAACTGATACTTTTCTGATAGCTCATAAACTAATGTATCCTCCGAAAACCAATTTACCAAAACAGTACAACTTTCTGCCTTTGGAAAATAGGCGCCAGAAAGATCACCTTCTGAAAAATTCTAGAAAGTTTTCTTGTTTTTCGAGGATGGTTTCTCAAAATAAATGTCACACTTGTCGTGCAGATTACAGAACCGACTTTGTTGTCTCATTAGCTTTCCCAAATGTTACCACCATACCCTCCCCCTCCCTCCCTCTTTTTCTTTCTTTTTCTTCTCTTTTTTTTAATTTCAGCGAATATTTAGACACGGAAAACTTACTAATACCGTACCTACACCGAAAACGTTTTTACACTAAATCGTGTACAGCGCCATCTATCGTTTTTTGGTGGAAGCTGGTCTTGAAAATACCTAATTTCGTTAACATTGTAAATCAGCTGATTTGTACCCAAATATCATGCACACAATAATTTATTCATCTAACCCATTCCCTGTAGAGCCGTCCCTGCCAGATTGACGCATTTAAAGTGCACACCGCCAGTCGCGCCAGCTGTCGCGCGCGAGCGATCCGGGCGAGCCTCTTTACATACTTCGTTTCGGCTCTTTTGATAGTTTGCGGTGTGAACTAAAGTATGAAAAGAGGTTAAACGATGCCTTCTTCGGCTCGCTCGCTAGCTGGCGTTGTTGCCTGAGTTTTATGCTGCACTCCATAAACCTATCGTACATACTTCAGACCCCGTATTCACAAACGTTCGACTCGTTTCCGATTCGACAACTCGTATATCTGTCTTCTTCTGGCATTACGAAAACGACCGAGATAGACATACGACTTCCCGGCTCGGAAGCGAATCGAAGCGTTGTGAATACGGGGGCTGGTCTTACCTTACAAAGGTCTTCGCCTTTATTCAGAAGCGTTCACACTACAAATTACTCAATCAAGTAAAAAAAAAATACAAAAGGACGGGTCAGACAAAATGCCAAGGATTGCTATAGTGAATTATTTATTGCTTCCCTATTTCCATTATCTCGATTTCCTAGTTGTGCAAAATTAATGAATGCAAATTGAATGAAGTAAAATTCGAGAAAATTCCACAGGCATCAAAGTACAAAACAAAATCACTGCCTGACGTATCTATGGTAATGCCATTATATGTGTCAATGTGTCTTAGTTTCAAAATATTAAGCTAATTTCTTTAAGTAGAAATAAATTGATATAAGAGAAGTCATTACTTTGTACAATATGATTTTGTATTCCATTTATTATTATTGAAAAATGTTTGCTAGTTCTTTTGGTTGGAAAAGTTGGTAGTAGCAGTCGGCAATGGGCCACGCAGTGGTAATTTTGACATTGACATTTCAAATTGTCACTAATGTCAAAAAACAATCATTTTGTTTACGATTCAGAAATCATTGATTTCGCCTAAAACTTCTAAAATGACGAAAGAATATAAAAAAATCTTTATAACAGTTGGCACAACAAGATTTGATTTACTTTGTGAGTACGTTTTGACAGAACCTGTACTTACGGCATTGAAAAATATTGGCTGTAAATCGATAACTTTTCAAATCGGCAATAGCAGCTCAGAACCCGGTTTATTTGAGAAAGAAAATGTTTCAATCCACATGTATAGGTTCAAGGATTCTATTCTTGAGGATATAAAGAGCGCAGACTTGGTGATAAGTCATGCTGGGGCTGGAAGCTGTCTAGAAACTTTGGAAGCAAATAAACCACTCTTAGTGGTGGTAAACGAAGATCTGATGGATAACCATCAACTGGAACTAGCGGAACAACTCCAAATCGACTCACATTTATATTACTGCACTTGTGATACGATAATAAGTACACTAAGCATGGTAGACTTCACTTTGCTTTCTCCCTTCCCAAAAGCAGATTCATCAATTTTTTTAAATTATTTAGATAGTGTCTTTCAAATTTATGGTGATGATGAATCCACACAACAATCTAAATTAAATTGAATTTTTCCATTTGATTGTTTAGTCCTTAGTTTTATGAAATTGTTAATTTCTTTACTTGTCTTTCATGATTTCACAATTTGTGCCAGAATAAGTAGCAGTATTTTTTTTAAACCAATTTTGTACTAAAAAATAGTAATGTAAAAAACAACATTGAACTCATGTAGATGTTCGATAATGAGGCAAGAGGTGTACTTTTTATTAGGTACCATATTGTTCTACTTACGGTCATGCAGGTATAATGTAAATGTGTAATTCTAAAATACCGATTTGTTTATATGGCTGGGGCTTAAGTGCACTCTACACAGTTTGTAAAGCATGTGTTGTTTCCTGAAACATTCCTCTTTTGATTTTTTTTGCTGTTTGTATTGACTTGTAGCATAACCAGATGCTATCTTTATCAAAGTTGGTTGCACACTCAGTTGTGTGACTTTCTCCCTGGCCGACACTGCCAAAAGTTGTGGTTGTGGCTGCATAGTGAGGGATTTTATTTTATTGTTATACCAGCTGACCCGACAAACATTGTTTTGCCATATAAATTATTTCTAGTTAAAAAAAATGTTAGGGCCACCCCTAACATTTTTTTTTAACCCTTATCATTTAGGGGTATCAAAAATAGATAGTATCCGATTCTCAGACCTACTGAATATGCATATAAAATTTCATAATAATCGGTCAAGCTGTTTCAGAGGAGTATGGTAACTAACACTGTGACACGAGAAATTTATATATAAGAAGAATAAAGCAAATCTTAGGTATACCTATAATTTAAAGAAAAATGTGTGTTTTGGTGCTTTTTTACACTAGACTAGATTATAAGTGAACTATTAAATATAAAATAAATTATTTTCAAAGTACAATTTAATTTTATTTAAAAAAATACAGATCATTTACAAGGCTCACAAAATATTAGAAGGCATAAATAATGATTAGGTTTCAGGAAATTATGAAAAAAATAATAGGACAAAACTAAACTTATAAATGTTTATTATGAATAATTTAGACTAATTTCTTGGCTTCGAAGAAGCTCTTGAGATGTCTCATCTGCCAGTAGCCAATACCGACAAGTACTCCAGTCTGGAGGAGACTCCACCACAGAACTCTCTGGTTTGTGCTCTCTGAAGTCTGTCTGAAACGCTCCTCACGATGCTGGAACACAGAAAACACAATAATTAGAATGAAATCCCCAAACAGGTTTTCCATTTTTTAACAATGAAATTAAAACTTGTCTGAAACTGATAATTATATTCATTATCAGTAATGCAATAGCAACAATAGTGCTTATAACCAGCATTTGGGGGGGCACAGATATTTGGGGCTGACACGGCAAGTGTTATGTTGTATACAATTGGTTCCACAGAAAAATTAACAGTTGATAATGATTCCCCAGGGGGCATCATAATATTCTTGCCCAGGTGCCAGTGGCCCTCAAGCTGATACTACCTAGTAGTTCACTAAACCTACCCTTTGGTAGCTCTGTTCCTTAGTGATCTGATGTACTTGGTCCAGCAGTTGCCTGATCCTCAGTTGCAGCTCTGTGAGTTTGTCCTTGTGGGCTACATTGGCATAGTCCACTGCATGCTCACCAACTTGAATGTCCAGGTGCACCTGTTACAAAAGGTGCGTATGAAAATAATATATGGCCTAGATATATACAGCATGATTAATGAACATTGCACATTTCTGCAACTCGACTTTGGGTACTAAACTTGAGAACATATTATATTATATACATAATATATTCATAAAAACAGAATTTATTGTAGTATACTGTTAAAAATTATCTGTATTCAAGTACTAAATTCTACTATTTGTGTAGCTAGTGCCTAACCTGTGGTCAATGTTTTTATGAGTTCCATGGCAAGAAAGAAAGAAAACATATTTATTCGGCACATGCCATAAGTGCACACAACAAATAAAAAAATAAAATAAGTGAAAACAACATAAAAAACTGCTTTGCATGCCGTCAAGAGATATCTATCATCCACAATGTTTTTTTCACAAAGTTTACCTCTGTTAAATACAACATGCACATGAATCCACCATGGATTCTACAAAGGAATCAGCATATTGTTCTTGTCTAAGTAGTTTAGTATTTACACAAGTGTATTACTTACTTCACTGTTACAAGATGCTTAGTATTATCATAATTAATGGTATTAAATTGAAGATAGTATCGCTGAAGAATTAAAACGAAAGTAAAGATTTTTAAGCAGTATTTCCTATTGCATAAAAATCTTTTTGACAAATCATTTTTCCTTAGCCTTAATACTCACTCTAAGTTGTGATCCACTGAACCAGGATGTGCTGTTGGAGTACATGCAGATGACGTGCTCTCCCGGCGTGACCGACGTGAATGATATCATGCCCTCCGACGAGTACACACGAGACATCAACACTTTGTCGTTGGGGTCGCGAACCTCCACATGCATACCTATGCCAGGCGTCGACGGCATAAAACCTCCCGATCTTGGGTCATACAACTCCACTTTGTAATTCACTGAAAAAAAAAGAAACTAAGTGTCAGAGCACACTCTCGTTACCGTACTTTATTGTGATGGAAATGCAAGACTCTGGCGCACAAGAAAGTTTTACCTATAACAGTAGTATCGTCCGGTATTTCTTCTATGAAACATTTTCTCTCAGCTTCTGCTATATGGAAATATAAAGCTGATGTCACGTCCAATATGAGAAATAGCGCAAATAGAGACGATATTCTAAATAATTCCATTTTTTCAGCTTACGAGAATCGGCAAAATCTCAAGAGTCAATATGACATTACACACGTCACCGAAATTTAAAACGTCAGTTTTCAGAGTTTCATCACTACAAAGTCATTACATTTAGCATTACACGAAACGATATTCAAATGATTTCATAAACGCACAAAAATGCCCTATTATAGTAATATGAAAAAATTGGCGAACCCCACAGAGGGTGCCCTAAGTGATTGTTCATTTAATTTAATTTTAAATCCTTAGTATGTAAGCTCTTTCTGGGGGCGTTAAAGTAATTTTTGGCCACCACAGGATGGTCCGGTGCAGTTATGTAACCTTAGCGCGTTGCAACTGAGAGTGGACTATTAGTGGACATTTCTAAAAAAAAAAGGTTAAAAAAAAATTGGCTGTTTTGACATTTATTTGGTGACGTTTCATTTCAGTAACTTGGGTTTTGACTTTTGCGTGCGAATTTGCGAACTGTTTCTGTGAAAACATGTTGGAAACAAACACATTTTAACTATCAACAAAGCGATAAAATTACACATTAAAACAAATTTCATGTCCAATTTAGTGTACATTATTTACTTAATTTCAGCAGTGTAGCCATGGATCCATTTATTATTGCAGCTATTATTAGCGCAATTGTTATCGTTGTGCTTTTGGCCGCTTTCTTACGTGTTGGATCACCAGCCAAACCCCAAGGTACCTGGAACGCAAATTTTAGTAACATGTTCTTCTATTAATCTCTAACAACATGTCTAAACAATACTGGCTGTGGACCTACAACATATTGCTCCACAATGTATGTGGTTGTTGACATTACCTACTTATATTCTTTTCTGTCCTGTAGCTGGAGGGAGGCCAAGGCCAGTGGCCCAGAGAGATGGTGGTCCTGGGAGAGTACAAGCAGTTCGGAATCAAAGAGCTCGGATGAGAGCCAATGGTATGACAGAAAAGTAAAAGTCCATTGTAATAAACAATTTAAAATGCTTCAAATGTTATAATAGCCTTGCAATCATATTTGTTACAGAGACTAATGTTAATCTAAGGTTGTAATATATGAAAAGTTATTATCTTTTCTCAGCCGCTCGTCACCAAGCGGCAGCATTGGATGAAGAACCAGATATAGTTGAAGAAGCTGAGGAAGAAAATGTACAAGAAACCCAAAAACTAGATTTTGAAGACAAGATGGGTGCAAAGGTAAACAATTGAATATACTGTGTATAAAAACATTGGTAGATCATGTTCTATATTATTGTAAGTGAATGATTAAATAAATAAATATCGCTTGACATTACACACAGCGCCATCTAGTGCCACACAAAGCAAGGCTTGTGTTGTGGTCACCAGACAGTTGATATACTACATGTATACTTTTTGTTTGTAAATACATACTTATTATACATATTAACATCCATGACTCTGAAACAAGTGTCCATGCTCATCACACAAACATCTGCTCCTACTGGGATTCGAACCCGGGACCCTAAGAACGTAAGGAGGAAAAGTGAGGCTGTCACTACCACTGCGCCATTTGGGTCGTCCCTACTACTACTATAATTTTCTAATTATGAATATTTTTACAGAAAAGGGCAAAACTAGAAGCTAAGCAGGAAAAGAAGAAGGCAAGGGAAGCAGAGGAAGAAATGAGAGCAATTAAAAAGAAAAAAGATGAAGAGTTAGAACAAGAAAGGAAAAAGGTTGAAGAGAAACAAGAGGTAATATAGTTAATCTTTTATGATAATGTCAGCAGTCTGACACCTATAAAGTATCATATGCACTAAGAGTGTTATAGGAGGTACTTTCCTGTGAAAGGGTTACTGGTCATTTCTAGAGAGGCAGAACTACCTACTTAAGGCTGATGCTTCAGGATAGCCAAGAAATTCACATTTTCTTACGTTTCTTGCAATTTTCAGGCCATTGCTAGGTTGTATGTTGATAAAAATATTGTTGGCGACTGTAAGACGTAAGTAGTTACATAATTATTATAAACATCAAAATCATCACTACAACCCTCCAAGTTCATAAAGGTTGAGGAACAACTTCTTCAAGGCAAAATCGTTCTTCGTCCGTGAGCTTGGTGGTGATGGCCAAAATAAGAAAGTACCTACATAATATGAATGAAAAATTTTACATTGGTACTTGACTGATTTTGAACTCACTTGAGAACTATCTTGTGCATGAGAGACCAAGCCTTGACCTCTGGGCCATCGCAACTTTCTGTAATGACAAAGTAAAAGTCCATTGTGGGATTTTCAACACATAATTCGGCACTGCGAGACGAGATCCAACATGCAATAATACTTTAGGCTATACATTTAAGTGTGGCCTAGTTTTCATGCATCGAGTATTAGTCTCGAGTTATGAAAAGAAACTGTACATTTCACTTGTAGGAAGAAGAACGCCAGCGTGAAGAAGCCGAGCGTAAAGCAGAAGAAGAACGCAAGAAGCGGGAACAAGAAGAGTATGAAGCTTTGAAAGCAGCTTTCACAGTAGAAGGAGAGGGCTTTGACGAAAATGATGAACAGGAGAAAGAGAACTTGCTGAAAGACTTTATTGACTACATAAAGGTAATAACAAGATTTTCTTGAATGAAAAAAAATTAATGTTTCCATAGCCCAATGGCTAAATTGGAACCTTTAGAGATGCGTCCTGTCCGTCAATGGCACAGCCATTTTACTCCGAGACTGTTGGCACCACACTGGTAAAATGTGGAATGTAGCCGCTACTATGCACAATCGGTGCGGCGTTCATTGTACAAGCTTGTAAAATGATATTGAGGAACTAAAACTTTTTCGTCAAACTGCAACAGTAACTTAGTTTTTCATCAAAAACCCATGGATAACTTATGGATGGTTTGTGTATAAAAAATATTATTATTCGTGCTACGAAACCGTGTGTAATTCCGACTCATACTTGTCTGGGTTTTTAGATACGAGAAAGCTAGAGTAGAAAGAAACTAAACCTAGTAACGCAATCCAAGGTTCTGATATACCTAATAAGAATTCACTAATAATACAATACTTCTGATCCAAGGCTTTATTATAAACTAGATTCTGCGCGCGTCACGAGATTTAGGTACTTTATACCTACACTAAAACCTTTGAGAACCACTCTAACCAATGGTGAAAACAGCATGAAAATCGGTGTAGTAGTTTATGAGTTTAACGCGAACAGACCAGACCGACAGACGTGGCCGAGGACATTGTTTTATAATAAACTAGCCGACCCATGCAACTTCGTCTGCGTCACATAAGAGAGAAAAACAAAAGGAAATAAAAAAACCCGTTTTTGAAACATTTTTCAATCCTGTTCCGCTCCTAATAATCGTAGCGTGATGTTGTATAGCCTAAAGCCTTTCTCGATAAATGGACTATCCAACACAAAAAGAATTTTTCAATTCGAGCCGGTAGTTCCTGAGATTAGCGCGTTCAACCAAACAAACTCTTCTGCTTTATAATATCAAGTATAGATGTAATGAAGTGATAGTGTAGGTTTCACAACGTTATCGAAATTAGCTAATGAAAGTTATAAATTTTCAGGCCCAGAAAGTTGTTCTTCTTGAAGACTTGGCTGCCCATTTCAAATTGAAGACCCAAGCTGCGATTGATAGAATAGCAGATTTGCAAGCATCTGGTGAACTTACTGGTGTAATTGACGACAGGGGAAAATTCATTTACATCTCACAAAAGGAACTAGAAGATGTAGCCAAGTTCATAAGACAGAGGGGCAGAGTGTCCATCACAGATTTAGCAGAATCTAGCAATGATTTGATCAACTTAAATCCTGTAACTGTGCTCTAGTAATTTATTCTGATGCTTAGTAAAAATAAACCAACTATTTTTTTATGTTTGTTCATAATATGTTTATAGGTGTATATAGACAAAGTAATACTGTTAATACAAAGGTTTATTTTAAAAAGGAAAAAATACATGCATTTTTATTCTGTTATTTCATATCCAAACATATCTCTTCCTTTCTCTATTAGCAGCAGTGATGACTCTTTGATTCTTTCCAAAACTTCCATGAGCTTGCTCTTAGTAAACACTTTATACAGACATCTATTTTCCCCAGCAATAAGGTCACATAACTTGATAGCTTCCTTGTGATTTTCAATGTCTTCATTGCTTTGTAAAATCTTCAAGATCAAAATAACAATTTCAGGAATACAGAGACGTCTTAAAGTCTCCAACTGTTTGGTTCTTTCTTGCTTTTCGTCTTCAGTGAACTTTTGGGAAATAGAACTATCATTTTCATCTTGTAGCCACCCTCCAGGGAATAGTAATACATTGTAAAGCAAATTTTTGGTGTGTTTTGCTTGATGTAGCACAGCATTCAACCAACGGGCTTTTTGTTGTTCAACTTGAGCGCATCGTTGTTCATGGTGCACTTTGTCAGAGAATGATGCATCAGAAGCAAGTGGTTCTATATCTTTAGGTTGGCCACTTATAAAGTGTCTGTACCAAGTAGCAAACCCTTCTAGTGCTTCCAAATATGCCTTCAAACACAGATGTTCCCTCAGTTCAGCAGAATTTGCAGATATTTTGTTCAAAAACTCAGGGAACATTTTGTTAACATTTATAACACAAGCTAAAGCAGCATCTGTATTGCCAATGAAGATAAATGTTCTTATCATAGCATTACTCAGCCATAGGGCTTCCTCAACTTGGTTTGATATAAGAGACAACCATTCCAGGGATGAAATCACTTTCTGGATCAATGTTTTATCCTTTTCAACAGCAGTAGTTTGAGTAAATGTTAAATCCAAATTACCATAGCCTTGTTGAATATCTGTGATTGCTTTTTTAATAGCAACTCTAGCTGATGCAGCAACGTCAATGCCAGCATTGAGTCCTGCCTTGACAACTCCCTCCCTGTACTCACTCTTATGTATATGATCCATGAGTTCTGCATAAAGTACAATTTGTCTGGGAACTGGCACAGTTGAAGTGTAATATGCGATAAGCTCTGGACATTCCACTGAACCATCAATTAATTTTTCAACAAGTTCTGTGACATATTTTTCCAAAATTTTATCTCCAATGTCATGTTGAGGATCCTTACCCATTTGTCTTAGAACAAGAATAAGATGTGCCAAGAATCGAACAAATCTATCATCACTGCTTTCAATCCATTGTAAAGAATCTTGCATGATGGCTCTAACATGGCCAAGCATCAGGTGATGCTGACAAGTTTGGTACAATGATTCCTTTTTCCCATCCATCAAAGCTTTCACAGCACTGAAAATCTGTTGTAAAGTCAATTCTTCGAGCTGAAGTTCAGTCTGTAGTAGTTCTAGGACATCAGCAGGTGTAGTATTAGCATCAACTGTAGCATGGTGCTCATGTAAAAACTTATCAACTCTTGCCTCAATTTGAGCTCTTAGATGAGCCCAAAGCAAATCTTCCCAACTACCTTGACAAGCTGGAAGTGTACTGGCTAAATGACCAGATAAAACTCCAACAGTAGCTCTGTAATGAATATTCTCTGCTGTATTATTAGCAAGTCCCAATGAACACCATTTCCAAAGGTCTCTTGAAGGGTTACCAGCTATTTCCAAAGCAGAATTGGAATCTTCTTTCGGCAAATAATGAAGTAGTATCCAACCTTGCAAAACAGCTCCACGCCATGCCTGCCCAGCACTTATGCATAAGGAAACTGCTTCTTTGAACTTGCCACACCTTACTTCAGTAAATATTCTTTTACACAAATCATTATCATCTTTCTGATCATCTGAATGTACAATTTTCTTTTGACGTCTTGGTGCATCAGGATCCATACAAGTGACCATAGCTTTGCTCTTCTCTTTATTAAACAGGCTAGTCCCAAGTAACAACTGATGTAAAGTATTTCCCCAGTGAATGTTGTTACTGATTATTGGAGCCGAGGTTTTTGTGGCTTCCTCTTGGTAAGCTGCAGTAGCCTCTAACCAATCAACTAGCAATTGTAGCAGTCTTAGTTCAGAATCACTCCTAAACAAAGCACTAACCAATGTTTGCTGAGATAGTGTAGTTTCAGTGATTAAACTATCCAAAGATTCAGGATGCTCAGTTATGGAATCAGCATATAAACAGTGCAGCAGCTTCCATGTGTTTGCCTCTTCAGCCAGCCAATAGTTTTGAGCATTGTATCTATTCCACGGCTCAACTAATTCCAGAGAATCACAACATACTTGTGCTAACCTAGCTAATGTGTCTAACACATCACTTGGACGACTCGTTTGTATAATCTCAAAAAAAGCTTCACTTAAACCTTCACTGGTGACCCCAGGGTTGACTATTATCGACGATTCATCTAAGACTTGCCTTAGACTTGTGTCGTTAAGATTTTTGAAGATTGAAGTTTCATTCAATATCGGTGAGAGGTTTAGGGTTTCGTCTCTATGCAAAAACTGTCTGTTTCTTCTATTCTTCAAAGGTGTAAACTGGGTCGAATGCAGTTGGTGACTTCTATCAAAACTTTTAGACATTTTGGATAGTACTAAATATAATGATACACAGAATTATTATCCGAACAAGATACAAATTCCCACCCGCCAGACGCGCGCCGAACTTTCGTTGACAGTTTGACACTTTTGACAGCGAGTAGTGACAGCAACCACAGACTGTTTACACGTAAATTCAAAAGCCTAACTCAAACTAGTAACTACATAGATCAAAATTTATTTTTTATAAAAAATTACACCATTTTTCTCGATAATAAATAAACACTAAAAGTGTTTCATTCATGTGTACGTTTACACTGTACTAGCAAAGTCGTATTTTTCAAGTTTTGCATAATCATTCAATTATTCTTAAAATATCAGTCTTGGAACGTTTGCTCCAAACACTTTGCGGAGCACAGGTTTTAGAAAAAACTAAAAAGTTACTATTTGGGTAAGTAATACGTTCTGCGGGACACACAAATAAAAATAGTATCTTCGTTACCAATTTCAGTACTAAAATAACTTTATTATGTTTCAGAGTCCCGATCTTATTATTTCTGCCATCTATCTCTACTCATACTTTTATTTTCTCTTTCCCTCACATTCCCTCTCCAGACAAGACGTTGCGTGTAAAGGTAAGAGTAAATAATTTAAATAAATTAAAACCAAAAATACTGCAGGCCTTCTACAGTATTAAATTATAAACAAGTTGAAGTATTTCCATAATAATTCTAGTAGAACTTAATTTTCTTTTTATTTTATTTTCTAAATTGAAATTAGACCAATAATTCGGTAAGTAATTAAAATTTGTAAGTATTTGTTGAAGTTACGCATCTTGATTATTTACTTACTTGTTCAATTATTTACTTTGATAAATTAATCCCTAGCCTTCTAGAAGAGAGGTGAGGTTTTGGTATTTTCCTATGTATTTACCTACTTCACATTATTTTGTGAACAAATTGGTGCATCCAGGCCAATAGAAAATCTATTTTAAAATACCAATTAAATTTTAACAAGTAAAAGTAATAATAGGTACAAAGATTCAACATTTTTTATTCACATAGGTATTCAAGTATGTGGATTCAAAAGGTAGTTACTTACCTAAGTATTAAGGAGATCAAACAGGATAACATTTACATTGTAAAGAGATTTATGTACCTACGATAGTTATAAATAGCAATTAAAGAACTTTTCAGAATTAGATCGGTTTAAGAAAGACACCAATTAACATTTAATAAAACCTTTGCTAGCACCGGAATGAAGAACTTCATTTTTTCTATTTACCACAGTTGCAAGTTTTGACTACATACAGCAATAATCTAATAATCAACCTACTTAAGTCACAGTAAGGAAAGAAAAGCACAAATATCATGCTTGGGAAACTGGCATTATTTTAACTTCAATGATTACAAATAGTGCCGGTTTCAACATGAAATAGTTTTCAGCATCGGTCTCACTTATCAACATGCAAATGTTAAAATGAAATGTACATATATTGCAATTAACTATTTCTGTAAATTTCAAAACAGATTGTCATATTGATTCAAATTTGTAGGAAGGTAGGTTTTTATAGTAAATGACAACATGTTGCCTCGTTCCAAGTCCGTGTCAATGTTTTAAGGGAGAGAAACTATAATGTATCTTAAATAAACCAATTTGTGAGGTAAACCAATAACAATCTAAACATTTGAATAGCTAGTAAGTAACTACTACTGTACCTAGTGGTAGACAGGTAGTCACTTTGGTAGTCATCAATCAAGTAGGTACACAAAATGACCATGATCATTTTGTCCCATGGACTGTCATGTTGTAAGTAAACAACAAGTAGAATAAACTGCAATAGGCAGGTTTTTGGGATAGGTACATAATATAATAGGCTTGCTTCTGCATCTTAATAACAGTAACAAGTTAAAGATCTAATACTTTTCATGTGCCAATAGGAACAGCATTCATAGCCTCAGACATGTAGGTTTTAAGACTAAGAAAATTAGCAATTAAGTGTAATGTGACCATGTTTTCATTTGTGCAAAAATACATTTTTGTTTTTAAGTTAATGACACTAGTGACATTATTTTTGCAATTTCTGTGTCAGGTAACTGTCAGTAGTGAAATTTAGCACTGAGAGCATTATTATTCTATGATTAAAGTTATTATAATTATTGTATGGACTGAATTGATTCCTTAATTTCTTTTATTTATAGGGTATAGTAGCTGTACAATGTGGGTGAGAAAACTTGACTTCTTTTATCACAATGTTCAAGTTCTACAAGCAACATCAATGTGCACAGCATCTGAGGTAAGAAATTCATATGGTTTTCCTTTATATTTAAACTTCTGACTATGTTTGAAGTTAAAACTACATTTTCTTAGTTACTTACAACTAGAGGTGTATTTGGAGATGTCAAAAAAATAAGATAAAAGTAGGACATTTAAATTATTAACACCCTACAGTTATTGGCTGCACAAGAACCTCTAATAACACAGGCTGCAGCGTTTAGGTTCTTTTATTTTTGCTAAGATGACCGTTTAAAATTGACATGAGTAATTTAACTAATTTTTTATCAACAACCTGCAGTATATTTCAATCATATATTTATATTGATTAAGTACAACAATAAAATAATACCAACTCAAATGGTAAAAACTGTATGTTCCACTATCACATCTTATCGGGTGAGGGTGGATGGTTAGTGGTAGAGATAGTTTCCAGTTGCACGAGTTCCACAATAATATAGTCACGGGGTAGTCAAGCCATTTTGGAAAGATATCAAGACCATTCCCAAGTGATGGTAATTTTTTACTTGTGATAAGCTTGGATAAAAACATAAATTGAATAACCAAAGATAGATCAAACTTTACTAAAAGCCTGTTGGATTTGATTTAATGAACCAATCTGAGTTTCTTGTACATAAGTTCTTGTGCTACAGTACCAAATAGCCATAAGATATTTTTAATCATCAGCACTCGTGATAATTGTAGATCCAATAATATGGAATGTACAATATTAGGGAAGCACCTAACATGAACCTTGTATCATCAATGGACCAAAGTACTACGTAAGTGGGGTCCAGGCCGAAATCAATTTGCCATTGCCACAGTAAATTCTTATTCAGTGTATCAAGAATAAAAAGTCACACTGCGACCATTCATCCTCTTGGATTCATCCTATTCCATTTATTGTCTTGACACTTGACAGCCCGAAAACTGAAAACATTTGGAACTATGTTAAATAGGTACCTACATAAATCTGTTGAGTTCCCTAGCATTTAAATGAATAGGTATCTCCATTTCGAGATAATAAGGCAGCGGTGGCAATACAACGTAATAATTTAGAGCACTTTCGTTTGTAAAATCTAAACGTAGAATGGAACGTAATTTAAACGAATTCTAAGAAAAACAGAACAGGGGAGGCATATATTTACCAGTGGGCGATTCTAGGCTGATATGATGATAGTAAATAAATACATTATTTTAGGGACCTCATTCTAAAAAAGCTACCTACTGCGAAATATTTATTATGACATCACAATTTCATCATAATATTTTCGGCACACATGTATGATCGGATTCGGACACGAAACGTTTTGTTATGTTAGAGATCTGTAGCGTTGAATAGGTACCTGAAACGCAATTAATGATTTTATACGCCACCGGAAATACAATCCGAACTTTTATTCTTATTGCTTGGTTATTTTGTAAATAATTTGTATTGTTATTTTCTAGTAATTTTATTTCCATTTAAAAACAATAACTTGCTGTAATCATGTGTGATAAACAATTTGGTTATGTGTGTATCAATTCAGAGACTTTATATTGATTAATAGCGTGGCGGTAAAGTCGATAGTCGTTTGTATACTTTTAATTATTATGTTTCAAATGAACGCAACGAAAATAAACTAGTATTTCATTAAAACACATATTTTTTTATCAAATAAATAATTTAAAAAGAAAGTAACTGTAATAGTTAAATACTAATTATTTGACTTTACCGCGCAAGTACTTATTCAAGGACGCACTAGCTATCTCTTTTGCACAACTCGCTCTACGCGAACGCGAGCGAGTCGTGTGCGGCAAAACGTTTCGTCACTGGATATGAGTACCTTACCTACCCAGTTCGCTTGTGTTTTTTGGCCTGATTCCGCCATTAATACTAAAAAAAATCTTCATTGTCATTATTTAGATATTATACGTTCAGTGAAACACGAGTGTTAAGCAGATAAACTCATTATGCTACCAAACTAGTGTGCGCCGAAAGTGTTTTGGAAGTGTATCATTTCCTGTTTTATATCGTATAGAAACAAGCAACTGCGACCGCTAGCGTACTCTTTTCGTTATCACGTGGGTTAAATTTCGAATTGTGCAGCTTTATGTGATGAATTTTTCACGTTCCTCATTATAAAATAATGAACAATGACAATGTGTTGAGTGAATAGAAAAAAAACCGGTTTATAACCCTTACTAAACGTTGTTTTCAGGAGCGCGCCGAGGCACCGTCGGCCCACCGTTCTTTTGGGCTTTCCATGGAACCGGCGGGGGACTGATTACATGGACAATGGTGCCAAAGAGTTGTGTTTTAGTGAAATTGAGTGTAGTGCCAGTGCTGTGAACGCGTTAGTTGTGTTACATAAGGACGAAATGAACTGTGGGAGAAGCCCGCCCTGACGCGGCGAGCGCCAGCGTCCGCGGCGGGCGAGGTGCAGGTCATGGCACCAGCATTGTCCATAGCACCTCGAGAGCCGCACATCCACGACTCTGTTGTGCTCGGAGACATCGACAGGCCGCTGTTCCACCGGAGACGGGCGCTCGCGCCCGTCGATAACCTCGCAACACACATGGAGGATGATGATATCGGTCTCCAGAACCAGCCCAGCCTTGCTAAGGACTCGCAGGAGATGGAACAGATTTTAGAAGATCTTGGGAACACTGACCTTGAGCCACAAGGAGACTTTCTTCAACATATAAAGCCCCTAGAAACTGGAGACGATGCATTGTCTGGTGGTGATGCATTGTCCACTGACGACCCTGAGGCAATATTTCCTCTCTCTGGATTTGAGTTACCAGAAGCTGCTGATTCAGAGGGTGATCCCTCTGAACAGATTCACAAAGTGGTTGTCAAGTCTCACCGACTTCAGAGACGGTGTTCATTCTTACTAAGAAGGTTAAGAATTTTACAGGCTCGTAATAAAGGAAAAAAAGTATCTGAAGAAGTTGCTGCTGCTTTTGAGAAATGTACACGAGGAGTCCGGAGAGAAAGTGGTGGTGGTCGCCCTCTTGGCTTGAAAAAACTTCTAAAGAACATAGAGACAACTGCAACCTTACAATCAAGTGCAGCATCAAGAACCGCAGTTGGTCCTAATTACTACAACCCTGGGACATCGACATCTAAGGGTGATGTATCAAAATCATCAAGTATTGGTTTACCCTCTGGCACACTGACAGGCCTGGCGGACACAGCTGGAGCACTGCGCTCGCACCTGGCTGTGGTCAAGCATGAGCTGGACTCTGATGCCACTCTGTCATCATCAGGGGCTGAAAGTAATGATGAAGCAATCACATACAGCAACCCACAGCAGCAGCAAATGCCAGTGTGAGTACTATGATTTATTGACTACTTAGTACCTAATAATGTTTTGTCTCATTAATCAATGGTTTCAAAATTTGTTACAAATAATTACCACTCATAGAAAGCCTGTGTCCCAGCAGTGGGAACATTAAAAGGCAGATGATGACAGTTTGTTTTTAGTTAAAATAGCGAAAACTTGAAACAGTATGATAAACGTAATTAGACAAAAGCAGTATAAGAGGTTGATTTAAATAAATGTGAAGGTCAAGATATGACCTGCTTACCAAGTACATAGTTTGCATCCATAGAAACATACTGTATGATGCTGTATCTAGATCGAAGTGAACAGTATCTGAGATCTCTGCCTATCGTGGTGTGATACTTGGGTATTTTATAGTTATATAGTAATTGAATCTGCACTCAGATAGGATGTGCCTTTATTGCTTAAGTGATACTCCTGATTTCTCTTAGGAAGTAACAAATACAGCTGCTGCTATTGTTTGTCCTTGGTCCATATTTTGAAATAGTATAAGGAAAACCGTTGAATATTGTACTGAATTAACTTATAAATAACCATTATCAAATTCTTATTAATATCTAAAGGTGATATCATTACTATTTAATAGTTTCTATAAAGGTAATACATGATACTTTTACTTTCACATGGTTCTAAGATATTGCATCATTCCACAAAACATTTTGTAAATGAAGATTTGGTTGTCAAACGTAGTTAGGGAGTGTCTAACTCAAAACCACATACACATTTCAGGTATTTATCAGATTTACATCAAGAACTATTCTGTAATAGTAATTAAACATCTCATATATAGGTTAGATGAGGTTACTGACCTGTAAGAATCTATTCTAGTAAATAATAATAAAGTCTATTTGCCAGTGATATACATATTATTAAATTATTTAATAGAATTAAGAAGAAAGAGGTGGTTACAAATTGTTTATTGTACAAAAAAGAGCTATCAGCTACTAAATGCACCTCAAGTTAATAGGTTTTATTTTCAGTACCTATTGAAACTGTGATTATATTTTTAGAACAAGTAAAGAAGAGTGTCATGGACATCTCTAAATATAAAAGGATTAAAATAATTCCTACAGCTGAGTTATTTGGTTGGTATATAAGTTGGAATGCCACAAACATTAATTAAGATTAAGATACAGGGGAGGGCTCTTCCTGTACATAATGCATGGTGATGTTTTGGAATAGAGCTCTTATATTTTTTAAATCTTTTAATATTTAGACAATATTATACTAAGACTAGTCTCTAACTGGTTATAATCTACTATGCATTTAGGATTATTTTAGTTCTCTTATTATGTGCTCACATAAGATCATTAGCCAACCCCATCTAAGTTGTATTTTGATTGGTCTTCCATTCATCATGCAACATTTGTCATGAGTAGTTAGTAGCCCAAAAAAGGAACATAGTTGCCTGACTGGTTAGGGGGAGATTGTTGGCCCCTGATAACAAGCCTGTCAACCCTTAATTAACCTGTCATGTTCTAACTCTACCCTTCGGAAGCTGGGTACAGTTTTATCAATAGGGTATCATTTCAACACTAACTGTGTTGTAGAGGGAGGGTGGCTGCATTTGTCCCGCCTAAAGAACTGGTATTCAACTGCATCCGTCATCTGGTTGACTTACACAATATTGTGTCTCTCCCACACCTTCACTTATGATTACCAAAGTTATTTTCTGTCTTAGTTATCAATTTACCATTTATCTGATACAATCTTTACACTTTCATTTACAAATACTGTTGTAAAAATAAAGGGAAAGCATGAATGTTGTCCAAGGCTAAATCCTGTGATGTAAATCATGAAAACTCGCATTTTATAGAACACTAAAAATAAAAATGGAACAAGACGAGTCTGATTCAATAGAAACTGTAGGTACCATAATTTGACTAGGTTTAAACCCTTGTTTCAGTGAAAAGCGTGCACTATGGTCATGGCAACGGAAGCGTGCGTCCATAGCATCACGATGGACCTGGCTACAAGCACAAATTCAGGAGTTGGAGTACAAGATCCGGCAGCATAATGAACTACAGAAGCAGGTCAGACAGATTCTCTATCCTATTTATGCAACCAACTATACTGCCGGCCTGTTTAACTATTGCTGGTTCTATTTGTTATCTTTGATTCTAATGTGTTGATTCATCAAGGTATGAGGTTGATAACAAATTAAATCTGTAAATAAAAATAGCCTGACATAATTATATCAGATTTAACAATGTATTAAATGTTCTTCAATGAACCTATAACATAATAAACACCTTGATTCTTATATGGATTGGGCTGGCCGACTAGTAACACCTACATAATAGCAATGAATTTTCAGTTCTTTCATAATAAACCTAAGAAAAATGTGAATGATGCTTAGTTAAAATTAAATAATAATGTAAGAGCATCTTATTACTCTCTGCACAATAGAGTACCTAATTGATAATTGTTAAGTTCATTCTAAAAAAACTTGAGCAATGTTTGTTTAGGACCGAAAAAAGTGGCTCTAATCAGGAGATACAGAGGTCAATGACCGAGGTTTTCACATGTTGCTTTGAGATAAGCTCTTAAATAACTGCAATTAAAAGTGATATGAGTCATTTGGCTAGACCTTAACCTCTTTATCACCAGGAAAAAATATTCTTAATAATTATGAGGTTCAATTACTGTAACTTAACATGAAGGGAATTAGATTATGTGCAAGCCTTAAAATCTTGTTTACTTTTAATATCTTATCATATCTGTAAATAGCTAAAGAAGTTAACAATTTAATCAAAAATGGTTCTGTGATTTTGTATCATCAATATGGGCTAAATTGCACTCAGCAGGAAAAAATAATGTTGCTCTTGCTACAAATTTATTTTTATTGGATCATGACATGTTAAAGAACAATAAGGACTGACTGAACTTTCATTATTATAATTAATAAATACTGGGTGTAAGTTGACCTATGATCAGTACAGTAACATGTTCAAACAAGTTATAATTCGCGCGTAACGCATGCCGGCAATCCAAGGTCACGAATTAACAATGACGTACTGAAGCTAGTTTTTTTTAGCAACTAGATTTGTTGATAATTTGTTTTTGAAATGGTATAATTCTCTTTTTTTTGGGTCCTACGTAAAACTGACTGTGACTTTTGCAATATTTTTGTTTTTAGCCCCAATAAACTGCAATTTGGCAATGAGGTTTTATTTGAACTGAAAATACGTTTTCATAAATAACAAACAATACAAATAAAAGGCTATTATTTTCCAACCCTATTTTTCAGCCGTCCGTATCATTATTCTTCTACCACTATACGATCGGCGCACTGTTGCAATCATCTCTAATTATCCCCCTGTTCTAGGTCCGTGAAGCGAAGGGCCGCGTAGAGTTCGAAGGCGAGCCCGTGGCCTACGAGGGTTCTTTGCCTGGCGCCGAGCCGCCCGACGACCATCCTTCGAGGGAAACATGCGCGCGCATCCGCCCGCTGCGACGGGAGACCTTCAAGAAACGGAAACTCCTACAAATGCATAACCTGCACTTTGCCACGCAAAAGGCTGCGAAGCCGTCGGATATCAGGTTTGTGATTTTACAGAAATGTAGGACTTTGGTAACTGGAATGTTTACCATTTAAAAATAAATAGTGGGTTTTGGTATATTACAAAATACGAACTGCGCGATTTAACTTCTAGTTCTCATAGGTAGGATTGTCAGAAAAGTGGTTCTAGGACACAAATCATGAGTGCTAATATAAGATTAAACAGGAGGTTTTGATTAGATGATCTGACTTGACCTCATCTAAGTTATGTATCAACGTTGTGCCGTTCCCTGGAGGGGACAGGCACAGGTTTATAATACACCCACATTACACATCAAAATTCACCAACAATTTCATCTTCTATAAAGGTTGATATTAGACTGGAGTGAATCAAACAAACAATCAATTATCTCATACACATACTCAAAATACGTACGTTGAACATGGTGTTGTGAACACCAGCCCAGTATACAGTTCAGGGTTGATAGTAACGGTGTGGTGTATGTGCACAGATGTAGCTGCGAGAGCGGCGTAGAGAGCTGCGCGGTGTGCACCGGGCGCGCGGAGCCCACGCAGCCCGCGCCGCCGCTGTGCACGGTGGCGCCGCGTATGCGCATCGCCGCCGTCGACCCCGGCTTCCATCCCGTGCTCAGCGATATCAAAGGTACAGCTTTACTACTTTGAAAACCATCTTCTTCTAAAAGACAAATGTGATTCTCGCCAGTTAAAACAAAACGATGTGGGCGAACGTTTTGGGGAACTATCTTATGGTGCTGGTTTTCAGCCCAATTTGAATAAAATGACAACTAAGTATTCAGACTCACTATTAACGTATCAAGAATAGAGTGCTTCCTTGTTGGTTTTCTGAGTGTTCAATGAATAAGGTATCTCCTGAATATTGCAGACGTATCGCCATCCATCCACATGGCAGCGCTGGCGAGCCGGTCGTGGTTCCGGCCGCGCTTCGGCAAGTCGTGGCGCGGCGCGCACCACTCGGCCGGCAGCTCGCGCCAGTCGCACCAGCAGCATCAGTCGCACGCGGCACAGTCGCAGGTGTCGCAGTCGCAGTCGCAGCCGCAGCCGCAACAACACACGTCGCGTCACCACTCACCCAAGCCACTCAAACGTCATCCCACACGTAAGTCACGTTACTTTATAAACTACTGTTATTGATGATGACTGATGCCATCTAGCTGATGCCACAACAACTGCATTTGATGGCTTTCTAGTATGGTTATGTGCTCTCAATTGGCTAGCATGATCAAGTTTGGCCGAGAAACTCCCAGCAAAAAGCTGACTTGTCAGAACACCATTGATAAAATTGTAGGGCTTTAACTGTAGGTGGTCTAGCTTCTTCAGGTCATCACTCTTTAAGTCCCGTTGCAACCTTCTTCTCTCTTCAAAGGCGTTGGCCTACCGATGTACGCGTTGATAAAGTGAAATACCTGTCATAAAAGTTGTTTGGTACACTGAAGAAATGGAACAAGATGTTCGATATACTCTTTTCTTACAATAAATATAATTATTTCAGGATTGAAAAGAGGTCGACCGCCACTAACCAAAAAGATAAGAGAGAGGGAAAGGGATGAAGAAACTTCAACATCAGGCCATGAAAGGTAAGCAGTGTTACAAAAGGTTTCACTTTCATTATGAAAGTGAAAATAGCCAATTTAGCGTAATGAATAGCGAGTGTCGACAGTTATTGTTACGTCGTTAACGGAACTCTTCAACCTTGACCTCACAAAGGTTTAGGTTTTTTGTTTTCATGCAACTCTTTTATGCTTCGTTTCTATACAATACACCTACTGACATAAATATACGTAACCATTCCCGATTGGGCGTGGCGGAATCTACAAAACACGTGTAAAGAAGTAGGAAGGTCTAAAGAATTAATGTGGAAATAAATCTGTTGGGTTTACAGTGTTGTGATTATCTGCGGGGTAGTTACATAACTTTTACAACTTCGTTAAATAATAATAAAATAAAATAAATTGCGTTATTTGCGTAGTCAGAAGATGGATTACGATTTTCCTTCTAAGTCCACACAATGATTGTTAAAGGCGCAGGAAGGAAGCGAAAGAGCCGAAAGAATTGAATATTCGAATTACTTGTATGGAATCCTATAAAACCTCGCACACTTATCCGCGTCGAATCAGACGAATAGATAACGTTATACGGATGAGAAAATGTTTGTTTCGGCGCGGATAAGTGTGCGTTCACCTTAAAAGTATATCACGCGATCAGTGCGCCTGGTCTCCCCAGATACTGCCTGCTTTTTTATCAGTATCAATAAATAACTAATGTTATGTTCGTGTCAGATCGCGTGGTCGTTCAAGCACCGAGTCGCGGTCGTGGCGCCGCCAGTCGTACGACATCGACAACATCGTGATCCCGCAGAGCGTGGCGGCTAACACCAGGCCACAGATACTCACCTACAAGGAAATCATCACACCCAAGTTAGTATACAAACGATATAAGCTGGAAGATCATGATTACAAATTGATAGACACAATTCTCGGTCAGTAAATACGAAACTGGGCACTTACTGCAACCAATTTCGAGGTAGGGTAGTTGGTCACCGTTCTAACCTATCCTAACCTAGGTGGTTGGTGTGAACAGAATTCCTTCGACGTAGTTTTTTCGACAAATGGTTAGTCCGAGACAAAAAGCATCAAGATACCTGTAGCCTCGAGAAACGAAACGATTTGCGAAAATAACACTTTTATGGCCATTGTTTCTGTTATCTTTTTTCGCAGTGCCCCATTATGCACACAACAGTTACCAGATTCTTCGTCTTTAACTCAAACTCTGTCAATTTAACTCAAGTTCTATCAGACCATTATGTAGCTATCTGCACAGCTCTAACATTGCCATACATATGATGGATGGGCGAGATAGGAGGGGGGGAATATCCTGCAAAGGTTGTTTTTTTTGCCATCAACTGGGCATAGATCAGGATCCTTGGCTTTGTTGTTGTAAACATTAGGGCGCGATTCCAAATGTTTCTTTCGGTGGACTTGAGCGAAGTAAACATGAACAATTTGCACGTTTACACCACAATGTCGGCGCACAACTGCGAACTTTATGCAAGCGATGGAATCACGTCAGCGAACACGCATTGAATTTAGTAGTAAAGGAGACCAACCTTCACTTATCTGTTTACCGTATGAAAATAATTGAGATTTGTATTTAGTAATTAGTTTCATGTGTTCCACTGTGCGCGAACAAAAGTAACGCAGTGCTTTGCCCGTGGGAACGGATCTGCAGCTTTATGCAAGACGAAAAATTGTGTGCAAACATTTGCACACAATTTTTGGGGAATCGCACCATTAAAGTTACGGCAAACAAACAAATTCCTGTTAAACGACATAATATCATATTAGGAGGATCATATTAGAACGACATAATACATAAAGGAGGTTCGAGATTCTCACGAAGCCCGCATATTTCGTCCGACGCCAAGTTATATTAGTCATACGTCCTTGTTGCTATTCACTGGCATTATTCACACGGTGTATCAAACAGAGCAATCTGCTAGCTATGTAGCACACTGATTTTAAATTCTAATCATATGTTTTTGTTGCATATTTCACCATAACTTTTTGATTTAAATTTCTACCTTGAAGCATATGACTAAACATTATTTAATTACAGATGGCGAGTGCTAGAGATTCCTGACGTGCCGCTAAACAACGGCGTCGGCAAGTCGAACCGCATGTCCCTTGACAGTCATGAGAGTGAGGTAAGACTATTATTTAGCTGTTGCTTGCGTCTTCTCTGGAATGTCGAAAAACAGCTGATATAACAATTAATCATTGTAATGTCTGTATGACTTGGACCATTCATTCTTTTACTTTAATTTTATATGGTATCGGCGCAGCATGCTTTCTTCCAAATAGTCGTAATTTCAGTCGTCATCTCTCTTTTTGTTTTCTTAGTTTGTCAAGTGGCCCACTATTAGGCAAAGGCCTCCTCGTTCTCCTTCCAAACCTCCCTCCCTCTTTTAATTGTATAATATTTTTAGAACAGAACCCAATGTTTGTCACTTTGGTGTTATATAATGTTATGGTCCTATCCAGACGATCTAAAGCAGTGTCGTACCCTTAGGACGAGGACGTGTCGGACGCGGCGGTGTGCGCGCGTCACGTGCGCGCAGAGTGTCGCGAGCGCGCGCGCTACCTGCGCAAGCGTCGGCGCCGCACGCACGACGCGCACGCCGCACACGACGCGCACGGTACGCACGGCGCGCACTCCGACCCGCACTGTGTCCCGCCGCCCGTGCCGCTGCCGGCTCTCCCGCCGCCGCCGCCGCCGAGACAGTACGAACCGTCCGAATATGAGGCTAGTATACTCATTCAGCCGTGCTTTACCTCCTGCATCTTGCTCTAGTCCCTGCTATTATAAACAAAAAGTATCTATGAAGGATATCAATTACCTGGTGTCCACAACACAAGCCTCGTTGCTTAGTGTGGCACTAGATGGCGCTGTGTGTTATGTACAGCGATATTTATTTATTTGTTCTAATTTGTTCTAATATGTAAAATATTGATTTGATAAATAACTGGCATCCAAATGTCACCTGTCCTAGCCTGTTTTGTCACTGGCACTGTTACCCTTTTTTATACATTTCATGTTTTTGGTTTGACAAATCATCTATTTCTTGCTTGTTCATTCGATTTTCTTCTGCAATTTCTTTTTATATATGTCAACGTAAAATTGTCAAATACGTTATATTATAATATCTCTAGCGATATTGTAAAATCTCGAAATATTGTCAAATGAACATACTGCTTTCAACAAAACACATTATTTTTCGTGAAATGCATGCAATGGTAGTCAACTCATGCGATGTGGAGGGAAGGAGGGGTCCCCCTTGTCCAGTGATACAACTCTCATGAAATGATACTGTACCATTCCTGAGAAATACCGATTAATATAACCTAACCTTAAAACACTTTATATTCCCCTAAAAAGCGTAGTCGACGGAGCCCCGCTACGTCAACATGGGGGCAGACATACTTTCGTAGGTTCAGTTGACAATATTTCGAGAGTTCACAATATCGCTATATTGTATATTGTAATACACGTTATATTGTAATATAATGTGTTTGACAATTTTACGGTGACATATCCTACTAATATTATAAATGCGAAAGTTTGTGAGGATGGATGTATGTTTGTTACTCTTTCACGCAAAAACTACTGAACGGATTTGGATCAAATTTAGCACACAGATAGTTTATAACCTGGATTAACACATAGGATACTTTTTATCCCGGTAGTAAGATCCCATGGGTCAATTTCAAACTTCACGCGGGCGAAGCCGCTGGCAGAAGCTAGTATTATATAAATCTCATATTTATGTACAATCAATTTTTTTTTTGGTTTGGCGTCTTTTCATTTGGGTTTTGGCTTATCACTAATCATGCAAATAGAATAATTTGCATGTATGTAATTTCAAAACTTTCGTGTTAATGACCATCGTTACGTAATCAGCTCACAATAACCTCACCCTCTTTACTAACGAGCGCCGTCGACTAACGTTAACTGTGAATGTTACTCCAGACAGTGAGACCGTACACGCCGCGCCAGTTCCCGCTGCCGGAGGAGACGTACGCGTGCATGTTGGCGGCCATGCCGGACGGGTTCCACGCGCTGCACGCGCCGTCCTCACCTCCTTCACCTCCCTCGCCCGGCGCCCGCTCCGACTCGTCCAGCACACTGTCGCCCGCCGACCTCACCGCCTTCGACGGCGACGACCCCGACGACGTGGAGTGGGACCCGCACGCCGAGCGAGCGGAGCGACGCAAGACTTCCTTTAGGTGAATCACTTTACCGCACTACTGGTCATACATGTCTCGAGGACGCGACTGATGTCCGCACACACGGTACCGTGTCGCGGCTCGGCTCCCCCGACCCTGGATCCGAGCTATCCTAAGTGGGCAGAGGAGAAAAGCTTTAAAGGGCCCATAGCCTACGTAATAATAAATATAGTTTTAAACTCTTCATTTGTCTATGGACTCGTCTACACAGGTCATACTATGCTAAGCAGTGTTTCGTCTTTTATTTAGTTATAAACACGCGCAACATTACATTTTGTTATCATTCTATTGACGTTAGCAAGCATTTCTGCAGTAACATTTATAAATAAAAATAACTTTTTCACTTGCTGTAGGGGTAGTATTTTGAAAACACAAAGTTGTCGCTGGTGATTGTCTAAGCTGGTTTATTGATATTAACTGGATATTAACTTCCAGATCAATACTTTATCTTTATAACATGTAAGTGATTAAAAATTTAAGTTAATTATTACTTTTAAGGTCTAAAGTTATGACAATTTGTGTAAAATTAATAAAAATTTGGAACACTTTCAAAATTTAGTTTTTAACATTAATTCGTATTCACATATGCGCGCGTATGATACTGTAATTACATACAATCTTCTTGTAAAAATGTATAGAGATATGATGGAATAATTTTATTTAGATACATACTTATAAAATTTGTGTTATGTGCTATTACTAAGAGCACCAATTGTACAATTAAAAAAAGTGCAAATTGCACATACTTGCAAAGTAGTGATCGATGTTTTACTATATTATGATAATCTCAAAGCAAAACGAAGATCTTAGAATATACATTTCAGTTGTTGACAGCAAACATTTTAAATAATAATTATTGTTGTAAAAAAGACAAGCAATAGCTTTCTTGATGCAGTTTTCATTCACAAGTGAGCTTTTACATTCCCTTCAGTTCAAACGATTTGTAAATGTGGATGTTAAATTTAATTTAACTGGATGTTTGTTTGCATTGCAAGTTTAAAATGCTGCTTTGAATTAATAAAGAGATGAATAGGAGGTATGTATAATGAATAAAAGAGATAAATATAAACGATTAGTGTGTTCATCGTAAATATTTGGCTATGTTTAAGTTTCAACAAAGCTTCTACATAAAAATAAATGCCCAATTGCCGCCAAGCGCCTGTAAATATTGACTATTATTAAATAGGGCACTGATTAGGAACTAATAGACTGGCTATAAAGTAATTATTTGAATCTCTGTAAGAGTACGAATTTGATGTTTCAAGAAAAATAACGCCCTCGTTTTTGCTTCTATGAATGATGATAATTTTAGTTTGATTTTTACCATTGGTAATGAAAATTCGCGATTTTTTTTGTTCACACATTTAAAGATATATTGCTTTACATCTTAGAAGATAAATGGATTGTTTATATCATAGTTAGGTCTTTGAGACAGGAAATTGACTGAGTATTAAATTTTGATATAAGGTTTGGAAAAAAAATCACTTAGTTTTCTGTCACCAACTATTACGAAACTCTTGTGGTATACGTTTATTTGAAATAATACAATTCTTCTAATTTATCAGTGTGTATGTTGTTGTATAAAGACTGCTTGGCTGTATACAAATACATTTTATGAAGGTGAATGTAAAATATTAATGAAGTTTGTTCAATTCTCTTGAGAAGCCAAAGTCTTCTGGTAATTTGTAATTAATTAAAATAGATTTAAGTTTTTTTTTTTAAGGTGACTCTGTTCCAAAGAGCGAATTGAGAAATATAGAATTAAATAAACAGTCTCTTTTGTTTTATTGGTTACAAAATAATACAAAAAAATGTAGAGTGTATACTTTATTTTGCACTACATATAGCAGCATACAAATAGTAAATGATGACTAGTATGCCTAAAAAGTTCAACTACGTGTACAATTCATTCTACTGAACAATAGAGCGTTAATCATAGAGATGTAAGTATATTGACAGACTTGCAACTATCGTGAGCTACGATAAAAATATCTTTGTATTTATAACGCAATATTTGTATAAAAATACAAAATCGTACAAACTAAGCACCAAAAAAAAAGTGTAAAAACGATAAGTTGATCCTATTGAAATACGTTTCTCTTCGAGATTATTGAATTAGCGAGAGATTCTTCTAACGAGAAAATTAAACATTAATAAACTTAAGGAATTAGTATTTATCTGCAATGTTTTCTGCTTACGTAAATACTATAATTAAGTACGCAGTAAATAGAGTACATGACTTATTCGCTACTAACAAAACACAACCTAACAGTAATACTTTACAAAATAAACATGGCACTATTAGGCAGTAGGCAGCCTTGCACACACTTGTGCACCAAGGATCTGGAATGTGCGTAATTATACATAAATGCTAATGTTTACTTGCTTAGTGCACAAGTGTGTATAAAGCATATAATATTATGTTTGGTTTCATACCACACAGCTTGTTAGATATTCATTTCGCAGTAAACTTATTTTACAATCACAAAATCGCTAAAAATAATACTGTATAATAAATCTTGAATGGTCAGAGCTACACAGCCGTCTATAAAATAAATGCATTATGGAATGTTAATCATTTACCATCATATAATTATACTAACAATACTGGTACATCCAATCGGTCTAACATATCTCATTGAATTCATTCTATTTTAATTAATATCAGGAAAACTGAAAAAAGTACTGATATCAAGGGTTTTGCCTCCCAATGATTCTAAGGTATCTAAGATAGTTGTGATGTACCTAACAATACATTCACAATCTCATGGTTTTCTTACACTAAGTTTCGTACATATTTAAGTATATCGCCGATTACATTATGTACAAATTATAACTGGGTGGGTTTTACTACATACTATGAGCGAGGTGCATCTTTAACAGATGAATTATGATTAATTAATTTCAACTTCAGACATCTATCTAAACACTCACAATATTACGATACTGTAAGGACAGTAACTAAATATTAAACCTTTCCAAAAACAACAAATGCCAGGTAAAGTTAGTTTATATTTCTGGAAAGATCTTGTATGCGTCGCGCATTGCACTCTCTGCAGTAGAGATGGTCATCTAGCGGGTAGCAGCCACGGCCCTCCTGCCGGGAGCACAGCGAGGTCCCACAGTCCTCGCAGGCGTAGCACGACACGTGGAAGCTCTTGTCTAGAGCCACGATACGAACTGTTTCCTCTGCGCCACTCTCCGGAACGATAGGTTCACGGCAAAGCGCACAACGAGGCGCGTATCTGTTGGGTTGAGAAAATTTAACATAATGAATAGGTATCAAAAGTTGTTTGGAGTTGAATATCTTTTTAACTTAGGCCTCATACGCGAAGTCAGCGGTGGCGGCGAGTTCCCCGAGGACGGTATGCTAGAAACCGCGGCCGGGCCGCCGCCGCCGCCGCTGTCTTTGGTTGTGTACGAGGCCTTATAGTTCTTCGGAAATGTAGTGGTAGTGGGCCTATACTCAGCATGAGCTGGAATCAGCTTGCCAATGATTATCATTGATCATTGGAGTTTGCCCAAGATGTTAAAAGTAAAAAACTTGCCACCTTGTCCCCAAATTATAGGCTACTTTATTAGTGGTATAATTGATTATTTTATTGTCTCTTACCTTTTATGAAAATCTTCAATACAATGTATGCGGTTAACAGCATCCACTGTGAAAGGAATCCCATCGAGACTCTTCTGGCACACTACACAGGTGAAGCACCGAGGGTGGTAGGGCTTGCCCGTGGCCCGCAGTATACGGTCCAGGATAGGGTCGCCACATACACAGCATTTCTCTAGTGTATCCAAGTAGTCTCTTTCACACAATGCCTTGCCTTGTACTGCATAGAAGGGTCGGCCCTAGAATATCAACAGAATGTAAGCAAATAATTTTTTATGTAATAGTAGATTTGATTTAGTGAAAAAAAAAATGGTACCAAGACGCCATGCAATGTCCAGGCAATGAGTAAGAATTAAAAACAAGCAAGTGATGATAGCATACAGTGTGTTGTAACTCAGTCACAAAGGTGCACCACATTTAAATAGTTTTTTTGATGCCAGCTTACAGTGAATGGGTTCTATTAGTTTTATTTAGTTTATGTTAGTCTCAGTCTCATCCGTCTGTAAAATAATTGCTAGTCTAAATAAAGCAGATAACTGAAGATGTCTCTATATGATGTTTGGAAAACAAAACCATCTTTATCATCATCACCAATTGTTATTCAGTGCAAGGAAGATTATAGCTTGGCACCTTGTTATTCAGTGCAAGGAAGATAATAGCTTGGCACCGTGTCAATTATTACAATGGAATGTCTGCAATCTACAGTAATGAGTCACTTGCGTTCAGATGAGAGTATGACTCAACACTACTAGAAAATGGTACAGGACAAGGCTATTTAATAAGGAAGTATTATATTCCAGACTGGGTCGTTGGTCTAATGATGGCAAGCACGAGGACCTGAGTTTGATTTTTTTTTAAGGAAAATCTCAGTACCTGCCACGGATTCCAGACTTGTGCCTGGTTGATAGCAATAGGCTAGCGCTCTATTCATGGGACTTGAAACATAACTGCCAAATGTGAGTGTACTTGTTGGATACACCTACGCCTGACCCTTTGGTAATTACAAGGTGTGAGATAGTGTGCTACCTACTAATAACTGCCGAACTTTAAAACTACGTAATTATGATATAGGTAATAATAAAAGGAAACAATTTGGAAGTAAGTTTGAATATAATGTTACTGTTACTCACTTGCAAGTTAATTCCACAATGATGACAACAAAAGCATTTGATGTGATAGATCCTCTCCATGGCAGTGCAGCCCGTCGTCTCCCCCATAATCTTCTCCCCACATTTGTAGCAGTTACCACAGTACAGGGCGTCATCAGGCTCCGGAGTAGGCTCCACAGTGGTGCCAACATAACCACCGTACAGGGACGTGCCAGACAGCTGACTGCATGGTCTGGGATTGATAGGCTCATACAGAGACTCATATGTAGAGGAGGTTTGGGATCCACCATAGGTAGAGAAATCCTGCGCGTTAACAGACGCAGAGGACGGAGGATACGCGGAGCCAGGCCGCCGCAACTCGCTGTAATTCGACTGAGCACCTAAATCACTGATCCTGGACACTTCCGACCTCGTATCCCGATCCCCGTAAATACTATCCCCTCCGTAAGCATTACGTTGCATCATAACATTAGAGTAGACATGGTTAGTCCCTCCCGGAGGCAGTACGTTGCTGTACAGCATCACATCACCGCTGCGCACCCTGGCAGTGTTTCTCACTATGCAACTCTTCACAGGAACTAAGTTTGAGTACGTAGAACTAGTGCGACTACCATATTCGAGTCTTGAGGAGTAGGACGGCTCGCAGGCTGACTTTACCATACAACTTTGTGGTATTTGAGGCAGAGGCGGCTTATTTTTTTTAGGTGGGATAGATGGTTTCTTCGTCGCTGCGTTAATATCATCTTGAAGTTTGGCTTCTAATTCGTTCGCGTATATCCGTAAGTCTGCTAGTTGTTTGTCTAGTGTATTCATCTCCAGGATTTATAAACGCTACAATGATAAACTTAATTTTTTTATTCATAAAATGTTTAAAACGTTACGCCCTGATTTATTGTTTGATGCGAAACTGACAGACATGTTTTATTGTCATCTGTGGTCATGCAGTTGACGTTCCGTTCTGTGCAACTCAAATAATAATTTAATTTGACGTCACTAAAATAGTAAATACTTATGAAATATTTTCTTACTATGTAAACGTAATGAAAATGATGCATTCCAGTGTGCCCCTTATGATATCCCATGTCACCTATTGACCAGTGATACGTGATACCTGTTTGTGAACGCACCTATTTGAAATGTCTGTTTGAGAACGCTTCTGACGGACCCTCTTGTGTGGCTACACCTAAGGAAAATTCTAGGGACTCCCCAATTCGGACCCGATCGCTTGTGTAAGTATTCTACTCTTTGCCCCATTGCTAGTAGTAGTGGTTCTTTGCAAGTATATGTTTTTAATGTAAGCGTTTTATTTAGAAACACGACCCCCATACTATTTATTCAATCCGCACAAATTGAGTCCTACCGTACCGTAACATTTCCCAGCAAACATTTTTGCTTATGGTTACTTTGTTTGATGTACAGACCGTCAGGGTAGCCCGCGAAATTCAAATTTTCTTACTTTTTTTGCATATTGCAGGCCGCGGTTAGGTTGTATGTTGATGAAAATAGCGTTCGCGACTGTAAGCCGTATTTAGTTACAAAATCAAAATCAAAATCAAAGCATTTATTTCAAGTAGGCCAGTTACAGGCACTTTTGAACTGTCGAAACAAAAATGAACAATTAAAGTAGCTACAGTCCCAGTCACAAGACATAAAAACTGTGAAAGTACTGTAGTTGCCCATTCCCTAACGTAGATCTCTATGGAGAAGAACGGGCAAGAAACTCCATGGACACTCTTTTAAATCAAAATATTGTTACAAAATCTTGGTTACATCATTCTTGTTGAGATGGTATATTATGTGAGAACAATGTAGCAAGATGTGCACGTTAAAAGTGTCCATAGCAAAACAAAAATAAAATACAACTCAAAAACAAAATAATTAATTCAAATAAACCATGGCGACTAAGAGATGACCAGTCACAACTGACAGCGCCCGTTCACGAACATGACGCATGGATCAGCACCATTCAGCTCAACCATTTTGAAGGGAACTAAACCATTTTGAAGGGGACAGAATTACAATCATCAAAGCATGAATACTCCAAGTTGATAAGAGGTCGAGGAACAATTTTTTCAAGGTCAAAGTCGTTAGAAAATTTGAATTTCGCGGGCTATCCTTACGCTTTAACCTTACATACGGCTTCGTGAAGAGTCTGTTTACACACTGTAGAAAAAACCGAGGGCAAAGCCGCGGGCGTAAGTTGGCTAACCATTAAAATTAGTGAGCATGAGCAAGGCAGGAGGTTCACAGGTAGAATACCTTCCCGGCAATTTCTTTTCTATAGTTACTTTTAATTAATAGTCGCAATCACAATATTTTATTACTATCGTTAAAATCTTAACTCGCAATTAAGTCATGGTGTGAAAATAAACGAGCTGAAACTTCATAGTTTCACTTTTGTTAAGAATGGCGAACTACATAGTGTTTGCTTTTGCATTAGTCCTGCAGGTATGTTGTGTCAAATTTTGGGGCTCCGGGACCTCATTTTTGTTTGGAGCTGGTGTGTTGGGCACATCCATGACTATAGTCGGCAGCCAGAACACCCAGTAGGACAGTCCACTAAAAGGCTCGCTTGCATTTGGAGATGATGCAGGAACAGTTTCACTCCCACTGCGGTAATTTTCCGTAGCTTTTGCCTGGTCGTGTTCAGGACTTTAGGCACTTATCGAATCAACCGTAGATGTTTCATAAATTCTGCACAATTTCTGCATAAGCCCCTTTCTAGGCACAACAAAAGTTCAACTTCATACTGCCAATTTGCGATGGGAATACCTAAGATAAGCATAAACACTCCATTTTTGAACAGTATTGTAAAACTCTTTTGTTTTGCAGATAGCTGTAGTGTTTTCGAATTCGAATTCGAATGACGATGAAGAAGGTAAGTTCATGTAGTTTACTGCTTAACAAAGACTAAAAGGTCAATGGGTCGTCTTAGGGGTGGAGTTGTAGGAGTTAGAGTACCTAAGGCTTAGGGACATAGAAAATTAATATTTAAAAAATGCTGACGGCGCTTAAATAAATCATTACAGTTGAAATGTTTACTTGCAGACAAAAACCCGATTGAAGCGCAGGAGGAAGAAGTAAGATAATAATACCTTGTACAATTTAATAATATAAAACTCACATAGTTACTTACCCAACTTTTTTGTTTGACAGTGGCACATGGACTTCATGCCTGTAAGTACAGAAAACTTAATGGAGGCTCTGAAAAGTAAAACTAATGACGTTTTAACCTACCTACTTTTTTCAAAACTTATAATAATATTTTGTTCAGACTGGCTACCTACCGGACAGTGTGTACAGAGAGCTGGCGTGGTATGGTATCTTACAAATCCAGCCGCTTCATCACAGTTCCAAGTTTAAAGTAGCTGCGCATCTGATTTGGCGGCACACGCTTGGCCGACCACATGTTATCATGGAAAACCCGCCTCAGGTATTTATTTGCTTGTAACATTTTTTTTTTCCTGTGAAGGTTAGAACTGGTACTGTCTGTGAACATTTCTAGATTTCTACGCAAGATTCCTCCACATACCTACGTACAATTTATTGTACGCTAACTAATCGGCATTGAAACGCCAATAAAATATATGAAGTCCGAAATTGGGGAGGACCAATTTGAGACAAACAATTTTTTACCATCTTAAGAAATACAAAATGAAAATATCTGACGAGAGTCTCGAACCAGCAGCGACTCGATGTTCTCAAGTCGGTCGCTTACACGACGAGATGACTTATAGTGAGCACAGACACTGGGCTGCCAATCGATCCAAACCGAAATGAATTAATTGATTCAACATAATGTTATTTCCCCAGTCCACTCAATCTCCTGGAAAGGTAAGTCGGCAGATCTTAGCGGAGGAAGCTGCGAAGTGGTCTCGTGAACAGCGGGCTGCGCAGGAGGTGCTGATGGAGAACATCAAGAGTGGCGGCAACGGCCTCACCGTACGAACTGTGGTCACTGCCAAAAAGAAATCGGTTTATATTATTCAAAATGGTGAGCTTCACTACATAATTATACAACAAAATCCTCCGCCGCTTCTGTCAGTCTGGCTGTCGATTTTCATGCTGTTTTCACCAATAGATAAGAGTGGGTTCTCGAGGAAAGTTTTAGTATATAATTTGTACCTACGTGGTCAAAGCCGCAGGCATCAGCTAGTATATTTGAATAAAATAAAACTTTACACATGTCTACATACAGGTTGTAAACAGTGTCTTCAGGAAGCTATCAACCAAAGACTATAAAACCTATGCTATCAACAGTATCAACCAAGAATTCTGTATATCAAACTAAGAAACCTTACGCAAAATACATAGTTTGCTGGGAAATGACTTTTTTTTGGGGAGTAAAATCACGTTTTTCGGTAGGCCTCAATCTAACGCACTTAGATAAACTATTGTGCTGATGGAAGGATTGAATAGGTCGAATTTTACATTAAAAATATATATGAAAAAGCTCAAAGGAACTTTAACCCCCAATATCTCCCTAACTAGAAGGTTCCCCGGTAAGGTAGAGCAAAAAAAAAAAAATGATCCCAATGTATGTCGGGAAGAACAAGTGCCTCTCGGCTACCCACCAGGTCCACCAAGTGGGAGTTCTTCCAACGCATCGTCTTCTGGTTCGCGGTTCGCGGTCGCCACACACACACACAGAACTTTTTGACGGGAACGGATTCCCGCAACCTTCACCAAGCCGAATGGGCCAACGGATTGTATGCGAGTCGCAGGGGCCGGTCAATGTGGCGACACTTCAGGAAGGCCTATGACCAGCAGTGGACGTCTTTCGGCTGAAATCATGATGATGATGATGATGATGATGATGAATACTACCTAGTTTTGTAACAGGTAACTACTACGAGTGCCCTCCGGGAACGGAGCCCGATCAAGACGCATATCGAGTGCAAGCGAATATGCACGAACGAAAGTGCACCTTCGATACGCCCTCTATACCCGTACCTCTGGATGCCTGCATTGAAGCTGAAGTGGCCCCTATAGAGTACTCCTTCCATGACGGTTGGATGTTCTGTCTCGGCAATGGCGAGAGAGAAAACAATTATTTCATGAACGGAACTTTGGATTGTGGAAATAAAACTAAAGTAAGTTATGGCAAAAACAATGCCCGACTTTATAAAAGAAAAAAAAAAAACAGTAAAAAGCGGAAAATAAACTGTACTCAAAAACTAGTTTGAAAAAGCAAGCAAGCAAAATACAAAACTAGGTACTTAAAAAGTAGTTTTGTATTTTGCCTTTCTTAGTTGCAGTATCGATATCGCACACAAATTCTCCTCAAGTAGTTATTAATTGTAGATTAGAAAATCTAAAACGAAGAAGAAAAAGTGCGCATTATACACATAAAGTAAATAATTATGTATATCTGGCATATCTGGACTTAATATCTAGCCCTCTCTCTGCATAGTACCTATAGACGCCAGCACATCAAGCTACCCGAAACTGTCTCCCAATCAACCTTTAACTTAATGCTTTAGTAATAAAGTTGAAAATTTGACAGATGGTAGTAGCCAAATGTGCAGCTGGCATCTGTAAATTAGTGACCAGAAGTTATGTAAAACTAGTTCATTAACCAGCAGACACCATTCTGTATCGTAATATGTTTGTCACAAAAAAGTGCTTTCTAAAACTTGTCGATTGTGTAAAAAAGATTTGCAAATCTGTTAAAATACGCACCGTAGCGAGATGCTACGAAAAGCGTACCTGAAGGTCACGCGAGCTAGGGCACGCCACGATAGTGGCGGTAAGTACCCTCTTTGAGGAGTGGCTAGAGAGGCGCAACGGCGTCCTCACCTTCCGCCTGACGCAGGTCCTCACCGGACACGGATGTTTCGGGAGGTACCTGCACCGAATCGGGCGGGAGGAAACCCCGGGCGTTTCCACTGCGATGATCGACCGGAGGACACGGTGGAACACACGGTGGAAGTTTGCCCTGCATGGGCGGAACACCGCCGTGTCCTCATAGCGGCGATCGGCGGCGGCGACCTCTCGCGTCCGGCCCTGGTTCAATCCATGGTCCGGAGCGAGACGGAATGGGAAGCCGTCGCCTCCTTCTGCGAAGCAGTGATGCTAGCGAAGGAGGTGGCGGAACGAGAAAGGGAGAGAGCCTCTCTTCCCGGCCGCCGCGGGAGACGCACCGGGCGTCGGGGGCCACGTGGTGGCTACCGGCCACCGTAGATGCGGGCCTGTGGACGGTTGGCCATGGGCTAGCTAGCCGTCCGTCCGTCTAACGACGACAAGCCGTGTCGACGGCGCGTTCGTGTTCCACGCGCGCCTCAAAGAGATGTCAGCTTAAGGGGAGGGGCCCGCAAGGGCCGAAGCGTGCCGGGGTTGCGGGCCTGTTCGAAAGAGATACCGCGGCCCCGGAACATAAAGGGCGAGGAAGGAACATGGATGGGTTTTAGTCAGTAAAAGTCTGACACTCCCTCCCGCTCCGCCCAGAGTCGGAGAAGTCATTTGCTGATACCCATCCTAAAAAAAAAAAGGTCACGCTAGTTTCATGATTTACGAGTATGTTCCCTCAAAAAGTGCGGTGTGTTTAATCTGGGGCTCTATGTACCTATATTACTATGGTTAGACAGCAGTACCTAGGTGTAACTCATCACAATATGCTGTTTTTAAATATTTACAGGTTGCTGTTAGCACATTTCTGGACGAGTGCGCAATTGATAACAACATAGTGATCACATTTGACTATTTCGGCGACGAGCCACGTAAGGACATGATGCACAATGCTACTTTGTGCACAACGTGGGATCCTTGCCGGCTGTCATATCTGTACAGGCTCGAGGTAAAATTAGAAGTTTACAAACACAGCGAAACTTAAAACGCCACATAGGGCTTTATCACACTAGCGAGTTGCGAGCGAGTTGCGAGCGAATTGAAAGCGGTGCAAGTGCGCAACGAGCTCGCCGCGAATTCGCAACATGTGCCTGGCGAACATGCCGCGAAGAAAAACAAAATTAATGATTGGACAAAACACGAATCGCACACCGCGAACTCGCTACCCCTAATTTAGTTTTTCTTCGCGGCGTATTCGCCGCGCACACGTTGCGCACTCGCCAATTCGCTCAGTAGTTGCTAGTGTGATACTAAGGCCCTTACGGAATATCTTCAGTCATTGTTATTGATTTCGAGCTCCCGATATTTCGACGCTGATGCAAGGTTATCCGCGATCACGGCGCTTACAACAGCGCGTTTAGAAGTTCACATCTTGATGCACTCGAACAGTTTTCCAAATTGAATGCCCACTGTTGACTTTATCGTTTAATTTCCAGCCGCCACCAGCAGAATTGTTGCCGTCATTCCCTACATCAACTGAAAATCCTTGCGACTCTACTGTTTGTCCAGACTGTTTGGAAGAAAACGTCACAGAAGATCCCGGAGTCCCTATACCGGACGAAGCCTTTCAAAGAATTGTGAAGGACACAGAAACGGTTTAGGATGATAAGACAATAGAATTTTATTTTATCTATAAATTTATTAGTTGAATTTAAAGTGGAAAACTGACTAATAATAACAATAAAACTTGGCGTATATGATTGTTTTGTGTATTTCGATTAAGATTTCATGTTTTTCCTGCGAATACAACTTTCTTTGTCAAATTGGCTTCATTTTCAATTCCCAACCTAAGATGCTCTAAGCTCCCTACTCAATTCGTATATGGTTGATATACTTGACAGTCAGTCAAGTAAACGCGCGCACAGTCAAGTAGGTACAGTTAGCACAAGTACACTTTAGAAGTGACAACTCGTTAGTATCATCATCTGCCTAGCCTTTTTGCTTTTTTTGTTGGGGTCGGCTTCCAGTCTAACCGGATGCAGCTGAATACCGGTATTTTACATGGAGCGACTGCCTATCTGACCTTCACAACCCAGTTGTTACTGGGTAATACTAATACGATACCCCTTGGTAAGACTGGCTGTCAGACTATTTCGGCCACTGACTGGCTGCTAAAGATGGACAACAAATGACAGCCGGGACCAACACCTTACTTAAGGTGCTTTCCAAGGCACGGAGAAAACTCGGTATGTAAGGGTAGTCACCCATCCACAGACCAACCTAGGCAAGCACGGCTTAACCAAAAGATCGGCCCGAGCGGCTGTTATTATTTAGCCACGAGCTCCTAACAACTCGTTAGTATACTTGGCAGTAAGTCAAGTAAACACAAGTACAGTTAGAAGCAGCACAATAAAGATCACTGTGATTTGTCAGTGGAAGCAACCCAACAGATATCTTATTTTAGGTAAATTGTCGTAAAAATTAAACGTTGTATAAATCTTTTTTAGCAAAAACTAAAACCGACTTTCAAAAATACCGAAGTCGATGACTTTGTTTTCCATTTTTAGTTGTGATATCCCATATATTTTTCCAGTGCATTTTCATTTTACATTTTTAGGGTTCCTCTGTGTTGTCCTCCCCCAGCGACGCTCTAAGCCGAGGCCCGTATCCCGCAGGGGGTGCACTTAGCCATAGTATAATCAGGCTTAGCGTACGTGTAGTCGCTTAGTTTGTAAGTTTTTGCCCTGGCTGGAGGCGTTACACCCACAGGATAGTCCGGTTAAGCAAACAACTTCTCTAGCTTGAACTGCGAGAATGATTTCCATGAAGAAGTAATCCATTACAGTTACATGAACTTAGAGGGCTGCATTGATAATAATAATACTCAATCGCAAGTAGGTTTTCTGTTGCGCTATAATTAAGTCCGAGTAACCATTCCTGACCCCGTATTCACAAACGTTCGACTCGTTTCCGATTCGACAACTCGTATTATCTGTCTTCTTCTGGCATTACGAAAACGACCGAGATAGACATCGACTTCCCGAATCGGAAGCGAATCGAAGCGTTGTGAATACGGGGGCTGGACTACTTTCTTGCACCCAAACTTGGTCATGGGGAGAATTTTTACCTTTTTATTGAGTTTCTCATACAGATGTGGCCCAATGTATGAGAATGCTTTATTTCCAAACTTAAGTTTGCAGGTTACTTTGTTCCACCTAGGGTTCCCACGCGCGCGCTTGTCCATAACTACTGTGGCAGCCGCGGCCTTATGGTATTTGAGTACCACGGTCATGATTTAAGTTGGCGCACCGTTAGCACTCTAGTCTCTTGATATATATAAAAAGAAAGTGGAACTGGGCGGGTGGACTGGAAGGAAGATGGGAAAGGAAAATGCTGGGACATAGGCCCAGCTCAGCATTGAGTCGCCAAAAGTTGAAGAAGAGAAGAGAAGTTAGAAGTTTAGTTTTAAACCGTGAAAGCCTAAAACAGTGTTTAAGAGAAGAGAAGGTTGAATTTTTAAATACCTTTTCACCGACGGACGTCCAATAGATATTAGACCAAAAAAAAATTATAAATGATTTAGAATTTATATTTTCTGAACAAAAAAAAATGCGGTAATGTTTTTTGCAGGTAACAGGTACTTCTAGACGTGTTTTTATTAATGTAATATTGTCAGTATTTCCATCATGTCCTATAATTAAGTGACATGATTGTATGATCAGGGTCACCGTACTGAAAGGGACCAAACGTGCTACATTTAGTAGTTCCATGGTGATACTTGAAATGAAACGTTTTATGGATTACTGGCAGTGCGTTCCGAGATAGACTGTAAACGCAATGAACGACCATAATCCCGTTTCAAGTTACCGTGAGCGCGATCACAAGCGCGATATCGATGTTCCTTGAGTCGTCATACATGACGTCATGACACGCGCCATCTTGCTATTACACTGACCATGCCCTAAAGAAATTTTGAGAAATATCACCGTGAGCGCTGTCAAAGGACCTAATGACAGATCTTAGTTGTCGGTTGTCATAATCGCGAAATCTAAAACGGAACGCAAAATATTGCTGTGAGCGCTGTGAGTGATTATATTCCGTGCGTTCCGAGATACGACATAATCACTCATAGCGCTCACAGCTTTATTTTGCGTTCCGTTTTAAATTTCACGATTATGACAGCTAAGATCTGTCATTAGGTCATTTGACAGCGCTCACGGTGATATTTCTTTGGGGCATGGTCGGTGTAATCGCAAGATGGCGCGTGTCATGACGTCATCTATGACGACTAAAGGAACATCGATATCGCGCTCACGGTTACTCGGAACGGGTTTTATGGACGCTCATAGCGTTTACAGTCTATCTCGGAACGCACTGATTATATCGTATCTCGGAATGCACGGCGGTTTGTCAATGTCAAACTGGCAATATTTATTTTGATGTCATGAGATTTGAGGTTATCTCTTATACCATACACAATTCCACACGTATTGTATGGCGAAACTAAATTACACATGTATTTTTTTTCAAAATGGTCGTGTTTGATACTCTTCTAGGTATCGTAGATACTTTGCCACAGAGAGAATCCTTTAGCTTGCCAACATTAAAACAAAACTCTTTGAAAATCGAGTTTACCAAAGACGTAAGTTTTCTTATGTCTTTTCCTTTCTTTTTTTAAGTTTTACGACAACGAAAATGTATACCTACGGGTTTGTTACAGAGTGCAAAAACCACGTACAATGGCTTGGGACCTATTTTGCCGTTTGCTAGTAGTGAAGTGCATCATGCCTGCATCCTAAATTGGAGGCGCCTTACTGCCCTGGAAGGAGATTGTAAAGCTGTTTATGAAGTAACGTTTGCTGTTGAGGTGTGTATTTCTATCAAAGTCAATCTATCAATAAATTAGGCCATTAAATGGCACATTTAAACTTCACACTATAAAATTAAGGAAATGAATAAATTCTATCACCCATCTGCCATGGTAGTCTGTATTTATAGAAACAAACCTTTAAGAAGGTATGCTATAATTATTTATTATTCTTTATATTTTGAAATATCTGTTTTCAGGGCAGCAACTTCATCTTCAAAGCTGGTGACACAATAGGAGTGATTCCCCACAATGATGAGTCAGATGTAGATTTAATTATAGATCATCTCAATTTATGCACTACTGCAGATCTGTTCTATGCTTTAACTTTAGATAATAGTATAAAAGGAAGTAAGATTCCTCTGCATGTACCTGTGCAGTCTACCATAAGACATGTTTTGACACATTGTGTGGATCTCAGAAGCCTCTTGAAGAAGGTACCTATTAAGTTATATTTATTTTGTAATTAAAAATTTTAGGTTTCTATTTTGTGAAAATATTATCTCAAATTGAGTGGTAATGTGAATAGGCTCTGTACAAGCAATGAGAAGTATTATTTAGATAAGTTTAAAATTTCTGAATATGTTTATGTATCCATACGGCAAAAAATACACATACCAAAGCCAGATAAAAGTGACAATACTGAACAATACCAATCCATTATACCTTTTAATGAAATAGTATTGTGTATCTGTTTCAGAACTTTACCTACTTGCATGAAAAGTGTATGAAATGCTTGAGTGTTTTGTTTTCAATGAATTGAATAGACTGTATTTAAAATAACCATAATACAACATAGTGAAGTTGTGGGCAAAAGCTAGTTCTGAATATTGAGGTACGTTCTTATCCAATTTTTTTTATGTTTTCAGACATTCCTCTTAGCTTTATCAAAATACACTAAAAATGATAAGGAAAGAAAAATACTGGAATATTTATGCAGCAAAGAAGGTTCCGCAGCATATTCAACACACATTTTAGACAAAAATCTATGTATCCTGGACATATTTACTATATTCAAATCTTGTAAGCCTCCTATAGAAGTGGTACTAGCTAATCTACCCAGATTATTTCCAAGACCTTATTCAATAGTGAATAGTGGCATAAAAGATGATAGATTTATAAAAATCTGTTTCTCTGTGATAATGACAAATAACAACCGAAAAGGACTCACGACTAGCTGGCTAGAGAAACTAATTTTGAATGAAGATTTGTCACTTGTAAATGGAATCAAAAACTTGAGTATATCAAGTTACTTTACTAAAGAGAAGGTTCCTATCTATCTCAGAAAGAATCTTAGCATGTTTTGTTTACCAAGAAACTTAGAAACGCCATTGATTCTTATTGGTCCTGGTACTGGTGTATCACCATTTATTGGGTTTTTAGAAGAAAGAGAAAGCTTGAAGAAGAGCAACCCCAATGTTAATTTAGGTGAAGTTTGGTTGTTCTTTGGATGCAGGAATCCAGAATTAGATTTTCTTTATGAAGAAGAATTGAAAGTGTTCTTATCAAGAGGATCATTGAATAAACTTTTTACAGCATTTTCAAGGGTAGATGATCATGAAACTAAATATATTCAGGTGTGTATTCCTATGTATTTCTTAAAATATGATGTCTCATGTAATGTTATTAATTGGTTGGATGATAATAATATCAGGGGAACCGGATTGATTCATATATTGAATTTATCGCTAACCCAGCTTCTGCCAGCGGCTTCGCTCTCGTGAGGTGTGATAATTGTACCATAGGACCTCACTACCGGGATAAAAAGTACTTACCCTATGTTTTAATCCAGGCTATAAACTATCTGTGTGCCAAATTTCATTCAAATCCATTCAGTCGTTTTTTCGGGAAAGAGTAAATCCATACATACTCACAAACTTTCGTATTTATAATATTAGTACCTATATGACAAAATCAATTAAAGAATAACTATATTATGTATTTTTACAGGATGCATTAGCCCAAAATGGAAAGGAAGTTACTCAACTTATCAAGGATGGTGCATCTGTGTTTGTCTGTGGTGACTTAAACACTATGGCTGCTGAGATAAAAGAAGTACTAATTCAATGTTTTGTAGATCATGACAACTTGACTGTGAAAGAAGCCCAAAATAAAATATCAGAAATGCAGAAAAATAAAAGATATGTAGTTGACATGTGGAGTTAATGAAACTTGGTAATTATTGTGTAACAATAGAAAATTTGAACTGAACCAAACCGGAAGACGATGCGTTGAGTAATCTCCCACTAGGTGGACCAAAGACCTGGTGAAGGAATCCGTTGGATGCGTGTCGCACGGCACCGGTCAATGTGGCGACACTTGGGGGAGGCCTATGTCCAGCAGTGGACGTCTTTCGGCTGAAATGATGATGATGAAGAACACAAAATTTTATACAAGGTTAATTAAATAAATTATTTCCACAAAAGCATTCTTTTCATTCACCAGTCAATCGATAAGTTTCATTCTGTAAATACAGGAGTTTCCTAATTTGTGGGCGAAAATACATTCAACATCGGGCGATTCCATGGATTTTTTTAGCTTCGAATTTTTCCTGTAGGTATTGGTGGATGTACAATTAGCTAGACCCGGAACGTACGTCGACGTAGGTCGTACAAATATTAACAGCAGCCAATCGCTTAGCCACTGCGCCAACTGTACCGTCAAATATTGTCAGGAGGATGCTGCATGGTAAACATTGGTGACATTGTCTGTGTACTGTACCTCCGGTTCCGACTATGGCCAAGAGGGGACCATGCATCGTTGTCCTAAGAAAAGAGGTTGGTCTAAAAATCATAGCGCAGGCTCGGGTTTCTAGCCGCAATGAAAAAACGCGCTTCAAGATCGCGACATTGCGAGAATGCTCAAAATCGCGCGAGTTTACACGAAAAACTGGGGTATGGTAGTATAAAATATTCATACAATTTTCTCTTTGAACCAATCAAATGGTAATACAGTTCTCTTCTCAATATAGCCAGTAAATTGCGGGATTTTTCCGTTCAGTCTGAACTGGCCCGTAGCAAATACCACACGAGTGAGACTCATGTGGCAATACCTTCCAGCTCACAGAGGTAATTTGTGTACTTACAAATAAAAACCACAAATATTTTAGAAAAATAATTTAATAGGCAAATTATATTAATAAAATGTTCAAAAAGTGTCCTTTGTGTATATAAACTTACAATTATAGCGTATTAGCGTCAATACAATATAGCTTTTCTATATGAGATGACCGGATGTAGATAGGTACTGGCGGTGTGATCGTAAGATGGTGGCAAGATCGAGACTCGGAAGCGACAGTTCGCTTGCGAGTGATCTCGATTTACTAAGTAACTCAATGTGGGCTTGATGAAATAAGTGGGCTACGGTTTATACACTTGCTTCAGCATTGTGTGTATTGTGTGCGAACAAAACCCACATTGATCACCAGTCACCTCAATGATATTCCAGTAACAATGGAGCCATCACTTACAGAAGAGCTTTCACACGATTCTTCGTTGTGTCGATGAAAATGCTTAAAATCTATTCTATAAAAAGTACAACTAAACTATCGCTGTATGAAGCAGGCACTCATGGTGAAGAAATATACAAACTGATATCTCCCACAAGTAAGTTTGATGGATCAAGTGATGTTCTTGACTTAAAAAGAAAAAAAAAAAAACATAAGATACTGATTTAATACTAAAAAATCTCAAAATACATTTATTTAACAGCGTTTTTTTGTCCTTTTGAAAAGTTTTGTATATTGCACTGTTTAAAACGAAGTCACGACAATTGGCTGTTATGGTCCATGATATATCACTTCCAGCAGTTCAAACTGTAACTTGCCTTATTTATAAAAACCTTATAATATTCTTATGAGTATAACTCAACGATTTTATTATAGGAAACATGACAATTAATATTCGTCATAATAAGCTGGAATATAGACGTAGGAATACAAGACTAGTAAAAAAAATATGTTGGGGGACATCTAATATTTGTTTCTTATTCAACTTCTACATCCATTTTAAAACTCGTATGTCAGTAGTGCAGGCAAAAAACTAACAGTATTTGTGCAAACAAATACTGATACTGTGCTGCACTCGCTTGTGCGGTTAACCCAGCATAGTATGCGGGGGCGAGTTCCCGCATGCGGTTACTAATCGCACCTGAGGCCCTACTCTCTAACGCTTCGCCCGTATATTCGGATCCATCCGGCTCTCTCACTCGCACTCATCTGCTGACGTGCGCGATAGAGACGGATAGATCCGAATACGGACGTAGCGCAGTTGACAATAACTATACTGACTGCTTGAACCGCATGCGGACACGCCACACGAGTACAACTCGTTGCGTGAGCCTGGATTGGACCCTTACACATAAAACTGTTTACTATTCTATAAAGAGTATACAACTGGCCAATGGCGCTTTACAATAGAGAAGAATAGCTTAAAACAATTCATTGAACACCATATAAGTAAGCAAAAACGAATTATCCTATAATATACCACAGAAGTAGTACAACATTTTATTTGCATACACATTATTTATAGCACTAAAACATTTCCTTATTTACCATGACCAGACATTTTATTTTTTAAATTCAGGCACTGAATTTATTCCACAAAGCAAAATATGCTGTAATTATAACAAAATAGAGTTTATGTTAATATAATTAAAAAACGCCAGATTCCCGAATATTATAATATTTTGAGCACACTACACCGCACGGAAATGATTTTGCTGTCAAATCATTTTGGCGCTCGCAATCTAACGTCTAAACGTGGCAATGACACATATTAGAATAACATGACGAATATAACATGAACGTTAGATGGATGAGTATATAATTTGTATGTGTTAGAGAACACGACACACACAGAGTACCTATATTATACTCAGTGCTCATTACTGTAGGTACCGTAAAAAGGGGTATTTGGGTTTTTGGGGCTATTTGGGATAACCCAGAATTTCAAACAAAAATATCGATAAGTAACTATCGTTTGGTGTATGGGTAGAAGTTACTTTACGATGTTTAGAAACACTTTCATTGGCTGCTACTGAAAAATTCCTGATGGAAATGCTTACCCAATAACATTTACGTTTTTATGGGACTTAATATCCCAAAAAACCCAAATAGCCCCGTTTTACTCTACTAATTAATTTCTAAGGAATGGCTAATACTATTTTAAAATGCAGCACTGTGACACAGTCTTAATTTTTTGTCGTTGGAAGTATATTACATATAAATACTAGGGTAAAATACATTTTACGTACCTACGTAATTTTTCTTCTTACCACGGAATTTCTCATTCATAAGAATTACACAAGGAATAAAGAAACCAGAAGGAATGTGAAACTGCAGCCTTCATAAACTGTTGCATTTGGTTGAACTGGTAAAATATATGATTATAAAAATAACAATGCAAATGATTACGACTAGCTAAAAAAGTTATTTCGTTTATGTACATTTTTGGTAATAGCCTATCTGTGCACCAATCACTTATGTTAGCAAAAAGGTCTAAACTACTTAAACATTGTGGCCACCATGTTAAAATATTTTCTCTAATATTTCCAGTTTTTAAAAGGGATTATGGCCTCATTTATACACATCATACAAAATTACAAACATTGTTTATGAATTTAATTTATTTGTTCAGTGGCCAGAGTCAAGAACGGCATATTTATGGATCATTTTCGAAAACTCTAGTTCTAGACTACATCAGTCTAAAACATATCCAAAATCTGAATTTCTTACAGTAAAAAAATACTTAATTTGGACAGATTCCATTCTTATTAAGTAACTAAATTCTAAGCCGAATATCCTAACTTGTATAAGTCAACTCATGTTGCATAATTATGGCATTTTCTTGTACAAAAATTACATTGATTTATCCCTCAAAAATTTCATTAGGGGAATAGTAAGTGTGATGTGTGAATATCTATATCAGTTGTAGATACGGTATCTATACGAGTCTACAGATAAGACAAAAGCTATACACGCCTAACGCGTTACGTGCTGTCGAAAAGAATATCTTGCTATTTTATGCTAAATGCGTACAACATAAAATGTGGAGCTCTATCTATGAATAAACATCTATGCTAATACAGAATACTCCCCGTTCGATCTACACACCTCTGCGCTAAAAATCCTTTTTAAAACTTTTCTCAATAATGCCCTGTATAATATTGGCGAATCAATATTGTCCATAACAGTCATAACCTTGTAAAATACTAAGCAAATCTTGGCACCTCATTACAGTCATTACATTCAGAAAGAGAATACAAAATTGTAAAAGGCTATAAAAGTGAAATACATGTGGACATAAAGAGGAATGGAACTATTACCAGTCTCAGTCGTGGTTTTTGTGGTGGATCTTCTGCGCGGCCTTGATGAGCGGCGTCAAGGTCCTCAGCTCCATCGCGCAATCGAGGAACGGATGTCTTAGGAGCTCGTCAGCCGCTGCTCGTAAATCTACGTCTACTTGTAAACATTTGTCAAGAAAATCCTGGAATTCTACTGATAACTTTTCCCATCTAGGAATTTTCGGTCGCCCGACTGCCGCGATTAGATATAGAGCCCGCAGCGGAGACTCCTTCATGTAAGGCGGCTCACCTTCGATCATTTCAATCGCCATAATACCTAATGACCACACGTCAACCTTCTTTCCGTACTGCTTCCTGGTGACCACTTCTGGTGCCATCCAGTAGGGCGTGCCGACCATAGTCTGTCGTTTCTCATCGCCTATAATATTGGCGCAGAAACCAAAGTCTGTGACTTTGACTGTGCCGTCCATACCGAGCAGAACATTGTCAGACTTAATATCCCTGTGTATTGTACCCTTGGAGTGCAGAAATGCTATGGCTAGAAGAGTTTCGCGACAGACGGCCGCGATCTGACCTTCTTTCATGACGACCTCTGTTACGACATAGTTGAGCGACCCTCCGTCGAGGAGCTCCATGACTACCCACAGGTGGTCGTAACTGAGGAAAGCGTCGAGGAAATTCACTAGATTCTTATGATTGAATCCCTTCAGCACATTGATTTCGTTGAGTATTAGTTCCTTCTTGCTTTGTTTGGTTAAGTCTATGTCCTTGATCGCAACTTTAGAGTTGTCCTTACTGTCTATTGCGACGAACACCACACCTGTGAACAAAATAGTATACGTCATTGTTTGGCACTGCACTTAGTTAATTAAAAGGGAAATGCAATAGTTTGCTGAGTGCGCGAGGGTATGTCAAAGAGGTGCGGTTTCCGTTTTCAGTGTTTATAGCTACAGCCATTTATTTGACGGCTCTATTAAGGCATAAGCGCTGGGTAGCCCGCGAAATTCAAAGGGCTAGGAACATTTTTGTATGAAGAATTCCCGGATTGTTTCCACCATTTTGATTTTTTAAAGTAGCGGCCACGCATAAGGCCTATATAAATCGATAGCTGGTGAAGGTAAAGGTAAAGCGTCACGTTTCTGAGATTTGAACGATCAAAGTTAAAATCAATTCACTGATGGAATCTTCAGCACAATATTAATTTGATCAGAGTGCATAAAACGTGTATCAATCGATATCTGGCATCAAAAAACAAGTTTTGTCTGAGAGAAAATGTTCTAAACTTCTAAAGCGTCGATTTTCTGAAATATTCACCAGCACAACTCTGATAGCATAAATCTCAGAAACGTGACGCTTCAGAAGATTTTGTCTCAGCTAAAAAAAATGTTTGTATAGATGCCAGCTATCGATTGATACACGTTTTATGAGTGTCTGATCAAAGCGAAGTTTTGCTGAAGACGCCATCAGTGAAGGGACTTTTTAGCTTTGATAACTCATGTCTCGGAAACGTGACACTTTAGAACATTTTGTCTCATACAAAACTTATTTGTAGTGATACCAACTATCGATTAATATAGGTTTTATACGTGGCGTTTTAAAGTAGCGACTTAAAACGCCACGTATAAAACCTACATTCCAGATATTAAATCCTATATTCCGAAAAAAAAAATGGCGAAAGAAAATCCGGCCAAAAAAATCAACCCTTTCTAACGTTTTTTGCAATTTACAGGTCATTGTCAGGTTGCATATTGATTCTTGATTGAAATTTATTATTATTATTTATTAACTATTTCATGAACAAATGATTCATTGGGGTTAAATGAACTTAGGTAGGTATTGATGACTCATATATTTTGCTTCCACCTTAACCTTTCTTCTGAATTTTGAAGTCAAAAGTTCTGAACAGAAGAAATAATATGAGACTACAGCATTAAGAAGAAATTAGAAAATATAAATAAACACAAAGTATTTTAGTCACCCACAAACAGATTATAATATTGTAGTACCTATCAATCCAGAAAGTAGTCAATAGATAAGATTGTTACATTCTTGGTTATACTTGTTATGTAAAGATTTCGAATGACGCGGACGTTAAATGTTGCATTAATCATAGTTAAGAACTCACAAGGTCGTTTATACCTTGTATTGTTGGCAGATTACTTAGCAAGAAGTTTGAAGTCTTGATGACAAATTTTCCTATAGGAAATTGCGACTCTACCGCTGTAAAGAAAAGAGGTGCATCTATGATGAAAACAAAGTTAAATTCTCCCTATCCTTGTTCTATGATATTGTCTCCCTTTTCCCAGAAATATTCTATTTACTATTACGTAATTATTATCTATTTCAATAATATTTGTGAAATAATAAGATAATTCACAACATAAAGGGAATTTGAACCAACTATTTCATGGATTTGATTTATTTTTACATTTCCAAATCTATGCTAATATTATGAAGCTGAAGAGTTTGTTTGTTTGAACGCGCTAATCTCAGGAACGACTGGTTCGAATTGTAAAATTATTTTTGTGTTGGATAGTCCATTTATCGAGGAAGGCTTTAGGCTATATAACATCACGCTACGACCAATAGGGGCGGAGCATAAATGAAAAATGATGCAAAAACGGGGAAAATGTATTCCCTTTGCAAGCTTTTTCTCTTATGTGACACAGACGAAGTTGCGTGGGTCAGCTAGTATTAAAATAAATTGTACTAAATACCTATGTAGCAACATAATGGTAATTACTAGCTTCATAATTGTACAACTTTGTTCTGTGAAACTAATTGTAAATGATTTTCAAAACCAAACAAACAAGTGCCATGTTGATAATCAGATTAAAATATGTAAGTCTCATTACAATGTAATTGTTCAGGTCCAATGACTCAATCTATTTCTTTTCTTCTTAGTGTCAATGACAATTTAAATTGAGCCAGCCCAAAATTTGGCGACGATTTTGGCACTTTCAGTACTGATTTTGGCACTTTAGCTCCTATGTGTGTGGGAACAACAGGACAAGCAGGACTCAATTATAATTCCATGTAATGTTGAATTTTCTATGTACAACTTATTGGTAATAAGTAAAGTGCAATTGGATAAGTAAGATTTTTTTGAATACAAATATTGTGACTGTGATTGCTTATGGTGCAGCAATCACAGTCTGCAATTCATTTTTAAAAGGCTGTGTAACAGCTATTGACTTACAAAATAAAACTTTGATTCCGAAACATAAGATTGCAGTGAACCTTTATCGTTTACATCATACGCAAAAGAGTATGATGTAAAATATAAAGGTTCTCTTCATGTACTGGTTCAGTGAATGCGAGGGCAAGGGCAACTGCTAAATGGTCTAAGATTTGATTCTTAGGTTGGACTAACCATTTTCAAGTGCTGCCATCAAGAACAGTAGCAGCTCAATGCATGTATATGTTTGGGTTGGGGTTTCCAATGTTTGACTCTGTGCCATTAGATCTAAATCAGACTGCTCTCAATGTCCCTTCATATTTCCACTATCAAGATGTTATGAATTGACGTATGGTTCAACATTGACCAGCCAAAGTTAGCCAAGAATCTGTCTTCAGAATATTAACTATTATCACAAACCTTGGGTGTGAGTTAATGGGCCTTGACGCATGACCAATGTGTAACACATTATGTCTGCAATTTCTTATGTTTTGTAACAGCAGAATATTATGTAAATGAAAGATTTGGACATTCAAATTTATCTTAATTTCCCATTATGACTAATAAAGATAGAGATTTTGTTTTGAAAGTTGAAATAAAGTCTAATTACTTCTTTGTAAACATAATGTATGGTATTTTAACACAATATTATCAAATGTTTAGACGGTACATTGACTTGTATAGCTATTTGTTCTTTGTTGTCCAGTATAAATGGTTAAATCTTCTCAATTTGCTACTTATTCTCTGGTCAATTAACGCATTAGTGTCAATTGGTCGCTGAATGCATAGCCGTTCATAATGTTCTTAACCTCATTTGTGATTTGAAGGTGACGTTAGCACAAAAGGATAGATAGTGGTAGTGTTACTACTAATCTGGTAGCTTAGAAGCCATTAGTATAATAAACATATAACTCCCTGTCCCGTATTTGATGAAACCGTAAACAATGGGTAAAAAACATGTCCGCCTATGACAATTGGTAATTCCACTTTAAAACCAAGTAATTAATATGATCATTTGAATACTCAAAACCATAAATCTAACTTTGACTCACCTTGAAGATGTGTTTCAATTGACAATTGAGGTTATAAACAAAAAGTATTAAAGTATTGGAGAAATTGTGTTTATTAATATAAACACAATATCCCCAATACTTTTGAAATGAGCCTAGTTTCCTTTAGTGAGTGATTGCATAAGAATTAAACTTGACTGAATACTGGTATTGGAACCCATTATAGTTAGGATTACAAACATGTCTCAGGTAATACAAGTGTCAGCACAAAAAAAGGTGATAAGATATGTTTCAGCATCTTCCATAAATATGTTATCAACCTACTACAATTTCCTATATGTTATGAATGTATGGGGATTATTGCTATATTACTGTGTAACATGCAGTATGAGAGTTAACAGGACACCCACATTCAATAATGTCTTTGGGATGGTAAAATAAGTGGGTAAATATGATGACAAATTATGGTAATATACCTGAAGCACCAGCACCAAGTTGCTTGATTCTCTCGAAGCGTACATAAGGATCATCCTTATTACATATCCTCTTCAGCTCCTCGTATATCTCTTCATCATTGAGCGTTGCATATCTGAGCTCCTTCTTCCTCAGTATGGGGCTTTCCTCAGGGTCATTACCAATAAGGGATAAGTCTTCCACCACAGCTGTCAAGTCCATCACAGCATCCTTCTTCTTCATGCCATGTTTCATAGGTGCACAAGGCATGGTCTGCCTCTGGTTATATATGTCGTTGACGCTCACTTCCTCCTCACTGCTCTGGCCGATCGATAAGTCGGATTCTTGACTCTGGTGCGCGTTCTTATGGACTAACAACTTCTCTATCTCCTTGTTCTCCTCGGTGATGGCCTCATCAGTGAGGAAAGGCTTGAATGGCTCGTCAGGGGCCTTCTCCTTCTTAATTGTGTACATGTGGAACTTGACGGCCTGGATGGCCGCGTCAGGGTTCTCATTCTGCTCGGCAGGTGTAATCTGTGTGTTCAACAATCTCAGCCAGGACGTCGGCAATCCTTCCAACATGCCCGTTTCTGAGTTCTTGCTGACATGAATATGTTGTTTCACATCTGTCGGCATACCAATGTCAGTCACTCGTTCTTCTCTTTCTTTGGGTGTCTTTTTAGCGAAAAGTTTCCCAAACACACCACGGTTCGTTCGCCCACTCATTTTGATTGATAACTGTTTGTCTAATAACTTTTAAGCCATATCACTGTCATGTATCCAGAACACAATACCTACATTGCTTGTAAGACACTTTTAGCAAAGGCGGAATTCAGATTTAACTATGATAGGAGTGGCTTTTACACGGACGGATCCTTGGGACGGCAGCCACTTTATCATCTGTCAAATGTCGTGAAGAAAAATGGAGAGAAAATATTATGTGTTTTCGGTTCCAAGCATGTTTAAATCCGGCAACAACACAAAAGTTTTGTAAAAATATTTTAATTTTTTCGTTTTTCTAATATAGAATGTTATTAATAGCACCTTGTCCTTATAAATACTCGAATGTTATTTAAAGTAATGAACAATTCAGAACTGTTTCAAAGGAAAATATTTTATTTCCTTTGGTCATTTATGAACTGCTTGAAATGTAACGTAATATTCGTGCACCTATACATTGGTAGGTCTTGCGTATCGCTGCTGATAAATAGGAATTTTGGATGATTCATTGTCCATCCGTAAGGCGTGAGGACTGAGGAGTAATATTGAATCTTTTGCGACATTTGAATATAGCGATAACAATGCGATTGATAATGGACGATAAATTTATAATTTGAGAAAAATGACGTTAGCAAACGTGGTTTGTAAATGTTAAAATTTGAAAAAAGTTACGTATTTATTTGTTCATCAAATTATTGTTATAGGAAATATGAATTTATTTATATGTAGGTACTTACACACAAAGTACATAAAAGGACAATAAATTAACATAGAAGAGTACAAAGGAAGCTACAATTATTTTACGATCATTTTGCACTCGACAGCCAAATTAAGCTTTGTTTTACAGAGTGTGTTATTCAAAAACAAAGTAACTAGCTAGTGATCCCAAGCGCGATTGCTGGGCATGGAGTCTTGGTTTCGATTCTCGGGTCAGGCCGACTGTAATTGGGGTTTTACATGTGTGTGTTACCCTGGCAAAATGTTGTGCATTTGAGATGTGAGACCTTAATTAACAAATAATTAGAGTATCATGAGGAGCAATTTGCTTAAATAGCAAAATTTGCTTAAATTATAGTTTTAAAGTTATTTGAGAAAAACAGATTTTGCTTGAAACGGTATCCTGGCAAAATTGATTTTCAAAAATTCGTTTAGCCCGGAACTAAATATATGAATACCTAGATAGCTTTTGTTGCGTAGTAAATGTTAGTAAATAGCAAAATAATTTGTGTGTGATAATTATGGTTCTCGAGTTATTTACGATTTTGTTGCGGTAACTTTTTGGGATACCCCAGATCTCAACGCGGCGCCCGCGCCACGCCATCTCAGTTTGTGTCGCGCTATACCACTTCTTACATTTTGTATGAAATATTTAAGGCACGGGTCATATCCAAGTGTCGTTTGGCGGTGGCGCGGCGCTGGCGAGAAGATGGCGTGGCGCCACTTCTTTAATATTTCATACACAATCTATAGAAGTGGTGTGGCGCGACACAAACTAAGATGGCGTGGCGAGGGCGCCACTTCCTCGGCCTCCACGCACCCGCAGCCGCGCCATACGCCGTACGCCACTTGTATTTGACCCGCGCCAAAGAAGTGGCGCCACGCCACCACCTCGCCAGCGCCGCGCCACCGCCATACGCCACTTGTATATGACCGGCACCTAAGAAGTGGCTTGGGTTTTAGTAAACCCCTATTCATTTTTAAATACCTTTCGAACAATATGTTATCACACGTTAGGGTTGAAATAAAAAAAAAATCACTTCCCAGCTTCCCACTTTACATATACTTAGGGCTACCCTAATAAAACTTTGTTTTTTAAATTTTTAAGTGCTAACGGTCACAGAGATTACGCGAGGACGGACAACGGACGGACAGACATGGCGAAACTACAATGGTAGTTGACTACGGAACCCTAAAAAGGAGACACATTATTATTGCAATACATAATATTTTGAATAATATTTGAGCGACCTTGTGCTTGGAATTTGTGGTAGGTACGTAGTTAAACAAAAACATCAGAGACCACTAACAAGATATGTACTAACGATGTGAAATCCTACTCGTGGTAAATCGACATTTTATGGGTTGAAAGAAAAACACACATTGCATTTTAAGCATTTATTTAGCATCTTTCGTTTGATCACCATAATCACGGACAATAAACAAATAAAGGGTGTAAAAACACCTCTTAACGAAGCCGAAAGGCACTTTTCTCCCCATTATTGCGACCATTTTTTTGCTCTGCACCATACCTGGGAACTTTCTAGTCAGGGAGATATTGAGGGTCGAAGCCCCAACTTTTTAAATACATGTTTTTAACGAATGATTTAAACACCTCCACGACCCCCGTGTAACTATTTCAATCCATCCATCAGCACAATGTTATAATTTTTGTGTTTAGTTACTTAGTTTAATCTACAGATTGCTTGGCTAGGCTGTCTGGCTTCGGCTGTTTACACCCTGTAATTTGTTCCTATTCTTCCTCCTCCTTTTTCACTTCTGCGGAAGTTCTGGACGGTTCCTCTGGTGCGTTATGGTTTTCAGTCGTGTAAAACTTGGCAGTCTTCTTGGCTAGGACAGGGTCATCATTTGGTTGACTGGACGAAGAACGCTTTTCCCAGAATTTGGACCAGTCCTCCGGTAATCCTTCAAGCTGGCCCGTTTCTGGATTTTTAGTGACATGTATGTCTCGTCTCATATTTGTTGGGAGTCCAATGTCAAGAGCTATAATTTTATTTTTCACACTGCGGCATTTCGTACCGCATTTTCTGGTAAACATGGCGTGTCTTTCCTTCGTTATAAGTAAATGTCTAGTTTTTACTGACCACTTGGTTTCTTACTTTCTTATATGTTTGTCTTAGGTAAGTAAAATAGCTTACTTACTTATAATACGTACAAATATTTTCGTTTTGTTTTGTTATTTGGATAAATAATCGACTGGCCTTTTATTTGGCGGCCGCCACTTCAGTTTTTCAGCGTTTGTTAAATGCAGACAGAAGAAATAAGGTTCGTTCCATTTTACGGGTCTATAACCATAGCAGCATGCGACATAGTTAAATTAATACTAGCTTGCAAATAACAATTGTCAACTAGGTAATAAGTTAAAAATTAACCTAAGTACGTATACGTTTAGTTAAATAATCAAGCACTTACGAAATAATATTATTGTGTAGGTAGGTAATACAGTAGGTACAAATATATATCCTTGAAAAAAAAAATTAAAAAAACATTCCATGATTATAATCCATATCGTTTATAACGCGTAAAGAATCGTATGCATAGCTATGTGTTGAAGCTTAGTCACGTTATGGGTTGTGTTCCTGTTTTCATGGAGTAGGTATTTAGATAATTATTTTTCCTTGTTCGTGTTTAACAAATTTATTCCCTCATTCGTCCATGTTTAATTGTACCTAATTCAGTAAGCCAAAGGCTTAGCATTGCCATACAGCGCGGTAACTCCGCCAGTCTCCTGGGGACTTTACCAGTTGACAGCGTTGAGGAGCAGTTTTTTGACGCCATTTTTTAAGTTTAAAGTTATATTTATTTTAATTTATAATTGTATGTAGCTTTTAAATATAGTATTAAGTAGGTATATCAATATTTAATTGGGATTCCGAATTACCAGTCCCCTAAATGTAGGTGTAGGTAGGTAGGGTGTAGGCTGTAGGCTAGTGGCCAAAAATACGGCAAGTGACCTCATAAAGCAAGTAGACTGTACAGAACCCCCATCATCATGAAGAGTGGTAGATTAGAAGCCAAGCTTTCAAGATAGTATGAAACTGACGCCACTCCACTACCGAATAATTACTAGGTACTTTTACACATCATCATCATCAGCCTATAATGTTCCTGTATGTGAATGGGCTATAATCTACCACGCGGGCCCAGTGCGGATTGGTAGATGTCACATGTCTTCGAATTTTTGGTTCTAGGACATGCCGGTTTCCTCACGATGTTTTCCTTCCCCGTTTTGAGAGCAGCGGTGATGAAATAAATTACACAAAGTAATGCGCCTGTCTGGGTTCGAACCCACGACTTCCTGTTCGTAAGTCGGGCCGCCACCACTGGGCCACCGCTGCTCCCAACTGCTACTTTTACACATTATCTAAATTGTCACAACATTATTTGAAACTCAGCATTTGATATAGTAATAGCTAATAATCTTTTAAATGATTTCTGTTCTAATTTAAGTCCTTATGCAGATGAAAATAAGTCGCTTAATATTTTCGTTCAAATATTGATAATCGACTTCTGTTGATGAATGTACCATCACATGGTACCTACCTGGCCAAATAACCGTTGTCTCGTACGAAGGATGGGCACAATTTCGGCTTACATCTGCTTGAGTAAAAAATATTGTATGAATCTTAGCAAAAGTCTGGCTGACACTGAAGAGGGTCAATGGCCAATGATAATTTCAATTTATTCTCGTCAACAGTGTAGACTGTAAGTTGTTTAAACTCTACTAACAAGTAACTGGCCACTTGTACAAATGAGAGATTTTATGTGCTGTGCTATAAAATGTGAAGTGATTGGAGCGGATCTTCTATTTGTATCGCTTTTGCTTGTTTTGGTGTATTTTAGGCAGTTAGTAGGTACTTCTTTTGTTTTTGTCTTATGTTGTTGGTAGGTCCCCAACCTATCATTCACAGACACCATCATTTATTACTAAAACAGTTGCTTGTTGGTAGTGGTAGCAAGCGCAACTGCTGACATAGATAATCTATACTTCTATACTTACTTTAATATTATAAAGCAGAAGAGTTTGTTTGTTTGTTTGTTTGGTTGAACACGCTAATCTCAGGAACTACTGGTTCAAATTGAAAAAATATTTTTGTGTTGGAATCTAGTCCATTTATCGAGGAAGACTTTAGGCTATATAACATCACGCTACCACCATTAGGAGTGGAGCAGGGTTGAAAAATGTTGCAAAAAACGGTGATTTTTTTTCTTTTCGTTTTTCTCGCTTATGTGACGCAGACGAAGTTGCGCGGGTCAGCTAGTACACTATATAATACAAGATAGATGCGCAACTGTGGTTTTCGTTTTTAAACTGTGTAAGTACTCAAGCTGTTAGATGGCGCTGTTAGATTTTGTTCAACAAAATAAATACAAAAAGTAATTCTTGACTGAGGATTCAAACATGTGAACTATTGTTCACAGGGTGGTCGCTGTCACCGCTAGGCTATCTACTTCACTGACAAGTTGTCTAAAATAGCTGTTCTCTTCATAAGCATGTTATGACAGTTGTAATTAGTGAAACAGTTGTGTAAGTTGTCAAACAGTTGAAAAGTTCGTGTTCTCAAACACACAGATGGCAGCACTATCTATGAAAAATTTTGGTTTAAAGCCAATGTATGGAAGTTTCACCCCCCTGACTGTTAAGCATAAAGTGCTGGGGTTCGGTTCCGAGGTCGGGTGAAGTGTTTTTGGTTTTTTTTCCATTACGAATTTCTGAGTAGCAGACATGCAGTCTGGATAATGTGCCCGGTTGATGGCAAAAGGTTCGCTCCCTTACGTAGGACTTTAACATTACTGAAATGTCAAATCAAATCAAATCATTTATTTTTGCAGAAAACACTGTTTGTTAAAATGGTTGCAATGGTGTTAAAAAGATTTACATGTTTCAAGTGATTCTACCCAATCACAAAATTAAATGATTACAATAAAGGACTGGTAAATTAATTTAAATGTACTTAAATAAAAATAAATAAAAAGAAACAAAATAATAAGATATTAAATTAATTCAAGTCAGTGCACTAGGTGCATCTCTGATTAACCCTCCAAGGATTACAGGCGTCATAATGTTGTATAGTATTGTAACAGTTGGGAGCGGAAAACGAACCTACTACCTGAAAAACAGACGGTTAATCGCTAAGCCACTGCACCATTTTGTACTATCGCCATTACCGCCAAACACTGCTGATATTTTCGGTGGGGTGTCTGATAGTCCCAGTATGTTCTGTGATGTCTGATAGTCCCAGTTTGTTCTGTGATTTACGTTATTACCTACTACAATCAGCACCTAAGTAGTTAAAAATTTGATTGTTCCTATAATGTCAAAAAAATATATAGTTTAAAGTACCTACTTACTTATAAGGAAGTCAACAGAAATTGCTTTATTATTGAGTAGATAAGAGATACTATTTTCAACTCTACACGCGAAGGTATTATTTTGAAACAGCGCCTATAATTGTGACAAACTCGGCATAATCCAAAATGACAAAATAGTCCTCTTGCACAAGTTGCTACCTACTAGCTGGCAGAATAATCTTATAATTCTTACTAACACCACATCTCCTCAAGTTAAAGTAATTACTTATGAGACCATTTTGTGCAATAGATATGAATTTGAACGCAGTACCTAAGAACCGTCAAAGAAAGCAAAGCTGGCCCTATTAGCCTCTAGAAATCTGAATTAAGTAATTACTTAACTAGAATAAAAATCGTATCTAAGCTCATATTTTATAAAGGATAGATTTGATTTTTTGTTTGTTTGTTTCTTCGAAGGTTTGTTTGTCACCAAAGACTATAAAACCACCACGATTTAACTCAAGAACGAGGTACTCAACCGATTATAAAAATCTTTCGGTGACCAGTCAGTTCACCAAACATTAATTCAAAAAATTTTACTTGAGAAGCAACGATTAGCAAAAACAAAATTACTTAGCAAAATAATTATCCGATAAACTTTTATATTAACGTACTAATGTTCTGCCCGCGACTTCGCACGCGGATCCTATTGCTAAATGCCAGCGACAACGTGTGGTCGTCAAAATCGAAGATCTGCTTCTGATGTCGAATTCTAAGAGCCCGGGGACGGGAAAACAACTGATCTATCCCACCTGAGCGACACATACCTTTTGTGTTTTTTGCCATTTAACAGCTTCACAAGAACTACAATTTTGAACCATACCTCCGTTGGCAGAATATGTGGCGTATTCAACCATAGGAGTATACGTAAATACACTGCGTTCTTTATCAACCCAAGGAAGGTCGCCATGCCCTATGGTATATCTTGATTCTTGAGACACATCTGATTCTTCAGATGATATCGACATTCTGTTCAGAGAATGTTGAAGTCCAGCAATTCTTTCTCTCTCACTTTCTAACTGATTATGAATATTTTGTTGTGAGTCAGGGCATGTATGATAATCTCGAGCAGCAGTTAGTCGCGCATCACGTTCATCACTCGTTTCAAAAGATTTGTTAGTAGATAAGCAAATACGCTGTGAAATCAAGCGTGATTCTGTATCGGTAAACGTTTCCGATTCGCGAGACAATGCATGTCGCTCACAATCAGCGGACAGTCGCGCATCGGGTTCCGCACTTGTCTCTAGATACCTAGAAGCAGATGCGTAGACACGCTGAGAACTCAAGCGTAATTCTCAATCCGTGAATGTCTCCGACTCGCGAGATAATGCATGTCGTGCATGATCATCGGTCAGTCTTCACTGGTGTCTAGAGACCTGGATGTAGATGCATAAATGCGCTGAGGCTTCGCGATCCCAAGAGGTTTCCACGGAGCAAGTTGGAGCCTGATGTTTTCGACCAGCATCTTGTCATGTTTGTTGTTTGTCTATTGTTTACACCAGTTCATAACAAAAAATCACGCCGTTACGCTGTGAAAGGGTAAGCACATATGAACCACTAAAAAGTGACAAAAAAACTAAATCAATCAAACAAAGGTCACCGACTTCTGAAGCTAAAGTTATTTTTCACTTTTTTGTGTGAAATCGGTTATATTTTTGCAAAAGTTTTTTAATATTATGTATATGTCACCGTAAAATTGTCAAATACGTTATATTGTAATATCTCTAGCGATATTGTAAACTCTCGAATTATTGTCAAACGAACATTCTGCTTATAATTAAACGCATTATTTTTCGTGAAATGCATGCGATGGTAGTCAACTCACGCGGTGTGGAGGGAAGGAGGGCTCCCCCTTGCCCGGTGGTACCACTCTCATGAAAAGATACTGTACCATTTGTGAGAAATACCGATTAATATAACCTAACTTTAAAACACTTTATATTCCCCTAAAAAGCGTATTCGACGGAGCCTCTATTTCCGAGTGCAGGGTTTAAAGGAACCTGACTAACCTAACGGGAGGGTGCCCCAAGTCCCGATTATGGGGGCAGAGATACTTCCGTATGTTCAGTTGACAATAATTCGAGAGTTTACAATATCGCTAGAGAGAAACACGTTATATTGTAATATATCGTGTTTGACAATTTTACGGTGACATAATATGTAGATATAGATATATACAACCTTATTTTTTGTTTATACTAAACCCGAAAAGGGGTCATTGTACTCATCATTTTAAACAACTTTTTCTATGGGACGAACCCTGAAATCGCGAAAAAAAAATCAGCTGTTCCCTACATTTATGTTCGCATAACTCGTCAAAATGTAGGGAACAGCTGATTTTTTTTTCGCGATTTCAGGGTTCGTCCCATAGAAAAAGTTGTTCAAAATGATGAGTACAATGACCCCTTTTCGGGTTTAGTATAAACAAAAAATAACCCTGTATAGATTATTTGAAAAACAATTCATTTTTTTACTTTTTTATCTCATAAAACAACGTTTGAAATAAAGACATTACTTACACATTAATATTGATTGTGCCATTCCAAACAAAAAAGAAAATAAATGAATTTTGTATCCTAAAAGCACAAATTTTGTAACAGAAATGAAACGCTGCAGAGCCGACTCCCACGTAGTCTTTCCTGCCCTACCCCTAGAGTCTAATCGGGGAATTCGGGGAGGGGCGAGGTGGCCCGCGAGCTGAAGAGCTGGTGACTTGAACACTCTTCGCCACGGCTGCTGAGGCTGGCCGCCCTCAGCCGGCCAGCAAGCCGAAGCTGCGGCGATATGCTTGCGTGTGAGTTGTTTGCGAAATAAATAGTAGGTATACGAAACGTTGGTTGTAAAATGAAAATTTGTCAATGGATTTTTGGTGAAACTTTAGTGAACCAAATCTTTCACCATTAGAAAGCTACGTCGTCGCGGCCGAAGTGTCTTAAATACAATACAAATCACTAATGACTTGTCACAATTTTATACTGTGGACTTGTTTATAGATACAGGTGTGGGTTGGGTACCCTTCGATCACTGAAAGCCTTTCCATTTATGGCTTTAGGGCTTTGGGTACCTACAGATTTAAACAAACATGCCTCATTTACCTTGTATCCTATATCTGGTTAATATCTTCTATTTAAACAGCCCTAATTGGTTTGTAGGAACTTTCACGGAAGTACCCAACGTAAAAACATGTAAAGAACATTATTTCTGAATGTATATGGTGTTAAAGTCTATTTTCCTCTGTTTTCCATGTAAGTTAAGTTTGTCTAATAACCCTTCAGCGTTTGTTTTTGATTTCCATCGGGATTAGGAAGAGTTATGGACATGTTATCGATAAAATCTTATCGATAGTTTAAAGCTATGATTTATATTGATATCGCTTTCTTTTCTGTTATTTATATCAGCTTTTATTCTAACTATACCGTAGGGTATGCAACTGGGGCTGCGGGACTGTTCGAAAGAGATACTGCGGCCCCGGAACATAAAGGGCGAGGAAGGAACATGGATGGGTTTTAGTGAGTAAAAGTCTGACACTCCCACACTCCCTCCCGCTCCGCCCTGAGTGAGAGAAGTTATTTTATGATTTCCCATCCGTAAATAAAAGGGAATGCAACTATCTCGTGTACCTAATGTATCGCATAGAAGCATGTATATGCGATATAGTTTCAATTGAAATACTTTGGTATTCTGATTACAAAAACAATTACTTAATGACACGTATGGGAGCGTTTATTGTAATCTATCTTTTCAATAATCGCTTTGTTAGTTTCAAGAAAACTCACCTAGCACCTACCTTTATAATTAGGTACCTACATGTTAAGTCCTTATTTGTACAGTCATCATTTCAGCCAAAAGACGTCCACTGCTGGACATAGGCCTCCCCCAAGTGTCGCCACATTGACCGGTCCCTTGCGACTCGCATCCAACGGATTCCCGCAACCTTCACCAGGTCATCGGTCCACCTAGTGGGACGTCTTCCAACGCATCGTCTTCCGGTTCGCAGTCGCCACTCCAGAACTTTTCGGCCCCATCGGCCATCCGTTCTACGAGCAATGTGACCTGCCACTTAAGTTTGGCAATTCTTCGGGCTACGTCGGTGACCTCGGTTCTTTTGCGGATGTTTCACGCAAGGAAACTCCAAGCATAGCCTTCTCCATTGCCCTTTGAGTGATTTTAAGCCTTTTGACAAGGCCCATTGTGAGCGACCACGTCTCGGTCCCATATATAATCACTGGCAACACACACTGGTCATAGACTTTCGTCTTGAGCCACTTCGGTAAGTATTTGTAAGTAAATATTTACCCTGTAATCTTATTTAGAAGTCTGTTGAGGGTTTAAAGAAACCTAATACCAGCACACCAGAGAATTAGGTCCATCACACAAGTTCATACAAGAACAAAGGTGACGGCAACCGCATGTTCCAATATAAAGTAACAGATATCGTGTAACTGATACTGCGCCATAATTATGATTAATAAACTCGGTCATTTGTAAGGGCGCGTATTCCTTTGTTTATATTCTTGTTTATTACTACTTATTTGATGTTACCATTTCCTTTGAGCGGTCCACTAAATTACCCACTCATCATCACTCAGTTTAGTAGATTTTAACAGGCTTAGTACAATCTAACACCATCTGTAGATAATTATCTGATAAAAGAAATATTTTGCAATGTGTCACTCAATGCCACACACATACGGCGTCGAAATGATAACCACCTCTTTTTCTAAATCGGTTAAAAAGAATTTTGCGGGTTTGCTTTACGGGCTACCATATTAATATAAAAAAAACACATTCACATTATCATGGATGATCACGTCCTGGGCCTCGATTCGGCTATTACAATAGTGTCAGAATAGTCAATCATTGATTTCATAATGGTCAAAATCTGTCAAGTTTTGACAAGTTTGTTAATCTACCAATATAATGGCGCCATTATGTCTTTTCAATGGTCAACCACTGACACTCCATTGAAAGAAATGTCATAGAATGGTAATCTCGTACATGAAATCTGGCATGAACGAAATGTTCGCATTTAGTAGTAGATTTCGAAAACCATTTATACTAAGGGTTTTATAAAAATGGCAATACGACAATGCCATCAAAACACAATTTTTTTACGAGACCATTGACCGACCAATGATGAATTTAGCAGATTACGAACTTAAACCAAAATGACAATGGAATGGGAATGGAATCGTGTTAGAGTGACGAATTTATTAAAATAGCAGAATTAGGCCCCTGGTAGAGAAGCAGGTACCTACCTATTTTATCGATAAAAGTTCACATCACTATGCAAACTTTTAAAAGTTTACAGTAAGTTTGTATACCTACGTATAGTTCAAGTCAAAACTCCAGGCGAGAACAGAGATGGTATAGTAAACAATTCTTTCTCTGGCTGATGCCGAGTTATTTTTAGGTCAATAGCTTTTGAATTCGCTCATCGGGCGTAGTTGGTCCAATGAAAATGTACGGCGCTATGCGTGAGCGCAACAAGAACTCAAGAACGCTAGTAATTGATTTCTTATTCGATTGAGCACGGATCTAATTGGGTTTTAGTATTTGCATAGTTTATTTGCGAAGCCGTCGAGCGTTTGGATTGTGTTTATTAAGTACGTTTAATTCCCGTTTGATTTCTGGCCGCATTTATAAGTTTTCTTACCTTCTTTTAGTACCTATGTTTTGTATGATATGGTTTTAGGTGTCGTTTTCTTTGTGAATGTAGTGAATGTGATAGCTCCTAATGTTTATCGAGATAACTGCAACACTTTAGTTGGGTAAGCGCATTTCTGTCTTTAGTGCTTGGTCGTTTTTATTTATTACTAATGGAAAGTGCTAGTTAAAGTAGTTTTATAGAGTTTTCACTAGTTGAGTAAGACTACTTAAGTACTATAAACTGGTTTAAGAAAGTGAAGATTGCTAAACGAAGCGTGTTTCTGATATTTCAACTTATACGATAGAGATAGTGTGAAAGGAAAAAATCATTTCACCAAGAAAAAATGGACGATAATAATATTATCTTAAAAATTGTCCATCTGTAGATAAATGGTGATAAATCTACACAAGATTAAGTAAGAGTTTTTGATAAATATAAACATTCTAATGTTATGTATTACCTATATGCTATAGTTACAGTTGTGTTGCTGTGAACAAAAAAGAAAACATGAAATAAGTCTGTGTGAGAAGGAAGCAGCACTTTGATTCTAGTCGGTGTAATCACAAATGGTTCGCAAAACTCGAAAAACATTAAGGTTTAAGGTTAGTATTTGTTCACTGATTTTCACTACACTTAAAGTACTTACGGGATTAGTATTCCCGCGATCATGATGCTTGCATAAAGCGTCGAAATATCGGGAGCTCATAGAATCAAAAGAAAATGACGGATATAATCCCGTAAGTACTTTAAGTCAATAGTAGGTAGTTATAAGTTAGTGTTGATTTGAAGCCAGAAGAGACTAGGGCGAGATTTATAAAACGTAACTAATCGCGCTAGCAGCGCACCTTATCTGTGTCTTAGAGCAGTTAGTGTCGATATTCCATAAAAATGATGACATTAGTGTCAGCTCAGAATGAGGTTTCAACGTGCTGATGCTGCTCAGGGAAGGTTTAAGTGGCGGAATTCGCTCTAACTAGGGAATAACCCAATCCGAAAATATTTAGGATCTAGTGCTATGCCCGTTTGCGAATAATTGTTTGTTCTTTAACTTAAAAAAAAGCCATAAATTATAACGACAAATAAGGTTATTAATAAGACGGGTATTAAAAGTGCTATAACCTCTTAAGACAAGTTCAGGATCATCAGGTTTAACATAAAACAAGAAATATAAATTAGCACATAATTGTGATTTCGCGATTTTTATAGATATACTTCATATATTTAAGAGTCATACATAGTTTTGCGATTTGAGACTTATCAAAGAATTTTTGTTTACTATCGATCTGCAATAACTATTAGAATCTAGTAAACATTTGGCAGTAGGAAATTACAGAAATAATGAGAAACAAAAAAACAGTAAAAGTATCGATAACTTTGCTAGTGATTGTTTGATAGATATGTTATGGACCAGGTGATTAATGCGGGCATTATACATAATGTTCGAACATTATGTATAATGGCTATCTCTATCGGGCTAAGTGATTAATACTATCTTAACTTCATTATTTATCACATTCCACGGTCATTATTATATTGCTACATGATAATTGGGCAATTTGATAATATAGCTAAATTTGACGCGGTGTGAGGGCGGGGAGGGAGGCACGCTTGGCGTGGCACGCTTTGACCAATCAGAGACCGCCATCCAGCGCGCGGCTCGTGTAGCGGACTTCAAGCGCTATTGTTTTTGTTTAGTTTTGCATTGTAAACGAATATGGACGGACGCGGATGGGTTTCAGTTTCGTAATTCAGTGTCAACGCGAGTGTGTTAACACTGAATTACGAAATTAAGATTTATGTTCCAGAGACAGAGATTTCGCTGAGAAAGTGTTGCAGAATGTCCTCTAAATGCGGAGGGCAAGGTTATAGTAGATGTGGTTGTAAAAATGGTTGGAAGTCTGGTAAATGTAGATGTCGCCAAGCCAAAAAGGCAAAGACATAGGCTCGTGGCTAAATAATATCAGCCGCTCGGGTCGATCTTTAGGTTAAGCCGTGCTTGCCTAGGTTGGTCTGTGGATGGGTGACCACCCTTACATACCGAGTTTCCTCCGTGCCTCGAAAAGAACGTTAAGCCGTTGGTCCCGACTGTCATTTGTCCATCTTTGACAGTCGTTACAGGTAGTCAGTGGCCCCAAAAGTCTGACACCAGTCTTACGAAGTCGTATCGTTTTCCCAGTATTAACTGGGTTGTGGAGGTCAGATAGGCGCTCCATGTAAAATTCTGGTATTCAGCTGCATCCGGTTTAACTGGAAGCCGACCCCAACATAGTTGGGAAAAGGATAAAGCAGATGATGATGATGAGAAGGATATATATAGTAGAATAATAATAAGTCATTTCTATGTAACAGTATTAGACAGGTTGTAATTTTTTTGATTTTTTTGTATGTTTTATGTTATATTTTTAATAATATGACTTCTTATTGTAGAAGTCCTTAATGATTAATCCAAATAATGAGTCTAATTATTAAATGGTTCAATATTTAGTTTATTTTAAGTTAAATGACAATATCAATAAAAAAACTAGTAATAACATATGTTTGTATTATTCTGCCCAAAAGTTGATGGACAATATGTATAATGCCCGGTCCATTTGATTATTTGAATAATTCTTATCAAATTGCACTCTTATATTGGGCATTTTTCATAATGACCGGGCATTATGTATAATGCCCAATTCATCACTTGGTCCATAACAGATACATTAATTGAGTACCTACCTACCTCTTAACATTGAATAGCCTACAACTGAAGTGTCTGATTTGAAGCACAGTACCTACTATTGTTACTCTTTTATCTGAACTTATCATTATCATCGAGAGGATACACTGGCTTCAAAGTCTAAAAGGTTACTTTTTTTTCCGGCTCAGCTGGCACAGATACCCATGTGAACCAGATTTACCAAGGGGTATTCTGCTGCATTCAGCCAACTCTAACGTAGTCAGGAAAAAGTATGATGGGGATGAGATGAGGTCCGTAGGATTTTTGTTGTAGTTCCTTAAGGTGAAAGCGGACCGGTATTTCTATCAAAATACTTACAATTTAGCACTGCCCTGCAAATAGCAAAAAACGTAAGAAAATTTGAATTTCACGGCCTACCTTGGACCATCAGCCTTAAGGGTAGGCTAGGTAGGTAGCCCGCAAAATTCAAATTTTCTTACGTTTTTTGCAATTTGCAGGGCAGTGCTAAGTTTTATGTTGATAAACATATCGTATAAACATATCACACTGTAAGACGTATTAAGTTACAGAATTATAATCATCAAAATCATCAATTTTATTATTCGTTGAAATATTCGTAAAAATTCAGATTTTTTCATGGTCAAAGTCCTTCTTCGACTCTTATGAACTTGGAGGGCTGTATTGATGGTTTTGGAGGGTTGTATGTACGCTTTCACCTTAACGACTGCTGGTTATGATTGGGTCCTTCTTAGTTTTCCGCATTTTAGCGAAGTTTTGCGTTTTTAGGAATCCTGGAAAGAAGTAAAAAATTCCGTTTATCTTCGGCACTTTACTGACGCGAAGTCCCTTCAACCCGGTCAACAACACATTCACCACAACAACAACACAACAACAACAACAACAACAACATACAACAACAACAAATAAGAACACACACAACACACTGCACACTGCACATTTCTAAACTTAAACGTAAAAAGTTTTTTTGTTCATAACTTCATGAATATTATTCCTTTGCTAGGATCAAGGGGGAATGCCTCACTTTCGCATGACGCGTGCGCCAGCGTCACCGGCTCGGCTGGGCGGTGCGGCCGCCCACTGAACTGAACTGAAACGTTCGCGCCAGTCTCGACGTCCACTCCGCGCGGTCCGCCTGTCGTTTCCCGCGGCGGCAAAACAAAACCCCCTATTTATAAGTATAAGTAACCATAAACACGTGATACGAAAACCGCGCCATTTTTGTTTTTTTTTTGTTTTCTTTTTAAGTATTTAATTCTCGAACGGAAAACGACGTAACGCGATTCGATTCGTTGATTCGATGTTCTCAATTTAAATTGTAGTGTTTCAGACTAACGGGGTGACAAATGTTTTAGTGCATTTTTGAGGATATTTTTGTGGATTCTTTTTAGAAGGTATTTCATTTTTATTTTTTTAACTTATTCGTTGACTAATAAGTATATGGAGCACAAAGTATTGTGTAAAAACCTGTAACATTTGATATATTCATTGATCAGTTATTCATAAAGGAATAATCAATCAGTAGGCAAGTATGATTAGCGATGATTATTTAGTAATAGTTCATTAATATTAATTATGTTCTAAGAACTGAGTTTAACAGCACTTGCACATGACAAGTAGACATGTCCATAGATAATATGATTAGATCAACATTTCTTTGGGCAAAGACCCCAGAGAAATGTTGATCTAAACAACATCTAATCACATAAATCAACAGAGATGAGAACTGATACTGTCAGTTTGTTGTTGATTTTAAAATCATTCACCGGTAAACTTATTAGACCGGCAACTTAATTGTTGATCTTAACTTACCTAATTATTCATAAATTTCTGATGCAATAATTAATTACAATTGATGCCAGCTCAAGTGGAAATGATTTAAGTAACTATTTAAGTAAATATTATGCTTGATCCGTTGCAAAGGCTTTTATAGGAAAAGTAGTTGTATGATTAAATGAAAGGCCTATTGGGTGATCGCGTGACGTCTTATTACATTTATAACCCTAGGGTAACGACCCTCACCCGAACTTTTATTTGGTCGCCCTAGCGTTTCAATAATTTACAATGTCAACAGGCTGACGTGTTTCTTTTCACGGTGATAATCGATAAACTTAACATTAAAAGGGAAACAAAATTACTTTTCTTTTGGCTTTTTCGTATAGTAAAATAGCTTATTACCTTAAAGTACGTGACGTTAATGTCAGTTTCGTTATTAAGTCGGTTAAAAAGGGTAGTAAATACCTATCCAAAAAACTAAAACTGAAATCAATAAATTTTCACCATCTGCCATTTTCGTTATAGGAGGTTACCTAATAGTTCCTTCTAGCTTTACAGAAAATTAAAACTTTTCTTGTCACACGCTTCTTGTATTACTTTTGACATATTTGTGACGACAAGCAACACCTTTTGTTTTATCTAAATATACGAAAATCTGCTGTCTACGAAAACGAGATGTGGCAACAGTTGAAGTCACTGAAATTGAACAAAACCATCTGTTACCTAAATTTAAATCTACTTTGGTTTTGGTGACTCTAAAATTGGATACAATTTATTAGAAAAAGTTAAAAAAAGCAATGACCTAAACACATTTTAATAAGTGAAATGTATCATCACAATTTATTAAGGTGTGGCGCAGGATTATTTTTCTTGCAAAATTCTCTATTAATCATCATCTAAGTAGTCACACCCCTTTTCTCCTCCCTCGTGTATCGTGTTTTAGTCTTTCTCTACTTTAATAACTCTCCATAAACTTTCTTTACGACATTTTCCTTCATTTATGCTCCATTTATAATTTAAACGAATTTAATAATTAAATTAAATATACTAAACATTCCTAAATCTATAAATAGACGACTGAAACCTCAAGTTTCCGGTCAGGATGGTCACCCTCGTTGTCAATTAATTCGTAAACATTAATAATTTTTAATTTAATTACAAGCATAATAAAATTAAAAATTAAATAAACCCCGATACAGTGTATTAAAAGTTAGATAGAAAATAATTCGTTGATTCGCCATTTTGTGGTGGCCGCCATTTTGGATATTTAATTTATCATCGTGTTTAGTATTCTACAAGTCAAGCCCTTCCGTTTCATACCCATATTCTCCTAAAATAGGCAAGTTCTACGTCCAGAGGTTGCGCGTACCTCTGACTCCTATAAGGTACTCGATTGGGATTACTAGGAGTGCTAATTCATCTGTCAAACCCTAAAAACTCAAAGCCAAAGTCTAGTTAAAGTTGAGCACGTAAAGCCGTACACCTTGACGTACAATAGCCGTATGTGACGTCTTTGTGCTACTCAATGGGTTATATCTACAATGATATTTACTTGTTTATAAGTACTTTTGGTACCTAGCTACTCTTTATGGGTGTAAGGCCACGCCACGCCACGCATGTGGGTTGCAGAGGCTGCAGTTGAGTTCTAAAAGGGTTCATGGAGAGCCAGTATCAAGGCAAGAAAACAAATAGTAGTATATCTACTGTATTAACTGCACATATTTGATTTCGCTCTCATGTTTACAGTATCGTGATAATTTCACACGAGGAATTGCATGACGACATTTTTTGATGACATCAGTGCGTCTATGTACGGACACAGATATTATAATACTTCGGTACGGACTTCATATTACGGTCGCGTAAATTAACTTCTTTTTCTGAAAGATTGGCCCCGAAAATCAACGATTAGAGAAAAGAGGAAAGAATGAAGGCAGGTAGGCTTCTGCAGTTGGACAACCAAGGCTAACACTAATAATAATCCATGCAAAAGATATAGAACTCTGTTAGATATTATTGTGCACATAGTGAAGCCATATGAATGCTAAAAACAGAATACTGCTACATATGTTTCAAAGATTTAAGTCACTACAACAAGTGAACAGTACATTCCATATTTCCATAGCCTTGCATCAGTCAAGCAGTTTCCAAACACCAATTGCATTTAAATAAAGCCTTTACCCAATTTTTGAAAATGAACGGTTTTTTTGTAATGTTTATAAAAACTGGAACTGAAAACTTTCCTGTAATTGTAACCATACAAACCAAACTGCATTAAATCTATACTAATATGTATTATAAAACAGAAGAGTTTGTTTGTTTGGTTGAACGCGCCAATCTCAGGAACTACGGGTTCAAATTGAAAAATTATTTGTTTTGGATAGTCCATTTATCGAGGAAGGCTTTAGGCTATATACCATCACGCTGCGACTATTAGGAGCGAAGCAGGAATGAAAAATGTTGCAAAAACGGGGTTTTATTTTTCCTTTCGTTTTTCTCTCATGTGACGCAGCACGCAGACAAAGTTGCGTGGGTCAGCTAGTAGGTATTATGGCGCTACGGTGCTTCGTTTTTTATTTGAAAGACTTGCATTTTTTTTGCATGAGCACTCAGGAAACAGAGTAAATGACTAAGGGCGATGTGACTAGATCAGGTATCGGTATTAATTAACTATATTGGACCAGTTCTAGAGGTGCGCCCGCGCCGGCCGGCAGCCTGGTTCATACCGGAACCTATTTCAGTCCGGATCCAAGCTTATCACATATATATGCATAACTCAGTTTGGCGTTACAGTTATATCGAAGTTTAATATTCAAGTTAAGTAACTTTTACAAAGAAGAAAACCATCTTGTCTCGGGTTGTGCGGACTTAGTATTTTTTTTGTAAAAAATCAACATACCTGCACCCAACAATACTTTGTTATAAACACTACGGAATCAGAACCATAATTTCACCCGTGTTTGAAAGTTAACAGCTGGCGTGGCGGCTAAGGACGCGTCATTGCTGACTGAATCAAGAGAACCCGAGTTCGAATCTGAGTGCTACGCGTAGTCTTTTTGTGAATGTTTCAAGTCATTTAATTAAACACTCTCCGCACAAGACGTCAGTCAGTGGATATTTAGTAATATAAAAAGATGAACAGCTTTCTAGATAACATCACATTTCGTCGTAATCGAACACGTTCGGTAACAAATGACGATGACAGTGTCAGTATCTCACAAACCCTAGAGAACACGGCAAACAGTATGCCCGACTTATCCGACCATGACGATTGTTTCATATTATAGTCTATGATCTTAGTTTTTAAAGAAGAAAATGAAAGATTGTCTGTGGTTAGACTTCATGTCATGTCTGCTTTATGTACAATACACAAGTCCTCGTCTCCCTGAATTTTATTTGTAAGAACCCATTGCATCACGCCCGAAATATAAAACATGGTGTCATCGTGAGGATATCAACAGGGAAATAGAAGAATGGAGACCAATATTTTTCTGGGTAACAGTGTCAAACCCCTAACAAGACAAAATGGTAACATGGCTGAACATTGGAAAAATTGGAAACAAAGATTCGAGATTTACTGCGATGCTAATGACATAAAGAAACAGTCAGAAACGAAGCAAATAGCAATATTTTTGAATCTCATTGGTGAGTATGGATTAGAAGTCTTCAATTCCCTAAATATCGATAGAAAATCTACAACTATAGAAAATGTGCTGAATCACTTTGACAAAAAATTCAATCCGCAAAGCAACATTACAGTGGAAAGGTATAGTTTCTTTACAAGATTACAGCAACAAGAAGAATCTTTGGATAACTACGTCACGATATTGAATAATTTAGCCAAGTCATGTGAATTCAACGACTTAAAAGATTCCTTAGTCAAAGATATGTTTGTTATCGGAATAAACAACTCAAAAATAAGAGAAAAATTATTACAGCAAGAAAAACTAATACTTGAGGATGCTTTAAAAATTGCAAAAAGTATGGAATTATCTCAAGAAAGGTCTACAAAAATAACAAAGTCACAAAGTCATCAATCTTCAGAAAATATGTCATCAGTTCAGCAAGTGTCAAAAATAAACCACAGAGGCAGGTCAAAGTCAAGAAACAATTTCAACAATTTCAATAATTATAGACAGAGAAGTAAGTCAAATAATAGAGATTATAATCAAAACTCTGTGAAAAGACGTGACAATTCAGTATCGAAAAAGCCTTGTAACAGATGCGGACAGGTTCACATTTATAAATGCCCAGCGGAAGGAAGAACGTGCAAAATATGTAAGAAGCAGAACCATTTTGCTAAATATTGTTTTTTCAACAAGGACAGACAGGACAAGGGTCAACAACAAAAATCTAGTGTAAGTTGTATTAATTATGATGACTCTTCTTGTAATGACAATTATTTTATAATTAATAAATTGACTGACAATAATAAATGTAATAATAGAGAGGATGAGTGGAAAATTAATGTAAATTTAAATAATATTTTGACAAAATGCCAAATTGACACAGGTGCCGATACTAATGTTATTTCTAAAGACACACTTAATTCTATAATGACTCAGACTAATAGGAAAATACATATTCAAAGAACAAATAATAAGATTTTTTCATTTTCAGGAGAAATAGTTCCAAATCTAGGTAGCTGTGTGATACAATGTGAATTTGAGAATGGACTGAAGACTAAAATATATTTTATTGTAGTTGACTGTAAATGCCAAACAATTCTAGGCTGGAAAACGTGTGAAAAACTTGGTATTGTCAAAAGAATTTATAAAATTCAAAATAACCTACAACTTGATTGTGACAGGTCAGTACAAAGTGTCGTATCCAAATATTCTCATACATTCGAAGGTATAGGATGTCTTCCAAATGAAATTCACTTGGATATCGACGAAAATGTGAAACCAAAAGTATGTCCTATTCGTAGAATACCATTTTCTCTTCAAAATCGTTTAAAGTCTGAATTAGGAAATATGGAAAAGATGAAAATAATTGAAAAGGTCACCAAACCTACAAAATGGGTTAATTCTATTGTTTTAGTAGAAAAAACAAACGGTTCATTGCGTGTATGTCTTGATCCGAGAAACCTAAATGTTGCTATTCAAAGACCTCATTATCCTTATCCTACATTTAATGATCTCAGGTCACAAGTTACTAGTAGTAAAATATTTTCAAAATTAGACGCAAGCTCTGGCTACTGGACTATCAAATTGGATAAAGAGAGCAGTGACTTATGTACATTCAACACACCTTTTGGTAGGTATAAATTCCTTAGACTCCCGTATGGTATAGCTTCTAGCGGTGAAATATTTCATAGAATAATGAATGATCTCTTTGGTGATTTGCCTGGTATTGTAATATTTGTCGATGATATTTTAGTTCATGGACGAAATGAGACCGAACATAATGAACGGCTTGAGTCAGTTTTCAAACGTGCTTCTGAAGTCAATTTAAAATTTAATAAACAAAAATGCGAATTTGGTCTTTCAGAAATTTGTTATGTGGGACACATTTTTAACCAACATGGAGTGTCACCAGATAAGTCAAAAATAGAAGCAATTACTAAAATGCCTTCTCCTCAAAATGTCAAAGAACTTCAAAGATTTTTAGGTATGATTAATTATTTAGGTCAATACATTCCAAATTTAGCTGAAGAAACTAGTATTTTAAGAGATTTACTTAAAAAACAAAACTTATGGTCTTGGACACAAAATCATGAAAATCAGTTTAATAAATTAAAATCAATTATTTGCAAGTCCCCAGTTCTTATTCATTATGATGTCAATAAACCTGTTAGAATGTCAGTAGATGCCTCTAAAAGTGCAGTTGGTGCAGTCATATTTCATGGTAACAATCCTATTGCTTATTCATCTAAATCTTTAAGCAAATGTCAAGAAAACTATGCACAAATTGAAAAAGAACTATATGCAATTGTTTTTGGATGTAAAAAATTTCACCAATATGTTTATGGAAAACCAATTCAGGTAGAGACAGACCACCAACCTCTAGTCACACTTTTTAAAAAACCATTATCTGAAGTACCTTCACGACTTCAAAGAATGATGATTACTTTGCAAGCTTATGATTTGATAGTATCTTATACTAAAGGCTCAAAAATGTACATTTCAGACACTCTTTCTCGAGCACCAGTCGATAATGATAACAATCTTGATGATAATTTAAAAGAATTTGAACAAAACTTGGATATTCATATTAATTTACTAACCTCAAACTTAGCAATTTCTCAAGAAAAATTAGATAAAATTTTAGAATGTTCAAACAATGATATAAAGTTACAAATATTGAAACAATATTTTTTCCAAGGATGGCCTCAGTCAAAAAACCTATGCGATAGTTTAGTACTCTCATATTGGAATGTCAAAGAAGAAATTCATGTCATAAATAATATACTTTTTAAGAATAATTCTGTCATTATTCCTACTTCAATGAGAACTGAAATCTTGAATACTTTACATGAAGGACATTTAGGAATAGAAAAAACCAAAAATTTAGCTCGTGGTATTGTATTTTGGCCTAACATAAATCAGGATATAGAAAACAAAATAAAACTGTGTGAAACTTGTGCTATGTATAGTTTAAATAAATCAAAAGAATCACTCAGGTCACATGAAAAATCAATTTTCCCCTGGCAAAAACTAGCTACTGATCTATTTGAATATAAAAATCAAAAATATTTACTTGTGGTAGACTATTATTCTAACTACATTGAGATAGCTAATTTAAAAAATGATACTAGATCTTCATCTGTAATAAATAATTTAAAATCTATTTTTGCAAGACATGGCATTCCATTACAATTAGTCAGTGATGGTGGACCACCTTATAACTCAAAAGAATTCAAACAATTTCTTCATGAATGGGATGTTGAACACATTGTCAGCAGTCCATACATGGCAAGATCAAATGGATTAGCCGAAGTCTCAGTCAAAACAGTCAAAAATATCTTAAGAAAATGTGAGGAATCAGGTACAGATCCCCACATCGGTCTATTACAACATAGAACTTCTCAAGGTTCAAACATGTACTCCCCTTCGCAATTACTCATGTCAAGACAATTAAGAACAAAATTACCAAGTCAAATTAGTCAATTAAAACCTAAAATTGTTAAATTTGCTGAATATTCTAACATTAAAGACAAAAACTTACAAAAAACTAAAAATTATTATAATAAAAGTTGTAAAAACTATCAAGAATTTCATGTCAAGGATAACATTTATTTTAAAAAAAATCCGAAAGACATTATTTGGACAAAAGGTCAAATTATCTCTAAAACTAAACTCCCTAGATCTTTTATAATACAAGACAACTTTGGTAAAACATATAGGCGAAATTCTCAACATATTCGACCTGATTATTGTCAACAAAAACAACATAAAGAATCTATTAAGTTTGATGATCTTAATGGTCAAAAAACACAGTCACACTTTCAGTCACAATCGAGTCAGTCTTTTGAAAATGAAAGGGATGATGATGGTTGTCAGGATTACACATACATAATAACTCGTAGAAAAACAAACTCATTCTCAAGTCCTAGTCAAGTTCATAATAATTCTTATTGTAGCAATACAGAATCTAATGTTGAATCAGAAAATTATCAATCTATAGAATCCAATCAGTCTGAATCAAATGTAACAAATCAGTCAGTCATAAAGTCACCTGAATTTGTCAATGTAAATGATGATGTGTCTTGTAGTCAAAGTCTTTGTGATCACTATGAATATCAAGATGAATTAATTTTAACTAGTCCTCCTCAGTCATGCTCAAATGTAATGCCTAATATTATAATATCTCCTGACGAAAGAAACTATGTTTCAGAGAATGTAAATAAGTATAGTTCTAGAGGAAGATTACTCAAAAAGACACAAAAATTTGATTTATAGGATAATTTATTCACAATGTAATACATTAAATTCAATATCACTCAAATAAATTTAAACATTGTATTGAAATAATTTCACATCACGACAACGCTAGTGTATTGCTTATAAATGTATTGATGTAATCAATTTATTATTGTATAATTTACTTATCACTTCATCTTAAACGATAAACATAAGTTAATAATAAATGTAATTTGTATTTCAGCATTAATCTTGTAAATTGTAAACAACAGGTTATGCCCAGTTGTCAATGTCACTTGTCAATTTAAAAAAAAAAAAAAAAAGGGCATGTTTCATATTATAGTCTATGATCTTAGTTTTTAAAGAAGAAAATGAAAGATTGTCTGTGGTTAGACTTCATGTCATGTCTGCTTTATGTACAATACACAAGTCCTCGTCTCCCTGAATTTTATTTGTAAGAACCCATTGCATCACGCCCGAAATATAAAACAACGATGAGCAAGTAAAAATTCTAAATGACAAGTTACTCGATCTAGAGGCTCAGCTGCAAAGTGCTCACAGAGAAATTGAGTTGTTATCAACAGAAAATTGCAAACTCAGACAAACAAATGAAGAATTATTGAAGAAGAATAGCTTGTACAAAAAGATAACGAGTAGTCCAGTCATGCTTAAAACCTCATCTCCGATCAAGAAGTCCAGTAAAGTCACAATAGCAAATCAAACAAAAACAACTGAACAGGAATTCAGCGAGTCATTATCAGCACCCAACACAAACCAATCTTCACAAAATATTACTAACAGTACCGAAATTATGAAACAACAGAGACGATCCCTGTGCCGTGTACCTGCCAATAAAAACAAAATTTGTATACTGAGTACTAATAATAAAAATAAAATATTGCCGATAGCTCAAGATTTACTTACCGACAAGTACGATATATGCCATTATATAACACCAAACGGAACAATGCAGCAGCTTCTTAGCGGAATTGAAGCGAAACTATGTGACTATACCCTGAATGACTTTTGTATATTATTAATTGGAGAAGAAGACTTTAGAATTACTAGCAACTATTTCAATACTATTATATACATTCGGGATATTCTAAAACAAATTACTTACACTAATGTTATAGTCTGTGTTCCTACCTTTAAACTTAGAAGTGACAACAATATCTACAACTGGAGAATCGAAACATTTAATAATTTATTATACTTAGATTTATTAACTCATGAACATGCATATTCTTTTGACTCTAATTACAACTTGACGTATGATCACACAATGTTTAACCTATTGACAGGCCGTATAAATGACAACGGTTTACGCAATATTTTTGAAGGTCTGTTGCATTTTATTAATGAGATTGCTGTAAGTTACATGACTACCTCTGCAGAAAAGATTGTAAATACTGCAGAAGAAACGGTTTTTTCGACTTTAAATATCTCCATGTTTTACATCAGAATATAGCGGGACTACTCAGTAAATCTGACCAACTTTTAGTAAATATAGAAGAGCTTAAAGACCATAATATAGACATTGGTGTGATATGTATCACTGAGCATTTTATGTTAGCAGGTTATGAACAACACTTGAGCGTACCTAATTATACACTAGCTGCATGTTTTAGTCGTACGTGTACTAAAAGAGGTGGAGCCTGTATCCTTGTTAATAAGGCACACAAGTTCAAAGAACTTCCTCAAATTAGTAAATTGTCCATAAATAATGTAATAGAATGTTGCGCAGTCGAGTTACTAGATTTAAACATTATAATAATTTGTGTGTACCGTGTACCGGGACAAACCAATCTCAATGTGTTTTTTGAAAGGCTTGTCAATGTTCTTAATCGCATTTCTAAAATAAAAAATCATAATACTGTTATAGCTGGTGATTTTAATATAGATATCATGAAGTGTAATTGGATTTCGAATGTTTATTGTTAAACTATAATCTTACATTAGCACTTAAGCAGCCCACAAGACTAGTGAGTGGGACATGTATAGACAACTTTGCACATGACTTTAAAAAACAGTGTAAGACTGAGGTGTTAGAATTTGGCTTATCAGATCACACTGCCCAATTAATTAAGCTTCCAGTTAAAAAAATATTTAAATTAAAATGTTGGTATAAAATGAAGCGTGACTACAGCTCAGAAAATATTCATAAATTTAAAAATTACATTAAAAACCTTTCTTTTTCTGAAATATATAACACAAGTGATCCCACAGCAGCTTATCATTATTTTATAGAAACGTTTAAATTATTTTATAATTTGTGTTTTCCGTTAAATAAAATTACTGTACAAGTAAATACGAAGCCAAAATGGATATCACGTGGAATTGTGACCTGCAGTAAGAAAAAAAGAGAATTACTATGGAATTTTAGACGGAAACCAACATCAACAAACGAACAAAAATATTTAACATATTCAAAACTTCTAAAACGAATTATCAACCTTACTAAACGCGCTCAAAACAATTACAAAATAAAAACGTCGACAAATAAAAATAAAACAGCCTGGCAAATTATTAACAATAATAAACTAAATATTCCAAATGACTCTATATCTGAATTAAAAATTAACGATAAATTGTAGTTTCTTCACAAGTTGACAAATCTTTACCTGTTTGTAGTATTTATTGTGACATGTCGCAAGCATTTGATTATGTTGACCACAATATTCTACTAGATAAACTCGAGGCTTACGGTATAAGAGGGAACGTCCTTGAGTTGATAAAATCATATTTATCAGACCGCCAACAAGTAACCCAAATATCAAAATTTGATATTAAAACTAAAAGGGAACAAATTTTCTCCTCTGGTCAGCGATATATAACATATGGTGTTCCCCAGGGAAGTGTATTAGGTCCTCCATTGTTTCTACTTTACATTAATGATCTACCAAAAGCAACTAAGGAACCTATGTCATTGTTCGCTGACGACAGTACTGTTACCATAGCACCAAAAAATATGATTAACTACCATTCTGCTACTAATGAGTCATTGAATTCTATAATTACCTGGCTTAATGATAACAATTTGAAAATTAATCTCAGTAAAACAAATATAATGCATTTTAGTCAACGAGAAAAGTTACGCAATATGTCAAAATTTAATTTACTATATAAAGAAAATATAATACAAGAAGTAGAAACAGCCCGATTTTTGGGATTGATCATTGACAAGCAATTAAATTGGAAAACTCACATTAATGAACTTTGTAAAAAAATTAGCACTGCGTCTTATGCTCTTTATAAGTTGGCGCCGACTGTCAACACAGATACTTTACTTACAGCATATTACGGGCTAGCCGAATCAATATTAAGATTTGGTATAATTTTCTGGGGCAATTCAACTCAGAAGGACAGTGCGTTCAAAGCACAAAAGCGTTGTATACGTGCCATGTTTGGGATGCAAACTACTGACAGTTGCAAGTCAATGTTTATACAGCACAGAATTCTAACACTTCCGTCACTTTATATATTAGAAATATCAATATTTGTAAAAACGAATCCTAATTTGTTTCCCCTTCTGAATAATAAAACAGATAGAAATAGACGTGAGAAGTATAGACTTTGGGTGCAATCAGTGTCTGCCAAAACAGCATTTCTCAAAAAAAGTGTGATATGCATGGCCCCATTAATATATAATAAAATTCCCAATTCCATTAAGACGTTGAATATTAACTCTTTCAAAAGAGAACTAAAAAAAATACTAATTAATAAGGGATACTACAATGTGACGGAGTTTCTGAATGACAAATTTTGAATTTATAATTTTGATTTAATAATAAATTTTGATTGAATAATTTAATTTGTAATTTTAGTTTTAATGTTATTGTTTTAATTATTCTTTGTTTTTTTTTTTGTATCGAATGTGATTGTGTATTTGAACTGATTGAATTTTGACTACTGTTATTTCTTGACTAATGTGATTTAATTATTGTATCGACTGTAATTATGTATTTGAATTGATTTAATTTTGGTTATTGTGATTTCTTGACTGATGTGATTTAATTATTTATTAATTTGTGACTTCCAATGAAGTAGGTACTTTAAAACTAATTTGTACGCCGAATATGGCAAAACATGTTGAACCAGCAATCTTCAAACCTCGTTCCATCCCTATGTGCATATCCATGTATCATGTCACACATGTTAAACAAATAAATGCTTCTTTATCTTTATCTTTATCTTTATCACTGGTCATTGACTTTATAAGGGGCCTTTTTCTAGCTGTAACAGACCTCTCAGTGGTTAAGACTGAGATGTAATCTGGGATCTTGATTTAATTAATAGAAATGCCGCCTGGTCTATAAGTGTCTCACTGCTGGGTAAAGTCGTCTGTTCTTTCAAATGAATAAGGGGCAAAATTGCTTAGCTTCAATAAAAATTGTTAGAATTCTATCATTCAGATGACATCTACACTAACTATACAGGGTGTAAACCACCTCATCACAAAGCCGTTAACCAAGCATTCTGTACATCAAACTAAGTAACTTTACGCAAAAATTATTTCTGGGAAACAACTTTTTTTTTTGAGGTAATAAATTTATCACGTTTTGTGGTAGAACTCAATGTAACGCACTTAAAACATTGTGCTGATGAATGGATTGAATAGTACGGAGGTCGTGGAGGTAAGAATAGTCAAAATCTAACAAAAAAAACTTGTATTTAAAAAAAATCTTGTCAAGAAGTTGTAACTTTGACCCCCCATATCTCCGTAACTAGAAGGTTCCCAGGTATGGTGTAGAACAAAAAAAAGGTCGCAATGATGGGGAGAACAAGTGCCTTTCGGCTTCGTGAAGAGGTCTTTTACACCCTTTAGTCTCAAGCCGCAGTCACAATTTCTCAAAGCGACCGTTAGGCTGCGGTTCCACTGAGGCGGAGCGGAGCAGAGCGGAGCACGATCCACCATCCATCACACACATGGTTTGATGTGGATTTCGAAATCCGAGGAACGACTTTGACCGTGAAAAATTCGTTCCTCGACTCTTATGAACTTGGAGGGTTGTATTGATGATTCTGATGATTATAATTCTGTAACTACATACGTCTTACAGCCGCGATCGATATGTTTTTCAACATAAAACTTAGCACTGCCCTGCAAATTGCAAAAAAGCGTAAGTAAACTTGAATTCCGCGGGCCACCCGGACGCTTTCACCTTAAGCTGTTTTAGTATACTGATACTGTTAGCCTACGTCATCCCACAGCTGGCAAAAGCCTCTCCCCATGACTTCCAGTTGTTTCGATCCAGGGTTAGTGTGGACCACTGACAGGGTCGGTGGTTATGGCCAACTCGTCCCGCCATGCGCTACCTTCTACAAGTTCTGCCGCGACGCTTACTTGCTGTTTTAGTATAGGGGGCGTAGCTACCGTCGATCTGCCGTATCAATTATACGGGGCCCCCGGGCCACGGGGGTCCCCGACGTGCGTAAGCAAAAATTTCAGAACTGACAAAAGTCAAAAATGCAATTACTTTATTTTCGCGCGTAAAGCGTGCGTTCAAAAGTTGGCAACACCCTACATCAATAAATATTTCTTTTAATTTTACGCAAGTATGCCAGTTGTATAGTAATTCATTATCCAAGTGCGTGTGCAGTAAATAACGCATGAAACACATTTATCTATGTTCCTGCACTACTGCACTGAATATGTTAAAAATGCAAAAAAATGTCCCAAAGAGGAACAAAACAAGTAGGTAGTTCATTACTGTCAAGCGGATGCAACTTCCAAACACAAAAGACTAATTTGATCCTGCATATATTCTGAACACACTAAATAAATAAAAAAACCTTAAATTTTGCGACAAGTGGTCGAGTTTTTCACCGTTCTTTCTCGGAAACTTTAAATGGTGATGTTAATGACCAGTATGTTTGCGAGCAGGTTGCGTGTAGGCTGGTGCTTAGAGTCCTCCTACATCTTCTACTCGTATTTAGTTAGAAATAAGTAAAACACATATAAAGGGTGTAAACACCTCTTCACGAAGCCGAAAGACACTTGTTCTCCTCATCATTGCGATATTTTTTTTGTTTGACACCATACTCGGGAACCTTCTAGTTACGGAGATATGGGGGGTCAAAGTTACAACTTTTTTTTAAAATACAAGTTTTTTCTGTAAGATTTGAACTTTTAACACCTCCACGACCCGCGTACTATTCAATCCATCCATCAGCACAATGTTTTAAGTGCGTTACATTGAGTTCTACCACAAAACATGATTTATAACCTCAAAAAAAAAAGTGGTTTCCCAAAAATAATTTTTGCGTAAAGTTACTTAGTTTGATGTGCAGAATGATTGGTTAACGGCTTTGTGATGAGGTGGTTTACACCCTGTATGTATGTAGGTATACGTACCCATGTAACTACTTAATATCCTCCCGTATGCAAGATACGGGTTTTGGAAGTGGATATGCTGCTGCATTATACAATACAAGGCAAATACTTATCCTATCAAATGCTTGCATAATTCGAGTGTAGTTTTAAATGCCTAATTCCAACAAAAGACTTCTCTTTATATTATTTATTTAAAAGATGATCTCCAACTTTCTAAGCTAAGCATCCCAAAGGAAGGAAGCCACTTTAAGCAATGTCGTGATTTCGTAAACGCTGATCCAGTGCTAGGGATTCCTGCATTCGCAGATAGTTATCGGTATATTTTATGAATTAATTTCTACATTATACGACCGTAAATAGGTACCTTGATTTACATTCGCCATTTGAAAGTTCCAGTCGAGGCACAACCGCGCCCCAGTATTATAATTATGCAGCCAGTATTAAAGAAAAATGGAGACGAAAATAATGCGCGCGCGCAGAATTCACTGGTCACTCCTAAGTGTGTTAAGTAAGACATTACCGTGAACACATTCAACACTGGAATTGCAAGACGTTCTGTTTACGCAGCCACTAACTAGCGTAAAAAGAGAGATCTACAACTGTATGTTGCTCTCAGTTGTACATAGAAAGTATGAAAAATCCGAGTGTTTCTTTCAACGCATGTGTTAAATCTCAAAAACCAAGTAAAACGCCCGTTTCGCCGTAAATCTTGGTGAAGCAACAAATATGTGTGCTGAGTGCCAGCTTAACTTGGTAGATGGAGGAAAAGGGAACTAAAATAAATGCACTGATATTGACATTATCCCTTAGCCAGCAGCGCCGCCGGTAACTGCCGAGATAAATTGGGCACGAACGTATGTTTAGTTTCTGTTTACAACGCCCTTGCATCATTGACGCAGTACGCGATTTGGTGTCCAGTCCGCCTGAATGTCAGATGTGAAGCACACTTGGCTCGCTGCCATAAAGTACTCGTATTAGCCGAAGCCGAGAGCTTTGAAGGACGATGTAGTATTTCTGAATTAATTCGGGCGAAGTGGATAATTTTTTTGGCAACTGTAAATATGGATTTATGCGCAGACGATACAGTCTCAGGCTGAGTAAAACAACATCGTGGCTTTACTACCGGAAACACGACGTTTTAAATAAATAAACAAAACTATAATCTGTTTTCAAAATATAAGAAACTCTGTTGTATTCTTTTTCAGTTTATGCCAGTCTTGGCACTGGAATGGTTTTCGTCCAAGTTAGGTTTTATTGGAAACTTAAGTCCATTGAATTTAATAAACGTTAAATCGCAGCTACCTACCACAAAATCTTTTATCTATACCTAATTCAATCAACCAATCATTTACTAATCCGAAACCGTTACAAATGACGCCTTCTTTGAATCCGTCGATCCAAAAACATAAGGTTCAGTGACCGCACAAGATTTACTTTAAGAAAAAACATAAATATTTATGTTTGCATTGTCCGTTGCTAGGCAACGGAAGGAGGGTCGAAGTTGGAAATATTATGGGGAAACAGCTTGTTATAAAACTTCCTCGTTTCTTGTATGTCTTGGTCAGTAAAATGTGCTAACGATAGACACTTTCACTGACAGATGATTATTTCTGATTCTTATTACTATTCTCGTCTCCGGAGAAAGAAATTAGAATGTATCGGCTCGTTATATTGTAACCACTGTCGATTGTAGGATACATTGTTGTGTGGCTGCTATTCTACACCCAATAAGATCCAACAATAGGTTTGTGAGATAAGGCTCCGTTCGAATAACTGTATCGTGTGAGAGGCACAAATGTTTTGGTAGCGAGAAAATGAACGGGTGAGGATCGTATAGCAGCAGCTGCTGTGGAAATAAGCACATTGATTACCTAAATAAAGACTGAAATAAACAGTACCACAGTCAGAGCAGTGGTTATTTCTTCACAGGTACTTTTTAAATGGCAAAAAGGAAATTATGGTAAAGAAACTAACATGACCTAGAACCAAAATTCGAAGATATCCCTAATCCACATTGCGTCACATGGAATCGGCTCAGATACGTGTAGCGGATTCCACTTCCTTACATGGAGAAGAAACCTGCAGCTGTAACCCTGTGGGAACATTCTGGGCTGGTTATCAGGAACTTTAAAAAAAAATGTCAATGTCAATTACATGATGAGGAAGGATCAAGTATTGCAACAACAACGACAACGAGTGATGATCAACGAGTGATGAATATAAATGTAGATGGATGGAAAGGGAGAGGAAGAACAAGGAAATGATGGATGTATTGTGTGAGGAATGATATGAAGGAAAAAGGTGTAAATTATTGTGTGACGGTTGACAGGGAAGAATGCAAGAAAAAAACGTATTGCACCGTTACATGGAATAAGGGCGGAGAGACGATGATGACTCTGAATGCAATATTAATGGTTCTTTTTCTAATTGCTTGAAACCCCAGTCCGATAACATTCAAAAATATTATCGGAATCGAATTTAAAAATATTGTGTGATATTATGTTGTAGACCACAAAGCCGATCAAATTAACAGTTTAACCAAGTACAGGCTAATATAAGTGACTCAATCTAAAGATGGAAATTTACGATACGAAAGTTCTATTGGAAGAGTTGATTGGTTACGTCTGACCAGGCAGAGACAAAGCACGACATATTTCATGCATTGCTTTATAGCTTCCTCTTGTAGCTGTGTCATACACATGATTATTGTGTAGATATACGGCAGAATACGTAACGGTGTCTGTCTGCATTGTGTCTACTGTATTTAACAATGTTTTTTGACTGGACTTATAAAAGAACTTCAGCATCCGTTTAACTCCTCCGAAAATCTGCTGAATTATTCACTACATTTTAATTTTTAAGGCATTCTTTTGCTTCTTGGTTTTTTTTTCCATAATTCCAAGTTTATTGCACATCTAACGTTCCATTTCAAACGAATCAGTCTAATGTTATTTATGAAGCTCTCAAATTAGTGCTAGTTCTAGATACTCCATTTATCCTAATCAGGTCAGGTGTAGGTGTCTGCGTTAGCATTCGTGAAAATTGTGGCCTCATTCTAGCTCTAACTCCACATATTTTAGCAAAAATATGTTTGCAGAATATCATTCAAAATTGTGTAGCTTCAGAGAGATTTCATATTCGCAAATATTTGAAAATCGTGAAGGCGTACAAAACAGGTCCCTTGATGATGAATAGAAATATTAACCATATGGATAATGACAAACAGGAAACTTTAGAATACATAAAAATATAATACAAACGATCTGATTTCTATGATCAGTGCTAGCATATCTGATTCACGTATGAGTGAGTGAGTGTCCGTGATATTTTGAGAGAGATGACTACTGAACTACAAATCTTACTTATTAATACTGATGGAATCATCTCAAAAGCTTAGCAAAAGCTTTGGAAAAAATGGAACATTTTGGAAGAGTGATGCTTTATTATTGGTACTTTCAGCATTCCACTCTTGCTATATCTACAGGCAACATTTTCCATCAGTCTCAACTCTCCACCTAACATTTTCATCATCTACGTACATTTCATCTCCTCTCTCATTTCCATGAACCGTTTGTTTGGTATGACCGCTCTGTTTAAATACAATCATATTATAAGCACAATTTCTCGCATTCATTCATGTCCACATGGCGTATCCGTAAATGTGCAAATCTAGTCGCTCATCTAAAGATACTAGGTCATCGAGTTCAATTCGCTCCGGTAATTGTTACAATTGCAAGCGTCCTTTGAGCGCGTTTCCTTATTAAATTGGACCTAATTTGCTCTGTTATGCGCCCGCTCCGTGGCGTGAGATCTGAATATATTGCATAGCGATTGTCGAGTTTGTTGACTCGTATCGTAATAATAAATAGTCGTGTTGTATATTTATATAGCGGTTTGTTTTTTGCTGTGACCATGTGTGCTAGGTTTACACTTGAAAGTCCGAGCACTAGCATTTTCAAATCGTGCTTAGTTTTATTAGTTTCTTTCCGAAATATAACTTCATATTCGGATTTAGGTGCGGCATCTAGGTTAATACCGATATTAAGGCAACCAATATGCACCGCATTTAACCAATTATGCCATTCGCCCATACGTTATCATGTAATTCGCAACATATCAACCGTTTAACTTTTCCGTCATGCGTAAACTAGCTCATATCACAACCTACTGCATCTTTAAAAGTTTCCTAGACCGGAAGACCTCTCACTTCCCGTCACTGTCGTAAGGTTATTAATAGGTTCACCTGTATCGTCATCGTCATCAACAGTAATCACTATGCTATCGAATTGCTGTTTGTACCCACCGACGGCAATTTGATGGAAATGGATAAATTCCAACTTAAAATAAAAAACCCTTTTTCAATTGTTTGGAATTTGTTTAGAAGTTTATGGAAAACAAAACACTGATCTACTCTTTTCCATTAAATAATATTTCACTTTTCAATTAAAACGCTTAGAATAACATTACCTTTTTGGTTCAATTCCTAACATTTCATTCGCTCTACCGAAATAGGCAGAGTTTTTCAGTCACTGTCTCGTCTACTGCAGTCATGGTTGATGTCATCCTGAGTGTTTCCGTCTGGCCTCGTATCTTCGTTTTCAAGGGCAATAGGACTATTTATAATGATGGTGTCAACGGTTGCCCGTATCCCGGCTACCTGTATATTGGTTCGTGCTGTTCACCCATTAGCTAATTGTGTCATAGTGTCGAGTGACGGCCTGGCCTAGTTTAAATTGCTTTACTATTTTTGTTTCTCACTTAACACGCCCGGTTTTTGTCAGACAGGCGGGAAGAACATAAATTAATAAAATTACATCATGGTTTTTTACATCTTTCATGAGTTTTTCTAACAGGCCTATACATTGTCACTTTTGAAACTCATGTTTTTAACCTTTCTTTAATTATTTTTGCCAATGTGGACGCCTAGGGCTGGGTCCTTATAAATAGGCTTATTGATTAGGCCTCTTATGGAATTTAAAGTAGGTATAGCTGTGATATAGTTGTCTCTATGGGGATATAGCAATACCCCGCAAGATAGTTGTACGTACGAAAGCGGTTTATGACTATCTTACTGGACTAATCTAGTGAAATTATTGATGCCAGAGCGAGCGAAGCGAACTCAAAGACCCCTTTTTTTACAATAAATACATAATATGAAGCACGGGTCTTCTTCTAATTACAAAGACACATGTAACATTGTTTAAACCCTAAATAAACTCGATGTAGGTAACTAAATCTGTACTGCACAAAGGCAGAGTTTCATTGTTTACGGGGAGATTACCGGACACGCAAACGTTTAATGAGAACATAGCGAAGATTAAAAGACTACTGTTTAATTCCTAGCTGGCCATCGTCCCACATACTTGTTCACGCACTGCCCTACTTCCACGCAGCGTAAAGACTCTTGCATAAACTAATTCATTTCACCATTCCAAGGAAACACGAGCAAATGTAATAGATTTAAGTCTCAATCTACTTTGTTATTTATTAAAGACAATTAGAAGATTCCCAGATCTGTTAGCGTGCTATGCGAAAGACCAAAATCCTGTGTATTACACCTAAATATAGCAAGCATCTCACATAGAAATATTACCGTAACATAAGTTTTCAATAATAACTTCAGCTTGGCACTTCTCCAACTATGTATTTCAATTTACATGTTTTGCATTTCAGAATTGGAAACACCACCCCGGCATCGAGAAACCGCACGAATCGATACGAAATACGATAACAAAGCGATCCGTACGATCATAGTACGAGGCCAAAGACCGCGGACGATCGAGACAGTCCCGAATTGAGTTAACGAAGCCGGGGACGTCGCCATGGCGTCCACCGACACATCGACCACCAGCAGTCAGATATCCGCCGTAGCAGCTGAGGAACACAAGCGTACCGTCGACGAAGCATTCTTAAACAAGATGAAAGGCCTCGTCGAAAGGTTAAGGCTTGAGAACACGACCTTGAAGAAGTCGCTCGACATCGAGCGGAGCGAGGTCCGAGCACTAAAGGCCCGCAATGAGAGCACACTCAGAAACCTAAAGACTGAACACAGAAGGAAAGAAGAATTTCTAGAGAAACAGTTAAGATCACCTAGAACAGATAAAACATCAGACAATGTACAGCTTAATGAAAACAAATTAATAGAGTTAAAGAAATTAACGATAGAAATTCAGTCTTTAAAGTCAGCAAACAAGGGTCTTCAAGAAAAACTCAAGGTAAGCAACCAAAACTATTGTGTATTATTTCCATTAAACTTGTGAAACAGAATTTCTAAGATAAATACTACGGTGCTGATAAATTCCCCAATAGCCAAAACATAAAACATTTCTTGCAAATTTGTGATGTTCAAAGCTTTTCTTTCTTTATTTTCTATAGCACTGAGTCGACTGCGGTCTACGTTATTTTCTTCTGTTTTGCTCCAGTACTGTAATATACCAGCTTGAAACAGATGATGAATGATGTAGTTAATTCTGTTAAGATATGGACTTCCATATCGAAGGCCATACACTATGAAACACGGCAGAGGACAATCTGGTATAGTGTAAAAAAGTGGTTTTCCGTTTTCCATGTTCGCTGGTTTTCTACTTACGTATTGAGAATCAGATTTTCTCAACAATATGGCATATTGATACTCTCTTTTATCTAACACTTCTTTGATTTTTTTGTCACCGAATGGTACGATGCGGTTCTTTATCATTGTATAGTAGTTTGAGGTGAGGCTGTTGTTAAAAATCCCGGCATCTCGATTGTGAATTCCAAGTGTTAAATTGGATGTTGCTAACTGTCCCATTGTTTCGATGTCTGGTTTATATCGCGGATAAGTTATTGCAGAAGTTATAATTCCCTAGAAAAAATACATAGTTAGAGTTACAAATAAAGTCATATTACTCATATACGTACTTTTGTGACGAATAATTAAATATTGCAAGTACTTACATCAATAGCGCAGTCGATAATCAAGGAGTATACAACAATCAGTAAGACCAAGCTCCTAAATATTGGGCCCATGAAGTTAAAATCCACAGTTTGTCTTATGAAACATTTTATTAGGTCTATGAAGGTGGCTCCAATGCTTTGTTTGTCGTCAATGTTCAGAAGCCTTATTTCAATTTTTCTTACCGAAATCGTAACTATGATGAAAACGGTAAAGGTCAGGAAAAACAGTAACAGCATCTCCATCGATATCAAATTAATCGTCGTCTTGAATGTAGATTGGGTATCTGATTTCTTGACAAGAAAACATAGTTCATCTTGGTTAAGAGGATATGTAGTATCAATATATCCGTAGTAACTATTTTTGAGGATTCGTGAATTTAGTTCAAAGTCGGTGTAGCCATCTATTAGATCAGCAGTGACTCCTGTCGCCGTTCCGTTGTCTAGCAAGTCACCAACCGTGCTATCATCTCTTGGAGATAAAGGATAGCATGTAGCATTTATGAATTTCATCACAGTTTTAGCAAGGTTCGAATCACAAGCTACTGGTCCAGTCTTATCGGACACATACACTTTCCTAAAGACACTTAAACGTAATCCATATCCATACAAGTTACTGTATTGTCTAGACAGCAAATGGCTTACGTCTTGAACATCAGTTATATCCTTGATTTCTTGGAAGAAAGGATTGTATGCGTACATTTTTAAGCGGTCTGTCTTCAGAATTAATACTGAGTTCGTCAAGCTGCTGCTCCATAACAACCGAAAATGGTTATTTAGTGCGTGGTAGAAGTAGTTGTCCAATTCAACTGGAGTTTTAATGACAAAAATTACAGCACTCCTAGGTTTGAAAAGACCGGTCCTCTTCAGGGCAGTTACTGCAGTCTCACTCATGTCGAGGGATAGATCGTTCGATGTTATCAAGTAGGCAGTCTCGCCATGTCTATTGACGCGTGGCTTTATAAAACTCTGGTTTGAGTCTGGACAGCCATTTATGAGCATCACGTTGTATCCATAGCCGTATTGTTCCGTGTATTTTAATATTCGGTTCTCGAAATAAGTGAACTCACAAAATGTTAGGGTGAAGTACCACTGGCGGAAGGAGTGGTACATAATGTTCACAACTTCGTATGCGTATGCTGCTTTAACATAAGCATCATTGTGATAATCCATTACTTCTTTATAGAGTATATTCGTTTCATCGAAGCAAAGGGATGGATTGAAAAGTAATAAAGTAAAAAATATTACCAACATTTTGAGGAGGTTCAGCGTTCGTTGTGGAAGGTGACTGGGCACAAACTGAGTTTAAGGCCATTTCCATATTAACGGGCGTTTTTAAATCATTAGCGGGTGTGCCATCATCCATTGTGTGTTTAATAGAAGCATGTCAATTACTGGCTTGGAAAATATTGCCGTTGAATATTGTGTGCTATTTCGTATAAGCATACACTGCTGGGGCTGTTAACGACGCCTGCTCATTAACTTACAGGCATTATGACACGAAGCGAGGAGTCTAGAAAAATATGTGGTCATAATTTTAATTAGTTCAACGACTTTATGTTTCTTGAGAAAGTCGTAGATCGTATACAGATAACTGTAAGTTATTAGTTTTAACGTAGAAAATGTAAATGATACTCGTACTTTACCAAACAAAAATCTTCAGTTTTTGCAATGTTTTTGCTTCTATCTAAATCCCTCTGTTTGCATTACCTCATCAATTCGTACGTCACACTGTAATAGACTGGCTGATTTGGATCTCTTATCTAATTGAGTGATGTTACCTCCTTGAAGCATATTCTGAATATTTTTTCACTGAAAATGACCTGGCTCTTCTAAGAGTTATAAAATTTTCAGTGTTTCCAATTCTGAATCGTCGCTTTTAATTTCTCCTAGAGGTAATCTTGACTGAAACCATTTTGTCTTTGAAAGATTCTCATTTTAGCACTAGCATACGTTTTGTACGACTGAACACAGGATCAGTCGTTATCGTGATGTTTTGGGGAGGCCTATGTAGGATCTTTTTACATATAAGTGAGCGTCTTTCGAATGCATGATATCATGAACATTTTGTATTAACAATGTTTTATGTGTTCGCAGGTCGCGCAGGCGGCGGAGTGCGCACGCGCGGCCGAGCTGCGCGCGCAGGCGGCAAAACACGGCGCGTTAGAGCAGGCCGCGCGGAGAGACGCGCGCGCACAGTGCCATAAACTGGTCAGTATCAACAATCCTATACCATCATTAGCTTTACTGGAGACGAGAACCGGGCAAAATGGAAGGCCTCTCTTTTCCGGGATTGCAAAATATTTTCCTTTACCATTCTACCTTTTTTAACTGTCACGATGTTATTCACTTTCTTTTCTACCAGAATACCAGCGATGTGACGTTTTTTAATGTTACAGCACCATTTTGAGATAGGGGCTTTTTGGCCTCGTTCAGGACCTTTCGTTTCTTTTAATTTTTTATCTTTGTTTAGTTTTCAATAGTTGTAAATAATGTTAATTTTTATTTAATGCTTTTTCTTTCTTTCTTTTCAATCACTTACACAATCTATCCGTTTTTTCTTTAATTTCTCTTTTTCTCAATAAGTAAAAGTATTGTAATGGTGAACCAGCGGTAGTCTTGCTAAACTTGTTCTTCGTTGATCTCAAAAGCCAACACTCCTAAGCTTTATCCTCTTTAGCTGGACTTACTCTTTTCCATCAGAGATAGTATTGTGTTACCTCGGTACAACCTCCAAAATTCGTATAAACGATCTTGTGCTGTTTTATTGGTCACGCATCGAATAAATGCATTCGCGAGCATCCTGTAGCATTTCAAAGTAAATTATGGTATTACTTTACACCAATGACATGTCAATTGGACAGGTTGGTTGGAATATGGAGTACGTTTACGAGTATGACAACACATTTATTGATTGGGTAGACGGCATTATACATAATTGTCAGTTCTACCTTTCAATAGATCGCACATTTCTGATACTAGGAACCTAGTATCTACAATAAACAGGCAATTCCATTATGAAATACAGTATAATTCTACCTAGATTGTACTGTAATTTCATAAAGTAACTACATCGTTAACTTGATATAACGTTTTAATAATTTTTGCTTGCAGCCCCTATAAAAAAAGGTAGAGTATGGCTGATCTAGGTAGTTAACAATATTGCTTGATTCTCATTTTTGGCATACGACAAAACATGATTACTTCAGTAGGATCCTAAAATACTTGTCTCATGAGATCTTACCACCGCGAGAAAAGTATCCAGGTTGGAAACTATCTGTGTTTTGAAATTTCATCCAAACCCGTTCAGTAGTTTTTGCGTGAAAAAAATAAAACCGACTTCAAAAAAAAAATGTGAAAAATAACTTTAGCTTCTGAAGTCGGTGACAAAAAAACTAAAGCAATCAAACACAGATCACCGACTTGCAAAAAAGTTTTATTTTTCACTTTTTAGTGGTTCACATGTGCTTGATATACATGGAAAGTGCATACCGTTACAATTACAACAAGCCCAAACACGTCTAGGGTACATTGTCTCATTATGGAGTTCCGTGACTCTTGGCTTCATCATCAGATCTGATGGTAGAATGGTTCTTATCAAACGCAAATGCTTCACTTGTTGTAGAAAATACCAAAATCGCAACACGTTTTCATATAAAATTTTAAGAGTTCCCTCGATTTCGCCAAGATTCCATCATCAGATCCCGACTTGGCGGCTATGAGACCATTTGAAAGAATACCCTTTCCAACAAAAAAATAATTTTCCAAATCGGTTGGCAAGCGACGGAGTTATGCCCGAACAAACATAAAAAAAAAAAATAGAAACATCCGAATTGAGAACCTTCTCCTTTTTTTGAAGTCGGTTAAAAAGAGTTACAAACATCCACACTCACAAACTTTCGAATTTATAATATTAAGTAGGATGCCATCTTCGCAAGGTGTAGGAACAATCAAAACATTTGAATAATACAAAGAATAATCAATACTCAGATTAAACCCACAACCGATGCGTTGTTCTAGCATCAAATGACCTTTTGTAATAAAGTAGTGCAGAGATTATTTTAATCTAGCATTTACCTTTAGAAAACAGCACACAATTTTGAACTTTATGCCTTATACCTAAAATTTGTTTTTGTGTGTCGGTAAATAAGTTAATTCAGGTTCAGTAGGCGTTCGTTTATGTCAATTCTAGAACATTTTTAAATCTTATGTAGCCTTATAAGGCTACATAAGATTTAAAATTAGCGTTATATATTAATATTATTTGCGTCGATGTTGGTCGTATTTTGGGTTATGGAATACCACTCACGCAAAGTCTGTTTATATTACGTTATATTACCTTATATCCAAAGTGGCCTTGGTTCTTAAATTATCTAATTCGATTATCCAAATACGAACATAATCCTATTACTTGCTACTGAATGAGTGGTAGTAAAAACTGGCTTCTTGCGACGCCTTAACTTAATATCATAGCAACGTGACTTAAAAACTTAGCTCATGTTCTTTCATCAGGCACTTAAACGATTAATAGTGTGTTCTATTTTGATTGGTGCCAATTCCAAATAATTGTTTTATTGCTCTTTGTTCTCAGCTGGAGGAAATTAAATCGAAAGAGAGGGTGATATTACAACTGAAACGAGAAGCAGCGCGGACGGCAGTCATTCAACAAAATGATCAGGTATGTGAACATCTTTAATTCTTAATCGAAATAGTGGTATGCAATCCAAAGGTATCATATCATCCACAATAATAATGAGCAATTACTGTAAAAAGAGGCAAAGATCTTTCGACCCAGGGCCAGTTTTTTCAACACTGTGCAATACATCAATTCCAACCAGTAGTTTCGGAGATTAGCGCGTTCAAACAAACAAACTCTTCAGCTTTCGGAGCGGTTTAAGTTTAACTTGTTGAACGGAATTCAAATTCAGATACAGAAAATATTTTAGGGTTCGTTGCTCTGCACTCAGACAAAAGAACTTCTTCTTCAGGACAAGCCAAAATAAACTTAAACCAGTCCCAAAGTCAGGGCGGTTACAAAATAAAATACAATGAGTAAGTTTAACGCAATTGTTATTCAGGTCTTGTGAACATTTTACGATTCTTACTTATGATTCTGAGGGCTTTTCTGGGAACACTACTGAACTTGAAACTTTAACGACGACGTAGCAAGTTATTATGATATGCAGTAGATAATGACGATACATACGTAGAACTGGTAGAACTAAGACTCAAATAAAATAAAACAAAAATACATCAACAGTTTTTAAAAGAGACTTTATGTGCTAAAACTGAAACGAGTAGCATTTGATAGGTACCTAATAGTGCTACCAGTTTTATTTATTTTTTTGGGATGGGAAATCATCAAATGACTTCTCCCACTCTGGGCGGAGCGGGAGGGAGTGTCAGACTTTTACTGACTAAAACCCATCCATGTCGCACGTGGAACACGAACGCGCCGTCGATAGGGCCTGTCGTCGTTACGGACGGACGGCTAGCTAGCCCATAGCCAACCGTCCACAGGCCCGCATCTACGGTGGCCGGTAGCCACCACGTGGCCCCCGACGCTCGGTGCGTCTCCCGCGGCGGCCGGGAAGAGAGGCTCTCTTCCTCTCTCGTTCCGCCACCTCCTTCGCTAGCATGACTGCTTCGCAGAAGGAGGTGACAGCTTCCCATTCCGTCTCGCTCCGGACCATGGATTGAACCAGAGCCGGACGCGAGAGGTCGCCGCCGCCGTATAGTGCTACCACTTAGGTAATAGTCTCCGATCGAAACAGCATCACCATCATCATAATTTCAGCCGAAAGACGTCCACTGCTGGACATAGGACTACCCCAAGTGTGGCCACATTGACCGGTCCCTTGCGACTCGTATCCAACGGATTCCCGCAACCTTTACCAGGTCATCAGTCCACCTAGTGGGAGGTCTTCCAACGCATTGTCTTCCGGTTGGCGGTCGCCACTCCAGAAATGTTCGGCCCCATCGGGTATCCGTTCTGCGAGCAATGTGCCCTGCCCACTGCCACTTAAGTTTAGCAATTCTTCGGGCTACGTCGGTGACCTTGGTTCTCTTGCCTTAGTCTTCATCGAAACAGCATTTTCAGCTAAAATTGAAACGAAGAAGTTGAAGTTTCGGGCGAAACCGAAACAGAAGCTTATTAAAACACAAAGATAAAATTTTAAATCTTTGTAAACGTCCAATAGAGATCGTGACGGTGAGATCTACCAGATCTATAACCCAGTAGTTGACAAATCTATGAAGGGTAAGGCAGAGTACCAGAATGTATGTACCTACGGTCGAACAAGCTATTTGGTTTACATTTTATAATGTAACTAGCTTCTGCCCGCGACCGGAAGTTTTGATATCGCAACGCATCGCCTGCTCAACGGAAGCTTTTTTCCCGCTTGCAACATTTCTTACTGCTGCTCCGCTCCTATTGGTCATAGCGTGGTGTTATATAGCCTATAGCCTTCCTCGATAAATGGACTATCCGCACGCAAAAATAATTTTTCAATTCGAGCCGGTAGTTCTTGAGATCAGCGCGTTCAACCAAACAAACAAACAAACTCTTCAACTCTCTCTCTTCATAATATTAGTATAGATTTGTGGGTTAAACTGTAAACCAAATAGCTAGTTCGACCGTACGTACGTTCACCCACATTTCGCCAATTACAAGTCTCATGCAATAGGGGCGCCCCTATTGTCGTCAACGAGCTGAAACCCAGACGCCAGGTTGCTCTTGAGAAATTCCCGAGAAAAGAAATACCCGATAACTCTTTGCCAGACTCGGGGATCCAGAACCCCAGGACTTCAGCAACCTACCAAATCATCATCTGCCTAGCCTTTTCCCAACTATGTTGGGGTCGGCTTCCAGTCTAACCGGATGCAGCTAAATACCAGTATTTTACATGGAGCGATTGCCTATCTGACCTCCACAACCCAGACAATACTGGGTAATACGATACCACTTGGTAAGACTGGTTCTCAGACTTTTTGGGCCACTGACTACCTGTAACGACTGCCAAAGATGGACAAATGACCTCACCAAACTACCAAATATGATACTATAATTGAACACAGTATCTGAACCTCCAGGTAGTCCTCAAGGTATTCCCGTGGGAAACTAATGCGTCGGCGCGAATAGCCGCGGGCCAGTCAGCTCTAAAATACTTGTAGGTATTAAGTTTACGTTGCGTCGGCCTTTCCGCCGCGCCGTACGCGCCAGTAATCATAACCATTATGTGACATTAGTACTCGTAAGATGATGCCGATTAGGTACTCTATGTGCCGATAAGTTTACTTCATTCCTACCTTCTTACAAGGTAAAGTGGGGTAAATCTCTTTGGTGAACTTGATATCAGGAAGAAGTTTATGAGTTTTGGTGTTAATTGAATTAATAACTGTACCAAACGTTGATAAAGTTTAAAGTTGCACACAAAAAGAAACATGGGATGAGTTGCACAATGAAAATATTATTTATTTTGATTTTCATCAACTCGTCCCAAATGGGCCATCGACACGTGGGACGGGTTGCTGAATTACTCAATTTTACATTTGAGACTGCCATGTTGGTCGGTGGTCGTAATCGCGACACCTGAGAGCAGTCAGCAGCATTAGTTCATCCTGCGTTCGATTCCCGAGTCGGGTAAAGTGTTCTTGGATTTTACCATCAGAAATTTCTTAGTGGCAGCCACGGAGTCAGCATATAAGTGCCTGATTGATGGAGTATAGGCTTGCCTCCGTATAGATGTGATTCAAGAATATAATTAGCGAAATTACCTTCGTCGTTTGCAGGCGTGATGTTGTGTTATGTGAATTTTAGTTCTATGTATCAGTACTTACTTCTAAGCAATCTTTTCAAAAAACCTTTAGGTACAAATCTTTCAATCTAAAGCCTTTCTTGATGGGTTACGTGTTCCATCCATTAGCCTTAGGAATCACCAACCTCTATATGTTCGGTACGGTGTATTTATAGACAAAATTCTTATGTGATAAGAGCTTGCAGATCATACAACTCAGTCTGTCAAAGTGTTGATGATCTTGATTTATTCACGACCAGTGCCACTAAACTAAAAAAAACATAAGGTAACCATTTCTTCAATATTCACTGACACTTGAACTTGACACTTGAAAGCTATAATGCTGTTCAACCTGTACTCTAGGGTTTTTCACCTAACTAACGCTAAAAAATAACCAAATGAAAACCCCTTTATGGGGAACGTTTGGTTCCTGCGCAAAATTCATTCCGCTGGGTATTAATCCTTTTAATAGCACGGGACTAGTCATTGTAGTTATTTTGCCCCTGCAGGCTGGAAGCCTTTAAATTCAAGGCATACAGAGGACTTGCCCGGTTATGCAGAAGCCATACACAAAAAAAGCGTCCGGTCAATGTGGCGACATTTCGGGGAGGCTTAAGTCCAGCAGTGGACATCTTTTGGCTGAAATTGTGATGATGAATTGGAATTCAGTTTGAAATATACACAGTTTTGACAATCATCCAAACATTCGAAATGATACAAAATTATTATAAATATATTATAATTAGCATAATTATGGATACTTATATGAGACTTAAGTGCACCTTGAAGACTAATACTCCTAAATAAATGATTAAATACTCAATTATAAGACAGTTCAAAATTCATATTTAACCATTTAATAACCATTTAATCATTGTGGTACGCAATTGTCGCACGGTTGTTGAGGTGGGTCAATATGACCCGTATGTAATGTAAGACATTTTTATGTATTATTGAATATATTCGTAATCTTTGTCATTGTAATGCATATTTACACTCTGATCTTAAGAGACCTGCGGAGCATGCGAAGTTCATATAAACGTAATACCAAAATAATTTGCAACATCAAACATATTTTTAAGGTAGTGTGTATTTATTTCGATTGGATTACAGAATATAAAGGTTCCGTAATAAATATTTTGAAAGGACAAAAAAACACAAAGACATGAAAATATGTTTGATTTCATACTATTTTAGTATTACGTTTGTATGAAATGCATGCTCCGCCGGCTCCTTAAGAATAAAAGAAAATAAAATCATCACAGAATATTTATTAAAAGTATTTAAACTTTTACTTAAATCGTTACACAATGTAACAAAATTGGGATCCCTTAGAGTTTCATAACCATACTACACTAAAATATTGTATTTTCAGTTGCATTAAATTTTACCGTACTAATATATCTTTGGGAAAAAGTTTAACAAAACTAATTGGAATCCTTATTGTTAAAAAAAAACAATCACTGCAGAAAGGCATGATATGCTAAGGGCAAATATATTTGTCACAACACTCACAACCTCGACATGTGTGTTTCGTTTTACAATCTGCAACTGAGTTCTAATTTCATGTAGCTGTACGTCTGTTTCGTATCGCTTGGCTGGCTACAATCACGTTATCCTCTTCATCAAGATCTTCGTTATAAGGCAAGCTTTCTTCTCAATCAAATTCCTCAAGAATTGTCAAAATTCGTTGTATTTTTCAAACCATGTTTATAAATACCTTGAAGCAAGGAAAAAATAATGATATTATAAACATGAACATAAAAACATAAGTAAGAACAAACTAAATAAACACCAAACTGCAGTAAAAAAGGCATACAAAAATAAGGCACGAAATTTTTACGTTCATTGCGAGGAAGGGCCATATTTATTTTTTTGACAAATGTACGCGATTAGCTGCCAACGCCGTCAACGCTCAACCAATTTTTATGAAAAACGTTTAGAATACAGCGTTGGCTCCAGCTACTGAGAATAACAGCAATGTCGCCCGCGTACGTAATAAAATATTTGCATTCTTCAACACGCTGGGTCATTTTGACCCAACCTCAATGACGCCGGGTACCGAGGTGGTTTAAAATTCTAGTCACGCCATAACTGAAAATTATGATAAAAGATTATTTTAAACAGTGAAAGTTCAAAAAACTGATAATAATAAAACAAGCGATGGAACAGAGCTAAAATTATGAAAACCATTGTTATTAAAACATTCTAAACTAAAATCAAAAGTAAACGTACTACCCGAGGCACCCTAAAGCGTGGGAGAGTGCCGTAGGGCCCACGATTACCGCGCTACTTCGGGAGTGCCTCGAACGATATTATAACTCATGTCCGGTGGAATGTATGAAATTTCCGAATTTTTACTTTAATAACCTGGGTCTGTAGTAATAACTGGAGCTTTATGTAGACTGTTTTGGAAAGTTATTTCTTATAATTCAGTTTTTTTTTGTAGTTTACTGTGTGAACGGCCATTTTCTTCATTGAGCGTGTCTGTGAACATCTGGGGCCTTTTCGATGTTGATCTTGTTGCTTTTTCAGACATTGATTGTTGTATCAGAAATCACCATCAAACCTAGTAAATACATAAATCACTTTTAAGTTTTTGATTAAACCATCATCATCATCATCTTCCTTTTCCCATCTATGTTGGGGTCGGCTTCCAGTCTAACCGAATGCATCTGAACGTAGTAGGTTTTTCGCATTTTTTAAATTTTTATCGAGTGATGTGAAAGTTTTTTTTTAAGTGTAGGTAAATAATTTAAGTATTATCTTCAAGTTCCCACTTAATTTCTTCTAATAGTTCTGTAATAACAGGGTCAAAGGCATCTATGTAAGTTTTCAGTGATTTGACCCATAGCTGCTTAGGTGTAGTAAGTAGGTCTGTATGCAACGCTGTTATAAGTGTGGTTAGACCTTTAATCTTTGCCCTTATTGTTTATGATTCCGCAGAACATTTAACCTCCAAACGTCATAAACATAAACAAGGCACTTTATTTTTTTTCCTCATACAAAAAGTTTCATGTTATCCTTAAACCTGTACTGCCTGCATATCATTCGTTTTCTCACGGTTTTCTACTGTGTCGACGTAAATCTTATCATCTCAAGCTTTTACGAGTACCTCCTAGCATAAAGCTGTGTTTTTTCGAAGAACTAGGTACCATGGCGGATTGGCAGTTAAGATAGCCTTTCTAAGTAAAATTGTTTCTGCATTTGCAGTATTCTCTTCTGAATTATTGAACTGTTGAAATGTCTATATTTATTGTTCTTGTCCCAGCTTATTGTTTTGCAACTCTGCCGATCTATTGCGAATGCTGAATGTAAATTGCGATGTTTGTTCGATACTGCTGTTACAGGATTTTTTTATGCTGTTTTGTTGTATAAGGATTTGGTGATTTAGCGTTTCCATCATTCGGGACCGGTCAATGTGACGACACTTGGGGTAGGCCTATGTCCAGCAGTGGACGTCTCCTGGCTGAAATGATGATGATAGTAGTTCCCTTACTTCATTTACTCAGTGTACTTACTTTAGCGGTGCATAAACAGTATTGCTTGATAGTAAAACCACAGTAACTAGTTTCATACCTGCATACTGGTTTGTGGTCATCATTATCAACGAACTTACTGCATTTGCTCGAAACTTTACAAATATGCAGAACTGTAGTACGCCTCAGGCGTTTTAGTTTTGTTTTTTGGTATAATTCTATTAATTTTAAATCTTATTCATCTACGAAGGCGTTTTTATTCTTTTCCTTTGTCTTTTCATTTGCTCTCTTGTTGTCCTGTTATTACGGTAATAGAGCAGCAAGAATATAAATTTTGTCGTAATAGCTATATAGTTACAGGTGATAATTCCCAGTAATCTGCAGTATAACGTTTACGCTGTTAGTCGCTCGTAAAGTTTTACTACTCGATTCACAGTTTTGATACGCGTTTTTTGAGTTCCGTTCTGAAATGGAAGAGGAAACGGATCGGTTGTTGTAATTAGTTCGTTCGTTCGTTTTTGTTCAGATGGGTGTAGTACAGTTTTTTTTTATGGATGTGACGTCTCAGTTATTACTTATTAGTTATTAGTATTATAAAAACGTTGTTATGGCATACTACGCAAGAGTTAATGCACCCATCTTTATGAATGTGCAAAAGAACAACTCCTTCCGTTTTTTGGGTTTTCTGACAAATGATTGAAATCAAAATCGAGTGAATCTCATTTTGTTTACTGTTTGATTAATTGCATCAAGTTTGAAAATTAAGTTACCCAGCCTAGTCTTCAGTATTTTTTTACTTTTACCGTATGGCGAATTTAAACTTTAACACAACCATCCCAAGGTCTCTTTCTTGAGAAACTGATGGCCAACAAGTGACCGAGTACATACGTAATCCGGCGATTCAATCATCTTCAACATCCGGTACTTTCGGATACAGTTAAATCGTTCATTGTCGCGTGCTTCTTTTGGAGTAAGAACGTTACAGTTAAAATTAACGTGAACAGAGCCATTACATCTGTTATCTATTATTGCGTATCGTTCTATGATTATGTTAGTAACGTTTTGTTGTTCAATACCGTTGTAACTACGTAGAATTTTCCGGAAAATTTGAGTTGCGCGTGTACATTTTAATACCTACGTAGTCTCGAAGAAATTTTCATAGAAGTGCAGTGTAGCTGTTACAGAAAAGTTGTGTCCAAAAAATATTGAATCTGTGGCTTGAGGAAACCTCAGGCTTAGTAGGAACGAGCTGTTGATAAATGATAAAAACTGGAGGATCATGATGATCACTTGCTTAAGAAGAGACCTGATCTTAAGATGGATATGCACTGAACACGATGTTGAAGGATTTTTTTTTAAAGTTGCACGAGAATATACCTTTCGTGCAAAACGGAGGGAAGTGCCGTAATTTGCCTATTTGCGTCAATTCCTCTTTAAATTGCTGGTACCTCGTTATTTGGTTTGAATATTAATTCAATGCTAAACTTGAGCGGTATTTGATGTAACTGCTTCGTCTATGTTTTGTGTCAATTCAGTAACTGTTTATGATAAACGGGCTTCATTACTGTGAATACGGAAATTGTGCTTTGTTTAAAACATAATGCGTTTTCCCCCATTATTTTTTAGTTCAGCCATTATGTGTCTGGAATTCCCGCAAGCCTGAAGCCCTCCACTCTATGCAAGTATGTAAAACAAAAGCGACAAGTGAAGTTATAATAGAGGGTTGAACTCTGACGGTAGGGTAACCAAGACTATTGATGTTACATTCCTCGCTGGGGGGTAAAAGTGAGTTGAAGGATGAAAATAATAATGATGGAGATTTGTATACTATCAGTTGATGACAATAACCTAAATCAAGAAGGTATATAGAAAAAAGGTTGGAATACTATTTTTTTTTCATTCAAGGGCAAGGAGTTCTTGGCATTGAAGGTTCTGAGCTTGAAAGCCCTTCGTGTTTAATTTGTAGAGTTCATAAATATCGAGAATATTTATCGAAAGCGTGTTATTTGGTCAACAGCTCTAAGTGCATTGTGAGTGGGCCACACACGACTCACTTTATTCAAAAGGGTTATATACCACTTAGAAGTATGCGGGATCGTCATAAAAAACCGTCTCATTATCATGGATTCGTGTGGTCGCGCATCGTAGAGCGTTAAGTGCAGACGGGGTCGCCCTCGCCAGACCGATCCGAGTAGCGACGGAGTGCGCACGCGTGGCCGCCATCTTGAATCCCAACTGTCACTTGTTGTCCCGCGTTCCGTTTAAATAATAACGTTCGGTGACGCTGTGTGCGCTTCATTTTTGAAAAGTGTGTGACGTTTGTGATTAGTGCAATTTTTATTTATAATTAATCATAACTCTGTGACTGTGCTACGATAGAGTCGTGATCTAACCCGTGGACTTCGTATTTCGGATTTACTTTCTATCGCTGTAAGTGGCCGTTTTATTATATTTAACTCGTTATGAAGTTAGTAGGTAACTGGAGAAAGTCCATCTTTCAGAGATTCTGTTACAATTGTCTACATATTGCATTATTAGCATAGAAAATGGTGATTAACAGTAAAACGTTTGAATATCATATTTTAATCCTCTGCTTTGTTGATAGACAATATCGGTCATTGAATATGTTGAATAAATTAAACAAGAATTGTAAAAGTATGATATCTGGTGAATGTGAGCGCTAAAATATTTGCAGAGAACATTCGACACATATAGAGTTAATTATCAAACGGTAATAACAGCAATCATTATCGCAAGCAACGAATCAATTGGAATAGCTGAAAACACGAAAGAATCGTATTCGTTATCGCGGAATACCGTCCGCAAACGACAGGAAACTTTGTTATTATCGAGTTTAACTGTTCCTTTTATGTATTAGTGATTATAAGCTTTGAACGAGTTACTGCTTTTAATTGTTTCTACCTTAAAATGCCTTGAAATTACATAAAAGTTCGTAATTCGTGCCATTTTCATGCGGCAGGTGATTAATTTAGCCGTCTTGGTACAAAAGAATGAAAGTTTATGTATTTTCATGTTCTGCAACATGTAATTCTTCATAAGTGTTAGTATTTCAGTGTCCACAGCCACCTGTGGCTTTAATAAACATTAAAGTTAGACCTTCAACGCTTGACTACATCACGATTGCTTATTGGCACGAATGTTAATAAAATGCTGGCTATTATTTAGGTTACCTGCAGCTGTTTTGTTAATTACGTGTTTGGTTACCGTTAAAGTATTATTTATTATAATTATGACAAGTGTGACAGACGTCTGGGCGTCCTTAACTGGATTACCTATGTGTTATGTATTTGTGGGTTTTCGCTACTAACCTCTGCTTTCGTACTGTAAACACTCCCTCAATTGTAAGCTTATGGGTAATGTTAATAATTGCTCTAAACTCAGTTATAACTGTTGCTTTTATCTACTGAGTTATCAAACAATGAGTTTCTGTATTCTGTAGGCATTTTTTGTCACTGGGAATGCCCCATTTGCTATGATTCATATTATTTATGCTCAATTCCGCGTCGGTACGTAGATCATCATAACTTTTGTTTGAAAGCAGGTTGTGGTATAATATAGGACAAATCTTCCTTAAGCGCTCTTTCTTATTGTTGTCGTATGCAGTTAATTTTATCTCATGTTTAATGTTTGGACAAGTGTAATGTGAAATAGTCACATTTGCTTTTCACTTTTTCATGCGGAGTGTCTGGTTTTATATACCTACTTTAAAATTAACTTGAGTTTGTAGCAACCAGTCAGATCGAGCCAAATGTGTATTGAATGAAATTCTGATTTCAAGCAAGGATGGGAAGTCTCAGTCACTATTTGTAACGTAAGACGACAGTTTAGTTATTTGCTATTCATTTAACACATAGAGTTAGTTTCTGATCCACCACCGTTTCTTATCAGTCAATACTGTGCTCTACTTCTTCTTTTACATGATATCGTAACTGTATTGTTCTGTTTTGCGTAGGTATCCTTAGAGACACTTATCCCATAAGGTCTTTTTTTGAAGTTTTACTTTTGTAATGGAATTTTTTTTTGTTTGCTTTTACCTGGCTTTACCGATTCGACCTCAAGTTGGTACGTCTAGGTATGTACTTGTATTAACGTGTAATTATTAACTTTTTTGGATATTTCCCACGGATACCTTTACAAATTGGTCCTATAAACTTAAATTGACATACATTACATAGTTTGAATATACTAAATTGAGAATATATCCGAAGCACATTAAAGTCCGATCATTCAATAGTAAGAATTCGCTATAATAAATTACTGTCATTCACTTCGGCTTGTAAAGAACTTTCTACTTGTGTCTGTGCATGGTAGGTAGGTACCTACACGGGGCTGCCTTTAAATAATTGCTTTCATAACTTTATCGGCACACTTTAAGGTGTATTAATATTTTTATTCAGGTTTTTATCTTGGGAAATTATGTCATGTTGTAATGAAAATACTAAAACTTATCTCATTTACACAATACTCAAAGTTTTGTGTAAATTGTCATGATAAGTTTATTGGTTGAATAAAAGTAATTTAAATTAAAAGCGTAATGTTGGCGTTCGAGTTAGAGTATATTTTAATTATGATAACCCCTTATTTGCAACTACATCCACTTACTACATTAACTTACCTATCGACTTCGACTAATCTGTCAACAAAACTAAAACACTTGGAAAATAGGTGTTACTAGAGCATCGAACTAATAAAAACATTTTAATCTCAGTTGTAACAAAAGGCTAAACATAAATACAAACATTAACTCGACGATTAAAAATAATGAAAATGCAACAAGCAAAACTAAAAATTAAAATGGCAGAATGATTTATGAAGCATCTGAGGACGGTGATAGATCACGTTTGGCACGCACCCTGGTCGAATCGAATAAAACGAACATGAGTCGATGACAGACGTATAGACAACTAACTCGGAGAAAGAGTAACAATATGAGTATTAACATGACAAACACATTCATCAGTCTGATAATAGATAAACATATGTAGGTATCTCGTTTCAAGAGTACAATCAGATTCAAATCAGAAAAACTAGCTCACATTACTATAGGAAACGTGACGTAATACTTAACTAGAAAAGGAAATGCTTTGACCACGAGTCACGGTTGCCTGACCATACATTAGTTAGTACAAGCCCAACCACAATCGAAATGTTTGGAGTTGTACTAGGTACTAGGAAATCCGTAAACGCACTACACTTTGTAAATATCGCTCCTAGAACTAGCAATAAGGAGGTTTCAAAACTTATGAGCATGCAACCATCTAAGAAAAATCATTCTTGAAGCAAGACGAACACACATGGTAAAGGAGAGGTAGGTAAAGAAATTCTATCGGAACTCTTTTTTGGAAAATCTGCGTGAACACTGAAAGAGTTTTACTGCCAAACTATTATAAAATACTTCCTTCAAATACGTTCACGAGGCATCAAACAATTTTAATTATCATTTCTCATGTGAATCGGTATGGTCGCGTTCTGCATGCGAACGCTCAATTTGATATACACCACAGTACCGCTAAAATCACAAGGTGAAAGTAGTTAAATATAGAAGATCTTTTCGTAAGACATTGAATAACTGATAGCGTAAGATAACATGCAGTAGAGATAACAAATGATAAAATAACCGTGTACATAGTCGGCTCTGATAAAAATGCAGCTCCGGCGCCGAAAGAAGGTTGATTACAACTGGAGCTGTATGGACCCACCACGACGCGAACTGAGGTTATTATTCATTGATTACACATTGATGTTTTCTATCATTAATAATTTTAGATACAAGCACCGAGTTGGCTTTGATAATGCGAAATAATGAGAGGAGATTTGTACCATATTGATCTCAAATGAAATCATCATAGAATAGAAAGCTTTATCATACCGTATGAAATATGATTTTCTTCAAATGTATCTTCAGAGTGTACGGTTTTCGGAATGTCAATGACCGTGGTCACTGGCGATATTTTGTGCTCCAAAGTAAGTGACCGTTGCTTGCGGCGGCGTCTATGTGCCATAATTTTGTGGCTCCTGAACAATGGTAGCGTGGGCAATAATTCACAGTTGAATGTCTGTTGCTCATTGTATGCTTATGTATGCAGGGCCACGAAAAAAGTTAATCCATTAATAAATGAAAATGTTTGGGTGGAAGCTCAGGTATTTAGTATGATTTCTGGTGTAAGTAGTGAAAGTTTTAAAGGGTCCAGAATTTGGGTATTTCTTTAAATGTATAGAATTGCTCGTAACTCGTTAATTATAACAATTAATTCCGAACATTTAAACATTCATATAAGAAACAACAGTAATACGATCGAGATAGTAAAAACAGAGGTCGCCGTTCACCGTTCGCTTCTCGCCATGCTGCGACCTCGGCTAGGTACAATTGTTTACCAAAGAACAGACTACAAACATGACTTGATTGTTCTTTTTGTTATCATCTACCCCTTGTTTTAATTGTTTGTTTATTTGCATTCCATGGATGACTGATGATTCAAAGAATAAATACTTATTCTGTGCTACATAAATATTATTATTGCTTTGTTTGTAAGTTTATTCAATTGAAATGTCCCGTATTGGTGACCTCATTCGGTAAATCGGTACTGTAAGTGCTCAAAATTGCAGCCGATTTGTTAAAGTGATAACGTAATCTTGTTCATGTAGCTGGTGCTCCAGTTAATTCCAAGTACTCGTAACGGGGTGATTCTGAAAAACGCACATGTACAGCATCGTAAGATCGGAAAATAAAATATTTTTAATTGCAAGATTTCAGTAATTGTATTAACACAATCCATGACAGCAATCATGTTAACACAAATTATATCTATTTCGTGAAGTGTCTTTTACTGCGTTAGACATTACCTTACGTAGTACTTTGACCATTTCAACGTCTTTGTTAAAAAAAATTGGTATATTGTTACTTCATACCATCGATTTAACTTACTTCTCCATCTTCCACCTGTTTATTTTCCCATAAAGGATCTTATCAAGACACTATTCGCATTTTGAATGCGTGCATTATATTCCATCCGCCATTGAAATCAATGAGTAGCAAGCACAAGCGCATCTTGCGATATGCCGTTATGCGAGACCCGTCCACCAGACTTGTTAGGGTGAGATGTATGTGAGTTCAATAGATTGGCATCATATAAATAACTATACTTAGTGTCAGTTGCTTAGACTAACGTCCAATTATTTTGATGAGGACTCTGTAAATGTCAATAGTTTCTTCTTTGATGTAATGTTTATCTAAATCTGATAGATATGAGTTGAAAATCTGGAACTAACTAATGATGTTGTAAGCTCTTTGAATTTTAACCGTCAACCAAAAATTTACCGTTCAATATTATTATGTAATGACGATGAAAGATATTTTGAAATACGCACTGTTCTGAGGTACCACCGTTTTTTTCTTTAATTTTGTAATCTGCATGGATGGGTAAAGTCTGGAAAGTCTGGAACATTTCAATTGATTGAACAGAGCAGCCTGAGATGCAGGTCTCAGTCTCCTCTGTTTAATCAATTGAAATGTAGTGTAGATATTTTACTCAAACTTGTTGTCATACAGTTTGTCGTAGACTTTTTGCATCAGGTAGGCTTCACTCAAATACCACCCGTTGTGCTGTTACGGGTTACCTCAGTAATTGATTATTGTTGGTATTGCTTATTTTGTTATTTGAGTTTCGTTGAGAAATGCTAACTCTTGCACTAATAGGTGTGTATTGTACAATATTGCGTTACCTATCTTTATTTTTTACAGATACAGTTTCATGTTTGTTTTTAGATCTATGTCTAGGTACTTACTGTGAAAATAGTGATGGTTTGTTTCTTTTGAAATTATCTTCTTCGCTTGAAGAAGCGTCTTTTCATCAATAGTCTTTGTGTTATTCTACCGTTTTTTCACCAAATTCACTCAAACCTATGTCTTTTCATCAATAGCAGCTTAACCCGACTATGGCTAAGCCCAAAAGGAGGTATTTATGTTTTTTTTTTAAATTAAACTTCCATATTTACACAAATACAATACAACATCTAATATAATCTATGTTTATTATTTACTCTTAATCAGTACTCAGTTTCCCTGGTTCTGTTGCGTGTCATTACGTCGCTCGTACGTTCCAGCCTCGCCTTGGTTCGCCGCGCTGCGCCGTGCTGTAGAAATCGCCAGATATACGCAATTATTTTCATGTTCAGTTTCAATTTATTGTTGTTAAAACATTTTGTAGGTTTCATCGTTCGTTTGGCGCTTGGCTGCACTTTGTCTGTTTGGAGCATGGAAGCTATTAACTTCATTGACTAATTAGATTTGAGTTTTTAAACTGACTTTGTCACTAGACTTAGTTTACTCTTTGTTTTGGGTTCCCGATATCAACAACAGTATTCGTATCAGTAGTGTCGTTATCAGTAACAATAAGATAATAAATATCCCGTTTTTATGTTAATAATTTGATTTGACCTTTATGTCAAATATCAATAATATCAGAAAGCTATTTACTATTATCTTCTAGCCTTTCTCCAACTACGTTAGGGTCAGATTCCAGTCTAACCGGATATAGCTGACCAAGTGTTATATTGCCCTCAAAAGTGTTACCAAAACTATTATCTAATGAAGATATCATGACGTTTGTGTCACTTCTAGCACAGCTTCTAGACCAAGTCTGCCACCGTCTGTCAATTACGTGATCACGAGCATATAATAAATAACTTGTGACTTGATTTAGTACTCTTATTTAACGAATTCTGATGTCATGGAATATGTATATTTTTAGATTGGCATCTTAATTGACACGTAATTAGCTCGCTTCGAATAGAATGAGACCATGTGTCTGTATTATGTTATGGAAGTAGATAGTGCTGGTAATTCATCAGATAGTTATCTATCATTACATCAATGTTTTACAGTTCTTGGGTCCTTAATTAAAACCAGTCGTTGAGATGTAACAAAAGGATGTTTAAAGGTCATTACATATAGATACCGTAATATTGATTACCGTGCAGGTGTTGGTGCAGAATGACTTTGTAACAAACACGCAGGTGTTTACTTGCCCTTTCTTTTTTCCCTTCAAAGTTAATAAGAATTTCTTCGGACCGATATTTTAGTCTTCATACATTTTTGATGAGCTAAAAAGCGAAGAATGTATGAATTTTAATGCTACATTCTTTTGTGAAATGCCAACTTACGTACGTCGATGTAAAAACCACATGACTTTTAAAAGGCGTCATGAAAATATCTGTTATCTTCATAGAAGCCCCACATGCCCACGACCCATAGAAAAACTAACAAAATTGTCAATTAATTTAAAATATCTGGTCGAATTAAAAATAACATTATGTGGTTCCGTCTACAAATTAAATCAATTTGGAAATAATATTAGTTTAATGAAATAATTTTATTTAGTCCTCGTCTTTCCATATTATGAAGAAGTTTATGTTCTTCATTGTAGAATATTATTAAACTATCTAAATAGTCTGAAGGTGACGCCAATTTTGTAAGTTTTCTGATGCTAGTGACCTTATTTGTATTCTAATGATTCATAGTTTATTTTTATTTCACCAACCACATATTTACTGTTTACAAAATACTGACGAGTTTCTTAAGGCGACTACATAAGTTAAACGCGTGTTTTATAATGCCTGAAAGTATATGATTCACTACAATAAACAAAACCAGAAAATATTTGATATTCTTTAGGATACATGCTAAAATGATAGAGTTTTAAAAACATTATACAATTAATTTTACTCCATAAAAAAATATTATTATTATTATTTATTTATTTACACCAATTATAACATCCTTACAGACTATTCGTATATGATGCTATAAGACAACGTTATAGAATACATTTTGAACACATCTATCTATATATATAAAAGAAAGTCGTGTTAGTTACACCATTTATAACTCAAGAACGTCTGAACCGATTTGGCTGAAAATTGGTGGGGAGGTAGCTTAGAACCAGGAGAAGGACATAGGATACTTTTTTTTTTTTTTTTAATTATTTTCGTCGGTATGTAGTGGGTAGGTAGGGGTAGGTAGTGGGTAGTAGTAGGTAGGTAGTAGTAGGTAGGTAGTAGTAGGTAGGTAGTAGTAGGTAGGTAGTAGTAGGTAGGTAGTAGTAGGTAGGTAGTAGTAGGTAGGTAGTAGTAGGTAGGTAGTAGGTAGTAGTAGGTAGGCAGTAGGTAGTATAAGGTAGGTAGTACTTTTGACGCAGACGAAGTTGCGTGGGTCAGCTAGTACAATATAAAATAAGTAATGTTCACAGTTGCACACCTTTTTCAATTATGAATTGAGCCCTCTGGATAAATCTCGGCAGGTGTTGCCCAAATATATCTTCCGATACCGTTATAATATTAATAATGCGTGCAGCTCGCGACATAGGGGCAAACTTGACAACTTGAAAATCACGAACTTATCTCTTAAAATTTCTTATCACGAGTAATAACCATACTTAAATACATACGATCATTCAGATTTGGCAAATAATTCTACAAGCAACAAACATCACAATCATATAAAAAAAGAATAATAGAAACATCCGAATTGAGAACCTCCTCCTTTTAAAAAAAAGTCATTTACAACTTTTTTTTTGGGGTGAAAAATGATGTTTTGTGGTATAGAATAGAATAGAATAGAATAGAAATAATTTATTTGCGTTGAATGTAGGTACATACATGAGTTGTTACAGTAATGGTTACAGCAGTTCCTGGTACATTCTACCAATTGGCATGCAAAAATTTATACTTAGGTATAGGTACAATATAAAAACACAACCTCAATTTAAAATTTTCAAAATCACTCAACAAATTATCGTGTAGGTATCAAAAAATAAATCGAATCTAAATTAGAATAACATAATAATAATACAGCTATATTTTATCTGTTAGGAAATCTGACACAGAATAATAACATTTTTGTATTAAAAAAGATGAAAGCTGTTTTTTAAAAAATCTCAAAGGTTGTTCCTTGATGTTATTTGGAATCTTATTATAGATTACAGGCGCCATACCTAAAACACTTTTTTTTAATAGAGATGTTTTGTGAGCACCGGTACATAACTTATATTTATACTGAGATCTGATTGTTGCACTTCGGTGTGTTGTGTCCTTTAGAGTAGGGAATAAATTACTATTACTTTTGACAAAAATAGATATCTCTAATATGTAAAGGCAGGGAAAAGTAAGTAGTTTATTATCAACAAAAAAAGGTTTGCAGCTGTCTGTAACTTTTAATTTAAACATTGCTCTTAGACAGCGTTTTTGTGCTTTAAAGATATTTTCTCGTTCACAACAATTGCCCCAAAATATGACACCAAACCTTAAGTTCGACACTACTAAGCCATGATAAGCAACCAGTAAAGTGTTGATGTTTACCTTTTTGGAAAGGTTATAGAGAACGTACGCTGATGAACCTAATTTTTTGCAAATAGCTTCAGCTTGTGGTTTCCATGTTAATTGGCTATCTATTAAAATTCCCAAAAATTTGGCTATATTGGCTTTGTCGACTGTCTGACCATTGTAATTCAAATTTAAGTCTTCGGGGTGTTTACGTTGGTAAAAATGCATAACTTTAGTTTTCTCTATATTTATTAACAAATTATTATGATTGAGCCAATTGATAATTGTTTTTAAAACATTATTAATATCTATTTCGTATTGCGCTTTATTAACACAATTAATTATCGCTGTGCTGTCATCAGCAAACAATATCATTGGATTAGAAATTTGACGTGGCAGATCGTTTATGTAAATTAAGAAAAGTAACGGCCCGAGAACGCTCCCTTGTGGTACACCGAATTTAATGTATTTATAGGAAGATACATGTTTTATTTCTCGTTTTGTTTTCATGCAAACCCTGGCAACTTCTGTAACTTGCTTACGACCGGTTAAATATGATTTTATTAAGTCAAGAGCGTTTCCACGTATGCCATAGGCGTTTAATTTTTCCAAGAGCTTTTCATGATTAACATAATCGAAGGCTTTTGACATGTCTGTATATATTGCACATACAGGTGTTTTAGTATCCACATTTTCCATAACTGTGTTTAACAAATCATACACAGCCATATTAATATTTTTGTTCTTTCTAAACCCTTTTTGTTCGTCGCAAAGAATATTAAATTTTGTTAAAAACTTATAAAGTGACTCATAGATCACCTTTTCTATAATTTTTGAAAATATTGGGATGAGAGCAATCGGTCTATAGTTCGCCATACTTTCTTTGTCAAGCTTTTTGAAAAGTGGCTTAACTACAACGGTTTTAAGATTCTCAGGAAATTTTCCAGCAGTTATACTATTATTAATGATATGACTTAGGGGACCAGCTATGCAACTAGATACAAATTTTATTACTCTAGTTGAGATACCATCATAGCCGAAACTTTTTTTATTTTTTAAGTGTTTAATTATTCTCATTATGTCTTGCGGGACAACTGGGGACAAAAATATCGAATGATCATTATATTCTATAGGTATGGTATTATCTGTTGTGATTTTAGGTAATTCGGAAAACTGATCAATAAAGAAATCGTTAAATGACTCAGCAATCTCCTTAGGGTCAGATATTAACTTACCATCTTTTTTAATTTGAGAGATGGGCTCACTTTGAGACCTGTTGTTGTTTATTATTTGCCAAGACGTTTTTGATTTATTTTTAGAGTTGTTAATTAGGTAGTTATTTTGCGCTTTCTGGGTTAATTTAATAATTTTTTTAAGTCTTCGCGAGTATGTATCAAATTCTGTTTTATTTTCATCTGTTGGTTTTAAACGCTGTTGCCAGAGGAGGTGTCGCTGTCTTTTACTGCATATACGAATACCTCGCGATATCCATTTTATCTTTTTGTTTGGTTTTATTGATACTAATTTGTAGGGGAAGCACAAGTTGTATAGAAGTTGAAATATCTCTAAAAAGTTATCATAAGCTTGATTAGGATCCTCTGTATTGTATACATTGGAAAACGATAAAGATAAGACATAATTTCTAAATTTTATGAGATTTTCTTCGGATATGTCACGCCTGTTGATTCGCCAAGATTTTAATTGGCAAGTTTTATTTACTTTTATCTTTAGTAACTGAGCCGTGTGATCCGACAAAGCGAAGTCAAGTATTTCATGTTTACATTTTTGGTTCGTATTGTGAGCAAAATTGTCCAGGCAAGAAGCACTGCTGAGCCTTGTCGGTTCACTGATAACAAGTTTAAGGTTGTAACTCAACAGAAGACATTCGAAATCTAGTGTTATTTTGTTCTTTTTTAATGTGTCTATGTTAAAATCTCCACAAATTATAATTTTTCTATCTTTTTTTATACTGAATTTTTTTAATATAGCCTCTAATTTTTCATAAAAAGAATTTAAGTTAGACAGTTTTGGTGGCCTATACACACATATAATAATTACTTTTAATTTTATCAATTCTATAGCGCAGCATTCTATTATTCCCGATATTGAGTATTTCATTATATCTGGGAGTTCCCGATATTCATGACCTTTTTTTACTAAGATACAGGACCCACCGCGTTTTTTATTTCTTGAATAACAAGCCGCCAATTCGTAATTAGTAATGTGTAACAATTTTTCATGGCCGGACATCATGAAGTGCTCAGTTATACATAAAATATCTAAGACTATTTGTTTACTTTTAAATTCCTCAATATGGACAGTTAAAATATCTGACTTATTAAGCAGGCCTGCAATATTCTGATGTAAGATATAGATATGATCAAAAAAGAAAAAAATTGGAATGTTCATTACAAGGGACCTGTTCTATATTGTCATTTAATTCTGAACGTGAGGTTGTATTAAACTGTGACTTATTTGATAGCAAATGTTGTAAATTGTAGAAAATATTTTTAATCCCACCGCCATTTATTTTCCCAGTGTACTTCGAAAACATTGTATTATTACAAACTAGTTTTAAATTGGAGTCTAGTAAAGTAGCATATTTATTTGTGTGCATATCTAGGCATAGTGCATTATTAAACGTTTCTACACGGATGTTGAACAATGTAGAATAAATGCTACACTTATAGGTTGGTAGACACAATATTATATTAGTATGCTGTATTTTTTGTAATGAACTTCTTATGTCTGTGATTAACTTAACATAATTTTTGGTCTGTAGAAAGTCTTCTTCACCGATTAGAATTACACAATAATCATCCGCCGAGTAGCCAATTAGCTTTTGATGCAAATTACTTAGTAAGTGTTGTATTCCACAATTCGGCGACAGATAATGGCAAATTTGATAATTTGGAAGTGTTTCTTCAGCAATATTCAAAATCTTATTAGTTTTATTGGCGCTGATGATACATAGTTTATTATATTTTGGTTTCACGTTTCTATTGTTTTGCATGTTACGCTGCGTTGTATCATCTTTAGTATTGTCCAGAGCAGAGTTAAGTGCGACCCGTACTTTTTTATCTTGCTTTGGAGTAGACGTCTGTGGTACTTTTCTGGGAGTTTTGGCTTCAGTTACTGTCTTTTTTACTTTTTCTTTTTCTGACCTAAGACTGGTGATCGTTGCTAGAAGTTGGCTGTTTTCTAAAGACAAGCACTTGATCTCCTTGTGAGCAGTTTCTAAGTGTGTGGTGAGATCCTCTACTTTTTGTTTAAGTTCCTGTATTAATTGTACAGAACTTACTTCACCAGATATATCTGGAAAGCTATTAGTGCTGCCATCTAGCTTTGAACTATCGGCAGTTATTTCAATGGCCGATACCTCTGCCACTGATTGTTTTCTGGACCTCCTTAGCGTGATATGTTCGAAGAAATTCATATTGGAATTAAAATAAATAATTTTTTAAATTTAGAAAAAGAATCTCACGTCGCTGGTTTCGAACTCGCGACTTATTGAGTAGTCGCTTTTCAAGTGCACTAGTAAACCACTTGACCATCCGTTCGTTAATTATATGAGCGAAATAGGTCTTCGGTTTCCAAAAACTTGCCTCGAAAACAGATACGTGTTTGATATTTTTTGAACTGACGGTTGGTTTGAAATTGTTTGGAATTCCGTTTTTTTCTTTGTTTATCACTGTTTTTTGGTTGTTTCGAGTGCGTAATGCTACAGCAATGTCACAAAATCGGTTAATTTATATCTTTGTCACAGTAGTACACTAAAACACTGTCATAACACTGTTTTTCTCCCTTTTCAATGTGATATTACACTTAAGTTTTTAATCGTTCGTAAGTTTTTATTCAATGAACATAAACACTGGATAACAATGTCACTTGTGTAGAGTAGGTTACTTTCACTAATTGACTTATTTATTTCTGTTTATTTGCCGTAAAACTATTTAAAAAAATAAAATACTACGGAGCTGATCTGCACTATGGGCGTCAGCGCCATCTTTCAACTAGTAGGTAGAACTCAATGTAACACACTTAAAACATTGTGCTGATGGATCGTATTGTACGGGGGTCGTAGAGCTGTTTCAAGTAAAAATCTTTCAATAAAACTTGTATTTAAAAAAAAGCTTGTCAAAAAGTTAGAACTCTACAATATCTGCGTAACTAGAAAGTTCCCAGGTATGGGTGTACCTATAACAAAAAAAAAAAAAAATCGCAATGACGGGATAACAAATGCCTTTCGGCCTTGTTAAGAGGTGTTTTTGTGTGTGAGAGGAGGAAGAAATTTCATATAATTTTTAAATATTTTTCGATCGTATTTATTTATTAAAGTGATGACAAATTATCTAGATAGGAGGAAGAAAAAGCGAGCAAGCCTAAAAGAGCAATGTTTTGTTTTGTTTCGTTCAAAATAATATCTAATTGATTGAACACTGAAAAATAAGTAACCTTAGTTTGTATTCCAACTGGTATTGCAACATGATGATTTTTGACCCTCACAAAAATTATATAAATGTGTACAATCTTTCAGATATCTAGTTTCAAAATAATAAGTGGGTACTTGACTATCGCAGCGAAAGGAAGAGTCGATGTTCTGCAATAAGACGCTAAAGGTTTCGACCTAGTCAGGTTTTGTAATAATAGGCCAGGTCTAGACTTCAGTAAACAAACGCTAGCCAAGTGCAGTGGCAAATAAAATATATGGTGAGGTTACAACAGACCAATCAAATGTTTGGAGATGATTTGTAAGTCACGGATTTAGAATTATCATATTATTGGCAATACCTAGTGATACTGTGATACATCATTCTATCAAATACTATCACAATATTTATAGGTATATTATAGAGGAGCTCATAGCTAAATAATATCAGCCGCTCGGGTCGATCTTTAAGTTAAGCCATGCTTGCCTAGGTTGGTCTGTGGATGGGTAACCTACCGAGTTTCTTCCGTGCCTCGGAAAGCACGTTAAGCTGTTGGTCCCGGCTGTCATTTGTCCATCTTTGACACCGTTACAGGTAGTCAGTGGCCCAAAAAGTCTGACACCAGTCTTACCAAGTGGTAAGACTGGTATTACCCAGTACTAACTGGGCTGTGGAGGTCAGATAGGCTGTCGCTCCATGTAAAATACTGGTATTCAGCTGCATCCGATTAGAATGGAAGCCGACCCCAACATAGCTATAGCACATAGTGGGTTGCGCCCTCTATTATTCTAAGTATATGGACTTTCAATTTAAAAACTTCATAATTTAAAAACTGTGGATATTCGAACTTGGTTCTAATTAACAAAATTAGGCGCTCTTTAAAGTTCAACCAGTATTGTATATTTTGCAACAGACTAGGCTAAGCCAATCCTAATTAGAGACTATTTTCATAACTTACTAAGGTGTGGTGGCTCGTTTAGGAGATTAGATCAATCGATCGTGTTTTCGCAACAGTTATGAAAAGATAACTGCTTTCTAGTTTAATAGTAATTTGATGATAAGTGAGTAGACTTGGTGCGTGAGGTTAAATTGGTCAGTTCCTCTGATCATTATTTACCAAAAGTCACTTAAGGGGACTACATGGGAGAAATTAGCATCTCTATTAGTGGTGGTTCAAACTTCGATTGAAATACTGTTAGAATAAAGTTCTAATCAGCTAACACTACAAAGTGGTTGTTACGTCAGTAACTGCGAGCCGAATAGTGCGAAATAAGTGGATTTGATCGATTTTCATAAAATCTATTGATTGGACCAAATAAATAAAATACTATGATGCTAATATGTTGCTTGTAGAATTATTTGCCAAAAAATCAGAATTATCGCATGTATTTTAGTATGGTTTATACTCTTAAGAATTTTTAGAGATAAGTTCGTGATTTTTTTTATGGAGTAAAATTCATTGTATTATGTTTTTATAACACTTTCATTCTAGCATATATCCTGAAGAATATCATATATTTTTCTGGATATTTTTTTTTTTCTTTTGTTTATTGCAGTGAATCATATACGTCCAGGCATTATAAAACTCACGTTTAGCTCCTGTAAAGCTGGAATAGCTTCCGGTGGCACTGAAGTTATTTTGATGTATTCAACTTAAAATCGTTATGCAGCTAATTAAAACTAATAGCTGGTCAATTAGCAGCTTTTTACAGAATTTTCCAACGTATAAGCGGATCTCAAAACAGGAAACTCTTAGAACGTGATGAAAATGAAAATTGTGCTCGCTCGACTACAGAATACACAACATACAATACAGATAAACAGCTTAATTGACAAAGAAAGTTAGCGTGCTGGAAACACACACTTTCCTAGCGAGTAGCCATGACCTACCTGAACACTGTTACTGCAACTAATATGTATCTCATGTTCAGAAACTTGCTGACAGTAATTTGACAGCTTATTGAGTTAGCTGTCAAAATATTGGAGAAGTATTAAGTTAACAAGTTGTATTTGGTGTTTTTGAAATAGTGTAGCTTTAGTAAGTGATTTATTCAAAGTTATCGATGTAAAGATCACTAAGTCAAGGTCAGATTTAATAATCAGTAACTGGCAAAATAATTAATTGTTAACATAATATTATAATGTCAGGACGATATAAATATAATGAGCAATCGTTGTATATGTCACCGTAAAATTGTCAAAAACGTTATATTACAATATAACGTGTTTTTTCTCGCGATATTGTAATGTTTCGAATTATTGTCAACTGAACATACGGAAGTATCTCTGCCCCCATAACCGGGACTTGGGGCACCCCCCCGTTAGGTTAGTTAGGTTCCTTTAAACCCTGCACTCGGAAATAGGGGCCCCGCGAAGCGGGGCTCCGTCGACTACGCTTTTTAGGGGGAATATAAAGTGTTTTAAGGTTATGTTATATTAATCGGTATTTCTCAGGAATGGTGCATTATCTTTTCATGAGAGTTGTGCCACTGGGCAAGGGGGACCCCTCCTTCCCTCCACACCGCGTAAGTTGACTACCATCGCATGCATTTCACGAAAAATAATGCGTTTTGCTGTAAGCAGTATGTTCATTTGACAATAATTCGAGACTTTACAATATCGCTAGAGATATTACAATATAACGTATTTGACAATTTTACGGTGACATATATACATAATCCTATCTCCAGTTTATGTATTCGATCCTATGAAGGTAAATAAATGAGGCTTGCAATCTCTTAACCTAATACTAAAACACTACCAATTTCTAAACCAGAAGCTTTTAAACAAGACGTGCAAAAACAATGGTAGAATTTCCTTACACATAGTTTCAAACTAAAAGCCTAATTGTTACCAAGGAAAGTCGACTTCCACGTTCATTAGTTTGGTCAACCATTGTGACTAGACGCTGAGCCGTGTCCAACAAGGTGCTACTTTTGCGGAAAATCTTGTCACATGATCAGCCGCGATAATGAATACGTAGCGGTGGAAAACTTACTTTAAGTGGCAGTTTATAGAATGGAGCCTTCAACTACGTTGTAGAAGGGAGTCAAGTGTTTGAGAACTGAGTATTTGATGGAAATTCTTTTACCAACGTTTAAGTAGACGATGTAATGGGTAGAGGGAAATTGTTAGGTTTATCTATTGTGTTTTCGTCATACTGTCAAATATAGTGTGCTAATTCAATCCGTCGAGGAATAATTCCTTTTGCGAGCTGGTACGAAATACATACCAAGATTTCTGCTTCGATTTCTACACCTAGTGCAAATAAATAGTGAGGCATCCACACTTAACCTGCTTTATTAGAATTTAGACGGCCTTCTACAAAATGAATGAGATAGGGTAAGATAAGAAAGTAAAGTGAATTGATCGGTTTTAGTTTTGTACATAATATTTTGTCGATATTTTCTCGCACCATTACCATCAATTGAAACGTAAAAGCCTATAACTGAGGTAAATTTTGATTGAATTCGGAATGCAAATTGGTGTCGATTTGATTTGTGGTGTGCGAAAGCCTTGTGGTAACTTTCTTACCATTATCGAATTTTAACTTTATTAGTAACGATCGGAAACGTAAGTGAAATCGCAATCGATTCAAATGTTTTCGAATTAATGGGCATACAGAAGTGTGGTTATGGCTTTCTTTGAGCTGGGAGCCATGATGGACAACTTTAAGTTAGGTACGTTGGTGGTATGTTGTATTCTCGATTTTTGTAGTCAGTAATCTTCTTTAGGCGCGTTGGACACCTTTTCGGTGTTCAAAATGATGGAACTCGCGTCACCGTCTTCTAACTCTTTGTAGCACTCGTAGCAGACCCTTACACCGTACGCCGCAGCACCACTTACGGGTGCGCGGGCAATAACCCATAGCAGATATAGATTACTTTCTTTTCCACTTCGATCGCCCGTCCCCAAAGACTGCCCCGTAAGTTATTTTTTAAGGTTGTTGATCTATTTATTTTTATTACGGAGGTGTCTGATGAGATGACGAGTAATAGAGAAGTATGAAATACGAAGACATGCTGCGTAGACTCCAAATATATTGGGATAAGGGCAAGAGCATGATGATGAGGTCGATGTATTCCTAGTCATCGTCTTCTGCCTAAGCTTTTTGCAACTATGTTCTAGTCTATTCTTAAAACTATCTGTGGTGTTCTCTCGTACGCTAGTCAGGGTTTAGGGTAAAACCACCGTATATCAGAGTGTGGTGTCTTTGTTCAGGGTTGTACAATAAAACACAGTTTCCAATATTACTGGGTTAGACGTGCTATCGCTAAGGCTGCTCGGACTAGCTAGACTGAGCGCGGCGCATCGCCCCGCGCTGCCTCCAACTCGCATCCCCCACCACAGCACGCATAACTCATTTATTAATCGTCACACTATCCAAATATTATCGGTAATAATTTGGTCAAGACCTACATATTATGATTGTTTCATAAAATATTGAAGTTTCATGTCAATACTCATCAAAGCACTCAGTGCACGCACTCGAATGAGTACTAGTGTCCGGATTTGTAAAACTAGACAATTAATGCCAACTCATTAGCCACTTAACCTGGAAACCAGTAACTGTTGTAATCCGATGTTATTAGCATATATTAGTCGAATAGTTACATTGTTGATTCTCTGTGTTTATTCATTGTTATTTACACATTCTTATATGATTGATAAACATCGTCTGTAGATTCCGATTTGTCTCCATCAGCGAGATGTTTATAATCGATAAAGAAGTTAGAAATCACGTAGGTATGTGGAAATGCTTACTTTACTAGATAGTGTTAAGTATGATGAGGCATTTATTGATTGGTGTAAGAAGGTAATTTAAAAATTGACCTCGATGGAGTTATAATAGTATCACTCTTTAGTTTCACTCTTAATAGGTATTTTTACTTTATTGATTCAATCATGAGCAGATAAAAGGTAAAGCAGCTTTGAATGCATGTCTAAATAGATCTTTCCACTTCTTGGATTTGTTTTCGATCGACACTCACGTTTTAAATTATTATCACAGCGAGTGCTAATAATTTGATATCTTTGGATCTTTCAAAGTATTTATACTTAGTTACAGCATTATAAAAGGTTCCTGTTCGTGGTTTATTTTCTTTTCATAGACAAGTGTGAGAAATCTTTTAAAGAATTAGCCTTTTTGCTCACTTGATCTAGTCTAAGCCCATTACATGCTGTAATGATTTTGATTGATCTACTGATGACTATCTTGTAAAGTGAGATGTGTATTTGTATTAACAAATTGATATTACGAAACGAACACCTTATGTAAATATATCACTGTAGTATTCTGTTATATTTTGATTTTTATGGTTCGTAATTACAGCATAGAATAATGCACAAAGCATTGTTAATGCTAGTTTTACGGACCCATTAGTTTTAAGTACTCTGTAATCTCAAGTAGGTACACGTACTATAACCAGGTATATGTTTTCATCTTTAACATACCATTATCCACCAAACATTCGTTCTATGGTTTTATGGGTTTAAGGTAACTTAAGAGTTAAACGTTACCAGAACTTTTAACTACAAAAGCTACATACATAATCTAGTTGCGGAAAATTGAATAACCGGAGCCAGCTACACGTAATTCAGTAATCAAGTATGGAATCTACCTCTGCCAACAATAGAACCGCTTCATATTTCCACGACTTGCAAAAAATATGATATCAGTTTTTTGGCTGTTTTAGATTAATCGAATGTTTTGTTGAATTTTTCACAGATACAAAACATCACTTTGTCTAGGTCTTTTGCTAACTAAGTTTTATACCTACATACTCAAATAAGCTGAGAGTATCCATTTCTAGTCCAAAGTAAATAACATAAACATAAAATTACATAAATAATAATAAAATAACATAAATAATAATAAAATAATAAATAAAATAAAAATAACATAAACGAAATAGAGCACGATTCTCATATATTTTAGCTTCACTGACGCACGAAGGCTGACAAACAAAAAAAAGAAGCAAAATATTCGATAAAAACACGATTTACTTTTTTCTTTGAAGCTCCATTATATTGGAGCAACTATCAGTCACTGATTCTTTACTTAATTCAGATCATTAGATGTTAGTTGATAGTGAAAACTTTTAGTTCAATTGACAAATGGAATCGTAACCAAACTCTTTTGTAGTAAGTAAGAAATTCTTAGAAATGATAACCAAAAAGTTCCGATTGTAAATTTAATGATGGTCAATTCCAACAATGCCTTTTCCGAGATAAACCGAATCAAATAGCCAGATATACAGACGGATTAGATAACTTAGAAATAACTTTAGTTGTTCTAATTTAATTTGTACGGACATCATTTTCGTGAACGGGAAAACAGCAAGGTTCTAAATTGTAACCTTGATTCAAATAGTTAAAATATGCTCTATTTTACTCGTTTCTGGGTGAACACAAGGAAATGATTTGCATCTTACTTTGTTGTTGCAAGATTTTAGATATTTCATGTACATGTACTGTATCTAATTGTAGTTTTTTCTTACTTACAAAATAAAAAGGACCATTAAAAATAAATAAATAAATATCGCTGGACATTACACACAGCGCCATCTAGTGCCACACTAAGCAAGGCTTGTGTCGTGGTCACCAGACAGTTGATATACTACATATTATATACTTTTTTGTTTGTAAATACATACTTATTATACATATAAACATCCAGCAGTTCACAGGAGTGGCGCTGAAGTGCAACGAGAATGTTTATAGATGATTGTTTAAATGTATTTTTTTTATGTAAGTCTGATTATTGTTTTTTTATTTGTAAGTGAGTTAGAGGTATCTTGGTAGTAACATAGCTGTTAAGGTGTTATTTACATAATTTTAAATAAATATATAATAATAAATAAATTACTCGGAAACAGATATAAAAAAAAAATTAAAAAAAAAACAAAAACAACATACAACAACATATTTAAAAAAACTACTGCACTTGAGGTCCTGTGTTCGATTCCCAGGTCAGGCAAAGTGCTACCGGGATTTTCCGTGAGGAATTTCTCTGTCGAAGCCAGAGAGTCCGGATTTGTGCCCAATTGATGGCAATAGGTGCGTCCCCTGTTAATGGGAGGTCAAAATAGCTGGTGAAATGGGGGCGAACTATTAGGTACTCTGCTTAACCTTTCGAAGACTACAGGCGTGATTTTTTGTTATGTTAATTAAATAAACTTAAAAATGTTGTGTAACACTTGGGAATCGAGCTTTATAAGTTTATCAATTTAAAGTTATCGAACAAACAGTTCCCCATAAAAGTTGTTGAAGCATTAAGTCGTGGGGAAACTAAAACTATAAACTTTATCAAAACAAATCGCGTAACAGTCCTACCGCGGGAAATATTGATTAAAAACCGATTCTTATCAAAACAGGTCGTTGACTCGGGTTCATTAAACTTATCAAACCGAAACTAATTCAAATGTAATAAATAGATTTACGTCGAGCGAAGCACAAATTACGTTATTTGATTTCATGGTTTTGTGAATTTAAATTCTGGTTGGCTATTTGTTATTTTCACTTAGGGACCTAAATGTATTGGACTCCAATTTTTAAACCAATAACTTGGCGATATATAATCTAAAACACTGTTTTTGGGGTCCGGAGCTAAATTACCAAAACCGAAACCTTATCTATGTAAATTCGTTCTATCCGTTTGTCTGTCTGTCCGTCCGTCCGTATGTCATAGTTTAAAGGTTTTGAGATAATACAAATTATAGTTAGCACTTTTAGCAGTGCTGCAGTGTTACGAATCAAGGATATAACATTTCTAGCGAATTAAAGAGAAATTGTCTTATGGGAAACACATATAAAACTTTCTCGTTTATACGCCTGTCTTTAATGTAATTAAATGGAAAACATATGGGTAAAAGTTTGCGAATTCGATTCACCGACACTTAAAAGATTCCTATGTGCAAAGTTAACGAATGACAATTAAGTAAATCACCTTATTCACTGAGAATCGCGTTAATAAAGCTGTTTTTTGCAGCTTAGGACCACTGATCTCTTTGGAAGTAGATAGCACGGACTTAAGGACCAAAAATCATAACTCTGGTATTTGCAACAAAGAGTCTAGTGATCTACTGATTAGATAAACGATCTTTACAGCTGGCTAAAGTTATTCGTGATTTAAGGATAAAGACCTTTGAATACAATTTTCATTGCATAATATTAAAATACAATATAATTTCGCTTTAAATAATACTAGCTTGATTGAGATTGATTTGATCTAGCAAGATCTAGGTCTCAGCATTTAACTGATAAGCTATCCTGTTCTTTTAAAACCCTACCGGTAATTATATTCAACGTAATGTCTTAATCAGATTCACTATATACCTCCTTATTGTATAAAGGACTTTGCACATTATAGTAACTCAACGTCGACTCCATATCAATTAATTCGTGATCATCACGATAAGATTTTCAAAATGTAATCGAAAGAAGTATACGGTAAGCCATGCATTGTACACTTATTAAGGTCATGCTGAAAATTCTACCATGAGTAACACAATATAAAGCACACATTTCAATGTTTTCAATAGGGATCAAGAAGGAGTGGAGTCGGTGTCGAGTCTTTGTATAATGTGCAAAGTTCTTTAAATTAACCGCTTTATAAATTATACAATTCTTTGATAGGTCACCTTGCAGGAACCTTGATCCAGTAGTTGATCTGCGCATTCCGATCTAAGTGCATAAATCCGTTTGCTGTGTTATTAACCACTTAATAATGCTTTCACTTTCATAAAAATGTGCGTGAAACGGAACGAAGAACAATATGTGTTAAAAAAAAGTGTTGTTTGGATTGTTTAGTTTGTCAAGGCTGCATGGTGTGTTAAAACTCATAAGAGTTAATGTGTCTTTATAGCAACGAAAGGTAGAAATGTGTAAATGGTCGTGGTAATAACCAGATGAGTCGTTGTTGAGAACGCAAAGATAAAGCTATAGGTATCTCGAGTACAATCATAGAGAAATCAAAACAATTTTGAACAAATGGATCTCTCAAAACAATTTTGAAACATGCTGTATGTTTAGATAGACATAATGCTTATTGTATCACACAATGATGTCCCAAGAATGATGCAACAAGAGGCTCCAAATGCTTGGGTTCAAATGTAACGAAGCATATCGGCTTTCAGAGAAAGTGAATTATTTCTAACAAACATTAACTTACTTTTCTTTATACCTAAGGCTCCAGACGAGGTAATGGTAAGAAATGTGTCTGATAATCTCATCGGCCATTATACTTATGGCTTAAAACATTATGATCAAAATGTATGGGAAAACGTAACAGTTTGATAAGAGCATATCAAGCACTTACGGATTTCTCATTGTTAAACAAGATAATATGAGCGTTATTACAACCAAAGACATTTAAGATAGCGGTTCTAGTAGAACATTTGGTGTTCCCGATATCCTTTCTTCTTTATTTGAAACTAGCGACCCGCCTCGGCTTTGCGCGGGACATATAAATCTTCCTCTTGACTCACTCTATCTATTGCTAAAAACTGTATTATTATTAAAACTGCGTATAACCCGTTGGGTTCTTTAAAAGATCTAAGCATATAAACAGCGGGAGGGCCTTGTTTTATACTATGTAAAGAAGATATCAACGAATGGATAGTGTTCTACCATAAAGTAAACTTAAATAAATCTATTCAACATTTTTCAACTACTCGCCTCATTATTGTACAAGTAATAATGAGCCGTCGATTGCGTTGAGGAAAATAACTAAATTTTTCCGGCCACGTTTCTTCGAGGAAATATTATGACATGGACTCTTTGAACGCATCGGTGCCATCTATCGCAGTAGCTTTACAGAAGGTCAGAGAACACGAAACCAATGATGACTCGACTGATGATGAAATGGAGACCCCACATGGTCTCCTAATGGCAGCAATGCCAAGTAACACCTGCAGAGTTATTCTAATATGGCTACAGACAATACTTGAGGCGATTACAAATGACCAGATGATATCAATCATTCACCGCGTAGTTTCGCAACTTAATTGGCATTATTAATTGTTGCTGTTGCAATACCGACGTTATGGTCATGGCTTTTTCCCATACAAATTAATTATAGGGTTGCCTATTGTACTTTTGACCGACGAGATTTTTCGGCATTCTCATGGTATCTACTGGACATGCTTTTTTAAAGGCATTAGTGTTACTGGTTTCCTTAACATCAGTCTGTATTTTTTCGTCTGCATTTCTGCCTTCATCGAAATCATCATCGTTAATTTAATGTGTTGTTCTACGTCTTTGACGAAATATCTTTTGGGTACGGACAGTTAATCGTTGTTTAATGATTGTTATATCTGACATATCATTACTTACAATAATATATGGTAAAGTATCCACCATAATGGTAGTTCAAAATTTATTATACACCAATTTTTAACCTGCCATACCCTGTGAGACCTTGAGTTCTACGGTGTAACAAGTCTTATGAGGTAACACTCACGAACTGCTCTAAATCATCGAGTTCATTTGAATACAATACGCGTTATGTTTAAAACCTGTCAGCTAAGTTCAGGTATTTCGTCAACTGCCTCCTGGAACAATTACATGCTGACATTAGTAAAACTTGTTTGTTTGTTGCCGCGTGTATTTACATGTTGATGTTGTGGTAACTGACGGTAATCTTGATAATGTACTGTAAAATAGAATAAGTTTAATAGTTATTGAGATGCTTTATTCAGTGTGATTTTGACTATCTTCTTGTATATCTGATTTATCATTGTTAATCTCTCGTTTTTAATTATTTTCTTCTACCGACTCCAAGTATACTTATTACTATTTTGTAGCTACACATAATTTCATTATCGTAATTATGTTGTCATATACAATTCCCAGAAGAAATGTTACCATACACGAATGTTCCCACGTCATATGGGCTTGGTGTTATTTTGCTCTATTCTTGCTAATTATTTTTGCTTACCTACATGAAATCCTATTAACGATATCTTACTCGATACACAGCAATACTGCACTGCTTTAAAACTAGTTTAGATTGTAGACGACGGGTTTAATAATGATAAAAATGTTGACTATATCTCGATTGACATGTTGTCAAGTCATTGCATATCTGTTAATTCGACGGCTCTGCTTCTTGGATGGCCTTTAACGGGATCATAAATAGCTAATGTTATCGTATCTATATTTTTTACTGCAATAAGCAACAAGTTTTTGGCGGTATTACATCTACTACGACCAGTCACCAGGGCATTTCATTCCCGGGGTTGCGAGCCTGTTCGAAAGAGATACCGCGGCCCCGGAACATAAAGGGCGAGGAAGGAACATGGATGGGTCTTAGTCAGTAAGAGTCTGACACTCCCTCCCGCTCCGCCCAGAGTGGGAGAAGTGATTTGATGATTTCCCATCCTAAAAAAAAGGGCTTTTCATTCTGACAAAATAAACAGTGCAAGAGGTCTTTCCAGTTTTATTATACGGAACTGTAAAATTAGCTTTCCTTGTATTTACAACTTAACTGGTACAGTGAAGAGGTCAATGAAATGTTTAGTTACGTAAAGTACAAGGAGCATAACTTTATCGGTGTATTTACTATTGCTATAAACTATATCACCTACAATAGTCAATAAAGATCGTTTTATATGTTCAAGTAACTTAAGTGCTCGTAACAATAGAACGGATGTGTTTCCTGCAAGTATGCAAGGAGCCCACACTTCGGAGAACGTCATATTATTTGAATACTTAAACCATGCATCGTACTGAGAAGTACACGCTTTTTTGTGATCAGGATTGGATCGACGTTTTAATGAGAATAGTTGTGATTGGTAATGGTTGAAATGGTCTTCGTCACAGATTTCTCGTTTGGTTCCCGAAAAGATTTAACAATTATTGTAACTAAAACATTAGTTTCATGGCATATCTAATAGATATACATTTACAATTAACTCTTTAGACAAACATGCCCTATAAATTCATTGAAGGCTTAGAAGCTAGGCTTAGGAATTTGACTCACAATAACTGGTTATTTATAAATTGTGGCTTATAATTGAATCAATCTTTATCTGTGCTTTAACATGACTCATGTCTTCAATAAAGGACCATGATGATATTATTTAAATAAATCATATATCAGAATGGCCTCCCACTAGTTGGACTGAGAAGGTCATCAGTTCAACCAGACTCGCATCCAGCGGATTCCCGCAACCTCACTAGGTGGTGGGGAAAGGTTGCGGGAAGCCACTGGATGCGAGTCGTACGGGACTATGTCCAGCAATGGACGTCTTTCGGGTGAAATGATGATAATGATATTGGAATGAAACTTAAAGTATAATAAAATATTTTACCGCTTTGAAGCTTCTAGTTACCGCAATAGTTGGTAAAGAATCAGAAAATGTCTCTGATATCATTGCGGCTATTACACAGCGATCTGCAATCGATACTCTGTGCAACAATGAGTATACTGCAGTCCTTATTCACACGGGGATAGTATTATGAGAGTTTACTATATATTAGTAAATGCAAGGTACAAAGCTGGGGAATATTGTAATCATTGAAACGTACAAATTAACTAACTAAAGGCAGTATAGTTAATCAAATTGGTGAAGTTAATATTGCAAGCGTTACTAGTAGCTGCTGCTGTGAGTCATCAGTAGATTGTTTTTTGACAAACTACTTTTCGCTTTTTGCGGCGACCGCGATCTAAAACCTACAGCCATCAACAAGGTACCTATTTGCAATCTCGATAACGAATCTTGAAGCTACTCGTATCACTGTGATTATAATAATGTTAATTGTGGGCCATAAAGTAGAGCTTCTTAGTGAAAGTGTTAGCAGGTGGCAGTGATATGATAATTGATTTGAATGCAGTGCATAATTTTTAGGCAGTGGACTAATGTAATTTTAGGTGTCCTTTTTATCTCTATTTTTTCTTCTTACAGACAATATAGTTGAGAGTAGTTTTAGTCTTGTATTTTTGATACAAATTCTTTTTATCGTCTGTCTCCACTCTGCAGCTTTGTAGGAATCGTACCCCGAGTCCTCAGTTGGTCTGTACGTTAACACAGATTAACTACATAGTTTGGGGTTCACAGCCTTACATTCTAATAAGCCTTGCGAGCTGTAGGCCAGGTTTAAGCTGCTCATGTCGTCTTAAATTGTGCTGATCTATCTTCTGTTATCTGCAGAATAAACTACTCCTATTTCTATTACCATTATTCCTCTTCACCTACCTAAAATATGTTTCTACGACAATAGGGAAAAGATCGATCACTATTCCAACGCCTTACCTGTTTGACTATTGTTACTTCAATGGAGCATTCTGCTATAAATCTCAGTAATAACCAGGAATAGGTGCTGCATCTGATAAATCGCGATAGACTCGATCCGTACCGCCCTCTCTTACATTCGGACTTAATACGGTTATCTGTTAATCGAACTTTAGATGTACAATTGTACACTTCTGTTCAATGACTTCAGAATTAATGGTAACTCTGACGATAAGATTTGAAACTTCAGTTAAAATTACAAGGTTGTCACTTCAACATATATTTTTAACGATGTCTCAAGAGTCATTTTTAGCTTTAATTTTTTTACCACGTATTTTTTCCTTCCCCCGCTAAATGACTAGTAGCAGTATTATATAATATACATAGAGTCGAATTGTTATGCTTTTAATAGTATTAATAGGAGTTGAGGTGACTGACCGTACGCACAAAAAACTTACTACACAACTTTGGACCGACACGTCTGCTTCTCGCTCAATAATGGGTGCCAATCTAGCTGCAAGTGGTCTTATTTGGCCATCTAGATTCCTGGTTACTTCATCATTGTCTGTATTAATATCCTCTATAAATAATGTTAGAAATTCTGTTGCTATGACTCCTTGAGTATCGGTTTCAAGATTTATTACAAACTGTTTTTGTAAAATTGTTAAAGTAGGTAAATGGGCTAATGATGTCTTTTTTATCGTAGTTAACTGTTGTTCCATCATTTCTTTGTTTAAACAGCGATATAATAGTGTCACAAAGGCCAGAGGTTAAGGAAATATCTACCTTTCCTGTGCTCAAGGAAACGATTAAGATTTTGTACGAGATAAATGGATGGTAGTCAATAGCCGTCTGAGCTTTAACAGTTTTAGAAGAAGTCACAAAGTGATGGAGGTGAAAAGTTGAGTGGACCAACTGCTTAACGTCTTCCGTGAGTTGTAAGAGTCAATATAGTGGAAACTGGTTTTCGTAAAGGTGCTAATAGGCGATGGGCCAGCGAACTGGCATTTCTTTATTGTGTTCTTTAAATCCAGTGTGCTTTATGTAGTCGAAGTTGCATTCTCATTGAGAGATTTGAAGCAGTTCTTCAGAAGTAGCTTATTTTATAAAAAAAACGATAAAAACTGTTATTTAATAAATTGATGACATTCGTTTTTACATAGACAGAAGGCCTGTTCCAGCAGTGGAAATATTAAATGTTGTTGATGATGATGATGATGATGATGATTCGTTTTAACTGTACGAGGAGTTGTATATTGGGTTCAAAATATTTCGTCGTATTGGGACAACGCGTCTTTATTTCATACAACGCAATGATTGCACAAAGAAATATGCTCCTCTTGACTCTAATAAACCGTAATGTTTCACGACTATAATATTATGTTCCACAGATTGTTCTGTATGTGGTCGTTATTTCAATGTCGACAAAAGGTTAATGACTCAGAAAATTGATGGCATCTGTTCCGCTCCCATGTGTTGCAGTGCCGTTTGTTATTGTTTGATCACCGTCGTGTACTGGTATATTGTTCTATTTTATTGCCCGAAAGATATTGTCTGCGGCTTTGTTTATGAGACTTTCGGTATTGGAAAATATAGTGTGGTTTTGTAAGAGGGAAATTATTGGTAAATACTGTTCGTAATTGAAAAGTTGGCGAATCCGGTTTTCTTCTTGTCAATTGCTTCTTTATGCTTTTACAAGCAGTGAGGTCCCTTGCTTATCGAATTAAACATTATCATTATGGTTATCAGTCTATATCTTAGGATCTTTATTAACTGAAACTGTATATTCATGTAACAGGTAATCGACTCTTTTAGTAAGTATTTGTTTTTTCTCTTTTTGTATCAGTTCTTCTTCCAACTTTTCCTTCTCAATGGTTCGTGCATTTATAATTACGATTCTAGCCGTGTTATGTTTTATTTGGATATTATTGACCCGCAATTCAGTTCGCTACGACCTCTTCGGAGACGTCATTTTACTTTTACTCCCTGACCCCCTTACGTTGGTGGGGATAGTGTTATCTCCGTGTGAAGGAGGCTTTTAACGGTTTCATTAATATTGATTGTTTGTTGATGGGATTGTCCTCAATACGTAAGTAAGGACATTATTTATAGCGATACTTTATGGTGACTCATTTGTGTGATAATGTGGCTTTTTTAACTCCGAAAATGTTAATGGGTAGTTTTCTTTTAAATCGCTAAGTTTCTACTGCTACTGGTCCTGCATAGGCGTTTCGATACTCAGTTGACTTTGAATTTTTATCTTATAAATTTTAGTGATCCACGTGATCTCCGAACCTTGCAGAAACGTGTTTATTTTATTGTAGTACATATTTAATTCTACACTTGCATGTTTATATTATATGTTTTTGATAGGTTTTACTTTCAAGCCTATCTAAACTCATATAGCCGTACACAGTGAGAAGTACTTTCTAAAGAATCCGGTGGAAGCAGCCGCAGATGCTTGCCAACTGTCAAGACGAGGTGTGTCGGATGCGCATACGCAGTGTGTGACTAAGCTTAATGCGTGGTCCCGTAATTGCGCGCGTGCTGCCCTACGCGGACGATAGAAAAATGTTTGAATAGAGATGCGACTTTTTCTAAATGACGCTAGAGGCGAGGTTTTGCTTTACGGTCGATTACGAGAAGGTGTGAAGATATTTTGTGTAGTTAGGCCTTAGGTAGAGAATTCTTTGAAGTAGCCAATGGAGTTTTATAAATAAAAATGATCAATTAGGTGCTTGCAATGTGCCTACTAACAAAGGCTGGTATTTCGATTGACTTATTGATGTCCGGTGGTTTTTAAGAGTCCTTTATTGTTGAGATGCTATAATTGGAGTCAATCATCATGTGTTTCGTATTGATTAAACTGGACTTAAGCAGTATCTACGATTATAATGTGTTAAGTTAACTAAAAAACTTAATGTATGGACACTGATTTTCCTCCTAATATGGCGTCTGCAGCGGCACCCAATAGAGGCACGTACTACGTTATCCATTTCATTTCAAGTCACGTCTGCTATCGACCGTAATAGTGAACAATTATAGTCATTAGTTTCTTCTACCATGGCATATCTATTGGAAAATTACATAAAGGGTTCATTAATTTGTCTTTTGAAAGCTTTCGTGGAATACAAACTTTACTCTGCTCCATTTCTGATGAACTGCGATTCCGTCGTCGTTTTTCTCTTGTTAAACTAAGTAATTTTTTTTTAAAGCATTGCTTTTATGTTTGTTTTTTTTTTTACATTCTACAGGATATTTCCCTGTCATATCGTTTTTTCCTTCCTATTGCTATGGCTCGGAGCCATTTGTTACTGTAGATCATCATCATCGTCATTGTTGGCAGCGTCGTACTATCCACTGTTAAGTACTGCATGCATGTTACCTTTTGTGTCATGCTTCTCTAGTCTTCCCGAGTCTCATCTACCACTTCTTCCCAGCGAACCTACGGTCGATCACACAACTGGCTGTTGTTTAACAACAGAGCTACAATGATGACTCACCAAGCGTTAGAAATAGACATGAGTGACAGGCAAGCGGCTCATTTTTTGTGACTCGAAGTGCCGTATCTACAACTGTACAGCAATCATCACACTACATAATCAAACACAAGACATGCAAACAAGTACTTCTAAAAGGAATCTCATAACAGCTAAACCAGAAAGCGCATTAGCATGTGCTCTGCTCACCATTTCTAATTAAATTCAATTTCACACTGTGCCGTGCGCGCAACTATTCTACCACTACCTTTCTACTGTGTCACTACAATCATTTCGCAGACTTATTACCTACGACAGCGGCAGTTAAACTGCAACCTTGTCGACATAATATAATTAAAGATTACTTTGATTTTGACAGCGATGCCAGGGCAGAGGTAACAGAACTGTGAAAGGACTATAACGCATACCATCAATTAAATCACGTTCCACAGACAAATTGATCTTACTTTTGTCACTATTTCTATGAACTTTGTAATAGTGATGTGATGTTCTAAATGTTATGTTATCGATACTTATAGTTGTGATTATGAAATTAGGTTTGGATACAGTGGAATGTAACGATACTGTAGTTTTTAGAAACTAGTTACCTATTTCGTGACTAGATACGTAGTAATGATTATTTGAAAATGAAATTATCACGATTTAGTACTACTTCTATAGAATAGATGCGATAGGTAGTCACGTTATACCGTCGCATCGTGTGAATTCATATGTTTACTTCTGGTTTTAGTATGTGGCAGGGCTCTCTAATATTTAAACTATGTAGTATTAATTATTATACATGTAGGATTTTTATTCTGAACGCAACATAATTTTATAAAAGTACTTGAGCATGCATGAACGCAGCGATGAATGAAAGAGAGAGGATGGGTGTGAGCGAGACGGAGAATGATGGCGAGCTAGTTAAGACGAATAAGACGACTCCTATGTTTTTATAAGTTTTTATTTAATTAAAAGAAGATTAAAGATTTGGTCATCTACACCCCCCTACATGCATGTACTTGATTGAAGTATGGACCGTTTTTGAACGAACCGTACTAATTACAAATCTTCATATTAGTGTCGTATTTGTTTTTCTGTCTGTCTAATAGCGATCTTATTAAATTGTAATGTGTGCCTACTATCTTTAAAGGCATCTAATCATTTTTTCTCATAGCCAGTAAGTAGCGGTATGTCTCATTGGCTAAATAGAGCAGCGAGAACAATGATGCGTCTACCGCACTCTTTTTTGTCATAATAACCGTTAATCTGGCAACACTGATGGGAAAATTTAACTCGGCCATATTGTTTCTCGTTAAATATTGTTTTTTTTTTTGTTTCAGGTAAGTTCTGAGATTATCTGTGGCACGGGAATCGATCGATCGAGAAGTATGTTGCGTCATAGATTAGAATCGGTTTAGAGGAAGTTTGTTGACTTTCATTAATTGGCGCAGTGGTTGAGTGATTAGCTCCCACGCCTTGGACCGTAGATTCACATTCCGTGCTGAACAAATATTTTATCAGTCTACTGATGTTTTTGTATGCATGGATATTCTCTAAACTCACTCTGAATGCAAAAGCCTATCAGTTGCACATTCTGTTTGCTCATCCTACCGACATAATATAAATATATGTATATGACACATTACTTCGAAACTTGCTTCATGAACGGTCATGAACTTTTTGACAGGTCTTCCTTATTTGACAGACAGAATAATAGGTTTCTAATTACAATCATCATGTTGTGCAAGACGGCACATCATATCATCATATAGGATCCCTTTGTTGCCCAAGTCACGACACCCACTGTGGAGGAGTGTTACGTTGTAGGCGGGACCACACAATTAGTCGTGCTTACTGAAACCAAGAATGCAAATGATCAACTAAGATTTGGTTTATGGCGTAAGCCAGAGAACTTACTGAACAGCTTCTTGTAGGGTAAATATCCATGTTATAATTAAAGTTCTTTTGATGAACGGGAAAGAAACCGAAATCATCAAATAACTTCTCCCTCTCTGGGCGGAGCGCGAGCGTCTGTCAGTTTACTGACTAAAACCCATTCATGTTCTTTCCTCGCCCTTTATTTTCCGAGGCCACGGTATCTCTTTTGAACAGTCCCTCATCCCCGGACAAAATCTGGTCTAGAGTTTGAAATTGGAAAAGCGTGTAATGCTTAAATAACGTGGCATTACGCCTGTTATCCCTGCGATGTTAGGTTGGGGTGTAGTTTATGTATAATACACCATGCTGCCAGCTTATGTCCACCGGCCCCAAATCCAGTCATTCATTCCATCATTTGAATACTAATGCTTGAGTAATAATTGTTATTTATCTTAAATTAAACGAAAAACATTTACCCTGCAATGGAGTAGGAAATCAAAAGTTGTTAATCCCTACTAATATTATAAATGTGAATGTAAGTTTGTTTGTTACACATTCACGCGAAAATTACTCAACCGATCATCATGAAACTTTGTACACATATTCTTGGAGGTATTAGAAGTAACATAGGATACTTTTTATTAAAAAAAAAAATTGATTGGGTCAATTTTAAACTTCACGCGGGCGAAGCCGCTGGCAGAAGCTAGTGATTATATAAGTTACCATATCTAAATCCTGGTTGGGCTACGTTTACTATGCTATATTGCCTGTCAATTACTAATTAAAGTTGCCCCAAATTTGCCTAACCAGTGTACCTTATAAGGCGCTCATAATTACTGATAAATCCAGTTATTTTGCTACCGTCACACGCACTTTACCCGATCATGCGTAAGCGCTGATTTTTTGCTCAATAAGTACGTTAAGTACTATGTTATTACGGTGATCGTTTCTAATACATAATTGATGGTTCATGTATTTGTTAATTGGTGTATTTTTAGTACATAGAGTTGCAATTTATGTGGCTGAACTTTATGTTGCACCAGTTAGTAAAGAAAAGAGGTACCTCTTGTATTGTATTGTACTGTACAACGGGCTGGTGTCCACAACTCCACGTCAAAGCGCGTATTTTGGGAATGGGCTATAATCCACCACGCGGGCCTAGTGCGGGTTGGTAGATGTCACATGTCTTCGAATTTTTGGTACTAGGACATGCTGTTGCCTCACGATGTTTACCTTCACCGTTTTAAGAGCAGTGGTGATGAAATAAAATACCTAAAGTAATGCGCCTGTCTGGGTCCCACGACTTACTGTTCGTAAGTCGGGGCCGCCACCACTGGACCACCGCTGCTCAGAGGACACACTGAAATATACTAGAAAAACTTGTATACAATGTATGGCTTTTCTATCTTTCAAATGGATTTCTAATGGGATAAGGAAATGCAGTAAAAAGAAACGGCAACTGTTATGGCAATACAGAAAAAACCCTACCTCAAAGAATAAAAGCGCATTTAAAATATACTCAGCTAGATTTAAAAAAATACTATCATTAACACAAAAATCACAAAATGACTACTACATTAAGACCTCCCAAAATAAATCGAAAGCGGCATGGGCAGTGATCAACAATTCGAAAACATTATTTCCAAAAGAGCCAATAACAGAAATACGAACAGGTTCAAAGCAAGTGTCAAACCCGTCCGAAATAGCCGAGTCTTTTAACAATTTCTATGTTGACCAAGTTACCGAACCTAATAATAAGACAATGCCAGAAATTCCCATACACTCCAACTGCTCTAATTCTTTATTTATGGAACCAACTATACCCCAGGATATAATTTACCATATAAACTCACTCAACAATACAAATAGTGTTGGTTACGACGGAATCTGCACTAAGGTTATAAAAGAAGCCGCTAAGTATATTGCTCCACATCTGAGTCACATCATTAACATGAGTGTCGCTGATGGAATTTTTCCCGAAGGTCTAAAAACTTCCATAATTGTACCATTGCATAAAAAACAGGATAAGCAAACAATGGCAAACTATAGACCTGTTGCCTTGATACCTGTCTTCGCAAAGGTATTTGAGAAGGTAATTTATAAATCCCTGTATACATACCTTGAGAAGTCAAATATATTTGTAAAAGAACAAAAAGGATTTCGAAAACAGAAGACCATTAATATGGCCATACAAGACCTGCTTTTCCCTGTTCTATCAAACGTAGACAAAAGAAATCCTGTATGTGCTATCTTTATGGATCTGACCAAGGCTTTCGACTATGTAGATTACGCAATACTGTTAAACAAACTCGAAAAATATGGTATAAGGGGGAATACACTTAAACTGTTGGAATCTTACTTGGTAAATCGAAAACAATTTGTGGAAATCACACAAATAGGCGCAAATAATAGTTACGAAAAAAAATATCGATCCAACAGTAGAACAATAAAATATGGCGTACCCCAAGGCAGTATACTAGGACCTCCCCTCTTCTTGATATACATAAATGACCTTCCCGCACACATAAACCATCCTATGGTACTATTTGCTGATGACAGCACAGTAGTAGTCGAAATAAATGTGACATTAAATACAATTATATCATGGTTTGACAATAATAATCTTGTTATAAATCTAAATAAAACTAAAATTATGCATTTTTACCAGAGAATTCCAAGTGAAGTTCCCGAAATTCAGTATTTAGGGACTCAAATAGAGCCAGCTACTGTCACCAAATTCCTTGGCATCTTAATAGATAATAATCTGACCTGGAGATCCCAGACAGACGAAATTTGTAAAAAAATGAATAAATTCGCCTATGTTCTCTACAAACTTTCAAAGATTGTCAATCTAGAATCAGTACTAACGGCTTATCATGGTTATGTTGCATCAACATTAAGGTATTGCATAATGTATTGGGGCAACTCAGTCGATAGAGATTTTGTATTTAGAGCTCAAAAAAAATGTATAAGATCTATGTGTGGCCTAAATAGCACTGACAGTTGTCAACCGTTCTTTAAAAGCCTAAACATTCTTACCCTACCGTCATTGTACATATACGAAACTAACGTATTTGTCAGAACACACATCTCGCAGTACAAAATAGCTTTCAAAAGTCACTATAGAAAACTACGTGACAGAAATAAGCTCGAGCTCGAAAACACACATGGCAGAACTGCCTTGATGAATAAAAGCACTTTCTGTATGGCCACAAAAATATTCAACAAGCTGCCTGAGACATTGAAATCGTTAAATCTGGACAAATTCAAAAGTGTACTTCTGAAAATATTAATTAATAAATGTTACTACTCGATAAAGGACTATTTGGATGACAGTTCTATAATCCCTCCTTCAGACAATATGCATTAGGTCATTTAGTGTTTTGACATTTCTGTAATTATTTGGTATTTACTTAATTGACATTGCAATCAGTTGACATTTCTATATACTTTTATTGACATTTTATTTACTTCCTTATTTTATTGTTGACATTGTAGAAATAGTTTATTGATTTATTAGTTGCTTTGACATCCCAAATTTTATAATTGACATTTTTATCTTCTCACAATTTTATCATTTATCTTATTTCTATAATTTTATTTTTGGCATTTTGGGAACATTTATTGTAGGAATTGTTTTGACATTCTTGTTTTGATAATTTAAATTAATGTTTTTCCTATAATTTTATATACCAAATGTATTTGCTGCAAGTACCTATTTAACTGAACTTAATTTAAATTGATTATAATATTTGTACGCCAAATGGCAAAACATAGAGCACATAATTATGAAATGTAACATCTCACAGACTCTGTAACTACCTATGTTGACAAATAAACATTCTGATTCTGATTCTGATTCTAAGATCATTGTATTTAGTAGAAGAATTGTATGATAAATGTACTCGTCATGAGTTACTGCGTGTTTACAGTACTCATTAGCAAGAACTAACTCTTTCTTAGAATTCTAATGGTGCCATCGAACTGATGCATGAGTTTATGAGTTGATCACACACACGCTGTTGCTTGTCACACTGTCAATAGTTTTTTCATCACACCTAGTTACATCTAGGTTCGTTTAGAATTATTTCCAAGGAATTCTTACCTCTTAGCCCGTCTGCTGTAAAGCTGTTTGCATTACAGTTTTCAGTAACGACCAGATAGACTTCATACGCAAAATCTGGACAAAAATCACATTTAACACAATAGCGTTCTATACTTAAAATTGAATCAATCCCCAAGTGATGTCGTTTAGCTTCAACATTACAGCAACTAGCGACCTTGAATCACTCTATCTATTGCTGAAAACTGCGTTTAAATCCGTTGCACAGTTTAAAAGATCCAAGCGTGCTACGGGAGCGATTTTTTTTAAAGATAATAATTCAATGACTACATCTGGAAAACAATAGTAGACATACAAAAAAACTAAAATAACTAAGTAACTACGTAATTTAAGCAGATACAGTACACTAATAACTCTTCAGAGTTTCGAGCGCATTGTCAGCGCGCCTCCGCTTCTTAGCTCCGCTTGCATGCTGCGCCCTACGCTCGGCCCATTGTTTCGGAGGCTCCTACATAACAACAACTTTATTACCTTTACATTATTATGTAAGATTTCCTTTAACATCAGTTTAGGCTCGCCCTCGGGCATGTCGTATGTAAATAGGCAAGCGGTAGGCTTTCGCTTTACGTACACAATGCTGCGGGCTATTGGATAATATTTTTCTTTGTGCGTCTTCATCATCAATCGGCTTTCTGTTCGGTTTCAATGGCCATTGTGTATACCTTTAGGAGGCCTTATGTCCTGCAAGAACATCTTATGGCTGAGAAGATGATGATGTAGTAAATTTTGGTAGATTTTAGTTTATGGGACTATACTGTGTATCGTCAAATCAGCTACATTATTATTGGACTTATACCTAATGGAGTTTAATGGCAGTATTTCCTTTTTGTAAAATTATCGGGGAATACCTAAAAAACAGAGCTATGTACTTTCAACTAATTAAATTACGTTTCGTTTTCCTTCCTTGTACTCAGCGCGATATGTAAACTTTTAATCTCACCGGCAAGTGATAAAATCTATGACGCAAAATGAAAAGAAAGCGCACGCTTAATTTGACGAATAAAAAACTAGGATGCAGGCGTCGGTGCATCTGAATGTGGGGCAAAAGAGACGATAGCGATCAGTAGACGTTAGGCACAGTCTACAATGTTTGCAAGCTGACATTTGTAAATTGGTAGTTTTATATCCAAGCATTTGGCGAGATGCATGGTAGTTCAATCAGAATACTGATCGTTTATTTATTTTACACACCTGGAGTAATGTAACTACTCGGTAAATTGATGGTTTTACTCATTTATTTATTGTTTCTTGCAGAGTTGAGAGTATTACGAGGTTCGCATCCTGTTAAAAGGACAGATAATAGCAAAATCATTCCAATCAAAATTATAAAATCACTGAAATTTATAAATCAACTAAGACTAAGCCTTGTTTTCGGCATGGGAAACTCGTTGACCGTTTTGCCCGTACAAATATCTAGTCTATTTCGCGCCAGATGACTAAAAATAGTTCCTTTCTAATTCTTTGACGAGGTTTTTGCCTCACATAGGTATAGGTGCAGGGCGTTGGCTCAAATGGGTGCAGGAAATTAATGGAAGCAGAAACAGGTAGATAAGCTAGTTTAATATTGGTAGCAGGTATATTGAAATCTCACTAGTTTGCACTGATTACGTATTTTTCAATTTCCTTGTGGTAATCTATGAACGCGTTAGTAGAAATTCATGCATGTGCGTTTTGACTGATGTTGTTACTTCTATGGATAACGTTTTCTTGATCTACATATTATATTTTCGCTATGGATTGTGATTTATTTAGGTATTATATGCAAGTATAATTATTATAAACTTATATTGTCATTTACGGGATATCTGCCATGATTATTTATTACGTTGAGCTCCCGATATTTCGACGCTGTTGCATGCGCCATGATCGCGGGTTGACTGTAGTATGCGGGTGGATGGAAATTAAATTGTTACGAGCTGACAAATCTGTCTACCCTCTTTCTTTGTCTTTTGCTACGCGCACTATTGGAACTCGACACTAAAAAACGACAAAACGCACTCACAGTATCACCAAGTTTTGTGTCTTGTTTTCGGGAGCTCAACGTAATAAATAATCATGGAAGATATCCCGTAAGTGACAATATAAGTTTAGTTTTAAACCGTGAAAGCCTAAAACAGTGTTTATAATTATTATGTCTGCTTCTGTTTTGTTTCTCCGTCTCGTTTTGTATGCTTGAAAAGTATTTTGCTGTTTACCAAGGGGTATCGTATAAGGTAATTACCCAGTACAACCTGTGTTGTGGAGGTCAGATAGGCAGTCACTCCTCGTAAAATACTGATATTCCGCTGCATCGATTAGACTAGAAGCCGACCTCAACATATTTGCGAAAAATCTGGGCAGATGAACCAGTATTTGGTTAATTTATGTTTTGGCTATTATCTACGGCCTCTATTTTTCTGAAGATATTCATTTGTAGCATTTTAAAACCAGTGTGTTCCTAAGCTAACAGTGAAATGCTGTTTTAAGAATTTCTAACAATAAATTATAGTTTTCCAATGACTTAATGTCGGCGATCGATCGGTTCCGATCTAGTTGGACTGACTGGCAGTGGCTGCTGGCATTGACTTCGAACATCTATTAGGGACGGCCATAATCATGTCTTTTAGCTATGCCAATTTTCTGGTTTATAGTTATTATTGGTAGGTTTTGTTTCAGTAGTTTATGTTTTTGTTTCATTTATAGAATGAAAAATACGAGTAGTTTTAAAAATCCTCAAGTTGCAACGTTGCCTCAAAATTTTGTATTAACGTATTCGAGGGTTTAGTGTTAGTGTTGTATCATTGGTTAGCATATTATTTTAGTATCCAAATAAAAATGTAAGTATCTGTCTTACATTTTTATTTAACCCTTCCTTCAATTATATATCGCAGTTCAATTGGGCAAAGGTTTCGCCAAGAGCTCAATACCCTGCCCTCAACTTCTGCGTCCAGCAGTCTGATTCAGCCAGCAAGAGTCTGGGTAAATCTAGCCAGTCTCGTCTTACCAGTAAGATTCTGGCTGGTAACCCTTCTTACAAACAATAAAACAAGCAAACTAACTGCATAACCATGGCGTACGATGACTGAAAGAACTTGGAAAGTCGATTCGTCTCTCGGGGTTGAGGCTCACACACAGATATATATCTGTGGGCTCGCATCAGATCAGTGAAAGTGGCCACGATCGCTATCAGTCAACTGATAAGACAAGTCAATGCGATACTTATTCGGTCAAATGGCTTTTTGTTTGATACCACTCTTGTTAGGGCGCGGGGCGTGCTGCGCAAGGAATGTTGGACTAGCTTTCTTTTCTGTGTTACATTTCATACTTATAAAATCAATAGATAACCGTTATAACTGCTATTGATGTTGTAAAAAATATGAGTTCTTGTAACTACGTGATGCAATTTTATAAAACTATCTAGTTTTCCTCTGTCCTTATTCCAGTCAATCGAATAGTGTTTTCAAAGCTGCCTGTAACCCAAACATTCTCTTACTATCATATGGAGCGAAACTTTATGACATAAAATCATTTAAAAATAGCACCAATACTCTGCTAAGAAACAATTAAAAAAACCTAATAACCTCGTATAGGTAGGTAAAAGCGGAAGTGATTTAACAATAAATGGAATTAATCTTCCGTTTAGTGGCATCATCGTAATAAACTTTTCAACCATAGAGTGATTCAATCTTTACACTCGTTCTCTCGTCACAGGTGTTATGGCGCATGCTCATGTGATTCACTCATTATTGAGGACCTGTGAAAGTTCGATTTTGATTTATTACTTTTAGCCTCGTCACTGTTACACAACGTAACGTGAAGATTGTACAGACATGCCAGGTTGCGTTGTAGCTGTGATTTTAGTCACATTGTGTTCGCGCCTTTATTAAAATGTGCGCATGATTGATTTGCGATTTCACATGCTAATGTTGGAACTGAAAACCTCTTTGAAGTTGAGGTTACTTATGATATATTTTTATATGCGTTACGTTATATTAATAATGTTTGTATTTTAAGCAAACTTGACATCGTTTAAAACAATAACTTTGTCTACAAGCTTCGCAATTTTATTATTTTCATCACACATTGTGTTATTATTCGTTTGATTGTTGCAATAAATAAAAACAGTGAACATATAAAAAGAAATTACACAATTTGTAGAAACATGCGGTGTTTTCTTGAACAATTCAAGCGCGGACTGCAATAATGCCACTAACTAACCGAAAAAAGTTTGCCAATTAAAGCAGAACGGTTACGAAAGTTTCACGTGTGCGAACAATTAGACGGACGGACAAACGGACCGAAACCTAATTATACAGATTATACATAATTGCACGGCTGAACGTCAACGCGCGCGCCATTTTGGTTCTTTTGACAGATTGAGGTTAGGGCGGGCAAATGAGAGTGTCAAACGTCATTTTCGGTTTTTTTAGTCGGATAAAAATATTTACCAAGTTAATGCATTAATTGGATTTGTAAAGGCATTAATTAAGTAAATATCAACAAGTTAATTGTTTAGTCAATAACGAAGGACACTTCAAGTTTAAATTGAGGAAGAAGTCATCATAATGACTCGCAGCTCTTTACGACGGACAGCATGCCTTCCTTGATTAAAATCACTTTTACTTTTAACAACACTTACTTTCGTACACGACCACAATCTTTAATCAACCAAACGTCAGTCACAAACGAAAATAAACAAACGTGATTTTGTGCTCACCTTACGTCGTATGACATAAGAAGGCCTTAGGGCCTCAAACGTGGTTGTATGACCACAAAATGATATAATAGACCTTAAGTGGTTGCATTTATCATGATTATCTTAATTGTTCGTGTTGCAATGTTAATAATTTGTTACAAAATGTCCCTTTTCTTGTTTCAGGTGAGAGTAATTTTCGTAAAAATGCATTGCGGTAACGCCGAGCAAATAACTTAAGGTGAGTGTGCTTGGAGAGTTAATTTTTATTTATTTTGTTCTGCAGTGTTGCATAGTATTTCATAGTTTTTGCTTGTGACATCCCGAAGCCACGTGTTTTTTTGGGCTCAGTTACAGGATCAATCCGAAAACGTGGCTGATACGTGACAACCAAAATAACAACGGAAATTCCTCATTCTAAAATTCCCTGTTCTACCCTCTTGGTTCGAATCTAATAACGAAAAAAATTTATGTCGAGTCGAATGCATTCACGGAACATCTATGTGATAAGAGGAAAACTGAGCTATTGTATTAGACTTATTCCAACATTCAGAGCATAAATGAAATCGGAATAAATCTCACCTAAACATTTTTGATCTCAAAGCAATTACAGTCAATTATCTGCGTTATAAAGAGCGTTGCAATAATAACAGTATTTCAAACGTAATGCAACGCCTACCAACAAGTTGCGTGTTCCAGAGACAATCATACACATACAGCGATGTCTAAATAAAGCCATTATGACGTTCAATGTGAAAATGACATTCAAATTATATGTAGTTTACTAACGTCTTATTTGAATGATGTTGCGTTGTGTTTATCTATACTTCTACAGCACAATCTTGTCAAGAGATTTGTATTTCTAATTTCGTCTTCATTATTTGATTGATATCACTTCTACAAGAAATGTTTTGCTTCCTTTCGTTACTGTATTAGTATCTTTTCTATCTACTGTTGGTCCTGTTCATGCTGTTAGTGGTCAGAGTCTATGATTCTGAAAAATATGTCAGTCACAACCGTAAATAATCATCAACATTCAACTTTGTTTCTCGAGAAGCTAATTACATTTTCGCAACTTGATTTTGATCAACTTCACAATTAGGGACTAAATTGTTCACAATAGTCGACCTTTCAGAGATAACTATTACAAAACTAGTTAGGTCATGAACTCTTGATCTGCAGATCGTAACTTTAGAATCTGTTACCGATCAAACAATTTAACCAGACAACAATCTCTTGGCGCCAATAATGATACGATTTCCATCAAACCGCGATCTTGTATAACCGTTATTATTATCTACTGTAACTTAATTATGTGTGCCAAGGACTGCCGTCTCATTTGTGCCATGCATGGGCTAAACAAAGCTTGATAATTACTATGTTTTAGTAGAGGACAAGGGTGGAGTTCATGTTAATTAGAAATAGTAATTTGTTCTGCCATTGTGTTGCTGGCGTGTGCGGTCGCTCTTAGCGTGTGCTTGGTAGTATGAACTTGTGGGCTGTTAGTAACCTTTATTAATTATATATTTTAATGTCTTTGGGTATATAGCTACGGCCTGATAGCTATTATATTTTGGTCATGGTCACGTTTGTAACTCCAAATGGTGTCCGTTTTGTGAGGGAAGTTTTAGGGAATGCGACCGTGGTAATATGCATCGATTCGTTTCTAAAAAGTCTCATGAAATGTCTTTGTCGAGGTGTAATGGAACAAAATTAAGAAATCCATTGGACAATGAACGAATTTGAAGCTTCACATTTATAATTGCTGTCTATTAAAATATTTAATCGCTTTTATGGATTGTGAAGCTTTTAATGATAACTTCCCACGTATCATCTCAGGGTCCTCTAAGAATAAACACAGTTTATGCAAAATTACTTCTGTTACTGGGTCGTCTACGGTCTTGACCCGTATAAACGGGGTGACGTACTATGGTGTGTGGGAATCCAACTAAGCCTATTGTCTTCTATTTATTGATGCCATTTATTTACCTAGTTGTAGAGAAGGACCTAGGATTTCCGTAATTTCAGTTTTCCATTTTTGTAGCAAGTCTAAAAAGTCTAGACTAGTACTACAATCTACATTCTGAGTATTTGTTAACCCTGAATCTCTTATCATCATCATCATTCTCTTGCCCTTATCCCAATTTATTTGGGGTCGGCGCAGCATGTCTTCTTCTTCCATACTCCTCTATTTTTCGTCATCTCATCAGACACTTCTTTTCTTACCATATCCTTCTTAACACAGTCCATCCATCGTTTCTTTGGTCTTCCTCTACTCAAATACCCATCCACATTCATACTCAAAACTTTTTTCACGACATTTTCCTCATTCCTCCGCATCACATGCCCATACCACGACAACCGATTACCACACAACTTTTCAGTCACCGGTGCCACTTTCAGACTTCCTCTAATATACTCATTCCTTACTTTATCCATTCGCGTAACACCACACATCCCCCTTAGTGAATCCCCTGAATCTCTTATCATCGCTCATTATTCTGAATAACATTTAGTAGGATTTTCTACATTCTATTTTGAACATTGAACATTGAAATTTGAACATATGGGAAGATTATCCTATTGCAGGACAATTCTTGTCCGGGGTTGCGGGCCTGTTCCGGGGTTGCGGGCCTGTTCGAAAGAGATACCGCGGCCCCGGAACGTAAAAGGCGAGGAAGGAACATGGATGGTTTTTAGTCAGTAAGAGTCTGACACTCCCTCCCGCTCCGCCCAGAGTGGGGGGGGTCATTTGATGATTTCCCATCCTTAAAAAAAACAAAAAAAAAAAAAAAAAAAAAAGGACAATTCTTGTAGTGGTTTATAAGTATTATTGTGACTACAGGAGGTTAATAGTTACGGTTTAATAAAGTATTTCATTCTTAATAGCACCTAAATAGCCCTGTGGTTAGTTGTTGGTTAGATAAAAATGTTTGTGCGACGTGCAGTCTTGAGGACAAACAATGACACTTATGTAGGGTTGATGTTCTAATATTTAATCATTTTGTGGTGTTGGATTTGGTACAGTTTTTTACAGCGTATAAATAAAACTCAGCCGTGACACGTGGTTCAAAGTACTAAAACCAGTTCGAAATAGAATTGGTTGCTCTAGAAAAACATAAGATCTAAAACACAGTGCCAAATAAAACTATGATAAATTTATATCTTCAAGTCTAACAATGAGGATGAGGCTGATCCAGTCGCCTTATAAGCCCCTGCGCTTATAAGGGAACTTGATATCATCTATAATAAATATTGCCAGTCACTTTATGTTATTAAACGTTCGCAATTACCTCAGACATATTTACGGGAACTGTATTCTGTTTAAAGGATCCTTTTTAGTGTATTTTATTAGTTTGGTAAGTACGGTAGCATGATAGAGTTTATTTGATATACAGGCTCTTTCCCGGTCTAAGAGATACTTGTAAATGTTCTGATCTAATCTTTGTATAAATTGCTACTTGTATTTGCGCATTAGTATTTGTGTAAAAGGCAGTACTTGTCTGTTTCTCAAATATATTGTCATAAGTTTTAAGATACCTTATGTAATTATAATATGAGATACAATCAAATGAACGGCTTTTAATAAAAAACTTACAACGTACCTGCCATATTAATTGTTATGATAGCTATAAACTCTGTAGCAGTGTAGGTGGGAGGTACCTATATGCTTCGCCATTTATGTCGTCTTTATTAGATCAACGTGAATCACCGGAGACACAGTTTATTATAACTAAAACCAATGAGATATAAAATTACTCAATTTTAATTGCTGATTGAGGATTAAATATAGAAATGTCATCAGCGTAAATAACTGTCACTGGCGCTTATAGAGTACCTACCGTAAAGTGCTTGGAATATTATAATACAGCCGACTCCGGTAATACGTAAATACGATTAGTTATAATATTAAACGACTGACCATGATCGGCAAGATAAATGATACAAACATTTCGAATTGCTCAAACGTGGACCATTAAGTAATCCATTTCCATTCATTCATAATGTTGTCGATGGTTTCAAGCCCGTTACTTTAGAAGGCAACGTAATTTTTCCGACAGAAGTATTAGATCAGCTTTTAAATCTCCATAATCCACTCGTTTTATGAACGTTTTCTTAAGCAATCGGATTCGAAATGTTAATCGTGCGCATCTTACACCCGTATAACCTTTAACCGATAATTGGACACAGCTACCCGAGTGTTTTATTTGTTGTGACGCTACCTAATTGATTATTACATTTCAATTTTGCATCATTTTATACTTATGCCAGCTTGTTAACTAAACATTGAAGTTTGTTCTTGACCCTAAAATAAATTGTTTGATAAAAGGCATTAGAACGTATGAACATAAACTTGGCTGGTAATCGATACTATTGAGTCAGATAGATTTAGAATTTTATCATTACTTATAATTGGTAGTTACACAAGCAAATCGTTTTAATTTATTTCCAAGTAACTAATGAAACGTTATGGGGACATTTCATCCCACACAATTTTCACTTCAACAAAGATCCCTAAATATGCATAACGACCCACAGTTAAAAGGCTCATTAAATAGATTTTACAGCGAAATAAGCCTAAATGATGCGATATATTCGATCTCAGTCACGCAACAGACAACACCAAACATAGAAGTTAGTGGCAGAGTACTATAAAGATTAAAGTTAAGCTAAATTAGCATGGGGCATTACATCCGTCTGGCAGATATGATCGGGCTTGCTGCTCGGTGGGTGTGCTGGCTGATTACGTCGGCAGATAAGCTCAAGTGTCCCTCAGGGCACTATGTTTGGTCACATTTTGTTTCTCTTGGATGGTTTTCTGGAAACCGGGAATCGGAATTTGTGTAATGATAATGTAGATACTGTAAAGTATTGTCATACACTTGTTCCTTACACGATCATTGTAAAGGGTTAACCTTTCAAATTAAGGTTATACTTGAGATTTATTAGTCAGTTGTTAGATTCCTTTGTGTGGATGATTTCTACTTGTTCTAATTATTTTTAATAGACACCATAACTTCGAGAATTCGAAAGTTTTCCCTCGCACCCGAATTCGACACCAAGAATGGTGATGCTGAGACGTGTGCCAGTGGCGATGAAAGCGGCCGCTGTCCCACATGCATTGTTGTATTAAATATGCGATAGACGACAGTAATGTTCAGTTCTCTTTGGTCAAACTATGTTATTAGATTACCTTTTATGTATGCAGACATCGATTGAATTTTAAGGAGTATCGATAAATAGTTCGATTAGAAATTGATTCAACGATACGATTGCGAATGTGTTTTGAAATCACGATAGCATCATTATTGATGTCCGTATTGTTACTAATTTGTGTTGGTTTTCCTTTTTGTCTTTAGGCCCTGTTCTAGATAGCCATAGCTACGCGCTTTAAGTTATTTGGGTAGTATTGCATGTGTTCATAATATGAGCACATACATCAACTATACACACACATGATCTAAGGCTGCGGTAGAGCATTATATACCATATAATAAACAATATCTGACGTGTAAAGAGGCCTAGCGACGATTGCTACAATAGTACGGTCAAAATAAGCACTACGTTACTGAAGTAATTTGTTGTGTTTTATTAATAGATAAGACATTGCAGCCATTAAATTGTACAGAAGTCATAAAAGTGACTTCTGTACCGCTGATAGTGAAAGGGTTGCTAATATTTATTTTAGAGAACATCATTAATCCCAAAATGTACCGGAAGTATATTACGTAGCATTATTTTAAGGAAGCAAACATTATTTATGAGTTCACTTTCAAGGTTCTGTGTATTTTAAGATTTAGTTTTCTCTTACATAATAATACTGTTGTGTCATCTGTCCAAACATACATTACCTTGCCAGGCAGTTTGCTGAGGCATTTCATATTATTTTCAAAAAAAGATTACTTCTCAAGAATTTAATAATTACAGCTGCGGAAATAGGAGCTTCTTCTTTCTCAGGGTAACAAGTTATTCTAGAATTGCCTTTTTCTTCATAAACACCTGAGATTTTTACACACAGCTTCGCAACCGCAACTGTCCTCGCATGACGACCACCGTGGGAAGAATCATCCACTTCCTCGAGAAAGAAATCAATTTACTTTTACACCGTAGTAAATCATACACTAATAGTAATGGAAAACCTGCCACAAAAACCCACTGTAATCATACAATTTAATGATATTGTGAAATTCGTGCACACTATTGTATTCTCTATGGTTGCTTCAATAGGGGCTATAATTACGGCAATATTTTTTAAGGATGGGACAATTTGTATTGCTTTCATGTTTTTATCTCCTGATGTTTGTACTTCGTAGTCGGTCAAGGCTCGTTGGCGAGGTCGGTAGCGTCTACTGCCTATTGTTGAGGATCTGGTCGTGATTGGCGATGCATGAAGAGGAACTCTGAATAGGTTCTATTCATCTGCTATGAGAAATAGCACGTTTGTGTCGGCTTGTTCTAATGGCTGACAGAGATGTAATAATAATATTACAATTTTGTGGTCACAGCAACTGTTTTTGTCTAAAAATTAGAAAGGTTTTTTTGAACATGTGTATCATCTTATCTAAGCTAATGTGATTATTGTCCTACTTTAAACGTTTTCTTTAGCCTATTGCATCTAAATCGTTTCAGGTAGGATTACGTGAAATCATTAACAAATTAGATTTCACAAGTAATTTTATAGAGCTATCAATCACCATTGACATCAATTCATTTTGAATCGCTTTATTGGCTTTATTATGCACATTAATATTATGACTAGCCTAAATTTGAAGCCAGTGACTTGGCGCATTCATATGCATAGTCAGTTAGGTCCCAACTATTACTTAAATCGTTCACCTATGTATTTAGGTTGCCTCTTTAGGTGTGGGCTTTACCTCTTACGAAATCTGTAATGGGTAGATATGAAATTTTTTTGCTGACATACATCATTTATAGAGCATAACACTTGTCTTACTTGATGGAATTCTAGTAGAATTTTAAAAAAGATACATGAAAAATCCGGTAAGACTGGAAGCTGCACCCAACAACTAGATTTTTGCTAACTAGAAAAAAGCTAAGCAGTGTTGCTTGTATTATTATCAAAATAATATTTTTGAATAATGCAACCCAGACAAAAGACTTACATGTAAGAGTTATAGAATATAAGTATTATTAAAGATGTCTTACCCATTATAAATGACGTGTCATTTTTAACCGACTTCTAAAAAAGGAGGAGGTTCTCAATTCGGATGTTTCTATTTTTTTTGTTTTTTTTTTTTTATGTTTGTTCGGGCATAACTCCGTCGCTTGCCAACCGATTTGGAAAATATTTTTTTTGTTGGAAAGGGTATACTTTCCAAATGGTCCCATAGCCACCAAATCGGGATCTGATGATGGAATCTTAGCGAAATCTAGGGAACTCTTCAAATTTTATATGAAAACGTGTTGCAATTTTGGTATTTTCTACAACAAGTGAAGCATTTGCGTTTCATAAGAACCATTCTACCATCAGATCTGATGATGAAGCCAAGAGTCACGGAACTCTTTAATGAGACAATGTACCATAGTCGTGTTTGGGCTTGTTGTAATTGTAACGGTATGCACTTTCCATGTATCAAGCACATGTGAACCACTAAAAAGTGAAAAATAAAAACTTTTTTGCAAAAAATAAAACCGACTTCAAAAAAAAACAAAAAAGTGTAAAATAACTTTAGCTTCTGAAGTCGGTGACAAAAAAACTAAATCAATCCAACAAAGGTCACCGACTTCAGAAGCTAAAGTTATTTTTCACTTTTTTGTTTTTTTTTGAAGTCGGTTTTATTTTTTGCAAAAAAGTTTTTATTCACATTCACTATCAATCAATTCTCCATTCTTTACGTTCACATACTCCAGTGATTCATCCGCCAATTTGCTCAATGGTGCCATAACAGTGGCCCAAATCAAAAGCGGTGAGCGATAGTGTTAGTTGACTTTTTCTATTACAAAATTGATATTTCGACCGTCAACTGTGTTAAACGTAAATTAGTACTAATAGACCTAAGCACACATTTAAGGAGTAAATGTTTTGTCACCATTGTGTGTGTGTAACCTTACCGCTATGATCATTATAATTGACAGCCTAGTTCCATCCCCTGCTGAATGGCCTCTCCTCTCTCTCATTCCTTTTGTTCCATCCTTATCACCTTTACTCTCAACACCAAAATATGGATTATTAAACCCGCTCTCTTCTATGATTTGAACAATTCAAAACCATTTATATATGCATTGTTTGTCTGCTTAAGGTAGTTGCATTGTGTTAGCACAATGATAGTATAGTCAGCGTTTTGAATTGTCATCGATGCAGGTTCAATCCTGATCTTCAGTGGATTACAAAAGAGTTTAGTATTCATGGTGCTATTCGTCGTTTGATTGGTTACCTGATTTCAAATGTTTCATTAGCAAACATTAGAATTTCAATGGGTTTACGTTTAAGTTTATTGGAATAAAAAGTGGTTTTAGAACCGTCTCCGGCATGATAGATGTTGATAGCTCAATTAGTGTTTTTGACAAAACCAAGATCACCGCAGTTAATTCTTAAATCGATAATTGTATATTTTTTTGCGTCCAGAATCCGAACGGCGCGCGGCGGTACAAAAACGCTAAGTTGAGATTTTAATTTCAAACGTTAACACCCTGGCTTTCTTCACTATCGTCATAGAAAAACATTGACTCTGCAACCATTTTGCGTAATTATGATAGCTTTGCATTGTTCACACATAACACATAACGTTATCATTTGCTTTCAGGTAAAATGAGAACACACACAGTGTGCGAGATTTCAACATTATGTAAGTAACTAGGGTGTTGAAAACCGAGGTGTTAATATGAAAGTAGCATCACAGTACTAGTATCATTTTAGTGAAGATGGTGTGAATTTTATTACCTTTGTGCTTATTTGGAACTTATTGACATTTGTGTGGATGCTATCGGTACTGGTTGAAGATACTTGTGTATGAGGACGATGCTAGTATTGAAATAAATGATGCTAGAAATTACAAAGGAATTGTTTAGTTAGTGCATGAGTTCGAATAAGGTGGCAACAGAGACGATACAAAAGAAATTAAACAAAATCATCAAAATCTTAAGTGATTGAAAAAGCTCCATTTTCTCATGTTAAAGTGATGTTGTAATGCACTTACAGTTATCACTGAAAAACTTGAAGCTAAACTAATTGCTTTTGTTTTAACCCCAGAAAAATATATTGATTCTCACGATGCTGTGGGTCATCTCACGGCCAATACCTACTTGTAAGTTGGCATCTCACGCTGCTAAGCTCATCGTGATGTTTCAAGTGTGTATATGGAATGCAAATGTTACAAGGCTAGCACTCAAGAGAAATTACTTATTTATACAAACTTAAGGATGTATCGTGTAGTACGCTTGTGGTGAAAAGGTCAAACAATCGATGCCAACTGTATTCGTTAACGTTTTGTTCAATAGCTTGATTGCTTAATATTTGTATAGCGTGTAAATATCACTGCATCTCTCCAATGTGTTAGGTAATTCATAAGTCATAGCAGTGGTAACTGAGCATCTTGATGCTGGGAATAAATGCTTAGCGGTCTTTCTAGATCTTAAAAAAGCATTTGACACCGTCTCTGTCCCAAACCTTGTGAACAAACTCGAAAATGCAGGAGTGAGAGAAATTCCTCTGAAATTATTCAAGGACTACCTTTCAAGAAGAAGGCAGAGGGTAAAGATCGAAGAATATGTCAGTGAACACACGGAGGTGACATATGGTGTCCCACAGGGTAGCATACTGGGTCCTACCCTTTTTCTTTTGTATATTAATGACCTGTGCAACATGAACATCGAAAATGCAAAAGTCTTCTCGTACGCCGATGACACCTCTGTCGTTTTTACTGGAAACTCATGGCACGACGTAAAACTAAATACAGAAATGGGCATGGCCCAAGTTGCCAGTTGGCTGAGTGATAACTTGCTCACGCTAAACACATCCAAGACAAATTACGTATGCTTTAGCGTGAGTAACAGGACACAACCAAGTGACGATTTTAACATAAAAATACATGTCTGCGGAGATCCAATAAATAACTGTTGTGCCTGTCTATGTATTTCCGAAATTGCACAGACTAAGTACCTGGGAGTAGTAATTGACCAACGTCTATCATGGTACCAGCATATAGAACAGGTTACAAGTAGAGTTAGGAGATTGAGCTGGATTTTTAAATCACTACGTCACATTGCTCCAAAGTACACAAGCAGTAAACGTGAATGTACTAGAAACATCCTGAATGAGGTATACTTGGCTCTGGTTCAATCGGTTTGGGTTTGGTTTGGGGAGGTGCAACCAAAACCAAACTTATATACTTAGAGCGAGCCCAGCGAGCTCTTATTAAGATTATGTACTTCAAAAACATATTATACCCTACAAATAGCCTTTATACTCTCAGCAATATAATCTCAATTAGAAAGTTGTACATAATCCAAACCGTCTTGAAAACACATAAAACCTTACCATTTGATTCGAAAAAACTAACAAAAAGAAGGAAAGACTTGGTAGCACCAGTTTCCCAAACTAAAACCGTGTTTGCGAGCAGACAATTCAAGAAACGCTCAGCAGAACTATACAATAAGGTAAACAAAAAAATATTCATATACACCAAAAGCACATATGACTGTAAGAAAACCATAACCAATTGGATCAAAAAACTCACGTATGAAGAGACTGAGGCACTTCTACAGAACATTAAATAGCAAAATACAAGATAACAATATGATACTCATTTTCACAAAAACTGGCACTTAAAAATCAAATAGAACCGCACACACACACGCACACTCACTCTCATACACACACTCACACTCATACACATACACACTCACACTCATCACTCACACACTTTTACACTATTTTTCTTGTTTTAGAACTTAATGTTACCCTGTTAGAAATTAAAATTAAGTATAAGTTTAATAACCCACATATTTGTTACTGCTGTAATTATTGTGCTATGGAAGAGCGGGGTCTCCTAACACAGGCAAAATTTGCTTAAAAGGAGTCCCTAAACACAACCACCCATTTTTGTAACAAATTTCGTGAATAAATTTTTTTTTGTATTTTGTATTGTCAACATTATCGCATAGTTCAACATTCTTGGTCAGAAATACATTCATATGACATTCATTAATGTCTTCCATCATTTTTTACTGTTCTCCCATGTTTTGTGATGGTTTTGTTGTTTCCAATTTTTGTATTATGTACTTTTCCATATTACCCTTTACCTTTTTACTACTTTGTTTTTATCTTTCAGTTGTGTCATGGTTGTTAGCTTTATAGTCCCTAGTTCCTTCGTCATTTGCTTTTTGATCAGACACTTTAAACATTCCATCCACTTTCGCTTTTATATTATTTAACTTTATTTTTTAACTATAAGATATAATTACGATAATGCTCAGTCATTTCCTATGATAGCTTTTGTAAATTATTTAATTAGACGGTACCCGTTTTATCGGTGTTATGTAATTTGTCTTAACACTATTTGACCGAGTTATCTCGACAATGTTTTAGGAATTATACATTTTAATTATTTACAGAGGAGGTAAGTTAAGTAATGTGTGCTTCGATGAAAGGCAAATAGTTTTAATTAACTTTTTATCGATAAAAACGAATTATTAAAAGTGTGTGAGTTCTTCTTTTAGTGATAAATGGAGGTTAAGGAAATGAATCACATGCAGAAGTGAGAAGTCACTGTTGCTGAATTTAAAACTTGTTTATATGCATGAAACAAATCACCCTAAAATTCGTAAATTTAAGACACGACAGAGCATTCCCTTACCACATGCAATGCAAACAATTCAATTGGTTAGGAAGAAGTTGTATAAAGTGAAGCTTACATAACAAAATAGAAAAATAATGTTTAATATGAGCCGATAAATCCAGCTCCTTCATTTGAATAGATTGAGCAAATAGTCTAAAACGCTTCATTTACTATAGAAAAGCTGTGGTTTTAGGGAAAGGTTTAAAAGTTACCACAGAAGGTAAATGGCGAAACCGACCATTTGACTGCGCTTAATGCCCATTTAGAACAAACCCTTCTTAGTATAGCATTAATAAAGAAAATGAGGAACAGTGTTGAAACTGTGAATCATAAGTTTGAAGTATATGCAGCATAATATTTGATTTAAATATGAATTTAAACGGTTCTCGGTCACGGTATAATACACTTTTAAAACTGTTTTATTTATAAAAGTGTGAAATTATTGTTAAATGCACTATGCCGGCAGTTTAATTACATAGTAAGGATGCTAGATAAAATTTAATACACCATTGGCACTGTCTGTATTTCGTCAATGGTATTCTGTTTTATTTGGATTTTTGTTTTATTATTGAAGTTACTTCATTTTTTTATCTACTACATTTTTTCAATCACGTACTCTGCCTTTAACTGCGCTAGATTTGTATCAAGCGACATAGTAGACGTAGCTGGATTTGAAATTTGATTGCAGTCAAATGATTCCAGTCTGAATTTCAAAATAATCTATTTAACATACAGTTCTCACGTAAGCGTGGAAGTTTACTTGCGTTAACCGAGTCTCGATGCAAATTCAGTCATTTATTCTGTTGGCTTGCAAATCAATTGACTTCGTATGATTCGAGGAAATATCAACAGTTATAGTTTACGTCAGCCTTGTCTGTTTAGATTGCGAATTTGACAACTGATTCTGTGCTAAGTGCATGTTATTCAAGGCAGGTGTTATGGAAATGAGAACATTTGATTTAGAATAATTGGCTTCTGGTATAAATACTTCAAGATCATCAGCAAATTAATTGTTATCATGTTCTACTTCTTCTTCACCAGCACGCATTGGGCCCGTGTGATGAATAAATATTCTCTTCATTTCTCAGAGAAGAACCCTTTGCCGCAGCTGTGGGAACATTCAATGTTGAATTTGCTTATATTTCTTCTTTGAGGTCATTAAATAGACTAGGCTCTTAGTTCAAAATTAGAAGGGATCCCAACAGTACAATCTAGGACGACTTACAAAGTTTTATCAATTACAACCTTCTTGTAACTATTTAGCTCACCGAATTCCTTGCAAAGGCTTCGAAGCAATTAACGGAATCGGCTCGTGACAGAATCATGCAGAGTTAGGCCCGGTTAGAAGTTTCGTACGTGATCGAGAGGTGAATTACTGCTGTCAGCAATTAGTTATCACCTTGTGTTACTTTGGTTTTATGTCGTTTTATGCGTGCGTGGACAACATGCGTTAGAAGATTCTTCGTTTCTGTATTATATTGATTTAATTTGTCCATGGAGTTTTTTGCCCGTTATTCTTCTTATAGATCTTTGGGAGCTGGAAAGCGCTACTATACACATCATAATTATGTTTATCTTCGTGTGTTGACTGACCGGCTGTTGAGAATTCAGTGTCTGCAAGTCGTTTATTTGAAACAATTGCTTTGAGTTGAGTGTTGCTAACCACCATGTTTGGCTGACATTCCGCAAGTAAGCTTATGTTTTTGCAAACCATTGCATCTCTGTTCGAAAATAACTTGGTGTATTTCGGTATTCTCATCATCAGTTATGGTATTTCCGTTGGCGACATGCTGGCGATTTAAGCATGGTATATTTAGCTAAGGTGGATCTTTTACTGTCGAATGTAATACAGATGTACTGAGTGTATTTAGAAAGTATTCATACGTGTTTTGGAATACTAGTATTATGATATTTTGAAGCATAAAAAATCTCTTTTCAACTACTATCTGAAACAATGACTATAAAAAGTTCCTCACGACCGCGACATACCAAAGCTCTTGGTTCTTTTTATCTCACGTCCCAACAGTGTAATATGTCCACCTATTCACAGTCGAGGCACTTCCATGCATGGTTCTAAGAAAGTACGCCACTGGCTGTCCGTCGAATAACAATGTGAACGAAAGTGTCGCGCCCACCGGAAGCGGCCGGTGAAAATCTTATAACAGACAAACAGCCATTACGATAAGTTCAATCGTATTTACTAACGCCTTGTTATGTAAGGGATTATGTAATGATTTATTTTAATATGTGGCTTATTCTAGTTATGCGTTGTCATGTTTTCGATTGGGAGCTTATTCATATTTTGAAGAAGAAGCAGCAACGAACACACGTGTGACTTTAAAGTTACAAAGAAGTAGAAAATAAAAATAAATAAATAAATATCGCTGTACATTAACACACAGCGCCCTCTAGTGCCACACTAAGCAAGGCTTGTGTCGTGAACACCAGATAGTTGATATATTACATATATACTTTTTGTTTGTAAATACATACTTATCTACATCTACACTAATATTATAAAGAGGAAAACTTTGTTTGTTTGTTTGTTTGGTTGTAATGAATAGGCTTAAAAACTACTGGACCGTTTTTAAAAATTCTTCCACCATTCGAAAGCTACATTATCCACGAGTAACATAGGATATATTTTATCCCCGTACTCCCACGGGAACGGGAATTACGCGTGTGAAACCGCGTGACGTCCGCTAGTCATTAATAAAATAATTATGCATTGTATGTACATGTAAGTATGCTGGTAATTTAAATCGACAGAAAGCACGTTACGAAGGGCTAACCCCGTGGGACAAGTATAAACAGGTTTATATGCGTTGACCGCGGAGTATGCCGCCGCCCGCCGCAAGCCATCGACCTCCGATTACCTCCGATTGAAGAGTTTCGGAACAGGTATCGGAATCGGAGGTTCAAAATCAATCGGAAGTTCCGACTAATCGGAATCGGAATCGGAGCTCCGTAACATCCCTGGTTCAGACAGACGTTATTGAGTGAAGTCCAAATGGTGTAAACAAGACATCTTGAAGTAACTTAGTTTTTCCATCAATATATTAATTGATGATCCATTTAATTAGGTTAATTTTTACGCCTGAACGCTTCAAATATGTAGGTGAATGATTAACGGAACGGTTATGCCTGAATACATCGCTGAATATGTATGGAATCGCAATAAAATATCACCGAGTTGATAGATGTTTCCTTATGAAATCGTAAACGTACTACCGTAACACAGAATTCAGTTGGCAAAGAATGCAGTATTTTAATTTCATACAGCCAACAGTGTGTTACTTAAATGCTGATAATTATACCTATAATGCGTATGCAGAATAATTTACCACTTGCACCTCAACTAAATCGAATTCAAAAAGTTAAAAAAGAAATAACATCCTCTGATACCGTTCATGCTATTAGGATCTTATACAATAGTAAAATAAAGGACAATTTCGCACAACCCAACAGCATTATCGACGCCAAACTACTTCAACAGACGGTTGCAAGATTCAAACCAGTAAAGGGTTGATCAACTTTCGTCGCAGCCAGAACATGTTTCGCGATAATTTTGTGCAATATGTGGTTTGAATTTCATATTATCCGTAATTTGTATCCATCAACTTTGTGGCTACAAGTTTATACATCTAAAAATAACTTGGCTATTAAGTACGATGTAATAAATCGAAAAATGCATAATTATGCTTTCTGAGCTTTTGAACTCTAAAGTGTTTGGAAAACTGGTATTGCCTTTTTTAATCATGAAATAGTTTTGCGTTTGCAGGCCGCATCTCACCTGATTCATATCAGGTCCCACTTCATAGTGATGATGCTGCCTGCATAGGTTTGCCTAGAAGAAACCGATTTAGGTATAGATTATTGTCTATTGCTAGTTAGAAAGAAAGAAAGAAAAAGCACTTATTAGCCCACACAGGACAAACACATCAAAATTAACAGTATAAAAATTACACAAAAAAAAACAAATATACAGGGTGTATTTCACCTCATCACAAAGCCGTTAACCAAGCATTCTGTATATCAAACTAAGTAACTTTACGCAAAAAGTATTGCTGGGAAACAACTTTTTTTTTTGAGGTTATAAATCATGTTTTGTGGTATAACTCAATGTAACACATTCAAAACATTGTGCAGGTGAATGGATTGAATAGTACGGGGGTCGTAGAGATATTTAAAGTAAAAATCATGCGATAAAAAGTGGTATTTAAAAAAAACTTGTCAAAATCTTGCAACTTTGACACCCAATATCTCCGTAACTAGAAGGTTCCCAGGTATAGTGTAGAACAAAAAAATGATCAGAATGACGAGGAGAACAAGTGCCTTTCGTATTCGTTAAGAGGTGTTTTACACCCTATATATTTAAAAATTAAAAGAAATGAAACTCGTCCTGTACGCGGCCAAAAGGCTCCTATCTAAGCATGGTGCTGTAACATTAAAAAAAAACGTCACAGCGCTGGTAGGCTGGAGCTGGCCAGCCAGCTCCAGCCTACCAGCGCTGTGACGTTTTTTTTTTTTTGTCATAACTCCAGCCCAGGCTGGAGTTATGACTCAATGTTAAAAAATATTTGTACACACCCAATCCAATTAAACAGACAAAGCAATACTCAATAATTAAGCAGCCAATGTAGTTTTATTGTCTTCTCACCTAATAATACTGTGTTGCAGTAAAAACTCGTGCGAAATTCTATTACTTTGCACGCAGTACGCAATCCTGGTGCTTAGTGGCCTGTCATTAATGTGGACAGACATGGGAGAACAGTGGGAAAACGACGGCAGCGGTGGTTTTTTCGATCGCGGAAGCATAAGTTGTTACTTTCGCCTGATGGGTATTGTTTCCAAGTACTGTGATGAAGTTTTAAACTATCGTACGCGTTCAAAAACTGCCAGTGTCATAAGTAACTGCTATTGAATCGCGTTCAGTTTTATAGATGACTAGCTGACCCACGCAAAAACTAAAGGAAAAAAAAACCGTTTTTGTAACATTTTTCATTCCTGCTCCGCTCCTAGTAATCGTAGCGTGATGTTAGATAGCCTAAAGCCTTCCTCGATAAATGGACTATACAACACAATAAGATTTTTTTCAATTCGAGCCGGTAGTTACGGAGATTAGCGCGTTCAACCAAACAAACAAACAAACAAACTCTTCTGCTTTATAATATTAGTATAGATTAGTCATTCGGCTAAAAAGATAAAAAGCACCGTGATTTTCAATTCAGCTGTTTTGAGAACTTTTTCTTTACCTTAACTAAGTTGGACTGAAGATCCTGTCTCAAAAAGTCTAATTGTAGACATCACTTAAAGTTAATAAGATTATCTAGATTCCCCCAACTATGCCAAAATTACTTCAAGACGTTACCAGTACCAGACGTAACATTGTGTGAAAACGGAACCCGTCGCAGTTCAATTGTAAGCGTTTAACGAACAACGTTGCGTAACCCTAAGCTTAATGAGAATACGCGTCGGAATTAAATATTTCCGCAAGTTTCTTTGTAAGACGTTGCTGATAACATCTTCAGTAATGGATGCATGTGATGTAAATGTTCTTGTATTAGTGTCGTCATTTAATAAAGGGTCATTTATAACTGTGAGGTGAGGTTAATTGTATTGTAGTTATGTGGGATGTTGTATTATGGTTATTGTTAGACGTGCTGACGTCAGTAAGAAAGATTTCTTATGAGGGATTGTGTTTGTTTGTGTCTGTTGTTATTTTGACATTACCTATTTATCTTTATCCTGGGGCTAGTGCCTAACCAGGTATCAGAATTATTACGCCGCCAAGTTTTATACAAAAAATATCTCTCAAGCATGCTGGTTTCCTCACTTTATCTACAGAATCTTATCTTGTAGATTTTTTTCAAAAAACCATACATAAGTACCTATTTATACTCTTTAAAATAAAACCGACTTCAAAAAACACAAAAAAAAAATAACTTTAGCTTCGCTTGATTGATTTACTTAGTTTTTTGTCATCGACTTATGAAGCTAAAGTAATTTTTAATTTTTTTGAAGTCGTTTTTATTTTTTGCAAAAAAAAATATTTTTTTCACTTTTTGTGGTTCACTTGTGCTAACCCCTTCACAGTGTACCGGTGTGATGTAATGTTATGAATTACTGGTGTAAACAATAGACAAACATTTTTTGAGGAGTTCCGTTGTCTATCTCCGAAGTTCTTAATTAAATCAGATCATCACCAAATTGAAATAGCACCACTTACAGAAAGTACCTACTCTTTCAAAAACTACCCAATTCGCATCAAGTGTGCTTATAAAATTTGTAGAGTTCTCTCTATTTCTCCAGGGTCCCATCATCAGATCCTGATTTGATGATTATGGGACCACCTAGAAGGTATATCCTTTCAAATAAAAAAATATATAATTCAACTCGGTTCAGCCATAATTGAGAACCTCCTCCTTTTTGAAATCGTTTAAAAATATTTCCTAAGAGCCGGATATCCTTTAGATTTAGGAATCTAGCCTTTTAAATCAAATATTTTATTCTTGCGATCAACTTGGACCGTCAATATCAACCAACAAACAAAATTAGCTTTTACGCTTTTCACAAGAAATCAAGGAAAGAATAATGATATACTCAACAATGGATAGCCTCGCCCATTATACAGTACAATTGAGACATTTCCACATTTTTGTGACAAGCATAAGTAACACATAAACTTATCCTTCAGCGCGACTGATAAGACCACCCGTTATTTACTGCTGTTTGGAAACCGCTTGCATGTGAAATCACTGTTACAAGGCCTGTAATTTACGTAGTATTGTGCAATTATTTGAGCACTAACTAAAGATAATAAGTTTTTTTTTATTTCATTGGAATTTCTTGCTTGTGGCTAGATCCTTGGAAACGCGGTTCACATGTCTTTTGGCGTATATTTTGAAAAGTTGGAGAGATTGTCTCTGGACAGTCCTGTATAGTCGCAGACTTACAAATAACTAATAATAGTTTATAAGTATTATTTGGAACATCAAACTCTGTGCTGAATATAAACTCCCAGGATGTGTGTTGGAGAAGTAACGTTATTTGATGAATTCCCATCCGAAAAAAAGGAGGTGTGCTGTGTATGTTTAGGTAAATTACATCAGATTCTCCATTATTTTCTACACATCTAAAATAATTATCTTTATCGTCCCAATTTTAAAACTGCCTAGTATTCAGAATTTCAGATAATTTAATTTAATTTGAATTCTACGTACTGCTCAAATCAAAACTAAAAAACCAGCAATTAATATTGAGAATGAATTTCCTAACATGTGAGTTTGTAATGAAACGAATGAAACAATAACAGCCATTAAACAGTCCAATGTTATCAATACAAGTCCAATAAGAAGCAAGTATTGTGTAACAACTCGTTTGCTACAAGTTGTATAATGATGCCCGGAGCCACATGTTCGATAGCTTACGATTGTGTTACAATGAATTAATACTATTCATTATACAATGGGATCGCCCCAAGCGACCTGATATAGTCCGGATTCAGGCAAATAATTTATTATAAAAGTTTTATTTGATTTATAGCACTGTTTTGCATTTGGATTGTGATGATCTAGATTAGCTTTGACTCTCTCCTGGTTTTGACGCCCAAGGGCTAATAGGTTTTTTGATTTAATTTCGAGTGCTTTTTCATTCGTTATTGTTATTTTTTGCTAGAAAAACGTCGTACCTCCATTCCGCCTCTTCCCCTCTCAACAATTTCCCTCTTTCCATCCCCAATTCTTTTGATAACTCATCTGATTAAGTCGAACCATATCAATCTCATTTCAAATTGAATCTTCAGTAGTCAGCATCATGTCTAGTACATAGATATTATCAATAAAGGTTATGTACTACCATTATATCATTGGTCTGCGGTCGCCGCTGTCATTCACCCGCGGCCGCTCACCGGCGCTTGCGCAAGTGGCCGCGACACCCGATCTATCTGCCGGTTAATTGCATATTGTTCACGAGATTTATGTACGAGTAGTACCATGTGTGAAGATACTGTGGTAGATACCTTCTTGTGACCACATGTGGATAGGCATTATTGATGAGCAGTTTGGAAACTATGTTGATAGGGGTTCATTTAAGATGTGGTGAAGGTAATATTGAATCTTATGTGTAATTTAGCTTAACACGCACGTCTCCTTTTTCGAAAGTCGTCTGTTTTGGTATGGGCATGTGAAGATGAGGGATAGAATACATGTGACTAAAACAGTGATGAACATTTATATGTTGATGGATTGTGAGGGAGAGGAAGACGATATTGTGTGAGGAATGATATGAAGGAATACGCAGTAAATTTAACGTGACGATTGATAAAGAAGAATGGATAAAATGGGCAGGAAGATGATTATGCTGTACGTATCCTTTAGTACTCAGCAAAGAGTTGATGATAATGACAATGATACCACTAAACATAAGACACATTACTAGAGCTTTGCCAAGATTTCCAGTGTGCTTAAGTCAATCAGATACAAAAGACCAACTATTAAAATCTAAATCTCCCGGACACCTGTCTCCAAACTCTCACTGTCCGCAATGAAGGCGGTTCCAAGACCTCTATAACTAAAATGTTGACACTTGTATACTAAGTAGTTAGGAAGTAGTTGTTTACCAGCACATCGGAATGTATTTGCCCTTCCCACGTGCGTTCCCTTTCCCATTGTGTACATACTGGCCTCTGCTAAGTCTACAACTTTTTCATGGTAGAAGATATCAGCGAAAGTTGGTAGCTTTGAATATTGAACAGTTTATGGAAAGTAATTTTGTGTATTTTTCATATGGTTTACATAACATAACACGCCTGTAACATCGCCCGGTGAAATTTGTTAACCCCTGATTAACCCGTAGGGGATTCTAAGTTACAATCAGAGATGTTTAAATCCCGTGTAATACGGAGCGAGCTGACATGGTTATTGCTGAGAAAGAAATTCTTGATGGAAACACCCAATAACAGTTTGTCGAATCCGTAAATCACACCCAGAAACTCATGCTCAGCTGTCGCGCTTGAGATCACTAGACAAACAAGACAGGCAATTATGTTTTAATTCTGCGTATGTTTTGAAGGGATCTATGCATCAGATTTGTTTGTACTTCATTTTACCATGACATGTATTTTGCCAGACTCGTATTTACTATATATGCTCAACTTGTATTATATTTATTCTCACAATTTCTTAACATTTCCGTTGTTTGCCAGGAAGTTCAACAACGGTTGTAGAGGTCGTTTACTTTTGCCAAAATTACATACAAGTTACAAAATATTAGGTGCTTGATAAATGTAAAAATTATTCGCTACACGATTTGAAACAAAAATATATGAATTGTAGAGATGTTTTGTCATTTATCTATGTAGCTTTATGTTAATGAAAAACATAGTTTATTGTTGCAAATGATAAAAATAACGTAATGTAAGTCCACTTTAAAGAAAGTAAAAGCAAGCGTGCGTGCGGTGCCCACAGGAAAAGTTACTAAGCTTTGAGTTAATGATGTACACAGTCACTGAGAAGAAAGTTAGGAAAGTCATTAACGTTTATTGAACAAATTACACATCTTCTTACAATGACCATCATTTCATTTGACCTTCCACACATTACGACTACAATGAGCATACGGAGGATATCATTAGAAACAATGAAATGATTAACGCTAATGTGGTCCTTACGTTCAATTTAACTAATAACAGAAATGTTCATTTCGAGGTTGACTTAACCCAGTCACTTGTCCCAGACTCCAGGTACACGAGAACAATAAAATGTTATAACATGCAAAAAACATTTTCTCATAGAAATAATTGCTTGAATGTAGTCTCGCAATCACGACTGTCCTAGAAAGTAAGTGACCATATTCGTTGCTCGTTCATCATTCGCACAATTGTGTTGAGGAGATGTTTATAGTTTTCCAACTAATGGCACTGTGACGGTTCTGTGTTAAAAACTATTTAGTTCAAGAGATGCGGTGTGTGCTTTAATTAGTGTTGGAATGCTTTTGTTGGAAGTACAACCTGAGATTGGCTGTGTTACATACTTTTAAGGAGAAAAGGTGGAAATAATGAGATACCACATCTCATAAGCAGAAGAAGGCGGTTACAGAAAACAATATTTATAAAGTTCCGCAATTTTTTTTCGTTCTCCTATATTATCCTACAGCTGGGCAAAAGCCTCCCCCATAGCCTTCCACTCTTCTGACCGTGTGGATTTCTCAGGACAATCTTGCACAAGCGCCTCTTAGTCGAAGGAATTTATAAAAAAAAAACTTAAAAAAAAAACTAAAAAAGACAAAAGGACTAAATCAATCAAACAAAGGTCACCGACTTCAATAAAATTATTTTTAACTTTTTTGTTTTTTTTTTGAAGTCGGTTTTATTTTTCCAAAAAAGTTTTTATTTTTCACTTTTTTGTGGTTCACATGTGCTGGATATACATGGAAAGTGCATACCGTTACAATTAAAACAAGCCCAAACACGACTAGGATACATTGTCTCATTATGGAGTTCCGTGACTCTTGGCTTCATCATCAGATGTGATGGTAGAATGGTTATTATCGAACACAAATGCTTCATTTGTTGTAGAAAATACCAAAATCGCAACACGTTATCATATAAAATTTGAAGAGTTCCCTTGATTTCGCCAAGATTCCATCATCAGATTCCAACTTGGTGGGCTATGGGACCATTTGGAAAGAATACCCTTTCCAACAAAAAAATATTTTTCCAAATCGGTTAGCAAGCGACGGAGTTATGAAAAAAAAAAATAGAAACATCCGAATTGAGAACCTCCTCCTTTTTTAGAAGTCGGTTAAAATGACAAGCAACCCGTTACAATTAAGATTTCGGATAAACTTAGTTGGCTGTCAAATAGTCATCTTACCCGTTTTCGAAATACGAATCGGAATACTGACTTGTGCAACCAAATTGATAAAATATCACGAGAAAGTCCGAACTGAATCTTTCAAAATGAACCAAGTCTAATTCGTCTGACCAAATCTTGAAAACTTTGATCCGTACATGGCAGATAATTTAATTTTTGCACACGAACTCTGTCTCACGGCATTCGAAAGTTTTCGCCGTTCTTCGGAACCGTAAGATGCATTTTTTGATAAAAATAATAAGTGCTTGCAAACCTATTATTTTTATGAATGGTTCTAGTGAGCATTAGTAAGACTCGTGATGTCTGTATTGAAGCTATTTTATTAATTTATTTGTCAAACCAATCTTTGAAATGGTTAGTCTTTGAATTACAGAGTTTTTCTCACTTTTAATTTCAGTGACTGAATTTAATTTACAGCGGCTTCTGGACCATTTCCAAAGGCATTGTCAGAATCATTAGGCATGCTAGTTTTTGCCATCCATATCAGTTGATAATAGCGGTCGTGCGATCCGGCGGCGGTCGCACGGTCGCTTGCCTCTTAATTGATCCCATTGTTGTTCTTCGCCCGTTCGACGAAGTTATTTGTGCTGGCAAGTTCAAGTGATCACCCGTGACTTAAGAGACGAAGCACATTTGATTTAAAATTAAGATTTTTATTTAAATAGAGCTGATTGTGAGAAGAGGTTTTAGTTTAAATAGGTATAACGCAATTCTGAAATAGTTTTTGCATGATTATTGAAATATTGAAGCATGATTTAACATGCTGACGGAGTACTAAAAATGTACAGTGTGTGAAAATAGGATGTGTATTGGCGCACAAGTATCTATGAATACAATAATTTGATATTTATAAATAAAACAGGTACGCTAGGTTTATATAAACTTGAGACGAGAAGTGTTTTCATTCTTCGCATGCAGATGCAGTTATGTGCAGTAAATAACAGTCTCATTAACGCATAGCTCTCTAATACTTTAGAGATACAATTATTTTATACACCTAGACCTTGCAGTATATATAGTATAAGAATTCTTCTTAACATGCTTTACCATTCCATAGGCGGTTAACAACACTGATAAGATTAAAAATAACTATAGACTAAATTATTTATTCAAAAGACAGAAGCCTTAGAAATATACCATTAAAAATTCAACAATCGTTTTGTAACTGTCTAGTTCTTATGAATGGCTGGTCGTTTAACATTCACGGTGTCTTGTACAATAAAAATATTCTGAATCGCTTCTCCGCCTATCACCTCTTTGTTTTCAACACGTGCTTAATGTTGATAGGTGCATCGTTGTTTATTTAAATGTGACTAAGACAATGTTCAATTATTTTTTACTGAGAGGTTTCCATTCAAAAATATAACGTCAATACCAACAATATGACAAAATTACAAACAATGAATCTGATGAAGATTTATTTAAAAAAATATAGTACTTATTTACATAAAAGAAGGTAAATTTCGAAAAGGTAGTCATGAAAACAATGTTAAAATGTTCAAGGGACGTGATACGAAAACCAATAAGTAATTTAAATACACCAAACAACATTCCGTTTAGCTCATCGTATAAAAAAAAAAACAAAACAGTCATGGGAATAAAGTATTAAAATTGCAAGGATCACGAGTGGATCATTCAACTCTGTCCTAAGGCTGTAGACACGACAATATTCAAGTTGTACATTACCAGTGAACATTGATCTTCAAAATATAGGCTGTTCGTACTACGAGAAGTCAACCGTATACTGGACATTTGTAGGCGTGAGCAGAAACAGAATTCAGATGTCAACACGTAGTAACGTTCACATGCTGTGGATGGAATTGCTGATTGTTCATATTATGTATAGCAATATTCGCATCGTGATCGTACGGTGAATTTATGGGAATTGTTTTTTCATGAGAAGGAAATAAAGAATTGATTGCAGAATGTGTTATACCAGATGTGGGGAGGAAAAGACTGCAATCGAGGTGAGGGATTAGATTTTATAACAAAAAAATTAAGCGGGCAGACTAAACCAAGCAACACGACGGGCATTATAAACTGCTAATTCCGTTAAATAACTATTTATAACTCAACCTAAACACACTGATAATTACAATTCTAAATTAACCGATAAACTAGAATAACTTATAGATGTAGCCGACGATTAAAACTAAGTAGGTTCCGATGGTTTCCACGATAAATGAACCGACCGTTAATGTCCGTAAAGGTACAGATATCCAAGTAAGGAAGAGACAGATGATCTGCTATCGACGGAGAATTTCCCGTAACTCAATATAGGATGATTATTACATTATTTTATTTCCTGCGACCAGTTTTGTCTTGTATCATTCATGATGGCGAAGACTGGTTTGAGTCCTGCAGGAATAGTGTTTTGTCTGATATAATTATCTTGTTAAGTTTTAATTTTGATGTAAAACATACTTCATTTGAAAACGATACCACTTGAAGATGGATATAACTGACAATTTCCTGATAAAACCGTTACTCCCAGGTCGGATGGCACTGCAAACCATACAAACGGTACAAGAAAATTACAGACTTCGTTAGAAAATTGTAAGTGAGCCGTAAAGGAACTAATAAGTAGTAATAAGTGAAATGAAGTAACCCATGTTTAGACTAATGCCTCGCCGGTATCTGGCTTCTAATCACCGTATTCAGTCGAGGTGTAAGCACCACAAGTAAAGGCTCGTTTGTGCCTAGAAAGTGTTTCAGCAGCACTCTCTAACTACACTTTAATGTTTCTTAGTATCGGTATCCGATGGTTTTCATCGTTGGGTTTTTTATTGGAAAATGGATCTATTGCATCATTTTAGTCCCTAATGAATTTTATTTCTTCTATTTGTCTTTTGTGTGTTAGTTATGTTTGTTGAATCACATGCTTGAAATAAAGTGGGGACTCTATTTACAACAAAATGTAAAAGGCAAAGGTAAGGCTATTGTACCTTTCAGTAAATATCAAGATCATATCAACGTCAGAAGTCACATCCAAATCCAGAATCAGACAAGGATAAACTAGGTATTATCTGCATGCCCCACTTAACACAGCAAGTACAAACTCATTACACAATTAAGCAAAGCAAATGGCAGACTTAGCATAGATTTTTGGGAATAAAGACTCTTTGTCTTCGTTGCTACATCTTGCCTTGACAGATTTGGACAAATTCTTGTCACGACCCTTTAACACATTGGTTTTATCTTCGACGTCATTTGCAAACTTAATGCAGTCAGAATTTCTATTTTTGGTCATATCATTATCATTGTCTTTTATCTTTCTAAGTAATTCAGTTAAATGTTTAACTTTTAATTTGAGGGTCAATGAAGGTAGTACGTAATATTTCATTCTGGATATATATTTTTTGAATTTCCATCGATATTTTAAATGAGTACAACTTTAAATATCCTTTTTCTCGTTTTAGTATTTCTGCATTTTGGACGTGTTAGTGCAGTTACTTTTTACAGAAATGCAAACTAAGAATGAATGAATTAAAATGCTGTAAAACCTTCACGTAACTGCTAGCAACGAAAAAAAAATGCACCTATTAGCTTAATTACCCAACAGTCGCGTACAAACATACTTGCGTACGTACGTATGTCTTGCGTAAGAGCATTTGCAACAACCAATTATCTGGCCAGTTGTTTTTCAGAATTATTTGAAACAAAACATTACTAGACTTACCGGTTCGCTGTGGCCATCGGCGAAGGATGGTGCTTTCACCTGCTAACAATTACACGTCGACAGCTGTCCATCTTGAGCATAAGCTCCTGTCATTATGACATGTGCGGCGTCTTCAGTTTTTTTGGACATTGTCTATCTTTCGCAGTTTTAAATGTCAGTACTCTGCATCAGTGATGTTGTTGTGTTTTGACGAGCCAATTTTTTTTTTTTTTTAAGTAATTATAGCGAATGTCAATTGAGTTTTAGAGTACTCCTTCCCGGTAGTGGGAAAGTGTTCTAGTGTATGTGAGCTATTATTGGTAACATTGACCTTCAAAAGTGCAGATTCTAAGCATAACGAACAGTTACAAGCAGACGCTTTATCTTTATCGCCGTCAATTTCAACCGTCCATGAACCCTCAACACCTGACGTAAAACTGATACATAATATTACTCATATGTGTTGGTTGATAAAAAGCACGGCTCTGTAATGTTACCGCAGTATTACGTATTTATTACGTACGCCACTATACGCAACGCCCACGACTGCGTTCCGCCCAATCTGGTGTGAAGATTCTCTTATTGTGATTGTTTTGTCATATTGCTGATTAATATGGAGAATAGTGCTCACTGATAACGGCCGTGACTTACAAACTCTAGGTTGTAGGTTCGAATCCAGATAACGTTAACGTTAACGTAACGATATTTAATTATTTCATCACCACTGCTCTCAAAATGGCGAAGGAACACAGCATGAGGAAACAGCCATATCCTAAAACAAAAAAATCAAAGACATGTAACATCTAACCCGCGCACTGGGTCGCGTCGTAGATAACGGCCCGTTCCCTCTCACAGGGAGCTGGCCTGGGTTCCAGCAGTGGGGCCGGCTGATTATGCTGATAAAGATTTGAAATAAAAAGTAAATCTATGTGGCATTGTTGTTGCAGAAAGCAATTTAATAACAAATGCAATAATATTTTAGATGACAATGGTAGAGAGTTTCATGAAAATGAGTTGACAGACGATGTCATCGGTGCCGATGCAGATAGAAATGGGGACCACTTCAAATATTTTATTGGAACCTAACTTGTATGATAATTTTTAATTAAGTGTGCCATATTTTGTATGCAAAAGAATACTTATTCTATTTACCTACGCTGCTATAATTTTAAGTGGCCGTCTATGTAAACTTATTTGTCTGAAAGACTCTACCCGTTGCAGTTAAATTTTAAATTCATAAATAACTTTAGATTTTGATTGCTATCGAATCATTTAGTGTTCACCTAGTCATACCAAGTTTGTTATTAAATACGCGTGTCGTTATTGTAACTACATGGATGATTGATGATCGTAATGAGAATATTTTGACATTCGTTTTGCATACATAATAGTGTATATTCTTACATTGCTTTTCCAATTTGGTCATTAGAAAGTAAAATAAGTAATTCGGAAAATGCTATATAAGCATGGTTTTGAATTTTAGTACATAGTGTGACTTGGTCATATTCCAATGGGAACTCCAAATGAGCATAATTTTATAATTACTATCACGTATGTGTACGTGTTCTGTTTCATCTTGAACCGAACATTGTAAGTTTTATGCGGATGAAGGCAAAGGCCATTTGACCAAGATCATTTGTCATAAATTTAATTTAAACGACCCATAAAATAGCGATATAGATAGACTTTTATGTTAATGAAGTGAAGTTTGATGTATATTGATGTTATACTTTACGTAACGAAGACGAAGAAGGCGGAAGAGCATCAATAACAATTTAAATGAAAGCACCTGTTTTATGGACGTCGCGAATCGAATATCGTGAACAAAATTATTTAGATTGAAAGTTACCGGACACGTGGGCGATCATCTTGATCGGTAAGATATACGGGAAAGCAAGCAGATAGGTACCAAGAAAATGGAAAATGTATGTTCTATGAAAAGAAAACATTTAAACACGAAGAAAGTAAAACTAAATACAAATGATAGAATACTTAGCAAAGCTAAAGGGGAAGGTTGGTCAAAGATCACTGTCGGTGACATATCTATCCATGGTTAGGATCCAATCTCACCAATGAGATCACACTGTTCCAAATATGAAATGGCACCAACAGATTTTCCACCAATGACAATTTTTGATTCAGTTACGCCTTTGCCATTAGTTTTACAGTAACCTTCAACTTTGAAACACAAAGATCTACTACGAGGACCAATAAGAGGAACCCCGAAACCATTTTAATTAAATTAATGATAGAAATCAGTTAGTTAACAGTGAAAACATTTTGCCACTTTCCAGCTTAATTGACGCCTGCCAAATTAGAAGAGTTAATTAAACTAGAGATCTTTTCTCACAAATAAAAAACCATTGATCAACGCCAAGACTGAAATTGGTAAGAAATTGTTGCAGTTCGTTGTAACTACAGTTTTGGCCTTATATCGTTGAGTTTTTTTTTTCAACTCTAATAGGTATCTGTTATGTTTAATCTAATTCTTAGTGTCAATTTATAGTATTAATCGAATCGATGAATCGATGTCGATGGTGTAAGAGAAGTAACGGCAGTTAACATTAATACTAAACATTTATTGACTGTCGTTTACATCGATACGAATTTAGGTGATTAATGTAGATTAAATTACATAAATATTCAAATTAATAATTTACGTAACATATAAGTTATTTATAAACGACTAAGGTCCATGTTCACCAAAAAGATGACGGACGATTATCTAAAAACCATTTTTGTATGGGAATATGTCACATTGACAGCTGTCTTAGATAATCATACATGGATCCATACATTGTTGTGAAGTTGTGTGTCAGAGAAGACTTTTTTAGTAGCTTAAATTTAGAATATTGTATCAAACACAAATACAATATTAAAGAACTTTGAAGAGGATGTAATTAGAAATGTGATTCAAGAAGCTTAAAGTATAAAACCAAAGTGTGGCTGGATCATTAGTGAGCAATTGCTGAAGCTTTTATCCATCAGTAAAATCTTTCATCGTGATGGATGATAAAAGATTCCAAAATTTTACATATTAAACAATATTTTAGTCCTAGTCGAGTAGAGATTAGATAAAGAGATAGACATTGATATCTATCAATGAGTTACTTAAAGCAATGAGCCATTATATTACCGCAGTATCGTATCGTTATACTAACACACGTCATCCACCATATTAGGGAGTATTTTAATTTCCTGCGAACTTAACAACTTGTCCTACCTTATCAAGTGGGCGCGGCTCACTTTCATCATTACTTAACAGTTTTCATCATTATGTAACAATTTTCATTATTACGTCACGAACGGAAGTGAATGAATACTTATGTAAAATTGTTTAATGACATACTTAAAGGGACTTGTTTACATGTGATAAGGTAGGGTCAATGAATCGTTATGTAAGTGGGTGACTTTGTTGTGTTCACATTGATTCTATGTTAATGTTTGTTTACGTTATGTTTCCTTATTGGGAAAATAGCATGTCGACGTGTTTGCTGGGACATGGTTTTACTATTAGTTGCCCCGATTAGAGGATTAAGCATTCAGATCAGCCATTTTGGGTACTAGTTTCTATTCTAGCCGTTACGTTTTGTTACCCCTGCATCCATCTTTAAAGATTCAACCCTTTATTTTATTACGACATCAAACCAAAAGTTTGACTTGTTATTACAACCTCGTATACACTGATTTGAAGATTACTGAAACATTAACGTGAATATAATGAATTGTGCCCAGTTTGGGCATCAAAAGGGCGCGGCATATATTGTGATGCCTTATGTATGTATGAAACTGAATACACGTTGCATATAATTATGATAATAGTCGACAGGAAGCGGCGATACAAATGATTCAATGTTTTGTTGGTTGTTGTCTGTTAGGTAATTACAATCGTAGTAATACGGAAACGCTGAATGGATAAGGATATGGAGACTAAAGAAAATAATATGGATAATGTGAATAATGATATGAATGAAAAGGTAGGGATTGGTAACGTGACAGCAACTATGGAAACAACTACAAAACATTTTGCGCCGTCTCCAAGTAACTGGCAGATAGTAAAAATCATGAAGCTGGATTTCTGAGAGTAACCAAAATTAAACTTACCTAGACTCGAACATCGAAACAACAACAACAGTCTACTATAGTTCATTGAGCGCGATTGTGGAGAATTCCAACCGTGGTCCACCTCCGGACCTGCTCTTTGTGCAACTGCAGGCTGCATGCAGGGACCTGTCCGAAACCACTTCCAACGCCGTCGATGTGGCTGAGTTCTGGTCGAAACAACTTTAATTTAATAATTATGTGGGCGAATCATTGACACAAAAAAGAAGAAGCAGTCCATTGCTGGACATAGGCCCCTTTAATTGCCCACAATTTATATCGATTCTCGATAACTCATCAAAACTCAGCTACTTCGCAATTTCGGAATCTCAATAGTGGTTCGCAAAAAGCATGCAATTATAGAGGAATGTTCAAATCCCATAACGGAGTAGAAATGTCTGTTATATAACAAACAATCTTGATTGGATTACAACAACTTACGTATTTTGCAAATCTTTAGAGAAATAGACTGATGTTCAGGCAATTTTTATTTTTGAAATATTTCAATAATTGCGTGAGCGATAACTGTTAAAAACTTTAACTTTCCAATCGCAATTCATGTTTCTGTTTCTAACTTTACATCCATGAAACGCCGAACTTTTTATATTAGTTTTTTGCTTATATTAAGCCTCGTCAATTTTGACTTTGTTGTTATAATAACCGCGCTCCCCGAACTGCTGAGCAAAATTGGACTGCGGATTCCTTCTACTTTTCGGCGCAATACCCATCCATTGGATACTCCTATGGTAGGAAAAAAATACAAACGAAACTCATACTTAATAAGGACGATTCATTAGTATAATGCGGTTGGCCAAGGCGTCGACATCGACATTTTCAGCACTTACTAGCATCTCAAAATTAAAAAGGACTTTTTGATTTCTTTTTTGATAACGTAAACTAATTGATTGCAAGTTGCGCTGTTTGTAACACATTTTTACTTAGAATAATGTCTTTACAAACACTTTCTGCCTTCTGAAATATTTTTGTTTTTGTTTATAAGCTCTCTTCTATTTGTGACAACTTTTAATTGACATTACTTTTTACACTATTAATCGTGTCTAATTGATTAAGCTGTAAGTTTTCTTAAAACTGTAAAATAAAATAAAATTTCAGTCACTAAAACTAATTTTCATTCATTTGATAACATCCAAACCCAGCACCAGGGCAGAGTCATTAATGAATCTATCACAATACCTACTATCTTTATCACAATGAAGATTTCAACTTATGGAATGTTGGTAATGTAGGTACAACGTGGAAAAAACAAACAAACATCTTTCTGATTCCAAAACAAAAGATCGACAAAAATTCATCCCGTCTATTATATTTCGTCTTCTTTGCAATTTCACACTTTAACGCTAATTTGACAATTCTCAACATCCTCACAAATGAATTTGAATTTTCAACAATGCGCAGCAAAACATATGTTTTTGTGTTGTTTTGTATGTCAAGGCTTCATTTATTACACCTTAAAATATAAAGGTTGAACTACAATCGATCAAAATATATCTGGTTAGTCAAATTTTAATTAACTAAGAATCGGTTAGCGGCATGGTTGATGTGGCAGTTTGTCAACACTTACTAGGTTGGTGAAACAACGCTATATCATTTAAAAGTTTGCGTATTAAATAATAATCGTATTAAAATTAATATGTATGACTTTGTGACTAGTGAAGGTTGAACTCCACGTAGAAGGAATGCTCCTTAGAGCTTAGTACATTAACAACTTAGATTCTCATAGTAATCGTTACATGCAGGATTTAGTATTGACTATTGAATCGTGTAGGTAAATAATTGATGTAGAATCAACGATTTTTATTCAATAAGGAAGTAAAATTGCAGTTTTGGTTCAGAAATACATTTTTGAAGAATTCTGCTTTAGACATTCAGTGACTGAAGAAATGAGAGCCTAGCTGTGTAAAGAACTAGAGATCACTCAAATACCTAAAGTAAATGCTCTTCTGAATAAAATATACAACCGTGAAATTAAAGATCTTTTGACAAGTATGTAACTAAGTCTTAGATAATGTTAGGTATCGCTTACAATCATAACTATTCATAACGCAAACCTACTTTAATTATTTAATCGAAATACCTAATTCTCCATACAAAGGTATAGTTACAGCAACCCATGGCTCTCGAGCTTGACGTTTACCTGTCATGCACCAGTTGTCATTGCGACTGACACACAATACTCTAATGTTATTGTATAATTCCTTTTTTAAATGAATTCGATACCTACCGCAGCTTGTTCCGCGATTGACGAAACATTATGTTTGACCACGTAGGTATAAAGTTTCTTTGATACTACACGATCTTTCAGAACTATGCTTGTTCGTAGGTACTAAGAATTTGAATAAACAATAGAGCCACCATAAATAGGTTCGTTCCAAGAACTATGTTCCTTTTTTCAAGTCAAGAGATTTACTACAGCGAAACCTATAATTAAAATTATTTTATAGTTCATAGAAGTTGAGCATACCAGGCAGGCAAAACTTAAATTAGATCAAAAAGAAGCAAAAACTATGACAGTAAACGAGGTTGAAATAAAGAGCTTCGGCTTTGAAATTTAGAATCAAATAAAAATAAACAATACAGTCTTTTGTATAACGTTATAGGTATTCGCAAAAAAATATAGACAACTGGATTATATTTCCTTGAGCTGATCGAACATTTGATTTGCTTGTTGAAATTATTCAGCGGGAATTGGACTGCTGCTGGTTTAATGGCTTCCTTTATTAGAATATTTGAAATTGATTTAAATCACGTTTTTGCAAACATAACAGGCACTTTTGAAGTTACATGTTATTGAAGTTGGAGATAGTCTCACTTCTGCGTGTTTAAAGAATGTTGTAGCTTTTGATGTAATGCAAAATGTGAATCATGAATGGCATCCATAAACAGTACAGAATTTATAACGGTATTGATATTGTTTTAGAATATGATGGCGTATCGTTTAGAGAGAAATTGCTTGCAATTTGTATCGCATTCATGTTGTAAACATCAATGAAAATTTAAATTGTATAAATTCTTGGTCTGGGTGCCTTCTTACAATGGTACTTTAAAGTAGATACCGTATGCCACCATATCAGACCAAATTATTTCTATAAAATGGTTATCCAACGCTAATTAGGATTGCAGGTTTGTTGCACTTTGATGACTAATTCTCAATAAACTGGCTGTATCCGATAGATTCCTTTGTCAGGTAGAATGGCAGGGTTAAAACGCGAGTCGAATCACAATTAGCGAGAACAATAATCTGTTGGCGCCATTTATGGGCTGTCAGTTTGACAAGGGTCAAATATTTCTGACAACAAGAGTTATTTAGGGAATCGATGGGAATGATTTCATTCTCTTGTTTTGAAAATAAATCATGACGTCATGAGATTTCAGAATAGACACTGTTAACCTAGTTTCCTAGATGAAAAGTGATGAAACGATTGTATATCACATGCAAGAAAGGAAAACAGAGTAAGTTTATGAACGGGTTTTCTTCCCACGAAACCAGTGAGAGTAGCTAGAGGTAATTGAGTCACAATAAGTAATACAAATACCGTACACTTGTAAACTATTAAACAGTAGTTTTATTTGTCGTAGAAGAAGAAGATAACGATCGTAGATAACACATGACTGACCTATTTGATAACATTCCAAGACTTACTTTCAATCCAACACATACATGAATGGAGTTTTCGATCCACAGAGATACTGCAGAAGTTTGCTTTAAAATAGAATAGTAGCAAACCGCAAGTGCCCTACCATCACTCAAAGGTTCTTGCTAATTCATACCTGTCTACAATTAAATAGTTCAGCTAGACACGCTGTCTCTATTATGCAGTCACGAAGTATGTCTTTTGTTGTATCCTCGTGGAACTGGTGCGGTTTCTTATAACTCGGTCGAACCTTGGAGTCTGATTATGCATTCCTTTGATTCCATTCACTTACATTACTACTAATCTGTGGATTATTCCCTTTTACTCTAAGTTTACAAATAAATAAATAAGTGTTTCTACATTTATAATGACAGGTTCTCAAAAGATCGCCTCTGCTCTGATGTACGTATAGCTTTGAATCTCTTCACACATACGTCTTTCGGTTTTATTTCTTTGCCTCTCATCCACTGTTTTCATTACGTCATCGTTCCAGCTGGCTACAGGACTGCCAACTCCACTTCGTTGTCAGAGGTCACTGTCATTATTTTTTTAATACCCACCGGAACTATAAACACGCCATTAAAGAGATAGTATCGCCGACCGACTGCAGATTCTCACTCCGTCATGATTAGCAACATCCCGACACCGCTGTCATTAATCATTAGCTGAGCTTTCCATCCATACTTATCTCCTGCGTTCGCACTTTCAATAACCTCTACAGCTTGCGAAATAAGAGTTACAATTCAATGTTTTAGTAAAAACATAAAGTTGTCTGCAAAATAATGATAGTACTCATTATGAATCGTATTGCGAAGTGCTTAAGTATGAAATACTATGGCGGATGCCAACGGATGCAGAATCGCGTAAGCTTCTCAACCAACGGATGGATGCAGGCATGGCGATCGGCTCGCTTTCCTGTTATCTTTGTGTTGCATACCTACTCAAGTTCTTATTTTTGATGTAAGACCTATAAATATTATATGCATTATATAATACTACGTTAGCTTTGTATAACGTAGGTTAATTAATAATGCCAAATGGTAAAAAGCATACAGTTTGATGGGGCTTTAGATTAAAATTAAGACTGGCCGACAGACAAACTTTTTCTTGTTTAAATAAGTTAGCAGGCTTTTGTTTCAGATCTCTTGTAACTTTTTGTTATCCTGTAACTTGGTCTCGTCATTAAAATTAATTTAGGTATCTCTTTTTTGTTACAGACGCAGAGAATGGACTGCGGAGCAAATGAGCTGGGCAGGAAACTGCGAGTTGATCAGGTAAATTATTACGCCTCATTAGACATACACATCTCACACGAAAATAACTTCTGACATTTCAATTAAGCATAAACATTTCACCGTTATAATTAATCGAATAGAATGACAGTAGCAAATTGTCGTGCGCTTTGATAAATAGCGGCGAAAAAAAAACAAACGCGCATTGATAATCACTCTCTCGATTGACATAAGTGTCATGTGTGTCAGCTGTCAAATTACGAGTCTAGTTACGTAACCGGTTTGCACACACCTGTAGGAAAGAAGTAGAGTATCCGATCAGCTGTTTGTAGGTTAGTATTTATTGCAGGCAATTATAAAGTTGTTGTAGCCTTATTGCTCGGCAATTACTTCGCATTTTAAACGTAACCGTCCGTCTAGTTCATGAGAGTTTAATTATTTTATTGAGCTTAATTAATAGTCATTAATATTTTTTTTATGATTGTAACACATTCATAGTTCACGTAATTAGTTTTATGTTTGCGACTTGTCAAGTCTTTGATTTAGTTGTGATCGCTTTTGACTTGGTTATTTGTGATATCGGAAGAATCATCATCATAATTATGCAAGTTTTACGAGCCCAATTTCCAAATTCCACTAGCACTTCCTCTTAAAGTAATCAAAGATTAATAGAACAAAAACGAGTATCGGCATCGATTCTATTCAGTATCGAGTCGTGAGCGCTTTATAGAGCCGTAGTAAATAGTCTGCCGTCTGACCATAGCGGACAAACTGTAACTTTCAGTGTAATACACCATTGCAAAAAGTTGATATTAAATTTAGACCTATAACTTCTAGTAAATTAAATAGTTACAATATTTCCCTACAGAACAAGTTAAGTGTTATGAGCGATACTAATATAAATCAATTCTATGATCATTTCTTTTCAATTGTTCACACTGAATTCAATAAAAATTTTGAAAAGAAGACTAAAAGCATTTGCCCTAAATTTATATTTAGTGATTGGGCAACTAGAGGTATCAGAAAAAGTAGGGTTACACTTTTTGAGCTTTATGGCCTTAAGCCTTATGTAAACACTGAAACTTTTAACAACTATGTTGCTCGGTATTCAAAAATATTTAGAAATTCATGCAAGGTTGCCAAAGCCCTGCACATTAGCAACAAGATTAAAACAGCAGAAAATAAAATTAAGACAGTTTGGAAAGTCATAAATAGCGAGACTAACAGGAAGAAAGTACGTAATACTAGCTATACATTAGATACAGTATGTGGTCCTAAAAGCTCCAATCAGGAAGTAGCTCAGGAATTTGTAAATTTCTTCACCAATATACCGTTAAAAACTACGGAGGCTCTAAATTCCTCTTCTGAAGTCTCAATTGGTTTATTAAAAGCGAATGTATCTGGATGCCAGGCTGAATTTAATTTTAAACATATAAACCCGATGACGGTTATTAAAGCTTTCCGGCAAATAAAAATCAAACTGACCGAAGATCTATGGGGAATGTCTATCAAAGTTTGTACTTCCATACTTGAGACGATAGCTCCATACTTAGCTTTAATTTTTAATTTGTGCGTAGACCAAGGAGTTTTCCCTGATTTAATGAAATACAGTAAAGTCATACCGCTTTTCAAATCCGGGGATAGTAAAGATACTAATAATTATAGACCTATCCGTGTTGCCAGTTTTTAGTAAGGTGTTCGAAAAGATAATGCTTAATCAAATGCTAAATCATTTCAACACCAACAGAATCTTACACGATCAACAGTATGGCTTCACCAAGGGACGTTGTACAACTGACGCCGGTGTAACCTTATTAAAGCACATATTCATGGCGTGGGAAGAGTCCCAAGACGCTGTAGGAATATTTTGTGACCTCTCCAAAGCATTTGATTGTGTAAATCACGACACATTGCTTTTGAAACTTGAGCATTACGGACTAGGTAAACTTGCACTTAGTTTGGTAAAATCTTATTTAAGTGATAGACTGCAATATGTTCAAATAAATGGTGTTAATTCACAGGGCTTGAAAGTAAAAATGGGGGTTCCGCAAGGCTCAATATTGGGTCCTTTCCTCTTTTTAGTATATATAAATGATCTACCCTATTTACTGAAAAACCAACCTCAAAATATGGTATTATTTGCCGATGACACTTTCTTAATTTTTAAGATAAATAGACGAGCCCAAAATCTAAATGACGTGAATAATGCCTTACTTAAAGTCCATAATTGGTTCACAGCAAACAACTTGGTATTAAATGAAAAAAAAACGAAATGCATAAGATTTGCTTTACCGAATGTTAAAAGTAGTGATTGTGAGATAATATTGAATAAAGAGAAACTCGAATTCGTAGATAAAACGGTTTTCCTGGGGCTTACGCTTGATTCAAGGCTTCAATGGGGTTCTCATTTAACATCTCTTGCGGGGCGCTTAAGTTCAGCAGCATATGTCATTAGAAAAATCCGTCAATTCACTGATGTAGATACCGCTAGACTAGTCTATTTTAGTTACTTCCACAGCATAATGTCTTACGGCATTTTGCTGTGGGGATGGGCTGCTGATATTGAGTCTATATTTATTCTGCAGAAAAGAGCCATCAGAGCCATATACAATCTTCGTAGGCGCGATTCTCTAAGGGAACTGTTTAAGGAAATTAACATCATGACTGTATATTGTCAATACATCTACGAAAACATAATGTATTATTGTATGTATTATTACAAATTGGACGATTATATCGCTGATAAAAATGCTTGGCTCAATGCCGGTCCTGCTCCACAAGGACAGGGGCGCATAAATGGATAGCATTAAATGGTATTGTTGGAGCTGCTGAAGATTGTACAACTATCTTTGCATTGTATAAATTCATTATCTTTAGTATTATATAACCTCATATCCCATATTGTGTGAGTGCCATGTACTAGAATGCTATCATTCGCGGGAAACCTACGTTTTTATTTTTTATTTTTTGACTTGAAATTGCCCTGGCGGTTAAGAGTATGTCATGCTCACTCAAATGTCCCGCTGATGGTGGCGCGTGTGTCGGGTCATTTAGTTCCCTTCAAAATGGTTGAGTTGAATGGTGCTGATACATGCGTCATGTTCGTGAACGGGCGCTGTCGGTAGGGACTGGTCAGCTTTTGGTTGCCACGGCTTTTGTTTTTATTTTTTAATTAATTATTTTACTTTTGAATTGTTTTTGTTAGTTTTAACTATGGACACTTTTATCGTGCACATCTTGCTACATTGTTCTCACATAATGCACCATCTCAACAGGAATGATGTAACCAAGATTTTGTAAGAACATTATGATTTAAAAGAGTGTCCATGGAGTTTCTTGCCCGTTCTTCTCCATAGAGATCTACGCTAGGGAATGGGCAACTACAATACTTTCACAGTTTTTATGTCTTGTGACTGGGACTGTAGCTACATTTAATTATCATCTTTGTTTCGACAATTCAAAAGCGCCTGTAACTGGCCTACTTGAAATAAATGCTTTGATTTTGATTTTGATTTTGATTTTTATGTAACGGTCCCGCCCGCAGCAAAAGATGGCCCGATATATCGGACACCGGTTACTCGATTCTTCAGTGCGTTCGATTTTTGAACTTTAAATTGGTATCGATTATATTCGTAAGTGAGAGGATTTGAATCGTGTATGGTGTTAGTGGGTGAGCTGTACACCGTGTGGCGTGGCGTGGGGTGTGTTAGGTAGGTTTGTTGCCTGTATTTATGATTGTCATACGCAAAATGATGATGATGGATTATTTTATTTAAATGACAGTCTCTCAAATTCATAACATGATTGAACTTTTAACTTGCATAAAAATATAATTCCATGTTGAAATTAACCCTGAAAATTATTTAAAAGTTCATTGAACGTAGGCATCAGAACATTATATTAGCCATTAGTTACAAAAAGTTCAACGTGACTGAAATAACTTTCCGTGACAAATGACTACAAATATGAGCGAGCTAATGGCCGAAAAAAGTTTATAAATCATGTTATTCAAGTACTTATGTTATTCAGGAGTAACATGCTAAGCTTCTAGTACCAAATAACATAAAAATAACAGTTACTCAAATAGTTTTTTTTTCTGTGCATATACAGTGAATTATATTGATTGATTCGGTATTAGTCATCGGAGTAGTATCGACCTCCTTTCTACTTATACTCGAAAAATAGTCGATTGTTCACATAATACGCTGAATCGACTTCAAATTAGATTACGTAACGTTATTAGAAATGTTTATTTATTTACCATTTCTTATGTAGACCGTACGTGATCCTACTTAATGCTATCGATCGTTAGTGATGTGCCTGGTATTTTGAATACGGTTGACTGTTGAGTAGATTTTTTAAGATTTTGTGGATATGGCTGGGACAGGGTGGATGTATAGAGTATATGTATAGAGTGACTGGTAATTATTCAACTACCCTCACTCATCTTCATAAATGTTAATTAGGGCCGGTTCACACTAGGACAGCACTACACTAACAGTGTCCGTATATTGAGGACCGACGGGTCCGGGTTCATATGTTTTATAATGTGTTCTGATCGTGAAAGTTTAAAAAGGAAAATATCAGCAGTTCAGTACATTGGGCAAACATAAATGTACTGAACAGCAGATTTTTTTTTTCACGATTTCTGGATGATTGATGATTGTAATGATTGAAGAAATAATAAATTTCTCTATTTCTAATTCTCTCTCTCAGTTCTAGAAATAACAAAGCAATAGGTAATTCTGCAAAACGACTAAAGGGGCTGATTTTTCTATTGATATGGCCAAATTTTGAAAAAGGTTTTTATTAAAAAAAAAAAATAATATGATTTAAATATAAACGTTGATAGATGGAGTGGGAGAGGAAGACCAAGGAAACGATGGATGGATTTTGTTAGGATTGATATGTAAGAAAAAGGAGTAAATGATAGCGTGACCATTGACATAAAATAATGGAAAAAACGTGTTTCGCTGACCCCGTCACATGGGACAAGGGCAGGAAGATGATGATGATGGTTTCATGAAAAAACACAACCGACAAAAGTTGTCAGACATTAGAATACCTACACCTATTTTTGATCATTCAAACAGTAGTTATCCGGCTCGAAGGAACATGTATAAGACCGGATTAGGTGGTTTCTGGTGTATTCTTCGTGTAGAAGGATTTTTGATATAAAAATGCGTGCGTTTAGATGTGTGGTTTATTCGAGGGAGAGCCATAGATAATATACAAACTTTTCTAAAACAATGGCACAGATAACAAAATTATTTAAAAAGCAATAAACAATTTAATGTTTCCAACATAGTTAAATCGTAAGGGAGAGCTGAGCAAATCGCACATTATATAGAAGCTATGTTCATTCATAAGTCAAAGTTATCAGAACCCGTTTGGTCGGAGATGACAACAATGCTTGTAAGATACTAGAGAGCTTTCAAAGAGCTGTTTGGGGATATTTATTGCGGTATTGTGCACATGAACCACGAGATGTACCAACAAGCGACGCTACAATACAGTCTAGATCTACAAACGATGTAAGGTTGGATTTTCGAATATTAATATTGTCTTCTAGTGTAGACTTGTTTTGTCTGAGCTCCCAAAGTTGTGTTTTTTATAAGGTGCGGTATTGCTTCCTCGTCAAAATTCATAAAAACATAAAATACATAAATAATCAATTTAAATTACAATAATTAATATACGCTGCTTTTTAGTTGTTCACATTTTGTTTCATTAAGTTCATTCAGTCAAATGCAATACAGTAGGTATTTAATTATTTCTGTATGGTTTCTCTTTCATTTGTGCCAAATAGCATACTACTTTGGTTTACCACATAACATTCTCTAAGTCTCACATTGACACGGAACAAAATACTTATATTCATAACCTCCTTAAGACAAAAGCCAGCATGGCAACACATCAATATATCTATCAGTATGACGCGTGCGCAGGCACATGGTACGTACAGTCGCGAGCACTTTTACATGGTGTAAATGGACCCTTCATCATCAGCCTATTAATGTTCTCACTGCTAAGACACAGGCCAGGGGTTTCTATGATAGGGAATGGGCTATAATCCACCACGCGGGCCCAGTGCGGATTGGTAGATATCATATGTCTTCGATTTTTTTGGTTCCTTCACCGTTTTGAGAGCAGTGGTGTTGAAATAAATTACACAAAGTAATGCGCCTGTCTGGGTGCGAACCTACGACTTACTGTTCGTTGGTTGGGGCCGCCACCACTGGTCCACCACTGAGTCATAGAGGTATTTAAAGTAAAATAATATTAAAAGCAAAGTAACTTGAGAATCTTATCTCCGTGCATGACTAGAGTCATGCACGGAGATAAGATTCTCAAGGTATGATCGTAATTGCGGGGAGAATAAGTGCCTTTCAGGGTCTTTTGCACCCATTATGTTTTATACGTGGCAACTTTTAGTAAGTAGATTTTCTCCTACTGTATTGATTTATAATTTAATGCTGTTACAAAGACAGCATTTTGGAACCCGTGATCGATATTTCATGAGCAAACCACTTTTGAATTTTGCTAAGTGTATACTTATTAGTGCTCATGACTGTACATATCTGTAGAGACGTGGGAACTGACATATTGGCGAGTCATTGTGTCATCTCCTTCACGCTTAAGTTTCTCCAGTTTATCTCTGTCTTGTATTAATAACCTACTGTCTTAGAATTTTGAGAAACCAATAAGCATTTATTGACTCAGTCGTTTTTTTAAACACGGTTAGGATTAGGATCAAAAATATTTATTTCTGACGGGAATACATTGGTCGATCTGTGTTTAAAATTATTAAGTAGGTTTTTGATTTATTTTAAGATCCTCAACAAAATAAACAGATCTACATAAAGTATTATGTAGTTGTACTCCTTCACATACAGGGTGTAACCACCTCAAAACAAAGGCGTTAACTAAGCATTCTCTACATCAAACTAAGTAACTTTACGCAAAAATTATTGCTGGGGAAAAACTTTTTTTTTTGAGGTTATAAATCATTTTTTGTGGTAGAACTCAATGTAACGCACTTAAAACATTGTGCTGATGGATGGATTGAATAGTACGGGGGTCGTGGAGGTGTTAAAAGCTAAAATCTTACAAAAAAACTTGTAGGTATTTAAAAAAAAACTTGTCAAAAAGTTGCAACTTTGACCACCCATATCTCCGTAACTAGAAAATTCCCAGGTATGGTGTAGAACAAAAAAAATGATCGCAATTATGGGGAGAACAAGTGACTTTAGGCTTCGTGAAGAGGTGTTTTACACGCTTTATAAAAGACCACAAAATGCATAATATAATTAACAACTAAGCTTAGGTTTATAGATAATATATTACAAAGTTTAGTGATATTGTATAAAATACAGCAGACAGTCTCATCAGGAAAAATCACCCGATACACCGTTATGAGGTTAAAAGTTCCAAAAAAGAATTCGAGCAAATGACGAACTTTTGATTCGGGAAAATTACGATTCACCCAGATTTTATACGTGTGACATTCGAACGGTGGTTCGACGTCACGACGGTAATCCATCACGGACCGGACCGTACCGTCCGGACCGGTCTGAGGAACGGTACAGCGACCATAAGGCGAAGTTACCATCAACAGAGACCAATACTAAGAATTAACTGAAGATATGCCAGTAAGTGGCGTCTTACTGGAACTTTGAAGGCGTCGTTTGAATAACTGGGAAGAAAATAAAAAAAGTTTTTGGAATAGGCCTGCAGAAACTCACTATTATTTTTGTGTTACTTCTAACTCTTAAGATATGCAAAAAATGAGATGTAAAACATGCTGGAAAATAACTCACGCTTCTCAACAAAAAATATTAATCGTTTAATAGTATCGAGTTTTCACAAATGCATAGCAGTATCAATGCTCGTAACAGTATCAGTTTATCTAAATGACACCTATGTCCAGACGCATATAAAGCTACTCAAAACTGTAAAATTTTTCCAATCATCCTTGAACTTAATGCTTTAGAGATAAAGTTGAAAATCCATTAAATAACAAAATCAAAATATTTAATAACAAAATGATTGTTTCAAAGAAAGTTTTACAATAAAATGTGCACTGGATCCCGCACTAGGATACCCTGTGTCGCGGGATCCAGTCTAAAGAAATACATATTGTAGTAGTTTGAAACTTTGAACTACTGTCGCGTATACAAAACATATTAATCCTCGACCTACGACTAACATACAAACACACAGTCTAACCATTAACACCATCGGATATCGGCGTCTGCGACGTTTTTACACGTCCATGCGTTTCCGCTGTTGAGTGCTTACCCTTAATAGCTGGGGAGTACCTGCTTGCGATCAGGTTTTACTTGTTCCGCGATGTGGACTATTGGGTTATGTCCTTTGCTTCTCAACTCACTGACGAGTAGGCAATGATTGTCACTGGAGTTGATCCGGTCTTTAGTTGGGACATGACTTCCGACATTAAATTTCTGACAATTGAAATTGACAGTCGAAACTGGATACTGTCAGCAAATTAGACATAAAAACTGTGACTGATAATTGCGATAATAATGTAGGGCTCGAAACAGTGAAAGTTGGGACCATTATTTAGCCATTATAGTAATTAATTCTAAGCTACTATCTATGTTTATGAACACAACGTGGATTCGACTAAAAAATATCTAACTTATAATACACGATCATTATTTACGAGATATTTACCGTGATTTTCAACCATGTGAGCGGGCATAAGACAAGGGCTATTTACTTTAACTTTAATATATATTTATAGTATTTTATATAATTATATGTATAGTATTTTATATATCCTTGTAGTTTATCGTAGTTTTAATAAAAATATTCGTGAAGTTTCAGGAATGACACCTACCACTGCTTGTCCCTACATCACCTAAAGGTTGACTGGTAGATAATGCCATTGGCATTAAGTCCGCCTCTGTACCGTAAAATGGAGTGAATAGACACAACTTTCAACTTCTACACTGATTTTCTTACATATTTTGTATGAAAGCTGTTATCAAAGAATTGTCAAATTGCGAGTCTCGTTTTATTTTATCAAATAGTTATTCTTTAATCATGCATAAATTTGAGAATTATTTGTGAAATAGGAAAAAGTAGGCGGTTTCTATTTATCTTGAAACTGGGGTCAAAAGATACGACAGAGGGGTGAATAGAGAAAAAACGTTAGGGTTGTCAAAATCAACTTTTATTGTACCTATGTTAGTGCTTATTTGTTTTTCAGTAAATAACGATCAATAATAATTGAAGAGTTAAATTTTTGTAATTATAATCATAAAGGTAGCATTAGCACTTTGTGCTTGAAGTGTTAAATAAATAAATAAATATCTCGTGACAGTGTAAGTATAAAAATATATTCCACAGTTACCATTAAACCATCTGTCAAACGCGGTATTTATGCATTATCCCCCAAGAATGTTCTGTTTGCGGGAGATGCAACTGTGAGTTATGCACATGTCATATTCTAACGTTGAAACAAATCGGTTGTGGTGGGGTTAGTTTAGTGGACAAGCGTTTGGCTTTCTGTGTGAGCTTAGGCAGGTTTGAACCAGGTTTTAGGACAAAACAATATAAACTGGATAAAAGTCTCATGATCTGACCGGGACAAAGTCTGAACTTTAAAACAGACCGTAACTTCTGAAATTATTTCGGTGTTTCTTTTCTGAGTAGTCTGATAGGAAATACGTCCTCATTTAGATTGAATAAAAATATACGTGTAAAAGTGTAAGTACAAATCTACTTACGGAAATAAATATCAATGTGGTTTAAAATATTTACTCATAGCTTTCGTTCCGGATGTAAGTGTTATGTCTGACTAGTACCTAACCCACAAATTCTATATTACCCGACTACAGTGGAGTAAAAAGGAGGGTTACGATTTCGACCGGTATTTCATTCTACATAGGTTTTTGATGGTGGGATGGAATGGTCACTATCATTTATTTGTTCAAGACTTTATTGTACACTACATACATACGAAAAAAAAAACGGGATAGATATCAAAATACTGCACATTGTATGATGAATGTCCTTATCGCACAAAGTGATTTAAAGACAATCTTTGGAGGGCTTGAAAGAAAGACATTTTGGGCTCTCAGGATATTCTTATGACGGATCTTAATCAATACTCGATATGAACAGTAAATTATTTCTCAGATACTAACTGTAATTACGCAACTATATAGCTGCGCTAGGAAACCTGTAAACTCGTTGCAGCTCGCATGCAATAGATTTTGTATCGTGTTACTTGCAATGTAACTATAGGTGTTAATTCAATGTACAATCTTGACAAATTAGCTGTTGATCGATTTCTTGTAGAAATACTTCACGTTTTAACAAATTCGCTGAATATGTGTCTAATCCAAGCTCCACTGGACTTTGCCTTTGTTTTCAGCATTTCTACATAAGATTCTTATATTAGTTGACTATTATTTCTTTCGACAAAGATCTTAAAGGTTCGAATTTTGAATAGTAATGTAGTAGTAGTCGTAGTAAAAAAGTATTTAGTGGTAGTAATTTCATGTGAGGATTTATTCCTAAGCTTCAAATCCTCAGAGTTGTCACAGTCATCATCATCGTCATTCACAGCCCAACTTCATCTATTGGCTGGGTATAGACCTCTTTTTCTTGTGCCAGCCTTATCCAGGCTATTCCCGCGATGGCCACAATGTCATCTGCCTATCTCGCCGACGGACGACCAACACTTCTCTTTCTAGTCTTGGACTTGGTCACAGCTTTACTTCACCTAAGTTCACTGCGTCTTGCTAGGTGTCCTGCCTAACCCCACTCAAAGTAGTCACAGTAGTTATGTAATAGTTATTAAGCATTCGTTTAATTTGCTAATAAAGCAACGAACCAACAAGTCACAAGCATCCTTACGTCTCCGAGCCCTCCTTCGTGATTTTCATTGTTATGTAAAAATGTAAAAGTTCTTCTCGTCTCAGGATATTTATTGGCTTGCACAGATATTGTGCAATATAACCTTCTTAACCAGACCGCAGGTTTACTTTAAACCTGTACCTAAGTGGCACGTATATTATGTACATCAAATAATTAATCAGGCTTTCGGCTGTTCCTTGACGTTAACGATTCTCATAGAAAAGTAATGTTGCTTGTATCAATACGGAAATTGCAGCCATATCTTATAAATGTTAAAATCTATTGTTCGCTTTTAATGTTATTGCGGAAAATACTATAAGGAAACTCACACTTTGATGATAAATTCTACAGGTTTGTTTTGAAATGCATTATCCATGTCCATTGACCACCGTCATGTTATAACCCACATTTATTTTTAATTATGCAATTAGTTACTCATTGATAGCAAAGTAAAAACTAAAATTAAAAACCGTACCACCAACAATTTTCCCAATGGTCCAGTCATAAAACTTATTGGACATAATTAATCCCACCTTACAGAATATTCATTCATAAAATATTGGAGATTATGCTGACAAATGATTTATACAGCTTATTTTCAATAATTACGAGTCTTATCAACTAGAAGATAAAGTCTATTTGACCAGAAAAAGTAGCTTGGTAATATTTGAAACAGGTAACTCTCAAATGATGCCGTGAACCCTTTTCGGTTGTCTACATTCATTCCTTAGAACCGGTTTTATTCTTTGGGTTCATTCAGTGAACTATGTTTTATATTTTTTCTCATGTTCGGTGTCATGTTACACATTTTTTTTTGGGAATTCTTCTACTTTTTTGGGTCCAGCAGCGTTTAAACGGTGATGAATTTTGATGAATGGTGTAGATTTTTTGGTTTATGGTTTTTTGCTATAACTAAATACAGGAAATATAAACTTATTAAAGTTATTATAAAATAATTAGATGGATAAGGCGCTGATTTAAAAATTATGTTAAATGAATTTTATTCAATAATGTTGAAGGTAGATACTCCTTGTGGCCCTCGCTGGCCACTCATAATCTGACACATGTTCTGGCAGCTTTTATTTAAGCTGATGTCAATCGTATAAAAAAAGTCGTTGAATGTAGTCCTATATCGATATACGTATAATTACTGGTACACTGTGCATCTCTTTATTTCCAATTGGTTATGGGCCCAGATAATGCCCAGTAAATACCCAGGTATTGCCCAGTTAATGCCCAGTTGATGCCAGTCAAATAATTGTAATTTTTTCGATGATGTTGACGGCTGACGTAAACGGTTCGTCAGGTTCCATTTTTGGAATTAAAAAGCTTGACGGAGCTGCAGGATTCCAGGTTTGGAAGTTTCATGTTAAAAACTATTTGGAATGTAAAAACTGGTGGGAGGCTGTGGAAGCCGAGGAGATTTAAGCTTCCTTGAGAGCAGGACTAATTTAGTCCTGCTCTCAAGGAAGCTGATCGAAAAGCACGAACTACCATATGTCTGCTGTTAGAGCCTTCATGTTTTGCCCACGTGTACAACGTGAAGACCGCGCGTGAGGCATGGCGCAATCTGTGTGTCGCATATGAGGATAAAGGCTGGGGCAGACGAATAGCACTACAGCGTCAGTTATGGTCATGTAAGTTGGAAAACTTTTCATGTATGGAGAATTACGTGTCAAAAGTAATATCCATAGCACAACAATTAGCTGCAATAGACGCGAAAGTATCAGACGACTGTATCATTTCCATTTTACTTGCTGGATTAACATCAGACTACAACCCGATGATAATGGCAATAGATAATAGTGGAAAGGAAATTAGCTTAGAGCAGATCAAAACTAAACTGCTGCAAGAAGCTAACAGACAAGCTGATGTCAATCGTATAAAAAAAGTCGTTGAATGTAGTTCTATATCAATATACGTATAATTACTGGTACACTGTGCATCTCTTTATTTCCAATTAATAAATGGGCAAACAAATTATGTCTAAGTAGGTATAATTGAGCAACCAGCACATAGTCCGCTAATTACATTAATAACTTCGGCTCATATACGTCCAAGGCGATTCTTATCAATCTTGTCACGCCTCAGCGATGCAAACGACAAGAAGTAAATGTGCCAGCGGAAGTGGCTGCATTCTCACGTGCATCAGATTTTGCGTAATCCATCATGATCATGTTTGATAATCTGCAAGACTTGGGAGAACTACTCTTACAAGGCTTCTGCGGTGACAAGACCGTTTCTTGAAAAAATAAATTAAATCTTAATTTTTAATCAACTTGAAAATTATGAGGTTTTTTGCCCACCACTTTTGTAAGGATGCAACTCGTAAAAGTTCCAAAATCAAAATCTGTTTTTTTAAGCGTTAATCTCTACTAGGTTTAAACATCAATTAATTGTTTTTAGAATATTATTTAGAGGTACTTCCACAACCAGTTAATTTCTATTTCACTTGACGATAAGTCACCCGACAGATTTTAAGCAAAAGTTAAATCTCTGTAGGTATCCAAAGGCTACAATTTCCAAGTATCTTACAGGACAGAACAATATTATTTAAAAATTCTCATCATATAGTCGTACATTACAAAGAACATATTATAGATAGTAAGTACTATGAAATGGTCATCTCATCGTACAGGTGTTCCACCCACACGGGACCAACGAAGTGGTCCATCGTCCCACTTATGGCAACTTTCCCAAAGCGTCTACATGAGGGGGTCACAAGTTTATGAACCTACTTTTATTGTGATTTGTATGAGAACTGTATTATTATTTTGTGGCTGATGATTTATTTTGGGCTCGATGTCGCTTGGGTGGGTGTCATCTTTCTATTAACAGTCGGTGTTTTGATTGATTTTTATGTTCCTTTCTACTGGCCAAAAATTGGAGTTCTAGTAGTAGTGATAATTATTAAAATTGAAGACAATGAGGTCAGACTTCAGGACCGTATCCAACTTTGACTATAATTACTTGTTAATTATATTATACAGGTTACAGAAGCAGATCTGAACGTTGTAAAACTGCACTTGTTGAATCTCAGAACGGCTTTTGTATGTCACAATAAAAAATATAAAGCACCTTGTTGAACAACATATGATCACATAAAATATCAGGACGAGAACTGCTACCATTCAGGTATAACACGAACAGTTGAACAAATTCCTTTACAATAAGGAATCGTTAAAGGAAATTGAAAAACAATAAGCGTCCAATCGATTGTGTAATCGATTAATGGAATAATCGAATGTGATCATCGATACGGAACATGGATGCAGTGGTGAAAGTCGGCCGGCCGGTGCAAGCGCATCACTGAATGTCAAAGGTTTCGGCGACGACCCAGCTTTTTATGAAACTCGTTATCACGATCGCACCGTTTTGTTTGTACGCGATTTATTTTATCTTCTAAATTAAGATCTGACATCTTAATTTAGAAGATAAAATAAATGGCTTACTTATTTTAACTACAATTGTATTGAAGTTTGAGGCAGGAATTAGAGGAGATCTAGGATCAGATTGCTCCAGGGTAACCCGTATGGTCAATGCTCCTAACATTGTATCAGATCATCAGATGTCATGTCTTAATGCTAAAGAAAATATGATGATTACAAAACAGCACATGTTGAAAAAACTGATACGAAAAATTACAATTAAGTACCAGCAAACAATAAACGTTGGATGCGAGTCGCAAGGGACCGGTCAATGTGGCGACACTTGGGGGAGGCCTATGTCCAGCAGTGGACGTATTTCGGCTGAAATGATGATGATGATGAAACAATAAACAGATTTAATTTATGGTAATTTCGTAAATCAAAACCCTTCCTTTTCGCTTAGCTGTAGTCGGGTAAAATCCGTCGAAATATTGCCTATTCAAAGCATACATTTCTGACGTGATACTAGATACATCAAGGCTCCCAGTACCAAGGCAGCATACACTGCGAGTAAGTTATTCCTCGGTAATGACCGTCATTACGAGCTTACAACGGGAGGGTCGGACCACAGTTAAGGTCACACTTTCCCATGTGTTGTCTTTATCTGTTTACATTACAAGTATTAGAACCTTTCTTTAAGTTTACGGTAAAGACAGTTTTTCTTCTTTATTGTTATTGCCTTCTGATAAGTAAATGTGGACATTTTGTGATGTTGTAATCGACATTATATAGCTTTCCTGCTTTCTTCTCTTCATTGTATGGTTGAACAAGCTATTTGGTTTACAGTTTAACCCACAAATTACAGTGTACACTGTAAACCAAATAGCTTGTTCAATCGTACTTAAGACCGTTTTCTATAACTGACTTCCGCATAACAGTCAGCTAGTATGTCTACTCTCGTAGCTATGGTGGGCTATGGTGTTTCTATAAACAAAGTTAGTCCTATCCGTGACTCCTACGTATCACTTTTTATTCGTAGACGAATCAAAGAAAGCTTTTCTGTGACGTTTTGTTTCTATCGGTCGGTAAACTAAATGTCAGACAGAGATAGAAACCTACCGATACCTGTCAGTTGGTAATATCTATCTCCAAAATAAAGGACACCTCATCTTCAAATGTCTTTGTTTTTAGTATACATTGATAGAATAGATTAGATAGCAATGCCAAATAGGTATATTCTCTTTTGAGGTTTGATACCATTGAATAATTAGTTAATAGGCCCTATTTACAATTAAAACGCATTAAAAACTCGTTCAATTTCTCTCAAAACTTATCAACTAGCAATCTGAGCTTTAGGACCTGCTCACGACTAGTGCGGCGCCTTAATCGATAACTTTCGATTTATTACAAGATCGATCCCGTCGATAGTGTTGGATTTATACCGAGTTACGATAAACGTGAATTATCGTGTCTGTCTGTGTAACATAGCGTTATTTACAGTATTTCGTGTTATGTGATTTATTATCAGCATGAGAACTTGTTTTGTGCAGTCTAAAGTATTAATTCGTCGATTTACTTTGTCAACTTTATGGCAGTCGGTGAAATTTTAATTTATGAGCTCTGATTGAATTACGATAATGATGTAAATTGCGCGTTTGTTATCAGTGGTGGTATTTGGTTTGATGCTTGTAATGTGATTAAGTGTTCTGACGAATTCTTGCCGCTAGCTTTCTAGATTAATAATTATTGCCTACAATTAAAAGTGTAAATACTGAGGATACTAGATAGGTATAATTCTAATGAAGGAAAGACAGGTCTATTGCTTACTATAGTGAACATATTTCAAAGTCATTGACGTCTCTGTACGCAGTCGCAGTTTACGTTTATTCATTCGATACTCCAACCAGAATTCTTAAACAGATGCATACATACCACATAAACTTGATGATTAATGCATGATGATTATTTTTTTGTTTTATAAATATTAATAACACGTTACCTTTTTTATAATTTATACCTAAAAATATAATTTATCTCCTTACTTTATGAAGCTCCTTTTCCGCCTGTTAAGCAGCTGTAATACGTTCTGAATAGACGTCACGTTTCTATGTGTGCGTGACTGAAATACATGGTTTTTTTTCTAAGTGTTTGTAAACTAAACTCAGGCTTTACGACATCCTGTTGTATGTACTCAGGTGTTTGATAAAAGTAAGAGTTTCATTATTTTGTTTTTGTTGTGCTATACATACTATTTTGAAACAATACGTTGGTTGATTAAATAAATAAATATCGCTGGACATTAACACACAGCGCCATCTAGTGCCACACTAAGCAAGGCTTGTGTCGTGGGCACCAGATAGTTCTCATACTACATATATACTGTTTTGTTTGTAAATACATACTTATTATACATATAATCATTCATCACTCGGAAACAAATGTCCATGCACATCACACAAACATTTGCTCCTACCGGGATTCGAACCCACGATCCTAAGAACATAAGGCAGCCTCACTACCACTACGCCATTCGGGTCATTCGACTAGTAGTCTCTACTTAATTATTTTTTTTAATTAATCGTCATGGACTTGGATAGAAAAAACTGGAAGTCATGGGAAGGCCTTTGCCTGGCAATCGAATAGCTAGCTTTTTCCAGTGATGTTTTCAAATTTTAACCATTTACAAAACGGAGCCAATAATAACTTTTTTATTATTTATTATGAGCCATTTGTGTCCCACTGGATGGTAAACGCCTCCCTTCCCTCCTTCCACTAATAACTTACTGATTCTAAATCCTTAAGAATAAGAATTACATGCATCGCCAACTAACGAGCCAAATCGCAGCAAATTCAGCCATAATAACTCCGCAAGTCCTTGAATGAACCAGCCCAGTTCCAAATACAAACTACATTGTTCTAACAACGTCATGAAACAAAGAAACATCGAACATAATCAATATACGGGTAAATCAGTCTATAATATTTGCTATCGAACTGAGTACTTGCAGAGCATGGGAACTGGGGCAAGCAAACGGGCTTTGAACAAATAGCCCAAGACTAGGGACAGTTGCAGTGTGCTGTACAAGGACATTTGGATTATGTAGCTAGGACATAGTTGTAAGGATATTGTTTCGAAATAGGCTTAAGCTGTTTCTAGAACAAAATATTTATTGTATTACATATTGTGTTATTCATCGGATACCTCAGCTTGGCTTTTTCAGAGCTGGCGTAACAAGACTGTAAAAAACAGACTTTAAAATTAGTAGCTTTTAATAAATCAGCGGTCGACTCGCGTTTTAGCAACTTATTCGGGTTAAATAGGACATTTCTTGCAAATCCGTTGATTAAGAAGAAAGTGAATACTTTCTTTTTAATTCAATTGAACCAACAGACGTGAACTTTTGATTTGTAGTTAAACTGTAGTTTTACTTTTCAAAACGTGCTGTCTGTACTGCCATACTTATCACAGTTACAGTTATGTAAAGTGAAAAACGAACTAAGTATTAGCTAAAAAGCAAGTCATACATGCGTAAATATCTACAACAAAAAATAACCCGGTCACGGATACCAGTTTTTCGGTATGATCGACGCACGTCATCGAGCATCGCCCATCACTATTTATTAGATTATGTTGAAGCAATATTTGACTTTCATTACGAATGCTAATTACTGAGAACATTGTAGTGAAAGTTCTGGTTGGATTCCAAATGGTCTTAGGAATTAAATGAGTGATTCCGAGCCCATACTGTCCAGCTGATTGTCGTCATAACAGTACGTGAGTGCTGATGGACTGAATTTGCTGCCCAGTCTCATTTGTTATTCGTGTTGGGTTTGTAATGAAAGCCACTTACTTAATTTGGCTAGAAACGTTGGCAAATCTAACTTTGATTTGGTAGATGTTGTAAATACTAATGTTTTTATTATGCGTTTGTTTACCTCCATTTATTTAGGTTTTGAAATCCTTGGCAAGATAACTACATAACTTGAAAGCTAGCTAACCAAGCTAGCATTCAGGAAAATAGAAGTCTTTCTTTAAGACAGACGGTAAATACGGCAAACGAGATTATGTTTTGGTAATAATCTTTTGTTCTAATCAAATCATTGCGGTATCATATTTTATCGATAAAATCAATCAATCAAATCACAGCCCTACCGTATTCAGGGCAGCATGTTCTCGCAAATAACTAGAGATGATCACATGAGCTTCTACAACTTTCTATCGACTTTCGCTAATCGAATAGTAACGATCCCCAAGGGAATCGAGGAGTGTAATAGCAATTATTAAAATCGCGGTATCAAATAATTGGTTACTGGTACTCGAATAATCAGATGAAGAGTAAGTTTCATGTTTTAGAATTGAGAGTGTTTGATTGGATCATGAAGTATAGAGAATTATATACCGTCCTATCTCATAAACATCATATTCCCCAACTATGTCAATGTCGGGTTCCAGTCCAACAGAATGCAACGGAATACTAGTATTTTATACATGGAGCGACTGCCTATCTGACCTCCACAACCCAGTTAGTAGTGGGTGATACGATACCACTTGGTAAGACTTTTTGGGCCACTGACTACGGAGGACACTGTAAGGACTGTCTGTAACCCGCAAATGACAGCTGGGACCAACGTGCTTAATGTGCTTTTCGAGGCACGGAGGAAACCCGGTATGTAATGGGTGGTCACTGGTCACCCATCCACAGATAAACCTAGGCAACGGCTTAACCTAAAGATCCCGACCCGAGCGGCTGTTATTATTTAGCCACGGGCCCCTTTCCTACTCCTCCGCTATACTTTCTGATTAATTTCGTTGCGGGATCCAAGACAGTTAAATTCATTCTCTGGGACTTCGTCGAGCTTCATTGTCTCGGCGCTTTTCTGGTGGTCGCCACTGTTGATTCTGGCTTTCAGGAGTTACAGTGGTTTGGGCGTGTGTGGCGGGCTTATTAAAAGCCACGGGCCCCTTTTATATTGCTTGGACACTTTTCAAAAATACAAGTTAATTTCTACATAAAACCGAACCTTCGTTATGTGAATGCACCCTAGTTCCCATGTCAAATTGACCACACTTTCTTTCAAGTGCCTATTGGCAATGAAAGGCTCAGTAGCACAAACTATTTCCAAACACTCATATTTTCACGCGCAATCAAATTTTGACGTAAATGCGTCAACATATCGCGGTGACATTGTTCGTAACCGATTTTTACGGTTTTAGTCACGACATTACCCGTGTAATTATCGTGTAACTGGCTATGCATTTGCGTAAAAATGTTTCGTTTTTTTTAATAAAACATATAATTTGCATTAGTTATGGAACTTTATTGGGTGAGTGATGGTTTCGTATCTTGTAACGGCATCTATCGGCCAGTTTTTGGTAGCCCACTTTGTGTCCCACTGCTGGTTCATTCATACATAGGCCTTCCATTTTTCCCTCCAAACCTCTCCGTTCTGTGCAATACTGGCCACTTCGTAATTGGTAACAATTATATTCGTTCCTGTTTTTTTTAATCTAAGTAACAAGTTAAATTATGATGAAGTTGTTTTTCCCACGTTGTAGTTTAATATATTTTACAAGAAAAAGGCTGTCTAGCCGTGTTCAGATCGGGTTAAACTTTCTATAAAATAAAGGGTTGCTGACAACCGGTCAAACAGGCCGTGGTAGAACTAATGTTAGGATAAGTGCAAAAGTTCAGATACCTACTAACTCCATACGACTTGTCTTGTACAGCCATTTGTGGAAAATTATGCCATAAGTTTATGCGGCCGAGAAAACGTGATGGAAAAGTTTAATTGGGTAAAGAAATTAAAACTAATATGATAAGCGTTTAAAAAGTCAAGTTTTAAACGCCTGTCTATAAAACTATTAAGTAACGCGCGTCAGAAACTTTGCTATTATAAATCATGTAGGCGTCGAGGCGTTCACACGTATTGGTTAAAAAAAATAGGGATGAAGACTCACCCGTAAAAGACATGAGTTATTTTACAGTTTTCGGGCCCCTGCTGAGAAAAATGTGTTAGGTATTTTTATTATTAGTCTACCCAACCTGACAAAGATAAATTAATTTACCCACAGCTAACGTTTTGAAATGTTACTTTTGCACCCGAAGCAATCTAGATTACTACTTAATCCACATAATTACTTAATAACCAGTTTCAAAAGGTTACAATCTCGTTACAATACAAATACAAGTCAAAGGCTAACTCACTCATTAAACATTTTGCAGCTGGCATGTCATTCAGATTACACAGTTCAGGGGGTCTAAAATGGAAGCTTTAGCAGAACATAATATGAATCACGTTATAAAAATTAAATTCTAAAAATGGACTGTATAGTCATTACGATAAAGTCCATTTTAAGAATTTTAAATCACCCACACCACAGCCCACAGCTCCCACGATACGTATCGTAACTAAACAAGTAACCACTTTTATTTTCGTTGCTGTGTCGCAACACTAGTCAACTTTACCGGTCACGACCTGCCTCGGTCAGAGATACGGACAACGGGTGATGTCTGGCCCCAGGCGGTCGTTGGTGACTGCTGACAGAATTAAAAGGAATTTCGAACCTGCATTTGAATGATGGCAGATAGAGGGATTGTATGATTGATGTTGAGTGCAAGGTTGGAGTGATGAAATGTTTGGTTAGTCAGTTTTGACGCTGGTTTCAAGGAATTAAGGAATTAAATTATTGTTTCAGTTAAGAAGAATAACGCTGAGTTGGAGAGGTTGTACCTACCTATATTATGCTCTTAATTTGGACTTTAGAATTTTGCTATCCATAAACTAATATCCGTAATAATGGGCGTAATCTAGGAATTTGAAACTTAACAATGGCAAGCTGTGTTGACAATTTACTCGTAGCTTTCAGAGAATGCTTTGGATTTACAATAGAAGTGTATACCCAATTTAAGTACCTGATACTGATACTGTTAGCCTGCGTCATCCCATGGCTGGACAAAGGCCTAACTATCCCCATGACTTCCAGTTTTTCTTTCCTGGGCTAATGTGGACCACTAGTCGTTGGTTTTAACCAGCGCGTCCCGCGATCTTCTACGAGGTCTGCCGACGCCACAAAAATAAAAACAAATTAATCAGTACTGTGAAATCAATGAACAATTGTAGTTTTTGTGACTAGGTACGGTACTTGTAGTCTTGTTCCTTAAAATGTAAATTAATTGAAGGTTTTTGCTTGTTACAGGAAAAAGGGAAGACCAACCGGGAGAATTTGAAAACCGACATACAGCATCGGAAAGAAACCTTTTATAGAGTACGTATAATTTGTAACATTTATAATAGTTTGTAACGAACTTATCACTGTAAAGGCTCGCAGACAAAGTACTAACGAATCACGCACGCTTTGAAAAAGGTCAAATTCTACATTCTATAACTACTACTCGGTATATACCGACTCGAGTCAACTTATTGATTGTGTTTCGAGATTAGCTTTAGTTGATATTAAGTTTTAGGGGTCGGATCAGCAAGTTCCCTCGGTATTGACGTAGGTAATGGTTTAGTAGTTTTGCTAATTTGGGAAAGCCGATGATAACATGATCAATGCCCACGAACAACTGCATCGTCATAGAAGTTGCTAATGCATTGCACTAAGAATATTCTTTAGCCAGATATTTTTAAATGTTGGTACCTTTTTGTTTAACATGAAACATTGTCCACTAGCCCTCATTGAGCCCGCATGGTGGATTACGGCACACACCGTTTCACGGAAGGGATTATGACCCAGCGGCAAAAACATTATTGGCTGATTATTATAAGTCTGAAATCGCCAACTCGTCCTGAGCAAGCGTGGTGATCAATGCTCGTGCCTTCTCCGTGGAGAAAAGGCCTTTAAATTGCCCAGCAGTGGGACAGTAATAGGCTGGTAATTATGCAATGGTTATGCTAAACACTACCGTTTGTGTTGCAGGAGGCTCCGTCGGACGAAGACTCGGCGGTGTCGTCCGCGCCCGCCTCGCTGTCACCCCAGCCGCACAGCGACATGTGGGTCAGTATAACACCAAGGCATTACGTTATGGACTTCTGCAGGTATCTTTCCCATTGTCCACACCTGAACAATGGGAAAGATACCTGCAGTAGTTTTGATCCAGACACCTGCGTTGTTGAAAACAATAGTCGATAGGAAAATCTATACTAATATTATAAAGCAGAAGAGTTTGTTTGTTTGTTTGGTTGAACGCGCTAACCTCAGGATCTACTGGCTCGAATTGAATAAATCTTTTTGTGTTGGAAAGTCCATTTATCGAGGAAGGCTATAGGGCCTATAGCCTTCCTCTAGGCTATAGGTCGTAGCGTAATGTTATATAGCCTATAGTATAGGCTATATAACATTACGCTACGACCATTAGGAGCGGAGCAGGAATGAAAAATGTTGCAAAAACGGGGATTTTTTTTCCTTTCGTTTTATGTGACGCAGACAAAGTTGCGTGGGTCAGCTAGATAATCATAAAGCAACAAAAGTTTAATCATCCTAGGAAACCGACTCTTTTATGTAACTACACGTGTAATCTGTTTCATCATGACTTTGTCATCTTTCAATAGTAGGTACCAGTAGTATCGATTGAACTGAAGCATAGTTAACAAATTGAACGAGTTTTACTTCAACCTGCATGGTACGTCACTAAAGGACTTCTCCAGTTGGACAAGAAGTCTTGCATTGAGGAAACTATTCTTTCTATTTCTACAAAAAGATCAGATGAGCAAATAGTAGGCTCTACCACCAAGTCAATGATTTCAATTTTATTATTCGCCTTATAGTGTTATTAGCCATAATGGAAATCTTTATGCACACTTTGTACACTGCCTACAGATACAAAAATATTTCCATTTTGGCTTTTTTTTTATCGACTAGTCTTACGCTAACTTGTTCTACATTACATAAGTACCACTCACAGAGTATACAATAAACTAATTATACGTAATACATAAGCAGGTATCGGGTAGATTTATTGACATTAATCATTAGCTTTGGAACATTATTTCCGCACGAAGTAGCAAGTAGCTGTCGGCTGAGCAACTTGCTTTCCAAATAGATTCTTCCTTGTATTCACAATTAGAAAATTCCGATACATTTGGCTTTATAGCGAGTTAATACATAGATAGTAGGTACCTAATAAGTACTGTTCCAGATCTTACGGAAGCATTTAGTAGGTCTACTTACTTTATACGGCTTGGATTTGGACATTAGTAAGGACAGGTCTGTTGATAATTTAGACAAGGACCAGCTTCTGTATAGTATATAATAGACAGTGTTGTCAATAGAATAATTCAAATATTATTCCTGCTTTTGGATGTTGCAAGCTTGGGCAACGATATAATTAGAAAGTAAATTCTGCAGTCCAAGATAGTTAAAAATCATACATTAATGGCTGAAGTCCTGTCATGATATATTTAAATTTTATATCAATTAAAATACCTGAAAATGGTGATAGGATATTAATAATATGTTCTGCCCGTATTGTAGATCATGTTGACTTGTGTTTTAATTGTTTTGTTTTGTTGCAAGCAGGGATATTGATTTGGCTAATAACTTGTAAACGCATTGGGTGTTAGGACATAGGGAGGTAAGGCATGTAAGAAATAATAAAATACGTAATGCTTGGTTTTCCTATTTTCAAAATTTTAAGAACATTGATTTTACTAGGCGCAGCAGCTATGATGATAAAATAAGATGCAATTTATTGCCGACACCTCTTGTCGCGCCTTCTATACTAATATTGATTTATAGAGGCTGGAGGTCACATGAAATCATAAAACGAATACTAATAGCTATTTTCACATTGTTCACCTATGGCTGACTATTAAATTGAGTACTGAACGTCGTATACTGTAATTACGTACGAAACGAAGATATAGAAGAAGTATGGAGAATATTGTAGAACTAGATAGTTCCTCATTGTCCTTAGAGGGAAGGGAGCTTAGGATTCTCCGACTGGACAGTTGCCATGTCTGGTGGACGATTGTCCAATGGATTTTGTTGAGATGTGTAAAATACAGTGCTAATCTTGTGAATAACTTGGTCTGTGTGACATAGACACGACGTGACGACTAAAATGGCGTAGAGGTAGTGACGCTGCCTGACGTTCTTAGGGTCCTGGGTTCGAATCCCGGTAGGAGCAAATGTTTGTGTGATGAGCATGGACATTTGTTTCCGAGACATGGATGTTAATATGTATAATAAGTATGTATTTACAAACAAAAAAAGTATATATGTAGTATATCAACTATCTAGTGTCCACGACACAAGCTTTGCTTAGTGTGGCACTAGGTGGCGCTGTGTGTTAATGTCCAGAGATATTTATATTTATTTATTTATAGAATTTCTGAGGCATCAAAGTAATGCAGTTCTTGGGTCATTCATCAGCAGATCGGCCAACAGTAGAAACCCTATCTGCTGTTTAGTCATATTTGCATACACTTTGGTCCTATTTCTGTGAAAACAAACCAAACAATCTCCTCACGGCAGCAAAATCATAAGCAAAAGCCATTTTAAATAACACATAAAATCAATTAGATTTATGAACATCAATAACGATGAAATCTAAATGGCTGACCACTGCGCCTAACAAAAGGCGATTACAGAACTAAAGGCCCAATTAAACCCACACAGAACGACTTACCTAAGTTGACGTGAATTGCCTTTTATGCGTTATGTAGGAGACAGTTTCAACTGAGCTGAATGCTGAGTCGTCTTAAAGCTGACAATATGGAGACGTACATGTACAATAGGAGTCAGAAAATAAAGGGCCATCTCTTAAGGTATCCCATGGGTTGAGGCGACGCAGGAATTGGAAAAGCTAGGAGGGGTATTCCATGTTCAATACAGGTATTCAGCTGCATCCGGTTAGACTGGAAGCCGACCCCAACATAGTTGGAAAAAGGCTGGCAGATGACTATGATGGAGCGGTATTCCTATTGACATGTGATGCGAAGGAAAATTTAGTGAGGCAAATGTTGAGTATGAATTTATATACTCTATGGTATGAATGAATGAACATGGCTTTAAGAGTAGAAGAAGACGAGAGAACCGATGGATGGACAGTACATGATATGCTTATAAAGGAGTAGATTTATCAGGTAACGAGTAGTGGGAGGATGGAGAAAAGACATGCTGCGCCGAACCCGAAATAAATTGACATAAGAACAGGAGAATGATGATGGTATTCCTGCGTATCAATCGATGATCGCCAAATTGTTAGCAAAGTGTGGTGATCATATCCGTAGAACCTTGAGCAGGTAGCCTCAATCGCTAGTCTTGCAGATTTTGAGAAAAATTGCAGTCACATTTTGGAGGGATCATACTGGGTGTTACCATAATCAGTTGCAAGGGTAATATGATGTACACACGTTATATGACAATTCGTTTTTTGTCTAAATATACCTGCTAAAGTCATTATGATACTCTTACACTTTTCCCAATTCGTTTGGAGCAGCATATCCTCCATTATTTATTCCTCGTCTTATCTCATCAGACACCTCCTTTCTTGCCATATTATCCTTTACAAAGTCCATCCATCGTTTCTTTCGTCAAAATAGACACCTGCTAAAGTGCGACACGTAGAATACAAGTGCCAATCTATACTAAGTGACAATATAATACTAAGCGACATCTTAACGAATACTTAAATGTTATTGCAGTCTTGGAATTTGAACACTCAGCGATGAGTCGATAGATGAAAATCGAACAATGTGATTTTATTTAAGTACTCGTTCTGGTCTCATCTGGTGCAAGTGAATGTGCCCACAAATCTTTACATTGTAGGTAGACGTGCTTTCAATTACTAAGTGGCAATACAAAGTGATGTCTGCACGCAACTCGAATTATGATAAAGAGACATAAAGACCAGCAGATTGGTAGTCAATGTCACTATCAGTTTTTGTAACGCGTAAATTAAACAGCAAGCTAACTGATTAATGTGCTACTAATTGATGCCTCTGATGCTGCCATTACCGTGACCACCTACTGGGCCTAAGTTGCTTTGAAAAGAAGAATAAACTATCGAGTAGTCTCAAAGTCGTGTTTGCAAAAGCGAACACCACTTTCATGAGTTTCAAAAGTTCTGAGAGCAGTTACAGATACCCTAGGGATGAAAGACAAATAATATACCTGATGCCTTTCAACTTAATAAGTCTAACAACTAATTAATCTGTTGTTAGACTGTAACTAGGTACTGTGTGTAACGACTGAGTGAAAGAAGTATCTTGAAAGTGGTAACATTCAAAGTTAAACTGGGAGTCTTAATTTAAACCAATATGAATACAATACCTGAAATGATACACACTAAATTGAGAAATATGTATGTATTTCACGTACTGTATTGTTCCACTCATAATCGTGTCAACTTATGCGTCAAGTAACTGCCATTTTCCGCTGTTTATGTACCTATGTGCGTCTGTCTCAAAGAATGCTTCAACGGCCTTGGAACATATGAGAGGATCGCTGAGCTAAGCGTATAATGTCAAATAGTATTGCAGTATAAACATTTTGTCACCTAGTAAACTATTGGCTTGGCTCTTGCGTCACTGTATTGTGTTTCCATGTTATGTAGGGTGCCAATGCTTCTTGAATTTACTTGTACATACTACGTACTGTGCTTCGTAATTAATGAATAAGATAGTATGAGATATACCTATGACCACCAATAAAAGAAACATGCGGGGTAGTCTTCGGGGACTACCGATAGAAGGGAAAACTCTTAACTCGGCTACGAGTGCTGCGAAAAGTGTACGCGACGATCACGCGTTTTCCATGATTTTTATCCACTTTAAAAAAATAGGAGCACAAGCGAGCGAAGCGAGCTCAACAATTTTTGCTTTCTGGTTCGGATGGTTCGTTTTTCCATGTATTTTTTTTCCGTTACTGACGCAATTAAATAATTATGGAAATCGTAATGTTAAATGCATATCCAATGCATTTTATTGATGTAGGCAGGACAAGACAAACGGTCATACAAGACCGAGGGAACACGACCAAGAAGTCTGAGTCTAGTTAGAGATAATTGTAACGTACTTTGCATGTAAATTGTATTTTAAATAACTATGGAAAACTTGTAGTTACTATCATTCAAATTACCAACAGGGTAATTAGAAATTGATATGTTGCACTATGTAGGTTAAAAACACTCAATTATTTTCCGTTTCGTGTGTTACAAAAGGCTGGTTTTGAATGAAATATGTTCGCAGTATAGTTTCAACATTATCTATAATTCGTTTGACCGTATCAGTTGGGCATGCGAGCTTGGCCTTTTTGGTGGAACTGCGCCTTAGACTCGACCCGAGTGGGTGTTGCACGTGTAGGCTTATTTAATAATCTTTTTCACAAAATACACCCAATTTGGGCACAGCGATACAATCTAGTCTGTTTGTATGTAGAAATATTCACCTGTCTTGCCGACAATAGCAATAGGATAGGTTTAATTTGTATTTGGATACTGAAATAAATTAAAAGATTATTGTGTGTCTTGTCTTTTTTGGGCTAGCAATAAATTAACTTTGACATTAATTGAGTTCAGTCTAATCTAGTTCTAGAGTATTTGTTTGTTTGTTCCGAATAAGCTCCGAATCTACTAGACCGATTTTCACCAGTACTCTTTCTTATGTACACCAAATAAACTATACCAACTGACTGATCGATATGTTTGTTTACATTAAAATGAAACTGTAATAAGATTTTTTTAAATAATGTCTCACTGTTCACAAAACTGATGGTCTCTTCTGTTCCAGTCATGCGGCCAATGCCGTTCGTCGGCGGAGCGCGCGTCGGCCGCTGCGCGGGAGTGCACGCGGCTTGCAGACGCGTTGCGAGACGCGCGCGACCAGCTCGAGCTCATGGAGTTCAGGCTTCTAGAGCTGGAAGACGCACATCCCGATAAGGTATAATTACAAACATATTTTTTTTTTTTTTTATCTTTGTGAGTGAGTGTGTCCCGTCTTTAACAACATAAAGTGAGGTGATTTTCATTGGTTTTTCCGTTGTGACTTACGCTTCCGCGCGTGATTCGAATAAAAACTTTTTTTTAAATTTTATTTTCGGCCAGTGAGACCCGTCTTCAGAACCATAAAGTGAGGTGATTTTCATTTGTTTCTTGGATGTGACGTAGATACGTTTTCGCGCGTGATTCGAATGTTGTATTATGTATTATGCTGTCTTGTGTGTGCGCTTACGTGGAGGTGAAGGCTTTTAGTTCTCAATGGAGTTTAGAAGCGACGTGATGAATGGCGCACGCGTCGATCAGGTAATTTTTGTTTATGATTTTCCTAATGTTGTTCAAAAGTATTTTAGTCTGCAATTTTGTTATTTTTCAAGGTTTACCAATATCTAATCTGCAGTAATTTCAGTGAAAGATACGATATAATATGTTTTTGTTATCTTTTATCACACTGTTTGTGAGATATGTTATAGGTACTTAGGGAAAGCGTTTAGATTTGCGAGTTTTTTGTTTCCCACCACATTAGCAGACACAAAAAGGCAAAAATTATTTCAAACAAAATAATTTTGATCTTGTTATGAACAACTCTATTGGAAATAAAACCTTATGTACTGTACCTGTTATTTATGCAATCAAATGAAGTAATTGGTTTATTCAGTTTATCGATAATTTTAGAAAAATAATTAAATATCTCACCCGCTAATTTGAGAAAAACAAAATACCTGAAAAGTACTGGGAAACGCGAAAACAAATAATTTCAATTCTCTTTCTATCATTTTTGTGAAAAAAATACGAATGAAAAAGAGAGAAAAAAAATCGAAAACACAACCAAGATCATAATTCCAATGAATGATTCATAATTCACGACATTCCTACATAACTTTGACGATCAATCCTTTTGTTTGTAACTTAGAAGCAAAACAGATACAAGAAAATCTTTCCCAAGTATGTGTAAGTGTTAACAATTAACCGTTATTATCCAACACCATTATCCATTAAACAGCACGGACTGAAATACTTTCCTACGTACCTAACATTGATTACCGATAACCTTGACCTCAGTTTAAACACATTCTCCATACAAGCAAGAGGTCAACTGGAAGTAGTTGTGTGAGGTTAGGCGCGGGTCACACTGCGAGCTGAGGCGACATAGCTATGCTTAAACTTAGTTCACGTACTGTATTTCAATGTCAACCAAAAACTAACAGATCTGTTTGTTTATGGCCAGATCTATGTGGATTGTGGACTAAGTTAAACCTTTTTTGCGACCTTATTTAGCTATGCAAATTTAAAAATAAATGATTATTTCTTCTTTAGTCCACATTCATACGGGAAAACTGACTTACAATTTCGCTCTAGGTAGTACTTGGCGCAATTTAACGTAAATTGACAAAGTTTTTCGTTCGATTTGAACTTAACCATCAACATTTTATGATATAAAATCAAATGGAGTTTGACAGTTTGTGGTAACTTGAAACTTGCTGAAAACATCTGGTTCAGTATTTTATTACATAATTCAATTAGCCGGGTTGACGCAGCTGTAGTTACCTTAGTATAAAAAGGCTAGAGATAATAGCCCAGTTAGTATAGCTTGGCTCGTATATCTGACACAAGATTGAACCTTAGTTACCGCGCTAAGCTAAAATAACTTAGCTCTTGATCTGCAACAGGCTAAAGTTGGCTTGGCTGTCAGTGTGGCCCAAGCCCTATGTTCTTACAAATATAACTTAAAGTGTTAACGGAAACACCATTGATCATTATTAACGGTTTTGTTACTTATTTCTATGGTAACTTGGTGACCGGATACACCTCTGTTTATGGTACACGGTTACCTCATTCACTTAGTCAGTCTTATATCAGGTGTTGATAAATAAAACATGTACTTAGGTACCTACTTATGTACACTTATGTATTAAATAAACAGGTCTGTGCGGCATGGACAGTAATGCGCAGTATTTTAGTTTAGAGGTTGTTCTTGTAGTTAGTCGAGAGATGTAAATTGAATAATGCATTATAAATCTTGTGAAATCTACTTATTTTGAAATACAATCGACGTAAGGTCTTAATGAACAAAAGTTTATCGATTATTTTATTAGAATATCGCTGTCGTAATAACCTGTAATTTATCACGTAATTTCATTAGAAAATAATCATCTTTATTTATCGGAGTATGTAACTTATGAGCTATGAAGGCTTTAATTAATTCAGGATGCTCAGGGTTCATAAAAATAATCTATGCAGCAGTCATATTGTCCATAATGATTCACTGAAAACATGACCATTTTTTACCGGATGACTTCATAAATCACTTGTGTGCGAGATTCAGTTTAAGTTATACTGCCAAGATTTTCGCGCGATTACTTACTTTGCTTCTACAGCAAATCAAAATCATACATTGCGTGGATCCCCGTTACCGTTTGCAACTTGATACGGTCTGCAAAACCAATTTAATATACCATCAATAACGTGAGTAAGTAAGTCACAATAAACATGTCTCGTTGGCTTCGTTCGCTCAATTATAACGACCACAGTAATTATGAAGTAATTTTACGCTTTGGGTAATTTAACCGCTAGTTACTCTCGCAATGTTTGAAGATCTCCAACCATCGGTAGCTATCTTAGACATGGTGGCTATCGCGGAACTAATTTGTTGGCATGAAGCAGTTGATTAATTAATTCTGTTTTTGAAGACGGTTAACCTTTTTTTTCAGATGGTAAATCGTCTAATAAGTTCTCTGAGTGGGAGCGGGAGGGAGTGTCAGACTTTTACTGATTACTGACTAAAACCCAACCATATGTTCCTTCCTCGCCCTTTATGTTCCGGGACCACGTTATCTCTTTCGAACAGTCCCGCAGCCCCGGAAAAGACGGTTACCCTGTTATTAATTGATCGAAAGCCTTTGAGCCACATATTTGTTGATTAAGTGTATGTTGACCAGCATTGTTTTCATTGGTCCTGTTTATTTTCAGAATTGCTTGGCCTTAGCGTAATAACCATTCATAAATGTAAATACTTTTGTGTAGCAAAAACAAAAAGCCAGTGAAGGAGGAAGCTAAACTCGTCCCATAACTCCATGTTAGTTTATTATTACGTTTCCACGAGCGATGGACAACCTCCTATTATAGTAGCGACATTCTACAACATACTTAATCTGTATCAGAAAGAAAAAATCGTTTTACATAGGTATATTTGTCAACGCCTACTGCAAGTCGCTCGTTAAGCCTCTGGCCGCTTAAACAGAACCACTACGGTGCCACTAATGAGAGAGTACGGTCTGATTTTTGGTGTCCATTTTTATCTCGATATAATAATCCGTGTGTGATGTAAAGTGATTGTTGTGTTTCGAAAAAATAGTAACGTAATACCGTGTAACCTTCTTTCCGTCAGTAATTGTATACTTTCGTGACTCTAACAAGGATTGTTATATTCAGCGGCTGAAAATTGTGCGGTGTCGTTTATCTGTCTTGATATTGTGTTCGTTTTTATGGCATCTAAAGTTCCACTTCTTCTTTACAGGGTGCTAGGGACAACCTTACCGACTCAGATTCGGGCTGCGTGTCCCCAGGCTCTCGTATCAAGGACTCCGCGTCGCCCGAACTTAAACGAATGGATTCCGGATACAAATCCCCCCACGCCCCGAGCAGCCCCTGCAACCCCCGCCGGCACCTGGGCACGCCACACGATGACTTCAAAGAAGACTTCGCCAGGGCTCAAGTGTTAGCCGACATTTTAGACAAGAATTCCGAAACCACCAGTGATTCCCTCAAAAGTAACCCAGTCAAGGAGCATTTAGAACAGATGATACTAAATGCAGCGTCGGCGGAGGACAGGGCTTGCTTGGAACAAGTTCTGATGCTGCTATACAACTTCCAAGCGTTGAGCAGCTCTGTCAGTGAAGACGAATGCTTTCAGGTGAGTTCGAAACTTTTTACACCTTGACCTACTTTGACACTAAAAAACTAAAAACTAAAGTAATGACAGTAATGACAACAAAAACATTTTCTTAATTTTGTGATCTTTATTTTCCAAATTCTCGTATGTTTTCAGGCAAAACCGAGAAAAATCTGTGATGTGAGGTTCAAACAAGAAACTGACAAAACACAGAAGGCCATCGCAACTGTTACACCGTATCAACAGAAAGGGTACAAGTGCGAATCCTTGGAGAGTCTCTGCAGTGAAGAGCGGAAACCCAGTAATATTCTGCAAGAGAGCGGCATCTTTGAAGGTGTCGAGACAGAGTCAAAGTGTACCCAAACAGATGTCAACGAAAGCTTTGAATGTAGCGGTGAACTAAACACCGAAATACAACGACTGAATAGTATTAGGGAGAAGTTAGAGAGGCAAGGAGTTAGAAATAGGACATTAAGTACTAAAGAAGATGGTGATGGCCTGGAGTGCAGGTGTGTGAAGTTGGGCAAGAAACACAAGCAGTATTACGAGAGGAGGCTTAAGTTTTTGGAAGGAAAGATCTCTATATACGAAGCGGCACAAGACGTTAAAGAGGCTAAGCTAGCACAGAGATTGCAGAAAGAGTTCCTTCTTGAAAATAGTATACAGGTAGGTAAACTTTACTTTACCTTACTCTGTCCATTGTTTAGTTTAGACCTCCATCATTTTATATCAAGCTTCCTTAACATTAAACATGTTTAAAGCTTGATTGGTTGCTCGTTTGAACCAGCCCCCGTATTCACAAACGCTTCTAATGAATTTCGACTCGACAAGTCGTATGTCTATCCTTTTTTGGCATAACGAAAACGAGCGAGAAAGACATACGACTTCTCGAATCGAAATCGAATCGAAACTTTGTGAACTGGCTCACGATCTTCAATGTCTTTGTCCATCCTTAATCTGATCCGTAATTCTCCATTGTAATAAGAATCGTCATTACAGTGTCCCCTTTTCTAAATCCATCATCATCTCACGCAGTCATACCTCTTTTTTTGGTCTTATATCATATGATACAGTAGTTTTTTGTTGTTGTACAGGAACTCGAATCGCAACTATCCGAACTACAAGACAAGTACGAGAGACTAGAGGAAGATTGCTGTGAACTAGAAGAAATCGAAAATGATACCCGTTTACATTGGCAACAGTAAGTAGCGTGATCTCGTTAAAGTAAATTATCATAGCATTGTTTACTTGGTTTTATTGCTTTGACTAACTAAATGAAATGCAGTCGATCTCAAGGTCAAGAGCGGAACTATTAAGTATTAATAAAATTTTCCTTATCTTGAATCTAATAAAAATAACAGTATATAGCTGAAGAGTTTGGTTGTTTGAACGCCCTAATCTCAAGAACGACTGGTCGGATCTGAACAAAATTATTTTGTAGTATTTACACTTACGAACCACGAGCGAGGCACAGCTAGTCTACACTAATATTATAAAGAGAAAAACTTTGTTTGTTTGGTTGTAATGAATAAACTCAAAAACTACTGTGCCGATTTCAAAAAATCTTTCACCATTGGAAAGCTACATTCACCCTGAGTAACATAGGGTATATTTTATCTCCGTAGTCCCACGGGAACGGGAACTACGCGGGTGAAACCGCGTGACGTCCGCTAGTGATATATAAATTATTTTAGTTAGCATTTTGTTTCCTAGCCTTTTTAACTATTTAAGTCCGTCAACGAAGGTACTGGGCCCGTCCAAAAGTAGCTTACACTTTGACCCTACTTCAGTACTTACCTATTATTTTCAAACTCGTGAGTTTTGAAAACACATCGGGAGTTAGGACAGATGACCATCGTGTGTCTTTCAACACGATCGGTCATTCGGGACCCTAACGAATCTTATGTCTTATTTTATTTTTATTTCTTACTAGCTGTACCCGGCATGCGTTGCAATGCATTTTTTCCTACCTACCTACTACTACCTACCTACCTACCTGTCTACTTCTCACCGTTTAAACCTTCCCTGGACTACGACAAACATTTTAAAACCAAAATCAGCTCAATCGGCCCAGCCGTTCTCGAGTTTTAATCAGACTAACGAACAACAATTCATTTTTATTTATATAGATGTCCGTAAGTAAGACGGAGTAGCTGTGAAACGACCACAACTTCGTCCGAAACTACGGATTACGTGCTTAGAGAGTAAACCTCCTGCGTCAGATGGCATTTTTTAAATTAACGAGTGTTCAATATCACCTAATATTGTTCACTAGGTAGTTTAATTATTTGTGTTTCTTATTTAAAGGCTAGAGATGGATTATGAGCTCTGTTCTGCTCAACTAAGAGACATGACGGAGCAACGAGAGTGTTCGCGGGCCCAGGCCGAACGTATGATGGCCGAACTGACTCATAAGGAGTGCGTATTGAAGACTAGGGAGGTGAGTCTTTACATATTATTTATCTACATAGTATAAAAGGAGATGTAATGACAAAATTTGCTTAAATAGTTTGGTCATGTGGAGAGGATGAGTGAAAAGTGACTAATAAAAGGTATTGACACGAGACAGGTCCGCCTTTGTACAGTTTTAATTGTGCATAAAGTTTTAATATATAATAAATAAATAAGTGTGCTTATTTTATTAATAAAACATACCGATATAAAAGATGAAGAATTGTCAAGTTATTGATCGTCCATTCATCATCATTCTCTTGCCCTTATCCCAATTTATTTGGGGTCGGCGCAGCATGTCTTCTTCTTCCATACTCCTCTATTTTTCGTCATCTCATCAGACACTTCTTTTCTTACCATATCCTTCTTAACAGTCCATCCATCGTTTCTTTGGTCTTCCTCTACTCAAATACCCATCCACATTCATACTCAAAACTTTTTTCACGACATTTTCTTCATTCCTCCGCATCACATGCCCAAACCACGACAACCGATTACCACACAACTTTTCAGTCACCGGCGCCACTTTCAGACTTCCTCTAATATACTCATTCCTTACTTTATCCATTCGCGTAACACCACACATCCCCCTTAGCATTCTCATCTCCGCGACATGCAGATGCCTTTCATTCATCCCTTTTGTGGCCCAACATTCTGATCCATACAACACAGCAGGTCTAACCATTGTTTTATAAATCTTCCCCTTAAGTTTTAGGGGAATGCGGGAGTCGCAGATCGTTATTGATCGTCCATTCATTCATTAATATTCCAGAAAGAACTTTGTGATCGGTTGGAGAAGCTGGAGAAAGCCGTGCCAGCGCTGATAGCGTTTAACGTCATCCAAGTGTTAAATGCCCCATTATCCTGTAATGGAAAGGTACGTTAAAAAAATGGGGAATGTGTTCGTTACGTTAATAGGGAATATGTGCCCATGTAATGTCTTCTTCACTTACATAAATAAAAAACACTATTCTATTATCAACCCAAGAAAACTTTTAAAAGTTAAGTTCAACTACTGCTTGCTCAAAAATAAGATTTCTTAACAAATAGACTTTGACGTCACTACCGCCGTAATCGAGGACGATGTGTTTAGAGGGTGCATTCCGTTTCACAAAAAACATGGTACATGAAACAATAAATATTAAAACAAGTGATGTTTTAGAAACTTAAACAAGTGTACCACAATGTTTTATAGATAATTAATTACCTGATCTACAATTTTTGTCTGAGTTAATTTTATACAATCCTACAAATTTTCAGCTTAGTCGGAATTTATGTAACCTCATCCCTATTTTTACGGACTACAAGGCATTTTCAATAAATAAAAAGAATTTTGTATTTCTTGTATATTCATTATTCTGCCGCGTTATTCGTCAGCAAGACCAAAAAGCTGGCTTATAGAAAAACTATAATCACAGAAAAGTGTCGTTCTGTTCGCACAACAGCGGGTGCTCATGGACCGCATCGGCGCCTTCAGCCAAACCGCGCGCGACCTCGCACCGCCGCGCGCGGACCGCGCCATCGTCGCCTGGAGCACTCTGCCGCCCGGCACCACGCCCCAGGAGTACGAGCTGCAGCAGCAACTCACTAAGTAACTAACACTTGTTTACAATTACTTTTTTATCAGCCTATAGGGTCCCCCATAGTCTTCCATCTCTTCTCTACGTGTGGCTTTCTCAGGCCAATCTGTAACAAACACCTCCAAGTCGTCACGCCAGTGTTTTCTAGGCCTTCCTCGGCGACGACGCCTGCCTTTTGGCACCCACTGAGTGACGACTCCTGCCCATGCCATACCTAGAATCCTTCATATTTATGTATTTATTGGACGTCAAACTACCAGCTCTTTCACTAACGTTAAAATATGTTCAAGTTTTTTTGCTTTGTTATAACTTTACTTGTTTGTTTATATTTGGTGCTTTGAAAACCTTCGGCTTTTCAAGTTTTGGTCGGACACTAACCGCAAGTGAAAATGAGATACTGGCGGAATACCCAACATTATACCATTAATTTATGTCCGACTCAGTCTTTCAGATATTGTACACGAAGTAGGTTTTTTCTTGCCTATACATTGTCAGGTTAACGTTTAAAATTGCTAAGATTAGTAATCAGTAGTTCAAAGGGAAGAGTTTAAGAAACGTAAAGTTATCAAAATCTTAACAGGTAATTTTTATTACCAGATTATTAGCCGAGAAAAGAAATATAGAAGACCAAACATTAGAAACAAAGAAGAAGCTAGAAGCAAAGGTGCGAGATTTAGAAGAACAGTTGAAGACTGCTCAGCGACAGATATCGGTGACCGTGTGTGGTGGAGAAGTGAAGAAAGAACACATTGAAGAAAAGATAGCACAATTGGAGACGAAGATCGTTAGCAATAAAGATAACACAAAGGTTTGTAACGTCTACTCGTACTGTATCTATTTTAGAAGAACAAAGATCCCATTCAAAGATACTGCACAAAATATTTTCAAAAATCATTGATTTTGGAAAAATGTTTCTCAATCAGTCGCTTGCCACGGTTAATCTTCGGAAACGATCCATTGAACTGGTTCATGCTACAAGTCACTAGTTAGACATATTGAATTGTTGCAAGAACTCCGCATGATATCTTAACTTCAGCTGATGTTCCTATTTTACCTAGTGAAGAGTTGGAAACTTATAAAATCCGACTACCTTTCACACTAATGCCTGATAAAGCGGACTCTAAAGTCACACATACTTGTGCAAAATAGAGCGTTGTAACAATGTATCACATTAAATCTTTAACCATGACGATTTTTTCAAGAAATCTTTATCGTGACGAGGAAGGTTAGGTTTTCCACCATATTTTAATTTTGCACGTTCAGTGAAACAGTAAAGACGGTGGCCGTTTATGCAAAAACAAACGCTTTGAGATGTTGGTGTCAGTATACCTTTAGAATTAGGCCAATTATTTCATTACGTTATGATACGTATAATAAGTAGGTGTAATTTAAAAATCACATATCATGGCGTATTTTAAATGTAATGTGGTGACGTTAAATTTACTGAATCGGCACTAAAATTGAATAAAAAAAAACAATAACCAAAAATTGATTTTAAAACATCCTCTAGAAACATATTTGTTTCAATACACGTTAACTTTTTTCTCATCTTGCAGCAAGCGGCAGACCCGACCATGGGAAGGAAGATCCGAGCGTTACTGATCAGCGAACAAGACTTAAAGAATAGAGTCTTGGAGTTGGAGAGAAGAGAGGCGGCCTACCTGGAGATGTTGACACAGGCAGACGACATGTGGGCCGAGATGGAGGGTGGCTATAAGAAGAAAATCGAGGAATCGCAGGCTACGGAGACAACGCTTAAGGGAAAGGTATAAAACCTTAGGATATTTGTCGTAAGAAGTTGAATTCGGTTTTAGACGCTTTAACTAATACTGATAATGACTGTGTAAAGTAACTATTTTTTTATAATCTAATGTAGATCATGAAGCTAGAAACAGAGCGTCAAAAATGTAAAGACTACTTTGAGCCACTAAAGAAGAGGTTAAGAGAAGTGGAAGAAGCTGAATCATCGATGCGTATTGCATTAGAGAAAGCTCAGAGGGACAACATAATCCTCATAGATAAGACCACAAGTATGGATGGCGAGTTTAAGAAGCTAGAAGCAGAAGCCAAGAAGTCTGATTACGCGTTTAGAACCCTCGAAGCCAAGTTCAAGGTATTGGTCTAATTCTACTTCTAACTGTCACTCGATTAATAGGTTTATGGTTATTTTTACCCGTTGAGGGAAGGAACAAATAGTTTTTTTATGTACAGTATTTTTTGCACAACAGAATAAAAATACAAAATTAAAAATAAAGTTTTGGCGAGTATCATTCATTTTAATTTGGATTTCAGAAAGAGATAGAGCAACTGCGTAAATTAAACAAAAACTTGGACTGCGAACTGAAGGTCCAAAAGGAAGCAGTGAAGAAATCAGAGCGCTCTTTCAACGGGGACCTGGACACGATCAGGAAAGAACTTAGCTGGACTTGCAAGGCTAACCAAGACTTAGAAGTAACAAATAGTGAATTGAAGGAGGAGGTATGTGCTATAGATTTAAGGAAATTCGAAGATATTTGTCAGGTCTTTAGTAGACGTTTGGATGAAGGATTAATAACTGATCTAATAAGGAGATGGTACCTTCATTTTACTCATTGGAGATGGATTACCTTTAAAAGTAGAACTTCATTTATGTTGATTTATTTATTTAGATTATTTTAGATGATAGATGATGGCTTGATAGTTGCACGTGTAGTCGCTTTGGGTATGCACTTGATAACGCTTTCAATGTTTTTCGCCTTTTGAACTAACGCTATATGCATGTCCGCTTAACACTTTATCTTGATCGTTCCGATCGCTCGGCACACGACAGTGCATGCTCCGTACCGTGGTTGTGACGTGTAAATATGCATGGAAGCCTTCGAGGAAATTCTAAGAAGAAATGTGTTCTCAGGTCGAATCTCTGGAAAAGCAGCTTGCTTTGACGCAGAAAGCTTTAACACAATGCAAAAGGAAGTGTGACGAGAAGATAAAAACTTTGAGTCACGAGTTATCCATCAAAACTGAAGAGTTAGAAGAATTGAGAAGTGAAACAATGAGACAGTCATTCCACGCCTCTCGCGTAGAATTAAAGCCGGATAGAACTGAATATATAGACGAAGGCTATTCTGTATACACGGCGGTACCAAAGAAGACAGATTACGGGAGAATGCATCACAGTATGAGTTATATAACGTCGGAGTCGCGTTGCTCGTGTCCGTCGATGCGCAGTCAGCTGGTAGGACAGCTGATCGAGGACTTGTTCGAGCGGGTGCACAACATTGTTGACGACGACCTCACCCGACTGTGCAACGATATCAATTTGATTAATAGTAGAGAAGTGACTGCTGAAACCAAAGCGAAAATTACAAATTATCTCTTAATGGCTATCTCGAAGGAGCTCGTTAGGTCTATAGGAGACGCTGATGCTAAGACAGATACAGAGGTCAGTATGGTAGTGGATTGTTTTCATTAATATTCCTTAATATCATTTTATTGTGACTAAAGTTTAACTGCATTAGACTATGAATGTTTTGATTTTACTAATCAAGAATGATGTCAACCTAATAATGGTTTTGGCCGATATTATTTAATGATGTGGTAATTTGGGTTAATTATTTGATTTATAGTGGTTGAGTTTTTCTTTCACTCAGTCTTTTTCTTCGTTACACGATCTTTTTGTTAGTTTTATTATAAAAATGAATTAAGGGTTACGAAAAGAGGCAATTGTTCCCAACTTAATATTACTTGCAAAAGAAGTATTATATTCTTTCGTCAGAAAAAATGCGATTTTATAAGATTTTCGAAGATATTATATTAAATCATTTTATTATCATTATGCTAAGCTGGGTATTCACAATGTTCGAATACTAACTGTGCTCCGCCTACTTATAGCAGATCTACGACTACCAATTGTTAAAAAGTTAAGGCTCGTACAAACCATATTAGCTACTGGCCGATACATCCTAGCGGCATTTTATAATTAAAAAAAAAATATGTCGGGCGACATGCACTAGCGCGTGTTACCCGCCAATATGTCGACTATTTGCGTATGCAGTACGTACCATTGTGCGCGTACGCATGGCCAGTGCAGAACTGGATAGACATCTGATGGAGTGATCGGGCATGCTCCTATTGCGACTACGCAGTTGATGCTCGTACATAGTGGAAACCCAGCTTTACAGTCAGTTAAGGCTGGAGTTTCTTATAAGCGCTATCAGTGACGTCTGGCGTCAACTTACTTAAATGGAACAGCACATTTCTGAGCTGTACAAAGCATCTTAAAGCGCGATTCGTCAAAACGTTGTATGCAGCCGATGGCGTTTATCAGATGACTTCACCCCCAAGTCGTTTATCCACCCGCGAGTTTGAGACGCACAGCCTGACGTTCCCTTCACCTGTTCGTTCGTGATGCGGTAATGCGCTAGTGAGCTTTACTGTTGTAAGTACGACGTCCGTGGTAAGGCTCACTGGTGGATAACCGGCTTTGTTTATCAAGACGGTATTATTTTGATGTATTTTGATCGCTAGGAGTGGCAGCGCGCCGCGTCGTCTCAGTGTGTGGGGGGTGAGGGGGTGTGCGGTCGGGGCGGTGGGGGCGGTAACGCGGGGGTGGTGGCGGGCGCGGCGCGGCTCGCCTCCGTGAGCTGCGCGTGCGCCGCCGCGCGCCTCGCCGCCGCGCGCCCCGACCTCGCCGCCGCCGTCAAACTGTGTCAGGAGGTAACTGTCGCTGCACTACTAGCGCATATATATCAGTTTAGGTGTTCGGTTTCTTCTGGAGTGGACATCGTGTACCGCGAGATGCAGCGTGGGTAGGACCGAAGAACCGGTGAAGCTCGCACAAATCGAATGGATGCGAAAACTTCAACAATGGCGGTTGTGGATGCACTCGGGGAAGCCTATGTCCAGCCTCTGAATAAACACAAAAAACGTCCCTGTTATGTCCGATTCTTCCTAATACACCTCCAGAAATCATGGCGTCCAGTTTCAGTTCCTAACACTAACAAACAGAAACAGTCATCGTACTCTTGTTTACTATGTCGGCTTAAAATAAATAAAGTATGTTCTCAATCATTTACCAGAGTTCTTCTGACAGATCAGTTTCGGAGCAGTACTACAGGGTATATTTGTGTTACAGGAAGTTCTGGACCACGGCGATGTAAAAATCATGGAAGAGCAATTAGCGAATGCAATCGAAAGTATTGTTGTAAGTAACTGAATTTTCTCTTATCACGTTTTTATTTAAGCTTGCTCTATACTACAACCAGTGGAAGTGCTAATCCACATGAATATGTCCGATCCAGCCTCCGAACTTAGTAGGTAGCCTTATTTACAAAGCTCTGAGTTAAAACTATGAGAATCTCTCGAAGGCCGTAACTTTTTTTAAAACTCTCTGTAAAATGCCTTGACTGGACAAAAGTCAACTTTGACATCAAGGATGTGGACTCAGTCATTGTGGTGATAATTACTCCGAGCTGTTCCGTCGCAGAATGTGCATTTCTAGAAATAATACCGTTACCATCTTTTATCGAAGTATTTTGAAACCGCATTTTTCTGGAGTTTCTGGTGCACTTGTACCTATACAATAGTAAGTGTGTACAATAGAGAAGTTGATTTTGGCTATAACATTTTGGAATATGATTTTTTTATTTTATTTGTTGAGTAAAGGGAACAAAAATCGCAAAACTGTGTGTACCTATATTTTTCAAGCTAACTTTTCCTGTTAAGGTTTGTTTCTGCAAAAGTAGTTTCTGGTATAGATGATATGTCTTATATCTGATTAAAATACTAAATATATGAAAAGTGACGGATTTTATTTAAAAACCGTTTTCAAAATAATTTGTACATTTCTCGAAGTGCTCATTTTGCGAAGTGCACATTCTACACTAGGACGGAGCCGTATCTAACAACGAAAAGCCTCAACAGACGGTGCTTTGTACCGAAAATGCTACTCTGAAACAGGTCGTACGCACATCAGAAAGTTGTCATTGAACCCCCGATCTGCAAAATTGTGTCCCTATGCCGTAAAATACATTTTCTTTCGTTTAATAGTGTTTTGTTTTTCTTTTCCAGAATTGTCCATCTTGTGCGTTGGGTACAAATGCGATAGTTTGGAGCACGGATGTCTAACAACGTCATTACGTGCGATTTTATGTGAGACAATTCATTATTTCTTAATTATTAAGTTAGTTGGACATTTTTAGAAGTGAAAACTTCTTTAGGCGCGTTGACCACTTTTTGGGTGAACAATAAAATTATGGAACTCGCGTCACCGTCACCTAACGCTTTGTAGCACTCGTAGCCGAGGCCCTACTCTCTAACGCTTCGTCCATATATTCGGATCCATCCGTCTCTCTCACTCGCACTCATCTGCAGACGTGTGCGATAGAGACGGATAGACCGACTGGGGTGGGGCCTGTCTACCTACTTTTTGTATTCTCTATGACTACATATTTTTTTTACTTTCCAAGTAGGCTCAGGCTATCTTTTCTTTAAGTTTCTTTTAACACGTTCTTTACAATTCCAGGTGTAATACCTCCACCGACCTCACTCTGGTGCCTTCATTAGTTAAGCCGTTAGCCACTTACGAATTGTAAATATATTTGTATCATAATAAAGTAATACTCCTATTTTAATGAAGTAATAATGTAAGCGAACCATATCGAACAATTGTACCTACATTCGAATAAGGAAACTTTTTAATACGCATTAATTCTCGACGTATTTTGTTTTTTTTTTGTCCGTTTCTGTGCCAATCGTGTTTTGATGTAAACTTGCGTGCAATCAAACTTAACTCATATTAATACATAATTAGACTTCTTTTGGAACTAAAAATCGAATAATTTGTTCTAAATGTATCAGATCTGATGATTAATGTTTAAAAGACATTTAATTTACTAATTTATTTTCTGTCTAACATTTTGTATGGAATAAAATCAAAATTGTCGACGGATATTTCGCGGATGTTAAAACAAAGTTTCATTGCAAGCAAGTGTTGTTTGTGTAAATAATTATTATCATTCGATGACGAATCAATGTTTTGTTTTATTAACAATCGAGTCAATCACGAAATTAGATACGTAACGTATCTTTCTTATTTTGTATGTTAAAAATGATTTTATTTAGATGATTCATTGATCGATTAAATTTATTATTTAAATTGGTTGTTTTACTATTAAAATACCTGATTTCATTAATTTTATTTTGATAATAGATACGCAAAGCTTGCAATAGCCGCGCCGGCATCGACAGCGTGTAGCGTCTATAGAATTCGCATCCAATTCCAACGTACACATACTTTAATCACGTGCTTTCTCGAATGTCCTAGTAGGTCAGATGTAACACTGCCCCCTCCTTAGACATGCTCGTCCCGAGCCTCATTAGTCCCGTAGTATCGCGCCAACCTGTCTATATGTACAGTCTTAGGCGCACCTCGTGACCTTCTGTATTCGGTAGGTGACTTCGTTGATCCTAGTCACGACTCGGTATGGTCCATCCCATTTTGCTTGTAACTTCGGAGACTTCCTCTTGCTCCGCACTGGGTTATGCAACCACACCAGTGAACCCTCGTCGAAACCCCTACCGTTTGCTTTCCGGTCATAACGGGTCTTCATCTTCTCAGACATCTGTTGGCCGGATAGTCGGATATGCTCATAAACATCGATCAACTTATTACGCAAGTCATTCGCGTAATCTGTTACACTGCATGGAGCATCAGAGGGAGTTCCAGTGATTAAATCAGCAGATAACCGTAATATTCCCTTTCAAAGTTCGCGAAGGCTGGTGTCAAAGTCGTACTTTCGTGGACTGCACTTCGGTAAGACTGAAGAAACGGGTGTATGTGCTTGTCCCAATCCCTTTGCCGGCTTTCCACAACTTTCGGCAATGTGCTTGTCCCAATCCCTTTGCCGGCTTACCACAACTTTCGCCAGATATCTCTCCAACGTTTGGTAATCGTTCCACCATTCCATCAGATTGTGGGTGGTAAGAAGTGGTTCTGGTTTTGTGGGTACCCATCAATCGACAAGTCTCTTGAAATACTTGCGATTCAAAATTCCTTCCATCAAGGAAGGAATTTTGAATCGCAAGTCGCTGTGTATTTTTAAGGGTACTCCAAAACGACAGAAGACTTCCTGAACCAATTTATCTGCGACAGTTGTAGCTTCTACGTTAGGAATGGCAGAGACTTCTGCCACTTTGTGAAGTAATCCATGACCACCAGGAAGTACTTGTTTCCGCTCTCACTTACTCCAACGTTGTAAACTTTTAATGCACCTCTGCTGCGTGTATGGGGACCTTTCACGGCCGCACAACTGGAACATTTTCAACACCAGTCCTCCACATCATCTCGACAGTGGATCCAGTAAAAGCATTCTCGAATTTTTTGTAGAGTCCTTTTTTATATATATCCACCAGACCATCCATCATGGTAGAGCCGTAGAACACCCGGTACCTTAGCTATAGGGACAACCATTTGTAGATGAAAACTGTCCCCTCTAGCGTTTTCCCATTTATGGCACAAGACTTCATCCTCGATCACCAAGCTGTTCCATTGCGCTAATAAATCTTCGTGATGGAACTCATCGCAGCCACATAAACTCCACTTGGGTTTAGGAACACCAGCTTATATCCACTCGGAAGATCGGTTGGATATCCGGGTCATTTTGCTGAGCCTGATGTAGGGTCTCCTTCCATTCATCGCTGAGATCCGTTCTAAGCATCCTCATGGGCACTACTTCCTTAGTCTCTTGCCTGGCACAGTGCTTACAATCTTCAGGCAATGGTCTTCTTGACAATTCGTCTGTGATATTATGGTTTTTCCACTGTTGCTGACCAGTCTTCTTAGCCGCTTTTCCCTGCTGAGATTGATCTTCTCTAGGTGCGCTTCGCACCTAGGGCTGTATCGTCGCGACGCTGGCGTTCATCTGATGTCACAACTTGCTTTTGACAACTTGGCCGAAGATGATCCTTTTCTCTAGCTGTGTAGCAGCTAGGGCTGTAACTTTGCGCACGGTCGTGTAAAGGTGATGCCACAACCTCCCTCACGTAGTGTGTTCGGTGGTCTTGCCTCACTGCCTCTACTTCCAAGGCATGGGCTAAGGCGTCTTTCAATGTCTCATGATGCCCAAGTCTCACGGCGGGTCTAACATCTAAGTCACGTTTTCTATAAACGAACGCCTGTACCAGATTTCCATCGATCAGTGCAGGGGTAGACCGGTATGCTTTTCGAACCAGCTTCTCAACTTCCAGAGCCCACTGCTGTAAGTTCTCGGCACAACGTTGAACACGGTCCTTCAGCTAAGTACGGAATACGTGCTCCAGGTGCGCGTCGCCGTATCTGGACTCCAACGCCTCCAGCTGCTCGTAGGTAACATCCTTGCCAAGTGCCTTGAGAATAGTTAGGGCCTAGTCTCGGAGGCCCAAGGTGAGCACGGTCATGGCTTGTGGTGTTGTCCATACATTTGTTCTCATGACTCATTCAAACTGAATTTTATAGGCCGACTATGACGATGTTCCGTCGAATGGAGGCACTTTAAAACCACGCGAAGAAGGTGCAGCAACCACCGAAGCTACAGTCTCGCTTTCAGTCTTCAGTTCGCTCAAAGCCTTCTTTACCCCAGCAATCTGAACTTCGGCCTCCGAGATGCGATTTTCGTGCTGGTGGACCTGATCTTTCATGATTTTCAGGTCCTTGCCGAAAGTTGCACGAAGATCCTTTATGAGGATCATCTGCTCGTCTTGGCGGCGGGCTTGCTCCTCTTTGTCTCGTTGCAACGGTTGTCTATTGTTTGCCCGAAGATTATATGCCATAATCATCATTTTCCCGAATTTCATTTGCCCGAATGTCTCATTTGCCCTAAAAGACATATGACATACATTTGATAGCCCGAATTTTAGATACCATAAGATACGAATGCCATAAGTATTGTTTGCCTTATTTTTATGTGCCATAATAATTATTAGACATAATATTTAAATGGCATAATATTTAAATGGCATAACAAGTATTAGACAAACTTATTTATTCTGTGCATGGTTTTTTTTTCTGTGCATGGTTGATGGTGGGCTAGGTCGACGGAGCCCCGCTTCGCGGGGCTCCTACTTCTGTGTGGTTTATTAAAAAATAACCACGAAGGGGATGGCGGGCCTTCTAACCTAACCTGTCCGAGTCGGGGTGTCCTAAAGTCCCAATTGCATCCAATTTCTCTCGATATAAACAACCGTTACACACCCGATGTCGATGGCAAATTATGTTATGGCATATCATAATTATGGCATGTGATAATTCGGGCATGTGATAATTAGGGCATGTGATAATTAGGGCTTACAATGATTATGACAAATTATGTTATGGTAAGTGACTTTATGGGAAACAATGATTCTGGCACGTGACTAATATGGCAAATGAGAGTAGGGCAAATAAATTTCGGGTAAACGGCGATATACCCGTTGCAACTGCTCCTCCAACCGGCGAGCCTGCTCCTCTTGACGGCGAGCCTGCTCCTGCAGCAGCGCCATTGAAGCTGACAAGTCTGGCGCCACTGATGCTGGAGAAACTCCAGATGGGCCAGCAACTGGCTCTGACGTAGGCTGTACACCACCCGGTGTCTGTGTCGGAGAATCTCCAAACCGCCGTTGGTTCATGTCCTGCTGTCGCTGACTCCTGGTACAGACAGATACCGTCCGTGTCGTCCTTTGGTAGAATTGGCATAATTTATCTCTCACTTCTGACACCAATTTGTTACGAGCTGGGTATGAGAATATTTGTTTGTTTTGTACAAGTAGCTTATTATTACCTACTATTTCTTTTGTTAGTATTTTTAAGAACCAGTTCTATAACCCTCTAGAATATTCGTGGTTATTTTTTGTGTGTCTGTTGGCGAGTATAAATACACCGCTCAGGTCAGCGACCGTCAGTTTTGTTTTGGCCACACAACGAAGCGATTCGAAGTGAACCAGAAGTGCGATGTCTAAGCGAATAGTGAACAGTAGTTTATTTGTGATTAAGTGTAACTTGTTTTGTTATGAAATAAAGTTATTGTGTTGTTTAATCGGTAGTAATTAATTTATATCATACCCAGCTCGTAGGTAAAAGTATTTAGAATTTTAACTACAGTACTTTCACAGTTTTTATGTCTTGTGACTGGGACTGTAGCTACTTTATATGTTCATTTTTGTTTCGACAATTCAAAAGTGCCAGTTGGTCTACTTGAAATAAATGCTTTAATTTTGATTTTTTCATTTTGAAAAGCGTCGTGTCTTCGTCAACTTTGGTTTACGTTACAATAGAAAAAATACGGGTCAAATATTTTTTGATATTCTAGGTGACGAACTAATTAGATTTTGTCAGTTGACTAGCCTATTGTAGTGTTGACACATTTGGGTACTACATATTTAGATATTAGTAATTTATGAAGTTATAATGAGTGAATAGTTTACTTAGGTCCATGTACACCGAAAAGGTAACCGTCTGATTATCTAAAAACAGCTGTCACTGTGACATGATCCCATACAAAAATGCGTTTTAAACAGCTGTTTTAGATGATCAGACTGTCATCTTTTCGGTGAACATAGACCTTAGATGTTTAAACTGTCAAAGGGAAGTATAAAGGTCCATCTCTTTATGTAAATATTATAGTTATTCATAAAAATGTAATAAATGAGGACTACTAAGAGAAAGCTACAATGAAAATAAACAGGTTGTGGTGAGGTTGAGGTTATAAATCTTACGTTTTTTTGAGATGTCCCTTTTATAAAAGCAGCAGTGCCTGTAACCAAGCCACGAGTGGGCTGTTCCTCATCTCCCCGTTGTCAATGGTGGTCCTCTCGATGCTGTTCGAGAATACAATTTACCTCTGGCAAACTTTGAGAGGGAACTTTGGTAATAACAACTTTGAGAGGAGCTACCAGACGAATCCAGTTGAGTTGGGCAGTTGCATTTGCGGGCATTTGGGAGACTTCGTCAGGTTTTCTCGTCACGTTTTCAACAGAGCCTAAAGATTAAGGTATATATGTCACCGTAAAATTATCAAACACGTTATATTACAATATAACGTGATTTTTCTCGCGATATTGTAATGTCTCGAATTATTGTCAACTGAACATACGGAAGTATCTCTGCCCCCATAATCGGGACATGGGGCACCCCCCGTTAGGTTAGTTAGGTTCCTTTAAACCCTGCACTCGGAAATAGGGGCCCCGCGAAGCGGGGGTCCGTCGACTACACATTTTAGGGGGAATATAAAGTGTTTTAAGGTTATGTTATATTAATCGGTATTTCTCAGGAATGGTGCATTATCTTTTCATGAGAGTTGTGCCACTGGGCAAGGGGGACCCCTCCTTCCCTCCACACCGCGTAAGTTGACTACCATCACATGCATTTCACGAAAAATAACGCGTAATATTGTAAGCAGTATGGTCATTTGACAATAATTCGAGACTTTACAATATCGCTAGAGATATTACAATATAACGTATTTGACAATTTTACGGTGACATATACAACAGGTATTTTCGAATGAGAATTTTACCAATTTCACAACCCAAGAAACCCTGTAAAGTATTTTTTGTTGTTTCAGTGACCTTGAATATCAAAATGGTGCAATGCTGGGCATAGGATCATTGAAGTACTGTAACGTATTGTTGGGAATACATTATAAATTACACGAATAAATTAATAAAAAATATTACTCAACGACCTACGTGTTGTGTAATATCCGATCTGTGAAGTTCACAGATCAAGAAGGCGGATGATATTTTAAATGATTAATAGGGTATAATATGACATCATAAAATAATTATATTTCATGATACCAACCTCTAAAAACAACGTTATTTTGGAAACCAAGATTTATTTCCAATTAATTGCCAAATTAGATTTTTAGATGTTTTGAAATTAATAAATAGTTAAGTCAACAAAATCTATGAGAAAACCGCGTTTTGTTTGACAGCTCTTAAAAAGTATATCAATTGATTGGTATGTCATATTTACACTATTCTTCTTTTTTATTTTACTATGCACAAATTGTTGTGAACATTATTAATATCAAAAACGGGTGAAGGAACTAACTCCTGTAACACAGTTCTCACCTAGCCCAGGAGTCAGGGTTTCAAAATGGAATTGTAATTTTTTTTTCTTTGTACCAATAAAAATATGTATTAGTTATTGTTTATTAATTTTGTAACATATTGTTTACTTTTGTTTATTCCTATAGTTTGAATAAACAACCAAGTAAGTACTGCTTTCTGAATTAAGCCCTTGATCCAACTACCAAGCGAGAACCTCCTAATACTTATCTTGGTCGGCCAATGGCACAATAGCCCCGACCAATTTCAGCACTATTACTGCTGTAGTGTGTAATATTTATTATCATTCAGTTTAAGGCGACTAGATGAGCTAAATTAGCAACTCTATTGGTGGTGGTTCAAACTTCGTTTGAAATACTGTTATGATCAAGTTCGAACTAATCAGTTGGCACTACAAAGTGGTTGCGTTAGTCACTGCGGCCTAATAGTGCGAAATGAGTGGTTTCCATCGATTTACAAAGTCTTTTGATTGGACTAAAAAGCTAAAACACTGTATTGCTAATATATTGCTTGTAGAGGTTATTATCTATACTAATATTATAAAGCAGAAGATGAGTTAGTTTGTTTGGTTGAACGCGCTAATCTCAGGATCTACCGGCTCGAATTGAAAAATTCTTTTTGCGTTGGATAGTCCATTTATCGGGGAAGGCTGCTATATAACATCACGCTATGACCAATAGGAGCGAAGCAGCAGTAAGAAATGTTGCAAGCGGGAAATTCACGCGAACGAAGTCGCGGGCAGAAGCTAGTTACTAATATACGTTGACGGGAAAGAATGTAATCCGTCATTGTATACAATTCCAAAATTAGTTAGGAAATCTGTGATCTCCTTTGTAATATGCACTTTTCCAAGGAAATCTATACTTTTCCTAAATAGCGATCGGAAATGTAGGCATTCTTTGCGTTCAGCAGTTAAATACAGCGGGGATAGTGATGCGAGGGCGACTACATAGGTACAGACAAGAGGACTATTTTTTATGTTACCCTAATACACTACACAGTCACACCACACCAATATCAGCAAGGCATTGTGGTAAGAAAAACTGAGGATGCACGCGGGCACCCCGACTCCGGACAGGTTCGGCGATGGCGGGGTCTTTAGAGCGAGCAAAACAAGCGAACTAATACTTCGCCACATCAGTCGAAAACACATTAGATAGATAGAAAGATAGAATACTCTTTATTATGTACACCATAAAAATTAAAATACAACAGTTTTAAACATTTTATAAGGGGTAACACAATGGGCGGTCTTATCGCTAAAAGCGATCTTTCAAAGACAACCTTTGGATGGATTTAAAGGGGAAGGAGCGACAATACTGCAGGCATTAAGTCGTTGGTTCCGGCTGTCATTTGTACATCTTTGACATCTTTGACAGTCGTCGTTACCGCTCTTACCGAGGGTTATCGTATTACCTTTTTATTATTAAACAAATGCCTATCTGACCTCTACAACCCAGTAAGACGGTCAAACTGGGCTGTGGAGGTCAGATAGGCAGTCCCAGTGAAGAATCCATAGTGGTTTTATTTCATAATTCAGCTGCATCCAGTGAGATCGGAAGTCGACCTTAACATAGTCGGAGAAAGGGTAGACAGATATTGTTTAGACTACAGGCCCATGTTGAAAAAATTATGGGTCATTTGAACCACCAGGTGACCTATCTAGAACGATATAAGTAAGAGCAGAAAATAAAAACTTTTTTGCAAAAAATATAACCGACTTCACACAAAGAAGTGAAAAATAACTTTAGCTTCAGAAGTCGGTGACCTTTTTTTGATTGATTTATATTTTTTGCAAAAAAGTTTTTAGTAGTTCATATGTGCTTACCCTTTCACAGCGTAACGGCGTGATTTTTTGTTATGAACTGGTGTAAACAATAGAGAGACATACGATTTCAGCGATCCCAGTACATTTACTATCATTTATTGAGGAATTCCCGTCGCCTATCTTCCGAAGTTCTTCATCAGATCTTTTCCAAATTGAAATGGGATTACTCCAAGAACGTACTCTTCCTAAAACTACCCAAATCAAAAATCAAAAATCAAAATCAAAATATTTTATTTCACATAGGCCTGGATGGGCACTTATAAAACGTCGAAAAAGGTGCACGGTTCGCGTTGGTCGATTCCATGGAGAAGAACCGGCAAGAAACTCCATGGTTACTCTTTTCAAATCATTTGGTATTACAATATTATTGTTTCATTACAGCATTAGTACTAAAGTATGGGGGGACAGCGTAGGCCCGACAATAGGTCGTTGCTTGCTATACAAAAAATGTAAAACAAAAGGAATATTTAACAAAAGTTTTAACTTTTGTTAAATATTCCTTTTGTTTTACATTTTTTGAAGGCCTTTTAGATTCCCGGATGCTGTTTACAGCATCCGGGAATCTAAAAGGCCTTCAATGTTCACTCATTCACAAATAATAGGTAAAAAAGCATCTATACAAAGGTAAGTAAATAAAAAAATAAAAAGAATATTTAATTAAAGAACTAAATTAAACAAGTGACACAAATATTGTCATCAGTGCTGTAACTATTCTGATCAAATTATGAGAAAAAATGATTTGAAAACTACTGTAATAATCTGAATAAAAAAAAAAAGAATAATGAGATTGAGAATAGTTAGAGACATCCACAAATCTGTGCCGTTTATGAGCTACCAGGGAAGCCGCATGCGCAGAAGGAATCATAGCCAAACTTCTTTGTCATCAACGTAGTCCTTGATTTTGTAATATGCTTTTTTCATAAGGACACGTTTAATATAGTTCTTGAACTTTCCATCGGTCAGTTCTAGAACTGACTTTGGCAACTTGTTATAAAAGCGTATACTGTTTATAATAAAAGACTTGCTAGTTTTTGTTAATCTGAATTTAGGTATTACAATTTCATGTTTACTGCGTGTATTTTTATTGTGGAAGTCGCTTCTAATTTTGTAAAGCCCTCGATTTTTGCGGACATATAAAATACATTCAAAGATATAAAGTGAAGGCAGAGTTAGTATATCGATCTCTTTGAATTTTTGTCTGAGTGACTCGCGAGGACCCATTTTATAAATCGCGCGGATTGCCCTTTTTTGTAGTATAAAAATGGAGTCAACGTCTGCTGCTGATCCCCACAGCAGGATGCCGTAAGACATAATACTGTGGAAATAAGCATAGTAAACTAACCTAGCTGTGGCTACATCCGTTAACTGCCTTATTTTCCTAACTGCATATGCAGCTGAGCTTAACCTACCTGAAAGAGTTCTAATGTGCGCGCCCCACTGTAATTTTGAATCTATAGTAATCCCTAAGAATACAGTTTCCGCTATAAAATCAAGTTTATTGCCGTCAAGATTTAAATTAAGATCACGTTGTGGTACATTTGGTAGGGAGAATCTTAAACACTTAGTTTTGCTTGAGAGAACGGTTAGACTTTCGTTAACATGTTGGACAAGCGTATCCTTTCTATTTATTTTAAAAATTAGCGAGGTGTCATCAGCAAATAAAATTATATCTGATAATTTGGCCATCATATAAGGGAGATCATTAATGTACACAAGAAATAGGAAAGGACCGAGAATTGAACCTTGGGGCACGCCTATCTTGACTAGAGACCCGGAGGACGTCGCCCCATTTACATTTACTTTTTGCTGCCTGTTTGATAGATAAGAAAGAACCAGATCAGCAGCTTGACCACGAATTCCGTAGTGGTGTAATTTACACATCAGTGTGTTGTGGTCCACGCAGTCAAACGCTTTAGAGAGATCACAGAAAATGCCAATGGCATCTTGAGACTTCTCCCAGGATTCCAAAATGTGAGTGATAAGTTTAACTCCCGCGTCCGTTGTCGATCTCTTCTGGTGTGCCTATGAAATTTAAGGAATTCCCTCTATTTCTCCAGGATCCCATTAAATGGAACTTAACACATCTAACTGTCGAAACCTGGGTGTATTGTACACTTCTGCGTACTCCCTCAGAGCATACAGGCGTGATGTTACGTCACTATATTACATAAACAATAAACAACCAAGCGATTGCAGCAATTACTGCAGCTTTGCCGTGAATTTTTTAAGAGTTCCATTTATATCTCCGAAGATCAGCGTCAGATCTTAACCAAGTTGAAATGGGACCACATGGAAAGCACCAGCTTTAAAATAAAAAAAGAATCATTAAAATCGGTTTACCCAGTCGAAAGTTCAGAGTCAACAAACATTGTCGAAATCTGGGAATATTGTACACATCTGCGTACCCCCTCAGAGCATACAGGCGTGATGTTACGTCATGATATAGTATAAACAATGAACCTACAAGCGATTGCAGCAATTACTGCAGATTGGCCGTCTATTTTTGAAGAGTTCCATTGTATATCTCGGAAGATCAGTATCAGATCTTCGATCGTTTTGGAACCGAAGCCGTAATTTTACAAGTGATAAGAACGCCGTACAAAAATATGTGAACAAAATGTACTCACTCTACCTTTACTTTCGAATTCTCACCTGCACTCAATTGGACTGCTTACAAGTGACGGCATAGTGCTGAATCTTATTATTTTATGCTCTAATATCGTTCAAGATAGGTCACCTGGTGGTTCAAATGACCCATCATCATGGGCCTGTAGTCTAGTTGATTTTGTTCATACTCCCAACATTTTACAGTAAAAAATCTTATCCGATGTTCACGTATGGTGTCAACTGAATTCACACCAAAATCGATAATGAGAATAAACCTTAAATAGTTATTTACGGGTGAGTTTGGTTCTGGTTTTGGTATACGATCTAAGGAACTGTGTCCGGAACGATTTCTGCATTTAATTTAACTTAGGGCGTCTGCTAAAACTCGCGCGAATGTTCCTCATACATTTCTGTATTGAAAAATACTATGTGCAGCGCTAAAAGGTGTGCGTGCGCATGCTTGGTTTTCTAAGGATATGGGCATCCTCACCGTGAACCCGCCCAGTCCGAAGGTTCTTCACTAGCGACACTAAGCAGTGCCATGCCGGAAAAAATGTTGGCAAAAATTGCAGGAAACTGGTGCCTTGACACAGTTAGGTGGCGGCAGGCCACGAAGGAGATGGCGGGAGCAGGACGTACTGGACAAGTTCCGTTCGAATTGATAGAAAGACGCGCGGGTTTGGAAGGAGTGGTGGGAGCCCTTTGTCCAGACGTGCGACAGAGCAGGCTAGAAAAACAAATGTGTAAAGGAGCGGCTTAAATAATTTGTAACGGTACGAGTATGTGAGCTTAAAGGAGCATACCAGGGCCGCGGCACACTGATAAACTACGCACGTGTGTTAAGCTTCGCTTTGAAGAAAATGTTTGTGATTGTGTCCACTGCAAACCACGGGCAACTATACAGGCTGTAAACCACCTCATCACAAAACCGTTAACCAAGCATTCTGTACATCAAACTAAGTAACTTTACGCCGTTAACCAAGCATTCTGTACATCAAACTAAGTAACTTTACGAAAAAAATGTTGCTGGGAAAGATTTTTTTTTTGAGGTTAAAAATCATGTTTTGTGGTAAGTAGAACTATATGTAACGCACTTAAACCATTGTGCTGATGGATGAATTGAATAGTGCAGAGGGATCGTGGAGGTGTCAAAATCTTACAAAAAAACTTGTATTTAAAAAGCAACTTGTCAAAAGTTGTAAGTTTGACCCCCTCCGAAACTAGAAGGTTTCCAGGTATGGTGTAGAACAAAAAAAATATCGCAATGATGAGAGAACAAGTGCCTTTCGGCTTCGTGAAGAGGTGTTTTACACCCTTTAGTTTGGCAAATGAAAGTAGACACTCGAATTATTTGCAAACTTTTCATATGGCAATGTGTATTATAAGACAATCTCAATTAAAATAAGATGGCGCGTTGTATAAGGTTGCCAAAGAGGAAAAAAGTGTGAAAGTAAAAAGTAAGTAAGCTTTATTATTGAACAAAGGGTGCCCTTATTTTGCCGCTGTCAGAAGGAAAAGTAAAGACTAGCAGCACGCGCGCTGCATTTTGCGTCACGGACACCATCGTGCCGCACCACTGCCATCATTATCACTACAAGGTAGGTACACGCGGCACACACTCATCACACTTCCGCCGGTTGCTGCGTGTGGCAGCACGAACGCTACATACGCGTCACGGACACCAGCGATAATTTTCTTTTTTCAGAATATATAGAGTGGCTGGCTAGCCTATATGTATATTCCCAAAAATAATCAGCTGCTCAGTACATTTAAATGTACTGGTTTGGTCGCATAGTAAAAGTTGTTTGTTATCATAGTAAAAGTTGTTTGTTATCATAAGCAGAATCACGGTTTAAGTATCGTACAGTAATTGCCAGTCACCCTATCTATATAGACGAGCTCCACCTCTACCTTACAAACTTTCCACCGACCAACAAAATGTTGAAATTGTCGATGCTTAAAAGACAACATGCCATTTAACTTCTTAGTTTTTAAAAATGACAGATGTCACAAAGTCATTTTTTTTCACTGTTCGTTTTTACCTCCAATACTGTAACGGTGTGAAGCCTTATTAAAGAAACGATTAAAAACAAAAAGCTATTTCACTGGCATCTGGCTGTAATAAAAATCAACACAAAATATTAATATAAAGGCCCTATTCAAAGCCCTGCCTGCAGGGACACTGCCAATCGCATTGTGTGTATGTGTTACTGTAAAACCCCGAAGTGCGGTAAATCTTAAGATTTACCAGCATGAGTTGGTAAATGTCCGAATTTTATAAAAAAGAGACAATATTTCGGGCTTTTACCAGCAGAGTTTGGGAAATGCCAAGATTTACCAATGATGGTTGGTTAATGTTGGTTATGGGAATAAAATAATGACTATTTCTTAATCGTTTATTTTAATTATCGGTCAGTCAAAGCTTTACATAGTTTTAATTATAATTATGATGATACAGTTTTAATGTTATTATTTTTTAATAATTTTATTATCATGTGAGTATTTCTTAACCATTTATTTATTATTAATAATCAGTCGCATCGTTATAATTTGACTTCTGTTTCTTTAGGCAACGTTGGCAAAGTCTCAAATAGGTATTGTTACATTTTTATACTTGCGGTAAGATTCCATTATGATCCTTGTCCTCCCACCGTGTCCAACAGTAACGTGTATTTCTTCAAGAACGTTAAACAAGTCTTCGTAACAAATGTAGGTAATGCCTGATTTCACCATTTTCTTCTTTTATTATATTCAATTTCGTATTTAAACGAGCAAAATGATCGAATGAAACGCGCGGAGGCGAGCGCGCTTTTGAGGGGGGCTGCAGACTGCTCGCGAGTACGCCACAGTTATCTGACACGTTTCGATTTGTCATTTTTTTAACATTTACCGCTTCTCTGGGGTAAATCTTAAGATTTACCGAGTGTATGTTGGTACATGTCCGAAATTAACGATGATCATAGAACATTTCGGACATTTACCACTGAAACTGGTAAAACTTAGGATTTACTGGGAAATCTTAAGATTTACTGCACTTCGGGCTTTTACAGTAACATATGCATGCAGGCCCGATATTTGTTCACCGAGCCGCAGGGACTTAAAATATCAGGCCTGCATGCATACAAACAATGCGATTGGCAGTATCCCAGCAGGCAGGGCCCTGCATGCAGGGCTTTGAGTAGGGGCCTTTATACTTCACTACTACTATCTACTTCTATTCCACTCCGTTTTTTTCAGATTACTGAAGAACTATACAGACATATACTAGCTACTGCTATATAGCCACCATTTTATTTTTAAAGGCAGTGAACGCTAGCTCCATAGAGCCAAAGAAAAGTTTATACACCGAGTCTTGCACAACGCCATCTATCGGTTTTCAGTGGTAGCTGGCCTAGAAAACGACTCATAGAGTTAATTTGTCCATAGAACAATATTATCGAGAAAGAAGAAAAGTTATGTCACTGTAACGTCATCATTTTGGAAATAAAATATCAATCACACCATGGGTTTCTAAATAAAAATTCAAACCATTCAAACTCAATGAAAAGGCCAAACATCACGGTACATGTAAAATAAAGTTGTTAGTGACAGTATCTAGGTAAGGAAACTCTTTTTTTCATACGAGGTACGGTCTTTAAGATTTATGTTGGTTTCCTATTTAGTTGTCTCCTTGTGGGGTTTAGTAATGATTATCAAATAAAGTGACTCACTTTATTGAAAGTCATTTCTATGCCCTATCGTTCTACGCAAGCGTACCAAGTCCGTTTAATCGCTTCACACTGGCGATTTGCGCCAGACGCAAGCATACTTAGTATAAAAATACATCATCATCTGCCTGTCTTTTTCCAACCATGTTGGGGTCGGCTTCCAGACTAACCGAATGCAGCTGAATACCTATATTTTACAAAGGGCGACTGCCTGGTTTACCTCCACAACCCAGTTAGTACTGAGTTAGACAATACCCCTTGGTAAGACTGGTTGTTAGGTTGAGCCACTGACTACCCGTAACGACTGTCAAAGATCTGCAAATGACGGCCGGAACCGAGGCACGGAGGAAACCCAGTATGTAATGGGTGATGTTGATCAACCTAGGCAAGCACGGCTTAACCGAATTACTTATCGACCAGAGTGGCTGTTATTATTTAGCTACGGGCTCCTGCCTAGTACAAAAATGGTAATTTCATCGAATAGCCATATGGGGGCAGCACGCTGCGTGTGCAAGCGCCACATATAATTATGATCTCCGATTTCAACGATAGTACATTTCTTACACATGTATGTAGGACTAAAAATATCTGTTAATCCAAATCCTTTGTCTTTTTTCCATTAAGGAAAATATTAAATGAAAACCATAAAGTCACACTTAGCATTGGATGATTTAAGAAACAGAACTACGAAGGATGTGACATTAACATCTACAACGGAGTATGATTTGTATCGAAGGTCTGACGATGGAGACGGAAGGCAGTTGCAAGAGGTGGGGACATCTCACACTTCTCAAATCTGCTGCAGTTCATCTTGCGATTCAGGCAGTATGTCGTCTGCCTACATGAGTTTATTACCTACGACTTCTAACTAATTTTGACCTTAAAGCATGTGGTACTTGATGGAATGCCCTATAGTTGAAATGGAAGTTCGTAATGTGGCAATTCGATAAAATTACCCATCGGTTAATCACACCCATAGAAGAGTCACTCTTTGATGATATATTTTTGAAGTGAAATCTTGTCGCGTTGAACACTTTTTGAGTGAACAAAAAATTTTGGAACTCGCGTCACCATCACCTAACGCATCGTAGCAGTTGGCAGTCCCCAAAGACCCGCCTAAATTGGTGTATTTATTAATTTGGTACACCAACAGAAGAATTATATGAAACCTTGCAATGAAAATAACATAAAAGTGCTGGTATGCCTATTATAGGTAAACGCAGCATTCACCGTAGGTCTACAACATATATTTTTTCAAATCTTAACAATACAATAAAACCTAAGTACAATATTATTGCAGCAGAGATGGCTTTTGATAATCAAGACCAATAATCCCATCTTGTGGGTTTCTATTTTTTTGAGTCTGAGGAAAGTATTTAAAGAGAAACCCGCCGCGCTGTCTAAAATCTGAATTTACCTACTTTGAATGAAATCTGAATCTATTCCACTGCTCTTAAATCGGTAAAAAAACGCATCTGATCGTTAATCAAAATTCTCAGTTTTGATGTATGATTATGGTGTAGATATGGCCAAAATTAAAAAAAAATATATACGAGAAAGTATGATTATTTCTGTCGGAAGTGTTCTGAATAAATATTTCATTTTTTCTTGTTATTGAGTGTTAGACTCATTAAACATTCAATAACAAGAAAAAATAAGTACAATTATAAGGTTTATTAATTTCCCATTGATGTTAACTAACTCAACCAATTAAAAAAAAAAATGACGGCCAAAATAAATGTAACTAAACGAAACTTGAGACAGACTAAAATAAAGCTATAGTTATTAATATACATAACTAATCAAACACAGAGAGTGTGCTCAGCCACAAGATGGACAGCCCCCTGCTTGGGCACTGGGTCCAGGCACAACAAAAGTGCGTGTGCCCGGGGTCCCACAGGGTGGCAAACACTTAAATTAACATTTTTTAAATAATTTAATGTAATTTTTAACTATGCAATATTATTATAATTTTTATTTTTTAGTATTCAATTATTTCATTCAATTTATAAATAAAATAATCTTTGTTATTTTTTTTAATGTAAATATAATTTAATCTTAAATATTTATGTTTTTTTAGCATTTCAATGTAATATTTAAAAAAAAAAATGTTTTAAGCATCACACGTTATGGACTAATGTCTGAAATAAAAAGATTTATTTTTATTTTTTTTATTATCAGCTCCAATCAGCATTTTAACTAATGAGTGTTTAAAACCTATTTTAGGGGATTTTTATGAATAAGACCGTAGGTATTAATTAAACTGTAGTGTGATTAAATTGTAGGTATTTTATTTATGTAATTTTGATCACCGTTCACAAATTTTCAAAAAATTGTCAAGCGATCCTTTTCTAATACCGATAAAAAACCAACTATCGTTGAGTAAGGACAAAAAAGTCAGAAAGGCCAAAAAAACGTTTAGGTAGTACTCGTAGATTCATAAAGTATTTCAGATTCACAAAATTTCTTGGACGTGCAATGATTTCATAGGAGTTTTTGTTCGGAAAGAAACTGATTAACATAAAAAAACTCGTTTAAACCTTTTAACAAAATGAATGAGTAAAGTTTTTTGCATATTCTGACTTTTTTGTATCAACCTGGGTTGGTCCCATAGAAGTTTCTGATCGGTATTAGAAACAGGATCGATTGGAATCAAAAAAATGTTTTGTGTCGAATGGCCATTTTCTTGCTAACTGTATTTTGTTTTGAAAATCTGTGAATGTCGATCAAAATTTTACAAAAAATTATTGATAGTCTCCTAAGACCATATTCATGTAGCTACAACGGTTAAGATAGTTCCCTTACTGTACCATTGACCGTATCCACCCTGAGTATTTAATAAAGGCATTGATAAGCCGTTATATTTTTCAGGGCTGTGAAACACCACCTTGTGTTGCATGCATCGGAAGTCGAAGTAATTAACATATATTTGTACACATAATGCTGAAAGAAGAGCATAGACACAAAGACCTAGGTGCACCTTTAAGAAGTTTTCCAAAGTTATTTGGTCCCCAGTTACCAGCCGCCCCACGACTCATGCTCGTGTAAGGAAAGTTGTTGTACAAACGACGATCATAGAAAACCAAACACGAAACAACCCGACGTTAAAAGAAAACCAAACACGAAACAACCCAACAACATTAGAAGAAAACCAAACACGAAACAACCCAACAACATTAGAAGAAAACCAGACCCAAAACAACCAGACGTTAACAGAAAATAAGACACAAAACAACACAACTATAAAAAAAAAACAAACACGATGTCGTGTTGCGACGATAAATCACCAACTTGCTCATGCGAAGACTGCACAGAAGCTAAAACATGCCTTTATTACGATAAAAGAAAAGATAAACGACCAGTTAATCCATCAGATATTTATGGAACTATGATAAATAGTCTGTCACACCAGGAATCTGTTGTTGAACATCAAAAAAACGCTTACCTTCCTCTGAGTAAGGAAAGCTCAAGCATTTGTTGTCTTGACTGTTCAAAAAGATCAAAATCACCACCCAAATGTACAGGCTCACAACCGTTAGATATTTACGAACTTATGGTAGAAACTCTGTCACGACAGGAATCAGCTGTTGACAATCAAAAAAGAGCTTACCTTCCTCAAAGTAAGGGAAGCAGAGGCAGGTGTCCTGCGTGTTTGAAAAGATCAAAACGTACGGGCTCAAAATTGCCTGGTACTTATGGACTTATGGTAGAAACTCTGTCACGACAGGAATCTGCTGTTGAAGATCAAAAAGGAGCTTATCTTACTCAAAGTGAAGGCAGTTGTTGTCCTGCAAATTCGACGAGATCAAAATCAAAACCATCAGACTTTTATAGATTTATGGTAGATACTCTGTCAGGACAGGAATCTGCTGTTGAAGATCAAAAAAGTGCTTACCTTCCTCAAAGTAAAGAGAGTGAAAGCAGTTGTTGTCCTGCGGATTCGAAAAGATCAAAATCAAAACCATCGGACGTTTCCAGACTTATGGTATATACTCTGTCAAAACAGGAATCTGCTGTTAAAGATCAAAAAGGAGCTTACCTTCCTCAAAGTAAGGGAAGCAGAGGCAGTTGTCCTGCGTGTTTGAAAAGATCAAAACGTTCAAGCTCCAAACCGTCAGGCATTTATGGATTTATGGTAGAAACTCTGTCACAACAGGAATCTGCTATTAAAGATCAAAAAAGAGCTTACCTTCCTCAAAATAAAGAACGTAAATGTATTTGTTGTCCTGAAAGTTCAAAAAGATCAAAATGTAAGCAATCAGAAGTTTATAGACTTATGGTAGATACAATGTCACGACAGGAATTAGCGGTTGAAAAACAAAAAAGTGCTTACCTTCCTCAACGATGTAAAGGTTCTTGTTCTGCTGGTTCAAAACCAAGAGGATCAAGGAAAAAATTAAAACCACCATGCAGAAAATGTCAAAGCCCCAATCTATCTAGTGCTTATGGAATTATGATGGATATTCTGATACAACAGGAATCTGCTGTTGAAGTGCAAAAAAATGCTTACATCACTGATGACAGTACTAAATGTTTATGCAGTCCATCCGGATATGTGTTGGAGATATCGCAATGTGAAAATAAGAGAAATCCGTGTTCCTGTTCATCAAAAAGTAAAAGTGGGCAATACAACAAACAAGTATATAATTTAAGTAGCAATACATCTGGAATGAACGCCATGACTTATAAACAATATTCCGCAGTGTCAAAACCAATCAAGAATGCGCCAGAATTATTCAAAAATATACATCAAACACAGGCAAATACATATCAAAATGAAAAGGACGAGTGCGATACATGGTGTCCGCAATACAATACAATACAATACCCAAATAACATAGTATCTGAATCACTTGGATATGTGTTTACACCCCCTAAAAATGACTCTCAATGTCAATCCAATGAGCTACAGGAATATTTAACTACACTGAATAAACGAGAACCAGTGATTAATACAGGAAAAGTCAATGTTAATACATGTCAAGTAAAGTGGACTGCTACTGATCCAAACGGCTTCGTTCTAAAACCACATTGTCATGACGAAGACTTAGCGAAAAACAACATGTTTGAATCAAGCGGACATGTGGTGGATCTACCGAAAAAAAAAACTAAGCGTTCTTGCAGTGGTAAGAAATCCGAATCCTGCAGCGGTGATAACAAATCTGAATTATCCGGATATGTGTTGGAGCTACCGATTAATAAAGAAAAAAAAGACTGTGCCCCATGCAGTCATAACAAATTATCCGGATATTTGTTGGAGCTACCGATAAATAATGAAATTAAAACCTGTGCTTCATGCAGTGTTAAAAAATCGGAATTATCCGGATATGTGTTGGAGCTACCGATGAGTAAAGAAAACAAAAAGTGTCCCTCATGCGGTGATAACAAATCTAAATCATCCGGATATGTGTTGGAGCTACCGATAAATAAAGAAAAAAAAACGTGCTACTCATGCAGTGATAAAAAATCGGAATCATCCGGATATTTGTTGGAGCTACCGATAAATAATGAAAAAAAAACCTGTGCTTCATGCAGTGTTAAAAAATCGGAATTATCCGGAAATGTGTTGGAGCTACCGATGAGCAAAGAAAACAAAAAGTGTCCCTCATGCGGTGATAACAAATCTAAATCATCCGGATATGTGTTGGAGCTACCGATAAATAAAGAAAAAAAAACGTGTGCCTCATGCAGTGATAAAAAATCTGAATTATCCGGTTATGTGTTGGAACTACCGATAAATAAAGAAACAAAAAAGTGTGCCTCATGCAGCGATAATAAATTATCCGGACGTGTGTTGGAGCTACCGATAAATGAAGAAAAAAAAACCTTTGCCTCATACGGTGATAACAAATCTGAATCATCCGGATATGTGTTGGAGCTACCAATTAGTAAAGAAAAAAAAAAGTGTACCTCATGCAGTGATAACAAATTATCCGGACGTGTGTTGGAGCCACCGATAAATAAAGAAAAAAAAAAGTGTGCCTGCTTTGATAAATTGGCAGAACCAGAATCTCAGAACGTACCATGTACATCAGGGGCATGCATAAAAGATCTACTGAAATTTGTAATGGCACGCACAAATAGTCAGTTTATTGAAAGCAATTCTTTAAATTGTGGGTGCAACAATATATCATTAGATAGACGCACCACATCATCATCAGGGAATTGTAAAACTATGACAAGATCTAAGGAAAGTCCGTGTACTTGTTCATCAAAACGTAAAAGTGGGCCAAACAACAAACAAGTATATAATGCAAGTAGCATTCCATCTGCAACAAGTCCCATGACTTATGAAAATTGTACTGAGTGCAGTCAATTAAAATATGAATCGCCTAAGTATTCCACAGAGTCAAGACAGTATAAACCAACCAAGCATGCGCAAGAATTATTTAGAAACATACTTCAAACACAGGCTTATAAATATCAAAATGAAAGGGACGAGTGCGATACATACACAAATAATATAGTATCTGAAACACATGGGTATGTGTTTGAACTCCCCAAGTATACACATAATTTAACACTACAAAGTGATTGTCATTCCAATAAGTCATACAAAAGTGATTCAAAATTATTGGGGTATGTACCTGAGCTACAGGGATATTTAACTACAGTGAATAAACGAGAACCAGTGATTAATACAGGAGAAGTCAATGTTAATAGATGTCAAGTGAAGTGGATTGCTACTGATCCAAACAGGTTGGTTCTAAAAGCACAATGCCATGATGCAGAATTAGAGAAAAAAAACATGTTTGAATCAAGTGGATATATAGTGGAAGTACCGAAAAAAAGAAAGTGTACCTGCAGTGGTAATAAGAAATTTGGATCCTGCAGCAATGATAACAAATCGGGAGGATATGTGGTGGAGCTACCGACGCTTAAAGAAAAAATTAAGTGTGACTCATGCAGTGATAAAAAACTAGAATCAAGCGGATATGTAGTGGAGCTGCCGACAATGAAAGAAAAAATAAAGTGTGACTCACGCAGTGATAACAAATTTGAATCAGGCGGATATGTGTTGGAGCTACCGATAGTTAAAGAAAAAACAAACTGTAATTGTAACAGGCCTAAACATGCAACTGAAACACCGTCTGAGAAGAGAAGTGGATGCACTAAATGCGCAAGTACTGAATTTGTAGCACGTGCGCCACCAAAATGTACGGAAAATCCACCATCACAAAACAATAGTTGTGTGTTTTGCAAATCAGACACAAACAGATTGACATCAACTGCAAATGCACAAGAGGTATCTTGGCCAAATGGTATTCAGCAAAAGAGTTGGGAGTGTGCTGACTCCGATTCTCAACAATATGCTTGTTCTCAAAATTATACTTGTAAAATGAAATCTAATGACCTGGCCGGATATGTGTATGAGGTACCAAAACATACACGGAATAGTTGTACCTGTAAAACACCAGGCAAAAAAAGTAATCAAACTGAAATACAATATATTTGTCAAAGTATGGTTGGAACAGCACCATATGCAAATCATATTTACACTAATCTTTGCAATACAATTCTTAAAAAACAGACAAAAACTATTGAAGGGCTGAAAGAAGTGTATTTGCCCGGTAAAGACAATAAAAGCAAAACAATGAACTTTCAATTGAATATTCTTAAAAACCAGACAGATCATGTCGCAGTTCTGAAAAATATATGTTTGCCCCAACAACAGTTCGAATTACCAACAAAAACTTGCTGCACTCCATTACCAAATTTGATCGAACCACCTGATGGTGAAACTGAAATCCTTTGCGGAGAAGGTTACAAGAATGAATATTTAGCTTGTGAGCCAACGAAATCGTCTAAAGATTCGTCTGAAAATAATATCTGCAAAAAACAGGCAGATTCTGTTGAAAGGCTAAAAAAAACATGTATGCACGAAAACAGCAATGATGTAAGGTTTGAATTGCAAACAGATACTTGTTGCACTCCATCCGATGACGGAATTGAAAAACGTAGTGCAAAAGAATTTGGTGGCTCTATCGAATCGGATTCGTCTTTTATAAAGAAAAAAATATCAAAATGTGATCTCCTTAAGAGAATAAGAGATGTATACAATGCTTGCAGTTGCAAAATCTGTGAATGTACACTGAATAAAACCGCACACGAATGCCAAAACCTTTCAAATCAAATCAAATCAAAATATGAATATGATGAATGTTTGAGCCATAAGTTATCGTATGAAATGAACCAATGGCAAATATGCGGTTGCAAACCTTGCGATTGTGTTCAATGTATTAAAACAATGAATGTACACCATTGCCAAACATTAATGGTCACGCCTGTTGGAAAAGAAGAGAATGTCTCACGTCTTAAATGCACAGGTTCTCCAAGTCCCTGCTTCGATTGCGGAAAAGTTTACCCTTTGGATTCTGATGTAGAGAACGAAATGTCAACGAATATTAACAGACACGCACTGTGTAAATGCGAGGACTGTGTGTGTATGATGCCGATTTTATTCAGTTATTTAAACTTGCATACACAACAGTAGATTAGAGTTGAGCTGTCCTATTTGATTATTGTATTAAGTATGTCGATGTACATAGGCGGACTTAATACAATAATCAAATAGGACAGCAGCATTGTGAAAGAGTACAAAAATAGTTAGGTGAAAATAGTACAAAAAGTTTTTTTTTTTAATATTGGATTACTTTTTATAAACTTTTTTTCATGACTGTACTCTGTCCAGTTGCTAATCTGTCCAGCTTCGAAGCTGTCCACTTGCGAATCTTTTCAGTTACTATGGTAGTATAAAGCATGGTATAAAGCACCTAAGTACCTAATCATTTCGGCAATCACACACGTCGTGTATAGCTAGACTTACTGAATCAAAAAACAATAATTAGGAAAATGCTCTTACTGCAGGTTTGCGTCGTAATTGCAAGTCGAATTTTGAAATCAGTTTACATGTATGTTAGATAATCAAAATGATAGACGTAAACAATGTGAGAATAACAATAAATGATAAAATCCCTTGACGAAATTCTGCGTTTTTAACCGTCACTCAGTTTTTTTTTAAGATGGAAGATGAAAATCGTGAATATGTTGGAGGAATTAATGATTTACACAAATTCTATGTTGCACGTGAGACGTTTGATGCCAACATCTCCGAAATGAATACTCCTGGGCATACAATTCCCATATATGATCAAATACACACTTGGAAATGTAATGAAGAAACATCACATTTAGATTTAGTTAATAGTGCCAAAGCTATGAATGAGAATGACTACGAAAGAATCAGAAATACGCTGAAAAAATCTAAAGAGTTTTCGCTTGAACTTATAACATTATTAAACACGTATGAAAAAGCAAATTTGGAGTTCGAAAGTTTTTCGGAAACACTGAAAAGCAAATAAGAAGTTTGAAAACTTTATGGAAACACTGAAATTATTGTCCTGATTTGGTAAATAAATTTTCAACGAAAAGACGACAAAGTGAAGAAGGAATTCTTGAAGAGAAATCGAAATAAATTACTTGGAAGGTCCAAAGGTAAGGTAAAAGTTAACTTATCGGTAATGATCATAATATCTTGCAACTGATTTTCAAGACGAGCGCGCGGGTAACATCATAACCGCGCGCATAAAATTTGTGAATCCAGACTTGTTTCTTTAAAAAAATAAAGGAATGATTCCTTTGCGTAAAATTTGCTATCTCTAGTGTTTCGAGTACTTTTCTTCCAGGTGGCATTGAAAACATCCAACTGTATATGACCAAAACACACGTGGGTACCTATCCACATGTATACGCGTGTGTTTTGGTCCTCCTCGTCCAGACTTTTATTCGTCGTTTGTCCGGCCTTTTTAGGGGATTTTTCAGAAAGTGGAAAAGTTACGCTCTGTAAAATAATATATATAAATGATTGCAAAATAAAATCTGGCTTTATCACAAACCATTTCGAATTTCATGAATGAAATAATAATTGTTATCTAGTTTGAGTGCTTAATATGTAGGTACTTTGTTTCAGATACAAAACGACACCAATTGTTGACCTAAACATTGTGGTACCTACCAGTTTAACATTGCTGTTGATGTCAAGAAGGAGCGATCGAAACCAGATTTGAGGGATCGGTATTTTATTAAGAAGCGGTGAAAGTTGACAGCGACTTTGAAAATGCTTCATGATGTGAGTTAACTGTAAAAACCTCTTAACGAAGCTGAAAGGCACTTTTGCTCTCATCGTTTTCATCGCAAGTTGAACTTATTTTACCAATATGTAAACCAACCGTCAGCTGCTCAAGTTGCGGTGGCTGTAGAACTGGCAGGTTACGAAAGTTGTAAATAATAATAATAATAATTAGTCATAGTACGCCTGCTGAAACTTTTTTCATTAATAGTTAACATCATACTGACCTTAAAAATCGTCAGCTGCATGGTGGAGGGGAAGTTATGCGTCAGTTGCGCGCATGGACTAGTAAATGATACAGGTCTGATAAAAACTAAAAGCAATCTACAACCAAGTAGAGAGTGGGTGATAGATTCATTCGTAATTACTTAACCATTATAAGCAATACACAAACAATTTAACAAAGTAAGAACAGTCTAAGAAAGTAAAGCAAAAAACTAACTTTCAAACTTTTGATATTTAAAGCATTAATAAATAATAACTAAACCACAGGATTAAAATCGTATCATAATTTATTATTTTAACTCGAGTACTTAATAACTTTGAAATGTCGGTCGATTTGACTAAAGCCCTTCCCCTGCACATACAATACACTTCACAATGTCGCAGGTACCAGCAGCAGATAGATAAGGCACCAAAGAGATTATGTCGAAGGTACTTATGTTCTGTCGAAATAGGAATCTGTCGAACAAGTACATACCTATCGGAGAAGATCTGTCAAAGTAGTGTTTTTCGAAGGTGTGTGTTTGAAGTATGTCCTGTCGAAGCAACGAGTAGTCGAGCTAATTGTTATTCGACATGGAACACTCATTAATCGATTGCTGGTTTTACATATTTTGCATGAGACAAAATGTTCTAACGTGTCACGTTTCCGATATATGAGAGATTATTTTTGTGTTAGATAGTCCATTTACCGAGGAAGGTTTTAAGCTATAACATTCACGCTACGACCAACAGGAACTGAGCATAAACGAAAAATGTTACAAAACCGGGGGCAATTTGTTCCTTTTGTGAGCTTTTTCTCTCATACGTGACGGAGACGACGTTGCGTGGGTCAACTAGACCGTCGCAACGTCGTTTGGGACCACCATCGTAATGGCAAAAAAATAATCAGCTGTCTCATACATTTGATCAAGTAGGTATTGGAATTCTGTATGGGGCTGTCGATTATTTTTCCACGATTACGATGGTGGTCTTATGGAGAAAGTTGTTCAGTATGTTGGTCTGTAGCACACTCTTTCTGTTACACGTTGTTTAGCATTTATTTTGAGCTACGCCCATAGTTTTAGTAACAATAGTCTTAAATTGCTAGTCTGTCTACTACAGACATGGTTTATTCTGTGTGGAGTTTCATCCAATGTCGCAGCATTGTAGACTCCCATCTATCTGCGAATACACTCGTCAAGATTGTGTTGGCACTGCTATGAAGACGAGCAAGCAGGGAACTGCATATTTTATATATAGTGATGGCCGCAATATTATCGAGCAACCATCATCACTGTACTGGACATTTATATTTGCCTGATGATGTCTTTTCAAATTCCAGTTATCGGTCGATGGATATGCCGAAGTAATACATGATGGCGTGGAGATGGGAGACGGCTTGCTGAACACAAACAATTAGACTGAATCGGGACCATTACTTACCACTCATCGTTGTCAAGCCATCACAATCATTCCACAAATCCTGTGATGGCCTAACCAATAAACATTTGAAAGCGAGTTGGTTTGTTTGTTTGTCACACTTTAGGCCTGGACTCCATTAAGCGGAATGTGTCGTCGACTCACGACACATTTATCGACTGCGTTCTGCGTTCGACGGTTTGTCTATATAAAAATGACGCTATACGCCGCGGATCTGTACAACGCAAATGCTAACTTGTTACCTACATAAAACAATATTAAGAGGAAACTAAAAGGGAGAGAGAATTGAAAAATAGGTAGGTATGTGTACAAATGTCGCTCAGTACCCAAACGATCGCGAGAACAGCGCGAAAGAGACAAATGCAGAAAATACCCAACGCAAACACAACGTTCCGTAGTCTCCTGTTTACTTCTCTATTTATTTTTTCGGTTGCAGACCCACGTACCCTGGCCGTAATGCCTAATGTAGAACTAGTGGTGAAATAGTATAGTTTATAACGAGGGACTAAACGAAGCCATTATATACCCGAGGTGGTTTGACTCCCGAGCTTGCGAGGGAGGCAATGAAATCGAGGGTATATTAAATTGGCGTTTAGTCTCGAGGTGCAAACTGTACTTTTCACTTCGAGTGCGAGAAAAATAGTCATTTAAAACCGAACAAATTTACACTCGACTAAAATTCTGAACTGAGCAGATGCTTCAGATTTTCTTCTATTAGGTCAGTCACAGATTAACAATTTAAAACACAACACAAACTCTCAACATTCTCGCAATGAAGATGATCCACACTCCACAGATAATTATAGTACCTACATTACTGCAGCGGCTAGCAACAGAGGCATTCCCAATACTTTTTCAAAATCAACGATGCACACAAACAACCATAAATTTTCCCGCGTTGAAGAGTTCATTTGTTTTTTTTTTCAATATACCGCTTTCTATTTGCAAGCCAATTCGAATTTTAAATAAAACCTTTGACAAGTTACTCTTTTGTGACCGTGTTGTGTAGAGTAAAAGATCGTTCCATTTTTAAATTACCTACTTTTTACTCCCTAGGGAATAAACGGTCACTTTAATCCCGCTTCGTAGGGCTATAATGGCGTACTTATAGAGCATGAGAAGTGAAAAAAAAAAAAAACATTGGTGCCACTATTTTCAGATTCTGTCAAAATGGAACTAGTGATTAACATTAACAAGAGCAGTTCCATCATGGAACTGTTTAGGTATCTTACTAGTGGAACCAGTGATAAGAAAAAAAAACAACACTACTTCCATTATTTTCAGATTCTTTCAAAATTGAACTAGAGATTATTAAAAACAACCACCATAGTTTCATCATGGAACTGTTAATGGTACTAGTGACAATGAAGGAAGGCCCCCCTAGGGATTGGTGGTCCTACGGTCGGCTTTTTAAACGATACCACTAGTTAACAGTGTTGTAACACTCTAGTTAAAACCACTTAACAGCAATTTTATTGAATCATTTTATTAGAACTTGCTACGACTCCATTACGCGTGCTCGGCGCTACAATATTTAGTTAAGGTACATATTTTTATTAATAAATAATTTATGAAAAAAAAAGAAAACATAGGGACAAGCCAACAGTCATAATATATCTAGATTTTTTGGAAATGAAAATATTGCTGTACTGGTATTGTCCAGCGAGGTAACAGGAGACTACGTGAGTTACTACGTGTGTTACTATCCGTATTTTTTTGACACACACAGTGTAACACAACATGGTGTAACTCAATGGGAACAAAAGGGAAAAACAGCAGTTTTATTTCGTCAAGTGGACGCTCCAGGGTACCCCGCGAAATTCAAGGAATGACTTTTAAGATCAAAATCGTTCCTAGACCTTTATGAACTTGGAGGGTTGTATACAAAGAGGTTTAAAAGATTTACAGAAGTCATAATGATTTTGATGATTAAAAGGGTTACCTACATAATATCAACAGTAACCACATCGACAGTCACTGTATCGACAACGTTCCATCGACGGGTTAATGAGTCGACAGTACAAATCGATGGTATACGCTACATCGATAGAACGCCAAATCGATAATACGCTGTATCGACAGTACCTATACCATATCGATAATAAGTTGTATCGACGGTGCACCATTTCGATGGTACCATGCAACCGGCCAACCTGACCCAGATTTAAATAAAAAATATAAGCTTGTTTAATATTATAATCATAATTTATAAATTTTGTATATTGGTAGTTTTTAACTCACATAAAATGGTTGTGAACTATCATGAATTCGTATTCAGTATCCATAATTATTATTACAATAACTTTCAAGATAACTATAACATTGGCAATAATGAGGGTACTTTAAAAAAGCTTATGTTTTAAATTAAATCTGCCTTGGGGCGGGAAGTTGGTGCAGCTTACCATCAACTTGATGGACTGTCGATGTAGCGGACCGTCGATTTAGCGTACTGTCGATATAACGTATAATCGATTTGGTGTACTGTCTATATGGAATGGTGTCGATACAGTGACCGTCGATGTAGGTAATGTCGATATTTTGTAGATAACTACATACGTCTTACAGTCGCGAACAATATTTCAATCAACATACAACATAGCAATGTAAACTGGCCTGCAAATTGCAAAAAACGTACGATAATTTGAATTTCGTGAACTACCCTGATGCTTGTCTTTTTTAAACTTTCACGATCAGAACACATTATATAATATTGTAATAATTTCACTTGACGATTATACTTAGTGACCATTGGATTCCAAGCTGAAGAGAGTTCAGCAGTGTGATCGCCTGTGTATATTGAGGCGATTTCACTTGACGAGTACACTTAGTGAGCACTGGATTCCAAGCTGAAGAGAGTTCAGCAGTATGATCGCCTGTGTATATTGAGGCGATTTCACTTGACGAGTACACTTAGTGACCACTGGATTCCACGCTCAGCAGTGTGATCGCCTCAATATACGGACACGGTTAGTGTGGTGTGCTGTCCTAATGTGAACCGGCCCTAATTAACATTTATGTAGATCAAGTGAGGGTAGTCGAATAAACGCCTTCTCTTTGCTGTGGCGGTACCTCCAACACTTCAGTCTCCCCGCGACTACGGCTGGTGCAATCCGGTCGAAACGTCGGGCTTAAAAGGTAAATTCGCGATAAATACCCGTCTTCAAATGTTTTATAATGTTTACCCTGATGCTTTCACCGTAAGGGTCGATTTTAAGAAGTTCTTAAAAGACTTGTATTCAAATAATTTCGCGGTAAATGTATAAAAAAATATTGACAGTGGCAGTGTGACAATCGGGTTCCGAGATAGGCTGTAAACAATTTGAGCGTCCATTAACCACTTCCGAATTACCGTGAACGCGATATCGATGTTCATTGAATCGTCATAGATGACGTCATGACACGACAATGACGTCATGAGCGTTGTAAAATGACCTAATGAACGATCTTAGCCGTCATAATCGTGAAAACTAAGGTTTCATTCCGTATTAAAAAAATATCGCTCACAGCGCTCACATCAATATTTTGCGTTCCGTTATAGATTTCACGATTATGACAGCCAAGAGCTGTCATCAGGTTATTTGACAGCGCTCACGGTGATATTTATTTGGAGCATGGCGCATGTCATGACGTCATCTATGACGATTCAAGGGACATCGATATCACGCTTGTGATCGCGCTCACACTAATTAAGAACCGGTTTATGGACGCTCAAAGCGTTTGCAGCTTTTCTCGGAACGGGGCCTAAATCGGAACGCAAAATATTGATTTGGACGATTTGAGTGATTAGGTATTTCCTATCTCGGAATGCACCCTGTGAAAAACAGTAATGACAGTAGTGACACTAACAGTTTGACAACAATTATTTCGGTGGCTTAGCTTGTGTATAAATATTTACTGTCTATCACTGATAATGTTTTTTCTATGAAAATGGATGAAATAAAGTATTGCCGAGTATGTCTTGTGATTGATGTAAAGATGTACAGCTTAGATACTGAGTCGAGCGATTCCATCGGCATAGTTTACTCACATTTGGCGCAGATTCCGGTAAGGCATCGATGGATGTGGTACTTAATTTGAAATATTTACCTACACATGATTTAGAAATATATAAAATGATGAATGATTAGCAGTGGACTAGGAATATATTTGTAAGTGTTTTTGAGTTGATTACCATACGGGCTCTTGACTTCTGTTGGAGTCTTGCAAACATTAGCTCAAGTAGAACAAAAAGGGACGCTTTTAGAGGATACAAGGCACAAGTTCTTTTAACTTGTTTATGAAGAAGGATTGCGCCAACGTTCGAGTTTATAAGTAACTTTTATTCACCTTAAGATATCCTCAGACCCTCTCATATTCTCATATTCTTTGAGGTCTTATAGGTGTTTACTTTTTCCTAATATTACATACCTAACTCATACTCCAATAACCTATGTCTATTACAGATATTTGGTAGGAACCAACATGTGTGTTTTGAATGTGCCAATCTCCTCTATAAGTATCATGAGTTCAAGTCAAAATGCCTCAGAGCTCACAACATTATATCTAGAATCAGACTTGATTCATCACAGGCAAGTATACCTCAAATGAAATCCATTTTTATATTTTTTTTTATCTTTTAAAACCAATCTTTAAATAGTAGATCATAAATAACCAATAAATAATAAAGTATCTCAAGGGGCCGGCCGAGCATGCTTATTTCATACAAACATAAATAATTTGTAAATCAAACATATTCTTAAAGTATTGTGTTTTTTTTTTCGATTGGGTTACAGAATATTTATGTTACCAAATATAATTTTTGAAAGGAAAATGAAGTGATTATCAGGAATTTAAAAATTTCCATAGAAAACTTATTTTTCTCATAACTCTTGTTTAAATCAGTGTCCATGCAAAATATATTTGGGAACCTGGATATTTCAAATTATTTTGGTATTACATTTGTATGAACTATGCAAGCTCTGCAGGTCTTTCAAATATCCAATGAAATTGCAGATAACAAGGCAAATTCTCAAAAATGTAGATAGAAAAATAAATAAATTGGAATCTACCTTGAAAATGTCTCCTGTAGTTGTTTATGAAGAATGTACAAATAACACAGAAACTGAATCAAATGTATCAGAACATAAAGAAATTAAAGAATTTGAAATCAATGTTAAAATTGAAGAAGAACATTACTTAGAAAATTTTAATAACATTGAAATAGAAAATAAATATGATGATTATAATGAAGGATGCACTGAAAACTTCATTGATTATATGGAAGAGTCAGTGTCAGAAGCAGTAGCACGGCCAAAAAGGAAAAGTAAGCATAACAAAGAACCAAAAACGAAAAAGAGGAAAGTTAAAAAGATCACCGTTGATGAAAATTTCAGTGATGATGAACCCTTATCGAAAAGTGCTACAAAGACAGTAATCGCACAGCCTGTAAGAAAAAAGAACGGTTTCAACTTTAGTTACTTTGATGACTATGCAACAGTTGTGTTTATGACCCCTGATGATGCCAGAAAGGAAGTGCTATTAAGAAAAGAATCCAGTAACTATAAAACATCACCATTCAAGTGTGATTTATGCTACAGGGGATTTGAATTGAAAACGACATCCGAAAATCATGCAAAGAAACATAGCACTGTAAGTATTCAGACAGATCCATAAAGCTCACTTAGACTTAATTCAAGCTCAATACAGTAGTGTTTAGAAACCTTACACAATATAATTAATTGGTAATTTTCATATATGTACCTACCCAAGGGCGTAGCTAGAATTTTGTTAAGGGGGCCAGGCGTAGACAAACCAAGAAAATTCCAACGTAAATGCTGCATGAACGATGGGACAGATTATTTTTAAATGAAAAACAAATCTAGATTCAACCACTTATAGTACAATCTTATAAAATTTGCCTGTCAATATAATCATCTTTGTTTTGTTTTATTAATAGGCTGCCTATGTAACATTACTTAAAGATTTGTGAGCATTTCTATATCTTCACCCCTGGAAGATATTGAAATGCTCACAAATCATGCCAATGCCCCCTGCCCGTACCTCCCTACACCCTTGTACCTACCTACTTCGAAAATAAATCAAATCAAATGGGTAAATCATAAGGTGGTAAATAAAATAATAGTAACAATATGGACCCTGTAGGGCACAGCAGTTTTTTTTAAATATATAAATAATTAGTAATTGTTGATTGCAATCAAAGAAAGCGGATCAACCTTATACTTTTTTAGCCTTACGACATAGAATAATAAATAGATATAATATACTCTATTGTACATCATAATAGATAGGTACATTTATGTAATTCTTACGGCTAACTTTGGGTAAAATCGCGGTCTTATTATTGGTAGCTTCATAATTCGGTATGTAAAGTAATACTAAACCAATGCTTATTCTGAAACCATATTAATATCACACCTTAAATTTCTAAACTCTCAAAAGCTGTTAGATTAATAATGGAATCCATGGCTGAACGCTGATCCCTAAAATTCAGGTTGCGGCCTACTTTGGGGGTTAGGATCAGATTTGTGGACAAACATTCGTGTGCTTTCTTATTATGATTGACTTGTAATAATGTTTTTAATTTTAAGTGTCAAATAAATATTTTTATTTTATTTATTTATTTTACATCTTATATCTCTGAAGGGATAGGCAGATGTTTAGTTTATGTTTTTAATGAAATCGTCACATCACATCAAAATTGCAACTGAAAAGTGTCACATTTGAAGATTATATTTTAAAGCAATAAACATCAAAAGGTGTTGTAAAGACATCAAAATCTTCAGTCTCAACTCTGATGTCATCATAAGCAATAGTTTTTTTTTATTAAAAAATTAACAACAGCATGGAATACATAACTATTGAAATTAATTGCTTAAGTTTATTTGAGACTCAATTTTTTTTACAATATTGGGGGCCGCGTAATGCAAACCTCTGTTCTAGAAAATTTACTTCCATAAATATGTAGTTGTATTTTAACATATTAAACAAGAAATATGGCAGTAAGTAAACTGCTAATCATGGAAGCAATCCTTAAATATAATAGTAGGTATATTTAAGCATGAAATTTTATAAAACTTACATCCTATAACTTAAAGAATAAACTATTTTGATGATATAAAAATAACGTAAATAAAATTTACACAATGAATACCCTATAATAATTAGTTTGCATGCTGTGGCAGCCTTTAATTAAGGCTACACTATAAATTTGTTATTCAACATGAGTTCTTAAACATGTATTTTTGGTGTACGCTTTGTTGGTTGTCCTTAAATAAATTAGGTAACTAAAGATTAGGCCGAGATTGAGTTTCTACCAAAATTTGTCTTTTGCGACTAATTAGGTTTTTCTTTATCCAGGAATATGGAGACTATGAATGTGATATCTGCCACATCAGGTTTCCTCAGCAAGTGCAATTGTGTAAACATAGACTGTCTTGTCATAAGAGAAAATTCAGCTGTAAACTATGCTCATACATTTGTTATTGCACGTAAGTATTTTTGCTGCAGTTAAACAACTAACTCTAAGACCCCCTGAGAGAAAGCCTGTGTCCCAGAAATGGTATTGTGATATGTTTGTCACGTATATGTGACAATGGCGTCCAAAAGGTTAAGATGATGACTTTAAACAAGTTTTATAATGTATGGCCAAACCGTTGTGAATATTATTCAAGTGTTGAAACAGAACAAGATTTAAGTTTTGTTGTGTAGATTATATCACAGTGAATCCACTTAGTTCAGATAAGCCATTTTGCTTGTTACTGTAAGTACTTACGTCTTGTTAATACCCACGCTATTGTACTTGATCTGCACTATACATGATGTGCAACATCTGCTTATTAAGTAGGAAACAAAGTGAAGGCAGACAGTTTTTTTTGTATCATCTTTTCAGTCAAAAGACGTTCACTGCTGGACATAGGTCTTCCCCAAGTGTCGACACATTGACCAGTTCCGTGTGTCTCGCATACAGCCGATCCCCGAAACCTTCACCAGGTCATCGGTCCACTTAGTAAGAGGCCTTCCAACGCAACGTCTTTCAGTTTGCGGCTGCCACTCCAGGCCCCTTATTCACAACCATTCGACTCGCTTCCGATTCGGAAAGTCGTATGTCTATCTCAGTCGTTTTCGCAATGCCAGAAGAAGACAGATATACAAGTTGTCGAATCGGAAACTAGTCGAACGTTTGTGAATACGGGGTCAGAACTTCGAATCGGCTATCCGTTCTGCGAGCAATGCCATTGCCAAACAAGTTTGGCAATTCATCGGATTACGTCCTTAACCTTAGTACTCGTGCAAGAAAACTCCGAGCGTAGCCCTCACCATTGCCCTTTGGGTTACATTAAGCTTTCTGATGAGACCCATTGTGGGCGACCACGTTTCGGCCCTTTATGTAATCATTGGCAACACACACTGGTCACAGACTTTCGTCTTGAAACACTGCGGTAAGTTTGACGTGAAGATACTATGAATCTTTCTAAAAACTGTCCAGCCCAGTCGAATTCGACGATTGACCTCTTTCTTAAAGTTAATATACTGACTCAACTGGACCGTTTGTCCCAGGTAGACATAATCGTCTCAACTTCGTTTGGGAGTATCCGATCTTGATAGGGGTGGGTGTTACATGGATATTTTTAACATGACTTTGGTTTTGTTTATGTTTATTTTAAAAAACAGTCTTTCGGAAACTCTACTGAGGCCATCTAGCAGAGCAACAATGCTATGAAGGGAGGACCTCATTACGAACAGGTCGTCCATACTCTGAGCCATGACCACGGCAAACCGATGGCGAGTGACGTACTCGCCATTGACGTTGATACCTAGTCCTTTACAGTTCAGAACCTTCAAGACATCCTCCACCGCAGCGGTGAACAGTTTCGTAAATATGATGTCTCCCTGTTGACACACCTCGCTGATGTAGGACAGGTTCCGAGGTCTGATCCTGAAGTCGGAATGCATGTGGTGTTTTTGTGCAAACACTTCAAAACCTCGATGTACCGGTAGCCAATTTGGCATCGTTAGAAAGACTGCAGTACAGCCCAAGTCTCGATCAAATTGAAGGCTTTCTCGTAGTCCGCAAATGCTAAACAACGAGGCCCGTTATACTTTTCAGTCTTCTGTATACCGCAGAGTATGTATGTGGTTCATGGTGCTGGTGGTGGTAAATGGCAATGGTTTGTATAATACTTGTTCAAGGTCATCATCCCAACGAGCTCATATCACTTCGCCAGGAGACAAAAATATTTCAGTCAAATAAAACGTACGGAAAACCAGATTTTTCAACCCAAAAAATCAGCTGAAGGAATGGTTGTGGAGACTTGGTGCCGTAGTAAAAAATACTCGGACTCCCCAACACTGGTGACACATTTTTTTTCGTTGGGCAGCACTTTGGTTTTTGGGTTGACAATGAATAATCTCCTTTGTATGAGACAAAATGTGATAAAGTGTCATGTTTCCGAGATATGAGCTATCAAATTTAAAGTCAATTCACTTCGGTCACACACAGACTTATGCGTGGCCGCCACTTGGAGAAAAAAATCATATTGAATTTTTTCCTGAACTTTTTCTAGTCATGTGCCATATAGCTGCCAAATGCATGCCGCGCCCCCCCTTGCTATCCCTCTATGCCCCCTACGGAAGCGCGCCCCACTCGTTAGGAAGTCCTGCTCTAGATAATACTGGTAAGTATGGAAATAAACACAGATTTTTGTAAGATTTGATTACCTACAAGCAAATTGCAATTTGGTAGAAGCAATTGTTTGTGTGATGAGCATGGACAATTGTTTCAGAGTCATGGATGTTTATAGGTATAATAGTGTAAGACTTTACAAACAAAAAGTATCTATGTAGTATATCAACTATCAGGTGTCCACTACACAAGCCTCGTTGCTTAGTGTGGCACTAGATGGCGCTGTGTAATGTCCAGCGATATTTATTTTTATTTGATGGAATGGAAATCATGTCTGGACTCCCCATTTTTAATGACCTCATAATTCATAGCAGTGGACTGTCCATTCTATATCACAGTTTGTATTAATGTGTACTCGTTGATGTTACAGGGAACAAGCGAAATCTCATGTTAGTCTACATAAAGGAATGAAATATCCATGTAAACACTGTGGAGAAATATTCAGGTAAAAATGAGCACAATTTTTATCTCACAAAACATACCCAACTGGCAAAATCAGTACTTATAACGCTCTTGAGACTACTTTTTTATAATGCGCTACGAGCCTGGCGCAGTTAAAGGAGCGTTTAGTTCCATATCTATCTTATAATAAACTTTTTAAAAATGTTATTGTGCCTTATAATATACTTGACGAAGCGCAATAACTTCTCGCTCTTATCAAGTACTATTCGATTTAAGAGTCTTCAGCAAAACTATAACGGCGCAAACTCATAGTGATCTCAGCTGAGTATGTTATAATATCTTGTTCACTCACAAAATGCTACTATAAGATCAAAATGTTTTTTTTTTTTAGTTTTGTAGGCAATTCAATAAGACTTATTCCTAAAAGTATCCTATAAGATAATCTTGTAACTAACTACAAGACTGAGATATAAGAGCAAATGTACTTGAGCATATCAACGCTTGTAAAATGCTATTACTAGTAAAAGTGTCCTATTATATAAACGTCTTATAAGTAAGTCTTAGGTATAGCTAACTATAAGACCGAGATATAAAAACTAATGCGCTTGAGTATGTTAAGACTTGGCAAATTCTATTATAAGTTACATATTCTACCACAATGCCATTATAAGAACGTTATCAGTAATGATAGACTTAGTCTTTTTTACAGGATTACTTTGCTAGTTGGGTATTTATTATATCAAAAAGAATGACAATTTGAATGTTCATTCATTCATTCGGTCTCACAAGGGCTGCTGATATGGGATCCTGGAATTCCTGGTTTAAATTTCCAGGTCGGAGAAAATGCTATGGGATATAAATATTATGTTTTTATTGTGCGAGCAGGAAGTGAAATTCCCTGCCTGAGTCGGTGTTACCAAGTTCATGTGACTAAAATCTCCTTTTAGGTTAGCTAATAGCTTGTTCTAATAAAGCTGACCCGAAATTGGCTGCGATAACTTAAAGCTTGTTCAAATTTTTTTCAGCATGTCAAATAGCCTACAGATGCATTACCGAACGAAGCATTTGAAGGAGTCTGTTAGTGAAAGCGTTTGTGAGTTTTGTGGAGATGTCTTTGGCACGCCGAAGGGACTGTTCCTACATAGCATGAAACTGCATAGGCAGGTGAGATACTTGTGTTGAATGTTTTTGTAGTAGTATAAAGCAATTTATAGCTCCAGATAACCGAGCTGTACGGGAAACAATGTTCTAACTGGCAACATTTTTAAATGTTGAGTGTGATTTTTTTGTTTGTATGAGGGGCAGGGAATGTGGAGCACTAACAGTACATAATATTATGTTACCAGAAGCAAAAACAAATTGACAAAAAAATGATGCTCTAAAATAGCCTTAATCTTCAAGTTTTAATTAGTCTTTAACTGTAACTCCTGAGTAAACATAAAACTCGAATAAGGACATATATGAAAATCCTTTGCAAACTATTAGCATGATTTACTTTTTCTTTTGCCAGGAATGAAACGCAGGTTATAATAATATGTTAGAGGCCAAACAAAAAAACCAGGTTTCTCAGTCGTAACCAAACGAAGATAATTAGGCAAGTATTGTATTGCTAGTATCTTTTGGTCAGGCATTATCTGAAAAACAGAGCTCAGGCTGTATTATATGTTTTAGTACCTAATACATTACATAAAACATTGAGAACCTACTGTTACATCGGACCCACTAGAATATTCGAGAAAGCACGTGATTAGGGTATGTGTACGTTGGAATTTCGAGTGCTTTCCATTATTATGACTTTTAGAGTTAGGTAGGTACAAATTCGCGACCTATTCATGAAAAGACATTAGAATTTCGACCGTACGCCTAGGGCATACGATTCATATTTGTTTGTTTTGTACATATTATCTTTTTTTGCCTACAGTTTCTTTTGTTAGTGTTTTTTCTTGATGTTTTTTTGTGAAGCGTTTCTACACACCTCTAGAATATTCGTGGATATTTTTTGTGTGTCTGTTGACGAATATAAGAAGACCGCGCGACACGCGACCAGCAGTCTTGTTTTGGCTACACAACGAAGTGAACTAGAAGTGCGATATCTAAGCGAATAGTGAACAGTAGTGTATTTGTGATTAAGTTTAAATTGTTTTGTGATTAATAAAGTTAATGTGTTGTTTAATCGGTAGTAATTCATTTATCTCATACCTTGCTCGTAATACTACTTAATACATATCCCGACAACTGAAACGAGCCACTTGGCCTCCGCCTGCGGCCCCCTAACGCACGGCACGCACACGCACGCACGCTGGGCGGCGTATGCGGAAGCGGGGGACGCGGAATGGTTTATTAGAGTTGCCGAGTAGTATTTAACAATGGGAAACTTAAAATATTACACACACTACATAGGATTTTATCTAAGTCTTCTAAGAAAATAACCCCTGATAAAAATAATTGCAATGTACTAAACACTCTAAATTGGTTCGGTTACGATTGGTAGATAAGAGCTAGTTTTTTGCTATTGATTTCTCAAACAGACCTCTAACATATGGCATAGGTTTCACATTTGGCGAAAAGCAAAAAAGTATGCCAGCTATGGATGGCAAAGGTTGCATTGTCCATTCGATATGTGGAATGCTTATATAAATGCTTATTTGGATTGATTTTAGGATAAAAACGACAAGCTTGGTCCCGAGTGTAGCGACTGCGGTGTACACTTCACAACAGAACTTGCATGGAAGCGACATCTGGTGCTTTCTACTAAACATAAAGTCAGGTAAATATTACGAAAGGAGAAGAAAATTAAATTAAATTGTTGAAAACCATCTCGCAACGCCCCGACTCCGTGTTGGGATCAGCAATTTATTCACGCAAACGTACTACTAAAAGTATTATAAAACCTTTATTCGAGTAATTTTCTACCTACGCCAAAGAAGTCAAGTTATCAATATCCGTTTGGGCCGGTAGCATTGGTGTCGCAAACGAAGGGGGGGTTTATACTTTTCTTACCTACGGTCACAGAACAAGTACCTAAGCACTGTTTGTAATAAACATAAGCAAGCGTACAGTAAAAGCACTCTCAAAATTGATTACTTTAGGCTAAAAATGAGCTTCATAATGCACACGCTACAAAACATAATTATTTTCTATCTCTTATACCTAAACCGAATAATCTCTTTTTGCGCATTCATAATATGACTGTTTTTAGAAACAAAATGTAACCTATGCCTTCAGCCTATTAAAATTCAAAGAAACTGACTTTACTCATTTAAAGGTATTAATCCATCTTTTTAAAATATGTACATTTTATTTTTATTTATTATACATTTTAGAATCTGTTTCTTTACAGTAACGGTTGCAAATTCTGCGGAGACACATTCTCAAACGAGGATGATCTTAAGTCTCACATAAGAGTGCACTCACGACAAAGCAACAGATATAATAAAATCAAACTACCCGCTGCATGTGCTATTGTGAGTATTGAACAGTTTTACCCTCAAAAGTCTAAGCATAGCATAATTTAAAACCTTTTTATTATTATAATATCAGCCTATAATGTTCCCACTCCTGGAACATAGACCTCCTCTTTATGAGAGGGAATGGGCTATAATCCAGCACGCGAGCCTAGTGCGGGTTGCTAGATGTCACATGTCTTCGAATTTTTGTTCTAGGACATCCCGGTTTACTAACCATGTTTACCTTCACTGTCTTCAGACCAGTGGTGATAAAAATTAATCACACGCAGACACGCACGTCTGTCTGGCCGATCTAAGCGATTAACAGTAATTGCATGACACACTGGCATTTCTATTTTGACAATTCAACAATAAACATTGCAGTATTTACTGTGTGTTTTTTGACAATTGGGTGGTGATAAAAAGTGTTACGCTAGTTTACGTAAGTGCAGGATAGCTAAAACTTAGTTAGAGTAAATAAGTAATTGTTCGCCAGAAAGTTTGCTAGTAGACAATTCCGTATTTCAGTGTAACAGATGGCTCCAAACCCGCGAGGAGTACAAGGCTCATGTGACGTCAGAGCACCCGCACAGCGACGAGGCAGAGAAACTCCTCGTGGAAGGCGACACGCCCTATGTTTGTGAAGTTTGTGGACATATGTTTAAGGTACCAAAATGTCACGTAATGTATTATATACGGGGTGTAAACCACCTCATCATGAAGCCGTTAACCAAGCATTCTGTACATCAAACTAAGTAACTTTACGCAAATATTTATGCTGGGAAACAACTTTTTTTTGAGGTTATAAATCATGTTTTGTGGTAGAAGTCAATGAAACGCACTTAAAACATTGTGCTGATGGGTGGATTGAATAGTACGGGGTCGTGGAAGTGTTAAAAATCAAAATTTTCCAAAAAAAACTTGTATTAAAAAAAAACTTTCAAAAAGTTGTAAATTTGACCCCCCATTCTTCGTAACTAGAACGATCTCAAAATGATGGGGCGAACAAGTGCCATTCGGCTTCGTGAAGAGGTGTTTTACGCTCTTTATAGAGGTGAACACAGTACACCCACATTTCGCCAGTTATATTTAAATTCCATGTAGTAGGGGCAAGCGTACTGCCGTTAACCGAATAACACATAAGTGGCAGTGGGCAGGACACATTGCTCGCAGAACGGATGGCCGATGGGGCCGAAAACTTCTGTGGTGGCGACCGTGAACCAGAAGACGTTGTGTTGGAGTGGGAAGGCCTCCCACTAGGTGGACCGATGACCTGGTGAAGGTTGCGGAGATCCGTTGGATGCGAGACGCACGGGACCGGTCAATGTGGCGACACTTAGGGGAGGCCCATGTCCAGCAGTGGACGTCTCTCGGCTGAAATGATAATGAATGATGAATAACACTTGCATAAGTTACCTGTATAGTAGTTCAGTGAAAATGGTTATTTTAAAACTTTAAGCAGAGCAAAGAACTCGGCAGTAAATCTGCATACCTACTGGCGGTTCGTACAACAAATGTTGGTTGGTGGAACTCAACTATATAACGATGGTTTTGCGCATCGTTCATTAGTTCATGGCAAACCTACATAGAGATAAGTAATATGTGTGTGTGTCGATTATTGTTTCAATGTGTAGTATAGGCTGACCATGTGATCTCAAGTGATAACCACATGTTCACGAGGCCCTATTTTCGGATGAGCGGAGCGGAAGGGAGTTTCAGACCTTTACTGACTAAAACCCATCCATGTTCCTTCTTAGCCCTTTTTGTTTCGGGGCTGCGGTATCACTTCCGATCAGTCTTTCGGACCCCTTCCTTTTGGTGACATCTTTTTGAGGCGCGCGTAAAACACGAGCGTGCCGTCGACACGGCAAGTCGTCATAAGACGGACGGACGGCAAGCTAGCCCATAGCTCACCGTCCACAGGCCCGCAAAGTTCACAATGCGATTTATGATTTTTCAATCTCTTCCAGAGACAATGCTTCTTAAAATACCACCAACGGAAACACACGGGCGAGCGTCCCTTCAAGTGCGTCGAGTGCAACAAAACGTTCCGACTGGCCGGCGCGTTGTCCATTCACAGCCGCATGCACAGTCGGACGAGGCCGCACAAGTGCGAGATGTGCGCGCGTATGTTTACGTATAAAAGTGCTCTTAATAAGCACATGAAGGTAAATATTGATTGTTCAGTACTGTTACTGCTAACCGTAGTATAATCCAAGTAGGAAGGCCATGCAAAGTATCATGCTATTTTCTTTTTTGTGCGTATCCTGATAACATTCAAATTACCGTGCACATTACCTTGACGAAAAACGGCAAAAGATTATGGGATCCCATTGCTTAAGGCTGATGGTCTAGGGTAGCCCTTAAAAATCATTCATAGATATTCATGACGTTGGAGGGGCTATATTGATAATTCTGATCAACGTTTCCCAAACTGAGCAATAACGCCCCCTTGTGGGCGTTGCAGGCTTAAAGGGGGGCAGTAAGAGACCCAGAAAATGGGGGTGTTGTGTACAGGCTTAGGGGGCGATTTGTAATTTCATCTGGGAGGACTCATAGACACCGACTGAGCTCTCGATTCTCGACTACAACTTCTGAACATCAACTAATATTAATTAAAAGGTTGTTCATACTCGGTTCGATATTTCTACCCGTGTAGTCCTGTTTGAATAAATAAAAGCAAATTTTTTAAATAAGAAATAAAATTATTAAAGAAATAACAAAAAAATACATTAAATTAATCCTATCCTACTAATATTATAAATGCGAAAGTTTGTGAGGATGGATGTATGTTTGTTACTCTTTCACGAAAAAACTACTGAACGGATTTGGATGAAATTTTGCACACAGATGGTTTATAACCTGGATTAACACATAGGATACTTTTTATCCCGGTAGTAAGATCCTATGGGACAATTTTGAAACTTCACGCGGGCGAAGCCGCTGGCAGAAGCTAGTAATTTAAATATAACTGTCGTCCATGACTTGTGCCAACTAAAAACCTACGATAAATTAATCGTCACGTTATTGGGGATGGGGGGGGGGCGGGGTAACGTGGTCTCATAGCGCCATTATACGACATTAACGATCCGAATGGCGCAGCGGTAGTGCTGCCTTACGTTCTTAGGGTCCCGGGTTCGAATCCCGGTAGGAGCAAATGTTTGTGTGATGAGCATAGACGTTTGCTTCCGAGGCATATGTATAATAAGTATAAGTATGTTTATATGTGGTATATCAACTGTCTGGTGACCACGACACAAGCCATGCTTAGTATGGCACTAGACGGCGCTGTGTGTAATGTCCAGCGATATTTATTATTATTATTATTTCCTTTATTTATTTAACATACTTACATTTTTTTTACATATTTCTTAAAAAGAAAAACTGAGTAAAAAAGCATTTATAATATAAAAAGTTCGCCGGTATTAGGAGCAGGGTCCAAGCTACCGGTGCTTAGGGCCGCAGAGACAGGAACCTCGTCACAATGCGAGCCGTGTCGAGGAGTACCACGCACTGAATCAGGCCCTTAATCCCTTCTTATTATTTTTATTATTACAATCCGGGACCATCTCTTACAGGTTCACCTCAACATCCGCCCCCACAAATGCGCGCTCTGCGACAAAGGCTTCATCAACCTGTGCGACTTAAAGCTGCACATCAAATACGTACACGACAAGGTACCTTGGCCTAAGAAAAATAATAAGAAGTCCGTTATTGACAACGAAGACTACTAGGGATGAACAGCTTGCAAGTATGAAGCCATTTGACTCAATGAAATATGTTTTTTTTATATATTTGAACTAAAATATACAATCATGGTATGAAATATATTTGTTTTGTTTTATTTTAAAGGATTTTCTAGTATAGTAACAATTTTTAAAAGATAAAATTTTAAAAAAAATGCTTGCTTATGTGTATTCATTTTATTTCTAGTATTTTAATAAAAACAGCGTAGAAAAAAGCAACTTAATTACATAAAAGTAAACCTCAAAATATTTATTAAATCGTTACACAAGTTTTAATTTTTTGTTAGTACCTACCATAAGATTTGAAGATAAAGCTGTTGTCAAACAAGCGTAATAATTTATTATCTGATAAACCTATACTTCTATAATATCTATATTAAAAAGAGAAAATATTAGATTTATTGTTTATTTGTGTGTTTGTTACGATTTAACTCTAAAACTGCTAGACCGATATAAAAAAAATCTTTCATTAAAAATCCAGGTCTTTACTGAGTAACTTAAGCTATATTTTATCCCCATACTCCCACGGGAATCTACGCGGGTGAAGTATTTTGATAAATTTCTAAGTACAAACATTCTATTGCTTATAATAGAATGTTTTAAAATTCCAGTCCAGCATATTCGTATATGCTCTTCCAAAAAGCCAGGGCTTCAGATACGGGTTTAGTTTGACGAGTCAGGGTGTCTCCAATATCCACGTAGGATTTGGTCCAGTTGTTGTATTCCGGCCAGATTGTACCGAGAGAGGCATCAGGCGTTGGGTTACTGTAAACAGAGAGAACTATATTACAAAAAAAAAAAAAGTAAAAATCGCTGGACATTAACATACAGCGCCACCTAGTGCCACACTAAAAAAAGCTTGTGTCTCGTGGTAGCTTGTGTCTCTTGATATACTACATATACTTTTTTGTTTGTAAATTCATACTTATTACACATATAAACATCCATGACTCGGAAACAAATGTCCGTGCTCACCACACAAACATTTGCTCCTACCGGGATTCGAACCCAGGACCCTCAGAACGTAAGGCAGCGTCACTATACCACTATGCCAATCGGGTCGTCTACTTTATTACTATAAGAGCATACGAATGTTCAGAGGAAATCTTATTTTGTAAGATAAGTGGCAACATTTAGACATGATGTAGGGACTAACAAAGAGTTTGTAAAACAAAAAGAACACAGTTACTACTTAAAATCAAAATACACTAATGACGATGTACTTGCTCAAGTATCTATCTATCTATCTTCTATATAAATAAAAATTTAAAACTCGAGAACGGCTGGGCCGGTTGAGCTGATTTTGGTTTTAAAATGTTTGTCGTAGTCCAGGGAAGGTTTAAACGGTGAGAAGTAGACAGGTAGGTAGGTAGGTAGTAGGTAGGTAGGAAAAAATGCATTGCAACGCATGCCGGGTACAGCTAGTTAACAATATTTTTGTGATCTCATGTTAATAATGGTTCAGTAAAAATGTATGAATTAGAAATGAATTACTCACCCATATTTAGCGAAGTTGGTAAATACAGTACACACTAATTTAATCAGTTCATATTCTTTGGATTTTTTTTCGACCTTCACGTCAAGTTTTAACGGGTTAAAGTTAATGTTATTTGGGTGAAATAAATACATCAAGTCATCCAAATGGGAAGCGCCTCGAATCCCGTACTTCAGTCCCAGGCTCCCGTACACATTTCTATTAGAGAAAGAGGAGAAAATGTACACAAATCTTCTACTATTACCAATTTTCGGTAAATAAGAGATGTATCTGTGAATGTCGTAGACGAAACTCGCATGGCTTTCAAAAGTTACAAATTCTTTCATCAGATCGGTGTTGACAGGTTTTCCTTTGAAATAAAATTCGTGAATCCTCTTCGATATCTCTAAAATTTTCTCCGGAGTAGATTTGATTAGGATCTTTCTTGGTACCACAAATTCGGGATATCGGTTGGCACGTTCCAGAAGTTCTTGTTCAAAAACATGGATTCCATATAAGGTTTCTTCGCTAGTGTGTCCGATAAGGATATCTACATCGTTTATTCTTTCATTCTTCAATGCCTCCAAAGGATCCTCTGTCAAAAAATGTTCTTTGCCAAAATCTTTTTCTATAACTGGACCATAGTGATACAACTTTATTAAATGGTTAACTTTCATGTCTTCACAAGATAACACAACTGGATGTGTGTCTATCACCTTCTCCACTGGAAGACTTTGCAAGAAATCTAGAAGCTCATTAGGGTCATCAGTTTCGAACCCTAGCTCTTTACCCAGTAAAAATGCTCGTTTTTGAGGTACGAATGGAGTAGACCAATCGCAGTTTCCTACCCCACTCATTGGAACAGCTCTCTTAAACAGACCCTTAGACATAGGTGAGATAATATGGAGGCTAGCAGATGAACCGCCAGCGCTTTCACCAAAAACTGTGACATTGTTGGGATCTCCACCAAAGCTCTTGATATTATCCCGTATCCATCGCAAAGCTGCAACTTGGTCCTTTAATCCAGCATTTCCAGGAACTTCTTCAGTATCTAAACACAGGAAACCAAGCGCTTCTAATCTGTAGTTAATAGTAACAAGTACTACGCCATGAGGTACAAGGAAATCTGGTCCGTATTCGTCATCGTTACCAGAGCCACTTTTAAAACCCCCACCGTGGATGAACATCATAACTGGCAATGGAGAAGTTGGCTTGATTTCTGGGCTGTACACGTTTAGGTACAAGCAGTCCTCGTTTCCTTCTATGAAACTGTTGGTAAATACATCATTCTGAGGGCATACAGGACCATGCTCTGTCGCTTTCCGTACTCCTTCCCAAGGCAGAGGTGGTTGCGGAGCCTGACAAAAATGTATAAAAAATCAGAGCAAGTAAATTATAAAAAGAGTTTATTAATGTTACGTGGATGCAATCGGTTCGAGAATTTTGTTGATCTGTCTTTTTTTTTTGGTTCATTTCAAATTAAATGTTCGATTGACAGAATTTAAGATGGTGCTCGCAAGTTTCATTAATTGAGTTCCTCATTACCTACTCATAGTGTTAACTAAAACTTACCTTAAATCTTAGTTTGCCCACCGGTGGTGCAGCGTAAGGGATGCCTTTGAAGCTGTAGTACTTGCTGTCACCTGTGACAGTCTCCACTACTGATCCAGACAGCAATCCTTGTTGTACTTTTACTTCTACCATTTTCACTGGACTCTGTTAAACATTTATGATGAATAATAATGTGGAAATAAAATCATCTATTTTGGCAACGGAAAACTTGCTATCTCAGAATAGCAAATTGTTGCCGGGGGGTGAATTGTGGGAAATAGTATATCTACCCATTATTGGAGAAAGAAAATCTTGTATGGACCCATATTATAACCAACTAGGTAAATTAATTATTTTTGCAGGTAACTTGCAAATAATAACATGATTTAATTAAGTATTTTTGGGACTATCTATTGTAAACATTAAAAAAATCTTACCGTGTTTAAAGTTGTAGAAGTTATAGTATCGTTCACAAGCTTAGGATCGTCTGCTGGCGGGCGCAGTACACAAGTTTGCTTCAACATATTTACTTATCGCCGTACAACTGTATTTAAAGCAATGTTTTCTATGATAACGAATATACGCGATACAATGATCTGCTTATTATATAGGTAATCTAAAATCTGTGATTAAAATTCATGTAATTATTACATATTTGTTTTTTTTTATAAAATCATTTTTGTCATTAATCAAGATATTACATTTAATTATCTGTACGTTTTCATGATTTTCGTCATTAGATATTAAACTATGACATGGCGAAATGGCTACTTATTCGTATGATTAGGTTCATTTGGAAACCAAAGTGGTCGGACAAATAACATGAGTGCGTAAAAAAGTTAGTGCAATTGTGGAGGCAGGCCTATCTATGTCCAGCAATAGACTGCTGTGGGCTGATGATTATAAATCCATACTCATTATCTGCTAGCCTTTTCCCAACTATGTTGGGATCGGCTTCCAGTCTAACCGGAGGGAGGCAGCTGAATACCAGTCTGACGACTGCCTATCTAACCTCCACTACCCAGTGAGTAGGTACTAGGTTTACCTGGTAAAGCTTGACTCACGCTAGACCGTGTCGAGTCCGAGCCGAGTGTCGGCAGTATTGTATCGCATTGTGCGTTGCTCGGCCGTCATTCGGTTGCCGCTCGGTATAGCGTGCGTGACTGTGTTCGTACAAAATACGTATATGTAATATTTAGTCGACTGTGCCACGGTCGACACTCGGCTCGAACCCAACACGCGTAGCGTGGGTCATCCTAGACCGGTTTCAAGACTTAGGTGAACGCACACATATCCGCGTCGAAAGAAACATTTTCTCATCCATATAACGTTATTATTCGTCCGATTTGAGAATGTGCGAGGATTCATAGGGTTTCATACAAGTAAGTACCTACTTAGGGTACGCCACGATAGTGGCGGTAAGTCCCCGCTTTGAGGAGTGGCTAGAGAGGCGCCACGGCGTCCTCACCTTCCGCCTGACGCAGGTCCTCACCGGACACGGATGTTTCCAGAGGTACCTGCACCGAATCGGGCGGGAGGAAACGCCCGGGTGTCTCCACTGCGAGGACCGACCGGAGGACACGGTGGAGCATACGGTGGAAGTTTGCCCTGCGTGGGCCCCCGCACCGCCGTGTCCCTGTAGCGGCGATCGGCGGCGGCGACCTCTCGCGTCCGGCCCTGGTTCAATCCATGGTCCGGAGCGAGACGGAATGGGAAGCCGTCACCTCCTTCTGCGAAGCAGTCATGCTAGCGAAGGAGGTGGCGGAACGCGTGAGGGAGAGAGCCGCTCTTCCCGGCCGCCTCGGGAGACGCATCGGGCGTCGGGGGCCACATGGTGGCTACCGGCCACCGTAGATGCGGGCCTGTGGACGGTTGGCTATGGGCTAGTTAGCCCTCCGTCCGTCTAACGACGATAGGCCGTGTCGACGGCGCGTTCGTGTTCCACGCGCGCCTCAAAGAGATGTCAGCATAAGGGGAGGGGCCCGCAAGGGCCGAAGCCTGCCGGGGTTGCGGGCCTGTTCGAAAGAGATGCCGCGGCCCCGGAACATAAAGGGCGAGGAAGGAACATGGATGGGTTTTAGTCAGTAAGAGTCTGACACTCCCTCCCGCTCCTCCCAGAGTGGGAGAAGTCATTTGATGATTTCCCATCCAAAAAAAAAAGTAAGTACCTACTTAATTCTAAAATTCGATTCTTTCGGCTCCTTCGCTTGTTTCGACTTTGATAAGTGTGCCTTCACCTTTACGTGGCCAACCACCTGTAACGACTGTCAAAGATTTACAAATGACAGCTGGGACTAAACGTAGTGATTTTAATTATACCTACAGCCACAGGCTGGGACCAACGGCTGAAAATGTGCTATGCACGGAGAAAACCATTGAGCTTGAGCTATATATACTAGAGATGCAAACCTCAACAAAATTGTCAAAAAAAGCGTAACCACTATTTAAACGCGACGACGTAGCTTTGAAACCATTAACATTTCAAAGTGAACGTATATTTGTCTCGCTTACACAAGTCACAAGAACAATACCGTCGCCTTAATTAGACAAAGACGGCAATATAAACTTCCAATGGTGGGATGGGGTGGTCTACTCATGCGAAATTTTACCCAACTTTTTTAAGCCTTAAAAATATTTAATACATTTATAAATTAAATTAACTTGAAAATATTCGAATTGCATATGTCTTTTTGGATATATTAAAAGTTTTTAACTAACTAGCACTTCACCTGTGACTTCATCCGCGAAAATAATAAAAGCCTTTGTTACTGGCTAAAGATGTAGCTGTGTGTGAAATAATTTTTAAAATCGGGTGAGAAGTTCTCGAGTTAAATCGTAACAAACACACAAACAAACAATAAAAACCTTTTCTCTTTATAGCATTATTATTTCGTTTATTAATTTATATGCACATTCGCTTTTTGGATCTATTTTGTCTTGATCACGGAAGTGCTTCAAAAATGAGAAAAATCAAAATCAAAGCATTTATTGCAAGTAGGCCAATTACAGGCACTTTTGAATTTTCGAAACAAAGATGAAAATTAAATATAGCTACAGTCCCAGTCACAAGACAAAAAAACTGAAAGTACTGTAGTTGCCCATTCCCTAGCGTAAATCTCTATGGAGAAGAACGGGCAAGAAACTCCATGGACAATCTTTGGAATCAAAATTAATGTTACAAAATCTTGGTTACACCATTCATGTTGAGATGGTATATTATGCGAGAACAATGTAGCAAGGTGTGCACGTTTAAAGTGTCCATAGTAAAAACAAAATAATTCGTTCAAATTAGCCATGGCAACTAAGAGATGTCCAGTCACAACTGACAGCGCCCGTTCACGAACATGACGCATGGATCAGCACCATTCAGCTCAACCATTTTGAAGGGAGCTAAATGGTCCGACACACGCGCCACCATCAGCGAGACATTTCAGCGAGCATGGCATACTCTGGAACCTACAATGACGTAGGTTCCCAGTGAATGATAGCTTTCTAGTACATAGTACTCACACAATATGGGCTATGCGATTACATAAAAGGTAAATGAAAAGTCAGTCAGTCTCTTTTTTTTTTTGGATATTGGATTATTTCCACCCACTAAACACGGCGTTTTACATCTTTAGGCACCCTACAGCGTTGTTAAAAAAAAAGCACTTATTTCATCAATTAAACATTCTCCCACAAATGTTGGAAACTAAAACTAAGTTTTACTGGTAACACTGAACCTAATTGTCAAAATTCAAAATGTAAATGAATAAATTGCGTTTTTACGTTGATGTAAACCATTATAAAAACTCAGAAACAATAAAATTAAGTATGGAAAGTAATTCCGGTTAATTAATTATGTGTTTGTGATTTTAAATCGCACTCTTTCAATACGCATTTACCCATTTTTTGTCCTGTGTCACTTCTGGTCACTTCCGTAGGCATCTAACAGAACACTGAACTGACGTTAACGACGCATATGTATCTGTACATATGTCCCGTGGCAACGCCTTGGCGTGGTAATTGCTAATCTAGTTACATATATATCTATGGAGAAAACTAAGTACTTAGGTTAGTAATATAATGTCATGGATGGTCATTCAACCACGAATCAACCTTGGCAAGCAGTGCTTAACCTTGAAGATCCCTCACTAATCCAGGTCCAGTTGAAAACCAGCGTTGGGCACTAGTTGTCCGGCATTTTGCTGAACTGGGCCTATTTGGCGCAGCCGTGAGGCACACAGTGTCACATTATACCTAGGTACTTACTTTTTTGTTTTTGCTTTTTTGTTTAGATTTAAGTTTTTTACAAGTATCTACTTACCTTAGGTTTTTATAATATTTAAGTATTTTTTTTCTTATTATTTTTATACCGTGTGCACTTGTGGCGTGTGTCAAGTGCCAAATAAATGTAAGTATCTTCTTTCTTTCAAGATTGAACAATACGCAGTGGCGGCGCAAGACCAAAATTTAGTGTGGGCAAGTTACATTTCGCGAGGCCCACGAATGGTGCAAAAAGAAGGGAATGTAGTATAAAATAATAAAAAAAACACTTTAAATTAATCAGTTGTTTAGAAAATAAACAAATCTAAGTTTTTACTAATACTTCTTTGTAACATTAAAAAAAAGAAATAAAGAAAAAGAACTTTTCGAAGAAACAGAAATTTTCTCGACGTACTAAACCTCGAAAATTCGTCGTAAAAAACCGGCCAAGTGCGTGTCGGGCCACGCGCAGTGTAGGATTCCGTAGTAGCCCGGAATCACATGATAATTTTTTGGTTTTTTTTTTTTTTTTTTAGATTTTGGTTTTTCAATGCAACAAATACATTAAAGACTCATCCGGCAAATTGTTGACTTACAATAAAGAAATAAATGAGAGGTGGCAAGAATACTACCAAACACTTCTCAACGAAGAGTTTCCACAGGAACCGCCAACAGCACTGCCATACGCTGAAGGTCCAGTGGATATTATTTCACCAGAGGAAGTCAAAGCAGCTATCCAAAAGATGAAAAATAGGAAAGCCACCGGACCAGACGAAATTCCAGCAGAGCTATGGAAAAAACTTGAGAATACCGGAGTAGCGTGGCTGACAAGACTTTTCAACGAAATTCTCAGAACCACCAAAGTGCCAGAATTGTGGAGAACCAGCAACCTGATACCTTTCTATAAGAATAAAAGAGATGTTGCGGACTGTGGAAACTACAGAGGAATCAAGCTAACCTCTCACACCCTTAAGATCTGGGAAAGTATCCTCGTAAAAAGGCGAACAAAAATAACAACCATAATACCAAACCAGTGTGGATTTACCAGCGGCGTTAGCACCACAGACGCAATTCATTCGGTGAAAATGCTAATGGAAAAGTACAAGTCTCGCAAACAAAACCTGCACATAGTATTCATAGACCTCGAAAAGGCGTTCGACCGAGTTCCGCGAGAGCTTATCTGGCATGCATTGAGAGCACAGTTAGTGCCGGAGCATTACATCCAGCTCCTTAAAGATCTATACCACAATGTATCTACAAGAGTGGTCAGCCCAGCAGGAACAAGTGAAGCATTTGAGGTCAGAGTAAGTGTTCATCAAGGCTCGACCCTGAGCCCTCTACTATTCAACCTGGTAATGAATTATATTACTTCAAGTATACAAAAACCAGCACCGTGGTCACTGCTATATGCGGATGATGTTGTTCTTATAGCTGAATAATTGGTAGAAGTGCAATCAGACCTAACGGCATGCCAGCAGTCTTTGGAGAGGAGAGGGTTGAGAGTTAGTCGACAGAAGACCGAGTATATGTTTTGCGACTTTTCCGGAACTAATGTGGGTGTTATACCATGTTCATTAGTCGAAAATAGACCCCTTAATAGAGTTGAAGAGTTCAAGTATCTCGGATCCATTGTAGCACCTAAAGCCTGTGTAGAAAAAGACATACAAAATAGAATCCAGGCAGGTTGACTGAAATGGAGATCGCTGTCTGGTATTCTGTATGACTCCCGTATGCCAATTAAAGTCAAAGGCAATGTATACAAAAGGGCAGTTAGACCAGCTCTACTATATGGATCTGAGTGCTTGCCTATGAGGAAGACGGATGAACAAATGATTCACACCACAGAGATGAAGATGCTACGCTGGTCTGCTGGAGTTTCAAAAATTGACAGGATAAAAGACGAAATTAAAATTTTCTTACGTTTTTTTTGCAATTTGCAGGGCAGTGCTAGGTTGTATGTTGATGTAAATATCGTTCGCGACTGTAAGACATAAATGTAGTTACAGAATTATAATCATCAAAATCATTAATACAATCCTCCAAGTTCACAAAGGTCGAGAAACTACTTTGACCTTGAAAAATTCGTTCCTCGATCTTTATGAGCTTGGATTGATGGTGATTTTGATGATTATAATTATGTAACTACGACACTTTTCTAAATCACGTATCACACTCGAATATCTACTTATTAAACACGTGTTAACCTTTTAAAAATATGTAAGTAACACCATACAAACATGAAGTGCAACTGCGTCTGCGACGGGTTATCACCATAATATCGACAGTATGCGACAGCCGCTTGAGTGAATGAGTGAGCTCGCGAAAAGCAAATACTAACGTAAAAGTGACAGATCAAAATATTTTGAATGGTCCGGAGCGAGACGGAATGGGAAGCCGTAACCTCTTTATAATCACAATTTTACTATTCTTTTTTTTTATTTATGTGTTGTCCTGTCGGGCTAATAAATGCTTTTTCTTTCTTTCTTTTCTTTCTTTCTGCGAAGCAGTCATTCTAGCGAAGGAAGTGGTGAAACGCGATAGGGAGAGAACCTCTCGTCCCAGCCGCCGCGGGAGACACACCGGGCGTGCACCATAGGCGCGGTCTGTGGACAGCGAGCTGTGGGGTAACTCGCCGTCCGTCCGTCTTATGACGACAGGCTGTGTCGACCAGACCAGAGTGTTCCACACGCGCCGAGCAAGAGATGTATAATGAATGGGTCCGCAAGGGCCGATGCCTGCCAGGGCTGCGGGACTGTTCGAAAGAGATACCGAGGCCCTGGTACATACACAAGGGCTAAGAAGGAACATGGATGGGTTTTAGTCAGTAAAAATCTGACACTCCCCGAGTCATTTGATGATTTCCCATCCGAAAAAAAAAGATTGAAATATTATGTAAATCTTAGACGAGTCACGTCTAGGGTTATCATCGTTGTCTTACATCGATGTACGGGGAAATTAGGTACGAACTATTCTAAATGCATTGATATGGAATGTACTATTTCTTCATACTGAACCTTGTGGCGTGTAGGTACTTTTGGATTTACTATACTTTTAATTTTTTTTCGGCTGTGAGGCGCGAGGCCCTTTGCACCGCGAGGCCGTGGGCGGTGGCCCACACCGCCCACGCCTTACGCCGCCTCTGACAATACGGCTGATACCTATAATTTACCCACGAGCTCCTCTACTTCATCCCTCCTCAACGTTCGTTACTCATGGAAGTTCCACTCTGAAAATCGAAATAAGGAAACTAGTATCAAGTTTTCCGAAGCTAAAATTGCAAGTGATGCATCAAGTGAACGCCCTTGATTCGCAGTATATTAAATTAATGTCTATCTGTATTAATAAATGAGGAAGCTTGTACCTACATTATCTATAACACAATCAATAGAAACATAATGTAGGAGCGCGCCGCCGCGCGCCGCCCCGCGTTGTTAAACGTGCCAGCCGCTAGGACTAACCTACTCAAGTTTGCCCCTATGTCGCGAGCTGCACGCATTATTAGTATTATAACGGTATCGGAAAATATATTTGGGCAACACCTGCCGAGATTTATCCAGAGGGCTCAATTCATAATTGAAAAAGGTGTGCAACTCTGATCATTGTCATGTTGTATTCATTTTGGTGTTTTTATTTTTACCAGGTAATTTTACTTATTAACCGACTTCCAAAAAGGAGGAGGTTCTCTATTCGACTGTATGTATTTTTTTTTTTATGTATGTTCACCGATTACTCGAAGACGCCTGAACCGATTTGAAAAATTCTTTTTTTGTTTGAAAGGGTATACTTCCAAGTTGGTCCCATAGAAATATTGTCATGATCTGATCACGAACTTCGGAGATATGGAACGGAACTCTTCAATAATAGACAGCAAATCTGTCGTGATTGCTGCAACCGCTTGGATGTTTATTGTTTACACAACATCATAACATAACATCACGCCTGTATGCTCTGAGGGGGTACGCAGATGTGTACAGTATACCCATATTTCGACAGTTAGGTATGTTAACTCTTCAAATTTTATATGAAAACGTGTTGCGATTTTGGTATTTTCTACAACAAGTGAAGCATTTGCGTTTGATAAGAACCATTCTACCATCAGATCTGATGATGAAGCCAAGAGTCACGGAACTCCATAATGAAACAATGTACCCTAGTCGTGTTTGGGCTTGTTAACGGGCATAACTCCGTCGCTTGCCAACCGATTTGGATTTTTTTTTTTGTTGGAAAGGATATTTTTCCCAAATGGTCCCATAGCCACCAAGTCGGGATCTGATGATGGAATCTTGGCGAAATCGAGGGAACTCTTCAAATTTTATATGAAAACGTGTTGCGATTTTGGTATTTTCTACAACAAGTGAAGCATTTGTGTTTGATAAGAACCATTCTACCATCAGATCTGATGATGAAGCCAAGAGTCACGGAACTCCATAATGAAACAATGTACCCTAGTCGTGTTTGGGCTTGTTGTAATTGTAACGGTATGCACTTTTCATGTATGTCAAGCACATGTGAACCACTAAAAAGTGAAAAATAAAAACTTTTTTGCAAAAAATAAAACCGACTTCAAAAAAAAAAAAAAAAAAAAAGTGAAAAATAACTTTAGCTTCTGAAGTCGGGGACAAAAAAACTAAAGCAATGAAACAAAGGTCACCGACTTCAGAAGCTAAAGTTATTTTTCACTTTTTTGTTTTTTTTTTCTGAAGTCTGTTTTATTTTTTGCAAAAAAGTTTTTTTATATTGTGTGTTTTTTTATTGTATGTGTTCAAAAATGTATTCTATAATGTTTGTCTTATAGCATCGTATTGGAATAGTCTGTAAGGATGTTATAATTGGTGTAAATAAATAAATAAATTAATTACCTAATAAATAAATAATCAACTGTTCGTATTTAACGATATTTGGTACCTAAACAGCGCAGATGGGCCGTCATGGGCCTGTCTGTGTAATCTGCCGTTATCGTTAAGTAGTTAATTGTGTGTCTATAGCCAGGGTGTAGGTAAGGGAAATCGACGCACTAGCGGTTATCGATAAAGTACACTTGCTTATGCCCGCGACTTCGCCCGTGTGGAGTTTGACAATAGGCATGCATGACCGCAGAATAAAAAAATTGCAAATCTATTTAGTCCGTCAGTTATAGAAAAATGGAAATTTATGGAAAATAATGGAAGTGTTTTTGATAATAAATCAATAATTGACAAAGACAAAACGCATCAAAACTCTAGACTCGTGACATTGACATTTGGCGACCCGATTGGCGTAGTGGTAATGACGCTGCCTTACGTTCTTAGGGTCCTGGGTTCGAATCCCGGTAGGAGCAAATGTTTGTGTAATGAGCATGGACATTCGTTTCCGAGTCATGGATGTTTATATGTATAATAAGTATGTATTTACAAACAAAAAGTATATAATATGTAGTATATCAACTGTCTAGTGTCCACGACACAAGCTTTGCTTAGTGTGGCACTAGGTGGCGCTGTGTGTTAATGTCCAGCGATATTTATTTATATTTATTTATTTTATTATTGAACGCATTAAAAAATATAACGGCGTGACATAATTATTGAGAATTTTAAAAGCGTCGATTATCTTCGTCAATTTTGGTTTACTTAACAAAAGAAAAAATACGGGTCAAATATTTTTTTTTTAATCTACCTGACGGACTGATTATATATTTTTTTGGCGTCTCCCTTGTTGTCCTACGGGATCACACTACCGGGATAAAATAGATAGCTATATGCCAATTGAACGTGAACCTTCCGACTTTGTGATAAAGTTGAAAATCTTTTGCAGAAATTTGACAGATTGTGGTAACTTATGTGTATTTTGATACAAGTGGTGAAAGTTTGTTATTGTAGTTCAAGGCGGTATTTACACACGAGCCGTAGGCGAGGTTGTTTTTGAGCCGAGAACAACAATAACAAATTATGTCCACGTGTATCATACGACGTTTTTCGTGGTGAATTATTTAAAACTAATGTTTACAATAAACAAATTAACATTTATTCGTGTTCTTAATAATAAAATAAAAAAATATTTTTATATTAGGCTGTTTAACGGATTGATACCTCTGCTTCTTGTTCAACCTGGCGAAAGCGAAGCGAGGAAAAAAAATGAAAACTATACCTATTCTTAATAATTCATGACAAAAATAGATTTCGTTCTATTAAAGCTAACTAGCTCTACTTGTCTTTTAATTGTTTTAATACAATGAAATAAAAGTCTTGTAGATAAGCACAAACTTCTTACAACTCCTCTCTATTCCAAAGAGTGAAAATTATACCAAAAAGCTCTATTTACTATGTCATCTTTAACGTCATCATAATATCATTTTCTGAATAAATTTTCCGTAAAATGTAAAAGAAAAACACAAAATTTTTAAAGTAAAATAATGTAAAAAAAGGAACAAACAAAATGAACAGATTTTCCCGAAAAACTAAGGCCCCCGCGCGCCGCAACTTTTGTTGCAAGCCGGGCGTTAAAATAAAAGACATAAATAATATAGAAGTGCTGCATTCTCCAATACACAGACATAGAAATATTAGCCCTCCACCAACTATTGCAAAGTTTATAGACAAGCACGTTGCCAATAGGTGCTGTTACGTAACACCGAATATCAAGGAGTTTGGTCAGTACTTTACTGGCGGTATCAGCCCTATGTCCAAGGAAGTTAAACAACGAAGCGATCCTGATCAGGTGGGTAACTATTATTTTGCTGGCATTACCGAACCGTTACACTCGTTGATCTTTTTATGTCATGCAAGATTACCTAGGTACCATGTGCTTGAAACTGTAAGTACTTTTTGATGTGCGTGCTTTTTGGGTGCTTACATAAAGAAGCAGGTTTCCAGTACCTACAGACCAGGGACCGTACAACCCCGAATATAAGTTAATTCTTTCGAAAGGGTTACATGTTGTGCGGCTTCAGTCACGGAATGGGTTACCTCTTGGTAGTGGTAGCCCTTTCATAACACTAACGTTAGGGTAACCCCTACAATAAGTTAACTAGTACAAGATGTTACCGGCTCCTGTATGGTTTCCAATTGAAGAAGATAACCCCTTGAAAGGGTTTTGTCGGGGTAACCAAAGGGTTTTAAATCAAATAATTTTAAATTACGCTGAAGTTGAGGAAAAGGTTTGTTGACCTTGGAAGTTTGGAATCATATAGAATCGTTCATTAAGTATTTCTTACTCGGTTTGATAGGACGGTGATTTCTTTTTTGACCGACTTAAAAAAAGAGGAGGTTCTCAATTCGTTTATTTTTTATTTTTGTTATGTATGTTCCCCGATTACTCGAAGATATCTGAACCGATTTGGATTATTTTTATTTTGTATAAAAGAGTATACTTCACAGGTGGTCCCATAATCATCAAGTCTGAATCTGATGATGGAATCTTGGAGAAGTAGTGCGAAATCTTCAAATTTTATAGGCACACATAAAGCGATTTGGGTAGTTTTCGAAAGAGTACTTTTTCAGAGTGGTCCCACTTCAATTTGGTGAAGATCTGATGATGAACTTCGGAGATAGGCAACGGAACTCCTCAATAAATGATAGCAAATGGACTGGGATTGCTGAAATCTCATGTCTATCTATTGTTTACACCAGTTCATAACATAACATCACGCCAGTACGCTGTGAAGGGTGAACCACTAAAAAGAGAAAAATGTTTTTTTTTTGCAAAAACTAAACCGACTGTAAAAAACACAAAAAAAGGAGAAATAACTTAAGCTTCAGAAGTCAGTGACAAATAAACGAAATCAATCAACAAAGGTTTTATTAAGTTACTAGCTGACCCGCGCAACTTCGTCTGCGTCTCATAAGAGAGAGAGGGTTAGACAGTGTGAGTCAACCTTCAAAGATAGATATGAAATGCTATCGCGGACTCGTTTTAAGAGGAACAATTCCGTGCTACATGATTGTTGCGTAACTTTAACCGCTTCAGCTCTCAAAAGGAATCAATGTTCACTGTTTTTGTAAAAAAAATCATACTCCGCTGAAAGTCATACTCCAGCAAGGTCTAAAATTCTCATCAAGGACCATTAAATGAGTCCAACCACGATGAAGATGCTGTAAACTCTTCAGGACCTCTTGTAACTGCTTTCCCTCTTCACCGTCGGACCTTGGATGAAACTTTTACTCTTGTTAGGTTTAAAATTCTCATTAAGGTGCAAAAAATGAGCCCAAACATGAAAAAGCTTCAGTAAACTCTTGCGTAGATACCTCATGCAACTGCCTTCCGTCTCTATTGCTGACCTTCGATGACAGTTATACTTTAGGCAGCTCTTGAGTTCTCATCAAGGTGCGTGAAATAAGCCTGATAATAATATAGCTGCTGCAAACTGTTGAGGACATCTTGCATCTGCCTTCTGTCTTCATCGTTAGACCATGGATGACATTCATTCTCCAAGCAGGTCTTTAGTTCGTAAATCTAGTTCGTGGATACCGCACAATCTGCAGCGAGGCGAGGCCTTGCCGAATTTCCGCCGTGGGATCTGGAGGCGATAGTCCTCGCCCCGCTCAGCGGACAGACTCCGTCGTGATCTCATGGCGACATGGAGAGAGCGACTGTCGCAAACCCCGTGCAGGGCACGCCACAATAGTGGCGATAAGTCTCCTCTTTGAGGAGTGGCTTGAGAGGCGCCACGGCGTCCTCACCTTTTGCCTGACACAAGTCCTCACCAGACACGACTGTTTCGGGAGGTTCCTGCATCGAACCGGGCCAGAAGAGACGCCCGGGTTCTGGGGCCGCCCCAGTGGAATATCGGTTACGACTGGGTGCTGCGTGCCGACCTCCCCAGTCTAGGACTTAGTTTATAAGTAGAACGAATTGCCCTTTTTTGTTTGAATATCGGTGGCATTGCCCCACAAGAGAATACCGTACGACATCATGCTATGGAAATAAACTTAACGGGCTGTCTCTAAATCAGTTAAATCACGAATTCTTCTAACGGCGAATGCTACGGAGCTAAGTTTTTAAGCTATTGCATAGCTTCTATCGCGGGCCTTGAGCGTGGAAACCAAATCCAGAAATTCCGTAACGAAAATAACGTAACGAAAATAACCTAACACCCCATGTCAGATAATAACAATGACAAGCTAGTTTTCTTTTTAATATATTCGTAATTAGAAGTTGTAGGTTGTATACATTTGATGTTAGACCTTCTTTGTAACCATTTTTATCAACTTATGCAATTATAATTATTTATGAATTTTGAGACTGTAGCGCGATATTTAGCCTCAATATTTAATTTGTGCGTAGATCAAGGGGTCTTCCCGGATCTAATAAAATTCAGTAAGGTAATACCGCTTTTTAAATCCGGGGACAGTAAAGACACCAACAATTATAGGCCCGTATCCGTGTTGCCGGTTTTCAGCAAGGTGTTTGAAAGGATAATGCTCAATCAGATGCTTAACCATTTTAACACCAATAAAATCTTACACGAACAGCAGTATGGACTCACCAAAGGACGTTGTACGACTGACGCCGGTGTCACTTTATTAAAACACATTTTTACTGCGTTTGAAGAAGCACAAGATGCCATAGGAATCTTCTGTGATCTCTCGAAGGCATTTGATTGCGTAAATCACGAAACCCTTATTTTGAAGCTTGAGCATTACGGTTTAGGTAAACTTGCGCTCAGTTTAGTAAAATCTTATCTGAATGATAGACAGCAGCATGTACAAGTAAAGGGTGTAAATTCGATGGGTTTAAAAGTAAAAATGGGTGTACCACAAGGTTCGATATTGGGTCCCTTCCTCTTTTTAGTATACATTAATGACCTACCCCATTTATTTAACAACCATCCGCAAATGGTGTTGTTTGCTGATGATACTTCTTTAATATTTAGGATAAACAGACGTGCCACAAATCTTGACGACGTAAATTTCGCCCTACTGCAGGTTCATAATTGGTTTACCACTAATAATTTAGTACTAAATGGGAATAAAACTAAGTGCATAAGATTTGCTTTACCAAATGTCAAAAGTAGTGATTGTGACATAGTATTGAATCAAGAGAAACTTGAATTTGTCAATAAAACGGTTTTCTTGGGAATTAAGCTCGACCACAGGCTACAATGGGGTCCTCATTTAACATCTTTTGCAGGCCGGCTGAGCTCAGCAGCGTATGCTGTTAGAAAAATCCGTCAATTTATTGATGTTGATACGGCGAGGATAGTCTATTTTAGTTATTTTCATAGTATTATGTCATACGGTATTTTACCATGGGGACGGGCTGCAGACATCGAGTCTATTTATATTCTGCAGAAAAGAGCCATCAGAGCCATATATAAATTACGTAGACGCGATTCTCTAAGAGAGCTGTTTAAGGAAATTAATATCATGACAGTACCTTGTCAATACATATATGAAAACATCATGTATGTTAGGAAAAATCTGCATTTATTCAGTAAAAGAGGTGACAGACACCACTAGAATACTAGAAATAGGGACCAACTAGTTCAGCCAGGCTTGCTAAAGTAGATTCATCTTTCATGGGGTACTGTTTAAAATGTTACAATAAAATACCTCCCCACATTCTACAACTGAATGAGACGAAATTTAAATCTTGTGTAAAACGCACACTATGTAGGCAAGCATATTAACGGGCGCTGTCATTCGGGACTGGTCATAGCTGCCATGGATCATTTGAATTGCTTTATTTTATAAATTGTTGATTTATTTCTTTTTTTACTCTGGACGCTCTTATTGTGCACGTCTTTCTACATCATTCTCACATATATGTATAATCTCAAGATGAAAGATGTTACCAAGATTATGTAACAACATTTTTGATTGAAAAGAGTGTCCATGGAGTTTCTTGCCCGTTCTTCTCCATAGAGATCTACGCTAGAGAATGGGCAACTACAGTACATTCTCAAGTTATTATGCCTTGTGTCTGTGACTGTAGCCTTTTTTTTTTGTTTTATCGACATTCAAAAGTGCCGTAATGGTCTAGTTGAAATAAATGATTTGAGTTTGAGTTTTGAGTTTGACTTTGAGTATTTTATTTTCCGCTTGTTGCCAGCTCGAGGACAAAACGCAGACTGAATGTTCAGGCTCGGCTTCCCATCACAATGAAATTATGAATTTTATAATGAATGTTCCACACACACATACATAGACACGTCAAACTTATAACACCCCGTCGTTTTTGCGGCGTCCGAGCGCGGTCTGCGCGCCGCAAGCGAGCGGACCGTGTGCCTGCGAGCCGTCCGCGCGCTGGCTGCGCGCCGACCGCGCGTGGTATTGAATAATTATAATTGCAATGCAATAGCTTTACCGCGGCAGTCCCCAAGTACCACACGTGTTTTTTTTAATATATATGTTCATGTCGCCTCGGTTTTTTAAATCTTACAGTTTGAGTCAGCTCCTATACTTCCTTTCCCTTCGGGCACTAAATAATGAGTGAGACGATCGAATGATATTTTAGTCCGATAGCGCTAGGTTTTGAGGTTTCAAAAATATTAAAGTTGTTTTGTTTTTCGGATATAGTTTCCGGACCATTTGCCTAACCTACTATATTAATTTGTGTCATTTTAGGTACTTTAGTTAGGGAGAAATTTGGCTATTTATCTTTTCGATCACTGTTAGAGGAAAAGAAAATGATAAGTAGTTGATTTCGTTATAATGACGTAGTAGTACCTTACTGATACGATTAGGGTGAATATCCCAGAATTCCTGAATAGCGGACTGGCCACAGAAAAAAAAACAAAATAGGCGGAAAAGCGGCAATCCGAACTCGATTTGTTTTTCGATTGACTCATGATTTTAATTGTATGTTTCTTGTATTTCGCAATGAAAAGCACAGTGTTTACTTATTTAGTCTCTCGCTGTCGAACATGTTACAAACGGGGTTTGCAGGCTATCCTAGATAAGATATCATAATTATTTTAAACTTTAAATTAATTTTGCCAGTTTTGATTCGAATGGAAATAATCAATAAACCACAAATCATCGAGATACTGAAAATGCAATAGTCAGATGTGACACGGAACGCACTAATAAGCTTCACAGGTACAACTGTAGCCACAGGCAAGAAATAAGCAACTTTAATTTTTTTGAAACTTTGGCATCAAAATAGCCCAAGCGCTATCGGACTATTTATGATTCCGTAAAAATGACAAGATTGTATCAAGTAGGAAGCAATCCCGACTTTTCCAGGAAAAAAAAACATTGAACTTTAAAAACTCTGCAAGAATAACTATAATCGCATGTGTAAGGAGTCGCTACTCATCGCTAGGGCCTAGACTGCGTGTTGCGACTTGACGCATTCCTGCCGAATGTATGCAGTTTAGTACTTTAAAGAAAAGACGTGAGAGATAAAATTACAATACTGGTAGTCCGAATGGGTAACCCCTTCAACGGCTTTATAGTCGTTGAAGGGGTAACCCGTTCAAAACGACTTACCATTAAAAAGTATAACCCACCAAGTATGGGTTTTCGAATATACAGGTAATCATATCGAAAGGGTTTGGAAGAGGTTATCCATTGATGAGGGTTTTCGTAAAAAATGGTAACCAATATGAAATGGTTTTTAAAACAACACTTTGTCAAAACCCTATCAAAAACCCTTTCAATAGGTAACCAAAATGGTCCCTGCTACAGACAAATCTGTGCAGGGTTAGCTCGCATATAGTTGAAACCTGTTTCTTTAAAAGTGAGCGCATACAGAACAAATGCACGGATCGGTACCGACCCGCTTGCAGTGCAAGTACACCCGTTTTCCGTTGTCACGACATAGCATGAAAACGGCTTGACCGATTTGGCTGATTCTTTTTTTGTTGTGTTTGTTATTGTCAGGAGAAGATTCTTATGAAAAAAAATGTAGAAGTAGGTAGGTAGGTAGTAGTAGGTAGGTAGGTAGTAGTAGGTAGGTAGCAGTAGTAGGTAGTAGTAGGTAGGTAGGTAGTAGAAGGTAGGTAGTAGTAGGTAGGGAGTAGTAGGTAGGGAGTAGTAGGTAGGTATTAGTAGGTAGGTAGTAGGTAGGTATTAGTAGGTAGGTAGTAGGTAGGTACTAGGTAGGTAGTAGTAGGTAGCTTTTTCCCTCTTATGTGACGCAGACGAAGTTGCGTGGGTCAGCTAGTTCTCGATAAAATGAGTTTTTATGAAGTAAAAAACTGCCGGAAACCTGCTTCTTTATGTAAGTACCTACTTACCCTATACCAATGTGATTTAAGCTATGAATATGGAAGAGGCCAAAGATGTCGTTTATTCCGAACACCTGAAAACCTAACTCGGTCGCTGGTTTTTCATGTTCCTAAGTTCCTAACCTAACCCGCGACAGAGTTTAGTTTTGACGTGGTTTAGGCCAGTGAGAGGCAAAAAAGACTTAATCATCATGTTGTCAAGACTTACTTAATCGTTTAATCACCCTTTCCATCTCAGGATAATAACAATACCTACTCATATTAGTCGTCATTCTGAAAATATCGTTTTCCAGGTCTCTCAGGTAAAAGACGAAGATTGGTACGAACCAAGAATATCAACCATCACTCAACTGAAGGCATTGCAAAAAAGGTCTCATGACTTACGTAATAATGGTATAACTACTTTGCAACACGCTAGTCAAACAAGTGACAATGATACGTTTAAGCATACGGCTGTATCTAATGGATCTTGTTGGCAGAAAGTGGATGGAAGTGATGACGTTGATGAAATTCTTGCGGGCACTGGTAACTATAAGACCTTTGAAAATGTATTATTATTAGCCATGAAACATACAGCCGATGTGTTTAGGCTATAACAGCACACAGCTGGACATAGACCTCTCCAATTCAATTCATTCAATTATTTTTAGCCTATAACAGCACACAGCTGGACATAGACCTCTCCAATCAATTATTTTTATAACAGCACACAGCTGGACATAGACCTCTCCAATTCAATTCATTCAATTCTTGAAGAAGGTTGTAGGCTAATAATAATACGCTATGACCATTATGAACCGAGCGCCAGGGAAAACCAAGGGCCACAGGTAGTACTGTATAAAATACTTAAGTTTTCCTTGCCTTCTAATTTACTACCACTGTTCTGTCCTAGCTACAGATCTCGACTGCTCTACGAATCGCGTCTTCATATCCGAGGTGCCACTCGTGAAGGTCATAGCAAAGAAGTTTTCTAAATATAAGCGAGGCAACCTTGAACTCCGTAGATTGGACGAAAAGGTGGTCTGTGTGGAGTACGATATTTTCAGTCAGTCAAAGACTGATGAAGTTCTAAAGCTTACGCAGAAGATGAGGGCTTTTTTCTCAATCAAACCAAATGATAGTAGCAAGAAACAAAGTGAGTTTTTTTGCTATACAGGGTGAAATTGAATAGATGCGACAAATTTAAATATACAATAATACGTGTTGTCAAGAAAATGTATAAAATATAAAATTAAAAAATAATTGATCAGTGTTACGAAAACCGTTAAAATAATAAAAGTATCAAAAATCTTGCCGACTCATCGCAGTGCTCAATATAGCGGTCATTTACCTAATTTTGCCTAAACTTTTCTTATTTATTTTGCATATTACTGGAATACCGATAATTCGTACTTAAATAAAGATAATAACATCATTGGACCTTTTGAAAACGATAATCGCGTAATTTTTTTTAACGATTTAGATTGTAGAAAAAACAGTTTATAATTACTATGTTACTGTAACTGAAGCTCCAATTTCATTTTGTCGCATTAATTAAAATTCACCCTGTATTGTTGAAACTTCAAACGACCTTTTCGCTTTTAAATCTAGACTTGAGCTAAAAATTAAGATTGTAATTGCATTTCGTAGTCTACAAACTATGACTGAAGTCTCATGGAAAGGAAGACAATTTTATACAACTCAAAATAATTACATTTATTATTTTTAGGACTACCAAGAATACCCTCTAATATCAAAACTGAATTCAAAGTGTTAGACGAAGACTTCGAAAAATTAACAGACAAAGAGATTGAATTTATTGATGACAAGATAGAAGAAAACAAATCTTATTTAGAGGACTTAAAGCGTATTTTAAAACGGACGCAATCGATAAAGGCTCAAAAGAATAAAAGTTCCTTAGATTTGCAGTCCTTGTACGAAATGGCAAAAAGGGATAGACCGCCATTGCACTGTGATTCCTCAGGTGTTCATTTGTTGTCAAAGGCCGAGTTACAAGAAATAAAAGATTTGATTCTGCAGCGGTGTACGTCGAGTGTACATGGTTTTAGGAGAAAAAAAATAAAACAAACCGAAACAAGTTTATCAACAGACATCGGTGTCATTTCTGAAAGCATTATGGCCGAGTTGTTAACAATAACGAAAAACTTGAATGTCTAGTGTATTTCGACATGTTCTATCTTTTTCAAGTGGTCACAATTAGAACAAACTCTGCCATCTTATTAGTCATGTCATGCGTTTAGGCGCAGAATGTCCAATTCGCAAAATGTCCAGCGGTCGAAAAGTGTCCTATTCGCAAAATGTTCATTTCGCAAAATGTCCAATCCGAAAAATGACCATTTCGCACAATGTCCAATTCGCAAAATGTCCATTTTGCACAATGTCCAATTTTCAAAATGTCCAATATTCATAATAACGGTAAGTACCACCAATTAATAATGACAGTTTTATATAATAAAAATAAAAAATCGGCCGAGTGTGAGTCAGAGTGTGAACATAATCTATACAAAACTAGACGAAAATTTTTATTGTGTTTCTTTTTAACCCCCGATACAAAAACGACGCGACGAGGTGTCATAAGTTTGACGAGTCAGTGTGTGTGTGTGTGTCTGTCTGTGGCATCGTAGCTCCCGAACGGATGAACCAATTTCGATTTTGTTTTTTTTTTGTTTGAAAGGTAAATTTGTTGGGAGTGTTCTTAGCTATGTTTGATAAAAATGGTCCAAGATGGTGGCCACCACAAGATGGCGGATTATATATTTATTCAAACATACCCTCAATATGGGTATCAGAGGCTTGATTAGTAGAACACTATACGCTATAATAAATTTCAAATCCAAGCTGGCTGCCACCACAAAATGGGGAATTACTTTTTTTCACAACTTACTCAATAAGTGTATCAAATGAATAAAAAAACTTTGAAATTATGACCTAATGTGTCGGGAGATATTAGTACCTACATCATCTGTCAAAATGTTAACTGTTTAGCTATCACGGTTCATGAGATACATTCTGGTGACAGACAGACGGCTTTGGGTACGAAACTCTAAAACCACAAGGTGGCAGCACTGGCGCAAGGTCTAAACATCTGTTAAAATACACGAGCGTCTTGTAGTTAACGACTTTTTTTTCATTTAATAATTATAAGCACAGGAATATCTATCTATATAAATAAAAATGAATTGTTGTTCGTTAGTCTGATTAAAACTCGAGAACGGCTGGGCCGATTGAGCTGATTTTGGTTTTAAAAGGTTTGTCGTAGTCCAGGGAAGGTTTAAACGGTGAGAAGTAGACAGGTAGGTAGGTAGGTAGTAGGTAGGTAGGAAAAAATGCATTGCAACGCATGCCGGGTACAGCTAGTCATTTAATAAAAATGCACCATTGTTGTGCAGTGCCTAAGTATGTGGCAAACAAATAAAAAAAAATAGGTCTAAATGAAAATCCAAGATGGCGCCGACGTAAAAAGCTTCACCGTGTCCTCCGGTTTATCACACCATCAATCACTAATTGAATCTAGAGTAGTATTTTAATGAGCGACTACTCATTAAAATAATCATGCAAAATCATTCCTTAAAATAAGCTTTATTTTTGCCATAATATATACAAAACAAAATAAAATAAAATTGAATTTCCTTTGTTATAAATAAAAAACTAAAATACCAAGAAATAACTTCAAATCACTTTTAACACAAAAAACACATGGAAAATCACTAATAATAAATTGAAGTGTCCTTTGTAGTATTAAAATAACAGCTTCTTACGATACGCGTATGACATTTATTCAAAAATTGGTTAAATGTCAACAATCTTGACTAAGAAAAAACATGCTATATCTTTAGTTAAAAAAAAAACTATAGAACAAAAAAATAACTTAAAATTACGAGTACTTTGTGTTTTATTTATTATAATGACCATTACACAAAATTATAAAATTACAATTACTCATAATAAAGTTGCAGTGTGGTTTTAAAGGGGTGCGACAAATAATTTTTCCAAAAAGATAAAAAAATTAATACAAGTGCGAGACTCGTGCACCGAGGGTTCCATACAAACTTTTTAAATTTCAAACTTAACTTTGCTGTTCGATCTCATGAAACGGCTATTGACGACGTAAAATAGTTATTTGTAATACAAGAGTGCAAAGTTGTTTTTTAACCGCGTGCTCAATTTTGATGACCGAGCAAGCGAAAGATTCTAAAATTGAGTCACGAGCGCAGCGAGTGATTCAAAACTTAGAATCTTGAGCGTTAGAGAGGGAATCAAAAGAGCACGAGGTGAAAAATCTTTGCACTCGAGTGCAACACGTATCTTTTCATCCCACCTCAGCTAGGAAATGAATAAACGCAAAAAAAATGCGCATTGTTAACAAATTCAGTTAATTCTGTTGGCGTCAAATAAACTTTCTCGTCGCTAGATAACTAGTGGGCATTTTAGGTTTTTCACTTGTTTTCAAGTTGGATTCCTTGTTTTTAACCAAAGGTGTTAACAGTATGACGTGAAAAGAAAATGGCGCACGAAAAAAATATTTAAAAAGTACACCAAAAAGGTTCTTAACAAATTTAAAAAAAATGTATGATCATTTCGGCACCATAGAGGTAGAAGTAAATAGGTTTAATTATGTTTTTTATTATGTATCTACAAATATTATCTAAAGAAGATTCTATAACTTTTTCAAAATATTGTAGATGTCTTATTATACAGGGTGTGGCGTAAGTAGTGGTCCACCGTTCAGGATTCAATAAAATATTTCCTTTCTGTCTTTTATTTACGAAATTTCTACCTTTTATTACAAATTTGTTTGTAGTTTTAACAAAAACCATTTTTTTTTCATTTTCTGTTAATTACTGCTGAATACTATCATGATAAATAATGATTTTTTATGTAAATTTAGCTCTTTTGAAGAAAAAGTTGGTTCTTCTCTAATTTTAAACCTAATTTTTACATATCATTCAAGTTCAAGGGTGATTTTTGTAAAAAAAAAACGTACTACACTGTCAGTGCCCATTTATTTAATAATATGCCTACTAAATACCGATTTCAAAATGGTATCACTATAACAGATCCTATTATTTATCAAAAAGATATTAAATTTTAATTGAAGAAAAGAAGATTTTCATTAAACTACTTTTTAAACTTTACTGCGTTAATACTTACGATATTTGCAAAAAAATACACTACAGTGTCAGTGCCCATTTGTTTAAAAAAAAAACTACTATTGCAGAGTTATCTAGACCTAACTTGTTACTTTAGGAATTTGAACAAAGAATTAAAAAAAACAAATCACTTTATTTGTCATTTATTATTAATCTTTGTCATGATTACAATCATTAAAATTAAACAAAATGTTCAAAATGGCCCCCATTCGCAGCTATACACGCTCTGCAACATCGAATAAACGACCGTTTAAGTCGTCGGGCAAACCCGCTTCCGCTGATTTCTCTAGCTGCTGCCTGGATTCTAGTCCTCAATTGGTCAATGCTTGTGATTTCTTTGCTATAGACTTTTTCTTTTAGGCAACCCCAGTAAAAGAAATCTAGGGGATTTAGATCTGGCGAGCGTGGTGGCCACAATATTGGACCTAAGCGCCCTATCCACCTATTTGGATACGCTGTATCAAGGTGCTCTCGTACTCTAATAGTGGGCGGGACAGCCATCGTTCTGCAGCCACATGTCTTCTTGGACTTCAGGAACGACACCTTCCAGAAGCAAGGGCAAGTCAATTTGCTAAAAACTTAAATATCTTTCTGCATTTAATGTTTCTGGCAGCTCGTGTGGACCGATTATCTGTCCGTTAATGATTCCGGTCCAAAGGTTTATTTTAAATTGATACTGTGATCTGTCTTGCCTTATGAGATGCGGGTTTTCTAGCTGCCAGTTATGCAAATTGTGTAGATTTAAATATCCATCTTTTTTGCAGGATGACTCGTCGCTCCATAGTATTTTATTAAAAAACTGCGGGTCTTCTCTTATTCTGCGTAGCATTACTCTACAAAATGTTACTCTCAATAGATAATCTCTTGGTAGCAATGACTGTACCCTTTGATAGTGGTATGGGTACAGTTCATGTCTTTTGAGTATTCGATGTACAGATCTAGTTGATATGCCAGTTCTGCGACTTAAGACACGGACCGATGTTGAAGGATCTTCTGTAACTAAATTCATTACCTCTTCATCGTTGTGTCGTCGCGGTCGTCCTTCACCTGCACCGCCTACGCCTGTGCCAGGTATCCTTCCCTCGGTGTATGCGTTATGCACTCTCCCAAAAATCCGGTGGTCTGGATGTCTTCGATCGGGATATCTCTCCCGATAAAGTCGAGCTGCTTCTCTACCGACACCTCTGCATTCGCGATAAATAAAATGCATGTCAGCATATTCGCGCGGTGTGTACCGAGACATTTTTTAATTGTCACTGCACTGCACGTTTGTCCAAATCGTTGAGCAAGCCAAAGTCACCAGTACATGTAGCCAATATCGCAGAGATCCCAAAACAACAAGTCCAATCAGTAGGCAAATTAAACAGAGTCCGGGGGCTGGCAGGGGTAAACAAATGGCGGAGGTAAACACAGGCAGAATAAAAACGAAACGCATACGACGCACGACACGAGTGACGAGATCGAACTAAATCATTTCGAGATTTCTGAAGATTTCAACGTTAGTAATGAAAGAGATAGCAATACCCTACCATATCTCTTCCTTATCACTCCTATTGTGCGTAACTCGATTGCGAGAGCTTCAACCGGTTTTTGTTCACAAAACAAACATGTCTCAGGTAAAAAAAGGGTCAGGGTAAAAACCCTGACCCTTTTTTAACCTGAGACATGTTTGTTACCTGAAATGTTTGTGCTAAAACACAAATCACATTTGAATTGTAAAAAGTTACATTGTATCCGTTTTTTGAGTTTTAATACGTTTTGTAATAGTTTTAACGCAACAAAGTTTAAAAAAGTAGTTTCATGAAAATCTTCTTTTCTTCAATTAAAATTGAATATATTTTTGTTAAATTATTGGATCTGTTAAACTGATATCATTTTGAAATCGGTATTTAGTAGGCATATTATTTAATGCATGGGCACTGACAATGTGGTACATTTTTTTTACAAAAGTCGCTCTGGAACTTGAAGGTGTGTTAAAAATTAGGGTTAAAATTAGAGAAGAACCAACTTTTTCTTCAAAAGAGCTGAATTTACATAAAAAATCATAATTTATCTTGATAGCTCTAGTTTTCAGCAGTAATTAACAGAAATCAAAATGAAAAAATAATGGTTTTTGTTGAAACTACAAACAAATTTGTTAAAAAAGATAGAAATTTCGTAAATAAAAACCCTTGGGTAAAAGTGGTTAAAATTTTTAATTGTTATAGTTAATTATCTGGTTCATCGAATCCTGAACGGTGGACCACTATTTACGCCACACCCTGTATATTAACTTTATGAACTTATTTGTTTGTTAATTATAGTAGTAAGTATATTCTAATTTGCAATTTTTTTCTGTATCAATGAAACATGAAATTTTACGTTTTTTGAGTAATTAGAGTGTAAATTTTAATAAATAGCTCAAAATAGTACATAGTGATTAAAAAAAAAATCAAACTTGAGCTTTTTTAATTTTTTTTGCATTTTCTGAGAACGTTTACCGTAGTAATTATATTTTTTACAACATCAGAGAGTTGAGATTTCAACGAACAAAAAGCCCCCCCGACTTTTTGGAAAAAGCTAAAATTCTGTCACGAGAATTTTCAATTGAAAATTAGGGTGATTTTTAAAATTAAGTTAAAATAAGGCGAAATAATAAATATTTTAAATTAAATCAATTACAGTGTATTTGGGATGTAATAAGGTAAGTTTTCACCAAATTTCATAAAAAAATAAAATTGTTTGAAAACGATAAAAATAAAAAACCAAAAACTTGGTTATTTGAATATTTCACCAAAATTTTGAGATAAAGTGAAAAATTGTCAATACAAAAGTTATAGATCTTTTTATTACCTACAACTTTGCAATTTATCTTTTTTCCATAGGACTTGTAGTTTTGCCGGAAATCGAAATAAACCATTTTTTCCCCTTAAAAGCCCCCCCCTCCCTACTTCCCGAACTCGGATCGACCGTAATTTATTTATCCTTTCATTTTTATCACATTCCCCTCCTTTTCTAATGTGTTTCTGATGAAACTACTATATATTTTTTAAGTTTTTTACCATTTTTGAAGGCATTGGCAATGTAGATTCTTCAAGATACGACGTTATGGTGAATATTGGGCATTTTGCGAATTGGACATTGTGCGAAATGGTCATTTTTCGGATTGGACATTTTGCGAATTGGACATTTTTCGAACGCTGGACATTTTGCGAATTGGACATTCTGCGCCTAAACGATTTCATGTACCTACCATTGTCACAATTATGTTAACAAACAAGTAGGGCAACCTTGGACTCCGCACCTAAAGTGGTCATACTGTACCGTAATATATCAATGAAAGCGTTAGTGTCTCTTTGTATTTATATTATTTCAAAAAGTATAAAAATAGATAACAATCCAAATTTTCATGATATTTGACTTAGTTTTTTATAAATATTTTCGGATGTTAATTTATTTCACAGGCATGGCTGTAGCAACCAGTTTAGATAAAACACTTTGAATCTTACTATTTTTATGATAGATCTACTTAGTGGATATGTTGTGATCTCATTAATATTTATGTCACTATTTGGCTCCATTTTTGACAGTTTCTGGGTTGAAGGCTGGATCAAGCCCCAATTTCTTCATCTCCACTGCCATTTCGAATAAGTAATCGTAGCATTCCGTCCTGTTAAATAATTTGATTAATTAAACACACTGCAGTAGATAAAACATGTTAGTGATGTGAATAGCATGATTCCGTAATCTGATCTATATCTACTTGTCTGAAACAAATATACATATGGGTGTTTATCTGAAATTTGGTTAACTTCTGACAGAATTTTGAAAGTGGGATTTTTAGTTAAAAATCAGAACAGTTTATATTCTATTCTATGGGTATAACATCCACTTTGCTGCATCTAAAAGGGCCAGTCAATTTACTTGATATTTTTAGAGAAATTTATGATTTATCAAAATCAGTGTTCTAGGGACTGACGAGACATGCTAGGGACTGACACCAAACACGGTTATTATATCAAATAACATTTTTTATTGCAAAATCAACTGTAACAACAAATCTTTATAGTTCACAAATTTTACTATACTTACATACTACGAGTAGGTATTATCTTTAGTCGAATAACTAAAATCACAGGATTTATTTTGTATCAATTAAATATTATGTATCAATATTTCTTAACAATCACATTGTACTTTTAGTTTAATACTTACAAACTAATAGTCTTTAAGTAATTACACAACAATTATTTTAAATAATCAGCCTTATAAAGTTCTAAGTAACCAAATTATAATTTGAACACAATATTTGGACTTTCATTAATCATTATAAGATAACAAATATTTCAGACTTAAACTACCTAGTACCTCGTATTTATTTTTATCACTATTTGCTTCATTTCTCGTAAACATTAACGGGTTTTTTAAACTTGTAAAATACTGTTTTTGTTCTAACGATTAGATTAGGAACTGGCAGTTTTTCTACAACGTCTTCGTAAGCCACATCCGCGATATCATTATCATTTATTTTAAATTCTGTGCCATCTTCATTGCAAAGTTTAAGAAATGCAACTGTTAGCTCTCCATCTTCATCATCATATTTTGAGCAAATTGCGGCGTATCGGTATTCTTTTCCCTTCATTATTAACTTAACAAGAACATAATCTCCACTGCCATAGCTCGTTTTAGACTTTTCTAGCGCAATGTGGCTCATACTTGCTAACGGCATATCATCATCAGAATCCGTGAAAATATCTGAAACATTGAGGCGCTGTTTATTGGTTTGGTACGTTATAGTCCCCAAGTTATAATGATTACAACTAACATTATCACAGAAGCAACTCAGTGACTTCATGACAAGTTTATTGGGGTTATAAATATGACCTGAGACTTGATGCACTAAGAGAGTTCCTTTAAACGGTTTCTGCTCTTTCTCATGTCTCTTGATCATTTTGTTAACTTTTTCTATGTCAACATCTTCGATAACAGAGATCTGTATATTTGGGCACCTTTCTCGAAGCACAGCTACAAAATCGTACAAGGTTGTGATGTCACCTCTTTGAGCTATGAGTTGGTCTGCAGTACGTTTGCATGTAGCTCCGATTCCATCTGGTGCCCCCTTTCCACGTCCCGCCTCATGGAAATTCCATGTGTATTTCATAGCCAGTGGATAGAAATCCTGGATTCTGCAACCCAAAATATAAAACATTGTTTTATTTCGATATTGGGTTACAGGACCGTCACTCAAAAAATGCAGGTTTTCTACAGAGGATGGCAATCCTATGAGGACAGGCTGTAAATGTGCCCAAATCGCTCCAGCGTTATGAGATAAATTTAACGACACAGTGCAATGGGATGTTACTTTATCCTTTGTGTAAACCACAACTGTATGCAAAGAAATTTGAGTTCGTTGAGATCATTTTTAATTTTTTCTAATCGCCTCTTTGCCTGTTCAGACTTTTTTTTTTGCAATTTCCTCTTTAGACAAGGTTGTTTTCTTCCTAGGTGCCATATTCTACAACAAATACATTGGTATTATATTTAAAACCATGCATCACACAGTATGAACATCAGTCCCTAGGTGTGGCGTCAGGCCCTAGTCACTATTACGACTAGGGCCTGACGGTCTAGGGACTGACGAAACGAAACAAAATTAAATGAAACCTTTTATTTAAAATCAACATCAAAACCAATAGGCGGTTAAAATAACAAGGCAGACCAAACTGATATTTACAATAAATAATAAGATCGATCAATAATGCAATATCTTTAAAACGACTTACCTAGGGCCTGAGAGTTTGACTGGCACAGCACGTGTTTCCGCAGCAAAGTCGGCGACCGCACTAAAAACAAAATAACTGCCGCGGCTAGAGTCGCGTTTGCGATTAACTTCACACCGATGCTATCGTATTGAGTGAGTTATGAAAAAAACATATGCTTGGATGCCGCGTATTTTTGATTTTTGTAAAGGACTAGGGCCTGACATTTTTTATTACTTACACTTTTTGATTTGAAATAATGTGATGAAACATATTGTTATTATAAATGAAATCGTAATGACATTGTTAGTAATGTATTATTAAACGAATTTGAATACAGTTTGATCAAATTATTCTTAAAAAAAAAAAATTATAGTCCAATCAATACTAAATTCGGGAGATCTTACATGGCTAGGGCCTGATATTTGGAGTAAGAATTGTTAATTTTTGGAAATAAAGAATATTATGATATTTATCAAAATGAGTGACCAAACTAAATAGACTTTATAACATCGCTTAGTAGTTTCAAATATTGGATATTCTTTTTTTTAAATTGTGAAAATTGATGCTAACGCCAATTTAACCAAATTTCAAATAACAACCTGTATGTGTTTATTCTCACACAGCAAAACGGCAAACGTTAAGCCGGGGCCAGACGTGTGTCACGCGTTATGTAAAGTATCGTGAAAAGTAACGCGAATTATGTGTGTGGTCGCCAATACGAGCGTTACATGTAACGCTTGCGCCGGCGCTCGCCGCGATCCATCGACTGTCGGTTTTTAGCGCGAAGACAAAGACGCTCGCAGTACTGTCCACACTGTTGACGCTAAATTACACGTAATCTTACATGGCTTTAAGCTGAAGATGTGATTGGCGAGACTTTCAGACATCAAATAACTTTACCAGGGACATATTTGCCATCCAGCAATTATAAAAAACTTACATAGTCTTTGCCTGTTGCCAAGAGTCTCCCCAAACGTAGACTCCGTGTCTTCGGACCAGCACAGCGCTGGTGCCAGGGTACTGACGCAGCGCTTCACCGAAAGAACCTGCGAGATCCTTCTCGAACGGAGTGTTCTCTATTATTGGAACGACTAGCTTCTCGTCGTAACGTAGGTAGCGGCCAAGAGATGCGTCTTTTATTCCCTGTGGAAGAAAAACAAGTTATCTGAACCAAAAGATTTCAATAAATAAATATCGCTGGATATTACACTCAGCGCCATCTTTTGCCACACTAAGCAGCGATGCTTGTGTCTAGGACACCAAATAGTTTATATGCTACATACCATAGATACTGACGTAATCACTGTCCGTTCTATCTCCCTACACATTATTCGTAACATAACCTGTGATGCAACTTTTCCTTCATACTCTTCCTGGCTTACTTAGAATAGCCAAAAATACCTACCTCAGGTGAAGCGTGACGAGTTTGAATGTACCTAAATTTGATTTGACAACAAAGAAAATGAAAAAAATGTGGGTCTTTTTGGCGTATCCTAAAAGTTCATCACAATAATTGTATGTACTTATAGAAGTTTATTGCTTCAACTTAGATAACTTATATTTACAATGCAGATAATCATTTAACAGATTATACAGTTAAAAATCACCATTATCTACATTAATCTTAATAAAGGTTCAAAATGGAATCGTTTGACGGTTGAGGGGCACAGGCTGTTCAGGGAACAATTCTTCATACAACCTACGAGCTTCGTTCAGGTTGGCACCCGCGATGGCGTAAAGCCGTACTGTTTCGGTTCACTTACTCCATAGTTCATTTGTGTAATGCATACTCGTACGACTAAGTGCACTAAATTTACGCGCGAGAAATAAGCGGTTCGGCGCGCGGCGCTCCGACATGCACTCACTAGCGCGACAACTGACTGACTGAGGGCGTGCGTGACTCATCGCTGTTAGATGCGCGGGCGCGGCGGCGCGTTAAACAACCCCGAGTGTCCCCGGTCGGCGTCAGCTGTTTCTACGCGCATAAGGGTGAAATGATCTTGAGGAAAAAAGTGGATTTTCTCAAAAAAAAAGATTTGTTTTTTCATTGATTTTAGGTTCTATTAGTGAAACCAAACCACTGGTTTCAAGGATAACGGTGTTCACACTAACACCCTGTATAATATCAGTCGGTGAAAACAGTGCCGAGGTCTTGAATGACCTGGGGTTGCGGGCCTGTTCGATAGAGATACCGCGGCCCCGGAACAACGTAAAAGGCGAGGAAGGAACATGGATGGTTTTTAGTCAGTAAGAGTCTGACACTCCCTCCCGCTCCGCCCAGAGTGGGGGGGGGGGTCATTTGATGATTTCCCATCCTTAAAAAAAAAAAAAGGTCTTGAATGACCTGTCTTGCACTGTGCGTAGGTATTCAGCGGATTTACACAACTTGATTATATCCAAAGCAAACGTATCGTTCTGAAGTGGAAGAGCAAGGATGAAAGAGAAATGGAGGAGCTATAAATTCCAAAACAATATAAAATAATAAAGAAAACAAGCTTTTTCATAAGTATAACTCACTACCTGGCCCACGCAACTACGTCTGCGTCACATAAGAGAAAAAGCTCACAAAGGGAGGGGAGACGAGGGGAGGGGGATTTCCCCCGATTTTGTAACATTTTTCATTGCTGCTCCGCTCCTATTAGTCATAGCGTGATGCTATAAAGCCTAAAGCCTGACTCGATAAATGGACTATCCAACACAAAAATATTTTTTCAATTTGAACCAGTACTTCCTGAGATTAGCGCGTTCAACCAAACAAACAAACAAACTCTTCTGCTTTATAATATTAAAGTATAGATGAAGTATTTTAAAAGTTCCATATGAATTGAATCAAAGATAGCATAATTATTTTTATTAGAAACAATACAGGGGAAAAAACTATAATGAAAAGTAGTAGGTTATGGGCGAGGCAAGTTTTAAAGCTTGCAGTAGCGAAAGGTCAATATTTAGTAAGAGGTTAGCTTGAATACATATCTATGATGTGATTATATTATTTGTGTTCAGAATACTGACTGTACAATTTTTAAAGGGAATAGAGTTGTATGGAACCTTCGCCACTGAAGGCTTGTATGAAAGTATCTACCGCCACTACTTGCGGCAGCACCGAAATATAGGGAAAAGTGAATATGGTAAATATTCCGTGCTTAGTATTCAAAAACATGTTGCAACTCAACTTTGTGAGTCCTGGACCATACATACTCGTACCTTGATCATCTCCTGATGAGTGATAACAAACTCCTTATCATAGAGTAAGGTGCATCGTACGGCGTGAGGAGAGTGTGTGTGGATCACTGCGCCCGCGCCGCGGTCCTTGTACGCAAGCATGAACAGTGGAGTACACTGGCTTTTCTTTAGCCTGGAATTATCATTTTAGAAATATTTGAGAACAATTGTTTGTTTACCTACAAATAGTAAGTTTTGACCAAATCCAATCTACGTAGAAAGCAAAATTAAAAATGTTGAAAAAGCCCATGATGGTTACAAAGTAATTGAAAAAGAATTAAATATTTAAAACAAAAAAATTTAAAAAAAACCTAAGAAAGATCTGATCTGATCTGGACTGAAATTTTGAATGTTTCAGATGTAGACCTAATTTTAATGGTAAGCTATATTTTTATCTGTCAAATGAAATATAAGTTTCATGGTTTTTACCAACTTTTATGGATGAAATATTAATACGAGTATTTAGAATGTATATTTAAATCTATAATTTTGATAAAACTATAAAAGATGAGTGTTAAACCAGACAAAGCATCTCTAAATTTTAAGCAAAAGGAAAACTTACTTTTTCTCAGGCGGTGGTAATTCAATATCTTCATCATTGATAGTTTGTACAAAAAGGTCATCAGATTTCATTCGTTCCTTTTGAACTCCTGATGGTGCTATGTAGATTTTGTCTCTGTAATTTTTTATAAATTGCGAATTATGGAATGTTTATAAGAGTTGAATTTTCATAAAGTTAAAAAGCATTTGAGTAAGGACTTTGTTTTATGTTAGGTTTGTTACATGGCAACAAAACTCAGAATGATCAACAAGTGAACGCCTGCAAGTTGGCGCATGTCATGACGTCATCTATGACAATACAAGACACTTCGATATTGCGCTTTTGATCACTCACACAGTAATTCGGAACAAGTTTATCGATTACAGCCTAAAACGAAACACGGCCTTGGTGTCGCCATCAGTCTCCTACGTTTAATTAACCCAATTTATATTGGGTCCTTGCAGCATGTCACTAGCCTCTTAGTAAGACCATAATTATTTTAAGCCATATCATTTTTTATGTTAAGTCAAACATACCCTTCCTTTATGGAGATGCCTCCACCGGTTCCTGTTACCCATCCTAAGTGGTAGAATTGATTGCACAGCTCAGGGATCAAGTTTCTTGGGTGCTCCTGCAAATAATATGAAGTAATAAAATGTAAAACCTTTGTGAAACTGGTACTGCTTTGTTTAGAAATCTTATATGGATGACATCTCTTTTAAATCACACAATGAAGTATTTCTAATAGTTATGTTCAAGTTCCAAAACTTTCATAATTGGTTACCTACAATAAAACCAATGCAGTACCTAAGTAGGTTTACAAGTTTTTTGGTTCCATGTGATGTTTGTTAGAAACACTAGTTAGAGTTTTGAATAAAACTACCACATTATCTGAACTCTTTGGGTACGTGTGCTCACTGTCCCGGGATAAGGAACTACTCGAACGACGGAACCTTAAACCTCACGCTACGTAGTTTGGCAAATCTCTTCCTCTATCACATTTACTGGATTATACCGTAATCTGCTAAAAATAATATTAAAAAAAAGCAAACAGTGTACTCACTGGACCAAGTTCTGTCATATTTCTTTTCACGGTCTCGCAACGTGTTGATGAAGTAATCGTTCACTGGAAGACAAACAAAATAGATGTTTTATCACAATTTTTCAACGTCTTGTTCAGTCTTATCAGTACTGTCAGAAAACAGATCAAATCTCGATTCATCAAATTGTGTTGTTTATATAAAACAATCACAAAGGTCATACAGTCATGTCAACTCTTGTCAACTCGTTCGATAACTATCTATCTGACTGAAGATCGGATTAAGTGCTGGAGCTAAAGTGAGTTGCTTGCGGTTACTGACAGAATTTCATTGCGATTGACAAAATATAAGTAAATAACTTAAATTAGTTAATTAATTTCATTGTATCGAATAAATATTTCAGTTAATAATAATTGAAATTGAATGTTTAGGAATTTTTATTTTTTTCCAATAAGGTTTTGGAACGACACCAAGTTCTTTGACGTTTGCATTAGGCGCGTTTGGTCTGTGGGCGCGTTTATAAAGTATGCTATGGGCATGGGCTATAGGCATTTTAGTACCGATCTTCACTCGAAAATCATTTTTCGGTGTTACAAAATCAAAAGCTTTGTTTCGTTGTCTTCAATACCCTACCCCACTGGTGGATGAAGAATATAATTTTATTCTCGCTGTCCCCACTGCGTACGCCTGTTAATGAAAGATTACGTATTAGAAAATGGCTAGGACAAATTGGTAAGTAGATGAGAATTAAATTTTATAGAACAGGAGCATCTTTGCTAAGTTCTAAAAATATTTTGAAAAGTTCTAGAAAATTCCGCCTTGTTTGGTTTCATTGAAGGTGCCATCATGCATAAACAGGATGGAATTTTTCAACGCCACCTGGAGGGAAAGTAGGTATTCTAAATACTGGGGATCAGGGCCGCGCCAATCCCCCACAGCACCTGTGTGCAAAACCTATGAAGCGCCTCTTTTTTTCACGAATGTTTGAACTTATTTTTGGAACGTAGTTCCATATAACGCGGTTTACGGGTAGTGCGAAGTAGAAATTGTCACACGTCACGTAACGAAATACCGTACTATGATGTGTGTGTGTGTAGTAGGCTCGATACACACACCCCGTTTTCATGGTTGTAAGGGTCGCTGTTTATGAAAATGAGGTCAAAATGAAAATCCAAGATGGCAACGACAATTTTTTTCGGTATTTCTTCCTGGGTGTCGTTTTCGTTGTTTTTGGGGTCGCTGACACTAAAAATGAGGTCAAAATGAAATGTAAGATGGCGCAGACGATTCAGTTTTTTCTTCATGGTTGTCATTTTCGTGGTTTTTGTGGTTGCTGATAATGAAAGTGACGTCAGAAAAAACCAGAAGAAATTTTTTGTGTTTTTCTTCATGGGTAGTTGTATTTTATGACGTTCTTGTTCTTGTCTTCTTTTCCTTATTAAATTCTGGTGACCAAATAATTTCTTTGTATTATCTTGATTACTATCACCCTGTTGGGGTGGACTGTATTGAATTAAAGAAGTGGATACTTTAACACTTTTATTGTATATTAGAGATCGAAAATAGCTTATATTTGAAGCGGGGCACAAGAGTTTACACTGTTAAATGTTCCTGTTATATAAGGAATGTACATAACGTATTACGACGTGGGAAACGTGGGACTCATTTACTTATTAACTTGTTACGACACTAGGTAACTGATAAGAACTGTGAATCTACTTTATATCTGTGACAATCTGTCTGATATGGAGCTCTTCCTTGACTTCTTGAAGACTTCTCCTTGATTCACTGGTTGAATGAAGTTATTACTTGTTTCTATTTGTTCTTATTTGACTCGATTATCGATTAAATAATCGGTTCCCCTTACATAGATTATTACGTCATTGCAAGTTGTGGGGGCACTATTGCGTCTTTCTGGGACCTTTAATCAATCATAGCCCGTGAAAATGGACTTTCCCATTAGCTGATGCAATAGTTTAACTTATTGCGTAATATCTCCCTTTGGACAAGTACTGACTTGACCAATATCCCCTCCACAAAAGCTGATGCAACATCGCAAATCATTGCGTAAGGCTTAAGGCCTTTTAGTATATAATAGTTCGGGGGTAGACAGACATAGAGGTCCCCGTTATTTTCCTAAAAACTACTTATACTAGGGTTACATTTTGTGAAGGGCTCGTCGTCCGTTACATCTCTCCCCCCGGCGTAGCCTGCGCAGCCTTCTCTTCCTTTTGTAGAACGACGAGCTTGCTGACCGGACGCTTGAAGACGCCGGTCCTCGTTCTCACGTCGACTACTCTGATGCCGCCGTCAGGTCCCGGGTAGATGTTCTCGACGACTCCCAATGGCCACACGTTTCGTGGCAGGGTGCTGTCGGCGATGATGACGACGTCGCCGATCTCCGGCGGTTGGCGTTTGCTCTGCGGCTCGCCGCGGGGTACCAGTGTAGGGAGATACTCCCGCAGCCAGCGTCGCCAAAAGTGATCGGCAAGGGCCTGGCTGGCCCGCCAAGCACGTCGGTCGGCCTCGTCACAAGGCCCTGTTGAGGGTAGGCCCGTGGAGGATCCCAACAAAAAGTGGTTGGGGGTGAGGGCCTCCGGATCGGTGGGGTTCACGCTAACGTGAGTCAGAGGGCGTGCGTTGATGGCGAACTCCGCTTCGGTAAGCAGAGTCAGCAGCACCTCTTCAGCAGGCGCCCTTTCGCGCAGAGTTGCAGCGAGGGCAGTCTTTACGGAGCGTACCAGCCGTTCCCACGCACCGCCCTGATTGGGTGCGCCGGGAGGGATGAACCGCCACTCCATTCGGTGCAGTAGTCCCTCTTCTTGCAGTGCCGGTGCCCACTCCGCATAGGCCGCTCGCAGTTCTTGATCTGCTCCTCTGAAATTAGTTCCGTTATCGGAATACATGAGCCGCGGCCAGCCGCGGCGCGCAGCCATCCTTCTCAGCGCCATAATGGCTGAGTCTGTTGATAATGATGCGACGAGCTCGAGATGCACGGCGCGGGAGGTGAGGCACGTAAACAGTGCGCCCCATCGCTTCTCTCGGCGCCGGCCCACCTTGACCATCATGGGCCCGAAATAGTCCACACCACAGTTGGTGAACGGGCGATGGAAGGGGTCCAGGCGGGCGCGTGGCAGGTCTCCCGTGGCCGGCGGCTGCGGCGTTGCTCGCAGTCTCCGGCAGTACGCGCAGGCCTTTTCAATGGCTCGCACCGTGGGTCGCAAGTGGATGATCCAATAGCGCTGCCGTAAGTCGTTGGTAACTCGTTCCCTGTTGGCATGCCCAGCGGCGCAATGCTCGCGCATTACAATTAACTTACTCACTCGGTGGCGACCATCCAAAATGATAGGTCGCTTGGCCTCCACAGGCGCGCTAGAGGCTTCAATTCGTCCTCGCACGCGTAATAGGCCGTCTTCCAATACGGGGTCCAGTCTGTACAGCCGACTCGTCCTGGGGACGGGGCGAGCAGACTGGATTCTCTTCAACTCTTCGGGGAAGCTGTCCTGCTGTGCTTTCAGCAGGAGCTCCCTTTCGGCGCGTTCAATGTGCCGATGTTCGAGTCGAGGCGAGACGCGGCGGCACGCATCAATAAATGCGAGCACGCGCGCAGCAGCGCGTACCAGCGTCTCGTACTTGGAGAAGCGGGCAGGATCGGGCAGCCAGCTGTCTCGTTCAGGGGCCGGCGCAATGTGCAGGACCTCCTCTTCGTTTTCTTCCGACGCCGGCGTCCCGGGCCAGTCCTCCTCCAATAGACGGAGGAAACCCGGCCCGCGGAACCAGCGGTCGGACGACGCTACCCGACTCACCAACGCGCCGATCTGCGCGATCGGCGCGTTGGTGAGTCGGGTAGCGTCGTCCGCCACGTTGTGCTCCGTGGGCACCCAGCGCCATTCTTCTTTGCTGGTGAGCTCGGCGATTTCTCCGAGTCTGTGCGCGACGAACGGCGTGTACCTCTTCATGTCGTGATGGATCCAGTGGATCACCGTAGAGGAGTCCGACCAATAAGTCGTACTGTTGACCTCGATACGGTGTTCCTTCTTGATGGTGTCGGCGAGTCGGGCTCCTATCACCGCTGCCTGCAGCTCCAGACGTGGTATTGTCTGGGCTCGCCGCGGTGCTACTTTTGCCTTGGCCGCGACCAGCACGACGTCGATGGTCCCATCCTTGTTTGTTGCTCTCCAGTATGCTACCGTCGCGTACGCTTGTTCGCTTGCGTCGCACAGCACGTGCAGTTCGATGCGCTGTGTTTTCTTCTTAAGGTAGCACCTGGGTAGCCGCAGTCTGTTTACTTCCTCTAATTGACCTAGCCAGGCCGCGAAGAGCTCGTTCTCTTCCTCCGGAATGGGCGTGTCCCACGTTGTTTGTAGGCGCCACAGGCTCTGGAGTACTATCTTCGCTCGTACTGTGAAGTGACTCAGCAGTCCTAGCGGGTCGTAGATGGACATCACTGCGCTCAGTGCCTCCCTCTTGGTGGGAGCACGAGTTCGTTCTCTTACTTCGGACGGCACTCGGTTCATGGATGTATTAAACCCGAGTTCGTCTCGTTCTGCGTTCCAGTACAGCCCGAGTATCTTGCTCTCAGGTTGCTCCCCTCCTAGTTGTGTCGGGGCGGTGGCGTGGAGTGTCTGGGGCACGTCGCGCAAAACCGTCGCGTCGCTGGAGCTCCAACCTCGTAGCGTGAAGCCGGCGGTCGCGTGCACCTTTCTAGTCTCATCAACTGTCTTCCACGCCTCCTCTGGATCGCTGTAACTTGCCACCAAGTCGTCCATGTAATGGTTCTTGGTTATGGCCTCTAAGGCCCTGGGATACTCTCTGCCGTGAAGCTCCGCGTTGTAATCCCGGACGTAATGAGCCATATACGGGGAACTGGCTGCTCCGAAGATCATGCTTCTCATCTTGTAGTGACGCGGGGCCGACGTCCTGTTTTGGTCTCTCCACAGGAACTGCTGAGCTGGTTGGTCTTGCTGCCTTATTCTCACCCGCAGGAACATCTCCTGTATGTCTGCGGTGACTGCCACTGCCCGCTCTCGGAACCGGAATACTATGCCCGGCAGGGATTGCAGTAGGTCTGGACCTTCCAGTAGCTCGTCGTTGAGACATTTTCCATAGCTCGTTGCCGCCGCGTCGAAGACTAATCGCTGTTTCCCAGGCTTGTTTGGGTTCTGTACGGCGAAGTGAGGCAGGTACCAGCAGACGGGGCTTTCCTTTTCCGTTCCGTCGCATGGCATCGCGTATCCTTTGTCCAACAGGTTCTTGACCTGTGTGGCGTACTGCACGGCAAAGTCCGGTGACGCATCCATTTTCTGTTCGATCTTCTTCAGTCGTCTCAGCGCTGCTCCGTAGCTTGGTGGCATGACCACGTTGTCAGTCCGCCACGGCAGCCCCACCTCGTAGCCTTCGTCGATCTTCTTGATCGTCCTTTTCACGATGGTCGTCGCCCGCTGGTCCGCTTCGTTCACGCGGGGTCTCTTGGCGACGCCCAAGGCTTCTATTTTGAAGTGTGCTTCGACTAGATCGTGCAGTTGCTCGTCTCCTCTCCCGGTCTCGATGACGTGCAGTATGTCTTCTTTTTGCGTGATAACGCTTCGTGGTGCTGTTCCGTGCACCACCCATCCCAACTCCGTTCGTGAGGCGGCTGGCTGATCGCGGCCACCGACTCGTAGTTCCCTGGTCACTATGCACTCCCAATGGTCTGTGCCCACCAAGAGTCCTGGACGAGCTTGTTCGTAACAAACCTCCTCTCTGGGCAGGTCTCGCAGGTGCTTGTGATTCAGCAGGTTGTCTGGGATGGATTGTTGGTGGAGCCTCAAGTCCTTGATGGTCCTTGCTCGAAGCTCGTGTGACTGACCGTCTTTCCGGATGCTCCTAACCTGCACCCGTACCGCTCTGCTCTCCTGCACTTCCGAAGACATGTTCACGCCGCGTATGTGTAGCGGGCGTGGGGTCCCTTCAGCTCCTATTCTGGTCGCCAGGTCTTGATCAATGAGGGTGACGGTCGCTCCTTCATCGAACAATGCGTACGTCATTACCTCCCCCCGTGACCCGGTGACTATGATGGGGCACATCTTCAGCAGTACCTTCTTCTGGTCGGCCGCGAACTTGGTCGCCACCGACAGCACCGCTTCTTCCTTGCTGGGCTCTGCGGTAACCTTCACGGTCGTCACTTCTTCCTTGGTGCCTTCCCTCTCTTCGTGGAGGGAGGCGTGATGAGGCCGGCGGCATTGGCCTAAGCCGCACGGCTTCGCCTTACATCTATATCGCCCATGTTTACTTTCGACACATCTAAAACATATGCCGTTGGCTCTGACATACTCCCATCGCTTCTTGACGCTCATCTCCTTGTATTTGGGACACTTATGTAATACGTGATCTTGTTTACAGTTAGGACACCGACCTTTTTCTTCTTGGCTCTCGACGGCTGTGTAGACGGGGGTAGCTCTCTTCTTTGCTGTCACTGGTTGTCTGGTTTCCTTCTTCTGGTTGGCGGGCGCGGCGCCAGTGGGCGGGGCGTAGGCGTATCGTAACGCCCTATCCGCTTCCCGCATCAGGAAACGAGACAGCATAACTATCTCCGGCTCCGTTTTGTCGTCGTTCTCGAAGGCGAAGTCGCACCATTTCGACTTCATATGTTGGCTCAACCTGTCCAGCACTTCGCCAGTCAGTACTGGGTTGTGTAGGTATCCTCCTCGGTCGACTGCTTTGATCACGCATACCGCGTTTTGCACCTTGATGGCGAAGTTGTTTAAGTCCGAGGCTGATGCCATGGGCTTCGTCATCTTCTTCATATCTTCGATGGCGCGAGCGATGAGTGCCTCTGGTCGTCCGAAGCATTGCTCGAGTGTCCTCATGATGGCCTCTGGATCAGTGGCAGTATGTAGGAGGCCGGAAACCGCCTCCCTTGCCTCTCCCTTGAGACAGCTCCTTAATCGCTGTATGTTCTCAGCAGGCGATATACTGTACATGTTGGTAGTGTCGTTCACGGCCGCCCTAAACGGCAGCCACTCGTTCACACTACCGGAGAACACCGGTAAATCCGTATGCCGTAATCGGGGTCTTGCCATCTTTTCTAAGGTCGTTGCCAAGTTATCGATGCTGTTCCTGTGCTTCGTCGATGCCGGCGACCTTCCCCGTGGCAAGTCGAATTTAATATGTCTTGGGTCCTCCCGGGGGGGGCCTTGGTCCCCCTCCCCCCGTGATCTGAGGGGGTTCGTTTGAAGCCATTCATCCACTTTACTGTGATGGCTTTCCTCCTGAGTGATGAGGGGCTCATCCTGCAGGCTGTCCTGTTCATCCTCTAGGACAGATACTTGGGCGGCTAATCTTCTCTTGACCAGGTCCTCTTCCAGGTCGAGAGACTTCTTCCGGATGGCGGCAAGCTTCTCTGCTGCTTCCAATTCGGCTAGCCTTATGCGCGTTGTAATACTGTTGGTTGACCTTTGTGACTTCTGTGACCTCTGTGACCTATGTGACCTCACCGATTGGGTGGGTGACCTCGTCCTTTGTCCATGTTCTTCACTCAGAAGAAGTCCTGACGATGGTCCTGCTAAGGTCGTGTCTGCTGTCGTAAGGGGCGCGGTAGTTGGTCGTGAAGATATAATATTTTGCTCACTTGTCACTGCCGGTGACAAGGGTGGGTTTATTGAAATCCTCCGTAGTCTCTCTCTTCGAATTCGTTCCGCTTCCTGGCGTAGAACTGCCTCTCTATGCTCGTCTGCCCTCTCCTGCAGGGCCCGCCTCCGGTCCTCAGCTTCTGCAGCATCACCCTGGCTTCGGGTGACCACCATTGTCCGAGATGGTACGCTACAGGTTGACTTTAAGCGGGGAGAAAGATGCGCGACAGTCCTATCCTGTGGTTTTGGACTTCACCAGATTCGTCCACTACGACGTTTCACTTAGCTGCACTTCAACGCTGTTATTATATCACGACTAGTCCTCTATTTACCGCGACGGCACTATTACATACTTGTGACGGCACTATATACTTGTGACGGCACTATAACTTACGACGGCCCTATGTACCATACGGCACTATATCTAGTCACGGCGGCAATACGTTATCAACGGGCGTGCGCTATGTTATATAACGCGCGCTTGTATATGACGCGTAACTATTTATTCACAACACGGTCACTTTTATATGTTTTATAACAATATATCCGTTAGTATTTCATTCCACAACGCGAATCGAGTCAATTTACTTTTTAATATTCACTTATGAGTCCCACTATTCTGCTTACCCCCTTTATTAACGCGCACTATGATTGCGATTTAATACACAGAATATCGCTTATGAATCCTGTTATTCTGCTTACCCTTTTTTACCGCGCACTTATGATCGCGATTTAATACAGAATATCGCTTATGAATCCTGTTATTCTGCTTACCCTTTTTTACCGCGCACTTATGATCGCGATTTTGGCACACAGAATATCACTTTTCCTATCACGGAACTTTATTTACGCACGATATATATAAAGTTAATTTCGTTCAGTACTTACAGTTTTATGTGCCCGCTTATAACACTTTATTACGCGCTATGTATTATACCGGCACTTTTCGCTATTTAACTGGATCTGAAGGACCAAATGTTGGGACTTCACTGCTTATCCGTCTCGAATGGACCAACTGTTGGGGTGGACTGTATTGAATTAAAGAAGTGGATACTTTAACACTTTTATTGTATATTAGAGATCGAAAATAGCTTATATTTGAAGCGGGGCACAAGAGTTTACACTGTTAAATGTTCCTGTTATATAAGGAATGTACATAACGTATTACGACGTGGGGAACGTGGGACTCATTTACTTATTAACTTGTTACGACACTAGGTAACTGATAAGAACTGTGAATCTACTTTATATCTGTGACAATCTGTCTGATATGGAGCTCTTCCTTGACTTCTTGAAGACTTCTCCTTGATTCACTGGTTGAATGAAGTTATTACTTGTTTCTATTTGTTCTTATTTGACTCGATTATCGATTAAATAATCGGTTCCCCTTACATAGATTATTACGTCATTGCAAGTTGTGGGGGCACTATTGCGTCTTTCTGGGACCTTTAATCAATCATAGCCCGTGAAAATGGACTTTCCCATTAGCTGATGCAATAGTTTAACTTATTGCGTAATATCTCCCTTTGGACAAGTACTGACTTGACCAATATCCCCTCCACAAAAGCTGATGCAACATCGCAAATCATTGCGTAAGGCTTAAGGCCTTTTAGTATATAATAGTTCGGGGGTAGACAGACATAGAGGTCCCCGTTATTTTCCTAAAAACTACTTATACTAGGGTTACATTTTGTGAAGGGCTCGTCGTCCGTTACACACCCTCTCTTCTCTTGATACTCATCTTGATACTATCTATTATTAATAAATAAGCAATGACACTTTCGGAATTCTGAATTCTTTGCCATCTGAGAGGATGTGTTAAAATTCACCAAACAGAGACAGATTTTACCTGATCTGATCGACCAGTGCATTAAGTCTTAAGTCAAACAGCCAACATCATATAGTAGTATCAATAAAATCTGAAAAGAGGAAGATGTGCATCGAAAAAGCTGTACTACACAGTTTTACTAAAATAGTACCTTTTCAGAAATAATTGTTGTTTTCTGGACATTTATTTACCTACCTACTAAAAGAGGGTACTGTGGCACCATTTTAAAATGCTAATGAGACAAGAAAGCCGGTTCTGTGGTTTTGTTTTTTTTCTTGGCTCTTAATTTCAAAGAAATCTTAAAAGTTCGATTCCTCAGAAACCACTCAGTTTGGAACCCCAGTTATCAAGGTCAAAACTTGTTCGCGACGAACGTCACCAAAACAAGTGTATATAGTTTCTTACAACGATAGTGTAGAGTCAGTGATACATGGGCAATAACAGTGACGAAATAAACAAACGCGTCAGTGATTAGATTTAGTAAATAAACCGAACAGTAAGCGTTAAACTCATATCACCTCGAAAGTGGCATTTTATTTAGTTAAATTTAGTATTATCGAGATCCAGGTAGCCTACTGTTGCGACCTAGGCCTGGATATAGTTCTGTAGTATCAACATAGCCCTTCAGGGAAGCCACTTGTCGAGGATATGACAGTCTAACGCGCCTATCTGTGTTCATAGCATGTAAATTTGGTCTAACATACCGACAGTTGAAGGAACATTACAGGCTGGATAATATAGATACATAAAAGTAAATAGTAGATCTATATAGGCCATACAACACCCTTGTATATGGCACTCTATATACTTACAGCATCAGCGTCAGTTTGCGTGTAAATTATCCTGAAAGATCCTTCAACCGTCCAAGTTTTAGAAAGTTCTGTACTAATTTATCTATATTTCTTTAATTTCAATAAAGATGTGTGTTTTTTGTGTTAGTAGATAGATAAGACTATGTACAAACCATGTAACGTTTAAAATATAATTAGATATAAGTTCAGAATTGTAATAACACAAAAAAGTTGTAAATATTCAAATGAAAATACATAATAAAGAATTCCAAAAATCAGGAAGCAATTTGCGGCTCTCGTTACAGTCAAGTACCTTAGTACGTTAGTTAATCTAGATTTCCTTAGAATTGTAGTCATCAGTACGGCAAATATTATATTATAATGTGAGTAAATCAAGCAGTAAAAAGTAGTGCGCGAAAGTCATGAAGAAATATCAAATCGCTTCCTGAAAAGTTATGAAAGTTTATCAGTGTTCTCATTCCCAGTAACCCTTCCCCCTGATAGGAAACAACTGAGGTTGTCTGAATCGACAGGTGTAGGACGTCAGCGCCGTCTAGGTTCGAAGATTATGTGTGTACAGTTATAGTATAGGCAGAACGTCTGTTAGAGTAGACAGAGCGTCAGGCAAGCACGCATACATCCCCGCGTCTAGCGATCACGCCCGTCCGGCACAAAACTGTTGCAAATAAGGTCTAGTTTCACTCGTTTCAATTCCTGCAACCAATTACCAATCACTCAGTATAAAAGTAATTAAGTGAGTATGTTAGACTATTTTTAGTTTTTTTTTAAACCCTGTGTTTCTTGGGTTTTTTGTATATCAGTATGTATTACGTATGTATTCAGTAGTATTGGCTGCGTGAGCAGTAACAACATTATTGGTAAGTATTTTGTTTGGTATAAAATTATATTATCTACTCCAAAGAGTAAAGTAATATAATTATTATATTATACTCTTTGAACAAAACACTGGTTTGTTTTCTTTTATGATACCGATCACAGAGCGTCATGATACCGATACTGTCAATGCAATTAGCATGTCAAAATTCTAGCATTAAAAATATAAATATTTTAGTCTAAGTATTCCACTTAGACTACATTATTATGTTAAAGAAAAACATTTAAAACATTGAGAGAAAAATTGAATATAACTCAAAAAATTAATAAAATCAAGTTGTTTGCTGTGGTTACCGATTATGATTAAGAGCTAAGAATATAAGAGAGGATTATAACGTGAAGGCGACGTAAATTCCCAATAAGCACGAAATGGCTTCAAAAGAGTTACCAGAATGTCTAAGCAATCGCAACAAGGCATTGAACGAGTTGGTGCAGGATCTATTGGCCTGTCAGGAAAAGGCTAGTAATGCCAGTAGCAGCATAAGCAAGCACGCTAGCAGCAGCATATTAAGCAAGCACAAGCATGCTAAACAAGATGTACCTATCTGCAAGGAGCTTGTCGAGGTTCCGTCCCTAGAAAAAAAAGGTGGTAATGTAAGCAAAAGCTCGCTTAAAAGCAAAGATCGACCCACTTGTAAGGACAATACAACAAGCACCTCGTTAATATACGACTTTTGGAGTGTTATGTCGAATGATGAATCAGATTTTAAAATGCCGGTTTGTATTTTGTCCATGGATCCTATTATTGAGGCACATTCCTGATTTATTTCCTAGGTAGCATGTAAACGTCTGAAGATCTTAAGGTGGAAGGTCCACGTTAGCCCGCGAAATTCAAATTTTCTTACGTTTTTTCGCCATTTGCAGGATTGTGTATGGTTGTAGGTTGATTAAAATACTATTCGCGGCTGTAACACGTATGTAGTACAAAATCGTTATAAAATCATCATTACAAAGCTAAGTTCATGTAACTGTAGATATTGTATTACTAAATTTGTATTTGGCGGGGTATTTTGTATTTTACATTATTTTATTTTATTTCTTCAAAGTTGTAGGTATTGAAAAACGTCGTTTGATACACGTGGACATTTGATATTGCAGTTCTCGGCTCAAAAGCACCCTCGCCTTACGGCGCGTGTGTTATTACCGCCTTGAACTACAAAACCAAACTTAATAACAAACTTTCTCCACTTGTATCAACATGTACTATTCTCGAATTGTCCTCTAACATGGTTGTAAAACACCTCTTAACGAAGCCGAAAGGCACTTGTTCTCCCTTTCTTTGCGATATTTTTTTAGTTATACACAATACCTGGGAACCTTCTAGTTACGGATATACTGGGGGTCAAAGTTACAACTTTTTGACAAGTTTTTTACTTTATATACCTCCACGAACCCCGTACTATTCAATGCCCCGTACTTCATCAGCACAATGTTTTGAGTGCGTTACATTGAGTTATACCCCAAAACGTGATCTTTGACCCCAAACAAAAAGTTGTTCCCCAGCACTAATATTTGCGTAAAGTTACCTAGTTTGATGTACGTAGAATGCTTGGTTGACGGCTTAGTGATGAGGTGGTTTACAGCTTGTTTAACCTGCGTTTGATTTCTGGCGAAAGAAAAGTAAAACATGCCAATATGAAATCGACTTTCATTGCTTGTACCGTGAGTACACATGCGAATATTTCGCCAAAGTAGGTCCAGTTACAATCCTAAAACTCACTAAACACGCTTAGTTTAAAGTGAAAATGCATAAAAATATCGAATTATCAACTTATTTTATCTGTAGTAAAGATTATTATTTTACTCTTCCATTGATATTGTTACAGGAAATCTCAACAGTGTGCTTAAAAGCTTGTACTGGCTCGGTTTGTAGCGGAAAGGGTAAGAAACCGAAAAGTCCTACACCTTCAGAAGAGAGGTTTCAAAGGTAACCTGTAACATTTTTTTTAAGTCTTTTAAATTAATATTGTAAGACCCAAAAACAGTTTTGCATTTTAATGTAGCAACTGCTAACAGTCCCATCACATCAGGGGCATAAAACTGCTATTTTAATAAATTCGTCACTCCAACACGATTCCATTCTCATATCCAATTGTCATTTTGCTTGAAGTTCGTAATCTGCTAAATTCACAATGGTCGGTCAGTGGTCTCGTAATAAAATTATGTTTTAATGGCATTGTCGTTTGGCGTATAAAACCCTTAGTACAAATGGTTTTCGAAATCTACTACTTGATCATTATGAAAGCAATGATCGAATACTCTGACACTATTGTAATAGCAGAATCGAGGCCCAGGTGTAATGTAACAAAGAAAACTTTGCTTTCAATGAAAAAATGAAGTGTTGTTAATTTTTTTTGTTGGTTGGTCTACCTATTGGGCCAAGATTCTACCTATTGAGCCAAGATTCTACCTATTGGGCCGTCTTTCCATTGGGCCAAGATTCTGTGCTAGATCTACCTACGTAATTTTTAAAGAACTGAAACTTTTTCTGTAGTGAAAAAAAGGTGTCTGGCGGGGGGGATTTCCACGGCACTGTCCGGCAGTGGAGAAGGTGAATCATCATCATACATCGGAATAGGTAGAGCTGTTTTATGTACGGTCGGACAAGCTATTTGGTTTACAGTTTAACCCATAAATTACATTGTAAAATGTAAACCAAATAGCTTGTTCTAAAAAACCAAATAGCTTGTTCTACTTGCCATAGGTTAGAATAATATGGATATTCCCAGAGTCCCGGGATTTGGTTTTTAAGTAGGCACTTAGTAAAATCATAAAAAAACAGCTTTCCTCGCCTTCTGGACTAATGAAAGATTACACTTCCTTTCTAACGGGTAAATATAAGGAAGACGGGATTAAGACGTAACAATTTCTTATTCATGAATCAACAATCATTTAAACATTTTGATTCTGAAGTTGTAGGTACAAAAACATATTACTATACTTACACATTATTTCTTCCTCAGGAAATTAAAATATTTTCAAATAGAACAGTTTGTATTTACAATCAAATCTTAATTAGAATAATCAAAACGCTTCAACAATTATTCACTTATTTAAACAAATAATATAATAATAAAATCCAGTAGTGTCAGTCGGAATCGTGTGGAATATTTATTTAATTATTATTTATTAAAACTTTATGCACAATTAAAACTGTACAAAGGCGGACTTAATGCCTAAGGCATTTTCTACCAGTCTACCTTAGGGTGATGCAGAGATAAAACACAGTAGGTGCAATAATGGAAAAAAAGACTAGAAATTATTTATAACTCAAATATATAAGAATAAAATAAATACATACATACATACATATAGCAAAATATATAAAGTTAAGAGAGATAAGAAAAACGACAAAAACCTAGTTTTGAGACAAATCTGCCAACTCCTTGCGAATAAGCTCTCGAGCCTTCATTTTGAAAGAGAAACGACTAGTCAACGTCCTGATACTCTGAGGGAGCGCATTCCAAAGGAAGACCGCTTGGACAGAAAAGGAAGATTTTATAAAGCCAGATCGGTGAGAAGGACAGCGCAGAAGACAATTTTTGGAGGAACGAAGATTTTTGCTGTGCGCAGAGCATAAATATTGAAAATGAGAAGTGAGATAAGAAGGAGAAGTGGGTTCGTGAAGAAGGGAAAACAGTGTTGTCAAAGCCTTCAATGCTCTGCGCTGCCGGATGGGAAGCCACTTTAACAGTGAACGATGTGCAGAAACATGATCATACTTGCGGAGATTGAAGACGAATCGAATGCAGTTATTAAGAAGTCGGTCAAGCTTATTGAGCAGATCAGCATTCAGGTCATAGTAGCACACATCACCATAGTCGATCATGGAGAAGATTAGGGACTGTACAAGCATGGCTTTAATGTGTGAAGGGAGAATATTTTTCAGCCGGTAGAGCGACCGCAACGTTCCGGTAACTTTCTTGCTCACAATCGCAACCTGCTTACGCCAATCAAGGCAAGTGTCAACGTGCAAACCCAGATCCTTGACGTCAGAGCTAAACGGAATCACTGTGCCGTCAAAGGTAACCGGTGGTACCGTTAAACCATTCAGCCTCCTCAGGTTATGGGGGCTCCCTATAATTATAGCCTGGCACTTGGTTGGGTTAACCGCCACACTGAAACGATCGGACCAGTTTTTAACTGCGCGCAAATTCCGATTCAGCTCCTCGATCGCACCGGATAAGCTGTCAACACCTGCCTGACAGTAAACCTGTAAGTCATCAGCGTAGAGATGATACGCACACTGAAGCTCGGTAGTTATGAGATCAATAAAAATAGAAAATAAAAGTGGAGATAAAATACCGCCTTGAGGGACGCCAGTTTCAAGATCGCACCAACTGGAGTTACACACACCAGCAAGAACCATAATAACATCAATGTTTGCGGTCAATGAACCAAAATAGCTCTACCTATTCCGATCTATGATCACCATACTAGCTTTTATGTAATATCAACTTATCCTACTCTATAGTATGACGTAGCTTAGCAGCTATTTATCACACCTTTGTTATAAGAAATCTAAATAAGTAACTTAAAATTGTTTTAAACCCCGACGCAAAAACGACGGCGTGACGTGGGGGTTTGACGTGTCTGTGTGTGTGTGTTTGTGGCACCGTAGCTGCCGAACGGATGAATCGATTTTGTTTTTTTTGTTTGAAAGCTGAATTTGTAATACCAAATGATTTGAAAAGAGTAACCATGGAGTTTCTTGTCGGTTCTTCTCCATGGAATCGACCAACGCGAACCGTGCACCTTTTTCGACGTTTTATAAGTGCCCATCCAGGCCTATGTGAAATAAAATATTTTGTTTTTTTTTTTTGATTTTGAAGTGGTCGGGAGTGTTCTTAGCTATGTTTGCTAAAAATCAGTCCAAGATGGCCGCCGCCACAAAATGGCGGATCACATATTTATTCAACTCACTCAATATAGGTATCAAATGAAGCTTGTTTGCCTAGTAAAATACTACACGCTATAATGAATTTCAAATCCAAGATGGTTACCACCACAAAATGAAGAATTACATTTTTTTCACAACTCTCCCAATATGGGTTAAATGAAAGGGCTTCACTTGTAGAATAATGTACTATGTATCGGGGGTTACTTAAATTTTTAATTTAATGTATCTTGTTACCTACGGTAAGGTACTTCCACATAAAAAGTTTCAGCTTTTTTAAATGACGTAGGTCTGGGGGTCACTATTTCCTGTTTGAGCACACTTTGGATAGAGGCATAACCTAAACTAATCTACGGAAAATCGTGCTCTTGAATTTTGCCCCTATTTGATCTTAATTGCTGCGTTTTGCTTCAAATATATTATTATTTGAACGTGACTGCTACCTAATTCATGTTTCATCATGTTCTAGCTGCAGCCAACCAACTAATCAAGAAGCGAAAAAATGCCCTGGCTGCAGCCAACCAACTAATCAAGAAGCAAACAAATGTCCTAATTGCAGCCAACCAACTAATCAAGAACCAAAAAAAAGTCTTAACTTCAACATACTAACTACTCAAGAACCAAAAAAATGTCATAACTGCAGCCCACCAATTAAACGAGAACCAAAAAAGCATAACTGCGGTATGGGCCTCAAACCTACCGTGCCACTGCGTAAAGCTTTATCCAACCTGAAAAATGTGAGAATAAATACAATCACAATCATTTACACAAGTACAAAGATCATATTCATCATCTGCCTAGCCTTTTCCCAACTATGTTGGGGTTGGCTTCCAGTCTACCCTGATGCTGTATACCAGTATTTTACATGGAGCGACTGCCTATCTGACAGTTAGCACTGGGTACTGGGTAATACGATACCTCTTGGTAAGACTGGTTGTCAGACTTTTTGGGCCGCTGACTACCTGTAACGACTGTCAAATATCTACAAATGACAGCTGGAACCTACTGCTTAACGTACTTTCCGAGACACGGACGAAACTCGGTATGTAATGGAAGGTCACCCATCCACAGACCAGTATAGGAAAGCACGGCTTAACCTGAAGATCGCCCCGAGCGGCTGTTATTATTTTGATGCGCGTTAAATTAATCGCAGGCTATTTAAAACTAATTTGTCCATTTGTTTTTTAATATACAGCTTGGAATGTTTCAATGCCAGCTGGAGGGGGAAAGTACTCTAAATACTGGAGATATAAAATGTTACTTAATGGAAATGGGGTTGGCATATTGATTTTGACAAAAACCTCTTTTAAATACAGGAATAAAAAAATACAAAGGAAACATTCCTTTATTTTTAAAAAGAAACAAAACTGCATTCACCGATTTTTCGAAAATTCGCCCTTCCACACTCGGGCACTGTATACACTAGGACCGACTATGAAATCTCGAAAAAAAAAATCAGCTGGTGCCTACATTTTTACGAGGTACGCGTACAATTATGTACGAAGCACCTGTTTTATTGTTCGAGATTTCATAGTCGGTCCCATAGTAAAAGTGGTTGCACTTCCCGCCCTTAACGTAAAAAACGACTAAAAAATAACGTTGTATATGTGTCGAAGCCAATGGGGTTGCACACTGTGGAACTAATGGCGCTAGCATAGCAGGTTCCAAGCATCGTCTTTGGTTGAAAATCAAGGAATGTCATTTCATATTTTAAAATACCTTGACCTCATTGGTCAGATTGAGACCAGCTATGGTGGCGCCATATACAATTAGCTTTTAACGTCTTCCCTATTCGTATAACACGCCGTATTACGTAATGGCGCGGCGGATTGTGAAATGTCGCCGTTATTTAATGCGGCGTCGTCACGTTCAGCCCGATTGTAGTGGCGTTTAGCTATATTCTAAAACGACCGAATAAAACCGGGGCTCCTATTTCTGTCTGCAGGGTTTAAAGTAACGTAACACAACCTAACGTTGGGTGTCCTAAGCACCGAAGTGCTCATTTAATGGGGCGTACTTTATTTCAGCCGAATTGTAATCCGGCTGAACGTGAAGACGCTGCATTACATAACGGTGACGTTTTAAATCCGGCTTGCCATTATGTAGTACGGCGTGTTCTATGATTAGGCTGCGACATATGCTCCAAAAAATATTTTTGAGAAAAGGGTGTCAGCCAGCTCAAACATCTTTATTATAGCGGAACGCAGGTGTCGTCATATTCTCATAAAAACTGTTAAGTGTAAACCTTTTATTGGGTAGTGAAGGCACTAATACGACGAGACCACCACTCTTTATTTAGAACCAACAAAGTACCTAATTATTTGACTGTATCCTGAAAATTGTACAAACCACTTGAATCACTAAAGGACGTTTGAAATACGTATAGGGACTATTAGGTTTATTTTTGTTCAGTGGTTTTTACTTCTATACGAAACGTGTTGGGTACCTCGTCTGAAAGGTACCCTATTTAGAACACTATTGTGTGCTAAGCAGAGACAGTTTTCTAACCCGTAGTTTACGAGCACCCTCTTAAACTATTTAACTGAGAATACTTTTATGACAGAGGCGTGAGCTAAGCTTCAAATCCTTAGGAGTTTAATTTTCTTCTTTATAAGAGAAAGTATTTTAAACTCATAGGTTTGTCACTCAATTTGTTAAAGCATGTCCTTGAGCGTTTTTTAAATATTATTATCAAAAGGCGGCGTATTATGAGAAGAACTGTGCAGAAAGAGTGAGCGACCTCCTAACAACTCAGCAAAACTTGACGGAACAGATCCAGAATCTAGAAAACAAGGAAAAGGAAGGTGCCATACTATTGAAGAAGGCTGACGATATGTGGTCCTGCATGGAAGGCCAGTACAAGAAGCAACTAGACGAAAAGAAGGAAACATATCAAAAATTGCTAAAGGAGGTAAGATTTATACTGTTTTTTGAAGATTCGTTATCTTTTGCCCAACCAAGATATTGAAGTCAGGGTCCTTTACTCAGCAGTAGCAGTTTAAATGAAAGCGTTGTTCACCTCAATCTTTGTTATAGAAACAGGAAATAGATAATAATCTGCAAACGTGGCGGAAGACCCTGAAAGATTTTGAATTTCAATTAAAAACTGCAGACAACACCCGCCAAGAAATTAACTTGAAGACAATCCAAAAGGCGAACGATGTAAAGGTTTTGAAAATGCAAAATGAAAGCTTTAAGAAAAGAATCGCGACTAACGCGAAGGAACTGGAAACCACAAAGAAGTCTTATACTTCGAAGAAAGAAGCTTCCAAGGTGAGTTCGAAGAGTAGTTATATCAATTTGGCCCCAGATCGAAAGTGACCCACATTTTTAGGTTTATGGGAGGAACTTACTAAATGCAACAGACTAATACTTATTCCCGTTTATTGTTCAAGGCGAGACTGGACAAAATTACTGAGGAAATGCAAAAATATCAACAGAAGGTTACTGATGAGTGTAAGTGTAAGGAAAATAAAGAAAACGAAGGAAATGCTTATGTAAAAGAAGCAAGAGAAGACTTACAGAAGATTTGCAAGTGTTTGCTACAGAAGAAACTTGAGAATGAAGATCTTCGTGCAGAGGTAAGATACATTTCGGATGTTATCGAAATCTTAAAGAGCTTGTAAAGGGCAAGCCTTTAATATTTCTGTCAACATGCTGTGTTGATGCCAATCCGTTGATGGATTTACATTTTATGCGTGTCTGATAAAATCAAAGTTGTGCTAAAGACGCCATCAATGAATGGACTTTTTAGCTTTGATAGCTCATATATCGGAAACGTAACACTTTAGAAGATTTTGTCTCATACAATTTTTTTTTCAAATTGGTACCAGCTATCGATTAATATAAGTGTTACGCGTGGCCGCTACTTAAAAAAAAAACAAAATGGTGAAAGAAAATCTGGCCAAAAAGTTCAAACCCCTTTAATATACAGTGTGTTTGTAAGTGCATATTATACTCATCTATCGGTGTCGATACGAAATCTTGTGTATTTGTGTATACATTTATAAATACTCCCAACTCAACACCCCTCGAATGGCAGCCATCTTGTTTTTTATTTGGCTGATGTAGGGTATGATCAATGAAATGTTACTAAGTAATATTTTTTTGTATAACAGACCTAGAAACGTGCAGCTTACCAAATTGCAAGGGTAAACGTTAGGTAATAACAGTGAGAAACTGCAAGCAAGCCGAGCTAGCTCAGCGGCTGCAGTCAGTGAGCGTTACATCCTAGTTAGTTGCATCAAATCAACGGTAAAACGAAAGCTATATCTCCAAATTTAAATGTATTTTACAGATTTTTCGGACTTTACCCAAAATGCTTATACACAAATTGCGTTGCGGCGCCGTCTATGGTATGTTACACCATGCGGCATGATGCACTCCGGTGCCACGCGGCACACCGGACATGCTACCCGCGAGACGTGGCGGGGATGATTGATTGTATGCGTTGCGACGTCGGAGCGTTTACGTGGCGTAAACACGGCGTGTGGCGTCGCAGCGCCGGAGTGTGTCGTCGTCGTCATCGTAGCTCTAAAGCTGCCGGTCACGTAGGTGGACCGCACCACAATGCAAAAAATCTTCTACGATATGTTTGAATACTTTATTAAAACACTGCAATCCAACGCGGTGCAGTCTTCGCCCCGCTTTCTGGATACAAATGCAACGCGTTGTTGATCAATGCGATGGCAATGTGCGCTTGCCTGCTACTAGGTAAATTCTGTCTCCATAATAAAAAGATTTAATGAACATTTATTTTAGACAGAGGCGTTAAAACAAGAAATCCAACTTCTAAAAACTACATCTAACACTTGCTCAGAAAGGTGTGCGCGAAGAGAACAAAATATTATTGATGAAACGAACAGAATCGACAAAGAAATATCTGAAATGCAGGCAAAATGCATAAAATGCCACAAATCTACTGACGATGCAGAATTAACAGGGTACTGCATCGATTGTCCAAAGTGTGTAACTAAACGGGATTGTCTGATAAAAGGCGAAGAATGCTTTACTGATCAAACTAAGGTCTGTGTTTGCCAGCGAGTCAAAGATATATTCTTAGACAATGTATTTGAAAACATGTACAGCGTTCTAGAAAAACAAGCGAAGACTTGTCCAGGGAAAGAAGTGGCTGAATGTGTATCTGCCTGCTTGGAAAGAAGTAAAAACGGAAAACTTGATGAGAATACTAGAAAAATCTTGCAAGAATTCATTTTGAGTACAGTGAAACAGAATTTGAATTTAACTATAGTCGGTGGAGCGGTGAAGACAAGGTGCGAAGTAAGTAAAAAAAAACGATTTCATGTGACGTTAGTAATGTCCGAGAGAATTTACGATTCCATACTGGTGACTTACAAAAACACAAAAAAAAAAAAAAAAAAAATACAGACGAATTGATAACCTCCTCTTTTTGGAAGTCGGTTGAAAAGGTAAATGCTCCGTAATTCCACTACCACGGTGTGTATTGAATCAAATTGAACATTTGATATCTTCGATCAACGAAAATTGCCGTTTTTCTTTGACTCACGCTAAAATCACTTTGATAATCAAAAATGAGATGGCCTAGCAATTTATACTTAATTTATAAAATTAAATTATTTTTCTAGATGGATAAAGATATGTATAAGCAGCTGATGTTATGTCTCAAAGACGTCACCGTCACCAAACCAGTACAACCGGTGAAAGTAGACAAAGCAATTGTACCTAAGAAGGTAAATTTTTAGCTTGCTTATGCCTGCATTAGAGTTCTTTCACACTTTTGTTGCCTTTGAGAAACCTATTTGCACCGAGAATATCGGTCTAATGTAAAATCAGAAAATAACTGCAATGCCAACAGGTATGCTAGGCTCCAGTTCATAATATCGATAGTCACTGCATCGATGGTCGCTATAACGACAGCGTTCCGCCAATGGGTTAATGAATCGATAGTACGCTATATAGACAGTACATTAAATAGACGGTATGCTACATCGACTGGTGGACGAGCATACCATTCGATATGGTGTATTGTCAATAGAATGTATTATCGATGTCACCGTAAAATTGTCAAACACGTTATATTACAATATAACGTGTTTTTTCTCGCGATATTGTAATGTCTCGAATTATTGTCAACTGAACATACGGAAGTATCTCTGCCCCCATAATCGGGACTTGGGGCACCCCCTCCGTTAGGTTAGTTAGGTTCCTTTAAACCCTGCACTCAGAAATAGGGGCCCCGCGAAGCGGGGCTCCGTCGACTACGCTTTTTAGGGGGAATATTAAGTGTTTTAAGGTTATGTTATATTAATCGGTATTTCTCAGGAATGGTGCATTATGTTTTCATGAGAGTTGTGCCACTGGGCAAGGGGGACCCCTCCTTCCCTCCACACCGCGTAAGTTGACTACCATAGCATGCATTTTACGAAAAATAATGCGTTTTGTTGTAAGCAGTATGTTCATTTGACAATAATTCGAGACTTTACAATATCGCTAGAGATATTACAATATAACGTATTTGACAATTTTACGGTGACATCGATATGGTATTCTGTTGATACAGCGTACTATCGATTTGGTGTACTGTCATGTAGCGTACCGTCAATTTAGTGTACTGTCGATATAGCGTACTATCAATTTGGTGTACTATCGATTTGATGTACTGTCGATGAAGCGTACCGTCGAATTAGGTCCAAGGTCACCGAAAATATAACGGTTTGATTATCTAAAACCTGCTGTCACTGTGACATGTTCCCGTACAAAAATGTGTTTTTAATAGTTAATTTTGGATAATTAGACCGTCATCTTTTTGGTGAACATGGACCTGAGTGTACTGTCGATTCATAAACCCGTCGATAGAATGTTGTCGATGCAGCGACCGTCGATGTAGTGACTGTCGATATTATGAACTGGACCCGGTATGCTAATGAACAACTATATCTAAACTAAACGCTTGCGTTTATATAAGCTGCAACACATGGTGCAAATTTGCTTGGCAGTTAGTATACAAGTGATTTTAGACCTAATTAGAACAAAACATTACAAATTCGTGACATTTTGATAAATTGACTGACGATAGAATGCTCTGTTCCAAAAGAATTGGGCAGCGCGGATATAGATTCCGCATTCATTCGTCTAAACCGACGTTCACTTTTTGTCACCTCCAGCCGCCGTGTAGCCGCTGGAATGAAACCAGCGAGTGCAACTGTCCTCGTGGGCCTAAAAACTGTCCCTGCGTTAAGAAGGCCCCGAAGCCGCCGGCTGAGCCCGGATCGTGTGGGGTTGTACCTGAAGATGATGAGATGGAAGTAAGGACTGTTCTTGTATTAAGGTTCATGTTCTCCAAAACGATAACGGTCTGGTTATCTAAAAACAGCTGATTAAGGGACATGTTCCCTTGCAAAACTGTGTTTTAAACAGCTGTTTTAGATAACCAGACCTTAGTGGCTCATAACATGTAAAAAGATTTAGAACTATACAAGGTGTAAACAGACCCAATCACGAAGCCGTCAACCAAGCATTCTGTACATCAAACTAAGTGACCCTACGCAAAATCAGACTTATCGGTAGGAATCAATGTTACTTAAAACATCGTGTACGGGGGCCGTTATTGTGTTTAAAGTAAAAAAACTAACATTTAAATATTGTATTTATGAAAACAAAAAGTCGAAAATTTGACCCTCAATACCGCCGTAACTAGAAGGTTCCAAGGTATGGTGTAGAACATAAAAAGCGGCCAAGTGCAAGTTGGACTCGCCCACGAAGGGTTCCGTAACAGTAAGTAACATAGAATAAAAGTTCTTGCAGTTCGTCGTAAATGAAAGGTAAATTGCGGTTTACGATTTATGACGTATTAAAAAAAAGTACGTACTAGATCTCGTTCAAACTAATTTTGGGTGGTAGTTTACATGGTAATGTGAATCATATATTTTTTTAGTTTTATCATTCTCTTATTTTAGAAGTTACAGGTTACACACGTTTTACCACTTTGGAAGTGCCTCTCGCGCAAACTATTCAGCTTAGAAAAAAATGATATTAGAAACCTCAATATCATTTTTGAAGACCTATCCATAGATACCCCAAATATCTGAGCTTGATGAAAAAAAAATTGAGTTTCAGTTCTATGTATGGGGAACCCCCTAAATTTATTGCTTTTTCTATTTTTGTGTAAAAACCTTCCACAGAATACATCTTCTTACCAAATTTCAACAGTTCTTATACGCGCTTTAAATACTCGTTCTTGTCCGCGATGTTTGCTGAAGCGCATACGAATAATTTCTATGCAATAAGACGTATGCGTGTGTCGTCACTGTTAAGCAGAGTAAGCGGAAGCAGCAACGGCATTCTGAGGATCATTTCTGATAAATACCATATACTCACTCTGGGTGAAAATTGTGGTAGGGACGGTGAAATAAATGTAATAAATGTAATATGTTGTGAATGTGTTTTGTAGTTGTTTGTTTGTTTTTTAATTTGTAACTCTACTAACTTAATTTATAAGTTCCAATTGTTACTAACCATTATGGATATTTGTAATCTGACATTAAAATATAAATTAAATTATAGTTTCTGAAAAAAGTGGCTGTGATATACGAACGGACAGACAGACAGACATGACGAATCTATAAGGGTTCCGTTTTTTGCCATTTGGCAACGGAACCCTAAAAATGATCGCAATGACGGGAGAACAAGTACCTTTCGGCTTTGTTAAGAGTATTTTCACACACACAGTTATTAACTTCATTTTAATGGTTTCTGAATCCGTCAGCATGTTAATAAACAAGTTAGTTTTGTTGAGCGGGACGTGGTAAGGACACACACACACACACACACACATCACACACATTCACACACATTTTCCGATTAACATTATTGATAGGCTTTGACCATTTGGTAATTTTTTTTTAATTTTTTGGCAATGTTGACATTTTCTTAATTTTTTATTATATGCTATTCCAATGACATGCCACTTATTTTAAATTATAATTCTATTGTAAACCAATTATTTGCATGCCTATGTGACGGCAAAATGTGGAGAACTCTATTATAAAAGAACACCTATGTACCCATGTTTGCAAAGAATAAATGATTTGATTTTTGATATTTTTTATTTGAAACGGTTGGTTCGTATTGTGTGAAATTCAGGCTCGCAGTAGACACTTCAGAACAACCACTCCACTATCACTGTCTGGTTGTATGCTAATAATTTGGCCGTTGTAGAATTATTCTACAACGGTCAAATGGTATAGCAGGTACTCATCTGTGTCTACAACATTATTTTTAGTGTATTCGAAACCTGAATATAGTTTGTTCAGGATAAATAACTGAATCGATTCAAATAATTTTTACACCATGTTATAATGTTGTCCCAAAAATATTTAGAAAAGGATATAAGCTGGACACTGAGCGACACTAAGTACCTATCCGCTATCATACGCGCACAACTGAAACTGATAGATCATAGCGGCACTACGCGCGGGCGCACAGCGTTGTCGCTCGCCGCGTTGTGACCACATTTTTAAACAAGTCTTTGTTCTTTTTCATGAAACAGTTTTGAAATTTTTCACATAAAAATACTACACACGTGTTTCGAGTTTTACATTATACTAAAACTAATGTTGCATAGTCAGGTTTAATAGTACAAATGTATGTGTGCTTTTAGGACTCAGACAAGTGGGAGCCGTGTGCGGGAGCAACTTGTCCCAGTTGCGTGTACTCGACCAACATGCGCGCAGCACAGTGCATACTGGGAAACGAGGCGCTGTCGAATGTGCGCCCGCACTCTAAGTACCACCCCACGCCCCCCATCGTGCCCTGTGGAACTTTCAAGAGTAAGAAGGTGAGTTGGTTGTCTCTCTGCTCTTTAGTTCCTACACCTCTGACGTTATCGACTGGTACCTTTGAATCAGCCACTTTAAATTCCCTCTTGCATCCTACTCGAAGCAGTAGTATTACTTCATTTTCTGATATATCTTTTTCTCAACTGCGCTGTGACCCGCTTCCTGTCTGACCGAATGCAACCAAATACCCATATTTTAGTGTGAATGATTGCTTATCTGACCTATATAAAAACAACATAGACAAAAAACAGAAAATGTCAAAATCATAGTAATCGGTAAAATAATCATATTCTTTTTATGTTCAGGCTACACGCGTTACAGGAAACAACGCAGTAAAATCACGTTATACAGGTCAGTAAAATCATATTGTATGGTTTGAAGTTACGTGGGAGTACAATATTTAGTTTTAGAGCTACTACGGATTCATCATCGTGACATTTTAATCTCGTTATTTTAGATGTTATGACCCACGAGCTATCTCGACACGAAATGATCGAGGGAGTCATGGGAAGATACACTGATGTCGAGCCTATAGAACAAGTAAGTCCCACATCCATTAACAAGGAATCTTCTAATTTTAGTTACAATTAATACTTATCTGAAAAAAAAAACTGTTATACACAAAAAAAATGTTATAAGTATCGAGTTATGTTTCGTTGAATAAAAATATATACAACATTATTTTTTGTTTACACTAAACCCGAAAAGAGGTCATTGTACTCATCATTTTGAACAACTTTTTCTATGGGACGAACTTTGAAATCGCGAAAAAAAATCAGCTGTTCCCTACATTTTGACGAGATAAGCGAACATAAATGTAGGGAACGGCTGATTTTTTTTCACGATTTCAAGGTTCGTCCGATAGAAAAAGTTGTTCAAAATGATGAGTACAATGACCCCTTTTCGGGTTTAGTGTAAACAAAAAATAATGTTGTATAATTTCGAAATAAAGTTGTCAATAGTTCGATTGAACGGTAGTTTTAGAGACGTTAGTGGTCAAGTATATAGGTCAGCATCATGTTTGGTAAGAGTTAAAAACTGAATGATCCGAAATTTTGCCTCAGGTCCATATGGGTGCTCATCATTGTGAAATGTGTGGAGCCAGTGAATCATATTCAGGATGCGATTGTGATAGCGTCACAACTCAGAACTGGATAGAAGGATAGACAAAATCTTACAATGTATTATTTGAAAAAGTATTACGTAGTGATTACTCATTATACAGGCTGTTTGGTGCATCGTTTACCAAATTGAACGGACTGAATGGAGGCTTATTTGCTGTCTCTACAGCCCCAATACTTAACCTTGGGCCTACAATTTTTTCTTTTTATAAAATAACTAGCTTTTGCCCGCGACTTCGTTCGCGTGGAATAGTGACTTCCGGCAGATTTTTGGTTTTACTCACATTGCCGACTCTTGACCAATAGATGGCGCTGAAAACTATCCTATGTCCTTTCTCAAGTTCCAAACTATGTCTGTACCAAATTTCACACAAATCGGTTCAGTAGTTTAGGCGTGAAACAAAGACAGACAGACAGACAGACAGAAAGACAGACAGACAGAGTTACTTTCGCATTTATAATATTAGTTTGGATTTTACTTGTTAATATTTTTTTAAATACGATAATGATGTCTAGTGTTTTCTGGTTCGATCGAATTCAAACTTGGTCGCAGATACAATCTACTTTTTTCGCGCTCAAATTGTTTAGAATAAAATAATCTTGAAATTCAACGTCAAGTTTAATTGTCGTATTTTGGGAATTTTCGATATAATATTAAAAAAAGTAAACTATAAAATGCGTGCGAGTTATTGGGGCTGAAGAGACAGCAAAGAACCCCCTCTTTTCGGTCCGTTCAATTTGAAAATTTAGAAAAATGAGCTTGAGAATGTAATGTCAAAAATGAGCTTTAGAACATTTCTTCTTTTTTAATACTTGAAAGTCAATCCAATTAAAGTATAACGAGAAACGTTATTTTGTTTAATATTTTGTAAAATTTATAAGGACAGTATCATTAGTAAGGACCTCATGATAGTAGGTATAGTTAATCATAATGTTATGAAACTATAAAGCCTTGTTGACACGACAAGAGTTTCTTAGTTAAAGATAACCGACGAAGGAAGATTACGAGCATTGCATATACATTCTCAAATCTCTGAGATCGAGAAAATCTTGTCTTGTTTTTTTTTGGAAAATGTTCGTTCACTAGATTTACACATATATTTCTGTTGTTTTGTACTCCCAAGTAATTTCAAACACAATATTTTGATTTTTATTTTGTTATAACTAGATATAATAATATTTCGTTTGGATTACAGAAACCGAACAAACGAAGCAAGATTTAACTAAAGTAGCACTTATACACTATCAGATGATAGCAAAAGAGAACACTCAACTTAAATCGACTGTGTCAGGAACACCACAAGGTCCACGTCTTTCTGACGTTGCGCCTATAGTAGATAATTTAGAGCTAGCTTCTAAGTATAAAAAAAATTGGTCTAATCACCATTTTTCTAAAAAGACACTAACTCCATCTGGAAAGATAGCTTGCGGTAAGACAGTCGAGCTAAGTGTAAGTGATCCGCAATTATTGTTATCTATTAAAACAACTAGCTCGAGAATTTATTTTGATGCTAAATCTGTAATTGATATTCATGGAAAAAGGACACAGTCTGATATGTCTTACAATGTTATTTCATCTAAAAGCATAAAATTCCGAGATAAATATGAAGAATGCATCGAATCTGGGAATCCAAATGATAAACAAGCAATTTTTGATGAAGTTTCATGTAGTGCAGCAAGTGTGAGATCGGAACATATACCACGAATATTAGTTTCGGTTCCTAGATCAGTAGCAACAACAAGGCAAGAATCACACGATAGTGTCAATGGCCCACCCACAAGCGGTGTGCTATATGACTTAACGGACAGATCAGTCAAAAAACTAAATGCTGCTACATCTATAAGCATCGACTTTCGAGATAAATCTGAAGAGTGCATCGAATCTGGGACTTCAATTCATGTGGATAGAAATGATTTTTTCATTGAAAGTATGGGAGGAAGGATTGTTGAGGGTGAAATCGATCCTATATTTACAAAAATATTAAACCATAAAAATGAAAATGCACTACAGTGCCTCTGGTCTAAAACCGCTTCGCAAGAAGTGGACGAAGAGCATCATACAGTGGATTTCGGGTATTACGACGATGAAGGGAACCCACTAATTTCGTCGTTATATCCGAAAATCATTACAGGTAAGGAAAGACAGATACGTATGCACACTTTATATTCATTTAATGTTGAAAATGTTTCAACATAGTTTTCACTGGTGCATTTAACATTTTTGTGATATTACTATTTGCTTTCATTTATTTTTTTGTGTTATGTATGTATCCTGTATTCTATTTTCATCTATGTCCTCTATTATATTTTCATTACTCTTTCAATGTCTTTAAATAATGAATATAGGTATTATTCTTTCCATCATCAAATAAACAATATCTTTAAAGCTTTGTTGCTACACCTAAAACATCTTTATTTTTTACCTGCCATACTTGATATAACAAGCACAGTGATTCTATCTTTTGATTATTTTCCACCTACGGACTTTCTCCTTTAAATTTCAAGGGTTTTTCTGTAGTTAGTTTAAAAAACAAATCTGTCTTGGCAGCGCATGTTTGGCTGTAAGTGTAATCTTCAGTCAATTTGGTTTTGGGGTTTTTCTAAATTTTTAAGAATTTGTATTCAAAGCAGTTTGATATTTTATCACGGTTTTTCCACATCGCGCATCGTAGATATTGCTGAATGGGCAACTTTGTATTCTTTCCACAAATCAGCATTGTTTTCACCGTGTTTCAATTATGAAATGATTTCCGCCTTTTCTCAATCAGTGAATGTGCGCCTGGGATCCATATCTGTTCAAAAGTTTAGTTTTCATCTCTTCTTGTCAAATCTTAGAGTTGATACTCAGAATAACATTTAGTGACTGAACCAAACACTTAATGATTGATTACTGACACTGACGCGCACAATGAATTGTTTAAAAATAACAAAGATATCATGATAATATGTATCGTCAACGAAAGTGTTTTTTTTTACATTTCATTGTTACGTTTAGACTTTTATTGTTATCTCGTGTCGATGATTACCCCTAAAATACCGCCCCGGGACCCGATGGCTTGCCTGGCAAAGCCTGAGTCCTGGCCTCGGATGCGGAGGCTCTCGGGCCCAGACTGCAAGGGCTCCTAAGCGCATGCTGGAGAGGCCAGTTCCCGCTTCGTTGGAAGACGGGGAAGCTGGTCCTCATCCAGAAGCCGAGGCGCCCTGCGGACTCTCCGTCCGCATTTCAGCCCATCGTGCTGCTCGACGAGGTGGGCAAGCTCTTTGAGAGAATTATTGCAAACCGCCTCGCCGAGCACCTTCGAGGGGATGGGGCCGAATCTTGCTGAAAACCAGATCGGTTTCCGTAAGGGGCGCTCTACGGTAGACGCCATCATGCGCGTGAGAGCCCTCACGACGGGGGATACGATATCCCGGGGCGGGGTTGTCTTGGCGGGGTTGCCTTGGCGGTGTCTCTCGACATCGCCAACGCCTTCAACAGCATGGAGGCATCAGGGAGGCACTCCGGTATCACCGGTTCCGATCTACCTCCGTCGTGTGGTCGGGGACTACCTGACGGACAGAGCCGTCATCTACATCAGTCGCTGCGGAGAATGGAACCGGCGAGAGACGTCGTGCTGTGTCCCACAGGGCTCGGTTCTGGGACCGCATCGGTTAACATCGGTTACGACTGGGTGCTGTGCGCGCCCTACCTAGTGGTGTCAGCGTCGTTTGCTACACAGACGACACCCTGGTTCTGGCATAGAGGAGGTCGCACGAGACGGCAGCCGAAACTATGACGCTACACCGGGGGGAAACTCTGCTGCCACGGCAAATCGCCGCTTAGCAAACAGACCTCCGGCGCGATCTCATGGTGACATGGAGAGAGCGATTGTCGCAACCCCGCGCAGGGCACGCCACGATAGTGGCGATAAGTCCCCTCTTTGAGGAGTGGCTGGAGAGGCGCCACGGCATCCTCACCTTCCGCCTGACGCAGGTCCTCACTGGACACGGATGTTTCGGGAGGTACCTGCACTGAATCGGGCGGGAGGAAACGCCCGGGTGTCTCCACTGCGAGGATCGACTGGAGGACACGGTGGAGGTCTGCCCTGCGTGGGCGGAGCACCACCGTGTCCTCATAGCGGCGATCGGCAGCGGCGACCTCTCGCGTCCGGCCCTGGTTCAATACATGGTCCGGAGCGAGACGGAATGGGAAGCCGTCCCTCCTTAGGGCTATCTAGCCATCCGTTCGTCTAATGATGACAGGCCGTGTCGACGGCGCGTTCAAAGGGAGGGGCCCGCAAGGGCCGGAGCATGCCGGGTTGCGGGCCTGTTCGAAAGAGATACCGCGGCCCCGGCAGGCTTCAATACACTAGGCCTGTTGTTGTCTACTAATAAATTAATCTTTTGTCTACTAATAAACAAAATTTATGTTTTTTTTAATTTTATGGTTACTGAAGTTTATAGTACACATGTAATGATTTTCGGACAAACAATTTTAGGAGAAGAAAGGGAGTACCAATCGGGACACACAGTGCAACTAATGAAGCCTGTTCATAAAACAATAACAACAAGAAGTCAAGTTGAACCAGACGATTGTTGCAATGGCCCATCCACAAGCGTTTGTGGTCGACTGGTAATTGACGTAACGGGTGGGTCAGATCGTAATGAAGAATCTACAGAAGATATCGACCGTCCGGTATGGGACGCATTAAGTTATTTACCACTGCAACTTCCACATTTTTTAAGGTGAGATAGGCTTCTGATACTGACATTAAATTTTGTGTACATGCGCATGTATAAACCATAAATGAAGTTTTTATAGTTTAATTGTTAAACTTATAATATCACTTACGGTATATCTTCCGTGATTGTTATTGATATTGAGGTCCCGATATTTCGACGCTGTTGCAAGAGCCACGATCGCTCTTGCAACAGCGTCGATGGTTGAAGATATCCCGTAAGTTGTAAACAGAATTTAATTGTTGTTTGACAAAACGAACACTTGTCTAAAAGTAATGTAATGTGAAAAATATTGTTGTCACATTTATCTGAGTTGACATTAGATGTGCGTCACCCATTTTATTTCCTAACTTCGTATGATCAATGATCGCATACGTTTGGTCGAGGAACTCGCAATGGTTTTATTTTGAAATGCCGCACTAAAACTCTACGATTGATGATCGAAGTTCCATTACAATAGCTATTTATCAAATGTTTGTGTACAATTTATGTGCGATCATGTTCTTGTTTGCAGATAGGAAAATTTTGATGTCCATTTGTCATCCTAATAAAAAGAAAAATTGTATTTTTATTTTTGACGATATTAAATGGTTAATATTTTACGTTTTTTTGTTTTTTTTTTTGTACGGGGTGGAAGGGTCTCCGACACGAAAACAACGATTACCATGTGCCCAGTACATAGTCATAGCTGTCAATATTTCCCAAATTACAACCATAACAATTATTACCCATACATCTACAGGGTGTATTTCACCTCATCACAAAGCCGAGCAAGCAAGCAAGCAAGCATTCTGTATATCAAACTAAGTTACTTTACGCAAAAAATATTGCTGGGAAACAACTTTTTTTTTGAGCTTATAAATCATGTTTTGTGGTACACTCAAAACATTGTGCGGATGGATGGATTGAATAGTACGGGGGTCGATGCGAAAAACCATGCGATGAAAAGTGGTATTTAAAAAAAAGCTTGTCAAAATCTTGCAACTTTGACCCTCAATATCTCCATAACTAGAAGGTTCCCAGGTATAGTGTTGAACAAAAAAATGAACAAAATGACGAGTAGAACAAGTGCCTTTCGTATTCGTTAAGAGGTGTTTTACACCCTTTATATATTACATCCTCTACACAAATTGAAGTGCCTGTTTGTAATTTCATAAAAACAGCTTTATAATGCATAATAAGTTTGAGTAACCTCATCACAAAACCGTCAACCAAGCATTCTGTACATCAAACTAAGTAACTTTACGCAAAAATTATTGCTGGGCAACAACTTTGTTTTTTGGAGTGAAAAATCACGTTTTGAACTCAATGTAACACACTCAAAACATTGTGCTAATAAAAGGATTGAATAGTACGGGGGTCGAGGAGATGTAGTAAAAATCTTGCAATAAAACTTTTACTTAAAAAAATGTGTACAAGTTGGAAGTTTGACCCCAAATTTCTCCGTAAAATAGATGGTTCCCAGGTATGGTGTAGAGCAAAAAAATGATCAGAATTACTGGGAGAACAAGTGCCTTTCAGATTCATTAAGAGGTCTTTTACACCCTTTATACGGTAACATTTTTTTAAAATTTTTGTCTACATTAGTTCTGGCTAATCTCCGAAACAGCAAAAGCGTTTTTGACGGGAGATGGTTACATTTATTATAGTAGTATACCCTATTACAGTAGTACAACCTAGGCAAGCATCGCTTAACCTAAAGATTGACCCGAGCGGCTGATATTATTTAGCCACGAGCTCCTTAATGGAAGTAATCTAATGTTTAAAAATCTCTTGACACAGTGTTTGCTATCGAACTCCTACGAAACGGCTTGACAGATTTTATTAAAAAAATAAGTGAATGTTAAGGATTATTTAGGCTTGCGAGTGTGCGGAGGGCGAGGAAGTGGCACCACTTTCTCGCCCTCCGCACACCCGCTGCCACGCCGCGCCCCCGCCATATGTCATACATATTTGACCAGCGCCTTAGTCTCGAACATAGACCTTTTTTTTTTTTTTAGGATGGGACATCATCAAGTAACTTCTCCCACTCTGGGCGGAGCGGGAGGGAGTGTCAGACTCTTACTGACTAAAACCCATCCATGTTCCTTCCTCGCCCTTTATGTTCCGGGGCCGCGGTATCTCTTTCGAACAGGCCCGCAACCCCGGCAGGCTTCGGCCCTTGCGGGCCCCTCCCCTTATGCTGACATTTCTTTGAGGCGCGCGTGGAACACGAACGCGCCGTCGACACGGCCTGTCGTCGTCGTTAGACGGACGGACGGCTAGCTAGCCCATAGCCAACCGTTCACAGGCCCGTCGAACATATACCTACATCAAAAATTTTGTGCGAACGGAGGTCACCGGCAACAGCTACTCTATTAATAAAATTACTGTCATTCAGTAAATTGCAGCACTATACTCGCTTGATGCACATGAAACTACTCTCAGTTTTCATTTCCTCTCAGCGTGGCTCACATATTCTTGCATGCTCCCGCCGCCGTGCCTTCCTAATGACTTCCTCCGCAATATTTTCCGAACAGGCGTCTCGATGTTTTCCCTTTATACGTGCGCCCGGTAAATGGCTTAAGTTTGCCTGCATCCTGCAGTTTCATCGTGCACGTGGTGTACCGATTGCGAGCCGAATACTTAATGTGAGACGCATTAGTTCGAAGGATATTATTCATTTTTATTCTGTTAGTTTCTTCGGTTGTTATTCGTGATTCGTGCTTTTGAGAAATATGGGAACGGTTGACTTTAAAAGAAACTTTGTGATAAGTAAATATTGCTTTGCGGTTTTTTATTTTTATTTAAGTGTGTAGATGAATAGATCTTCCTCTTCCCTGTAACGTAGGTGCTTTTAAGAGGGGTACCACATCGTGAAGCTGATTGTACCGTCGGCCAACGTAGTCTCTTTATATTATTAAACCAAAATCGCTTGCACCGATGACCACATCTGCGAACCGCCCATTTTTGTGAGAACCAATAGTAGTCAAAACAAAACAAAACGAGAAAGATGTGACCAATAGCAACAGTGAAAAAATCACGGAATTATTAAAAATGCTATGTTAAAAAAAACAATTGGCACATCTGTGATTTCTAACAATGATCACAGTGTGTGGGAACCTGCAAGGAAAGCGTTCTTCGTCGTTCGCATTGTAAATGCTGACGCTTCCTCTTACAGCAACCTCACATGGCAAAAAACAGCACAGAGACATAGCCGAGAGAAACACTCAAAATACGACCGAGCTGCTGAAGACCTAAGAGCCTCATTCAGCCCGTTAATCATATCATGCGATGGAGCCATATAATCTGTGGCCATAGGAACTGAATATAACAGTTTTTTTTAAAAAAAACCGCATCAAAGCGAGAAATGGGGAAACGCTTATTCTCAAATAGTGTACTTACTGGTTGAAAGTGAAAATACAAATCTCAGTTATAAGAGCAGTTTCAATGAGAGTAAGAGGCACGTGAAAACATGTCAGGGCCTTTCAATGTGAAGATGGAGCAGGAATACTTTAGTGTCAGCTTGATCTCGTAAAACAGAATTACCTACATGTGTGTGTGTGCAATGTATGTAACTCTGAGTTGTTTATATAATAAACACTATCTAACATGATCACAGATGTCTGTCCACCCTTTTTACGAAAAGAACAAAGAAAGAGATATTTGTGTGTTTTTTTATACATAACCGCTTCTAAAGTGGCCGAGCGCCTGCATAAGGGAATAGTCTTCAGGGTGGTAAGAGATTACAATGGCCGATAGTACCTACATCGTGATTCAAACAAGATACTTGTAAGTTTGTACCTATTCAAACTCTTTTCAAACTCACTACGGTCAATCGTGTCCATAAAATTATTTTTATTGACACAATTCAAATGAGAGGTTTTCATTTTGACAATTAAAAAAAAAAATAGTTTCTATTAACTCGATAGATGGCGGTGATCCGACTACGTTATTGGGTGCCAAAGACAAAACGCTTGAAAAAGCACACGTCACATACGCTCGTTGGCTGAAACTTTCGTTTGCATCAGCTTGCGAATATAATCATTAGGTCCAAGAGATATTATGTGACGTTCTGTTCCTTGCAGTAACGTAGTCAGACTACCGCCAACTATCCAGCGACTAGGGAAGAGTTGAAAAAAAAATCCCTCATTATAATGGACGGTTTTTTGAAAACTTTATAGAATATGAGAAACGGGTATTTATCGCCAATTGTCATTGTCACGGGGAGACTCAGTCTCCCGCGACCACGGCTGGTGCAATCCGGTCGAAACGTCGGGCTTAAATTGAAGGTAAATTCACGATAAATACTCGTTTTCATATATTTTATAATTTCTTCTAATCGTGAAAGTTTAACAGAGACAATTTAAAAACTTGCTATAGATACATGAGGATGGAAACCACCTCATCGCGATACTGTTAACCAAGCATTCTGTACATCAACCTAAGTAACTTTACGCAAAAATTATTGCTGGAAAAAATCATGTTTTGTGGTAGAACTCAAAATAAGGCACTCAAATGGAAGGATTGAATAGAACGGGGGTCGCAGAGGTGTTTAAATTAAAAATCTTAGACTAAATACTTGTAGAAGGTTCCCAGGTATGGTGTAGAATAAAAAAAAATATCGCAATGATGGGGAGAACAAGTGCCTTTCGGCTTCGTTAAGAGGTGTTTCATACCCTTTATATTGATCCGACTTCTCAGAAAGGGGGAAGTTACGTATTCCACAGGTATCTCTTTTTTTACACAAACATCTATTGTGAAAGGGTTGGTGATTATCAACTTTCCAAATTTTTACCGACTGAATATGTAGTTAATACACTGTTTTAGGCTTTCACGGTTTAAAACTAAACTTATATTATCACTTACGGGATATCTTCCGTGATTATTTGTTATTTTGAGCTAAAATTAACATAGTTAACATTTAACTAATTAAAACAAAACAATCAGTTATTCGAGTCTGGGCGATTACTCAGCCGTTAAACCTTGAGTTTCATCTCTATCTTGTAACACGTTTCAAATTACATTTTACGCACGCAGAGTCCTTTTCATAACCTACGTCGTGTTCCATTTGGTAGTCAACAAAGCTGGCGTTAGAATACTGTACCAAAGTCTCTACGAGTAAAGATGTACTGGAATTGGCCATTTCTGTTCTACCTGTAAATGTTTAAATGATGTGTATTTTGCTAATAACGTCATTTTATTAAATGATTGATTTCCAGTTTCTCGTACCTGACTCCTCTGAGAAGATAGCCGGAACAAACTCGGAAGTCATAGACATAATCTTGGTCAACTCATTTAAGGACTATGTATATTTTGATCGTTGATTGTGAGTGAATTACAGAGAAAATGTTCGTGGAATGTTTGATAATATTAAAATGCTAATTTAATTGGCTTCCAGATAGCATAAAATTAACTATGGTACACTTTTCATCTATATTGGAGGATCTTCAGCCGCTGTCAGTAGAACATTATATAGCGGTGATCAGCTTCAAGGATCCCTGTCCAAATAGTTTCATCAACTTCTTTCTCAAAGTGTGTCTTCCAGTAAACTATCTCCGTGTTAATGGATGTACGTAAAATTCGCAACGAAGCGATATTTCGGCTCGGCACTTACTCCCGTGGGTTCGCGAAGCTTATTGAATACAAATTGTTTCTTTATAAGCCAACTTTCGCGGGGAGACGCCAGAAATAATCGCGTATTGTGAACTGTTTCCAATTTTGTGAATACACGTTTATACGTAAACGTTTTATATTGTTGCAACACCTTTTTACTAGCCGGCTGTTGGTTTTATTTTGTAAACTGTCTTAGTTATTTCAATCAATATTGATTTGAAATTGAATTCTATAGATACCGCCATAATATTGCCACAATCCTGCAAAGTGGCAAAAAATGTAAAATGCCTGGGAAGTTATCTTGTTAGTCGTAATATGAAGTAACTAGCTGACCCGCGCAACTTCGTCTGCGTTCACATAAGAGAGAAAAACACAAAAATCCCCGTTTTTGCAACATTTTTCATTCCTGCTCCGCTCCTTATGATTGTAGCGTGATCTTATATAGCCTAAAACCTTCCTCGATAAATGGACTATCCAACACAAAAATATTTCGAACCAGTACTTCCTGAGATTAGCGCGTTCAACCAAACAAACAAACAAACAAACAAACTCTTCTGCTTTATAATATTATAAGTATAAATATTTTTTGTCTCTCTAATTGCATGGAGAACTAAGTGTACTAAGTGCCTAATCAAAGCAAGCTAAGGTAATTGTAGGGACTTGTTCCGTGCGATCGGAACGTGTTATCAATGGGAATCATCCTCACCTGTCTGTACCCCGGTACCAGGTGGAAAAAAACATTGGAACCTGTTAATAACATCCACCTTAAGATCATGTCTTGCATCTTTTGGAAGCTCTCTACTGTAATACCATATTTTCTATATTTTTGTTGTATTTTAGTTTGGTTTTAGATCTCAGTTTTGTGATTGCCTCGTTGGTTTAGTGGTCATATGCGTGACTGCTGAGAATGAGGTCCTTAGTTCGACACCCGGTCTCGGGTAAAGGGTTATGGGATTTCCTATAAGTAAAGAGTTTCTTTTCAATGACAGCCACGTCGTCTGGGTTTGTGCCCGACTGATGGATTTAGACTTGCCCTTACATTAGATGGGATTTAAAACACGTAATTGCGAAATGTAGTTGTATTTTAGCATTTTGTCATATGCACATTTTGGGTCAAAATATGCATGCAAAAGCAAGCATATTTTGACGATTATACTTTGTATATTCTCCGATCTCTAGTCGAGACTATAAGGTATCATTTAACATTTACGAATAAATTACTTATATTTTGTACTAGCCGCCCTTAAATAACAATTAAACTACTGGGGCAAAATTTTCCGAAACCAAAATGCACAACACAAAACCGCTGTCCCGTTCAGCCACAACCGCTTTAAAAAACAAGCTCTTTTTTTAACACAGTATACACAAAAACTATCCAGACAGTTGATACAGATAATAGCAACAGGGCAAAAAACCCTTAGGCTGCCACGCCACGCGAGCCGTGGGGCCTTTTCGACCGCAATTTTTCGCCACCGCATGTATACGCCGATGTTTTTTGCAACCCTCCAACGGCTGATTGATTTATGACCAGTAGTCTGATCTAGTTTAGATATTTTGGTGGTGTCAAAAAATATGTGGTTTTAGCCAACAATGTTTTATAAACATAGTATGTGCAGGTTCCATAACATTTACTAAGAAAACGTCTTTCGATAGACTCTCAAATGACTCTCTTAAACTACATTTTGTTTAGGCTATTGTTCGGTTTGATAAATGAAATAAAATTCAATTGTGTTAACAAAGGACTTATTTTCTTGTTAGTCTTTCATTTACTCTTTACAGATAGGGTGTTTTTCGATTCATTCATCATTGTGGCGGAAATTATTAAGACTGCCTATTTTTTTGTCAGAAAAATATTCGTTGGATAAAATGAGTAAGACATCGTTAAGGTGTCCTACTGATAAAATAAATGCCAAAGTTTGTAAGTACGGATATACATATTATGTTATATTATAAACGTATCATACTAGCATATATCCTGAAGAATATCATATATTTTTCTGGTTTTGTTTATTGCAGTGAATCATATATCAATAATCAGTAATCATATAAATGTTTTATCTTTTTGATTTTGATTTGATTTTAAATTAAATTCTTGACTTATGTTAAATCTAAACCGAAGAGGTGATATGTACCACTGGATCTTCCTACATCAGAAACCTTTCTCAATCTAATATTGTAAAAAATGTTAACCAGCGCCTGTAATTCATGATGTCGAGAAAAATAAAGATTTTATGATTATGATTATATACTTTCAGGCATTACAAAATTCGTGTTTAGCTCCTGTAGTTGCCTTAAAATCACGTTTCACATCGCAGGATTCATTGTAGCTGCCGGGGTTGCGGGCCTGTTCGAAAGAGATACCGCGGCCCCGGAACATAAAGGGCGAGGAAGGAACATGGATGGGTTTTAGTCAGTAAAAGTCTGACACTCCCTCCCGCTCCGCCCAGAGTGGGAGAAGTCATTTGATGATTTCCCATCCTAAAAAAAAAAAAAAGAAAAGTATTCATTGTAGCGCACTCAAAACATGCTTATGGATGGATAAAATAAGTAGTAAGGTATTTAAAGTAAAGTTGAAACATTAAAAAAATTGTATGAAATAAAGTTGGAATTTTGACCCCCCAATATCTCCGTAACTAAAAGGTTCACAGGTCTAGAAAAAAATATTGCAATGACGGGGAACACAATTGCTTTTTGACTTTGTTAGGCGTATTTTTACAGCTATTATTTGCTTGGGGCCAAGTGTTTTAAAGAAAAATAAATAAATAAATATCGCGGGACATTACACACAGCGCGATCTAGTGCCACACTAAGCAGAGCTTGTGTCGTGCTCACCAGACAGTTGATATACTACATAATTACATACTTTTTGTTTGTAAATACATACTTATTATAAGTACATTTAAACATCCATGACTCGGAAACAAATGTCCATGCTCATCACACAAACATTTGCTCCTACCGGGATTCGAACCCAGGACCCTAAGAACGTAAGGCAACCTCACTACCACTACGCCATTCGAGTCGTCAAATAAAATAATAACAAAGAAAAAACATATTACCCTTAGAATAATTGACTACATTTTTTTTATTCATTTATTAAGTTGTGATATAATAATTGGTGTATTTCCAAGCACATCAAAAGAAAGTGGGTAATCGACTGGATTCATGTTATAAAAAGTTCGTAAAAAGTAAATCCTCTCTTTTTGTGACGCATTTCTTTTTGTCATAAACATTCAATGATACTGAAGAGAAGTTATAGGGATAGATGTTTCCACATGTGTTTGAAGGTATTGGTTAGGCATAGCAGAAGTTTACTTGGCTGTTCATTTCCTTGAAAGGTTTTTCACGATTTTTATTTTCATCTTACCCGTTTATATCGTATACAAACTTCTGGTCGCTGAACATTTGGGGTAGCTGTGAAAAAACCTTTCTGAAAACAATGAAATTCGCCACAAATGCATATTTAGGTTTCCAGTTTGCTTAATTTGGATATAAAATAACTTTGCGTTGTGCACAATTAAATGTTGCATAATGTAAAATATGGATAAAAGTTGAATGGTGTATTATTGAGACACACACAAGCAACACCCAAGGTACATACGAAATAAATCATTATCAAACACTACAATAAAAACACGTTGTTACCCACTTCCCTCCCCGTATCTCAAACAAAACAGCTCAAACCAAAGCGTAATAAAACTGCCTATAAAGATTAAAGATCACCCAGCAGCCTACGATTCATTTCTGTTCACAATTTCCCGCTTGACAAAAGTGTAGCGCGCACAATTTGTCAATCCATCCATCCGCACTGTTAAAATGGGCTGTAAAACTTTTAACACTCGACCCTAGGAGAGTGGGGAAACACTCAGAATTTTGTAGTTCCGCATAGGAACCACATAAAGCGAAATGGGACAAGAACGGAACGGAATAAAACGAAAGGTCGGATACGATGTGCCCGGTAGTAAAACGAGCACTTGGATGAAAAAAGAAAACTTTCAGGAGGATAAGATTTGGTGCGTTTTCGAGACGTGAGAGGGGAATAAATAAAAATGGCCGGTGACTTTTTGTAACGTAATCGATCAAAATGGGCTATCATCTTGTCGACTAGGTTCAAGTAAAAGGTCCTAGTGTGTAAACACCGTGGTTGAGATAGTCAGATCAATCTTTGTATTTTTAAAACGGTTAAGTTAAAGATAGATGGTGTAAAGAAGGCATGGTTATGATCTAAAACAGTGGTTCCCAACCTTTCATAGACCAGGGACCACTTTGGTATGTTCATTGTTAACAGGGACCATAGGGTCTTAGATAAACATGGACACCGACAGGATTATAACTAGGGGAGTGAACCTTTAACTCACACTATACAAAAATTGGCTAATGTGATGAGAACCTTTAGAATTAAGATAGTGACGGATACAAAAGCGATCGAATTGAGCACGGAAAATTAAAAAAAAATATTGAATTTTGCCTCTGATAGGTTCAATTAGGTTGGGTTGAGCTTGCATCTTCTGTTCAAGGTAAAAAGTACGAATAACATTTTACTCCATCGCGGACCGTAGTCGAGGATCGGACCACAGGTTGGGAACCAGTGATCTTAAACTATGGTAATGGCTAAGCTAAAAGGAAGAAAAATACGTTCTATTCAAACACTAATCAAATTGGGATAAGATAAAGTGGTTGTGGCTACTTCAGTCAATCATTGTCAAAGAGAAAATTGACTGTCGACATCCATATTATTTGTTTCCAAGTTTTATTACTCTTAGAACTAAGTAAAAGTGACTTCATAACTTTGATTAAACCCACAATATTATATTATGAAGCAAATAAATCAGGTCCAATATTAATATTTGATACGATCTAATACCGAGGTCGTATTTCATAATAAATTCTTCTGACGAATGACTTTCTTGTTGATAGAGTGTGTACTAGAGTCTAGGTAATGTATGTGATTTGTTATTTACGTAACAATATTGGTTTTCTTCCATACTAACAACTAGCCATATTAATAACTAGCTGACCCACGCAACTTCGTCTGCGTCACATATGAGAGAAAAACGAAAGGAAAAAATATCCCCGTTTTTGCAACATTTTCCATTCCTGCTCCGCTCCTAATGGTCGTAGCGTGGTGTTTTATAGCCTATAGCCTTCCTCGATAAATGGACTATCCAACACAAAATGATTTTTTCAATTTGAACTAGTAGTTCTTGAGATTAGCGCGTTCAACCAAACAAACAAACAAACAAACAAACAAACTCTTCTGCTTTATAATATTATATAATAATATAATATATAATAGTATAGATGAGTGTCGTCATATTTCATTTGCGTTTGTTGTCAGTTTCATTGAAATATCTTCTGTATAGTTTTAATACTAAATTTTCTTCTTGCAGTTTCCTTTTTTGCCGTGATTTTACCCGACTATGGCAAAGTCAAAAGGGTTATTTCTGAATTAATGATAACATCGATATTTTATTTATTTATCTTTCCAAAAGGTAGACCAGAGAATGCAAAACTGATCTGTCGGCTACTAAATGAAACCACCGTTGCTATTGGATGCTAGTTTATTACTGAGACAACACAACATCATAATGGTGCAGGCACGCACACATATTATAGATACGCGTACATACATATCACTCCTCCGACACTATTTTCAAAAATAAAGGACCAAACATTAAGTTGGTATAATAACAATAAGAAGACTTACATAACTAGACTTACCTAAACTATAAACAACAAAAGGCCGACACTCTCGGTAGGTCGCACACCAAGCACCGTATATCATTCGGTATTATCAGTCTATACCTATGTACTTATTTAATACAATGTTTTTCTTAACATACTGGTTGTTGTTATTAAGTGCGTGGTGTGCCATAGAAATACAATTCAAACCTTATAATTAATCTTACGTCTACAACTGCGTGTCGGTTTTGTAGGCTGTGGCTCAAATGAACGATCGCCATGATCCTCGGCTACTTTTTGATTTGCCTCAGCATTATTATGATCATTTCCTTCGGCTTCACTTTGAGCCTCAGCCCACTCATCCTCTTCCCCAACATCATTTCCCTCGCGTTCTGTAACCTGCAATTCAGCAGGAGGTAATATTTGTGGCGGCTGTGCCAGCGGGGAGCGCGGGCGCGGCGGCGCTAGCGGGGAATGCGGGCGCGGCGGCGCTAGCGGGGAACGCGGGCGCGGCGGCGCTGATTGCGAAGGACTCACGACATCAGCACGTGCGTCTTTCGTCTCGCTTCCAGTAACGGTTGCACCTGTGTATTTCCTTATCTGGTCAATATGCCTTCTACAGTTTACATTATAATCCTTAACTAATATTTCGTACATGCGATTACCAATTATTTTAATTATTTTACCTAATACCCATATCTCTTTCCTAGCTACATACCATTTTAACCATACCCTATCGCCTGGCATTAATTGTCTTTTAGTTTTTAAATTATCATTATTTGTTTTAGTTAAATGAGTATCTTCTAGTAGCAGGTCTAGCCTAGTTGTTATATTTCGGCCAAACATAAGCTTTGATGGGCATTCGCCTGTTGTACAATGGGGTGTGTTGCGGTAATCAAATAAAAATCCTAATAGTTTTTCGTTAATAATGTTTTGCTGACTGTTATCGCTAATAATACATTTTATCATTTTCTTGCATGTTTTTACTGAATTTTCGGCCTGTCCGTTACTGGAAGGGTGATAAATTGGGGACGTCATATAGCGGATACCGTTTATATCACAAAAATGTTTAAATTCATTTGACTTTATTTTTACATCATTATCGGAAACTATGACTCTCGGTACACCGAACCGTGAAAACAATTTCTTTAACTCGGCTATAAGCGCCCGACTTGAAGTACCGCGACTCATATGTAAACACTCCAACCATTTGCTATATGAATCTACGACGATCAAATAAATATGTTGATTTATAGTCATGTAGTCAATGTGCAAGCGCCGCCACGGAACCGAGTCGCGCGGCCAGGGCGCAGGAGGCGCACGCGGCGGCGCGGCCCGGGTGCCGGCGCACGTGTGGCACGCGCCCACCCAATCCTCAATGTCCTTGTCGATCGATGGCCACCAGAATTTACTGCGAGCTGCGCTCTTTGTTTTTACGACACCGAAATGTCCCGAGTGTAGTTCTTGTAATAACCTATTTCGGTATACGGCTGGTATCACAACTCTGTGGCCTCGAAAAATACAACCATTTTCTACCTCCAAATCTGTTTTGCAGTTAAAATAAGGCAGAACTTGTTTACAATTTATTTTACGCGGCCAGCCGATCTGCACGTATTTAATCACTGTTTGTAAAGTTTCATCCTTACAAGTTTCTGTTTTTATATCGCTAAACGTTAACGGGGCGATGTTTGCATCTAAAAAATTTAGGAATGACACATCGTTTTGTTCATCAGTTCTACAGCCAGATTCAGTCAACGGTGAGCGCGATAAATAGTCCGCCGCGACATTATTTTCACTTTTTATATATTGGACGTTATAATTATATGCAGACAATATTATTGCATAACGCTGCAACCTCGATGCTGCCATTACTGAAATTCCTGTTTTCTTGCCGAATATTGAAAGTAAAGGACGATGGTCAGTCTTAAGGATGAACGGTTCCTGGCGTCCATACAGATATTGGTGGAAATATTTAACTGCAAAAATAATGGCTGTCGCCTCCTTCTGAATCTGACTGTAGTTTTTTTCGCTTGTGGACAACGACCTTGAGGCGAACGCCAGCGGTCGCTCGAGCTGCGTGCGCTCGCTGTCGCGCTGCGCCAGTACCGCGCCCAGGCCGGCCGGCCCCGCATCTACCGTCAACACCAACTGTGCTGCGGGATCAAAATGAGCTAGCACTCTTTCTGATGATAACTCGACCTTAACACTTTTGAATGCACGTTCGTGTCGTTCGCCCCACTCCCACTGTGCTCCTTTACGCAATAATTCATGCAACGGGTGCAACTTAGCTGATGCATTCGGTATGAAGTTACGATAATAATTAATTAATCCTGTAAACCGCTTAACTTCTGTGACATTTGTTGGTCGCGGCGCGTTTGTTATAGCTTCCGTTTTTTTAGGACAAGTTCGTAATCCATGTTTATCTATAATATAGCCTAGATAGGTGACACTATCCTGTAGAAAACAACATTTTTCTTTATGTAATTTTAATCCGGCCTCTTTTAGTCTATTTAGTACCTCGTTTAGCTTGCTAAAATGTAATTGTCTAGTCGGCGCAGTTACACAAACGTCATCCAACCATATGCTAACACCTTCTATGCCAATTAATAGTGATTCCATCGCTCTTTGAAAGATGGCTGGTGCGTTAGCCAATCCATAGACAAGTCGCGTATATTTGAAAAATCCTTTAGACGTACTTATAGCGGTCAGCTCTTGCGAAGATTCTTCCAGGACAAATTGGTTATAAGCATTACTAAGGTCTATTTTGCTGTAACTCTCCCCTCCACCTAACTTGGCAAAAACCTCTTCTATCCTAGGCATTGGGTATTTATCTATTTCTAAATCTTTATTTAACGTAATTGAATAATCACCGGCTATCTTAACCTTTCCGTTTTCTTTTAGTACTGGAACAATAGGGGTTCCGTATTTAGGAAATTTAACCGGTTGTAATATCCCCAAACCTATCAGTCTGTCTATCTCCTCTTCCACTTTGTCTTTTAAAGCGAAAGGCACTGAACGTGGTTTGAAAAATTTTGGTTGGGTACCCTCTTTTAAAACAAGTTTCACCTTAAATTTGTTGAACCTACCTAGCTCGTCGGTGAACAAGTCGGAGTATTTAGATAAAAGTTGCTGCACTTCTTTCGTGTCGGACTCAGTTATAGATTGAGTTTGGATGTTATTAATATCCGATGTAAAATATATCCTGAACCTCGACATAAAATCTCGTCCTAGTAACGGGGGGCCTCCGTTCGGCAGTATATATAACTTAATGTCATGTGTATTATTTAAGTAAGTAATTCGACCTTGAAAATATCCCAAGGGCGAGATTTTATGGCCATTGTATAGACACATTTTTAGGTTACATTTTATCAGAATACGGTCGGAAAAATATTTTCTGTATAACGTTTTGGAGATGACACTAGCCCCCGACCCGGAATCTAACTCCATGTCTAATCCAATAGAATCTACCGACACATTTATTATTATAGGCGAGTTACTAACGTACCTTACGTTAAATAGCTCACATTCCTCGCAGTCACTTTGCTCCGATATTATTTCCTCCGTGTTCAAGCAATGTAAACGTGATTCACTCTTTTTAGCACTACATACTTTCTTTAGATGGCCTTTCACACCACACACTTGGCACCGATAGTTTTTAAAACGACACTTTTCAGTGTCGTGGTTTCTGAGACCGCACACTGTACACCGACGATTCTCCTCGGAATTGTTGTTCGAGCTGCGGGTGCCCTCGGGAGGCGCGCCACGCGCGCGCTGCCCGCGCTGCCCGCTCAGCCGGTACACTGGTTCCTCCTTGATCTCCGTGGCCTTGATGGTTGTCGCCGCGGTGTCAACTACTGCTACGGCCCTGGATCGAGCCAATCGCGCATAGGCAGCCTGTTGAGCTACCTCCAACGCCTTAGCAAAAGTTAGTTTTCTGGCATCCTCTTCAAATAGCCGGTCACGTTCCCGACACGGTGCAAGCCCGAGTATAAAACGATCGCGCACCAGCATATCCAATGCCTCTTCAAACTCACAGTTCACGGCTAAACCTCTCACACGTGCCGCCCATTGTTCGACGCTCTCGCCATCAGATCTCCTCGCCTCATAAAACTTCTCTCTATCAGCGAAAACACATCTTCTTGGCGTGAAATGCTTGTCTAATTTCTTAACTAGATCCTCGAACGTTACTTCTTCGAGCACATCAGGGTGAAGTAAGTTCCGTGCAAGGCGGTAGGTGTTGTCCGAAAGATGGGTCAGTAACAAAGCACTTTTATTTTCGGCTGTAACACTGTTCAATTTTATGAATTGTAGTAGTCGACCTTTAAATATAGCCCAGTCTTGGTCGTCGTGTTCGAAATTTGATAAATTTCCGATGATATTCGACATCTTCCACGACCTTTTTTTTTTTATATAAGCGTGGGTAACTCGTCGCCAGTGATCTGTCGGCTACTAAATGAAACCACCGTTGCTATTGGATGCTAGTTTATTACTGAGACAACACAACATCATAATGGTGCAGGCACGCACACATATTATAGATACGCGTACATACATATCAAAAACACCGGGAGAGTTGGAAAGGTATGGGAGAGGCTTTTGTCCAGCAGGGGTACAGAATAGGCTATATTAAAAAGAAGGTACATCATTCATCATTACATAAGACAACAAAAAAAAAAAAACAAAAACCGGCCACCATTTTTGTCAACACTACCCTCAACTCCTTTTGCATGCGTTGGCACAATTAATTCCTTGAGAGATAACACATGCAACATTCGATGTTTCCTTAGTGCTTCTCGGGTACTTTTCACAAAAGCATGTATGTATTGTATATGTCACCGTAAAATTGTCAAACACGTTATATTACAATATAACGTGTTTGTCTCTAGCGATGTTGTAATATCTCGTATTATTGTCAACTGATCATGCGGAAGTATCTCTGCCCCCATAATCGGGACTTGGGGCCACCCCCCGGTAGGTTATTTAGGTTCCTTTAAACCCTGCACTCGGTAATAGGGGCCTCGCGAAGCGGGGCTCCGTCGACTGCGCTTTTTAGGGGAATACAAAGTGTTTTAATGTTAGGTTATAATAATCGGTATTTCTCAGGAATGGTACAATATCTTTTCATAAGAGTTGTACCACTGGGCAAGGACGACCCCTCTTTCCCTCCACACCGTGTAAGTTGACTACCTTCGCATGCATTTCACGAAAAATAATGCGTTTTATTGTAAGTTCATTTGACAATAATTCGAGAGTTTACAATATCGCTAGAGAGATTACATTATAACGTGTTTGCCAATTTTACCGTGACATATACATATATTTTTACAGTCCGCATGTCATTTCCGCGACCGCATTAAACGGACCTTTCTGCTCACACAGGAAAGGCTAATGAGCGTAAAGATAAGTGGGAAAGAGTAGATAGAGGCTGAAAAGGTGACCCATGTTTTTGATGTTGTGTCGGCTAAACTTTTGCGTTAACAACATACTTTGTGTGATCAAAGGTTTGACCTTAGTAATGTGTGGTTTTTGGTGTACAATAGGAACACTAAGGTTGAAGCTAAAGGAACGTAATAAGAATCTATTATGAGTAGCGTAATTTAAGCCACATTTTCATATAAAAGTCTGGTGGTTTGTGTCACACGACTCACAAAATTACGCTCGTTTCGCCTTACCCTAATAGGTAGGTACTAATAAATTGTACCTAAGTACTGAAATTTTGGTAACACCTCTTAGGTCTGTGATAACATATTAATTCTTTGTGTTGGAACAACTCTGTGTCTGTGTATGTTTAGGTTACATTACGGCGATTATTGACTATGTAGCCTATTTTACTTGCTGATAATCTATACTAATATTTTAAAGCAGAAGAGTTTCTTTGTTTGTTTGGTTGAACGCGCTAATCTCGAGAACTACTGGCTCGAATTAAAAAAATCTTTTTGTGTTGGATAGTTCATTTATTGAGGAAGGCTTTAGGCTGTATAACATCACGCTACAATTATTAGGAGCGCAGCAGGAATGAAAAATGTGGCAAAAACGGGGATTTTTTTTCCTTTCGTTTTTCTCTCATATGTGACGCAGATGAAGTTGCGTGGATCAGCTAGTGGAGTTATACATTCCTACACAGATATTTCAAATCAGTGTGGTAGTTTTTAACTTTATTCGTTACAAACAATAATCCAAAACTTTCCTCTTTATATTATTTGTATAAATGCACAAAGGCCAGCTGAACGTACGCACTGAAATCGCGATCACTCATCCTTGTTAATATGTTAGGGCTTGGACTGTTTTAACACTGGCCTAACAAATATGCATGTGCCAAGTAACAATTTACTATTATCAAATCATATTCCGTAGCATTCCTGCCATGAACTCAGAAGTAATAAAACTCGTTGGATGTTTCAATACTATGTTTTTTTTTTTTATAATATAGTACGCACTCAACGGTAGTTACACACGATCATTATAAAGTACACAAACATACTCGTACATACTTAAATAAACAACGTTTTTTCGCTATGGGTGTGGGCAGAAACAACTGAAAGCCACTGCGGGTCTGAAATGGCTGTATTAACGGAATCATAATAAGAAACACATTAAAAATTCTTAAAATGGATTTAGGTTCATGTTCACCAAAACGATGACAGTCTGATTATCACACAAAAACAGCTGCTTAAAACACATTTTAGTGTGGGAACATGTCACAGCGACAGCTGTTTTCAACCGACTTCCAAAAAGAGGAGGTTATCAATTCGTCTGTATTTTTTTTTTTTTTTTTTTTGTGTTTGTTACCTCAGTACTCTCGACTGGGTGAACCGATTTTGATGGTTCTTTTTTTGTTTGAAAGCTGGTGCTTCCCGTTTGGTCCCATTTTAGTTTGCTGAAGACCTGATGCTGATCTTCGGAGATATACAACGGAACTCTTCAAAAATACACAGCAAATCTGCTGATTGCTGCCATCGCTTGTAGGTTCATTGTTTATACTATATTATGACGTAACATCACGCCTGTATGCTCTGAGGGGGTACGCACATGTGTAAAATACACCCGATTTCGAAAATATTTGTTACCTCAGTACTTTCTACTGGGTGAACCGATTGGTGCTTCCTGTGTGATCTCATAATCATCAAATCAGTAGCTGATGATGGGATTCTGGAGAAATAGAGAGAATTCTTCACATTTTATAGGCACACTAGAAGCGGTTTGGGTAGTTTTAGGAATAAAATTGTACTTTCTCGAAGTGATCCCAATTCAATTTTATGAAGATCTGATGAAGAACTTCGGACATATGCAACGGAACTCCTCAATAAATGATAGCAAATGTACTGGGATTGCCGAAATCTCATATCTGTCTATTGTTTACACCAGTTCATAACCCAAAATCACGCCGGTACGCTGTGAAGGGGTAAACACATGTGAACCACTAAAAAGTGAAAAATAAAAACTTTTTTACAAAAAATAAAACCGACTTCAGAGAAAACAAAAAAGTGAAAAATAACTTCAGAAAAAACGCTTCAGAAGTCGGTGACAAAAAAACTTAATCAATCAAACAAAGGTCACCGACTTCTGAAGCGTTTTTTCTGAAGTTATTTTTCACTTTTTTGTTTTCTCTGAAGTCGGTTTTATTTTTTGTAAAAAAGTTTTTTTAGATAATCAGATCATTATCTCTTCGGTGAACATGGATCTTAATAGTCAAAACCTTAAAGTCCATTTTAAGAATATTAAATTTTTACGTAATTTGTATTAAGATTCTGGTAAAGTGGCCATTTTCGACCCCCTGAACGCCACCGAAGGACACTCACATAAGAGGCTTGCGGAGCATGCGAATGTCATACAAACGTAATACCAAAATAATTTGTAAATCAAACATATTCTTAAGGTACTGTGTATTTATTTTGATTGGATTACCTCATATATAGGTTCCCAAACACATATTTTGAATGTACACCGATTTAAACAAGAGTTGTGAGAAAACTAAATTTTCTATAGAAATTTCAAATTCCTCATGTCTCGTCTTTATATCATTGTCCTTTCAAAATATTTATTTGAGAACATAGATATTTTATAATACAACAGAAATATATACACACTATCTTAAAAATATGTTTGATTTACAAATTATTTTGGTATTACGTAAAACGCATGCTCCATACTCCTTTCGCATTGTCCACCTTCATACACGCATGATTCAAACAGGGTGTAAAACACCTCTTAACGAAGCCGAAAGGCACTTGTTCTCCCCGTCGTCATTGCGATCTTTTTTTTGTTCTACACCATACAGTTACGGAGATCAAAGTTCCAACATTTTGACCAGGTTGTTTTTTGACGTGACAACGTCTTATAAATTGGTTTGCCGGGTGACACTTCAAGAAACTGCGTTACGCGTTACGCTCCGCTCACGTTATTTTAAATAAAATATTTTATTGTAAGATTTTTAATTTACAGATCTCTGTACTATTCAACCTATCCATCAGCACAATGTTTTGAGTGCGGTACATTGAGTTCTATAACAGAACATGAAGTTCCCCTAAAAAAAAGTCGTTTCCCTGCAATATTTTTTGCGTAAAGTTACTTAGTTTGATGTACAGAATGCTTGGTTGACGACTTCGTGATGAGGTTGTTTACACCCTGCATAGCTAACCCCCCTAGAGGCGAGCTGGTGGCACGTTTGACGTACGCAACATTCCCCAACACTCCGTGTGAAAAAACAGCTGAAAACGTTTTATTTTCCGCATTTTATCACATTCATAGAAATAATGCAATGTGACGTTGAAGAATGACTTGCCTTTTTTTTTTTTTTTTTTTTTTTTAGGATGGGAAATCATCAAATGACTTCTCCCACTCTGGGCGGAGCGGGAGGGAGTGTCAGACTCTTACTGACTAAAACCCATCCATGTTCCTTCCTCGCCCTTTATGTTCCGGGGCCGCGGTATCTCTTTCGAACAGGCCCGCAACCCCGGCAGGCTTCGGCCCTTGCGGGCCCCTCTCCTTTTGCTGACATCTCTTTGAGGCGCGCGTGGAACACGAACGCGCCGTCGACACGGCCTGTCGTCGTCGTTAGACGGCCGGACGGCCAGCTATTGCCCATAGCCAGCCGTCCACAGGCCCGCATCTACGGTGGCCGGTAGCCACCACGTGGCCCCCGACGCCCGTTGCGTCTCCCGCGGCGGCCGGGAAGAGAGGATCTCTCCCTCTCTCGTTCCGCCACCTCCTTCGCTAGCATCACTGCTTCGCAGAAGGAGGCGACGGCTTCCCATTCCGTCTCGCTCCGGACCATGGATTGAACCAGGGCCGGACGCGAGAGGTCGCCGCCGCCGATCGCCGCCACGAGGACACGGCGGAGCTCCGCCCACGCAGGGCAGACTTCCACCGTGTGCTCCACCGTGTCCTCCGGTCGATCCTCGCAGTGGAGACACCCGGGCGATTCCTCCCGCCCGATTCGGTGCAGGTACCTCCCGAAACATCCGTGTCCGGTGAGGACCTGCGTCAGGCGGAAGGTGAGGACGCCGTGGCGCCTCTCCAGCCACTCCTCAAAGAGGGGACTTACCGCCACTATCGTGGCGTGCCCTGCACGGGGTTGCGACAGTCGCTCTCTCCATGTCGCCATGAGATCGCGCCGGAGGTCAGTCCGCTGAGCGGCAATTTGCCGCGGCAGCGGGGTTTCCCCCCGGCGTAGTACCTCCGCGCGCCACTCGTGCAGGCGCGCGAGGACTATCGCCTCCAGATCCCACGGCGGCAATCCGGCAAGCAGGCCCGCCGCCTCGCGAGAGATCGTGCGGTACCCACGGACCATCTTTACGGCCACCACTTTTTGGGGCGCGTTCAAATGGTGAGCGGCTCGCCGCTTCAACGAACGCGCCCACACTGGGGCCCCGTAGAGGGCCATGGACCGCACGACTCCCGCGTAGAGCCTGCGGCAGGAGGCGTTCGGCCCCCCAAGGTTGGGCAGGAGCCGCCTGAAGGCAGCCCCTGTCCGTTCCAGCCTGGGGGCCAAACGTCGGAAATGCTCCACGAAGTTCCACCGGCTGTCGAGGACGAGTCCTAGGTACTTCAACGTCGACTCGACGCCGATGGATACCCCTCCTACCGTCAGTGTGGATCCCGACGGTGGCGCATTCCGAGGCCCATGAAAGCACATGGCCTCGGACTTGTGCAATGCCACCTCGAGACCCAGTTGCCGGATCCTCTCAACGACTATCGCAACCCCGCGTGTCATAATTTCGGCCGCCGCCTCGTGCGACCTCCCCTGTGCCAGCACCAGGGTGTCATCTGCGTAGCAGACGACGCTGACACCACTAGGGAGGTCCGCGCGCAGCACCCAGTCGTAACCGATGTTCCACAGGGGCGGTCCCAGAACCGATCCCTGTGGGACACCGCACGACATCTCTCGCCGGTTCCAATTTCCGCAGCGACTGGGGTAGATGACGGCCCTGTCCGTCAAATAGTCCCCGACCACACGACGGAGGTAGGTCGGCACCCGGTGATACCGGAGTGCCTCCATGATGCAGCTCCAGGGCAGGGAGTTGAAAGCGTTGGCGATGTCGAGAGACACCGCCAAAACAACCCCGCCCCGGGATATCGCATCCCCCGTCGTGAGGGCTCTCACGCGCATGATGGCGTCCACTGTAGAGCGCCCCTTGCGGAAACCAAACTGGTTCTCCGCAAGATTCGGCCCCATCCCCTCAAGGTGCTCGGCGAGGCGGTTTGCAATGACTCTCTCAAAGAGCTTGCCCACCTCGTCGAGCAATACAATGGGCCGAAATGCGGACGGAGAGTCCGCAGGGCGCCCCGGCTTCTGGATGAGGACCAGTTTCCCCGTCTTCCAACGAAGCGGGAACTGGCCTCTCTCCAAACATGCGCTTAAGAACCCTTTCAGTCGGGGCCCGAGAGCCTCCGCATCCGAGGCCAGGACCCAGGCTTTGCCAGGCAAGCCATCTGGTCCCGGGAAGAATGACTTGCCTTAACTTGCTGTACGATACCACTATAAAGTGAATTCAGTTGCGAGCCTATGGGGCTCGTGGCTGAATAATAACAGCCGCTCGGGTCGATCTTTAGCTTAAGCCGTGCTTGCCTAGGTTGGTCTTGTGTATTACATATTATACACACTACCTTAAGAATATGTTTGATTATCATATTATTTTGTTATTACGTTTGTATGAAAAACGCATGCTCCGTCGGCTCCTTAAACAATATTTCTTAAGGTTCCGTATCCGTAGGGGACCCTATTACTAAGCCTCCGTTGTCTATCCGTCTGTCTGTCATCAGGCAGTATCTTGATCCATAATAGGTAGACAGTTGAAATTTTCACAAAATGAGTATTTCTGTTGCCACTGTTATGATCATTATTATTTTTCTCAGCCTGTCATATGTCCCGCTGCTGGGCAAAGGTCTCCCCTTTTTTCTTCCAAACCTCCTTATCTTGTGCGATATCTGGTCATGTTCGCCCCGCAAAAAAGATCAGATCGTCACACCACTTTTACCGCGGTCTGCCTCGACGGCGATTCCCTCCGTCAGGCGTCCAGTGAGTGACGATCTTTGCCCACCTCTCCGGGTGCATTCTCGCTACGTGGCCAGCTGTTTTAACAATCAAAAAAATAAAAAATAAAGGGGAAGTCCCCTTCATTTTTATTTCCATACTATGAAGGTACGAAACCCTTTCGATTCGCACTTTGCCGATTTTTAGTTCTTGGTTATCCATTACAAGGGCCATGTTTCGTTATGGACATTCGCAAACGGATACGATATCCAATTGAATATTCCGCACGAGTCCTAGGCAAACAAATTTAACAATCTGGACGCATAGAGGAAAGACAATAATCGAAGGAATTTGTATTTCCATAAAATTTTTGTTTGTCTACCCTCGGCGGGTCCATTATGAATTGATTTGTATTCAATCGGGGTGTATTCAAATCAGTTATTGTGTTCTTTGCGGGAAAGGGGACTGCGTTATATCTATTGATATTTTGCGGTTTTCGGTGTTAGGGAATTGTGCGTATGTGGGTAGGTAATATTATTAACATAACATCACGCTTGTAACTCCCAAAAGGTTAGGTAGAGGTACACCTAATAGTTCACCACATTTTGCTTGTAACGTTTTAGGCTAGTTTAGGGGTCTGGTGGGCTAGTGGCCTACTGCCCAGCAGTTATACTGTCGCGTATGTATCCTAATCTACCGAATAACTCGTTGGCAAGACATCCTATGAACTTTTGCACGCTCCCTATAGGTTAAATTATTAATTTGAAGCCAACTATTACTATATTTCATCGTTTGTAACTTCTTTTTGAAATAGGCCTTCTCTAGATCTCAATCTTGTCCTGAGGAAAAGACGAGGTCGATGATGGAACGCGGTAACCCAAAAGAAACCTATTCATTCGCGACTTAAATACATTTACATTTAGGTTGTATGAACTTGAGAATACCGAATGCAAGCAGTTATCTGCCTCCTTGGCTGTGCACATGATAAAAGTCTTCAGTATGCCACCGCTGAGCCAACTCTAGACGTATATCCATACTTCTGGAATCGGGAATTTCTTTCTTTTATTTTGATACGGAATATAAAAGTACTATAAAAATAATTACAAAAAGTATAAACAATACCGAATCAGTCCCACAAACAAAAGTTACAACAAATAAAACTTTTGTTTCTATCTTTTTCTAGGTTTTAGTTTAGTTTTTCTCTGTCTAATCAGTTGAGCTTATAGCTTATAGTATTTTTATAAATGTTTTAAAAATAATTTCACTTTGCTGTTTCTGACTTTAATATGTTTTGTTCAGAGTGATAAAAAAAACCATACATATATCACACCACGTATACGTTGGCTCATTCAACCGTTGAGTCCTTCGTTTTAAGAGTCTTTGATTTATCACCTACTCAGTATTTACGAGTATAGTCGCGCAAAAAAAACAAAATAACTCCAAAACCAGCCAACAGATCGCCTCACATCATTGTACACTAAACACCCCGTTCAGATATCAATCACCCGGATTGGTGGCACGGCTCGGGGATCTATCACTACTGCTCGCAAACGGCGCAATCCTAATGTATCGGAAAATTGAACTTTCAACGTGCTCTTATTTTTGTTTTGTTTGTAATCTTCAAGCTGTTTGTGTCGTGGAATCCATTTTGTTTTTTATTCATGGTAAAATTGATGAGAGTTTCGCATATTGGCGTGATGTATGAAATGCAGGCAGATCCTGAAGTTTATTTAGGTCCATGTTCACCAAAAAGATGACGCTCTGATTATTTACAATCAGCTGTTTAAAACACATTTTTGTATGGGAACACGTCACAGTGACACCTGGTTTTAGACAATCAAACTGTCATCTTTTCGGTGAACATGGACCTTAGAGCCTTATCACACTAGCGAGATGCGAGCGAATTGAAAGCGAAGCGAATTCAATTCACTTAGGCATACAAAAACTGGACAGTTGTTTAATTCTAGATAGTTAAAATAAATAAATAATAAATATCGCTGGACATTAATACACAGCGTCATCTAGTGCCACACTAAGCAAGGCTTGTGTCGTGGACACCAGGTAGTTGATATACTACATATATACTTTTTTGTTTGTAAATACATACTTATTATACATATAAACATCCATAACTCGGAAACAAAAGTTCATGCTCATCACACAAACATTTGCTCCTACCGGGATTCGAACCCAGGACCCTAAGAACGTAAGGCAGCCTAACTACCAATACGCCATTCGGGTCGTCTGACTTACCAGCCTATTGCCTCTAATGACACTGAACAAGCACTTGACTCTGGACTGGAACCTGCTTACTGAAAATCCCCAATCTTACTACCAGTTGTAATAAGAATAATTAGGTAGACGACAAAAAAAACTATTAGCCTGTCAGTTGGTACCCGTTTTTTCTTTTGTTATGTAAAGCTAAGACGAAGATAATATTACGTTTTTAATTCTCAATCGTCACTTTTTTAGAGCGTACTGACATCAGAAGCCCCCACTCCCGAGTTATAATGCGTTTTATCTTTGTCAATATTCATTGATTTACAAAAACAAAAAATACGTGCCCATTATTTTCCAATACTCTAACTGAAGAACCAGATATTTTTTGATAACCCAGTACTTTTACTAGGCTAGTAGCTAATGAGGCAGTCACATTTTTTTTCTCTATTTTGTTACTTGATTCTTGTTGCAAAACATTTTTTTGCAAAATTTCATCTTATTAACAAAGGTGATCATAACCTGGAATATGCGGGTCTAGTTCCCGGGACCGGAAAATGGGATACGCTTAAAACTTGATCATATTTTCAATAAAATAATGTTCTCTGTTATGTAAGTATCCGGGATTTCATATTAAATAAATAAATAAAATTTATTCAGTTCGCATAACAATGTACAATATTAAAAACTAGTACAGAAGACAATGATCTTTAAGCGCTAAGTTTTTACAAATTCCCTGGACTCCACACTAGGATACCCTGTGTCGTGGGGTCCAGTCTCTTCCCAAGTAAAGGTAACAGGTTAGCTTTAGCTGAACTAATGACAAAAGTAAATAGAAAAAAAAAAAAAAAAAAAAATGATTTAACATATTAAAAAAAAACTATTAAAGTACATAAAACAATAACAAAAAAAAAACAAGAGAAAAATAATATTGATAGTAAAAAAAAATAAATGGAAGTGTGTGTGTGTATGGGCGTGTGTGTGTGTGTGTAATGGTGAAGTGTGGTGGGTGTTAGGGTATGTATGGTGTATATGAGTGGGTGTGGTGTATTTGGTGGGTGAGTACGTGCATGGTTTGTTACTATATTACGACTGTATACACAAAAGGTGTTCTGTTTCGTTATAGTTTTTGGGATGCAGCCATTTAAATATTGCAAGGCTACCGTCCCAGTCAGCATTTTGAGAAAGGTCGCAATCTTCTATACTTATGATGGATCTTGTAGTAATCCACTGAGAAGCTGACCCAACAGTTTTGTTCCACAGTTCTTATTGATAATACTATTTCTAACTTTTGTAGGAATAGGTATTAGATACCTTTGTGGTTTTGTCGACTGCTCTGCTAGTTTGCTGGAAAATTGATAGAATGTTTTGGCAAAATTGGTAACTCGTGACGTTAACCTCAGTCTTTCGTCTTGCAACAAAATATAATTTAAAAAAAAAGAAGTTTTCTTGCTCAGAACAATATGCTACGGCCTATGAGTAACTGCGACGTGAAGGTGTTCACGAGAACGAGCAAGTGATCGATTCGTGTATGGTTTGACGTAAAACGCGTCGCAAATCGCATCACCCGAGATCGTAAACGGCACATTACAGTTCAGAGAAATGTAAATAAACAGAATATGATTTATAACATTTTATTGATTTATAGACATTTTAAATGAGTAACCGCCATATTGTATAGAGTAGTAAACACAACCATCATAATAGGTGGTTTGTTTTGACAAGACAATGCAGTGTGAGGGCGAAGGGCGTCGTATTTAGTATGGGGATCGCGGTGAGACACTCAATTGATGTTTCCGATTGAGTGAACAAGATATTTACATAGAGTAGATAAAACGATACAGAAAATAATGTCAACGTGAACGTATCCACTTGCAAACATGAATAATTATAAACTTTGATAATTTCAACAAACTCGACAAAGCGTTACTCACTTCTTTTCTTCTGCTTACCACCCATTGCTGAAGGTTTATCTTCTTAATACTCCCCTGTATGTGTTAGTTTTTAAGAAAATTACGAGGAAAATCCTACTAATATTATAAATGCGAAAGTTTGTTTGTATGGATGTATGTATGGATGTTTGTTACTCTTTCACGCAAAAACTACTGAACGGATTTGGATGAAATTTTGCACACAGATGGTTTATAACCTGGATTAACACATAGGATACTTTTTATCCCGGTAGTAAGATCCCGTGGGACAATTTCAAACATCACGCGGGCGAAGCCGCTGGCAGAAGCTATCCTACTATATCCTACTAATATTATAAATGCGAAAGTTTGTTTGTATGGATGTATGGATGTTTGTTACTCTTTCACGCAAAAACTACTGAACGGATTTGGATGAAATTTTGCACACAGATGGTTTATAACCTGGATTAACACATAGGATACTTTTTATCCCGGTAGTAAGATCCCGTGGGACAATTTCAAACATCACGCGGGCGAAGCCGCTGGCAGAAGCTAGTGGTTAATAAAAATAATATGCAAAGAAACCCGTTCGATTGAAAAACTAGCTAAATCATATATAATTATTTATTTATTTATTATAATTATTGATACAGGGTATAAACCACCTTATCACGAAGCCGTCAACCAAGAATTCTGTACATCAAACTACTCGTAAGTAACTTTACATAAAAATTATTGCTGGGAAATTACTTTTTTGTTTGGGGTGTAAAATCACTTTTTGTGGTAGAACTCAATGTGACGCACTCAAAACATTGTGCCGATGGATGGATTAATAGTACGGGGCTCGTAGAGGTGTTTAATGTAAAAATCTTCCAATAAAAACTTGTATTTAAAAAAACTTTGTCTAAAAGTTCGAACTTTGAATAACTCAATAACTCTGTAACTAGAAGGTTCCCAGGTATGCTGTAGAGCAAAAAAAAGGTCGCAATGACGGGGAGAATAAGACTTGAAGTGTCTTTGCCTATAAAAGAATAAGTGCCTTTATACTATCTTCGGGCAAAATTTCATTCAAACCGTTCAGTAGTTTTTGCATGAAATAGCAACAAACTTCCATACCTATATCCAGACAGAGATAATATTAGTAGGATTAGTCAGACATATTATAAAAACACACAAAAAAGGTTCCAACAACTCTATAAACTCCCATCTCCTGTATAGAAATCGAATCACATACTCCTTGATTTTGAGGAGATCACAGCCTGAATACCAATGACCCACTGTCAGTTCGATCTGAGGGTAGCAACACTTTACAGCCGCGCGCGCCCTCTAGGTCATAATCTATAAGATGTGCGCAATTTTTGAACATGGAACGTGCGGGGTTTTTTTTTTCCTTTTCTAAGTGATTATGTTCGGTTTTTCATGTCGGGGCTGTATAAGAATCGTTCACATTGAGCGGATCGATGTGGTTTCAGAATTAGTTGGAAATAAAAAGTAGGTACAAGGTTTAGGTAAGTTTATCGAGTCTTTGCAAAGTGAGATGTTTAGCTGTAGGTAAATAGCGGAACTTATAGAGGGATACGTTACTCAATGATGGAGGATTGAAACATTCTCAGCCAGATCCCTGATTGGTTTAGGTGGTTTAGAGTTTTTTCCATTTTAGATGATCCCCTTCGTCCCTTGAATCAACTTACTCAAAAAATAACGTTTAAAAGGACGAGGTTATTTCCATCAACAGGGCACAAAACGAGACTTCGTCGTTTGTACTGAGAAATTCCTGATGGAATAATCCAATAACACTATCCCCGTCCCTGGAATCTAACCCTGGACTGCATGCTCAGTAGTGGCGCTTGCGGCCACTCGACCAACGAGGCAGTCTAAGGCTGTGGCTACACTAGGCAGCGATTTGCGATGCGACTGGAAGAACGAAACGATAAAAACATGGTATGGCTACATTAAAAGCGAGATTCCGGCGTATTTTCTAATAAATTCGCTGTTGTTCCGATCGCATTAAGAAATCAAAGATCGCTAGTAATATTTGATGTACTATGTAGCCACATGCGTTAGCATTCATTTACTTGTTTTAATCGCTCATGTGTCGCAGGTCGCATCGCAGCCTAATGTAGCTTCAGCCTTACACATGACACATTAAAGTTTTAACGTGAGCGAAGTTGCGACTAACAGCTAGTCAGGAATTATTTTGAGGCAGCCATATACTAAAAAAGTAGGACCTATTTACTTTGTATAAGTATTTTATTTACAGACATCCCCTCGAGTTTTACTGTATTAAATATCTGCCAATCCACCAAGGATTGTTACGGGGTGAAAATTCATATATATAAACTAATCACAATAAAACAAAAGGGGTTCAAGTACATAAAAAAATAAAATAAAAAGTTAAGCCGCCGCTGCCGAGGTTACGACCGTACGACTCAACCGAGGGCCGAATATTTCATAGAGAAGCGTTCGAGCAAGCACCTCCTACAGCATTTTACGGCCTCCTAAAGTTCTTCAACATTTAAAACTATATTAAATTCTTGGGAAGTTGTTACAGCTTTGGAAAGACTTCATTTCGTCGGTCAGAAACCGCCTTGTTTTTTACTAGTTGGTTAGGAAATTTAATAAATAAGAAAACAAATTACCTACCTGTGTTTTTCGTTTTTTTTTTTATTTCAGATGTTTTAATATTTAGCTACGTTTTCCTTTATATTTATCATTCATTTGTACTTTTTTACTTGTTTTTCCAACATAATTTTCCCTGTAATGACATTTGATGACATTCTGACGTAAATGTTATTACAGGAATTATTTGTTATTCAAATGATGTTGAAATAACAAATAAAATGTTACAAAATGAATGATAAATATAAAGAAAGCGTAGGTACTCGTATTACAATGTCTATTATAACAGATTCTATACCAGTTACAGTACATGTTGATAATGTTCAACTATGCTCAAACTCAAACTCAAATCATTTATTTCAATTAGACCATTACGGCACTTTTGAATGTCAAAAATACAAAACTAAATCAAAGCTAATACAGTCACAGTCACAAGGCATAATAACTTGAGAAAGTACTGTAGTTGCCCATTCCCTAGCGTAGATCTCTATGGAGAAGACGGGCAAGAAACTCCATGGACACTCTTTTCAATCAAAATATTGTTACAAAATCTTGGTTACATCATTCATGTTGCGATTATACATATATGTGAGAACGATTTAGAAAGACCTGCACATTAAGAGCGTCCAGAGAAAAGATTAAATCAACATAAAACATAAATAAATTAAAATTAACCGTGGCAGCTGAGAGTTGACCAGTCTCAATTGACAGCGCCCGTTCACGAACATGACGCATGTATCAGCACCATTCAACTCGAACATATTGAAGGGAATTAAATGACCCGACACACCCGCCACCATCACCGAGACATTTGAGTGAGCATGACATTCTCTCAGCCGCCAGGGCATATTCAAGTAAAAAAAAGATAACTGAATGTAAAATGGTGGCTTTACAATACATAGAACTCACACATGTGGTATGCAATTATATAATATTAAGAGATGGAATCTATACAATGCAAGGATATTATTACAATCTTCTGCAGCTTCCACAATAACTTGTCTGGGAATTAGTTTGCTCCTATGGTTGTGGAGCAGGACCGGCATTGAGCCAAGCATTTTTATCATCAATGTAATCCCCCAACTTATAATATGCTTGACTACATAGTGTGCGTTTTACACAAGATTTAAATTTCGTCTCATTCAGTTCTAGAATGTGGGGAGGTATTTATTGTAACATTTTAAACAGCTGTTCAACATAACATAACATAACGTACCATACCATACCATACCGTACCGTACCATACCATACCATACCATACCATACCATAACATAACATAACATAACATGACACCTGTAATCCCCGAAGGGTTAGGCAGAGGTGTATCTAATAGTAGAGACATAATAGTTGGGAGACATTTCGCCAGTTATGTTTAAGTCCCATGTAATAACGGGCAACCCAAGTGCCATCAACAGGGCACAATGCAGACTCCGTGACCGCAACTGAGAAATTTCTAATGGAAAGACCTGATATCACTTTGCCTGACCTGGGAATCGAACCCAGAACCTCATGCTTAGCAGTCCTGTTTGCGAACACTTGAACAATGAGGCAGTCCACAATCGGGCACGTAGTAGCAACATCATCATTTCAAGACTAGCTGACCCACGCAACTTTGTCTGCGTCACTTACGAGAGAAAGAGCTTACAAAGGGAATACAATTTCTCCCGTTTTTGCCACATTTCTTATTGCTGCTCCGCTCCTGTTAGTTATAGCGTGATGTTATATAGCTTATAGCCTTCCTCGATAAATGGGCTATCCAACGAAAAAATAATTTTTCAATTCGAGCCTATAGTTCCTGAGATTAGCGCGTTCAACCAAACAAACAAACTCTTCTGCTTTATAATATTAGTATAGAAGTATAGATAAGATACAATAATAATTTATTGCGAAAAACATGGTATACATAGAGCATTCATAAAGCATAAGAGATCATACATATTTAACTTAAAAATTAAAGCATGCAAACTTCAACACATAAACAAATTAGAATGTTTTGTACATTCAAATTTGTTTATTGCAATTTATATTTAAAATAAAAAACTTAATATTATAGAAATTATTTTCATTCAGTCATTTAAATGTCGGTCAGAAAGCAGTCCAGTCAAACCAATAGAATACTTATCTAAATAATTACGAACATAGCTTACCCTTTTCCTTTTGCTGAATGTATAGCACCTGTACTATCAACAAGATAAATTAATTCAGCTACTTTGTTAACTCACTCTATCCAGGGTGCAATTCCTTTAACAAACTCTTCCACAGCAAAACTTTTAATTAAACTGAAAGCTCCAATGTCACCTGAGAAATACTGGTCTAAATAATTCTTTGGTCAGCGCACTATTAAATATTTTATATTGTAATCTCGCTATACAGGCGTTTCGTCTTTTATTGACACGGCCAGACCTCTATAAAGTTGGCTCACTTTACGACGCCAACTGAACTAAAGCTTTTTGCAGCGTTGTGTATGATTAAAATTAATTATTTAATAATGAAAAGTGAGCTTCAAAGGGAATTATTGTGCTAGTTTTGTTAGGACGGAATTTTTGGGCGGGATAGTGTTGACAAAGGTCTGTGTGGGGCTCATTTTGTAAAAGGGGATGTTTGTAAGGGTTGTTACAGATGTGATGTTACTTTTTTTTTCTGATGGGAAATCATCAAATAACTTGTCCCACTCTGGGCGGAGCGGGAGGGAGTGTCAGACTTTTACTGACTAAAACCCATCCATGTTCCTTCCTCGCCCTTTGGCCCTTGCCCTTCATTATGCTGACATCTTTTGCTCGGCGCGCGTAGAACACTCTAGCGCCGTCGACACGGCCTGTCGTCATAAGACGGATGGACGGCGAGCGAGCCCATAGCTCTGTGCCTACAGGCCTGCGCCTACGGTGATGATACTTACGGAAAACTTTCTGAAATAATGTTATAATTTATGAAAATCATTACTATAGTAAAAAGCTTTGTTTAAAGTTATATACTAAAACCTTCCTCGAGAACCACTATATCCATTGCTGCATTGGTGAAAACAGCATGAAAATTGGTTCAGTAGTTTTTGAGTTTATCGCGAACAGGCAGACAGACGCTTTATTTTATTTTTATAATGTATATATGATGAAGTAGTACCTGTAGTTACGATAAAATGAAATTTGAGCAAAAGTTGATTCAAATCTACGCTTAGCTGGATTAAAATAAAACATCCAATACAAATCTGACAATATTTATTGGACCACTTATCTACCATTCAAAATAATCGATATGTGCGCAAGAGTTGACATTGCCGCAATGTTTTCTGTCAGTGAGGGTAGGACAGTCGCGGCCGCCATCTTTCTTTTCGCGCACAACGCTCCTGTAGCGAAGCTTGTCTCCGAAGCCGCAGGTCACTGAGCAAGGAGACCAGGCGCTCCACTCTGACACGAGGCAGTCATTCGCTGAGGATAAATAGAGAGATAACTCTAAAATAAATAAAGTGAAAATCTTACAATTAAAACTTATCAAAAAGTTGTAACTTTGATTCCCAGTACTTCCGTAACTAGACGGTTCCCAAGTATGGTGTAGAACAAAAAAAAAATCGGAATGACGCGGAGAACAAGTGCCTTTCGGCTTCGTTAAGGGCCTGCGCAGACGACGGACTTATTGTGCGTGACGGACAAAAAGTCTGCGACAAATTTTGCGTGATTCATGTATTTGACTACTTATTTGACCTTTTTTGTCGACTAAAAGGCAATCAGTAGGAGCCTTTCCATCAGTAGATCCTTATAGTAGACAAAACGTAGTGAAACACAATTAAACACGCAAAATTTGTCGCAGACTTTTTGTCAGTCACGCACAATAAGTCCGTCGTCTGCGCAGGCCCTAAGGGGTGTTTTACACCCTTTATAGCGCCATACTGAGACGCTGACGTCAGCGGCGACCGCGTCAGCCGTATTTTGTTCTCGCTATCGTCACGATCGACCGCACGCAACCGACCGTAAGCGCGAACTCAAACTCAAACTCAAATCATTTATTTCAATTAGACCATTACGGCACTTTTGAATGTCAAAAATACAAAAAAGCAAAGCTACAGTTATAGTCACAAGGCATAATAACTTGTAAAAGTACTGTAGTAGCCCATTCCCTAGCGTAGATCTCTATGGAGAAGAACCGCCCCGAAAGCCCCGAGTCCAAAGTCTATAGGTCCTGCTGCATACATATACTTTGAGCAATATGCTTGATCGCCAATGCTATAAAGATGTTAAAGTAAACCGTACAGAATTCGTAAATACTCGTATGTTCAGCATTACCGAGATTCAATGAAGACAGGTGTCATTCACCAGCTCGCATTGGTAATGGATTACTTAACCCTCCCACGAATTGAGACAGGTGAACAGAACGGAACACTAGGAGACATTTTCTTTTCTCGATGTGGCGGAGAGAGCGGAGGATCTGTCAGACCTGTACAGACTAGAACCACTCCGGTGTTCCCCTCGCACACTTGCGTCCGGAGGCAGTGGTATCTGCTGCTCTGGACTAGTGCCCAGCCCGCTTGACCTGCGGGCTTCGTCTCGGAGGGATCGAGTTATAGCACGAGGAGGCATGCTCCAAGCAGTGGGTTAACTATCAGGCTGTATAACATATTCATGTTGTTCCTTACGCTGAATTTTGTTGACTGCATGGTGTAGACGAGACCTGAAGTGCCTTGGCAGATGCTTGTGTAGGCCAAGCTTCCTGCCGTGAGCCACAGCCAAGACAACATCGTCCATGTTCTTGAGCTCGCCTTCAAACTCTGCTTCTGTTGTTCTGTTACAAATAATATAGAAATATATTTAACCAAATCCATACAGGAGCTAAACGTAGTGCCTACAGACACAGACAGACCCAGAAATACACACTTCTAATTGAAAACACCCCACTTTTTTGGCCAGGGGTTAAAAATAATTTACAGTTATGTTTCGATTAAACTGGACCATTTATTGCCGTGGCCAATGATTGGAAATATCTGTCTTGTTCTGTAATCGGCAATCTGCCTGTATCGGTTTGAACAAACTTGGGAACATGGCTGTTTCGCTTCGACGTCAATATTAGTTAATCAAGTAATTTCCTTACTATACCAACTTAAATTGTCTGTAAATTCAGATCATAACTTACTGATATGAAATGGCTACAAAACGGGAAATAAATAAATCAATAAATATGGCTGGACATTAACACACAGCGCCACCTAGTGCCACGCTAAGCAAAGCTTGTGTCGTGGACACTAGACATCTATATTTCTACTGTTGACGCGGCACTTTCTGTTAGAAAAATTGTTAATAACTCTGAACACAAGTACGTGGTTGGAATCTTTTTAGATATTTCCGGGGCTTTTGATAACGCTTGGTGGCCGATGCTACTACTTAAAATGAAAAATCGTGGCTGCTACAAAAACATATATAATCTTGTTCATTCATTCTTTTTAAATGGTACCGCGCAACTAAAACTCGGACATCATTCTATGTCAAAGTCCCTTACCATGGGATGTCCACAGGGCTCGGTAATCTCTCCGTATGTATGGAATATAGGTTTTGATGATTTCCTCGCGATCCCACTCCCACCGGGCTGTTCATTAACCGGTTACGCGGACGACGGCCTGCTGCTCATTCAGTCAAATACCCGGGCTGGACTCGAGAATTTAGCTGACACTTGCCTACGATTAATATCTCAGTGGGGCGATCGAAACCGTCTGACCTTTGCACCGCATAAAACATTTCAACTAATTTTAAAAGGTGATCTTAAATCGTGGCCGAGCATTAAATTTAATAACGTTCCCGTGAAAAGAAAGCAGTCCGTATGCTACCTTGGACTGGTCTTAGAGAAGAATTTTTCATTCGTAGATCACATAAAAAATGTCGGTGAAAAAGCTAAAAAGAACTTTTATGCCTTAACGAGGATATCCAAATCTACGTGGGGATTGTCATTTTTAACTTTAAAGACCATCTACGTGGCTACTTACTTGGGTTGTATGTGCTACGGGGCACCTGTTTGGGCCGATAGGGCCACCATAGGAGCGGTGCGACGTAAATTGCTTCAAAGCCAGCGTTTGGCGTTGATATTCTTATGCAAAGCGTACAGGACGGTTAGTACCGAAGCTCTTCCGGTGCTTGCGGGTGTTCTTCCAGTCGATCTAGAGGTGCAGCGGCGGGCTGCAATGTACTATAACGCGCGTGAGACCACGGACGCAGACTTTTTAACCGTACGTGATCGTGCTAGGATTTCTAGATTATTCAAACCACAGACCGACGTCTGGGAGGAACTTTTATCTGAATGGCAATGTAGGTGGGACAATTCCATCAAGGGCAGGCACCTCCACCAGTTCTTTCCATCCGTTCGTGAGCGGCTGGACAGGACATGGCTGGAGGTTGATCACTGTGTTGCCCAATTTCTCACGGGCCATGGCAACTTTAAGAGTAAATTATTTTCCTTCAAGCTTGTTGACTCGCCTTTTTGTCAATGTTCAACATCTGACTGCGAATATGAACAATCTGCTCATCACATTTTGTGGGAGTGTAGTCTTTGGCAAAATGAACGCAATATTATGTTGGATAGTGTACAGGTTACATCCGGAGTTATTTACTATACGGACCTTGTGGAAACTAGAGCAAATTTCCGTGCGTTCAAGCGTTTTTGCCATACCTATTATTGGAATCAAATATAACAGCTCTCAACTAGGACCCATTAACGTTAATATTTATCCGTGGTGCTTGGCAACTGGGCCTATCCCAGTTGTAAACGTCCCTTTGTGCCGATTGGCCTTGTTTCGTTCTGCCTCCTGCTGATATGGAGGGAAGTGGAAATTACAGTTCTTTCCTACTCCTCCGCTATACTTTCTGATTAATTTCGTTGCGGGATCCAAGACAGTTAAATTCATTCTCTGGGACTTCGTCGAGCTTCATTGTCTCGGCGCTTTTCTGGTGGTCGCCACTGTTGATTCTGGCTTTCAGGAGTTACAGTGGTTTGGGCGTGTGTGGCGGGCTTGTCCCATAAAAAAAAAAGACATCTATATTTTTTTGTTTGTAAATACATCCATGACTCGGAAACAAATGTCAATGCTCATCACACAAACATTTTGCTCCTACCGGGATTCGAACCCAGGAACAGGAATTAAAAATGACATCATGTGTCATTTTGTAAAGAAAATATTCTGACTGGATTAATAGAGGATAGAGGTAACACAACTATAACACAATTAAGCAATTGAATTCTTCAATCAAGCTTGCATTTTTATACAAGCAAAAACGAACTTTCCCTTTACATTTTAAGACTTTCTTGTTCACGAATTGTGTTTGTTTATTCTTTCTTTCTGGACCTACAAATTAATCCAATAAAATAAGAATTGAATTCCCGACAAAGCGCCGCAAACATGTCGAAGTATTCCGGAAACACAAAGACAGTCTGTCGAATATGTTCTCGTTTCCATTGCACACAACCGCTACCCGGGTAAAACATATGATACAGATATACACAAACAAACAATCGTAATATTTATGTTTATTATGAAGTGCACATTTAAGATTGTTTGTCGATCCGTACCTTTTTTTTTTCGGATGAGAAATCATCACTTTGCTGACATCTCTTTGAGTCGCGCGTCGAACACGAACGCGGCGTTAGCCTGTCGTCATCAGACGGACGGACGGCTAGCTAGCCCATAGCTAACCGTCCACAGGCCCGCATGTACGTTGGCCGCTAGCCACCACGTGGCCCCCAACGCCCGGTGCGTCTCCCGCGGCGGCTGGGGCGAGAGGCTCTCTCCCTCTCGCGTTCCGCCACTTCCTTCGCTAGCATGACTGCTTCGCCGAAGGAGGTGACGGCTTCCCATTCCGTCTCGCTCCGGACCATGGATTGAACCAAGGCTGGACGCGAGAGGTCGCCGCCGCTGATCGCCCCTACGAGGACACGGCGTTGCTCCGCCCACGCGGGGCATACCTCCACCGTGTCCTCCGGTCGATCCTAGCATCGGAAACACCCGCGCGTTTCCTCCCGCCCGATTCGATGCAGAGACCTCCCGAAACATCCGTGTCCAATGAGGACCTGCGTCAGGCGGAAGGTGAGGATGCCGTGGTGCCACTCCACCTACTCCTCAAAGAGGGGACTTATCGCCACAATCGTGGCGTGCCAAAGTAATACTTTGACTCAGCTTTAAACACCACCGTGGAAGATAAACTTCTGGCATACAAATTTTGGACGTAACTCTGGACATCCGAGTTTGACGAATAATTTGCAATTTCAGTTGTACCGTGACTGGGGAGACGATTTGTGACGTAATTGTGATAAGTTAACGATGATAAGATAGAGAAGACCACACACTGAGAAGAATGGACGGCTATGGGGTAGGCCTGTACCCAGCAGTGGTATACAGGCTAATAAAAATATAGATTCAACTAAATACATATTTCATTACAAAAACGCCTCAGAGCGATGCAGTTATATTCACAAACAATTATTGGAAACCAGATTATCAGACAGATATTGGAAACGAGCACTTATGCTAATACTAATGGAAAAGTAATAAAGGTAAGTAACGATATGAAATTCTATCAATTTCAATGTAGCACGAGTGGGTTTCTGTGTTCAGGCTTTATAAAAATATTTGTCTCTCTCTGAAAGCAATCTCTCGCGTTTCCATTTAATGAACTTGAGTTTAATGTGAGTAAATATCTAGTAATATTTTTTAAGGTGATATTAATTTATACATCTTATCGGGCAAAATATTGTGTACGAGTATAATCTATAAAATATAGACTGTCTTTTCATAAGAGCAGATTTACAAAGTTTATTGATTTTTTCCTATTATGATAATATCATCTGGTAGTCATGCAATACTGTGACAGTTTAGATAGATAGATAGATATATAGATATATAGATCGTTTTTGGTCACTGCAGCCAATATCTGCGACGATAAGCCATCGGCGCGGGCGTTATAGGTGCACTGACAGTTCCTGTACTGTCATAGTACATTAAGGCGGCAATGCGACATGACCGGAGAGAGATCAAGCACAAGACCAATGGCTTAACGTGCTTTTCGAGGCGTTCGGTGTCACACCACCAACTTCCAAACGGGTTCCATCTATCTGGCAGAATCTTGTTGCTCCGAAATTCATTTAGCATAACACACTTGGCATAATTTTCTTTAAACGAATATATTAAAGGCATATTTTTTTTTAAATATACTTATTGTTTGGGTGAATGTGTGTATGACCGAATTTCGAATGGCATACTTTTAGATGGCAGTTTTTTATTTGGCATAATTACCTTTGGCATTGTTCAAATTTCGCATAATTTCGTTTAGAATAATGTTTATTTAGAACGACGATTATTTGATATAATTTCACTTGGCATACTATGAAGATTGCAGAATTTCATTTGGAATAATTTTATTTGGCAGTATTGCCATTTTTTAATGCCACAAAATAGCATTTTAACCTTAATTTAAAATTAAAATATTATCTTAAAAAGTCAATATGTTGTGCTAGAAAAGTTAGTGACAGACACGAATCGCTCCAAAACCGACTCCACGTAGTCTTGTCTGCCCTACCCCTAGAGTGTAATTTAAAAGCCGAAGCTGCGGTGGTGAGCGTTGAAACACATCTGCGACGAGAAGCTCGCGTGGGACCGCCGGGGCCCCGCAGCGCCGGAGCCGTGACAGAAACCATGCCTGCTGCATGTTGCATTCTCGTTTGCTGCATGCTTGCTGCATGCTTGCTGCATGCTTACTGCATGCTTACTGCATGCTTGCTGCATACTTGCTGCATGCTTACTGCATGCTTACTGCATGCTCATTGCATGCATGGTATATGCGGGTTTGCATGTTTGCTGCATGCTTGCTGCACGTTTGATGCATGCTTGCTGCAGGCTTGCTGCATGCTTGCTGTATGCTTACTGCATGCATGGTGTATGCAGGTTTGCATGTTTGCTGCATGCTTGCTGCATGCATGGTGTATGTTTGTTTGCATGTCTGCCTGCTTCTTACAGGAAAATAAAAACCACATGATCTCAATCTACTGTTTTAATAAAAGAAAGAAAGAAAATTATGTTTATTTAGCCGTTAAACCCAAAATATTATGATTTTCACCTGCAGGCCACGAGTGCCATACGCTCGAAAAACATAAAGAAACACATAATATCGTCGAAAGATTTTGCACTAGTACCAACTAAGTAAAATTATTGTATATTTTATTAAATTAATAACACTGGTATAATTGAATAACGTATAAAATTTATAAAATATATTCATAAAATACATGCAAAAATTACAAAATAGGGAAATGGATAAAATTCATAACAGTAATAAAATTAGTGACGTAAATATACTAAGAAAAAACAATAAAATTGTACAAAATTAATAACATTGGTAAAAGTGATTAACTAATAAGTTATGCCATTCAATGACTATTGATATGAAATTTATGCCAATAGATGATTCTAACCCTAAACTTTCTGCGATAGGATGGTTCAACGTTTAATGTTTATGCATATGAAATTTATGCAAAACGATGATACTGACCTCCAACTATCTGCGACAAGATGGTTCGACTTTTAATTTTTATGCATATGAAATTTATGCCTTTAGATGATTCTGACTTACAAAATTATGAGTTTGAATGTATGATAAATGCGTGTCTGCCAAACGATTTTCTGCGAAATGAAGTTTATGCTATCCGCTGTTATGCAAAGTAATAATATGGCATAAAAAGTTCTGCTATAAAGGGTGGACCCCTTCCAAACACCGTGCTGCTATTGAGATACTCTAAATTGAAAAACCCAACAATACTGTGCCCAACCCGGGAATTGAACCCAGAACCAGATTGAGTAAAGAACTTTGTATAGCGACATTTCTGCTACTCATACCTACCTGTGTAGGAGTTGATATGAAGAGAAATTAAGCAATGAATAAGGCATTTCCTTCAAAACCCTTTGGATTGTAATCGAAATGAAATAAATACAATAATATGTAAGGCTACGGGGGAGGGGTGTCCCCCGGCATTGGGGACATTCACGTATTTACACACTGCCCAGAGATAAGTATTTCATTAACCCAGGTATTATCCGTGAGATCGTGAGTAACACTAAGGCATTGTTGGCGTTTCTCGGCGAACTGGGGTGAACCGAATGATTTTCCCATCCATTCGCACATTAGACTTGGAGTTTCAGACACCAGTTTGTTATAGAAAGGGCATTTCGAATGCTGGTTCTTTCGCCTATTATATGATTCAGGCTGATGAGGCTAAGATACTTACGTGGTAGTCGGAGCTTTAGTCACAACGACAACATAATTTTCAGGTGCATTTGGTCTTGGAGTTCCAACAGGCTCTTCTTCTAAATCTTTCAGCTGGTCTACATAGTTCCTCGTAGTCATTCGATTGTGTTCTTGTTCTTCTCCATTAAAATCGTTGCCATCATCATTGTTGACTATTGTCTTTCGTGGTAAACCTTTGTGTTCACTTTTAGCTTTTAGAACGGACTTGAGTTCTTTGCGGGCTAAGTCATTTAGTTCCTTTGGTGTGTATTCTTTGACCTTAAAAAAAACAACCATTATATGATTTATTGTTTATTATCAATAAGCAGGCATCACTTTTGTAAAAAAGACAGAGAAACCAATCACTTTTTTTTTAGTTTTTACAGTCTTCTAAAAATACAATTACCTATTATTTATTTTTTTCTATTCATACATTTTAATATCCAAACGCACGCTACAGTACAGTACTGGGTAATAGGATACCCCCTTGGTAAGACTGGTTGTCAGACTTATTGGGTCACTGACTACCTGTAACGACTGTCAAAGTTGGACAAACAACAACCGGCACCAACAGCTTAACGTGTTTTCCGAGGGATGGACGAAACTCGGTATGTAAGGGTAGTCAGTGTGGTCACCCATCCACAGACCAACCTACGCAAGCACTGCTTAACCTAAAGTTCGACCTGAGTGGCTGTTATTATTTAGCAACAAGGTCCTCTATAAAACTAAACAAATATTTTCACAAAAAAAAACGAGAGGCAAATACAAATGTTTAGTGTAAGGTTTATATCACCCTTGCAACCGTTACATCACTCGGCACATTCTACCACCCCTAGGCATAAAACTAGCGCGCACCTACGACACGGAATGATTTAATTAAACACTTGAAGCACTTATCTATCAGGGACAGTGTAAGTCGATAGCCCGTGTAACACGATCATGTACAGTCACAAGCGACTATGTATGCTTTGAATTTAAAAGCTAGATTTTCTTGTGCTAAATTGATTAAAACTTTGAGATTTGACCTATTTCGTTTTTGAGGTAGACTTTCCGACCGTTTTTTAGGCACCAACTTCCAGACTTCATGCTTCTACTGAAAATTACTGATTGAAAAACCTTTGACCGACCTGGGCATTGAACCAAGACACCGTATTCAGGGTTTATTTCGAACCTTCTTAACTCGGTCGCGGGTTAGGATAGTCGTACGCTGGTTAGGGTTTGGAGTAAAGCCACCGTATATCAGGGTGGTGTCTTTGTTCAGGGTTGTATAATAAAAAAACAGTTTCCCATGTTACTAGGTTAGGCGGGCTGTCGCAAAGGCTGCTGGGACTAGATTCGCTCCCTCCAACGCCACAGCACGCATAACTCATTTATTAAACGTCACAGATAGAAAAATGATAAAAAAAAGAAAATCGTGCCGAACATAACCCTATTCCTAACCTGACCCGACCTATCCTAACCCGAATTGCGAAAAAGATAGGTTTTCGTGTATTCTCATTTTTTTTCGCACGCAATTTGATAAGTTACCTTAGAAAAAGTACTAGGCTAACATAAACTGAAGAAGGTAATTCTATCTATAACACATCGAGTTCAATGGGCAAAATTACTATCACTAAACTAACTAAAAATATGCTATGTGTGGGCATATGTGTAATCGTGGCGGTACTTGTATTAACATAATAGTTATATTATCATACCTGGAGGTATTATAATATAACTATTGTAGTAAACAGGAGTGGTATAAAGGGATATGAGAATGGTCGTGAAGGTTCGTTTGTATGCTACGTCTACAACGAAATATTCATTTTCTATCAATTATGAATATTCAAAACCGTCGTTGCAGTTTGAGGCCACGTAAGCTGAAAATAGCAACTTTAGAGGAAAGTACACCTTGGTGATGGTACTATACCATTTTACAATTTGAGATCAGATAGAATTAGATCGAGACGTTGCTCGATTCTGTGATTGGCTGGAACAACTCGTTTAACGATTCTTTAGCAAACGGCATCAAAAAAATGCCTTTGGTGTTAGAAATTCAACCATTGTCATTGCTAGGTTTTCGGTTATATAATTATTTGGTGTGAAAAATGGAGCCAAAAGGGTATAATTTTAGTTGCTCAAGTTTTCAGTTGTGTTCCGTGTTAAGATTTGAACCTGTCACGCGGATGAATTCTGTAATAGTTGAGTCTTGTAGCTTGAATCTGTAAAAATGTGGTGACTCTTCTACAAGATACGTCAAAGACTAGAAGAAAATGTTACCTTAGTAATCTGCAGTCTGGCAATAGCCAGCAGTTCCCTCATTTGTGGGTAGTAGAAGCCAGCGGCAGGGTGGTCGGGGACCCTCGGCTTGTGTCTTGTCACTGGGTCAGGAGGAGAGGTCTCCCACCGAGGAGCTGTGAACGTCAGCCCACTCGCCGCCCCCGCGTCTAGAGGCTCCAACTGTTTGTAAACAGGTCAAAGATTTGCAGAAGAGGTAAATTGAATAGGATTTGATTTGAATTGAGACCACTCATCCAGGCAAACCCATCGTTGCCTGGATGAGTGGTCAAAGACAAAACTATTGGACTGTTTAGATTCAAAGGTTTGCTTCTAATAGTAATTATTTCAACTGTCTTTCGGAATTGACCTTGAGACCGTAATTGAAGGTTGAGGTGGCCATTCTACAAATTAAGTTATCCTTAAAGTTACACTGTTTTAAGCTTGCACGGTTTAAAACTAAACTTATCTTGTCACTAACGTGATATTCCGTCATCATACTAAAGACTCCACAAAACCTGGGGATACAGTGAGTGCGTTTTGTCGTGACTTAGTGTCGAGTTCCAAAGGTGCGCGTAGCAAAAGACAAAGAAAGAGGGTAGACAGATTTGTCTGCTCCTAACAATTTATTTTCCATCCACCCGCATTCTCCAATCAACCCGCGATCATGGCGCTTGCAACAGCGTCGTAATATTGGGAGCTCAAAATAATGACGGAAATCAAAATCATCACGGAGGATATATGTACGTGACAATATAAGTTTATTCTTAATGTAGTTCACTCAAAGTTTTGCCATGGTTGTTGAAAGGAACATACAAATAGCAGTGCATCTATTTTACAACAGTTTCTAGGAATAAATTTGAAAAAAATAGTGGCTAATAATTTAAAGTAAAGATGTAAGATTTATCCCCGGATTGATTTATATGCATAATAAATAAGTGGTTTAAAAAAACCCTTACGTCAAGAGTAATCTGATCCACCCAGGAGGAGTCTACGCAAAGGTTCACAGCATCCACGCCGATGAACCAATCAGGAGACGGGATCATGCGACACATAAGAGATACCTGTAACATTAAACATCACTTTGATATTTAGGATCTAGAAACATCTGTCTTGTAAATCTGGGGTATTTGATGACAGAAATGTTGATTACGATCATGTTAAGATATGAAAGCCAATTTAATGCATGAAGAAATTCAAATCGAAGTTTTCGGTGGTCAATTAGTAGTAACCTGCTAAATTCATCATCTGCCTAGCCTTTTCCCAACTATGTTGGGGTCGGCTTCAAGTCTAACCGGATGCAGCTGGATACTAGTATTTTACATGGAGCAATGTTTTTCAAGGGGTATTCATAATCAATTTTGCAAATCAATATTTGTCATGCAATTTTGCACATTATGTACAATGGATGTACTGTGTAAAGGATGGTAATAATGGCAAGAAACGAGTAGTCTGATAAGATGACGAGTATCTACTATATAGAAGTATGGAAGAGTAAGACATGCTGTGCCAAATTAATTGGGATAAAGGCAAGAGAATGATGATGGACGGTCGAACAAGCTAATTTGATTACAGTTTAACCCACAAATTACATTGTAAAGTGTAAACCAAGTAGCTTGTTGTACAAGTGTTTACTGTCGCCTTGACTTGTAGACCTTACGGTATTAAAATACCAGTTTAACCCTTACCAAACTATGTCCACCATCAACAAACACCATATTCTCCGTGTCTCCAATCCCGGCTCCCAGAGCAGGCGCCGAGAACTGATCATACACCTGCTGTTCCTCATCTCCTTCCTTCACCAGGTCATCTATCTTACCGTACTGTGAAAAGGCGCGAACTGACGGCTTGGCCACCGATCCTATGTGGTACAGGCTGTAGTTGGTCGAGTGGGATTGGCCTGGGGAGAAAAGAAATTATAATATATGAAACAAACTAAAAATGAAATGTAAAGGGATCCTGGTGTCCTGCAACACAGGCCACACATACAAGTTTAATATACGGTCGAACAAACTATTTAGTTTACAGTTTAACCTAGCAATTATATTGTAAAATGAAAACCAAATAGTTTGTTCAACCGTACTTACCTGCAGTACAAGAACGTAAGGTTCCATAGGACTCGATTAGATAAATTTGACAGTTATTCTCGATAAAATGAGTTTTTGACTCCATCTAAACTCATTTTATCGAGAATAACTGTCAAATTTATCTAATCGAGTCCTATTGAATCCAACGTACTTGCACTGATGAATTGATGTCATTGTCGAATCTGACCAAAGTAAAAAAATGTACTTGTAGGTCGTGTAAACAAAAACTCAATTGATTGATTTATATGATTAAGATGATAAATGATGGTTAAAGGTGTGGCCATGTATACCATAAAAAGACGTAATCGTATCATTAACTTCTAGAATGTCTTAAGTTACACAGTTCGACTTAAGCTATTATCTTACTATTGTGTCTCTAATTAAGACATTCAAAAGGTTAAGGAAGAGGGAAACCTTTGACCTCCATCGTCATCATTGTTATCATCATGTACCTAGTCTTTCTCCAACTATGTTAGGTTCGGCTTCCAGTCTAACCGAATGCAGCTGAATATCAGTATTTTACATGAAGCTACAGCAGGCAGCAGAGTTGCCAGGCGGCCCTATTTTGGCGGGACGTCCCGATTTTTAAATCAAAATTAAATGTCTCGCGCGGACAGGCTCAGTCCCGCTTTTACAGACTCAGTTGCTCTTTCAACAGTTTCCAAAAAAAGATACCAGGAGTATGTTTAAAAAATTGTGTCTTTCATTTTGACTGAACAATCATACATCTGCCTCGTTGGTAACAATCCCAACATCAGACTGCTTTCCTAAACGCGTTTTTTTTTTCGAATTTAATTATGTAGCCATAAATAGTTGCAAAACGGCCTTATTTTAGCGGGGCGTCCCGATTTTTAAATCAAAATGTCCCGCGCGGGACAGGCTCAGTCCCGCTTTTTCAGGCTCAGTTGCTCTTTCAACAATTTCCAAAAAAAGATACCAGGAGAATGTTAAAAAAATTGTGTCTTTCATTTTGACTGAACAATCATACATCTGCCTCGTTGGAAAAAAATCCCAACATCAGACTGCTTTCCTAAACACGTTTTTTTTTCGAATTTAATTTTGTAGCCATGAGCTCATTATCTCCTTTTAAATAAATACCAGCCTATATTATTTCCACTGTAGGGTCAAAAAAACTATTTTACTAAACCCTAATTCCAGCCAGTCATCCATAACGAATTCCCCCTACTATTTGCTTATTGAACCCCGCTTACTGATACAGACATAACTCGCGTACGAGTGTATACCGGTATATACGCGATATCAAGTTAAATTCAACGTAAACGCGTGTAAAGGAAGCGGTCCATCGGAGCGTCTCTGCCTGTCGAGTGATTCTCAAAGGAGTTCCGCACAATATTGCCTATGATGGGGATTTAATTATTAATATTTTGTTGATGGAAGATGAGAATAATTATGATGCAAGAAAAGAGGTGTCTCATGAGATGACGATAAAAGGCAAGTATGTAAAAATAATTATTTCGAATACAGTGTGTGGTATACTATCTACCTTAGAAACCCGAATACTGAAAAATAATCTAACCAAATTCGGGGTTTATACGGTAAAATCCACACTATCTATTGTTGAAGTCGGTTAAAATAAATATAAATAATAAAACATTCTTTATTGCACCAAAAGCCATCACAGTACAATAACCAAAAAACAAAGAGCATATAAGGCTTATAACTAGGTCACAATAATTTTAATTCCCTGAATCCTAAACTAGGTGTGTGTCTTAGGAGTCAGTGATGAAAACGGGGCATTACAACAAAATGTAGGCTATGTTACCCGAGTCATAATAACAAATCGATTGACACCTTATTCATCAAAATAGGATGAATAGTTTATACGCTACAGAAGAAAATACGTAAATAGAAACATACATACATAGACTACTAAAATCAGAATCCTTTTGGCTTTGCTGAAGTCAGGTGAAAAGAAGACATGCTGCAATAACCCCATATAAATTGGTATAAGGGTAAGAGAAGACCTAGCAAAACGTGGTGATGGCAAGTGGAATAAAACTGTGGCCGAGTGGCATCCTAGTTGAACAGGCTTCTTGATGATTTCCATATCCATTCCTTGCCCTTCTTTTTTTGAATTTGCCGCCACTTGAACTCGCCCTTCACTGTGAGTACGCAAAGGACAACGCATCGCTCCCGCCATCTGACGGCATGAAGACGCAAAATCAGTTCGAACTCAACTATTCGCGGATTTCTTGCTGGCCAGCAAGAAATCCGCACGCCGTAACAAAAACACCTAAATATCTTGAAATACGATTGCTAGTTATACAGTGTGGTGATCTCCTGGCTCCCAGCATCCCGTAAGTACCTGACCTCTTTCAATTTATATCTTTTAGCCTGTTTCTGAGTAGAAAACTTCAAAAAGCGTGCTTGGCTTCACGTGATACTCAATCACTAGGAATGGAAAGAGACGTGTTGGTCGCCCAGCAGCGAGATGGGCAGACTATATTGTTGCTATTGCGGGAATATCCTTACTGAGGTTGGTACAGGAGCGTGGAGCTTGGCACAAACAAGCTGTGGATGATGTCGATAATGAGAAGAATGACGATGGCGAATCATTTTTTCATCAACATACTTATAACATGACACTGACCTGCAAATTGCAAAAAAAACCTAACAAAAAATGAATTTCGCAGCCATTTGGCGCTTCCACCTTAAGAAGCCGGCGGAGCCTGCGCCGTTCATGCAAACGTAATACCAAAATAATTTGTAAATTATACATATTCTTAAGGTAGTGAGTATCTATTTCGATTGGATTACAAATTATCTAGGTTCTCAAATTTATATTTTTAACGGACACTGGGCTTTTAACAAGAGTTTTAATTTCTGACATTTTAAATTTCTCATATTTCGTCTTTATATCACTCTCCTTTCAAAATATATATTTAGGAACCTAGATATTCTGTAATTTAATCGAAATAAAGACACACAATTTTACAATATATTTGATTTACAAATTATTTCGGTATTACGACGTGCTCCGCCGGCCCCTTAACAATGTCATTCAACTCCCAAGTGAATTATGTTGTCCTGTATCTGAAGCAGTAAACCTAATTCAGTAAGTTTAGTAGTGGCAGACTTAATAAGCTTTAAAATGGTTTTTTTATTAAAAAGTTTTTTAATAATAAACCCATTTTCATAAAAATAACCTTATTAATGCAGAGGACAAATTCCCAGACTTCTAAATATGAGTTCCCAGAGGATAAATGTTATTAAAGTTTTTACAGTAATTTTAAAGTATCTATAAATACTAAAATACTGAAAAACTCATTATGCTAACGCGCTGTTGAAATAATAAAACGTGTTAATGTAGAATTATAATTCAAAACGAAAAACACATTCGGTTGAATGTGGAATAGACATTAATTATGAGATAATTCAATATTTCCACATTTCTCTAAAGTATTTTTATATTAGGATGAACTTACATCGAATTTATTTCAATTTATAATGGATTATTATTAAAATAATTCAATTGGAACTTATTAGCATTTGCAGAATGGTCCTCGTAGCTACCTTAGCCTTTATCGAAGCATTTTATGGACCATTTGCTTGGAAACAAGCGGAGTGAGATATGCAAATACGGCAGTTTTCTAAGCCCATCCCAGGCCATGTTCATTTTATTATAATTAGTTGATAGCCATCGTCTGGGTGCTCCAAAATTATTAATAGGCTCAACTGTGAATTATTTATGAGATTTTACTGAATTATCTTCCGAGAAATTTGGTTTAAAAGAGGTTGAGCGCGTTCCTCAATAGGACGCGTTGAAAAAAAATGTAATTTACTAGTTGATGCCCGCGGCTTTGCCCGAGTACAAATTATATAGTAAAAGGTTCCTCGAGACCCACTCTATTCATTGGAGAAAACAACATGAAAATCGGTGCAGTCATTTTTGAGTTTCCTAATAGTACGGCACATTTTACCAGTCATGTTTAAGTGCCAGTGCAATAGGGGGCGAGGCTATTGCCACCAATCGGGCTCAAGTCCGGATTCCGTGACTGCCGCGAATTCCAGATGAAAAAACCCAATAGAACTTTGTTAGACCTTTTTTATTTATTTTTCGGATGTGAAGTCATCAAATGACCCCTCTCTGGGCGGAGCGGGAGGGTTAGACTTTTACTGACTAAAAACCATCCATGTTCCTTCCTCCCCCTTTACGTTCCGAGACCGTGGTGTCTCTTTCGAACAGTTCCCCGTGCCCTTCATTATGATGACATCACTTGAGGTGCGCGTGTAACACGGACACGCCGTTGACACGGCCTGTCGTCATTAGACGGACGGACGGCTAGCTAGCCCATAGCTCACCGTCCACAGGCCGACGTCTACGGTGGCCGGTAGCCACCACGTGGCCCCCGACGCCCGGATGACATATACATGGCATGACTGCTTCGCTACGAGGACACGGTGTTGCTCCGCTCACGCAAGGCAGACCTCCACCGTGTCTTCCGGTCGATCCTCGCAGTGGAAACACTCGGGCGTTTCCTCCCGCTCGATTCGATGCAGGAACCTCCCGAAACATCCGTGTCCGGTAAGGACCTGCGTCAGGCGGAAGGTGAGGACGCCGTGGCACTTTGCTAGACCTGGGGCTAGAATTCAGGACCCCATGTCCTGCAGTCGCTTTTGCGATCACTAGGCCAGCCATACATCATTATCCTAGACTGTTCCCAACCATATTTGGGGTCGGCTTCTAGTCTAACCCGATGCAGCTGAACTTACATAGAGCGACTGCTTATCTGACCTCCACAACCCAGTTAGTACTGGGTAATACGATACTCATTGGTAAGACTGGTTGTCAGACTTTTTGGGCCACTGAATATACCTGTAACGACTGTCGAAGCTGGACAAATGATAGCCGGGACTAACAGCTTCACGTGCTTTCCTATGCACCCAGGAAACTCGGTATGTAAGGGTGGTCACCCCTTCATAGACCAACCTAGGCAAGCACGGCTTAACCTAAAGATCGACCCGAGCCGCTGTTATTATTTAGACAGTCAGATAAATAAGACATGAGAATGGGGGATTTATATGAAATAAGCTTTTAAAACTGTGTTTTCGTCTATCATATCAGTTGTTACATTTTTCGTCGAAAAAATTACTTTATAAATGAAAGTCAAAGTTTTGATTCAAAACAGCAAAGTTCATTGAACTGTTATGTTTTGAGTAGACGAACTTATAAAAATACGGACAAAAATAGCTCGTAGATATAAATGTAAGAGAACTTTATGTAATAATATTTACATTGGAGCAAGATTTATGATTATTATATTAGAGCGTTGAGTGAAACGGAGTTTCTTCATTGAGTATTTTTAGTCTATAGTCGCTATATTAGAAAAATAAAAAAAAACTAAGATGGCTGATGGATGGTGCTTTTACGCTATACTATGATGATTGTTATTATTTTATAATTGAACAGTAATTACACTGGAGATAGATAGAAGAGTCGATAAGGAACAACGATGAATGGTTTTATTGTAATACATACTTTTCCTATAACGTCTAACAAAAATAAAATAAATAAAATAAAAATTATTTAGTTCGCATAACAAGGTACAATATTAAAAAAAACTAGTACAGAAGACAATAATCCTAAGCGCTAAGTTTTTACAAATTCCCTGGACTCCACACTAGGATACCCTGTGTCGTGGGGTCCAGTCTCTTCCCAAGTAAAGGTAACAGGTTAGCTTTAGCTGAACTAATGACAAAAGTAAATAGAACAATTTAGATTTCACATATTAAAAAAAATATTAAAGTAAATAGGATACTTTTTATCCCTGTAGTATGACCCCGTGGGACAATTATCAAACTCCAACCGGGTGAAGCGGCGGGCATAAGCTATTATGACATATAAGTCTTAATTTTATAATATTAATCTATACTATTATTATATTATAATTTATAAAGCAGAAGAGTTTGTTTGTTTGGTTTAACGCGCTAATTTCAGGAACTACTGGGTCGAATAGAAAAATTCTTATTGCGTTGGATAGTCCATTTATCGAGGAAGGCTATAGGCTATAACATCACGCTATGACCATCAGGAGCGGAGCAGGAATGAAAAATGTTGCAAAAACGGGGTCTTTTTACACGACTGCCCAAAAAAAAGAGTGTTATGTTTTCAGGGTTCATGTATGTATGTATGTATGTATGTTTGTGAGTTTCTTTATTCCACCATAACTTCTAAACGCCTGAACCGATTTCGTTATGCGTGGTATTGTTAGAATCCTTGTGTTAGCCCGGGTAACATAGGCTATAGACAAACTTTGAAAATAATAGGGTTGCCATGATTAATGAGGAAACATCACCTTAATTTTTTTTAAATTGTTGAAAATTCGTTTACGCATATAACCATCATCCAGAACTCTTTGAGTAAATTACAAAATATAGAACAGATTTTTTTTTGTTCATTCACAAATAATTTTGTTTAATTATAAAAAAAAAATAGCGAAACTATACGGTATCGGCTTTTCATTAGTTTCTATAACAATACCTCAACAATTAAAATCCTTCCTAGACAACTTAGTATTATGTTTAATAAAAAACTTGTTAGTACTACATGCTACCCCTGTTGGTGTCGTTATTTGTTTTTCTTCGGACACGTGGTTAGATTATCTTGTTGTGGAATTGCGGATTTGTTATTTTAATATTCTTGGGTATATTAAAAAAAAAAAATATTGAACACGTATATGTTCTTGTCAAATAAATGATAAGTGACGACGATACAACTGCAGCACGTTGAAATCTCGCGTGACGTCACAACTTGTCACAAACTTTAATCTGAACTTTGATAAATAATAAATAAATCGTTTAATTATTTATCTTTAATTCAGGTAGAACCCATACATTCGTTTGTATTCCTTAGCCTATGTTAGTGGCCTTCAGTCTTCAGTCTTCATGTGTGTTTTGTGTGTTTTATGTATGAATGATAAAAATTGTAATGTTCTAAATATGGACTCGATGGTCTGAAATAAATTTTATTATTATTATTATTAATAGCATTCACGCTCAGAAGACTGCTGTCGCTGCCCCGCATCCGACGCAGTAGTGAAGTGGATCTCTTGCGAATGATCGCAAAGATTATGACCAAATTTGTTTTCTGCATACTAAACCCACTAAACTGCGTAGTTTGTCGGCGGGATTGGCGCTCATTATTGTAATAATGAGCGATATTATAATTAAAAAAATACCCATTTAACCAACAGACACACAGACAGTGGTATTAACTTAGTAGGTACAGAGAGTTGAGCCAGCGCTACAAACACCACCCATGCATCAACGTGCAGGTAGGTACTATAGCATAAACGATGCACCAGTATTTAAGGAGCTATCCCGGATTGAGTGAAGGAGTAAAGAAAACACAAGGATATTGGAAAAATAATGGATAAAAAAAAAACAAGAAAAAATAATTAATAACAATTTAATTTGTACAATGTATTCCCTTCTTTCGCCCTAATAACTTCTCGAAGACGGTTCTTCATTGTAACAACCTGATCAGCTTCTGAATCGATTCTTGCGGGATACCTTCCCACTTCTCTATCAAAGCCGATTTCAGCTCATTCACACTTGAAGGAGCAGGTTTTCTTAAACGAACCCTCCTCTTCAGTTCATCCCACACGTGCCCTGTGGGTTTCAAGTTCGGGCTGAGCGCTAGCCGTTCAGTGTGGCGATACCAACAACTTTGAGGTAGTCCGTTGTGGCACGGGAAGTGTGACAACAAGCGTTATCGTGCATGAGGAGGAAGCCATCCCCGATATATCTCGCATAAGGAACATGTTCTAGCAGAATATCGGAAATGTAGCAGTTTGAAGTTACACCACCTCTTCGTCCACCTCCAGGCACGAAAAGAAGCTCCGTTTTACCGTCGAAGGAAATCCCGGCCCATTATAATTATTACTATTATTATAAGCCACTGTCTCAGTGAAACAGCACTACGCAAATTGCTCCCCAGGCCGCCTGTAGCCTCAACTGTTCAGTCGCAGCCGTGCAAACATATTTTGCACTCGTCGGAGAACAGGACCCGCCTCTATTGCTCAACCTCCGAATCAAGATGGTAGCAAGCAAATTGAAGGCGTGCTCGTCGGTGATCTGCCGTTAGTTTCGGGCCAGTGGCAGGCCTTTTTGGAGTCAAATTAGCTTGCTTAAGTCTTCGACGAACTGTCCACTCGCTGGCATCTATCCCACGAACATTTCGTAGCTCCTGTTGGACGTCGACACCAGTCAAATGTCGATTTCAGAGAGAGGTTGACATGATAAAACGTTCATCCCTCTCCGATGTGCACCGACTCCGTCCAGATCTTGGTCTCGGGATAAAGCCACCAGTCTCCCGAAAGCGTTTCGAAATACAGGACTGGCATATGTAGAGCTGACTTGCAACAGCCCGCTGGCTGACCCCTTCTTGCAATAGAGCGACGATTTGTGCTGCTCCTATAGGTGGAGTGTCCATTGTCGTGCACGTTCAAGGGTCAAAAGTTGCGGAGATGTGTACCAGTCAACGTGTGAAAGCCGACTGATAAAAAATCCGACATTGCGTGCTTCTATAGGGGGTAACAAAATAGGCCGCCACTCGCAACGTATCAAACAATTGAAGCATATCTTTTTCCATACTACTTCACGTAATATCTTTAAAATGGTACCATTTTTATTATTATTCATAGCTAGTTATTAAGTACTCAAGATTGCGCGAAATCAATTCCAAGAAAATGATTCCATACTTATGCTCGCGAGTGTATTATCACAACTTGGTATTATTACATTCTGTATATTTTAGTGTTTGTTTAGTAATTCTATTATTATCGTTGTTTACCAGTCGTATTATTAGGCAAATGGTTCTTTCAAAGAAAACCAAGAAAGCTCGTCGATTTGCGAATAAACTTAAAAATGAATCGCCGAATTCACGTGAAAAAAGACTGAAAAATTTGAGGGCGATAATAACCCAACATTAAAAAATATAAATAATAATAAAAAACAACGCCTCACGACACTACCCGAATACCAGTACAACTCCATGACCTCAGAAATCTTAGCGTCAGATAAAATATCTAAGGCAATCTAGATTCGCATTGATTGTTGGTTAACATGTTATTTTGTCACTAAAAGGTATGAAATAAAAAATAATAATTAAAAAGATTAAAAAACACGCCTGCCATGTCAAAAAATTAACTAAAAAGTAAAAAATAAGTAAACAAAAATAGAAAACAAAGAAAAACAACATTGTAATTGCAGTCGGGGGACCTGTAAATAAATTTTCCACAGAACTGTCCCCCGACTACAATTACAATGTTGTTTTTCTTTGTTTTCTATTTTTGTTTACTTATTTTTTACTTTTTAGTTAATTTTTTGACATGGCAGGCGTGTTTTTTAATCTTTTTTTTCCTTTCATTTCTCTCTCTAATGTGACGCAGACGAAGTTGCATGGGTCAGCTAGTTTTATAATATTTAGCATAGTTATCGCAAGTAACCCATAAGTACCACATCATCCGCTGTAAATATTCTTACAAACTGTGTTGGTATGTGCATTCAGTCTAACCGGACGCAGTAGAATACTAGTATGTTTTTATTATGGCCGACTGCATTACAGAAACTATAGGAGAACCACTAATGCATAAATAATTATAAAACATTCTCAAATACAGGCTGTAAACAGACTCAATCGCGAAGCCGTCAACCAAGCACTCTGTACATCAAACTAAGTAGCCCTACGCAAAAATGTAGGGTTTGTTAAGAGTCTTTTTACACCCTTAAAATGTTTCCTCTTTCTTCTATGTTTTTTTTTAAATAAGCTATCTTAGTTTTAATTAACAATTTTTCTTGGTATCAATACCTAATAAACTATTATAACCAGAGCAAATATTTTTAAATGGAACTAGTGCTTGGACAGGCGCCAAGAATCCACAGTACTCGTTTTCTCAGAAGATGAACTAAATATCCAAATAATCCAACAAAGGAATGACTACCAGGGATTTGTAAAGTGTGCTCTAGAAAAATGTGCAATTAATTAGTGGACGTTCAAATTAGAAAACAGCTGTGATCGCATGAGCAGCTTATAACAGCACCTATGATCGCATGGCAAAGTGGTAGTAAAAATACGCTGGAAATATTATTACAAATAGTTTTTCTGGGGCATAGCTAGTCTTATCTATTTTGTAAATAGTGTGTTTATTATTTCTCCTTTTTGTTTTTACTAACATAAGGTTAAGACTTACTAACAACATATGGATTGTATGATCTGAGATAAAATTTATATTATTTCCTTTATTAAATTTGTTCAACAATTTTTTTGCATTTTTAAATATTAACATAAAAAATATATAAAAACATTTAAAAATATTAAAAAATTGTAGCCCACCGGTATCGGGAACAGGGTCCAAGCTACCGGCGGTCAGGGCTCCAGAGAGAGAAACCTCCTAACAATACGGGCCGTGTCCAGTTCTTTCTGAATCAAGCCCTTGATCCAGCTGCCTAACGAGAGCCTCAACTCAAAAACTCAAAACTCAAATCATTTATTTCAATTAGACCATTACGGCACTTTTGAATGTCAAAAATACAAAACTAAATCAAAGCTACAGTCACAGTCACAAGGCATAATAACTTGAGAAAGTACTGCAGTTGCCCATTCCCTAGCGTAGATCTCTATGGAGAAGAACGGGCAAGAAACTCCATGGACACTCTTTTCAATCAAAGTATTGTTACAAAATCTTGGTTACATCATTCATGTTGTGATTATACATATATGTGAGAACGATGTAGAAAGACGTGCACATTAAGAGCGTCCAGAGAAAAGATTAAATCAACTTAAAAAAATTAATAAATTCAAATTAACCGTGGCAGCTGAGAGTTGACCAGTCTCAATTGACAGCGCCCGTTCACGAACATGACGCATGTATCAGCACCATTCAACTCGACCATATTGAAGGGAATTAAATGACCCGACACACCCGCCACCATCACCGAGACATTTGAGTGAGCATGACATTCTCTCAGCCGCCAGGGCATATTCAAGTCAAAAAAAAAGATAACTAAATGTAAAATGGTGGCTTTACAATACATAGAACTCACACATGTGGGATGCAATTATATAATATTAAGAGATGGAATCTATACAATGCAAGGATATTTTTACAATCTTCTGCAGCTTCCACAATAACTTGACTGGGAATCAATTAGTTTGCTCCTATGGTTGTGGAGCAGGACCGGCATTGAGCCAAGCATTTTTATCATCAATGTAATCCCCCAACTTATAATATGCTTGACTACATAGTGTGCGTTTTACACAAGATTTAAATTTCGTCTCATTCAGTTGTAGAATGTGGGGAGGTATTTTATTGTAACATTTTAAACAGTACCCCATGAAAGAGGAATCTACTTTAGCAAGCCTGAAACCTGGCTGAACTAGTTCGTCCCTATTTCTAGTATTATAGTGGTGTCTGTCACCTCTTTTACTGAATAAATGCAGATTTTTCCTAACGTACATGATGTTTTCATAGATGTATTGAGAAGGTACTGTCATGATATTAATTTCCTTAAACAGCTCTCTCAGAGAATCGCGTCTACGTAAATCATATATGGCTCTGATGGCTCTTTTCTGCAGAATAAATATAGACTCGATGTCTGCAGCCCGTCCCCATAGTAAAATATCGTATGACATAATACTATGAAAATAACTAAAATAAACTATCCTCGCGGTATCAACATCGGTAAATTGACGGATTTTTCTAACAGCATATGCTGCTGAGCTTAGGCGTCCTGCAAGAGATGTTAAATGAGGCCCCCATTGTAGCCTTGAATCGAGCGCGATTCCCAAGAAAATCGTTTTATCGACAAATTCTAGTTTCTCTTGATTTAATACTATGTCACAATCACTACTTTTGACATTTGGAAGAGCAAATCTGACGCACTTAGTTTTTTTCCCATTTAGAACTAAATTATTTACAGTAAACCAATTATGAACCTGCAGTAGGGCGTTATTTACGTCGTCAAAATTAGTGGCACGTCTGTTTATCCTAAATATTAAAGAAGTATCGTCTGCAAACAACACCATTTGCGGGCGATTGTTAAATAAATGGGGTAAGTCATTAATATAAACTAAAAAGAGGAAGGGACCCAATATCGAACCTTGTGGTACACCCATTTCTACTTTTAAACCCATTGAATTGACACCATTTATTTGTACATGCTGCTGTCTATCACTCAAATACGATTTAACTAAACTGAGCGCAAGTTTACCTAAACCGTAATGCTCAAGTTTCAAGATTAAGGTTTCGTGATTTACGCAATCAAATGCCTTCGAAAGGTCACAGAATATTCCTATGGCATCTTGTGCCTCTTCCCACGCAGTAAATATGTGTTTTAATAAAGTGACACCGGCGTCAGTTGTACAACGTCCTTTGGTGAAACCATACTGTTGCTCGTGTAATATTTTATTGGTGTTAAAATGGTGAAGCATTTGATTGAGCATTATCAAACACCTTGCTGAAAACTGGCAACACGGATACGGGCCTATAGTTATTCGTGTCTTTACTGTCCCCGGATTTAAAAAGCGGTATTACTTTACTGAACTTCATTAGATCCGGAAAGACCCCTTGATCCACGCACAAATTAAATATTAAGGCTAAATACGGAGCTACGGTCTCAATAATTGAGGTACAAGCTTTGATAGACAAACCCCATAGATTTTCAGTTAATTTGATCTTGATTTGCTTAAAAGCTTTTAAGACTGTTATGGGGTTTATATGCTGGAATTTAAATTCATTTGGACAGGCTGAAACGTTTGCTTTCAGTAAATCAATAGAGAACAAGGGACAGGAGTTTAAGGTTTCTGTAGTTTTAATTGGGATACTGGTAAAGAAATTTACAAATTCATGAGCAACTTCACTGTTGGAGCAGACAAGGCCACGTGAGGTCTCTAGTGTGAAGTCATTACTTTGTTTTTTATTTCTATTTGTTTCGCTGTTGATTATTTTCCAAACCGTCTTTATTTTATTTTCGGCTGATTTAATCTTTTTGCTAATGAATAAAGATTTGGCTACCTTGCAAGTGGTTTTAAAAATTTTCGAGTAAGTAGCAACATATTTATTAAAAGATTCTGTTTTGATGTAAGGCTTAAGGCCGTACAGCTCAAACAATCGTTCCCTACTTTTCCTAATACCCTGTGTTGCCCAGTCACTGAAAATAAACTTTGGGCCAATAGTTTTAGTTTTCATTTTTAAAGTGTTATTGAACTCAGTGTGCACTACCGAAAAGAATTCTTCATACAATTCATTTACATTGTTTCTAATATGGCCTGGTATATTAAGCTTGCTAATTAAATTATTATTGAACTTTTCTAAATTGCTGGGTGTAATTTGTCTAGCTTGAATCTGAATTCTTTGTAATTGTTTATTGTACGCGAAAGCAACTGTCTGCCCGCTGTGATCTGAAGGAAGATAATTTACGATAGATTTATCTAAGTAGTCGCAGCAACAAAAAACATTATCAATACATGTAGCAGTATTTAAAGTAATTCGGGTTGGTTCTGAAAACACGTTTGACAAATTAAATGATTTAAAAAGACTTAAAAATCGACTGCTATTGACATTATTCTCTAAGATATTAACATTGAAGTCACCACAGATAATTATTGATTTATTACCAGTTACAAGTTTTGCCAAAGCATCTTCCATTACTGACTCAAAGATAGAGTAGTTCAGATAATTTGGAGGTCTGTAAACGCACACTATTAAATGCTTATCAAGCTCAACACAAGACAATTCAATGCTATGTTCGACCGATAGATCGACTATATCATTTCGACATTTAGATTTAATACAGTTCTTAACTAAGATTAATGAACCCCCTCGCATCTTAGATTTTCGGTTAAAGCAACTTCCCACGTTGTAGTTATTATAATTTATTTGCAATGATTCATAATCTTTCATCCAATGTTCGGTAAAACAAATAACATCAAACTTAGTTTTTTCTAAAAACAATTCTATCTCTAATTGTTTGGATGAAAATCCCTGAATATTCTGGTGAAATAATTTCAAAGTATTCTGCTCAGCCCCTTTTTTACAAATAGTTGATTGAGAGCTAGAAGATACCGGTTTATCTAAATTATCTCTATTACCTTCTATTGTCTTACTGACTAGTTTAAATCTAAGCTAAAATGTGTATAATTACAATTAGTATAATTACTAATTTCCGTGGGACTATTTACAAAAGACTGCGACATATAACTTATGTCTGAGTTTATATTAAAAGCTAATAGCCTCGCTATTTGACGTCTAAAACTAATCGGTAGGTACGCATTATTCCTCGTTGACTTTAATTTCTGAACGAAACTATTTGTGTCGAAAAATATCAACTTGTCACAATAGTGACATAATAAATGCATGTGATTATTAAGGCTATGAATAAAATGATTTTGCCTGCTCGACAACTTCTCAAAGTAAGGAAAGGCACAGAGAATTATTTTCCTACAATTTAGTTGCAACAGTTGAGTGACATTGTCAGTGATATCATTAATGTTTACGTTAAAACTATTCCCAACAAATACAGTTAATATAGCATTAGGATCTAATTCCTTCCGAGTTATGGATGTCATTATTTGGTTGTAAGAAGCCTGAGGTGTACAGTAATTTTGGGAAGAATGACTCAGATTGTTACTCATTAATTTTCCTAACCCTATTCCGATACTGTCTGTAAACATAATGGAGCAACCATACTGTGAACTATTACAAAGGGGAGAACTACTTTCAGGTTGTCCTATAGGTGTAGAACCTTGAACATTGAGCGGTGAATTTTCAATGGGGATACAGCCCGGAACACTTCCCAACCGGGTCGGGTCCTCCGTTACCTCAGGCAGGAGAGTGTCCGGGCTGGATTCCCCTTGTGATGTACATGGAGTATTTTCGATGGTTATCATGTCTACATAGTCTGCATTACCATTTCCCCTATTTACTAACTCGTTTGCAGCAAGTATGTGTTCCTTAATTTGTTTCTGAGAATTCACATACTTAGAATAACATGATTTAAGTTGACACTCTAAAACTTGAATTTCTGACTGTAAGTGTTGAGTGTCTGTCTCATAAAACTTCTTACTGTCCTCTAATTTAATTTGATAATTATTTAACTTTTTAATCAGAAAAACACGTTCTTTTCTTAGATTTATATTGTTGGAACTATGTTTTTGTTGTTTTTTAAATTTATTGCATTTCTTTATTATTCTATTCAGTTTTGCATATTTTTTTATTTTATTTTGGCTTACTTTATAACTACTGCAATTATATTTCAGAATAGAATCTTCAGTAAGATCTATTGTTGTTAAGGAATGTGGGTCCCTCCTCAGGTGTTGGTCGAGGCTCTTGGCAATTGAGCCATGCGCTGACACGACTATAGCGACTATTATTATTAAAGCTTGATTTAATAACATAAAATATCAATTATAAAAGTAAATATGAATGAAAGCCATTAAGCATTTCAGTCTTCATCTTCAACATATATTTCAATATAAGTCCACAATCTTCTCAAGAAGATACTCCTCAAGTCATCGTCCTCTACTGTAATACCAACTAACCTTACAAAAGCGTGCTTAAAATATCTGAAGCTAAGTTATCTTTAAGTGCGAAAGTTGCCAACTTAAGCTCTTGCACCGGATAGCTTCTACTGAAGTATTCACCGTTATAAGTTCTATGAATTGTACTGAATTCAGTTTTGTTTCGTTTAAATTATTTTCTACAGCACATTCCTTTAGTTTGTTCAGAGAAAATCTTGCTTTAATTTCTTAATTCTTGCTTCTTTGGAGTTAAATTGTGTTTTCGTAATCTTGCTTTCAGATTGTAGGTTTAATCAACATTTGAAATTGCTTTAGTGTAAAAAATAGTCCTGCTTCACTTATGGGTAACTGAAACTTATATTAAACATTTGGAGCTCAATCTATCCTTGTATAACATTTGTCTTGTCTCACAGTCGCTTCGACCAATAGCAACAAATAACATTTACCAAACCGATTTGATAAACCAAACTTTTCTGCATCGACAAACGAGCAAATCAAGGGTTGATTTGACAAAAGCGATATTGATACTAAAAACGAAAAAGCGCGCAATATAGAAAGTCAGTAAAGTACTGCAAATCTATGTTCAAGGAAAAGCCGAATAGTCATTTTTGCCTACGAATGGCTCTTCAAAGAATGGAAAATACGAAGAAAAGTAATATGTGGAACCTTTTTGTCAGAGTATATAACACATTGTTTTCGTGGAGTATTTCAGGTAGATCCTCAGAAGGTACCTAATGCTATTTGTATGTAATATGTGTCTTAGAGCCTATCTGATTTTGAGCGGCTGCCTCATATTGTGCCCAGATAGGGCTGATCCGAGTGCGTTTAATTTTTTCTAGCGAATCACTCCTGCAGTACAAGTACGTAGAACTTGACAGGACTCGATTAGATAAATTTGACAGTTATTCTCGATAAAATGAGTTGAGATGGAGTCAAAAACTCATTTTTTCGAGAATAACTGTCAAATTTAACAAATCGAGTCCTATCGAATCCAACGTACTTGTGCTGTTGTTTCGCGTGGTGTTTATGATTTTATAAAACACTAGCTTCTGCCCGCGACTTCGTTTCCGTGAGTTTCCCGCTTGCAGTATTATTTGTTGCTGCTCCGCTCCTATTGGGTACAGTGTGATGTTATATAGCCTTTAGCCTTCCTCAATAAATGGACTATCCAACGAAAAATATTTTTTTTTATTCGGCCGGTAGTTCCTGAGATTAGCGCGTTCAACCAAACAAACAAACAAACAATCAAACAATCAAGCAAACAAACTCTTCTGCTTTATAATATAAATATATGTAGTACTATAGTATAGATATAGATTGAGATTTCTTATTTAGTGTAGCAAGCACGACTGCTTGTCATAAAGTCTTGGGTTCGATGCCCTGGTCGTGTAAACTTTTACTGGATGTTCCATCAGGAATTTGTCAGTAGCAGCTGCGGAGGAGTCTGGATTTGAATGCGTATTGAATGCTTTTGACACATTCCATTCAATTTTACAAGGGGCGCTGGTCCAAGTGTGTTGCAGTAATGAATTGTATGCAAAAACGTTAAAGGCAATAGGCTCGCCTCTTATATGAGACTTAAGCGTAACTTTTGAAATGTTGGGGGCCTCTGCTTCTATCCTTCTTTTTCTATATAAGTATCAAAAATTTTATTTATTCTTGTTTTTTTTAGGTTCTGAGACATACCAAAAAAGTTATAACAATCGTGTGATGTCGATTGCTGGTAGAAAGACACGAACTGCCTGAAATTATAAACTTTAAACTTTTTGTAAGAAAGCTCTATTAAACCATTTGGTTGCAAGAGTTCCTAAAGTTGAAGCAACTTTCCAGTACAGAACATTTTCAGTAGCAGTTATATAGTACCCGTTTCACCATTTACGAAGTTCAGCTTACGAAGATTATTTTTTTTAAAGTGGACGTATCATGATCATCTGTCTAGCCTTTTCCCAACTATTTTGGGGTCAGCTTACAGTACAACCGAATGCATTTTAGTTGGAACGACTACTTATCTGACCTACACCAGGGCAGACGTATATGAAATCAAAATGTTTTGATTGAACTTAATAGTCGACAGCCATCAAACAGACAGTAAATTTATAATGCGTATTGAATGCCTTTGACACATTCCATTCAGTTTTACAAGGGGCGCTGGTCCAAGTGTGTTGCAGTAATGAATTGTATGCAAAAATGTAAATTCCTCTGGGATATTTGTTAATGCTGCCTTCATAAAAAATGTTATTCTCGGTGATTTAAAGTACAATGCACCGAAGTTGACAACCTTCTTTTATTAAACTGTCTCACATTTATTGACTAGCGGTCGTGAAAAAAGAATGCCGCCATAAAAACATAAACCCATTTTATATTCAATCTGTAAACTTCGAAAACTTAATACACAAATTCGACATATATTTCGTTTAGTCCATATTCTTGGGACAGATTTCAGCATAGCCAACCCTATCACCCACCCTTTTTTGATTGAAAACAGACAAAAGGATTTTTTTCGTCGCAAAAAGGACAAATGCTTTTCAAATACCGACGTACCAGAAGATTTATACCCTCTCGCGGATAATTCAATATCTTTTACTCTCATAATATAATGGAGACAACTTTGTTTTCTGGTCACGAGTTGAACCTTTTAAGGGCATGGAGATCTTCTTTGAACAACTCTTCGGTTTTAATCATTTCTTTTCTTTGTTACTTGAAAGCAAGAGTATGGGATCATGAAAGATACTCGTATATTATGTTTGCCTAGTACTTATTGAAGATTCATATACTGTAAGGATAATTGAGATTTAATGACGACCCGAATGGGGTAGTGGTAGTGAGGCTGCCCTAAGTTTTTAGGGTCCTGGGTTCGAAGCAAATGTTTGTGTGATGAGCATGGACATTTGTTTCATTAGATGGCGCTGTGTGTTAACGTCCAGTGATATTTATTTTTTATTTTATTTTAATTTTGAAAACGGATGTTTTACCCTGACTGTCTCGTTGGTCTAGTGGTTGTAAGCGTGTCTGCTAAATATGAGGTCCTGGGTTGGATTCCCGGGTCGGGCAAAGTGTTATTGGGCCACGGAGTTTGGATTTGTGCCCGGGTTGATGTGCCCCCTGTTACGTAACGTGCGAAATGTGGGTATACCATGTACATATCTGACTAGCTCGGGGATTATAGACGCGTTGGTATATTATGTACACTCTGTGATTAATTAACAAAATCAAAATCAAAATAAATCAAAATCAAAGCATTTATTTCAAGTAGGCCAATAACAGGCACTTTTGAATTGTCGAAACAAAGATGAAAATAACGAGTCAAAAGTCTTCTTAGAATACGTTTTTAATATACTGAACAGTGTAACTCTTTCTTTCTTTCTAAAAGAATGTGATGACCATAGATATATATGTTGTGATGACAGAAAAACCAACACATTACTGCACATTTTGTTAGTAAATAAAGTAGAAAACACCGAATAGGTTAGATATTTGTACGATAAATTGAGGTTTTAAATCAAGAACACAAATGTGAATTATTCAAACGATACTAATTATAATTTCGGCTCTGATTGAAACATCGATTTCAGTTCAAAATATCCCCATTCATTGGCTAAATTAAGTCCTGCAAAGTCCCATTGATGAATGAATTTAGTTCAGATAACCAATAATGTTTTAAAGGGGTGAAATATTTTGAAACTAGTGTATTTACGGAATTTTTATTCGCAAATTCTCATTAAAACAAGACAAAAATTAAACGTTATATTCAACGGTTTTTTTTTCTCAATGAAAAGATGGATGGATTTTGTTAGGAATGATATGAAGGAGAAAGGAGTGAATGATGCCGTGACGTCTGACAGGGAAGAATGAAAGAAGGAAACGTGTTGTGACTACACTGACTACAAATATAATGGGGCAAGGGCAGAAAAATGCGTAGATATTAAACAGTTTACCAACCACTACACGAGGGTAGGAATTTTTGACGGCACGGTGGCGCAGTGGGAGAAGTTATTTGATGATTTCCCATCCGAAAAAAAGAAAAAAACGGTGGCGCAGTGGTCGAGCGACTGGATTCTGCGCCACGTGGCACGGGTTGAAATGTTTATAAACACACTACGATACAGAAGAAAGGAGGAGAGGGCTATGCTCGCAGTTTCCTTGCGTGATCGAATCAGAAATGAAGACATCCGCAATAGAACTAAGGTCACCGACGTAGCCCGAAGAATTTCCAAACTTGGATGGATGGCCGATGGGGCCGAAAAGTTCAGGAGTGGCGACCGTGAACTGGAATACGATGCGTTGGAAGTCCTCCCACTAGGTGGACCGATGACCTGGTGAAGGTTGCGGGAATCCGTTGGATGCGAGTCGCAAGGGTCCGGTCAATGTGGCGACACTGGGTGGAGGCCTATGTCCAGCAGTGGACGTCTTTAGGCTGAAATGATGATGACGATACAGAAGATATTCCAAGATTTACCTACGAGTGCTACGAAGCGTTAGGTGACGGTCACGCGGTTTCCATGATTTTTGTTCACTCAAAAATTGCTCAACGCGACTAAAGAAGTTTTCACTTCTAAAAAATACTGCGAGTAGACCTAGCAGCAAATTTCTAAAAAAACAGACATCGATCGAGGTACGGGCACAGACGTCAGGTAAGTTAAAGCTGCATAGAGAACGAACCTGCACATTTTTGCAACATACACGCTCCGGTTTACCAGTACAGGCCAACCTACACCCTAGTATTACAAAACTATATTTTTTACATTTTCCTGTAGTTCTTTTGACTCATGATCGATGCCCGTTTTGTTACAAAGAGTTGATCATAGGGTATTCTTTTTAAACAGAACTATAACACAATTAATATCTACTGAATCGTAATTGCTTTCACAAACATTTCAACCCCGTAACACGGAGTAATTCAGCAACCCGTCCCACACGCAGTACAGCGACAGAATAGAGAAAGTCAGAAAGGAAAAATACTGGTGTCGATTCTGTTGTGCACAAACTAAACTTAATTTAGACTATTGCTATCTTTTACTAAAAGGCAGTGCGAGAAAAGGACGGCTATAGCTATGCACTAAGTTAGAGATGTCAAACTAGTTTATGTCTTGCGTTTCACCGTGTTTTTAGTCGACATGTTTTTACGTGCACCCTTCATTTGTATGGAAATATTAGTTCGGATTAAATTTGACAGCTCTAAATTACGTCCGAATCTTTCTCGTTTTATTAGTGAGAAAAAGATAATAATAGCCTAAATTAAGTTTAGTTTTTGCACAGCAAAATCGACACCAATAGCCTTGTTAACTAAAAAGGTAATCAGTCCGTCACTTAGATTACCTATCAAAAAATATTTGACCCGTATTTTTTATTTTGTCACTCAAAATTGACCAAGATACGACGGTTTTAAATTCCCAATACGTCACTGTTTGGTATAATTCTTAGTGAGTTCTGACGTCACGAGCCCCCACTTCCGAGTTTTGATGCGTTTTATGTTTGTAAATATTCGTTGATTTACAAAAAATACGTGTCCATTATTTTCCAAAATATTAAATGACGGACTAAATAGATTTACAGTTTATTGATGGTGGACTACTACCCTATTGCTGTAACCGGAATAAATTTTAAAGATCTGCTTATAAAAGACATTACCGAACCAGACTGCGTAAAAAGGACAATATTACTATTGTAAAAGTAACTATCAAGTCAAAAAGAACAAAGATGTGTAGGTAGAATGAACAAACAAATACGACAATAAAGAAACAATGACTCTACCTAGAGATCGGGAGAAAAGTAACGTTCGAGATAAGATCTCTCCTTTGTGTAGAGAAAGGAACGAACAAATAAATAGCGAGTTATCTTGGACGAGCAAAACCGCGAGATGTCACTTTAACGTTAGATAAAGGGAAACTTATTTTTAGTTTCCCCCTTTTTGTTTTTCTCGTGAGTTTTTGTGTAGTTTCCTTTAATTATATGTAGGGACCATTTTGAATGTGACTGGTTTTCTGATGCTAATGGACAAAACTGCTACCTTCTTTTAGTTAAGACTAACACCTGTATCTATAGTCAAGTTAATATACAGTAAAGTCCGTTTGTTACGACTTCGCCTATATTGACCAACCGCTTATTATGAAGTAATTACACAGCATAGTTTGGCTTATAAAATTCTTCATAACAAAGTCAGATACATGTTATGACTCCACTTAAAGTGACATATCGCTTACTGTGACCCATTTTTAATAAATTGTGTCTGGTTGAAGTGCTTGACATGATTTATCTCTATTTTGGTTTCCCTCTAAATAAAAAAAAACATACTTACTAACAAAAACAGGAAATAGTTTATTTTCTACAAAATGCCTTTTATGACGTCCGCTTAGTATGACGTGTTCACGTATTTTTTATTTCCCTTCGATGTCATTATAAACGAATTCCATTGTAATTACTTGACTTCTAAGTCAGTGCTTATGCAAGCATTTTTTACATAACAGTCAGCAATTTGAACGACGTAAAAACCGGGAAAGAAAGCAAAGCTTAGAATTGTAACTTTTGGCAGTTCTAACCTGAAGCAATTTACTAAACTGCAGAATAAAGGTTGTATCTTGAAAATTACTTTTGCTCAAGTAGTCACATTGACTTTTTTATAGACACGGGTGAAAGTGGCCGCTTGTCACTTCATAGCGATGAGCTGCGGGCCTAAAATGCTTGTTTTAGCAGATACAAAAAATCACGTTAAAAATTATAATTTTTTTAAATAGACCATTTTATGAATTTTATTTTTTTACGTGGTTCTTATGTATCTGCTAAAGCGACCATTTTAGACCCCCTGGGCTGCACTCACCATCTTCTTCCTAGTCTTTTACAAACCTATATTGGGGTCTGCTTCCAGTAAAATCGTATGCAGCTGAGTACCAGTACTTTATATGAAGCGACTGCCTATCTAATCTCTACAACCCAGAAACTGGGTGATACGATACCCCTTGGTATGACTGAATGTCAGTCTTTCGGCTTCCGGCGACTCGTAACAGCTGTCAAATATCTAAAAATAACAGCCGGTACAAACGGCTTAACGTGCTTTCCGAGGCACGGTTGAATTGTGTTCTACTTAGTTAGGTCCATGTTCACCGAAAAGATAACGGTCTATTAAATTTATCTATAAACAGATGTCACTGTGACATGTTCCCATACGAAAATGTGTTTTAAACTGCTGCTTTTAGATAATCAGAGCGTCATCTTTTTGGTGAACATGGACCTTAAAAAACCGTATTCTCCTTACAAAGTTTTTAACACACAATTGTTTAAGAGGCCTCTTACAGTCCACTAGCGCCGCCAATCGAAAAAATGTCATAACTCGTAAATAGAATCAAAATTACAAAATATGTTCTATTATTACTGTGGAAAAGGCAATGACGTAATTGTATAACACCTTATCAACACTTGAAATATAGCTGTTTAGCTAAATCGTGCATTCAAAACATAAACGGCCGTTTTTGTTACAAATGCACGATTTAGCTAAACAGCTATATTTCAAGTGTTGACAATGTGTTATAAAATTACGTTATTGCCTTTTCTACAGTAATAATAGACCACATTTTGTATTTTTGATTCTATTTACGAGTTATGATATTTTTTCGATTGGCGGCGCTAGTGGACTGTAAAACGCCCCTTAAACCTAAGTGAGAGATACATAACATTGATGTAAGAATTCTCATAACATCAGATCTCCATTTAAACAATAATATGCGTAGATGTGATCTAAGACAGTAGAACCAAAAGCAATTATAATAAGGACTTAGCTAAGTCCTCTCAGGAAATAATAGTAATAATTTATCTATTATTATTATTATTGCTGTATCTCTTTCGAGGTAATCTTAATGTAAGTAAGATATTAGCGCTTAATCTGGTAAGCTTATTATTCTTATTTGTTATGTCTTAAGAAGATAAACCCTTGATGGCTAATAGACATTATAATTATCTACTAAATTTTGTAAATAATTCTGATGGATTTACCTTATTTCTTATACGTATATCCCTTCTTATGGATGCTGGTATTAAATATGCGAGTTAGGTATCGGTAAACAAAAGTTCAGAAACTACCATTAGTACATAAATGTGAAACTTCAATAAAATTACCAACAACACGGCAATACAATGTATCTTAACTGCAACATGTTTCTCGCAAGTCAAAACATGTTGCTTAAAGTTGAAACAATTTTGTGCAACTTTTGTTTTCAACAAATGCTCTTTCTTGTTTTCATGGGTGTAATAAGATGTCATAATGCAATACCTCTTATTCAAACCGAAAGATACTGATTTATGAAATTGTAAAATTCGAATGATACTGACAAATCTTGGGAGTAAAAATATTTGAATTTTTGTTACGTAAACCAAAATTCACGTAGATACGATGCTTTATCAAATTTAATTTTGCTTTTTAAAGTTTGTTTTGCTCGTCCTGCGGCAAGTTTTTCAAAATGATAAACGTAATATTATACTAACCAAAAACCTGTGACCATTGCGCCTTAGGTCGGTTCTGTGGATAGTCCTTTGGGAACCGTTCCTCACTCCACAGCATTTGCAACGACACTTTATACACAGCCACATCATCAACGTCACATCCTACCGCCAAATCTAGCAACGAAATTACCAAAAAAAAGATGGCGGCCATTTGACGTGCAACCGCCATCACGATAAGACGTGCGCGAAAACACTGGATTTTTTCTACGATTTGTTTAAACGATTTTAAGTGAAAAGGTGTTTTAGTTTTGAAATTCAGTTTCCGTATGCGTGTAACGTCTTCGAAGTGATGCGGTGGACTTTTCTATTTTGGATTCTCGTTCTCTGCGGACAGAAATAAACACATTGGCGACGATCTGTACGCGTGTGCCGATGACTTGTGCGTGCATTTGGTTTATTTATATATACGAAAACCATTTTTTTTACTGTTTTGTAAGAAAACAAGCAGCCGGAATCTGTTGGTTACCTGCTTTGCTTCAGAATTTATAAAAATAGGATCGAACTGAAAAAAAAAAAACAAAATGATGATGGACTCAACCGATTATAAATTGAAAATTTGAATCTCACCGGTGAAATAAACAAGGTTTTTCTCTCATTACCTACATCATTTCGTTAAATGAAAAACAAAAAAAGTTTGGGTTTTCAATTAACGTTGTTCAGAATTCTAAATCCAAATTGAAGTTCATTTTTTAAAAAAGCCATTAACGCGTCAATATTTAAAAAAGAAAAGAAAATTCCAAATTCAATTTAATCCTCTAGATTCCAATAAGTAGACGTTGAAGGGTCGCAGGTGTTAGTGGTTCGGGGGGTCTTCTGGACCGGGGGTGAAGGGACGGGGTTCTCCTTAAATCGTGAGGCTTTTAACCCGTCCCAAGTGTCCACCTGATTGATTGATAGTGGACCTGTATCATTGGATTTTTGGACAACTTTGTGATATATTATCTCGGGCTAAAGGCGAAATAAACCAACGATTTACTGGTTTATTCTATAGACTATAGCGATGCAATTTGGATCAATCAAACTCATAGTCAGGAAACCGCTATGACCTTTTTTTTTTTTTAAGGATGGGAAATCATCAAATGACCCCCCCCCACTCTGGGCGGAGCGGGAGGGAGTGTCAGACTCTTACTGACTAAAAACCATCCATGTTCCTTCCTCGCCTTTTACGTTCCGGGGCCGCGGTATCTCTTTCGAACAGGCCCGCAACCCCGGCAGGCTTCGGCCCTTGCGGGCCCCTCTCCTTTTGCTGACATCTCTTTGAGGCGCGCGTGGAACACGAACGCGCCGTCGACACGGCCTGTCGTCGTCGTTAGACGGCCGGACGGCTAGCTAGCCCATAGCCAGCCGTCCACAGGCCCGCATCTACGGTGGCCGGTAGCCACCACGTGGCCCCCGACGCCCGTTGCGTCTCCCGCGGAGGCCGGGAAGAGAGGATCTCTCCCTCTCTCGTTCCGCCACCTCCTTCGCTAGCATGACTGCTTCGCAGAAGGAGGCGACGGCTTCCCATTCCGTCTCGAACCACTATGACCTGGAAACGGAAATTCGAAGACATGGGAGTTCTATCAACCAGCATTGGACCTGTATGGAGGGTAAGGGTTTGAGGAGTAGCTCGAGACCTGGTGTACTAAAATGGCTGATTAGGTATTCTGAATTCCTGAATTGTACTAACGAACATTTGCGAGAATTACAGGTCAATATCCTTCATTTGTAGCCATGGACTCAATTGTTGTTTAAGTGCCTTGTTGGTTGGTTGCGACTGCTGAGCATGACCCAGCACCTCATCATCAGCCTAATAATGTTCCCACTGCTGGGACAAAGGCCACCTCTCAATAAGAGGGAATGGTCCGATTGTAGATTGGTACTATTGGTAGATGTCACACGTCTTCGATTTTTTGGTTATAGGACATGCCGGTTTCCTTACGATGTTTTCCTTCACCGTTTTGAGAGCAGTGGTGATGAAATAAATTACACAAAGTATTGCTCGGTTCGAACCCACGATTTACTTTTGTTCATAAGTCGGCGTATCTCTAGCTAGTACAAAGTAAAACAACAGAAGGCACAATAAAACCAGAGCATTCTTTATTCTAAATCCAACTTTATCCAGACAAAGTGAGTACGTCCTACTTCTAGTGGAATAATAAAAAGTTGAAAATTATGCGCTTCAAAGTTTTTCTATTGAGAGAGTTCCTCTCCAGATATTCTAGGGTTCCGTATAAAGCCTTGTCTCTATTGGGATTTCATTTAACTTGTAACAATATACATACTTTGTTTACCAACCCTATTTACTACCAAAAACTTGAAATATACGATGGATAAACAATCTTAAATCTTCATGAAGTTAGGGTTGAGTTTTCTTTAGCAAATACTATTGCCCAAATGTAAGAATTGTGCCTATTTGGAGGATGTGCTGTTACGCTAAAACAATAAATTGTTATCAATGTAGATATGAATGAAAAACAGACCTTATGTAATTGGAACAAAATAGGTTCAGAGAATGAAATAATGGTATACCGCCGTTTACCCGAATTTTATTTGCCCTAATATCATTTGCCATAATAGTCAACAGCCATAATATCATACGACATAATACTCATTTGCCCTACTCTCATTTGCCATATTATCCACGTGCCAGAATCATTGTTTCCCATAAAGTCACTTACCATAACATCATTTGTCATAATCATTGTAAGCCCTAATTATCACATGCCCTAATTATCACATGCCATAATTATGATATGCCATAACATAATTTGCCATCGACATCGGGTGTGTAACGGTTGTTTATCTCAAGAGAAATTGGATGCAATTGGGACTTTAGGGCACCCCGACTCGGACAGGTTAGGTTAGAAGGGGATGGCAGGGTCGTGTGAGCGAGCGAAGCGAGCGAATAGACCCCGCCATCCCCTTCGTGGTTATTTTTTTATAAACCACACAGAAGTAGGCTCCATCGACCTAGCCCACCATCAACCATGCACAGAAAAAAAAACATGCATACAAAAAAACCATGCACAGAATAAATAAGTTTGTCTAATACTTGTTATGCCATTTAAATATTATGCCATTTAAATATTATGTCTAATAATTATTATGGCACATAAAAATAAGGCAAACAATACTTATGGCATTCGTATCTTATGGTATCTAAAATTCGGGCAATTAAAAGTATGTCATATGTCTTTTAGGGCAAATGAAACATTCGGGCAAATGAAATTCGGGTAAATGAAATTCGGGTAAATGAAATTCGGGAAAATGATGATTATGGCATATAATCTTCGGGAAAACAATAGACAACCTGAAATAATATCCGGTCTTGTTCATCATTCCGCTCTTCAATATTTTCGCTTTAAAATTTTTAAGGTGAAAATATTCATTACTATCTTCTGTCGGTGGTTTTGCTCGCGTGAAGTGTGATAATTGTCCCATGAGATCTTACTACCGGGATAAAAGTATCCTATGTTTTAATCCTGATTATAAACTATCTGTCTGGCAAAATTTCATCCAAATCCGTCCTGTAGTTTTTGCGTGAAAGAGTAACAAACATAAATCCATACTCACAAACTGTCGCATGTACAATATTAGTAGAACTTTGGAAAAAAAACTGATCAAACGCCGAGACCTATACACATTACTTAGCTCGTGGCTTGACTAATAAATGTTCAAAGTTTTCTGCACAGAACAGAGAATTGTGCATCAGTATTGAGTGCCAACGTACGGAAATGCAACGATTGTAAATCTAAACTGATCTTTTGCAAATGAAAGAGTAGTGGTTCCGTCCACGTAAATTCATTTTTTTACGCATTACCTTGAGAAATTATATAACTATTAAAACTTTTCTGGACTCCTGATATAGCCATAAGGAGTCGTGGCAGACCTTGCAGAAGATGGCGAGATGAGCTGGACAAAACCAATGCCCAGTCATGGGGAGAGGTTGGCAATGGCCCAGCAGTGGGATGATGCAGGCTAGAACCACCATAACTTCTCCCCATGACTTCTAGTTGCTTCGATCTAGAGCTAATATTGGCCACTGGTCAGCAGTAACAGTAAGAGCATGAGCCTTTAAACTTAATGTGAAATGTTAATAAAGTAAATGTTCATGTTCAAAGGTGAAATCCGAAATTGCTCAACAATAATGTTATAAAAAACTAGCTGACCCACGCAACTTCGTCTGCGTCAAAAGTACTACCTACCTACCTACTATAACTACCTACCTACTACTACATACCTACTACTACCTACCTACTACTACCTACCTACTACTACCTACCTACTACTACCTACCTACTACTACCTACCTACTACTACCTACCTATTACTACCTACCTACTACTACCTACCTACTACTACCTACCTACTACTACCTACCTACTACTACCTACCTACTACTACCTACCTACTACTACCTACCTACTACTACCTACCTACTACTACCTACCTACTACTACCTACCTACTACTACCTACCTACTACTACCTACCTACTACTACCTACCTACTACTACCTACCTACTACTACCTACCTACTACTACCTACCTACTACTACCTACCTACTACTACCTACCTACTACTACCTACCTACTACTACCTACCTACTACTACCTACCTACTACTACCTACTTCCTGAATTTTCTTTGCCATAAACCTCACAGAGCCCGAGACCTTTCCAACGAATGCAAAACCGTGGAAATCGGTTCGTGCGTTCGCTCGTGTGTGTCTGTCTGTGGCATCATAGCTGCAGAACGGATCGAACGGATTTTTTGTTTGAAAGGTAAATTAGTCGTATGTGTTTTACGACTAGTTCAAAAACCGATGAGAAAGACCGATTTTAATCAAACATTGCTAACAATGTTTGATTAAAATCGGTCTAAGATGGCCGCCGCCACAAAATGGCGGATTACATATTTGTTCAACAACTCCCTCAATATGGGTATCAAATGAAAAGGTTTGTCTAGTAAAATACTATACGATATTATAAATTTCAAATCCAAGATGGCCGCCACCATAAAATGGTGAATTACATTTTTGTTTCGCAACTCTCTCTATATGGGTATCAAATGAATGGGTACACCACAGGGTACACTATATTGAAAGAGAATGAAGAATATTATATTATTATACTACACACACAGCATACGTCATTTAGTTACGTGACGATTTCTACTAAATCGCACTACACCGCGTTCAGGAACTTCGTTCCAAAAAAATACTTACCTTGAAATTATGACCCTACGTGTCGGGGGTTTTTGAAATTTTTAATTTAATGTAACTTGTATATGTCACCGTAAAATTGTCAAACACGTTATATTACAATATAACGTGTTTCTCTCTAGCGATATTGTAAACTCTCGAATGATTTAACATACGGAAGTATCTCTGCTCCCATAATCGGGACTTGGGGGTTCCTTTAAACCTTGCACTCGGAAATGTTTTAAGGTTAGGTTATATTAGTCGGTATTTCTCAGAAATGGTACAGTATATTTTCATGAGAGTGCTACCACTGGGCAAGAGAGACCCCTCCTTCCCTCCATACCGCGTGATTTGACTACCATCGCATGCATTTCACGAAAAATAATGCTTTTTCTTGTAAGCAGTATGTTCGTTTGACAATAATTCGAGAGTTTACAATATCGCTAGAGATATTATAATATAACGTAGGTATTTGACAATTTTACGGTGACATAGAAAATACATACTTATTTATTTAAACTTTATGCACTTAATGTACAAAGGCGGACTTAATGCCTTGGGCATTTTCTACCAGTCTACCTTAGGGTGATGCAGAGATTAAACTGTAGGTGCAAGAGTAAAGAAAATTATGAAGACTATAATATAACAATAAATACATATATACATACATACAATAAATTATAAAAAGTGAGGAAAGATAAAAAACAATAAAAAAAATGTTGATGAAGAAAACAAACAAATTAAATGTGGGATAAGTCTGCCAACTTTTTATGTAAGTGCTCGCGAGCTTTCATTTTAAATGTGAGCCGACTGGTTGCCATCCTGATATTCAAAGGGAGCGCATTCCAAAGAAAAACCGCCTGTACAGGAAAGGAAGATTTGAGAACACCCGAGCGGTGAGTAGGACATCGTAGAAGGCGATTATTGGAAGAACGAAGATCCTTGCTGTGCGCAGAGCATAAATACTGGAAGTGAGAAGTCAGATAAGAAGGAGAAGTGGGTTTGTCTAGAAGAGAAAACCCTTAACGCTCTGCGCTGCCTGATGGGTAACCATTTTAAGCGCAACCGATGGGCGGACACATGATCATACTTACGGAGATTAAATACGAATCGAATGCAGTTATTTAGAAGTCGGTCTAGTTTATTGAGGAGATCTGCATTCAGGTCGTAGTAACACACATCACCATAGTCTAGTATAGGAAAGATTAGGGACTGTACCAGCATTACCTTTATATGGCATGGGAGAATGTTTTTCAAACGATAGAGCGACCGCAACGTTCCGGTGACTCTCTCATTATAACAGGACTTCAAAGAACTTCACTATCTTTTACATCAAGTGTTGGATGAAGTTTGAAAAGTTTATATTGCTGGGTGGATGGCATTATCGGGCAGAGCAGATTAACTCGATTCATTGCTTGTGCAAGAATAAATCGAGTTCCGTTAATTCCGATAAACAGTGAAGCGGTATCGATAAGGTTGTAGTGGAATTACTTGGCTCAGTTTGATAAAGGACATCGTACAATCTTTTTGTAAAAGATAAATAGGTGGTGATGAGAAATATAAGATAGTGAATGGGTGGGAGTTTGGGAATCAACTTCATAATTATTTATCTTATTTGTGATTTAATTTAAAGCGAAAATTATAAAATAGTAGTATATCGATATCGAGAACCGTGTCCAAGCTACCGACAGTCAGGGCTCCAAAGAGGGGAACCTCCTAGCATGGCGAGCCGTGTCCAGGTGTACCACATTCTGCTGAATCAAGCTCTTGATCCAGCCGCCAAATGTGAGCCTCCTCTCTGAGGTTGAGGCTTTTGGCTTAAATCATTACTTGAAACAACTATCGGCACAATGATCGCTGAGTTTACATAAATTAATATTCTTATTACGATAGTTATATTTGTCGGACCCAGGGCCGGCAGTCTCGACAGAGATAACGACAAGTTCACTACCTTTCAATCGCTGATTACCAACGAATAAAGTGGGTTGCAATAATTATGCTTACTAGAAATGTATCTGGGATGTAGAGTCTTTTATTATTCGCAAACATCATTATTGCAACCGAATTTATTCGGTAGTAATTAGCGATCGAAAATTAACGATTTTGTCGTTATCTCTGTCGAGACTGTCGGCCCTGGGTCCTACAAATATAACTATCGTAATAAGAATACGGGCCAGGAGCTGGCAGTCTCGACATAGATAACGACAACATTATTAACTTTTGGTTGCTAATTATTAACGAATAAATTCGGTTGTAATAATGATGCTTGCGAATAATTAAAGTCTCTACATCCTAGACGAGTTTCTCATGTTGCCCCAAGCAATATCGTATTTCTATTTAGTTATTCCTTTTACTGGAGCACTCAAAATATTGGCCTCTATCGATGTTGAAAAAAAATAGTTGCTTTGAAATCGCCCTAAGTTTCAATAACCACAAAACTTCGTCAAAGACCAATCTCTATCCTAAACTACGCTATCGATTCCAAATCTAAACCGCAAAACAAGAACAACAGGGCTTCAATTTCCTTTAGAAACTTGAACATTCAAGCTTATAGAAACATCTTGCCCATTCCTACAGCCCTGTCAAAGATATTTTACCAAAGCCTTAGTCCTTGCCTAGTCAAAATACAATGACCTTTATGGCTGTAGCTATAAGGTTGGTGTCATTTGCTGCCACTGATAAATCTGTCAAAATTATACTGATCTTTATTCTCATTTCGAAAAGGTTGTTGCTGGCTTGCTGCCCTCAGAGATAAAATAACTGAGGACCGTAGTACCCTAGTCCTTACAACAAAGACTTCGTTCAAAATTCGAATAAATAAGGCGGCAAGGAGGTTGGAGTTCAACTCTTTCGATATTAAAAAAGTTTGAAGATGCTGTGGAAGGCTCATGGTTGTCTTCAGCTTTTTGTACTGGACTAGAAATTGTTTTTGTTGGATTTTTAATAAGGATGATATCTTGAGCTGGTAGATTTTTTATAGTTTTGAATTGCACAAGCGTCTTTATGGATTTACTAGCTGCTTTTGCAGACTAGTGCAAACATGATAATGTTTAAGGTAGCTTTTTTTGCTGTTTTGTGGTAGTAGCTTTCCAAGCTGCAACGAAAACTAGAATAAGAATCTATTGTTGATCGCAATATATTAAACTAGCTGATGCCCGCGCCTTCGCAGCGTACAAATTGTATACTTCCTCGAGAACCTCTCTATCTATTGGTGAAAACAGTATGAAAATCGATATAGTTGTTTTTGAGTTTATCGCGAACAGACAGACAAACGCGGCGGGCGGACTTTGTTTACAAGAGTGAATACAACTTTTTTTAAAAGAAATACTTTACTTTTCTTTCACGTAGCTTTAAAGTGTTGCCAGCTACAAATAAATACAGTGACGTCGTAATATTTAGCGCGTGTTCCTCTTTTAGATGTTGCCAGCGCATACTACACTTAACCTAGTTCCATGGATCTATTTTATGAGTTATAAGGGAAGCTTACGATAGGTATCTTATTATTTCTGTATCAGAGTGGAGTAGGTTGTAAAAATATGAATTCAAACGGCTTAGTGTACGTTCAACGAGCGCTGTTGACCTTTGTAAGAGTTAAGGACTATCTTAATAGGGCGCTCTGTGGACGTTTTTGTAGTTTTTATTCATTTTTATGCTCACTTTAGACCAGCGGTGGCCCAATGGTGGCGGGCCTGACTTAACAACAGAAAGTCGTGGGTTCGAACGCAAGCAGGAGCATTACTTTGTGTTTAATTTATTTGATCAGCGCTGCTTTCAAAACGATGGAGGAAACATGGCGAGGAAACCGTGGTGACCTAGAACCAAACAATTGAAGACATGTAACAACTACCAATCCGCACTGTGCCCGCGTGGAGGATTATAATAGCCCATTCCCTCTCATTGAGAGGAGGCCGTGTCCCAGCAGTGGGAATATTATAGGCTCCTGATGATGTTAATGCTGTAACTTATCTTTAAAAACCTCAACATTGTACTGATTCATTGATGCATTGAGTAATACAGGGGCTACTCAATGCATCCACCATGCAAAAAGTTAGAATCTAACGAAAATGATATAAATAATGGCATCCATTGCACTATAAACTGCTTACATAAGAATAAACTTAAAATAAATTTAGAAAAAACACACGTTATGACGTTCGAACAAAGGGAAGAAAAAACAAAATTTTAAATATAAAATACAAATGCCAAAAAATATCGGAAACCACTGGTGCCAGATTTCCAGGACTTTACTTGGAAATGTCACGTGGAAACTGTGTACAAAAACTAAACCAGTATTCTTATGCGCTTTACAATCTTGCGAAAATTTCAAATGAGTCTGTAGTTTTGATAGAATGCGTACGTCTCATCAATGCTACGTATTGGAATAATGTCATCATCATCATTCTCTTGTCCTTATCCCAATTTATTTGGGGTCGGCGCAGCATGTCTTCTTCTTCCATACTCCTCTATTTTTCGTCATCTCATCGGACACTTCCTTTCTTACCATATCCTTTTTAACACAGTCCATCCATCGTTTCGTATTGGAATAATATATTGGAGAAATTCCACTGAATAAAACACTGCGTTCAAAAATCTCAAAAGAAGTGTGTCCGTGCTGTGTTTAAGCTGAAAAAGAGTGATAGTTGTAGGCCATTATTTAAACTATACAGGGTGTATTTCACCTCATCACAAAGCCGTTAACCAAGCATTCTGTATATCAAACTAAGTAACTTTACGCAAAAAGTATTGCTGGGAAACAACTTTTTTTTTTGAGGTTATAAATCATGTTTTGTGGTATAACTCAATGTGACACATTCAAAACATTGTGCGGGTGAATGGATTGAATAGTGCGGGGGTCGTAGAGATATTTAAAGTAAAAATCATGCGATAAAAAGTGGTATTTATAAAAAAACTTGTCAAAATCTTGCAACTTTGACCCCCAATATCTCCGTAACTAGAAGGTTCCCAGGTATAATGCAGAACAAGAAAATGATCAGAATGACGAGGAGAACAAGTGCCTTTCGTATTCGTTAAGAGGTGTTTTACACCCTATATTAACTCCTCACTTTATCCTGTATGTACCTATATCTACGAGACAGCAGTATTCGCAAAACTAAACTTGCATTTATTTCAAACAATTAGATTGAAACGACGCAATAGAGAGATATGTGCTATTTCACACAAGACTGCACTCTACTCAAAAAGCATTTTAGGAATGGTACCTAAGTTATATAATAAGTTGCCCATTAGTATAAAAGTTCTTGACAGCATACACCATTTCAAAAAGGCTCTTCTTAATTTACTTAGCGAAACAGCGTACTACACAGTCGATGAGTACTTGGAAGACAAACTGTAATTTAATGACATTTTATTTATTTCAATTTATTTGTTAAAAACTTAATTGTTTTGTTTAATCTATTTAATTTAAATGTTCTGGTCAAAATTATAATTTTTTCATTAATTTATTTACATTTTTTGTTTTATTTTGGATTGTTATTATTGAGTTTCATTATTAATTTTGACTGTTTTTATTATTTTTATCAATTATTCATAAGAAATCATAATTAGAATATTTGTACGCCTACGTCGTTCATGGCAAGACATAGCGCTCATTTTATAAATATTGACATCTGTACTTTTGTTACCTATGATCTGCAAATAAAAATATTTGAATTTGAATTGCATTGAGCCCTACCGAAGAACATAATCTATTACAATAATAAAAGCAAACATTGTTGCGTAGAGTTAAATTCATTGTTACTTAACTACTATAAAGTGACTCGTCTAAACGATTCAATTCCCAGTGAATATTTTAATCTTATCTTGAAATAGAGAACTGAACTTGATAGTTAGACTGGATTTATTTGACTTGGTCTATCGTCCGATAGCAGATCGTACGGAATTGAATTCAGTTCGGGTTTGCATCGACAGTTATAACGTGAACTATTGTTCGTTCAATGAGGAGAAATTATCGTTTGGGATGAGTTTATAGGAAGTTTGCTACAACTTCACAGTTGTACCTAATGGGAAGTCCACGTTTTATACGAATTTTAATCAACGCCTTCCTAATGTGTACCTACTGAACTAAAAAAAAAAATAGACCCAATAAATAGATTGGCCTGGGATTTAAATAGAATTTAAGGAGGTAAACTACATGAGGCAAATATTCTTGAAGTGAACTTCTACACTTTTTGTGAGAGTAAAAATCACAGAACTCGATCCCAAAGACTGTCCGGAGGTAAAGAGGTATATTACATGAGGCAAATATTCTTGAAGTGAACTTTTACACTTTTTGTGAGAGTAAAAATCACAGAACTCGATCCCAAAGACTGTCCGGAGGTAAAGAGGTATATTACATGAGGCAAATATTCTTGAAGTGAACTTTTACACTTTTTGTGAGAGTAAAAATCACAGAACTCGATCCCAAAGACTGTCCGGAGGTAAAGAGGTATATTACATGAGGCAAATATTCTTGAAGTGAACTTTTACACTTTTTGTGAGAGTAAAAATCACAGAACTCGATCCCAAAGACTGTTCCACATTTTTTTTTCGTTTTTTGGGTTCCGTACAGTCACGAGCACCAATATGTATACACTTTCCTTAATATAAAAGCTATTTTCGCGAGAAATAACGATTGTAACTAGGAGATAGGATCTTTTTCATAAAAAATATGAGTTTCAGAACACTATGTAAGTACGTAATGACATGAAATTTTAATCAGAACAGTAGTTGAAAAACCCTTTTAAAAATTCTTAACTGTTTTCATATTGATGATCGTGACTGTAAGTGTACATAGATACAAGAAGTTTCCGTACCTAAGAGATAAAAGTGGGAGCCAATTACAAATACTCCATTGTCCGTCTGACTGTCACCAGACTGTATCTCACTAACCATGTTAGCTAGACATTTAAATTTTCACAGATACACAGAAAACAGAATAAAATAAATATTTATGTGGAAAAATAAATTTAAATTAATCAATATTTAAAAGAAATATTTAATAACAATTTTATGATAATTGTACGGAACCCTTCGTACGCGAGTCCGACTCGCAGTTGACTGGTTTTCCATCTTGCATTGTTGTTATCAATGATGTGAACATCTTTCTACATAATAAACCCAAAGTTTCGTACAAAAATAAGTAATAGGCAACACCAGTAGGTATAGTATACTTACATGTCCGTTATATTCTTATCTACCCTAACTTCGACAAGTCACAGAGTTGGCAAAGAAAAACTTTTGTCGAACTCAGGATTATGCCATCCATGAGTTCGCTGACAATTGTCGAGTAGGGTGGGAACACCAAAACAAGTCCATTCGGAGGGTATAAAAACATATTGAGAACATTAACTCAGTTGCAGAGTGGGACACTGTTCAGTTATGTGTTGGAAGCCGTAAACTTTAGCAAGTTATACGGGAATTACAATGTAGGGAATGTAGCCTGTAGGTGTGTGGAATATGAAGGGTTGTTACTTTGTTGTTTGTTTGTTGTTTTCGGGATCTTTTAACGGAGAACATGATACTTTTTGGGAAATTAGGAAGACACACTAATTCTAATTAACATCAAATTGATAAATTGTTTGGTCAATAAGTTTAATTAATCTTGCCAAGTTTATTTGGGACTACAAACACAAGTACAAAGCTCTTTATTTAATTCATTTATTAATTAAAATAGTAAAATAATGAATAGACTACTCAAAGAATATTTAATGTAAAAAATGAAATCTCAAGTTAGGAGAGCAACAAATACGCATTAACATCATGCGAGAAAGTACGATGTGAATCACATCGTACTTTCTCGAATCATGTGATGAATACTGGTAACCACTAAGTGTTGACTATGAAAATAAAGGATTTCTCAGATCCTGTTGTACGAATAATTCCAACGGAAGAATACTGTCAAAAGATACTTGACGCACATATTGCCACTAGACATGAACGTCGAGACAAAATAGTTTATGAATTGAAAGATAAATATCTGGTTTCAATATTCCTTAATTTGTGTATAACAGGTCAATCAAAGAAAATCTTAAAAAAAGGAAACTGTCGTCGAACCGTTGATTTCTGACGACATCAATCGAAGGAGTCAAATAAATAGACTTACAAACATCTCCAGAACAAGAGTTTAAAATGGTTACTACAATATCAAGATCATTTAAAAAAAAAAACAGTTTTTTTTGCGACCATAATTCTACCTCATAAAAAGCAGACCGTTCAAAGAAGTGGCGATCGAGATTTTTGAGATTTTCTTTGAAAATTGTTTGTCCACATATCCTCCAAAGTGATAATGGGCATGAGTTTACAGCGTCAGCTAAAAGAAATAAGTAGTCAGTTTGTGGCCTACTTGTAAAATTATAAACCGATACCCTAGATATCCGCAAAGCCAAATGTAATTATGCTAAGTGTATTGTTTGTTTTTTCTAAATAATCCAGGGTGTAACTTTTTATTCCAATGCTGCATTGCTCACGTTCTTGCAGTATCTCTTAAATTGCTTTTCCCTATCACAACACGATGCAATCGCCTTAAATGCATTTTTTTTTCATCAGCAGCGCAAGGGAGGCAATTGGCTCAATTTCCGGTTCAAGGAAAAATTAATGAAGCCAGGATATTGCAGGAAGCATGAAACCTTCCTGTGTAGGTAACTACCGTAATCGAATATGTTGCGTTATTTCGTAAATTATTTATTGGCAGCCGAATAATTAAATCGGGATATCCGTATTTATTTTCTGCGAAAAAAACGTTTTCTGACTACTGTTACAAGTAAAGGAAATTGTTCGTGATTGAAAAGTAATTACGAAATGTTGTAGTTGTATCTATACTCTCGCGTAACAAGATTTAAGCAGACTGGGGACTGCGGATATAAGTGAAAACAAAAATTACGCAGGCCCCGTCCCAGTCGTAGCACTGCTTAAGATTGTGTTCCACGCACGCCTATGTGGTGCTACGCCGTAGCGGATCGGCTACGAGTGCTACGAAGCGTGACGCGTGTTTCATTGATTTTGATTGCCCCAAAAGGTGCTCAACGAGCCTAAAGAAGTTTTCTGTTGAGATGTAGTGGCGACATGAGTTTGTCATACAGAGAAACCATGTTAGCTTGGCATGTTGTTGTCACATTGTCATCTTGTAAACGGCGTGTTAACGTGATGACGTAACAACCCGTGTGTAATGTGATGCGGCAAAGCAAGGATTACGGATAAAAGATGTCCCACGCTAGACCGTGTCGGGTCGAGTGTTGGCCGTATTGTATCGTATTGTCCGTTGCTCGGCGACGCTGGAGTTTAAATGTCGTGGCTTGTGATATTTAAATGGAGGTGTTCTCTTATGGACACCACGATACCGGTTGTCAATGACTTTTGCCAACTAGAAATCAACGACAAATTAATCATCACGACTTAGTGGGATCGGGGAAAAAAAATGTAGACAGCAGCTGATATTTTTTTCGAGATTTCATACTCGGTCCCTGGACCATTTTTCATGAACAATTTTTACTATGGGACCGACTATCATCATCTGCCTAACCTTTTCCCAACCATGTTGGGGTCGGCTTCCAGTTTAACCGTATGCAGCTGAATACCATTATTTCACATGGAGCTGTCACCGTAAAATTGTCAAATACGTTATATTGTAACATCTCTAGCGACATTATAAATTCTAGAAATATTGTCAAATGAACATACTGCTTACAACAAAACGCATTATTATTCGTGAAATGCATGCAGTGATGGTAGTCAACTCACGCGGTGTGGAGGGAAGGAGGGGTCCCCCTTGCCCAGTAGTACAACTCTCATGAAAAGATATTGTACCATTCCTGAGAAATATCTATTATTAAAACACTTTATATTCCCCTAAAAAGCGTAGTCGACGGAACCCCGCTGCGCGGGGCCCCTATTTCCGAGTGCAGGGTTTAAAGGAACCTAAATAACCTAACGGGGGGGTGCCCCAAGTCCCGATTATGGGGGCAGAGATACTTCCGTATGTTCAGTTGACAATAATTCGAGAGTTTACAATATCGCTAGAGAGAAACACGTTATATTGTAATATAACGTGTTTGACAATTTTACGGTGACAGAGCGACTGCATGTTTGACCTCCACAACCCAGTTAGTACTGGCATTACGATACCCCTTGGTAAGACTACTATACTGAGACTAGACTAGACGTCCTTAAAGTAGCATTGTATAATTAGTGGAACAAAACGGTGCAATTATACCGCACAATATTTGTCACCGCATTAAACATTCTAAACACCTCATAACACAAACAAAACTTTGTGATAATTATATTGCACGAAAATCCGAAATTTGGATTGGTCAACCGATCTATGAAAGGGTTGTCATGGTGACGAGAATAATAAGGGGTGATAGGGAGTCTATGAAGGGGTGCGAGAGCACGTACTATCCAAACATTTTCATGATAAGTTCATGCATTATTATAAAGAAAATAATGAATAATGATGGGATCACGACTCGGTTCGGGTCCGGTAAGGTACTTGAAATCGTCCGGGTCGAAATCGTTAGATACCTGAATTCCAAAGTCGTGTGTCTCAATAACATTGACGAAAATTGGTAGTTCCATACAACATAATATCTAAAATAAAACAAAAAAAAAAACAAAAATCTTAACTGATTCCACACTTTCGTTACTTGATAAAAGGATTTATAAGTTAATTTTCAATATAGCGGTTTTGAGTCTAGCCAATAACAAAATAGTTAACAGCCAATTATTTGTGGCAACACACAAAAGCGTAAACAGTTTTGATGGCATTGGCTAGTAGAGAAATAAATAATTCCAACTGAAATTCCACATTAATTTGTACCCTTAATACGATCTGATGGGGTAGGAAACACAAACAAGTCACAAAGGCTCCTTAATTGCCAATTTACTCATGTTTAACAATACTATTGTTTAACGCCCGGACTGGTCAATTAATTTATGCAATTAAAACTCTTGTGTGTCAGTCGCTGTCAAATAAATTAAAGCTTTGCGGTGGAATGAAGGAATTTCAAGGTAATATTTCACTTGAAATATCTTAATTGTGGCTTCTGAAAACCCTATTTATGAGTGTAATATCAGCAGAATTGTTATAGTTTAGGGTTGGGTGGGTAAAAATGGGATTCATTATGGTGGCTATTTTAATATTATCTAACTTACCCACGTGACGTTTAAATCGTGCATTGGTTTTCCGTAAATTAGGTTTTACAGTTATTTGTCGAGGTGGCGTTGCGTTTGGGTAAAAAATCGTAATTGATTTCAAATAAAGGATTAGTACGGTGATAAAGTTCAGTTTGTGTAATTCTAAGATTCAGATTTTGAAGTAACACCGACCTAAGTCAGCTGAGCTGAGGGAGGAGCTCGTGGCTAAATAAAAACAGCCGCTTAGATCTCGCCGTAGATCTTTGACAGTCGTTACAGATGATGACTGCCTGTAGCCCAAAAAGTCTGAGAACCAGTCATACCAAGGAGTATTGTATTACTCAGTACTAACTGGGTTGTGGAGGTCAGATACGCAGTCACTCTATGTACAGGCATTAAACTGTATCTGGAGATGATAATGATGACCGAGTCAATACTGATGAAAACTGTATCATAAACAGAACGAAATGGTTGACAAGAGAAAGTAGAAGGAACTTTAGCTGACCAACCACCAGATGATTTTGAGGTGGGTCGAGAAGATTAAGGGGAAGATTAGGTTGAGACTCACACATACCAGGGAAGCATAGCATGTCAGGGTGTGAGGGGGCTATACTCAGCAGTGGGTTAAAGAAAGCGGCTTTTTTTTCCAATTGGCATTTCGCAGTTAAATTTTGAGAAGTTGTTGTCTGCTTAACCTTACTATCCTGTAGGTGCCTTGAGCGTAAGGCTTATAAACTAAGCTACTACGCGCTAAGGGCACCCGCTGCGGAGTATGGGCCTTGGCTTAGGGCGTCGCTGGGAGGGGACAGGCTGGATCTGAGCGGTGTTCATTATTTAGGGACTGGTTTTGGACTACCGGCTACAGGCACGAGCGAAGGACGGGAAAAGAAGGCTGCCGATTGTTATGATGTTTCACGATTTCACAACACGACATTAGAAGATTATCGTAAAACATAATAAAATATTCTGTTTTGCAATTTTCCTTGTGGTACTCAGAAGCTATCTGTTATTTGTCTGAACATCAAACCATTTACCAAGTCCTAATAAAGTAATGAATTTACGCAAATCGACAAAACAAACGATGGTGAAACACGCGAGTTCGTTTTCAATGATATTTGGCATGTTTTTTGGTCACGAGCTATGCAAGTAAGTTACTGCAAACATGGATATACATAGCTTGGATTCTATACAAGCTTATATTTCCTACTTTTTATATAAGTTTTCCTTAGCGATTTCGGTAACAGCGACCTATTTATGCAATTTCCTTGCGTGTGCTCTTATGGCCAGACCGAATTTGCTATAAAATACCCGGTCACAACTATAGTAGTAAAGTTGAACGGTAGATATATAGGTGTAGGTCTTAGACTTACACCATTAGGGTGGTACTAACATAGTATTACACTAAAATCAACCCAGTAGTCTACCCTTATAAAAGAGCAAAAATACCTCTTAAAACACGGAATCGGTACCCCGTCTGTGCAATTCCCGTTGGGCGCATCACATTCATCATCACTTATATACGTTCATCTTGAACTGATTTTTATCAAACATACAGGGTGTATTTCACCTCATCACAAAGCCGATAACCAAGCATTCTGTATATCAAATTAATTAACTTTACGCAAAAAATATTGCTGGGAAACAACTTTTTTTTTTGAGGTTATAAATCATGTTTTGTGGTATAACTCAATGTAACACACTCGAAACATTGTGCGGATGGATGGGTTGCAAAGTATGGGGGTTGTAGAGATATTTAAAGTAAAAATCATGCGATAAAAGTGGTATTAAAAAAAAAAAAAAACTTGTCAAAATCTTGCAACTTTGACCCCTAATATCTCCGTAACTAGAAGGTTCCTAGGTATAGTGTAGAACAAATCAATGATCAGAATGACGAGGAGAACAAGTGCCTTTCGTATTCGTTAAGAGGTGTTTTACACCCTATATTTAAGAACACTCCCGACTAATTCACCTTTCGCAGAAAACCAACAAAATCGAAATCGGTTCATTCGTTGGGAGCTACGATGCCACAGACAGACACACTCACACACACAGACACTTCAAACTTATGACACCCCGTCGTTTTTGCGTCGGGAGTTAAAAATGATCATCATCATCAGCCTATTACCTAATGTTCCCACTGCTGGGACACAGGACTCCTATCTATGATGGAATGGGCTATAATCCACCACGCGAAAAAACGACGCGTTTATTGTTAAAAATGATAGCAGAAATTATTTATCAGTAGCGATTTTTCAGTTCATAACAAAATTAAGGTGATAGAAACGGTTTACCCGCCGAACCGGGGGATACGCCGGAATTGGAATAATGGTTACCACCGCACCCGCATCTCGCTACCTTGGGGTTTCTCAATCCAGCGGGAGATCTTCAAAGGATTGGCTGGCAGGATATTGTGGGCTGGCAAGCTGACCGCTATGTGTACGGTAGGTGGTTTTTATATGGAGTAGAATTACCGAAACTCCAGCTCCTATTCTGCTTCGTGTGGTTAATGCCTAACTTGTTGCCAGTTTTTATGCCGCCCACGGGCCTCTGACTTGGCTTTCCATGCCGTCAAGAAATATCTTTCAGGCATGCTGGTTTGTTACATCACAATGTTTACCTTCACCGGACCCAGTGATAATTACAATACGCTCTTTAATCTGAAAAATCAAAGGTGCATGTCCTCTATGAAACTGATAATTAATTTGAAATGGCCAAAAATCATATTCAGTGTTTACTGCAAACTAAACCACATTAAACTGCATTCCTAAATCAATAAATATAAACTATGCAATAGATAGAAATTTGCATTTCAAATTAAAATTAATGCAGGAAACCCAAATACTACAATACTAATACCTAAAACTTAAATATCCTAATAATAAAAAAAATATTAAAATATTCCTTAATTAATTTGAAATGCCCATAAAATCATACTCAGTTTTGACTGCAAACTAAACCACATTAAACTACATTCCTAAATCAATAAATAGAAACTATGAAATAGATAGAAATTTGCATTTCTGGTTGAAATTAATGCAGGAAACCCCAATACTACAATACTAATACCTAACACTTAAATACCTAAAAGATCCATTGCCTCTAATCCAAGGTCATGGCTTCATTTTGGTCTAAACACTGCGTTAAAAGCTTTCATAGCTTACTTACAAACTAGTAACTTAATAATACTACAAATCCCCAACTAATTAACTTTCTAGGTCAAACTTCAAAACAGTCATTATAACTACCCACGAATTACAAAATAAAGATGGCGCCCGCTAATCCTTCAAACTGTGCGTCACCAGGATTAACCAGTAATGGACGTCAAATATTTACACAAGAGAAAACGTGCTCGTAGCCCGGCTACAAGGATCAAAATCATTTTCTTTTTAAAGTAGGCGTTTGCACCCTTTCGTCTTGAAGCCTGAAATATGTTAGTAAACATCGGGTTTGTAGTATGTTCTGTTATGTTTATTGAAGCGCAAGCGGCTAGACTGGAAATCAAACAAAGGATTTATGTTGTACACTTTGTAGTACAGGACCATAAATATGGCGCACTCAGATTTCTCAGGTCTCAATTTTCCGTAACTATGATCAGTTGCTCTTGGCCGTGGGTTGATCGCGTTCAGTTTCATTGGAGCAATTCGCCTTGAATTTCGAAAAAAAAAGTATCCCAGCCATTTCCCAGCAATACATTTTTGCGTAGAGAGTTATAAGAAACACTTTGACTCGTTTGATGTATAGAATGCTTGGTTGTTGGATTCGTGAAGAGTTGAGTCAGTTTATACCTTGTATATATACCTTGTTCATAGTTAAAATATGATATGTAAAGATGAATGGAGTGTACAGCCAAGCTAGGAACATCGAGGCTAGTCTAGCCCTCCTATATACAACATCGCATTCACCCGAAAGTGGTGGAAGTTTACCTTACAATTGACGATAACTCAGGCGCAATCCCAAAAGCATCTCATGTTAAATGTACCAAAAATCACACCAATAAATGAATTTGAATTTGAAAAGTGACTGTTTCTTAAATGAGTCCAGGCCCCGTATTCACAACGCTACGAATGAATGAATTTTCGATTCGACAAGTCGTATGTCTATCCTTTTTTAACATAACGAAAACGAGCGAGATAGATATACGACTTCCCGAATCGAAGCGTTCTGAATACGGGGTCAGTTTCGGTTTTATTGTATAACTTTAAGCAGGCAGAATTATATCCGGGTCTCACTACACAAGATTCGTATTAAAACATTCCTACACATGCACAACATTGCTTTGCTTATTAGCAAAGACAAACAAAATCGAAGAACCTCAATAAAGTTGTAACAACAAAGAGAAAGCAATAACCAATAAATATTCATCGGCTGACCCAAAACGAGCTTGTTAACCAAAATCAAACACTCCGCTGGGATTAATCGATCCGCTAATCAATTCGTCCCAACAAGGCGTTGAAAACCGAAGGCAACTTGAGATAACTCAAGTGTCTTCGGCCACATTACAAGATAGTTAAGCGTAGTTTACAAACTTGTGCGAGCTTTCGACCTATAAGTTGTATCGTTAACCCTCCAGACCTTTACATAGAATGATAACGCGAAGATGTTGCCACGGATTATGTAGGGTAGTTTGGAATTCTTTGGGGGTTTTGTTTGTGAGATTAAAGTGCATTAAAAGATCTCACAGAATGGAAGAGCTCGTGGCTAAATAATAACAGTCGATCTTTAGTGTGAGCCGTGCTTGCCTAGGTTGGTCTGTGCATGAGTGACCACCCTTACACACGGAGTTCCGTGCCTCGGAAAGCTCGTTAAGCTGTTGGTCCCGGCTGTCATTTGCAAATCTTTGACTCTTAATCGTTACTGGTGGTCAGTGGCCCAAAAAGTTTGACAGCCAGTCTTACCAAGGGATATTGTATTACCCAGTACTAACTGGGTTGTGGAGGTCAGATAGACAGACAGTTGCTCCATGTAAAAAACTGATATTCAGATGCATCCAGTTAGACTGGAAGCCGACCCCGACATAGTTGGGAAAAGACAAGGCAGATGATGAAAAAGATCTTACATGAGTGTCAATATTTACCACGGGATGTTCAGCTCAAAGAGTTTGTGTAATGAACACGAAGATATCTTACGGAGTAAGGTATATTTACAACATTATTTTTTGTTTAGGTACACTAAACCCGAAAAGGGGTCATTGTACTCATCATTTTGAACAACTTTTTCTATGGGACGAACCTTGAAATCGCAAAAAAAAAAAAACAGCTGTTCCCTACATTTTTATGAGTTTTGCGAACATAAATGTAGGGAACAGCTGATTTTTTTTTCTGCTCAGTTGGTTTTTTCAGCTGGTTTAGTGTAAATAAAAAATAATGTTGTATATACTGGTGTTCAGTTGCATCTGGTTAGTCTGGAAGCCAACATAATTGGGAAACGGCTAAGTAATTGATATACAGGGTAACGCAAAATATTGTATTAATTCGTGGTACAGCCCACGCATTAAAAAGTAAACCAAACGTAATTTTTCACGAGACATGTTGCCGACAGATGCAAAGTGATGTCATATATTTACGCGAAATGTTTTGCCAGATAATCGATATGGTGACTCTCGTGTCGGACATTGGTCATCCACCGCATTTTGGACAACAGCCAGGAGATCCGAGGAAAAAACACGTCGTTTAGACGCACAACTCACTGACAAAGTACCAGGCGTTCATATTGTTGAGATGTAAACAGGAATTTCGAGGGAGGCTGCAAGTTATGACATGTTTTGTTATAGGAATGTTTTCTGTTTACAACCCCATGTGAAGGGGATATAGGAAGCGGTCAGTCTGTAGCGCGGCTTGTAATAAGAGCCACGATTGAAGAAGTTTTTCAAGCTTCTTTAGTGGTAATTAACTACATGAACAACAATATACTCACAACTTTACAGATAACTTCCGTTTGTAAGTTGTATAAGTTCAGAATTACTGAATCATGGTGCATTCACAATCACTGAAACTCATATACACAAACAGCTAGACTCGGAACAACTACCTGTAGGCCATTCAAATATTTGAACCCTCAGTTACTGCGCCAGCTGTTACGACGAATCGAAATATTGTCGCTCCACCCAGTCTGAGGTTACCTTACATTTGCTGAACTGCTATTTCAATTCAATGAAATAACATTAGAAAGGATTAATTAATTAAAATAGAGTGTTTTGCACATTAAATGAAATCAATGTGAATTGTCAATAAATGCCTCATCTACCCTTTGCTTAGTACTGGCATGTAATTAGTTTGTAGCATGAGGGCCCACACCGACTATCTCTGAGTGACACACTGCTAAGATTTATAACAAAATAATTTGGGGGAAGTAGTTTCAATCCTTAGACGTCATCCTTAAGCCTTACAACATTACTAGCTGACCCGCGCAACTTCGTCTGCGTCACATAAGAGAGAAAAACGAAAAGAAAAAAAATCCCCGTTTTTGCAACATTTTTCAATCCTGCTCCGCTCCTAATGGTTGTAGCGTGATGTTATATAGCCTAAAGCCTTCCTCGATAAAAGGACTATCCAACACAAAAATATTTTTTCAATTTGAACCAGCAGTTCCTGAGATTAGCGCGTTCAACCAAAAAAACAAACAATCAAACAAACTCTTCTGCTTTATAATATTAGTATAGATTGGTTATGTTATCCAGACATAACCAATAATGTTATAAGGCTTAAGGATGACGCAAGCTACACCAGAGCCGTGTCGACGGTGCAATTTTTGTACTCACGCTTTCGAGCCTCTATCGAGCAACGAACAATGTAGTGTCGTGTCGCACAATGCATTGTGCTACGGCCGACACTCGGCCATAGATAATACACTATAATAATACAAGATAGATGCGCAACTTTGGTTTTCGTTTTTAAAACTGTGTACTCAAGCTGTTAGATGGCGCTGTTAGTTTTTGTTCAACCAAATAAATACAAAAAGTAATTCTTGACTGAGGAATCGAACTTAAGAACTATTATTCACAAGGCAACCGCTGTCACCACTAGGCTGTCTGCTTCGCTGACAAGTAGTCTAAAATAGCTGTCCTTGTTATGACAGTTGAAAGCTGTCAAACAGTTGAAAAGTTGGTGTCCTTAAACGAATAGATTGCCATCTATTCGTTTAAGGACACTATCTATGAAAATTTTGTTTGAAGCCAATGTATTATATGGAACTTTTACCCTCTGCACTCGGCTCCGACCCGTCATGGTCTAGCGTGCGTCATCCTTTAAGTTGGAAACCGTGACAGTATGGTACGGTAGGTTTCATTGTGTAATTTTACATTATAGTATTACAATTACACTGATTAACCCATAGGTAGCGCCACATAAAAGTACTAAAACAAAATACAAAAAATACTACAGCGCTACCTATGCCACAAATTTAGGACTAAAACCAAATTCTTAAATGGTGATAATAAAATGATCTGTGACATATAAACAAACAGGAAGGAAATTCCTGCTCCCTTTTCTATGGAGGTCTGTTCTTCATCCTACTAATATTACAAATTCGAAAGTTTGTGAGTATGGATGTCTGGATGTATGGACGTTTGTTACTATAGAACCATTTTACCTTCACGCGGGCGAAGCCGTTGGCAAAAGCTAGTGGCCTTATAATCCTACCATAGTTCACTGTTCATTGTTAGTTAACTGTATCAGAATCCAACTCCCCCATGCCCAGAATTTACAGGCTTTTTAATAATTGCGATGATTCATTATTATATAATTTTTCCACAGAACCATTACCTTCACGCGGGCGAAGCCGTTGGCTAAAGCTAGTGGCCTTATAATCCTACCATAGTTCACTATTTACTGTTAGTTAACTGTATCAGAATGCAACTCCCCCATCCCCAGAATTTACAGGCTTCTTAATTAAATAATTGCGATGATTCAATACTCGTATAGATATATCTTTTCCACAACACTTCAAAATTCAAGCACCAGGTCCATCAAAACTAAACAGCATATTGACTTTTTTCTTTTTTCTGTTGTCATCTTGTGTTTACTGTATTTCTAAATCTACCCTTTGTTGTTGAAAGTGTTATTTCTGCACTATTAATGTAATTTATTTTTTTATATTTGTCTTTTTTTGCATCCTGTGTCTATATCGCATCAAATTGTGCATTATGCTTGTATCATCATATAGCTTGTAATATTAGGATAAAGAGTGTAACAGTTTTTTTTTTTTTTTTTTAATCTTTATTTATTTACGGGGTTTTTTCTATAAAGAATATGTCACCCCGATGATGGCATACAATTAAATTACATATAATTATGTACCTATACTAAACTAGCCTACCCGCAACCTTATAGCTATAATAATAATACAATAAAGAGTTCTAGCCTCATCGGACAATGGTGAGGCCAGAACGCTATTATAGAAGCCTACATTAAAACTATTTACAAAAGCTTGACTCCTTTGGACGCCCACCCGAGCACATTCCGTCAGGACATGATGCACATCTTCAATGACTCCACAGACATCACAATTTGGTGAATCGACTTTGCGCATCATAAATGCGAAGCTATTGAGTGGTACGTGACCGGATCGGAGTCTCAAGGCCGTCACAACTTCTTGCCTGCTCATCCTCCCCTCGCTGAACCAAAGCACTCGCGGAAGAGATGGCTGAATCGTTCTGTACCAGATACCCTTAGTCAAAGACCTTTCATCAAAGTATTCTGACCATGATTGGATACATCTATCTCTAACCAAGGGCAAGAGCTCAGTATGCCAAGGAGAACAAGGATATATTTCTCCATCGGACCCTGCTTCATTGGCTAAACGGTCAGCCATCTCATTTCCCTCCAGTCCAACATGAGATGGGATCCACTGCAATACAATTAGTTTACGTTTGGCGACATCTGTTATTATTCTTAATATATTGTACGCCAGTGGAAGGCCCCTAAAAGGTGAAGTACTTGTGCATCTCATCAGGTGAAGAAGAGCACTTTTTGAGTCAGTGAAAATAACAAACCGATCACCGTCCAAGGATTCGACATAAGCCAAAGCTTCAGATATAGCAATTAGCTCTAAATGCATTATTGAAACTTTAGATAAAATTTTGAATTTAAAAGAAGCACCTATTTGTGAATCGAAAAAAGCTGCGCCACAGTAATTCTCGTGTCTAGAACCGTCTGTATACATACAATAAAAGCCAGAGTACTGAGCATTCAGAGATGTACAACATCTTAATCTGAGGTTAAGTGCATTATAACAACGCTTAGGTTTATCTACTGTATCTAAACTAGGCTTTACAATATCTGATAAGTTCATATTGCTGACCCAAGTGTCCATGGAAAACATACCAATTTTATTGCTGCAGTACATATGTTCCTGCTTTAGTACATCGTGAGACAAAACTAACAGTGGCTTTTTCTTATTTCTCCAATAAGAGTGATTGTAGCAAAGACCATGTAGCTTATCCAGTAAATCTATTAAAGGAAAACAGTAACACTTAGATTTTAAATAAAATTTACCGGCTAAATATCGGCGGCGAATAAAAAGAGGAGGCAATAATAATTCGGATTCCATCACGTGGATCGGAGTACTTTTGATAAACCCACCAATTAACCGCAAACAAATGTTTTGTAATCTATCCAGTTTAGTTAAATGTGTGTCGGCGCTATTGTCCAGTAAAAAGCTACCGAAGTCGATACGGCTACGAATAAGGGAAATATACAATCTTCTCAAGTGGTTGGGATGAACACCCCACCCAGGTCCCACTAAAACTCTAAAAATATTAATCAATTTAAGCACTCGCTCACGTACCTCACTAATATGTTTCTTCCATCGAAGGCTTCTATCCAGCCACAATCCTAGGTATTTGACGTGGTCGACTAACTCTAACAAAGTCCCGTTCAAACATATATCTATGATGACTGGCCTTCTGAAACCTCTACTAAAGAAACAAATTTTACTTTTAGCGGGGGAAATGTTTAATCCTACTTGTGTCAACTTGCTGTTGATGATATTAAGTGCAGACTGGATCTTGCGTTCACCCTCACTAACAGAAGAACATTGCACGTATATAGCGAAGTCATCCGCGTACTGGGATATACAAATGCTGCTTTGCACACGTTTACAAATATGAGCTGTTACTATATTAAATAAAATTGGGGATAAAGGATCACCCTGAGCCAAACCAGTACCGGAATATCTACTAATAAAGCTATTACCAGTTCTTATTTTGAGTACTCTTCTATGGAGAAAATTCCATAGGTATCTACAGATGCGGGAACCAACTTTAAAGCTATCTAAAACATTTATCAAAACAGAATTATTTACATTATTATACGCATTATCTATATCTAAAAAACAACCCATAGTGGAACAACCCTCGGAAAAACCAGTTTGAATTGTGGTGATTAGGCAGCTTAAGCCATCTAAACACGACCTACCTCTACGGAAGCCAACTGTGTTCACAGAAAATGTGTTACTTTTTTCAAAAAACCATTCTAATCTTCGGTATAAAACATAATGAAAAATTTTGCAAATGCACGATAGTAATGATATAGGACGTAGTGAAGAAACGTTATTAGGGTCGCGACCCGGTTTTGGAATAGGTACAATACAAATGTCGCGCCACTGATAGGGAACAAAACTGTGTTTAAAAAACTTGTTAAACAAATTAAGTAGTACAGATTTACCTACATCAGGTAAATTCTTAATCATAGAATAAGATATGTCGTCGCATCCAGGAGATGTATCCTTAGATTTGATACATTTATCTAGCTCCTGAATAGAGATTTCACATTCTAATGTAGGGTTACTATGGAGGACGGTAGGGGTCGGTGGGGAAACATAATCGGGTGTTAAGGAAATTAAAAGATCAGTGGCACTATGAACGTCCACAAACTGTCTAGGCGAGCGGTAACCTTTCAACCATCTCATTTTGCGCCACATTTCACTAGACGATGTAGTGTGATCAACCGAGGAACAAAAATTTTGAAAGTTTATTCCCCTAGCCTGTCGGATTAACCTTTGGGATGTATTTATCCTACTATTAAGAATATCCAGGTTTTGGGGTGTGGGATTACGCCTAAATTTGGATAAAGCTAACCTACGATGAGCTACAGCTTGTGACAGTTCGGCAGTCCAGTATGGTTTCGGAGTGAAATTTGCAGTAGGGTTTTGATTAAATTTGAACATCGGAATGAATCTATTAGCAGCGTCATTCAGAATATCTAAAAAGGAATCATAAGCTTTTTGTTGGTCATTCGGTAGACATAAATTTCGAAATTTATCTTCCAGATATTTTTTATAAGAAGTCCAGTCTGCTTTTCCAAAATTCCTTTTAATAACTTTAGGCAGGCATGATGTACACAATGTTGAAAGTTTAATAATTAAATGGTCGCTGCCTAGATTTTCATTTAAAACGGCCCAATTAAATTTTAACGCGATATCTATAGAAACTAGTGAAATATCTGGAGAAGACTGTTGTAAGCTATCATCTACTAAACGAATTCGTGTATGTGTTCCATCGTTCAAAGAAATAAAGTTATTGTCCATTAGTGAATCGTGAATAAGACTGCCTCTGCGGTCAGTTTTGTAGGACCAACTGGCGTGATGGGCATTAAAGTCACCAAGAATTAACGTTTTGGATGGCCATAATGAAAATAGACTATCCCAATCCTGCTGAGTGGTTACGATTCTCGATGGACAGTAAACAGAAACAACATTCTCAAATAGATCACAATTAAATACTCGCACGCACACTATCTCAATACCGTTATTATTCACGAGAACGCGTCGCAGCTGCGACTTAATAGATTTGTGCACTATAATAGCTACACCGCCGTATGAGTCATCCCGGTCCGAACGATAAACATCGAAACCATTAACTTTAAAATTACTTTCTGGCTCAAGCCACGTCTCACTAAGGGCAGCAATATGTACTTTTTCCTGGCACAAAAGTTCTTGAAACGATGCTAACTTTGGCTTAATACTTTGGGCATTCCACTGCAAGATATTTAAATTAAATGATTTGTTAGCCATCGCAAGGAATAAAAAAGTTAAACAATGCTTTTAACCACGGCCATTCTGAAAAAAAACTCACTGACACTAGGGTTAACCATTCTAAGCACAACTGGAAGACACACTTTATCTTGAAAGCTAGACCTGTCTTTTTGAGGTAGATAACTTCCTTTATTCTGGCACACAGCTCTTTGAAATTAGGACATTCATCTTTACCCTCGTCATCAACGGGCAATGGATGAACGTCACCTTCGTCTGTATCTGCAGTCCAGAACATCCAGTCTTCTTTAAGTGGGCTCTTTTTATTTTTCGGAGGCTTTGGGGTTTCTTTGTTCCTACTAACCATGACAGGGGACTGTACCTTGTGGACTGTGGCCTTTGTTTGAACTACTTCGGCAAAGGTAGGATAACAGTTTTGTAAGTTGTCGTCTTCTGGAGGTATAGAAGAGAACCGATTTTCTTGGGCTACCGGAGCTTGACGAGGGGCGATAGTTACAGGGGGAGCGGGTTTTTCGGGGGGCACATAACACTCTAGAGCCTTTCTATATGTGCATCCAAACTCTGACATAATTTCCCTCACTCGTCTCTCTTTCTTGTACACCGGACAAGACCTGCTGAGCGATATGTGATTACCTTTGCAGTTCACACACGAAAACATTAAGGTATCGCAATTCTCATGATGCCCACCACACTTTGGACAAACCACGTTTTTCGAGGGGCACATTTTCCGTACATGGCCTAACCTCCAACATTGGGAACATTGTGAGACTTGGTGTATGTAAGGCAATACTTTAATATTTATGTCACATACACGAACTGAAGCTGGTAAATGGTTACCCTCAAAGCAAAGTCGAAGGGTTTCGCTTGGACACCAACCACCTTCATCCCTGTTACGACGGTCTAGCCTTTTAAAAGATAAAAGCTTTGCGGGAGTCGGACAAGAAATATTTTTCAAAATCTCGTCATCCGTGAAATCGACGTCTACATCCTTAATTAAGCCATAGCAAACAGACAGCTCCATAGCCTTCTGGAACCTCCATCCTTTCTCCAAAAGCTTCTCGCACATAAAGAAATTCTGAGCAGCCGATTCGCACTCAAATTGGACGCGTATTTTAAAAGGGCTTAAATATTTAACTTCTTTTATCTTTGTAATTTTATTTTCTTTCAAAATACGTGCCATTGCAAACTGTTTTGGAAGGCGTTCCTTATGCGAAACGTATATCTCATATTTTTCTTCTTTTACAGAATGCGAACTTCCGTGACAGATCCTTTTTTTACTCGTCTTAACATCTTTCCAACCTTCTTCATCTTCAGTACTGTCTTCTCTTTCCCTCTTTTCTGCTCCTGACTGCTCCTTTTTGTTGTTACCGTCATCGTCATTAGTATCCATGTCCGAAGAATCATTCAACAAGCTCTGAATATCATTCCTAAATGCGGGTGTATCACAGCGCGGTGAAGCGATTGCGTCATCATTCATTGCACGATCGTGAAAGGCACACGCAGCGCGGACCTACAGGTCCGGCGCACACCTGTGGCACGTGTCACTGGAATGCGTAAACAACTCTTCGCGCACTGGGTATATTAATTAGTTATGCGACAAAAAACACAACCAGACCGTACGCGTGCCGGTACGACTATCACGAGTGTAACAGTTGTACGCCAATAAATAAATAAATAATTAAAATAACAAATCAAAAATATTGTAAGTTACAACAGTGTAATATCGCCCTAATTATTTTGCTTGACTGAGCTTAAAACTGGGTTGTTCAGTAACGTTAATTTCTGAAGGTAACAATTTAATTTCAGGCGTGATGGACGTAGCTAGGTAAACAGGTATTTAAGGTGTTCAGCTCTCGGAAATGGGGCAATTAGATCTTCTAGTAAACGTTATTAGTGATATTACATCATTCTGAGGTTTAGTAGGCAAATATACAGAAAAGAGTGGTTAAGTGGTTAAGTGGTAGTGGGGGTGGTAGTGGTGGTGGTGGTGTTAGTTTTTTATTATTTTTGTTTTATTTTGTTTGTGTTGGGATCTTGATGAGTGGACTGTATTTACTTTTTGAAGGCGTGTGGTCTTCGTAACGTAGGTGGCCCCAGTTGTGTGGTGACTGGAAATACAAACTCCCTTTTCTTCACTTTAACTTTAATATTTTTATGGACCGTACAGACACGACACAGACAGACGTTTATATTTGACAGTGACATAACATAAAGCGATGTTGCTAATTTAGAAATCCTCTGTTGGTGTTGCCAACAGTTTGTAGGTAATTATATTTACGATGTGCTATATACATTTTATGATAAAAGTGGAACAGGATTGGTAAATAGGGAGAAGCGGAAGGAGGGAAGGGAAGCCTTTGCCCTGCAGTAGCACACAAGTGGCTGATGATAATAAAAAAGTGGAATTGTAATACAGGTGCCTACCAAAGTCTCTCGATGTTCCTGTTCCTCACGCGTCATAGAATGTAAAGTTTACATTATTTCTTAAAAATATATTTAACAAGAAGCGTGACTGCTGAAGTTCCAGGTCAGACAAAGTGCTATTAGACTTTTTGAAGTCTGGATTTATATCCGGTATACTCGTAGCATTTGGCTTACAAGCCTCCAACACACATCACATTGGGACATATCATCTCTGCCTAGCCTTAACTCAACTATGGTAGGATCAGCTTTCAGTATAACCGGATGCAGCTGAATACCAGTATTTTACATGGAGCGACTGCCTATCTGACCTCCACCACCCAGTTAATACTAGGTAATACGATACCATTTGGTAAGACTAGTTGTCAGGCTTTTTCGACCACTGACTACCTGTATTGACTGCCAAAGATGGACAAATGACAGCCGGGACAAAGTTTAACGTGCTTTCCGAGGCACGGAGGAAACTCGGTATGTAAGGGTGGTCACCCATCCACAGACAAACCTTAACCGAAAGCTTGGGCCGAGCGGCTGTTACTATTTAGCCACGAGCTCCTCATTAAGTAGGTATCTCATCATCAAGTATAAATATGTAACGGTTCGTATAAAGGGTGTAAAACACCTCTTCACGAAGACGAAAGGCACTTGTTTTCCGCATCATTGCGATCACTTTTGTGTTCTATACCATACCTGGGAACCTTCTAGTTATGGAGATATGGGGGGTCAAAGTTACAACTTTTTGACAAGTTTTTCTTTGAATACAAGTTTTTTTGTAAGATTTTGACTTTTAACACCTCCTTGACCCCCGTACTATTCAATTCATCCATCAGCACAATGTTTTAAGTGCGTTCCATTGAGTTTTACCACAAAACATGATTTATAACCTCAAAATAAAGTGGTTTCCCAGCAATAATTTTTGCGTAAAGTTATTTCGTTTGATGTACAGAATGGTTGGTTAACGGCTTTGTGATGAGGTAGTTTACACCCTTTTTTTTTAAGGATGGGAAATCATCAAATGACCCCCCCCCCACTCTGGGCGGAGCGGGAGGGAGTGTCAGACTCTTACTGACTATAAACCATCCATGTTCCTTCCTCGCCTTTTACGTTCCGGGGCCGCGGTATCTCTTTCGAACAGGCCCGCAACCCCGGGTGGTTTACACCCTGTATTTGAAGATAGCCTACTGCCCCTTTTTATACTATGTCCGCGCGGCGTGATATTCTCGACAACTTTCTATTCGACTTTTTCAACAGGATTTCAGTAGCAGTTACGGATTTCGGATTTGTGTCCGGTTTAACATGGGAATTACAAGCCCCCAACACACATCACATTGGAACATAACAGGCGATGTGTGGGAATACCATTAGGTACACATCTGCCTAACCCTTCGGGGATTACAGGCATGATGTTATGTTATACTGTTTACCAAAAAACAAGAAAACAAAAAAATACTTTTACATGTGAGTAGGTTACTATAAGTATTCCCTTTCAAGCGGTGTAACCAGAAACAAATTATCCGGGCCGCAATGAAGAGGTACTTCAGGACCATAGCTACTGTTAAACTTTTTAAATAAAAACCTTCCGACGCATACCGCATAACAAATAAAACCTCATATCGCGGTCACCTGTCCACATTGTGGTCGTTTTCCACCATTTTTAACTTCGTTCAATTTTCACGAGAGTTTTAAAAAATGTATAAAAACTCGTAATTCACGACGTCGCGACGGGGACAGTTTAATTATTTAGATTGTTTTGCTGATGAGTGCCATGTGGTGTGGAGGAATAGGGGTCATCTGGACAGTCCTGCATTTGGTTATAAATTAAGTGACACGTTGAAAGAAGAAAGAAAGAAAAAATGTTTATTCCTCGCAAAGTCATGACGTGCATACAATATTAATAAGGTAAACATAGAACGCAATAATACAAACACAAACACTTAAACTTAAACCGAAAATTAACATAGCAACATTAACATAATTGTAAGACTAAAAGGACAAAAAATTAAAAAAAAAAACAATAAAAGAAAAAAATAAAAAAGCGACAAATAGGTTTGCATTTTATTGACGGAGAGCTGCACTGGATCAGTAAAATCTGATCTAGTGCTGAATCTGAATCTGATCAGTTCAAACTTGGTTTTACAAAACGAATAAAGGAAAAGTGTGACTTGTGTCGTTGTTGATCCTAAAATGAAAACAACATGTTTATGGCGAAAACAACACATTTTTACCATCTCAACATAAATGTTACCAAGGTTTTAATATACTCTGATTTAAAAGTCTCCATGGAGTTTCTTGCCCGTTCTTTTCCATAGAGATCTACGCTACGGAATGAGCAACTACAGTACTCTCACAGTTTTTATGTCTTGTGGCTGAGACTATAGCTACATTTAATTTTATTTTCTTTTCGACAAGTCAAAAGTGCCGAAGTAACTGGCCTACTTGAAATAAATGCTTTTATTTTAATTGTTGTTTTAATGTCACTCCTTTAAAAAAAAGAAAAATCAGTTAATACGGTGTTGTATCTAACCTTTAAAATTGAAAACACATTTTTTTTTTAAAGCTTTCTATTTTCAAGCACTTTAAAATTGAATCACACGTTTATGATTCAAAAGCCGCTCCAATTCGCTTAAAAATTCAAGTTTAATCAAAAAACAAGATAGAATCACTAAAACGCAAATCCAGTATAAAAGTTAAATCAAGTCTATAAGAGCTTAAATATTTATCGAAGCCCAAATAACTGATGGGCTACCTTAAATCGAATTAACTGTGAATGAATAATTGAACGACATAACATTAAATCGTTCAGGAGCACTAAAAACGGATTCAATTAAATATTTAAGACAACGTAGCAACCAATTGAAATGCAATTGTTTCGTAATGATCGGGTTAATTAACAAATAACAATTTACGGGAACAACACTGCGATGTAGCAGACCTAATTACTGTGAATGCTTACATCATTAATATTTGTACTCAATTTGCAATGATGTAGTGTAGGAATTTGAATTCGAATTCCAGTTGAAATAACTTTTGTAACATTCAAACATAGTCTTAGTTCAATGTGAGCGTTGTTCAATTTTGGTATTTACTCGTATGTTTATCAAATATGTAGAGCTTCACTATGTGGTCTTTTTAAAGCACCTACTTTCGAACCTGCGGTACTGTGGCACCCAATTCATGCAGCCCAATATACTTAGAGACACTTTGATTAAGTTTAAGTGAGTAAAGTTTAGTTTTGTTTCATCAAAAGTAATATTACGGTTGATTTGATTAAGAAAGTAATTTACAGCAATAGTTCCAATAAGGCAGAGATTGATAAACGTTTCAAGCATCTACTTTGGTTAAACATAAATCCTGTCACTATCGAACTGCTGCCAAACCTAAAGAGCAAGAAAGAGACGGAATATTTCTAAGCTAAAATGTGTGTTAAGTGACGTTTATCAATTCTGACCTTAAGGTGGATGCACATTTATCAGAGCCGAAAGAAGTGAAAGACCCAAAAGAAACGAATTTTAGAATGACTTGTATGAAATCCTATAAAACCTTGCACACTTATCCGCGTCGAATCGGACGAATAGATTATACGGATGAAAAAAATCTTTCCGCGCGGATTACTGTGCGTTCACCTTTAGACTGTGAGAACCCATCAAAACTCTCGAAGACTGATATTCAAGTGTCCTAAATATGGTGTCATCCAACTTAGCTAAAAATACCTTTCGTGTTACACAAGAGAAACTCCAGGGCCAGCATTCTCGACAGAGATAACGACGCAATCTTTAACTTTCGGTTGCTAATTACTAACGTATAAATTCAGTAGCAATAATGATGTAAAATTATGATGAAAGTTTCTTTCTACACCCTAGACGCGTTTCTTGTAAGCATAATTATTGCAACTGAATTTATTCCTTAGTAGCTATCGAAAGTTAGCGATTTTGTCGTTATCTCTGTCGAGACTGTCGGCCCTGCAGTACTAGTACGTAGGAATCGATAGGGCTCGATAAGATAAATTTGACAGTAATTCTCGATAAAATGAGTTTTTGACTCCATAAAAACTCATTTTATCGAGAATAACTGTCAAATTTATCTTATCGATCCCTATCGATTCCTACTTTCTTGTACTGCTGTTGTGGTGGAAATAGGCACTGTATAACAAAACCTAACAACGTCTATAGGAGGAGGGTTAGAGTATATCTAATAGTATACCCACATTTTGGCAGTTCTGTTCAAGTCCTATGTAATAGCCACTCTATCACCATCAGCCGAGCACAGATGCTGACTCCGTGCGATGTTACTGAGAAATTCCTGAGAAAATCTCAAAATCGCTTTGTCCGCTACTTGTACTAGAATAGTAATAGTAACAGTTACTTTAATTCCTTATACATACTTACACCACACATAGATACTTACACCATTTTCAACGAAATTCTTCTTCATTATTTCCATATTTATCTATTTTTAAAGTGGTTTTTAACCCCCGACGCAAAAACAACGGGGTGTTATAAGTTTGACGTGTTTGTGTGTGTATGTCTGAGTGTGTCTCTCTGTGGCATCGTAGCTTCCGAACGGATGAACCGATTATGAATTTGTTTTTTTTTTTGTTTGAAAGGCGAATCAGTCGGAAGTGTTCTTAGCTATGTTTGATAAAAATCAGTTCAAGATGGCCACCGCCACAAAATGGAGGATTACATATTTATTGAACAACTCACTCAATATGTGTATCAAATGAAAAGGCTTGACTAGTACAATACTATTAGCTATACTATATTTCAAAACTAAGATGGCCGCCACCAAAAAATGGTGAATTACATTTTTTTTTCACAATTCGCTCAATGTGGGTATCAAATGAAAGAGCCAACATCAAAAACCGGGAATACCTTGAAATTACGACCCTATATGTCGGGGTTTTATATTTTTTAATTTAATGTAACTTCTATTCATAGTTCCCCAGTTATGGCGACACTTCCCCGAACTAATAAAAGAGCTGTTCTTTTATAGCTTGGCAAAAAGTGTGAGAAGTTTACACAAACAGATTATTTAGCGCGGCGCGTCGATCCGATCGATAATAATCCAATAGTCTCGTTGCCCACTCGTCGAGTGCATTCTAATTGCTTTGTCGCGACTACATCGATTGCAAAAATGGAAAATTTGCTGACTTTTGTACAAAGGAGGTCTTTTAGCAACAAACAACACTGCGGCTAGCTTCTTTTTTCTTCTTTTCTTATGTGATGATGTTGAAGGATGATGGATTATTAGTTTCATGATCATCAATAATGGTGTCACTGGGTAGAAGGGCGTAGGGGTGCAGAGCTCCAGAGAGAGCTTCTAGCAAATGGGGGTTTAGTATCCCTATCTCGTGGATAACTTTGATTGTGCGATGCATAATTTTAATTTCAATCTTGCGTCATAGATGTCGGTATCAAACAACCTCATCACGAACCCGTCAACAAAGCATTCTATCAACCTAAGTAAATTTATGCTAAAATTATTGCTGGGAAGCGACTTTTCTTTTAGGGTGAAACAATATATTTTGTGGTAGAACTCAATGTAACGCATTCAAAACATTAGACTAATGGATGGATTGAATAATACGGGGGTCGCAGAGGTGTTTAAAGTAAAAATCTAACAATAAAAACCTGTATTTAAAAAAACACTTGTCAAAAAATTTGAACTATAACCCCCAATATCTCCGTAACTAGAAGGTTCCCAGGTACGGCGTACAACAAAAAAAAAATATCACAGTCAAGTGACGGGGAGTAGCTTCACCCTTCATTTGTTTATTTGGCTACGTTGCTATGTTTCTATAGCGTCATTAATGACATATCATTGAATTAATAACTCGGATTTTGGAGTTGAGATGTAGGTATCAGAAATAATAACTGAACTTTGTTAATTAGGTGCGAAACTGCGAACCAATAATTTTTTATTCTTCAAATCTCCTCCGTTACTTCACCATCTGCCTAGCCTTTTCCCAACTATGTTGGGGTCGGCTTCCAGTCTTACCGGATGCAGCTGAATACCAGTATTTTACATGGAGCGACTGCCTATCTGACCTTCATAACCCAGCTAGTAGGTACTGCATGGATAATACGATACCCCATGGTTGTCAGACTTAACCTGCTTCGTTACTTCGAGGGTACAAAAATCAATTTACACCGGTTGTTAGGGTCAGAACATATCGCCTCGCAACACGATACGATACGACACGACGTCACAACGTTGCATTTTGAGACGTTAAATGGGTGTTGTGGTCCACAAGCATCCTCCCAGTTCCCTACTGATGAACAAACCGCTAGAAAGATATTTATCACGCGCCCATTACTCACGCTACTAATAACCCACGATCCCCATATCAATTCCCCATAATAATTTCCATAACACAGAGTCCTATTAGCATCTGGAAGCTTCTGCCAACAGCCCAAGTGGCTGGTCAGAAAACCTGTATAGTAAAAAACGAGAACACGCCGTGTCAACGCATTCATTACTACCATTGATTTTCTTAGAGGATTCACAGACAAATTGTGCTGTTTACGCCATGAATATAATGTTTTTGTCAATTTAGAGATATATCTAAAGTCTTTGTCTATTATGATAGTAATAAATTCATAGAGTCTGAAGACACTTCATTTGCGTTGAGTCTACAACGTTAATTTTGTGACTCATCAGATCACACTGCCTAAAGCATCCTTACAATTACAACAGCTAGTTGTTGACGTCATCAGGGAAATAGGTGTGTAGTTTGTAGCAATGGTTGTTTATAACTCAGTATTTAAACTTTTCCGTGTAGCTGCTTGCGAAAATGTTTGGGAAAAACGGAAAATAGTGCGACAAAATTTAGTCACAGATTCCGCTAATGGTAACTTTTATCGTGGTAATACTCATTCTGCTGCAAAGTATTTCGTTTTATATTATGATCATTCGTGATCCCATAAATCGCAACGATAGCTCATTGTCTGAACGGCCTTAACCTACCACATCTCAACACGGCTTTCATTCGTTGATCGTCGCGCAAACATTTATGTTTGAGCTTTGTTTGCGCACGGTTTCAGGGACTCACTGTTTGTCGTTCATTTAAACAGACGCATATACTTGACTGACGGATTTTACGCACAGTTCACACTGTTCGTGTGAGTGGGTATTTAGAACGTTCTTTAGGCTTGACTCGTTGTCGTGGAAGTTATTTGTGAGCAGTCTAGTAAGCTGTATATACAGGGTGTTTATAATTTAACTAGTGAAACTGCAAAGGTAGAGTGTTGGGTCGGTATTTTAAATCAATGTGTAAATTACCTATTTATATATTTTATGTTAGGTTTTGGAAACAGCATTCGTATTTGAATCTATACTAATATCTATTATAAAGCTGAAGAGTTTGTTGGTTAGAACGCGCTAATCCCAAAAATCTTTTTGTGTAGGATAGTTTATAGGCTAGGGCTAACAGGAGCGGAACATTTATGAAAAATGTTGCAAAAACGGGGAAAAATGTACTCCTTTTGTGAGCTTTTTCTCTCTTATGTGGCGCAGACGAAGTTGCATGGGTCCGTATTTTCTTGGATTAGGATTATCATTTTTAAACCACTAAACTTACTCCTTCTTTTCCAGAAAAACTACAATAAATACGTTAGTAAAAAATATATAAACTTACATAACATGTAACTAATACCCCGCGATATTGTATAAGGTCAAAACTGTTGTCCCTAGGGCGTGCCCACCAAGATTTACGATTCTACCCAACTTTGTACCGAGCAGATGGTTCAGTACCCAACACTTGTTGAGAATGTAAAACATGACTGTTATAACAGTTTCCAACTTTTCTTCAACATTTTTATGTGAAGACGTTTAGGGATGGTAAGTTATAGTTCTCTTGTGTTTTGTTTTGTTGTGTTGAAAGATAAGAACGATGTGTGTGAGGAAACCCGAATTATGAGTTGAAAGTACTCAGAATATTTAAGAAATATGTTCTGATATTTCTTAAATATTCTGAGTATCCGTTGTTTTTTGAGTGAAGTACTTCTACATTTCGCCCGTTGTTTTTAATGAGAAGGGGCCAAGCCTGTTTTGTCATCAACAGGCACACATCCAGACTCCAGGTTGATACTGAGAGGCTGCGGGACTGTTCAAAATAGATACCTTGGCCCCGGAACATAAAGGGCGAGGAAGGACATGGAAGGTTTTTAGTCAGTAAAAGTCTGACACTCCCTCCCGCTCCGCCCAGAGTGGGAGGGGTCATTTGATGATTTCCCATCCGAAAAAAAAAATTATAGAAATTACTGACGGAAAAAATCAATCTATACTTAATATATACAATTATAAAGCAGAAGAGTTTGTTTGTTTGGTTGAACGCGCTAATCTCAGGAACTACGGGCTCGAATTGAAAAATTATTTTTGTGTTGCATAGTCCATTTATCGAGGAAGGCTTTAGGCTATATAACATCACGCTACAATTATTAGGAGCGGAGCAGGAATGAAAAATGTTGCAAAAACGCGGTCGTTTTTCTCTCTTATGTGACCCAGACGAAGTTGCGTGGGTCAGCTAGTAACACTATAAAAAGTTTTATATGCTTAACGGTGTCAGAGTTTTTATGCCGACCATGGGCTTTTGACTTGGCTTTTTTTTACTGTACCGATAGCCATTTATTTATATATTCTTATGTTTGAAACTGTTTTCTGTTTGTCCCTTCCTCCGTCAAGGTTCATTGGAAGACCAGCGTCAGACAGCATCACCTGTCTGGCATGAATGCTGAAATGGACCTTTTTGGCGCAGTCGTGAGGCACACAGTACATACTATGTATTTTTGTCCTTTTTGTTACTTTTTTATTATTATTGTGTGTGTGCTTAATACTGACGTCAAATAAACATTTTTTCTTTCTTTCTTTAAGCAGTTTTATTGTTTTTTCTTACTTTCTAATTATGTAAAGCCGTTTAGGGATAGTAAGTTATGGTTATTTTGTGTTTTGTTTTGCTGTGTTGAAAGATGAAAACGATTTGTGAGGTAACTCGAATATTATGAGTTAAAAGTATTTCAGAATATGTAAGCCAGAACAGTGACATTTAAGTCTGACAACCAGTCTTACCCCAGAGTATCATATTACACAGTACTAACTGTGTTGTGGAGGTAAGATAGGCAGTCGTTTCTGATACAGAAATGGTATTCAGCTGCTTCCGGTTAGACTAGAAGCGGACCCCAACAAAGTAGGAGAAGGCTAGGTAGTTGATGATGATAACATCTTTCTTTTTTGAATTGTTAGGCCGAAGCGTGATGTACTTCCGCATTTTGACGACTCGAATGGCGTAGTGGTAGTGAAGCTGCCTTACGTTCATAGGAACCTAAGTTCGAATCCCGGTAGGAGCAAATGTTTGTGTGATGAGCATGGACATTTGTTTCCGAGTCATATATGTATAATAAGTATGTATTTACAAACAAAAAAGTATTTATGGCGACACAAGCCTAAATAAAAAAGTATTTAGGCTTGTCGTGGACACCAGAAGTATGTATTTACTAACAAAAAAGTATTTAGGCTTGTGTCGTGGACACCAGATAATTGATATACTTATCAACTATCTGGTGTCCACGACACAAGCCTCGCTTAGTGTGGCACTCGATGGCGCTGTGTGTTAATGTCCAGCGATATTTATTTATTTTTATTTTATTTTGTCAGTGGTAATCGACGAGTACGGGCGAGCTTAGAGCCATGCATAGGCAGAATCCTTACTCCAGATTGGTAGTGAGAAATTATTGACGGAAAAAATCAATAACACTGCTCAGCTTTGAAACCGAACTTACAAAGTCCAAGTTCTAAGTTTCGAATAAACTACGAAATTCATTTTCTCATAAGGAAAAAAGTTTCTTAAAAAACATCTTTAGTCAATCTTTTAACTTAAAAATCTGCAAGGTCCACTGAACTATGAAATAATTAACTTTTAAAACACAAAGTTTGTTCGCTAACTTGAGTAGAAGAACCCCTTAGAATCTAATATATCATTTTCACGGTTTTATGGAAGTAAACTTTGATAAAGTTAAGTCTGAACTTAACGCTGCATAGGGTGGACCGTAATTCAAGATAACTTAAGATTTAGATACGGTTAAGTGAGGCTAAGTTGGAGTTAAGTGCTAAGTTGACGGTGGTCCGGCGACGTAAATCGAATATTCTGTGGGGAGTTTAAAATTTAGTTAGGACTTTGAAAGTTTTGAGATTACAGTCGATGTTACTGACCCTTGTTATAAGGAACGGCGACTGAAGTGGGGACTTTTTGGAACAAAGTTGAATTTAATTCTGCGAGGAGGAACAAGGAATTGAAAAAAGTTTTGTTTGTTATGACGGGATTTGCGTAATGGAGTATGAGAATTTATACTTGAAGGAAATGGTAAGTGGCAAAGGCGCTCGCGACGAACTTTTTCATGTCGGAGACAAATACTTAAATTGCATTATTTTGTAACTTTGCGACAAAAACCTTTGCAAATCGTGAAGGTGTTAAAGAAAGAAAGAAAGAAAAAGCATTTATTAGCCCGACAGGACAACACATAAATAAAAAACTAATAATAATAAAATGGTAAAATTGTGATTATAACACTAGTTTAAAGTAAACACAGTGAGAGAATAAAAAAAAATAACGAAATCATAAGAAAAAACAAACAAAATACTAAACAGAATTTGTCCTGTACAAGACCAAAAGGCTCCTATCTCAGCATGGTGCTGTAACATTTAAAACAAAACGTCACAGCGCTGATATTCTGATAGGGTCCAAAGTGATGACACGGCTAAGAATAAAAAATAAATAAAGTATAAACAAAGTATAAACGAGCAAATATAAATAAAAATAAATAGAAAAGCAAATCAAAAATAATAGTTACATCGACACCCCACGTAACCGTAATGTTAGACCTTTTTTTTCAAAAAGTTTACGTACATAATTTTGTAATATCATCATGCTTGTAATCATCAAAGAGGTAGGCAAATGTTTACCAAAATAGTTCACCCACATTCCGCCAGTTATGGTTTTAGGTCCCACGTAGTAGAATTCCTTTAAAATATGAATGAAGCGTTGTTTCAGATGACGAATATAATTTTGATGTCATGATCATTTCAACCGAAAGATGTCCACTACTGAACATAGGCCTCCCCCAAGTGTGTGACTCGCATCCAGCGGATTCCCGCAACCTTCACCAGGTCATCGGATTCATTTTCATGTACAACCATTTAAATCCTTGTTTAAAATATTCGTTTTTCTACCAATAAAATACTGAAACTGAAGCTCGTTTATATTGTGGTTTTAAATGTTCATGAAAAATGTATGCCCGAAATGACATGTGAAAGCAAATTAGCGACATGCAATGCAGGCTGTCATCTTTTTACTAATACATATTATGAATGCGAATGTTTGTGATGCTAATTGGATGAATCATCATCATTTCAGATGAAAGATGTCCACTGCTGGACATAGGCCTCTAATGGATGGATAGATATTTGTTATTCTTTCACGCAAAAACTGCTGTATTTCTGTACTGTAATAACATTATCATCATCATCAACCCGGACTCACCCACTCCTGGGTATAGGTCTCTCTTTTCTTGTGCCAATCCACACGGTCCCGTGTCAGACTCATCCAGGTTATTTCCCCGATGCGCGATGGTAACTAAGTCGTCTGCTCATCTCGCCGCCGCCTGCCTTCTTTTTTCCAGTTCTTGAACGCCATTTCGTAATAACTTAAAGAATACTTTTTATCCCGGTGGTATAATCTTGGATACCATTACCGAACTACATTGGGCCGAAGCGCAGGCTTCAGCTAGTCTAAAATAAAACTAAAAATCCAGTGCACTCTTATGGTCCTCACAAATACTTAAAGTTACATTCCTGAAGCAACACAACACCATTTTATTCCGACATTGTCTGCAGTACTAAAATCAGCGACGCGAGTCCCTTATCTTTCAAATAACGGTACCTTCTTTGTCTCAAAACTCTTTGCATACGTAGTTTATGCAAATAAGGCGTGAAAACAGGATATTTTGTGGGAAACCACAGTTCCCTTGGCAACGGTTTAGCACTTTATGTTAGCAAAATGCATAGCTTAACTTATTCAAGCATCTCGCGATACAGCGAGAAGTTATGGATACGGCATATATATTTTTTTTATAATTAAATTATTAGACTATATAACATATGAAAACAGGTATTTATCGCGAATTTACCTTTAATTTAAGCCCGACGTTTCGACCGGATTGCACCAGCCGTGGTCACGGGGAGACTGAAGTATTGGAGGTACCGCGACAGCAAAGCGAAGGCGTTTATTCAACTACCCTCTGTTAATTAGGGCTGTTTCACACTAGGAAAGCACACTACACTTATATTACAGTGTCCGTATATTGAGGTGATTTCACTTGACGAGTACACTTAATGATCACTGGATTCCAAGTGGAAGAGAGATTGAACCCGTCTTTGCTTCTTGATCTCAATCGCTTTCCGAACCATTCCCTTACCTATAATAGTCCCCAAAAATCCTTGCCAATGAGAAGCACTAATAAGAGAATGGTTCGGGAAGTGCTTGTAACTTATTAAGCAGTTGGTAACTTATAATGCTGGTTATCTTAGCACATTTGTTGCTTTTTGTTCCTACTACCAACTTGTACTTACCTACCTACTTTGAATGAGTATTTTGTTTTACAATCTATACTTTTATAATTATTCTCCAATTATACATGTTCTGGAGCGCAGTAAGGTACAAAACAAATACGAGAAGACGCAGTGCTCAGACTAATTAATGCACGAGCAGATTCTTTGGGCGAGGTAGATCCTCTACAGTAAATTGAGTAAAGAAGGGTAGAAGTAATTGACAACAGAAAACACTTCGTTCACCATTTGTTTAATGCTGAACCCTATACAAGAAAATACCTCCCGAATGGTGTTTGGTATTCACATTCACATAGGTACTATAGTCTGTGCTAGTAAAGTGTGCAATAGCGGTCATTGATCCACCTACATTTATTAAAGTTCTTAACTTTGAATCCAAAAATAAGCCTGTTAAAGTCTAGAATCGTCATCTATCGTGATCTTCAACATATTTTCTAATTAAAGTCGATGTCTGATTTATTTGTTTTGGTTCGTACGAAAATATACAAGGTTATTGGAAGATAAGTGCAGTTTTGTTAAAATTTTAGGAATTTTCGGAAAAAATCACACAAATGAGATAATGAAAAATTGTAAGACTTCGTCTAAGACAACAATGGCTTTAATGGTTCTAAATTGTGTGTACTATATTCAACGTACAGCTTTGCACCAATCTTCCAATCACCCTGTATTAGGGAAAGGGCAATGACCGCTATTGCGACTTACTATAGTGCCTTCTTAATAACGAATTCTGCTTTATCCTTCGGGGATTATAGTCTAATATTATGAAACTGTTATTTACGTTTTTTATTTCTCATATTTCATTTTCCAGTCGTAAAGTAATAAATGCTCAAAACGCCACCTCCAAGTTTCCGTCTGCCCAAACCTTGCCAGGAAGTTACGGTCTATAGGATGTTAGATATTTTTAAGGCATGCACACTTCGCTGGTTATCCGAGGGTTCACTAGTCGGGTTAGAGTGGAAACTTTTGCTCAAAATACGGACTTTCTGTACAGCTAGGGTTACCATCTTGAAATTTACAATTCTTGATGAATACCCAGTCTATAAAAAATCACTATCACTGTATTTTTTTTAAAGATACCATCTCATTTTGTAAAGTCTAACGGTGGTGGCAAAAAAACAAGACATATGCGGACAAATCAACACGTATGGTAACCTTATAGACAGCTGAAGTTATACCAAATGTAACGCATGTTTTCGGATAGCACGTCCTCAATATTTCAAGTTTGGTAATCCTACATTTCCTAAGTTATCGGGTTCAAACTGGGGCATATACTGACGTTGAACAGACCAGCTTCTTCGTCGGGCTGGCACGACATTATGACACCATGATTTTTTAGTTATCTTAAAACGGCAGTCCACTTCATGTATTTAATGAATACTAAACATTCATAAAAATGGTTTAATTATATTAGTTAGTTAGTTTAGTAGATCAAACACCCTGTTGCGAGCCATGATCTACTCGACTCGTGCGCTGGGTAGGTATGTTCTACCATTTGACAATATTAACAGGATGTTTCATAATTCCAACGTATTATTTATTTGCCTTTGTGCCTATTGTTTAAACTAAAGATAAAGAAAATAGAAATAGTCGCGCCTAGAGGTATTTTATGTCAGATACATTAAGTGGACCACCTTTGTAAGACGCCTTAAAAGTCACGGTGTATTAATAGACCCAAAGCTTTGCTTCTTCTTCTTCTTCTTCGTATCGATGATTTCCCCTTTTTATTTTTAAATTATTGTCGACCAGTACTCTGCTACCTCGACAGCGCAGCGTTGGGGGTGGCCTCGGAAAGGTCCCTCAGAGTGCAGGTGGAGCCACACATAGTGCAGGACAGAAGGTGAGCCATAGTTTGTGTTGAGGCACCGCAATCACTTAAGGCTTCATCGGAATACCCCCACCGGACCAGGTTGTATCTGCAGCGGCCCACCTGACTTCGCAAACGGTTTAAGGTCTTCCAGGTGGGCCATGGCAGAAGGTGTCCCGCTGGAAGCTTTGCTACTTCCACGGCTTCGTCGGTTTCTTTGGCTGCTATTTCGGGGCAGAATAGCAGGTAGAACACAGTTTGAAACATAGCTACACAAATTCAAAAGACTAGCTAGAAAGTAGAAACTAATTCGCTTAACCTCAGGTCCATTGCGGTGTAGGCAGGAAAACTCGAGCACTTAAACTACGAACTCTAAATCCTTGGCTTCATCTGTTATATCCTCATTCCTGGAGTTAAATAGTAAAAGTTTTGAAGCCATAATTTGCGAGAGTCGAGGGGCCTTTGTGAAGGCAGAGGAATTACTGAGTAGGTATGTTTACTGTGTGTTTATTAATTGTATGATGTAAAGAGGATTTACAGAGCTACAATTTGATTACCAAAACTTGTCTAGTTATTTCTAAATTCATTTTCATAGCGCAATTTGTCAAAATATTCCTCAGTTTGAATATCAGGTTCGCCTCCAAATATTTCAAAGGAAAGAATGTCAACTAAAAGAGAAGTCATTTCGTTAGCATTTGCAAGTTTTACACATAAATCTTGAAAGCAATCTCAGATTTGCTGCAGTGTTGTCAAAAATCACGTTTTAATAAAATTTCAGGGAAAATAGTAAAATGGGAGTTGGCAAAAGTAAAGTATTTTATCGTTTTGTCTTCGGTCTGAGCGATGAGCGGTTTTTTCCATTTGTAGTCCTTTATTGAAAGAAGCTAAATTGAAGACTATGAAACATTTCCACATTCTAGGAAGAGGTTTTAAGGTGAATGCACACTTATCAGAGCCGAAAGAAGCATTCAACGCGAATAAGTGTGTGAGGTTTTATGTAGGATTTCATACAAGTAATTCTAAAATTTGTTTCTTTCGGCTCTTTTGTTTACTTCGGCTCTGATAAGTGTGCGTTCACCTTTATGGAGCAAACTTACTTTGTATCATTGTTTATTAAAAATACTTTAAGCAAGCGTATTTAAAATTTCAAGAACATTGTTAATCTCTCTGAATTTTGACAGCAAAGAAAAAACTAATATGGGTACTTTATATTTTTATTTTCTGTTCTCTGCGGGCCAAAGGCATTTCTCTTTTCTAATTATTTTTCTTTATGTCGCTGGAATGACAAATTTCTATACATTGTTAGCCCGAATCTTCGCAATTTCCAGTAATCCTTTGTAATTTAAAGGTAATTTTTAAAATAAATAAACTAATTCTGCATCAGACTAAAATCACTCCTCATGTTCAGCTTGTACCACCTCCAGTCCAGTAATAGGCCGCCGCGGGCCGCAGAGAGCCCGCCATATTGGATTACCGTTGACGAAATCCGCTGACGTAGCGCCCCCGACCCGAACCCGTCACGAAATGCACCGAACGTATTTTTACGCCGAAATTCCACCTTGCTTGACCACGACTTACAGGCCGGCGCGACATTCATGCTGTGACAGGTCATAAAACACGCGAAAGGCAAGAGTTTGTGTCGTATACTCCAACTGAATAATCTGACTTCTGAAAAATCAAGCTCTAATTAAATTCGGAATTTAGAAGTTAAAATCGACTCTTTCTATTGTTGAAGTTGGTTAAAATTTAGCCTATGTTACCTGGGTCATACTAAAACAGATTGTCACTAACATCGGATGAATAGTTAAAGCGCTAAGGAGGAACCTTGGAGGAACATACATAAATACAAACATACATGCACAGTTGCCTAAATCATAACCCTTTTGGCTTCGCCGCAATCGGGTAAAAAAGCTAAAATCATAATATGCTACGAGAAACCACAATGCGATGCGATGCACGCGAAAAAAAAAGTCCTGTCGTTTGAATCATGTCAAAAGTCGTATCAATTGAGGTCGTGAAGGGAGTGTTATTGGTATTATTTAGTTTTTGGTTATAACCGACCGATTTTTGGTTTACTGCGTTTTTACTGCAGCTGTATTGGGGTAGCATGTGCCGAGGCTGTTCAATTTTTATCTGCTTGGAGGCAGTTTTGTGTTGCGTAAAAAGTTATGATTCTGAGCATTGTTTTTTACTGAGTTGGCGGTTTTGTTCGTAATTGGTAGGGTGGAACATCTACACATTGAATGCATGCCTTGACTTTATTGAGGATATAAGGTGTCGAATAAAGTTATTAAGCAGCTGTCGCTGTATACAGGGTGTAAACCACCTCATCACAAAGTTGTTAACCAAGAATTCTGTATATAACACTAAGTAACTTTACGCAAAAATGATTGTTGTAAACAACTTTTTTTTGAGGTTATAATCATGTTTAGTGGTAGAAATCAATGTAACGCACTTAAAACATTGTGCTAATAATGGATGGAATGAATAGTACGGGGGTCGTGGAGGTGTTAAAAGTCAAGTCAAAATCTTACAAAAAAAACTTGTCAAAAGGTTGTAACTTTGACCCCCCATATCTCCGTAACTAGAAGGTTCCCAGGAATAGTGTAGAACAAAAAAATGATCGCAATGATGGGGAGAACAAGTGCAGCCTTTCGGCTTCGTGAGGAGGTGTTTTACACCCTTTATTAAACCACATCATCAACTGCCTAGCCTTTTCCCAACTATGTTGGGGTCGGCTTACAATCTAACTGGATGCAGCTGAATACCAGTATTTTACATGGAGCGACTGCCTATCTGACCTCTGCCCTGACCAGTTTACAATGGGAAAATCGATACCACTTGGTAAGACTGGCTGTCAGTCTTTTTGGACCACTGACTACCTGTAACGACTGTCACAGATAGACAAATGACAGCCGAGACCAACCGCTCAACGTGTTTTCCAAGGCACGGAGGAAATTCGGTATGGTCACCCATCCACAGACCAGCACGGCTTAACCTAACGATCGACCCGAGCGGCATTTATTATTTAGTCACAAGCTAACCACAACCACATATTTCTGAAAATCCTGTTCCTGTTTAAAAGACAAAAGATTTTTATGTCTATCTGTTCAATGAAAACGTTATTCAGAAAAAAACAATCAGAAAAAGCCATAAAGCGTACTTTTTCATTCCATTTATGTCGTACTTTTTAATTGAACTTTTTGCCATATCATACCTGAACATAAATTCCCGGCCATTACAGTGTAGTTCAGGAAAATTAATAAAGCCAGGTATTCGTATGAAAATATTGGCGTGATCGTCGCCGTGTCATAGGCAGATGCCGTCCGGATATTCAAAACTGTCCTCTTTATTAACACAGCCAGGTGTTTCCGACGTTTCTGATAACTACACTGTCTTATGAAAATGTTGTTGATTTGCTACAACTTTTTTTAGAGAAATATCAATTGATTTTAATAAAGATTTGGCTTGCTTTGGTCGAATTCCGCTTATGAAACTTACACATCTAAAGCGCGTTCAAGACATAACATAACATCACGCTTAGTAATACTTGAAGGGTTAGGCAGAAATGCATCTAATAGTACACCTACATTTCACCAGTTTAAACCCCATGGAATAGGAGGAGAGCCTATTGCCATCAGCCGAGCACCAGTCCAAACTGCGCGGCTGCTACAGAGAAATTCTTGATGGAAAAACCCAATAACAATTTACTCGACCCGGGAATCCAACTCAGGCTTGGCAGCTGCGATCAAAATTTATGTAGAATATAAACACAGACAACTCATGAGGAGAAATTACCTCTCAGTTTACTAGAATATTTTTTTCTGAGTGCAAAGCTTTTGAGATATTTTTTGTCAGCTATACAATCCTCTGCCAAATACGAGGCTACTGAGGTGGTTCTAAACTCGTAGATATGTCCATAATCACTGCTCTTGGCAGACGGTTTTGGCAATCTCAGCCGTATGTTGATAGTTTACGTGAGGTTACTGCACTTAAATAATACGTACATGACATTTGCGGAGAAATGCGGCGGATAAATCTTAGGAAACCTAAAATGTTACCATAATTTTAGTACCGATGAAAATTTTACCCTCGCCTTCTCGGCTCTCGATTTACGAAATACTGAACTGTTGGTGTTGTGTTGTTATAAACAGGAACAAAACTTGTTGCTAACTTAAGTATTATTTTCACCCAACCCGACGCGGGATTAATCACACTTATTCCCCGCAGGGATGATCTGTCTAATCCGGCAGTTCTACCCAAAACATTTCTCCCGGCATCTCTCTTGCCAACGATATTTTACCTGTAATTTCACAAAGTTCGCTCCAGCGCGCGTCATGATGACGTTTACGCGGTAATTCAATATGGCGGCCGACGGAGCGTCATGGCCGCGGGCGAGACACAACCTCAAAATCGCATCAACTCGCATTTGATTACTGGAAAATTAAACCGACGTGGCTGTTATGCGCCCCTGGTGTTTTGGTCAAGAAGATTACCGTCTGTGCGTTGTATTTGGTAGATATATAACGTAATGGCTGCCAGGTCTACTGGCGAGGGAGGCAAACTCAGCTAAGTGACATTAGATAAATAATAAAGTTTAGGGTGCTGACAGTAGGTACTTTTAGGCAAATTGTTAACTGTGGCAGTTTAGTCTACATCGCAAAATTTTCCACTCCCAGCCTAAACTAATATATTTCAGGAATAAATTCTCACTTTTATAAAGAGCTTTTATTTCAACAAAAGCTCTGTAAAAATGATTGGGGACACCCTAATTGCTCAAATAAACTAAAGCTGACCGACACCGCAAAGCCCCAAAATATAGACCGTCATAACTAACAAAGTACTCGAAAAACAGACAGGGGTACCGAAACAAGACAAACAACTAATCAGTCTGCTAATAAAATACTATGTTCTCAAATCCCAGGAGTGCGGCCGAGGTCGATACCACCCACAAATTGGTTCTCGTTAACATTTGGACGCGATTTCCGAATTTGTTGGCCCTTAACAAGCCGACCTCGGGAAGTTTAGCTGGCGAACAAAATGACCGGACATGCCTCAATTAGTGGATAGCGGAGCACCAAAGATCCTTATCGATTGCTGGATGTGCAATTAGTTTAATTGGCACTGTACTGTTTGTCATTTCACGACTTTGCTGTTAAGCGGCTAAAAAGGTTTGTTAAGTAAATGCTGCTTTAATCTGACGTCTAGTTTTAGCATTCCGATATTTGGCGATGGACTTTTGAGAAATATACACCCTTAGTGAAAGTTTGCGTCATTTAGAAAAAAAACTTTCACAAGCTGGGGTCCAAACTTGAAACAAAATGTCGAAAGCTATCCATTTGGTTTTTAACGAGCATCTTGTACCTATCCTGCAATGTTATACAAAATCCGTTTTTCGCTGAAAGAAAAATACAAAATTTACTACTATTTCTAAGCCACGTTGAGCGTGTCCAAAGTTGGGCGAGTTTTAAACTTGGTTCCATGTCGGCATCGAGCACAATTCTGGGGCTGCTCCTAAACTTTTAAGTAGATGCTCATTTTCAACTGCCCCGAACTATCCATCGGTTGTCGGTTAATCAGCTGAGGAATAAGCTGAAAGGAGGGGTTCCAACTTTAAGGATGGGCTGCGGTAATTTTCGATGTTGTTTTGTTAGTTTATTACGTGTTGTGTGTTTTTGATTGAATTGCTTTTTTGGGGTTTTTCTGTTAGGATTGCCTCCTTGGTTTAGTAAGCGTTCAACGCAACTGCTAAGCATCAGATCCTGGGTACGATTCCCATGTCGAGCAAAGTGTTATTGGGATTTATCATCAGGAATTTCCCGGTAGCAGCCACCGAGTCTGGGTTCCCAAATATATATTTTGAATGGACAGATACACTGATTTAAACAAGAGTTATGGGAAAAATAAATTTTCTATAGGAATTTTAAATTCCTCATATCTTGTCTATATAAATATCATTATCCTTTCAAAATATGCATTTAAGATAAAGATATTCTGTAACTCGATCGCAATAAATACACGCTACCTTAAGAATATGTTTGATTTAATACTCAATACTCAAACTTTATTTGCATTCCACAATATGTACCTGGGTGGTAAATTTTCAAAATGAGATCATTATGGACCCTGTCGGGCACAGCAAAAGACAAAGATATAGTAGGAGAGAGGAAGCTTTAAATGTACAAATTATTTTGTTATTACGTTTGTATGAAAGACGCATGCTCCGCCGGCTCCTTAACACCTTTGCTAGCGTCTGTAATTATGTAACGAATTAGAATTGGCGTGATTTAAATCCATTAATCGATTTATCATCAGTAAAAACCTGTTCATGCAAAAAAAAACAGATTTATTTATTTTGTCAGACCTTTGTTCACTTAACCCTTCAATTCAGTTTAGTACAAAATAATAAGGACCGATCAAATTCCAAACACAAACCATGATTTTACCTGGAGATGTAGATAGACCTAATTAATCACTGCAGACACAATTACGGCTAGACTTAATTTGATCAGGATCACAGTAACCCGATCACATCAACATTTATCTATACTTACATACATGCATAACACACCCAGACACCACACACACTCAAAATGTTATGATTCGACGATCGCAGTCTCATTTTCAGGCCATTACATCGCATCATGCGCGAAACGAGTTCGCCGCATGGCGCCCTAATATCCATGTTTTACATACAAATTAATATTATGAGTACGACAGTCTGCAAGTGTAATAACACTTGTCGTGTTCTCTTTAAATTAATTTTGTTTTTGATGACTTCTTATTTGATGACTTAGGTCTTAAAGACGCTAATTTTAGGCGGTTGTTGTAGCAGTTGTTTTCTTTGTAAAATGTGTGTTAATTGCATTTCGTGACATCTTTTTGTTATGACTTCAAAGTAATTACACTGTTGTTTGAAGGGTGTAAATAACCCCTGTAAATAACCTTTTAACCCTTCGTTTGCCGGAACGTAGATCTACCCAAGACACAATAGCTTTTTAATTGTGTCTCTAATTATGGCATACAAGAGGTTAACGAAGCCGAAAGGCACTAAACTTGTTCTGTAACTTGTTCATTGACATTTGGTATTCTACATTTTTTTTACGGTCGTTTACTTACGACTGTGGTGCCATTGAAACGCCATAGAAATACTATTGTAATAATTGGTATTCGGCTCCACTGCTGCTAATCTGTCAATGTCATCATGATGGCCAAAGTTACGGTAGTCTGTAAATATTTTAAGTGTATTAGACAGTTGTGTCTATCGAACTGCCACACTATCGACACACTACTGAGACACCGCTGAAACGCCATTGAAGTTTTTGCAGAATACCAAATTTGCAACAGTGGCAACATAATATATGTAGTGTGTCGGTAGAGTGTCAATGGCGTGTTGCTTAACGCAAAGCTACAGAATTGGCACCCTTGATGGAAAGAGCAAATCGTTGTCTTCAACTTATGAAAAGAAAAATTGATTCTTCGAAAGTTAAGTCCCACAACAACTCTTCAAAACGTTCTAGAATCGCTCACTCTCCAACAAATGCTTGGACACACAAAATATTCATTAAATTACGAGTTTCGAAGTATAAAACAGTGGCGATGCTACCCGGCTCCCCGGGTCGTGGCGATGCATAAATTATACAATTGCGCGGTATTAATATTGCCCAAGAGACCCGGAGGTGTTTCAATAAAATGTTTCGTTGAATTTATTAGCTCTCGCTCTTGGTGGTCAATTGACTGCGCCAGTTCCGGGGTGTGAATGATGGATTGGCTGTTTTATGTGGAAATGTGTGAGTTGAACCTTTTTGTTAGGTGTTGCTGAAGTATTCGTGGTTTTTGATATTTATTTGTGAGTTACATTAATAACGCGTATCCATAGCTACTGTATAAGTATTGTGTGAGTCTTGACGAGTCGTTATAAGCTGATAATCATCTTCCTGCCCTCGTTTCATTATATTTGGGGTAAGCAGAATCTTCTTCCATTCTCAAACCTTACGAAATCTCTGTAAAAATCTAGGTAATGAAAGCAATTTTTGTCGTGATAGCCCAGTATTAATTGTCTCAGTTCTCATGCACAAGCTTGCTGGTTAAATCTAAATAAGTAGATTACATTTTATTTAATTCATATTACGTACAGCTACTTTCTAAGTTTATCTTTGAAAACACTGACATCGATGACGGAAATATCGTAAGGAAACTTGAACTTAATGGAGGCAATATTGTTGGATACAGCGGCTATGATCATAGACCAATGTTCATCAATATATTGGATTAATCCACACAACAATGCTTTTCTTAAGGCGATTACATGAGCTAAACGCGACTTTTATAATTACTAAAAGCATATGATTCACTGCTATAAACAAGACCAGAAAAATATACGATATTCTTCAGGATATATGCTAGCATGATACTGTTTTGAAAACATAATACAATTAATTTGGATCGATAAAAAGAAATCACGAACTTATCTCTAAAAATATCTTTCAAACAATAAAAAACATACTAATATACATGCGATAATTCAGATTTTTTGGCAAATAATTCTACAAGCAATATATTAGCATGATACTGTTTTAGTTTTTTAATCCACTCATTTCGCGCTATTTGGCTCGCAGTGGCTGACGTAACAACCACTTTGTAGTGCAAGCTGATTAGAATTTTATTCTAACAGCATTTCAAACGAAGTTTGAACTACCACAAATAGAGTTGCTAATTTAGCTCGTCTAAGCGCCTTAATTTAAAAAAAAATGATTTGCTGCCTCATTTATTTCCCAAAACAAAGAACACCGAACAAGGGTCCAAATCTTTACTTTGACGTTTCCTTTAATTATCTAATCTTCCGAAAAGTCCAAACAAAGTCCGACAAACAAGGAAAACGCCTTCTAAAATTACGCTTCCCTACATTATGCATCCAATAGGCTTCAATTCGAAGTTGTAAAAAGTTTTCAGTACTTTCTCTTAATGAACTAACAAATGGCTTCGCGATACACAATGGCTTAATCAAACCGCATTAAGATAAGGGAAACAAAAGGCCCCCTTTTGAAGGAATCTGGGGCATAAGAAACAAGCTGTTTCTAGAATATTCTAAATATTGCGACTGACAGTTTTGATTGCTAAGTATAATAGTTATTTGAGATTGTGAAAGACAGCTTAATTTGGTGGCATTCTGGAAATAGGTACCTTTTAAAATATGGACAATTTACAATAGTTTAGACACAGATAAATGTAAAAATCTAAGAAAATCAGATCAATGCAATTTTAACTTAAAAATATATGCAGGTATAATTAAATGAAAGGCAGAACTTCCTCGGGCTTGGAAGCGATGTGCGTCTATCTTCCCAGGCAGCGGGATGAGAGTGGCTAAAAAAATTGTAAGAAAGAGAGAGGGAGAGAGAGAGAGATAGAGAGAGAGAGGGAGAGGTAAAAATTAGTTAATGAAGGTGCGATTGGAAAATCCAGCAGTGGAAGGCTCTTAGTTAATACTGCTGATGATTGGTTGAAAACAAAGAGGTTCATCACCTCTCAGGCGTAATTTTCGTTACTAACCAATCTTTCTATCTTTATCGTGTGGTTAAGTTTTTATGCTACCCGTGGGACTTGGCTTTACGCGCCGTCGAGGAATATCTCTCAGGCATGGTTTCGGTTGGTTTGGTGTCTATTCTATATCTCTGGTTTGGTTTCCTCACTATGATTTCTTTCACCGAAGCTGGTGATAATACAATACGAAAATGAATATGATAATTAAAGGTATATAATTATAATACCTGGAGCTCATTGCCAGCCAATAACTTACACCACACGACAACTCCTCCAAAGCCTAATAAAAAGCGACAGGATAAAATGATTTATGGGATAACTAGATAAAGAGGGTGCCAAGTTGAGTCGACCCGCTTCAGGGAGATAAGACAATAATAATAGATTTGTTACTTTTGTCATTCGCAAGACAACCAACAAAAACGCTTTGAATGTCAGTACTAGTTGCAGTTGACAGGCGAGTATTGTTGCTACGTCCCTAGTGGTATTGGCGTATTCGGAGGTACAACAGGGTTTCGGGAATAGGGAAGTATTTTTGTCAGTAACAGTTCCACGTTTGAGCAAAAACTATTTGACTTGACAAGTCGAAGGACCCTTTGTCAAGAACACTTGCGTTCTGTGGAACTATGTTGATACCTAACACGCACATTATGTCATTATAGTTGATAAATAATAACATAAATGAGAGAAATATCAACCTTTTTAGTTTTTGCTAAACTTGTAACTTTGACCCCCTATATTTCCGTAACTAGAAGGTTCCCAGGTATGGTGTAGAACAAAAAAATGACCGCAATGATAGGGAGAACAAGTGCCTTTCGGCTTCGTGAAGAGGTGTTTTACACCCTTTATACCTATAATCTATCCACCAGTAAGCGGTAATCTATACAAACAATGTCTATTTGAAAAAGTAATCAATCCCGCCGATTTCCAATTACATCCATGTCATCAACACGCAGCTCGCCTAGATAATTGTATCAAATCTGAATGGATTCGTAAATCTAATCCACCGGGCAATAATTACTGCACAATAGTGCCCACTGTCACCGCGAGGTGGGTTTCTGTGACAAAATAGTCTAGTGCAGAAGGTAAATTTGAAATAACGATGAAAAAACGCCCGCATACATTTAGATATTATGTGAATACTAATTATAGGCGTAATGCATACTTTCTGAGAGCCAGTCGCAGTTTTAATGAGGTTTTTTGTATTGATCTATTTTGGACCAATGCAAGAACAGTAAGGAAACTCTTAGCAAAGCCATTTTTTGTACACGAGACAAACTGCTTAAATTAACAACAATAGGAAAGAATAGACCAACTTTATTGTTAATTGTAAATAATAGTGTAACCATAGATATAATATTAATATTTCTGTGATTGTAACAGAGCTAGGTTTTTGTAACTTTGCTTTAATTTTTGTATGTATCTGTGGAGGCTTGTTATTAGCAATTTAAGTATATATTTTGTTATTATGATGTTATTAGTCTGGTAACTTTCCTAAAATATAAAAAAATATATATATATTCACGTACAGCGAGTGCAATCTCAGATTCCTTCCCTGATAAAGACACATTCTGTTTGGCAGTTTAACACCTAGCCTTTTCACAACTATGGTAGGGATTCCAGTTTAACCAGATGCAGCTGAATACCAGAATTTTACATAGAGCGACTGTTTATCTACATGTACAACCCAGTTAGTACTGGTTAATACAATGTTCCTGGTAAAACCGATTTAGGTCTCACGGCTGCCAAGCTCAAATAGGCTGGCCACATCTGTCGCATGCCGGAGGGGCTATGGTCTAAAGTTACCACAAAAAGGGGCCCAACCAGCAGCAAACGGCAACGCGGCAGGTCCAGAAGGAGATGGCGGGACAAACTCAACTCCTTGCACAAGGATTGGCAGTTATCAGCATTAGATAAGGGTAAGTGGAAGGAGGGAAGGGAGGCTTTCGCCCTGCAGTGCAACTGATAATAATGATTAGAATTGGTTGTCAGAATTTCGGACCGATCTACAAATGACAGCCAGAACCAACAATTTTACGTGCTTTACGAAGCACGGAGAAAAGGTTGGGTTGTATGGAGCTAGTTTTCTGTAACTATTCTATGTCACTGTCACCGCTAGAAACGCTCCAATTATGCCCAATATGCGATTTCTCCACTGCCGATGTTAATTAATTGTCTAGTTGATTAATTAATCGTCATAAAGGCGAATTTAGTGATTTACGGGTTTTGGGTAGGTTTGGTTATGGCACTTTACGGGCGTTGTATACTTAAGAGATACAACCCTTGGGGTAAAAGGGTCCGTAAATGATGACCATGAAGTGAAAAGTGCTTTGGACGGCTGTCGTAGAAATAGTTATTTCAGACCAACTGGAGTATTTCCTTAAGTTGTAAACGGCATGGCCGTTTTTGGATTCAAACGTAGTCCCCTGTTTCCTCCCTGGATAATGCCCGAAGAGCAATATTTTCTTTTCCGTAAAATCGATGACCACTATTGGATGCCCCTATGTTTTCTTTTTTTATAAACTATTTACCTAAAGACATTGAAGTGGGACTGGGCTGGCCACGTCTGCCGCATGCCCAATGAGCTGTGGGCCAAAAAAGACACTTTCTGGAACCCTGACACAGCCAGAAGGTGTCGCAGCAGACCTCGTAGAAGATGGTGGGACGAGCTGGATAAAACCAACGACCAGTGGTCCACATGTGGCCCAGAAGAACTGGAAGTCATGGGGAGAGGCCTTTGCCCAGCAGTGGGATAACGCAGGCTACCAGTATCAGTAAAGAGATATGAACCTTCAAAAATCTTAAAATTCGGCCAGATTTTCCGATATGTCTAGTCTAGTCAATATTTTATTCTGGATGTTTGAACATCCAGAAAAGAAATTTGACTAGATTACATTTAAAAAACGAAACCACAGAAACACGGTCAAAACATTTTTTAATTTTTAGTAAAAAAAGTAGTAAAATCGGTCTAGTTTTGGAAAAGTAATCAGGGGACTACGAAACGTTATTTTTTTGTACTTAAGTACTTTTAATTAGTATTTTCTGCTGTAGTCTATTTTGCGCTCTGCGCGCGGTCGTTTGGGCTCTGCGTGACAGCAATACATTTTACAAAAATACATATTTTTCAATTCTATCGGCATTGTTGTATCCTCTTAAGTATTCGTTTCACTCACAGTAGTCTGCCCTTCTTTTATGCTTGATATTTTTGACAATCTATTATGGTAATGAATTCACCATGTTTGCACACTCTAAATAATAAGTTCAATGGTCCACCGACTGTCGAAAATACCCCATCGCATCATCCAAAGTTCCACAATATCCCAAAATTGATTACCGCACCATCTCGCTAACCGTTATAAATTATTACAAGTCTTCGGCAAAATCTATTGCGAGAAAGAATCGCGGATAATATCGTCTAGTCACGACCAGTGGGATTGTTCTCATCCAATACGCTCGTCATCCTTTTGACCGCGAATGATCGGCAAGAAACGAGCCAGCGAACACTTCTTGCCTCCAAAATTATTTTTTTTTCCTCAACAAAGAAAATGGGAATACAAATAAGTGGCTTTTTGTATGACGTTTATGAGTTACTAGGTTAATTCTCTGGACAACCTCCTTTTCTTATAACATTAAACAGAGTATAAAGATGTTAGAAGGTCTCTGAACTGCCCTTGATACACAACGTCACTACATATAATAAAACAAAGTCTTCCACCGAGTCAGTCTGTCTGTCTGTTTGCAATAATCTCAAAAACTACTGCACCGATTTTCATGCTATTTTCCTCAATGGATTGAGTTGTGCTCGAGGAAGCTTTTAGTATTTAAAATAAGATCTCATGGGACAATTTATTATCCATCTTCACGCTGGCGAAGCTGCGGACGGAAGCTATACATATAGTAGCTAATAAGTTAACTAGTACAAACCATCTTAAGGCGACTACATGAGCTAAATTAGCAACTCTATTTATGGTGGTTCAAACTTCGTCAGAAATACTGTAAGAATAAAGTTCTAATCAGCTTGCACTACAAAGTGGTTGTTACGTCAGTCACTGCAGGCCTATTAGTGCGAAATGAGTGGTATCGATCGATTTACAAAATGTCTATGGATTGGACTAAAAAATAAAACACTATGATGCTAATATTTTGCTTGAAGAATGATTAAATTTGCCAAAAAATATGATCGCATGTATTTTAGTACCTATAATGTTTTCAAAACACTATCATACTAGCATATATCCCGAAAAATATCATATTTTTTTCTGGTTTTGTTTATTACAGTAAATCATATACTTTCAGCCATTATAAAACTCGCGTTTAGCTCTTGTAATCGCCTTAAACTGGAATACACTTTTGACTAACGAGTATTTGTCAGTGAGTTTAATTTGGCAAATACTTTTTACCTACTCTGTTCTACTCCAAAGAAAATGCCTCACACCACTCCTTCTGTTTCTCGCGAAAAACTTAAACTTTAAGTTTCATTTTCTTTTTAGTGAAGCAAAATGTTGCACTTGCACTATTGGTTAACATTTGACTCCAGAAGAGATCATCAGTTACTCCATAATGTCATTCCTATTTAGGCAAAAGGCAACCGCCCATTTCTGCAACAATTTCGTCCGCACATTCACGCCTTGCCTGACACCCCACATCCGCGCTGACCGCACTGCACATTGTTTTATTGCTGAGCCGTCAGCCGTCACCGCGCTGACTGCCGCCGTCAGCGTGACTAGGGTTAACTGAGAGCACGAATGGGCTGGTTGAACAGGATTCGTTGATCGATAAAGGTATGTTGCAATTGTTTCATTTTAACGCACGGGGCTAGAGTGGTGGCACTTTACCTTTGACTGAGGAAGTAGGGTACCACCACAAACAACTGCAAAGAGATATCGTCCTTATGGTATCTAGTGTTTATGGTACCGTGAATTCGAACACGAACCCAATAGTATTTACACATGATGGTTGTCGTGTGTAAATAACTATTGGGTTCGTGTGAGTGGTGACCGCGAACCGGAAGACGATGCGTTGGAAGACCTCCCAATAAGTGGACCGATGACCTGGTGAAGGTTGCGGGAATCCGGTGGATGCGAGTAGCAAGGGACCAGTCAATGTGGCGACACTTGGGGGAGGCCTATGTCCAGCAGTGGACGTCTTTCGGCTGAGATGATGATGATGATGATGATGGTTGTCATTTTGCAACCGTTATGGGTTACACCACATTCAAAGCCACACTGTGTTATAGGTGTTATAGACCAGTCGGCAGGTGAAAATTAGAGGCCTTAGCTGTAGGTACATAATTCCGAAGTGAACGAAATTTTGGGATATTGTTCCGGGTGTGGAGTGTGGGGTCTGTGTTTTTTCTGTGTTCAACCTCGAAGAAACTCTGCTTATTTGGTAAATTGGTTTTGACCTAAACACGAGATGTTTACAGGACATTTCAGCAACATCCTGACCCAATTCAGGATGGTTGCACACTGACCGCACCGGAAACGTTGTTTTATTTTCAAAGTGTCACCGCGCGGACTTTGGGCCGTCAGCGCAGCGTAACTAGGATCAAATGGATGGTTTGGGGTTGACGGCTGTGTTGAATTTTGATGCAAAAGTCAGCGATTAATGTTTTTCATGATAATTAATGAAAGGTGCGATATATGACCAGAATGCATCATGAGTATATTGTAATAATAAAAAATAAGAGAAAGTGTGTTATGATAAATAACATAAGTCAATTGTCAATTGCAATGAAAAAGATATCTATGTCTGTGATAAAAAAAAAATTAAAAAAAATTCGGGCGCCAGAGTACACACTATGGCTATGGATAAGCTTACCTGCAATAGTTTGGCATTTTGATCTTCAAGCGGGGGGCATCAATAAAAATAGACCATGGAAGTTAAAATCTATCTTTATTACAGGCGGCTGGACTTAAAAACAATTAAAGATTCCTTCCTAAAATAACCTAAGTGAAAAATGCATCACTTGCTCAGTCAATTCATCTCATGTATTCGTGTATTCGTCCCTAGTTCTAGTTCAAGGTATGTTTTCTAATATCCTGTTTAGTTTTCTTATTTTCAGAAATAATCCCATTTTTTTAAGATGTTCATTCCAATCGTTAATAGTACAACAACTTAAGTCTGGTTTAACGACCCCTATGTGTCACTACTGGCTTCTCTTAAGCCCGAAGATAAGGCAATATATTTGTAAATCTTAACACCTTAAATGTAGTGCAGTGATAAATATCCAAAGCAGAATACTCCTTGTCACTACACCGGGTGCTATAGATAACTTTTAGTGCATTTTATTTAGAAAGCTAGCGAGATGCATAGCCGGCTGAGGTGCTTTAAAAACGTGTATAAATCTCGGTAAATCGCTCCAATATACGTGTTTGCGTTTAAATGGCACTCCATCTGGAAAAATACTGCGAGGAAGTTGGATTGTAGTCAGTTCTTAGGTGAGGAACTATTTACATTTGTGCTGAGAAAAATATGGTGTTAATTTGTTTCAGAGTAGCTTTCACCATTTTATTGGGCACGAAACCAGACCAGGTATTTATAAAGGAAAAAACTTCTTTTGCGGCGTTGTGCACTTCTTGAGATGAGAAAAAAAGTGTTAAACTCGCATCAGGACACGTGACCTGATCGAAAATTCGGAAGACGGAGGGAGAACGGTTAGTCAAAGCCAACCTTAAACAAATTAGATTAAGGTCCATGTTCACCAAAAATATGACGATCTGATTATCTAAAAACAGCTGTTTAAGACACATTTTTGTATGGGAATATGTCACAGTGACAGCTGTTTATGGATAATCAGACTGTTATCTTTTCGGTGAACATGAACCTAAGTTTATTTTGGATTATTTAGTTTTCATTTCTATCGGCAGTCTATTGTCCGCATGTTTTTTTTTTGTGCAAAATCGAACAACACTATGCGTGACCTGGGAAGGATTTTTGTGATTGGGGACGGCCCGCCTTAATCTGCGTCAGAATTTGTTTACTGTACAAAGAATATCCCCTTGACTTTTCTCGATCCAGGGAAAGTGTGGATCATAGGTTTAGTCCGCCATGTCCCACCATGTTATACGAGACTTTTTGCGTCGCCTTCAAATGTCAACCTTTAATAAATCAAAATTATTTCAGAGAAAAACATTATCATAATGTAAGTATAATGTTCCCACTGCTAGGATACGGCCTCCTCTCAATGAGAGGGAATGGGCTATAATCTACTACGCGGGCCCAGTGCGGATTGGTAGATGTCACATGCCTTCGAATTTTTGATTCTAGGACATGCCGGTTTCCTCACGATGTTTTCCTTCACCGTTTTGAGAGCAGTGGTGATGAAATAAATTACACAAAGTAACGCGCCTGTCTGGGTTTGAACCCACGACTTACTGTTCGTAAGTCGGGGCCGCCACCACTGGGCCACCGCAGCTCCCGAGAAAAACATAATGTATCTTTATTAAAAAAAAATCTCAAACATAGCTAAGAAAAACTTCCCATAATCGCCAGCTAATTAACTAGGCTTATAGCTTTTCGCATCCTCCCCCATGTATTAGTTTCGGTCAGTTTATCTCCGTCAGATCACTTATGTTGTACGTAATCCATCATTAGAAGCTGACCCCGACCCCTGCCATTTGCCTTGCCAATTTGCTATCGTTTACGGGTACTTAAGAATATTTTTTTGGTTTCTCGGAAGGCAATGTGTTTACTACCTATATTTCTTATGAAATACAGGGTGTAAACCACCTCATCACAAAGCCGTTAACCAAGCATTCTGATATCAAACTAAGTAACTTTACGCAAAAATTATTGCTGGGAAACAACTTTTTTTTTGAGGTTAGAAATCACGTTTTGTGGTAGAACTCAATGTAACACACTTAAAACATTGTGCTGATGGATGGGTTTAATAGTACGGGGAGGGGTTGTGTGTCAAAATCTTACAAAAAAAACTAGTATTTAAAAAAAACTTGTCAAAAAGTTGTAACTTGGACCCCCCATATCTCCGTAACTAAGAGGTTTTCAGGTATGGTGTAGAACAAAAAAATGATCGCAAGAATGGGGAGAACAAGTGCCTTTCGGCTTCGTGAAGAGGTGTTTTACACCCTTTATGTATGTCCTGTTGAAATAAACCGTCAGATGGAACGATCGACAGGTCCAAAGATTTATACGTATACCCTGGTGTTAGACTTGCTAATAAATATTTTTATTTTTACTAAGTACTGTTTTATAATACGGTTGCTCAATTTTAAGAGTACAGTAATTAAACGGTTATCGCAGTTTTATGAATATGATACTTAGTGCCACTGCTTTTACTAGTCATGGTTCTTCAATTTATGAGTACGGTAATTTAACGATTAACGCAGTGGTATGACTACGGTACTTAAAATCACTGCGTAGTACATTTGTTTTTTTAGAGAAGGGGTGAGAATTCCGAATGGCCGAGACCGTCCCGGCTGTCTGTTCATAGCAGTTCACGAGTGTAGACGGCTTTTAAGTATTGTAATACTAAAGTGCAAAGTGAATACAGGGTGTAAACCACCACATCAAAAAGCCGTTAACCAAGCATTCTGTACATTAAACTAAGTAACTTTACGCAAAAATTATTGCTGGGAAACAACTTTTTTTTTGAGGTTATAAATCATGTTTTGTGGTAAAACTCAATCTAACTCACTTAACACCTTGTGCTGATGAATGAATTGAATAATACGGGGGTTGTGGAGTGTTAAAAGCTAAAACCTAACAATAAAAAATTGTATTAAAAAAAAATCTTGTCAAAAATTTTTAACTTTGACCCCCCATATTATATCTCCGTAAATAGAAAGTTCCCAGGTATGATGTAGAACAAAAAAAAATGATCGCAATGATGGGGAGAACAAGTGCCTTTCGGTTTCGTGAAGAGGTGTTTTACACCCTTTATATTAATCCTCATTCAAAGTTTACTTTTTTTCTGGAACTGATCCCGTACGCACGCTAAGGCGTTGGTCCCAGTCCCATTTATAAACCGTTGACTGTCGTTACGGTTAATCAAAAACCCGAATGTCTTACAACCAGTCTTGCAAATGGCTGTCATATTACCCAGTGGCTTGGGGAGTTCAAATAGGCAGTCACTCCGTAAAAAAAATCTGGTAACCAGCTTTGTTCACTCTGGCTGGAAGCTGACTTCAACGGTGACCAGTCAGTGCACCAAACATTAATTCAAAAACTTTTACTTGACAAGCAACGATTAGTAAACACATTATTTGTCATTTCATCATTATACAACAACAAGTCTAACAAATAATTCAATTCGCAAAATAATGATCCGATAAACTTTTATTTCATAACGTATTACATAGCAATTCATTATTTTTCATTTTATCTCATAAAATAACGTTTAGAACATAGAGATGACACATACTGCTACCGCCATAAAAAAAAAGAATGTAAATTAATTTGATTTTCTATAAGCACAAATTTCAAATTTTGTGACAGGAATGAATCGCTGCAGAACCGACTCCACGTAGTCTTTCCTGCCCTACCCCTAGAATGTTATTTAAATCCGCATAGGCGCGGAGGAGCGAGGCGGCCCGCGAGTTGAGGAGCAGGTGGCTTTAACACTCGCCGAGCGTTTAAACCCTCTGCGACGATAAGCTCGCGTGTGACCGCCGTAGCCCCGCAGCGCCGGAGCCGTGACAGAAACCTGCTGCCTGCTGCATGTTACATGCTTGCTGCTTGCTTGTTGCATGCCTTGCTACATGCTTGCTGCATGCTGCTTGCTTGCTGCATGCATGGAGTATGCTTGTTTGCATGTTGTTTAAAAACTATGCATTATCCAAACTTTTTTTTAAAAGAGTAATAAAAAAATACTAGCCTATAATTTTTTTTGTAGAAACGTGATTTATCCAAATTTATCTAAATAAGAAATGAAAAATGTATAAATGATTAAAAATCATCTGATGCATTTGATAAAAGAGGTATTTTCCAAATAAACGTTTGTAAAACGAATGTTTTTAAAATAAAACATTTACGTAATAAGTTGCTTGCGAAATAAATAGTATACAAAACGTTGGTTCTTATATGAAAAATTGTCAATGGAGTTTTGGTGTATCATTAGTGAACCGATTTCAACATACGTAGTTAAGGACGCTGCACCGTTTTCGTTGAACTCAAATTTAGGTATTCAATGCCGCACACAGCAACATCACGCGTACGCACTACGCACACATTCAACAACTCCGAGCGCTCGATTTTATACTTTACCTAAATAATTTAGCTCCTTGGTTTTATTTTGTAATGTTATTGAAATTAACTCCGGAAGAATACTTGGACCTTTGAAAATGCGTTTGGTTACTATTACTTAGTACCGTTGTCGTGATAATAGGTTAGTATTTTCAACCAACTGCAAAAAAAGAAGGTGCTTGACCCTATCAATACGCCGTCCCCGGGGAATAAAATGGTAATGTGCTATAACGATAGTTTTAAGTTTATTGCAAATTCGATATTTAGAGGTCCGATTACACTTGGTCAATTTTTTTCAGACATTTTCTACGGTTATTGTAGAAATTACGAGAATTTCATATGTATCGTAATAAATTTAACAATATAATTTATTAATATGCTTAGTAGACTTTTTGCAACGAATAAAATTGTTAGAGACTATTACAATTCTTTCGATACGTTACATTTCCAGTAAGATGCTCTTACCATTATATTCGCGGGAAAAATAGACAACCTAATTTGCGTAAAGCTCAATACAATTTTATTCCGGTAACAACAATTTTATTTTAATATCGTTAAGTTTTTTACGATAAATTTTATTACAAATCAAAAAAAGTAATATCGATTACTCTATCCGAAAACTAACATATTTTCTGTAATCGGTATTAAAATATACCACTGAACAAAGAGAAAGTATATTTCCGACCTTTTATCAACTCGGGAATCACAAATTTCAATGGCAATACATTGTTCGATACACAGAAGTTAAACCTGTAAAGCGAATAACTTTAGATGGAAAAAACAATAGAACACAAACCATAAAATACTCATTTCCTTCAGACGGCTTAAATAATAATATTAACGTTTGCAAAACATACTTTTTAAATACGATAAATATATCCGAACAAACCGTTTATACCGCATTAGAAAAATTAAAAGAGACGGAAGTTTAATCGACAAAAGGGGAATTCATAAAAACAGGCCCCATAAGATGAGTGATCTACGAAAGAAAGCGTGATGGCGCATAGCAAAATATTTCCTGCTGTAGAATCCCACTATGTCAGGAAAGATATAAAGCGACACTATTTATCAGAGCACCTAAACATTTCTAAAATATACCGATTGTATGAAATCTGGTTCCCCAATCAACATTATTCTGCAGAACACAAGGCTTCTTTTGGGACAAGCCCGCCACACACGCCCAAACCACTGTAACTCCTGAAAGCCAGAATCAACGGTGACCCACCAGAAAAGCGCCGAGACAAAGAAGCTCGACGAAGTCCCAGAGAATGAATTTAACTGTCTTGGATCCCGCAACGAAATTAATCAGAAAGTATAGCAGAGGAGCAAGAAAATAAACTGTAATTTCCACTTCCATCCATATCAGCAGGAGATGTTTTATTACTCGTTCTTCAAACCATAGAAAGATTCATGCGGAATCTGCTCCCAAATTGATCAAGCTAATGAAAAGTATATTTATTTTGATGGTACATTATTCCTAATTTGCTAAAATAAACTGAACTAACTAAAGAAAGAAAGAAAAATATTTACTAACTAACTTAAACTAAAAACTTAAAAAATGGCGTCAAAAAACTCCTCTTCAACGCTGTCAACTGGTAATATCCCTAAGAGACTGGCAGCGTTACCACGCTGAATGGCAACGCTAAGCCTTTAGCCGAGTTAAAAGCTAGCCCTAGGGTTACGGGAAGTGTCAACAAAGCGTTTTGATGCACTATGCTATGAGCATTCGGAGAGTTTAGTCCTAGAGTTTCAACCCCAAACGGAAATATAGTTACCTACCAATAAGGTTACTATACTTTCGCCGCTTGAGGTTCTACGCAGCCCCAGCGGCAGCCCCCGCACAGCACGATGAACTAGGAAGATTGGAAGGCGCAAGAGTATCGACACATGTTGCTTCCCACACTAGAGGCCTACCCATCTTCCATGGAAACAAAGGCATGCCGTCAGGTCTCTTGCCATCGTCGCGTGCCAAACCATTGGGAGCTAATAATGCTGGAAAGCCGACGGTGACTAGAGATCGACGGATGATGTCATTCAAGTTCGCGTGCCGCACAAAACGGCCCGCACTTCGCCTGCATGACAGGCCGTGGTGTCCGAGGCTGTAGACAACTTTACCACAGTGACAGCGATGAGGAGAATAACATGGGGCGCCTAGGCGTAGAGCAACAGCAAGGCGGAAAGTGGTGCCGTCGAACAACGTGTCTGAGCTCGACAACACAAGCACGAAAATTACAAAAAAACAAGCCTCAATTGCAGCAGAAGCTGAATCAATCAATTTGCATTTGAGACAAGCTTATGATCAGCAAATACCTATAAGTAAAGCGCTACATGCAGATTTATTAAGTTTGTGTAATATTGATGCAACCACACAGCACTACCATAGGTTTTATTACTCTCTCACGAGGTGCGAGGGTAACCCGAACGAACATTCAGACTCTGAAATCTCTGAGCATGTACACGACACGGAGTAGAGCAACTACCGGTATCAGCTTCTTAAAAAATAAAAAGTAAGTACTTTGAAGTACACAGTTCCTAATTATTTTGCTGATTTCCTACACAGTTGTTAAAAATTATGAAAAATAAAAAAATTATTGACAAAAATTGTTTTTTTTCTTCGCATATTACCTTGCACAAGTACAAAACATTTATTCAGTATTTGATACTTGCCTCCATTTAGTCCAATAATTTTTCCATAGAATAAACACGTAAGTTGCTAATGCTGTAATCTGTAATTGATTGCTTCCCAGCGAATAAAATGGTAACAGTACATTACGATATGGGATCCTTTTACAGTTTATCGACCAATAACATAGCAATACATTATTACGGTAACGTATTACATGAGATTTTACGCGAATAATATCGTAATGTTGCTTTACAGTTAAAGTATGTGCCTTTAATTCATGGTAAAGTTATTTTAATTAATAACTGCTTTTCTAAAAAAAGAGAAATTATTTAATATAGTTTACAATGTTTTTGTAAAAAATCACCTTTCTTTTGGTATTTGAACAATCCCGCTATGTATATTAGTTTATGAGATATTCACAAAAAAACGTTTTTTATTTTTCCTGTAAAATTTAGTTTTTACGATTACCATTTTATTCCCCGGGGACGGCGATAGTATCTTTTTCTTCGCGATTTTCATAACATAAAATCACGCCTGTTAAGGGTAACAGAATATGTACACCTAATATGGTACCAACATAAAAAAACCTGCCCCATGTTCAAAAACTAAAAACAACAGTACCGACACCGACTACCGTAAAGAAAATCATCATCTCAGTGTCGCACGGAACACACGCCCGGTCACAAGAATTAAAAGGGGGGGGGGGGGACACATTTTACCACTTTGGAAGTGTCTCTGATTTTAGAAAAAAAAAATTAAAAATGTATTCTTTTTTTTATATTTTTGTGTATAAATCTTAATGCGGTTCACAGAATATATCTACGTACCAAGTTTCAACAGTATAGTTCTTATAGTTTCGGAAAAAAGTGGCTGTGACATACGGACAGACAGACAGACAGACAGTCAGACATGACGTATCTGTAAGGGTTCCGATTGAACATTTTGTTATTAATTATATGGAACATTTAATTGAATCCTATCCAATCCTATCCTATATCCATACCATTATATAAATGCGAAAGTAACTCTGTTTGTCTGTCTGCTACCTTTTCACGACAAAACGGCTGATCGGATCGTAATGAAATTTGGCAAGGAAATGTATTTCAACCTGGGGAAGGACATAGGCTATATATTATAACGCTAATTACTTACGGGGGTGAGCAATATTGCATTTTGTCTATAGTTTTCAACTGTTTGACAACTGACAACTGTCATAACATGCATTGTAATAGAATAACTATTTTAGACAAATTGTTATGAGAACAAATAGCCCGCCGGTGACGGCAACCGCCTTTCGAACAGGGAGTCGCAAGATCAAGCCTCAGTACAGACACAAAATACTTTTTGATTTTGTGTAATGCTGTAAGATTTCCGATAATAACTTTGGTTGGTTGTTCAAAAACCCCCCGGTTTTCGCTTTTTGTAACAAAGTATTTTGTTTTTTTTAAAGCTTACATATTTCCAAATCATTGTTTTGTACATATTTTTTTAACACTTAAACGACAGTTTGGGAATCATTTATTTCAAATAATAAATCTGTAAACATGGCGCTTAAACTGTTAAAGGATCACACACAGAACCCATTTTCTACAATTTCTTAAATTTTCGTCTGTGTCTGTGTGTCTCTACGTAGCCCTTTTACGTGTAAATTATAAAACCAATGTGGTTTGATTTAATGCACCAATTATTATTGTGCATAAGTTAGAGAAAGTTTTGATTTTTGTTTCTTTGCAATCGGTGCTCTCCATCAAAACACTTTAAAGTTTTTAAGGACAACTTATCATCATGATGAAAGGATACATGCAATGACATCTATAAAACCAAAATGGTACTAATGAATAAAAATCACAAGATAGAGAAGAAGCGAATAGTCAACATGACCCTGCTATATAAATCTACAAAGCCAGTAGAGTGTCCTTTCGACCGCTCTCCATGTATATGTTTTAGCAGTTTAACTTCGTGCTCTATAAATGGCGTTGTTCATTTGACTCCATTTTCTGAATCACGGTGCTATGATTTTCCGTGAAAGAATGATACTGGCATTCGCCCGTGTCAGATGTCTTTTTTGTTTTTTTTTTTTTAGGATGTGAAACCATCAAATGACTTCTCCCACTCTGGGAATGACTTCTCCCGTGTCAGATGTCTCAAGTTTGGTTTTTTGGAAGAAGTTCTCAATTCAACGCCTGTTTTTCTTTATGTAGATATCTATATTATGCCTGAGCAATATCAAATTACCGAATGATGAAGTCGCACGAGACCGGTCAATGTGGCGACACTTGATAGGCCTATGTCCAGCAGTGGACGTCTTTCGGCTGAAATAATGATGAATGATGATAATTCAAATGGAGTAGGGCGGGACACCTAGCAAGGCGCGGTGATGTCAGGTGGAGTAAAGCTGTGACCAAGTGGCATTCATTCTAGAAATCCAAACTGAAGTTTTGGTCGTCCAGCGATGAGATAAGCAGACGATATTGTTGCCATTACAGGAATATCCTGGATGAGACTGGCACAAGAGCGTAGAGCTTGGCACAAACAAAGAGAGACCTGTACCCAGCAGTCGGTGAAGTCGGACTATGGATGATGATGATGATGACGCATATCTTTTTCCAGAGAAGTCCGATTTTCATGATTATTTTTATTGAAAGGCGTGTTTAGCAAAGTTTGTCCCATTTTTTATTGAAAATAGTTGTGTTCGAATTCATGTGCGTATTGATTAATCATCGCTTGCTGAAACATCGTGAGGAAAGCAACATGCCTGAGAGACATTTGGCATGTTAAGCCAAGTCAGAGGCCCATGGGCGGCATAAAAACTCTTACCAGGTTAGGCAACAACACGATATGGGAGGAAAGATCGCTTGCTTCGGTGAAGAAAGACATCGTGAGAAAACCACAGCATGCCTGAGAGTTATTTTTCGACGGCATGTAAAGCCAAGACAGAGGACCTTTTTTTTGTTTTTTTTTTAGCATGCTAAATCATCAAATGACTTCTCCCACTGTGGCGGAGCGGGAGGGAGTGTCAGACTCTTACTGACTAAAACCCATCCATGTTCCTTCCTCGCCCTTTATGTTCCGGGGCCGCGGTAACTCTTTCGAACAGGCCCGCAACCCCGGCAGGAAGACAGAAGACCTTGGGCGGCATAAAAACTCTGACAACAGGTTAGGCACTAACCACACGATAAAGAAGAAGATCGTTTTGGGGCTTATTTCATAAACCTTTTTGACAACTTTAGACCTGTCTGAAGTTTGACTGTGATCAGTTACAGCAGCTATATCGTGTGTCGGCTCATTTCATGCACCTTGATATAAACTTTAGACCTAGCTAGAGTATGAGTATTATCGGAGGTCTGACGATGGAGACGAAAGGCAGTCACATGAGGTCCGCAACACTTCAAATCTGCTCTATCGTGTTCATGGCTCATTTCGTGCATCTTGATAAGAACTTTAAACCTAGCTGGAGCATGACTGTCATCGATGGTCTAACAATGGAGATTGAAGGTAGTAGCAAGAGATCCTCAACAGTGAACAGCAGCTATATCGTCATTGGGCTCACTTAATGCACCTTGATGAGAACTTTAGAAATAGCTAGAATATGACTGTCATCGAAGGTCTCATGGTGGAGGCTTGGAGACGAAAAGAAATTGCAATAGGTTTTCAAGAGTTTACAGCATTTACATCGTATTGTGTTGACCTGCCTGGAGTATGACTACCATTGAAGGTCTGATTTTGGAGAAGGAAGGCAGATGCGAGAGGTCCCCAACAGTTTGAAGCAGCGTTAACGTGTATCGGCTCATGTCATGCCACTTGATGAGAACTTTCGACCTAGCTGGAGTATGATTTTGTTGAGTGTCCAAGGATAGAAACGTAAGGCTGTCGAGGGAAGAGTCCTTATTTGGAAAAACATAAGTTGAATATTTTGGCGTTCAATGCAAACCCATTCCAGAAAAAATAAATTGTTACTGACTTCAATCTGTACTAATATTATAAAGCTGCAGAGTTTGTTTGTTAGGTTGGTTGAACGCGCTAATTTTAGGAACTATTGGTTCGTCTCACGCAAACGAAGTTGCGCGGGTCAGCTAGTAATATATAATATAATCCTAGATAATATATCGTTTTCAGCTCATTATAACTAATGCGACCAATTGTGAAATCCGGCGTACGATGAACATGGCTGCATACACCTCTGAGGATTACAGTCGTGAAGATTTCGTCTCCAAGATTTAGCAAACAGATCGTTTTCAACTCGTAATAACTATTCTGGCGTGCGAAGAACATGTGTGCTTACCCCTCTAAGGATTATAGTCGTGAAGATTTCGTCCCCAGAACTTAGCAAACGGATCGTTTTGAACTCATAATAACTAATGTGACCAATTGTGAAATCTGGCGTACGATGAACATGTCTGCTTACCCCTCTAAGGATTATAGTCGTGAAGGTTACGCTTATGTTTATCAGTAATTAAGTGTTGAGGGCGTTATACTTCTTATACTGATGATATAATAATCAGAAATGAAGAATTTGATTTACAAAAAGTAGGTACTATTTTTTTTCCCTTTTTTTTTCGCGATTTCCATGAGCTTCGGTAATTGCAAAGCATCAAACACGACAAATGATATGAGTATCCTAGTACCAACAACGCTTCTTGGACCAGAGTCTATAGAAGTCTGCTCGTTCCAGTTTTCTATGGGCACCATTTTTGATTTTGTCCCCATATTCGTACATACACACCTAAAAAAAAAAAGTTAAAATCATAACTCTCCTCCCCATCCACTTCCGAACCTCATCGTGAACAGCTTGGCCTTACCCATCCAAATCCTAACCTTACTAAGAGTTGCTTAACACCACCCATCCATTTCACAAATCCCGATCTTACCCAACATATTTTCTAAACCACACTTTAATAATAAAAGTAGGAACTCGTAAGTACTTACTTTAATGTCGTTGGAAAAAGTTTCAACTCATTCCGAATACGCTATACAACCGGGGGTACCTACTCACACGCATGCACACTACAATTTTTTTTGTAATAAAATCGTATTTATTTTTTGCGACAGAGCGATACACCCGTCCGTTGAGGAGCGCGTCTCAGCGCAGATTGACGAACCACGAGTGCAAAATGTATGAAGAATTCGCCAAATGTTGATACTTTGGCTAGTAATTGGAAAATGTTGCGATTTGAATACAAAAAAAAATGGACTTATATTGTCACTTACGGGATATCTTCCGTGATTATTTTTAATGTTGAGCACCCGATATTAAAAATAATCACGGAAGATATCCCGTAAGTGACAATATAAGTTTAGTTTTAAACCGTGAAAGCCTAAAACAGTGTTTAAAAAAAAATGGATTTCCTGTAAAGGACTATATTTACCGCAATTTCTTATTAATTATTAAGATAAAATATGCTTTAAAATGACCTAAATTGGTACCTATTCTGACCCCTTTTTTTTAATTTTCTGCGATTCTTGTGATGGGAAAAACGTATTTGTGCGAAAATTTTGTATGACGTCATAGATTTTTTCTGATGATTATCTGGAGATTAATATATTATCTCTAAATTAAGACCATGAAATTTTCACATTTGAGACAGCTTGTACATTAAAATGGTACCTGAAAAACACTAATATTTGTGGAAAAATGTAACAGCGTCCTTAAGATAAGGGTTGTAGTAAATGATAATGCACCATCTAACTTTAACAAGTTAGATGATTTATTTTAATGTTTCATATCGCTGGGCATTAACACACAACGCCATCTAGTGCCACATAAAGCAAGGCTTCTGTCGTGGACACCAGATAGTTGATAATTATACTACATATTTACTTTTTTGTTTGTAAATACATAGTTATTATACACTAGCTGGTACCCACGACTGTGTTTTGTGGAAGAACTGACTGTCTGATCAAAATGAGATCAGACAGTCAGTTCACAAAACATAACATCATGCCTTTAATATTAAGCCGGAAAAGCAGAGCCACCTATTTTATTTTTCGGTTGGGGAATCATCAAATGACTTCTCCCACTCTGGGCGGAGCGGCCGTCGACAAGGCTAGAGCGGGGTCACCTAACACAAGCATATCCTTACTTAAAAGGTGACCTCCAAATTACCACCGTCATAACTTTATGCAATTGAAATGAACACCCCTTCTTCTGCTACTCACCCCTTCTTCTGCTACTTGTATAGATAATGTTTTCTGCGATTGTGAATACTTAGATAGAGCCGTAGTAAATAGTCTGCCGTCTGACCATAGCGGACAAACTGTAACTTTCAGGTGTAATACACCATTGCAAAAAGTTGATATTAAATTTAGACCTATCACTTCTAGTAAATTAAATAGGTACAATATTTCCCTACAGAACAAGTTAAGTGTTATGAGCCATGACGATATTAATATAAATCAATTCTATGATCATTTCTTTTCAATTGTTCACACTGAATTCAATAAAACTTTTGAAAAGAAGACTAAAAGCATTTGCCCTAAATTTATATTTAGTGATTGGGCAACTAGAGGTATCAGAAAAAGTAGGGAAACACTATTTGAGCTTTATGGCCTTAAGCCTTATGTAAACACTGAAACTTTTAACAACTATGTTGCTCAGTATTCAAAAATTTTTAGAAATTCATGCAAGGTTGCCAAAGCCCTGCACATTAGCAACAAGATTAAAACAGCAGAAAATAAAATCAAGACAGTTTGGAAAGTCATAAATAGCGAGACTAACAGGAAGAAAGTACGTAATACTAGCTATACATTAGATACAGTATGTGGTCCTAAAAGCTCTAATCAGGAAGTAGCTCAGGAATTTGTAAATTTCTTTACCGATATACCGTTAAAAACTACGGAGGCTCTAAATTCCTCTTCTGAAGTCTCAATTGGTTTATTAAAAGTGAATTTATCTGGATGCCAGGCTGAATTTAAATTTAAACACATAAACCCGATGACGGTTATTAAAGCTTTCCGGCAAATAAAAATTAAACTGACCGAAGATCTATGGGGAATGTCTATCAAAGTTTGTACTTCCATACTTGAGACGATAGCTCCATACTTAGCTTTAATTTTTAATTTGTGCGTAGACCAAGGAGTTTTCCCTGATTTAATGAAATACAGTAAAGTCATACCGCTTTTCAAATCCGGGGATAGTAAAGATACTAATAATTATAGACCTGTATCCGTGTTGCCAGTTTTTAGTAAGGTGTTCGAAAAGGTAATGCTTAATCAAATGCTCAATCATTTCAACACCAACAGAATCTTACACGATCAACAGTATGGCTTCACCAAGGGACGTTGTACAACTGACGCCGGTGTAACCTTATTAAAGCACATATTCATGGCGTGGGAAGAGTCCCAAGACGCTGTAGGAATATTTTGTGACCTCTCCAAAGCATTTGATTGTGTAAATCACGACACATTGCTTTTGAAACTTGAGCATTACGGACTAGGTAAAATTGCTTAAATGAAAAAAAAACTAAATGCATAAGATTTACTTTACCGAATGTTAAAAGTAGTGATTGTGAGATAATATTGAATAAAGAGAAACTCGAATTCGTAGATAAAACGGTTTTCCTGGGGCTTACGCTTGATTCAAGGCTTCAATGGGGTTCTCATTTAGCATCTCTTGCGGGGCGCTTAAGTTCAGCAGCATATGCCATTAGAAAAATCCGTCAATTCACTGACGTAGATACCGCTAGACTAGTCTATTTTAGTTACTTCCACAGCATAATGTCTTACGACATTTTGCTGTGGGGACGGGCTGCAGACATTGAGTCTATATTTATTCTGCAGAAAAGAGCCATCAGAGCCATATATAATCTTCGTAGGCGCGATTCTCTAAGGGAACTGTTTAAGGAAATTAACATCATGACTGTATATTGTCAATACATCTACGAAAACATAATGTATGTCAGAAAAAATCTGCATCTTTTTGGTAAAAGAGGTGACAGACACAATTACAGTACTAGAAATAGAGACCAATTAGTTCAGCCTGGCTTCAGACTCGCTAAAGTAGACTCGTCTTTCATGGGGTACTGTTTGAAATGCTATAATAAAATTCCACAAAGCGTTCTTGAACTAAATGAAACCAAATTTAAAACTTGCATTAAACGCACACTGTGTAAGCAAGCATATTACAAATTGGACGATTATATCGCTGATAAAAATGCTTGGCTCAATGCCGGTCCTGCTCCACAAGGACAGGGACGCATAAATGGATAGCATTAAATGGTATTGTTGGAGCTGATGAAGATTGTACAACTATCTTTGCATTGTATAAATTCAATATCTTTAGTATTATATAACCTCATATCCCATATTGTGTGAGTGCTATGTACTAGAATGCTATCATTCGCTGGAAACCTACGTTTTTATTTTTTGACTTGAATGTGCCCTGGCGGTTAAGAGTATGTCATGCTCACTCAAATGTCCCGCTGATGGTGGCGCGTGTGTCGGGTCATTTAGTTCCCTTCAAAATGGTTGAGTTGAATGGTGCTGATACATGCGTTATGTTCGTGAACGGGCGCTGTCGGTTGGGACTGGTCAGCTCTTGGTTGCCACGGCTTTTGTTTTTATTTTTTAATTAATTATTTTATTTTTGAATTGTTTTTGTTAGTTTTAACTATGGACACTTTTATCGTGCACATCTTGCTACATTGTTCTCACATAATGCACCATCTCAACAGGAATGATGTAACCAAGATTTTGTAACAACTATATGATTTAAAAGAGTGTCCATGGAGTTTCTTGCCCGTTCTTCTCCATAGAGATCTACGCTAGGGAATGGGCAACTACAGTACTTTCACAGTTTTTATGTCTTGTGACTGGGACTGTAGCTACATTTAATTTTCATCTTGTTTCGACAATTCAAAAGCGTCTGTAACTGGCCTACTTGAAATAAATGATTTGATTTTGATTTTGAAATATACACTTTTTTCAACACTGCTTAAACCAGGAATTGATCCCAGGACTTCATGTGTAGTTGTCGCGCTTGCGATCACTCGATCAAAGAGGCAGTCTCCTACACATATATTTTTTTTTGCACGAACGAAGTCGCGGGTACCAGCTAGTAATATATAAAGCTGATGAACAGATAGGGCTGACCGCTATTCTTTTCTGATTTATTTCGTTTCGGAGTCCAAGCTCTGGGACTTAGTCGAGCTTCATTGTCTCGCTTTTCTGGTGGTCGCCACTGTCGAATCTGGCTATCTCTGTCAGCAGTTGCAGTGGTTTAACAATAGTGTGACTGTCTTGAACCTTTTGTTTTAGGATGGGAAATCATCAAATAACTTCTCCGACTCTGAGCGGAGCGGGAGGGAGTGTCAGACTTTTACCGACTAAAACCCATCCGTGTTCCTTCCTCGCCCTTTATGTTCCGGGGCCGCGTATGTCTTTCGAACAAGCCCGCAACCCCAGCAGAACTGTCTCGAATCAGACTTAAAAGTAAACTTTACGAAAACAATGGACAGTGAAAGTTCACCATATTATCAATACCAAAAAAAACCGAGCGACTTCGATCTTTTCTATTTTTGCCACGCCATTATAAGTACGGTCGAACTAGCTATTCGCTTAACACTTTACAATGTAATTTGTGGGTTAAACTGTTAACCAAATAGAAAGAAAGAAAGAAAGAAAAAATGTTTATTTGACGTCAGTACATAAAGCACACACACAATAATATTTAAAAAAAAGTTACAAAAAGGAAAAAAATACATAGTTTGTGCTGTGTGCCTCACGGCTGCGCCAAAAAGGTCCAATAGCTTGTTTGACCGTACATAAAAACAATTAAAGGGAGTCCTTTCATTGTGCCGTATCTTTTATATCTCCGTAACTAATTACCTAGTTCTGAGTAGGTTATATTGACGCGTATCCTTGTCGGTCAGCTCATTCTGTTTATCCCCTATCCGATGGCGCGTGTCAGTAATCCGACGTTAGTGGGATGGGGATTATGCGTTGTATTAGTATCGGGAGTAAGGAGCGTGCATATAGTAGAGTGACTGGTAATTAGTGACACGTGATTGTGCTCAGGGTTGAGTCTTAGTGGCACGTGATTGTGGTAGGGAGCAGCGGTGGCCCAGTGGTGGCGGCCCCGACTTACGAACAGTAAGTCGTGGGTTCAAACCCAGACAGGCGCATTACTTTGTGTAATTTATTTCATCACCACTGCTCTCAAAACGGTGAAGGAAAACATCGTGAGGAAACCGGCATGTCCTAGAATCAAAAATTCGAAGACATGTGACATCTACCAATCCGCACTAGGCCCGCGTGGTAGATTATAGCCTATTTCCTCTCATTGAGAGGAGGCCGTGTCTCAGCAGTGGGAACATTATAGGCTGATGATAATGATGATGATTGTGCTCATGATAATAAACAACTTTTACTAGTGTTTACGTATAGTACACGAATTGCCAGTCCCTCTCTATATGGGGTTTTAGCTGTGTGGTTCATTTTTGTGTACTTACAAGTAACATTAAATTTAAAAAAATTAAAACCCCTGAGATACCAATATTGAGGGAGCTTTGAAACAAAATGTAATACACCATTTGGTGGTGGCGGCCAACTTGGATTTGAAATTTATTGTTGAGTGTAGTATTCTACTGGCCCTTTCATTTGATACCCATATTGAGGAAGTTGTTGAATAAATTTGTAATCCGCCATTTTGTGGCGGTGGCCATCTTGAAGTAATTTTTATCAAACATAGCTAAGAACACTCCCGACTGAGTCACCTTTCAAACAAAACACACAAAATCAAAACCGTTTCATCCGTTCGGGAGCTACTATCCCACAGATACACACACAAAGACACGTCAAACTTATAATAGCCCGTCGTTTTTGCGTCGGGGGTTAAAAAAGCAAATGAGGTAACTATAGAAGGATATATTATACTTTATAATACAATAAAAATATTATACTAATGCCTCGTTTGTATAATGGTTACAAGAACACCCGTTCTTGTGACCATTATACAAACGATAATTTTATTCCAGGTTGGGTAAAAGTGTTATTGGGGTTTTCGTTCAGGAATTTCTTAGAATCAGCCACAGAGTCTGGATTTGTGCTCAGATGATGGCAATAGGCTCGCCCCCTATTTTATATGGGACTTAAACACAGCTGGCGAAATGTGGGTGTGCTATTAAGTACATATCTACCTAACTTACTCTTTGAGGATAGTCGCGATGATGTTACGTATAATAATACTAGCTGACCCTCGCAACTTTGTCTGCGTCACATAAAACGAAAAGAAAAAAATCCCCGTTTTTGCAACATTTTTCATTCCTGCTCCGCTCCTAATGATAGCGTGATGTTATATAGCCTATAGCCTTCCTCGATAAATGGGCTATCCAACACAAAAATATTTTTTCAAATCGAACCAGTAGATCCTAAGATTAGCGCGAACAACCAACCAAACAAACAAACTCTTCTACTTTATTTTTTATACTCGTATAATCTTAATAATATTAGTATAGATTATGATCTTACGTTATGAGACAGCGGTATCATTAATAGATTAGTTAGGCTCAAAGTTTTTCCATGCCAGTCGTTTTACTCTTGTTTGGGACTCATATAGTAAAAATAAATACTCAAGTGCACTAAGTTACGCCACTACCACTAGAAAATTAGTTTTGATATTTATTTCTAATCTTGGAAAGTTCTACAATTCTGCATAAACAATTCGCAATATCGTCCTCTAATGTGCCAACATTCTTATGATTGCCTGGCCCCTGTACTTATATTTCTTCCATTGACCTTAAAAGTCAGAGGTCAAGAAGAACAAACAAGTTCAGTTTCAAATCTATATTTTCAGCATTCAGCATTTTATTCTGTCTCAAACGTCACTGTAGCGGTACTTAACTCGTGCTTACAGTGTTTTACTTTACATTTCTAAGTTTAATTAAGCGGTTAACTGCATTAAGTAAAGTCGCTCGAGATAAACGGTCTGTCCAAGTTCGGGGAGGTCGCGATTTGATGTAATTTTAAAACGGATAGATATGGGAAAGTGTGGGATTAGCGACCACATAAAATCACCCGACAGTGTTCCTACTGCCAGGATTCAGGCAGCCGCTTTGTAGGTGACTATGTCGGTCTTAATAGTAACAACGTCTTAATTTTTTAAATGAAAACATTTTTAGGCGCGTTGCGCACTTTTTGAGTGAACAAAAATCCTGGAATTTGCGTGAGCTTCGTAGCACGGCTACGCCGTAGCGGATCGGCAGTACAAGTACGTAGGAATCGACAGGACTCGATAAGATAAATTTGACAGTTATTCTCGATAAAATGTGTTTTTATGGAGTCAAAAACTCATTTCATCGAGAATGACTGTCAAATTTATCTTATCGAGTCCTATCGATTCCTACGTACTTGTACTGCGGCTACGAATTTTCACTTCTATCGGCAGTACAAAAACTGCCACTCAAGTTTTTTTAAATCTTATTTAAAGACTTACCAGTTTCCTCGTGACGTGTTCCTTGATCATTAAAGTGAAGAATTGAACTTGGATGATATTAAAATCATCAACTCCCTTGTATCCCTATTTGGCGCAGTATTTTTTTTTCGTCCATACTTCTCTATTATTCGTCATATATCAATACAGCAAAGCAACGGTACCTCCTTTCTAGACATAACATCCATCACACAGTTCATCCAACGTTTCTTTGGTCATCCTCCTAAAAAATAACACGATAAAATACCTTCATTAGAAACGGTTCAATACAAAAAGAACGATGTATTGTACCTACTCTACAACAGAAATATATCCTTATCTTCAGAATATTCATCTCAGATACAAAATCAATCCTTGCCAAGTGACCTTCCTATATTAGCCTTACGTCCCAGTACACCAATACACCAGTCTACCTATGTCACCCGAAAAATACAACAGTACAGTATAAGTAAAGAATTTATCGCCCTCTCCTTCTTGCTTAGATAAAGGCATAGGCCTGCGGTCCCTAGCCGGGTCGTTATAAATCCTGCCCACCTCACCTTGGGTAGAATTTAACCGCTTATTTTGGCCAAGCTTGTGGTTGCTTGCGCTAGAATGATTTTTAAACTGTTTAGTGGATTATTTAGTATTTTTAACTCGAAGGTGGAGTGGAAGGCTGTGATCTGCTTTGAGGGATTAGTACCACTATTATACATGTGATGTATTCTCGCAATCAAAGTAAGGTTTGCTGAAAGAAAACCCGGGCATCTGGGCATAGCTTTATATTCTAATTTTGTGTGCAAAAAAAATAAGAAAATGTAAAATTAAAGCGACTTAACAAAAACTAGATAACTTTTTTGTTTTTTTTTTAAGTCGGTTTTATTTTTTGCAAAAAAAGCTTTTAATTTTTAACTTTTTAGTGGTTCACATGTGCTTGGTACACATGGAAAGTGCATACTGTTACTATTACAATAAGCCCAAACACGACTAGGATACATTGTCTCATTATGGAGTTCCGTGACTCTTGGCTTCATCATCGACGACCCGAATGGCGTAGTGGTAGCGAGGCTGCCTTACGTTCTTAGGGTCCTGGGTTCGAATCCCAGTAGGAGAAAATGTTTCAGTGATGAGCATGGACATTTGTTTCAGAGTCATGGATGTTTATATGTATAATAAGTATGTATTTACAAACAAAAAAGTATATATGTAGTATTTCAACTGTCTAGTGTCCACGACACAAGCTTTGCTTAGTGTGGCACTAGGTGGTGCTGTGTGTTAATGTCCAGCCATATTTATTTATTTATCATCAGGTCTGATGGTAGAATGGTTCTTATCGAACGCAAATGCTTCATTTGTTGCAGAAAATACCAAAATCGCTGTACGTTATCCTATAAAATTTGAAGAGTTCTCGGTCAAGCGACGAAGTTATGCGCGAACAAACATAAAAAAGAAATAGAAACAGCCGAATTGAGAACCTCCTCCTTTTTTAGAAGTCGGTTAAAAAGGATCACGATCAATTGATCAATAACTGTTCTTTATTCTGATCGATTTTAAAATTTCAATGTTCGCTGGAATTGCCAATCGAAAAACGGGGGAAATTTTATTCCCTTTGCGAGCTCTGACGAAGTTGCGTGGGTCAGCTAGTTTATTATATTTATTCAATGTAGGTACGCTTGCTTTTTAAGATATTTTGTGTGAACTTTATGTTTATGTATATTTATGTCTATGCCTGAGTTACTTTAGATGTTATTCTCTTTTGATACTACTTTATTGACTATCAAGTTTCAGTACGCGATCGTAAAATAATAAAATTTTGATGCTCGTGTCTATATCTCTGTATCAATTGAAATCAGACGAGACACCGCCGCCGAACATCGATCGATACTTCCAAACAATTTTTGAGTATGGCTTTTGTTTCAAAACTTTCTCATGCATCAGATTTCAAAACTCAAACGAAAATCGCTTTTAAACTCAAAAATGAACTGAATAAAACTTTTCAGATGTCTTTTGAAAGATAAAAAAGTTTAGAGTGTAATAGCTGACCTCCTTTCATTGTTCAGTTATCTTTAGGTTGAGTTGAAGCGATTACAATACCGCTTTGTCACTGGCTCTCAGACTCTTAAATGTTCTGGTGTCGAATCGCTCCGAGGGACGCTTTTACGTCGCGACGCTGAAAGGAGTCAGCGCGGTACAACGAGTAGTAGTGGTCAGGGTTTAGTGAAGAGAGGTAGCGGGAGAGGTGGCGGGTTTGTGTTCAGATTGTTTTTAAAAAGATTCTGTTGTAAGGTTTGAATTTTGGTGCTGTCCGTCATTGTATCAGTGATTTGTGTTCTAAGTGGCATTCTTCCTCTACGATGTGATTTAATTGGAAAGCAGATCTTCACATTCTTTAAGTTTAGATAGAACTGAATTGCCAAACCTAAGTGGCAGTGGGCAGGTCACATTGCTCGCTGAACGGATGGCCGATGGGGCCGAAAAGTTCTGCAACGGCGACAGCGAACTGGAAGATGATGCGTTGGAAGACCTCCCACTAGTTGGACCGATGACCTGGTGAAGGTTGTGGGAATCCGTTGAATGCAAGTCGCACGGGACCGGTCAATGTGGTGACACTTGAAGGAGGGCTATGTCCAGCAGTGCAATTCTTTCGCTCATATGATGATGATGATGAGATAGACTGATTCTGACATTATCACAAAAATAACCCTTATTTTTATTAGGGTAGATAAATATATATGCGTCAAGCAGGTACAGTCACGTCTAATAATATGTAAACAATTAAGAATTTTTTAAATTGTGTTTCCTCTAATGTACTGATTAAAATTTAATGTTATTACGTACACAGTATTCTGGTACTCATATTTTTATGTAAAAGATCAATCTCCTAGTTACAATCGCTATTTCTCGCGAAAATAGCTATAATATTAAGTAAAGTGTTTACTTAATTAGACGTGACTGTACACATGTATTTTACCAAATATATTTAAAGTTCCGTGTAGAAAATGACAAGCTTAAGCCCACCACAATTCAGAACTCCAAGCTGTTACTGAGAAACTCTTGACGACAAACTCGCACAGCGTTTTTATATTATAAGTCTCTTACTCCCCCCAATGTATCCTCATTACTAAAATCTTATGCATAGCATAGTGCAGCTCCGTTTCAAGCTGAAACAGTCCCATTCAGCTTGTAAACATCGCCCGCATACGATATTGTGAACTACCCGCTTTTTACACCGAAACTTGGCAACCCTCTTTGAGAAGTAGCTAGTGTGGAGATGTCATTCAGTGTGCTATTTGTTGATAGTGTTTTGTTATGGAACAACATAAGTACCTACTAATGAGTTTATTTTTTTAAATTACAAAATGGGCCTGTTCTTGACCTCGATCGCGCTTGATGGGAAGCGATGAATAAGGTCTATGATGGAACGAGCTTACCCAGAAGATGCAACGAGCTGTTCCTAGTCGTATCTTATGATTATAGGTTACTCGCATATTCTCTCTATACTCGAAGTTGTAGACGATTATGTGTACCAGGGACAAACGGTCCAGATAAGTAGGTCTAACTTCGAGTCAGCGTTCGAGAAGTTGTCGAATCAAACAAAGGTGACCGACTTCTGAAGCTAAAGTTATTTAAAAAGTTTTTATATTTCACTTTTTATTGTTTTACATGCGCTTACCCCTTTACAGCGTACTGGCGTGATGTTATGTCATGAACTGGTGTAAACAATAGACAGACATGAGATTTCAGCAATCCCAGTCCTTTTGCGTTTTCGTTTTTGTTCCGTTACCTATCTCCGAAGATCTTTATCAGATCTTCACCAATTTGAACAGGGACCACTCCGAGAAAGTACTCTTCCGAAAACTATCCAAATCGCTTTATGTGTGCCTATAAAGTTTGAAGAGTTCTCTCTATTTCTCCAGGATCCCATCATCAGATCCTGACTTAATGATTATGGGACCACTTGTGAAGCCACCCTTTCAAACAAAATAAAAATAATCCAAATCGGTCCAGCCATGTTCAAGTAATCGAAGAACATACACAAAAAAAAAAGATTCTGACGAATTGAGAATCTTTTCCTTTTAGAAGTCGGTTAAAAATTCCATCATAATCTTTTCATAGAATTTAAGTATTATTTCAATTCATGATTGCCTCACAAGCTTACTACTGGATGTCTGCATAATTACCCCTCAAAACATGTCTACAAACAGTCACCTACCACACATCATAATGTGCCGTATGCAGCACAACAAATTACTGCAAGCCACATATGCCATTAACGGCATTATTAACGGCAATATTAACGAGCCACTGAAGGAATACTACACTAATGACACTATATCGCCCACCTGGCCTTATTTATGGCTCGAATGTGCAGGCTCTTATTTTGAGCTTGAAATATTCCTGAATGGACTGACGACATCATCATCATCATCATCAGCCTATAATGTTCCCACTACTGGGACACGGCCTTATTTATGGCTCGAATGTGCAGGCTCTTATTTTGAGCTTGAAATATTCCTGAATGGACTGACGACATCATCATCATCATCATCAGCCTATAATTTTCCCACTACTGGGACACGGCCTCCTCTCAATGAGAGGGAATGGGCTATAATCTACCACGCGGGCCCAGTGCGGATTGGTAGATGTCACATGTCTTCGAATTTTTGATTCTAGGAAATGCCGGTTTCCTCACGATGTTTTCCTTCACCGTTTTGAGAGCAGCGGTGATGAAATAAATTACACAAAGTAATGCGCCTGTCTGGGTTTGAACCCACGACTTACTGTTCGTAAGTCGGGGTTGTCAGCACCGGGCCACCGCTGCTTCTCCACTGACGGACTGACGTAAATGTTGTAAATTCTGAAATGGCTCGTTGGTCTTCTGATTGCTAGTGCAATTGCTTTTAAAGTAAGGTGCTGGGTCACTGGTTGCGAACGCAAAGCCTTTCAAGGCGTTTCGTCTTTTCTACTAAGTCTTTCAAGAGAATTGATAAAACTTATTTCTCGGAAATTGTTTATTACGTGATTTTTTCTTCTCTCTTGTATCATCGTCAATCATCTTCCATCATCAGAATCTAGGTAGAGTGGCGTTCTAAAAGCGATATATCATAGAACGTCACTTTATTTAGGTCCACTGTTCGGGAAAACTACAATTTGGGTTCTTCCATTAGAAAAGAATCAGTAGCTGATCGGAAACTATACTTACGCCCGCTTTTTGTCTAAAGGTTCACCCCCTTTTACATCAGACTTAAATGAAGCATGGGTAGATGTCAATATTTCGTTATGCTAAAGACCTTTTCCTACTCCTTCGGGAAATACACGCGTTGAGTTTATTATGTATTATGGTCTATATTAAAAATAATATCATCTCCCTAGTACCTACATAATGTTACTGTATCTTCTATAAAGATTCGTAGAGTAAGTTCATGGAGGGTCAAAGAACGTTACGGTTTCACGAGCTTGATCTCTATAGTGTAAAGCAGGAGAGGTAAGCGGAATCAGAGTGTTGACAAGTTTTTATTTAAGAGATCAAAAGAGAGCTCCGTCGTGGCTGAGATTTTGCTAATAGATCACACGACCAATTCGTCAACATGGTCGGTAAATTTCGTTCCTTTCAGTTGACACGGCTTTGGTTTGTAAAGTCCATAAAACATACCATCTCCTTGAAAGAAGCCACTTCTTGGCAACAGACTACAGTCTGTTGCCAAGAAGTGGCTTCTTTCACGTTACATTTTCCTAGATAGGAAAATAAGGTCCCATTAGGAGAAGTTTGAAGGAAAAATGACAAAGGAAAGATGAAGAAGATGGATGGATGGTTTATTAAAACTAGGGAAGCCGGTACGATTATGATCAAGGTCCATAGCTTGCAGCTGACAGAAACCGCTTGCCGCTATGTCAGGCTCGCTCGCTGGCGCCAATGAGGGTCGAGGGTTACCCGCTGTCAGTGTCCAGGTTCTCAGTGGTAGAAGTAGTAGATGCCTTTTCGGGGCCGTCAGCGTCCAGGCTCTCAGTATTAGTAGTAGTAGTAGCAGCTTTTCACGGACGTTAGGACTTTAAAATGACGCCAGGGCTAGATCTCGCCGGCTTAGCGACCACATCAAATAGTTCTGAGCACAGTCAAGCTTCTTACCGGCTCGAGCACCAAAGGAAGGCTCAATTTTCAGGCTCGGCTTCCCGTCAACATGCAATTATGAATTTTTATATTGTTCTCGAAAATAGAAGAATAAAATGGTTACAAAAAAGGTCTAACATCGAATGTATACAACCTACAACTCCTAGTTCCAGCAATAAATTAAAAGGAAAACTAGGCTTGTCATTGTCTTTGTCATTAGCTGACATTACAAAAGTAACAAAGAAAGATTGCAAAGACTGAAATGTACAGAAAAAAAGCTTTATATAATACGAATTAAAAGGCGGAAAGGCATGCTAAGCCTCCGCATAAGAGCCATGCAGTTACTTGGAAAGAGAGTATGATAAAATTTTGGATAACGTCAAAATCGTAAGTACAAAAAAACAAACATTACAAGACGAAAGATGTGAGATACGGAAAAATTTATAGAAACTTACATTTCCAAACTTCATCACTCCAGCAGAACAACCGCTCCTTGATCACGAACGATATTGGCTAATATGGACAATTATAAAATAAAATAAATAAATATCGCTGGACATTACACACAGCGCTGTCTAGTGCCACACTAAGCAAGGCTTGTGTCGTGGTCACCAGACAGTTGATATACTACATATATACTTTTTGTTTGTAAATACATACTTATTATACATATAAACATTCATGACTCGGAAACATGAACAAACTGCAAGCTCAAGTGGGAAACTGCAAATCCAATCTGATCGAATGGGTTATTGATCAGTCTCAAATTGAGTAAGTGCGGAGCTCTAAAACAAATGAATTAATAGCGTCGCGTCTACAAAAATTTAAAACAATTATAAAAGGTATCACCAGTTAGTTCTTCAAGTATTTTAAACTTCAGGCAGGTTTCTTTCTGTCATGGGATCTGGAGGCGATAGTCCTCGTGCGCCTGCACGAATGGCGCGCGGTGGCACTACGCCGGGGGGAAACTTCGCTGCAGCGGCAAATCGCTGCTCAGCGGACAGACCTCCGCAGCTCCGGCGCGATCTCATGGCGACATTGAGAAAGCGACTGTCGCAGCCCCATGCAGGGCACGCCACGATAGTGGCGATAAGTCCCCTCTTTGAGGAGTTGAGTCGAGAGGCGCCACGGCGTCCTCACCTTCCGCCTAACGCAGGTCCTCACCGGACACGGATGTTTCGGGAGGTTCCTGCATCGAATCGGGTGGGAGGAAACGCCCAGGTGTTTCCACTGCGAGGATCAACCGGAGGACACGGTGGAGCACACAAAAAAAAGGGCAGGGTTATTTACAGAAAAACGCTACATTCATTCGCTTATACCGTTGCAGTTTGCAAAACAATCGTAAATATTGAATGAAGTCCTTACCTCGAGACAGACGCAGCTGCGACCGATAATATCAGACGATACGTGCAGTCGTGCAATGCATTTGTAGCACTGACCAATTGAGTGTCAGCTATTAAATTGCTATTCATAAAATGATTGCGCGCGATGGTAATATAGTAAAAGGGCATGACGACATTTTGAAAACAATGCAAATCTATTTAGTCCGTCAGTTATAGTATCGGAAAATAATGAATACGTATTTTTTGTTAATAATAAATACTAGAAACTAGATACATATAGATAGATACTAGGAATATTTTCGATGATAATTATATTAGGTATATTATATTTGTTTAACAAACTCGCAATCCAGTATACCTACTCACTGGATGCTTGTTTTGTCCAATGTGTAGTATGTTGCCGTGCCCTAACCGGGTTTCATGTTGGAACTTCCTTACGTAATATGTAACAACTGAATGTACACATGAATGCAATAAAGAATTTGAGTTTGAGTTTGAGTTTTTGTATGAAAACTGTGAAGACCACATTGTTGACTGATTCTGCCAAAGCTTAAGCTAGCTGTGCAATCTCATCTGCCTTGCCATTTTTCTACTCTGCTGGGGTTGACTTCTAGTCTAACTAGATGCAGCTGAATATCAGTATTTTACAAGGAGCGACTGCTTATCTGACCTCCACAACCCAGTTAGTACTGGAAAATAAATACGATACCCCTTGGTAAGACCGGTGTCTAGTAAGACTAGGTCACTGACTACCTGTAACGACTGTCTATGATCTACAACAGATAGCCGGTACCATAAACTAGGTGTGTCTGTGTACCTTATCAACCGACTTCCAAAAAGAGGAGGTTATCAATTCGTCTGTATTTTTTTTTTTTTTTTTGTGTTTGTTACCTCAGAACTTTTGACTGGGTGAACCGATTTTGATGATTCTTTTTTTATTTGATAGCTGGTGCTTGTCGTTTGGTCCCATTTTAATTTGCTGAAGTTCTGATGCTGATCTTCCGAGATATACAATGGAACTCTTCAAAAATAGACGGTAAATCTGCAGTAATTGCTGCAATCGCTTGTAGGTTCATTGTTCATACTACATCATGACGTAACATCACGCCTGTATGCTCTGAGGGGGTACGCAGATGTGTACAATACTCCCAGATTTCGACAATGTTTGTTGCCTCTGAACTTTCGACTGGGTAAACCGATTTTGATGATTCTTTTTTTACTTGAAAGCTGGTGCTTTCAGTGTCGTTTTATTTCAATTTGGTTAAGATCTGACGCTGATCTTCGGTGATATAAATGGAACTCTTCAAAAATACACGGCAAAGCTGCAGTAATTGCTGCAATCGCTTGTAGGTTCATTGTTGATACTACATCATGACGTAACATCACGCCTGTATGCTCTGAGGGAGTACGCAGAAGTGTACAATACACCCAGATTTCGACAGTTAGATGTGTTAAGTTCCATTTAATGGGATCCTGGAGAAATAGAGGGAATTCCTTAAATTTTATAGGCACACCAGAAGCGATTTAGGTAGTTTTAGGAAGAGTACGTTCTTGGCGTGATCCCACTTCAATTTGGTAAAGATCTGATGAAGAACTTCGGAATATAGGCGACGGGTACTCCTTAATAAATGATAGCAAATGTACTGGGATCGCTGAAATCTCGTGTCTCTCTATTGTTTACACCAGTTCATAACAAAAAATCACGCCGTTACGCTGTGAAAGGGTAAGCACATATGAACCACTAAAAAGTGAAAAATAAAAACTTTTTTGCAAAAAACATAACCGACTTCACACAAAAAAGTGGTAAATAACTTTAGTTTCAGAAGTCGGTGATAAAAAACTAAATCAATCAAACAAAGGTCACCGACTTCTGAAACTAAAGTTATTTACCACTTTTTTGTGTGAAGTCGGTTATGTTTTTTGCAAAAAAGTTTTTATTTTAAATTAGACTCTCACATATCTCTCTCTCTTTCTCCCTCTCTCTAAAATGACACTTAGAAAAATTTTCTTGCAATAATAGCGCAGATGGCTATTATTCCCAGCCTTAATATAATTACTGAATGTATGATATACTGACCCCTTTACCTTTAAACAGAATGAAAAATAAGTACATCGAATATACTCCTTTCCCTTTTATTTATACGCTACCTGTTTGGTCCCAGGGACCCTTCGGACAATGTTACTGAAACGTCCTCGCCTGAGGCCAGTTGTAAGCAAAGGGTTCCTTATTTGTAGCAAACAGGACAGCCAATTAAATAATTAGTTACCTACTTTTTTGTGGACAACATTTTAAATTAAAATTGTACGATATTTTAAACGAATTATTTCTTAAATCAGTTACTGATACGAGTTTGATTGCCGACACACATTATCATCATGATGTCCATGTTAATAACTCTGAGTATAATGTTGCGTCGTCTCTCTAATGTACGCATAAGCTGGGTATGGCATGGAGGTTTTTTGTTGCTTTCACTTGCTTTTGCTGCAATAAAAGAAGAAAAGCAGAAATATTTGCTGCATTCTTTATGTAAGACATAAAGCATGTAACAGTGAAATAACAGTGAACAATGAAATACGAGTACCTATACTAATTTGCATACAAATTGCGTTTTTGAGTGAAAACTGCAGTTTCTAATCATGTGCCGAATTGATGGTCACAGCTGACGATGACCCCCATTTTTTTTTGGATGGGAAATCTTCCAATGACTTCTCCCACTCTTGGCGGAGCGGGAGGGACTGTCAGACTTTTACTAACTAAAACCCATTCATGTTCCTTTCTCGCCCTTTTGTTCCGGGGCCGCGGTATCTCTTTCGAATAGGCCCGCAACTCCGGCAGGCTTCGGCCCTTACGGGCCCCTTCAATGTGCTGACATCTTTTTGAGGCGCGCGTGGAACACGAACGCGCTGTCGACACGGCCTGTCGTCGTTAGACGGACGGACGGCTAGCTAGCCCATAGCTAACCGTCCACAGGCCCGCGTCTACGGTGGCCGGTAGCCACCACGTGGCCCCCGACGCCTGGTGCGTCTCCCGCGGCGGCTGGGAAGAGAGGGTCTCTCCCTCTCACGTTCCGCCACCTCCTTCGCTAGCATGACTGCTTCGCAGAAGGAGGTGACGGCTTCCCATTCCGTCTCGCTCCGGACCATGGATTGAACCAGGGCCGGACGCGAGAGGTAGCCGCCGCTGACGTTGACCCCTTACATCGTGTATACTCGACGTTTCAAAATGTAGGCCAATGACCTGCTTTTTTATTTAGTCTAACTCTAAATAACATAAAAAGATAAAACTCGAGTGCAGAATTTAATTAATTCAAATTTAAGGTGCCTCAGAACTCTGAAAGGCAGTTGCAGCTAGCGATGCAACACAGTTGCAAACGTTAATGGCTGACATTCAACTTTAGTGCGATGGGAGCATTAGTTTCTATGACTTGACTTTACAGAATAGTCCCTCGGGGACCACATTACCGAATGTAAAGCGTTTTATCTTTTAGTGTTCGGGCTGATAATGCTACGAAATGTTCGTGATAGTTTTTGTTTGTGCAGTTTGTGCTTGTTTTTTTAGGTATGTTAAATTGCTGTTTTTTTTAAACGACTTCAAAAAAAGGAGGGTTGTATAATTATTTCTTCGTCCACCGAATTCTCCATGATTACTGTTTTGATTTAAGTGATTATTTTTTACTTGGCACGTGGTTGTCACATATATTATATGTTTTATTAACTTTATTTAGGTAGGAACTTAATGAGCTCTCCTCTGTCGTATATTTTTCTTTTTTCACGTATATGTTTGATAGGCTAATATTTTATAGTTACAATGCAAAATTGATACTTGACACGGATAAAATAAAAACTTTAACAAACAAAAGTCAACGACTTCCGAGCGTAAATATTTTCCGCTTTTTAAGTGTTTTTTTGAAAGTTGTTTATTTTTTTTCTAAATGTAAATCTTTTCCTTTTAATTCACATCAAATGAAAAAAATGTTAGGCATCAAATGCGGAGTCAACAAATAAAATGGGTTTTGCTTAGAACCAGCACCCTGCATCGCGATGGTAGTATTTATTACCGGCCTACTAAAACACAGTATGAACAATAAAACCACCCACATAATAGTTGATTCCACGAAAACACAAAATGGAAACCATCTTCCCTCCCACACCCGAAAATTTCCAACAATAAGATTTCATCGGCAAACACAACATTTGAAAAAGTTCCCTCCCCAGGGAAGGATGCAGCATATCCCCCACATCCGTTACTCTCCAGTAAAGTATTTGCGAAGCGCTCCAACTGGAGCCGAATGCGAATCGAATCCCGAACTCAACGTTAGAATAAATAATTATTTTATACTTGCTTTATATTGATTTGTTTGGATTGACGTTGGTATTGATTCCTTTTGGTTTTCTGTGAGCCTGGTATCGTAGATACGTAAATTGTGATTATTTATTGAAATGAAACAGCCAACAGATAAGTAACTATACAGGGTGTCTCATTCAAATCGGTCAGTATGGGAAAGTCTGAAACTATAAGACATACCAAGATCTGTTCTGAGGAACCATGTCATCGATTTTAATAACAAGAAAAACTGCATTCATACATTTTAAAAATCATCTGTACTCCGTTCGGGAATCGAACCCGGTTATTTTGAAAAAAAATACTTACACTATTTCTATTTAGATATCGATTGTGTAGGTCTTAAGCAGTAAATGTCTGTATGAAACATGATATCTAAAATGAATAAAATGCATTGTTTCCACATACTTTAATTTATTTTAGTAGGTGCTCGAAGTGACCACCGCCTTTTTCAATACGATATTCAACACGATATTAGATAATATTATCGCAGATAACAAAACTTCCGGAATGGTTTAATGCAATGCCAATGTCATATGTATGTAAAGCGGTGTATGTATCAAGTTGCAACATCAGCAAAGAGGTACAAACAACCATTGAGACAATTTTAAATACCTGAACATGTTTAATATTGTAAACGTGGTCAGTTCAAGCACCTACTAAAATAAATTAAAGTATGTGGAAACAATGTATTTTATTCATTTCAGACATCATGTTTCATACCGACATTTACTGCTTAAAACCTACACAATCGATATCTAAACAGAAATAGTGTAGGTTTTTTTTTCAAAATAACCGGGTTCGATTCCCGAACGGAGTACAGATGATTTTTAAAATGTATGAATGCGGTTTTTCTTGTAATTAAAATCGATGACATGGTTCCTCAGAACAGATCTTCGTATGTCTTATAGTTTCAGACTTTCCCATACTGACCGATTTGAATGAGACACCCTGTATATAATGCATCCGTTACAAGTGGCGATAGGTACTATAATAGGTATTTTGTTCAAAGGTGACTGTCAGTTCTGACTCGACTTAAGGCCCTTACTCAAATGCCCAAAGGCTCTGCATGTATACACACAATACGATTGGCAGCAAGTATAGGTACTATAATAGGTATTTTCGTTCAAAGGCGACTGTCAGTTCTGACTCGACTTAAGGCCCCTACTCAAATGCCCAAAGGCCCTGCATATATACACAATACGATTGGTAGTATCCCTGCAGGCAGGGCCCTGCATGCAGTGCTATGAGTAGGGGCCTTTCACATTAAAACCAGCCAGTTATCTACATGCGGCAACTCCTCCAATAATTCGGTCACGTGATCTGACGAGAGCCAGAATGTTTGAAGAAGCTCATCGTTGTTGGCCAGGTCGAAGGAAGAAGGACCTGTGGACGATGACTAACACGAAGGACACACACCATGAAGGAGGTCTCTCAAACAAATCTGCAGACATCTATTTAGATGAGGGCAAACAGAGCGACTTGGAGAGCTTTGCTACACCAAGTGACGACGTTCACTAGTGGTCTTGATAGCAGTAGTGACTCTGGGCACTTGTAGACCTGGACAATCAGCCTACCATCACAACAGACTGACCATTGTTAAGAATGCATAACTATTTCCAATTTATTCGAGGCGTTCGTGACAAATCAAGTGAAAAGGTGAAATTCAGTATGATGACTTAAAAAAACTGGTTGTCTGTAAAGTCGGTTTACTGACGATAGTTGAACGTGACAACGTCTTAAGAAAATACTGATGGAATGGTAGCATTTTTTGACACCACATTCACTTTTCACTGCACTTGATACTCGATCAAAACATGTAAATGTACTATAGTATAGCAGCTGTCTACGCAGACGCATCGCTCACTCAAGTAGGAGAGAGACGGATGTCGAACGCTGCCGAACGCAAAGGCCGATTGTGCTTCTTTGCCACTCGTTCCACGCTCTCGCTTGCACTTCAAGCCTTACATGGAACGCCTCAGAGCGATCAGCGAGGTAACGCCGCATGAGGTAACGCCGCATGACTCATGTTTTTTCGTGCGTGCAGTCAGCTCTATCGAATTATAAGACGTTGTCACGTCAAAAAAAAAAGAGAAAATTGCTTAATGTGATATCGTTTTTTAAAACAAAATAGTTGTCCTACTATTCTGATGAAAAGTTGTTTACGGCATACCTACGTATCCTTAGGTACTTACATAGAGAGAACATAGAACGCAACAATCATTAAAAAATATTTTCTCTCATAAACTTTTAATAAAAGCTTAACTTCAAATGCCCAGCACAAAAACCCAGACTAACTGTATATTTTCCAGCCAACGCTTCCACTTGCACAAAAATCAAATTTGGAAAGTTCTAGAAAAGTTTGTGTTTCTTTATTTTCTCACTTAACACTTTGTTACCTTGGTACCTTATACGAGAATTGTTCTCGCTCGCTTGAGCACACGAATATATTGGAAAAGTTAACTCGGCTACGTACGTACGTACATTTGCATCGTTCGTGTATTGAGCACAAGTGGAAAATCGTCAAAGTTAAATTGGAGATCACTATCTGAGACTCAGATTTGAATCTCGGGATTTTATCCGCAATGTATGCTCATTGCTTGTTGTTGTATTTCGGTGGGCACTTGTTGTACGTGGAGGTCTTTAACCTTTGTGACTTGGCGCTTCGATATTGTTTTTGCGTTTCTGACGTTGGTTAATGTAATATTTGAGATAATTTATACAGGGTGAATGGAGCTGGACCCGCCATCATTCGCATATAGAGGAGGTTATTTAGTAATGTCATTTTATAATATCGTTACAGTTCTGCATTATTCTTTTGGCGCGTGGTCATAATCGGAACTAACGCTGCCACCGCCATCTTGGTTTTTTAGTACAATTTGACACTCAATAATTTCACAAGTGTTTATCAACGGCGTCCTTCTGACCATGCCAAGAACTATTATGCACTCTACTGTACGAGTAAGCTGACAAAAACATGTATTGTCTGTGTCTATTCTTTATATACAAATGCTTCATCATATCTTTCCTTTACATGAGCATAACATTACTCCTGTAATCCCCAAGTAATGAGAGAGAGGTATACATTTTATAGGACACCCACATTTCCACCAGTTATTTTCAAATCCCATGTAATAGGGGGCAATCCTATTACGATCAACTGGGCACAAATCCAGGCATGGGCCCTGGATTTGTTTTTTTTTTTTTTTTTTTTTTTTTTTTTCATTTTTCATTTTTTTTTTGGGTCCCGAATTGACCCTCATACTCAGCAGACTCAACTCGCTTGCAGCCACTAGACCCCCGAATCAGTCAACCATTCCTAGATGTGGTAAAGAAAAGCAACTTTCATTAAGAGGAAGTAGTAAAAAACGTTCATCATCCTGAGCCAAGAGTCGGTCATTTCTATAAGCCCCTAAGAACCCAGCATTACACCAAAATGAAAAGTTAATGTCTGGAAATAACGTGCAATCAAATAGCACGCACAAACCTCATTTCCCGTGCATTTAGTCCTGTGGCCTCTATCACGAGATCATATAAGAGACTGTTTTGGTATTTTTTTGGCCGTATTTGATGGCTGTTGGAACTAGTTGGAATATTTTAAACGATCAACGATGATCGATGATGTCAATATTGATGAAAAAGCCAAATGAATAGGACTCAGTAATTCTAACTGTAACTATGCAAGTGTGCATGCGTTCAAAAGCGTACTAACTACGCCACGTTGTTTTTCAATACAATTTGTGCATATACTCCCCGGTCAATGTCATTTAAGAAGATACAGATCTGTTTTTTTTTAATCCACTAACAATATAGCTCAAGTACAAAGGCTGTACTTTATCACAAAGCTCAATTTAAAAAATAAAACAAAGTAACCCTCAGAAAAACAAAACGAAAAATTGGCATCTCCATCAAAACGTCATCGTTCGCAAAGGGGAGGTAGGGGAGATAATTAACAATTAGTTAATGGAACGGTAGGAATGTTTGCAGAGTACTCGTGGTCGCTGAGGAGGCCTGGGGAAAATGGAATACCTCATGTTGATGTTGTCTTAAAATGAATTAGTCGTTGAGTAGAGTGCAGTTTTCTATTACAGAGAAAACAATTTAAAGTGATGCGACAAAATTGCTATCCACTTTTTTTTTCTTTAAGGTTGATGACTTTCCCCATTAGTCAGATAATGTCAGGAGAACTAACTAATTGTAGGCGAATTAAATAGCAGCTTAGATAGAAACATATAATTATGTACAGTCACGTCTAATAATATGAAAACACGAAATCGTGTTTTCCTAATGTACTGATTAAAATTTAATGTTATTACGTACATAGTATTCTGGAACTTATATTTTTATGAAAAAGATCCAATCTCCTAGTTACAATCATTATTTCTCGCGAAAATAGCTATAATATTAAGGAAAGTGTATACATATAATTAGACGTGACTGTACATTTATAATATGCATTTTTATATCAAAAATAGTCGTTATTTTACTGTTGCATGAAATGAGTCAAAGAAGGCAAACTGATGACATAGGGATATTATTTTCTAAGAGTTTACATGCGATTTAACTAACAAAATATGAACGTGCTAAAAAGCCCAACCCTTCAAGAAATACAAAACTGATGTATTGATACCTGATTAGACTGACCCTCATAGATAGGTAAAATAAATTAACCATACTACGTTCAGTTCATTTAACAGTAGACGTTCAGTCAGAACGGGTATTCATCTTTGTTTCTACGGCTCAGATGGGTACTATTTGTTCTAGCTCGGTACACCACGGGAATTGGATTACCGGGGACGTATTGTTCGAACACGTTCGGATATTAAAATGTGTTTGTTTTTGCTTTTGAAGATTATGATTGTCTGGCCTTAAGCGTTCGTTGTGGTAACGTGTGTTTTCAGGCCCTAGCGTATACACGTGGAATTTTTAATCGAATATTGTCCTATTGCATTTGAGTTAAATTGTTTGCAACAAGTTGGTCAGTGTCGAGAGTCCAGTACTAACTGGGTTGTGGAGGTCTGATAGGCAGTCACTCCATTTAAAATACAGGTATTCAGCTGCATCCGGTTATACTGGAAGCCCAACCCCAACATAGTTGGAAAAATAATAGGCAGATTTGCAACAAGTTTTATATAAAACATTAAAATTATAAAAATATTATACGTGAAATGCACTTGGGCTTCAGAACTAAAACGAATACTTGCATTTTCTTGAAGTTTTCCAACTTAGTTTATGATGTATCTAGAATCGTTACACTATTCAACATTTTGACCCTAAGCTAGGGCCGGAATAAGTACAGACGACAGCAAATTAAGCTAGAACAATCTGTATAATACCCAATAGATTTTCAACTTTAAATCATTAAGGTCAAGGTAGATTGGCAAAATTTGACATTGCAGGTTCAAGCTTACACGTAATTTTTTGAACGTAATTTTATTGTTTTAATATTTACATAAAACAACACTAACCCGAACTATTTATACTTTAAGGCAGTACTGCACCCTCACTGGCACTTGCTTCGGTGAAGGAAAACATCGAAACCAGAATGGCTGAGAGATATTTTTGACGTCATGTAAAGCCAAGTGAGAGGCCCATGGGTGGCATACAAACTGTGACACCAATTAATGCATTCACCACACCATACAGAAGAAGACTGCACCCTTAGGGTATTTGGTAAGAAGGAGGTGGCGGAACGAGAGAGGGAGAGATCCTCGCTTCCCGGCCGCCGCGGGAGACGCACCGGGCGTCGGGGGTCACGTGGTGGCTACCGGCCACCGTAGATGCGGGCCTGTGGACGGTTGGCTATGGGCTAGCTAGCTATCCGTCCGTCTAACGACGACGACAGACCGTGTCAACGGCGCGTTCGTGTTCCACGCGCGCCTCAAAGAGATGTCAGCATAAGGGGAGGGGCCCGCAAGGGCCGAAGCCTGCCGGGGTTGCGGGCCTGTGCGAAAGAGATACCGCGGCCCCGGAACATAAACGGCGAGGAAGGAACATGGATGGGCTTTAGTCAGTAAGAGTCTGACACTCCCTCCCGCTCCGCCCAGAGTGGGAGAAGTCATTTGATGATTTCCCATACCAAAAAAAAAAAGGGTATTTGGTTAGTATACGTGTACTTTACTGCCCCAATACACGTGAAGATGCCACATGCTAAAATCATTACTTACTCATTTTATGGTAGTAAATTTTCTGAAATTTATCTCTTCCAATATGGTATGGTTTTATGGTATGGGCTACCAGTACAAAGCTGCATTTTTTTTAATCATCGCTACATCCATGTCTACAGTCGCAAACTAAAATGAAACTGCTGATAAAAATTATATGCATGAACCTGCAATAAAACACACAAATTCACAATTTCAGGCAATTTCACAAACGCATCATGTAAACTGGAAACTCATTGATCATTTAAAAATAAATGACGGATGTTCAAAAGTTTTTGCGTTCCAATATTCATATCTGAAACACGGAACCAATAACATTACAAACAATTAAATTACAAAATAATGCTTTTATCACTTCTACTTAATTAATACGTGAATCAGCCGGTGGGCATATTTCGTTCATAATCGTATTAATGAGTCTATCTATATGTTTTTTAACAATATTCCGGTAACAATTAATACTCCGGTCTCTGGGTATGCGGTCGACGGTCTACTTACTCATTTAATTAACTGTAATGGCGGCGGTTTTAAATTATTTTTGCTATGTTATATTTCAGCGTGAATTTAAATTGGATGTTTGAATGTTTTTTGTTTTATTTTTAAGTGGTATTGCGAGGTTTATATTGTTTATGGAATTCAACATGACGTTACTTTTGGATGTTTGGAATGAAACATTGCATTTTAGGCTTTCTTTTTTTTTCTGTAAATAGGTACAGCTTTCCGTGAGAAAGAACTGAGAGAGATACTATTATTATTTATTCTATCGAAGATGGAAAAGTCTAAAATGTATGGGAAATTTACAAAATACGTAATAGTATAGGATCCCGCTATACAACGACCTTCACCGAGATGCTTATTTAATGAGACGTATTTTTTATGTTATTAAATATGCCAATAAATATATCCTATATGGGTTGCCTAACAAATTTCAGTCCAGAGTATTTTTAATGAATAATTATATAAATTTTTTTTTTAAACATTGCACCGGTGTGATTATTAAATAAATTTGATACCAATCGAAAGTTTGAAGCCCATAGAATATGCAAACGTTAGGTTGCCTATTTTTTTCCGGTCACAACCACGGGTTGCCAGGTGTAAACAGGTAAATCTATAGGTACTAGCATTTTGCAACGGTCTGATTATTGAATCAAACTTAGATAAAATGAAAGATTATTTCATAAGGAACACGGTGGTATAGGGTTGCCTGCGAAAAATCAGTCCCGAATTACGGTTGTCGAATTTTAAATAATAAAATATATTTTAAATACAATTTTTTTTAAAATTATTCAGGTTCCGAGTCATCGGACATATAACTGTGATCTCCAACTTCTGAATCTTCTTCGTCATCACTCTCCGTTTCAGTTTTTTCGACAATGTCTTCTATTTTAAAAGGTGTATGATCCCCAATGAATCCTACTGGTTTTAAATATTCATCTAAGAACCAACCGCAGTTCTCAGGCTGAAGTTTCACGCATATTGGATCCGTTGCATTAAGCCACATGGAATTTACGAAAATAGTTCGTAAAATTTTCTGAGTTAATGATATCCAGCATGGTGGTATGGAGTTGGAGTCGAAGCCTTTTATTTTTTTTTAAAAGTGCTCATAATAGTAATAATTTTATCACTAATTATGGGGTACATTTTTCCTAACAGGGTAACCCTAAATGTAGTGAAGTACTTTTTTTTTGTCCCTTTCAGCGACACGCTTTCTCGCCATCTATACAGGGTTATTTTTTGTTTACACTAAACCCGATAAGGGGTCATTGTACTTTTTTTTTGTCCCTTTCAGCGACACGCTTTCTCGCCATCTATACAGGGTTATTTTTTGTTTACACTAAACCCGAAAAGGGGTCATTGTACTCATCATTTTGAACAACTTTTTCTATGGGAGGAAACGTGAAATCGCGAAAAAAAAATCAGCTGTTCCCTACATTTATGTTCGCATAACTCGTCAAAATGTAGGGAACAGCTGATTTTTTTTTCGCGATTTCAAGGTTCGTCCCATAGAAAAAGTTGTTCAAAATGATGAGTACAATGACCCCTTTTCGGGTTTAGTATAAACAAAAAATAATGTTGTATAATACTATATCTATGACTCCAAAATAATGCACAGCATATACGAGTCTATCGCTATCCTTTTCATTTCCAAGCACAAATAGCATGCGCACTCTCCTTCTTTAAATGGGCGGACTTTAAACAGCTGCTACGCTGCGTCCTTTTCTACTGCATGGGATGGTTGGTCTGGGACCTCTCTCTCACACACATTCACTCGCAGCGATATTTTATTATTTAAAATTCTACAACCGTAATTCGGGACTGATTTTTCGCAGGCAACCCTATACCACCGTGTTCCTTATGAAATAATCTTTCATTTTATCTAAGTTTGATTCAATAATCAGACCGTTGCAAAATGCTAGTACCTATAGATTTACCTGTTTACACCTGGCAACCCGTGGTTGTGACCGGAAAAAAATAGGCAACCTAACGTTTGCATATTCTATGGGCTTCAAACTTTCGATTGGTATCAAATTTATTTAATAATCACACCGGTGCAATGTTTAATTTTTTTTTTTTTTTAAATTATTAATTAAAAATACTCTGGACTGAAATTTGTTAGGCAACCCATATAGGATATATTTATTGGCATATTTAATAACATAAAAAATACGTCTCATTAAATAAGCATCTCGGTGAAGGTCGTTGTATAGCGGGATCTTAGACTATAATTGTCGCTTTTAATTTAAAACCCACAAAGAACATTGTTGGATGTAGTTTTCTTCAATATAAGACTATTTTTGAGTGCGTAAGTCCATACATAGCAAAGGAGACAATTTTTTTTGTTCGAGGGTTAGGCCACCCACATAAATTCTAGCATTTAATAATGAAACTTACATTGATTTCTTCCTTATTACCTCAAGATTCCAGTGGTTTAAATAGCTTAGCATTGTCTAACCGGAATAAATGCGAAAAATCTGCCAAAACACTTACGAAAACCAAAATAAACAGAAAAAGTAAATGTCAATATAATGAAGTTGTCTGTCAATCACTAAAAAAGTGGGTTTATAACGTTTCATGCCACGTTGATTGTTTAAACCACCTATGCGATTTTAGTGTAAACCTTTAAAAATGGAATTTAAATGCTCACAGTTTAATAATATTTATTTTTATATTCTTTCTGATTCTATAATAATTATATAGCACATATGATTACCAACGGGTAGGTACCGTACTTTTTTTAGTAAACAGAAAAACGCCCCTATTCACGTAAGTATTTGCTGTCAAATGACATTGACCATAACAGGAATTATTTGACTCGCAAAAAAATATCATAACATAGCTTATTTATTATGATTTTAAGATTCCGTTTTCATTTCTACGTAATATTTCCTTTAAAACCATAGTAAAATGGTTACTTTTTTTTGGTGTTATTATGAATAATAAATGCAACGACCAGGTAGGTGGGCCCAAAAAAAGCTATCTCCTTTGGTCTGCTAGGACTTTGTCTCAAGCTGCAAGCTGAATAAAAGGTTTAAAAACTACGTACAACAATTTTGTAATCCAAATATTGTAAAAATTACTGACGCTAGTTTTCATCGAGTTACGCAAACAGAAATAATCGTGGAAAAAAAACCCATGCATTCAAAGCAAAACCATTCAACAAAGTCATCCACCCTTTTAAAATTTAATTCAATTTTGTTGCAACCTTCTTATTTATTCGTTGCGACGCGTCGGAGCGTACGTAGGAATGCAGCGCGGAGGTTTATTTCAATTTATTGCGTTTACACAGGTCGCCGTAGACAGAATAACGATTTTGTTGTGGCAATATACGGAGGTGCCGCCTTAGTTCACATGACTGCTCTCGACGTCGCCTTGGAAGTGTTAATGCTACTTACATTATTTTTAGTAGAAAAACATGCTATTTGTAATTAGATGAAAGCTAGGTGACAGGCGTGCTGGCTGGCTTGATAGGTACGACTGTAAGCTTAAAACCTGCAGAGTACATCGTTAAAATGCACGGCTCTGTATAGGTTTTTACCTATATAACATCTTAAATGAAAATCAAAGCATTTATTTCAAGTAGGCCAGTCACAGGCTCTTTGTATTGTCGAAACAAAGATGAAAATTAAATGTAGCTACAGTCCCAGTCACAAGACATAAAAACTGTGAAAGTACTGTAGTTGCCCAGTCCCAAGCGTAGCTCTATGGAGAAGAACGGGCAAGAAACTCCATGGACACTCTTTTCAATCAAATGATTGTTACAAAATCTTGGTTACATCATTCATGTTGAGATGGTATGGTCTTATTTAAAGGATTATATAAAAACATATCCAACATTAAATGTTTTGATCCTACGCCGTAAAATTGATGCGGCCATAAATACGAGTTGTAAAATAAAATTAATCTCAGAGTTAAACACATTTTTCCGTTAATAACAAAATGGCTGTCCTCATACAAAATGGCGGCGCTTGAGCAAATAGCCTCGCGTCACGATGACGTATGAATAGCTTAGCACAGATTTATAAGTGGGTTTAGAGAGATTTAAAGTTCCGGAGCGAGTATTTTTAGATTTCAACTTATGACTTCTGATTTTGATTGTTAAAGCTAATGGTTAAATTCTTCTGCGGTGTTAAGTTTTACTAAGGTCTCAATCTCTCATTGAGAGGGGGCCGTGTCCTAGCAGTGGGAACCTTATAAGCTGATGATGATGCGACAGTATAATAAAGGACATCGTAAAGAATTGAATAGTTAAACACGTTAGTTAACAGGTTATTTAGTACTTAACTTTGCCACCTGTTTTACCTGCGTGATTTGAACTTACCGTGTATAAAAATAGATGTAAGTAATAATATTATCTCTGCATTACTCTAAGGTAGACTGGTAGAAAATGCCTGAGGAATTAAGTCCGCCTTTGTACAGTTTTTAATTGTGCATGAAGTTTTGATAAATGAATAAAAATCGACTTAGATTTTGAACGGTTAACGATTTCCTCCTCGACTTAATATGTATTTACTGGGAAAATACCTGATTTCTTAACAAAATAGTTCTTATATCACCTCATGAAAATATGGGTTAAACTGAAGTAAGAAAGAAGAAGACTTATTACGACGAAGCAAATAAAATAAAGCCACGATGATGATTATGATTTCTCATTAAACACTGTTTTAGGCTTTCACGGTTTAAAACTAAACTTGTATTGTCACTTACGGGATATCTTATGATTTCTCGTCTCTAAAACAAACTTTTTCATTCGCATTCAATTATTTCCCACTACTTAAAGAACTTTGAAATTTCAAACAGAAATCATCATCATCATCATCAATTAAGCCGAAAGACGTCGAGTGCTGGACATAGGCCTCCCGAAGGTGTCGCCACATTGACCGGTCCCGTGCGATTTGATTATCGCAACCCTCACCCGATCATCTGTCCATCTAGAAGAAGGCCTTCCAACACCACGTCTTTCGGTTCGCGGTCTCCACTCCAGAACATTTCAGCCCCATCAGCCGTCCGTTCTGCGAGCAATGTGCCCATTGCTACTTAAGTTTTTTTTTTTGTCTTTTTTCTCTTATTTACATTAATTGATTGTTTGTTTGTTTTTAAATATTTAAAACGACGATCGTGCTCCATCATTAGACACGTTACATTAAACTAAGCAACTTAAAGTAGTTAGTTGTTAGTAACTTAAAATCTACGTGAGTCCATCCAATTTTTTTTTGTTTTCACGCTTTACAGTTATGGCCACTTAAGTTTGGTCATGTCACTCGTTAAAATTCGTTTACATTTACCGATCCTAATATAGCTCTACCCGTTACACAAACCGTAAGTTTCATAACAAACAGAGTTTCTAGAGTGTAACCTTAATAACATTTTCATGTCCTCTGGAACCTCGCGTAGGATTTCATTCAGCTAAAAGCAAAGGGAATGTAAAATACCGAAACGTCTTCATGTTTATATGTTTGGGGTAAGGGCGTTGAACTTGGTATCCTTTTGGATAAAATTATAAGAGTAGGGATATAGGTATTGTATTGTAGGTTTTGAGCTTCAGATTATTATGTTTTTGAGTTTATTCATTACAAACATACACACACACAAAAATCCACTTTAAAAATTCCTCTTTATAACATTCTATATTAAAAATTCCTCTTTTTAAAATTCTGTTTTAAAAAATCCTCTCGATAATATTAGTGTAGAAGTGTACATAGTGTAGACTAGTCGACGCCACGCGGTTTCCCCCGCATAGTTCCCGTTCCCGTTAGAGTACGGGGATAAAATATAGCCTATGTTACTCGCTCATAACGTAGCTATCCATTGCTGAAAGATTTTTTTTAATCGGTTCAGTATTTTTAAGTTTATTCGTTACATTATTAAGTAGATGATATAGGTATTCAGTGTTGCCATTTTTAGAACAACAAATCATGAGCCTAACCTTTTCCCAACTATGTTGTGGTCGGCTTCCAGTCCAACCGGACGCAGCTGAATACCAATATTTTACATGGAGCGAGTACTTAACTTACGTTCTGGTACTGACAATACGAAGAAATGGCATCCATTCCTCCAAAAGTGTTGGATCGTGCAATGATGCCTTTCTTCCTTCTTTATTTGCTATTTTACGCTACAGCTTAAAATACGCTGTGACGACCAGTCTTACCAAAGAGTATCTTATTACCTATAATACGATACTCTTTGATAAGACTGGTCTTCAGAGTTTCGGGCCACCATCTGTACCGAGTTTTGCAACAACTGTCAACAACTACAACGTCGATTGTCTCTGGTATAGAAAATTTTGCACTAGAGTGTGTTTTGGAGGTCACTTGAAGTGGATCACCTGAATGATTCCTGGTCAATGAAACGAAAACTACAAGAAAAAAAATGATTTCATTTTGCCAAGCACATAAATGTAATACCATGAGCGTAACATTTATTACTCTGGTGATTATTATCGTACCGTTTTACTTGTAGGACAAAAAGATAACAAAAAGGTTGTACGGAATAATGAAATATCTTTTAAGCCAGCGCAATTCTGCAAGCTAATGGTGAGATGTTAAAACACTTAATCATAAAATATAACGGTCATTACTTACCTCCATTACATTTTTATATTATGAGATGCATAAATGCAAGCAGAAGAGCCATATTTATGTCAAAGCTTTTATAAACATGCGTTTATGTCATAGCTAACATAACATCACACCTGGGCCTCGATTCTGCTATTACGATAGTGTCAGAATAGGCGCTCATTGAAGTCATAATGATCAAGTTCTGTCAAGTTTTGACAAGTTTGGTAATCTACTAATATAATGGCGTCATTATGACTTCTCAATGACCAACCACTGACACGCCATTGAAAGAAATGCCATAGAATATTAATCTTGTACATGAAATCTGGCATGAATAAAGGTTCGCATTTAGTAGTAGATTTTGAAAACCATTTGTACGAATGGTTTTTTATTAATGGCAATACGAAAATGCCATTAATACATGATTTTATTACGAGACCATCGACCGACCATTGTGAATTTAGCAGATTACGATTATTTAGCAAAATGACAATGGGATGAGAATGGATTAGTGTTGGAGTGACGAATTTATTAAAATAGCAGAATTAGGCCCCTGTAAACATCCATGGGTTAGACAAAGGTGTATTTAATAGTACACTCACATTTTAACATTGACATTTGGTATTCAACATTTTTTTATGGTCATTAACTTACGACTGTAGTGCCATTGAAACGCCATAGAAAGACTATTGTAATAATTGATATTCTGCTCCACTATTATCTGTCAATGTCATCATGATAGCCAAAGTTACGGTAGTCTGTAAATATTTTAAGTGTATTTGACAGTAGTGTCTATCGAACTGCTACACTATCGACACACTACTGAGACACCGCTGAAACGCCATTGAAGTTTTTGCAGAATATCAAATTTGCAACAGTGGCAACATAATGTCTGTAGTGTGTCGGTAGAGTGTCAATGGCGTGTTGCTTAACGTTAAGTTACAGAATTGGCACTCTGATATGTTTAAGTCCCTAATAGGGGGCGGGCTTATTCCCACCAACCGGTAGCAAATCCCGTGGTAAAACCCAATAATGATTTTCCCGGCCCGGGTATTGAACCCAGAACCTCAAGCTCAGTAGTGCTTGCGACCACTAGATAGTAGTTATGTATGCATAAATAAGAAGAGTCCCCAGCTTATCAAGTTATCACGCACTGTCAAATTTCTCCAAATGATTTTTAAATGTTGATGGATAAGTTCAAAATCGAATGAGAAAATTTGACAGATAGTTTGAACTTGGTGGGCGACTGTACCATATTTCAGCCAAATGACCAGCATTTGGCTGAAATATGGTACAGTCGCCGCGTGGTGATTCGTTAACAAGATTTAGGTAGGCAGGTAGGATAGTGATAAAAAACCTCTTCACGAAGCCGAAAAGTGCTCTTTGTTGTCCCCGTCATTCCGAGCATTATTTTTGTTCAACACCATACCTAGGAACCTTCTATTTACGGAGATATCGGAGATCAAAGTTCCAACTTTATGTATTTTTTTTTTAAATACAAGTTTTTATTCATGGTTTTTACGTTTAACACCTCCACAACCCCCGCTATTCAATCTATCCATCAGCACTATCTTTTGAGTGCGTTACATATTGGGTTTTACCACAAAACATGATTTTTTACCCCAAAGAAAAGTTTACGACCAGCTATGTTTTTAAAAGTAAAATTACTTAGTTTGATGTACAAAATGCACGGTTGGCAGCTTCGTGGTGAGTCTGTAGTAGGATATATACTGTAAATCATCTTTAGAACTTCTGTTTATAAAGGATGTAAAACACCTCTTCACGAAGCCGAAAGGCACTTGTTCTCCCCATCATTGCGATATTTTTTTTGTTCTACACCATACCTGGGAACCTTCTAGTTACGGAGATATGGGGGGTCAAAGTTACAATTTTTTGATAAGTTTTTTTTTTTTTAAATACAGGTTTGTTTTGTAAGATTTAGACTTTTAACACCTCCACGACCCCCGCTATTCAATCTATCCATCAGCACAATGTTTTAAGTGCGTTACATTGAGTTCTACCACAAAACATGATTTATAACCTCAAAAAAAAAAGTTGTTTCCCAGCAATAACTTTTGCGTAAAGTAACTTAGTTTGATGTACAGAATGCTTGGTTAACACCCTGCATACTGTAAAATAATCATCTTTAGAACTTCTGTTTATATTTTCAACTGACTTCAAATGCAATGGATTACAGCGATATCGTTGCAAGGTTTGCATTGGGGCCATACTCGCATTATTCGCAAAGAGGGCACATCTGGAATAGTATTGTCGCTAAAGTATTGGAGTGAGAATTCTTTGTTTTGCAACTGCAAAACTAATTACAATCGTCACATTTTTATTGTTCAGTTGCTAAAAATAAAATAAATAAATGAGTAATATGTTGTGCAGAGTTTTGAATCAGCTCTTAATTGTTTGATTTGCCAACAAAATCCTTAGAGGTATATAATAGAGGTATAAGTACAGACCTACCTACAGTTAGCAATGAAAACCTGCACACTGCTACTGAACGGACATTTATTTTCAAAATGAACACAAAATGATTCGTTAGTTAAATAAATAAATAAATATCGCTGGGCATTAACACACAGCGCCAGCTAGTGCCACACTACGCAAGGCTTGTGTCGTGGACACCTGATAGTTGATACACTACATAATATACCTTTTTTTTGTAAATACATACCATTAAATGTCCATGCTCATCACACAAACATTTGCTCCTACCGGGATTCGAACCCAATACCCAATGAACGTAAGGCAGCCTCACTACCACTGCGCCATTCGAGTCGTCATGTTGGCATGGAATGTATTAATCGGTTTTCCTTGTTGACTGTTCCTTCCTACAATGATTTCAACAACAACAAAGTAATAAATAAAGCTCAAAACATGCCAATCACAATCTCATTTGTAAAGCTGCAAACCACACGGTCAACAAATAGACCACCCAATATTAAAACAACACGTTTTTTCAACAAGGACAAGTAAATTGAAATCATTTCCCAAAGAATTTTCTATTATACACCAGCTGGAATATTTGTATGCGCAGCGCGATACCGGACAGGACGCGGGTGTCCAAGATTTACGACCTTCACAGGACAGTCCCGGACAGCGGACAGCGTTCGGACAACTCCGGTAAGATTAATTGCATGGCCCCACTATTCGGCCACTGTTGATTTTTAATCCGCATTGGCGAAATACCGAAATAAAATGTGAGTTTCAATATAGGTTCTCGGGTATATTACCTTTTTAATTTTCTCGCTGAATTGTTTCGGGATGGAATTTATTGGTGAATGGATGTTTAAATGGATGGAAGCAAGAATGTGGTGGTGATAAAGCGCTATGTTTTTGAAGTGAAAATATCTCTTTATGCGCGTTGAGCACTTTCTGAGTGAACAAAAATCATGGAAATTCCGTGACCGTCATCTAACGCTTCGTAGCACTCGTAGCCGATCCAATATGGCGTAGCCGTAGCAAATCAGCTACGAGATTTCACTTTATCGGCAATCACCAAAAACTGCCCCGCATGTTATTTTAATTTTTTTATTGGGCCCTGATTTAATTAGGCCATTACACTTTTGACTACCAAACACGTACTGAAACTATTTACTACGTTTGACGTAAAAACGGTACAAAAGTGCTGAGGGGCAGTTAACAAAGCATCTACGCAAAATGTTTCCACAATAGTTACAATTTCATAAATCATTTATCCTGACTGATTTCGGATTACAGTGCATACAACTACCGGGGCCAACACATGGTAGACGTCGTTAGGGTGTCCAAGATTTACTATGCGACAAATCCAACCACAGCCAAGATTCATTTGCCCATTTAGCATAAACACTGTCCGGACCAGCTGATTCTTAAATCCGTTTCGTTTTGCATAATGTCGTCCAAGTTCTTTTTAGGACAAGCTCAGCAGAAATTAGTATTTTCCATTGTTTGTTTTAATGGCTAAGCTCGGTCGTTGACTTATTAGTTTAATCTAAATTTTATTCTGTGGTTGGCAGTAAAAAATACGATAAGAAGATAAGCTTTTAATCAAAGAGAATTATTGAAGTAATTTGATGAAACGCTGCTTAAAATTAAGTTTAATTTGGTATCGTAAAAGAGTTGAAAAGATGTTTTAAATGTGAGCAAGAAAGTTAAGTTACCATTAGACTTGCGAACCAAATTCTAATCTATTTATTCTCACTGCCGAACCATAAGGATCTATACATTATTATACCAATTCCAACCACAGGAGAACGTTTAACAAAAACTTTTCCATCATAAACTTCGTGGTAGTGCACGGTAACTTGCGACCATACTGCCTTGTAACACGACAGAAATCAGTTAGTGAAATATTTATGGCATCTTGTCCATCCGTCTGTGTAAATACTCACAGATAAATATCGCGAACGTTCCGTGACTGAAAACGTTCACAACTTTATGGTATATTGCGTTTTTATTCAAGTTTTTATTGCGTTTTTTAACAAAATGGCCGCTCAATTTTTACAGCTGTAAACTTTTGTAATTAAAGGGTTATTTATTGATGTACCTTTTTTAGAGCTACAGCATGGCTTTTATGTTTTTGGAGCTTTTAAAAAAAAGTTCTATGAATGTCCCTTTAGAGCATCATTTAGAATATTAGGTGTTACGCCCAATAAAATACGGTTGTAATACTTATGATAATAAGCATGAAAATCATCGTGATTTTAAAGCTATAACTATAATGCCTACTTTTGCTGGACAGAAACTAGAGGGTAGCTAGAAAATATCCATTTGTTACCGTACTTAGTTTTGAATAAGTACGAGAATAAGAATACACTTTAAGCTTCAGGCTAAAAGCACTCAAAAATAAATTCTATCCAATAGCCCTTCAATCTAAATCTATGATCCGACACGATATGTAAAAGGATCAAAAGTGTCACATAATATAGTAGATAGGGTAGGGCGGTGACTGCGGAATTTCCAGCGCATTCCAAATTTAATTTGGACCGAATTTGTGGGGGCATTTGTGGAGGTGAATTCTGATCAGAATTTAAATTCTTTCTAAAATAAAAACGTCATCATTCTTTTGGCTTTGCATTTAGTTTAATAGTTGCTTGGAATTGTTTTTCCCTTTCTATTGGCTTTTCGTGGTTTGGTGTAATTTTGGGCTTAGCATAGTTTATTGTTGCGTGAGAATAGAATCATCGAATTCGTATTTGGTTTTCCATGAATATTGATGTTGCATCGGTGAGTTCATGTTCAGTAAATACTTTGCTGTTAGCTGGACCTACTTGGAGGGTACTATTAACATTGAAGTAATAATTACATTGTATTAACAAGATTTCTCCATTCTTGATTAAAACGACAACGCACATAGAAATTTTTCAATTAGTTTGTTGTACTGAAATTGTACTGTACTACGACTACTATTATTTACTACTACTATTTTTACCTTTAAAAGGCTATCTCGTGGTGTAGGATCAGCAGGATGTTTCTGTGACACACTCATATTCCTGGGCCGAGACTATTTATTTTATCAGTTCTACAACATTCATACATGTTGTTTCATACTTGTTAAGTTTTCAAGCAGGCAAAATTTTCAAGCAAAAGAAGCCATGGATTTATTTCTTCGAAATCCTTTGGAATTTGATAGGAATTGTTTTACGAAATGGGGGTGCTGAACGCTCACATGAAATGGGATCCACGCCTGTGTATTTTGTACAGCAAAAGGGTTAAAACTGCCAGACAGTGCATTTCGATACGAAGGGTGGTGTGTGCGTGATTTGCGGGGCTCACCAAATTGAGTTTGATCCTAATATAATTTTCCGGGCAATTGCAGGGGCGAATACTGATCGGGCTACCACCACTGACGGTAAAACATTAGCTAGTCTATTTGAAGCTTCGATCATGTCTGGGTTTAAAATTTTAATCCTGTGCAATTTCAAATTTATGTTTCAATTTTAAAGAAGAGAAAAATGATTCGGGTAGTTCCAATACTTAGTCGGGTTTTAAATATTCATCCATCGCAATTTTATATTCTTAGGTTCAATTCCAAAGCAGAGATAAATTATGACTGACGTTTCGAAATACGTTGAACTTAATAGATACTGTGTTACCAAAAATTTACTAATGTTGCATCTACTTAACCTTTTGGACGCCATTGTCACATATACGTGACAAGCAAGCGCGTGGCCTGTACGCCAAACGACACAAATATGTGACAAAATAGTAGATTAAATTGTGGCTTGGCGTGGAGGGCACGCGCGTGCGTTTATGCTGTGGCGGTCAAAAGGTTAATAACCGTCAGTAAAGGTCATAATTAGTTCAATGTTGTACTGAAGTGTGGAATTCTACTCCTTAGAGACATAAGTGTTGTCAGAGCTATAAATATACTATCTACTTCTATTTTTTTATCATTATCATCATCATCATCATCATTATCTCGGCCCAGCATATCTTCTTCTTTCATACTTCTCTATTACTCGTCTTGTCATCAGACACTTCTTTTGTTGCCATATCATCATTCTTAACACGGTCCATCCATCATTTCTTTGGTCTTCCTCTACTCATATATCCATCCACCTACGTACTCAATACTTTCCTCACGACATTTTCCTCATTCTTCCTCACATTCTAAAAGATTTCGTGTTACTAGAAATACTCCAATTTCAGTATAAGGTGCAATCTTTTACCTTTCAAGCTTCAAGGTTGCGTATGTAATAGTTTTGAAACAGACAGTGCATTTCTCCGGGGCGGTGACTGCGCGATTTGCGGCGCGCACCAAATTGGTTTGATACGAATTCTCCGGGCGTCTGCAACCGAACGAGCGCTACTAACGATTCTAGATCGCTGAAACAAAAGAACAAATACATTACGTCAAATAATTTCAGTTTCAAGAGGAACGTTCCATTTAAAGATGCAACGTTGATCTACATCGATTTCTTAGAATTCTTAGATGAAGGTTTTATCCTGTAGGTAGGTCGGTGTTGTTTAAATACTTCTTTCACATGAAATACTAGAAGGAAATCAGAGCTCACAGTCTCTCTTAAAGCACACTTTGTCTTTATCACCCCAAAACATGGTGTATTGATCATTCATCAAAGAAGAAGAATGTTGAAGGTGAAGAAGTAGATGCAGTGCAATAGAGAAAAAGAGAGTAAAGAGAGAGAGATCGTAATAACAACGAAGATGTTGCTTAAGTTGTTTAGGGAATCATCATCTTAATCATCATTTCAGCCGAAACACGTCCACTGCTCCCCCAAGTGTCGCCACATTGACCGGTCCCTTGTGACTCGCATCCAACTGATTCCCGCAACCTTCACCAGGTCATCGGTCCACCTAGTGGGAGGTCTTCCAACGCATCGTCTTCCGGTTAAGGGGATATCGATACGATATTATTGATTTCGTACGATGATAGTTTAAATGACTACTCCTTGATTCAAAACATATCGAACTTATTGATTCCTCGACTCGTGAAATATTAAAAATCGTGGTCTTAAAACCAATCCCTATCGATTTTAATTTCAACTTTTAGCGAAGGTTCTCAGTAAGTTCGAGAAAACAACTAATAGTAAGGGATAGGGTGGAAAGTGAAATTGAAGGGCCGTTACACGATGACTGGCGTTAAGTTGGAATCCTGAGCTACCATGCAGTGTGCTGGCTCTCTGAAAGCAAACCGCGTAGATTGCGAGGATTTTTCACATTCCAAGAGCGATTGCTGAGGTATTAGTGCTTTAAAGCGCTTTAAATTTTAGTTCGATGGCTTAATTGGATTTTTTTCTTTGCTGACTGTGCTTAATGTCTTCGCAGACATTTTGCAGTTGGTTTACTTCTTTCTTTCAGGTACAGTGATATCTTTTGTTTGACTCTATATGTATATCAATTTGTGCCAACTTTGGTACATTCATCGTAGAACACATGACCGATGGGGCTGAAAAGTAAGAGGCCTATGTCCAGCAGTAGACGTCTTTCAGGTGAAATGATGATGATGTCCCCTCTAAACGCTTTAATATTGTTGGCTGTCAGTGATATAAATAAAAAAATAATCTATACTTATAATATTACTAGCTGACCAGCACAACTTCGTCTGCGTCTCATAAATTGAGATTTAAACTATCCTATCTCTCAAGTTGGATCGAACTGCACATGGTGTGCGAATTTTATTATAATCGGTTAAGTGGTTTAGGAGTCCATTGAGGACAAACATTGTGACACGAGATTTATATATATTAAGAAGATAAAGCAGAAGAGTTTGTTTGTTTAATTGTTTGGTTGAACGCGCTAATCTCAGGATCTACTGGTTCGAAAAGAAAAAATCTTTTTGTGTCGGAAAGTCCATTTATCGAGGAAGGCTATAGGCTATATAACATCACGCTACGACCATTAGGGGCGGAGCAGGAATGAAAAATGTTGCAAAAACAAGAATTTTTTTTCTTTCGTTTTATGTGACGCAGACAAAGTTGCGTGGGTCAGCTAGTAATACATATTGCTGGACATTACACATAGCACCATCTAATACCACACTAAGCAAGGCTTGTGTCGTGGTCATCAGACAGTTGATATACTACATGCATACTTTTTGTTTGTAAATACATACTTATTATACATATAAACATCCATGACTCTGAAGCAAATGTCCATGCTCATCACGCAAACATTTGCTCCTACCGGGATTCGAACCCGGGACCCTAAGAACGTAAGGCGGCCTCACTACCGCTGCGTCATTCGAGTCGGTATAATGGGTGTTCTTAACACTTCTGCCCCATCATTCGACGTATAAAGGCGTGATGGAATGTTCCGTTTAGCTGTCGTACATTCAGTCAAGTTAGGTATACTACAATAAATTACTTGACTCTCAAAATACCCTCAGACCTTTATTATAAGTTACGTCAAGCACTCTTAGAATAATAAACCGAAATGTGATGAAGACGTCTACAAAGTCTTTGGTACATAATATATTACTATGTTACGTACAGTCGCGAACACTAATATACAGGGTGGTAATTTAGCTACGTGCATCCTTGAGTCTACCCGTGTTATTCAAACTTTCTCAAAGAAACTTATTAATATTGTAAATATTTTCAAAATAATGTGTTTGTGCATTTGGAATTTCGCAGTAGCAGCCACGAATCTACGGAGCCACTGGGCCCGTACTCGGTTGATGGCAATTGGGCTCGCCCTTATTACATGGGAATTTTAGCTGGCGAAATCCTCCTCCTCTGGTAGTCTGGTTAACCCTACTGGGATTGCAGGTGCCATGTTATGTGTTTGTAACTGCATAAATTTATAACTTTTGAATGTGCAAATACTCGGATTGCACGTTAAGGTGTTGGTCCCCGCTGTCCATCTTTGGTAGTCGTTACAGGTAGTCAGTGACCCAAAAAGTCTGACAACCAGTCTTACCAAGGGGTATCGTATTTCCCAGTATTAACTGGGTTGTGGAGGTGAGATAGGCTGTCACTTTATGTAAAATACTGGTATTCAGCTGCATCCGGTTAGACTGGAAGCCGACCCCAACTTAGTTGGGAAAAGGCTAAGCAGATGATGATGAATGTGTACGTACTCGTATTAATAACCGTAAGGGCATTAATGACTGTTAGGGCGCTTTCAATGTAGACGTTTCGTGTCGCACCGCTGCGTCGCCGAAGCGGTGCGTTTGTCGTATTGCGTACGGACGTTCGTTTGTTTTCATACAAAGCGTGCGTTGTTGCAACCGTGCGGCGCCGGTACAGCAGCGTCTATAGACGCCACACTGTGAAAACAAACGAACGCCCGTACGTAATACGACAAACGCACCGCTTCGGCGCCGCAGCGGTGCGACACCAAACTAGAAAAGTCTATATTGAAAGCGCCCTAATTGACTGTAGTGTCTGAAGTGACTAATATTATAAATGCGAAAGTTTGTCAGAAAGGATAGATTTGAATGAAATTTCCACAAATAGTTTTTACCCGGGATTAACACATAGAATACTTTTTATCCCGGCAGTATGAATGCGTCGACAATTGTTGAACTTCACGCGAGCAAAGTCGCGGGTATAAGCTAGTATTAACTTAGATTGCTGGTTGGTAGACAGAAAATGAATGACTTTATTACTTTTCAAGACGTGAAGTTGAAATAAATTGGATTGAGACGTAACATGTCAATTATCGCCTGAATCGTCTGACCCCTAAGCAAAATCGAGTGCCTCAAGAATTTTGTTTTTCAACATCGTTTTTATTTCGTTAGTTTATTGAGTAAAGCTTGCTGTATTTTGCATATAAATCACAGTAGAGTCAATGTCCTTTTAGGTATCTCAAAATTAAGTTCAGTCAAAATGAAATTAGGGATCTTTTATAGACTGACAAAAGCTGAAAACTGTCTCGCATACATTTTGAGCAGATCTCAAAAAAAAACTCTATAAATAATAGTTATACACCGTCAAGAATACGGATTAATGCTCATGAAGGCAATCATTTATCAACAGTTCTATTACAACAGTTGTATAGAACAGGCTTTTAAAATGGAATAGAATGGTCTGCCAGTTTGCCTTTTTAACGCTACCGAGCTTGGTCCTTGAGAACCCATAAAACTCTACCAAAGAATCAATGTATTGCCACAGTCTAAAAATCATACTGCCTCGTCCATCAAGTGATCTGGGCCTCAATTCTACTATGACAATAGTGTCAGAATATAGGCGATCATTGATCTCATAATGATCAAGTTCTGTTAAGTTTTGACAAGTTTGGTAATCTACTAATATAATTGCGTCATTATGACTTCTTAATGAACAACCACTGACACTCCTTTGAAAGAAATGTCATAGAATATTAATCTCGTACATGAAATCTGGCATGAATAAATGTTCGCATTTAGTAGTAGATTTCGAAAACCACTTGTACGAATGGTTTCATAATAATGGCAATACGAAAATGCCATTAAAACACAATTTTATTTCGAAACCATCGACCGACCACTGTGAATTTAGCAGATTACAAACTTTAAGCAAAGTGACAATGGGATGAGAATGGAATCGTGTTGGAGTGACGAATTTATTAAAATAGCCGAATTAGGCCCCTGATCATCGAAGTGTCATCATCATCGTCATTTCAGCCGAAAGACGTATACCGCTGAACATAGGCCTCCTCCAAGTGTCGCCACATTGACCGGTACTGTGCGATTCGCATCCAACGGATTCCCGCAGCCCTCATCGTAGTGCAAATGTTATTAAACTTAACAAAATAACCAAGATCTATCCAGACGTGGCAAATACTTCCACATAGCACCTCTCACATAGCACCTTTACATAAAATAAAGAAAAAGAAAGGTGTGATGCTGGCTGCAATCCGGCGATGGTCGTCACCGTGGTTATGAGATTGCTTGCATTTGCATACCGTCTGTGCTAGACAGCTCGAACGAATAGTCTAGTTAGGCATCCTTCTACTGGATTATTTTAGAAAATGTCGGCGCTTTGGGCCGCTGCTGAGGAAATTATCTATGAAAGTCTCCGTTGCAGAAAAGGCTTTTGATCGTACTATCTGTCCTGAGTGGTTTGGGTGATGACATAGCGGTAATTAAACTGATAATAATATCGTTTCTCAATATAGTCGTTTATTTTTAAACGGGCGTCTCTCAGCTGTGGGTCCTGACCATGTAATTACTGTGTTTGACGTGATGGAAAGTGTTGATGCATGAGATACCCCGCGGTAACTGGTCCTGGAACACAAAGGACTAAGAAGGAACATGGGTGCGTTTTAGTCAGTAAAAGTCTGACACACCGATGATGGTGTTGCGATGTTGTCAATGATACCCCAAGATTAGTTCAATTGAAGACAATATCAGTAATTTGTTAAAGAACACCGGCCACAGTGCGAACAATTATTGTTGAAATTTTATTTTAGCGTCTGCCCATGAAAATTATGTAAAAGTATAGAGTTTGAATTCTTGAACAGTTTGGTCTTCTGTTATACTTTTATACAAAGTCAGGAATTAAAGATATTTTAGTTTGAAGTTGTTAAGGTTATGTATGTGTAGTCAAAAAGAGATAAATGTAAAAATAAGTACTTAGCACACAAAATGCGCGTGTGTAAAATACGCAATAGCGAATCTAATGATTTTAAAAGTCACCTCTGGGTATAACTTTAATATACATTTTGTTACTTGATTAAATACTTCTTTCTGTAAACTATACCACTGTTTCCCCAAATAATTAAAAAAGCATTTTATTTTTCTACGCATTTCAATCAATTTCAATGTCAAATTGACCAACTAGCAATTTTACCTGGAAATAATTTTCTGTTTTGTCTCTTATTTATTGTGTTTTTAACTGAAATCTTTAATTTGACCTTTACTTGGACTTTCGATTGATTCAGTTACTGAACAGCAAGTTGTGTTTTATTAATAAAGTACAAGTTGCCTTCGGATTTCGTTTGGTGTTTGTTGATATCATTTCCATTAGAGATTTTAAAAAGATGGTACATCCCAACCGAAGAAACCATTGCTGCATCTTCCAAACAGTGGAGAAAGCGGTTGCTGCAGCGATTGAACGTCGCCCTCCGCGCAGCTGGATTCGGTATTTTGTCAGCACCCGGTTCTTTTCGATTTATACTGATTGAATACGCGTGCCACGGTCACGTAGGAATAATTACAAAACTTGGGAGTCATATCATACTAGAAATCGTTTGCTTATCGTTCGCCAGGTTATTTGCATTGTAGCATCGCCATTTCGTGTTCCCCTATTAATAACGTGACGAATTATTTATATTTCGTCTGGTAGTATTATCGAGAGGTTTAGTGTCATGGGCTCTCTAACTATTAAAAGTATAGCTTAGTCAAAAGTCATGAAGTCAAGCCAGATTTTTCTTATCAATTAAGCTTTTAATTATCACGATTTTTTTTCCTGACTTCGGTAGGCCTTAAGCTTGATTTGATAAATCTTAGTAAATTATTTCGTTGGTATACGACCGGTGTTCTTTACTGAATTACTGATAATAGCAGTAACTCATTTCTTCAGAATGTTTGTTCGAGACACTAATTAATTATATTCTATACAGGCAAAACATCATCGTTTTTTTAACTCTCATACCAAAAATAGATAATCTAAAACTGTAAGTATGACAGGGTGAGTCTGTCATTCTCACGTAAAAACAGTGCCGATGGTTGCGCTGCACATCCGATCGCTAAGTTCCATACAAAATGGTTGAGCTAAGCAGTGCGGATGTGCAGGTCATGTCCGTGAACGGATGCCGTCGGTCGCTGCCGGTCGACTCACGTTGCCATGCAGTTATCATCAATCAGGTAAAATACATAGTTAACATTTTTTTATTTTAATTAGTGGTTAGAGTTACAGTAAGGTCTTTTGTCAAGCCAGGGGCTATGAGTGCACAAATACTTAATAGTTGCAATGATGACTTCATAAATATATTGACCCCGGACGATATTATCATTTTGGTGTTAGGCTCTAACGATAAAAGCCCATATTCTTATATAAGTGAACTATGTAACGTATTATATAAACTTCGTAACAATATGTACTGTATTCATCACTAATGTGCAATATAACCCATACTTAAACGAAGATACAATCAATTATAATTTAGAAATGGTTGTACAAAACTACAAAAACTGTAAATACGTAAAAATACACAAGTCGGTGAACAAACATAATAATAATGCTAGTCAAATGAAAAGCTACCATCAAGAATATCTGGGGCATCTGTGTTTTGGGCTGAATACGAGAATTGATTTTAAGAAATATCAAACAGAGTTTCTCAATCAATGTAAGAACAAATTAGCTAGAACACTTCCAACGAACACACTTGCACAACACTCTGAATCAATCACACAAGCAAGCCCCCTAAAAACAACACAAACAAAAATTACTACATATTTTGAAAGAATAACAACCAAAATAAACACAAATATTAAGTTTTTTCGAAGATCAAAATAAAACTAAAGCAATTACGTTAATTCACCAGAATATTGCCGGAGTACTAAATAAGCAAGAATTAATTGAAGTAGCTTTGACAGACTTACAACTTGAGTTGGGTTCCATTGACATTATATGTCTCACGGAAACCTTTCTTAAAAGTGGGTCTGAATCCAACCTTAGAATTAAAAACTATAAAATGGCATCTTTCTTCTCGCGATCAAACCGCCGCCGGGGTGGTTCATGTATTCTAATAAAAAATAACATACAATACAAAGAAATCGTCAACCTTCTCCCCCCTATCCCCCTCCAATTCGAGTACTGTGCTATTGAAATTCTTAAACACAACCTAATTGTCGTATGCATTTACAGAACACCTACACATGATGCTGCTACATTTCTAAACAGTTTGGAGCTCCTCACAAATAAACTGTGTGCAAAGGCTAAAAAAAAATCATCCTTTGCGGTGACTGCAATATAGACATCCTAAAAAGAAATAAAACATCCGATGACCTAATTGCTATTCTTAATAATAACAACTTGAAAAACCATATTACAAGACCGACTATGAAAACCTCTTGTTTGGATTTAATTGTAAGCAATATGCACGACGCTAAGCCTTTACTGCACTATTTAGCACTATCCGACCACGAAACTGCACAATCCCTAACAGTTAAATTAGACATTGATAATAAAGTTAAGGACATTCACAGTTTTTGGTTTAAAACTGTAAGGGAGCTCAATGAAGAAAACATAACCAAATTTAGAGATTGTCTGTCGAGCTTATCTTTTTCTGAGGTGTACGAATGCCACTCAACAAACGACGCCTTCAATTGTCTTCACGATACAATTACTCTTTTTTACAATTTATGCTTCCCCATTATCAAAGTTAAAAATAGTAACAAGCAAGTGAAAAACCGAGCCCTAACAATAAGTATAAAACGATGTTGTATTACAAAACGAACATTATACCTAAAATATAACCTTTGTAGAGATAACAAAAAACGAAACAAAAAAAAAATGACGACTACACTAGAATATTAAAAAGATGTATACAAAATGCGCAACAAATTAATAGCTTTCAATACATCACAAAAGCAAAAAATGCAAGTAAGGCAGCATGGAATTTAATAAAAACAGATGTTAATAATACGTCAAGTTACTCTGACATTGACACAATACAAGTTGATACTGAAATTTATGACGACCCTAACCATATCTGTAACCTTTTTAATGACTACTACATATCACTTACTAATACGACCCAGAACCCACGAGAAAATAATCAGAATACAAATTTTACAATTCCCCAGAATCCCAAAAGCATTTTCCTAACACCAATAGATGAAACAGATGTGTATAAAATAATTCTTAGTTTAAAAAATACAAACGCGACTGGTTATGACGACTTAAATACTAAAGTGTTGAAGAGATGTGCACGGAGTCTGGTCTCCCCTTTAAGTTACATAATAAATTTATCCCTAAGTGAAGGAGTTTTTCCATGTCGACTGAAAAAGTCTATTATCAAACCTTTATACAAGAAAGGCGTAAAGTCAGATATGAGTAATTACCGACCAGTCACTTTAATCCCCATAGTGTCGAAAATATTTGAGAAAGTTATGTGTCATAAAATAGAGAACTTTTTGACATCATGTGACATCCTCAAAAAAGAACAGTTTGGATTTAGGAAGGGGAGATCGACTTCCTCGGCATGTTTCTCCTTAATAAAACAGATAACCGAAAGTCTAAACCAAAAATCCAAAATAGGCTGTGTCTTTTTAGACATGACGAAAGCCTTTGACTTTGTCTGCCATAAAACACTGCTATCCAAACTGTCTCACTATCCGCGGAAAGGCCAACGATTGGATCAAAAGCTTTCTGGCCGACCGTATGCAATGCGTAGAAATAAAAAGAAATTATCAAAAAGAACAAAAAACATTCAGATCAAAATACGTGAAAAACAACGTCGGCACACCCCAAGGCGGGACTTTATCCCCTCTTTTCTTTCTTGTCTACATCAACGACCTACCAAAGGCGATAAACGAGGAGTGCGTACTATTTGCTGACGACACAACATTGATTATTAAAAGCGACGATAACAAAGACTTGGAAAAACGAATTGCTGAAGCATTAGGCAAGGCAATCAAATGGCTAGAAAGTAACAATTTAAAAATGAACATGGCAAAAACAAATATAATAAAATTCCAAGCACTCAGCACAAACACAGAGACTCTAGACATCCAATATAACAATTGTCCCTTAAACATTGTTAATGAATGTGTATTCTTAGGTATAACCGTGGACAAAAACTGCAGTTGGAAACCACACATTGATACCATAATCAAAAAAATTGATCGCTTTGTGTATATGTATATGTTCTGAAAAGAATAAGACAGACGGTCGATCTAAGTACTGCAATGGTTGCTTACCATGCTTATGTAGCATCTGTACTCAGATATGGTCTTATAATATGGGGAAACTCAGTAGACGTACAAAGAGTGTTTAAAGGACAAAAAAAATGCATCCGAGCAATATGTGGAGCAAACTTTTTAGATAGCTGTAAACCATTATTTCGGAAGCTTAAAGTACTGTCTTTGCCGTGTCTTTATATTTTTGAAATATGCGTTTTTGTAAAAAAGAATTATGACTTATTCGAGAAAATCAGTTACAAATTAAATAGTAGAACACGGCACAAAGACAAATTGAAACTACCCCAAATAAAATTAATGCTATTTAAAAGAAATACTTACTGCATGGCAATTATTGTATTTAACCATTTGCCAAATAGTATTCAAGACTTGCCATTGCGGTTATTCAAAAGGGTATTGTCTAGACTGCTATTGGAAAAAAGCTATTACAGTGTTCAAGAATACTTAGAGGATAAGTCGTTAGTGACCATGCACCAAAATAATCTTTAGTCCATCACATGACATAGTCATTGTTAATTATTATATCACTGCAATACGATTTCAATATTTAAATAACTTAGCATAATGTATATCCGAATTCATAATAGTTTTATTAATTTATTAATGATTCTTGGACTTTCATGTATTGATTTAAGAATATTTTAATTGACATTATCTTAATATTTTTCATTCTGATTCTGAGTTAGTGATTTATAACCTTTTTGTTTTTGTATAAAAAATAATATTAGTACGCCATATTATGGCAGGATATGCTGGAACCAAGATTGTAACATCTATTTTGTACCATGTTCTAACAAATAAACATTTTTGATTTGATTTTTGATTTGATTTGAAGGAAAAACAATGACTGAAAAAAAATTTGATGGACTCACGTAGATTTTAAGTAACTATTAGTTACTTTTAGCTTAGTTTAATGTAACGTGTTCAATGAGTGAGCACGATCTTAGTTTTAAATATTTAAAAGGGTTCACTAATGTTTTACCAAAAGTCCATTGACGAAGGAGACATTTTTTTTGTAATCGAGGATTAGGCCACCCACAAAAATTGTAGTATTTAATCATGAAACTTACATTGATTTCTTCCTTATAACCTCTAGATTCTAGTGGTTAAATTAGCTAAGCATTGTCTAACCGAAAACACTTACTAAAACCAAAATAAAGAGAAAAAGTAAATGTCAAAATAATGAAGTTGTCTATAAAAAAGTGGGTGCGATTTTAGTGTTAACCTTTAAAAATAGCATTAAAAATGCTCACAGTTTAATAAAAAACGCCTCTATTCACGTAAGTATTTGCTGTCAAAAGACATTGACCACAACAGGAAAGATTTGACTCGCAAAAAGATATCATTTTAAGATTCCGTTTTCATTTCTACGTAATATTTCGTTTAATATCATAGTACAATGGTTACTTTTTTTTGGTTTTATTATGAATAATAAATGCAACGACCAGGTGGGCCCAAAAACAAAACTATCTCATTTTCATTTTACAACCAACATTTCGTATACTATTTATTTCGCAAACAACTTATTCCGCAAATGTTTTATTTTAAAAGTGAAGTGAATTATTTGTTAAACTTGTAGTTGTATACTGATGAAATGACAAACAATGTGTTTTCTAATCGTTATTTGTCAAGTAAAAGTTTGTGAATTCATGTTTGGTGAACTGACTGGTCACCATTTAAAAGAAAGCAAACAATCAATTAATTTAAATAAGAGCGCGGAGCACCGCGCCGAAATAAATCATTTTTTTTTTAAATAAAGAACATCAACTTTAAATTGTACCTTTGAATGAATGAATGAATTTGAAAATGAATGAATGAATGAATGAATGAATTGTACCTTTACAGTGAAACGGTATTGAACAATACCGTTTCACTGTAAAGGGACAATTCATACTATTTCACTGTGAAGGTTCAATACCGTTTCATTTCGGAGATTAGAACGTAACATTTAAAATAAGCGTGCTGGTGAAGGTAGGTGCAGTCATCTAAACCAAATTGCAGCCCGTATGCTCTGTATCACATTGGCAATCTGGCTCAGTCTGGCTCATATTGTCACAGCCTGCACTCGATTCTACAGCCAGCTGCATCAGGGTTATCAAATTACCTGCAGGCATACCATTTTCGTATGCCTGCAATATGTTTGCCATCTTATGGACTGGTGTAGTTATTTTTTTTCTGTTCTTGTTGTTGTTGGTTACTTTATCGGAATTTAGTCAATGACGTAAAATACATTTTTTGAAATTATTGAATGAAATTATACTTTTCTATCTTCCACAGTTAAAGTATAGTTTTTACATGTCCTAAAAACACAGGACGGCATTTTATTTGCGTTGTTTGAGGAAGTTATACACAAAAGTTATTTTAATGTCACGTACTGCCGCGGCACTGGTTGGTACGCGACTAAATGAAATTCCGGCAATTGCCTTGCATTCATGTTGCCACTACAGAGCGCGGGCAACGTATCTACAGTTTTATATATCACTAGCGGACGTCACGCGGTTTCACACGCGTAATTCCCGTTCCCGTGGGAGTACGGGGATAAAATATATCCTATGTTACTCGTGGATAATGTAGCTTTCGAATGGTGGAAGAATTTTTAAAAACGGTCCAGTAGTTTTTAAGCCTATTCATTACAACCAAACAAACAAACAAACAAAGTTTTCCTCTTTATAATATTAGTGTAGAAGTGTAGATTGAATTTAGTTGACTTTAATAAAGCAAAAAGAATCTTTAATCTTCTTTATACTGGCAACACTGTCATTCGTTCACTAAACGAATGTTATAAAAGCGTTGGTTGCCTTTAGTCACTCCTTAATATTCCGGTTAAGCAGACGACAACCTCTCTAGGTTGAACTGCGAGATGCCATTCCGAAAAAAAAACATTGTCACTTCTCAGTCCTATCTGCACTGTGCTAGGAGGTAGATATGATAACCTTCCTTTTGAAACATATGAAGACGGGTATTTATCGCGAATTTACCTTTAATTTAATCCCGACGTTTCGACCGGATTGCACCAGCCGTGGTCGCGGGGAGACTGAAGTATTGGAGGTACCGCGACAGCAAAGTGAAAGCGTTTATTCAACTACCCTCACTCATCTTCACAAAACCGGCCCTAATTAACATTTATTAGGATTAAATTAAAGGTAAATTTGCGATAAACACCCGTCTTCATATGTTATATATTGTGTTCTGATCGAGTTTAAAAAAAGACACCTTCCTTGTGAGTTTTTTTAAATTTGAATAATAAACGAGTAACGTATATTTAAATTCAAACTGCTGCAGTTTTTCTTCATGCCCATTTCCTATAACTTAAGCTTGTGCATTTTGAATGTTGGCAACGTTGCAAAATTGTTTTCATAAAATTCCCGTGACCAATAATAATTTTGTGCAACACAAATATAGTGATGTTTTATCAATTCACTATTTACCTTCGGTTATGTAGGGTAAACTTGCATAATTCGTACCCCTTAAGAGCCCTCTTACAGTCCACTAGCGCCGCCAATCGAAAAAATGTCATAACTCGTAAATAGAATCAAAAATACAAAATATGTTCTATTATTACTGTGAAAAAGGCAATAACGTAATTGTATAACACCTTATCAACACTTGAAATATAGCTGTTTAGCTAAATCGTGCATTCAAAACATAAACGGCCGTTTTTGTTACAAATGCACGATTTAGCTAAACAGCTATATTTCAAGTGGTGACAATGTGTTATAAAATTACGTTATTGCCTTTTCTACAGTAATAATAGACCACATTTTGTATTTTTGATTCTATTTACGAGTTATGACATTTTTTCGATTGGCGGCGCTAGTGGACTGTAAGAGGGCTCTTAAGAGAAAACCATCATATTTAGAAAATTAGGAAAGATAAGTTAGTTTTAATTAATAGTAATTATTGATTGCTAAATGCTTTATGGTTTCTATAATCAAATTTAACATAAACCTTATAAACTTTTCAAAAATAAACAATTAAAAAAAACTAAAAAGAACGATTTAAGACCATTCATCCCAAATCGTACTTTGAGATCTATTCATTGGTATACAGTATTGAGAATCACCATCATAATCAACAATGTGTTATTTAAACAAGTAGTAATTCTTAACTAATTCGACGGATGATCTTCGCCAATTCTCGGCAATCATCGTTAAATCGTACCAGTACGTTTTAAGCTGTTTTAAGAACTTTACTGGAGTACGAAATAGGAGCAAGAGCCCATGTAATTTTAAATTTACCGGCAAAAAAATTGACAACAGTTACGAGTATGATAACACGTCAGATGAAATCGCAAAGATACACATTAATACGTATCAAATCGTAAAATAGGTTATGGGAACAAACAAGAAATCGAAAAAAAAATCTGCTGTTAAGTACATAATAATATAAAGGGTGTAAAATGCCTCTTCACGAAGCCGAAAGGCATTTGTTCTCCCCATCATTGCGATAATTTTTTTGTTCTACATCATACCTGGGAACCTTCTACTTACGGAGATATGGGGGGTCAAAGTTAATTTTTTTTTTTTTTTTAAGTACACGTTTTTTTTGTAAGATTTTAACCAATAACACCTCCACGACCCCCGTACTATTCAATCCATCCATCTGCACAATGTTTTAAGAGCATTACGTTGAGTTCTACCACAAAACATGATTTATAACCTCAAAAAAAAAAGTGGTTTCCCAGCAATAATTTTTACGTAAAGTTACTTGGTTTGATGTACAGAATGCCTGGCTTTGTGATGAGGTGGTTTACACCCTGTGTGTTCGCCATGTGTACTGTGTAACATTATCAAGGTAGATTTAATTGTACAGATTCATAAAGATTCCTAAAAATAACTTCAATTTCGTATTTTAGGGACTTCAGTTCAAAATAATAATTAAGTTAATGTTTTGAATTAGCTTTTGGTAAGGATAACATTATGGCTTTATCCGCCCACGTTAATATTTAATAAATGAATTGTTTACTGTATTATGAAGTGGGAAGTGAAGACTTATCCATGCTAAGATTAATAATTTTATTAAGGGCACTTCGTTGAAGTGTGATCCCGAATTAGGACCACATAAAATGTATTGAAGCTGTACAAAAAGATAATGGAACATTCACAAATCTTGTGACAAGAAAGGTGAACGAAACAGTGAACAAAAGAAACAGCCAAATACTCGTATGCATAAGTTACTTTATTTGCTTAATTATTTGGGTTAAAATACCAGGTCTGTTTACACAGACTTATTACTAACCCGTCAACTAAGCATTACGTACATCAAAGTAAGTAACTTTATTCAAAAAAATATTGCTTATTGAAAAATGTTGCAGAAACAGGTATTTTTTTCCTTTCGTTTTTCTCTCTTATGTGATCTGCGTCACATAAGAGAGAAAAACGAAAGGAAAAAAGTCCCCGAAGTTGCGTGGGCCTGCTAGTATATGAAATATAAAAGTGCAGCTGCGGAGCATGTGGCCTTGGGTTCGATTCTCGGGTAGGGTAAAGTATTTTTGAGTTTTTCTCAGTATCAGCCTCAGCAGTCTGGATTTGAGCCTGGTCGATAACCTGTCATCTAACATAGCCGTGGGTTCGAACCCAGACAAGCGCATTATTTTGTGTAATTTATTTCATCACCACTGCTCTCAAAAACGGTGAAGAAAAATATTCGACGACCCGATTGGCGTAGTGGTAGTGACGCTGCCTTACGTTGTTAGGGTCCCGGGTTCGAATCCCGGTATGAGCAAATGTTTGTGTGATGAGCACGGACATTTGTTTCCGAGTCATGGATGTTTATATGTATAATAAGTATGTATTTACAAACAAAAAAAGTATATATGTAGTATATCAACTATCTAGTGTCCACGACACAAGCTTTTCTAAGTGTAGCACTAGGTGGCGCTGTGTGTTAATGTCCAGCGATATCTATTTATTATTTATTATTATTTATTTATCGTGAGGAAACTGGCATGTCCTAGAACCAAAAATTCGAAGACATGTGACATCTACCAACCCGCACTGGGCCCGCGTGTAGGATACCCAAAATACGCGCTTTGACGTGGAATTGCGGACACCAGCCCGTTGTACAATACAATCCAATACAATACAACATATGGGACTTAAACATAACAGGCAAAATGTGTGTGTAGTATTGGATCTACCTTTACCTTTTGTTATTTAGCGAAACATTTATAAATTAATGCAATAATAAAACCATGCAAGTGAATCAAGACAAAGGGGTACGTGAAGATATGTAGCAATTCTTCAGTAACAATGCCCGTATACATGCAGCCAGGTCGTGTGTTGAATAAACATAGTTATTTAAGTTAATAATGTACTGCAGTTTATTATTTTACCATTGCTGGTTAGTGGGTGGTCTGAGGATATTAAATAGCTGAACAATTACGGATAAAGGATGACGCACGCTGGACCGGGCCGGGTAAGAGTCAAGTGTCGGCCGTAGCACAATCCTTTGTCCGCTGCTCGGTAACGGTTAGGAAGCGTGAGTGTGTCCATTGCCTCGATTCTGCTATTACAATAGTGTCAGAGTAGACAATCATTGATCTCATAATGATCAAGTTCTGTCAAATTTTGACAAGTTTGTTAATTCTACTATCATAATGGCGCCATTATGACTTTTCAATGATCAACCACTTACACTTCATTGAAAGAAATGTCATAGAATGATAATCTCGTACATTAAATCTGACATGAATAAATATTTGCATTTAGTAGTAGTAGTCGATTTCGAAAACCATTTGCACTAAGGGTTTTATAATAATGACAATACGACAATGCCATTAAAACACAATTTTATTACGAGACCATTGACCGACCATTGTGAATTTAGCAGATTACGAACTTTAATCAAAATGACAATGGTATGAGAATGGAATCGTGTTAGAGTGACGAATTTATTAAAATAGCAGAATTAGGCCCCAGCACGGTTGACACTCGGTTCGAACCCGACACGGTTTAGTGTGAGCCACAAAGCTGTAGTCACTAAAATTGCGCTTTTTAAGAAAACAAAAGAATAGCATCTAAGTCGGGTTTTAGAAACGCTTTTGCCCCTAGTTCGCGGGGTGGTCAGAAATTATTTACGGCAATAAAAAAACACGACTTTACTGAGGTCATATTTGACTTCGTGTAGCCGATAGAGACTGAAAAGTAACAGGTAAAGTGTACTTCACATGAATTTGTCAAGTAAGAGACTTCCAAATATCACAAAACCGGGTAAGAGTGAGTCGGACTCATTTACACAGGGTTCCGTAGTTTCAAACAATATTAAAACAATATTTTAACGATCGATCATCGTAAAAGAACTGTGACGTACAAACGGACATATAGACATGACGAATCTACATTATAAGGTTACTGTATTTGCCATTTGGCAACGCAAGTGCTTAAATGCAGTCGTTAACTATTTTTGAACTTGGGCTACATTTTGTCAACATTCCACAAAATACTTTAAGACAACTAAGTTCACCTTTAAACATCTTCTACACATACTTAATCAAAATTGACACAATTAGTACGAAACACTATCTCTTTACGCAATATAATTATTCCGACATAATAATAAACCCAAGTAATGTAAATTAATAGTCAAGTAAAGGAAGCGAACGGTTGCCTAGCAACAGTAATTGAATGTACCGGGACTTCCTTATTTACTCTACGCGTTTGTTCTCGAACTGTTAATTCAATAAAGCTTATATAGACAGCTAATGATAAGGCTCTCGGTTGCTATTGTCACTGTCAGTGTAAGGTTAAATAGAACGTATGTGTAGTCCGTTAAGGTTCAATTTAAGTGAAGTATAATAATGTTGTAAGAAGGCAATATGAATGCATTATGAAATTATTGTGTTCTAATTTTGAATTCAGAAGAGTTTTTTAATCATCGCTAGACTTACTATAGTAGGGCCAAGATGTATTTTGATGAAGTACGTTTGATACTTCATCAAAATACAACAACGTAACCTTGTAACAGATGGCATAAAATATTCTTATTCTTATTAAAAAAATTAACAAACAAAAATATACACAAAATTAAAATATATAGCTTATGTACAACGGCGAGCTTAACCCAGAATTGGGTTTTTTTACAACAAACCACACTTGAATTGCGAGATTTACAGGAGAGGATAAACCTATGTGCACAAACAATACAGTTAAAAACTTAAACTAACTTATTTTATGTACTAAACTAATACATACAATATAATATACGTAATACATACATAGTATAGTTAAAACTGCACAATTGCTTAATTTTTTTCAATTACGATTGTATATTTATTGTAATATAGGCAAAAAAGGTAACTTTTACTCAAAATTTACAAATGTCAAATGTAATCAATTTAATTGGCTCTACTTTAAGGGCATCATTATGTCCTTCTTAGTCACTGCATTCTAAAAAATTGGATAACTTTTACTTTTACGAAGTAATCAACTTTCTGAAGCTTTTGAAAGTCAAACTTCAGGTTTTGTTTATTCCAAAACATTTTTTTAATTTTAATTTGTTTTATATTGGCATAGATAAAAGTTGATAGTACTGAAAAATGAATTAAAACTCAATCTTTTCATCAGGAATTAATTAATGAAATAATTTTCAATCAATAGAACACTGAAATATTTATTTCGCTTCTCATGCCCTAAAAGTACGCCAATATAGCCCCACGAAGCAGGACTAAAGCGACCACTTTAGTCCCTAGGGAGTAAAAGTAAATCGTTTAAAAAAATACACTCAAACAGCCAGTATTATATTATCAGTGGAATGTGGATCATATATCTTCATTGCGACAGTGTTAAGAGTTTTAGTTCCGCGGTATGTCCGCAAAGAAGGTGGCGCCATATGTTTTTAATTGGTATCCAAAAAAAACTGACCGCGAAAATTTCAGAATTTTTGTCGAGTGTATTTGTTTGGTTTTTAATACATTTATTAGGCTTTTTCAGTGACAATGAAGAGTTTGACGTCGTGCAAAAGCAAAAGGTATAATAGATAATCTTTTGCCGCTAAAATCGCGGAAGATTTACCTAAACACTTAAAAGTTTTATGGACTGGAGGAATAAGAAAACAAATGTTTTTTTTACTATTTTTCTCCCGCTCAAAGTGATAATAATAGTTTGCACCTCGAGACAAAACGCCAACTTAATGCACCCTTTTTATTTTTTTTTTAAGGATGGGAAATCATCAAATGACCCCCCCCACTCTGGGCGGAGCGGGAGGGAGTGTCAGACTCTTACTGACTAAAAACCATCCATGTTCCTTCCTCGCCTTTCACGTTCCGGGGCCGCGGTATCTCTTTCGAACAGGCCCGCAACCCCGGCAGGCTTCGGCCCTTGCGGGCCCCTCTCTTTTTGCTGACATCTCTTTGAGGCGCGCGTGGAACACGAACGCGCCGTCGACACGGCCTGTCGTCGTCGTTAGACGGCCGGACGGCTAGCTAGCCCATAGCCAGCCGTCCACAGGCCCGCATCTACGGTGGCCGGTAGCCACCACGTGGCCCCCGACGCCCGTTGCGTCTCCCGCGGCGGCCGGGAAGAGAGGATCTCTCCCTCTCTCGTTCCGCCACCTCCTTCGCTAGCATGACTGCTTCGCAGAAGGAGGCGACGGCTTCCCATTCCGTCTCGCTCCGGACCATGGATTGAACCAGGGCCGGACGCGAGAGGTCGCCGCCGCCGATCGCCGCCACGAGGACACGGCGGAGCTCCGCCCACGCAGGGCAGACTTCCACCGTGTGCTCCACCGTGTCCTCCGGTCGATCCTCGCAGTGGAGACACCCGGGCGATTCCTCCCGCCCGATTCGGTGCAGGTACCTCCCGAAACATCCGTGTCCGGTGAGGACCTGCGTCAGGCGGAAGGTGAGGACGCCGTGGCGCCTCTCCAGCCACTCCTCAAAGAGGGGACTTACCGCCACTATCGTGGCGTGCCCAACTTAATGCACCCTCGGTTTCATAGACTTCCTCGCACACTCTTGAGTCAAATCACCTTTGGTATATTCATAGTATGATATATTCATTAGTATGTTCATTCATAGCTTCATATGTCCCTCGATATAAAATATTCTATTGCTTGTTCACTGCATGTACTCAGAATTATTATATTCTTCACCAGCATTATTATATTTCTTCCTATGTTTATTTAATTAGTGACTAAGGTGATTTCTAAGTACTGAGTTGGACAAACTAGCAGTTGGTGTAAATACTACGAAACACCCACGGAGGTTTTATACTGCAGCTGTCAACGAACACACAACATTATGCGACGTTCTATTTTTAAAATAAATGGAATCACTTTTTCAAATTATGTCACGGGAACTTTATTGAGAACGTGGGTTGTATGACGTCCCTAGAGTGGCTCTATGCGCAAATTAATGTCGATATTCACTGTGTTATAAAATATCGTAGCCGCGTAGTAGTTTTAATATCGTATTCCGCTCTAGAAAATAGGTTGATGGTGCACTCTATTACTTATGTGCTGTAACTTGTAATTTTTTTGATGTATTTAAGATGTCATTTTATTAAAAGTGGGCTTTAATATTCCATCCAATTTAGTATCCACTTATGGCGTCTTATAAAACGAGTAAAGTAAAAGCTTAAGCCTCGATCTGGACCTGAATTCTAAGTAGGTATGGATTACTGCGGAATCCGTAACTGTCATTATTATTCACTATTTATTTAAAACAAAATTTTATTAAGTACTGAAAATCTCACGTCGAGTTAATTCGGCATTTAAAAGTAACAAGTATTTTGTTATTAAGCATTGTCAAGTTCAGTCATGCATCTAGATTTATAGCTGACAGGTTGTATTCAAAATTCGACCTTAATCTTTTAAATCTAGATTTATGACCAAGTATCGTACTAATCAAATTGCATACTATGTACCACCGTTCTTCATTTATTTTCCAAACCAACCTGTAGAACGTTAATTCAATTTCTTAAAACAGCGCCATCTAGTTATGTTGCGCGACTCAGTGCTCATGCCATTTCGTAATTAATTAGCAAATTAAATGTTTCATTTTTGGACGGTTGCTAGTAATGCGATCAAAGACTCGAAATAAGGTGTTCATTATTGTTTAAAAGGTATAGGGGAACGTGACAATGAGGATGAAATGGGAGAAGGGGAGCTTCAGGTGGCTTTTAGTGTCTGTTTAGGGGGCGAACAAAGAAAGAATTCTCAAAACTTGTTTTGGTTAGTCAGATTCCTTTTGTCTATGAGAATGTTGAAGCAAGGTCTGTTTTGGCGGGGAACCTTTCTGCGGTGCATTCTATTTTTAAAATATTCTCGTGTTCTAAAATTGTGTGTGCTCTAAACCATTGCTTTATGTCTATGTGAGATATTAACCGTTCCTTTATAGTGTAACAAACAAGAGTTAAAATCGTGGAAATTATTGTTTTGTACAAAAGATTCAGTGCAAATACTCCACCAATTTTGTAAAAATAATGCTTAGCACAAAACAGGTATTTACACCTACTGCAAAACAATGAACAACAAAAGCTTTTTTTTTACATTATTACACTAACAAAATAGAAATTATACTAATTTAAAGTTAAAATTAGGTGATGAAAGCCAGTTTCAGCAATTAGTTTGTGAAACACATGTTTTTATAATGAGTTCCAGAAAGTTATGATGCATTCGGGGTGAAAATTTAAAAGTCAATCATGTAAAAACTACGTTACGAGTACACTTTTTTATAAAAACCGGGAAAGTGCGAGTCGGACTCGTCCACGAAGGGTTCCGTAGCAGAAAGCAACATAATGAAAGTTCTTGTAGTTTGTTGTAAATGAAAAGTAAATTGCGGTATGGGGAAACCCCAATTTTTTTTATTTTTTCTATTTTTGTGTGAAAATGTCATCTCTTACCAATTTTCAACAGCATAGTTCTTATTAGTTTCGAAAAAAAGAGGCTGTGACAGACGGATGGACAGACAGACAGACAGACAGGCATGACGAATCCATAAGGGTTCCGTTTTTTCTTATTTGGCTACAGAACTTTAAAAAAGGGTTCCTGTGCTATTGACTTGAGAAATCTGCAATCAATAACAAAGAAAATCAATGTTTGTACTAATGCCGACATGAAAATTATATTGAATAGACACTTTGATAAAACTCCGCAACATTTTGACAATTTAAAAACTTTGTTAAAGCATTTGAAATCAACTATAATAATGAGTGTTTAAAATCAATCTTTAACTACATGACTCCAGTAAACCAGATATAACTTATAAGATAAATTGTAAAGCTTCAAAGAAAAAAAAAGCTACCAACCGAGTAGTCTATGGCTTTGTAGGTGTGCTTATAATATGTGTTTTCCATTCACAAATAGATATAATTTAAAGTACATCCTCATTCCATATTTCCTTGAAACGACTGCATATAAAAGTTATCATACTAATTCCCATATTTGTAGGGCGTCAGTGGACTCGACTGTACGTATTCAGCGCCATAGATTTCCCCAAGGAGCCGGGTACAGTCGCCGACAAACTGCAACAACTTGTCTGGGTATATCTGTGCAACGCTTTTTCTCAGCTATTTGCTTGGGAAAGCTTCAATTTGGAAGTCTTTTTGTTACAATTTGTTGCCGTTTCCGTGATTGGACGTAATTTTTTTAATGTATTGTTCGTTTTAGTCTTTTTAGGGTTCCGTACCTCAAAAGGTAAAAACGGAACCCTTATAGGATCACTTTGTTGTCCGTCTGTCTGTCTGTCAAGACCTTTTTTCTCAGGAACGCGTGGAGGTATCAAGCTGAAATTCATATCAAATACTCAAGTCTATGGTCTCTTGGAGCTGTGAAAAAATCAAACTTCTAAGTCAACGCGATCAAAAGATACTCCCGTTTATGCCGCAAATTTTCGACACTCGCAAGGGAATCAAAACCTACAGGGTACTTCCCGTGAACTCAGAATCTTGAAATTTGGTACGAAGCAACGTCTTATAACACAGATAAAGGAAAAATTGCGAAAAGCATAAATTTTTAGTTACATCATATAATAAAAATATTTTTAATAAAGTTTGTACGGAACCCTCGGTGCGCGAGTCTGACTCGCACTTGGCCGGTTTTTTTTATTCTAACTACATAGTTAAATGGGTAGATAGTGGTGTCGATTCTGTTGTGCACAAACTAAACTTAATTTAAGCTATTTCTATCTTTTTCTGTCTAATAGAACGAGAAAGAGACGGACGTAATTTAGAGCTGTCAAATGTAATTCGAACTAATATTTCCATACAAATGAAGGGTGCACGTAAAAACATGTCGACTAAAACACGGTGAAGCGCAAAGTATAAACTAGTTTGACATTTCTAACTTAGTTGATAGCTATTGCCGTCCTTTCTTCGCACTGCCTTTTAGTAAAAGATAGCAATAGTCTAAATTAAGTTAAGTTTGTGCACAACAGAATCGACACCACTAAGTGCGACATCTTAATATTCAGGACTAACTGGGTTGTGATGGAGAGTAGCGGTGGCCCAGTGGTGGCGGCCCCGACTTACGAACAGTTAGCCGTCGGTTCGAACCCAGGCAGGCGCATTACTTTGTGTAATTTATTTCATCACCACTGCTCTCAAAACGGTGAAGGAAAACATCGTGAGGAAACCGGCATGTCCTATAACCAAAAAATCGAAGACATGTAACATCTACGAATCCGCACTGGGCCCGCGTGGTAGATTATAGCCCATTCCCTCTCATGGAGAGGAGGCCGTGTCCCAGCAGTGGGAATTTTATAGGCTGATGATGATGATGATGATGAACTGGGTTGTGAAGGTCACGTAGGCAGTCACTCCATGTAGAATACTGGTAATCAGCTGCATCCGTTAAGACTCGAAGACGACTCTTATATTGTTGGAAAAAGGCTAGGCACAATAATTAAGTTAGTAGATGCGGTAAAACAAAAATTACCTAAGGTGTCTTTTCATACAAGACATTTTCTGTGCTATGGAGTTTCATTACAAAACTCTTAATTGCTGAAATCGTATCTTTCTTATGGAAGTTTTATCTTGTATTTGTATTGTATCGGACCCTCAAACAATATGCATTACGACTAACGAGGCCCTATGCCTTTAGTATATATTATAGGTGTACGTGTATGTGTACATACATGTTCAAAGCTATCTACGACGACAAAGCACGCGTGCGATAAGGCTGTTGTGCGCCGAATTGCAATCAACATATTACGCTGTAGATTACGTCTTGTTGTTCTGGATTTGAAGTAGAAATGCTATCTTACACAACAGGTGTTTCTGATAGCAGCCTTTGAAGAGAAAACTAGGCTTCCAAGAATGAAAACAAAAGGAGCTATCTAATTCAGATTTTCTTTTACCAGCTTTTTTCAGTACACATAGTTTTTTCACTCCTCTTGCTCAAAAAGATCGCAATAGCGTACCAGAGCGCGAGTAAAATTGCATTTACTGCCCTAGGGGAAAACAGTTTTTTTTTAATTCGTCGTCGGTGTTCAAAAACGCATAAGTCTTTATTCATAATTCATAAAGAATCGACTTATTACTGTTCCATTAAAAAATAAAAAATAAACAGAACCAAACGCGCCGAACGCCGAACTCTTTGACAGAATATGTGCGTTGCATTCCAGCTACAGAAGAAAACAAAAAAAGGCATTGGCGCGAAGTTTATGATTTTTTCTGTATTATTTATTTGAATTATAAGTAGGATTCCTTTGTAGCTCCTACTTTTACCCCACAGACGGCACAACATTATATTCGTCTTCACAGAGAACATCTCATTACATTTTTGAACAACAGTACAAATTGTACATTTAATTGTTAATAAAATAAACTACCATATAAAATATGGTTATTTTATTTTTTCGCAATCGTAGTGAAATGTACGGTGCTAAAATCCCATTATAACTCGGTTTCTATCAACTACCTCGCTGAAGCTCGGTAGTAAAACTACCTCGTATATAATGGGTCATTTTAGCCCCTTTTATTACAAAGTAATATTTTTATGGTGTCAATTTTGATAGATAATTTATTGGAATATCACCACATATTATTAAACAAAGTCTTCCACCGCGTCTGTCTGCCTGTTTGCGAAAAAACTTGCTGCACCGATTTTCATACTGCTTACACCAGAGGATAGAGTGGTTCTTGAGGAGGGTTTTAGTATATAATTTGAACCCGGGCGAAGCCGTATGCATCAGTTAGTCACAAAATATTATTCAATAGCTTTTCCGAATGGACGCTGAAAACTAGCCTACAAGAAGCATTCGCCCGGGATTAAAAACTACGCCCTAAGTTCGGTACTCCATCAAGCAGAGGCGAGTGGAGCGGAGAAGAGACGTGCGGAAACTCTACATCGTATCTCAGGAGATACGATGTAGAGTTTCCGCACGAGTAGAGTCCCGTAAGATTCGACCAATCACACTCCGCTCGACTACGCTTTAGAGCCGGAGCCGTTACAGCCGAAGACAGACCGACAAAATCTTTTCACGCCTTAAGATCTGGGTTCTACCAAAGCTTTCCGTTCTTTTTCCCGTCCTTCTTCACATGTCTCGAAAAGCAGTTAAGCCTTTGCTCCCGGTTGCCAATAGCGCATCTTTGACAGTTGATTTGGTGATTTTTGGTGGTCATGCTAAGGACGTCATACGTGAAAGTGTTTAAAGTAAATATCTTTAATAAAAACTTGTAATTAAAAAATAACTTGGAACTTTGACCCCCAATATCTCCGTAACTAAAAGTTTCCCAGGTATGGTGTAAAAGAGAAAAAAAAATGATCGCAATGACGAGGAGAACAAGTGCCTTTCGGCTTCGTTCAGAGGTTTTTACGCCCTATATACAGAATGGATTGTATTTTAAACCGGAACTAACACACCTACATGCTTTCATACTAGTTGCCCAAAACACAACATCAACATACTCTCATTTACTACCAAAATAATCCTTTTCGCAATAAAAATAAACTGAATAGGCACACAATAAGTCTGTAAAACCATTCAACCTAAACATACCGATATAGTTCCATCAAGCCATTGTCATTTACGTGTAAAAATGTAATGCAGACACACAATGGTAGTCTGGCTCACATTATACCGACCTGCACCGCCTTTGTCCTGCAGAAATGCTCAGTGATTGTGCTCATAAATTGATTTATTGAATAAAGTCATTAACGTGGCCTTTTGTGACAGAATTTGGAGTTTAATAAAATGTTGCGACAGTTTGGCAGGGACAGAAGTTTAATTTTGGGTGCGCCATTTTATCGCTGTTATGTCATTCTGACTTACGTCAAGCTTTAGGTATTATCATGTTTGGTTTGCCTACTGAATGGAGAAGACAGTGTTAATCTAAGCATTGACTTTTTGATTGTCATTGTCACATATATGTATACGTCACAAGCAAGGACGTGCACAAACAGCATAGATGTGTCAAAATTGTAGGTGACAAAACTTCCTTTTTAGGGTTCCGTAGCCAAATGGCAAAAAACGGAATCCGTACGCGTACCCGTAAACGGGACGTATTAAAAAAAACTACTTACTAGATCTCGTCCGAACCAATTTTCCGTGGTAGTCTATATGGTAATGTACATCATATTTTTTTTTAGTTTTATCATTCTCTTATTTTAGAAGTTACAGGGGGGGGGGGGGCACATTTTACCACTTTAGAAGTATCTCTCGCGGAAACTATTCAGTTTAGAAAAAAATGATATTAGTAAACTCAATATCATTTTTGAAGACCTATCCATAGATACTCGTACCTGACACGTATGGGTTTGATGAAAAAAAATATGGAGTTTCAGTTCAAAGTATTCTATTTTTGTATGAAAATCTTAATGCGGTTCTCAGAATACATCTACTTGCCAAGTTTCAACAGCATAGTTTTTATAGTTTCGGAAAAAAGTGGCTGTGACATACGGACAGACATTCAGTGTCACATGACGAATCTATAAGGGTTCCGTTTTTTGCCATTTGGCAACGGAACTAAAAAATGTTCCTTCCGTTTCTATGCAAGCTTGAAATTAAATCCTTAACAGCGTTTGCGTAGAGTTGAATTTCGGCATTACGTTTACCCAATATCCGGCAGCATGTCATGTCTGACGCGATTATGATTTATCTATTGTGTAAAATGATCGAGAGCCTCCGCGTTTATTGATGCCGTTCGGAATTCACACAGTCGACGCATGTCCTTCCTGGTCAATATTTTTTAGGGGTACCTAAAAGGTATTTGGGATACCGGGAGAGTTTTATCGAGAGATTGATGTGAAAAATGATATGGTGTGTTTTGAGTTGACTGTTGATAAGTGCGTGTGAGTTAAGGGAATTAGACGAGCTAAATTAGCAACTCTGTTTGTGGTAAATGCTGTTAGAATAGAGTTTTAATTAGCTTACACTACAAAGTGGTTGTTACGTCAGTCACTTCGAGCCAAATAGCTCGAAATGGGTGGTTTCCATCGATTTACAAAAAAAAAACTATTGATTGGATTAAAAAACTAATACACTGTCATGCATATGTCATATTGCTTGTAGAATTATTTGCCAAAAAATCTGAATGATCGCATGCCTATCAGTATGTATTTTTTTTGTTTGAAAGATATTTATAAAGATAAGTTGGTGATTTTTTTATAGAGTCAAAATAATTGTATTATGTTTTCAAAACACTATCATGCTAGCATATATCCTAAAAAATATCATATATTTTTCTGGTCTTGTTTATAGCAGTGAATCATATACTTTTAGTAATTATAAAACTCGCGTTTTGCTCATGTTATCGCCTTAAACCGACACGTCATTCAGACATCTTACTTCTGACTAATATTATGAATGCGAAAGTTAGTGAGGATGTATGGATGACTGGATGTATCGATGTGTGTAACCCTTTGATGCAATAACAATAGACAGATACACACAGATACACATAGACAGATACAGATACAGTTCAGTTACAGATAGTTTCTAACTTGGATACACATATAACATACTTTTTACCCCGGTAGTAGGTATAATCCCGTGCTAGTACTTACATACATAAATTGACCTAACCCGGGATTCGAACTCAGGACCTCATGCTCAGCAGTCGCGATGGCGATAACGAACAAACGGCAAACATGTACAATATTCCTCTTGAATACACCATAAAAATAAACCCAAACAAGAAATTGTAAAAATTTCGCACATCTGAACCGAAATAACCCCAAACCCGCCAACCCAGCGCACGATTATAACACACACCCATAAAAAGGGATGAAAACCAAGTGTTATGAACATTGTAATTACTTTAGGGACCAAAAAAGGGCATAAATTAACATCGAAAAGGTCGAATATCACATGAACCATTTCATTTTCGTTTTGGTCATAGAATTTTGACGCACATAATAAAAACTCGGCACGTACTGCTTCATATTAATATGTATGAATATGTGAAGCTCATATTATTTAGTCTGTGAGAATGATGACGCATTAAATGAAATGAATTTGTTGGAAATGGGATTTAGTTTTGGGATTAGATTATGGGGTGAATTTGACAATAATCCTGAAAAGTTTGTGTTAAAGAGCAACGGTGGCCCAGTCACCGCTTTGTGTTTTATATTTCATCACCACTGCTCTCAAAACGGTGAAGGGAAACATCGTGAGAAAACGTGCATCTCCTAGAATCAAAATAATCAAAGCATGTGACATTTACCAACCCGCACTGGGACCGCGTGGTGGACCCACTCCCATCTCTCGTGTGTCCCAGCAGAGGGAACATTAAGGTTGAATATTCTATGCTTATGCTATTCATGTTATTTCAACAGGAGCATTGTTACATTCTCTTACAATGCAAAAGGTGAGCATCAAAAGAGACCATCCTCTACGATTAGGACAGAGTCAACTTTCATCATCACCTTTTGTAAATCCGAAGATATGCTCAATACATTACTGCTACGGTTAAGCTTTAGATTCGAATGCAATGCATAGAATATATATCTTATTAATTCTAGAAGCAAATCGCTAAAATGAGAGGACGTAACCGAGTCAGATGAGATCTACGCAAAATATGAACTGTACGTTGAAATTTTCACCTCAAATCTGACCTGGCAAAACTAGGTCATAACCTAAAGGTCACAAAATGGCTTTTCTTTTCCAAAATCCAGCCAGACATCAGCCAATCCTCTGCCAGGTCCTTACTGTCAGACAGCTATTCATCCTCCAAACTATTCTTCGCAAACACTGCCAACTTACCCTTTTTTTTTTTTTTTTTTTTTTTAAGGATGTGAAATCATCAAATGACCCCCTCCACTCTGGGCGGAGCGGGAGGGAGTGTCAGACTCTTACTGACTAAAAACCATCCATGTTCCTTCCTCGCCTTTTACGTTCCGGGGTCGCGGTATCTCTTTCGAACAGGCCCGCAACCCCGGCATGCCAACTTACCCTTGATCCTAAATGCTGTTCTACTCGCCGCTCGAATAGGGTTTGTGCCACTGAGTCCCGTAGAACCGTAGCTGCAAGTCGTCATTACAAACACATAAGTTCTAAAGTCTACAATAAATTAAACAAAAACTTAAACATCTACCCACTAACCAAGATCAAATGCAAAATGAAACTTGACTCCTGGCTGAAATCACAAAATTACGATGACACAGAAAAACTCGTGGAAGTGTAAAACACACATCACTCTCTCACACAAGTCATTAAAACCTCACACACCTCGCACACCTCATTAACACTCACCCACACAACCATTCGCCGACTCACTACTCTCAACATCAAAATCGTCAATCAACGTCAAATTATTGTCACCAATTCATAATTATTGAAACCAATTCATAACTATTGTCCTACTGTTTATATACTTTCCTTTTTTTTTTTTATTGTATTATTTATGTATTTTCTTTTTTGTTTTTCCTATTAATTAAGTAAACCTAAATTAACTGTAAGCACTTTTTGTGTGGAACATCTTTCCATTATAATCTGGAGGAGGGCGTTGGTGGCTGCGCTACAGTTAATACTTTTGCAGCTTCCATCGTTTTACCTGTTAACCTTGTGTCGTGTTATTGTTCCGAAATAAACTTTTTATTATTATTATTTTTTATTATTAATCAAGTCGTCGTTTGTAGATCCTACAATATATCTAGAAAAATACCTCCACAAAGTACCTACATTTGCTTTTGTTGAACTCACGAGAGCAAATTCCATTCCACATAGAAATGGAGCTTTGTTGTATCTCGTATGTGCGAGAGAAACTTCCAAAAAGCTTTTACTCTTAAACGATATTTCATGGCCAACGTTTCTATCAAGCTCGTGCCTATATTTGTATTTTTATGATAACTCTACTTGGAGTAGGTACTGGCTTAGTATTTTTCTCGGAAGAAAAGATACTAAGGCAATGGATTTGCGTCCGACTTATATTGGCACATTTATGATTAATTCTTTCGTAATAAAGTGAGTGACTAATGCTCGTTTTCACCAATATTAAGTCAAAATCAAAAATCATAATCCTAGAATTTATTTCAAGTCGGCCAATTACAAGCACTTTTGAATTGTCAAAACAAAGATGAAAATTAAATGTAGCTACAGTCCTAGTCACGAGACACAAAAACTGTGAAAGTACTATTGTTGCCCATACCCTACCGTAGATCTCTATGGAACGTAGAAGAACGGGCAAGAAACTCCATGGACACTCTTTACTGCGGACATGAAAACTCTTTTCCACAAATTCTTATTTTTCTAAAAAGTGTCTTCATTTCTCTTCATCTTGGAACCCAAAGAGTGGAATTCTTGTTGGGCATCTTTCAAATAGATATGTGTGTAAAGGCTCTGACAAAAACGAGAATAATGAATTTGTCTGTTTTCTTAACGTTTATTTGTCTAATAATAAGTTAAATCAATTTTTGTTACAAAATCTTGGTTACATCATTCATATTGAGATGGTATATTATGTGAGAACAAATGTAGCAAAATATGCACGTTAAAAGTGTCCATAGAAAAAACAAAATAATTCATTCAAAATAAGCCATGGCAACTAAGAGATGACCAGTCACAACTGACAGCGCCCGTTCACGAACTTCACGTATGGATCAGCATCATTCATTCAGCTCCATTATTTTGAAGGGAACTAAATGGCAGGGCAACGGCAAATAATCGAAAGATGCCCAGATGAAACTCCCAGATGCGTGTTAACTTTCGTTAAATGTTTATCTTGTTTTACGTTTTTTGTAAAATGAGCAATTTGAAAAAAAGGCCTTATTATTATGGCACTATGGGAATTTAAACTGTCATCGTAGTCGAACCCGAGCGTTAAAAGTTAAGCAATGCGCTTCTATTTAGGCATTACATTAACGTGTTACGATATTATCATTAAAACGAGGGACTTCAATATAACAGGCTCGCTTCATGATGACGTGTAAAAGTGTTTGAGAAAACCTACTTGCTGAATAAATATAATTTATTATTTATAGTAGATACGTTACAGATCTGCTAATCCCCTAGAGGAATATAATTACGTCAATAATAAGATCAGCAACAATGCCATATCTGTTAATTGCAACTGCAATCAGCTATCCGTCTTGCAAACGTGATTATTAAAACCATTTCCAGTTTGAGACCATTCTCGAAATGGATGTTAGTGAATTGATAATGATGACGCTCATGAACGTGACATTTGCTGAACTCGCATGAATAGCGTCATGGTGCATCTCTTAGGCAATAGGCTAGTTTCCACCATCAATAAATTGCAAATCTATTAAGTCCGTCAGTTAGAGTATTGAAAAATAATGGACACATATTTTGTTTTTGTAAATCAACGAATATTGACAAAGATATTAAAACGCATCAATACTCGGAAGTGGGGGCTCGTGACGTCAGTACTCACTAAAAATGATACCAAACAGTGACGTATTGAGAATTTTAAAAGCGTCGTATCCTCGTCAATTTTGGTTTATGTAAAAAAAGAAAAAACACGGGTGAAATATTTTTTGATAATGTAAGTGACGGACTAATTAGATTTTTTCAGTTAACAAGCCTATTCTTAGGCCTGAATTCTTGTCGCGCTGACATTCAGTCGCGCACGGTAAGTCGCGTAGGTCAGCGAGAAAAACAACATCATATCTGCTTAGCCTTTTCCCAACTACGTTGGGGTCGGCTTCCAGTCTAACCGGTGGCAGCTGAATACCAGTATTTTACATGGAGCGACTTTGGTACGACCAACCAGTCTTACCAAGCCCAAAAAGTCCTAAATAGCCAAATAGTCTGACAACCGCCAGACTATTTGGGCAACTGCATGACTACCTGTAACGACTGTCAAAGATGGACAAATGACAGCCGGGACCAACAGCTTAACGTGCTTTACGAGGCACGGAGGAAACTCGATATGTTAAGGTGGTCACCCATCCACAGACCAACCAAAGCAAGCGCGGCTTAACCTCAAACCCTTCGGCTGTTATTATTTAGCCACAAGCTCCACGCAAGAAAAACAACAATCGAAGTTTAATGCCATCAACTGGGCAGAAATCCAGACTCTGTGACTGTTACTGAGAATATCCTGATGAAAAATGTCAATAATACTTTGCCTGGACTCGGGAATTGGACCCAGGGCCTCTTGCTCAGGCGACGCGATCCCAACCACTGAACAACGAGGCAGACGAGCGGTGTCGTCTGGTAACCAAGTAACCACGTGATAATAAGTGACTAAAACCCATCCATGTTCCTTCCTCGCCCTTTATGTTCCGGGGCCGCGGTATCTCTTTCAAACAGGCCCGCAACCCCGGCAGGCTTCGGCCCTTGCAGGCCCCTCCCCTTATGCTGACATCTCTTTGAGGCGCGCGTGGAACACGAACGCGCCGTCGACACGTCCTGTCGTCGTCGTTAGACGGACGGACGGCTAGCTAGCCCATAGCCAACCGTCCACAGGCCCGAACCAAGTAACCACCTTAGACATTATTTTGTTTTCTCCGTAGTGACTATCGCAACACTCGTTTCAAACGTGAAGCTCATGCCTAAGCGGTAATAAAAAGTCTCATATTATTATATTTTCAGGAGCAAATAAGTCCTAATTACGTTCACTAACTAAACTCATCAACCCCCAACTAATTGCAGGCACATAACCACGGTCATACTTCACAGTTTTATGACTACCCTCCATAACACAAGAATATTAGTACCTAACTACCTACCAGTATTTAAGAATTTACGTGCAATCAAATTAGAAGTAGGTACCGTTGCGAGCGAACCTTGGACACAATGGTGAGGTGATAAATTTAAGACAATTGCTCTGGGAATGTTCCTGTGACTTGATATAAGTATCGCACGTGAGAAGAATTAATTATTTTATTTAGAAATAATGTTTTAGAGGAAAATCTTGAATTGTATCTCGGAGAATGTTGAAAGATCTCTTTCAACGAAGATTTGGAACGAGTAATGATTATGCTCAGTTGTTCATTTCGTAATGTCAAAGTTTAATTCGGTAACAAAAAAATGATAGGAAGAAAAAAGTGGAATTTGGGGGGAAAGTCAATGTAGGTAAAATTTTGGACAGAAGTTTTTGTCACACGTGAATACACATTCATTATACTCAATGTTATTATGTCTCTAAGAGATCACGTACCAACCTCAGCTACTGTATACTTCTTAAAAAAAAATTATAAAAAAAAAACAAAAAAAGAACATATCACATGCATGGTATGTCTCTAGTTTAAAATAGAAAATCCTACTATCCTACTAATATTATAAATGCGAAAGTTTGAGAGTATGGATGTATGGATGTTTGTTACTCTTTTACGCAAAAACCACTTAATGGATTGGGACGAAATTTTGCACACAGATAGTTTAAAACCTGTATTAACACATGGGATTCTTTTTATCCCGGTAGTAAGATCCCATGGGACAATTATCAAGGTTCACGCGGGCGAAGCCGCTGGCAGAAGTTAGTAAAGAATATTAGAGATACGATTTCGAGTAACTGAAATCCATGACAAATAGTCAAATCAAATCAATCAAATCAAATCATTTATTTTTGCAGAAAACACTGTTACAATGGTGTTAAAAAGATTTACATGTTTCAAGTGATTCTACCGTAAGGCATGCAAAATGTATACAATCACAAAATACTATGAATAAAACAAAGGACTAGTAAATTAATTTAAAAGTAAATAAAAAATAAATAAAAAGAAACAAAATAATAAGATATTAAATTAATTCAATGTCATACAGATTAGTTATTATTTGAATGTCATTTATGTCTGGAATTTATACAATTATTTTAAGATACCTCCATAATAATATTGTTATTGCTTGACGTCATTGTGAGGTTTTAAGTTTAGGAAAATTATCGGTTAAGAATTCATTTAAATTATAGTAGCATTTACCAACTAAAAGGCTCTTCAGGCTTTTCTTAAATAAGGTAGTATTCATTGCCCTGATTTCTTTAGGTAATTTATTGAAAATAACAGGAGCTATGTGAAATACACTTTTGTGCATTAAAGCGGTATGTGTTCGGCGAACAAAGAGGCGAAATTCGTCACGTTGTTGCCTATTACTCACTTCTGAGGCTAGTGTAAATAACATTTTATTGGTCTTGACAAATACTGAGACTTCATAAATATATAGGCTTGGGAGAGTTAAAATTTTGTACTCCTGGAAAAACGGTTTACAGGTTTCGATCGTTTGAAGCCCAAACATAGCCCTTATGCACCGTTTTTGTGCTTTAAAAATGATGTTAATATCCGTCGAATTCCCCCAAAATATCACACCACACTTCAAAACTGAAGCAACTAAACCATGATCACTTGTAGCTCACTAGTAACTTAGATAACTACTTGAGTCATCAAGTAGGTACCTAAGTTTCTATTTGAAGGTCTGCCAAAACGAAACATATCTAACCATCTACACTTTTCCTATCACTAAGAAAAACAAGCCGAAAACTAATGAACAGCTTATTGCCATTAACAACCGATGGCTGTGAAGCAGAGAGAACTTATAAAAGTACGTGAAAACCGCGTCAGCATTCTCTATTTTTCTTCTCATTCAACGTTACCGTATCCTCGCATACTTAACCTCTATCGATCGATATAGAACTACCCTTCTCTAAGATATTCCACCACTTGGAGATAACTGTCCGTTCTATCGCAGATCATGAGATATTTATGCAGCTGAGGGTGTTTAACGAGCGGTGTCCTTCCTTGGACGCTGTTCTATCAATATTTATTAAAAGGCCACTTTGTTAAGTCACCATAAGTAAGTTGTGTCGATTTTACCTTGGAGATTCTTCTATTTATATACACCTAGGTTTAGGTGTTTTTGTCTTTCAACCTTAGAAATGTATAAAAATTAAATCATTTTCATATTGTTCAGGAAGGAAACAGTATTGCTTTAATAATTTAAATAAATTAGCAATTTAATTGTTGGATTCGAGCTAAAACTCACATCTTTGACAGTCCCCTTAAATTGCTTTATTACAGATATATTTATTATTAAATATATCTGTATAACAATATTTATTATTAAATTGCTAATTAACGTACTCGTATTGTGTCAATCTGCTAAATAACTGATTGTCCAGAACGGGTTTTCACATAGGAATTTCTCAGATTTTGAAACCGCAATCCGATTCTCAACCTTTATGTCAATTAATACCTTATGTCTTAACCAATTTATCTTCAACGTAAAATGTAAAAGGAAAAATAATTGGTAGAGAACAAAGGAAGACAGGCCGATAAAAGGCCCTATAGTTTTAGATAAGGAAAAAGTTGGAATTGACGGCCCGTATCTCGGAAGATCTACTTATATTCCTTGATTAATTAATCTTTTCTTCCAAATTGATTGGCTCCATCAAAAGAGACAACCTGAATTGAGTTAATTTGATTCTAGTGTGGTAAGAAGCTATAGTAAATTTCACGTGATTATTTTTCATTATTTAGGATTATGATATGCCATTCAAAAGGACTCAGATCAACATACCTTTAAAAAAAGTTCTTCATTGGTCCATGACAGTTTTTCAAATTTTGTCGGTCTTGAATGTTGCTTCTTCCATAGCAGAGCGTAGAGGTTAATTTAAATAAATTGTTAGGCTACAGATGGCAGAAACGTTCTTGCAATATAGCTTGTTTTCCCCACTTTTTTTTTGGCATAGGAAATCATCAAATGAATCTCCCCGCTCCCCGGGGGGGAGTGTCAGACTTTTACTGACTGTCTGGGTTCGAAACCCGGTAGGAGCAAATGTTTGTGTGATGAGCATGGACATTTGTTTCCGAGTCATGGATGTTTATATGTATAATAAGTATGTATTTACAAACAAAAAAAGTATATATGTAGTATATCAACTATCTAGTGTCCACGACACAAGCTTAGCTTAGTGTGGCACTAGGTGGCGCTGTGTGTTAATGTCCAGCGATATTTATTTATCCAGCGATATATTTATGTTCCCGGGTCACGGTCTCTTTGGAACGTCCCGCAGGATTTCTCCACCATACAGGGTGGAAGAGACATCGAAACACAAACGCTTAAACTTAAACATACAAAGTTTTAATCGGTAATTTAAAAAAAAACAGCTGATTCCTACAAGAATGCACTACCAAAATGCTATTTAGTGAAAACGTGGTACAGGTAGGCGCTCAAAGCGTTTGTGCGTCGTTTTACTCTCCACCCCCTGTTTATAAAAGACTAGCACTTTGCCCGTGACTTTGTTCGCAAAAATTGTGACAGCTCGGTTAATTTGCATGATATTAATATAATTTATTGCCTATGTTATTCAGTAAAAAGCTTTGTAATGGTGAAATAATTTTTAAAAACGGCTGCGTAGTTCTTGAGTTAAATCGTAACAAACAAAAATCAAATCTTTCCTCCACATAATATTAGTACAGTATAAATAAAATAAATAATAAATAAATAAAAAAGCCTTTATTTCCCAACAAGAATATAACTAAAATTGGCATATTAAGAATTCATATTAAATTTAATTTAGGACCTGAAATCACTTGGCTTAATGTAATTATTATCATCAATAGTAAGAAAAATATTATGCTAAATTAGATTAAACTTTTCATATCAATCACCTAATTAATATCAAATTATCGTAGGTTTAATACACATAATCACTTAATTCTATACAAATATTAGCACATTCACAATACTAAATAAAAAAATCATAATCAAATCATGCAAAATAAACCAAAAAATAAATTAAATAATTAATGACCTTACACAGAATAATTGCACAATCAGCCATAATGAATTAAATTAACAATACAATATTAAATAACGATTGATAAAACATTAACAATTTACTAACATGTTTCAGGTCGTGATTAAATTAACTTTCATTATCAAATAACAAAATAATTAGATAAGTGCATATTAGAATTAGATAAGTTATCTTCAATTATTATTTGTTTGTTTTGGGTACCCATTTACGGGTATCCCATTTATAGTACAGTATAGACTACACTAAATTATAGTTCAGCAAAATAATACAAAGTTACCTCTGACCTCTAAGACACAAAGTTCACAAAAATTACAGACAACTAAATGTTAATAATGTACAGTTTACAGAGTTCAACCAATAACATGACCAAATATAAACCCTAGACAATCAGAGCTTTCAAATTAGAATTTCAGAACAATTTCTACATAACATTAGCATAGAAAAGGTTAATATAGTTTGAGAACATAAGGTCGTATCTTAATGAATCGTCTGGCTTTAAAACGCTGATACAATAATTTAAAAATCTGCATTTTAAGGTACCACAAAATTAATTTTGTGACAGTTTTCTTTGTGCGTGCAACGTCTTGATAATTTTTATGTTCAGTAAACCGTTGAGGTTTTAGTTTTAAATATTGCTTGCTGCAGGATTTTGAGCTTTATAGATAATTATGTTGTCGTTCTTAGAAGATGGTGGTTTAGAAGTATGATTCTAATTACAATTTAATTTTGCTTAAGAATGACTTTGCAATGAGTTTAAATCTCATTAGAATTATTTGAACTCAACAGCAAGTAAAGTAATAAGTTACTAATTTTTTTTTTTTTTTTTGTACTATAATATTAAGAACAAAATTCTTAATAATTAATTACAATCTAGCCTAAAAGACTAATAAGCAATTTAACTCTAACTTAATATGTTACGTGATAGAATATGTTAAAATTAAGAATAGTGTTCATTTGCAATTTTACACAAGTCCGTAGCACTTTCTTAGAGTCTAATATAATTTATAAAACACTATGTTCATGTGTTATATGTATAGCACAACATTGTTACTATTACTCATTCACTTTGTACACTACACTAATTCAAAAGGTTTAGTTTTTTTTTTTTTTTTTTTGTGTTTGTTACCTCAGAACTTTCGACTGGGTGAACCGATTTGGATGATTCTTTTTTTGTTTGAAAGCTGGTGCTTGTCGATTGGTCCCATTTTAATTTGTTAAAGATCTGATGCTGATCTTCCGAGATATACAAAGGAACTCTTCAAAAATAGACGGCAAATCTGCAGTAATTGCTGCAATCGCTTGTAGGTTTATTGTTCATACTATATCATGACGTAACATCACGCCTGTATGCTCTGAGGGGGTACCTAGATGTGTACAAAACTCCCAGATTTCGACAATGTTTGTTGCCTCTGAACTTTCGACTGGGTTAACCGATTTTGATCATTTATTTTTATTTGAAAGCTAGTGCTTTCCGTGTGGTTCCGTTTTAATTAGGTTAAGATCTGACGCTTATCTTCGGAGATATAAATGGAACTCTTCAAAAATACACGGCAAAGCTGCAGTAATTCCTGCAATCGCTAGGTTGCTTATTGTTTATGTAACATAGTGACGTAACATTACGCCTGTTTGCTCTGAGGCAGTGCGCAGAAGTGTACAATACACCCAGATTTCGACAGTTAGATATGCTAAGTTCTATTTAATGGGATTCTGGAGAAATAGGCACACCAGAAGCGATTTGGGTAGTTTTAGGAAGAGTACATTCTTGGAGTGATCCCATTTCAATTTGGTAAAGATCTGATGAAGAACTTCGGAAGATAGGCGACGGGAACTCCTCAATAAATGATAGCAAATGTACTGGGATCGCTGAAATCTCATATCTGTCTATTGTTTACACCAGTTCATAAAAGAAAATCACGCCGGTACGCTGTGAAGGGGTAAGTACATGTGAACCACTAAAAATTGAAAAATAAAAACTTTTTTACAAAAAATAAAACCGACTTCAGAGAAAACAAAAAAGTGAAAAATAACTTTAGCTTCAGAAGTCGGTGACAAAAAAACTAAATCAATCAAACAAAGGTCACCGACTTCTGAAGCTAAAGTTATTTTTCACTTTTTTGTTTTCTCTGAAGTCGGTTTTATTTTTTGTTAGCCTACGCACTAGGTCTGTATTGTCTAGCAGCTGGATTGCCTCAACATTCACGTGTCGATGAAGTCTGTGTTCGTGGGCTTCAGCAAATTTTTGGGTAATAGTGGCGACGAAATCCATTTTAAGGTCACGATGAAGGTCGTCATTTCTTATGTACCAGGGTGCATTGACGGCATCCCTAAGTACTTTATTTTGGAATAGATACTAATAATACATTTTTTTATTATAGCTTATTTATGCAGATACATTTATTTTAGTTCGTAAATAACTATATCAATGAATTGAAGCACAACAAAAAAGGACTAATTTGTTTAGGTTGAGTAAATGACCTAACTATAGAACAGAACGCTAAATCGTCTAAGGGCCATGTTCACCAAAAAGATGACAGTCTGATTATGTGAAAACAGCTGTTTAAAACACATTTTTTGTATGAGAACATGTTACAGTGACAGCTGTTTTTAGATAATCAGACCGTTATCTTTTCGGTGAACATGGAACTAGGTGCTCCCCCACGTCGTTGTCATCCGGAAACGTACCAAAAATACTGGCAGTACTGCCACGTCGAATGGCAATTCTAATTCTTGTGCCAAAGAAAGAGACAGACCTCTGGTCACAAGAAGTATCAACTAATCGGCAAGAATTTCTAAAACATTCACAAAAATAAAACAATTGATGCCACAGACACCATGTCCCTGAAAGCGCGTCTGTAATTCACCGATTAATTTGAAGTCAACATGACAAGATTTTAAAATCCTAACACTAAAATTAACTTCATCAAAACCACGTTTAATAAAACCGAACATTTACTAAACAACAACTGCACTATAGTGAACAGAAGTCTCACTAAAAGACATCATATATCTGTCAATGTGTTTGAATGTTATAAAAGTAAGCGTCGGTTTCTTCATCTATTTATTTATTGAATGCATTCTGGCCGTTGATTTCGTGCCAAGTTAATTAACAGGATTTTTGTAAATAAAGGGAGTGAGCTATGGTGACTGAAAGATCAAAAACTTTATTGCGTTAATATGACAGAACCCAATGACAGTTCCTAGGTTGTAAATTGATAACTAATCGATAGGTGTTAATTCTGTTCGTTTTAAAGTTATGATTTTATGATCATAACATCACGCCTATTATCCCCGAAGAGTTAGAGCGATTTCGCAGATCGAGCGATTTTTCGATGTGGTCCGGAGTAATCGTAGAACTATTTCTATGGTAGTTTATGGACTAGAACGGCGTCCGTCATCCAATTTTATATTGTAGTGTATTTTCACGAGTACGGATTGAACTCGGATCAGACGCAGAGCGAAAGCACTCTTAGGCAGAGATGTATTTAATAATACACTTACATTTCGCCAGTTATGTTTAAGTTCTATATAATAGAGGGCGACCCTATTGCAATCATCCTGGCACAAATTCAGACTTCGTAGCTGCTACTGAGAAAAATCTGATGAAAAACCTAATAACACTTTGCCTGACCCGGGAATCGAACTCAAGCCCTCAAGCTCAGCAGTCACGTTTACGACTACTAGACTGACGAGGCAGTCAGTAACAGTAAATAAATACATATTGTTACTTGATTTAAAGGGTGTAAAACACCTCTTCACGAAGCCGAAAGGCACTGGTTTTACCCATCATTGCGATCATTTTTTTGTTCTACACCATACCTGGGAACCTTCTAGTTACGGAGATATCGGGGGTCAAAGCTTTAGAACTTTTTGAGAAGTTTATTTTTAAATGCTAGTTTCTTTTGTAAGATTTTAACTTTTAAGACCTCCACGACCCCCTTACTATTCAATCCATCCATCAGCACAATGTTTTAAGTGCGTTACATTGAGTTCTACCACAAAACATGATTTATAACTAGCCTAGACTTGAACGGCTGTTACTATTTTGCCACAAGCTCCTCGACCCAACAATACCTATTGAAAAATAATGAATTTCGCAGAATCCGATAGGTCTGTCCCCTTAATACTTGGACCTCACACCGGCACCGCCATCCCAGTCACCTTTTGTATTAAAAACGAATTTCTTTTTTATTGAATTTGTTGACTTAGTTCTGCTCTTTATTAAATTCGGCAGCATTGGCACCTTTTTGTTGGAATAAATTGAATCGTAGCTGCATTTGAATCTTTTTTGTGGTTTCGGTTCTGAATTTAAGTACCTATTTGTTACATTAAAATTTTCGGGCATTGAAATTATTTGGGTACACACATTTAAAATGTGCATTAAGCTTTTGTAACTGCTTTTCAATAACATTGTAATTGTTTAGGAGGTCATTATTTTAATGTATTTGTGAGTATATATTAATTATTTGGTAATATGCTTTTTAATCAATCTAACTAAACCAAAGGTTTTAATTATAGACGAGTACAGTACGACACCTAGATGGCATAGCGTTATCAGCGTATGACGGATAGGTACCTAATCTTCAGAAACTCTCACACTTGAAACTAGTAAAGCACGCACGAGCTTCTGTTATCCCATTACCAGTAGCCCAAATAAACATCTAATTCTTTCCTGCGCACCTCTGCATGCTGTTCCATCTCTTTCCCACACATCATTCCATCTCTTTCCAGCTCGATTCGGGCTTGGAACACTCGGTCCGAGCTCCTAGTTTTGTCCGCGAGCTCGCGGAGTGCGGACGTGTCGCTCGTCAGCCGGTCTCGCTCCGATACGATACAGGCGTGTTATCACCGGGATATTAATGAAAATTTGATGAAAACTCCGTTTTGACGGCACCGTACGTCGTTACACGGGCATAGACTGTGTCTCTAATTAAACTTTGTGTGGAACAAGGATCTGAGTGTATAATGTAACCGTTAGAAACACGGTGAGTGCAACGTTTCAGTGCCAATTTCAGGTAGATAACGTGACTGAAAATCGTCTTTCGTCGCGTCGAAGACGATTATTCGGTTCCCTTCGTTTTGATTCATTTGTTCTTTTCTGTTCTCTTTTATGATGTAAATATCTTTTCAGACTTGTTCTGTTTTTATTCATGTTTTATTATCTACCTGTTGTTTGAATTTATTATGATCGTATTATCTTTCATGATCATTGCTCTTTCTCGATGATGATTTAGTCGTGTCGTTATATTTCATAAGGGTAAAGCTCTACTATTTGTTTATTCGGTAAATAATTATTTTCGAGCATTTTTCTTTAATGTAGATATTTAGAGAGCTATTTAAAGTTCTGATCTTTATCTACAACAACAGCATTAAAATTTTTCTGTTATTTTATTTTTAAAAAATCGAGTGTCCTTGCTCAGTATTCTGAACATACTAGGATATTTCATCATATCAAAATTAAAATTCTAAAAATGATCTGATGCAACAATATCTCAGCAACTTCACAGGAATATCCAACGTTGAATTAAACAAACACGTGTTTGAATATTCATATTCGATTAGTGGAATTAAACATGTGTGGCCATCATCTAGCTTTACATGTTATTATGAATTAAATAACTGTAACAAAACCACATAGTTGTCAGGAATTAATGGCTTGAATATAATGTTGGCTTTATTTCGGTCGTATTCTGATTTTAATGAATTAGTGTTCACTAACAAACATATTTTTGAAGTGTGAAAGTTTACTATTTTATGTGGCAATAAAAGGTAAAGGTTTTAAATAGCTAGCTTTTTGCTTATTTAAGCTTATGTAGAATTTAATCTTATTTTCGACTGAATGAAAATTTTCTTTTGAATTATTAGAAGCAGGAAAGAAGATACAAAACTCTGTTTCCCTTCTTAAATTGCAAATCACTGTATCAAATTAAAACCCGACCTTTCCTTCTAAGTGATACTTTACATTTTACTTTTCACTCTATAAGGAACTCCAGTGTTCCCAAAAATCTTCAAAGCACTTTAACAATGTAGCAATTTTATTTTTTCTTTTATATAAATTACATTTTCAAAGGGAACAGACGAAATACAGTTTTATTAAATAAACCGGTGCGCACCTACAAAGGCCGTCTACGTAAGCCTACAAATTTTCGTAGCACTTGTTTATTCTACGACGCTACGCCGTAGCGCGTCGCTACGCTGGAATCTATTATTATTATAGGCCTCTACCCTTTTCGTATTGTGTCATATCTCACATTGCTACGCTTTATTTTGTTTATATAAGCTCGTTATATGAATGTGAATAGTTTCGAGGGATATGGGATATTCGAGATACATAAAGTACAATTTTGTATCTCTGTAGGGTCCTATCACGTTCCTTTATGTTCTTTGGTATCAAAATCATGTGATTATTTCATTATGTTTGTTTGTGTGTTTTAAGTGGATTTAGTCATGTCGCTAAGATAAACACTTTTGATAAAGTCTGAGGGTCAATTCCAGTATTTAAAAAAAAAACTTTCGTCACCTACTCTCTCAACTCAATCTGTTAAAATTAGTATTTTTTTTAATCTCCACTGTTGGCATTTATGAGTCTCTCGTTGACTGAGTGATCGCAAGTACAAGATCCTGGGTTCGATTCCCGGGTCGAGCAAATTGTTATTGGGTTTTTTCATGAGGTTAGATTTGTGCCTGGTTGATGGCAATAATTATGTTTACCCCCTACTACATAGGACTTAAACATGACTGGGATCGGTCAACGTGGCGACACTTAGGGGACGCCTATGTCCAGCAGTGGACGTCTTTCGGCTGAAATGATGATGATGATGAAACTGACAAAATTATAGGCGTGATGTTATGTTATTGACATTTCACATAAGGTAAGCTCAGAATTCTGGCCACTGAAATGAGTTTGCTTCTCGATTTCGAACGATATTTAATTAGAATTAAAGTTGATTTTCACTTTTTTACTTCCTCATCCACAAGTTCTACAAGAACTTGTTTCATATTTCCTTCTACTTACTCCACGTTTTAGTTCGGAAGTAAACAAACAAAATTTGAACACAGCGAGTGGTATTGCGGTTACGCTACACATAGAGTATTGTTTGACACGGTTCGCGTTTGGTGTACCGCGCGTTTGGTGTGTCACAGGCTTTGTTAGTATACGTCATTAATGTTCGTTAAATAAATGATTATTAGTTTTCTTTACTGTGAGACGGTTCAAAATCAAAATATTTTATTTCACACTAGCTGACCCACGCAACTTCGTCTGCGTCACATAAGAGAGAAACACGAAAGGAAAAAGAAATCCCCGTTTTTGCAACATGTCTCATTCCTGCTCCGCTCTTAATGGCCACAGCGTGATGTTATATAGCCTAAAGCCTTCCTCGACAAATGGACTATCCAACACAAAAAGATTTTTTCAATTTGAACCAGTATTTCCTGAGATTAGCGCGTTCAACCAAACAAACAAACAAACAAACTCTTCTGCTTTATAATATTAGTATAGCCAATCTATACCCCCAGATGGGTAGATATAAAGCGTCAAAAAGGTGCACGGTTCGCGTTGGTAGATTCCATGGAGAAAAACCGGCGAAGAGTTTTTATGCCTCTCTGACTTCGCTTTACATGCCGTCGAGAAATGTCTCTCAGGCATCCTGGTTTCCTCACGATACTATCCTTCGTCATTCAAGTTATAAATACTTAAAAGGTGTAAAACACCTCTTCACGAAGCTAAAAGGCTCTTATTCTCCCTGTCATTGTACACCACACCTACTTCCTACTTTTTGACAGTTCTTTTTAAAATTCTAGTTTGTATTGTAAGATTTTTACTTTAGGAACCTCTAAGACTTCCGTACTATTCAATATAATCCATCAGTACAATGTTTTAAGTGCGTTACATTGAGATCTACCAAAAACTACGATTTTTCACCACAAAAAAAAGTCATTTCCCAACAACATTTTTTGCGTAAAGTTACTTAGTTGGTGTACAGAATGCTTGGTTGACATCTTCGTGATGAGGTGGTTTACACCCTGTATACAACTAGCTTCTGCCCGCGGCTTCGAGCACGTGAAGTATACAACGTTATTTTTTAGTCGTTTTAATCGAAAAAAAAATCAGCTGCTTCATACATTATTGGTCGCCTAAGGCCGGGACTCCACCAAAGCGGAGACGAGACGAGCGGAGAGGAGATGTTTTTTAAACAACCAATAGAATTGAGTTATTGACACGTCTCCTCTCCGCTCAGCTTCAGTGGAGATCGCTGTGCGGAGATGTGTAATATTTGTATGTCGCGATGGAAGCGGAGATGTGAGCTGTGCGCGGACGACGCGCAGTGGAGACGAGAGATGTGAGCGGCGTGCAGTGAGCGATGTCACCCTCCCCCCTCTCGCCCGCTAGCAACCCGCAGAACCCCGCGCGCGCGCCAGCCGGCCGGCCATCTTGCTAGTACCGTGCACGCGAGCACACGCTTTTATCGTGAATAATTCGTGCAGTTTGTATTTTTCAACGTAAACAATTAGTTAATTTAAATAAAACGTAATGGATGAACAATTTATTGAATCAGTAAAAAAATATCCATGTCTATGGAACACATCAATAGATACCTATAAACTTACTGACGTCAAAGATGCAGCTTGGGAGAACGTTTTGAAAGAAACTCAATTATCTGACGGTAAGTGCAATTTATTATACTAAGTATTTCGTTCAAGTAATATTGTAATACGAGTGTCTTGCCATGGAACGGCGCCCTCGTTGTTGAAATAACTACAGATTTTTTCTCGAACTTGATAGGCATCCATATTGTCATTCGATAATAGATTTTCCACGTTTGTGTCGTTAAACATAGTCGTGGCCAAACCCGTTTCATTATTATCTAGATAGCCAGGCATCTTGTCAATTAAAAAGTTGTGTAGAACACACGTTGCTTTTATCACTTTTTCCACTGTTTCTATTTTACATTCAAATTCTTTACGGTATACGTACCATTTCCGTGATAATACACCAAATGTAGCTTCCACAATACGACGAGCTCTTGAAAGTCTATAATTGTATGTTCGTTTTTCGTTATTTAAATTATCGCGTGGATATGGTCTCATTAAGTTAGGCATCAAAGGGAATGCTTCGTCTCCAATAAAAACAAACGGTACAGGTTCTCCATTTTGGTACAAGGGTTGTGGCTGTGGTAGATTTAATCTGTTTTCTCTCAAACGAATTCCGAATATACTATCAGCAAAAATACCACCATCGCTGAACCTTCCCATTGAACCTATATCTACCATAATTATTCTTCGGGTAGCGTCGGCTACGCACATCATTACAGTTGAAAACCTGTGTTTATAACAGTAATATGAGGACCCAGATTTTGGGGGTGCAAACATGTACACATGCTTGCCATCAATGGCCCCGACGCAGTTTTTGAATTGCCAGATTTCTTCAAATTGCTTTGAAATTTTTTTCCATTCATTTTCATTAAGTTCTGGCATAACCAAAGGTTGTAATACTGTCCACAAGGCATCGCAGACATCTTCTATAATTCTTGGAACAGTCGATTTTCCAATCCTAAAATTTTCAGCTATTTGTGAAAATTTTGAACCAGTCGCCAAATACCTGTGATAATTATAATATAGATTTATATTTGTGTCGTGGTTTCAGTTAGAATAGAAGGGTCATTTCAAAATAATATCTTAATCAGTGTCGTGTTGTTTCCGGAACTATAAAAGATTAGGCATTACTAAAATTATGTATTTACAGAATTTTCACTCGTTCAAAAGTTATAGCCATTTTTAAATAATAGAAAATAAACAATTAAAAGTCTAAGATTCACACGAGCACAACACATTGAAATCAAACAAATAAAATGGATTTATCACTCGTTATTTATTAACATTTCAAATTTCGACGCCGCCGTCTGCCGCGACCACGTACGAGAGATACAATCCGTTTTGTATGTTTGATTTCAGATATTTTTATTTATAAAATGGTTTCCCTTGAAACTCTGGTATTTTTTAAATATTTATAATGGTTATAAATTCTGCATGAGTGATAATGCGTTAAGTATATTTTGACTATGGCAATGTCAACATTTAATATTTATAATGATTTCAATTATTTTTATTTCAGTAAAAACGGCTAAATCTAAGTGGAAAAAGTTGAGAGACAGCCACCGGGACGCATTAAAAAGGAAGAATGCCACTAGAAGTGGACAGAGTGGTAAACAAATTCGTGAATGGAAATATGAGAAGGTAATGGAATTTTTGATACCATATATGACGAATAGAAACAGGACTACAAATTATACCTCACAAACAAATATAAATGAACAGGAAACAAATTCATTGGAAAGTAATGTAACCGATGAGTTTTTTGAAACATCAAGCAATCATACAAGAAGCACTCCAGAAGATCGTCCATCTGTACAACATTCGCCGTCACCGACATCAAGCGTCTCAGCCTCGACATGCAGAAATGCAACAAGAAAATCGGATGAAATAAGTAATTTACTTATACAGCACCATGCAAACCGTGAAAGAATACGCCAAGAAAAACTAGAAATACAATCATTGATAGAGAAAAATAATACCCTTGACGAAATGGACACTTTTTTTCTGTCGATATCAAAAAGTGTAAAAAAACTTTCTCAATATATGCAGCTTCAGGCTAAACGTAAAATTTTCAATGTTCTTTTAGAATTGGAAGAACTTGAGCTACAAAACACATGGTATAACACAAATGAAAATAATTGGTATTCCCCCGGTTACACTTCAGCACCGGGTCCAAGTTCGACACCGGGTCCTAGCTCAACACAGGCACCGGTTCTTACATCAACACAGGCCGGTGGTCCTAACTCAACACAGGCACCGGTTCCTAGCTCAACACAAACACCGGGTCCAAGTTCGACACAGGCACCTGTTCCAAGCTTGGAAGATACGCACATGACCGATGAACAGATAGAAGAAGCATTCAGAAACGAAGAAGACACATATGATAATTTGTAACTATATGGAAAAGAAAGCAATATGTCTCATGTGATTTACTGTTATAATTTTTTTGTACGTTATGTTTCTATTTTCTAATATAACCTTACGTTTTTTTTGCTACTCCCAGAACGGCAGTTGATTTTTTTGTTTTCTTTATGAATAAATAAGATAATATAAAAATATATTTGGTTTTTACATAATATGCATCACTCCAGTCTCCCGGAGGGGTAGAAAGAGACAACGGATCTCGATTTCTCGTAATCCTTACATACCTCAGTTTACATAATATTTTTCATGTATTCTCGTACTTCTTGATTCTCGTTTTGAGTACTTCTCACTTAGCCCTTTTACACAAAAAAAAACAAACACTCAAAAAAGACTGATCACATTCAAACGCAGATAACACACATAAACACAAACACACATTAACAAAAAAATAATTAGGTAGGTACTTACTTCAAACATACTGCTAGCCGCTCTTGGGTGCAGATAGATCTCCTGTAGTTAGTATCTTGCTTAAATATATGCGGTTTAATTAAGTTATGTAGTTCATAGAATATATTCCTCGGTAGTCTGTAGGACTTGGTAAAACTTTCATCATCTAACTCATTAAACAGAGTAAAAAATTCTCCATGACTGGTATGGTAATACAAGTGACTTCTTTTCCAAAACCGATGTTTTCTTTTGTTTAGGTAGTATAAAGCTATCAATTCTGCTTCTTCAGACTGTAGTTCTTCTTCAAGTAAAAGAAGATACTTTTTTTGTAATAATAGCGACATCGTCTACCTTTCGTGTCAGAATGCGTACTGAGCACTCAACGCCTCGCACCCGAGCTGAAAAACATCTCTTCTCGCACAGCACACAGCACACCGCACACATCTCCGCTTTGGTGGAGTCCCGGCCTAACTCGGAAAAATGTAGGCAACAGCTGATATTTTTTTTGAGATTTCATAGTTGGTCCCATAGTAAAAGTTGTTCATTTTCATGAGTGCTATCCGCCTTTAAAGGGATTAAAACGATTAAAAAATAACGTTGTATAATTGTTCCAATGGCCACTTTTTACTAAAACCTTCCTGAAGAACCCATTGGTGGAAACAGCATGAAAATCGGTACAATAGTTTTTTAGTTTGCCGGCAACATATACGTGGATAGACGTGGCGGAGGACTTTGTTTTACAATATGTAGTGATACGCACATGAATCCGAAAAATAAGAGGTACAGTCAGCAAAACAGTTAGGTATGCAGGCTAGCAATCTTTTTACGACTTTTATAAATATAAAAGTCTGTAAATATCGATTTTTGTTAATTTTTCACGCACAAACTAACGAAAGGATTTGGATGAAATTGCAAATATGTTGATAATAAGTCTTTTCCATTTACAATAGTTGAAAGAAGATTACTAGCCTGTAAACCTCACTGTTTTGCTGACTGTACGTGTCTTGGGTTCGATCTCGGGACTTATGACTTGGCAGTTCGAATCCCACACCACTAAACCATCAATGCAATGCTGCAAATTATAAAATTACTAAAGCAATAACAAAGTCAATTACTTAAATAAATGATTCATTTCATTTCACTGATCAAATTTGATCCGTTCGAAGCAGGACCGGAGTATGACGCATAAAATAATCATGATGAAATGCTAAAAGTACTTATTAATTGTAACTACCATTCATCAACTTCAATATAAATGGAATAAACATTAAATATTATTTCATTTTACATTTTCCAATGGAGAATTTAGTGGTAATATAATAACAACCGCACGGGTCGATCTACAGGTTAAGCTGCGCCTGCCTAAGTTGGTCCGTGGATGGGTGACCACTCATTACACACCGAGTTTCCTCCGTGCCTCGGAAATCACGTTAAGCCGTTGGTCCCGGCTGTCATTTAATTTTGTCCATCTTTGACAGTCGTTACAGGTAGTCAGTGGCCCAAAAATCTGACAACCGGTCTTACCAAGGGGTATTGTAGTTATCCAGTACTATCTTGGTTCTGGAGGTCATATAAAATACTGGTATAAAGCTGCATTGGTTTAGACTGTAAGCCATGTGACGACTCGAATGGCGTAGTGGTAGTGAAGCTGCCTTTCGTTCATAGGGTCCTGGGTTCGAATCCCGGTAGGAGCCAATGTTTGTGTGATGAGCATGGACATTTGTTTCCGAGTCATGGTTGTTTATATGTAGAATAAGTATGTATTTACAAACAAAAAGTATATATATGTAGTATATCAACTATCTGGTGTCCACGACACAAGCCTTGCTTAGTGTGGCACTAGATGGCGCGGTGTGCTAATGTCCAGCGATATTTATTTATTTATTTATCTCCAACAAAGTTGGGAAAAGGTGAAGCAGACGATGAAATTAACCAAACCACACTCGTAATCAGATATAAAAACAACTGAATAAACGAGTCCATTTTAAATAATTCTCAGTAATCGTCGGCAGATAATGTGAAATTTAAAAATGAATGATAAAGGAATGTACTCTACAGGCAAGTATCAGCATTACGGGCAAATTGCTCGCTTCCGGACAATTCGCGTAATTGCTGCAATTCTCCTTTATTACATTAAATTGTTCGCAACGCTATAAGCTTTCTTCTTGCGGATATCTACGTCGTAAATGACATTAAGTTATTTGAGCTTCGCTGGTTTCAGATGTGTAGCTACGGAAGTTACAAATGAAAAAGTGATTTGTAAACATACTTAGGTCCGTGTTCACCGAAAAGATAACGGTCTGATTACCTCAAAACAGCTGTCACTGTGACATGTTCCCATACAAAAATATGTTTTAAACAGCGGTTTTTATATATTCTGACCGTCATCTTTTTGGTGAACATGGACCTTAGAAGGTTTAGAGGTTCGATTCCTTGGTCGGACGAAGTGATGGCAAAAGGCTCAACCCCTTTTACGTGGGACTTAAGCATAACTGGCAAAATGTGGGTGTAGGTACAATAATTTGGTACACTTCTGCTTTACCCCTCAGCGAATACAGGCGTTGTTTAATACAAAACATAAAATATTTAATTAAGAAATAAGTAGTATTTTAAGCTATTGTAATAGCAACCCTAGAATTAGTAATTTTTTATGCTGACCACTCCGGTGGCCATATTTTTTTTTCTCTCTTTCAACTGTGCTATGAGCAGTCACATTGTTTTCAATAAAACTTAAAATAAAATTACTTAAAATTCTTTAGCCTTTTACTTAACAGGCTAAAAGTGGTCCTTCGAGTGAGTTTTACAAGTAAAAGTACTTTCTCCGGTGTGCGCGTATCTTACATTGTGTTTCGACGACCAGCTGTACTGAGTCGTTGGAGTGCCGGTCGCCGCGGGCGGAGGGAAAAGGAAGAATTTCTCGCAGATTCGCATTGTGGCGAGTCGCGGGGACCTATATTTCGATGCTATATCGTCGATTCATCATTTCATCATTATTCATCAATACGGATAAAACGCGGTGACAAGCAATCGGGCAGAAAAAGGCGGTAATGGCGGTCAATTGTTGATCGATGGCGGTATTACGAAAATTTTCATGACCAAAGACAAGAAATTGGAAGATATAGAAAATAGTGACGTCAAAAGAACGAACAAGTCAAGATCCGCGAATATCCATTCATTCAGCGTTGAGTTTGTTCGGTTGGTTTTGTTTTTGGTCGGATGCGCTGGAGCAACTTCACACTCATCGAGTTCGGAACGTCAAACGTCAAGTCACTGTCAGCTGTCAACCAATTTGCAATTTGTAAACATTGCATTGCAATCAAAACTTAGTTTTCACAACGTTTTTCGGAGAAGTTACCGGCTAAGTACAAGAAGTCTGGTGCTTAATAAGTGCGGCATTCGTTTAGTGCGGTCTAAAGCTACAAATCTACAATAATCAGTGCGGTAGTGCGTAATAATAGTGCGGCCAAGAAGTGAATCGTAAGCAGTGTTGCCAATTTAGCATATTTTATGCTAAATTTAGCATATTTTTACGTTGGTTAGCCTAATTATTTGTTGTTTAGCATATAGCATATTTTTTAGCATATAACTATAATTATTAATACTTTAATGGATATTGCCAAAGAATTCCGAATGGGTGCATTCACAATAGACAGGCTCATGTCTCAATGGAGAAATATAGTGCACGTGAAATGGGAATGCTCATCTTCCACCGTAGAATTCTGGAATGAAGTTATTAATTTTAAAGATGTGGCTGGCAATAACCCCTTTGCAGAGTTATCTCGCTTAGCCATGTCATTATTATCCTACCACATTCTAAAGCAGACATTGAACGCGTTTTCAGTCAAATGAATGCAGTGAAAACAAAACTTCGTAACCGTTTGTTGGTGAAAACTTTAAATTAAATTTTATACATCAGATTCGGGCTAAAGATGGCACGAAAAGGCTGTAGTCCTACATAGTTCCCGACAGTGTACTGTGCTCCATAGGTACGAAGGTGAGTTATTCTGAAAATCAAGCTTCCACGTCTTCCTCGGCAGCATCCGCTGCCGATGAAGACCAAGATATTGATATTTTATTTAGTATTATTATTGATTAAAATTTTGTTGTAGTTCTTGGCGCCTGTCCGAAGAAATTATTGATTATGTATTATATTTTTTGTTTCTTGACGCTTCTCACACGAATTTTCTTGATTATTAAAGATTCAAAATTAAAAGACCTTTAATTTCGCATTATAATATGTTAGCATAATATTTTAGCATATTTTTATAGCATTTAGTATAATTTTGGCATAAATTTAATAGCAGTTTAGCATATTTTGTATTAGTCGTGTTGGCAACACTGATCGTAAGTCAGTTGTGTTACGTTCGTTTACCATGGCGGAGGTTGAACTTAAACGGCTACGCGCTCAGCGAGGACAATGTAAATCAACAATAACACGTATTGAGAACTTTATAAGTGATCCTATCAATGTCGCGTCATCCACAATAGACACTTTAGAAGCGCGCAAGGAGAAACTAATTAGTACGCTTAAGAACTATGAGAGTGTCCACTTAGACATATTAAACCTAGATGATAAGGATACAGAATGTGTAGGTGACATTGAAGACAAATACTTCTCTGTCTTAGGAAAAATCAATGTAGCATTAAGACAATTGAAAACCAGAGTAGACTCTGAAAAGCATTCCATTTCTACTTGTAAATTACCAAATATAGAAATTTCAACATTTGATGGCAAAGATTTTGCTCAGTTTAAGCCTTTCATGGACTTGTTTAATGCTGTCATTGACAGAAACAATTCATTGTCAAACGTACAGAAGTTGTTTTACCTACGAAAATATTTAACTGCTGATGCATTGGCTGTTATTATTAACTTGCCACTTGTCAACGAATCTTACCCTGAAGCAATAAAATTATTAGAGAAACGATTTAACAATGAAACGCGAATTATTTCAAATCATATAAATATTCTCCTGGACATTCCTCAAATGCAAAAGGGTACTGCGGCAAGTATCAGATCATTTATATCTGAAGTGCGTCAACAACTTTATGCTTTGATAAATCTGAAGCAACCTGTTGAGAACTGGAATATGCTGTTGATATCTATATTATCACGGAAGCTCGATAGCTATACTAACAGGGCATACCATCTTGACAGGTTGTCTCCGGACAATTTACCTACTATGGAAGAATTTATGTCTTTTTTAGAAAAAAGAGCTATAGCATTGGAGGACAGCTCTCCTCTAAAAAGTACCTGCTATGAAGGTAAGTCAAAATCAAATCAAAACAATAACAAGGTTTCCAATATTGTAACCAACACCAATTCAAAGCGATCTTGCACATTCTGCAGCAATGATCACCCCATCTATACATGCCCTAAATTTAAATTGGCTCCAGCCTCACAACGTATAAAGTTTGCTACAGATAATAAGTTGTGCACTACGTGTCTGAGAAATCACTCTGACAAATGTAGATATTCATTCAAATGTAAAGTCTGTAAAAATAGTCACAATACTCTCTTGCATGAGGACAAGCCTAGGGAAGATGAGGTCATTGCATTACATTCCAATTTATCAACAAATGAAACAAACATATTATTGCCTACTATGAAGGTAAAGCTCATTGACAAAGCTGGTCAAGAAATTGAAGTCAAGGCTCTACTTGATTGTGGTAGCCAAGTTTGTATTATAAAGCGTACACTTGTAAACCAATTGGACTTGACCCCTATGGCTCAAGATTCAAATATTATTGGCTTGGGCAATACTCCAAACAAGGTAAATGAATGCGCTTACATATTGGTACAATCCACTCTATACAATGTAAAATGTTCAATCAAATGTCATATTGTAGATACTATCACTACAAACTTACCTCAAAATTATTTTGATATTAAAAAATGTAATATTCCAGCTAATGTGCAGCTTGCTGATAATGATTTCAACAAACCGTCTGAAATTGCCCTATTATTAGGGGTAGATTTTTATTCTAAAGTCATAATTGATGGTGTAATAAAATTAAACAATGGTATTGTACTACAAAATACATTATTTGGTCATGTAGTTACCGGTACAATTAAAAATGAATGTAAAATTAACTTGTCAAGTGTAAATTTGGTTTCAAACTTTGTAGTGCAGGAAAAGGCTGATGATAGCTTGGAAATCATCATGAAAAATTTTTGGCTATCTGAAAAAATTACTGAAGAGGTAGTTGATCATATTGTAGAGAATGAAAAGGCTGAAAATGTTTTCAAAAATTCAGTCAAATTAGAAAATAACAAGTTTTCAGTCGACATACCATTACAATGTCCATTAGAACAATTAAATATTGGTGATTCCTTTTCACATGCCTTGCAAAGATTTCACACACTTGAGAGAAAGTTTGAGACCAATCAAGACTATTTTCAAAAATATAAAAAATTTATTGATGATTATGTAGAGTTGGGTCATGCCAGGGAAGTTGACATAAGTCAGTATGATGTCCTGAATGATCCAGTTTATTTTCTTGCACACCATGCAGTACAAAACGAATGTAGCAAAACAACCAAATTGCGTGTCGTTTTTGGAGGGAACGTGAAGTCTAAAAATGGTCTATCTGTAAATGACGTTATGTTAAATGGACCTATAGTTCAAAATGAATTATTTAACATTCTGATACTCTTTCGAACCTACCGCTACACTATAATGTGTGATGTAGAAAAGATGTTCAGAATGATCTCCATAAATGAAAAATTTAGACCATTACAAAACATTCTTTGGCGAGATCATCCATCCAAACCCATTACTTGCTTACAATTGCAAACAATAACTTATGGTTTAAAATCCTCTACTTTTTTGAGCACAAGATGTCTCATTGAGTTAGCTCATCTCTATCATGATAGGTATCCAATAGCAGCAGAAGCTCTTCGGTTAAGCACATATATCGATGACATCATAACCGGAGCTGATAATTTAGAGCAACTATTGGAGCTCAAGACTCAACTTATAGAGCTAATGAAATTAGGCAATTTTAAGCTACATAAATGGTGTTCCAACTCTCCAGAATCAATTAAAGACATTCCTGAAAATTTAAAATATTTTGAACAAATTGACCTAAATAAGGATAATATAATAAAAACATTAGGTTTAAAATACAATATAAATACAGACACTCTGATGTTTTCCTGCCCAATGGCAGAAGATTATAATTTGCTTAAAACAAAAAGAGAAATTCTAAGTTTCATTGGAAAAATATTTGACCCTCTTGGTCTTATAGGACCCATAGTAGTACAAGCAAAATTGTTAATGCAAGAGATCTGGAAGTCCAAAGTGGACTGGGACTCTACGTTACCTGGTAAGATACTAAAATCTTGGAAAGAGTTCTTAACAAATTTGAATGACATGGGTACTCTTCAGATACCTAGAGCAATTAATAAAACTGCTGTAGAAGATATTGAGTCAGTGGAACTTGTTGGGTACTCAGATGCTTCATTAAATTCAACTGGTTGTTGCCTTTACCTTAGAGTTTTGTCCAACGATGGTCAAGTTAATGTGAGCTTATTGTGCTCTAAGTCCCGTGTCGCACCTCTCAATAGAAAACTTACCATTCCAAATCTAGAGCTTAATGGCGCCCTCCTGCTTGCAGAACTTGCTTCTAGGGTTTATAAAGTTCTAAAAACTAGATATCCAAACTTAAAGGTGTTTTTACACACCGACTCCCAGGTGGTTCTAGCCTGGATAAATTCCAACATTTCAAAAGGTGTCTATGTCTCCAATAGAGTCAACAAAATTAAGACCCTTACTAATGATTTTATGTGGTCTCATGTCAAAGGGGTCAATAACCCTGCTGATGTACTATCAAGAGGCACTGCTCCACATAAATTACAGGACAACCAGCTATGGTGGTTTGGTCCATGCTCATTGTTAGATAAACACTTTCAGCATAATGTTGCTACCTCCATTCAAAATAATGAACAGCATGTTGCTGTCTCAATTTCAGAAATTGAAGATTCCCCCACACTTAACAATGTTATTGTGAGTAATCTGAAACAAAAAGCTGCTCAAGTTTCAGATGATATTTTTGAAAAATACTCTGATTTCAATAAACTTCAAAGAGTCATCAGTCTAATCTTACGGTTTAAACATAATATTTTAAATCCGAATGATAAATTAGTTGGTTCACTAATGCCAAAAGAGCTACAGTCTTCTAATTTAGTCATTATAAGACATGTTCAGCATAAAGCATTTTCAAGTGAAATTCAATTGTTAGAGAAAGGTAGTCAAATAAAAAATCACATGGCTAGTTTGCACCCCTTCTTAGACTGCAATAACATTTTAAGAGTAGGTGGTCGCCTCCAAAATGCAATCAACTTGTCATATGATAAAAAGCACCCGATTATTCTTCCAAAGTCTAACCACATTACCAATTTGATTATTATAAAGGAACATTTAAGACTACTGCATGCTGGTGCAAAGCTAGTATTAAGTTCTCTCTCTCAAAGGTTTTGGCTATTGAATGGCATCAGAGAGGTTAAAAAAGTTGTCCATAAGTGTGTCAAATGCTTCCGTCTCAAAGCAGTAGCTGCAAAGCAATTAATGGGTTCGCTACCTACACATAGAATATCAACAGGTAGAGCCTTTGAAATAACAGGCGTAGATTTTTGCGGTCCATTTGACATTAAAGTAGCCCGGATTAGGAAACCAATAACCAAAAAGAGTTATGTCGCATTATTTGTTTGTTTTGCTACAAAAGCAATCCACATTGAATTGGTGAGTGACATGACTACTGCAGCTTTCCTGGCATGCCTTCAGCGCTTTATAGCTAGGAGAGGATTGCCATCCTTAATTTACTGTGACAATGCAAAAACCTTCAAAGGAGCTGAAAATAAATTAAAAGAATTGTATGAATTACACTCATCCAAATGTCATGTAGACAATGTAGAGAATTTTTGCTCCACAAAACTTATTAGGTTTAAGTACATACCTAGTTACTCCCCCGAATTTGGTGGGCTATGGGAAGCCGGAGTGAAAAGTGCCAAACATCACATCCGGAGAGTAATAGGTAATGTATCTTTGACATTCGAAGAGTTCAATACTGTACTCACACAAATAGAGTCAATTTTAAATTCAAGGCCACTTCTTCCCCTGAGTAGCGATGTTTCTGATTTAAATTACCTGACCCCAGGCCATTTCCTGGTAGGAACTGCACTCACAAGCTACCCAGAGTTGGATGTGACCAAGAAAAATATTAATAGAATGAAATTTTGGGAACTATGTACAAAGTTAAAACAAGATTTTTGGAATCTCTGGTCCAGAGATTATTTAACTTCTCTACAAAATAGACCCAAATGGAAGTATAGTAGTGATAATTTAAAAGAGGGAGATTTGGTTATCGTCAAACAAAAGGACATCTCTCCTCTAAATTGGCCCATGGGGCGCATTGTTAAAACTATTCCTGGACCAGATGGTCGAGTCAGGGTAGCAGAAGTGAGAATGGGGCCTAAAAAGAATGTGTATGTAAGGTCCTATACCAAATTATGTCCTGTGCCCATGAAAGATAATTTAGATTAAGTTAATTTTAATATATAAAAATAAGTTAGTTATTAATTAGGAATAAATTGTGTCACACCCTCTGTGTTGATAATAACTTGAATATTTATGTTTAAAACAGTTTTATTATACTTTCTCAAGCTAATATTTATGTAAAATAATTTATAACTTTAACCTATCAAACCCAGTTACCTATGGTTGGTGCAGTTTGCCCGCCCCAACTTATGTTTAATACAAAACATAAAATATTTAATTAAGAAATAAGTAGTATTTTAAGCTATTGTAATAGCAACCCTAGAATTAGTAATTTTTTATGCTGACCACTCCGGTGGCCATATTTTTTTTTCTCTCTTTCAACTGTGCTATGAGCAGTCACATTGTTTTCAATAAAACTTAAAATAAAATTACTTAAAATTCTTTAGCCTTTTACTTAACAGGCGTGATGTTATGTTATTGAACTATATAAATTATGGAGTATTTCGTACGAAACTTCTTTTTTTTTAACCATTGTAGTTAATTTGGTGGTCTGGATGATTCCTAAAAGTTTGTACATCTATTTTAATGGGACCTTATAAAGGGTGTAAAACACCTCTGTACGAAGCCGAAAGGCACTTGTTCTCCCCATCATTGTAATTTTTTTGTTCCACACTATACCTGGGAACCTTCTAGTTACGGAGATATGGGGGTCAAAGTTACAAATTGTTGACAAGTTTTTTTTTAAATACAAGTTTTTTTTGTAATACACTCGAGAGCAATGAATCCGGGTCACTTAAAGAATCCTAAAAATCTCGGAAACTAAAAATGCTAGGTTAATGCAATAAATTGTATTTAATAGACAATGTAATACTCCTTAAATGAAGGTATTAAAACTTCTTAGTTATTGTAAAGTTATATCATAAAAAATCAAATTTGAAAAAGGGCCACTTTCGAAGATGGAACCACGAAATTACAGCATTTGGTTTTGCTTTTGTTTGTAATCTGTCATATATGTGGGTACATAAACCATGTTGATAGTGCTCTATATTCATTATTCAAGCTAAAATTATGTCGCTTACGCCTGAAGAATGCACCAGAATACTTACAATGCTGGAAACCGGCCGGAGTCAGCGCGATACAGCCAGGACTGTCGGTGTGTCGCTGTCAACAGTACAAAGAGTTCTCCGACGTTACGAAGAAACTGGTTCTAACCTACGCAGACCAGGAACGGGCAGAACCAGGTGTACCGCAGCACGAGAAGACCGATACTTGGTGAACACCATGCTTCGAATCGCTTTCTCACAGGAACTGAACTCACAAATCAGTTTCGACGCCTCGGAGGAAGTAACCCAAGTGCATGGACAGTAAGACGTCGGCTTGCTGAATCTAACTTAAAACCCCTTAGACCTGCAAACGGCCCTAAACTGGAGCGTGGGCATCGTATTTCAAGACTAAGATATGCCCAGAGCCACGTAAATTGGAGTATTGAAGATTGGTCAAAAGTTATGTTCTCCGACGAATCAAAATTTATGCTCTACAAGCACGATGGAAGACACAGAGTGTATCGAAGACCAGGGGAAAGATTCAAGCAAGCATGCATCGAAGAAAAAGTAGCCTACGGTGGTGGGTCTGTACTTGTGTGGGCCGGAATTTCTTCTGAAAGTCGCACAGAGCTGGTGATCATAGAAAACGACTCTTTAACTAGCGTAAGATATGTGGAAGAAATCCTCAATGATCACGTTGGTCCATTTATGGTCAATTTAGGTGAGGATGCTATATTTATGCATGACAATGCCCGACCTCATACAGGTAGGATTGTGAATGACTACCTTCAAGAGATGAACATTACTCGTATGGAGTGGCCAGCGCGCAGCCCGGATATCAACCCGATCGAGCATGCTTGGGACGAGCTAGGCAGATGCGTAAAACAACGAAACCCTCCCCCAATCACGCTTCGTGAGCTCAAAATTGCTCTCACAGAGGAATGGGAGAATATTCCCCAAAATCGTATAAGGAACTTGGTGTACAGCATGCCAAACCGCGTAAACGCAGTAATGGAAGCACGAGGAGGCAATACGAAGTATTAAAATTCAAGAAAATCGTAATAAAGTTCAAAAATTTCATGTTTCCTATTTTTGTTTTAAGGAGAGATCAGCAGTTTTTTTCTTTATGTAATTTTGTGTTAATAAAATGTATAGTGACTCATATTTTTTTTACTTTCATTTAAGGAGTATTACATAGTCTATTAAATACAATTTATTGCATTAACCTATCATTTTTAGTTTCCGAGATTTTTAACATTCTTTAAGTGACCCGGATTCATTGCTCTCGAGTGTATTTTGATATTGTTTTAAGTGCGTTACATAGAGTTCTACCACAAAACATGATTTATAACCATAAAAAAACAGTTGTTTCCCAGCAATAATTTTTGCGTAAAGTTACTTAGTTTGATGTACAGAATGCTTGGTTAACGGCTTTGTGATGAGGTGGTTTACACCCTGTATAGATTAGAGAATATTTCGTACGAAAGTTCTTTTTTTTACCATTGTCCATATTTTGGTGGTCCGAATGATTCCTATCGACAATTTTACTATGACATATCCTTAGTTTACAATTCCAACGCTCTCTTTACGTCAGTCAATCTTTTAATCAGGTCGATGGATAGGGTAGAGGCACCTATCTACGTCTATATATTATATCGATACCGTGGCATTGCAGAAGTCTGCCACGCGAGCCCACGATTAACCCTATTGGTTGCGTTTATTGATTACTTCGTGGAACGACAGTTTCAATGAGAATAGTTTTACAGTAACAACTGCTGAAATGTAGTAAGCCTTTATTTCACTAATATATTTCAGCTATGAAAAAGCAAACAAAAATTCGAAGACCTGTGACAACTACCAATCCGCACTGAGCCAGCGTGGTAGATTATAGCCCAATTCCCTCTCATTGAGAGGAGGCCGTGTCCCAGCAGTGGGAACATTATAGGCTGATGATGATGATGAAAAAGCATGACGAGGTGGTATTGGGAGATTTCTAGTTTATACAAATATGAGTTTGATCGAGCAGGGAATTAATTCCAGGGCAATTTCCTTTTCATGGCCTCCTCGCTTTTGTTACTTTTAGATAAGGCGCGGAACAAACACCAGTGGCGTATGGTGAATGGCGGTGGCGCGGGTGCACGGGGGGCGAGGAAGTGGCGCCATTTCCTCGCCCCCCGCGCACCCGCATCCGCGCCAGCGCCGTGCCAACGCCATACGCCACTTGTATATGACCCGCGCCTAAGTGATGCAGAATCCCCAAAGGGCTAAGTAGCAGTGATGTTTAAGTAATAGGAGCGTGCCTAATGCTATCAACCGCGCACGAATCTAGACCCCTTGACTGGTATTGAGACATTTCTTATTGGAACACCTAATTAAACTTTGCCTGGCCCGCGAATCGAACTCAGGACCTCATACTCAGTAACCGCGCATTTGGCCAGCACTGAGCTCTCGTGCTTGCCACCACTCTGGTCGATTGGTCGAAAGCACGAGGCAGTCACATCAAAATTACACAACATTTTTTAAGTTTTTTTATTTTTCCTTTTTTTAGTATCGAAGTGGGGAAATTTACGTGATAGGACGAAGCCTATTTCAGCATTCTATTCTTGTCAGTAAATCAAATAGATTTTTTTTTCAGATATTCAACTAGCTCCATACCGAATGTGTCATGATAACTCGTTCATACATAATGCATTCAAATGTCAATGACATTGATACGAACGTCGCCGCCGTTGTTTTAAAATTATCATAACATTGTGTATTTTAATCATATTCCGTTTCAATTGAATACGTAGGGCTTGTATTAAAAATCTTTGCGTGTGGCGGTACGTTTTATTTATGATTAATTGGACTATATTCATTGTTTGGTGTTAGGTAGTGACGCACGAGCTATTTGGTTTACATTTTACAATGCAATTTTTAGGTTTAACTGTAAACCAATAGCTTGTTCGACCGTACACCTACCTTAAGAATATAAAGGGTGTAAAACACCTCTTAACGAATACGAAAGGCACTTGTTCTCCTCGTCATCCTGATCATTTATTTGTTCTACACTATACCTGGGAACCTTCTAGTTACGGAGATATTGGGGGTCAAAGTTGCAAGATTTTGACAAGTTTTTTTTAAATACCACTCTTTATCGCATGTTTTTTACTTTAAATATCTCTACGACCCCCGTACTATTTAATCCATAGATCCGCACAATGTTTTGAGTGTGTTACATTGAGTTATACCACATAACATGATTTATAACCTCAAAAAAAAAAGTTGTTTCCCAGCAATATTTTTTGCGTAAAGTTACTTAGTTTGATATACAGAATGCTTGGTTAACGGCTTTGTGATGAGGTGAAATACACCCTGTAGGAAGATCAAAGAAGTGACGGATGGAATGTGTGAAGGCTAATACAAGCACGAAAGGAGGGTGTCTAATGAGAAGTGATGAGTAAAAGATAAGATGTCCAAGATTTTGTAACAATAATTTGATTTAAAAGAGTGTCCATGGAGTTTCTTGCTCGTTCTTCTCCATAAAGATTTACGCTAGGGAATGGACAACTACAGTACTTACACAGATTTTATGTCTTGTGACTGGGACTGTAGCTACATTTAATTTTCAACTTTGTTTCGACAATTCAAAAGTGATTTTGATTTTAGAATTATGGAACAAGAAGACATGCTGCGCCGACATCAAATGAATTGGGATAAGGGCAAAAGAATGATGATAATTATTGCTCTTAGGTACACCTCTGCCTCCTACCGGGGTTGTGGGACTATATATACTCGAAAGAGATACCGTGGCCCCGGAACGTAAAGGGCGAGGAAGGAACATGGATGGGTTTTAGTCAGTTAGAGTCTGACACTCCCTTCCGCTCAGAGCAGGAGAAGTCATTAGATGATTTCCCATACGAAAACAAAAAAAAGGTACCAACACCTCTGCCTAACCCGTCAGGGCTAACAGTCTTGATGAAATGTTATGTTAATTGGTTGGCTGATTTGTTGGTCGTGAAGTGCCAATGAGTTTTTCATCCTCCATTAAATACCCTTTAAACATAATTCGCTAAATTTGTAATTATTTATAATTTTATGCATGCATCTGTAATCTGTGCAAATAAATTTGACTGTACTTTACTTTACTTCAGAAATGTAGCAATACTATTCTACTCATCTATACTAATATTAGAAAGCAGAAGAGTTTGTTTGTTTGTTTGTTTGGTTGAACGCGCTAATCTCAGGAAGTACTGGTTCAAATTGAAAAAATATTTTGTGTTAGATAGTCCATTTATCGACGAAGGCTTTAGGCTTTATAAAATTACGCTGCGACATTAAAGAGCCGTGCAGGAATGAAAAATATTGCAAAAACGGGGATTTATTTTCCTTTCTTTTGTCTCTCTTATGTGACGCAGACGAAGTTGCGTGGGTCAGCTAGTATTATAAATGCGAAAGTTTGTGAGTATGGATTTACTCTTTCACGCAAAAAATAATGAGCGGATTTGGATGAAATTTTGCACACACATAGTTTATTACCTAGATTCAAACATGCAATACTTTTTATCCCAGCAGTAAGACTCCATGGGACAGTTATCAAATTTCACGCGGGAGAAGCAGCTGGCAGTAAGCTAAACCTTCGGGGAAGCACTGTAGTGTTATGTTGTATTTGCAACTAGCTTACCTATTTCATAATCTTGAAGCATTATTGGCAACAGCAGTTCTAGCTACTGCTCTGATTACCCCCTTCTTGTCCTCTCAACGAGAGTACAAGAGTGAGATGTTATAAATAAAATAAAAATAAAAATCATTGATTTCAGGCAAGACACAATTATAAATACAAATATACAAATTTCATAATAACAACAGAATTCAACATAAACATACGTTATAGATTTTTATTATTATTTAAAGCACCGTATTCTATTATGTGTTTAGACTACTACCGCCTTATTATAAAAACTTCCATAAGTACCAGGATTAAACCAGAACTAAAAGGTCTAGGTTTAGTACGGTACTAACGTTAGTTCGTTCATTCGTATTACAAATCGAAGACCAACAAAGGACTAACTAGTACCAAAGAAAGTCTCTGGTCTTAACATTTTCCACAAATTATAAGCAACAAAATATTTAAACTATTCGTTCATTCGTTCAGAGTTCTATGCGCCGTTCCTTTTTACAAAATGTTGTAAAGCAAATTAAAGAAAAATATTTCATACGTTGACGTTTGACAATTTAGTACCATAGTTAAACTAGGGGTCACGATGGTCTAACTTTGGTACCATAGATAGTTCTAGGACTAGCCATAATCTTTGTTTTGTAATAACGTTTTTTCAAGTTCATGGTTTAAACCTAGTACTAAACCCGGTACTATTTTTAAGACCACGTTTTGTAATAAGACGGCTACAGTCTAAGTTAATATTTATATTGAAATTCAAATCCCGTGGCTAGAATTAAGACCGTTACATGACGTTAGTTAGGCTCACTACCTTTGGGTGACACCTAATACCGTAATTAATAAACTGTGGGTATTCGGGTCCTTTGTTAATCCTACCGAATTTACAATTACAGTTTCTATACCTAGCGGTCTTGGCTTAGGTTTGATAGGTAAGTAAATATATGTTTCACAGACAGCGTGTAATAGGTTTCAACCCCTTCTAAGATTTGATAAAAGAATTTCTAGACGTGATTGTGAATTGTTTCAGCTTTCTTGTTATACTTTGTTTGATCTTGGATGAAAAGATTTAAAAACCACATTTCTATTGGCCTCTTAATCTACATTTTTATTTAATCAGCAATGAATTGTATTGTATTCTAAACAGTTTAGCAGGTTGATAGTACAAAAGTCTGAATTCAAACGTCCAGGAGCAACGATGCAATGTTCACGTAAACTACTGCAAAGTTTTCATAATAATTGAAATTCGTTCACATAACCTTACTAAAAAGCTATCTACAAAACACTAACGAATGAAAACATACTAACATTAATCCTGATCCGGATTGACATACAACAAAAAAAAAATGAAATGAATGATCCGAAATGACAATACAAAAACACTTTTCATTTCTACCGTTTTGTCCGCGGATTTATGCCGCCCAGTTTTTTCAATTGCCAACAAAATGTTTAAATTCAGCCACTTTCCATTTGCCACTGGCATACGCCGTGATTTAGGGCTGCTACTCGTCGAATTTATTATCTGCGTAATTTTTTTTATGACGAGTGGCAATGACTCTAGTCGAATGGATTTTTTTGGGGCAACCCTAGCTTTAATGTAGAAAGGTATCAATGGACGGGATTTATGGGATATTTTTGGTAAACTCTTTGCTTTTTAATTTTAGTAGAGGGGCCTTGGTCTTAGCTGTCATTTGTAGATCTATGACAAATGTCATTGAGGACAGTTTTGCAACTATTGCAGCATTATTTAGATGTACTGTGTTACTTAATAGCTGAGCTGTAGATGTCAGATAGGCAGATGACCCAGTTGGACTGAAAGCAGGCTCCGATATTGTTAGGAAATCATGAACATTCAAAGCTTTTTGAAAGAAGTGCATAGATGAAATGAAAAGTTTCTGTATTAAAGAAAATTAACAAAGCGATAAAATTATTTACCTCTAATTACATGTCATATTTACTGTACATAAACTCTCCCCCTTAGGGTTTTTGTGGTTTAACAAAGTTGGGACCCTACTAAAATATCAAAAGAAAAAGGATTGAAAAATCTTTGATAGTTCACTTTGAAAATAGTTTACCTTTGACGCACCACTACTCTGTAGCTTCGCATGAAAGCACATAAGTAAACATAAATATGTTAAGCTCTTGGCCTTAAATTTAAACTTTTAAGCTTCAATTATTTTTATTTCTCTGCCAATGTTTTATAGTTTTCGCTTTTTAATTTGTAAGAATTTTATTAACTGCACCTTTACATCTCATTTAACCTTAAAAAGTTTAATGTAACTCCCTTTTACTGTAACTTCAGAATGCTCAACGTTGTAACCTTTTAAAAATGGAACACCCTCGTGACGTCAGTAAAACTCAAATCAACTGAACGTCGCAAAGGCGTTACCTACGCAATCTAATTTGCGAAAGTCATAAAAAATTAAACGAAAACTTTTACTCCACGTTTACATCTAGGTAACATCTGTCCAAGTAAAAAAATGAAATAACTTGGAAAGATTAAGATTTTTTTATTCACGGCTTCAATGTATTTTACGCTTTAATACATAGTCGCAACGTTGAAAATCGCGTTTCATTAAGATTAGGAAATCGGAAAATCTCTCGCGGCTTCTACATAGATACGAGATAGAGACAAGTTGAGGTTTTCTCTCCAGAGGTTTTATGCCCGTCACGCTTCCAGCCAGCTATAAAGCGCTTTACGTTGAAAATTGAAAGTGACTTTAGCTGTAAAACGTACCGGTGAATGTGAAGCGCACGAGGAAAATATCAATTTTAGGTCTCAGCGCCCACAGCGCTTTTATATATATTCCCTTAAGTTTTTTTGTAGTGAAGTTGGAAGTTATAAGTGTATTCCGATAGTAAGTGTGTAGTAGAGGAGTCGAAATTGAAAAAGAAGATACGCAAAGCTGAAGCAGGCTTGAATGTTGGTAAAAGTTATGTAACAAAATTAACTTTGTGACGTATAAAAACATGGAAACAAGTTCACGAAAGAAAACTGCCACAACCGGAATAAATTTTACAATTCATTCACAGCGTTGTGTCATTGGTCAGTTGGCCTTTGTGCAGGTAACCTAATTTTGTTAGTTGTACTTCAAAGCAATGTAATCGCTTTGCATTGCCAGAAATCCAGCTCTTTTCGGGTCCTAATTTTAATCCTGTTTCAAATAAATGTGATTTGTATTTTCGGATGGAAATTCTGATTTTCTCGACTTCACGTTGCGAGTCGAAAAGAATAAAAGTTCTTGCTAGCTCTTTTTATAAAATTTGCAGTTTAATTCAAATTTCCTGTTTTCTACTTTGTAGACAGTTCACGTGGATTTTAACGTTTTTAAAGTTTCCTCTCAGTTCTTAGCTTGACCTATTTAATTGTAGTTTACGACGGTCATTCATTTAAAATACATGCATAATTGATTTTAGGTTTTATTAGAGTGCAGAAGTACGGTATGTTCGTAGACATAGGTGCACGCTTGGTTCCTTTTACTCTCACGGGCTATTACAATGTGATACGATCGGATAGACACCAGGTGTAAGACTAATAGACTAGCGTGCAAATAACGTGTGCATCAGATAGCGCCAACTTCCAAACTCGAGGCTGTTAGAAATTCCTTCGAACCCAGAAAAAACCGAGAGCACTTAAGGCGATTAGACGAGCTAAATTAGCAACTCTATTTGTGGTGGTTCATACTTCTATTGGTCTAGTAGTTTTTAAATTTATTTGTTACAAAAAAAAAATACAAATCTTTCTTCTTGATAATATGAGAATTTTTTATGAAGAAAGTCTGTTTTAGTATTTATTTTGTGGGTCATTTCAATAATTAAATACGGTAATTCCACGAAATTCGTACCAATATCACTGTCGATAGATTCAAACGACCATAAATTTAGACCTTAAAAGCCCTTCATGCGACATTAAACAGTTCAACATTATGCCTCTTAATCCCAGAATGTCCTAAAATTCACGTTCCATGAATTCCACGACGCGACGGTTGAACGATTTTATTTTCACATAAATTACAGAACCCTTTTGGCTACCTCTACAGTATCTAGCGATTGGAGAAGCGATCTTATCGGTGACGTAATGGATTGGATGACCAGAATATTGAATATGTTCGCGAGCCTTCGGGCAATTTGAAAAGATTATCTTTTGTTGATGTACCTACTGATATGTGGTTGGGAGCCTTTGTAGTGTATTCCTGAATTATGTCTTTATTACCAAGTTCGAAATTGAAGATATGTATAATGTTAGAGGCCCGCATCGACTTTCGATCTGTGATCTCCGGCTACTCGCTGGAAATTCAAAATCTCTCTTTTCAGACAGTTAGTCGCTGTCGATGTCGCCTACAATCAAGGAAGCTGAATGTAAACCTAGCTTTAAGGCCTCTGCACACAGCGGGCGCGGCGCGGCAGGACGGGACGGCGACGCGACACTAAGCAGTTGTAATGTACTAGATATTACGGACGACCGACGCCACACAGAGCCGTCCCGCTCGACGCGACGGTAACCGTTGCGCCACGCCGCCGCCGCGCCGAGCGGGACACAAGTCAGAAGCGGCGGGGACGGAGCGTGCATGTGATTTTGTATCGTTTTACAAAAACGGATGTCGAAAAATTAGTCGAATGTGTTCGTGCTCACGTATGTTTGTACGATTTGGGCCATAGGCAGTATAAAAACACTGTTCTTAAAAATGAACTTTGGGAATCTATAGGAAGAGAGTTGAATCAAAGCGGTAAGACGGGACGTGATCGCGCCCGCAGTGTGACCGATGCCGCCGCGCCAGCGCAGCGTCGCCGCCCCGCCACGCCACGCCGGCTGTGTGCAGAGACCTTTACTCTAATGAGTCTTAGTAAAACATACTTGTGTTGAACAACATTGAATCGATCAGATTTTCATGCGGTCAATATATTTGTAACACTGAACCTGAACTATCATCCGAAAACGAACGCAGGTTTTCGATATCGGAAATCGCGTAATGGAACTTAATGGAGTTGGGCAGGACACCTAGACCAGGTGATGGTAGCTGGAGTTATTTGATAGAGTGTCTTCCATGGACTGGAAAGAGAAGTGTGTTGGTCGTCCGGCGTCGAGATGACCATCCCGGGAATATCCTGGATGAGGCTGGCATAAGAACGTGGGGCTTGACGCAAGCAAAGATATGCTAACACCCAGGAGTGGGTGAAGTCGGGCTATGGAAGATGATGATTTGTAACACAACTACAGGACTTTCACAGATTTCTTGTCTGACTAGCTTCTGCTTCTGAAGCAGTGCGCGTTGCTCGCGTGAAGTTTTGATATCGCAACGCATGGCCTGCTCAACGGAACCTTTTTTCCCGCTTGTAACATTTCTTATTGCTGCTCCACTGCAATTGGTCATAGCGTGATATTATATAGCCTATAATCTTTCTCGATAAATGAAATATTCAATGCAAAAAAAAAAATCGAGCAGTTAGTTCCTGAGACTAGCGCGTTCAAAAAACCAAATAAACAAACAAACTCTTCTGCTTTATAATATTAGTATAGATGACTGGGACTGTGGCTAGATTTAATTTTCATCTTTGTTTCGACAATTCAAAAGTGCTTGTAACTGGCCTACTTGAAATATACAACATTATTTTTTGTTTATACTAAACCCGAAAAGGAGTCATTGTACTCATCATTTTGAACAACTTTTTCTATGGGATGAACCTTGAAATCGCGAAAAAAAAATCAGCTGTTCCCTACATTTTGACGAGTTGTGCGAACATAAATGTAGGGAACAGCTGATTTTTGTTTCGCGATTTCAAGGTTCTTCCCATAGAAAAAGTTGTTCAAAATGATGAGTACAATGACCCCTTTTCGGGTTTAGTATAAACAAAAAATTATGTTGTATACTCTGATTTTGATTTTGACTATTGTTTGGTTTCACAGATCTCTTCGAAGAGATCTAAAGAGTTTTCGTTTGAAATTTTCTTACGATTTATGTATTTTCTTATAGGGTTGTCGCTTATCGCGTTCTAACAACAGAGTGACTACATCCGCCACTCCTGCTCTCATACCCTTTGACTCGGTCAAAATGTTTTTCCTTTATTCTTTCGAACTGAACAATAATAATAATATGAGGAAAGAACTCCAATTACTGCGAATATTCAGATAGGTCAGGTACACTACACAAAAAAAATGTCATGCCAAAACTGCGAAACAGTTGTTAACCTATTTCACGTGGCCTTCCATATTTTTGCAGTACCCAGCTTTGGAGGTACTCGGGGCCGCTGAATTTAAATCGTTGATGTTTAAAAGCGCGTGAGTACGCGCTCTGTTTCAACTAGGGTTGGAAAATAAAATATTCTAATAATAATTGAATCTGCCATCAATTTTATTTATATGTTTTTTTTTCATATAATTTTATTTTACGCGAACGTAAATGTACTGAACACCTGACTTTTTAATCGCGATTTTATGTTTGTTTCGATACTAAAAAATAAAACCGACTTCAAAAAAAACAAAAAAGTGAAAAATAACTTTAGCTTCTGAAGTCGGTGACCTTTGTTTGATTGCTTTAGTTATTTTGTCACCGACTTCAGAAGCTAAAGTTATTTTTCACTTTTTTGTGGTTCACAGGTGCTTGATACATGAAAAGTGCATACCGTTACAATTACAACAAGCCCAAACACGACTATGGTACATTGTCTCATTATGGAGTTCCGTGACTCTTGGCTTCATCATCAGATCTGATGGTAGAATGGTTCTTATCAAACGCAAATGCTTCACTTGTTGTAGAAAATACCAAAATCGCAACACGTTTTCAGATAAAATTTGAAGAGTTCCCTCGATTTCGCCAAGATTCCATCATCAGATCCCAATTTGGTGGCTATGGGACCAACTTGGAAATATACCCTTTCAAACAAAAAAAGAATTTTTCAAATCGGTTCAGGCGTCTTCGAGTAATCGGTGAACATACATAAAAAAAAAAAATACATACAGTCGAATAGAGAACCTCCTCCTTTTTTGGAAGTCGGTTAAAAATTGTTGGTTATCATGAGCACAATCACCTGTTAAAGTATCGTATACTAATTGCCAGTCACCCTATATATGTATATGTCGCAGCCAAATCGTAGAACACGCCATATTACATATTGGCGCGCCGGATTGTAATGCGGCGTCGTCTCCTTCAGCCGGATAACAATCCGGCTGAAAAAAGGAAGCCGCATTGAATGATCACTTTGCGTTCGTCAAAGCGGCGTAAACGTGCCGCCTAAATAAAAACGGGCGCATCGTCGACACGCCGCTTTGTAAAAGCGAGCGAAGCGAGCTCGGTACTTAGTGCACCCGACGTTAGGTTATGTTGTTAGGTTACTTTAAACCCTGCAGACGGAAATAGGCGCCCCACGGAGCCTTATTTTCGGAAAATTCAGTAATTTATTCGGTCATTGTATAATACGGCTAAACGTTGAACGCAGCTTTGTCGAACGATTCGTCACTACAATACGGCTGAACGTGATGACGCCGCTTTACATAACGCGACGAATGCGCCATTATGTAATACGGCGAGTTATACGAATTGGCTACGACGTATATATTGGATGGTAAAAGTCGCACATGTCTTTGAATTTTCAGACCTAAATCATGCCACGATATTTTAATGTAACCTTTTTGAGAGCAGTAAGAATTAAGTAATTAATTCAAAGAAAATTTTCTGCATTGGTTCGAATCTACGACCTTCTTATTGCTCGTTAGTTGGAACCCTTTTGCTACCAAAAGGTGGTGGCCCTATGGCCACCACTCACACTGCATGCTGCAGTCATTTTGTTTCATGAAATAATTGCAATTGCTTTTTTATTGCAAGTTGGCCACGGAAATTACAATAATTTTAATGATGATTTTCTATACTTAATTACTTTCTTTTTGTCTTCGGTCAACCCTTGTAACAGATCTTCTTTCACGCGGTTAGAACCAACCTTTTTTCTTGCCCGACTGTACCGTTAGGTACATTAATTATTTATTTTCAGGTGAAGGGTTCCGCGGCTTGTCTTCAGGGATTGAAAATATTTAAGCGTATATGATTTTCTGGTTAAAGGAAAGTTGAATAGGCATGAAATCTCGCTTGTCGTCTCTGAATAATTTATGATCGTTTCCGTCAGTTTTTGTTAATGAAATCTAGGGGTGAAAGGTTTATTGACTTATGTGTTGACTATTTTTTATGCGGGCTTTCGGTGAGCAGATAAAAATAAAGAAATTAAGTAGCAGTTATTATAAATCTTGTATTAATGAGCCTAAAAAAAGTAAGATTCTCTAAGCAATAGTTGCAATGGGAAAGGCCAAAGTATACCGATTTGTTTTTTTTTTAACTCATAGTTAATATATCAATCCTGTGGTTAGTAATTGTTAAAACAGGAAAACCTCTGAAAGGAATAAATTGGCACTCGTCTAGGCCTTTGCTCAAACACGTCTAACAAAAAAATGGAAAAGAAAAGTCTGCCATACCACCACTTTCCATAAGATAGTTCCACCATACTTTCATTGGTTTAAGAAATAAGTGCCCATTCCATCCCTTGATCTGTCAAGCCTGAGCGTAACGGTCAGACGCCATTGTTTAGCTATTGTGTCTATTTCGCTGACAGTTAATGAAGGTAGAACTAAAATTGTATGACATACGCTGTACATTGGCCTTTGTGTAGTTTGTACGTCATACTCATTTATGCACAACGATATTTTTTAGAGCAGCGGTGACCCAGTGGTGGCGGCCCCGACTTACGAACAGTAAGTCGTGGGTTCGAACCCAGACAGGCGCATTACTTTGTGTAATTTATTTCATCACCGCTGCTCTCAAAAACGGTGAAGGAAAACATCGTGAGGAAACCGACATGTCCTAGAACCAAAAAATCGAAGACATGTGACATCTACCAATCCGCAATCCGCGTGGTAGATTATAGCCTTTTCCCTCTCATTGAGAGGAGGCCGTGTCCCAGCAGTGGGAACATTATAGGCTGATGATGATGATGATGATATTTTTTATATAAATTAGCAATCGTCTAAATATAATTCAGTAGCAATAAATCCTTCGAGGAAATCACTTGTCTACTCATTTGTATAACATACCTTACAGAGAGCAGCGGTGGCCCAGTGGTGGCGATCCCAACTTACATACAGTAGTCGTGGGTTCGAACCCAGACAGGCGCATACTTTGTGTTGTGTTGGTGTCACCACTGCTCTCAAAAAGGAGAAAGGGAAAACATCGTGAGGAAATTGGTATGTCCTAGAACCAAAAATTCGAAAACATGTGACATCTACCACACTGGGCTCGCGTAGTGGAGTCGCGGACACCAGCCCGTTATACAATAAAATATTACATAACAAATACATATAACATCTTTAATGTTGGGGTATGATGTACCCCAAAAACAATGAACCAGTCTATTTATAATCCTATGTTCTTGTTTACCAACTCATTATGCCACAAAGTAGCGACCTACATTGAGCAGTTCGCAGCATCTCTGGCGCTACTGGCTCACTGAACTCCGTTGCGAGTACTTAGGGCCAGTTTCACCGGTTCCGGATAAAGTGTCGGTTAGTTATCTGATAGTTAATGCTATCTACCACTTAGGTCCATGTTCACCAAAAAGATGACTGTCTGATTATCTAAAACTGCTGTTTAAAACACATTTTTGTATGGTAATATGTCACAGTGACAGATGTTTTTAGATAATCAGACTATTATCTTTTCGGTGAACATGGACCTTAAAGGCTGGTTATAACTAATACTTTATCTACCAGATATCGCTATCCGATACCTGTGAAACCAAAAGTGTTAGTTTATCTGGCAGATAAGTTCCTAATAGGCTAACCGACACTTTATCCGCAACCGGTGAAACTGGCCCTTAGTCTTTCATAGCCCACGGAACCATTAGGTACATTTTTTATTGCAATCATTAAAGTTAACTTGTTGCTTTTATTTTGTGCTTTAAGTGCTCTTTTAAAATATTGGAAGTACATCGGTAGTAGTTTTATAGAGTTTAGTGTTGGGGGATTTTTATTTACAATATGTGGTGATGTTCCCTTTGACTTGGGGGTTAATACATTATTATTACGGGTGTTGTTAACTCATATCGTCTCCTTTGAATTAAACAGTATATTAAATGTTGAAAAAACCAATCAACCAGTAAATTGTAATTTTATATTGAAAGGATTTTGTATTGATCGTACCTACTTCGAGCCGTGATACGAGATTTAAAAATATGCAAGGTTTCGCTAGACATCTAGACTCTCTGCAGCAAAAACAACTATTCCCACTATTTCCATTTCAAAAATACATAATTTCTCTTCTCAATACGCCACAGAAAAACTCCGCGTCATTTAAAAAAAGAAAGTCTCCACAGATAAAAAAATCTAAACATCGCGTGTGTCACCCAACTTTTTTAAGGCATAGGAAACTACGCTTACAGCCAAGTGATCTCCCGCTCGATATTCGTGTCCACACAAAAATAGACTTGAAACCAGGTCATCGAACGTTGTCAACTAGCGACCACCGGCGCTTCTAAACCTCAAAGATAAATTTATCAGTCGACAAATTGAATTCCAGTCAATAAATGTTTGGTGTTCCGTACTAATGGGATTAGTGTTGATTTTGTGCAACGTGCAATGTTATATTGGTTCGATAATGATCGCTGCCATTGTTACAATGCGGGTAAATATGCTAGAGAATAGTAGTATGAGTTTGTATTTCGGCTTCATGTAAATTGTAACATAATTTTAATTAAACACCTACACGATAATGATTTAGTTTAATCATTAAATAAGAAAATTATACCAAACTTCCAGAGAATCCTACTATATAATTAAACATTTATGTTTGAGTACTTATAAAACACAAAAAAATATCGGATACCTCCTTCCACGTTCACATTACAATACAGTAGTAACTCGGATTGCCCATCAAGTAGTCTTAATGGAGATCAATCATTTGCATTAATCTATTATTAACATTCATTGGACTGATGACCGCTGGGTTCTTGATCTCAAGCTACATGGACAGATACAACAGCAGCTGGCTCAAATCGCAAGCAATTCATGGCGATTCTCAACAACTCTGTTGCTGAGAATTGCCATGAATTGCTTGCGATTGGAGATGCAATCTATGTCAAGCAGTCAACTACTGTAGGCTGATGATGAGTTAAAGGTGTGGTATAGGCTCAAAGTGACGACGTCAAGAGTCATCATCATTTTTTTGCTCTTATCTCAATTTATTTATTATGACGACCTGAATGGCGCAGCGGTAGTGAGGCTGCCTTACGTTCATCGAGTCCCGGGTTCGAATCCCGGTAGGAGCAAATGTTTGTGTGATGAGCATGGACATTTGTTTCCGAGTCATGGATGTTTATATGTATTATAAGTATGTTTTTACAAACAAAAAGTATATACGTAGTATATCAACTGTCTGGTGACCACGACACAAGCCCAGCTTAGTGTGGCACTAGATAGCGCTGTGTGTAATGTACAACGATATTTTATTTATTTATTTATTTCGGGCCGGCGCAGCAATTGTCTCCTTCTTCTATACTGCAAATCAGTAGAAAGGATGACGCAAGCGAAACCGTGACGGGTCCGAGCCGAGTGTCGGCCATAGCACAATCCATTGTCCGTTGCTTGGTAGCGGCTCGGTAGCGGCTCGGAAGCGTGTCTCCTTACTAAATTGCAGTATCGACACTCGACTCGAACCCGACACTGTCTAGCGTGAGTTAAGCTTAATAGAGGAGACGACAAAAAAAAAAATAAGTCCGTAGTAGTAATAAGTAGATTATCAACAAATATTTGACCTGTATTTTTTCTTTTGTTATTTAAACCAAAATTGACGAAGATACGACGCTTTTTATTCAATACGTCACGCTTAAGTATATTTTTTTAGCGAGTTATGACGTCACGGGCCCCCACGAGTTTTGATGCGTTTTACCATGCCATTGCGTTTAGAAATAGGTGCGCTCTGAGTAATACCTCATATTCATTGATTTGCAAAAACAAAAAATACGTGTCCTTTATTTTCCAATAATCTAACTGACGGACTAAATAGCTCTGCAGATTTTGATACTGTCGTAATATAAATAAATATCGACATTAACACACAGCGCCACCTAGTGCCACACTAAGCAAAGCTTGTGACGTGGACACTAGATAGTTGATATACTATCTACATGTATACTTTTTTGTTTGTAAATACATACTTATTATACATATAAACATCCATGACTCGGAAACAAATGTCCGTGCTCCTCACACAAACATTTGCTCCTACCGGGATTCGAACCCAGGACCCTAAGAACGTAAGGCAGCGTCACTACCACTACGCCAATCGGGTCGTCGATAATGCTTATTCCGTAATCAAAAATTGCAAGGACCTACAGGTAGTAGGTAACTGGAACGTGTCAATTAAAATGAATATCCTCAAAAGCACGTGGCGATGTATAAATAAATGTGGAGCAGTAATCCGGTGGTTACGTGGCACGTAATAATTATCTTTGCTGGGACATTCTGCGTCTGAAATAAACGCTGGACTCCGTGTCACTAGGTTAAGTGTTTCTCAAGGTCGCTTGCCAATTTTAGGAAAACTTTATTTGTCATTGTTTTTATTTTAGACTAGGTTTTGCTTGCGGCTTCACTCGCGTTAACTTAGAATTTGACAATCAATTCTGATTGTATTCAAATAATTCAATCATGATTCGAAACACATGTGGCGCCATCTCTTATCATAAGAACGTAATTGCGTAAAGTACTTTTTACGGGATGATTGTGTGCACACATGACTTGTTATTCGTTTTAGGATTATCGGCTCAGTGGTTTAGGCGTTACAAGGCTACAAACAAACAAACTTAGACAGTTTCGCATTTTTATATTATTAATGATGATATTTTTATGTTGGAAATAATTAAAATATTATTAATACTCAATCATTTATTGCTGGATAACATATAAAAATGATGTGACCATATGGATTTTCTGGCACAATAAATAGTAAAAGACAATGGAAGCTTTTCAAAACATCGAAGTATTCTGTTGATACTACGCCTCTTTTAAATCGTATTCAAAATTATTTAATTGAATGTCTAAACTATAGCTAATAAAAAAATGTAATTATTTAGGTACCGCTTAGTTAACCACTTTTGTAGTAAAATTAAGTAAACACACAATGAAAATTCCAGTGAATAGAATTTACTCAAACACTAAATAATTTTGTCTTTGAAAACTAAAGTACTGGCAACTAACAGCAACAAGCGAAATAACAAAAACAAAAATCCCCGAAAAAAGAACTCAACATTCAAAAAAAGAATCTCATCGCGCAGATCCACATCAATACGGTTTTCCCAACGTTTTGTACGCTACAGTTGAACTGGTGTAATAATTTATTCATGAGCCCACTTTCCACTGAATGAATAGGTCTAAAGCGTGGGTGTGCGAGTGTGTCCTGTGAGTTACGCTCGTAAATAGAGGCGGAAATTTTAGTTATGTGCGTACTTGTCTTGTTTTGTTTAGTTAGGTCATGTTTTTGAAAGAAAAGAGGGCTTTAAGCTTTTTTTCTAGATAAAAAGCGACGATAATTTTATTAGTTCTGGTCCGCGTGCACTACATGTCACGAATGTTTTACTTTTAGTGCTAAGAATTCTGTAACCGTCTTCTTTTAAGGCGATTACATGAGCTAAACGCGAGTTTTATAATTACTAAAAGTATATGATTCACTACTTTGAACAATACCAGAAAAATATATGATATTCTTCAGGATATATGCTAGCATGATAGTGTTTTGAAAACATAATACAATTAATTTGACTTGATAAAAAAAAACACGAAGTTATCTCTAAAAATATCTTTCAAACAAAAAAAACCATACTAATATGCATGCGATCATTTTGATTTTTTGACAAATAATTCTTCATGCAATATATTAGCATGATAGTGTTTTAGTTTTTTAATCCAATCAATAGTTTTTTTGTAAATTGATCAAAACCACTAATTTCGCGCTATTTGGCCCGCAGTAACTGACCTAACAACCACTTTGTAGAGCAAGCTGATTAGAACTTTATTCTAAAAGCATTTCAAACGAAGTTTGAACCACCACTAAATAGAGTTGCCGATTCAGCTCGTCTAATCGCCTTAAAGATTTGGGACACAAAACCGTTTTTAGTTTGAAAACTATTTAGAATATCGTTATTGATTTTAATCAAAACTGTGGTAGGTAGCAGGGTCTTTTATGTAGAAGGTTCTACATCAAAGTCCTTGCTACCTACCACTCCATAGCTAACATAAGAACGAATAAATTCAAATATTATGATAAACCACCCCATACTTTATCAATCCCCACTCTAAGTTGAAATATATTCGCACATCACGGTTGTCACCGATCACTACATATTTGATTCGCTCCGATATTTCCGAAGCGGCACAAATCGATCAAAGCCAACTCTTTGATATTTCCCCTTTATCTTTGAATAAACGTCTTAAAATTATCTGTTTATATGCTGGAAGTAACGAAAATAACTGGAACGGAAGGCTTATTTCAATATTGTGTGTCTTTAACTTTTGATAAAATCAGATTTGTCTTTCTAAATTAGTTTCGTTCATTTGAATTTTTCATGTGAAAATAGGTTGGCTTTGTATGTGGGTGACCTGTTTTGCCGTGGTTGCGGGATGTGTGCTTTATATACTTTTAGTTGCCCACATACATTGTAGCAGAGAAATCGTAGGAGTTTTGTCCGACGGGCTCTCCAGGATTTTTTTGTAAAAGCCCAAAGTAACTGTTTATAAAACAATACTGTATATACAACTTAGTTCATTACAATGAGACCTAAACGTAAATACCGAAAAAGAGGACCGGCTATACCCACTGTTGAACCTCTACGGGAATAACACAGTGGTGTGTTGTGCATTATGTCATAAACCAAACCTATATTGTCACTTACCTACGTGATATCTTCCGTTTTTGCATAAGGGTCGAAATTCGTGAGCTCAAAACAATAAACAATCACAGAAGATCGCCCTTTTTTTTTAGGATGGGAAATCATCAAATGACTTCTCCCACTCTGGGCGGAGCGGGAGGGAGTGTCAGACTCTTACTGACTAAAACCCATCCATGTTCCTTCCTCGCCCTTTATGTTCCGGGGCCGCGGTATCTCTTTCGAACAGGCCCGGAACCCCGGCAGACGGAAAATCACCCTTTTTTTTTTTTTAAGGATGGTAAATCATCAAATGACCCCCCCCACTCTGGGCGGAGCGGGAGGGAGTGTCAGACTCTTACTGACTAAAAACCATCCATGTTCCTTCCTCGCCTTTTACGTTCCGGGGCCGCGGTATGTGTTTCGAACAGGCCTGCAACCCCGGCAGGCTTCGGCCCTTGCGGGCCCCTCTCCTTTTGCTGACATCTCTTTGAGGCGCGCGTGGAACACGAACGCGCCGTCGACACGGCCTGTCGTCGTCGTTAGACGGCCGGACGGCTAGCTAGCCCATAGCCAGCCGTCCACAGGCCCGCATCTACGGTGGCCGGTAGCCACCACGTGGCCCCCGACGCCCGTTGCGTCTCCCGCGGCGGCCGGGAAGAGAGGATCTCTCCCTCTCTCGTTCCGCCAGCTCCTTAGACGGAAAATCACCCTAAAGTGACAATGTAAAGGTGGTTTATGAAATTATGACCTACAAAATAAGGATCCATGCTGTTTTTTGTAATAGTGTGTGTGTGCGTCGGACTTAAATTACAGGTAAATTCGCGATAAAAACCCAGTGTGTCTATTCATTACAATGCGACTTAAGAGTCCTATGATTACATTTTTACTCAAATTATGATTTTCGACGCTGTAATTTTTAGCAGAAGTAAGATATTTTAATTATTTGCTTGTGAATAACGATAGTGCCACTCTCTTTCTTGTAAGTTGGAGTTACACGTCATTTTCATTTTTCTTTTCGTGTAATCTATACTACTCGTAATATTATAAAGCAGAAGAGTTTGTTTGTTTGTTTGGTTGAACGCGCTAATCTAAGGAACTCGTGGCTCGAATTGAAAAATTCTTTTTGTGTTGGATAGTCTATTTATCGAGGAAGGCTTTAGGCTATATAACATCACGCTACGATTATTAGGAGCGGAGCAGGAATGAAAAATGTTGGAAAAACGGGGATCTTTTTCCGTTTTTCTCTCATATGTGACGCAGACAAAGTTGCGTGGGTCAGCTAGTTTATTATAAATACTTTACGAACTCAATTTTCAACAAAAACCGTCGTCGATGTAATAGGACTCTTAAACATAACTGGCAAAATGTGGATTTACTAGCGAGTTCAATGACACACATACATTTATCAATTTAACGTAAAAATCCCTTTCCAAGTTTTGTCTCGATTCAACTGCGTTCCTGTAGTCACCCCGGTTGACTACAAAGCCATTCCATTACAATAGAAATTAAAACATATCAGATGAAATGTCGACCTACTACAGTATTTCAGACTACTCTTCCGGGAAATAGGAACCAATATGATGTTAATGTCATAAACCTATGAAATAGGACCGATGTTGTTTTCAGTGTAATAGCGCTCGACGCTCATCTCATTATGTTCTAACCAATAACTGGGTCAACATCCCGGCCTGGGTCAGTTTCCAGTTCCACTGTCAATTTGTTAGGGATTAAACTTATATTGTCACTTACGGGATATCTTCCGTGATTATTTGGTATTTTGAGTTCCCGATATTTCGACGCTGTTGCAAGCGCCATGATCGCGGGTTGACTGGAGTATGCGGGTGGATGTAAATTAAATTGTTACGAGCAGACAAATCTGTCTACCCTCTTTCTTTGTCTTTTGCTACGCGCACTATTGGAACTCGACACTAAGTCACGACAAAACGCACTCACAGTATCACCAAGTTTTTTGGAGTTTTTTGTATGATGCCGGCTGCTACTTTTGAGCATACTCAAAACTGGATTCCACGAAAAATACCAAATAATCACGGAAGATATCCCGTAAGTGACAATATAAGTTTAGTTTTAAACCGTGAAAGCCTAAAACAGTGTTGTTAGGGATTGTCTGGTATGATTATGAACGATGTAGGTATTTACGGGTTAAACCAGAATTATGTTTGTTACATTCAAACGTTGAAAATGTGCGAGAATTGTTGTTGATTTCATGTTTATTTGTTCAAATAAACCTGCAATCCCGTGTACTGTGACGTGTATTTGTCACCGTAAAATTGTCAAATACGTTATATTGTAATATCTCTAACGATATTGTAAAATCTCGAAATATTGTCAAAAGAAATACTGCTTACAACAAAATATTTTTCGTGAAATGCATGCGATGGTAGTGAACTCACGCGGTGTGGAGGGAAGGAGGGGTCTCCCTTGCCCAGTGGTACAACTCTCATGAAAAGCAAATGTACCATTCCTGAGAAATACCGGTTAATATAACCTAACCTTAAAACACTTTATATTCCCCTAAAAAGCGTAGTCGACGGATCCCGCCTCGCGGAGCCCCTATTTCCGAGTGCAGGGTTTAGAGGAACCTAAATAACCTAACAGGGGGGTGCCCCAAGTCCCGATTATGGGGGCAGAGGTACTTACGTATGTTCAGTTGACAATAATTCGAGAGTTTACAATATCGCTAGAGAGAAACACGCTATATTGTAATATAACGTGTTTGACAATTTTACGGTGACATATCTACACGGTATTGTGTCGGACATGTTACCATTAAATAAACAAGATGTTGCAATATTATGTTTTGTGACTGCAAAAAAATAGGCTGGAAAACCTTAAAAAAGAACCCGGTAAATAACGGTTAGTGAGCACTTGGAGTTTTTTTGTGTGATTAATTATACAAAGAACTTTCACGCGAACAAAGACACACTCTTCATTTATAACAGTCAAATTACGATTGATAGTTTAATAAAACTTGTGGGCAATAACGAGTTTTATTGGACACATAAAGTTTAAATAAATTCGCAGAATAACGTCTATATTGTAAACCTCAATTAATTTATTATTAACATCTTGTCAGTCCCAATGTAACAGAAATAATAATTGATGAAAATGATTGTTGTGTAACTAAATTATTCATCTGGCAACACCGGTGGACTACCTGAGGTCCGTTGGGAAATCAAATTATCTTAACGTAGCTTTTATCATTGACAGCTCTTGTACAGCGACTGATTAATCATTTAGATCGGGTATCTATACGATATTAATATTATTTATCATTAAATTATTAATACATACTTATACAGGGTGTTTGGCAGAACGTTGAACATACGAAAATGTTGGATAGGTGGGGTCATCTGCTACTTACTGAGCCCTAATTTATTTGGCCCTGGCCCACCGGGTATTTAAAAAGATTTTTTTTCTTTTTTCTTGTTTAACCACTTTCTTAACTTTAAAGTGTAAAAAATTAAAAAAAAACGAAACATTGCCTGTTTTACCCATTTTTAATAAAAAATACATTTTAAAGTTAAGAAAGTGGTGAAACAAGAAAAAAGAAAAAAAAATCTTTTTAAATACCCGGTGGGCCAGGGCCAAATAAATTAGGGCTCAGTAAGGAGCAGATGACCCCACCTATCCACCATTTTCGTATGTTCAACGTTCTGCCAAACACCCTGTATATTATATATATATATTACGTATATAATATTATAAAGCAGAAGAGTTTGTTTGTTTGTTTGCTTGAACGCGCTAATCTCAGGAACTATCGGCTCGAATTAAAAAAATATGTTTGTATTGGATAGTCCATTTATTGAGAAGGGCTTTAGGCTATATAACATCACGCTACAATCATTAGGAGCGGAGCAGGAATGAAAGATGTTGCAAAAACGGGGACGTTTTTTTTCCTTTCGTTTTTCTCTCTTATGTGACGCAGACGAAGTTGCGTGGGTCAGCTAGTTAATATTATAAAGCAGAAGAGTTTGTTTGTTTGTTTGGTTGAACGCGCTAATCTCAGGAACTACTGGTTCAAATTGTTTTTTTTTTTGTGTTGGATAGTCCATTTATCGAGAAAGGCTTTAGGCTATAAAACATCACGCTACAATTATTAAGAGCGGAGCAGGAATGAAAAAAACGGGGTTTTTTTTTCCTTTCGTTTTTCTCTCTTATGTGACGCAGACAAAGTTGCGTGGGGCAGCTAGTAGTAAATAATATTAAAATTTGTGTTATATCTCATTGATATTTTAGGGGTATGCTTTTAGTTTCGAATTTCAGGTGAATGTTTCATTGAGGTTATCATTTTGAAATGAATTTTGACTTCCGTAATATTCGACACCGTCAGTTCAACAATTAATGTTAATTTTGATTGACGAAGGTTAATGCGAAACTAGGAGCACTGTCATAGCCAGGTCAATCGTCATTGGTTCAAGACCTAATTAATGTCATTAATCATTTCAAAAATGTAGCTTGATTTTATTGATCAGATTGGGACCAGGATATGAATACTCCATCTATAATGAGCTTTAGCCGACGTTCCTTATTCAAACTATGTAAATTATGAACATTAATTTCTATTTACCAAAAGTAGATGAGTACACAATAATAATTATACATCGAACATTTCGTGACTCTCTTTTCACGATAAAATTGTGTTTTGTTTGTTGGTTTACTAAAGCTCACCTAGATACTTTACATCTCCATTATTTCAAACAAATAACAACCCTAAACTCAACACTTAAGAACTACAAAATTCTCCTTATCGACTCACAATTAACATTTTAAAGAGACCACAACTTGACTTGAGCAAATTAACAAGCCAACAGTTTCGGAAGACTCTGAATTATTAAAACTTCATTAGGAGTTGGGTGGCAACGTAATTTTGCAGTATAACTTTGGGCAGCCTCTGTTATATCTCGATGAGCTCGCCCCTTAAGGCTTTGCACACACCAAGAGGAGCGAAACATGGAGGATTTCCTACATCATTGGATTATGCACTTTATATCTTAGTTATATAAACTCCTAAGTTTCACGAACGTAATGTGGACAACAAACGGCTCCCCGAACAGAACATCTATGTGGACAACAAACGGCTCCCAGAGCAATGATGTATGTGCTGTATAACACTAAAAATAAAGTTTACTATTGAATGCCTTCAGAAAACTCTCCATTCGGTACGGTCTGCACCAAGTCTTACGTTCGAGTGCCAATGTTGGTTCTTGTTAGTTTGAAGTTGTTCAGTTTTAATATTCAGAATTTATGTTCAACTTAGTATAATGCGTTCCAGTTGGAGTGCTTGCAAATGGATGAGGAAATATTGTATGGTTGGTGAAAGGGGACAGTTTTGGAGACAGTCTTAAATATAATGGATAAGGAGGAGAATGTACACAAGACTTTTAAGCAATAGTATTACATTCTCAAATGTTCATTGGGATTAGTTAATATCATTTGGGCAGATTTTGAGCCCATAACTATTAAGCTACATAAATTGACAAAGTTAAAATTTTGTCCAAGACATTCGCTCGCCGCTTTAGCCTTCCAGTCGCAAACGTGACTGCTAATCCGAATTCGATTCCCAGGTCAGACAAAGTGACATTGAGATTTTTCATCAGAGAAGCATTAGTAGCAACCACCAAGTCATGATTTGTGCCTGGCTAATTGCAATAAGCTCGCCGCCTATAATATGGAACTAAAACATTTACTGGCAAAATATGAGTGTAGTATTATTACTTTTCTTAGCCCTCCAATAGTAATAGACGCGATGTCATGTTTAAGTTATAGTTTCAGACATTAATGACCACTAAAATCACTCTCAAATCATGGTTTGAATGTAGGTCACAAAATCAACAATAAATTCTACGAAAACAATACTAGGAACCTAATAACTCTAGATGAATCATTTGCTCGTGTCGTCAAAAGCATCGTGAGAGACATTTCTTGGCGGCATGTTAAGCCAAGCCAGAGACCCATGGGTGACATAAAAACTTTGACACTAGGTTTGGCACCAACCACACGATAAAGATAAAGAAGATGGACTCAAAAGGACGTGACTCATACCTGTGTGGTATACCTCCATCTCACGAAAGTCCTATCGGTACCAAAACATACAATATCCAGACGATAGGACATAAAACAATAACTTAATCGAATTACAGCCCTCTCGGGGACTGTGCGATGAAAAACAACAGAAGGGGGAGTTGTAACAAGTTGGACAACAGTTCAGGGGAGGCACGGCTAAAATGGGATTAATAATAAACTGTGGAATTACTTAAATTATGTTATTGGATCGTGTTACTGTAAATTGGGGGTTATCGGTGGATTAGTGATGGTTATTATCACAATTAAAGACGATAATTATGGATAATTTTCTTCGATAACTTTGGGACATTTCTGGAAAATTAATTATTATCTTTTGATGGAAGAAAGACTTTGTTTTTATTGTTGCAGGATTTCGTAAATTAATACTAAAACCTGCAATTAATAATACCTTGATTTTTAATACATCACTGTATCAATCGTAGTTTCTGCTAGAAACTACGATTGATACAGACCATCAAACTGAACAAATATCAGTTTTACAAAAATATAATCAGCTATCCTATTCAAAACACAGTCCCATATATCTGGGCCTCGAAGGAATCAATACCTACTCGGGCCAAATGTGTGGAACTGTATTTTGAATGGGTCAGCTAATTATTTAAAACAATTTTTATATTTATTTCGCCACTATGATTACTATTCCATGAAGAAATATGATCAGTTCAATGGTGTGAATTGCAGAATCAAATATGACCAACCACACCTTTCTGACACAGACATAGCACCTTTTAAACAAAACAAAATATTCTACAACACCTTGAAAAAAATATCAAAAGCTTTTACAAAAATGTCACCCGGAACAGACTTAATGAACCTCTAAAAAATGTTGTAAGTGATTCAGGAAAAAGCTTGAAAAATTTGCGTTAAAAATCCAAGGAAAATACCCAAGAAAATATCTTAAAAGACGTTTTGCGGAGACAAAGTCAAGTCACAATCGTCTTAAAACCATCTTAAAGTTAATGTTTCTTTGAAAGTTACCTCGAAATTATGATAATAGTGTCTATAACAACATAGAAGTACAATTAAGTATTTAAAACGAGATAATAATTAAAGTTGGCAGTATTTGTATCGTAGAGGGATCAAAAGGGATTATTTTGGGAACAAACTAATTCCTCACTGAAGGTTGAATCTTTAGTTAAGTAGCATCTTCTCTTTGAAACTTAATATAGTCGAATAAAATTATAATGATCTTATTATAAAAGGGAAAACCGCCCAATTCTAAATCTTTCTAGCATTTATATCAAAATATTGCGTCTATTGTACCTGCGCGGTACCGGAATTCTTGTAACGACCTGCTTAGGAAACTAAAAATATCCCATGAAAAACGTGAACTTGAGAAATCTCGTAACAACCCCAAAGCCCTTTGGAAAACGATAAAGCAAATCACCAATACTACCAAAAAGAAATCTAGCCCAGTAGAATTGTTGGAGATTCGTGATAACGCTACCTCATCCGTTAACGAAGTATGTCGATTTTTCAGTAACATAGGCACTAACTTGGCTGAAAAATCTTGTCCCAATCTCACCAACCAACAAACCCACCTAGGAGATCATGTCAAAACCTCTTGTCAAGCCCCGCCAACTCTCTTGTAATACTTGAGGTTGATGAATCCGAGGTGGAGTCTCTTATTCTACAACTGCGTAATGATTGTGCAATTGGTTGGGATGGCATATCCCCCTTAGTGCTAAAGAGTTGCCGCCAGACCTTGACGCCACCTTTGACGTATATCTTTAACTCTTGCCTTAAACAAGGCGTATTTCCTGACGCGCTCAAGAAGGCTATCATCCATCCAATTCATAAGGGAGGGAACAGAAACTGTGTCAACAACTACAGACCCATATCGGTCCTCTCAGCACTCTCTAAGTTATTAGAAAGGATCCTAAATAATGGCTTAAATAAATTCCTGCACAAACATCAGCTCATAGCTGATAATCAGTATGGTTTTCGCACAGGAATCTCTACTGAAGATGCTGTTCTTGAGTTGACACAATTGGCTGCTAGGAATCTAGACAGTGGAGTAAAAAGCCTAGGGATCTTTTTAGATCTTTCTAAAGCATTTGACACAGTCTCTGTTCCCAAACTTATCTCCAAATTGGAACTCTTAGGGGTACGAGGAAACACCCTCAAAATCTTCAAAGACTTCCTTCACAACCGTACTCAAAGAGTTAAAATTGGAGAGTATATAAGTGAAGAAGTATCGACCACTTACGGAGTGCCTCAGGGAAGCATTTTGGGCCCCACTCTCTTCCTAATATACGTCAATGAGTTGTGCAGAATGACCATCCCCAACTCCAAGATCTTTGCGTATGCAGACGACACTGCAGTCATAGTTCACAGACCAACCTGGGATAGCGTTAAACGCTATGCAGAAGCGGCAATGTCAACGATAATGAAATGGCTCAACCTGAACTTGCTCACTCTAAACTGCGACAAAACGTTGTACGTTCCCTTCGCTATCCGGCGTAACAAGTTGCCCGACAAATATTTCTGCATTACAGCGCACACCTGCTCCAAACAATCCCCACAATGTTCATGTCCGACACTTGTAAGAGCTGATAACGTGAAATATCTGGGGGTCCAAATAGACGGAGGACTACGATGGGACAAACACGTTGACGCCACTACCACTAGATGTTTAAAACTTTTACATATTTTCAAATCCCTTAGAGACTCCGCTACACCTGATACCCTGAAGATGGTGTACTATGCATTATGCCAATCCGTCATTGGTTATTGCATCACAGTTTGGGGTGGAGCAAATAAAACCTATTTTTTGAGGGTCGAGAGAGCGCAGAGAGCCGTACTGAAGGTGATGTTGCGCAAACCCTATCGCTTTCCCACTACACAACTATACGCTGATTCTAAGGTACTTTCAGTGCGTCAGCTTTTTGTACTTCAGTCTACTGTTAGGAAACACGCCAGCGTACCCCCTTCTGACCCTAAAAAAAGGAAAAAACTACCCTAAGTACCCCTCACAAAACCGCTTTCGCTCAACACCAATACTACACATTAAGTACATACATATACAAACAAATTCATAAAAATCTAAACATAGTCGACCTAAATAGATATGAAATTAAATCAAAATTGACGGAATGGTTACTGGAACAGGACTACCTGCAAACAGAATCCTTACTTAAGTACGTCTCCTAGCTACCTATATATCACCAATCACACACAACACACTCTCTCTCACACACATACACATACACACATTCACACACACATACACGCACACGCGAAAACACATACATACATCACGTTTTAATAATATTTACTACTCGTACTACTATTAATAATAATTAGCTTTAAATTATAATTAGCTTTATATCCATAGTTGCTCAAATTAGCTTATATTCATAGTCGCTAAGGTAGATCGACACAGTCTACTATTATACTTATCGCATCACTTTTTAAGCTGAATCACTGTCTCTCAAGATACAGGTTACCTAGTTTGAGAGGCAGGGTTTTCCATATTGTGTGCAGATCGCATTGCTTAGATTGTACTGCATTGTGTTACTACCAACGCTCATGTACATTTTGTTTATACTTATAAAACATGTCAAATCTGTAAATCTGTATTTTGGAAAAATAAAGTTATTTATTTATTTATTTTATTATTTTATTGTAACCATAAATCTTGACAGGTTAGAATAAACCTATAAATGAGGAAGCCGTTTTTGTCAACAGTGTTTTGAACCCGAGTAAAAAACTATATTGTTTTAATGGATAGCCTTTATTTTCGTTAGTTTTTTTCATTTTACATTTCAAATTGATTACTCGGGCTCAATAAACTGCTGTAAAACGGTATTTTACTCATTGTGTGTCATTTTACTGCTCGCTAAAACAATTATCCGTCTTCAATCAAAAGAAGCATACAGATTTTGTACTCTCAATTAAAATCAATTTGGTGAACATCATTATAGAATTCAGGACTGAATATCCAAAAATAGATTGTAAAATTTGTAACAACGTAGACGTCACGTATGTACGTGTACCGAACCCCAAAAGGATTGATATAATAATATCGTGGCAATCTTTCATTTTATGAAAAAAAAACACCCACAGTCTGCGAATACCAGTATTAGGTCCCTAGCGATAGGCGAGCCTATCAATATTTTTATTTGTCAGACAGGCTTCAATTTGAAAATATATATATCAGAAAACTGATAGCACTGCCCTGGGAATTAAAAACGTGTAAAAGGCGTGGTTACAACATAGAAGGGCAATTATTTGCCAAGCTACACAACTGGAGGGCCTATAGTTTTATAGACTCAATCGCTTTCCCAGCGATTCCCAGCGAGCCTTTGTATGTCATTCTTTTTTTATCAGATAGGAAATCATCAAATAACTTCTCCTATTCTGGGCGGAGCGAGAGGGAGTGTCAGACTCTTACTGATTAAAACCCATCCATGTTCCTTCCTCGCCCTTTATGTTCCGCGGCCACGGTATCTCTTTCGAACAGTCCCGCAGCCACGGCAGGAGCGTCTTGTATGTGTACAGCGACCGGCAGCGATATTTCATATAATACTACTACATATTTGGTGGATTACTGAATATGTGATGTGGAGGAATGAGCAAAATTTTGAGTATGAATGTAGATGGGTATAAAGAAGGAGGAAGACTAAAGAAAGAAACGATGTATTGGACTGTATGAACGATGATATGGCTACAAAGGAGTTGACTGCTGAGACGACGACTTTGGAAGGAAAAGACATGCTGCGACACATACAAATAAATTGCAATAAAGAGACAGGAGAATGATGATGACTTTTTATAAAATACCAGCTGACCCGCGCAACTTCGTCTGCGTCTCATAAATTGAGATGTAAGCTATCCTATCTTTCAAGTTGGATCAAACTGCACACGGTGTACAAATTTGATTAAAATCGGTTAAGTAGTTTAGGAGTCCATCGTGGACAAACAACATGACACGTAGTTTACATACATTAAGATTAAGTTCACCGCATATATGATTTGACAATTGTGTACAAGTTAACAAGGAGTTCGTGGCTAAATAATAACAGCCGCTCGAACCGATCTTTAGGTTAAGCCGTGCTTGCCTAGGTTGGTCTGTGGATGGGTGACCACCCTTACATACCGAGTTTCCTCCGGAAAGCACGATCCCGGCTGTCATTTGTCCATTTTTGGCAGTCGTTACTGGTAGTCAGTGGCCAAATAGTCTTGACAGCCAATCTTACCTTGGGGTATCGTATTAACTGGGTTGTGGAGGTCAGATAGGCAGTCGCTCCATGTAAAATACTGCTATTCAGTTGCATCCGGTTAGACTGAAAGCCGACCCCAACATAGTTGGGAAAAGGCTAGGCAAATGATGAGTGGTGTAAAAGTTTCATTTACTCTAAGAAAAGGCAATGCCCTCTAAAAATCTCTATAAGCTAACAAGTACTAAACCGCGATCAACTTCACAAACCCCAGTTTCAGTCGGATAACTAGTAAGCTGTTTCATTGAATTCAATAAAACTCCTATATTTTACAATCCTGTAAATGTATTCGAATCACGCAAGTTAATTCCTTTGAAACTGCTAACGTTCGCTGAAAAAGACTGTAAAATATAGTGCGGTGATTACACGTTATCGATATCGGAATGCTGAGGCGGGATTTAATTGGAAAGTTATACGAGTATATGTATGTAGTGTAGGGGTAATGTAGCTACCTACATTAGTACATGGTCGAGTCTAAGTAGTGTTAACCGTTACGTGTACAATGGTGTATTATGAAACAGTCTAGTGCTGGAGGCAAGCAGGCTTTCGTATATTTTTTGGAATCATCTGACTTTTGACATTTACGCTTCTAGAGAACTGTGAACAAACGGAAACACATTTTTTTTTGCGGCGAATATTTAGCCGAGTAAGTTTTTTTCACGCCGTCGGCGTCGTGAACTAAACTTACCTTGAGTCGAAGATTTGTTTTGACTTGGCCACTCCGTGTCTTTTTGTCATGGCGATTTATTTACATGAGGTTAAAATTGCAGCATTTTAGAATATTATTATAAATCAGCCTAAACTTTTTCTAACTATACTAGGGTATACCTCCAGTCTAGTCAAAGTTATAACAAAATCAACGTGTCGTGGGTGCGTTATTAAAAGAGTCAACAAATGAGTGTAAACCATCCTTCAGTTGAACGTTTCTGACATGTCTACACATACCCCACTACTTTACCCTAAACATTATCGACAACTAACAGTACTTAGCCAATTTAATTCAGTAGTTTGTATGTACGTGCCGCTCAATAAAAAGTAAGTTCGATATAAAGTCCACTGGATTTTATGTCCTATTGAACGGATTAGTACTAAATGTTCCATTTAGTTTTTGTTGAAGTAACTTTTAACACTCGTCTGTCGTATTGTATTTTTATTTGACTGGAATTTGATACAGTTTTGTGGACTGCTATTTTGTGCTTCAAGGATATTTTGGAACTAAATTACTGACATTTTCATGAAGGCACTGACTAAGGCGCGGGACAAACACGAGTGGCGTATGGCGAATGGCGGAGGCGCGGGTGCACGGGGGGCGAGGAAGTGGCGAGGAAGAGGCGCCATTTCCTCGCCCCCCGCGCACCCGCAGCCGCGCCAGCGCCGCGCCATCGCCACCGCCATACGCCACTTGTATATGACCCGCGCCTAAGACATTTATTTTGTGAAATTATCTGTTCAAATTGTATTAAAAGAACTAGATGTCCAAGATAGTTCCGATCGTACAGATACCCCAAAAGTTCCATGCTTAACTCTATAGCAGAAACATCTTATTATTATTTTTTTAAATGAAACTAAACGCTACTGAGTTAAATTTCAGTTGATATTGCTAACCCTTGCTATAAGAACGAAGTTCCATCAAGCCAACTGCCAACACAATACAGCACCAACCTAACCGCTCTTATTTTAAACGTGGAACGCATAACGAATGGCCTGTTCGGAATAAAGGGCCGTATGCTGACGTTATGTCACGTCAGCACATACGCTTTTGAAATATTGGCAAAATATTGGTAAAAAGAGGCTGACACCCTTCACAGACATGGTCCCACGGTCCCACGGACCGCGGCCTAGCGAATATTTATGATCGCTCAATATGATAACTGAGAGGTTGAAATTTTTGCCCAATTTGGAATATTTCGTCGATGGCATTTTGAGGTTTGAGATATTGTTTTTGTTAGGGATTGTTAGGAGGTTGGAATGTTAGGGTCAATTAAGTCTGTTGACAAATTTGTTGGGTTACAAAATTGTTCGCCTATATTGGATAGAAGTTTTTCTAAAGACTGTAGTGAACATTTTGTTACCTTGTTTATTGCAAACTTCTGTTGATTCAAGAATAACGAATTATAGAAACCAATAAGCAAAGAATATTTTTTTTCTAGATATGGTTCCGCTTTTGAAATGAAAATAAAAAACACAAGCAGACCATTATAAAAGTCATATACCTACAATAAAAAAAATTCCTCTAGTACCAGTTATAGTTGACACAGTTACAAAAGCTGTAGTGACGAATATTCCCGTATTTTTTCGTTTCAACACGGTAGTATCGTTTTTATTACAATTATTTTGTACGGGTTTGCGTTAAACAAATACGGTTTTTCATGAAGCTTTCCATTTTGTGGTTTTAACGAGGGAACTGTAGAATATATCGAATATGTTGGTCCATTTATTGGAGTTTATTGTGTGGGTTTATATGAGGGTCAGATAAGTGGGCGTATGTATTTATAAGTTTAACCATGCGTAAAAAGTACTATAATAATACAAAACATTTAAGGAGGAAACTTATCATGGAAGGTTGCTCCTTTTTCTATATAAAGGTTGTTATTCAATTGTAATTTACGTTTTTGAACATACTTATACGAGTAACATAATGGACGTTTTTGGCGCAACCGTGAGGCACACAGCACATACTATGTATTTTCTCTTTTTTTAGTATCTTTCTTAATATTATTGTGTGTGTCCTCAATGACGTCAAATTAAACATTTTTTCTTTCTTTCGATAACATTTCGCAGCACGCCCATTTTTTCCCAACGGAAAGGTTATGTCTATCGGAGTTCCTTGGTAGCCGAAGAGCGACTCTGTTATTAATTTCCTGACTAGGTATCTTTCAAGAACTTATTGAATTTTCACATTTAGTCCAAGGTTGTTTGGATCAGTATTTAACTATGTAGATTTTCATTCAAAATCTTCGAAACGATTTCGTTCTAAAAATAGTACCAAAATCCAAAACCAATACGGTTTGAACACCGCAATTCATCACCATCAGCATTATTTTCTGCCGAGTCTTTCCCCCACTATGTATGCTGGGGTCGGCTTCCGGTCTGACCAGATTCATCTGGATACTAGTACATTATTACATGGAGCGACTGCCTATCTGACCTCCACAACCCAGTTAGTATAGGGTAATACGATACCTCTTGGTGAGATTGAACTCCGGAACTCAAAAGAATATTGAATTTGAAGGTGTGAACATGTATAATAGAATACCGATGGATATTATTTATTTGGAAAAAAAATATATATTAAAGAAGCTAAAAATTTGTCTTGTTTTAAAAAAATGCTGAAATCATACATATTGAGCAAATAAAAATAAAAAAAATAAAAACTTTGTTGCCATGTATTGCCACATCTAGTAAAACAACTTACTTTTAGTTTAGATCCGTGTTTGCTTGGTTGGTGATTAGCCACTAAATAGATATTTACTAGCTTCTGCCAGCGGCTTCACCCGCGTGAAGTTTCAAAATTGTCCCATGGGATCTTACTACCGGGATAAAAAGTATCCTATGTGTTAATCCAGGTTGTAAACCATCTGTGTGCAAAATTTCATCCAAATCCGTTCAGTAGTTTTTGCGTGAAAGAGTAACAAACATACATCCATCCTCACAAACATTCGCATTTATAATATTAGAAGGAAGTAGGATTTTGTTGTTGTGATCGCTTACCCTCACATTTTGTTATTTTTTACAATGAACGTAGATTCCGTACGCTCATAAACATTGTTAAATTAAGTTTCTCAATAAGTGAATTATTGTTAATTCTTGATGAGGAATAATAAAGTTCTTACACCAGAACTCTCCAAGAAAAATAGAGATACCTTTAAGTCAAGTGTCTAAAACTTGGACACGCGACAAAAGTTTCCGAGAGATTCTACCAATATCTCACCTCAAAGGGACAGAAATAGACCGGTCATTCACCCAGTCTCAGACAGTCAACTATTTCACTAAACACATTCATTCATTGGCTACCTACGGTGTTGTAAAATGTAGGTGTGAATGTTCGTAGATGATGAGGAAGACAGTGTAATAGTAGATAGTACTTACAAGATGGTCATTTGTTTTTTAAATATTGATTGGTAAAAACAGGAACATCTAGTTACGTCTTTTTTTTATTTCTCGGTGTCGTATTCGGTATCCAAGAGAATATAGACTCAAAAATTTTGTTTTAATAAATTAATTAAAGAAAAGTGGAAGGAATAGGGGAGGCCTTTGCCCAAGAGCGGGACAACTGAGGCTAAGAAAATAATAAGACTTCAATAAAATAGTTTCTAGTACGAACAAATTAAATTCATTAAACCAAATGTTTGTGTTTCTTGCCATACTAACATCAAAAATATTTCCTTGCAGGTACAAAGGTGAAATGTTGTGACATCAACCACTATGCCTTAGTGTTGTGACATTGTCGATAGCCGATATCGATATGGCGCGGTTGTTACTAGTGATGTTGCTGCCGGCGCTTGCCGCAGCGGCAACCGGTGAGACTGACGTGTGTAACCCGGATAAAATGACTGTGTACAAAATGGTGCTGCATACATACTGGACAAGGGAGAAATTCCCGAAACATTACCCGGATTGGAGACCGCCGGCGCAGTGGTCCAAGGTTTATGGTGAGTTTGAACCCTTTAACTCTGCGTAGATAGTTAGTTAGTATATAGTATTTATCTAGTTTGCATGACCTGTTAAGATGTTTATGTTAAGATCTAGACGTGGAATCGCTAAATATTTTAAAACTAAGTCCTCCACCACGTCTGTCTGTCTGTCTGTTCGTGATGAACTCAAAACTACTGCACCGGCTATAATTCTGTTCATACAAATAGATAGCTATAGATAGCTATAGTTGTTGTTGTTGTTGTGTGATTCTTGAGGACGGTTTTAGTATTTAATTTGTACGCGGGCAAATCCGCGGGCATCAGCTAGTCATTGATAAATTGGACTTTTGGATTTCCCATCCAAAAGTCCAATTTATCAATGACTAGCTGGTGACGTGGTGGAGGACTTAGTTTTAAAATATTTAGCGATATACGCTTTGACCGACATTTTCATCGTTAGTTCATGTATAATGTCCAACTGATTTTGATTTAATACATGCTGCTCAAGTTTTGCTTAAGTACATAAAACCAAAAATGTGTCCGTCAACTTAATTTAAAATGACGAAAGTTTAACTGAAATTATCTCTGATATACGATTTTTCAAGCTGAAATCCCGTGAAATCATGGTCATTGATAAAATTTGATATTTTGTATGAAAATTTCGAGTCCAATTTCAGTTCATTCAAGTCCACTTGTAATCATTCCATAATTAAATAATTCAGAGATGAACCCGCTGCAATATTTTAACCAAACACGGTTGAAAATGAAAACTATCTACATAAATTATTTAATGTAATAAAACGCATGTTCAAGGAAGTTAAAATAAATAAAATCGTGGAGCAAAGTAAAGTTATGCTTTAACTTTTGCATTAATTATTAATTGTAGAAACCAGGATAGTTGTTTGAACTGTGATTTGATAGACACTGGCAGAGCACATAATACAAAAAAAAAACTAAAATTATTGCAATATAAAAATATAAAAATTCAATTTGAAAACAGAACATGAAAACGTATATCCACTCAAAATTCAATGATTGAATACTATACCCTAAGAATCACGAATCATAAAAGACATGAAAAATAATTGCAATCATTTCAAGCAGTCGGCCCTCGGAGTTGCCAGACGAATAAATTCCAACCATTTGTGTGAATTTGCGCGAAATAACCGGCAATGAATAAATTATGCATTCATAAAACATTCTTACTGTTCTTACTAGTAACATTAATGACAAAACTTTTGATGTACGTTGAAAAATCTTCGGGGAGCGTTCTAAACAATGTACCTTGGTAATTTGAACGTTTTTCACCCTTTTCTTTATTCATGGGCTGGTTAGAGCCCCGTGTTGCATATTAGGGTTGGTACACCTTCTTTAAGCGAATTTTAATATGCATATCTATCAAACAATAGAGATAATACCGGGTTTTTTTTATGAAAGTTTGCATTTTATTGTTAGTTATTCTATGAAATTACTATTTACCTACATTTAGCTAGATTGCGAATTTGTTATAGAAAGAGTTTTAAGTAAGAGAATTGTAAGACGTGAAATATTAAAAATGTACTAGTACCTAAACCTTTTTGAAGTAGGTTTTATTTCACACAACCTTGAATTTTTTTATAAGCCATTGTTAGTACTGCATTCTTAAGTAAAGAACACATAAGTTTCCGTCTTTAGCTAACCTAAAGCCACCTATTAGAAATATAAAACGTGTCTAATAAATGTATGTAGTTAAAATAATGTCTCACCTGAAAGACAGCCCACGCAATAATATAATATGTTAATATGTTAGGTTGACATTTCAAAAATATCTTCAAAGACCTGACGACATTTCAATTACATTGAAACTCTATTCTATTTGAGTAATGTGATTATCTAATTACGTTACTATTTTCTTTACAATTTTGGAGTAAGAATAATAAAGTAGAATTAATTTCAAATGACATCTAGATAACATTTTAGACACGTAAAGAATTTTCAGTTCGTAGAATCTGTTGGGCCTCAATAAAATTATTGAGGCCCAACATACTTAAAATAATATTAGATATTATTTTAAGTCTGTTAGATTTCTAGACATACATTAATAATAATGTTAGTAAATATAGACTATGAATAATGTGAATGAAAACACACTGATTAAACAGTGAGCATTCTCTTACTTAAAACTCTTTCTATAACAAAGTCGCATTGTCGAAATAGGTTCTACTTTCGAGTAGCTTATACTTCTAATAAAACTTCATTTCAGAACAGTTTTCGTGATTACAACTAGGTATCATTGTGTCTGTCAGCAGGTTTTGTATAATATTTGTCAAATTCATTTAAATTAAAAAACAAATTTGATGGACTAACCTAGATTTTAAGTTACCAATAATAAGCCTACTTTAATGTCATGTATATAATGTTGGAGCACGATCGTAGTTTATAAGAATTTAAACACAGCAAACAATTATATAAATTTAAATAAGAACGCGGACCACCACGTCTGAGGTAGAAAACTCCTATAAAAAATTCAGAGTGAAAGAGATACAGAAGCACAAAGGGTTACTTCGTCAGCTGTTCCATCCATGCGTAAATGTCCTTTCCTTTTTGATAAAGAACTTATGTTATTGTTCACCTTTCGACGTTTTTATGATTAGTTTTCAATACAGCTTGGAATTAGCAAAGTAATTGTTGTTTTAGATGGAAAAGATAAACAAAACTAGAAGACAGCGTGTAGAATACATGTTTTATTTCTTGGTCTAAACGCTTGGTAGACAACCTCCTCAATTCTATGAAATCTTCCATTTTGAAACGATTCCTCGGTTAAAAACACAGCGGTGTCGGTCTACCTATAGTTTGCTTTATTGTTCCAGCTAATGGAACTTCATTCGATCGTTTGTTCGTGCCGATTCTGAGAACAGCTGACCACAATGTGATAGGATCATGATTCATGCGCTTGATAATGTTAGGTGCACTACTGACTGCTAATGCATGTTGTTATTGTTTTACAAATTGTTAGGTACGACTGGCTGTATTTTTTCCTTCTTTAGTTTTTTTTTTGCTTTTATTGTTGCTGTTAATTTTATGTTCTTGCGTAAAGTTCTTTCTTTCTTGCAAAATTAGTGTGAGGTCTGCGTTACTGGTAACCAAAAACATTACTATTTCAAATTAAGAAACTTAGGTAGATGTAATCCTAACTAACTTTATTAATATTGTAAACCGGAAAGATTTATATTTTTACGCTTTTGTGTTTTGCCTGTGTACGAATAAACTTAAAAACTACTGGACCGAGATAAAATAAACCTTAAGCAATGGATAGCTATATTATCAGCGAGTAACATAGGCTATATTTTAGCCTTGTACTCCCACGGGAACGGGAACAACGTAGGTGAAACCGCGTGACGTCTGCTAGTAATAATATAAATGCAAGAGTTTGTATAGATGTATGGATGTCTGGATTTGTCATTTTAAGAATTTTTAATTTTCGTGATTCATTTTATTGAACAATTTTTAAAATTCTTTAAATGGACTATATGGATTACCATAAAGTCCATTTTAAGAATTTAATTTATTTAACGAGATTCATTTACGATTCTGCTAAAGCGACCATTGTAGACCCTCTGGATCTTTAAAATTATATTTTCACTTACAGGATATCGCGTAAGTGACAATATAAGTTTAGTTTTAAACCGTGAAAGCCTAAAACAGTCCCTGGATCTTTGTTTATTTCACGCAAAATGTAGTGAATTTGGATGAAATTTAGCACACAGATAGTGAAATAACACAGCATACTTTTATCCCGGTAGTAAGATCCTATGGGATAATTATCAAACTTCATACGAGCGAAGCCGCTGACAGAAGCTAGTTTTTATAACAATCAAATTTACAATTTACAAACAAATCTGGATAACAAACAAAATTATGGACACTGAGCGCACCCCAAAAAAATGACCTCATGATCCAAATAATACAATTAACAGAAACATGTAATTAATTACTGTGTAAAACATTAATCATGTCACAATAACATTTTAAACCAAAATAAAAATAACCTATTTACTAAAACAGGAACTTAATTAATAGGCATACCACAGAAAGCGACAAGAATATACTGAAGTATTTAATTGACATAGAAACACGACACGATTAATATAACTCATTTATTTTATGACACATCAAGTATTATAAAAGTTACAAAGGGGCCATTTATTTTGACACGAGAATGGTCGGGTTTGGCATTTCGCCAGAAATGGCTGCCACCTATCGACAGGCAGGAAATGTGGTATCGACAACACTATTATATTTCAGAGAGCTTATTGAAGGATGCGGAAGAAAAACTGTCTATTTTTGCTGTTTTTTGTTTTAAATTGAGATACAGTGTTTATTTTACAGAGGTGTAAACTGATTCTTCACGAAGCTGGCAACCAAAAAATATTTCTGGGAGTTGATTTTTTTATGGGCGTGAAAAATCTCAGACTCAATGTATCCTTTGCATTGAATTGTACGGGGTTAGTGGAGGTATTTAAAGTAAAATCACACCATTAAAAACTTGTCATCATCATCATCATTTCAATAAGTCCACAGCTGGACATAGGCCTCTCCAAAGTGTCGCCACATTGGCAGGTCCCGTGCGACTCACATCCAACGAATTCCCGCAACCTGCACCAGATCATCGGCCACCTAGAAACTTGTACTTAAAAAAAAGTTGGAACTTTGATCCCCAATTATGTCCGCCACGAGCAAGTTCCCAAGGACTTTTACAACCATTATGTAGAACAGGGATCCCCAAACTATTTTGGACAAGTGACCCCTTTTCCGAAATGTTCTGTTGTTGTTGTGTGTGAATGAGAATTAGCAATGCTTTAAATTAGCAGATTATTATAAATAAGTACGCTCGAACTCATTATTTTGCACAGACTTGTCTATACTGACTTGCCGAGTTTTTCATTTTGTACGAACTTGAGACTTTACATTACTACACAATGCTATTTCCTAAAAAAATATTAATTATTCTTAGTACACGTAACACAACATAAGCAATACAGTACCTACCTACCTATCTTGAAAGTTTTCTTGTGTTCATTTAATAGGGGCCGACCTCGTCGACCCCTAAATCAGTTTTCGTTTATGTCGTCCCCTAGAAAACCGATATCGACCCCTTGGGGTCGATATCGATCACTTTGGGAATCCCTGATGTAGAACTATGCAGTAGTAAATCCAGCGGATATTACAATAGAAAATTAGGAAAACCTTTCGTTAATGTTAACAACAACTAAAAGTAACTGAAACTTTTAGTAACGCCATCAGGATGGAATTTGGTGTGGACAAATGTGCAGTAATGTATGTAAAGCGAGGGGAGATTATGGAATCCGAGGGACTTCAGCTCTCGGATTCCATACACCTAAGATCTCTTTCCTCATCCGAAAGCTATAAGTATTTGGGTATGTCGGAAGCGTTAGGCATTAACCTAACTGACATGAAGCAATCGTTGAGGGAGCGCTTCTTCGGTCGCCTGAAGAAGGTTTTAAATAGCCTTCTTTCAGGTGGAAACAAGGTGCGTGCCTTCAATGGTTGGGTCATGCCGGTTTTAATGTACTCTTTCGGCATACTCAAATGGACTCAGACGGAACTTGATGCCCTGGATAGGAGGGTACGCACACTGCTGACCGCAAATCGAATGCATCACCCACGGTCGTCGATGATGAGACTGTATATCCCTCGGAAGTGCGGGGGTCGAGGCTTCTTAAATGCTAAGAACCTGCACAACCGAGAGGTATGCAGTCTCAGGGAATATTTCCTGGAAGCCGACGTGGGGATGCACCGAGATGTGGTCTCAGTGGACAAGGGCCTCACCCCGCTCTCCCTGGCTAACGAGAACTGGCGCAAGCCTAAAGTATTGGACACTAATGACCGCAGGGAAGAATGGCAAGGCAAGGAGCTTCACGGACGCTTTTACCGGGCCCTACATGGCCCTGATGTAGATTTCTTAGCGTCCGTATCCTGGCTACGCTTTGGTGACCTCTTCGGGGAAACCGAAGGTTTTGTTTGTGCAATTATGGACGAAGTTATGATGACGAATAACTACCGCAAATACATTGTGAAGGACGGCACGGTTGACATATGTCGGGCATGCCACCGTCCGGGAGAGTCGATCCGACACATTATTTCTGGGTGTTCTAGTCTGGCTAACGGAGAGTACTTGCATAGACACAACCTTGTTGCCAGGATTATCCACCAGCAACTTGCTTTGAAATACAACCTTGTGGAATCAGAAGTGCCATACTATAAGTATGCGCCCGACCCAGTTCTCGTAAATGGTAATATCACGTTGTATTGGGACCGACCTATCACCACCGACAGGACTGTTGTTGCCAATAGGCCTGACATTGTGGTGATAGATCGATTGGAGCGTCGCACAATGATTGTTGATATAACGGTCCCGCATGATGAGAACCTCGTGAAAGCAGAGTAAGATAAAAAAAACAAATATCTAGATCTGGCTCGCGAGGTTGTCGACATGTGGGATGTGAGTACAGCAATCATTGTGCCGATAGTCGTGTCGGCCAATGGCTTAATAGCCAAGAGCCTCGACCAACATCTTAGGAGGCTCTCGCTTGGCAGCTGGATCAAGGGCTTGATTCAGAAAGCAGTACTTCTCGACACGGCACGTATTGTTAGGAGGTTCCTCTCTCAAGAGCCCTGACCACCGGCAGCTCGGACCCTGTCCCCAGCGCTAGTGGGCTACTGTTTTTTTATATTTTTAAATGTTTTTTTTTTATTTAGTTTTGTAAATAAATATTTAAAATATAAGAAATATGTACAATGATGAATAAAGGACTGAAATATAAGTATAAAATTATATGAAAAATTGTAATATTCATTTAAACCTTTGAACCAGCAAAAAGAACGACAAATTACTTCTAAAACAATAAAAAGTATTTACTAAAACACAAACAATTAATCAACACGAAACTTTCACTCAAGCACCGCCCTTTACATAATTCATTAAACTAAAATTTAATTAAAATCAAATTAGCAAAATACTTGTTCAAACTTGCGTTACGGGATCAACATAAAAGATGGCTCAGTCAACCAGTTTGTCGGAAATCTCATAAAATCGGCTTTGATGTTCACGATGAGATCGTCTAATTACTGCCGGAATCCCTGAGCCTCTAAACTTCACTGGAAATAGAGCCTTTAAATATCTAAAGGTACTGTGAACTTGGTTGATTTTGTGACTAAGAGGAGGTTTTATCCTTGCAGGACATCATTATTCTGACATTTTACAGTTGAATGAGTAAATAACTAAACTGTTGAGTGCTTGACATACAAAGTATTGCCTTTTTAACTACCTACCTACTTCAATACTATTATAATAACCGGCTTTGGCCACGTTGACTTCGTTAATTGCCTAATTTCTTCGAAATCCAGTCTTAGTTTTTTTTTTTTTTATAAAATACGTTTAAATGTAAATATAGCTTCCCGTTACTGAAATATTTTTTTAAATCGGATTAGTAGCTGTTCCGAAGATTACCTGCCCTACATCTAAACTTACAAACAAATGTTATCTCTTTATAATATTAGTATTTATTTATTTATATATACCATAAAATTTAAAGGGTGTAGAACACCCCTTAACGACGCCTAAAGGCATTGGTTCTCCTCGTCATTGCGATCAGTTTTTTTGTTCTACATCATACCTGCGAACTTTCCAGTTACAAACATATATTGGGCGTCAAAGTTACAACATTGACAATTTATTGTAAGATTTTTAAATACCTCCACAAACCCCGTACTATTCAATCCATCCATCAGCACAATGTCTCAAAACATTGTGGTATACCACAAAACGTGATTTTTTATCCCAAAAAAAAACTCGATTCCCTGCACTATTTTTTACGTAAAGTTATTAGTTTGATATACAAAATGCGTGGTTGACGGCTTCGTGATGAGGTGGTTTACACCCTGTATTATTATAGTAACAATTTATAATATGATACAAGTAGCCAGAGAAGGCCTCTACTTACCGGTAGGTTCCATCCAATTTCCACGCCACAGTGAAAATACATTTTGTTCTCATAATTCACCTCCTTTCTACACACCGAACATATTTCATTTACACTCTCTAAATAATTCATCCGTGTATCCTCACTTATCTATTCTTTTTGTAATTCTGCTCCCTTTGGGTAGAGTATTATTATTTTATTAAATAAGCCGGTAGTGGGTCGCCCTAAGCTATGGAAGCCGCGACCGACTTCCAACCTAATAAAATAATTAGTGCGACCCAAAATACCCCACATAATATGAGGTTTTTGTGCTAATATTCCAAATAAGATTTTTATTCGGGATAAAGGGTAGGCTTTACTAATATATGAGAACATTAAATCGCCGTCTGTGACAGCTTTTTTAAAATTATTATAATGTGGATTTTTATCGCTTAATTTGTATAAACTTTATTACCATTCTGTACGTTTTTTGCACGATTAGGATGGAATAAAATATGATACTAATTTTAGTAATCTGTTAGACATTTTTATTTTGATTGAGCTGTTCGCACATTATACAACGTGAAACAGAAAGGGTATAGTCATATGAAAGCGTGTGGTATAAACCATCAAACTGAACAACTTTCTCCGAAATTCCAATACCTATTCGAACAAATGTAATGAGACAGCTGATTATTTTTTCGAGATTGCGATAGTGGTCCCATGGAGAAAGTTGTTCAGTTTGACTATACCCTTTCTGTTACACGTTGTATATGGTTCACATGCTTTTGAGTTCTATGTTATTTTTAATGAACAATTAGCTACAGGAGCGAATGTTTTCATCCAGCATTTCAAGGTAACTCTGTTAGTATTGTATTCTTAGAATTTATTGTTTTTGTGACCTATTTCGACATGGTTGGTTTTATTGTCTACAACAACAACAAAGACAATGAAAACTAAACCCTTTATATATTCAGCATAACAACATAGACTTCAGAACTACGTATTTTCTTCAAGAACACAAGGTCATGAACTTATAGTTTGTCTAAAGAAAACTATTTACATGGTTATAACCAAATTGTTTTACTTGCTAGACACGTAACAAATTACAGGCGGGTTTCTTTTGTATCGTATATTTTTTATTCAGTAAAGTATTATAACAAGACTTTACATGTCAATATGCTTAAATGTAGCTTGCATACAGAGGAACCGCGTTTGCCTGACCACCATTACATATCGAGATTTTTTCATGCCTTGGAAAACACGTTAAGCTGTTTGTCCCTGCTGTCTTTGTAGACCTTTGACGGTCGCCACAGCTAGTCAGAGGCCCAAACAGTCTGACAACCAGTTTTACCAAGGGGTATCGTATAACCCAGTACTTAGGTAGTTTGTGGAGGTCAGATAGGCAGTCGCTCCATGTAAAATACTGATATTCAGCTGCATCCGGTTAGACTGGAAGTCAACCCTAGCATAGTTGGGGAAAAACTATGAGTATATAAAAACTATACTAAACTATGGGTGTTTATATATAGACCCATAGTTTAGGTAAGCGCAAGATGAACAATTAAACAAAAAAAAACAGTAAAAATGATTGATTATCCGGTCCCAAAATCGGGACACGAAAATCTGTCTCTTAATGCAGGCACGCTATGGTTGATTTTCACATAATATACTTGCCTAATGCGTTTTCCAATCCGACTTCACTTCGCAACGCATTTTATAATTTATCACAGCCATTAAATAATACTTAAGATAAAATGCGCGAACGCTTTTCAAGCTATCTGAGTTAGGGATGACCAAAATCATTTTGCGAAGGAGAAAATAAATCGCTCACGTTTGATTTATATCTTTTACGCACAATTTAATGTCCTGCTCTTGCTTATAGTGAGATATTGATACAAGTGCCAGTAATTCGATTGAAAAAAAAAAATGTCTTCCTTTTTTTAAATTTAGTTGATAATGGCTTTGTGGCAAGATAATCCGTTGTGAATGTAGATTTTCTTTATTTGCTTTTCTACAATTTTCGGGTTTATTTAAAAACCTTGCTTGAAAATTTATTGTGGTTTGATTTACGCCTATTTAACTTAACATTTTTTAACACACAGCATAGCGATCCTCCCAATCAACCTTTTGCTCTGTTTTCCAAATTCCGATTAGTGTAGATTAGACGATTTATTTCTAAATTTCTTGTGCCCTTGCTCTTACTAAAAAGACTAATGTCTACATTATAATCTTATCCGCAGATAATAACGTAGTTAGTGTAGAAACACCACGTTCTTAAATGATATTTACGAATTTAGAATTGCCGTAAAGTAAGATGTAGTAAAACGGAAGTTACTACTGAACAAATGAACTTACTAGAATCCTCTGCTCATTACTCCATATTGCTCTATGTTGCTCCATATTGCTCAACGAGATATTTAAATAGAATAGCTCACGCATTGTTTGTTCACTCGCTGTGAAGAGAGATCGCGGTCTCTTTGTTATTTGAGCGGTGTCAAGTTGTTGTTTTTGGTGCTACTGACTTAAGCTCTGTTATTTCTCGTTTAGTTTCGCTCAGCTCGCTACTGGACTACATTTTACATAGGTTATTGATATCTACCTATCAGTTTACTCAAGCTGACTCTCTCGCTGATCGAGTAGTTGCACACGAGATTGCTGAGCATGAGTTCCTGGGTTCGATTCTCAGATCTGCCAAAGTGTTATTGGGTTTTTTCCATCAGATTTTGAAGCCGCCTAGTCTAAATTTGTGCCCGTCTGATGGCAATAACACGCCTCTTATTATATGGGACATAAAACATAACTCGTGAAATATGTGGGGATACGAGTAAGTCAGCCAGTAACTAGTCAACCTGCGATCATGGCGCTTGCAACAGCGTCGAAATATCGGGAGCTCAACGTGGTAAATAATAATCACGGAACATATCCCGTAAGTGACAATAAGTTCAGTAACAGTAATTAAGAAGAATAGGAAAACTATACAGATAATCACCAATCATGAATATTTGTAAGCTTGGCTAAAATTCAAGTTTACGTTTAATTTAACTGGCTTAGCTTTTTTTTGCTAGCCCTTTTTTCCACTATAAGAAAAAAAACTACCTTATGAAAGAATAGAAGCCTGAGTCTAATGGTGCGTACAGACTATGTAACATATTATATAACTTGTGTTTTATAACACGTCCACATTATGTAACATTGTTATTCAACATTATAATAACACATTAGAATAACAATGCAATATAAATTAACAACGTTATATAAGCATTGTCATTTGTCGTTCTTCAGTACTATCCACGATGACTAAGTTATATAACGTTGTTTTACATATCAATAACATGTTATAATAACACGTTTTATAACATTCAGTGTCCACATTATCTGAAAGATGTTATATAGCAATGTTATATAACATGTCATGTTATACATATAATCCGTACGCAAGGTGCGGTACAAAGGAGTAAAATCATGTTGGCTACTATGTTTCATCGAACGCCTTCCTGGCCTTATCTGCTTGATCACACCAACTAACTTAACACCGTGCATCTCACTTCGTTCATTCCTCACTCAGCTCTCATTGGGACCATACCCTATTTGATACTAGATACGTTGATGAGGTCTATAGATCAAAGGGTTGAACACTTCAAGATGTTCTGTAATGAGAAACTGTAATTACTATTTGTTTTCAAATGTAACCATAGAGTATTGTTTTAAGACGAACGTTGTTTCTGCTAATTTTGCTGTGTAATTTTTAACCGACTTCTAAAAAAGGAGGAGGTTCTCAATTCGGATGTTTCTATTTTTTTTTTTTTTTTTTTATGTTTGTTCGGGCATAACTCCGTCGCTTGCCAACCGATTTGGAAAATTCTTTTTTTGTTGGAAAGGGTATTCTTTCCAAATGGTCCCACAGCCACCAAGTCGGGATCTGATGATGGAATCTTGGCGAAATCGAGGGAACTCTTCAAATTTTATATGAAAACGTGTTGCGATTTTGGTATTTTCTACAACAAGTGAAGCATTTGCGTTTGATAAGAACCATTCTACCATCAGATCTGATGATGAAGCCAAGAGTCACGGAACTCCATAATAAAACAATGTACCCTAGTCGTGTTTGGGCTTGTTGTAATTTTAACGGTATGCACTTTCCATGTATATCAAGCACATGTGAATCACTAAAAAGTGAAAAATAAAAACTATTTTTGCAAAAAATAAAACCGACTTCAAAAAAAAAATCTAAAACGTGAAAAATAACTTTAGCTCATGAAGTGGGTGACAAAAAAACGAAAGCAATGAAACAAAGATCACCGACTTCAGAAGCTAAAGTTATTTTTCACGTTTTTGTTTTTTTTTGAAGTTGGTTTTATTTTTTTTTGAAGGTGTGTTTGTAGTTGTCGCAAACCATTTTAACAAAATGTTTGGAAATGTTTGGGATATTTGACTTGAAGAGCTCGTGGCTAAATAATAACAGCCGCTCGGGCTGATGTTTAGGTTAAGCCGTGCTTGCCTAGGTTGGTATGTGGATGGGTGACGCCCTTTTTTTTTTATTAGGATGGGAAATCATCAAATGCCTTCATTGCGGGAGGGAGTGTCAGACTTTTACTGACTACGTTCCGGGGCTTCTCTCTCGATTCGATCTCTTTCGAATAGGCCCGCAACCCCGGATAGGAGGAGGGTTAGACCCTTACATTCAGAGTTTCCTCCATGCCTCGGAAAGTACGTTAAGCTGTTGGTCCCGGCTGTCATTTGTGCATCTTTAATAGTCGTAACAGGTAGTCAGTGACCCAAAAAGTCTGACAACCAGTCTTACCAAGTGGTAACGTATTACCCAGTATTAACGGGGTTGTGAAGGTCAGATGTTAGGCAGTCGCTCCATGTAAAATACTGGTATTCAGCTGCATCCTGTTAGACTGGAAGCCGACCCCAACATAGTTGGAAAAGGCTAGGCAGATGATGTTTGGGATATTGGACTTCTTGAAATGGGGCCTGACCTCAATCATGTCTGATGGAAAGCGATGGAAAAAGGCACTGCACTGCTGGGTAAAAGGCCTCCCCCATTTTCTTCCATGTGCTCTTTTCCTGTGTCGCTATACTTAAGTAAGTTTTATATTGATTATTATTTTATTTATGGTGAGACTAGCTGATAGTTTTCCAAGAAAGCTGCAACTTCAGGATGATCCAAAGTTGTAATCAGACATCAAAATCAATTTTACAGAGAATGTCTTAAGCTGTGGTGCGGTTTTTGATGAAAACTTTTCAGTGATAACTTATACATCTTAACATAGCTGTATGTACGCTTAGATCATTTAAAGTATACGACAGATTTGAATGCAGTTTTCAGCAATATATAGAAGGATTCAAGAGGAAGGTTTAGGTACATATGTATGTTGCATCATTGCGGTGCCCGGGCGGGTAGCTAGTACTCCACAAATAATTGGCGACACGTTTATAAAAGACTGCTCAAAATTGTTTTCCAAAGTCTCATTTGCTAATAAACATTCCTCTCTTAAAGAACGTTGTCATCACCTATCCTACGACATTCAAAACTACAACATCTTCGTAGTATATCTAAAATTACATCACATGTGTCATCTAATGGCGACTGGCGCCATTACTCAGAGCTTGGCACCGCCTCAGGTGACCGGCCCGGCCGTGGATAATTGGAGGGAATCTCCAAGACAAATTGACAGCCGGCTTAACGGCAGGTTTCCTATTTCTGTAGACTGTAGCGGTTAAAGTTGACGCTGCATTTGCGTGTACTGGCGTTACATGTCTATTGTATTATGTTCCGTGACGATTTTCAGTAAATGCTTGTCGGTGTTAAGACGGATATGGTAAGAAAAGAAGTGTCTGATGAGATGACGAAAAATAGAGGAGTATGGAAGAAGAAGACATGCTGCGCCGACCCCAAATAAATTGGGATAAGGGCAAGAGAATGATGATGCTTGTGTATGTCGGTATTGAATCTATTAGGGCGTCGATTCCTTGATGAGTTCGATAAGACCAATTTACAGTACACTGTTGTACAGAAGGGCAATTATAAATGTGATACAAAAACAACTGTTGCAGTTTTTTGAGATAGTGAGAGTTATGAAACATTTAAATCACCCTGCAATATTCCCACTGATTAGACATAGGTTTGCTCTGAGAGTGGTCTGTTATGTAATCTACCACACGGGTCTAGTGCGGGTTGGTGAGATACATCTTTCATTATTTGGTTGACGATGACTTCATTAATCCATTTGTGATCGGTGGTGATGAAATAAATCAGATTAGAGACGAAGCTCTGCAAAACCGTACTTTCATTAAACATCTTATAACAGACCAATCATTTACCCTACTTGAGTGATTTGGGAACCGAAATAATCACAGTATCGACCACACATGCTTATTTTATAGTACCACACCCAGAAACCGTTTCTAGCCAAGCAAAGCTAACACATAATTCGCCACGATAACCACAAAACGAAGAGACAATAACAGTAAACCTCAAATAGGTCCACATTCGTCTTTTTACCGTCCCCCGCCCACACATTCGATTGTTTGACCGCGCTTACGTCAACTGTTTCTCATTATCAGGAATGATGTTTATTTAGGTTAACGTGGTTTTATTCCTCGCTTCTTTTGTTTTTATTATTGGAGTTTGGTTGAGTTGGTAGCTGCACTCATTTTCTGTCCGGACGACAAGACAAGGTCTTCTATAAAGGGTGTAAAACACCTCTTCACGAAGCCGAAAGGCACTTATTTTCCCCATCATTGTGTGTGTTAAGATGGTGTAGAACAAAAGAATTATCTTTTGTTCTACACCATACCTGGGAACCTTCTATTTACGGAGATATGGGGGGTCAAAGTTACAACTTTTTGAGCAGTTTTTTTTTAACACAAGTTTTTTTGTTAAGATTTTGACTTTTAACACCTCCACGACCCCCTTACTATTCAATCCATTCATCAGCACGATGTTTAAAGTGCGTTACATTGAGTTCTACCTCAAAACTTGATTTATAACCTCAAAAAAAAAAAAGTTGTTTCCCAGCAATAATTTTTGCGTAAAGTCATTTAGTTTGATAAACAGAATGCTTGGTTAACGGCTTTGTGATGAGGTTGTTTACACCCTGTAAAGAGTGGTTAGTGCATTACCTGATATCAGAGTTTTTATGCTGCCTTTGACTTGGGTTTACATGCCGTTGAGAAATATCTTTCATGAATGCTGGTTTCCTTACGATGATTTTCTTCACCGAAGCAAGTGATGATTATACAATATGCAGAAATACATGAAAAAAGACAACATAATATAAAGTTCAAATTACTTCATGATGAGTCTACTGTCATTATAGACATTTGGGGATCAGTTCCTCTTTCCCTCTGACCCTCTGACCATGACACGAGTTTTATATCTGGTGTGCTATCCGGCTGTGCTATACTTCTGCATATATTATACTGACTTTAGTTAGATGTAGGGTGCGAATCAATGCGTATTAATATTTGGTGTTATTATTAATGCCACTGGTGAAGTGGAGCTTATTATAATCAATAGAATCCAGGAACTAACGCTCTACAATCACTAAATATTCCTAAAAATATTGCCACAAAAATATATAAAAGAGCTGAAATGTAAAAAAAAAATATTGAATTTTTGTGTCTCCAATCGTATAATCGGATTGGCAAAAAGTTCTTTTGATAATCGTTAAAGCAGTTTTGCCCAGGCTTTGAACAGTTAATTAGGACTTTATAGACTGTTTAACGTCTATTGAATATAGAAGTAACGGTCCGGATTTTATTTTATCGACAAAAATCGTAGTCTATCCAATGGTGGAAAGAGCTCAATTAGATTTTGGATTTGATTCGCAAATCTATCTAAGTGTTATTGGGTGATTCCGTCTGAAATTAGTGCCAGCTCGTTGTTTCATCTTATACCTGAAATTGAATGGTGTGGAAGATGAAGTTTATGTCCAATTATGGACTACAAGCTGAGTTGGTTGATTAATTGGGTAGTGGGAGTTTGACGACCCGGTAGTGAGGCTGCCTTACGTTCTTAGGGTCCCGGGTTCTAATCCCGGTAGGAACAAATGTTTGTGTGACGAGCATGGACATTTGTTTCCGAGTCATGGATGTTTATATGTATAATAAGTATGTATTTACAAACAAAAAGTATATATTATGTAGTATATCAACCGTCTGGTGACCACGACACAACTACTACACCAGATGGCGCTGTGTGTAATGTCCAGCGGTATTTATTTATTTAATTGGCATTTTAAAGGTTTGTCCTCTATTACAAGTAAACATTTAATACGAAATGTGGGTATATGTGAGGGCAGCGGTGGCCCAGTGGTGGCGGCCCCGACTTACGAACAGTAAGTCGTGGGTTCGAACCCAGACAGGCGCATTACTTTGTGTAATTTATTTCATCATCGCTGCTCTCAAAAACGGTGAAGGAAAACATCGTGAGGGTTTCCTCACGATGTTTTCCTTCACCGGCATGTCCTAGAACCAAAAATTCGAAGACATGTGACATCTACCAATCCGCACTGGGCCCGCGTGGTAGATTATAGCCCTTTCCCTCTCATTGAGAGGAGGCCGTGTCCCAGCAGTGGGAACATTATAGGCAGATGATGATGATGATGATGATGTGGGTATACCCTTACTAACCCCAAGGAGTACGATACCATGGTACAGTCGACATGGCACTAAACAAAAACATACTGTCAACAATTTGTCGGCATAAATATTTGCGGTTGCCGGTACAGAAATATCTGTACATAACGGAGTCTACGGCACAATGAGTTTAGCTTCTCATGTGGTTAAAAGTCTCATGTACCTACTAGTGTAAGTTTGTTCCGTTTATTTCGACTACTTATATTTATTTTATTGCAAGAATTAAATTATGTTCAGTCATTATTTAAGGTGATTACACGAGCTAATCGCGAGTTTTATAATGCCTAAAAGTATAATATGATTCACTGCAATAAACAAAAGAAAATTAGTAAATTATATGACATTCTTCAGGATATATGCTAGTATGATAGTTTTTTGAAAACACAATACAATTAATTTTACTCGATAGAAAAAAATCACGAACTTATCTCTAAAATTTCTTTCAAGCAAAAAAAACTGACTAAAATACATGCGATAATTCATCCATTATTATAGTATAATCAATAGATTCTTTGTAAATCAATCGAAACCACTCATTTCGCACTATTTGGCCCGCAAAGACTGACGTAACAACCACTGTAGTGCAAGCTGATTTGAACTTTATTCTAACAGCGTTTCAAACGAAGTTTGAACCACCACAAATTGAGGAGCTAATTTAGCTCATGGAGTCGCCTTAATGGTAACTAGTAAACAGTAAGTTGGGTGGTGAAATGATCTAGTTCATAATCATCATTTTCCGGCCTTTATTTCAACTTATTTGAGGTCGGGGCAGCATACCTTGTCCTTCAATACTTGTTTATTACTCGTATTCTCAGCAGTCAGCTCCCTTGTAGCCATATCATCCTTAACTCAGTCCATCCATCGTTTCTTTAGTCTTCCTCTACTCTAATAGCTATCGACATTTCCTCACTTTCCTCGCTAAATTCTTCCCATTCCTCCGCATCACATCATACCGCGATAACCGCACAACACACCACACAAATGTGAAATGTTCTTGTTAAAATACCTACCTAATATATGCTTCTATCTATACCTACTAATATTATAAAGAGGAAAGATTTGAAGTTTTGTATGTACTGAACCGATTTAAAAATTCTATCAGCAATGGATAGTTACAACATCAGCGAGTAACATAAGCTATTTTTTACCGCCTACTCCCACGGGAGCGTTAAGAGATGAGAGAGAGCGGAGAGATGGATCTCACATTTACTAATTCCAAATCCTATATAAACAATCCGCCATCTATTTACATAGACCAATAAAACAAATAGACCAAACTAATCATGATCACGCTTGGCAGGTGCATTTGCGTCGCGTATTAGGTGATTATGCACCTGTGCAGCATTAATATACTGCGGAATCCTTGATTAAATCCTTTGGCATCATATCTAACGCATTCGTGTGTCTGTAGATATTACGAGATAAAGTTGTGTGTTGAAAATTTACGCCATGTTGACATGGGCAAGTTAGTTTGTTTGTTTTATGATCTTGTTAGGGCTTGTTGACAACGCAAGTTTGTCAAATGTAATTTGTCGTGTTGGTCATGGTTGATTGTAAATCGAGTAATTTAACGTTTTTGTACGAGACTGAGTACTGGTATTATAGTGTACTTGTATTGGAACATTGATAAGTTTTTAACATCAATATTTATATTTTTCACTATATATATTTTTTTTTTGTCGGTTAGCCTATTAGGAACTTATCTGCCAGATAAACTAACACTTTTGATTTTACAGGTGTCGGATAGCGATATCTGGTAGATATAGTATTAGTTATAACCAGCCTTTAAGTGGCAGATAGTATTAACTATCAGATAACTAACCGACACTTTATCCGGAACCGGTGAAACTGGCCCTTAAACTTGTAATTTTACTTGGAGATATCGACAGACATAAGATTGATGGTGTTATGATTTATGTTGTTAAACATAATACGATTTTAAGGAGGATCCACACATTGCGAGCATGCGCTCCGCATGGCGCACAACGCATGCCTCGCCAAGTGTGGACCTGTATATTCGTGGCGAGGCATGCGCTCCGCACGCGCGAGGGCGAGCCAACGTATGTCGGCAAATGCTTCAAGATCAAAGTGCCTCAGTACGAGCATTACGTTAGGTGTGGACGTAGCCGCGCATGCACGTTCGAGGCGTGCGCCGCGTACAATATCAACGCACGCCTCGACTGCGAAAATGAAACTGCGTTTGCTCGAGCCAAACAGCGCGCAGCGCATGCTCGGGCCGATCCAACCCAACAGCGCGTGTGCGCCGTGTGGCGGCGGGCTCATTGCGAGCAGTGCGTTGCGTTTGGATGGTTATATCCGCCTCGCTGCGGAGGTACGCACGCATTTTGAACGACAAAGAAATGTTAAGAAAAGCAGTTTTATTATACGAAAGTAATAGATTATTATTGGATCCTAAACATAATCATTATTTTAATAAAATGAAAATGAGAGATCATCGAAAAGCTTATTTCCGTGTTCATAACGCAGGCGGAAGAACTTTTTAACCCACCAACGACGACGACTTTTTTCTTTCCTTTTCTTTTCAATAATTGAATTAATAGTTATAAAAGCAGCAGCGGATACGCGCACGCGATGCAAAGGCGCCATCTTGACTGCTGTTGTGTGGGTTTGATCGGCCCGAGCATGCGCTGCGCGCTGTTCGGCCCGAGCAAACGCAGTTTCATTTTCGCAGTCGAGGCGAGCGTTGATATTGTACGCGGCGCACGCCTCGAACGTGCATGCGCGGCTACGTCCACACCTAACGTAATGCTCGTACTGAGGCACTTTGATCTTGAAGCATTTGCCGACATACGTTGGCTCGCCCTCGCGCGTGCGGAGCGCATGCCTCGCCACGAATATACAGGTCCACACTTGGCGAGGCATGCGTTGTGCGCCGTGCGGAGCGCATGCCTCGCAATGTGTGGATCCACCTTTACAAAGACAATTTTTACAGAGGTCTTCAGAATAATAAAAACACACGTTAATTTTTTGCAAATGGATCTGAAACGAAATTTTTGAAATATTATTTATTAAGTATAATCTGCAAAACCACTCAACGATTTTTATCTCTAAGAGACTATCTGAAATATTAACCGAAGTATAAATCAACGATGTACTACACAAGAACACCTGTTACTTTTAATACTTTCATATATTAACTCAGACCAAATAAATGATATCATTTAATCGCAAGTATTTTTCTAGAAAACAATATATTTGGCAGCCGAAAACCGTTGGGTCAGGCAAAACAGAACCATTCGTTTTGAGGTGGGCCTGCCCCTAATTGCTATCGTCAGACCTACCTATGTATGTAGATACAGCCACATGTTTGCCCAGCAATATACTGGAATATTTGATGGAAGATAAATTAATGTCATATAGAGGCCAAGAATAGACAACGTCAAGCTATTGATTGATTATATTTGTAGAAAGAAAGACTATAGCTTTCTTTTGTTTTTATTTTCTGTCTGTGTTTTAAGGAAAATTTTGTAAAAAAGGGGTTAAAAATTAAGCCTGCCGGGGCTGCGGGACTATTCGAAAGAGATACCGTGGCCCCGGAACATAAAGGGCGAGGATGAAACATGGATGGGTTTTAGTCAGTAAAAGTCTGACACTCCCTCCCGCTCCGCCCAGTGTGGGAGAAGTCATTTGATGATTACCCAACCGAAAAAAGGGGCAAAAAATTGATTTTATCCATGAACAAATCTCCCCGTTGTCCCTTAGTATTGTGACTGTTCCTAAATTACCCTAGGCTGATAAAATTTTCGTTTTTCCTAAATCATGCTATTTATTAGTATTTATGGTCAGCTTCCCCCTTAGGGGAAGGAGCAGCGCCCCGCCTCCGCGCAAGCTCTGTAGGTTTCGACCTTTGACTGGATGGCCTCCCACTGACTAGATGGACTGAATTCCAAATATGAGGGATTTGTCTTAGCCCTGTCCCTTCCTTAAAGGCTAGGGGACAGGGATGGGACACAAGGTGAAGTTAATATTGGAATTCACTGTTACATATATATATATATATGAATAATATCAAATCTCATGAGGCAAAACGCCAATAAAGTATGAAGCTAATAAAACAAGAGGACGCAAAGATATGATATATGCTAGAAGTTTGATAAGGAATCGTTACGCTTGTGCTTAAGGAACTATTAATTAGTTCGTTACGTTACTTTATCAGATTCCAAAAGTAGATGCCGCTTGCAAACGCAAACGGGCCCATGTACAAGTACATGGATTCGTTTTACAACGTTTGCCCGGCGTACGTGTATTGTTAGACCTAAGCGCATTGTCCTACTAAGGGCACTGCTACGAACTCTAACAACACACGTTCCCTAAGCACTTTATAACATGTCTTTTCCAATCCTGAGACTTGGCTTGTGAGGCCAATGCCATTGAAGAAGACAGGTATTCATTATTTTTACTTACACGCGTACTCTCGTTGATGAACACCCTTACGGCCGTCTACCCCATTCATTAGATCAATTTGCACAAGCGCATCGTAGACTCAGTCTGTAGCAGAACATATTGCAATTGATATTGGTGGACGCCGAGGTGGAAAATATATCGTCACCTCACATTTCTTTAAGCTGCCCCATGTCTTGGTTACGTGTCTCGCTAAATAGTGACGATTCAGTAATAGGCCTACCATTGGCCGGGTGTGGTTTTAACGAGACACGGTCCCTAGCGTTCTTTAGAACGTAGCTACCCATTCAGGTTGTGATACTTGGCGGAGCCTACCCCACTTAGAAATGTGCGCCAACAGTCTCAAAACAATTTTCTGAGCTAGACTTTTACAGGAAGCAGTATTCATCAGCAGCGTTTGATTGTCTTGTAACACAAGTACAAGTTAGTATTATAATACTAAACATTATAATTTGTTTTAGACCATTTGTGAATATTATGGTGCTGTCACTACTAAACAATATACTATGTTCTAATCAAAATGCGAACATTACGATTCGGCCTTCCATTTGTCAGTTAGAAGTCGATAGTCGTCAATAGTCGATTGTATTTGGGTACAATGTACATGTTGTATGTACGTTGTAGAGTGTAAGCGGTAGGCTTTCTTCGTCTCCCTAGATCAAACGCAGCATATGAATATTTGCTCAGGTACGGGTTAGGAGGTGGACACATAATATACATGAGATAATAATATACATTATGATGACGTGATGCAATCGCTCCGTCATGCTGCAATAAGTGAATACTGTCAGCCCTTCCACGCTACCGTCCAACTGCTATTATATAGTTAACACTTACCACGTGTTCTTTAAAGACGATCAGTCTTCAAGTAACTTACTGAATACTGTAGTTTCGCCTTCGCCGCAGCCTGGCTCCTTTCACGTTACAACGCTCACTTTTACTAGACTTAATATGACTACTTATTTTTAGTTTATAAAATATTATTCGTCCACGGGGAGTTGATGCGCATCTTAATACCGAAACTATGCTAACTTTCCGAGTCTAACCTAGGACGTCCTAGTGCTTTTACTATTATAGACCGGTCTATCCCGCGAACTCAGCCAGCCCTCTCCATGCGTCTAAGGCCATCTCTCGCTCACCTCGATTAATCTAAACAGACCTTTCCATCCAACTATTATAAACTTTTACAAACATTATCACACTTTCGCGGCCATACACTCAGACATAGACTCGTAGTATTTTCTACGTCTCCTAGCTTAACTCCTAGCTTATCGTCTCCACCCTCTAGCGGTCTCCAACCGACTGTCCTAGCCTCTTGGTACTAACCCACTCCTAACTTAGCTCAAATAGCTTTTCGTCTCAACCCTCTAACGGTCCCAAACCGACTCCTTCGGCCTACCTCCTCCTGGCCCTCGTCCCCCGCCTTTTTAGCAAAATCCCACGGCTCGTCCTTTTTTTGTGAATCTTTCAATTGTTTGAAGTGATCGTCCGGGTTTTACCCAATGACCAGAGTTTATTACAAACACGTGTGCTTATCTATTATGAGTCGCTCGTAGAAATAGGATATTTTTAAGTTTCTAAAGAATCATTTGAGAAGCTTGTCAGCCATACCCATTAAAATAAGGGATTTATGAGCTTGAAAGTTTTTACGTTTTGTCCTTCAATGCCAAATGTAGAAAGATAATAGCTTTGTAAGTGTTTGGCTCCGTGTGTTGATTTTAAAATAAATATTAAGAAAGTATTTGCTTAATAAATGCATCGGCCAGTCACAGTATTTAAGCCAGTCAAGGTGTTGCGACGCTTTTGCCATATAAGATCTTCGGGCCTAAAATGGATTCTTTATTTTCAAAACCTTAAAGTCCATTTTAAGAATTTTAAATTCCCATTGTGAATCACATTATGATTCCAACAAAACGGTCACTTTAGATCCCCTGATCATAGCTTAGATAGTCTCTAAGAAATAGAAACATAAGATTTCATTTAGAAACCTAAAAAAAATACGTTTTTTATAGCACTTCGCGTGTTATTTGTCATCGCATTATAATTTATTTAATAAGACAGAGTTTATGTACTCACATTTATTATTTTTAATTTTAAATTCCCATTGTGATTCACATCAGGGATGTAACGGATGTGATGATATCGGAACCGGAATCGGAATCGGAGGTTTTGGATTTGATATATCGGAATCGGAACAGGAATCGGAACCGGAATCGGAGGCGGATGATGAAGAAGAGAATGTGTGAGAAAGTAGGATTCATTAATGAAATAACGAAAGATCGGCTCGAATTGAAAAACTCTTTTTGTGTTGGATAGTCCATTTATCGAGGAAGGCTTTAGGCTATTATAACATCACGCTACGATTATTAGGAGCATTTTTTTCCTATATTTTTTCTCTCTTATGTGACGCAGACAAAGTTGCGTGGGTCAGCTAGTAATACATACATTGATAATCAGTCTTTTTCATTTCAAATACAAGCAACAGAACGGCTGACGAGGCATTGAAAAAAAATCAATCATAATTAATAAAATAATTATGCGTTGTATGTACTTATGCTGGTAATTTAAAACGACAGAAAGCAAGGCATCGACCTCCGATTACCTCCGATTGTAAAGTTTCGGAACAGGTATCGGAATCGGAGGTTCAAAACCAATCGGAAGTTCCGACTTATCGGAATCGGAATCGGAGCTCCGTAACATCCCTGATTCACATTATGATTCCAACAAAACGGCCACTTTAGATCCCCTGATCATAACTTAGATAGTCTCTAAGAAATAGAAACATAAGATTTCATTTAGAAACCTAAAAAAAATACGTTTTTTATAGCACTTCGCGTGTTATTTGTCATCGCATTATAATTTATTTAATAAGACAGAGTTTATGTACTCACATTTATTATTTACTCGCCTACTGGGTTCAATGCCCTTTCGTGTAGTTATGAATTTTCAACAGAATTTAAATTGTACTCTCTTAATTAAGTATGGTGTGGACTATCTTGGCCCAGGTATTTACCACAAATTCTCAATCGATTGTATCTCCACGTTCTAATTTGAATTTTTAATATACACATACCGGTCACTCTAACATATTTAAGAGTAACAGATTTCCGATAATTTGGTTTTAGTTTTATATTTTTGTTAACGATTTGACGAAAGGATGATTGATAATTATACTCATTTTCAGTATCAAAATTGAGTCAATCACTGCAGTGAATATCAATTTTGCAGTTTGTTTACTAATTTTTGTGTTGATAAGCCATATCAAGCAGAAAAGAGTTTCAAGTCTGAAAATCTTACGAAAAGGAAATTAAGATATTTTTTAACCTAGAATTTACCTTAACCCTTTTTACATTTTTTTTATCTCTGGGAAAAAATGCTCATATAATTTACATATAAGTACTCTCTAACTTCGGACATTTCTTATATTAAATAACCCGAATGGCGCAGCGGTAGTGAGACTGCCTTACGTTCTTATGGTCCCGGGTGCGAATAGGTAGGAGCAAATGTTTGTGTGATGAGCATGGATATTTGTTTCCGAGTCATGGATGTTTATATGTATAATAAGTATATATTTATAAAACAAAAAGTATACACGTAGTTTATCAACTGTTTGGTGACCACGACACAAGCCTTGCTTAGTGTGGCAGTAGATGGCGTTGTGTTTAAGGTCCAGCGATATTTATTTATTTATTTATTTAACCTTCAATATTCTTGCACCAAATAAATAATTTCACGCCGTCTACCCGGGCTATCAAATCCGTAAAATCCGAAATACTTCGCTGACTAACCCCCAATATGCTAGAAATACACCTGTCTCAGAACACAACAGTGGAACATAATTACGTATTGCAGTGTTTATCAAATGCTGTACGCTTGCCAGTTGGCAAGTACGCTGCTCTGCTATCGCTGTGTGAATCACTTGTACGATGTACGAGCTTTGTAGTGGGGGTTCCGTAATGTTTTTTTTATGATAATTTGTTGTTTTGGACGTGTAGAATTTTTTAGAGAACGGCTTGTTCCATACTATACATAAGACTTAAACCTATAGTTCACACGCGAGCTCCAAGGAATCGGTGGCTTACTTAAATCATCGATGGTTTTATTTCAAGTACATAATACCCTCATAAAAGGATTTCATAATTTCCACCTTTGTACATTATGTGCATAAAATTTTAACAAAATAAAATAAATTGAATACTCCGCGTGAACTAAATTATCGACTGTGTAGTTGGGAACCCCTGGCTGGGGGCCTTAAATTAATTTTTGGCAACCACAGGATAGTCCGGTTAAGCAATCAAGCAACCTAAGTGAGATGCAACTGCGAGTGGTCATAAAAAAAAAAAAAACGAAATAATTATGAAATCATTCTATGACGGTATTATGTACTTTAAGACCACCGATGATTTGAGTAAGTCACCGATGCTTTAAGAAATTAATCTTAACCATCCTTAATTCAACATACGGAATCCTGAATGATGAGCGATAAGATAATAGAAGTAATAGCGCTACGCTTCATTTTTATTATTTGTGACATTTGGACATCTGAAACGTCCTATTTCATGTTATAATAAAAAGATATAAAATATTGGGCTGAATAACTCGACCCTGATTACATAAACGATTATTCTGGAAATAATTTTCATCTCGTTCTCATTTCAATTCAAATGTAATCCTTTTTTATGCGTGATATTATTTCATTTTCAAAATACTCATCTTTTTTTTCTTAATGCGCGTATGAAAATTCCAAAGAAGGCTGGTAATCATTTCTTATTAGTTATCTGCTAACTTTATTGCCAGCTTACTTTCTTGAAATTCGAAGAAAAGAAAACTTTTTTTGCAAATGAATGTTTATTAGTGTTTCCACCTTCAAAATTAGAGCAAGGTCGTGTCTCATTTTTTTTGCAAAAATTGAGTCAGTATTGTTTTTTTTTTGTACGTTTATTTTTATTCCTGTTTAATGACTCTTATGTAGGTGATTTGGATTTAAAAAGATTGTAGTAATAACTCTTTTTGAACGCAGCGATTAATGTTTTCTTCTTGTTTGTGAAATAAATTAGTCAGAATTATTGTAGGTATTGTAGGGTTGCAATTATATTCAAAGTTGCAGAAATTGCATTACTTAAATAATTTTATCACAACGTATGGAAATATGTTTTTTGGTAGAATTCAATGTAATGCTGTTGGCTTAACACATTGTACTGATGGATGGATTAAATAGTACGGGGATCGTAGAGGTGTTTCAAGTAAAAAAAATACAATTAATCTTGTGTTTAATAAAAAAACTTGGAACTACCTTGTGATTTCCTGTCCCAAAAGCATTGCAACTTTTAAAAAACCAACACTTATTGAAAAATCTACTTACATTTAATTTATTTAATGTCAACTAACGTTCTCATAATAATAATTAATGTGTCATAACAATCAATTTATTGTTACCTCAACTATTTTGCCGAGATATTTCAAATTAATTACATTATTACACTTGAGATAAAGTTATCATATTAATTAGGTATATTCCAAAATTCATAATTGGACAACTACGAGTTGGTTTCTCTTTGTATTTTCCTTGAAAATGATTCAGCATTCATAATAGGCGTAACTTTCAGACCGGTTGGCTGGTATCCGTAACTCCACGTCAAAGCACGTATTTTGCGTATGGGCTATAATCCACCACGCGAGCCCAATACGGGTTGGTAGATGTCACATGTCTTCGAATTTTTGGTTCTAGGACACTCTTTTCAATCAAAAATTTTGTTACAAAATCTTGGTTACGTCTTTCATGTTGAGATTATACATACATGTGAGAACGATGTAGAAAGACGTGCACATTAAGAGCGTCCAGAGTAAAAAGATAAATCAACAATTTAAAAATAAAGTAATTAAAATGAAGCTAAGAGATGACCAGTCCCGACTGACAGCGCCCGTTCACGAACATTACGTATGGATCAGCGCCATTCAATTCAACCATATCGAAGGGAACTAAATGACCCGAACCACCCGCCACCATCAACGAGACATTGGGGCGAGCATGACATTCTCTCAGCCACCAAAGCATATTATTATTCAAGTCAATGAAAGATAACTCATGCAAATAGCTTTACAGTACATGGTACACACATGTGCTATGTAATTATACAATACTTAGAGATGGAATCTATACAATGCAAGAATGTTTTTACAATCTCCTGCAGCTACCACAATAATTTGTCCAATTAGTTGGCCCCTATGGTTGCAAAGCAGGACCAGCATGTAGCCAAGCATTTTTATCCTCAATGTAATCCCCCAACTTATAATATGCTTGCCTATATAGTGTGCCTTTTACACAAGAGTATATCAACTATCTGGTGTCCACGATATAAGCCTTGCTTAGTGTGACGCTAGATGGCGCTGTGTGTAATGTCCAGCGATATTTATTATTTATTGATGTTTTATTTTTATTATTATTAGCCACTTTCAATACTTTCCAATTTTATTTTCACTACATTCAAAATTACCGAATAAATCCGAATAAATTGACTTGATGTCGATTCTGTTGTGCACAAAGTAAACTTAATTTAAGCTATTTTGCGAAAACACCACCAAATAGTCACGCTGCGGTTATATCAGCTTAATTATATGTTGTAAGTATGTAGAGTCAAGGACCATAATTCATAAGCCACTTTCACTAATTTTCAATTTTACTCTTCTATACATTCTGAAGTTCGAATATCTGTACTAATATTATAAAGCAGAAGAATTTGTTTGTTTATTTGTTTGTTTGGTTGAACGCGCTAATCTCAGGAACCACCGGGTCGAATTTAAAAAATATTTTTGCGTTGGATAGTCCATTTATCGAGGAAGGCTATAGGCTATATAACATCACGCTATGGCCACTAGGAGCGGAGCAGGAATGAAAAATGATGCAAAAACTGGGTTTTTTTTCCTTTCGTTTTTCTCTCTTATGTGACGCAGACGAAGTTGCGTGGGTCAGCTAGTTGTAGAATAAACCCGCTTTGAATTCCATGGCTAAAATATGAAGAATGGAAAGTGGCTCATCTATTAAAGCCCTCGACTGGACCTACTATTCGTGAGTCAACGGCGCTGATTCAGGCGTGGCAGTTTTAATAAAACCAATCCTGACAGACAAACGCGAGTAGACATAACAAAGGAATCTTAATCGTTAAGTTTTCCAATTCAAACTACGAAACCTTAAAAATGTTGAATCAAGTTCTTAACGAAGACTTGAACAAACTTCTGAATAATATTTTTACAAGAAGCTGTTTGCAAAGTAATTTGTTACCCTTTTTTTGTACCCCTTCGCAGTTTATCCGAGATTTAATAAGAGTTCATTAAGTATACCGGTCCGAGGAAAGGAAGCAATCGCGAATATTTTGCAAATACATTTTTAATTTCAGGTTTTTTACTTTTAACATTGATGCTTTTATAACCTTTTTTTAATATATTCTTAAATGTTTTAAAATTAATCAGAAAAAGTACTCAATCTTTATTTAAATCCATATTATTGGTGTAAATAATTGTGGAAAAGAAGTATATTATTCTACTGGGGCCAAATCCTACTGATATTGTATAAAAGAATTAGCTTCTGCCCGCGACTTCGTTCGCATGAATTACCCGCTTGCAACATTTTTTATTGCTGCTCCGCTCCTTTTAGTCATAGCGTGATGTTATATTGCTTATAGCCTTTCTCGATAAATGGACTATAATTTTTCAATTCGAGCTGGTAGTTCCTGAGATTAGCGCGTTCAACCAAACATATAACACATAACAACCAAGCACGTTCAAATAAACATATAGATTCCCAGTTTGGACGGTTGATAATATCTCGCTTTTAACTAAGTAAATACCTAGCTCATATATTTACAATTGATTCAGATACTAAATATAAGAGTTATTTATATTTTATCATGACATTTTCATAAATCGTGAGCGTCGATCCTATTGACTTCGCTTTTCCAAGAAACTTTCGTCAATCTTCGTGGAATTGAAATGTTAAAAAGATATTATTTTCTAGTTATTTCTTGAACTTCGTAGCATTACTAATTCATTAGAGTTTGTCTACGTGGTGTTATCTATACTAATATTGTAAAGCTGAAGAGTTAGTTTGTTTGTTTGAACGTGGTAATCTCAGGAACTGCTGATTGAAATTCAAATAATCTTCTTGTGTTGGATAGTTCATTTATCAAGGAAGGTTAAAAGCTATAAAACATCACGCTACAACCAATAGGAGCGGAGTATAAATGAAAATTGTTGTAAATCGGGGAATATTTATTCCTTTAGTGTTAGTTACCTCAGAACATTCGACTGCGTGAACCGTCTTTGCAAATCTGCAGTGATTGCTGCAATCGCTTGGATTTTTACCGTTTATACAACATCATGACAGAGCATTGGAAAAGGTGTACTTCAAGGATAGTTTGATGAGTGTTTGGTTAGGTTCTGATTATGGGATCCATGACAAAGTAACAGAACACTTTCATTCTTTGTAGCAAATTTAATTATATGTTGTAGTTGTATGTAGAATCAAATACTTTAATTGTTTAATTATATGTTGTAGTGATATGTAGAGTCAAAGACTTTAATTGTGTAATTATATGTTGTAGTAGTATGTAGAGTCAAAGACTTTAATTGTTTAATTATATGTTGTAGTAGTATGTAGAGTCAAGGACTTTTATTGATAGATCACTACTTTCGAACGTTTCACTTATATATATTCACGAGTACGAATATTACCGACTTAACCCGATATTTGTATTACACGGCTCCAACACGGCTCCATGTCTAGCAGTGGACGTCTTTTGGCTGAAACGAATGAATAATAACACGGCTAAATTACGAATAGTGGCAACTGGCTCATCGATAAAAGTCTCCGACTGTGCCTTTTAAACAGTATTCTACTTAATTCTAATCGTCACTTTCTTTGTCCTCAGGTGTATCTCACGACCGATCGTACGTGCTCTTCCGACTGGGTCGTCGTGTTTCGGCTCCAGTTCGCCAGTTCGCCGAGTCTGGTCGTTCGGATGCACTCGGTTCCGCTCCGGGCACGCTCGACGTCTTCGGTGGACCAGCAGTTGGGCAGGGTGTGGGGAGAACCGAAGCTGAGTTCTTTGTTGATGGAAACCATTCAAGGGTACTTAAGTTACTTTCCACTGTTCTTGATCTTGAGAAACCGGGCATGCATTAGAAGCAAACTTCCAAAGATGTGCAACAAGATACACACTGTGCCTGAGGGTGCCTTTCTCAGATCTACTATCTGACTGCTATGCTTATGATACCTATGCTATGCTTTAGGTTCCATACTATCTTACAATGGAACGCAACGGTTAGTCCATAAGGTTCAAAAGTTCTACAGTGTCCACTATGTACAGTCACGTGTAATAGTATGTATACACTTAAGATTTTTTTTAAACTGTTTTTCTCCTAATGTACTGATTAAAATGTAATGTTATTACGTACATAGTATTCTGGAACTCATATTTTTATGAAAAAGATCCAATTTCCTAGTTACGTTATTTCTCGCGAAAACAGCTACAATATTAAGGAAAGTGTATACATATTATTAGACGCGACTGTACACTCAGCAAAACAGTTAGGTATGCAGGCTAGCAATCTTCTTACGACTATTATAAATGGAAAAGGGTTATAAATTACAACCCTTTTCCATTTTCTTTACCCTTTCTTTTTGATTATATAAGTTATAATCAATCTGATTGCAATTGCATCCAAATCCTTTCAGTCGTTTCTGCAAGCAAGTATAACAAAAATCGATCTTTATAAACTTTTGCATTTATAATAGTCGTAAGAAGATTGCTAGCCTGCATACCTAACTGTTTTGCTGACTGTACCAAAAAACGCAGCATGCATGTATATGCGCGATATAACCGTTTTCCTGGTGAAGACGGCGGGAAACCACAGCATGCGGGATCACATCATCGGTCGTTTTGGTGATGGTTGCTGAAGCCTGTCTAGCAGCGGATGTTGATTATCATATATTATTCTTCGAGATAAATGCTAGAAGAGTGGTAGTTTAGTTTAGTGGATTTATTAATAAATTCAAAAATTACGTGTCGGGTAAAAGTGTAATCGAAGTTTTTAATTAGTCTAGCTTTCTAACTAATCTACTTCCTACATGCAAAGGCGACATGCGATGACATGAATTAGCGCCCACTAATTACCAATTCGACCTAACGTTCTCCTTAAATGTCATTAGCTAAACACTAAGTGGACTGGGTAGCGAAAAGGTGTCAGAAAGAAAAGTACAAGAGGTCAAAGACAAATAAATCTTAAAATCGAATGAGGTCATGAAGCATGAGTTTATTCTAAATATTTAATGTTAATAATCACACGCAAAAAAAAACCTATGGCACAATGACGAAGTACTATCCTTGATTTTGCTTTGGATGGAACCATTACGGATTTTAGAAAAAAACACGGATGTATTTCCGCAACACTTAGATATTACAAGGAAAATCTATCTAAAATTGACTATTCCAATTCGAACATTTCCCTACGGGTGAGTTCGTTCGAACTAAATCCATACATCATGTTCCTTTTAGTTTTACCGTTCGACGAATCTGGATGTCATTTCGAACCGCTCGCTTGTTTAAATATACTGAAATACCTGAACATTCCAATACCGTTATTGGAACTTTATTCGGAAAACCGTCGTCGGTAAAATCTTCTACCACATTCCGCATGTTCGGAACCAACAGTATTGCCATTAAAATGAACATTTCACAAACATATTCAGCAATAACACCGTCATTACGCTTTACAACGTTTTAAATTTTATATTTATGCCGCAAACCAATATCGGCTTTATCGAAACAATTTGACACACAAATATAAGCGAATTGCAGCAAATTGTCTGATTTTATTAGTGCCATTATTCCAGTGGTCCTGACTGCAGTCGTAATCGAATGCAATAAAGATGAGTCCTCAATAATTTTGCAATTAAAATCGGCAATGGACAGCGCAATTTTGTGATAAGGACCCAGTTACATTCGTGTTTTATTCGGCTGGACAGGGCACGGGACTTTCGAATTCGTATTTATTTCGATGTCGAGATTTCGGTAAGCTTCAGCAATTAGTGTCATAATATTGAATTTCAGGGAATGATGAATGATTTTCCTGACTACCAACTATTTACAATGTTAAATAATTTTGTATGTGTGGCAGCTATAGCTAAAGAAGTACAGCTTTTTGAATTTGAGTTAATTATATCCCGTTTATACAAGTATTGTTTTTACTTCCAACAACAAGAGGCCACACCGCGATAATCAAATCAGTCTTTGTACAGTCAACAATGGACCCTACTGAAATTAAAAAAAACCGTCGAAATGCAAATGTCACGTCGTCAACAACCATGACATGTCATGCCCGTGACATAAAGTGTGTCACCCACCCTTGACAAGAACGTTACCCTCCAATACACACGGGCAAAACCTATTTGCACTAGTGGAATTGCACTCCCAGCCCTCCAAACAAACAATGCCCAAAAATATCGTATTTCATCACTAATTAATGCTTCCCCAGCAAACACCAATTACGATACGAACAAATAAAAGAACCGAATCGATTCCGTAATAAAGGGGAGTTTTATCGAATCGAGAATCGTGTTTGTTGTTTTACCAGTTAAGCCTAATTTCAATTCTTTACTCGTTAATCGGTATGAGTGGGAATCGATTATCGAATGAATTTGTTTGAGGTAGCTGTTGTGTGTTAATTAATGGAGGGTTATGTGATTGGTCGGCAGTTTAAGCTTTATTATATTATTAAGACCCCTCGTTTGAACAATTAATTAAATAATCGAAGTAAAACATGGAGTCATTTCAACGCTTTATCATTTTCTGTAATTTGTTGGATGTACTTTAGAGGATCGGTGGCCCAACTGTAGTGGCCCTGACTTACGAACAGTCAGTCGTGGGTTCGAACCCAGAAGAATAATATTATTATATCTGCCTAACCTTTTCCTAATTGTGCTAAGATAGGCTTCCAGTCTAATCAAAGTCTTAACAAAATAGACTTTGGGTATGTTATTTATAGCAGCGATGGCCTTTACTTACGAGCCGTAGGAGCCGAGCTTACGTAAGTCGCGGGTTCTAAACCAGACAGGCGCATTACTTTGTATTATTTGTTTCATTACCACTGCTCTCAAAACGGCGAAGGAAATCATCGTGAGGATACATTATCCTAGAACTAAAGATATCTAGGGCATGTGACATCTACCAATCCGCACTGGGCCCGCGTGGATATGCCCGTGATTTCCTTCGCCGTTTTGAGAGCAGTGGTAATGAAACAAATAATACAAAGTAATGCGCCTGTCTGGTTTAGAACCCGCGACATTTCCCTCCCACACAGGAAGAGGCCTGTTTCCTAGCAGTAGGGAACATTAATAGACTGATGATGGTGACAAATACAAAATCAAATACAAATACAAATCACTTAATTGCATAACACAGGTTTAGGACATTATGAAGAGTATTCTATGAAACTACCATTCAATGAGTAAGACAACAAAAAATTATGGATGGTGTGGTCCCAAGATATCTTTAGTAATTTTAATAGAATAGAATAGAATAGAATACTCTTTATTATGTACACCATAAAAATATAAATACAAACATTTTAAACACTTTAAAGGGGTAACACAATGGGCGGTCTTATCGCTAAAAGCGATCTTTTAAAGGCAACCTTTGGATGGTTTTGAATTTTGTTATTTATTTTTATTTATTTATTTAATTGGATCTCCAACAAAAGATACACAGATACAATATAAGTCGCAGTTATACAGAGATTTTTTTAAGTGTGTTCCTTCAATTACAGGACACCACAGCATGCACATAAAACTAGGTGTTAACACTAAAAGAAAATAATTCAAAAAAGTATAAATAATTAGAAAAACAAAACAAAAGCCAAAATAGGAAAGCATTTGATGACAAGAAATCATACTTAGTACAATTAAAATTAAAAATGTTTTAAAATAAATATGGTAATAAAATTAAAATTGTATTTAAGTTAAAATTGCTTAAAATTAAAATTGTATTAAAATTAAAATTGCATTATAGTTAAAATTGTAACAAAATTAAATATAATATATTGTTGTTTGGACCTTGGGCACAAAAGACGTAAACAGATAAAGCACATACAATACAACCCTGAAACATGAATATCAAGCAAATATTCTGTCCAAAAATGTTTAATTAAGTGCTTGACTGTGTCGTGTTACTTATCCCAGAAAATAAAAAATAGGTAACACAAACAAATAAATTTATTTTAAAAAAGACCTAAACATAAATGCTGCTCAGAATGGACTTATAGTAGGTAGTTTTACTGTACTTGACTTGGGCTTGGGACGCGTCGGTGTACAGGCAAGGTAGACTTATGAGGTCCCGCACTGGAGACAGATGACCAGCTTCCGACTTGCAGGGTACTGAAGACCGACGATCGGCTTCCTTGTCGGCTTCAGGTCTTGGGGCGTGACAGTGGACAGGCAAGGTAGTTCTTGAGACAGGCGTTCAGCTGCTTTAGGGCTTGGGGCTCGTCAGTGAGCAGGCAAGGTAGACTTGCAGACCGGCGTTCAGCTACCACGTACCGTTGACTTATAGACTGTCAGTAGTGACGATATACTATATATCTCGTATGAGATCCCGTTCCAGACTGCCGAATGTGGCAGGAAAATCTCCTTTTATAGCCAAAAATCCGCAGTTTTTCCATATCAGTTGTTTTAATAAAATTCTATAATTCTCCCTAGAATTATTTGACTTTAAAATCAAAAATGTCAGTTGCCAGTATTTAAAACAGCCAGTAATAATCAGTAAAAACTTCCTCGAAGAATTCTGAGAGCGTGCTAATTAATTATATAAAAGTAAGATAAGATACTGTTATTTAGTAAACAATCGTAATTATCTCTAAAATACATTATTTGAGCTAATATATTAATAAAATAAAATAAAATTATATAAATCAAAAGAAACCTTCATAGGCCTAGACCAGTAAGAAAATTATAAGTAGAGGAAAAGTAACTGACAGCTTGACAATTGACGTAATGTCAACAAAGTAAATATTGAGAAAATAATTTTTATTTCAGCGAAATCAATGTTAAAACATCGTTTTAGATCGAATCTAACGCAAGCTAAAATAACTACTGCCAAAGCGCGACGTAGATGTATAAAAATATGCAAGGATAATGAAAATGAATGATGGTATAAAGTGTAAGTACCTATAGTGTCTAAATACTATATTTCCTCACAAGTATAAAGTGTCTGAAATATGAAAATACTATATTTCCCCATCGACCCCGAGAAAATTTTTGGTCTAGAACAAAAATTTTGTAAGGTTAAAGTATAACAGCATTCACAAAACGTACATACTTCATTCAATCACACCGACATCTTACGTAGTTAGTCAGGTAGGATTCACATTCAATGACCACTACTCAACCTGATAAGTCAATAACTTTAAGGCTTCTTTTTGGAGTTGTAATCCGCTCTCGTCTAAAACCCATAATGAAATGAAATAGACTTTAGTAGCTTTATAATAAGGGCTTATTTTGAATGGAGTTATCAGCCGCTCCAATCAACTTTTAGAGTCGATAGTAAGAAACAAGTCATACTAACTTGTAGAGTTAGTTGACACGAAGGTTAGGTAACTTGTACCTAAAAGCACTTCTTAGAGATATCTGATCGGAACAGATAAAAAGAAAGATTAAAAAATTATCAATCAACTTTTAGAGTCGATAGTAAGAAACAAGTCATACTAACTTGTAGAGTTAGTTGACACGAAGGTTAGGTAACTTGTACCTAAAAGCACTTCTTAGGGATATCTGATCGGAACAGATAAAAAGAAAGTTTAAAAAATAATGGTTTAAGAACCGATGAATGAATTATAAAATAAATAGAGTTTTTAATGGGCCGCAAAGAACTCTATTATAGAAGAAGGAAAGAAGGAAAAGATGAGTCATAAGTATGAAGAAGGAATGTATTTACATAACTATATACATTATATTTTAAAGTCTTTAATATGCCATTTAGCTTGGTTGCCATTTGAGTCCTCAAGTATATAAACTAACGGGGATAGTTTCTGCAACACAGTGGACTTCACAAATTTTGGCGCTAATTTTGCGCTAAAATAAATCCCAGCCTGACTATGTACATAGTTTCTTCGCCAGACGGTATCTCCTACGTTATATTCTTTAAAGGAACGACTTTCGTTATAACGAGCAGAGTTACGAGCATGAGCCATATGAAGGGCTATCTGAACTTTATCAAAAATTGCAGATAATAAACCTATGTTAGTAGCATAGATGTCCCTAGGTAGAAAAACGATTTCATCAAGATTATTAGTTGGCGTGTAAAGTGAGCCAGAAGTAACTGTTTCTCGTCCAAATAGTAAAAAGTTAGGAGAAAAACCAGTGGTAACATTAGTTGTGCTGTTCATAGCGTATTGGACTTTAGAGAGGTGGGTGTCCCAAGATCTATGGTCATCACCAACCAAAGATGACAAAGCTGTGATTATAGTACGATTGTATCTTTCAGTGGGATTAACTTGGGGGCAATAATGAGGAGAGAAGAATATGTGTGGTATGTTATATCTGCCCAGAAAGTTGCGAAATTCATGGGATTGAAATTGAGTTCCATTATCCATAATAATAGTCTGAGGTACTCCATGAACAAGAAAAACTAAATTTTCTAAGTTAGAGATGATGTTAGTACTAGAAGCCCGTTTTAGTGGAAAGATCAGAGAATATTTAGTAAAACAACAGTTAACCACTAAAATAAATTGATTTCTTCGTCTAGTCATAGGTAGAGGACCCATTAGATCCAAAGAAATTGTTTGAAAAGGCCTTGAACAAATTTTTGGTTTACCCATAAGGCCGAAGGGAGAGTGATTTGCATGTTTGTAAGTCAAGCAATTATCACAGATAGAAATTACTTTAGCGATATCCTTAAACATAGCAGGCCAGTAATACAGAAGTGATAGTTTTTTATAAGTTTTAAAGATTCCTAGATGAGGCTGGTCTGGGGACCCATGGTTATTTTTGATAAGGGTTTCCCGAAGATCAGGATGAGGAACTTCTTTCCACGCGAAATCTTCAGTTAACGCGTAGGGAGATTGAGTATAGCGGAATAATTTATTTTCGCGAATAGTATAATTAGTGTATTGATCAGGATTGTTACGACATTCCAAAAGTAGGTTATTATAGCGTTCCAATGCTGGAGGTACGAGTTGAGGATTAAGTAAGACAGGATTAACACCGAGTGGACATGATGTACGCGAGAGTAAATCAGGGACTAAATTGTCTTTACCTCTTTTGTGTTTTAGAATAAAATTAAAAGATGACAACCGAAGAGCCCACCGCGCGAGTCTACCAGATGGATTGGACAATTTTAGAAACCATTTAAGTGCTGCGTGATCTGTATAAACAGTGAATGGTTTACCATTATCGATATAACAACGCCAATGTTCTAAAGCTGAAATTACCGCAAGAGTTTCTCTTTCTGTAGTTGAGTAATTTCGTTCGTTTTTATTAAGAGATTTGCTCATATAAGCTATAACTACTTCTTTGTCGTCTTTTATTTGTGTTAACATACCTCCGATGCCGAAGTTAGAAGCATCGCAATGTACAGAGAAAGGGAGGTCGTAGTCAGGACAAGCTAATATAGGAGTAGTTACCAGAGCTTCTTTTAGCTTATTAAATGCCAGAGTAGCATTATTATCCCAAATGAATTTAGGGGCATCTTTACCAGAAGAAGTTAATTTATTAAGTGGAGTTGCAATTGTGCTGAAGTTAGGAATAAAACGACGAAACCAACTACAAGTTCCAATAAATTTCCTCACTTCTTTACGAGTAGTAGGAGTAGGGAAATCAAGTATTGCTTTAATTTTAACCGGATCTGAGCGAAAACCGTACTCATCTACAATGTATCCTAAGTATTTAAGCTCATTTTTAAAGAATTGACTTTTTTCGAAGTTAATAGTCAATTTAGCAAACTTTAATTTCTCGAGAACTTTAACTAGATAAGAGATATGCTCTTCAAATGATTCAGATATGATAATTATATCATCAAGGTAACAAAAGACCTCCTTATTGTCAAATTCTGGAGTAAAAAGCATGTCCATAAGTCTTTGCTGAGTAGCTGGAGCATTAGTTAAACCAAAGGGCATGATAACAAAACGATACATGCCTCGACCAGGGACATAAAAAGCTGTTTTATCTTTATCTGATTCTTCTTTCAAAGGAATCTCCCAAAATGCTTTAGCAATATCGATGCTTGAAAGAAATTTTGCGTTTTTGAGATTATCTAAGATTTCATTAACAAATGGAAGGCTATACGCGTCTCTACGAGTAACTGAATTTAGTTTACGGCTATCAACACAAAATCTCCATTCGCCATTCTTTTTAGGTGTAATGATAACCGGAGAAAGCCAAGGACTTTCGCATTTTTCAATAACGCCCCATTCTAACATTTTATCGACTTCTATAATGAGAGCTTTTTGTTTTTCGGGAGAAAGGCGATAACATCGTTGTTTAATTGGAGGAGTATCACCGGTATCGATATGATGACTAATAAGATGAGTGCGACCCAGTAATCCTCTACTTTCGAAGGATATAGCTTTAAATCGTTTAATCATGTCATCAGCGATAGTTTTTTGCTCTAAAGAGAGGTGATTATAAGGAAGTACATGTTTAGTAGTTTCAGTAACCACTGAACATTTAGTATTTGGCATAAAAGCCGAAGAAAGTATGTGTGGAACAAGGTTAAACTTTTTCCAAAAGTCGACTCCTAAGATAATTGAAGGAGATATATTCGGAAATACGAAGGCTTGGATTAGATGAGTTTGATTATTGTATCTAATCGGAATGTCAATTGAACCAAGGGATCTACTATTATGATTACTGGCAGTAGTAATCGTCATTGGAAAAGACTTGGATAACGTGAAGCCTAATTTTAAAATTTCTAAGTGAGAGTTATTACCAAGTATTGTAATAGAACTACCACTATCTAGTAAACCGGAAAATATTTTATTATTGATAGAAATATCAATAAAAGGACGATTAAAATCTTTTTCATTATCATATATTGAAGTTATTTTGTAACAATGAAAGAAATTTTTTAAGGTTTGTAACCAATCCTGCCAGTTTTTATAATCCAAGCCGTTATTTAGTTTTTTTGAATTAGTTTTATTACAGTTAGGACAATCAGTAGATTTAACATCTTTTAAACCACATCTAAAACAAATTATTAATGTACGAGGTTGCGAGCAATTATTCAGTGTATGCCCATTAGTGCGGCATCGAACACAAAAAGCATTATTATTAACTTTATTAATTGAATTAACTTTTGGTTTATAGTTAAAGCGATTAAAATTTGTATTAGGAGGAAATGCGTTTGAAGTCTTTGACGTTAAATTAGAAGACGATTTATAATTAAATTCAACACATAAAGGATTATTTGTAGTTTGAGGTTCGCTGAAACGTTTCTCTTTGTCCAAAAATTCTTCGTATTTTTGACAACATGAAATAAGCGAAATGATTGAGTTGATATTATTATTCGCGATATAAGGTGAATAACATGGTCGGATGTTACGAATAATAATTTGTAGTTTTTTAGTTTCCGGTAGTTTCTCTGAAAGTCTGGAAAACATTCCAGTCAGTATGGAAACAAAAATAACTATTGGTTCATCCTTGCCTTGAGTTCGACTGTTAATGGCTTCTAGTAATTTATGATCATAGTCAAAACCGCTAAAGTCTGAAATCAAAGCTTCGCAAAGTTCGTCCCATGATAACAAAGAATCACGTTTAAAACGGTACCAATGTAAAGCGTTACCGGTAAGTAATTCAAACGCATGATCCAATAATTTGTTTGAAGTAATATTTCTTGAAATACTAAATTCCTGAATATTTTGGATGAATGAACGCGGACAAGTAGTGCCGTCGAATTTTATGCGTTTTAATTCGTTAAGTGAATTATTGGGAATTGAGTTTAGAGGTTGAGACTGAATGTCCGGTAAAATAGTATGGAACATAGTCTCATTGGGAGTATTAGGAGTCGAAGAGGGACGGTTAACCGTTATAGGTTGAGGATTGATAGAAACAGTGATTAAAGAGTTAAATTTTGATTCTAAGTTGAAAAATCTCTCTTTAATTTGAGATAAACGATTGATCTCTGAGGGATCTGAGTCTATGTCAATCCTCTCTAATCGAAAATAAAGATGATTAATAAAGGTTTCAATTTTTTTGTTTAATCTATTGTTACCTTGTTCTAATAATATTATTTTTGATTCGATATAATTTAAGGTAGTGGTAAGTTCATCCAAATCAGTTTTAACCTCTAATATCGAGTCCAAAATATCTGTAGAGGAATTACGAGGTGCGAGTTGAAGAATTTGTTTTTTAAGCTGTATTACAGTATCTTTTGGTTCTTCTAATCTTATTTTTATCTCATATTCTAGTTCAGCTTTGTTAAGAAGTTCAAAGAAAATAATTCTATCCATGATTAAAGAATTAAAGTTAAAGAGGATAAAATTATATTAAAGGGAGGAAAATGAGGGAAAGAGTCCAAACGATAACTCAAGAGAGTGAGTTTTGAAAAAGACTCAAGAGTTAAAGAAAACTCAAGTGAAAAAGGAGTGTTCAAGAGGACTCGAGAGAGACTCAAGCGTAAAGAACTCAAGTGTTAGAAAGCACTCAAGTATTAAAGATGAGAGGACGAGAGGATCCTACATAATAAAATAAGTAAAATCGTAAACCGATGATTCTAGTAATAAAAACTTAGTGGGTTTTTATTTAAAAAGCCGATAAATAGTTAAGAGCCCACGACACTTTACTTAGTTTGATATAAGTGTTTAAGAGGAGGACTTGAGTGTTAGAGAGGACTCTAGAGGATCCGATAGCAATTTTAGATCTTGCTATTATTCGATGACGCGCATCGTATGTTAAAGTGTGTGAGTGTGTTTAGAATGAGATGAAAGAGTATAAAAAGAGAATAAGCCAAAAAAGAGTCAAAAGGGAATACTAGTGCTAGTTTGTTTCAGAATTTTGAAAAGAATGAGTGATATCTAGTTTTGATTTTCCGTTGGGCGCCAAATTGTCGTGTTACTTATCCCAGAAAATAAAAAATAGGTAACACAAACAAATAAATTTATTTTAAAAAAGACCTAAACATAAATGCTGCTCAGAATGGACTTATAGTAGGTAGTTTTACTGTACTTGACTTGGGCTTGGGACGCGTCGGTGTACAGGCAAGGTAGACTTATGAGGTCCCGCACTGGAGACAGATGACCAGCTTCCGACTTGCAGGGTACTGAAGACCGACGATCGGCTTCCTTGTCGGCTTCAGGTCTTGGGGCGTGACAGTGGACAGGCAAGGTAGTTCTTGAGACAGGCGTTCAGCTGCTTTAGGGCTTGGGGCTCGTCAGTGAGCAGGCAAGGTAGACTTGCAGACCGGCGTTCAGCTACCACGTACCGTTGACTTATAGACTGTCAGTAGTGACGATATACTATATATCTCGTATGAGATCCCGTTCCAGACTGCCGAATGTGGCAGGAAAATCTCCTTTTATAGCCAAAAATCCGCAGTTTTTCCATATCAGCAGTACAAGTACGTAAGAATCGATAGGACACGATAAGATAAATTTGACAGTCATTCTCGATAAAAATGAGTTTTTGCCTACATAAAAACTCATTTTATCGAGAATAACTGTCAAATTTATCTTATCGAGCCCTATCGATTCCTACGTACTTGTACTGCAGTTGTTTTAATAAAATTCTATAATTCTCCCTAGAATTATTTGACTTTAAAATCAAAAATGTCAGTTGCCAGTATTTAAAACAGCCAGTAATAATCAGTAAAAACTTCCTCGAAGAATTCTGAGAGCGTGCTAATTAATTATATAAAAGTAAGATAAGATACTGTTATTTAGTAAACAATCGTAATTATCTCTAAAATACATTATTTGAGCTAATATATTAATAAAATAAAATTAAATTATATAAATCAAAAGAAACCTTCATAGGCCTAGACCAGTAAGAAAATTATAAGTAGAGGAAAAGTAACTGACAGCTTGACAATTGACGTAATGTCAACAAAGTAAATATTGAGAAAATAATTTTTATTTCAGCGAAATCAATGTTAAAACATCGTTTTAGATCGAATCTAACGCAAGCTAAAATAACTACTGCCAAAGCGCGACGTAGATGTATAAAAATATGCAAGGATAATGAAAATGAATGATGGTATAAAGTGTAAGTACCTATAGTGTCTAAATACTATATTTCCTCACAAGTATAAAGTGTCTGAAATATGAAAATACTATAACTGCAAAACGACATTAACTCCAGCAGCACGATGCTGCCACGTAGAAGCAACTCAACGTACCTTAATACTAATGAAAGTGAATCATTAAGGAAATGAATGTCGACGCAGTACATAAGATAATTACGTCACTCGTGCTTAGTTCACACCGCGCCAGTACTAGCGTAAGTAACTAGTATGGAGTAGGCACTGGAGCAAAGTTTAATAGTGGAACAGTTATTACTGTATGAAGTTATAAGCGGCAGTGGAGGTAATAGTTATTAAAGTTTCGTTCGTGTATTGCTCTTTTGTTCCGCTGAAGTGGTTAAGTTCGCACTCAAAATGGGCACTGGGGATCTGGGGTAGAAGACGTGATGAAGATTTTCTTTAAACATCTCTGAACAACTTTATAGTTTAACTAGTTATAATCATCTTCTCAATATATTAAATCACGTGTCACTATGTTCGTAACTTCGTACACCATAATCTCAGAAACCACCCAACCGATTGCAATAATATTTTGTGGACGAGTGTGCCTGGCTGCAGCATGAAAGATAGAATAGTTTTGGATCCGACAGCTGGCGGCGTGCGAAGCCTGGGGTAGATCTCTAATAAATTACTAATTAGAAGTTTGCTGTCAAAACCAATGAAACGTAACTACATTTTTATCCCTCGCTTAACGGTAATTTTGCTAGACGAAAAGATATGCAAGCATCAGCTGCACTTGGCACGCCTGTAACTAACAAAGTTTTGGACCAATGAAATTCAGAATTCTGTTGTATCAGCCACACAAAAAAGAGGAATATGCACAATGTTCTTATTATTTTTAAACAACAACAATGTGAATCAGTGTACAAAATTATGTATTAAAAATTTCTGACTTTTCACTTACTTGTTGACCAACACCAGCTTGATCTAAACAAAGCACAAAATGGAAACTCGCTCAACTTTAACCTTAAGAAGGCTCATTAATTAAAAGCACGCGGTTCTTTTAAATCATATTTCTGTAACACCTTCATTATAGGTTCTCTATAATTAAAAGTTTTATTTTTAGATTCGAACTGACGAACACCTGAAGCAGTTTGACCTATTTTTGACGAAGTTTCTGCTCTACTTCGTTAGTAACGTTGATGTGGGAGTTTTCTGATGAAAATTTATTTCAACAAAATACAACTTCTCTGAAAGTTCGATCAGTTTAACGCCTATTTTTAGACATTAAAAATACAAGTTATAATAGAAGTTATCGTTACATTAGAGCAACGGTGGCCTAGTGGTGGTGGCCCCGACTTACCAACAGTAAGTCGTGGGTTCGAACCCAGGTTGGCGCATTACTTTGTGTAATTTAACATCACTACTCATTTACCACTATTTTTCATCACCACAACTCTCAAAACGGTGAAGGAACACATCGTGAGGAAAAAATCCGTGATCCAAAAAATCGAAGACATGTGAGATCTACCAAACCGCACTGGGCCCAGCGCCGTGCGCCCAGTGCGCATATTTTGCGTATAGGCTATAATTTATAGCCTCTACGCAAAATATGCGCTTTGAGGTGGAGTTACGGACACCAGCCCGTTGTACAATAACAATATTGTAATCAGCTACAACTTTTAACATTGAAGTGTTATACTAAGCTTTTAGAGTACAATCGGTTCAACCTTATTTCGTGCGTTCACAACAAAAATAACTTACAAAATAGCAAAATAAAAACACTGCGAAACGTTACTATATTTAATTTACCGATACAGCGCCTTCAAATTCCCTGAGCTTCTTGACAGCAACAATACGAAATTCTCTTCCGACGTCGAGTTAAAGCTGCCTTCATTTAACGACTACAAATTCTCAAGTTAACTGAGAATTTCTTAACAGCGAGCTATGAGCAACAGTGGGTGGACTGTAAGGGGGACGACACACTTGCGTTGCGGAGCGTTGCGAAACGTTCACGAACGAATGACATGCATGAGTGATGTTGGCGACGCTTAAACATCCCATCGGCATAATTTTAAAAACCATTCAAAATTATAAACGCTGCGTTGCGTTGTCACTCCGCAGCACCACTCCACGCTTCTTCTCTCTTGCCTTGTCCATCGTTTATCGTATTTTTTTGGTAATGAAATCTCGCAGTTCAACCAAGTAGCTTGTCGTCTGCTTTACCGAGTTATGCTGTGGCTGCCAAGAGTCTAAGACCTCCAGCCTAGACAACGCACTGTGTGGCATGTTTTTTTTTAATTGGCCTACTTTTCACTTCAATCTTATCTTAAAGACAGAGATGAGGTTTATAATGGAACGAGGTAACTCAAAAGCAATCTATTAACTCGGGAATTAAATAGAGTAGAGTAGTGTTGTTATGTTGTTCTAATTTATATGCAGAACGACGCCGCAGCGTCACTGCTCCGTCGCAACGTACCGCCAACGTCTGTGTGGCATGCCTCTTGACCGTTGACAGAAAACGTCTGACTGGCTCAGTGCACATTGAACTAATTGGTCTGTTAGTTCTGTTACCCTTTAGCTAACAACTTGTAATGGTCGCATTCTACAATTTACTTCTCGTTATTTCATTTGTCGCTGTTAAGTTTAATGTTCCTTTTTTGTTACATGGAGAGTTTTTGTTGTTCTTAAAAGAGTTGCCTTTGTTTCTGCTGTTCGTTTGTCATAAATCGAGATGGTGAGGATGCTTCAATAATGTATAGGGGCGCCCTTGGTAAAAATTTGTGAAAAAAAACTAGGGGTGGATATTTAGGGGTGGTCAAAGAGTTAGACTGTTTACGTTTTGGGATGAAACGTAAAATTAGGTAACTTGCCTTGAAGGCAGGCGGGTTGAATGTGTTGAACACAAATGTAGGCAGAGAGTTCCACTTTAAAAGTGCGCATAATAAAGGTGGAGGATAAGCGCTTAGTACGACTCGTCAAATACATATTTACAAGTTTAAAAAACATATCCAATATTCGTACAGTCTGCAATGATACAATCGAAATAACGTGATCAGCATCAATCAAATAATTTACGACACATGTAAACGAAAACAGCATACAAGTCTCATTCCGTCTCCTTCTATCTTCAGCCTTTAGAGTGAGATAGAACATGACCTATATTGCAAGTAATGATTGCTTTTTTTGTTGTCATTGTAATTTCAACAGCAATATTTTGTCGCAGGTGTCTGTAATGGCGCGGATGATCCCGTCCCCTGATTGGTTCATTGGCGTGGACAGCTTTGACCTTTGTGTGGATGGGAACTGGCTGGACAGCATTACTATTGAGGTAAGTATGGAAATGAGGTCTTACGAGGAAGCGTTTTGAAAGTTGCCAGCGGAAACTTCTATCGTTGCTGTAAAATATGTCGTTATAATGTACTTGATTTAATATTAATGAATGAAAATGGAATATTGCTCTGTGGTGTATCTACTACAGATCTGCTTAGAATCAAACAGAAAATCAAAACAAACAATCTGATTAAATTCAGATGTATTTTGCTATGTTGGGTTTTGTATTATGATATTAAGAACAAAAGTCTTAACAATTAATTACGATCTAGCCTAAAAGACTAATAAGCATTTTAACTCTAACTTAATATGTTACGTGATAGAATATGTTAAAACTAAGAATAGTGTTCATTTGCACTTTTACACAAGTTCGTTGCACTTTCTTAGAGTCTAATATAATTTATAAAACAATATATGTTCATGTGTTATATGAATAGCACAACATTGTTACTATTACTCATTCACTTTGTACACTACACTAATTCAAAAGGTTTAGTTCTTTTTAGCCTACGCACTAAGTCTGTGTTGTTGGGATTTGATGAAGCTTCATGACAAACATTAAAACTAATCGAGGTTGGAATGTAGCCTTAAGGGCCAAAAAAGTGTTATTTTCGCAAATTGTTTATTTATATTGATTCCATCGTATAAAACACTTAAATTTAAGGCTACAAGTAACTTGGTGTTTTTGTCTCCGACTAACTGTTTGTCGTAAAAACGATAGACGAACGACGGCCCACTGACCCCAATTCAGATTAAATTGAGATTTAGTTGTACACGCGAAAAAAGCACTGGAAATCTTACAAATATTTTTTTAAATCTAAATCTGTTATAATACCTTCTCCTGTGTTATTATCGCAATACTTAGTCAGTATTTTAGTGCAATACAGAGCAATATATCATGGTTTAAATCAGTTATTTAAAGGTTAAGTAATCAAAACAGCGAAATATTTGACCGCCGTTTGAAACGTTGCCTTTCGGAACGCACCCTCTTAATTGTAGAAAGGAAGGACACTTAAGAAAGTTACTTATCACTTTTTTACTTCCAACTGTAATTGCTACTATCACCACTAATCATTGGCCTAGCACTACGAAACTAGTAACTTAGTAAAGTAGTACTTTAATCCTCTTGAGAATTAAAAATAAGCCTTTAGCTTTCAAGTAAAAGTCCTGAAGGGAAACTAAGGTTGATAAATAAACTGTCGACAGTAATTACTTATGCAGACCACAAACCACTTGCCGATTGGCCAAGTAAAAGGGGATCATAAGAAAGAGACCATAGATACAAAATAGCATGGAGTCCGTATTATGAGAACGCATAAAGAAGATTCACTCACGGATAAAGAAGATTTCCATGTTACCCATCGGCGTGCTCGTGCTCAAGCGTGTTCGTGTTTTATTTCTTCATGATTATGAGATCATGAAGAAATATACAGAGATACACAAATGATTACCACCACTGCGACGACTCGAATGGCGTAGTGGTAGTGACGCTGCCTTACGTTCTTAGGGTCCTGGGTTCGAATCCCGGTAGGAGCAAATGTTTGTGTGATGAGCATGGACATTTGTTTCCGAGTCATGGATGTTTATATGTATAGTAAATATGTATTTACAAACAAAAAAGTATAAATGTAGTATATCAACTATCTAATGTCCACGACACAAGCTTTGCTTAGTGTGGTACTAGGTGGCGCTGTGTGTTAATGTCAAGAGATATTTATTTATTTATTTTACTACATTATTCAAAAGCACCATTTTTTTAACGGTTTAAAAAAAATAAAAACAGCTGTTCCATATCTAGGACTATGTAGGAATGCACTTTTGAAGGAGACAGCAGATTTAAAAAGAAACCAATTAAAAATTTCGTTTGTGGTAGATGTCCTTTACACTTTTTATACCTAAGTAACGCCTTAATGTACGGTCGAACAAGCTATTTGGTTTACAGTTTAACTCACAAATTACATTGTAAAATGTAAACCAAATTGCTTTTTCGACCGTACATTCGAGGACTTTAATTGATGAGCCACTTGCCACTATTCGTATTTTAGCCGTAGCCGTGTAATACAAATCGGGTTTAGTCGGTAATATTCGTACGTGTGAATGTACGAGTATAAAAGTGCAAAATTGGAAAGTAGTGAAAGTGGTTTATCAATTCAAGTCCTCGACTGAACGTCGATTTCCAGACACAACCTTTTAGAAAAAAAGTACCATGTTGACTGTACATGGTACTTTTTTTCTAAAAGGTTGTGTATTACATATTATTAGACGTGACTGTACATTCGAGGACTTTAATAGATGAGCCACTTGCCACTATTCGTATTTTAGTCGAAGGCGTGTAATACAAATCGGGTTTAGTCGGTAATATTCGTACGTGTGAATGTATAAAAGTACAAAATTGGAAAGTAGTGAAAGTGGCTTATCAATTAAAGTCCTCGACTGCACGTCAATTTCCAGACACAACCTTTTATAAAAAAAGGTATGATGTACAGTCATATAACAATATCACACTAATAATATGTATAAACTTTTCCTTATTATTTTAGCTATTTTCGCGAGAAATATCGATTGTAACTAGGAGATTGGATCTTTTTCATAAAAATATGAGTTCCAGAAATATATTACGTAATAACATTAAATTTTAATCAGTACATCAGGAGAAATACAATTTAAAAAATTCTTTAGTGTTTACATATTATTAGACGTGACTGTACACTATCACAATACCGAAGAAAATTCTTCATCACACAATTCCTTCTCAGGTGGACCCACTAGACGCAGGCACAGACAACGGCTTCACATTCACGGCCCCCAACTGGCCGACTGCCCCGCAAGGAGTTGCGTACCGCATCACGTCCAAATATCCGTCGCATCCAGCTGGATCCTTCTTCTATCCACATCTCAGGAGACTACCACCGATTGCTACGTTCCAGTTTATAAAGGTACTAGCTTATGCCTGCGGCTTCGCCTGAGAGAAATTTATTAATAGAGATGATGAGGACGGGATCATACTACTTTATAATAGGGTAGACGACAAAATATATAATTAGTCCGTCAGATAGGTTAGCAACAAATATTTGACCCGTATTTTTAGGGTTCCGTAGCCAAATGGCAAAAACGGAACCCTTATAGATTCGTCATGTCTGTGTGTCTGTCTGTCGCTCTGTCTGTATGTCCGTCCGTATGTCACAGCCACTTTTTTCCCAAACTATAAGAACTATATGCTACTGAAATTTGGTAAGTAGTTTGTATTCTGTGAACCGCATTAATATTTTCACACTAACATAGAAAAATAACAATAAATTTTGGGGGTCCCCATACTTGGAACTGAAACTCAATAATTTTTTTTTATCAGACCCATACGTGTGGTCTATGGATAGGTCTTCAAAAATGATATTGAGGTTTTTAAAATCATTTTTTACTAAACTGAATAGTTTGAGCCTTCCAAAGTGGGAAAAAGTGTGTTCCCCCCCTGTAACTTCTAAAATACGAGAATAATAAAACTAAAAAAAATATATGATGTACATTACCATGTAAACTCCCACCGAATATTAGTTTGAACGAGATCTAGTGAGTAGTTTTTTTTTAATACTCCATAACTCGTAAACAGCAATTTTCCTCTCATTCAATCTGCTACGGAACCCTTTATGGGCGAGTACGACTCGCACTTAGCCGCTTTTTTATCTTTTGTGACATAAACCAAAATTGACGAAGATACGATGCTTTTATTATTTTCTATACGTCACGCCTTGGTATATTTTTTAGCGAGTTCTGACGTCACTAGCCCCCACTACTGAGTTTTGATGCGTTTTATCTTTGTCAATATTCATTGATTTACAAAAACAAAAAATACATGTCTAACTGACGGACTAAATAGATTTGTCATTTTTTGATACTGTTGCCATGCCTATTAATCTATATGTGCAAAATTACATCCAAATCCGTTCAGTAGTTTTTGCGACCATCCTCACAAGCTTTTGCATTTATAATAATAGTAGGATAGTTTCGTCTTCATATTAGTTTCTGGCTTACTGTTTTGAAGTCAGTAAAATGACAAGAAGTTAGATAGCAAATTGAATAAGAATTAGAGTTAGTAAGCAAAATATTATTGCCAAATCTTGCAATGACGATACTGCAAGATTTGGCAATAATATTTGCGTCACAACCTTTGGTTTAAATGAAATGATTCCCACATATTATTAGTTTTTAATTAAATATCAAAGCTAGAGCCAAATAATCAATGAACTTCAAACTTGATTCACTATTTCTAACTCATTAACAAAGTTAATCTATACATCCAACACACAGTTATTGCAATAATGTTTAACAAACTAACATTAATTTGAATTACTTCAAGTATTATTTAATCATGTTTCCACTGTAATAACAGAACTTTGTTTTTTAATCAAAGCAGAACAATGTTTTCTACAAACAATGAACCTAACTTCATATCTATCGGCGATAGCAATGAATTTTCTATTACATTGAAATTAATTTCGAACTTTTGGTATAAGGCCGATATTTATCTATTCATCTATGAAACTGAACGCGATTAGCAAATCTAGCATCGTTACAAATTTTCTGATCCCGTTCAGATTTACCGGTGGCATTTGTTCTTCTTCAGTATCGTAAATTTAGTACCTAACCTAGTGTCTGAGTTTGTTTTACGCCACCCAAAGGCCTATGACTTGACTTAAGACGCCGTCGAGAAATATCTCTCAAACATGCTAGTTTCATCTCGATGTTTTCCTTCACTGTGCACACTTCAATATGCACAAAAATCCGAAAAATCTGAGGTATCTTGAGTTTAAACTCAAGCAAGACCTGTGACTAGACTATCACTGCTTACATCTCATCTGCTCTTAAACGAATTTAATCAAAACATTAAGCTTACGTTGCAAAATTTTCATCAAAAACTTACCAACTATTTGACCTTCCAACAGCTACGCGAATATGAACTCTCAGAAGTATTCCATCGTAACACCGATGATCGGAGATACGACGTTCTACAACTGGACAAGATGAACCACAACAGCATAGATGTTCTGGATGGCAACAGGGCTCTGTCCATCGCTGAAGAGGTGGAGAGAGCTGAACAGGCACCCAGGATTTACTCTGAAGGATCTATGACCACGCCAGATGGAGCTTACTCGTATTATTCTATGTAAGTTAGAGTTCTGTTTTTGTAAAAGAGGTACGCTGTCCAATGACACGGTTGGCGCAGTGGTGCTATTGGTATTAGGTGAGTATTATCCAAACGCAACCACGATATAGGATACATTTCTAATGTGGGGCAACATAACTTAAAAAAATGAGTTAGGTAATGATGAGCAATTGTTTACCACACATTTTTAACGTTAAAACGTCTATTTATTTTAACTGGTGTTTTGAATAAACCTCATAGACTTTAACAACATTGGAGACTTCCCGTTTCCTAATGGCTTCATTTTGCTATTTCTTTCATAACTGATTCTCATTTCATATCATCATCGATGACGTCCTCAATTTTAGTCGCTTTTGAATCCGATATAATATTGAATTTATTGAAGTTACTTCTTGTAATTATTGTAAAAAAGTAATATAAAATTTTCTACGCTAAGTTCCAATAAGTTTGCAACAGATTTAACTGACTGAAGGTAACAAGAATAATCAAGCAATTTGAGCACAGCGACGGGTTGTAGCTCAATTTGCTTTTTTTTCATCCATAACGGAATTCGATAGTAAAGTATTCCAACATTTTTATTCAAAAATGCATTTTTGTGCTTTACATACAATCAGTTTTGTATTTCAATTAAAAATAATTTATGGGTAGTGTTCTAAACAAAGTCAGTTACATAGATAGAAAGATCTCATGCACGAATATGTGTACGACTCAGATACGAAGTTTTATCGCCAGAAGGGGTTTTGAATCCTAAAATCAAGCAACAATGATTTCATTTATCTTAAACCTAACCCAACAAGGTTCAAAGAGAACGGTTCCTTCATTCGCTCTCCACACTTTAAAAACGACACTTAAGATCGCACTTCAAAAGGACTCTCCAGGAAAAATCTAATTGCACTTTTCCTGTAGAACGAACACGACATCGAGCACGACCGAAGAGCCTCGTTCGGCTAACGAGCTCCCGACTTCGGCGCCTGCAGCCAGTGAGAGGTCAGCGCTTAGGAGCCTGGCCCGCAGGTACCGCGCGAGGAGGCGACGCAAGCTCCGCGCTGACAACACCGACCCGGCTGAGCGGAGGAAGCGGAAAAGAGCTAGTGAGTCTTTATGGGATCCTGCCGTTTTGCCGAAAAGATTTTGACAAAATTTCATTACCCAAACAAATTTTAGCAACCTTTTTTTATACCATTGTAATATTTCGAATGATTTTAGTACGCAAATTTTTATTTTGTCAAATTTTTACTAGGCAAAATATTACCAAGTATAATGTCATTATGGCATTTGGACTTTAATCAAATGATTTATTACAGCAAAAAATCTTCAGACAATAAATGTTTGGTGAAATGATTTGTTAAGGCAAAAAATATTTAGGCAAAACGATACAATTTAATAGAAAAAAGATATTGTTTTTAGAAGGTTGCCCGGAACTCAACTATTAGGTTAATGTCGTCTTTAAACAAAATGGGTAGTTTAGGTTAGGTTAAAACTGTGACCTACATTACATAGAGAAAAAAATCTAAAACTGACGATACAAAATATTTGGCTTATATGATTTTGCGTAAAAACTGTTATACCAGCTGAAATATTTGACTAAATAAAAAATGTTAAAAGTAGTTGGTAAACAAGTTATAGTTTAAGCGTTCATTTCCCATATATTAGTTTTGCGTTACATTTTGTTGTGAATAGATTTTTTGCTAAGTAATAATTTGGCATTATGCGAAAAATTATTTGGGAAGTGAAAATTTGGCAAATTCCTTTCGGTCAAACAAGGAAGACCCGTCTTTACTTGTTCTTGGCGTGACGAACACTGTGATGCACTCATATACATGACACAAGGTACTGATTTTGGATGATTAACAAGCTACCACCAGAGGCAAAGCAAAAGCTGAAATTTCTCAGTATCCCGTTTTTTCACCGGCACCGTTACCACCTAAATACCATCAACGTTGGTTGACGGTTAACACTACTTTTGAGAATAACTTTGGCGAATAAGGACTTACAAAGTTGGCACAAGGTCGAAAAGGGCATTGCTGCTTAGCTCCAAGCTAAGTTATAGTAAAGCACCAAGCCATTATGTCTAAGCAAATAAATTGATCATTCAGTTAATTGTTTGGCTTCTGGACAAAGTTGCAAAAAGTGCCTTGTCTTAACATCGTCAATGTCTACGTTAAAGCTTCTGCGAGAAACATAAAAGGAAATGAAAGTAGGTAGGCCGGTATTAAACATTACGCATCTTAAGTCGACCTAAGTTAAACTCAGGTCATTGCCTCTCCTAATCCTGGGTCTCGTTGACTTAATATCGTATATTTTTTCATACTAACCCAGAGAGTTTCGGTGTACTTTCAGATCATTAAACATCTGAAAGATGGCTGAGGTCGGTTTCTCGTACTTACAGCCATTTGTAATCCGCAAAGAGGCATGAATTACTTGTCTTCTTCATAAAATATTCTTGCTGCTCTAATGGGCATAAAGATATACGTGTGTTGTCTTACTTAATTTTACTTAGCTTGCCTTCTCAAGACTTTCATCTTACGGCTCAATCATATCTGTAATAATCATATCAGTCTGAACATTATAATTATGAAAGCCCGGTATGCTAAGTGTGTCTAAAAGTATATTTGTTATTTTTAATAATAATAATAATCATTTATTTGCTAAAAACATGGTATAAAAGATAGTGATATTAATAATGTGAACAAACATTTGCTTAATAGATAAATAAGCGTGCAAATATGTACATGCATAACGAAACAATCAGTCATCATGCGATTTCCTCGGTTTGGCAGCCAAAAATGCGGAATTTCATTTATTTTGTTTCCCACAGGACTGCTAGACTGCCGGGTCTCAGAATGGAGTGAATGGAGCCCATGCCGCAGTGACGGTGGCTGCGTGGGCTCAGCAATGCGTACACGCCGAATTATTCGACGACAACGGCCCGGAGGCGCACCGTGCCCCCCCACCGCGCTTTCACGATGGTGCGCGACCAACTGCACAGCGCAGCAGACGCGCGAAGACTGGCGAAATAATCTCACGTAATTCGAGATTTGAATTGTTCAGTTTTCGAGTTTTGTTTTTTTTATTGGTGCCATGGTTTGGAGGTAGGTTTTGATGAGGACTTATATGTGGTGGAGTCATTCTGGCCAGTAGGATGAAGTATGCTGTTCACTAGTGTATAACATAATTTTAGAAGACTATCTTCTAAAATCGACTTTGCTGGCTCCACCAGACAAAAGTTGGATGAACATGACTCCAGAGCATGAAGTCGGTATTATTAATAAGGCACAATTCTTATTAGTGGCCAGATTCTAATACATTTATTTGTTAACTTTCCTTTTAACTATTTATGATGACTGTTTATTATTTAGCATCTGTGTCTGTCCGTCCAAGTATAATTTTGTTTCGATTCCATTTAATCATTTCGCATTTCAATTTATTTTTGATGTAAAGTGGCGTGGCGTGTAAAAATATAATAAAATGTTGTATAAAATAAAAATAGTAAGAGATGACTGTCAATGTTGGAAAATAATAGATAGTATTCGGTTCATTAACGCTGTACCTAATTAAGCTTCTCTCGATTTTGTTTGTTGGTCAATTATTATTAAGGGTGACTAAGATTTAGGATTTGTAAGGAAAGTCACGTGGCGTTACATCGTAACTGAATAATAATTTGAAAAAAAAATGCTTCTGCGTCTTGTAAAAATTACAAAGAAAAGAAAAAAAACCAAAATACTTTAGAATGACGCTTTCCAATCTCTTAGAATCATATTACAGAATTAATTTTAAAATTATATCTATGAATCATTACAGATTTTTGCTCTAGTACAAAAATGATGTCGTGTCTTATGCTATTGAAGATAAATAAAGAAAATAATAGATTTATAATTTTGGTTTATTAACAATTTTCCATAACCTTTTTCAATATGTCTACTCATAGATCCCTGACAATACTTTGGGAGTTAATAATAGAAAAAAAATACATATCGTTTACTTAAGTGTTTAACTTCGTGACAGTAATTCAATAAAAGTGTAGCAATTATTTTAGTGTAAAATGGATCCAAAGATGCAGCTTTTATTTTTCATACAAATAAGTGTAAAAACTTTTAATGAGAAATAAAAATGAATACACTTCTTGGCAATGGGTTGGGAGAAAAGAAGTTTGTTCATTTTTATCAGCTAATAAGTATTAAAGTAAGTCTGTACTTAGGTAAGTTTATAATAGAGAAATCACAAAGCCTTCTGTGAGACTATTGAATATCATTTGAGATTGTAATTCATTTTAATATTATAAACATTGGAATTACAGTGCTTGGTAGATGTTGTATAGTGCCATTCATACAAGCGGAGCGTTTCCCATTTTCGCACTTGTACGGGAAAAAGTTAACAAATACGATTCCGCTCCGTTTCGTCCTCATAGAAATGCGATTATAATAGCATTTTTACACCAAAATAGTGGAGATTCACATTATAGAAACTCTTTAGCAATTTGCTTTAAATGCCAAAGAACTAAGTTAGACTTAATTTTGAACTGACAGAAGTTTCACAGTTTTCTAAGATCGATTCACACAAAAATGCACTGTATTATTTAGTCCGTACTCCACAAAAGTTCTATTTTTAATTTTGCTCAAAATACTAAAACCTATTGTTTAGTTCTAAACCTGTTTGTGTGATTTGATCTTAATATTTAGGCAAAGAAAACGTTGTCAAAACATCTAGTTTATAAAAAAAAGCTATAGTTTTACTGTAAAATAGAGCCAAAAAAGCTGAAAGTGTTAACCTTAGCGTAATATTCGGAGTATGTGTATTTTTTACAATGTAAATTATTCTGATTTCAGTAATAAAACATCTTGAATAAAGGAGACTTGTTTTATTTTTATTGTAACCTTTGACGGGATAAAAGATGCTGGGTTTAAATAGGTCAATCTCTTGACTTATGGACTCGGGTACGGAGTCTGCATTTTTTTTTGTAGGAACTGTTGCAAGCTCTCGTAAAATGAAGTCGTTGTTTTGTTTGAGAGATTTTTTATAGAAAATAAACAGCAACATTTTAGAAGAAGATTATTATTTTGTTATGTCAGAAAAATGTTCGGACCCGCAGAGTAATTCAGCAACTCGCCTCACATGCCCACGGCCCATTTGTGACGAGTTGATGAAAATCAAAATAACAACATGGAATAGCTGATGTTTTGAATTTCCATGAAATTGGTTTTAATTGACTGATATATTTATGTCATAAAATATGTTTGATTATCATTTCAGGCATGTGGCCATAGCGAGAAGGCGTTCTCTGGAGTTCCAATTTGCATACATTAATCAGGCTAAATTTTGGGAGTAAAGTGTTGAATGTTGGCTTAATACTTTTTTTTTTGAAAGTTATATTCGTAGTGTTCTTACTTACCTTATTTATAACTGTCTTAATATAATTATCTAGATCCCGCAAAGCTATAAGAAATTGTCATGCATAAAAATCATGATCAATTTGAAATTCTCTTTTATTGACCTACATTACTATCTACTTACCTCGAAGAAATTCTTACATCAATGCTCTTAAAATAACAAATGGTATAATTTTCTCCACACAAAAGAATCAGGGCATGAATGCACTTTAAAGGAAAGACAGAAATAAGAAAATAAATGTAGACTCTTTAGAAAATAGGTCAGAGCTTCTTAGGTAAGTGGACAAGCTTGTTACCTGTTACTGTTCATATAATAGATAGTTATTTGCTATCTCAAGCAAGAAATTATCTAGGAAACCTATTATTTTCTGTATCAATATGATTTATGACGCACAGTGGTCCACATTAGCTCTTGATCAAGAGATTGGAAATATGCAGGGTGCCCTTTTCTAGCAATGAGGTAATGAGTGAGATTACGCAGGCTAAAAAGGAAGAAAGTCACAATGTTAGCTGGAAATTAAGTCTAAATAAGAACGTCTTCCAAGCAAGTAGTGTCAATAGTTTTTAATATTATTCACTACTCAGACTTTTGTGTTTTGTTGGATGTCATTTTAGTCAATTATAATAGGAGAGCCAAATCCGGGAACAAATGTAAAAATCATCGTTTTTTAACCTGGGATTTGCAGCCAGGATCAAAAATCTCATTTAACGCTTACATCATCATCATCATCTCAGCCGAAAGACGTCCACTGCTGGACATAGGCCTCCCCCAAGTGTCGCCATTGACCGGTCCCTTGCTACTCGCATCCACCGGATTCCCGCAACCTTCACAAGGTCATCGGTCCACCTAGTGGGAGGTCTTCCAACGCATCATCTTCCGGTTCGCGGTCGCCACTCCAGAACTTTTCGGCCCCATCGGCCATCCGTTCTGCGAGCAATGTGCCCTGCTCACTGCCACTTAAGTTTAGCAATTCTTCGGGCTACGTCGGTGACCTTGGTTCTCTTGCGGATCTCTTCATTTCTGATTCGATCACGCAAGGAAAATCCGAGCATAGCCCTCTCCATTGCCCTTTGGGTGACTTTAAGCCTTTTGATAAGGCCCATTGTGAGCGACCACGTTTCGGTCCCGTACGTAATCACTGGCAACACACACTGGTCATAGACTTTTGTCTTGAGACACTGCGGTAAGTTGGACGAGAAGATACCGCGCAGCTTCCCGAACGCTGCCCAGCCGAGTCGGATTCGACGATTGAGCTCCTTCTCGAAGTTAGACCTACCTAACTGGACCGTTTGTCCCAGGTATACATAATCGTCTACAATTTCTAGTGTAGAGTCTCCGATCTTGATAGGAATGGGTGTGACATGGGCATTCAACATGACCTTCGTCTTGTCCATGTTCATTTTTAGACCCACTCTTTTGGAGGCTCTACTGAGGTCATCGAGCATTGTACTGAGGTCCTCCACGGTCTCAGCCATGACCACAATATCGTCGGCAAACCGAAGGTGAGTAATGTACTCGCCATTGACGTTGATGCCTAGCCCTCTCCAGTCCAGAACCTTGAAGACATCCTCCAGTGCAGCGGTGAACAGTTTCGGAGAAATGACGTCTCCCTGTCTTACACCTCGCTGCTGAAGGATAGGACTATCTGGTGTCATGGACACCAGATAGTTGATATACTACATAAACATTTGCTTCTACCGGGATTCGAACCCAGGACCCTAAGAACGTAAGGCAGCCTCACTAGCACTACGCCATTCGGGAAGTCAAGAAAATAGAAGTCTGCACAACAATAATATTCTGAGACCTCAGTAGAATTAGTAGTACAGTAAGATACTTAAAAACCTTGGGGAAAAATATTGGCAGGAGGTACTCGAGCTTCTGATTAAACTAGCCTTAAAAAACCGTAACAGTATACAAGGAAAAATGCAAAAATAAAAGGAGCAAAAAAAAAATACAACAAACCAATCTGCCTCAAGTCCTTAGTACATTTTACAAAACTTTTTACATTTTGAACCAACGAAGCTTACCTGAGCGACACGGCTTCATGATGTGAATTACACTCATTCTTATAAAATGGAAGTGCCGCCGCTTTAAAAAAAGTATCTTCATTTGTGAAGGATAATTGCCCCATTCTAACACAACATTAGCCTTCCAACTTTTAATAGGCTTTTTACTCCGTGGAATAAAACGTAACGTATTTTGTTACGTTTTTTTTTTGTAACCTTTTTTGCGCCAAAGAAAATTTGTTGGCGTTTTTATATGAAAACTTTTTGCATATGTTCGGGTAGGTTTAGAAATTGAGCGAAAGGTCTAATGAGGGTAGCTTGAGAAGTTTGTAAAGATGAAAATGGAAAATAAGTACAACTATTAACTATGTTCAAGCATGCGTTGATAGATCCGGGAAATATGATTTACTAAGATAAATTGTGAACTAATCGTATGTTCTCAAAGTAGTATCAACCAAAGTGACCATTACTGATTGATTAACTGAGAGGGAGAGCCGTGATGGCCCAGGTTCAAACATAGCGAGAACTTAGTGCAATTTGTTTCTTAACCAAACAGTTGAAGACATGTCATCTACGAGTACAAATCCTCACTGGGCCTGCGGGACTTCAGACCACTGCCAGGAGCATTTAAGGCTGATTTAACAGTAACTAACCAAGCAATAGCACAATCACAAGTTATAGAGATTGTTATACAGGGTGTAAACCACTTCATCACGAAGTCATCAACCAAGCATTCTGTACATCAAACTAGGAACTTTACTATACAGGGTTATTTGTAAAACACCGGCAACCTCGCAGGAGTGGATTGCTGACATCTTAAACAACAACATTTGTTCTACGACTTTTCCGAAAACGGACAAAAAAAATCAACCCTCCATACATTTGTCTGAACAGCTGATGGAGTTTTGCTTGAGAAGTCGATTTTTTTCTGCCTGTTTTCCCAAAAGTCGTAGAACAAATGTTGTTGTTTAAGATGTCAGCAATCCACTCCTGCGAGGTTGCCGGTGTTTTACAAATAACCCTGTATATTATTGACTTTTTTACGGGAGGGGAAATCATGCTTTGTGGAAGAACTCGACGTTAAAACATATCAACCTTAAATAAAACATTGTGCTGATTGATGGATTGAATAGTATGGAGGTCGTAGAGGTGTTTCAAGTAAAAAACTTACTACAAAAACCTGTATTTCAAAAATAAGACTTGTGAACAAGTTGAAACTTTGACCCCCAATATCTCCGTAGCTAGAAGGCTCCCAGGTATAGTGTCCAACAAAAAAAATATCGCAATGACAGAGAGATAAGTGACTTTCGGTTTCGTAAAGAGATGTTTTACACCCTGTATACGTATAAACTCCCGCCGTGTATCCATTTGGAGGCAGAAACTACAGAAAGTACTACTCCTTTCGCCTCGTTCAAGTTTGTTTTAAATATTTAAATTATATCATAATAATTATTTATGTTGGCAACTATTTACAATAATTTCTAGGCACGTGATGTGATTGGGTCGCCAAATGTCAAAGTCTCGACCAATCACAAGCAAGTAAAATGGCGGGAATTAAATTAATAGTCGACGGGCATTTGAGCGATAGACCGGCCATCCTCGGTCATTCGTACTTCGACCTCGATGCCAGTCACTTGTCTTGCATTTTTAAATCAACTGTATTAATATATTGCTGTGACTATAACAAACACGAAAGAATATTGTCAATTAATGTCAACTAGCCAGTACTAAAAGCGAATTAGTAGGTTTTAACGATATTGTTAGTAGTGTGTCTTCGAAGACGGTAAAATCTCAGAAGACCCACTAGTAGGTCTTGGGAGACACATCAGTATTCGGAGACCCATTGGTGGGTCTGCATGGCAAGCGATAATAAAGCTGAATTTTGAAGTTATTATCAAGTGTTTTAAATTCTAAGTCCCTGCTTCTGAGTGTTGAACCAGTACGGTTAACAAGTTATACATATACTTGGTCATACACGCACGCCGGTTGTTGAGACTGCGAAAAAAAGAAAAAGCATTTATTAGCCCGATAGGTCAAAACACACAAAATATAAAATGTAGCTTACGAAGGCGATCGAGAATGCCCACGATTTTCACTTAATGTGCCATTTTCACAACGCCTGCAGTCTTTTATATTGGGACTAATTAAGTTTACTGGCAATACCGAGAAGTTTTCAGCAGTAAATTATAACAACGAATATGAACTGGAGTGACAAAGGCTAGATCATGTAAAATATGAATAATGTAATAGGTTTCACTTTACAGCACTTAACGTGAAAACCTTTTATGTATAATTTCTTTCTAGAGCGAGCTTAAATGCTTGTAAAAAGTAAATAAGCTTTGCAGTCACCACTTAAGAACACGTATGTAGCATTCGCACCACGCCGAAATACCGTGATGGATTTCTGCTACACAAGGAAGACCTGGAGGAAAGGTCTGACGAGTTACACGATAAAAATAAGATGTTCACTTTGATCTAGGCAGCCAACAGCAAAGATATGTGCAAAGTACGTACCTTTTTTTTTATTTTTTTTTTTTTTAGGATGGGAAATCATCAAATGACTTCTCCCACTCTGGGCGGAGCGGGAGTGAGTGTCAGACTCTTACTGACTAAAACCTATCCATGTTCCTTCCTCGCCCTTTATTTTCCGGGGCCGCGGTATCTCTTTCGAACAGGCCCGCAACCCCGGCAGAACGCAACCCCGGCAGAACGCAACCCCGGCAGAACGCAACCCCGGCAGGATGCAACCCCGGCAGAAACGCAACCCCGGCAGAAAAACGCAACCCCGGCAGAAAAACGCAACCCCGGACCTCAGACTGCAAACTGACACTCGTAGAACTTCCACTTTTTGTATGTCCATGAGCTGGCGATGGGCCTAGGGTTCACAAAAATAGACGAGAGGATGATCACACGCGGAGGCGGTTGGGTTTTGAATTCTTTTGAGCCTGTCGCGAAGTGGTGCGTGCGTTCCGATTGGTGTCCGTTATGAAATGTCATTTGCTCTGAGCTTTGACGATTACGTACAATGCATGGCAGTCAAAAGTTGGCGTATCGTTACTGCTGGTAAAGCCCAGAGACAAAATGTAAACATCGCATGGGTTTTGAAAAGAGGTTCAGAGGAAACGAAACAACGTCTAACTTAACAGTCATCGGTTTTCGGCTAATATAGCCGACCTATTACTACTTCAGCTTACATAATCTGTAAGCTACTCGTATATCGACAAAAGAGAAGATGACAAAAAAAATATCTGTGATGAAAGCTATATCGACAACAGGGAAGATAACAAAAAAAATATTTTGACTATCATTATCAAAAAATATTTGTCCTGTATTTTTTCTTTTGTTACGTAAACCAATTGACGAAGATGTAACGCTTTTAAAATTCCCAATAACGTCACGCCGTGGTATCATTTTTCCTCGACGCCTTCTGACGTCACAAACCCCCACTCTCGAGTTTTGATGCGTTTCATCTTTGTCAATATTCATTAATTTACAAAAACACCCATGCCCATTATTTTGCAATACTCTAACTGACGGACTAAATAGATTGCAATTTAGTGATGGTGGAAACTAGCCAATTACAGAGTACCAGATAGATAACCAACCAGTAATGTCTTCATTAAGGGTATGACTTCTAATACAATGTGCGTAGTACCTCAAAATTACAGTCAACACAGTAGAAAATGTTACTTTTACAAGTTGCAAAGTACATCTACCAAAAGTGTGTATTTGTAAACCCACACGAAGCCTAAGTGCATACTGTGTACACATCAATCTAAGTAACTTGATGCAAAAAATATTGCTGGGAACTAACTTTTTTTTTGGGGTGAAAAATCATGTTTTGCAACGCTAACATTTAGCTAATGAATGGATTGAATAGTACGGGGTTGTAGAGGTGTAAAATATCGCAATGACGGGGAGATTAAGGTCCATGTTCACCGAAGAGATAACAGTCTGATTATCAAAAACAGCTGTTTAAAACACATTTTTGTATGGTAATATGTCACATTGACAGCTGTTTTTAGGTAATCAGACGGTTATCTTTTCGGTGAAAGTGCTTTTCGGTTAAGAGGTTTTATACACCCAGATACTTATAAGCGCTTTTGACGACTTAAATTCCAAAGACAAAGTATGACAGATTCTACAATAAAAATCTTATCTTAGCTATACATAATGGTATTTAGGTAGAACCTTACAAAATCATAACTACCCACCAGTTAAGAGAAGTACCTTCAAAGTTAGAACAGAGTTATCTATCAAAGATTGATACTCCAGCTCAGTTTATATCATAAAGGTAATAAGAGCGTGAAGTCTAGATAAGAGATAGATTGAACCAATTCAGTTACTAGTAAGGTCTAAAGTGAGACACTTCATATCTGAAGTCTAGCAAATGGCGTTTTACTCTAAGATATTGTTTGAAGGTGGAGTTTCGTGAATGAAACTTATACATTAAGTTTTAAACTGTGTAAGCTTAAACCAGATTTTTGTGAATGATTGCAAGTCTTTGATTTTTTTCATATGTGGAATACAGGCCAATTATAATAATCATTTAATTAACAGTTATAAATATGTGAAATCTAAACTAATCTATACTAATATTATAAATCAGAAGAGTTTGTTTGTTTGTTTGTTTGGCTGAACGCGCTAATCTCAGGAAGTTCCGGCTCGAATTGAAAAATTATTTGCGTTGGATAGTCCAATTATCGAGGAAGGTTATAGGCTATATAAAATTATTGATTGGATTATTGAAATGATGATTCTTGATCGTAAGCATTCCAGCACTACGCTGAAGGGCCAGTACTGGCTGTGTTACTATTACGACTGACATTTTATCTTCACACATTAAGTATTTTGACATTTTATTTCATTATTTTTATCTTATTTTTCTTTTTGTTTATCTAATTATTAGTTTTCATGTATATTTAAATTTTTAGCATGTAAGAATTACATTTTGCTGTGCCCTGACAGGGTCTACAACAGTTTTTAGCTCTAAGCCTTTTGTTAACACCATGTTTTTACCTTGTGGAATGCAAATAAACGAATACGAATACGAATACCAGCGGTCAGCGCCTTTTTACGAATGTAGACATTTGCGTAGCGAAGACTCCGTCAACGGATGTAACAAGAGGGGTGAATGTAGCATGTCACAATTCACAAGCGTTTGAATATTTTCTTACTTTTATGCCGGCCAATACACTGGAAGGAATATCGCCGCACAAACGATTACCACGTATTCAGTAACATCACATACTATATATCGTTGCATTCGGTTAGAGGTTGTAAACAATTTCAACGAAGTTTTTAAACCTATTCAGGGGTAAAAACACGGCAACCCCATAAGATAATAACTAATTAATCGTTCTCAAATTGTTGCTTTAGGTTATGAATCTGTACCTTTTTCTCCCGGGTGTGGTGTTCCACAGGGCTCGAAGTTGGGCCCTTTGCTCTTCTTGGTATTTTTAAATGACCTTTTAGATTTAATAAATTGTAATTGTTTAGCCTACGCTGATGATTTAAAAATATACTGTAGGATATCGGACCTGAGTGATTGTGCGAGGCTTCAGAGAGATCTTGATGTCCTTCAACAATGGTGTTTGAACAACAGAATGGCGCTCAATGTTAGAAAATGCCAGACTATAACGTTCACTAATAAAGTGAATTACATTAAATTTGATTATCAAATTGACGGATCTGTACTGACCAGAGTGTCGGTCATACGTGACCTAGGGGTACTCTTCGATACATCCTTATCATTCCGCGATCATATTGAAAGTATAGTTAGTAAGGCTAAAAGAATGCTTGGCTTTATTATTCGCATGTCAAAACCTTTTCGTAATAACAGTAGTATTATTTTACTTTATAACGCACTAGTAAGGAGCTCCTTGGAATATTGTTCCACTATTTGGTCACCCTATTATCATACACTAATAATGTGGAATCTGTTCAGGCCCGTTTTGTAAGGTATTTATGTGTGAAAAATGGGATTCGAAAAGCCATACCTGATTACAATGACAGGTTAAGGCACTTTAAAATGATTAGCTTAAATGAAAGACGTAACCATGCCGACTTACTAATACTTCATAAAATTATAAACGGTTTCATAGATGCACATTTAGTAAATTATTTTAACTTTCGGTTCAGCCAACGTAGTAAGCGTCATCATCGTATCTTTGAATTGCCTACATCCACATTAAATACCACATTTAATAGCCCCCTAACACGTATGGCAAGGCAATATAATAAACACACAAACACACATAAACGATCTAAACGAATAGATTACCCCATTGATATTTTCTCCATGAGTTTCGCTTCATACAGACGTTCCGTAATTAAACAGACGACGCAGCTCTATGTGTCCCGGCTACATCACACCACGAAGGTTGAGGAGATCGTGGAGTATGTCCGAGTGAAGACCAGCTGGACCTTGAGGGTTGAGAAATTGGAGTCGCGCCACAACACGAATTTTAAGTCGTTCGTGGTGCGAGTTCCGACTCATCATATTGAGACCTTCCTCAAGGAAGAGTTTTGGCCGAAGGGTGTCATATATCGGCGATTCCGCGGAAGGCTACGCGACACCACGCAGCGCAGCATGACGCCGTCTCTTCGTGTGCAATAGTTTATTTATGTTTAGTGGTTTTTATTAGTATGTATGTTAGTCTGTAAGGTATATGTGATATGGGTCTTTTGTTACCTGAATTAAATGATATATTATTTATTATTATTATTATTAAACAATGTGATGAGTTCATGTCTAAGTAGTTCAAATTGGTTTGTTTTGTAAGGCCCACTAGGCACTATTTTATTGTTTTCCTCTGTCTCTAATGCTCATGTATCAATGTCATGCATACCTATTATTTGCATGGTTACTGTAATGTCAATTTTCGGTGTTATGTAATTAGAATTGTAAGTGATTGTGCTGTTGGTGTGCTTATTATATATAAATAAATAAATAAATAAATAATCGTACTGTATAAACCCTAACATCGTGAAGTGTAGTAGGACAAGCCAAACGTATGGGCTTCTATGAAAAAACCGCCACTGCCTGCACATCTACCATCTATCAAAGAAAACGACTAAAATCCAAACAGTCTTCAAAAGTCACCCAGTGGTGGTGAATACAAGATAAAAATAGACACGTCCTGTAATAATGAAATCAAAGCTCTATGAAAGAGCACCATTTCCCATCAGGAAATAAAGTCTTAATCTAGGTGAGTAGGCAGCACTAATAGCTCTGTCCAAGTTTTACTAGCAAACGCATTCAAACAATTTATGCTATCCAACACGATGAAATTCCAACTCTGACTTACAGAGATAGAGTTGAATTTACAACAAATGTGGGAATTTCAAGTTCTGTTCTGTTTAATGCTATTTCCAAGAAGAGTTCGTTACACAGATAGAATCTTTAATTTCCTACGTTAGCGCCAGTGTCAGAGTTTTACAAAAGGTCCGTTGTATCGAATGTCGTGTCGTTTGGAATTGTGAATAAATTAGCTTTTCAAAGGGTTTTGCGCTTTTGTTTTGAGATTAGGATTAAAAAGAAATTGGATTTGAATGATGAAGTGATTAATGGGCACATAAATTGGGAGTGTTTAGAAGCGTGCTGTTATTTCAATATTTGGGCTCTATTTATTTCAAGAGATATTATAGTTAGTTATTATTGGAAATTTTGCACGATAATTTCATTTATATATTTCTAAACATTGCGTCTACGTATAGGTTCTTTAAACATATATTAAGGCGCTTAGACGAGCTAAATTAGCAACTCTATTTGTGGTGGTTCAAACTTTGTTTGAAATGCTGTTAGAATAAAGTTTTAAATCAGCTTGCACTACAAAGTGGTTGTTACGTCAGCCACTGCGGGCCAAATAGCGCGAAATGAGTGGTTTCGATCGATTTACAAAAAAACTATTGATTGGATTAAAAAACTGAAACAGTATCATGCTACGAGTAAATATTGCTTGTAGAATTATTTGCCAAAAAATCAGAATGATCGCATGTATATTTTATGAGTATGTTTTTTATTGTTTGAAAGATATTTTTAGAGATAAGTTCGTGATTTCTTTATATCGAGCCAAATTAATTGTATTATGTTTTCAAAACAGTATCATGCTAGCAATTATATCCTGAAGAATATCATATATTTTTCTGGTCTTGTTTATAGCAGTGAATCATATACTTTTAGTAATTATAAAACTTGCGTTTAGCTCATGTAATCGGCATAAGTAGTAGTTTAAATACGTTGTCATAAAGTTACCGTATGACAGTACCTATACGTTGTGTAAACAGATTCACCACAAAGCCGTCATCCATGTATTCTGTACATCAAACTTAATGACATTACGCAAAAATTATTGCTGGGAAACAAACTTTTTTTTGGGGTAAAAAACCACGTTTTGTGGTATAACTCAATGTAACACACTCAAAACATTGTACTGATGGATGGGTTGAATAGTACGGGGATCATGAAGATGTTATAAGTAAAAATCTTACTTTAAAAACTTATTTAAAAAAAGAAACTTTTAAAAAGTTGGAACTTTAACCCCCATATCTCCGTAACTAGAAGGTATGGCGTAGAACATAAAAACTATTTCAATGACGGAGAGAACAAGCGCCTTTCGGCTTCGTTAAGGGGTTATTTACACCCTTTATCATTATGTAACACAGGGACAAAATCTACTTATAGGTAAAGAAAAGAAAGAAAGAAAGAAAGAAAAAGCATTTATTAGCCCGACAAGACAACACATAAAAATAAAAAAAATAAAACTACTCTAGGTACTGTTCTGCAATGAATAATCTCGTAAGTTACAAAAACTATTGTGACAAAACTCCTTCACAATTTTCCTACACCCATTCTTCTTTTTATTCCTGTGTCTATTCTATTTTCAAAAAAAAACCGTCAAGAAAGAACCACAAAATCGCTCACGAGTTTTAAATTTCGCGACGGTCAAAAGTTCGCCGGTGTTGAATGCAAAAGATAAGCAACGATACAGGACCGGAAGTTACTTCCTGTGGCCGTTCAAACATCGAACGTTATTCATGGCCCGAGCCCAGAATGAAAACTTCCGCTGAGGAGATACATGACGAAACTTCGCAGAAATTGTCAGAAGAAGGGTGGAATTGTCTTTTGATGGAGTTTTTGGGACAGTCCTGGTTTAAATAAAATAAAATCATTTATTTTAGGTCCGAGACCCATTTAAAGCAAAAATTAAAATAAATAGACACAAATACATAAATTATAGAAATGTCACACAAATACATACAAACAAAAATTATTGTAAAGTCAGAATTACATTAGAAACTTATTGAATTAAATTAACAAGTAAAAAATAAAAACACAAAATCAATTCAGAACAATAAATAAATACGAATAAGTACCGTAGGGTTTATCTGTTTTAATGCGAACAAAGAATAGTTCAAGTTACGTTATAGACTGCATCGTTGGTCTAGTGGTCGCAAGCGCGATTGTTGGGCACGCGGTCCTGGGTTCGATTCCCGAGTAAGGCCTTCAGAAATTTATCAGTAGTAGCCACAGAGTTTACATTAATTTGTGCTGGATAGGCAATAGGCTTGCCCCTATTACATGCCGTATGACTTAAACAATATCTGGGTGCACTTGTCTGAGAAGTACATGATTGCATGGATTATAAGGCGTGATTTTATGTCATGTAACGTAACAAAGATAACAATATCTTGCTTTTTTTAAGGGTCAGACGTTATATGCCTAACCCTGCTTATGCTTAACTCCCAGCTTTGCCTATTTTTTTTGCGTATTATTTTGGTATTACGTTTGTATGAAAAACGCATGCTCCGCCGGCCCCTTAAGAGGAAACTTATCATCATCTGCCAAACCTTTGCCCAATTATGTTGGGGTCGGCTTCCAGTCTAACTGGATGCAGCTGAATACCAGTATTTCACTTTGAGCTACTGCCTCTCTGACATCTACAACCCGGTTAGTACTGGGTAATACGATACCCCTTGATAAGTATACGTACACGAAGAAACGCAGAAATTATCAGTAGGTATTTTAGAGTTGGAGTTTTTGCTACTGGCTAGCTTGAAAAACAGACTACAGTATTGATTTTAGTCTTTAAGGGAGCAAAAAAATCTGCCGAGTAACGTTAATATCAAGATTACAGTCAGGGTGAGTACCCTGACTGTAATCTTGATATTAATCTTTTTCTCGGAAGGGCTTCACAATATCTGCTTAGCCCTTCTAAGAAAACTCCTCTGTGTTACTCTTCATGGAAAAAGTCTTTGTGTGGTATCAAAGACACTCATTCAGCCAGTCACGTAAAACCACCATGTTAAAAGAGACGAGCCAATGTTAATATCAACGAGCCAATATTGATGCGAGCCAGGTACCTATGTTCCCGATAAAAGTCTATTAATATTTAGGAATTCCTCTTGAATGGAGCACATAGCTAAATAATAACTGCTACAGCCACGGGGGTCAATCTTGAGGTTAAGTCGTTCTTGCCTAGGTTGGTCTGTGGACTGGTATCCACTCATTAAATACCGCGTTTCGTCCGTGCCTCGGAAAACACGTTAATTATTTGTTCCGGGTTTGTCATTTGTAGATCTTTGACAATCGTAACAGGTGGCCCAAAAAGTCTGACAACTAGTGTTGCCAGGGGTATCGTATTACCCAGTAATAACAACAAAAAATAATACAAAGTTGCGGACGCCCGCTATATAATACAATACAATACAATACCAAGTACTAACTGGGTTGTGGAGGTCAGACAGGCAGTTACTGCGTAATACTCTTATTCAGCGGCATCCGAGTAGACTGGAAGTCTCCCCAACATAATTGGGCAAAGGTTTGGCAGATGATGATAGGTTTCCTCTTAAGGGGCCGGCGGAGCGTGCGTTTTTCATACAAACGTAATACCAAAATAATATGAAAATCAGACATATTTAAGAATATGTCTGATTTTCATATATATCGAAATATATACACACTACCTTAAGAGGTAGTGTGTATATATTTCGATTGTATTATAAATATCTATGTTCCCAAATAAATATTTTGAAAGGACAATGATTTAAAGACGATATGAGGAATTTAAAATGTCTATAGTAAATTTATTTTTCACATAACTCTTGTTTAAATCGATGTACATTCAAAATATGTTTTTGGGAACCTATATATTTTGTAATCCAATCAAAATGAATACACACTACCTTAAGAGTATGTTTGATTTACAAATAATTTTGGTATTACTCGTACTTTTGTATGAAAATCGCATGCTACGCACTACTCTTAACTAGCCTCTCCATGCTCCAATGTGCCACCTGTGACCGCTAAACCAAAAAAAACGAATTTATCTCAGTTCTTACTAAAATCCTGGTCACAATACTAAAAGATCGAATCAAAGTTAGTTGAACGGCTACTATTATTGGAATTAATTCAAAAAGAAAAGGTTTCAATGAATGGATCGTTATCTTTTCGCTGTAGCGTTTACTTGAGGATGCTATTACTAACAGGATGGCGCATCGATGCAATACAAATTGTTCTCGTATTGTAAGAATTGGAGAAACAAATAGACGATTCTTTTCTGAGATTAAGAGAGATTTAAATGTAGAGTTTATTGCTATTGAGTATTCTTTTATTTATTATCAATCGTTTTGCCTTGAAAGTTCATATTTTTTTCGTATGTTTATGCGGTGGTAAAACTCTTCACGAAACCGGAAGGCACTTGTTCTCCCCGTCATATGTGATCAATTTTTATTTCTACGTGGCCATGCCTGGGAACCTTCTGGTTACGGACATTGGAAATCTAAGTTCCAACATTTTTGACAAGCTTTTTTTAAAATCCAAGTTTTTCCTGATATATAATTATTTTAAACACAGTTTTAGAATAAATCATGAATTTTCAGCTCAAAAAAAAAAAACGAGTCCCAGCAATAATTTTTGCGTAATAGTACATTGTTATCCTAGGGGTGAAAGTAACTTATTTAGTCCCGAGACGGGGTTTGACGCCCAAGCGTAGCGCTAATAGCTCGAGGGACTATATAAGTCTTTAACCCGAGGTAAACACTGTGCTTTTCATTACGAATACAAGGAAAATAAAAACAAAAACACCAAACCACTCGAAAATAAATGAAGATCGGATTGCCGCTTTCCCGCCTATTTGGTTTCTGTGGCCGGCTATTCAGCCTTTATTTTCACTACACACACTGAAAAAATAGTAAATATTTTGCCCGAATCTTTGTTATTTTAATAAAATAGTCCCTCGAGCTATTTGCGCCCGCGCTACGCTTGGGCGCCAAACCCCGTCTCGGGACTAAATAAGTTACTTTGACCCCTAGGATAACAATGTACTATAGTTTGATGTACAGAATGCTTGGTTGATGGCTTCGTAATGACTCTGTTTATACCCTGTATGTTTAAATCGGAAACTTAAACTTGTCACCTTGTGATCTGCGAAAGCACAAATAACAAAAAACGCCTAAGCATTGTTCCTAAGGTGTGACTAAGATCATAAATAGGTTACTCCAAAACTGAACAAAAAAACACCAACAGGGGAATTCGGGAATCTGGTTCTGCTATATTTAAACGCACAAAATGTGGGCCCAGTAAACTGTCAGCTGTTTTTTATTCCGAATTCGAAATGTGACAGAACTGAAGTTGCCACGTTTAAAATTCCTTTTTTATGGCCAGTATCTGTTGTGTTTTTGGGAACAATATTTACATGGTAGCCAAAGAGTTTCATTTATTTACCACGTAGGCACAAACACTTTTTGTTTACGACCTCTTTCAGCCAGTATCAATCAATCACTAAACTGCATTGGTTCACATGGTTGTCAGCGGATCACTGCTTCTCAGTCCTGTCCCAGTCACTATCCCAGCTGTGGGACCGCTGCTGATTTTGCTTATACTATGTATGTATTAGTCAATGATCCGATATGAGAGAAAGGAAGAAGAAAGGAGAGGGCTAAATAGATATAAAAGTTCCAATAACTTGCCGAGTCAATAATCTCATATGGACTCACCAGTTATGGACGCACATTTAAAACCTATCTAGACAAAATACACAATCTGTGTTCGATATTGTTTGATACACCTTACTATTTTCATCGTACTTCATTAGTCAGTGACATGTCCCATCCCTAATCCTTCCCCCGTACCTCACTTCACTTTTTTGCAACCTTACGTCCGGTCGCAATGGCGCGCGCGCATTAGAAGAAAAAATCGATTTTAAGTAATTTGTTGGCCAAATCTAACTCTTAACTAGTGATCTCGCTATTGTCGTAATATCGGTGAAGTGGAATTACTGTGGTGGACACTCAAGCAACCCTCAAGGACTATATTTTGTTATTTGTGACCGCGTGCACGCGGAAGAAGATCCGCCATCAAGATAAGAAACTCAAAATAACGGTGAGAGCTGGACAAGCGTAAGTGTTCTGCAATCCCTTTACCGCCCTAACCCTTTTCCTGTTAGTCACTGATCGAAATAAGTACGAAAATATCCATTCAGCAGTCAGCTAGCCCATTATCTCCATATAATATTTAGACGCCATCTTTAAAAAATAACTTCGCATTTTCAAACTACAATACAGTCCATTTTTCAGGTGAATACTACTCCTAGTTTTATTCATCTTTTGAACCACGCGTCTGTTTAATTTAACAGACCTTTGTTTTTCCCTTTCGCTTTTGAAACACCATATTTTTTTGGTCCTTCGAGCCGGATAATACTAGTTCATAATTTAAAATTCGAATTTCGAACAATCCCGAAAAAATGCGTACTCAAATGGTACTCATTCAAATATTCTGTTGAATTCTATTACTACTAGGTATTCATTGTTGTGCTGGCTGAGCCTATATTCGTAACCGATTATTACATATTTTCGTGTTCAATATCGTAATATTACACACATCTATTAGAAAAATCTATTTAGTCGGTGTTCTAAGTACACTTATTGGTCAACTACCTACTCATAATAATTTATCTACTTAGTTCGTTCGTTGTTCGTAGTCGAAAGCGCGCGCCGATATACGTAGGTATAAACGTAGCTGTGGCTTCTGTGCCGCTATTCGTATATTCGATAATTATCTATATCTTTCGTTTGCATACATATTATTAGCTAATTGTGTCTTGAACGTCGCCGCGTCGTTTAATTTCATTTCGTTCGTTCATTCGTAATACTAGTAAGTAGGTACTTACATTAGTGTTTACTCATACATAATATTATTCGTCCTAGTACATACCTATAAGTCGTTAAGGTTGTATTCAGGAGCTCTATTCGGGAGCATCTCGTTGTTTGTAATTGAGTAAGCCTAATACCTACTTATTCGTGGTTTGCATACATACCTACCTAAGGTTATGTGAAAGGCCCATTCGTTGTTGTCGCATACTTATCGTTGTCGTTTACTTTGGTTACTCTCGCGTTGGAAATAGGTAAATTGTTTACTCATTTCATTAACTTATACGGCAAGACACAATTATAACGTATTTCTATACTTACGTCACCTTTTTAGTTTACACATTCGCATTTTTTTACATATTGTTTAGAATCATGTCGAACGACGACAATAAAAATAAATTAGCCTTATTACAAGCTAAACGAAATGCACATTTCGAACGTATGCAGAATATATTCGAGTTATCAAAGCAGGATATGAATGATGAAACTTGTAGGGAGTCATTTTTAAATAATGTCGCAAATCTTCAAAGTTTACGTAGTGAATTTCAAAGCGTACTAGACGCCTTCAATACGTGTTCTATTAAAGTGGATCCTAATGCTACTATAAGTTACCAATCATGGATTTCGTTTGAGGAATTATACTGTCGGGTTCAACGTGTCGTAAATTTACTTAAAATAGAAAAATCTGAAATAAAAGAAACTCACAAAAATAATTTCCCAAAATTACCTCGTATCGATTTAGTTTCCTTTGATGGCGATATTCGTAATTGGTCGTTATTTTATAATCAGTTTAAGCGCGTAGTTCATGATAACACGCAACTGTCTGACTCGGAACGCATTCATTTTCTTGTTAGTAAGCTGACTGGCAGCGCCGCGTCTTTGTGTGCAGGGATACCACCTACACCAGAGAATTATAAAATATTATGGAACTCGCTCGTAGATAAGTATGATGATCCGCGTTTTCTTGCCGCGTCATATTTAAATCAACTATTAGAATTTAAACCTATATCTGCTAAATCTACAACCGGTTTAGAGTCATTTATAAACACATTTGATACCGCAATTAGGGCGCTCAAGCAGGTCGATTTGGGAAATCTTACGGACTTTATTTTGTTACATCTCGCATTGCAAAGATTGGATTCCGAGACAGTTAAGTTGTTCGAAATGAGCAATCGCAAGAAAGCCATGCCTTGTTATGATGATTTAGTTGAATTCGTTAAAGAACAAGATAAAATAGTACGCTCTAGTCCTATAATTTCCAAGCCTCAACAAGATGGCCAAACTAAAAATATATCTAATTCAAAACCGAAATCCACAAAAGCTTTTGTCGCTCAGAAAGCCGATAATTGTATTATGTGTAAGTCAGACAAACATGATAAACTATACTTTTGTTCTGATTTTACAAAGATGACCCCTCAGGAAAGATTTAATTTTGTGAAATCTAATTCGTTGTGCATTAATTGTTTAAATCACGGGCACAAGGTTTTGTCATGTCCTTCAAAAAGTGTTTGTCGTCATTGTAAGTCCAAACATCATTCAATCTTGCATTTTGGTTCATCTGGTTCGCAAAATAATGCATCAAATTTGCCCGCTGTCGCCTCCGCTCCCGCGACCTCTCAACAGGTTGACCGCACCTTAAGCGTAAGCGGAGTGGAATCTAGTTCGCCATCGAATGACAATAGTACATCTGTTTGTGGTGTTGCTCGTGACTTTTTTGATAATAGATGTTTAACTACTTTGTTGAGTACCGCAAAAATAAAGGTTTTCGATAAACATAATCGTGTGCATTTCGTACGATGTTTAATTGATTCCGGATCGCAGAGTGATTATATCACAGCTTCGTGTTGTAAACGTCTATCGTTATTTGTTTCGAATAAAAATCGGTTTGTTGAAGTTCAAGGCATCGGTGGTGCATCTCAACGTATATTGGGCTTGACCAAGGTTCTGTTTACATCTCGTTTTGACGCTAGGACACAGTATAGCTCGCAGTCATTTGTAGTCGACAAGATTACGTCACAGCTACCAGACGCTTTTATTGATGTGAACGCACTTCATTACTTAGATAATTTACCGCTTGCCGATGATGAATATCATTCACCCGGACAAATTGACATGCTTTTGGGTGTCAATTCATATTGCAACATTTTGTTATTTAATAAAATAAATCCTGGTAATAATTTGCCTACAGCAATCGAAACTAGTTTGGGATATATTTTAATGGGAAATGCACCCACCATAATTTCACCTCAGTCAACTCTTTCATTCTGCGCTTTAACACATGAGCAAATTAATGATTCGCTTCAGAGATTTTGGCAATTAGAAGAAGTGCCTTCTACAATCTTTATAAGCCCTGAAGAACAGGTTTGCGAAGATATTTATACATCTACTACTACTCGAAATATCGATGGAAGTTATATTGTTAATCTGCCTTTTAAGGAAAATGTCGATCAGCTTGGCAATTCTTTTATAACTGCAAAGCGTAGATATTTGTTTCTCGAACGTAAATTCGCGCGGTCTCCTGGATTACGTGAGGAGTACAATGCCGTTATCACGGAATATCTCAATAAAAAATATTTGTCGCTCGTCCCGCCAGAGAATTGTCTCGAGTCAGGATTTTATTTGCCTCACCATCCCGTTATACGTCAGGATAAATCAACGACAAAACTTCGTATCGTACTCGACGCTAGTGCTAAAACAGACTCCGGTTTGTCGCTTAATGACGTTTTGCATACAGGCTGCAATTTGCAAAATGATATTTTTCAGATACTTTTAAAGGTTCGTGTATTTGAATTCGCTTTTTTCGCTGACGTTCGTCAAATGTACCTCTGCATCGAGGTCCATCCTTCGCATCGTTCTTATCAAAGAATTCTATATCGTTTCTCGGATGACGCTCCAATCGAGACTTATCAATTTAATCGCGTTACTTTCGGTCTTCGTTCTTCGCCGTTTTTAGCATTGCGTACTATGCGACAACTCGCTCATGACGAGCGTGATAATTTTCCTCACGCTTGCAGCGTGTTAGAAAGTGACATGTACATGGACGATCTAGCTTCCTCCGCTTCTAGCCTGAAGGAAGCGGTCGGAATGGCATCCGATCTAATCCAGCTTCTGAAACGTGGTGGTTTCGAGCTAGTGAAATGGACGAGTAATTCTCTTGACTTGCTCGGTACTATTCCTGATACTCACCGCCAATCGGAATCAGTCTCTTTCGACACGGACACCTCGTTCAAAATTCTCGGCCTTCAGTGGTTGCCATCTTCTGATTCGTTTAAATTCACTGTCACGCCACCTAATCCCGAAGGTACTAAACGTGCGATTTTGTCTGTCACAGCTCGCTTGTATGACATTCTTGGTCTTGTTGGTCCTGTTATTCTATATTCAAAATTGCTTATCAAGGAACTTTGGCTTCTCAAACTCGATTGGGATGACCAACCTCCAGAAGCTGTTCTCCGTTTGTGGAATCAGTTTATTTCGGAATTACCATTAATCTCTAGTCTTTCGTTTTCCCGCCATTTGGGCGTTGATTCGCATTCTCGACTTTATCTCTTGGCGTTTTCCGATGCATCCGAAAAGGCATATGGATGCGTTGTCTATACCTATGTTTTGAATAATAATCAGAAACCCATTGTTCGGCTGTTATGTTCGAAATCTAAAGTCGCTCCTGTTAAAACTGTAACACTTGCTCGGCTTGAACTTTGTGGAATTCTTTTAATGGCTAAATTACTAAGGGTAGCTTATGACACTATTTCAAAACGACATCCTATCGAGGATGTGTATGCTTTTTCGGATTCACAAGTTGCTCTGTGCTGGGTACATTCTTCTCCTCATCGGTTTAACACATTCGTAGCTAACAGAATAGCCCAGTGCCAAACATATTTCTCGTCACACTATTTTCGTTTCATCCCGGGTTCTCAAAATCCCGCGGATTGTCTGTCGCGTGGACTATTACCTTCACAATTAGTTCAACATGAACTTTGGTTAACTGGTCCGCCGTGGGCATCGCTTCCAATCGATGATTGGCCTGTTTCGGAATTTTCTCTTACTTCTACTCCAATGCCTGAGGAGAAGTCAGCCGTATTCGCTTTGAAAAATAAACCTGAACATATCCTTATAACGCTAAGTTTAAAGTTCTCGAACTGGGATAAATTTCTTAGATGTGTAGTTTACATGCTTCGGTTCATAAAAAAGCTCCCACGCAATAATTGCATAACAGCGTCAGACTTGGACTTCGCAGAATTGACTATTGTAAAGGCTGTACAACACACGTATTTTTACGAAGATATAGACAAACTTAAAAATTCTAAATTATGTTCTCATGCGTTACGCAAACTTTCCCCCTTCTTAGATCAAGGGATATTGCGTGTAGGGGGTCGCCTCGCTAATTCGTCGTTGGATTACTCGCAAAAACATCCAATTCTTTTGCCTCGAAATGGCCATATTATCGAACTTATTATTGACGCTTACCATGTTAAACACTTTCACACAGGTCCCAATTTGTTATTATCGATACTTAGACAAAGGTTTTGGATTTTATCGGCTCGTCGCATCGTACGTATGCGTACTCATCGTTGTAATATTTGCTTTCGACTCAATCCAAAACCTACATTTCCAGTTATGTCTGATCTTCCAGAATGTCGTGTCGAGCAAAGCAAAGCCTTCTCACACACTGGTGTAGACTTTGCTGGGCCATTTAATGTAACTTTTTCTCGTAAGCGCGGCGTACGCAGCCAAAAGGCGTACCTGTGCCTTTTTATTTGCCTAGTAACCAAGGCAGTTCATCTAGAACTTGCTTCTTCGCTTAGTTCGGCATCATTTTTGGATGCCTTCAAAAGGTTTCTATCTCGTCGTGGTCCTTGTCAATGTATTTACAGCGACAACGGTACTAACTTTGTTGCATCTAAGGCTTATCTTAGCGAGCTTAATACATTTCTTCGTTCTGAGGAATACTTTAAGACTTTTACTCACGAGTTAACAAACAATCGTATAGCTTGGAAACTTAATCCACCCAGTGCGCCTCACTTTGGGGGCATTTGGGAGTCCAATATTAAATACGTCAAATCGCATTTATTTAAAGTCATCGGGACTCAGATTCTGACTTATGAGGAATTGAACACAATCCTTATTCAAATTGAGGCGATTCTTAATAGTCGTCCTCTCTATCAGCTAAGTTCCGACCCTTCTGAACCAAGTGCTCTTACGCCCGCGCACTTTCTTTCGCTCGCACCACTTTCTTTATTACCTGCGGCTGACCTCAACAATGAACGAGCTAATTTGCTTACTCGATTTTCGCTGTTAGACTCTCTTGTCCAGTCATTCTGGAATCGTTTCAAGTCTGAGTATCTCCACAATCTCCAATGTCGCGAGAAATGGAATACTTCAGCTAATCCAGTTTTGGTCGGCACAGTAGTGTTACTAAACATGGAGAATGCACCTCCTCTTCAGTGGCCTCTTGGTGTCGTCACTAAGTTGTTCCCTGGAAGGGATGGAGTAACTCGCGTCGTTGAAGTTAGGATCAAGAGCGGTGTACTTAAAAGACCGATCGTAAAGCTGTGTCCATTACCAAATCAATAATCGTTCAGCCAGCATACATAAAGCTTACCTAGTTTGTAGTAATCGTTTGTCTTAATTTTGCCTCATTAACTTTAGCTTTACTTTGTAGTTTAATACTCTATTGTTCTATCTCTATTGAAGGGGTTCCTTCAAGGCGGGGGGGATGTTCGATATTGTTTGATACACCTTACTATTTTCATCGTACTTCATTAGTCAGTGACATGTCCCATCCCTAATCCTTCCCCCGTACCTCACTTCACTTTTTTGCAACCTTACGTCCGGTCGCAATGGCGCGCGCGCATTAGAAGAAAAAATCGATTTTAAGTAATTTGTTGGCCAAATCTAACTCTTAACTAGTGATCTCGCTATTGTCGTAATATCGGTGAAGTGGAATTACTGTGGTGGACACTCAAGCAACCCTCAAGGACTATATTTTGTTATTTGTGACCGCGTGCACGCGGAAGAAGATCCGCCATCAAGATAAGAAACTCAAAATAACGGTGAGAGCTGGACAAGCGTAAGTGTTCTGCAATCCCTTTACCGCCCTAACCCTTTTCCTGTTAGTCACTGATCGAAATAAGTACGAAAATATCCATTCAGCAGTCAGCTAGCCCATTATCTCCATATAATATTTAGACGCCATCTTTAAAAAATAACTTCGCATTTTCAAACTACAATACAGTCCATTTTTCAGGTGAATACTACTCCTAGTTTTATTCATCTTTTGAACCACGCGTCTGTTTAATTTAACAGACCTTTGTTTTTCCCTTTCGCTTTTGAAACACCAATCTGCAAACACGTTTACTGAAACTTATAGTTCCAAACCATATACAAAATAAATTCAAAGACAATTACACAGGGTTATTTAAACATTGCAAGGTATTACCTATACTTGCGCGCGCTGAGTATCTGTTCCTCTTAGAACATTATGACAACAGTGATATTCAAGTTCCAGTGAAATATGACGTGAATACACGACAAGCTAAATCCAAATCACTTCAAGTGCCACGCAAAAATAACTTCTATGGCAGGCGTACCGCTTCTTTCGCAATACCCAACTTACTAAACCAAATACCTGTAGACATCAGAGACTCATTGAATAGTAGAAACATAAAGCGTAAGCTCAAGGAATATTACATCGATTCGATTATAACTTAAACGTTAATAGCGCGTTGATCAAGTCTCAGGCCATGGCATGCTAAGACAGACCCAGAGGTCTAATTGTGTGCTTTACAATATATTTAAGTGTGTCAAATGTAATTTATAAATAAATAAAAATAAAATAAATAAATAAAATAACTACATTATTATGCGCCACTTCGTCTGCGTGAAGAACCGACCGATTTTGTACATACTTCACATAAACCATCTACTAAATAGTCCGAACAAAGCCTAAACATTTGGTTTGGATAGGTGAGCCCGTTCTTGAGTTATAAAATTACAACGAAAAGTGGCATTGATTTATATACAGGGTTATTTGTAAAACACCAACAACTTCGCAGGAGTAGATTACTAACATCATAAACAACAACATTTGTTCTACGACTTTTGGGAAAACAGGCAAAAAAAAATCGACTTCTCATGCAAAACTCCATCAGCTGTTCGGACATATGTATGGAGAGTTGATTTTTTTTTGTCTGTTTTCGGAAAATTCGTAGAACAAATGTTGTTGTTTAAGATGTCAGTAATCTATTTCTGCGAGGCTGTTGGTGTTTTACAAATAACCCTGTATATTTATTGTTATAGATTTCGAAGTGGGTTTGTTTGTTACGCTTTAACGAACTAAATAGATTTCGATTAAAGTTAGCATACAGACGGCGACGTGGACGGCAAAAGCTAGTTACATAACAAACATATTATTGTTTTACAACCACCAGACGTTTTCCGCACTCTATGAGAAAAATCCCCCTGTAGGTATAGGAAACTGATAAATTATTGATAGTGAACGGAAGGTAATCTCATTTCCTCTCATAATTCCCCCTACTTTATTCCTGCGACTCAAACGTGACAGCGAGGGAGCTTACGCCAGCGACTCCGTCTGTTTTAAATTAGAGATAGACGATGAAAAACACCGTTATAGATGAAGCAATACAGCTTTTATTTAAGTTTAGACACCGCCAGCTGGCATTTGGGGTTGACGTGTCCTATAGTTGGACCGGGTACCTAGGTATCAGCAAACCTAAGGTGGGTGCCATCAGGCTAGGTGGAGTGACGATATTTGCGGGATGGCTGGTAAAAACTGGATGAGAGTTGCTGGGCATTAAGAGGAATGTTGTGCAATTGGAGAGTTCCCTAAAATCAAAATTAAAATCAAAGCATTTATTTTAAGTAGGCCGGTTACTGGCACTTCTGAATTGTCGAAACAAAAGTTCCATCTGAGTTGATTTAAATGAACATTTCTGCAAAACACACTGTCCGAAATTGGACCTGTACCGTCATCATAGATTTTCTCAGTCTGATGGCTAATCTGACTCGACTGAACAGTGTGCTAGGATTTCCGTTACAATAATAATAATATAGACAGAATACTCTCTATTGTATGTCGACATAATATATATTACAAAAACAATCTATAACCCCACCATAACACAACAAAGGGCAAAGAGACAGGTTGAGATTAACATAATTAATCTAACACACACCTACTTCGACATCCATTGCCGACTTTCCGACTTCCACACCAGATTATATCCACACAAACGCAGCAATGTATAGATTCACCATAATATCACCATCGTGTGTCGCAGTCGTAAGACCCCTTGCAAGTCACGGAATACGTCAGAGATAAGAAATGCAAATCCTCTTACAAATACGAAGGGGTGTTATCTACGGGCAATTTGAGGGGTACAACCTAATGCAATAACATTGCGGAAGGGAGCAATCTTAGGGGTAAGTGAGTGATATGAGTTATGAGACAAATATGAATATGTTGTTTGTGGAACTATTAAGGCGATTACATGAGCTAAACGCGAGTTTTATAATTACTAAAAGTATATGATTCACTGCTATAAACAAGACCAGAAAAATATATGATATTCTTCAGGATATATGCTAGCATGATACTGTTTTGAAAACATAACACAATTAATTTGGCTCGATAAAAAGAAATCACGAACTTATCTCTAAAAATATCTTTCAAACAATAAAAAACATACTAATATGCATGCGATCATTCTGATTTTTTGGCAAATAATTTTACAAGCAATCTATTAGCATGATACTGTTTCAGTTTTTTAATCCAATCAATAGTTTTTTTGTAAATCGATCGAAACCACTCATTTCGCGCTATTTGGCCCGCAGTGGCTGACGTAACAACCATTCGTAGTGCAAGCTGATTAGAACTTTATTCTAACAGCATTTCAAACGAAGTTTGAACCACCACAAATAGAGTTGCTAATTTAGCTCGTCTAAGCACCTTAAGGTCCATGTACACCAAAAAGATTATGGACGATTATCTAAAAACAGCTGTTTAAAACACATTTTTGTATGGGAACATGTCACATTGACAGCTGTTTTTAGATAATCAGACTGTTATCTTCTCGGTGAAACCTTAGAGGTGGAACTGTGTTAAACAGAGTAAAAAACTTTAAGGGACCAAGTCGTGGTATGTTAGAAAAATTTGTCTAAATCGAAGGCAACAAAGCTTTATGTACCCGTCTGAATACCCGTAACAACTGACAAAAATCTTTGATTGATCCACGGACCAACTTCAGGAAGTGTTGGTTAAATTTGACAATCGAACCATGCAGCTACTATTATTTAGCCACGGCCTCTTTTTTGCTTTAAGTGACCAAGTATTAAACATAAGGGAAAAACTGTTTCTTCATAGTTGGGAGATGTTCACAGAAGTCTTTTGTGAACAGCTAGGTACCTACCAACTATGAAAAAACAGTTTTTCTTCTCGTGACCTCTTTGTTTCTGTAATTTGGTAAAATGATTTTTAGTAGCTACATTTTAAAGAAAAAGATAGGATATACTTTTTTTTGGGCCCACCTGATCGTTACATTTATTATTCATAATAACACCAAAAAAAAGAAAACGTTTTACTATGGTACCTAAACGAAATATTACGTAGAAATGAAAACGGAATCTTAAAATCATAATAAAAAAGCTATGTGGTATGATATTTTTTGCGAGTCAAATCATTCCTGTTGTGGTCAATGTCATTTGACAGCATATACTTACGTGAATAGGGGCGTTTTTCCTGTTTACTAAAAAAGTACGGTACCTACCCGTTGGTAATCATATCTCACATATCTGCTATTATTTTTATAGAATCAGAAAGAATATAAATAAATATTATTAGCCTGTGAGCATTTTAAATGCTATTTTTAAAGGTTTACACTAAAATCGTATAGATGGTTTAAACAATCCACGTGGCACGGAACATTATAAACCCAATTTTTTAGTGTTTGACAGACAACTTCATTATTTTGGTTTTCGTAAGTGTTTTTGCAGATTTTTCGCATTTATTCCGGTTAGACAGTGCTTAGCTAATTTAACCACTGAAATCTAGAGGTTATAAGGAAGAAATCAATGTAAGTTTCATTATTAAATGCTACAATTTATGTGGGTGGCCTAATCCCCGAACAATAAATATTGTCTCCTTTATCGTGGCCAAATGAGAAGAAAATGATTGTGTTTGACCATGAATGATTTGCTTCGTTGTAAATTGAAGTTGTCTTTTAAAGCCGAATATCTTAAAGATCTGTCTTCGATTGGTTATCCTCCAAGCAATATAACCTTCCAAGCAGTTATAATATTTAATGTAAAGAGTGTTAGTGTAGCCAGACCAAGAGTAATTTGCTTGAATAGAGAATTCCATGGAAATTCACGAGATAATGTGGTTGAGTAGGATTCTGGAGCTTAATGCTTGCTTACCCTAGTTTTACAGTGAAACGTACTGAATCTCAATTTGTTTCAACACTATGAGGTCGCAACGAATAACTTAAAACCAAAATAATTTGACATTTTGGTACACACGTGTTGTTCAAATTGGGAAGTAAAGATTTAACACTCGATATTTCAGTTCCACAGGGATATTTTGAAGCTCTAATAACATTAGCAAAAGTGTTGTTGCTGAATATATTTTGTGTAATTGAAAAAAGAATATAAATGCCAGCGTAAATTCCGATTTTGAACACGTTTATAATTTTCTTATGCAATTATGAGCAATATCCGACGACTGTCAAAGAATGGCAGTTACTTGATTCTACGGACAATCCTAAGTTGATAATTTATTTTCCACATGAATCATCGTTTTTCGGGCTTTATTTAACACTGTCATCATCAACCTAACCTTTTCCCAACTATGTTGGGGTCGGCTTCCAGTCTAACCGGATTCAGCTGAATACCAGTATTTTAAATGGAGCAACTGCCTATCTGACCTCCACAACCCTATAAACATTATAATTTTATTCTAATGTAGTGATATACAATTCTAAAAAAATACTGCAATAACGTCTTAAACATTAACAATTCAAAAGTACTTGTAAATGGTCACAATGAGACTTCATTTTACATGAAATTGACTACACCCTTCACAAAAAAATCTCGTCGCTCAAAAATGGAACAATATTTACCTTTATACATACGGTACCTATAGTCTTACAATGCCAGTGTTTCTGACAGCCCTTGAATGCTGATGACGTGTACAAAGGGGCCCATATAATTGGGTTACAGTTATATACCCCAGAAGTGAGACTGATTAATTTTGGGAAAACCCCTTATCAAACAACATTGATATGAGATGGCAGGTGGTCGGGCTGGTATAGATAGTGCGGTCCTAATTCCAACATTGTTGGGATGGAATTTTGGAGATATGGTGTGGTAAAACAATATTTTATCAGTTATATACATATGTGTGCTACGTAGCTATTGCCCGCGTCATACATTTACATAATATGTTAGAAAGACGACGATTTTAGGTTTTTTTTTTTAATTTTCATGTGCCAGACACCCAGGACCTTAGATACTGTAGAATTGGAATTTATTTGTCAGGAGTGTTTTGTAGTCATTCCGCACAAGTGCTAGTCTGATGGAAACTGGTTGTGATGTAATGCTAGTAATCTCAAACGTGACACAATTTGTTTTCAAGATATTCAGTCAAAACTGACAAAAGGGTTATACTATGAAGGATCAGTGTCTATCTCAAAATGACGGCGATTGTTGCCGTTATTCTTCAAAATCCATATTATCAATGTATATTTTTCGTTGTGAGACCGCTTAGATTTCTTAATAAAGGAAGTAATTTATATGATTTAATGATATGTAAAGTTTGAGGCGGCCCGAAACAAGGCAAATATAACTAGTTTCTTACCTTATTGTGATTGGTAATCAGTGCATTGGAAGAGTACGTTTCAGTATTCGGGGTAGGATTACTGAAACGTCACTCAAAATGTAAGTAGCACTTATATTTAACAGATATTTTTTTATCTTCATTGGTTGCTGCTTATATTCAAATTATTCTAACAAAACATAGCATGACATCACGCCCGTAATCCCGAAGGGGTTAGATAGAGGTGAACTTAATGGTACACCCATATTTTACTAGGTATGTATAGGTCCTATGTAATAGTTAGGGCGAGCCTATTTACATCAACCGGGTGTAAATACAAACTCAATGGGTGCTACTGAGGAATTCCTGATGGAAAAACCCAATAACACTTTGCCTGACCCGGGAATCGAATCTAGGATCTCGGTCGTACTTGCGACCAGTAGGCCAACGACGCAGTATGTAACTGGTATATAGAAGTATTTTAAAATACTTATTACATGCTTTTTAAAGACAATACTCATATCGGTAAACATCGAATCCACAGTTAATAAATTTCTTCATTGAGAAAGGCGTATCGTTATGGTCCTAAAAGTACCGTACAATCAAAAACACATTTGCAAGAATAGCTCTAATTTGGGTTTAGTTTAAGATCTACATTAGCGTGAAATGGATAATTTTCAAAACAGTTTCAGAGAAGCTTTAGTGTATTACATAAATAAGGATAATTACGGCTATAAGCACTCTATCACTCCGTGATATAGCATCAAATATTTAGCTAATTACAAGAAGGTACATACTGTACTAATGAACATTTACATGAGCAAATATTAATTCATCCTGTAATGAAGAGATTGTCGTCTCGTCGCCCTAATCTGGAAAATTCATGCGCCACAAGTATGCCGGCAATCTAGGGCAACCCAGGGTGGGGACAGGATTCAAAATAAAGTAAACAAGACCAAGTTTTGTTCGGGATAAGAATTTTTAATACTGGATACTACTCATCTGGCTGTATTTAGTGCTTTGTCATCATCATCATCATCATCACCTGTTAAGCCTTTTCCCAAATATGTCGGGGCCGGCAACCAGTCTAACCGGCTGCAGCTGAATACCAGTATTTTACATGGAGCGACTGCCTATCTGAACTCCACAACCCAGTTAGTACTGGGTAATACGATACTCCCTGGTAAGACTGGCTGTCATACTTTTTGGGCCACTGACTACTTGTAACGACTGTCAAAGATCTACAAATGACAGCCGGGACTAATGGCTTTAAGTGTTTCCGAAGGAAACTCGTTAGGAGGCGCGGTTTAACCTGAATATTGATCCGAATGGCTGTCATTATATCAAAGTCTAGTAACAACATATAAAATCCCTGACATACACTCAACAAACAACATAAACACTGTACCAGGAACAGGTGGCCCATAGAAACAAAAACAAACAAACATTAAAACTCTTCACATTTCACTGTGGAAAACATTATTCTTTATTCCTAAGGAAATCATAAACAAGGCTGTGTCATTCTTGCCCACAAATCAAAAGCGGCTTACGTACCTTTAAATAAACAACTTTACGCAATGCTCTTCTGAAAACTTATTCTCATCTTTATATCTTTCAGGATAAGAGTTAGCGAAAGCGTGGTTGGTTGTGAGTGATAAGTTGGCGTCTCCTTTCCGGACTTACCTGCACGTTTGTCTGTCATATATAGTTGTTTATTGACTATTGTTTTCATGTTTGTAGTTCATGTGACATTAAATTAATGTTCACAAAATGAAATAGGATACGATTTGTTTAAAACATAGGTGTTATTAAGTTAAGGAGACAGGATTCCTGTCATGGTTATTTTATTTTTTTAGATGATGCAGATTTTGTTGTTCTTTGCAATATTCAATCTTAGATAGTTTGTAAGTGTTTAAGTTTAATTGTATGTTAAAGTAATCTGTTCGTTTCATGGTCGTTTCTCCATTTGGTCCAGTTAAGACAAAAAGGGATACTGGTTGACTAGTAGAGAATGCCTTGTCAAATCAAAATCAAAACAAATCAAATCAAATCAAATAATTTTATTTGTGTAACATAGGTAGTAGATACAGTTCTTAAAGTTCTTAGGGCGCTATGTTATGCCAAGAGGCGTACAAATATGGTAGCATGCGAATTGTGACAAGATGAAAAAGGAATTAAGTTAGCCAAAGTACGTAAAGATTACATAAATAAACAATGCACATTTAGCAAATCTGAACTTATTACTGGACCGCTGAATAATACCACGTTCCTACTGCACAACATTTGGTTTTAATAAAAACTTTTATAAAAAATTAAAACCGACTTCAGAGAAAACAAAAAAGTGAAAAATAACTTCAGAAAAAACGCTTCAGAAGTCGGTGACCTTTGTTTGATTGATTTTGTTTTTTTTGTCACCGACTTCTGAAGCGTTTTTTCTGAAGTTATTTTTCACTTTTTTGTTTTCTCTGAAGTCGGTTTTATTTTTTTATAAAAGTTTTTATTTTTCGCTTTATAGTTGTTCACATGTGCTTACCCCTTCACAGCGTACCGGCGTGAGTTTAGGTTATGAACTGGTGTAAACAATAGACAGATATGAGATTTCAGCAATCCCAGTACATTTGCTATCATTTAATGAGGAGTTCCGTTGCATATCTCCGAAGTTCTTCATCAGATCTTCATCAAATTGAAATAGGAGCACTTCGAGAAAGTACACTTCCTAAAACTACCCAAGTCGCTTCTAGTGAAAAGAAGCCTATAAAATGTGAAGAATTCTCTCAATTTCTCCAGAATCCCATCATCAGATACTGATTTGATGATTATGAGACCACACAGGAAGCACCAGCTTTCAAATAAAAGAAGAACCATCAAAATCGGTTCACCCAGTCGAAAGTTCTGAGGTAGCAAAAATTTTCGAAATCTGGGTGTATTTACATATGTGCGTACCCCCTCAGAGCATACAGGCGTGATGTTACGTCATGATAATAGTATAAACAATGAACCTACAAGCGATTGTAGCAATTACTGCAGATTTGCTGTGTATTTTTAAAGAGTTCCGTTGTATATCTCCGAAGATCAGCATCAGGTCTTCAGCAAATTAAAATGGGACCAAACGGGAAGCACCAGCTTTCAAACAAAAAAAGAACCATCAAAATCGGTTCACCCAGTCGAAAGTTCTGAGGTAACAAACACAAAAAAAAAAATAAAATAAAAAAAATACAGACGAATTGAGAACCTCCTCTTTTTGGAAGTCGGTTGAAAACAGTTGATCACCCATTTGTGGAAACACTTTACTGGACCTAGTCGCCTATAAATTACAAATATATTTAGTCCGTCAGTTAGATTATTGAAAAATAATGGACACGTACTTTTTGTTATTGTAAATTAATGAATATTGACACAGATAAAACGGATCAAAACTGGAGAGTGGGGGCTCGTGATGTCAAAACTAGCTAAAATTATACCTAGGCATGACATATTGGGAATTTTAAAAGCGTCTTATCTTCGTCAATTTTGATTTACGTTACAATAGAAAAAATACGAGTCAAATATTTTTTAATACCTAATCTACCTGACCCTACCTTTCGCCATATGAGTAGGCTGAAAACCACCTGCTACAATCGTTTCATCTCGTCCAAATTCATACATCTGACGTTCAACTCGTTTCCGATTCGACAACTCGTATATCTGTCTTCTTCTTTCATTACGAAAACGACCGAGATAGACATACGACTTTCCGAATCGGAAGCGAGTCGAATGGTTGTGAATAAGGGGCCTGATCATACCCGCACACAGTAGCAATATTATGTACTGTAATATTTTCATCAATAGGAAGGCATCAATTATTTCATGTTCTAGTAAACTCTGAAATTATTTAAGTCAGTGAATTCGAACAAAAGATGAAATCAAAAATAATATCCATTATCACTGAATGATTTGTTCATTGACTCGTCAATTGCGCTGTGCTTTTGTCATACGAGTCATAATAAAATTAATAATAAGCCCATTGATTTACAGAACATGGACTAAAAATAGATCAACAATAAAGCTGAGCTTTATCACAATTAGGTTAAATGAATATGGTCCGATGTTGGATGGCAACTTTCATGTACCTAAGCTGCTAAACTTAGAAAAAAATAAAAATTAAGCGTTGTGTCGCAATTACGCTGATATTTTCATAATTGTTCGGTGATAGACCCGAACAAAACATTTTTATTATTTTTTTAAAGTTTTAAAGGAAACGGCGAGTGAACTGCGGTCCGTCACAATAGTTAATTTCTGCGTGAATTGGACTTATTGAAATGTAATTTTAAGCAAACTTCTGTATCAAACCCATAGCGATGGTATATGCATGAAACAATATAATTCAACAACATCATCATCATCATTATCATCTGCCTAGCCTTTTCCCAACTATGTGAGGGTCGGCTTCCAGTCTAAGTGGATGCTGTTGAATACCAGTATTTCACATTAAGCGACTACCTATCTACCTATTAATGCGTCAACATCAACAATCTATAGGAGACAACTTTTTTGTTCGGGGATTAGGCCACCCACATAAATTGTAGCATTTAATAATGAAACTTACATGAATTTCTTTCTTATAACCTCTAGATTCCAGTGGTTAAATTAGCTAAGCATTGTCTAAACGGAATATATGAGAAAAATCTGTAAAAACACTTACGAAAACCAAAATATACAGAAAAAGTAAATGTAAAAAGTTTTCAGTCAACCACTGAAAAAGTGAGTTTATAACGTTCCGTGCCACGTTGATTGTTTAAACCATTTAAGCGATTTTAGTGTAAACCTTTAAAAATAGCATTAAAAATGCTCACAGTTTAACAATATTTATGTTTATGTTCTTTCTGATCCTATAATAATTATAGAAGACTAGCCACCCACGCAACTTCGTCTGCGTCACATAAGAGAGAAAAAGCTCACAAAGGGAATAAAATTTCCCCCGTTTTTTCAACATTTTTCATTCCTGCTCCGCTCCTAATGGTTTTAGCGTGATGTTATATAAAAAGATATTTTCAATTTGAACCCGTAGATCCAGAGATTAGCGCGTTCAATCAAACAAACAAACTCTTCTGCTTTATAATATTAGTATCGATATGATAACCAACGGGTTATGAATAATAAAGCAACGACCAGGTGGGCCCAAAAAAAATGATCTCCTTTGATTCGCAAAATGTAATATAATCGAACTTCATCATCAAGCTTGCAAAACAATTATGATGTATTTGAGTGATGACTCAAAATATTTGAAACCCGAACGCAGTTTAGTCCCCCACGCTTACACGTAAACAAGCTCGCCACCCGTCTCCGCCCGTCGCTATTCAAGCCCTCTGTCCTCCACTAGGGATTCGTGTTCATTATCATTTGTATTCACCGAGACAGCACCTGGAGTTCTGTCGACCCAACAAGATTTATGACGTCGCAAACAAAACTTTCCCTTTGTATGGTAATGTTTCTTTGACGGATTTTTGAGGATTTCTTGTTGAACAACGATTTTAGAGGTGTCTCTGTTTTCCGTTTAGGCAGTTTATGAATTAGGAGACTGATATTGATGTGGATATTTCCAGTTTCTGGGCAACTATTGTTTAATATTACACTAGCTTCTGCCCACGACTTCATTCGCGTGAATCTCCCGCTTGCAACATTTCTTATTGCTGCTCCGCTCCTATTAGTCACAGCGTGACGTTATATAGCCTATAACCGTTCTCGATAAATGGACTATCCAATGCAAAAATATTTTTTCAATTCGAGCGGGTAGTTTCTGAGATTAGAGCGTTCAACCAAACCAACAAACAAACTCTTCTGCTGTATAATATTAGTATAGATGAAAAGGTACTAAGAAAAAACTAATATTATTTTGAGCTCTATCAACAGCAAAACTTTTTTAGTTTTTATTCATTTACTAGCGAACGTCACGCGGTTTCACCCGCATAGTTCCCGTTCCCATGAGATTACAGGGATAAAATTTATTTGATGTTACTCGCTGATAATGTAGCTATCCATTGCTGAAATAATTTTTCAAATCGATCCAATAACTTTTAAGTAAAAGAAGGCCGCTGCAAACATAATCTGGCAAAATGCGGCGCTCAGGACCAAACTATGTCCCATCTCCTGGAGTGTCCCAGGTGTCCGTCTATCTGCACTCAAGACGACGCCACAGCCGCTAGTGGTCACATAATGGGCCCAAATTAAGTACATCGATACGACAAGAAGAAGAAGCTATTAAGTTAATTCATTACATACAAAAACACAAATAAATCTTTATAATATTAGTATAGACTAGCGTCCGCCCCGGCTTCGCACGGGTGCAATGAAGATATAAACATTCCTCTCCAATCACTTTTCAGAAAAGTACATTCAAATCTGTTGTGTAGTTTAAAAGAGCTACGCGTACAAACAGCGGGAGTGACTTTGTTTCATACTATGTAAAGATTAATAAATTATAACCAACTTTTTACAGTTTAAACCACACATAATTAAAGTTGAACATAAAAAGCAAGTAAAACTACATAAAGTCAATCAGAATTGAAAGAAATGTTGCCCGGTTCTATAATTGTCTACAGCTAGCAAACTAGCTGTAGACAATTATAGAACCGGGCAACATTTCTTTCAATTCTGACAAACAAAGAGGACATTCACGAATGAAAGGGAGTTCTGTCAATCGAATTATTCTACGGACAGTAAATACTTATAATCGTCTGTATCAGGAATTCTACAAAATTACTAGAACCATTTAAACTTCAGGCTCGAATTACTGTAACGCTGACGGTTGGTCGCGCACGGTCAGTCGCGCACGAGTATTCAATATGTTACATAAAGGAAAGGGTGTAAAATAGTACATTTTATAACGAGGGACTAAGCGAAGCTATAAAATACCAGAGGTAGTTTGACTCCCGAGCTTGCAAAGGAGTCTATGAAAGCGAGGGTATATTAAATTGGCGTTTAGTCTCGAGGTGCAAACTATACTTTTCACTTCGAGTGCGAGAAAATTAGTCACTTAAAACCGAACAAAATTTACACTCGACAGAAATTCCGATCTGAGCGGTCAGTTTTTTCTTCTATCAGGTCAGTCACAGATAACCAATTTAAAACACAACACACTCAACATTTTCGCAATGAAGATGATACACACTCCACAGATAATTATTACTACATTATTGCAGTGGCTAGCAACACAGGCATTGCACATACCTATTGCACATATATTTTATAACGAGGGACTAAACGAAGCCATTATATACCCGAGGTGGTTTGACTCCCGAGCTTGCGAGGGAGGCAATGAAAGCGAGGGTATATTATATTGGCGTTTAGTCTCGAGGTGCAAACTGTACTTTCACTTCGAGTGCGAGAAAAATAGTCATTTAAAACTGAACAAATTTACACTCGACAAAATTTCTGAACTGAGCGGTCAGTTTTTTCTTCTATCAGGTCAGTCACAGATTAACCATTGAAAACACAACACAAACTCTCTACATTTTCGCAATGAAGATAATCCACACTCCACAGATAATGAGTACCTACATTACAGCAGCGGCTAGCAACTGAGGCTTTGCTTTTCAAAATCAACAACCATAATTTTTTCTCGCGTTGAAGAGTTCATTTGTTTTTTTTTTCAATAAACCGCTTTCTATTTGCATGCCAATTCGAAATTTATATAAAACCTTTGACAAGTTACTCTTTTGTGACCATGTTTCAGAGTAAAAGATCGTTCCATTTTTAAATTACTTTTTACTCCCTAGGGAATACACGGTCACTTTAATCCCGCTTTGTAGGACTATAACGGCGTACTTTTAGAGCATGAGAAGTGAAAAACCTTTTAACGAATCCGAAAGACACTTGTTCTCCCGTCATTAGGATATTTTGTTTGTTCTACACAATAACTGGAAACCTTCTATTTACGAAGATCCGCAATATCTTCGTAAATAGAAGGTTTCCAGTTAAAAGTTCCAACTGTTTGACAAGTTATTTTTAGATAGATTTCCTTTTTTTTTAAAAAAACAATCTGCCTATTGGACTCTCACCTACGGGGATATATATGTTGTTTACGTATGTATATGGGTGACAAGCAAAATTTAGCCACACTCTTCAGGTCGCAATTATGAACTAATTGCTTTCGAACTTGGGCAAACCATCGAAAAGGTCAAAATTTAGGCTAACTTCGTGAATAGGCGGAATTCGTCGATGGGGGGCGGCGAGGAGGTGGTTTTTCTAAAATCACTTTTTTGGCCATAACTTTTTTTCTATGGTGAATTTTTGAACCGTTTTTCATTTTTATCATTCTGAGTATGAGTTCGGACAACTTTAAAGTAAAACTTTTTTGATGCAACTCTTAAATTTGGGAGGGGGTTGAAAGTTCCAAAATGTTTGCGAAAAAAATCATATCTCCAAAATTGTAAACATATTGAGCGTCGCAAATATTTTTTTTTTGAAAGAAAATTCTTTACTCTACAATTGTTACCCTTGAAGTTTTGCAATAAATCTTATAGTTTTCGAAATAAAAAATTATAACTAAAAATTTGAGGGCGTTTCCATGCTAAACTCTTATGAGAGTATTTAAAAAGGGTAAACTTGCCATTACAGAACAACGATTTTGAAATTATATTTTTTTTGGTAGATTGTGCACATAAGTACAACTCTTTATACAAATTTTCAATACTCGAACGCTCCAGCACCTTCTCCGAAATCTACCTCTTCCTGCGGCTTGCCAGAGGGCTTTTTTAAATACTATTAATACATTAAATGTATGATTTTAACGTCAAACACCTCCACTATCCCAGCACTAATTAATCCATCCATCAGCACAATGTTCTGAATGCGCTTCATTGAGTTCTACCACAAAACGTTTCCCAGCAGTAATTTCTGCATGAAGTTACTTAGTTTGAAGTACAGAATGCTTGGTTGGCGGCTTCGTGATTAGGTTTACACCCTGTATAGCAGCGCGTATTTACTACTGTATGCGACCGACCGTGCGCGACCAACCTAGTAATTCAAGCTTCACAACTGCCTCACTGGGCAATTACGATACACCATGGTCAGTGATAGTTTGATAGGCTTTTGGTATTCTGATTATTCCAGGCATAGTCTAATTACCTATGTCATAACAGCACAAAGTAATTAAACCTGAATCTGGAAATGACAAGGGGTCCATAATCATTAGTAAATTCTAATTGTGCATGTCTCGTCACGGTGACTGCAGCAAATAGATGCAGCACACGATGTGCAAAATTGATTGACGTCAGGTAAAATTGCGTAACACACTTACTTTATTGACAATGATTTTATTTTTATTTTTAACCGACTTCCAAACGGCCCCTCCTTTTGGAAGTCAATTCGTCACAGCCGTTTTTTTTATGTATGTTCCCCGATTACTCGAAGATGGCTCGACCGATTTGGATTATTTTTATTTTGTTTGAAAGGGTCCCAGGTCACAGGTGGTCCCATAATCGTCAAGTCAGGATCTGATGATGGGATCCTGGAGAAATAGAGAGAACTCTTAAAATTTTATAGACGTACAGCGATTTGGCTAGTTTTTGGAAGAGTACATTTTTGGAGTGGTGCCACTTCAATTTGGTGAAGATCTGATTTATTTATTTATTTATTTATTTATTTATGGCTCTCCAACAACTTATTCACTAATACACATACAATAAACACAGTAGAATTTTCGGATTACAGTGAACTTGTCAATTAAAGGAGTGCACAGCACTTGCAAAATTATAGTAACCTTAGCAGTTCACTATACAAACTAATTACAAAATGAAAATACAAACTAAATTAAATTAAATTAAATAGGTTTACACAGATGACAATAATGTAATGTGATTGTGGTACAAAACCGGATTGAAAACATGAACAAAATGCAGTCATGGAAATTATGATATGCTACAAAATAAAAAAGTTAAAAATATCACAATGGAAATAGTAACGGTCGTGATTAGGTGACCGACCACAGAAGAGATTATCAACGAATGCTTTTTTTTTTTTTTTTTTTTTTTCTCTGAGACGTTGTACTTTATTTGTACCCAGCCCTTAGGAGTCCCTATTTGCGTTTTCTTTACAAGCCAGTACATTATTGCGAAATTGTGGCAGTGTGTTGCAGAATATGTCGATATCATTGGAACGTGTGCTGATTTCATTATAACCTCTCAACAGCCGGTTCATGGGTGCAGATGAGCCAAGATTCGTTTTAGATGTGGATATTTGAAAGATATCTGTACTACGCTGAGATCTATAAAGAGAACGACGAGGTATAGAAAAAGCAATTTCAGCTAGTAAGTCGGGAACGTTTAGAACGTTGCGAATAATTTTAAAAAGTAAAATTTGGTCCGACAAATCTCTGCGAAGTTCGAGAGAAGTCATGTTGAAGAGAGATAGCCGCTGGTGGTATTGAGCATGCTTCGGACAGTTGACACATCTATATCGAAGATACCGAGTGTATTTTTTTTGTATGCGCTCTATGCGGTTAACATGGACACGGTACTTGGGGTTCCAGACGGGAGACGCATAGTCTAACGTACTTCGTACTAGTGTGTTGTATAAAAGTTTGAGGGATGAGGTACACCGGAAATCTTTGCATGTCCTTCTGACAAAACCAGACATTTTAGAGGATTTGGAGATTATATTGTCGAAATGATTTCTGAAAGTCAGTTTGCTATCGAGCTGTACCCCTAAGTCTCGAATAGTATCCACTTTTACAAGAGAGACACCGTCAAGTGTGTAATTTGAGAGTAGTGCCCTTTTTTTCCTCGTGAATGAGATGTGATAACATTTGTTGGCGTTTACGGACATCCTGTTCTTTAGGCACCACTCGGCTAAAGAGTCTAGGTCCCCCTGAATTTGAGCTATGTCATGATGAGATTTTACCTCTTTATACATTTTCAAATCATCTGCAAACATGGAGCATTTGCAGTATTTTATGGAATTAACGATATCATTGACGAAGATCAAAAAAAGAATAGGACCCATATGCGAACCTTGTGGTACGCCCGATGTGGCAGTAAACAGCTGTGACTCATATCCTTTTACTACAACTCTTAGCTTTCTGTGTGACAGATAGGATTCAAACCAACAAAGCAAGTGGCCATGCACGCCGTAGTTTTCGAGCTTTTTTAACAGGATCTTATGATCAACCTTGTCGAATGCACTACTGAAATCAGTGTAGATAGCGTCGACCTGCATACGGGAGTCAAGGGACTTGCTGAGGTCGTTAACATATTGCACCAAGTTTGTTGTGGTTGATTTGCTACTGCAGAATCCGTGCTGTTGGGGAGCTAATTGTGTTTTGATATGGGAGGTCAAAATAGGGCATACCAGCGACTCAAACACTTTCGAAAATATCGATAAAAGTGATATTGGACGGTAATTTTTAACATCCTTGGCTTCCCCTTTTTTGAGTATTGGGACAATATTCGCGATTTTCCACACAGTAGGAAATTGTGCTGATTCAATAGAGAAGTTGCAAATTAACTTAAGTGGAAAAGCTAAGCCAGCTGAACATCTTACTACAAATAGTGACGGAAAACCATCGTACCCTGGTCCCTTGCAAACATTCAATTTCTTTAATACGCTGATGAAGAACTTCGGAGATATTCAACGGAACTCCTCAATAAATGATAGCAAATGGACTGGAATTGCTGAAATCTCAGTCTGACTATCAGAAGCTCATAACATAACATGCGATTTTATGTGCATGCAACAATATAATTCAACATTATCATCATCATCATCATCAAATATGTTTGGGTCGGCTTCCAGTCTAACAGAATACAGCTTGAATAGACTCGGTTGGGACTTTGTAATAAAAGTAGTGGACTGTATTGAAATAGGTGTAATACCACAATTAACAGTTACAACACGTTATGAAGACCGTACAAAGAAATGCCCGGAGTGGCCGGCGTCTGTGAGCTCAGTGAGTGGTAGGGCGCGCAGCGCCGCTCGCGTTGCCGGGTTCGGTACCCCGAGCCCCGCGCCATCCCCGCGGTCGTCCACGCATATGTGAGGCGCCGACACAGCTAAATACCTGTATTTTACATGGAGCGACTGCCTATCTGACCTCCACAACCCAGCTAATACTGGGTAATACGAAACCACTTCGTAAGACTGGTTGTAAGTCTTTTTGGGCCACTAACTACCTGTAACGACTGTCAAAGATCTACAAAAAATTTAACCACCAACAACAGCGACCAACGGCATAACGTGTTTTACAAAGCATGGATGAAACCCGATACGTATGGGTACCCATCCATAGAGCAACCTAGGTAACCACGGCTTAACCTACAGATCAATCCGAGCGCGAGCGGCTGTTATTATTTTGCCACGAACTTCTCTATGCGGAAATTAATTCATGGCTATTAAATACATGAAGATTATGATAATATCGAATCCATCCTGTTTTATTAACAAACCCATTCTGTTTCATTAACGATAACTGATCAGCTGACAATGACATCGTCTGCAGTTGATTGATCATGCTGTCATGTAGCGATATTAATACTGATTGTGTTATCGTTCAATTAAAATCTGTACGTCAACAAGGAAACACCATATTACGGTACTATATGTGCATAATACGAGTAACTATACATATATTGTTGCTATAACAATATCTGCGTAATCAAAGCAATTTGATTAAGTTTTCGATCCTCTTATGGTGTAAGCAGAATCCATTTGGTTATACAATATCAACAAGCTTATTCAAGGCATTCAGAAAGAGGTACCAGCGAGATGTTGTGGACAAATACCATAAAGACTGATAAAAAGCGGTTTGATATTAAGGAGGGAGCTAAATAAGCAATTCTTCTTGTGATGGTTCAAACTTCGTTTGAAATGCTGTTAGAATAAAGTTCTAATCAGCTAGCACTACAAAGTGGTTGTTACGTCAGTCACTGCGGATATAATAGTGCAAAATATGTGGTTTCGATAGATTTAAAAATATATATAATATATTGATTGGACAAAAAACATAAAACACCATGGTGCTAATATGTTGTTTGTAGAATTATTTGCCAAAAAATCAGAATGATCGCATGTATTTTAGTATGGTTTTTACTCGTTAAAAGCAATTTTTATAGATAAGTTCGTGATTTTTTTTATCGAGTAATACTAATTGCATTATGTTTTCAAAACATTATCATCATCATCATCATTATAAAAGTTTTATAAAATATCAATTATTTTGCTGGTTTCGTTTATTGCAGTGAATTATATACTTTTAGGCATTATAAAACTTGCGTTTAGCTACTGTAGTCGCCTTAACAGAAGGTCTCATTAATAGTCGTGATAAGAACAAGAATATGAATGAAATCTTAAGAAGTAAAGTCCAAACTAATGCTTGATGCATTCGCCTTACCATCAGATTCAGATTTTGAAACCTGGATTCTTCTTCGTGTCGATGATTTAGTTTTATTTATTTAAATTTGTTTCGACCAGAACTCAGCCACGTCAATGGCGTTGGTGGTAGCTTCGGACAAGTGCCTCAAAGTGCAGGTGGAGTTGCTCAAACAGCAGGTCAATGATCGGCAATGGTTAGGGATGAGACTCCGCAGTCGGACTCAACTTTATCGGTATACCCCCAGACTACGTTGTACCTGTAGCGGTCCACCTGGCTTCCAAGTTGGTTTATAGTCTTCCAGATGGGCCATAAACCTGGATTAAAACGGTTAGAGTAACATCATCTGCCGCGCCTATCTCACCTTTTTGACATTTTCCTCCATAACCCAGTTACATAGTACTGATTAATAAAAATGCCCCTTGTTAAGAGTGGTTGTCAAACTATTTGGCTACTGACTACCTGTAACGACTGTCTGAGATTTTCAATTTACAAATGATAGCCAGGAGGACCAACGGTTTAATCTGCTTTCCGAGGCACGGTAAAAGTAACAATGGATATGTCACCGTAAAATTGTCAAATACGTTATATTGTAATATCTCTAGCGATATTGTTAAGTCTCGAATTATTGTCAAACCAGCGGCTTCGCCCGCGTGAAGTTTTAAAATTGGGGTTGAGTGAGAATATTATAAACGTAAGAGTAAACAAATATAATAATAACAAATCTCCGAACTGCTAAGCTATCGGGAGTTACACGTGTTATTGTGAGTCAACTATAAAAGATAGACATATGCTGTCTTGGGATATTTTTTATATAATTTTATGTGGAATATTTCCGTTATACATGATTTCTATGTAGCTTTAACCATTAAGGCTGCACACGCGACGGAAGCTAAAAAAACCAAGTAACTTCTCCCGTTTTCCCAACATTTCCTTTCACTGCTCTGCTCCTATTAATGGTAGCGTGATGAAAAGTATACTATTACCTGCTCAGGAGTATGTAGAATAATTGTACCAAGTTTCGTTAAAATCCGTCGAGTAGTTTTTTTTTCTATAAATAACATACAGACAGACAGACAGACAGACAGACAGAAAGACAGACAGACAGACAAAAATTTTACTGATTGCATTTTTGGCATCAGTATCGATCACTAATCACCCCCCGATAGTTATTTTGTAAATATATTTCATGTACAGAATTGACCTCTCTACAGATTTATTATAAGTATAGATAGATGAACATACTGCTTACAACAAAACGCATTATTTTTCGTGAAATGCATGCGATGGTAGTCAACTTACGCGGTGTGGAGGGAAGGAGGGGTCCCCCTTGCCCAGTGGCACAACTCTCATGAAAAGATAATGCACCATTCCTGAGAAATACCGATTAATATAACCTAACCTTAAAACACTTTATATTCCCCCTGAAAAGCGTAGTCGACGGAGCCCCGGGCCCCTATTTCCGAGTGCAGGGTTTAAAGGAACCTAACTAACCTAACGGGGGGGTGCCCCAAGTCCCGATTATGGGGGCAGTGGTACTTCCGTATGTTCAGTTGACAATAATTCGAGACATTACAATATCGCGAGAAAAAACACGTTATATTGTAATATAACGTGTTTGACAATTTTACGGTGACAGATACAAATAACAAAACCTTGTCCATATCAGTCAGCTAAGCTCCCATGCACTATACACATCAAGTGCAGACGTAATGATATGCCTTATATCCCATTCATATGCACCCTATCTGCACAAAGCTTCCAGTGTTCCACAACCATACAGAACCGCGTATAGACTTCAATAGCGTACTAATTTTAAGTGACGTTATTTAGCCATTGTCTGTCCACTATTGTAACTAGGTATGGCCCTCCAATCAGTCGCCACAGAATGCAAAAGGATCTAGATCTTTGTGTAGGTAACATCATACATAACGTAACTGCATGTTTGTTTTAGTACCTTTTTTTCGGATAGTAGATCATCAAATAACTTCTCCCCACTCTGGGCGGAGCGGGAGGGAGTATCAGACATTTACTGACTCAAACCTATCCATGTTCCTTCGTCGCCCTTTATGTTCCGGGGCCACGGTATCTCTTTCGAACAGTAATTACACAATTAATTCTAATCAATAGAACATTCTCGAATGGTCATTAACACTTTTAAACAAATCAAAAGTAATAATGTGATAGCTTATTGATAGTATTCCCAAGTCACTTAGTTTTCAAGTTTCGGTAGTCCCCAAAGACTGAAACCAAACCAAAAAACACTTTCACCAACCTCAGAATCAAATCAACGCCTCCTGCTCCGCACCCGCGAAAGCCACCACTCTTGACCAACAAGGCACGCTTTGAGTAGAAGTCTTGTAGCAAAATGTACACAGAAATACCACAGTGTACCAACAATTTTAATTCTTACGTATTCAACTCTCAAAGAGATGACATCTATACAGGAAACTTGAAAGAGTTCATTATCATTTCTTTTCATCCTAAACACCTGAGATTTGCTGCATACATACTCTCAAAACTAGGTTGTAAGTTCAGTAGAGTAGGGTGTAATATCGCTTGAATAGCAGTTAATGATGAAGTCGAGAATTTCGGAAGGTTGTCAGAGGGAATAAAAAATTGGTGGGAGCGAGTGTGAAATCAATGGGGATTTGTGTGACCGGTCTCAGGTATTCACAGAGGCATCGTGAGGAAAGTTTCTGGGGTTTGTGAAATATTCTAACTAGACCTAGGTATACGAACGAGTCGAGTGATTTTCAGTATACCTTTTTGCGAAGTTACTATTAGTAAGGGATATTATTTGTACAAACGGTTACCAGTTATTCAGTAAGGTCCATGTTCACCAAAAAGATGACAGTCTGATTACCTAAAACAGCTGTTTAAAATGCATTTTTGTATGGGAACATGTCACAGTGACAGCTGTTTTTAGATAATCAGACGGTTATCTTTTCGGTGAACATGGACCCAAATCATTCTGACCCCTCCCCATCCCCCCCACATAGAAGTTTTTAACCGATAACCTGGTGAAAGTTGCTAGAATCCGCTAGATACGAATCGCACGGCACTGGTCAATGTCATTATTAATTTTTGTTATTATCCTTTGTGTGTTGTCTGTATTTGTTGCACTCCACATATAAATTAATGTTGTTCGAAAAAAATGTACTTATCTTATTTTTTTATGATGTGGCGACATTTGGGGGAGGCCTATGTCTAGCAGTCAGCCGATGATGATGAATTAAAAAACATCAGCTAGTTATTTTATTCTGACCGTTTACAGTTATGTAGGAAATGGCGGTTTTTTACCGTTTACCGTAGTTACCGTCTTGGCGTCTCTGTCAAGATTCGAACCCTTTAATAAAGGAAGTCACGAATATGCCTACGTATTTTCATGTGACATTATACTGTAATCATTATTATGAATTCATCATCATCATCATCATCTCAGCCGAAAGACGTCCACTGCTGGACATAGGCCTCCCCCAAGTGTCGCCACATTGACCGGTCCCTTGCTACTCGCATCCACCGGATTCCCACAACCTTCACCAGGTCATCGGTCCACCTTGTGGGAGGTCTTCCAACGCATCGTCTTCCGGTTCGCGGTCGCCACTCCAGAACTTTTCGGCCACATCGGCCATCCGTTTTACGAGCAATGTGCCCTGCCCACTGCCACTTAAGTTTAGCAATTCTTCGGGCTACGTCGGTGACCTTGGTTCTCTTGCGGATGTCTTCATTTCTGATTCGATCACGCAAGGAAACTCCGAGCATAGCCCTCTTCATTGCCCTTTGGGTGACTTTAAGCCTTTTGATAAGATATTATGAATAGGATTCAACTAATTATCTATTTTTAGTTTACAATCAGATAATTACTTTGACTCTTACTGATTTTCAAGCACAAGTCCATCAATTTCTAACCAAATAACAATAATTAAATCTCCTCGCAATTCATCCCTTCAGTATTTTAACTCAGTTTACAGTATCCTTAACGTTGTTTATTAAGAGCGTAGTTCCACAAAACAATCAACACGCGCAGTAAAGCACTTTAAATCATAATTTATATGTAATTAATAACAGTACAGCCGAGAAACGAGGAATAATAAATTTTAATTATGACAAATGACGTCACCGTGCGCGGTAAATCGCTAGGGTTGTTACCAAAGTGTTAGTAAATTACACGAGGGATGGGTAATCGTAGGTAGAAGTGGGTGACGATGGGATTTAAAGGGTGAATATTGATAGGGAAAAACAGCAGTGGTAAACAGTGATTAAAGCGCTTTACTTGTTTAAATTTTAAGTAAGGGTTACGCTGTTCGGCTGGGTGAATTATGTTTTGGTTGGTTAACACCTACTGCAGATTGGATCTGTAAGGTGGCGAAACAGTTATTTTTGGAGAGGCCTGTAAAGGGTGACGGGGAAGTGTACGATACCTATCCACGTGATTGTGCTATGATAGCAAACAACTTTTGATATAGAACCAAACCTGAAATCCAGGAAAAAAAATCAGCTGTTTAGTACATTTTGACCAGTTAGTTAGTTAGCGAACATAATAGACTATACTAAACAGATGGTTTTTTTTTCACAATTAAATCAATTGCCTATATCCATCGCCAGTTGTATTCCCATATTTAGGTACCAACGCTGTAACAGAATAATATTGTAAAACCAAATACTTAATTTGAAAACAGTAACCGATGGAGTTTCTTGCCGGTTCTCCTGCATATGAAAATGACTAACAATACCTAAGTGTGTGCGCGTGCGCTTGTATATGTAAGCCTATGCAAAATAAAATATTTTGATTTTACCAAAATCAAAAACAAAACTTATCCTTTCGTTGGCCTTTTTTTAATCCGTATGGGAAATCTTCAAATGACTTCTCCCACTCTGGGCGGAGCGGGAGGGAGTGTCAGACTTTTACTGACTTAAACCCATCCATGTTCCTTCCTCGCCCTTTATGTTCCGGGGCCACGGTATCTCTTTCGAACGGTCGGAAAGTAGATCTGAAGTTGCTTGAGGAGCGGGTTGAAAATAACACTTTTCAGCTCTAGGGAGTGCGTTCCGTTTCACTAAAACCATACTACATAAAACAATAAACTGTAAAATAAGTGATGTTTTAGAAACTTTAAGAAGTGTACCATAATGTTTTTAAGCGCCAATACAAGTTTTAATAAATAAAAACGGTTTGTATTTTTTGCATATTATTCCCTATTACATAAACTAATTAAATTAATAAAACGTGAAGATTTGTTAATAATTATACAACACTATTAAAAAGCTCTTGAATAACTTCCATAAAAATAAAATTGTATGAAAAATACATTTCAAATCAAAAAAATAAATTCCGGAGTGTATAAACGTGGGGAGAGGTCATTGAACTTTGTGTTTTATGAAATTCAGGCATTTCCATTGGACGTTGCTCTCTCTAGAAAATGTTTGAAATAAGAGAATTAAGTAAATTATGCTATTGTTTTAGAAAATGTTGGACAAAGTTAGTCCGATTTAAATTATTGGCTTAGTAACATTAAAACAGAGAGACAAATGATAATGAAAAGCTTTAATTGCTGTATTTACATAAGTAACATTAAGCGAGGTTAGGGCTCATTACCGATCTCTATGTATTTAGCTGTGTCAAGGTTTTTCTCAAGTGGTTTTTCGAGTTTTGTAACATAATTATTGTTTATTTTGGCGAAAGGAGGAGGTAGGAGGGAGGGAGGATAGATAATAATATGAAAAGACGACTAAAAGAGGTGTAGAAGAAGAAGACATACATGCTGCATCAATTCCAAATAAATTGGGTTAAGAGGCCCGCGGAGCATGCGTAGATCATACAAACGTTATACCAAAATAATTTGTAAATCAAACATAGTGTTAAGGCAGTGTGTATTTATTTCGTTTGCTTACAGAATATCTAGGTTTCCAAATCTATATTTTGAATGGACAAACAAGAGTCATGAGAAAAATAAGTCTTCTATAGAAATTATAAGTTTCTAAATGGCGCTTGCAACAACATCCAAATATCACGGAAGATATCCCGTAAGTGACATTTTAAGTTTACCTAAGTTAGAAAAATTAACACATGTTTTTTGTTTTTGGAAATCAATGAATATTGACAAAGTTAGAATGCATCAAAACTCGGGAGTGGCGGCTCGTGACGTCACAACGCACTAAAAATTATAGCACGGCGTGACGTATTGAGAATTTTTAAAGTTTTTCACAATTTTGGCCTACGTAAGAAAAGAAAACATACGTGTCAAATATTTTTTGAACTAGATGTTCAACTGACGGACAAAATGTTTTTTTTCAGGACACAATCCTATTACATGAAAAAAATAATAGCAAATGAACGGATGTGCATGAAATGTTGCACACAGATAGTTTATAACCTGTACTAACATCTAAGCTACCTTTTATCCCGGTAGAAAGATTCCATGGGACAATTATCAAACCTCACGCAGGCGAAGCAGCTGGCAGAAACAAGTATAATATAAAGAAACAGCTCCAGGCCAACTCCAAATAATTTCATTAATAAAATGGTGTCTAGACCTGGTCGCACGTGATGTTCTCGTTAGTATAAATATTTGATAATATACCAACCTTTTTTTAGAAATAAGGGTCGACGTGACAAACAGTCGAATAATTTATATTTTTGGAAGTTCAATCAATCATTTCGAAAATACTAACCAACGTGGAGTGAGTTCAAAATACACGTCGGTAAAAAATACTAACTTTATCGGTACGTTTAGCCGATTAAAAAAAATTCTTACTTAGTTGTCCATAATATAAAAAAAACCGGTTAGAATTGCACATGAAGGGTTCCGTATCATAGAAGTAGGGGAGTCCCGTTTAATTTTTAATGTTTTTTGTTGTTGCAGTTCGTGGCTAAATAATAACAGCCGCTCTGGTCGATCGTTAAGTTAAGCCGTGCTTGCCTAGGTTGGTCTGTGGATGGGTGACCACCCTTACATACCGAGTTTCCCCCGTGCCTCGAAAAGCACGTTAAGGTGTTGGTCCCGGCTGTCATTTGTCCATCCTTGACAGTCGTTACAGGTAGCCAGTGGCCCAAAGAGTCTGACAATAATTCCAGAGGAGTCCAAGAGGTGCCGTATTGTGGAGATCAGATAGGCGGTTGCTCCATGTAAAATACTGGTATTCAGCTGCATATAGTTGGACTGGAAGCCGACCCCAAGTAGGGAAAAAAGGCTAGGAAGATGATGATGATTTGTTCTTATAGCGTACGTGCATATTGAATCTGCAAGTTCGGTAGGGCTGTTGCGCTCCAGATGAGCGTTCGTATGCCGCGTTAATTTTCACGCTCTTTCGACTGGTCGCTTGCGTTGCGTAACTACTCGTACTTTGTGCTTGTTAGGGCCTGCGCAGACGACGGACTTATTGTGCGTGACTGACAAAAAGTCTGCGACAAATTTTGCGTGTTTAATTGTGGTTCACTACGTTTTGTCCACTACAAGGATCTACTGATCGCCTTTTAGTCGACAAAAAAGGTCAAATAAGTAGTCAAAGACATTAATCACGCAAAATTTGTCGCAGACTTTTTGTCTGTCACGCACAATAAGTCCGTCGTCTGTGCAGGCCTTTAAGAGGCCTGCGGAGCATGCGTTTTTCATACAAACGTAATCCCAAAATAATTTGTTAATCAAAGATAATTATTATTATTCATAAGGTAGTGTGTATTTATTTCGATTGTGTAACAGAATATATAGGTTCCCAAACACATATTTTGAATGGAAACTGATTTAAACAAGAGTTATGAGTAAAATAATAAACTCCACATATCTCGCTTTTATAACACTGTCCGTTGTTTCTAGAATCTAGACCTATTTTAAGAATTTGAGTTAGTAGAATCCATGGCAAAATAAAATAATTAACAAAGAAATAAATAAATGATATTCTTTTGTTAATTACATCTTAGCATGGCTTTTAATATGCGCATTAGATATTTTCACGCATTTAAGAAGTAGCTAATTATCACTTCAAAAATTGGATTCCCAAAACCATGCTAAAATAAATGCAATAATTATGATTTTTTGAACGTCATCGCAGCGAGCGAGCATCGTTTATAGTGTTTTTTTTTTTTTTGCCAAATCAATTGATTTGTTGTAAATTGATCGAAACCGCTCATTTCGCACTGTTTGGCCCGCAGTGGCTGACGTAACGTGCGATGTTGACGACGACGTTGCGTATAGAGCAATCTGATTAGAACTTTATTCTAACAGTATTTCAGATGAAGTCTGAACCATTACAAATAGAGTTGCTAATTTACCTCATGCAATTGCCTTAAATAGAATTTAAAAAAACCTCACACCCTCATATGCTAACGCGTCATAAAACAATCCGACCAAATATAATACACCCAACATACCCTACTGCGCAATATGATAGCTGTGTACATCTCAATGTATCCGTGTTATCTAGTTTCAGATCGGGCTGCGTTGACTGATGGCTTGCAGCTCACACCGCACGTTGATAGATGTTACGTAGGCACAGTTGTAGTGCGGGAGTGTGGATTGAAAATTTTATGATCGGTATTTCATTGCTTAGGTACCTATATTCAACTGCATCCGGTTAGACTGGAAGCAGTCCCCAACATAGATGGGAAAAGGCTAGGCAGATGATGAGATAACCTATATTTTCGACTTCCTCGTTGGTCTTTTTTTTTCGTATGTGAAATCATCAAAGGACTCCTCCGCTCTGGGTGGAGCAGGAAGGAGTGTCAGACTTTTACTAAAACCCATCCATGTTCCTTCCTCGCCTTTTATGTTCCGGGGCCACGGTATCTCTTTCGAACAGTAATTACACAATTAATTCTATTTAATAGAACATTCTCGAATGGTCATTAACACTTTTCAACAAATCAAAAATTATTCAAAAGTAATAATGTAATAGCTTATTGATAGCATTCACAAGTCACTTAGTTTTTGGTAGTCCCCAAAGACTGAAACCAAACCAAAAAACACTTTCACCAATCTCAGAAACCAATCAACGACCTCCTGCTCCGCACACGCGCAAGCCACCACTCTTGACCAACAAGGCACCCTTTGAGTAGAAGTCTTGTAGCAAAATGTACACAGAAATACCACAGTATACCAACAGTTTTAATTCTTACGTATTCAACTCCCAAAGAGATGACATCTATACAGGAAACTTGAAGAAGTTCATTATCATTTCTTTTCATCCTAAACACCTGAGATTTGCTGCACGGTATCCCTTTCGATCGGTCTCGCAGCCGCGGCTGGCATCGGCCCTTGCGGACCCGTTCCTTTCTGCTCACATGTCCTTGAGGCACACGTGGAACACGAACGCGCCGTCGACACGGCCAGACAGACAGACGGTGGACGAGAGGTTCTCTCCTTGCGCTCCCCCACCCCCCTCGCTAGCATAACTGCTTCGTAGAAGGAGGTGCCGGCTTCCCACTCACTCCAGATCATGGATTGAACCAAGGCCGGACGCGAGAGATCGCCGCCTCTTTGTTGGTCTAGAGATTGGAAGCGCTATAAGCATGAGGTCCTTTTTTTTTTTTTTTTTTTAGGATGGGAAATCATCAAATAACTTCTCCCACTCTGGGCGGAGCGGGAGGGAGTGTCAGACTCTTACTGACTAAAACCCATCCATGTTCCTTCCTCGCCCTTTATGTTCCGGGGCCGCGGTATCTCTTTCGAACAGGCCCGCAACCCCGGCAGGCTTCGGCCCTTGCGGGCCCCTTACCTTTTGCTGACATCTCTTTGAGGCGCGCGTGGAACACGAACGCGCCGTCGACACGGCCTGTCGTCGTCGTTAGACGGCCGGACGGCCAGCTATTGCCCATAGCCAGCCGTCCACAGGCCCGCATCTACGGTGGCCGGTAGCCACCACGTGGCCCCCGACGCCCGTTGCGTCTCCCGCGGCGGCCGGGAAGAGAGGATCTCTCCCTCTCTCGTTCCGCCACCTCCTTCGCTAGCATCACTGCTTCGCAGAAGGAGGCGACGGCTTCCCATTCCGTCTCGCTCCGGACCATGGATTGAACCAGGGCCGGACGCGAGAGGTCGCCGCCGCCGATCGCCGCCACGAGGACACGGCGGAGCTCCGCCCACGCAGGGCAGACTTCCACCGTGTGCTCCACCGTGTCCTCCGGTCGATCCTCGCAGTGGAGACATGCGGGCGATTCCTCCCGCCCGATTCGGTGCAGGTACCTCCCGAAACATCCGTGTCCGGTGAGGACCTGCGTCAGGCGGAAGGTGAGGACGCCGTGGCGCCTCTCTAGCCACTCCTCAAAGAGGGGACTTACCGCCACTATCGTGGCGTGCCCTGCACGGGGTTGCGACAGTCGCTCTCTCCATATCGCCATGAGGTCGCGTCGGAGGTCAGTCCGCTGAGCGGCAATTTGCCGCGGCAGCGGAGTTTCCCCCCGGCGTAGTACCTCCGCGCGCCACTCATGCAGGCGCGCGAGGACTATCGCCTCCAGATCCCACGGCGGCAATCCGGCAAGCAGGCCCACCGCCTCGCGAGAGATCGTGCGGTACCCACGGACCATCTTTACGGCCACCACTTTTTGGGGCGCGTTCAGATAGTGAGCGGCACGCCGCTTCAACGAACGCGCCCACACTGGGGCCCCGTAGAGGGCCATGGACCGCACGACTCCCGCGTAGAGCCTGCGGCAGGAGGCGTTCGGCCCCCCAAGGTTGGGCAGGAGCCGCCTGAAGGCAGCCCCTGTCCGTTCCAGCCTGGGGGCCTACCGTCAGTGTGGATCCCGACGGTGGCGCATTCCGAGGCCCATGAAAGCACATGGCCTTGGACTTGTGCAATGCCACCTCGAGACCCAGTTGCCGGATCCTCTCAACGACTATCGCAACCCCGCGTGTCATATTGTCGGCCGCCGCCTCGTGCGACCTCCCCTGTGCCAGCACCAGGGTGTCGTCTGCGTAGCAGACGACGCTGACACCACTTGGGAGGTCCGCGCGCAGCACCCAGTCGTAACCGATGTTCCACAGGGGCGGTCCCAGAACCGATCCCTGTGGGACACCGCACGACATCTCTCGCCGGTTCCAATCTCCGCAGCGACTGGGGTAGATGACGGCCCTGTCCGTCAAATAGTCCCCGACCACACGACGGAGGTAGGTCGGCACCCGGTGATACCGGAGTGCCTCCATGATGCAGCTCCAGGGCAGGGAGTTGAAGGCGTTGGCGATGTCGAGAGACACCGCCAAAACAACCCCGCCCCGGGATATCGCATCCCCCGTCGTGAGGGCTCTCACGCGCATGATCGCGTCCACTGTAGAGCGCCCCTTGTCCTGGGTTTGATTTTCAGGTCGTGCATAGCGTTATTTATATTTTCCAGCAGTATTTTGACAGTAGCAGTCGCGAAGTCTTGACTTATGCATGGTCGATGATAATACACTCGTTTATAATTGCATGGGACTTCAACCAACATACCTCGCAAAATATGGGTGGGTGTACTATTCTAGGTGTTTTTGTGAATGAATGAACATTGTAGGCTTTTTAGATTCCCGTATGTTGTTTAACTTTTGTTAATTATATTCCTTTTGTTTTACATTTTTTGTGTAGTAAGCAACGACCTATTGTCGGGCCTACGCTGTCCCCCCATACTTTAGTACTAATGCTGTAATGTAAAATAATTATATTGTAACACCAAATGATTCGAAAAGAGTAACCATGGAGTTTCTTGCCGGTTCTTCTCCATGGAATCGACCAACGTGAACCGTGCACCTTTTTCGATGTTTTATAAGTGCCCAATTCTAGGCCTATGTGAAATAAAAACATTATTTTTGATTTTGGTTAGAGGTAAACTTCTACCTAACACTTCGGAGATTGTAGGCGTGATGTTCTGACCTCCTTAGTAACAAACCGTAACTAGAATTTTCACAAACAAGTGACTTACAGAAAATCTTTAAGCCGTCCGAGAAAAGTCGGTTTGGTCAGAAAGCTTCTTAGAAAAAGTCAAGATAGTGATTTTTATACTGTATGAGTTTTCGTTTTTCTAGTTCTATTTATGTTGGTAGAAGACAAACACAATTTATTGTATTACGACGTATTTTCAAAACTGACAATACGACAAACACCACTTCACGAAGCCGAAAGGGACTGGTTCTCCCCATCATTGCGATATTTTTTTTGTTCTACACCATACCTGGGAACCTTCTAGTTACGGAGATATGGGGGTCAAAGTTATAACTTAATGACAAGTTTTTATAACTAATTCATTTTTTTTTGTAAGATTTTGACTTTTAACACCTCCATAGCCTCCGTACTATGCAATCCATCCATAAGCACAATGTTTTAAGTGCGTGACATTGAGTTCTACCACAAAACATGATTTATAACCTCAAAAAAAAAATGTTTCCCAGCAATAATTTTTGCGTAAAGTTACTTAGTTTGATGTACTCGTACATTGTACAGAATGCTTGGTTAACGGCTTTGTGATGAGGTGGTTTACACCCCTTATAGAACTTGATATACAGTAAAATAATCCTCTTATGTCCTGTATATTTTTCTGATAATTTAATAAACCCTGACAGAATACAGTAAGCTTATTTCATGGAAATCTGCATCTGCCTAAATAAAACGTTACTATTTTTAGATAATTATAGTCGACCAGTACTTTGATTTTTTCTTTTTTTATCGTGTGGTGGTAACTAACCTGGTGTCAGAGTTTTATGCCGGCCATGGCTCTGACTTAGCTTTCATGACGTCGAGAAATAACTCTCAGGCATTCTGGTTTCCCTACAATGTTTTCCTTCACCAAAGAAATGATAATACAATACGAACATAAGCTGCTCGGCAGTTTGCTGAACTGAACCTATTTAGCGCAGCCGTGAGACACAATAATATATTCCTTTTTTATGTTTTTAATTTTACAGTGTGGCCTCTTGTCCACATCACGGTTGTTCAGTTCAACCGTACGGCGTGTTAGCCGTACAGTTGAAAAAACGTGAGAGCTTGTACATGACACGGTGAAGCCACCGGGCGAGACATCGGCCGGCGGCTCAGTACACGGCGGAAGCGCCGCCAACTGAACATACGGAAGTATCTCTGCCCCCATAATCGGGACTTGGGGCACCCCCCCGTTAGGTTAGTTAGGTTCCTTTAAACCCGGAAATAACTCGAAAATAGGGGCCCCGCAAAGCGGGGCTCCGTCGACTACGCTTTTTAGGAGAATATAAAGTAATTTAAGGTTAGGTTATATTAATCAATTTTTCTCAGGAATGGTACAGTATCTTTTCATGAGAGTGGTACCGGAAGGAGGGGTCCCCCTTGCCATTGGGCAAGAGGGACCCCTCTTTCCCTCCACACCACGTGAGTTGACTACCATCGCATGCATTTCACGAAAAATAATGCTTTTTATTGTAAGCAGTATGGTCGTTTGACAATAATTCGAGAGATTACAATATAACGTATTTGACAATTTTACGGTGACATATCTACAACTGATGTTAATCTTTGCAATATTTTTAAGTATTCATTCATTCTAATTCCACAGCCCAGCTCCTGCGCTATCACCATAGGGAGGGAAACCAGCGAACTACGAAACACCCAAATGCTCATTTATCCGTAAGTGATAAATAGGCTTGTATGAATTCCGAGGAGACGCGGTGGCGCCCCCTGCCGGGTAATGAATATATAATGAACAAATCTTTACCTGCCGTTAAATGAAAGCGAGTGTGGATACAGTATGAGGATGATTAAGGGGACGTTTTAACAAACAATCTGAAATGTAAAAAAATTATAGGTTCTTTTGTTTATGTGGTTAGTGCCAAACCCGGTGGCATAGTTCATGGCCCTCTGCTCTGTCTATATGTCACCGTAAAATTATCATACACGTTATATTGTAATCTCTCTAGCGATTTTGTAAACTCTCTAAATATTGTCAAACGAACATACTGCTTACAATAAAACGCGTTATTTTTCGTGAAACGCATGCGATGGTAGTCAACTCAAGCGGTGTTGAGGGAAGGAAGGGTCTCCCTTGCCCAGTGGTACCACTCTCATGAAAAGATCATGTACCATTCCTGAGAAATACCGATTAATATAACCTAACCTTAAAACACTTTATATACCCCTAAAAAGCATAGTCAACGGAGCCTCTCGCTGCGCGGGGCCCCTATTTCCGAGTGCAGGGTTTAAAGAAACCTTACTAACCTTAAGGGGGTGCCCCAAGTCCTGATTATGGGGACAAAGATACTTCCGTATGTTCAGTTGACCATATTTCGAGAGTTTACAACCTCGCTAGAGAGATTACAATCTAACGTGTTTGACAATTTTACGGTGACATATACATACCGTCGAGAAATATTTTTCAGGCATGCTGGTTTCCTCACGATGACTTTGTTTATCGAAACAACTGATATTTATACAATATGCAAATTAATCCGAAAAATTTGGTGGTGCTTGCTTTGGGTTTGAAGTCGAGAACTATGACTTGGCAATCTGGAGGACACGCCACTAAGCAATCATTGCTATATTGGATTTCTAAAGCTTGTCGATACGTTATGGTATGTACGTTTTATTGTAAGGATAGAAATAGTCACCTCCCTGTTAATATATATTGTTGAGGAGTATTATTCGTAACACATAGGTACCATTAATATTGTAAACAAAATAATCATAAGTCAAAAGTTAAAAATGTAAGGAATTTTTCATGATATTTAATTATCATACCAGACATCATCCGACACATGATAAATGTGCAACATATCGGGAAAATATCTATTATTGCGTTCATTAATTAAAAGTGAAGCCTGAAGGCGATTTTATATTCAATACGTATGTTCCAAGCTGCATTATAAAATCATGAAAGAGAGGTTATTTCGAGCAAAATGTGTTCATAAACATATTGTTGTATTTTATAAAAATTAAATAAATGTTTTCAAACTTTAATATGGATGACATATTTTGGCACTTGTCATTTACAAGCACTGTCGATTGTTATTGTTTGGCCCAAATCAAATTGTTATGGCACATAATATTATAATCACATTTTTTTGCTTTTGTCCCATTTTACCTGAAGTCGGCGCACATGTTTTATTCTTCCTTTCTCAATCTATTATCAATTATCAATCGTTAAGCTATCACTTAATTCTTTTTCATTTATATCATTCCATACAATCCATTCATCCTGTCTTTGGTTTTCCTCTTTTTTTTTGGGACGGGAAATCATCAATCAAAACTTCTCCCACTCTGGGTGAAGCGGGAGGGAGTGTCAGACTTTTACTGACTAAAACCCATCCATGTTCCTTCCTCGCCCTTTATGTTCCGGGGCCCGTGGTATCTCTTTCGAACAGGCCCGCAACCTCGGCAGTCACACGTGATACTCCTGCATTGAGGTCATACTCTTTCATAGACTAAGCATGAAGTTCCAGAATCGTCAACATTACAGGCCGCCTATGTTTTTGCGTAAAACTATCAGATTTGATCACTGACATAACTTTCACCGTCAAAACGAAACCTAATATTGATTTACTTTTCTACGGTAGAGGAGTGATATTAGTCTACTGTGATTTCAACTTTCAATATTGGAATCTGGAACTAGAATATTCGATGTGTTTTTGTTATTCGCTTTTTAATAAAAGTTGATATTTTATCAGAGGTTGAGTTATTTTATTATTTTTCTTTATTTTTTATTTTTGGGCGTGGAATCTAATTCAATATTGGTTAATTTTTTGGAACTAGGACTACATATTGCAAGTTAAATAACAGAGAATAGAGCAATAGAGAGAGTAGCGGTGGCCCAGTGGTGGCGGCCCCGACTTACGAACAGTAAGTCGTGGATTCGAACCCAGGTAGGCGCATTACTTTGTGTAATTTATTTCATAACATTGGTTATGAAATAAATTACACAAAGTCCTATCACAATATATTGCAATCGACGTCTTCTTGGCCACATCCACATTAGTCTTGTCTTGTAAGTTGTAGGTTCGAACCCAGACAGGCGGATTACTTTGTGTTATTTATTTCATCACCACTGCTCTCAAAACGGTGAAGAAAAACAGCGTGAGGAAACCGGCATGTTCTAGAACCAAAAATTTGAAGACATGTGACATCTACCAAACCGCGCTGGGCCCGCGTGGTGGATTTTATCCCATACGCAAAATACGCGCTTTGACGTGGAGTTGCGGACACTAGCCCGTTGTACAATACAATACAAGATAAATAACGATCAATGGCATAACATCATTCGTGAATGTTACTCTCAAAGGGTTATTATAGTACCAATGAACATAAACATTTCACCAGGCTAATTGTTTTTACCCCATCTGACTAGTGGCGAAATTGAATAAGCTTCATCAGCCAGGCACAAACGTAGAACCGGGTTGTTGCTGAGAAAGTCTTGGGTGAAAAAATTAATATAACTTTGCCAGAAATTAGAAAATTAGGATTCTAGCCTTTTCCTAACTATGTTGGGGTCGGCTTCCAGTCTGGCCAGATGCAGCTGAATAACAGTATTTTACAAAGAGTAGTAACTGGGTAGTACAATACTCTTTGGTAAGACTGGTTGTCAGAACTTTGAGACACTAAGTGACTACCTGTAGCGACTTCCAAAGATCTACAAATGACAGCTGGCACCGACGGCTTAACGTGCTTTCCGAGGCACGGAGGAAATGGTAAAAAACTGCACCATTGTACGTAAAATTTTCACCAATCACCCAATCTAAAATCTACAAAAGGACCCCAACTAGATGGCACTGGGGCGGCGCGGCGGCCCAACCGTGTAAAAAATTAACGGCTTCATTAGTACTTGCGCAAAATTTTACTCTCTTGTAACTGACTTTCAATTAACTTAATAGGCATGTGCCAGTCACGATTGTTAGCCAATTAACTAATGAAGTTGAGTTCGGGCCGTACTGAAAGTTGGAGCAGAAGATCCATTCATAACATAACACGATTAAGAAAACAAGGCGGAAATATTAAAATTTTAGTGCAACATCAAAGCAATATTTTGGATAGCCGTAGTCTTTACTGTCTTGTGTGCTTCAAGAGAGGCTTTCAACTGATTTTTATAATATTTGGTTCAACGCTATTCCTCATGAAGGTTGTTAATTATCTTATTAGAACGTAATACCTAGCTAGAGTAATAAAAGCCTGGGCCTCGATTCTGCTATTACGATAGTGTTAGAATAGGCGATCATCGAAGTCACAATGATCAAGTTCTGTCAAGTTTTGACAAGTTTGGTAATCTACTAATATAATGGCATCATTATGACTTCTCAATGAACAACCAATGGAGTCTTCCATTGAAAGAAATGTCATACAATATTAATCTCGTACATGAAATCTGGCATGAATAAATGTTCGCATTTAGTAGTAGATGTCGAAAACCATTTTTACTAATGGTTTTATAATAATGGCAATACGAAAATGCCATTAAAACACAATTTGATTACGAGACCATCGACCGACCATTGTGAATTTAACAGATTACGAACTTTAAGCAAAATGACAATGAGATGAGAATGGAATCGTGTTGGAGTGACGAATTTATTAAAATAGCAGAATTAGGCCCCTGGTTTAACCCAAATCAAGGTCTAAATTCATGCGAAACGGACAGACTGACTGACAGACAGATTTTCTTTCGAATTTAAAATACTTATATAGATTGCCACAACACTAAAAAAAAATCCATATTATGACACTTCTACACAAACCATCATATTGTATGAGTTCCGAGAATGATTTCACACTGTCGACAGATTTGTATGACGAATCCCATCTCGCTTTAAAAGGGGATTTAAAGTGGGACACGCCGCCGCACCGGTTCATTATATTAGTGCAAATTGTAGGCTCGAGGGGGATTCGGTTTTTACCATAGCTGAGAGTTTTTGACGTCGTATTGTATGATCGAGTGATTGCATGCAGTTCGTAAAATAATGAGGTTTAAGGAATTTTTAACTTTGCAATGAAGACGTATTACCATCCTTATTTTTTTTTGGCATAACTACAAACGAAAATAGTTTCACTACAATCCATTACAAACGTTTATCTATGAGAAACAGCCTGTAAAACGGTTTCTTCGAATTTCGGGGGATGATTTTTTTTTATATATTTTATTTTTTATTTTTTTGGCATAACTACAAACGAAAATAGCTTCACTACAATCCACTATTAATCGAAATCTTTCGAAATATTATAAAAAAAAAACATTTTTTCCAAAGTCGGGTGCCAAGTTCACACAGGTTCCTCTTATCTATGGGTAGGTTCTCCGTGTGTGGTGTTGGTAGACAAAAATTATACTCGATAAAGAATCTTACCCGTCCTTCTCCATAAAGACCACTGACTGTTTATTATGGAACAGTTAACTATCTTGAACTTTCTGTCTAACTGGTTTACTCCTTAACACTTCGAAATTGCATGTGAATGAAAGAAAGAACTGACTGGTAGAGAATGCCTATGGCATTAAGTCCGCCTCTGTACTATGTGCTTGAAGTGTTAAATCAATAAATAAAGAAAGAAAAAGCATGTATTAGCCCGACAAGTCAACACATAAAAAAATAAAATGGTTGGAAATTCTTTTGCAAATACATGCCTTTTTAACGAGCAACTTTAGTTTTACTTTTCAAGGGATGTGATGGTAAAAACCACAATTCCGTCAAGGTTTTCGTATTTTCACACAAACATTAATACTGAAAGAAAAGAAAGAAAACGTATTTATTAGCCCGACAGGACACCACATAAAAAAAAAATATAATAAAACACACACACTGGATACATTTATTTGACACTTCAAGCACAAAGTACAGAGGCGGATTTAACTTATGCTAAAAAATGTACATAATTATTATGATATACAGATACACATAATCACGCTAACTCAACATTAGTAGAGTTGCACAAAACGTCTCGTAGAAAACTACTTCTATTCACAATGACCGCACTTAGCGTGCACGTTTACCCCACATTCACCGAATGTTCGCAGCCATAGAAGGCGTCACAGAAGTGAGACGGGTCGACATATAAGTTGCATTAGTGAGTCAAGAGCTTTCATGAAAAAGTGCTTTGACCCTGACCCATTTAATCCTTATGTGGGTAAGTTTTAAGGTCACTTGTCCTTTGTCCCTCGGTTTCGCTGCGTCTTCCTGATTTTTTTTCTAGCCTTGACATGTTTCTAGTTTCGGAAAGCACTTTGTGATAGACCTTCAACTGTTTTATTTAGAACTTTTTCAAAACAACAGAAATAGTGTGCCGTGAACTTAATTGTTCTGTTATTTCCATCATTGGGGTTGATTTTCAGTTTAACGAGATGCAGTTGATTACCAGAATGTTATCGTTCTTTTTTAAGCTATTGCATAGCTTCTATCGCAGGCCTTGAGCGTGGAGACCGAATCGAGAAATTCCGTAACGAAAATAACCTAACACCCCCCGTAAAAAAACAAATACAATAGCTATACCGCGGCAGTCCCCGAGTGCCACACGTCTTTTTTTTCTTTTTTTTCCTAACTGACCTCCAAAACCCACTTTGACTTTCCGGGTACTGACTTACTTTACTTGCATAAAACATTTCTCAATTACATTTGCGACCAAGAGGCAGAGGGTTGAAAACTGTCATTTAATTAAATTCAAGAGAAAATGCGTCAATCAAGAAAAGGCTTCAAAATTAAAAGAAAACCATTGCTTTTTGAACTGACGAAAAAAAGGGGGAAAGTATTCTTCGCTTTGTATTCCAAAAATATAATATTAACAGCTCAGCGCCGACTATAAAAAACAAACGAAGTAATCAAAACGCGAAGGAAAATGAAAGAAGAATTAATTAAGTCGGGCTTTGTTCTATTGCTATAATACTTGAGGTCCAATGGACTCCCTTAAATTAATGGCTCGTAATCAAATCAACAAGAGATCCCTGCTGGTGCTTTTAATATAAATTGGGACTGTTCTTGAGATAGTGCTTAAAGATCCCTTGACGTGAATGCAGGGACGGATTAAGATTGTTATTTTGTAACGTCAGGTATAAAATCATATAGGGTAATCTTTCTTTCGTTTTTAATGAATCTATGAGAAATCAAAGGCACAGGGCGGCCTTTTCCCAGTTATGGGACGGATTAAGCTGATAAAAAAAGCTTTTGTGTGGTATCAATATAAAATACTTAGGTACTAGAATAATAAATTATATGAATTTTATCATGAACGACGATAGCGAGGATAGTACATACCTTGTTACCAACAAAATATTAGTCGGTTAATAAGGCTGTAACCAGGCTGCTGATAGCACCTATTCCTAATTACCAGCCTATGTCGAACAAACGTTAAATTAATAATTTATATAGCAATTTTGTTTGTAAATTTCTTGGAAAAAAAACAAATATTTAATTCAAAATGCTTCCCATTCTGACACGCGTCAAACCCAGGTGCTAATTGTTTGCAAATTGTTAAAATGTTGATATTTCAATTTGTTGGAATAGGAAACGAATTTCCATACTGAAAATATTTTTATACCGACAATCAGCAATTTATTTTCGTATTGTACTCTGATCTGCATTATTTTTGTTAGGGAATCCGATTTATAATTGGTTTCGTCAAAAGCAAAATGCTTAAATATGCGATTTAATTTTCCTGATTCAAAGCAATTACTGTTTTTGAATAAAAAAGAGCAATATTATATTTGTGAATTGTGACGTTTGCTTTTTCGAACTGTTCCCGCAGTTCAGTATTTGTTCCTGATTTTTTAGCAATTTGATAGGCATATCAATAGACAATCGTGCTTATAATATTTATATCCAACCTCAGAAAACAACATTGGTCTTTATAAACCTTGTTTCAGTTTTGCCTTCTTATATCCTTCAATGTTAAAACATCAATTTAACAACTGCCAGTTTTCATCCAGTGCAGTGCTAGTGATGCATTTGATCCGGCCCTGTCCAATGGAGCCCCTGGGATCTGTCTTACAATAAACTTGTGATAGGCTTTGTTAGTGTTTCGTCATCCGCTCTGTGAGCTATCCGAGGCTCCCAACTTTTTGTTGACGCAAGCAATATTCGTCATGTCAGTTTGTTCGGAACGCAACGTTACTATGTAGTAGTTATCAATTTTTCGATTTCTTTTCTAGTTTGTATCTTGTAGTTTATCATCTGCCTAGCCTTTTCCCAACTATTTTGTTGTCGACTTCCAGTCTAACCGGATGCAGCAACCAGTATTTTACATGGAGCGACTGCCTATCTGACCTCCACAACTCAGTTAATACTGGGTAATACGATACCAGTTGGTAAGACTGGTGACAGACTTTTTGGGTCACTGACTACCTGTAACAACTGTCATAGATGCACAAATGACAGCCGAGACCAACATCTTAATATGCACGCAGGAAACTCGGTATGAAAAGGTGGTCACCCATCAACACACTTTACCTAAAGATCGACCCGAGCGGCTGTTATTATTTAGCCACGTGCTCCTCTGTAGTTTACTTGGTATAAAAATACATTTTATTAGCAGTAATTTGCATGGTGTACGCCATACAGGTTACTAAATACAATGTACTTAGATCTTATAAATGCCTAAGGTGCCACACTAAAAGTCGTCCTAACACTAAAAGCCGATATTTTTAAGACAGTCTGTGAACAGATTTATGACAGGAGCAGAGACAATATATGAGTAGTCTGTGGTGTACTTATGAAAAGTCATGCAAGGAGAAAGGTAGGGTTTAGATAAAGCAAATGAAATGAACCCGAGGTTTGTTTTGCTGCGAATTCTGCAGAGAGAGAAATAGTAGAAGAGAATCATATGAATGATAATTTCATTAGATATCCCGTAAGTGACAATATAAGTTGAGTTTTAAACCGTAACACCTAAAACAGTGTTCAATCATCATTATCATTTGATTGGCTCACTGACCGCATGCTGTTGAAATACAGCCAAAACATTGAACATTATGATAAAGCAATAATTCATAAAACCAAACCCACATAATTATGTATGTTATTGAAATCACACATTCATAAATTAGAATTTCAAAACACAATGGTCAGTTTTGAACCCATAACTCGTACATAACTGAATCATACTAACCTTTTCGGATTACAAAATATTTGCATGTCCATTGGCAGTATTTTAACTTTTACACGTTTGAGCTAAGGGCTTTCATGACACTTTAGACCTTATGACTAAGGGGCCTTATGCCCCTTATGCACGATTAAGAGAGGGCTGGATCTCTAAAGGCCCTTAAAGACTTGTTGTGTTCTTCAACCTACTTTATACTTCAGATGAGGAGTACAAGAGGGGTTTCAAAGACTCATTACATCTGTCTGGGTGTGCCAAAAAGATTTTTCGTTTTTCCCGACTTTACAAATCTGAAATCTGAAGGCACACTCGTTAAGTTTTGCTCTAAAGTTGAGTCATTAGTATTTGACTTGTTTCAAAGAATTTTTTGACCTTTTGGAGATCAAACGGCTAAAGAATTTTTTATTTTAACGTAATTCAGAATTTTTAAATCGTTAAGGAGCTGGGTCGGCTGGTGGGAGCACTACATTTTAATAATCATAATGTTTTTTATTGTTGTGTGTATTTAGCGAGAGAGCAACACTCACTGCCCGGTGTTTGGTGGTAAAACGCCATTAAATATAGCTAAAAACAATATATAACAGTTTTGTTTACTAAGGTCCATGTTCACCGAAAAGATAACAGTCTGTTTATCTAAAAACAGCTGTCACTGTGACATTTTCCCATACAAAAATGTGTTTCAAACAGCTGTTTTTAGATAATCAGAGCGTTGTATTTTTGGTGAACTTGACCTTAGTAAGTTAAGCCTGCGGCTTTGTCAAGTGCATTCTGCCCTGAAAAACTGACAAACAGACAGATTGAATTAGGCATTTATACTGACTTGTTAGTAGTAAGTTCGAAATGCTGTGTAATTTTTAATCTAACATTGTAAATAGTTAAGCAGCACTAACTCTTTTGTGGCCAAAATAAGAAATCAAAATATCACTCAACAGTATTCCCAAATAACTGCGGGGTAAAAAACCAATACATCGACCTTGAAAACGCCAATACACAACAATGCCGCATGTTTCCAACACAAAACAAATATTTTCCAAAGCAATACACTCAAACGAATTTTCTCAAGCGACTCCCAAACAATCGGAGATGAAATGCGAGGGTAATATTCTTTTGCCAAAGACGAGAGCAATCGAGCAATTTTTTGAGTCATGGAATGATGTCAATGGAGTGCTAAAGGAATTTTAGTTGAGTATGCCATTCGCATCCATCACTCCACCCATAAATATTTTTAAATTATTATTTGGTCTGGTAGCTATGGGACGAAACATTGATAGTTTCATCAGCTCCATTATTTCATTCATAAGAGCGCTTTCAATTTAGACGCAGCGCATATCGACGCCGCCGCACTATTGCCGTACCGCGCGCCTTGTATGAAAACAAACGAATATCCGTACGCAGTACGACAAACGCACTGCTTCAGCGCCGCAGAGAAGTCTAAATTGAAAGCGCTCTTAATAAAAAACATAAAGGATCAGACATCCACATAGAAAGCAATCGTTTGTCGATAACAACTCTGCTATGACAGGAACCAAACTACACTGCTTATGGCAAACTTGAGAAACACCATTCTGTCCTCCCGTACATTAGCGCTCCATATCTACATATTTACTCCATGTCCATACTACATTTTTACCAATTTCAACACGTTCCGTTAGAATTTTTGAAAAAAGAAAGTTATTGGAACAAATTCAAGGACGGTGATGTGGTATAATTTGTGGAACTTTTTCAATTTGACGCGTTGAGTTTCGGATGTATTTTTTGCGCTGACCTACTTTTTCACGGAACACGATGATGGGTGACAGGCAGTACTTCATTTGCTTTCACGTGGCGTGTATGGAAATTTTGGCTTGGGTTTATCCTGCAGATTCAATTTAGCAATCAACTTTTTTGTCAACCAAGAGGACTATCATTGCCTTTGGTGGCCATTGGACACCACATGGACCAGGAAACATAATACACCGAGACGTTAAAAAACAAAAATATCCTGATTCCAACTTCTAATTTTGTCACTAATATAATATGGGGATCAAAAATGAAACACAAATTCTTTCATCAACCTAATTTAACTGGAGTAACGTTCCACATGAGATAGTTAACATCAGGTCCATTCTTCTATTCACGGACACAAAATTACTCTCACACAAAAAAGGTTTCAAAGGTTCTATTTCCGTAAACGTGTACGACCCAAATTCAGTGCTCACGAAGCGTAGGATGCCATCTTTCTCAGTGCATAATGTATCACCACGTGCCTCGTTAATTGGTCGGCGAAACGGAACAAATGCTTAGAAGAACAGATACTAGATAGGTACAGAAGGCTTGCTTCTACAATGAGCGATAGTTGTACGCAATCGTATGTAAGGTATTGCCACACGTCATAGGTGACTTGCCTTTGACCTTGAGTTAACCTAGTGTAGTTAGTACGGAGTTTCGACACATTAAGAAGTTGCTTGTACTGGGTTTTATTACCACGTGTTTGGCCCACCGTATGAAAATTGCAGCTCAAAGTGCGCTTGCACTCGCGGTACTCACACGTATCTATCGTGTCTGTATGCGGGTCTTTTCGGGAGTTGACTGCACCTGGCCTTCTGGTTTCTATCTATTCTGTGGTCGAGCCCTTTCTGGGGACCACTCTAATTGGGCCCATTCAGAATGCCCAACGTGACCAGAAAAGCCACGTTGTTGGTAATTTTTATGGTTTCATGGTTTACGAATTAATGGAGGTAATATAGGGGTTTCTGAAAAAGGTGGTTTTGTTTTTGTAAGGGTATCATTTTAATGCGTGTGTGGTCCCTGCATTGATATGGAAATTAGCTTGTGTTGTATCAAATTATAAAATTGGGGTGAGGTGTAACGAAATCGGGTAGGTAACTATATCTGTTCAGAAATATAAATCACACTAGTAACTTCTTCAAATGCTTATTGTCGTAGGTGTAGTTATGTGATCATGTCTTAAGTAAAACAAAACAATACACCTTACGACTTCGTAATATAAAATATCTCCAAAAACACCTACTTAAAAGCACTGAAGCAAAAGTTTTTAATCTTTTGAATGCCAGAACATAAACGCACGCCCGATACACGTACCTCTACCTATCCTCCACGCCAAGACACAATTTCACCTACCATTTGTCACTTATTTGTGTCGTTCCGCATACAGGACATGCACTTGCTTGTCACGTATATGTGACAATGGCGTTCAAATGGTTAATTAGCAACATTTCCATCAAACACTGTTATTAAACAAGTGTAAAACAAGAGACTACTTGTGCTAAGCTCGAGAGTCCTGAAATATTCCCAATGACATTCTCACAAATACAAATTTTATTTTCGAGAAAGGTTTTAAAGCTATAAATCCGCGCTGTCTTCAGCTTTCAAAGCAAATGTGCGATAACTTGGATTATCGACATTTGAAAATTGCTTTCACGAGTACTCGCTATGAATTGATAGTTAGTAATAAGGAGCAACAGGAAAAGGTATTTTAGTTGGAGAAAGTGATATATAGTGAGATTTGAGATGGTAGAGATTTATGCAAACTTTTGGGCCAGTAAAATTGTTTTCACACGGAAAAAATATAGTTCTATTGGTACTTATTTACCAAATTATTGGACAAATGAGCTCCTTTACGTTACTTTTACTGGATAATACAAAAGGTTAGTAGTTTTTTTATCCTTTTAACTTTTTAGTTATCAACGTATTTTAAAATTAGCATCTAATATTTTAATGTTTGCATGCCAATTTTATGGCGAAATGTGTAATTGCACTACATATTAATTTATCATATTTTGTACCAAATTTATTGCAAAAATAAATAATTTTGACTTTAACTTTGACTTAAGATTTTGCCTCTGAAATATATAAGAGTTGCTACTCAGCACTTCTGTATGCCAAAATAAAACTTGTTCGATAGGTGTATTATACGTCCATCTACACATTTCTAACTGTAACACTTTATTGCTGTCTAGTGCACTTCCATTGATGTTACAACATGAGTAACAAAACTTATACTAACTTGCCTAGACTTTAGATCACTCAAAATTTCCACATGGTCTATTATACTATTCCCTGTTCCATCTTCGACTTTCCCAATACACTGCGAAGTAGACTTAATATTATTATTGTATTTCAATAACTAATGCTGCCTGTACTTTGACGTACGTGTAGTCTGATCTAAAAGGATATGACGAATAGGTAGGCGAATGGATCAGAAAACCTATGGCTACCAAATTGTAGTGCCTCGACCAAACTGAGAGCATTGGTGACTTAAATTCAAAATTTTTGGTAAAGTATTGAGGTATGAAGTAGAGAGCTTTCTAAATAGGTGAATGGGTTTAGTCATTCTTTTTATTGAGTGAACGCATGAGAATTCTACCTGAACGGGGTATGTGTACACTTTCATCAGATGCTTTCCGAAACAAACTACACAAACTGTTTGTACGTTTACATTCCTTATAGTCTTATTATCCTTCCTAAGTCTCCGTGAATGTTTTTCTTTGACAACCTGCTTACTTGTGTTTTAGTTTTCAAAACAAGGGAGCATTATGTTCCTGCCTTCAAAGGAAATTCTATGAAATGTCTAGTGTCTGCTTGGCTTGGAAAAATGGTGTTAAGTTTTAAGGGGACGGAAACTATTTACTTAGCCGTAATGGAGAAAAGCGTAGCTTTCCTCTTTTTCTAAATCCACAAAATTATGTTACGTCAAGTAGTAGCTAAACAGACTATTCACAAAGCCGTCAACTAAGCATTCTGTACATTTTATAAACTGAGTACTTTTTGGGGTGAAAAATCACATTTTACGGTAAAACTCAATGCAACGCATTCGACATATTGTGCTGATGAATGCATTGATAAGTAAACGGGTCAAGAATGTTAAAAGTTGTGTGTAGAAAAAAACTTGTGAAAAAGTTGGATTTTTGACCCTCAATATCTCCGTAACCTTCTAGAAGTTCCTTGGTATGATATAGAAATAAATTTTCGCAGAGACGAGGAGAAAAAGCATCTTTCGGTTTCGTTAAGGGTTTATTTACACCTTTATAAAGTCGTTTTCATACTTCTTGAAAAAAAAATCCAGATGGAAAACCGATCAACACATATTATTGTACAAGTCTATGATTCAACTCCATCGCCAAATCCCGCCGCCAACAGTCGAGCTTGCAACCACGTTACAATGGAGACTCATCATCTGCTTAATCTCTTCCCAACTATGTGGAGTCGGCTTCAAGTCTAACTGGATGCAGCTGAACACCAGTATTTTAAATAGATCGACTGCCTACCTGACCTTCACAACCCAAACAACCACTTACCAAGTGGTATCGTATTCCAATATTAACTGGGTTGTGGAGGTCAGATAGGCAGTCGCTCCATGTAAAATACTGACGGAAGCCGACCCCTACATAGTCGGGAAAAGGTTAGGCAGACGACTATTTAACGACTAGGTACACAAATGGAGACGACTACTTAGACCATTATAATGTTAAAGAAGAACCACCACCTCTTCTACGTTTAAAAAACGAATTACTCCCATATTTCCACCACCTACAGGGCAGCAGTAACAAAGAAGTCTGCAGCTAAAATAAACCCATGTTGTGCAGAGATCTTTACGGTTATAGCCAGCATGTTAGCGTTCTCAGAATTGTTGTTGATGCCGAGGAAACAACGGTACTGGCTGGAGAAGTTTCAACCCTAAACTATGTTTATTGCACCGCATAACATGAACCGTATATTGCGAATAAGATTTTTAAAGTTCCGAACCACCGGGTTCCGGTCCGGTTTGCGTAGGTACTACTAAAGTTTCGTTATTTTTATTAAACGAGTTATTTGAAAATGTTCCGTCGGATAAAGTTGAGGGTTATTTTGTGTTGTTTTCGTTTGTAGTTAGTGTGGTTGTGGTTTGGGTTTATTGTGATGAATGTGGATTGTGAAAGTAAGTGTGGTTTTAGTGATAAATTTACTATCAAAAACATGAATTGACAAGTAAAGTTTCAGCTACTAATTGGCAAATGAAAATGACTGTAATTAAGCGGCCGATATTATTTCGCCACGAGATTACTTAATGGGAGGAATATTGGGCTGCGGGACTGTTCGAAAGATATACCGCGGCCCCGGAACATAAAGGGCGAGGAAGGAACATGTATGGTTTTTAGTCAGTAAAGTCTGACACTTCCTCCCGCTCCGCTCAGAGTGGGAAACGTTATTTGATGATTTCCCATCCGTAAAAAAAGGGGTTGAATATTGTTATTTAAGATAAGTTATATTATTTATTCCCGAGCGGCTGAATGCCTCTCGTGGCTAAATAATATCAGCCACTCGGGTCTCGTGCCTCGGAAAGCACGTTAAGCCGTTGGTCCCGGCTATCATTTGTCCATCTTTGACAGTCGTTACAGGTAGTCAGTGACCCCAAAAGTCTGACACCAGTCTTACCAAGTGGTATCGTATTTCCCAGAGTTAACTGGGTTGTGTAGGTCAGACAGTCGCTCCATGTAAAATACTGGTATTCAGTGGCATCCAGTTAGACTGGAAGCCGACCCCAACGTAGTTGGGAAAAGGCTAGGTAGATGATAAAGACAGGTTATATAGTTGTCATTAGGGATCGTATCACTAATTGTAAACCACCAATATTCTACATAGACAATCAAAATTATAAATTCTTAGTCACATTTCGTCTTGAATAATCCATTATACGGTAAAATTTAACGTTGCAACTCGGAAGTAAATCTGTAAGCCCGTGTGAATTGAAATATTTATGTTTATTTTAGTACACCCTTAACCTTTGTTTATGCCCGTCGGGAACACGTGACCCGCGTTATCTTGAACGTGAACTTAGAATTTGGTAGATGCGGTTTTTCCACAAACAAGGAAAGAAAAATAAAAATGCTAAAGCTATGAGTAGAAAATGTTTTTCGTAATGCAACTCAATTACTACCATGGATAAGACTCCGATTGCATTGTACATTGTGAACTTAGATACTCGTAATTATTAAGTACACTACAAATTGCCTATGTAGAGAGATGGTACACCATAACTACATCGTATGGATCTTACTGCGAGAAAAGGGAGAAAAAAACTTTAGACTGAATAGCTCACAGAATTCTGCTATTACTTGGAAAACATCTCATTAAGAATTATTCTTTCATTGTTGCTAATGAATCAACCTGCATATCTTACTGTTTACCTTATATTTTGCTTAGTTTGGAACGATACATCATCTTTTCTTCGCATTTATCCTGAGAGGGCGTCTTCCTCCACACACATCCCAAACACACACATCACACATCTCACACACCACATATCTTATACCTGTACCTGCATTGAAAGCAAATAAAGATCTGATTCTGGTTCTGATTCTTCTTTCATACTTTCAGTTCGTCATCATCTCAGGAGTGTAGGGCTATCCATGCAGCCTTAAAACTTTCCTGACTCCCAAACGTGACTCACAAAAACCAAGGCATTAGAAATGCACCCCTAAACTGTTCGACTTCCGGAATTAGGAGACATTTGTAAGGGTGATGTAACACTGAATTTTACACTAGGTAGTGCAATCAGCTAAGTGCATTAGTCACACGGACTTTCAGAAGTTCGCGACTTAGTAGAACTTGCCATGGTCGCGTTCAACGTTGGTACTGGAAAGCTCAAGTTTGAAGTTTTTGAATGAATATTAGATTTTCAATCCTTGGTTGCGGTGTTTAAAATTACTGTAGATGTGATTTCTAAAGTAGAGATTATGAGTTCCGTAGACTATTTATGAAGGCTTGACGAACTTTGCAGTTATCTGGTTGTTTATCATCGTCTGCCTAGAGCTTTTTCCCAGTTACGTCGGGATAGAGTACCTAATTTATTTGTTCCAGTTGAAACGTACCACCTGCAACAAATAAAGTGAAACCGTTGACAGTTTTTAAGCCTAATTTACAAGGATCTCCCAAATAACATTATTAAGCATGTCGGGTTGACAGAATATATTTCGTTAGGTTTGAGCATTATGTGGGCAGAAAACGGGTTTCGTGCTATGAAAACTAACTGGATGCGATACATTGTTTATTGTCAGGTGCACGGTTCGGGTTGGTCGTTTCCATGGCGAAGAACCGGCAAGAAACACCATAGTTAACATCAGCACTCTGTGCAAACACGCCATGGAAACCAGCGTCGGGCGCTAGCTCCTCGGCATTTTGCTGAACTGGGCCTATTTGGCGCAGCCGTGAGACGCACAATTTTATTTTATTTTTTTTAGTTTTTAGTTTTACAGTATAAATTTAAGTTTTTTATGTTGTTTTCACTTACTTTATTTTTTTATTTGTTGTGTGCACTTATGGCATGTGCCGAATAAATATGTTTTCTTTCTTTCTTTTCTTTCCATGGCGGGTATAGACTAGTAAGTAGATCGCGTGATGTCATCACTGGTGCGCTTTCGATTCATTCGCCTGTTCGTACCAATGACCGGACCGACAAACATAATATTTTTTCCATATGCTTTAGATAGTAGGTAACGACACTATCGCTAATACTGAGCATGAGTTCTTATGCTAGCGACGCGTTTATTCCCAACTCGAGCAAAATTTCAAGAATTTCTCAGGAGTAATCTGGATACCTCTATTATAGTAATACATCTCGGTCCAATCAACTACTTAACTAATAACTGCCTCAGGCTTCAAAATACCGTTACGTCTATTTTTGTGTGAATCGATACCAGAGGTTCAATAGCTAAGCTTAAATCAAGAGGCTCTTACATTCTAGAGGTTTCCTTCGAATTTTTCACGGCGTCCTGAAAATTCAAATGAAGAGACGATGAAATCAATTAGAAAGATCAAAGATCCTTTGTAGTAATTAATAATTTTATGTTCTTTATCGTTCGGATATGACTTTTGAGTTTTTTTCTTTTCTTTTGCTTCGTTTATTAATAGAAATTCGTTGTAATTTTATTAAGGAAGGAAGTCATTGTCGGCTCTGTCTGAGGAGTGTTTTTTTTATATTTCAGGTCAATTTCCATTCAAAAATCTTAACAGTGTTGCGAGGACGAGGACTTTTTGACGCCCGAATGTTGTTTATATGCCACTTTTGTGATACGATGACGGAGTTTAGTTCCAATTTTAGCCACGAGCCAAAAGATCATTGTACAGTAAAATTGCGTCCTTATATTTTCACTTAGTTCTTCTGACCTGCTACTTGTAGTTATTAGGATGAAATAGCTAATGAGTAATTTGCTTCGTCCATAATAAAACCCAATTCTACCAATAATTACTTAAATTATATGCACTTGGACCTTTTATTTCAAAATCTCTTGAATATGTTATTACCACGGAAAAGCGTATTAATTTAATTATGTATCTGCTTTCGGGCAAAAATAATTGAGAAATCATGAGCTCGTTTTGTCCAAAACAGAAGACAATAAACAAAAAAATATTCTCCATTTACAAAAGACGTTTAAGATTAAACGCGAGCCACAAATCAGCGAGCCACAACTTATGGATTATAATTCAAGGGCAAGTGTCGCGTTCAGCGCTTTATTTCGCGGCCATTTTATCTGAAGCTCCGTCCTTTTCATTTCACCTACATTAACACAAAGGTTTTGAATGAATACGTGTTTTGTCTTCTAACCTTACCATTAATTAATTTTGTTAGTTATAAAAATGAATCTTCTGAAAAAAAAATTGCATTATTAGGATAAAAAGCCTCTAAAAAGAATCGAGTTTATAAGTATCTATCCCATTAAAATTAGTTGTACTTACTAGTAATACATTGACTAACATTTTTTGAAAAAATAATCCTTAATCCAGTAATACTTTTCTTTTGTTTCAAATAAAAGTAAAATTTATTTTCTTTTTACCTACGGTTCTAATAACATAAATTGCAAAAATTCAGCGCTCTTTTCTGTTCTCCTAAATACTAATCTTCTTATTTGTTGACTAAGCGACATAAATAAAAATTGTTTGATCAATTTGAGTAAGATGCATTGAATTCATAAATTTTATGTTTAAGCTTAGTGTTTTGATTTGAAAGCCTGTATATTCTATCTTTTGTGCAACTACGATACAAAGTCAAATGTGATCAATTCTATGATTGTAACTTTATTGTTACTTACAGTTTTCCACCTATACAGGTATTGTATTTGGAGTAGGTAACATTTTTATGAACAAAATATAGGTACTTATTTGAATATTGTAAAGAGTAAAAACAGTCGAACATCAAAAATCAGAAGGTTATTCGTGTTTATTAAATTACTTTGGATCGTAAAACAGAAGTCATATCACTTTCAAGGACTGACACTTTCAGTACACAGTACCTACTCACCTTTTGAAGCAGTTTTACAGGTTAAAGCAAGTCCTTTAATCAAAGAGAAATTCTCCAGTGGCACGTCAAATTCTACCATCAGGAATGAAATACCTACTTTAAGATACTTTCACCTATATACCTTACAAAGAATATAAAATAATTTGAAGATACGTAACACACAATATGCGTACAGTGCAAATCTCAGAATTTGACTGATTAAATCAAGGCCGTAACTCATAGTGACATACGACATGCGAGCGAAGGCTAACGAGTTCAGGGTTGACATCTGAAGAAAAAAACCTTTTTGCAAAAAATAAAACCGACTTCAAAAAAAAAAAACAAGCTTCTGAAGTCGGTGACAAAAAAATTAAATCAATCAAACAAAGGTCACCGACTTCAGAAGCTAAAGTTATTTTTCACTTTTTAGGGTTCCGTAGTCAACTAGGAACCCTTAGAGTTTCGCCATGTCTGTTTGACCGTCTGTCCGTCCTCGCTTAATCTCTGTGAACGTTAGCACTAGAAAGCTGAAATTTGGTACCAATAATAAGTGGTAAAATAAAAATTGGAAAAAAATGTTTTATTAGGGTAGCCCCCCTATATGTAAAGTGGGAAGATTTTTTTTAAATTTCAACCCTTACTCAAACTCAAAACTCAAACTCAAATCATTTATTTCAACTAGACCTTAACGGCACTTTTGAATGTCGATAAAACGAAAAAAAAAAGGCTACAGTCACAGACACAAGGCATAATAACTTGAGAATGTACTGTAGTTGCCCATTCCCTAGCGTAGATCTCTATGGAGAAGAACGGGCAAGAAACTCCATGGACACTCTTTTCAATCAAATTATTGTTACAAAATCTTGGTTACATCTTTCATGTTGAGATTATACATATATGTGAGAACGATGTAGAAAGACGTGCACAATAAAGGTCGTGGCTCACTTGACAAGCACCGCACCAGCACGGCACCAGCACAGCTCCTGACCGGCGTCGGCTCGAATATAGGCTACGGCGCGCGGCCCGCGCGGCGCAAGCGAGGTGTAAGCACGCGGTCCCCTCTCCGTCCGCAAGGCGCAAGCTCACAGTCCGCACGCTGGTAGTAATAGTCCAGGAGGTAGCATTGTATTTTAGGGAATTATCTCTAGTAATTATATTTGATTGACGTGGGTGACGATTCGTGGTTTAATTTTTCTTTCCATTACAGTTCTGAGATTTTTTTAAGTTCAGTATATGTAAATTATTTTTAAAAATAGTTTCAGCCGGTGTACTGTAACGATTGGTTACAGACCGCGCGACCGACCGACTGATACTGTTGTAATCGAAGGTTGATCTTATAAGATCATGGTCTCTAAGATCTTATAAGATCAACCTTCGATTACAACAATATCAGTCGGTTTATTAGGGTGTTTTTATTTGCACCGCTACCTCCCGGAATAAGAGCTTGCTGTCACCGCGAACACAATTGTAAGGCATTTGTGATTGAACACGCGTAGGACTTGCACGCCTTTGGGAATAATCGGATTGGCTCCAGAGCTCTTAAGCAACTAGTTTGTGCTACTTGGGTGTCAACAAGCTTTCGATTTGTACTGAATTTCACATAACTTGGGAGTCTTATCATAATAGTAATGGTTTTTTTAATAGCGCCGCCAGGTTTATGCATTGCAGCATCGTTACCAATTATATATGTAGATATTATCTGGGAGTCTAACCAAACTAGGTTTAGTGTCGTGGGCTCTCAAACTAAATTTGTAACTGGCCACACATTAAACAAAGAGTACCCACGACGTAGAGAATCATGACGGCGCAATGACGTTGTTTCGCGAGCCACTCGGCGTCCACGCGCGGTCCCCTCGCTTACGGCGCGGCGCCCACGCGCGGACCCCTAGCTTGCGGCGCGCGGTCCCCTCGCTTGCGGCGCGCGGGCCGCGCGCGGACGCCGCGCCGCCCGCGAGGCGAGGCGTATCGTAGCGGCAAGCGCGTTGACCACCCGCCGTAAGCTTTTTCATATGGACATTAAAAAATATGTTATAAATAAATATATAAATAAAATAAAAAAAATAAAAATAAAAATGTTTATTTCAGACTAAGTGATGTCCATACTTTGTTAGTAGCATACAAATTAAATATCTTAAGACTAAGTTAGTAGCAATGTATTTAGGTAGATTAGATATACGAAAAATTTCATCAAAAAATTAAAATTATTATAACTTGATAGGGTAAATTAAATTGAAATAAACAAATAATAAATCAAATAGAATTGAGACCAATGATGTCAAGTTACACAAATCAAAATTATTATAACTTGATAGGGTAAATTAAATTGAAATAAACAAATAATAAATTAAATAGAATTGAAACCAATGATGTCAAGTTACACAGAAACAAAATTACAATTTATATAAATTTAACAAATAGATTATAAATAATAAGATTACCAATTAAATTCATTAGAAGACGTGTAGCCTGATAAGCCTTCCCACAACTGGCGATACTGGTCGATCCGCAATCATCTTTAGGATTCCGTTGCTACTACCTCGAATTCTGCGAATTAATGATGCTGACTTTTTGCGCATTATAGCATAAAAATCGTCTACCCTCGCGTCGGCAAACATGCCTGAAGCACTACAAAAACGAGGTAGCCGCACCAAAATCCTAAAGGCGTTGTTATATTGCACTCTGAGAGCATTGTAGGCCCGCTGCGTGTAGTTGGTCCATAAGGCGCTGGTGTAAAAGCTTTGGCAATAGGCTCTAAACAATGTTACCTTTACCTGTGCTGTACAACGCGCAAACCTATGCACCAACATATTAGCTCGCACCGACAATGCTCTCCGCTCTCTCTCAATATCCGCGTCATCATGTAGGGTTTCGGTCACAACATGCCCTAGATACCTAAACTGAGAGACCCGATTCAAAGATACTCCGTTGAGATACACCGGTGGTATATATTCAGGTTCTTTAATCTTACCTCTGAAAAGCATATACTCACTCTTCCTATCGTTGTATTTTAAACCGTGACTCTCAGCATAGGCTTCACACATACCTAGTAGTTTCCTTAGGCCACCAACAGATGGACTCAACAACACCATATCGTCTGCGTAACTGATGTTATTGACGCAAACGTTATCTATGTGACATCCGACATGGCTGTTACTGAGCTCATCAATCAGTTGATTGACGTACAGATTAAAGAGTCTTGGAGAGGTAAGCCCCCCCTGCCTCACACCACACTCAAGTTTATATTCATCAGAATATGCGTTCCCCCACTTGACAAAGTTTTTCTGGTGATTATACCAGAAAGAGAATATATTAATGAGTTATGCGACACACGATTTAATGCTCTAATTTGAATGGCAAGTAAATTGCTGGGTTGGAGCGGTGCTGGTGCGGTGCTTGTCAAGTGAACCACGACCTTAAGAGCGTCCAGAGTAAAAAAAGAATTAAATCAACAATTTATAAAATAAAGCAATTCAAATGATCCATGGCAGCTAAGAGATGACCAGTCCCGACTGACAGCGCCCGTTCACGAACATGACGCATGGATCAGCGCCATTCAATTCAACCATATTGAAGGGAACTAAATGGCCCGACCCACCCGCCACCATCAGCAAGACATCTAAGCGAGCATGACATTCTCTCAGCCACCAAGGCATATTCAAGTCAATGAAAGATAACTAAATGCAAATGGTAGCTTTACAGTACATGGTACTCACACATGTGCTATGCAATTATACAATACTAAGAGATGGAATCTATACAATGCAAGAATATTTTTACAATCTTCTGCAGCTACCACAATAATGTTGTTCAATAAGTTTGCACCTATGGTTGCGGAGCAGGACCAGCATTTAGCCAAGCATTTTTATCCTCAATGTAATCTCCCAGCTTATAATATGCTTGCCTACATAGTGTGCGTTTTACACAAGATTTAAATTTCGTCTCATTCAGTTGTAGAATGTGGGGAGGTATTTTATTGTAACATTTTAAACAGTACCCCATGAAAGATGAATCTACTTTAGCAAGCCTGAAACCTGGCTGAACTAGTTGGTCCCTATTTCTAGTATTATAGTGGTGTCTGTCACCTCTTTTACTGAATAAATGCAGATTTTTTCTAACATACATGATGTTTTCATATATGTATTGACAAGGTACTGTCATGATATTAATTTCCTTAAACAGTTCCCTTAGAGAATCGCGTCTACGTAATTCATATATGGCTCTGATGGCTCTTTTCTGCAGAATAAAAATAGACTCGATGTCTGCAGCCCGTCCCCATAGTAAAATACCGTATGACATAATACTATGAAAATAACTAAAATAGACTATCCTCGCCGTATTAACATCAGTAAATTGACGGATTTTTCTAACAGCATACGCTGCTGAGCTCAGCCGGCCTGCAAGAGATGTTAAATGAGGACCCCATTGCAGCCTGTGGTCGAGCGTAATTCCCTGTGATTTACGTGTGATATATTCATAAATAATTTCTGGACTAAATTTGTAGTAAAATCGTATATGCCAGCATTTTTTTTAACATCGTTTACATATTTTATTATCCTGAACGTATCTTTTTTCAAACAAGAAAAGAATTATTAAAATCGTATTGGATTGAACACTTATTGTGACAACATTTTGAATTCATAATTTTATCATGACGGGAATCCGAGCCGACAAAATTCAGTCTGCGTTTGGGCCTCGAGCCAGCAACAAGCTGGAAATTACTCTGAAATATATGACGTGGACGCTAAGTCTGCAAAATCTAGCCCTGGCGTCCTATTTAATGGAAGCCCTAACGTCCTTGAAAAGCTGCTGCTACTACACTGCTACATCTATTATACTACTACTGAGAGCTTGGACGCTGTCGGCCTTGAAAAGGCATTTACTACTACTTCTGAGAACCTGAACACGGACAGCGGGTGAGCCTCGACCCTCGAACCATCGGAGATTGGCGACTGCGAGTGAGCCTATCACTGCGGCGAGCGGTTTCTGTCAACTGCGAGCTTCGGACCTGGACCTGGATCCTTATCACCATGCTACCGGCTTCGTATCGGCTTCCCTTCCCTAACTTAGTAAATTTCTATTCCCTTGTATTATTAAACCATAATTTCATCTCTTGTCATTTTTTCTTTAAACTTTATTATGAATTGCGGTTTACGATTTAAGACGTATTAACAAAAAAACTACTTACTAGATCTCGTTCAAACCATTTTTTGGTGGAACTTTACATGGTAATGTAAATCATATATTTTTTTAGTTATATCATTCTCTTATTTTAGAAGTTACACACATTTTACCACTTTAGAAGTGTCTCTCGCGCAAACTGTTCAGTTCAAAAGAAAATGAAATGAGAAACCTCTTTATCATTTTTGTACACCCACAGGTATGGGTTTGATGAAAAACATTTTTGAGTTACAGTTCTAAGTATAGGGAACCCCAAATTTTTTTTTTTTTTTTTTTTTATTTTTGTGTGAAAATCTTAATGCGGTTCCCAGAATACATCTTCTTACCAAGTTTCAACAACATAGTTCTTATAGTTTCGTAAAAAAGTCGCTGTGACATACGGACGAACAGACAGACAGACATGACGAATCCATAAGGGTTCCGTTTTTGCCATTTGGCTACGAAACCCTAAAAAGGGCCTTTACTATTAAATATACCGCCGTGAGGCACACAGTACATACTATGTATTTGTCCTTTTTGTTACTTTTTTATTAATTGTGTGTGTGCTTAATACTGACGTCAAATAAACATTTTTTCTTTCTTTCTTTCTTTCTTTCTAAACATAATGATCTTTAATTCTTAAACTATTCTGCCATTACATCGAGTACTATAATAATTTAATCTCCAAATTTAACATGACCTGAAATCATGTGGCCTAAGTATTGATAATATTCCAAATGTTCATGCATACTTTTATAGTCCTAAAACATTCAGTTTGGTAACTACACTCGCCGCCGCGGCTGCAGTGGTGAGCGTATCTGCGATCTGCTCGCGTGGGACCGCCGGAGACCCACAGCGCCGGAGCCATGACAGAAACCATGCGTGCTGAATGTTGTTTGCTCGTTTGCATGTTGCATGCTTGCATGCATAATGTATGCTTGCTTGCATGTTGTATGCTTGCTGAATGCTTGCTGCCTGCGTGTTGCTTGCTTCATATTTATTTGCATGTTTTCATGTTTTTTACAGGGAAATAAAAACAATTTGTGTATGAACTACGACGATTGACGGGGTTATTGTGCATTCGTCACAAAGTAAATTCGTCATATTTTGAAAAATCCATACATTCAAAGTAAATTCGTCACATGTATAAAAAATATGTGTAAACTCGTCACAGGTTCATGAGGGTTATTGTAAAATTCTTTAAGTAGCGATAGCAAGCAAGTTTTTAGCGCTCGAAATTAAATATACTCCTGCACACGCCATCGTGCTCGCTCGTTCCCTGCTCAGTGACTCCTTTGACCTTGTCGATGCTTGTGGTGATCTGTTCCAAATGTGATTTGTGATAGGTGCGTCTTTGAAAAAATGGATCTTGATCAACCTGGTACAAGCTCGGGAAGCCATGGTGTAAGTATTTTGTTATTTAATGCTATTGTACAAATCATTACTATATGTATTATATTATCTATCTCTTAGATTTAATAAGGTACTATAGAGCGCTGGGCGCAGGATGAGTAGTTTTCATAATAAAAACATATTACTACTATTATGATTATTGACAGTTTTATCGACATTGTCTCCGCTTCAGGTTCGTGAAGTATATTAATTTGTTACCGCCACTCTAGACTTAGTTATATTTCCATATAAATTGAATTATTTCATGTATTTAGGATGATTGTGAATAAATATAAGAGTATTTTATAAATAATACTCTTGTATAGCTTACTTTCGACACGAGCACGAGAAACGAAAACAAAATGGCGGACGACATGATCGGTTACACAGAATTTGAAGCTTTGTGAAAATAGATATGTTTTTAACTCAAATAATATTACAGAAAGATATCACTTGCCTATGAACTTTCATCAATAAATTATTTTTTTGTAAAGTTGATTTTAGTTTATTTCTAAATATATTAAATGTTTTGCTCGTTAATTAAAAAACGTTTATATTTTTTTCAGATCACTTTGACTAAAACAGAAAGACTGCCCTCTTTCTGTTTGACAGAAAGAGGGCAGCGTATGCTTGTAAGACATGGTCATACGTAAAATTTCCACAGTGAAACTAAGATTGGCACTGTATGGAGATGCACTAATCGTTCATGTAGTGCAAATATTAAAATTTCGGAGATTCATGACATCAGAATTTTGCATGAATCGGCCCACAAGTGTCAACCAAATATAGTGAAAACTGAAATTATAAAGGCAAGAAATCTTTGCAAGGAAGCAGCAGCCAACACTATCACACCTATGCCTCAAATGTATGAAGAAGCTTTACAATACGCCAAGGATGAGTGATAGTATTTTTTACATAGTTTATATACTTATAAGTCTTACTATTTTTATATAGTTATAGACAAGTCAGCCACTCAGAATCTGTGATTTTTACTTAGGTTAAGAAAAAAAGTGATTATAACTGTGATGTAATTATTTTTCTTATGATTGTAATGTTGTTCGTAAATCAGCCACTCAAAATCTGTGATTTTTATGTAGCTTTTAGGTTATTTAAATACTTTAATTGTTTTTCTTGTTATTTGTAATGTTACGGGCATACCAGCCACTTGAGAACTATGATTTTTACGTAGATGTTAGGTTATTATATTTATTTATATTGTTGTAGGCAAGTCAGCAAGTCGAGATCTGTGATTCTTTATAAATGTTATGTTAAATTAAAAAAAAAAGATGGTTATTGCTGTTTTTTAACGTCTTTCTGTTGTTTATCTTATTATTGTTAAGTTTTAGTCAAATCGTTCACTCGAGAACTGTGATTGTTGTTATGTAGATGTAAGGTAAATTATTGAACTTGATGTGATTCTGAAAAATACACAACATTTTATTCTACTTCTTGTTTATTTTTTTGCTATCGGTGCGAATAAAACCTATGTGACGAGTTTACAATAAAAAAAATAATATATTAGAAATTGTGGCAAATTTACACATACTTTTTTTCGTGACGAATTTACTTTGTGACGAATGTACAACAACCCGATTGACGCTTTTATTGATTGTATTTCCGCTTTTTTGTGACTATCGATATGAAATCTATGCCAAAAGAAGATTCTAATTGTGAACTTTCTGCGATATGATTGTTCTTCTTTTTAGTTTTTACAAATTTCGTTGGAGCAATCATCATCTGCCTAGCCTTTTCCCAACTATGTTGGAGTCGTTTTCCAGTCTAACCAGATGCAGTTGAATACCAGTATTTTATATCTGACGTCCACAATCTAGTTAGTACTGAGTAATACGATACTTCTTGGTAAGACTGGTTGTCAGACTTTTTGGACCACTGACTACCTGTAACGACTGTCAGAGATCTACAAATTACAGCTGAGGCTAACTGCTTAACGTGCTTTTCGAGACACGGAGGAAACTCGGTATGTAATGGTTAGTCACCCATCGACAGACTAACTTAGGCAAACACGGCTTAACCTAAATCTTAACCTAGATCGACCCGAGTGGCTGTTATTATTTAGCCACCTATTTTAATTAACTCTAAAGTTCTGCACCTTCATACCTAAAAAAATAAATACATATTTCAATAACAACTGCTACATCTGTGCTATTATTATTACAACCGACAATAATAATTGTCGGTGGTTTTTGAACTCATTGTAGCTTGTTTTTGAATTAATTTAGTTATTATAGTGTTGTTTACTTTTACTGGTGAATAGAAAAAAAACATGTTATGACTTTAATTTCTCTGGGTAGTAAGGTATAAAAGTGTGGTTGCAACAATTTTTACTATCATTCGCTTGTAACTGAACTGAGGTGAAAAAATCCTTACTTTGAAATGCGGGCTAATATTGTCACAGTGGTTTTGGCGATAATTGTAGTAAGTACTTAAATATGAATATTTAATTATCACATATAACTATTTTATAAAGGGTGTAAAACATCTCTTCACGAAGCCGAAAGGCACTTGTTCTCCCCATCATTGCGATCATTTTTTGTTCTACACCATACCTGGGAACCTTCTTGTTACGGAGATATGGGGGGTCAAAGTTAGTTGAAAAGTTTTTTTTAAATACATGTTTTTTTTGTAAGACTTTACCTTTTAACACCTCCACCACCCCGTACTATTCAATTCATCCATCAATAGAAATAGAAAAAAATATCTTATCTTATCTTATCTTAAAACGTGATTTTAACCCCAAAAAAATATTTCTTTCCTAGCTAAAATGTTTGCCTTAAGTTACTTAGTTTGATGTACAGAATGCTTGGTTGCCGGCTTCGCTATGAGATGGTTTACACCCTATCTTCAATCAATAATAGTACTAAATTAAGGATCAGGAACAAAAATACGTCGCTCAAGTGGCCACGTTTGCACACACTCAAACATCTACATTTCATAGCAAAAAGTTTAATAATCAGAATAACCTACAGTTTAATATAAACCTTAATGCTTAACTGTACAGTTTAATTACCATTGCAAAATATATTGATTTAAGTCCTTTCATCGAAGAAAGGATTAAAAGAACAAATTTAAAATGTTGCTTGAAAATAAAAAGTCATCAGTGCAAAAATATTGATTTTAAAATGAATCTTAAGTCTGAGTTAAAAAGTCTGTGGTTAAAAACATTTTGTTTACAATTTCGTGCTTATTCTATTGTGGAACTAAACGTAATTTTTGGTATGACATTTCAATATTTAGAACACAGTTAGTATTGAAAGATGTAGAGTTGCAGAATACATTTTTTTAGGTTCGTAGTATGGTAGAAAATATTTTTGATCGATTCAAAAAGGTAAAAAATACTGTATTACATTGCCGCTATTACAACGAATAGGTAATAAAAAAAACATAATAAAGTTAAAAAAATAAAGGGAATCAAGAAACGTGTTTTCAGCGTATTCCTTATACTAAAGTATCTGAAATAGTAATCTAGGTAAGTTAATTAATATCATTTTAAGGGTTGCATATTTTTTCCTCTTTCTTTCGAGACATTAGATATCCATTCTGCACAGCGAAATGGGTCACTAGGAAAACGATAAATAAAAATAACAACACTACTCCATGCGTCCCCTGTTCAAGAACTGTCGATGTTTGATACAATAGTTGGTGCGTTGTAGCAAACATTGGCCAAACAATTATAATATTAGCTGTTTGAATTTATTAACTATTTAATTGTTTTTATTTTATGAAAAACACTTAATGATATAAACTTACCAAAAAAAAAAAAATTCTTCCAAAACCTAGGTGTTAAGGTGGTATTTTTACACAGTTTTTAAACACGCACTGCGGCATTTTGACGTCTTAATGTTGGCTATGCTTGGACCATACTAATTTGAAATAAGACCACAAAAATATTTGTGGTCTTATTTTTCGGGCCGTTTTGAAGCGTTGATCGGGAATCTAGTACTATTATTGATCGAAGATTACTATAAATAGAAAGTAACACGGATATTCTAATCAAAACCAAAATGAATGAATAATAAAATTCAAAACGCTGTGCAATTCTTGTTGGATAAATACGATGATGCCATGCAAGAAATAAACAAACTGGAGACGGAGTGTAAAGAAAACCAAAACAATATAAAAAACACTAAAACGTCTAAACTCAGTAGACTTTTTGGAGAGAAACCTAAAAGTTGCAACAATTGAAATAAAAAATATCCCAACGTCAAACCCTGAGACCAAAGAATCCCTGACTGCGTTAATCGAAGAACTCGGTACAATTATTAACCAACTAGTGCCGCCATCTGGGGTCCAAAATGTGTTTTGCTTAAGAACCAAGAAACACCCCATGGATAAAATTATTGTTGAATTCTCATCCACAACACTTAAAGAAAAATTATGCACTCAACTAAAAACTTTAACAAACAAAATGTACACAATCGCCTTAACACTATCCATTTACAAGCTGGAGGACCTATGAAACCGATATATGTATCGGACGCCCTAACTTCTGCAGGCAAACGCCTGCACTATCTCTCCAGAGAGTTTAAAAAAGCAGTAAATATTAACAATGCTGAACTGCAAACGGCAAAGTATATGTGCGCGAAACAATAGTAATTTAAACATAAATAATATCAATGATCAGTGCATTGACGCAACCAAACATAGCTACCTAAATCTACTTGCTCCACATGGTTTATTACCAGCTCACACTCTGCCCACGCGACTGCAAGCTTGCCTTGACCACTTTATTTTAAAAACTACTCTACCTGCGTCAACTTGTGTTGCCCACTCTGCACTGACTGATCATACTGCTTAAAAACTTTTTTGCAAAAAATAAAACCGACTTAAAAAAAAAAACAAAAAAGTGAAAAATAACTTAAGCTTCTGAAGTCGGTGACCTTTGTTTGATTGCTGTAGTTTTTTTGTCACCGACTTCAGAAGCTTAAGTTATTTTTCACTTTTTTGTTTTTTTTTTGAAGTCGGTTTTATTTTTTGAAAAAAAAGTTTTTATTTTTCACTTTTTAGTGGTTCACATGTGCTTGATAAACATGGAAAGTGCATACCGTTACAATTACAACAAGCCCAAACACGACTAAGACACATTGTCTCACTATGGAGTTCCGTGACTCTTGGCTTCATCATCAGATCTGATGGTAGAATGGTTCTTATCGAACGCAAATGCTTCACTTGTTGTAGAAAATACCAAAATCGCAACCCGTTTTCATATAAAATTTGAAGAGTTTCCTCGATTTCGCCAAGATTCTATCATCAGATCCCAACTTGGTGGCTATGGGACCATTTGGAAAGAATTACCTTTCCAACAAAAAAAGAATTTTCCAAATCGGTTGGCAAGCGACAGAGTTATGCCCGAACAAACATAAAAAAAAAAAAGAAACATCCGAATTGAGAACCTCCTCCTTTTTTAGAAGTCGGTTAAAAACTGTTTTAGACTTTCACGGTTTAAAACTAAACTTATATTGTCACTTACGGGATATCTTCCGTGATTATTTATTATGTTGTTGTTGTTGTTGCGGAAGATATCCCGTAAGTGACAATATTAGTTTATGATACTGCTTTACTGTTTCTAGTCAAAAAAATGCCTAAAATATGTGATAAAAAACATCTGTCTGAACCAATTATGACACTCTAGACGCCGCACTAAAGCAAATTGACTTGAACCAGTTTATCGAACCGAAAACACTCACATAGCTGCTGAACTGATGATCAGCCTCATAACATAGGTAATTGATTCTAATTCAAAAGAAGTTAAAATATCTAATCGGAAAAAAATCTTGAAACCATGACTAACACCGCGCCTTCTCCGTTGTAGTAGGCACAGAGACAACCTACACAAAAAATCAAAAAAATCACCTGAAAACTAAATTTTAAAAACCACTTTTACTAGATACAGTAACTTTTGCAACAGGATACTGAAAAATACTCAATAAAATCAAAATGAAACTAGAACCATTTCCCAAACCATTCAAAAAATCCATAATTCATCCTGTCTTTAAGAGCGGGGACAGAAACTGTGTCAATAACTACAGACCCATTGCTGTACTCTCTGCTTTATCGAAAATTCTAGAGAAGACCATGAACAAAAGGCTCGTCAGTTACTTAGAAACATACTGTCACCCTCACAATATGGCTTTCGTGCTGGTAGATCGTCGTCCGATGCCACCTGATCATCTCACAAATAAAAAGGGGGAATCATCGACACGAAGAAGAAGAAGACCAACTTTGTTGTCACAAACATGGATGGAGGGCAGAAGGTCTTGGGTATCTTTCTGGACCTTGCCAAAGCATTTGATACTGTTTCTGTACCCATGCTCATTCACAGGATGGAAAGAATAGGCGTAAGGGGGGTTCAACTGAAACTTTTTAGGATTACCTGAGTGAGCGTACACAATTCGTTAAGGTGGATGATACCGTCAGTGAAGAGCGCACCGTCACCTATGGTGTGCCTCAAGGTAGCGTACTTGGGCCGACTCTTTTCCTCATATACTTTAACGGGCTGGGTCTGCTCACTGTCTCCAATGGTAAGATTGTATCTTTTGCAGATGACACTGCTCTTTTCTTTAGCGCAAATTCATGACAAGAAGTCTATGCGTATGTACAGAGAGGTTTTGATGCTGTAATGAGGTGGCTCCATAGCAGTGTACTTACACTAAACACAGATAAAACAAAGTATATTGGTTTTTCCCTAAAGTCAACACACGTAGGTACCTCAAACGACGCCACTAATACTTTTTAATAGCACAGTCCTGCCCAAATCAGCACGCGTATAGTTATGATTGCGGGTGCAATCATTACTATACGCGTGTCTACAAAAAGTAACTAGTCTAAAGTACCTAGGAATTATAATGGATTGCAACATGAGATTTAATGAACACATCAAAACCCTCAGCAATAGACTACGTAAATTAATATTTGTTTTTAAAACCCTTAAAAATGTAGCTGACATCAAGCTGTTGAAAACGATCTACTTTGCCCTCGCCCAGTCTCTATTAACCTATTGTATTACGTCCTGGGGCGGTGCACGTAAATACACAATCTTGAATCCAGAAAGAGACCAGAGAGCTATTTTGAAAGTCTCCTATTTCTACCATTTAGATATCCCACAGCAATTTTATATAAAGAGGCTTAAGTCCTAACTGTGCGTCAGCTGTTTGTTTTACAAACAGTCCTGAAGCAGCATAGACTCCTCACCTTCAACTCGTCACTTTTAAATAAATGACGTGTTGACCCAGTAGATCGCCACGGAAAACCACTAATTACTATGTTCACGAAACGTTTTTCTGTTATATATGTATAATAAATAGTACGCTTCCGATTTATGAACTTGCCAAAACGAAGTGTAAATTTAAAATTACGAGCTGGCTTCTGGAGTTAAGCTATGACGATACGGAAAACGTTTTAGCAGCCCCGAAATAACTTGCTTGTCGAAGGATATAATCTAGATAAATAAACAAATAATAATAACCATCAATCAATTCTGTACATCCAGCTATTTTTACCTTTTTCCCTATTACATATTCACACGATCACACATACACCCACTACTTACACTCACCCACTACTTACACACACCCATCACTCACACACACATTCATCCGTTACATACACACACACACACACAAGACAGACAATGGAGAAAAAATACTTGCGCATTGATGATTTGCAAAACGGCTGAGAAGATTTCCTTGAAACATAGCTAGAAATACTCTCAGTAAGACACCTTTCAAATGAAAAAATATCTTAATCGAAATCGATTTATCCGTTTGCCTCCTATGATGTCACAGACAGACACATAAATTCACACTTCAAACGTGTGTGAAGTAGGGTAGCATAACACCCCTTTTTTGGTAGGGGGTAAGAAAACTAAAAATTAACGGAATTATAAAACCCTACAATAATGTCGCGGTTTTATAGGACCTCTGCCCAAGCCATGGGAGATTATTCCCCAATGGATTAGGCAGAGCTGAACCTAGTAGTACACACATTTTTCTAATAAAACACTAATCGTTCTCTATTTATTTATTTAGAAATCGATTAGGTATATTTTTTAATATTCCGCACAAAAACAATGAAAAAAAAATTAAAACATAAGTTTATTATTTGTTTCAGATGTGTTACATTACACAAGCAGAATCAGGTTATCTTAGTAAGTACTCTACGTCAAGTCAAAGATATTGCTAAATCATTTTTTTTAAGCTATTGAATACGGTTCTATACGTACATAATTGCAGGTAAGTATTTCGATAATAATATGTAAAAAGTCGAAACATTTCATTAAATAATCTTTCGATGTATCTTTGTTTGATGTAATACTAATAAATAATTATTGTTGTTACAGGTGTTACTTGGAAAGGCGTTGGTACAGCTGTAGGTACGTATTTTAATGTTAATTACACGTACACTCCACAAATAGTCATAAGAGAGAATGACATTAGCAAGTCGCAAAACTTCATAATAATCTTGTTGGTAAGTATTTTGATGTTATGTACAAGGAGACTCCACAAAAAGTAATATTATGAATAACATAGCAAGTCGAAACATTTAATTAATTATTCTTTCGATGTTTGTTTGTCTAAAGTAAAACTTATAAATAATTGTTTTTTGTTACAGAAAGTACTTGGACAGCGGTCGCGTCAGATGTTGGTACGTATTTCGATGTTCTGTACAAGGAGACTGCACAAATAGTTTTATGAGAGAGTAACATAAAATCGAAACATTTCATTTGGATAATCTTTCAATGTTTGTTTGTTTGTTGTATAGTTGTTTGTTTGTTACAGAAGTTACTTGGGACGCCTTTGAGTCAACTGTAGGTACGTATTTTAATGTTAATAACAAGGAGACTCCACAAATAGTTATTAGAGCGAGTAATATAGCAAGTCAAAACATTTCATTAAATAATCTTTCAATGTATTCTTGTTTAAAGTGAAACCAATAAATAATTATTTTTTGTTACAGAAAATACTCCGATAGGCCGTGTGCCAGTTTTTCGTACGTATTGTGATGTTATGTACAAGGAGACTCTACAAGGAGATAATTTTTAGATGTTTGTTTGTTTGAAGTAAAACTAATAAATACTTTTTTGTGTTACAGGTGTAATTTATAAACCTGTTGGATCGACTATTAGTACGTATTTTGATGTTATATACAAATATACTCCGTAAATATTTATAAGAGAGAATTGCATAGCAAATCGAAAAACTTCATTAGATAATATTTTTATGTACCTATGTTTGTTTGAAGTTAAACTAATGAATAATTATTTATTGTTACAGAAACTACTTGGACAGTCGTCGCGTCAAATGTAGGTACGTATTTTGATGTTATGTACAAGGAGACACCACAAATAGTTATTAGAGAAAATCACATAGCAAGTGGAAACATTCCATTTTTAATCTTTCTTTAAATAAATAAATTATTTGTTGTTACAGTTGTTACTTGGAGAGCCGCTGATTCAACTTTAGGTACGTATTTTAATTTTAATTACAAGGACACTCTACAAATAGTTTAAGAGAGACTTACATTGAAAGTCACAACATTTCATAAGATAATATTTCGATGTATGAGAAGGTGTTTGTTTAATATGACGGCTAGGCTCATCTTCATGAAGACTATCATGGATTACTTGAAAACAATTTCAATACTTTTAAAAATAATCATTTCGTTAGGACAAAGGGCACTAATGGTCCGTGCTCTTTGTACGAATCAAAGTGATCCATATCATACAAATACCTACCTACTTTTTTGTTTTTTTGTTTATATTTAAGTTTATTTTTACTAGTAAGGTTTTTATAATTTTAAAGTTTTTTTTTTCTGATTATTTTTATACCGTGTGACCTTGTGGCGTGTGCCAAATAAATGTTTTTCTTTCTTTCAAAAACAGAGCAGTTGACGCAGTGGCTAAGCGATTGACAATGTGTCGCGGGTTCGATCCCCATACTAAACAAACATTTGTTTGGCCTACAGATAGTTGGTCCAGGTCTGTTTTAATGTTTTGTAAACGCGATCACGATACAAGACAAATTCATACTGTGTGGCAAAGTTAAAAAAAAACCTGAAAGCCAAACTAAATTACTTCATGACCAAAGTGGTCAATACGGTGTTTCACGAATTTCAAAATAAAGTACTGCCGTCTTTAGACGCTGCCGGCTACAAAAGTATCGCCACGTTTTTGTGTGCTCTTTATTGGATATTAAGTTTAAGATTGTATAAATCCTTTAACTAATTTAAACTAATTATTTTGTAGATCAAGTGCTCAAATGGGGAGTAAACTAACCAGTCTGCGCTAGTGTCAGTAATTAAAGGGACATTCTAATGTGACATTGACATACGTGACATTAGTGTAGCATCACGACGATGAAGACCGCCACCAGCTTCAACAGAATCATCTAATTAGGGTATTACATAGTTCGATGACGTCGATAATTATTTTGATCTGTACCGGTTTTTGTTTATTTGGCCTACCGGTAAACGACTAATACTACAACGAAGATTAAGCAAGTACATCGATGTGTCACAGTTTGGTAATTGTATTTGTCTAATTTATTCGCTGTCTGAGAAACCTAAAATTTGTATTTACTTTGAAATAAATTATTTTCTTTGACTGATGAACTATCTTTTATCAGTAATTTTATTGTGCACGGGTAGATACTCTACATGATACTTTTTGAAGGTCTAATGCTGACCAGGTAAGTGCATAACGGTTATAAGTAACGGAAATTAATAGAATACATTTCACATTCTGAAGGTCTGACGATGACCTTATTTACAAATTATAGGTTCTCAAGATCAAATTGTGCAAGTGAAACTTCATATGCGTGATGGGTATCGGCAGTTATTTTAAATTGGCTGTGTATTATATTGTGTAGAAATAAAGTTAGATGCCTGATGAAGACTGTTTTTGTTTTGATTTTCCAAGTTCTGACATGTATAAAATATTTCCATTCACAAAACATCATAAAAATCTTAATTCTAGTTATATGTCATGAAAATCTAAATATTGTGAGTTTGGTTGGTCGTTGTTGGAATTGGTGTTGGTGGTAATGGTACATGTAAGCTTTCTTGAACTACGCACAAATATATCTTCTTCTTCTGGTTTTAGTGTCGTTAGATTCTTTATCCGGTCTTCCTTGTTCTCTATTGCCTGTGGAATCATCATCTTCCAACCCTATAGGTAAAAGGTGTTTTACATTCTTTATATGAGCCCTTGGTAAGAGAAAAAGTTTAATGTATCTCTTTGTATTGAACATTCATTCTATACGGGGGTTAAATAGGGGATGAAAGTTTGTATGAAACTTCTCCATTCTAGAAGTGAGAATTGTAAAAATTGGTAAATGAGCTCATGCATGGTTAGAAATAAAAATATGGTTCACAGTGGCATCACTTTTTTGGATTTAATCCCTTAGGGCTGAATTAAAATAAAATCACTTCTTAGTGCACACTTACTTCATTATATGGAAGATATGTAGGTACTTCATGATGGTTTCAGCTGTGCGTTGATCGATCAGTCAGCAAGTCAGTTCATAATTTAATTACTCTTTTCAACACCTAATAGGCTAAAATTTTAACAAAACCGTTGGGTTAGCTTCCAAACATAAGTCTAGATAATAAACAAACAATATTTTTTCTTCGGGGATTAGGCCACCCACATAAATTGTAGCATTTAATAATGAAACTTACATTGATTTCTTCCTTATAACCTCTAGATTCCAGTGGTTAAATTAGCTAAGCATTGTCTAACCGGAATAAATTCGAAAAATCACTTACGTAAACCAAAATAAACAGAAAAAGTAAATGTCACAATAATGACGTTGTCTGTCAATCACTAAAAAAGTGGGTTTATAACGTTCCGTGCCACGTTGGTTGTTTAAACCATCTATGCGATTTTAGTGTAAACCTTTAAAAATAGCAATTAAAAATGTACACGCACACCAACACACACACACACAGTACCAACTCTCTTTTGGAGCAGTTTTAAAGGTTAAAGCAAGTCCTTTAATCAAAGAGAAATTCTTCAGTAGCTCATCAAATTCTTCCATCAGGAATGAAATACCCTCTACATACAACACGGCTTAACCTAAATCTTAACCTAGATCGACACGAGTGGCTGTTATTATTTAGCCACCTATTTTAATTAACTCTAAAGTTCTGCACCTTCATACTTAAAAAAATAAATACATATTTCAATAACAACTGCTACATCTGTGCTATTATTATTACACCATTTGTTTTTGAACTCATTGTAGGTTGTTTTTGAATTAATTTAGTTATTATAGTGTTGTTTACTATTACTGATGAATAGAAAAATAACAAGTTATGACGTTAATTTCTCTGAGTAGTAAGGTATAAAAGTGTGGTTGCAACAATTTTTACTATCATTCGCTTGTAACTGAACTGAGGTGAAAAAAACCTTACTTTGAAATGCGGGCTAATACTGTCACAGTGGTTTTGGCGATAATTGTAGTAAGTACTTAACTATGAATATTTAATTATCACATATAACTATTTTATAAAGGCTGTAAAACACCTCTTCACGAAGCCGAAAGGCACTTGTTCTCCCCATCATTGCGATTGTATTTTTTTGGTTCTACACCATACCTGGGAACCTTTTTGTTACGGAGATATGGGGGGTCAAAGTTACAACTGTTTGAAATTCTTTTTTGAAATACATGTTTTTTTTTTGTAAGACTTTACCTTTTAACACCTCCACCACCCCCTACTATTCAATCCATCCATCAATAGAAATAGAAAAAAAATGTCTTATCTTATCTTAAAACGTGATTTTTATCCCCAAAAAAATAGTTCTTTCCCAGCAAAAATGTTTGCCTTAAGTTACTTAGTTTGATATCCAGAATGCTTGGTTGCCGGCCTCGCTATAAGATGGTTTACACCCTGTATATTACTGTAAATAGAAAGTAACACGGATATTCTAATCAAAACCAAAATGAATGAATAATAAAATTCAAAACGCTGTGCAATTCTTGTCAGATAAATACGATGATGCCATGCAAGAAATAAACAAACTGGAGACGGAGTGTAAAGAAAACCAAAAAAATATAAAAAACACTAAAACGTCTACCCTCAGTAGACTTTTTGGAGAGAAACCTAAAAGTTGCACCAATTGAAATAAAAAATATCCCAACGTCAAACCCTGAGACCAAAGAATCCCTGACTGCGTTAATCGAAGAACTCGGTACAATTATTAACCAATTAGTGCCGCCATCTGGGGTCAAAAATGTGTTTTGCTTAAGAACCAAGAAACACCCCATGGATAAAATTATTGTTGAATTCTCATCCACAACACTTCAAGAAAAATTATGCACTCAACTAAAAACTTTAACAAACAAAATGTACACAATCGCCTTAACACTACCCATTTACAAGCTGGAGGTCCTATGAAACCGATATATGTATCGGACGCCCTAACTTCTGCAGGCAAACGCCAGCACTATCTCTCCAGATAAACGGCAAAGTATATGTGCGCGAAAAAATAGTAATTTAAACATAAATAATATCAATGATCAGTGTATTGACGCAACCAAACATATCTACCTAAATCTACTTGCTTCACATGGCTTAATATTACCAGCTCACATTCTGCCCGCGCGACTGAAAGCTTGCCTCGACCACTTTATTTTAAAAACTACTCTACCTGCGTCAACTTGTGTTGCCCACTCTGCTCTGACTGATCATGATACTGCTTTACTGTTTCTAGTCAAAAAAATGCCTAAAAAATGTGATAAAAATCATTTGTCCGAACCAATTATGACACTCTAGACGCCGCACTTAAGCAAATTGACTTTGAACCAGTTTATCGAACCGAAAACCCTCACATAGCTGCTGAACTTGATGATCGGCCTCATAACATAGTAGATATTTTAACTATTTTTTAATTAGAATCAATCAATTCAAAAATAGTTAAAATATCTAATTGGAAAAAAATCTTGAAACCATGACTAACACCGGGCCTCCTCCGTTGTAATAGGCACAGAGACAACCTACACAAAAAATCTAAAAAGTCACCTGAATATGAAATTATAAAAACCACTTTTACTAGATACAGTAACTTTTGCAATAGTATACTGAAAAAGACTAAATCAAAATCAAAATCAAACTAGAACAATTACCCAAACCATTCTAGAAATCCATAATTCATCCTGTCTTTAAGAGTGGGGACAGAAACAGTGTCAACAACTACTCCCTGCTTTATCGAAAATTCTAGAGAAGACCATGAACAAAAGGCTCGTCGGTTACTTAGAAAAATAAAACATACTGTCACCCTCACAATATGGTTTTCGTGCTGGTAGATCGACGTCCGATGCCACCTGATGATCTCACCAACTTTGTTGTCACAAACATGGATGGAGGGCAGGAGGTCTTGGGTATCTTTCTGGACCTTGCCAAAGCATTTGATACTGTTTCTGTACCCATGCTCATTCACGGGATGGATAGAATAGGCGTAAGGGGGGTTCAACTGAAACTTTTTAGGATTACCTGAGTGAGCGTACACAATTCGTTAAGGTGGATGATATCGTCAGTGAAGAGCGCACCGTCACCTATGGTGTGCCTCAAGGTAGCGTACTTGGGCCGACTCTTTTCCTCATATACTTTAACGGGCTGGGTCTGCTCACTGTCTCCAATGGTAAGATTGTATCTTTTGCAGATGACACTGCTCTTTTCTTTAGCGCAAATTCATGACAAGAAGTCTATGCGTATGTACAGAGAGGTTTTGATGCTGTAATGAAGTGGCTCCATAGCAGTGTACTTACACTAAACACAGATAAAACAAAGTATATTGCTTTTTCCCTAAAGTCAACACACGTAGGTACCCCAAACGACACCACAAATACTTTTAATAGCACATTCCTGCCCAAATCAACACGCATATAGTTATGATTGCGGGTGCAATCATTACTATACGCGTGTCTACAAAAAGTAACTAGTCTAAAGTACCTAGGAATTATAATGGATTACATCATGAGATTTAATGAACACATCAAAACCCTCAGCAATAGACTACGTAAAATAATATTTGTTTTTAAAACCCTTAAAAATGTAGCTGACATCAAGCTGTTGAAAACGATCTACTTTGCTCTCGCCCAGTCTCTATTAACCTATTGTATTACGTCCTGGGGCGGTGCACGTAAATACACAATCTTGAATCCAGAAAGAGACCAGAGAGCTATTTTGAAAGTCTCCTATTTCTACCATTTAGATATCCCACAGCAATTTTATATAAAGAGGCTTAAGTCCTAACTGTGCGTCAGCTGTTTGTTTTACAAACAGTCCTGAAGCAGCATAGACTCCTCACCTTCAACTCGTCACTTTTAAATAAATGACGTGTTGACCCAGTAGATCGCCACGGAAACCCACTAACTACTATGTTCACGAAACGTTTTTCTGTTATCTTGGTCGCTTTCTCTATAATAAAATAAATAGGACGCTTCCGATCTATGAACTTGCCAAAACCAAGTGTAAATTGAAAATAACAAGCTGGTTTCTGGAGTTAAGCTATGACGATACGGAAAACCTTTTAGCAGCCCCGAAATAACTTGCTTATCGAAGGATACAATCTAGATAAATTAATAAATAATAATAACCATCAATCAATTCTGTACATCCAGCTATTTTTACCTTATTCCCTATTCCTTATTCACACGATCACACATACACCCATCACATACATACACCCACTACTTACACACACCCATCACTCACACACCCATTCATCCGTTACATACACACACACAAGACAGACAATGAAGAAAAAATACTTGCGCACTGATGATCTGCAAAACGGCTTAGAAGATGTCCTTGAAACATAGCTAAAAATACTCTCACCTTTCAAATGAAAAAAATCTTAATCGAAATCGATTCATCCGTTTGCCTCCTATGATGTCACAGACAGACATATAGATTCACACTTCAAACGTGTGTGAAGTAGGGTAGCATAACACCCCTTTTTTGGTAGGGGGTAAGAAAAAGAAAAATTAACGGAATTGAAAAACCCTACAATAATGTCGCGGTTTTATAGGACCTCTGCCCAAGCCATGGGAGATTATTCCCCAATGGATAAGGCAGAGGTGAACCTAGTAGTACACACATTTTTCTAATAAAACACTAATCGTTCTCTATTTATTTATTTAGAAATCGATTAGGTACATTTTTTAATATTCCGCACAAAAAAAAGTTTATTATTTGTTTCAGATGTGTTACATTACACAAGCAGAATCAGGTTATCTTAGTAAGTACTCTACGTCAAGTCAAAGATATTGCTAAATCGTTTTTTTTAAGCTATTGAATACGGTTCTATACGTACATAATTGCAGGTAAGTATTTCGATAATAATATGTAAAAAGTCGAAACATTTCATTAAAATAATCTTTCGATGTATCTTTGTTTGATGTAATACTAATAAATAATTATTGTTGTTACAGGTGTTACTTGGAAAGGCGTTGGTACAACTGTAGGTAAGTATTTTAATGTTAATTACAAGTAGACTCCACAAATAGTCATAAGACAGAATGACATTAGTAAGTCGCAAAACTTCCTAATAATCTTGTTGGTAAGTATTTTGATGTTACGAGTATGTACAAGGAGACTCCACAAAAAGTAATATTATGAGAGAATAACATAGCAAGTCAAAACATTTAAATAATTATTCTTTCGATGTTTGCTTGTCTAAAGTAAAACTAATAAACTATTATTTTTTGTTACAGAAAGTACTTGGACAGCGGTCGCGTCAGATGTTGGTACGTATTTCGATGTTCTGTACAAGGAGACTGCACAAATAGTTTTATGAGAGAGTAACATTCATCGAAACATTTAATTTGGATAATCTTTCAATGTTTGTTTGTTTGTTGTATAATTGTTTGTTTGTTACAGAATTTACTTGGAACGCCTTTGAGTCAACTGTAGGTACGTATTTTAATGTTAATAACAAGGAGACTCCACAAATAGTTATTAGAGCGAGTAATATAGCAAGTCGAAACATTTCATTAAATAATCTTTCAATGTATTCTTGTTTAAAGTGAAACCAATAAATAGTTATTTTTTGTTACAGAAAATACTCCGATAGGCGGTGCGTCAGTTGTTCGTACGTATTTTGATGTTATGTACAAGGAGACTCTACAAGGAGATAATTTTTAGATGTTTGTTTGTTTGAAGTAAAACTAATAAATACTTTTTTGTGTTACAGGTGTAATTTATAAACCTGTTGGATCGACTATTCGTACGTATTTTGATGTTATATATGTCACCGTAAAATTGTCAAACACGTTATATTACATTATAACGTGTTTTTTCTCGCGATATTGTAATGTCTCGAATTATTGTCAACTGAACATACGGAAGTTACTCTGCCCCCATAATCGGGACTTGGAGCACCCCCCCGTTAGGTTAGTTAGGTTCCTTTAAACCGGAAATAGGGGCCCCGCGAAGCGGGTCTCCGTCGACTACGCTTTTTAGGGGGAATATAAAGTGTTTTAAGGTTATGTTATATTAATCGGTATTTCTCAGGAATGGTGCCATATCTTTTCATGAAAGTTGTGCCACTGGGCAAGGGGGACCCCTCCTTCCCTCCACACCGCGTAAGTTGACTACCGTCGCATGCATTTCACGAAAAATAATGCGTTTTGTTGTAAGCAGTATGTTCATTTGACAATAATTCGAAACTTTACAATATCGCTAGAGATATTACAATATAACGTATTTGACAATTTTACGGTGACATATACAAATACACTCCGTAAATATTTATAAGAGAGAATTGCATAGCAAATCGAAAAACTTCATTAGATAATATTTCTATGTACCTATGTTTGTTTGAAGTTAATGAAAAAATATTTGTTGTTACAGAAACTACTTGGACAGTCGCCGCGTCAACTGTAGGTACGTATTTTGATGTTATGTTTATGGAGACTCCACAAATAGTTATTAGAGCGAAAAACAAAGCAAGTCGAAACATTCCATTTTTAATCTTTCTTTAAATAAATAATTATTTGTTGTTACAGGTGTTACTTGGAGAGCCGCTGATTCAACTTTAGGTACGTATTTTAATTTTAATTACAAGGACACTCTACAAATAGTTTAAGAGAGAATTACATAGCTAGCTTTTAAAAATAATCATTTCGTTAGGACAAAAAGGCGTCCGTGTTCTTTGTACGAATCAAAGTGATCATATCATACAAATACCTACATACTTTTTAGTTTTTTTTTGTTTATAAGTATTTAAGTTTTTTTTTACTAGTAAGGTTTTTATAATTTTAAAGTTTTTTTTTTCTTATTATTTTTATACCGTGTGACCTTGTGGCGTGTGCCAAATAAATGTTTTTTCTTTTTATCTTTCAAAAACAGAGCAGTTGACGCAGTGGCTGAGCGATTGACAATGTGTCGCGGGTTCGATCCCCATACTAAACAAACATTTGTTTGGCCTACAGATAGTTGTTCCAGATCTGGTTTAATGTTTTGTAAACGCGATCACGATACAAGACAAATTCACAGTGTGTGGCAACGTTAAAAAATACCTGAAAGCCAAACTAAATTACTTCATGACCAAAGTGGTCAACACGGTGTTTCACGAATTTCAAAATAAAGTATTGCCATCTTTAGACGCTGCGGACTACAAAAGTATCGCCACGTTTTTGTGTGCTCTATATTGGATATTAAGTTTAAGATTGTATAACTCCTTTAACTAATTTAAACTAATTATTTTGTAGATCAAGTGATCAAATGGGGAGTGAACGTCAACTAATCAGTCTGCGCTAGTGTCAGTAATTAAAGGGACATTCTAATGTGACATTGACATACGTGACATTAGTGTAGCATCACGACGATGAAGGCCGCCACCAGCTTCAACAGAGCCATCTAACAAGGGTATTACGGGTCCACCCTTTATAGCAGAACTTTTTATGCCATATTATTACTTTGCATAACAGCGGATAGCATAAACTTCATTTCGCAGAAAATAGGTTGGCAGACACGCATTTATCATACATTCAAACTCATAATTTTGTAAGTCAGAATCATCTAAAGGCATAAATTTCATATGCATAAAAATTAAAAGTCGAACCATCTTGTCGCAGATAGTTGGAGGTCAGTATCATCGTTTTGCATAAATTTCATATGCATAAACATTAAACGTTGAACCATCCTATCGCAGAAATTTTAGGGTTAGAATCATCTATTGGCATAAATTTCATATCTATAGTCATTGAATGGCAGAACTATCACATCTCAGGAAGTTTATAGTTTGAATCATCTTTTCGCATACACTTCTTATGCATAATTATGGAAAGACTATTTTAAATAGGTTCAGAAAATTCATAGTTGCATCAGTAGCATGTATTTTATGAATATATTTTATAAATTTTATACGTTATTCAATTATACCAGTGTTATTAATTTAATAAAATATACAATAATTTTACTTAGTTGGTACTAGTGCAAAATCTTTCGACGATATTATGTGTTTCTTTATGTTTTTCGAGCGTATGGCCTGCAGGTGAAAATCATAATATTTTGGGTTTAACGGCTAAATAAACATAATTTTCTTTCTTTCTTTTATTAAAACAGTAGATTGAGATCATGTGGTTTTTATTTTCCTGTAAGAAGCAGGCAGACATGCAAACAAACATACACCATGCATGCAGCAAACATGCAGCAAGCCTGCAGCAAGCATGCATCAAACGTGCAGCAAGCATGCAGCAAACATGCAAATCCGCATATACCATGCATGCAATGAGCATGCAATGAGCATGCAGTAAGCATGCAGTAAGCATGCAGCAAGCATGCAGCAAGCATGCATCAAGCATGCAGCAAACGAGAATGCAACATGCAGCAGGCATGGTTTCTGTCACGGCTCCGGCGCTGCGGGGCCCCGGCGGTCCCACGCGAGCTTCTCGTCGCAGATGTGTTTCAACGCTCACCACCGCAGCTTCGGCTTGCTGGCCGGCTAAGCCGGCCAGCCTCAGCCGCGGCGGCGAGTGTTAAAACCACCTGCTCCTCAGCTCGCGGCCCGCCTCGCCCCTCCGCGCCTACGCGATTTTAAATTACACTCTAGGGGTAGGGCAGACAAGACTACGTGGAGTCGGTTTTGGAGCGATTCGTTTCTGTCACTAACTTTTCTAGCACAACATATTGACTTTTTAAGATAATATTTTAATTTTAAATTAAGGTTAAAATGCTATTTTGTGGCATTAAAAAATGGCAATACTGCCAAATAAAATTATTCCAAATGAAATTCTGCAATCTTCATAGTATGCCAAGTGAAATTATATCAAATAATCGTCGTTCTAAATAAACATTATTCTAAACGAAATTATGCGAAATTTGAACAATGCCAAAGGTAATTATGCCAAATAAAAAACTGCCATCTAAAAGTATGCCATTCGAAATTCGGTCATACACACATTCACCCAAACAATAAGTATATTTAAAAAAAATATGCCTTTAATATATTCGTTTAAAGAAAATTATGCCAAGTGTGTTATGCTAAATGAATTTCGGAGCAACAAGATTCTGCCAGATAGATGGAACCCGGGTATTACATAGTTCGATGACGTCGATAATTTGATCTGTACCGGTTTTTGTTTATTTGGCCTACCGGTAAACGACTAATACTACAACGAAGATTAAGCAAGTACATCGATGTGTCACAGTTTGGTAATTGTATTTGTCTAATTTATTCGCTGTCTGAGAAACCTAAAATTTGTATTTACATTGAAATAAATTATTTTCTTTGACTGATGTTCTATCTTTTATCAGTAATTTTATTGTGCACGGGTACTCTACATGATACTTTTTGAAGGTCTGTTGATGACCTTATTTACAAATTATGGGTCCACCCTTTATAGCAGAACTTTTTATGCCATATTATTACTTTGCATAACAGCGGATAGCATAAACTTCATTTCGCAGAAAATCGTTTGGCAGACACGCATTTATCATACATTCAAACTCATAATTTTGTAAGTCAGAATCATCTAAAGGCATAAATTTCATATGCATAAAAATTAAAAGTCGAACCATCTTGTCGCAGATAGTTGGAGGTCAGTATCATCGTTTTGCATAAATTTTATATGCATAAACATTAAACGTTGAACCATCCTATCGCAGAAAGTTTAGGGTTAGAATCATCTATTGGCATAAATTTCATATCAATAGTCATTGAATGGCAGAACTATCACATCTCAGGAAGTTTATAGTTTGCCACTTTTACCAATTTTACCAATGTTATTAATTTTGTACAATTTTATTGTTTTTTCTTAGTATATTTACGTCACTAATTTTATTACTGTTATGAATTTTATCCATTTCCCTATTTTGTAATTTTTGCATGTATTTTATGAATATATTTTATAAATTTTATACGTTATTCAATTATACCAGTGTTATTAATTTAATAAAATATACAATAATTTTACTTAGTTGGTACTAGTGCAAAATCTTTCGACGATATTATGTGTTTCTTTATGTTTTTCGAGCGTATGGCACTCGTGGCCTGCAGGTGAAAATCATAATATTTTGGGTTTAACGGCTAAATAAACATAATTTTCTTTCTTTCTTTTATTAAAACAGTAGATTGAGATCATGTGGTTTTTATTTTCCTGTAAGAAGCAGGCAGACATGCAAACAAACATACACCATGCATGCAGCAAACATGCAGCAAGCCTGCAGCAAGCATGCATCAAACGTGCAGCAAGCATGCAGCAAACATGCAAATCCGCATATACCATGCATGCAATGAGCATGCAATGAGCATGCAGTAAGCATGCAGTAAGCATGCAGCAAGCATGCAGCAAGCATGCAGTAAGCATGCAGCAAGCATGCAGCAAGCATGCAGCAAGCATGCAGCAAACGAGAATGCAACATGCAGCAGGCATGGTTTCTGTCACGGCTCCGGCGCTGCGGGGCCCCGGCGGTCCCACGCGAGCTTTTCGTCGCAGATGTGTTTCAACGCTCACCACCGCAGCTTCGGCTTGCTGGCCGGCTAAGCCGGCCAGCCTCAGCCGCGGCGGCGAGTGTTAAAACCACCTGCTCCTCAGCTCGCGGCCCGCCTCGCCCCTCCGCGCCTACGCGATTTTAAATTACACTCTAGGGGTAGGGCAGACAAGACTACGTGGAGTCGGTTTTGGAGCGATTCGTTTCTGTCACTAACTTTTCTAGCACAACATATTGACTTTTTAAGATAATATTTTAATTTTAAATTAAGGTTAAAATGCTATTTTGTGGCATTAAAAAATGGCAATACTGCCAAATAAAATTATTCCAAATGAAATTCTGCAATCTTCATAGTATGCCAAGTGAAATTATATCAAATAATCGTCGTTCTAAATAAACATTATTCTAAACGAAATTATGCGAAATTTGAACAATGCCAAAGGTAATTATGCCAAATAAAAAACTGCCATCTAAAAGTATGCCATTCGAAATTCGGTCATACACACATTCACCCAAACAATAAGTATATTTAAAAAAAAATATGCCTTTAATATATTCGTTTAAAGAAAATTATGCCAAGTGTGTTATGCTAAATGAATTTCGGAGCAACAAGATTCTGCCAGATAGATGGAACCCACAAATTATAGGTTCTCAAGATCAAATTATGCAAGTGAAACTTCATATGCGTGATGGGTATCGCCAGTTATTTTAAATTGGCTGTGTATTATATTGTGTAGAAATAAAGTTGGATGTCTGATGAAGACTGTTTTTGTTTTAATTTTCCAAGTTCTGACATGTATAAAATATTTTCATTCACAAAACATCATAAAACTCTTCATTCCCGTTAAATGTCATGAAAATCCAAATATTGTGAGGTCGGTTGGTCGTTTATTGGAATTGGTGTTTGTGGTAATGGTACATGTAAACTTTCTTGAACTACGCACAAATATATCTTTTTATTCTGGTTTTTTTGTCTTAAGACCATTTATCCGGTCTTCCTTGTTCTCTATTGCCTGTGGAATCATCATCTTCCAACCCTATAGGTAAGAGTTGTTTTACACTCTTTATATGAGTCCTTGGTAAGAGAAAAAAGTTAACCGTATATCTTTGCATTGAACATTCATTCTATACGGGGGTTAAATAGGGGATGAAAGTTTGTATGAAACTTTTTCATTCTTGAAGTGTGAATTGTAAAATATGGTAAATGAGCTCATGCATGGTTAGAAATAAAAAATATGGTTCACAGTGGCATCAATTTTTTGGATTTAATCCCTTAGGGCTTAGGGCCAATTAAAATAAAATCACTTCTTACTGCACACTTACTTCATTATATGGAAGGTATGTAGGTACTTCATGATGGTTTCAGCTGTGCGTTGATCGATCAGTCAGCCAGTCAGTTCATAATTTAATTCCTCTTTTCAACACCTAACAGGCTAAAATTTTAACAAAACCGTTGCGTTAATTTCCAAACATAAGTCTAGATAATAAAGGAGACAATTTTTTTTCTTCGGGGATTAGGCTACCCACATAAATTGTAGCATTTAATAATAAAACTTACATTGATTTCTTCCTTATAACCTCTAGATTCCAGTGGTTAAATTAGCTAAGCATTGTCTAACCGGAATAAATTCGAAAAATCTGCAAAAACACTTACGTAAACCAAAATAAACAGAAAAAGTAAATGTCAAAATAATAAAGTTGTTTGTAAAACACTAAAAAACGTGGGCTTATAACGTTCCGTGCCACGTTGGTTGTTTAAACCATCTATGCGATTTTAGTGTAAACCTTTAAAAATAGCATTAAAAATGCTCACAGTTTAATAGTACTTATTTTTATATTGTTTTGATTCTATTATAAATAATACAAAAAAAAAATATCTCCTTTAGTGATTATTACTTTGTTAATTAAAAAAAATCTCTACATAACAAAATCTCTATATACAACACGGCTTAACCTAAATCTTAACCTAGATTGACACGAGTGGCTGTTATTATTTAGCCACCTATTTTAATTAACTCTAAAGTTCTGCACCTTCATACTTAAAAAAATAAATACATATTTCAATAACAACTGCTACATCTGTGCTATTATTATTACACCATTTGTTTTTGAACTCATTGTAGGTTGTTTTTGAATTAATTTAGTTATTATAGTGTTGTTTACTTTTACTGATGAATAGAAAAATAACATGTTATGACGTTAATTTCTCTGAGTAGTAAGGTATAAAAGTGTGGTTGCAACAATTTTTACTATCATTCGCTTGTAACTGAACTGAGGTGAAAAATCCTTACTTTGAAATGCGGGCTAATATTGTCACAGTGGTTTTGGCGATAATTGGAGTAAGTACTTAAATATGAATATTTAATTATCACATTTAACTATTTTATGAAGGGTGTAAAACACCTCTTCACGAAGCCGAAAGTCACTTGTTCTTCCCATCACTGCGATAATTTGTTTGTTCTACACCATACCTGGGAACCTTCTTGTTACGGAGATATGGGGGGTCAAAGTTACAACTATTTGAAAAGTTTTTTTTAAGTTCATGTTTTTTTTGTAAGACTTTACCTTTTAACATCTCCACCACCCCGTACTATTCAATCCATCCATCAATAGAAATAGAAAAAAATATCTTATCTTATCTTAAAACGTGATTTTTAACCCCAAAAAAATAGTTCTTTGGCAGCAAAAATGTTTGCTTTAAGTTACTTAGTTTGATGTACAGAATGCTTGGTTGCTTCGCTATGAGATGGTTTACACCCTGTATGTTACTGTAAATAGAAAGTAACACGGATATTCTAATCAAAACCAAAATGAATGAATAATAAAATTCAAAACGCTGTGCAATTCTAATAAATACGATGATGCCATGCAAGAAATAAACAAACTGGAGACGGAGTGTAAAGAAAACCAAAAAAATATAAAAAACACTAAAACCTCTACACTCAGTAGACTTTTTGGAGAGAAACCTAAAAGTTGCAACAATTGAAATAAAAAATATCCCAACGTCAAACCCTGAGACCAAAGAATCCCTGACTGCGTTAATCGAAGAACTCGGTACAATTATTAACCAACTAGTGCCGCCATCTGGGGTCCAAAATGTGTTTTGCTTAAGAACCAAGAAACACCCCATGGATAAAATTATTGTTGAATTCTCATCCACAACACTTAAAGAAAAATTATGCACTCAACTAAAAACTTTAACAAACAAAATGTACACAATCGCCTTAACACTACCCATTTACAAGCTGGAGGACCTATGAAACCGATATATGTATCGGACGCCCTAACTTCTGCAGGCAAACGCCTGCACTATCTCTCCAGAGAGTTTAAAAAAAGCAGTAAATATTAACAATGCTGAACTGCAAACGGCAAAGTATATGTGCGCGAAACAATAGTAATTTAAACATAAATAATATTAATGATCAGTGCATTGACGCAACCAAACATAGCTACCTAAATCTACTTGCTCCACATGGCTTATTACCAGCTCACACTTTGCCCACGCGACTGCAAGCTTGCCTTGACCATTTTATTTTAAAAACTACTCTACCTGCGTCAACTTGTGTTGCCCACTCTGCACTGACTGATCGTGATACTAGGCTTTCACGGTTTAAAACTAAACTTATATTGTCACTTACGGGATATCTTCCGTGATTATTTATTATGTTGTTGTTGTTGTTACGGAAGATATCCCGTAAGTGACAATATAAGTTTATGATACTGCTTTATTTATTTATTTATTTATTTATTTATTTACTAACACTTCAAGCACAAAAGTACAGAGGCGGACTTAATGCCATAGGCATTTTCTACCAGTCAACCTTTAGGTGATGCAGAGACAAGCAGTGGTAAGTGTCATTTCTGAAATTCTGAGAATAATTTTATTTAATACTACGATACACTACAAAGATATATAAAATATTATACATATTTATCAAATACTATAAATATATATTAAAATAAAATTAAATGGACATTTACATGGATATACTAAAATAAAAAGACAAACAATGACGAAAGCGTTACCGTTGTGACGAAACTGCCAGCTTCTTCCGAATGTACTCGCGAACTTTAATTTTAAAAGATAAGCGATTAGTTGCCATCCTGATTTCTTGGGGAAGCGCATTCCACAGAGAAATAGACTGGACGAAGAATGACCGATGAATGTAGTCAGTGCGGTGAGAGGGACAGTGAAGAACACGATTTTACGAAGAGCGCAGGCTTCTGCTGTGGTTGGCACAAATGTATTGAAAGTGGGGAGCAAGGTAACTAGGGGAAGTGGGAGAGACAAGAAAAGAAAACAATGTGGTTAGCGCCCTTTGCTCCCTACGCTGACGTTTGGGCAACCACCTAAGAAGAGACCGGTGCTCGGAGACATGATCATATTTACGCAAATTGAAAACGAATCGAATGCAGTTATTTAGAAGACGGTCAAGTTTGTCGAGGAGATCTGCATTCAGGTCAAAGTAGTACACATCACCATAATCGATGATGGGAAAGATTAAGGACTGTACAAGCATTGCTTTCGTATTTGAGGGTAGAAAGTTTTTCAGACGGTACAGAGCCCGCAACGAACCAGTAACCTTCTGGCTGACACGAGCGACTTGTGTATGCCATTTCATTGCTTTACTGTTTCTAGTAAAAAAAATGCCTAAAATATGTGATAAAAATCATCTGTCCGAACCAATTATGACACTCTAGACGCCGCACTTAAGCAAATTGACTTTGAACCAGTTTATCGAACCGAAAACCCTCACATAGCTGCTGAACTGATGATCAGCCTCATAACATAGGTGATTGATTCAAATTCAAAAATAGTTAATTTATCTAATCGGAAAAAAATCTTAAAACCATGACTAACACCGGGCCTCTTCCGTTGTAGTAGGCACAGAGACAACCTACACAAAAAATCTAAAAAGTCACCTGAAAACGAAATTATAAAAACCACTTTTACTAGATACAGTAACTTTTGCAACAGGATACTGAAAAAGACTCAATCAAAATCAAAATCAAACTAGAACAATTTCCCAAACCATTCTAGAAATCCATAATTCATCCTGTCGACAACTACAGACCCATTGCTGTACTCCCTGCTTTATCGAAAATTCTAGAGAAGATCATGAACAAAAGGCTCGTCGGTTACTTAGAAAAATTAAACATACTGTCACCCTCACAATATGGCTTTCGTGCTGGTAGATCGACGTCCGATACCACCTGATGTTGTCACAAATATGGATGGAGGGCAGAAGGTCTTGGGTGTCTTTCTGGACCTTGTCAAAGCGTTTGATACTGTTTCTGTACCCATGCTCATTCACAGGATGGGCGTAAGGACCCCCCTTAAACTGAAAGTTTTTGAGGATTACCTGAGTGAGCGTACACAATTCGTTAAGGTGGATGATACCGTCAGTAAAAGCGCACCGTCACCTATGGTGTGCCGCAAGGTAGCGTACTTAGGCCGACTCGTTTCCTCGTATACTTTAACGGGCTGGGTCTGCTCACTGTCTCCAATGGTAAGATTATATCTTTTACAGATGACACTGCTCTTTTCTTTAGTTGAAGTCTATGCGTATACAGAGACGTTTTGATGCTGTAATGAGGTGGTTTCATAGCAGTGTACTTACACTAAACACAGATAAAACAAAGTATATTGCTTTTTCCCTAAAGTCAACACACATACCTCAAACGACACCACTAATACTTTTTAATAGCACAGTCCTGCCCAAATCAACACGCGTATAGTTATGATTGCACCCACCTACAAAAATTAACTAGTCTAAAGTACCTAAGAATTATAATGGATTGCAACATGAGATTTAATTAACACATCAACACCCTCAGCAGTAGACTAAAACCCTTAAATTAAAAATGTAGCTGACATCAAGCTGTTGAAAACGATCTACTTTGCCCTCGCCCAGTCTCTATTAACCTATTGTATTACGTCCTGCGGCGGTGCACGTAAATACACAATCTTGTAACTAGAAAGACACCAAAGAGCTATTTTGAAAGTATCCTCCTTTCTACCATTTAGATATCCCACAGCAATTTTATATAAAGAGGCTAAAGTTCTAACTGTGTGTCAGCAGTTTACAAACAGTCCTGAAGCAGCATAGACTCCTCACCTTCAACTCGTCACTTTTAAATAAATGACGTGTTGACCCAGTAGATCGCCACGGAAACCCACTAACTACTATGTTCACGAAACGTTTTTCTGTTATCTTGGTCGCTTTCTCTATAATAAAATAAATAAGACGCTGGCTTCTGGAGTTAAGCTATGACGATACAGAAAACCTTTTTGCAGCCCCGAAATAACTTGCTTGTCGAAGGATACAATCTACATAAATTAACAACTATTAATAACCATCAATCAATTTTGTACATCCAGCTATTTTTACCTTTTTCCCTATTCCTTATTCACACGACCGCACATACACCCACCACATACATACACCCACTACTTACACTCACCCACAACTTACACACACCCATCACTCACACACACATTCATCCGTTACATACACACACACAAGACAGACAATGGAGAAAAAATACTTGCGCATTGATGATCTGCAAAACGCCTGAGAAGATTTCCTTGAAATGAAAAAAAATCTTAATCGAAATCGATTTATCCGTTTGCCTCCTATGATGTCACAGACAGACACATAGATTCACACTTCAACCGTGTGTGAAGTAGGGTAGCATAACACCCCTTTTTTGGTAGGGGGTAAGAAAAAGAAACATTAACGGAATTATAAAACCCTACAATAATGTCGCGCTTTTATAGGACCTCTCTCCAAGCCATGGGATATTATTCCCCAATGGATTAGGCAGAGGTGAACCTAGTAGTACACACATTTTTCTAATAAAACACTAATCGTTCTCTATTTATTTATTTAGAAATCGATTAGGTACATTTTTCAATATTCCACACAAAAACATTAAAAAAAAATAAAAACATAAGTTTATTATTTGTTTCAGATGTGTTACATTACACAAGCAGAATCAGGTTATCTTAGTAAGTACTCTACGTCAAGTCAAAGATATTGCTAAATCGTTTTTTTTTAAGCTATTGAATACGGTTCTATACGTACATAATTGCAGGTAAGTATTTCGATAATAATATGTAAAAAGTCGAAACATTTCATTAAAATAATCTTTCGATGTATCTTTGTTTGATGTAATACTAAAAAATAATTATTGTTGTTACAGGTGTTACTTGGAAAGGCGTTGGTACAGCTGTAGGTACGTATTTTAATGTTAATTACACGTACACTCCACAAATAGTCATAAGAGAAAATGACATTAGCAAGTCGCAAAACATCCTAATAATCTTGTTCGTAAGTATTTTGATATTATGTACAAACATACCTTGACCTTTGTTTGATTGATTTAGTTTTTTTGTCACCGACTTCTGAAGCGTTTTTTCTGAAGTTATTTTTCACTTTTTTGTTTTCTCTGAAGTCGGTTTTGTTTTTTGTAAAAAAGTTTTTATTTTTCACTTTTTAGTGGTTCACATGTGCTTACCCCTTCACAGCGTACCGGCGTGATTTTAGGTTATGAACTAGTGTAAACAATAGACAGATATGAGATTTCGGCAATCCCAGTACATTTGCTATCATTTATTGAGGAGTTCCGTTGCGATATGTCCGAAATTCTTCATCAGATCTTCATCAAATTGAATTGGGATCACTTCGAGAAAGTACAATTCCTAAAACTACCCAAACCGCTTCTAGTGTGCCTATAAAATGTGAAGAATTCTCTCTATTTCTCGAGAATCCCATCATCAGCTACTGATTTGATGATTATGAGACCACACAGGAAGCACCAGCTTTCAAATAAAATAAGAACGATCAAAATCGGTTCACCCAGTAGAAAGTACTGAGGTAACAAATATTTTCGAAATCGGGTGTATTTTACACATGTGCGTACCCCCTCAGAGCATACAGGCGTGATGTTATGTCATGATATAGTATAAACAATGAACCTACAAGCAATGGCAGCAATCACTGCAGATTTGCTGTGTATTTTTGAAGAGTTCCGTTGTACATCTCCGAAGATCAGCATCAGATCTTCAGCAAACTAAAATGGGACCAAACGGGAAGCACCAGCTTTCAAACAAAAAAAAACCATCAAAATCGGTTCACCCAGTCGAGAGTACTGAGGTAACAAACACAAAAAAAAAAAAATACAGTAGAATTGATAACCTCCTCTTTTTGTAAGTCGGTTGAAAAAGTAATATTATGAGAGAATAACATAGCAAGTCGAAACATTTAATTAATTATTCTTTCGATGTTTGTTTGTCTAAAGTAAAACTAATAAATAATTGTTTTTTGTTACAGAAAGTACTTGGACAGCGGTCGCGTCAGATGTTGGTACGTATTTCGATGTTCTGTACAAGGAGACTGCACAAATAGTTTTATGAGAGAGTAACATATAATCGAAACATTTAATTTGAATAATCTTTCAATGTTTGTTTGTTTGTTACAGAATTTACTTGGGACGCCTATGAGTCAACTGTAGGTACGTATTTTAATGTTAATAACAAGGAGACTCCACAAATAGTTATTAGAGCGAGTAATATAAGAAGTGAAAACATTTCATTAAATAATCTTTCAATGTATTCTTGTTTAAAGTGAAACCAATAAATAATTATTTTTTGTTACAGAAAATACTCCGATAGGCCGTGTGCCAGTTATTTGTACGTATTGTGATGTTATGTACAAGGAGACTCAACAAGGAGATAATTTTTAGATGTTTGTTTGTTTGAAGTAAAACTAATAAATACTTTTTTGTGTTACAGGTGTAATTTATAAACCTGTTGGATCGACTATTAGTACGTATTTTGATGTTATATACAAATACACTCCGTAAATATTTATAAGAGAGAATTGTATAGCAAATCGAAAAACATCATTAGATAATATTTCTATGTACCTATGTTTGTTTGAAGTTAATGAAAAATTATTTGTTGTTACAGAAACTACTTGGACAGTCGCCGCGTCAACTGTAGGTACGTATTTTGATGTTATGTATATGGAGACTCCACAAATAGTTATTAGAGCGAAAAACAAAGCAAGTCGAAACATTCCATTTTTAATCTTTCTTTAAATAAATAATTATTTGTTGTTACAGGTGTTACTTGGAGAGCCGCTGATTCAACTTTAGGTACGTATTTTAATTTTAATTACAAGGACACTCTACAAATAGTTTAAGAGAGAATTAGAATAGAATAGAATAGAATACTCTTTATTATGTACACCATAAAAATATAAATACAAACATTTTAAACACTTTACAAGGGGTGACACAATGGGCGGTCTTATCGCTAAAAGCGATCTTTTAAAGACAACCTTTGGATGGATTTAAAGGGGAAGGAGAGACAATACTGCAGGTAGCCTGTGGTGTACCATTTACATATATATGTCGTAGGATAATTTGATACTTCGAATCTTCGCGAAAATCCTAGGGGTTTTGCGAAAACGCGGATAATTAGACATAGGCGAAAAATTATCAAATCTTACTGGACAAAGTCAGGATTTTTGCGAAAATACTCGTTATTATAGCAATATTGCGAAACGAAACGCTGGCTGTTATGAAATAAGAACGCTGATTGGTCGGTCAGCGCGTTCAATAAGAGATCGTCTCTGATTGGTTGACGTGGATTACACCCTAAAATTGGATCATTTTTTTTTACTACGACTGTGATCTCCTATTGTCTGTAGAAAACAACATACATACTAAAATTTTCAATAAAAAGTTTATAAAAATCAATTTAGTGATTTTCCTTTCTCACCTATTCTAAACCTTCATAACTCTATGATACAATACTTGAAGTTAATCATCGGCAAACTAGGAACCAATTAGAAGTCAGCCGGCAAAATTGTAGCCAATCAGTGTTGAGCACATCAAATCTTACTATAGTAACGAGTATTTTCGCAAAAATCCTGACTTTGTCCAGTAAGATTTGATAATTTTTCGCCTATGTCTAATTATCCGCGTTTTCGCAAAACCCCTAGGATTTCCGCGAAGATTCGAAGTATCAAATTATCCTACGACATATACAATAAATAAATACATACATATACACACGTTAGACATATTACACCTATGTATATATTAAACATATATACATATATATACAAGTGCATATATATCATATATATATATAAATAATAATATATATAACATACATACTTTTAATTATCTTTTAATTATCATAAAACAAGTGCGAACGAACTAAATCAAACATACCTAATAAAAAAAATAGAAAATTTGCTTATGGAGAGAGATACAGTTTTTTTATCATGCTTTTAAAAATTGTCAGAGATTGAGCACGCCTTATAGACACTGGCAAGGCATTCCATAACCGTACTGCTTGTACTGTAAAAGAGTTATCATAGAAACTGGTGGAATGCATCGGCATCTCTAGTCTTAAGTTTTCTGATGACCTCAGATATCTATTATGTGTGTCATGAAGGAACTTGAAACGTTCTTTAAGATAAGAGGGAGTTGTAGGATTAAACAGAATACTGTAAAGCTGAAACAGGATATGAGAATTCCGGCGAAGACGTATAGGAAGCCACTTGAGCTTTGTACGAAATTCAGATATGTGATCATATTTGCGCAAGCCAAATATAAATCTAATGCAACAGTTTTGAAGTCGCTCAAGTTTATCAAGCTGTGCCTCAGTGAGATCGAGATAACTGACATCAGCGTAGTCAAGAACGGGAAGTAAAAGAGATTGAGCCAGCGCAATTTTAGTGGCTGTTGGAAGAAAGTTTCGCAATCGTCTCAGGGACTTGGCAGATGCGAATATTTTGCGACTTACTTCCTGCAGCTGGGGACCCCATGAAAGATTCCTGTCAATCCAAACCCCAAGGTTTTTGACCTTCTCGCTTATGGGAATAGCAGTTCCATTAAATGTAACCTGGGGAAGCTGCGACCAGTTTATCTTGGAGATCATCCTTGAGCTACCAACAATAATGACCTGAGTCTTCAACGGGTTAACTTGTAACCCATGTGCCTCACTCCACTCGCAGATTGAAACCATGTCCTTGTTGATTATATCAATTGCATCAGCCAAATTTGAAGATGCTGCTTGCCGGTAAAGAAGTCTTGTGGAAATAGAATTTATAAAAATTGCGAAAAGTAAAGGAGATAAAACGCCACCCTGAGGTACACCCGCAGAAGTATAACACAGAGAAGAGCATGACCCTTCTATGCATACACGTTGCCGGCGCCCATACAGGTAACTACGAAACCAGTCAGTCGCCGTTGGAGATATGTTAAGTGAGCGAAGTATGCCAAGCAGGATATCGAAATCTACAGTGTTGAACGCATTACTAAAATCCAGTAAGGAGAGAACTGTCAGATTTCCTTTCTCCATACCTAAGCGTATGTCATCGGTAACATTAACTAAAGCCGTAGTAGTGCTGTGACCAGGACGAAATCCAGACTGAAAAGGATTTAGCAGGCTATTCTTACACAGAAATGCACTGAGCTGATTGTGGACAAGGCGTTCTAGGACTTTGGAGAGGAAAGGCAGGATGGAGATAGGACGATATTCTGAAAAGGAAGTAGGATTCGATTTTTTGGGTAAAGGGGTGATTTTAGCCTCTTTCCACATCGAAGGAAAGACACCGTAGGATATAGAGTAGTTAAGGATATGCCATAGGATAGGAAGGATCTCGTCGAGGACAGGGAGTATCATTTTCCGACTTACACAGTCACTGCCAACTGCGTTTGACGTAATTGAAACTACACTCTTCTTAACATCACAATCAGAGAATTGACTAAAAACAAATGGGGGATGATCCGGAGTTGGAAGGTTAGAAAGATAGTTTACTGTGGCTGCCTTTATGGTCCCGTTACAGTTGGGCGAAGATGAGAAATGTCGGTTTAGTTGGTCAATATCTAAGTCTTTAGGAATCGATTCTTGGCGTGACTTTCCAACTCCCATGGATTTCAGAAAATTCCAAACTTTAGCTGGATCTCCGTTTTCAACTGAGGTGTGAATATGGCGTCGCTGGGCATCTCTACACACCTTATTGCAGCGATTGCGAGCATCAACAAAGATCTCACGGTTCCTCGACGTGGGCCGACACTTAAATTTAGTTTTTGTTACGGCTTTCCTGTGCATGATCTTTCTAATGTCATCTGTGATCCAAGGTGCCGGAAGATGTTTAATTTTAACAGCACGTATGGGAGCGTGAACATCGTACAGCTGCACAAGGTTATCTGTCAGCAGGTTGACTTTGTCATCAATCGAATTTACACTGAACAAAGGAGCCCAGTCAATACTGCTGGCATCTTTTCGTAGATCCTCTGTCCTCATTCCACTAAAATTGCGCTGCAATAGAATTTTAGGCTTTGCCTTAGGTGGGCGAATTTTGTAGGAGAGAAATATAAGGTCATGGTAAGAAAACATGTCAGCTGAGCATTGACCATGCTTGCTGGCATGTTGTGGAGAGGAAACAATGAGTAAGTCCAAAAGTGAGGGATTGCAGTTTGGGAAATGGTGTGTGGCACTCAAAGGGAGAATTGATAAATTAGACGACTGTATTATTGATCGAAGAGAAGAAGAACGGGAATCGATTTTTAATAAACAAGTGTTAAAATCGCCCATGATTATTGTATGACTGTAAGAAGGTGTAAGGTTTTCAAGGATCTTTTCAAAGGAGGAAAAGAAATTTATCCGTGACGAAGGGCTGTAGTAAACTCCTAGAAGGACTTTCACGTGATTCAGGTTTACTTCTACAAAGAGATGCTCGCCCGCGTTCTGCGGAGGCGGTTGAGCAGACATATCGACAATTTTAAAAGGAATGTGTGGGCGAAGGTATATGGCAACACCACCGCCACCGCCACGCGCGCGATCATTCCTTATGAGTTGAAAACCAGGCAAGGAATAGGAAGCTGAAGGGAGACATGGTTTCAACCAAGATTCCGAGACAAGGATAGCATGAATGTTCTTACAGTCAAGGTTAGCTAGCATGTCAGAAAAATGTGCCGGAATACTTTGGGCATTTATATGGACTACATTAAAATTCTTAGGTACATCAGAAAACTGAGATTCAAGCGTGTCAGCAAGGGACGGATTGACGGAGCTGTCATTGCTACAAGCCGACAAAAAGCTATTGGTGTCGCTGTCGTCACTGTTGTTTGGCATCGACACAAGATAATTCTAAAAATAAAAATAAAATATAAAAATAAAAAATAACAATAATAATAAACGTTAATACTAAATTAATATAAATCCAATTAAAAAATAAGAAATAAAATTAAATAAAATTAAAAGACCAATCAATTTAAATCCACCCGCCAGTTGAGTGCTGATTAAAAAAGCTAAAACAAACAAAACAAAACGTGTAAAAGTTTCATCACCCGGGTAGCAGAAAGGTACTAATATATTTACGTCAAAGTAAATGAAGAAGAAAAGACGTAAGATAACATGCAAAACTAAATTACTTAAAATTATCAAAAAAAAATCATAAACATTATACCGAAAACGCACACTATCAGATGGTTTCTGAACGAAACTTTAATAAAAATCCAATGGTACATGCCATTATGTTGACACTGACTGACAGCTGACAGAAAGAAAGGAAAATAAAAATAAATAGACGGTATACAGTTTACAATGTGTGGAGTGATGAAGGGTAGAGGAATTATTGTAATATTTGAGAAAATTAGCAAAGTAGGTACGAAGTATAAACAAAAAGTGCTACCCGGACGGCGATACTACCTAAAAAGTGATACTTTCGAATTACTTCTTCTTTGCGGCAGCACGCCGGAACTTTTTCGGTGCTGGTGATGGAGACGGCGACGAAGACACTGCTGATGCGGTGGGAGACATGACCTTTTCACTGACCTGCTCGATATTATTGAGGTCATCCAGTGAGTAAACTCGATGCCGGGAGCCATCAGCGCGAAGAGCATATATCAGGCCCTGCTTAGTCCAGCAATTTGTTTCGCCAAGCCTCTCACGCACAGACATGAAGAGCTGATGCCGCGATTTCGTCAGGAACTCTGATACTGTGATACCGGTGCCCTTCAACTTAGTCTTTGCAAACCAGACACTGTCCCTGACACCAACGTCCCGCAGCTTGCAAAGAATGGGCCTGGGCTTGCTAGCACCTGTTTGTCTGCCCATCCGATGGCACCGCCTGATATCAGCAACTGCAAAGTCGGTCAGCTTCAGATGACATCGTACAACCTCAGCAACTACCTGTGCTGTATCTTCCTTGGCCTGCTCGGTGACACCATGCAACAACACCATCTTCCGGCGTCCACGCATCTCCAGGTTGTCGAGACTTTGGGCCAACGCCTCCAACTGCTTCTGAAGACAGCCCAGCGCATCTAATACAAATTTCTTAAACGAAGTGAAGTCTGCTACCAAACTGTCCGTGCTGCTTGTTGTCCCTGAAGGATTCTTCTGCAATTCTGCCTCAAAGTTTGACATTCTGTCTTGAAACAGTGCCATCATTTCTGACATTGAGACCTTCAGTGCTTCCATGATTTAAGTATGATAACGCCTGTGTTGTTTTGTCAAAATCTGTGATCCGTTTTTGGAGATAACACTATACTGGTGGGTACCCTATATTAGCATGTATATGTATACATTTAAATATTAAAATTATACTTATTTGTAATTAAAAATATTTTTAAAACGAGAGCTAAAAATTTTTTCACCTTTTGTAACAACTACCCACAAGGGAAAAAAGAATTACATTGAAAGTCACAACACTTCATAAGATAATATTACGATGTATGAGAAGGTGTTTGTTTAATATGACGGCTAGGCTCATCTCCATGAAGACCATCATGGATTACTTGAAAACAATTTCAATACTTTTAAAAATAATCATTTCGTTAGGACAAAAGGCACAAATGGTCCGTGCTCTTTGAACGAATCAAAGTGATCATATCATACAAATACCTACCTACTTTTTGGTTTTTTTGTTTATATTGAAGTTTTTTTTTCTCATTATTTTTATACCGTGTGACTCGGTGTGACCTTGTGGCGTGTGCCAAATAAATGTTTTTCTTTCTTTCTTTCAAAAACAGAGCCGTTGACGCAGTGGCTAAGCGATTGACAATGTGTCGCGGGTTCGATCCCCATACCATACTAAACAAACATTTGTTTGGCCTACAGATAGTTGTTCCAGATCTGGTTTAATGTTTTGTAAACGCGATCACGATACAAAACAAATTCATAGTGTGTGGCAACGTTAAAAAATACCTGAAAGCCAAACTAAATTACTTCATGACCAAAGTGGTCAATACGGTGTTTCACGAATTTTAAAATAAAGTATTGCCATCTTTAGACGCTGCCGACTACAAAAGTATCGCCACGTTTTTGTGTGCTCTATATTGGATATTAAGTATGATGTAAGATGCTATAACTCCTTTATCTAATTTTATCTCATTATTTTGTAGATCACGTGCTCAAATAGGGAGAAAACGTCAACTAATCAGTCTGCGCTAGTGTCAGTAATTCAAGGGACATTCTAATGTGACATTGACTTATGTGATACTAGTGTAGCATCACGACGATGAAGGCCGCCACCAGCTTCAACAGAGCCATCTAATAAGGGTATTGCATAGTTCGATGACGTCGACAATTTGATCTGTACCGGTTTTTGTTAATTTGGCCTACCGGTAAACGACTAATACTACAACGAAGATTAAGCAAGTACATCGATGTGTCACAGTTTGGTAATTGTATTTGTCTAATTTATTCGCTGTCTGAGAAACCTAAAATTTGTATTTACTTTGAAATAAATTATTTTCTTTGACTAATGACCTAGCTTTGATCAGTTATTTTATTGAGCACGGGACTCGACATGATACTTTCTGAAGGTCTAATGATGACCAGGTGAGTGCTTATCGGTTCTAATTAACGGAAATTAATTTTTCACATTCTGAAGGTCTGACGATGACCTTATTTACAAATAATTATGTTCTCAAGATCAAATTATGCAAGTGAAACTTCATATGCGTGATGGGTATCGCCAGTTATTTTAAATTGGCTGTGTATTACATTGTGTAGAAATAAAGTTGGATGTCTGATGAAGACTGTTTTTGTTTTAATTTTCCAAGTTCTGACATGTATAAAATATTTCCATTCACAAAACATTATGAAACTTTTAATTCCCGTTAAATGTCATGAAAATCCAAATATTGTGAGGTTGGTTGGTCGTTATTGGAATTGGTGTTGGTGGTAATGGTATATGTAAACTTTTTTGAACTACGCACAAATATAATTATCTTCTTCTTCTGGTTTTTTTGTCTTAAGATTTTTTATCCGGTCTTCCTTGTTCTCTATTGCCTGTGGAATCATCATCTTCCAACCCTATAGGTAAGATGTGTTTTACACTCTTTATATGAGCCCTTGGTACGAGAATTTTATTTACCGTATCTCTTTGTATTGAACATTCATTCTATACGGGGGTTAAATAGGGGATGAAAGTTTGTATGAAACTTCTTCATTCTTGAAAAGTGAGAATTGTAAAAATTGGCAAATGAGCTCATGCATGGTTAGAAATAAAAAATATGGTTCACAGTGGCATCACTTTTTAGGAAGCCTCGATTTAATCCCTTTTTTTTTTGGATGGGAAATCATCAAATGACTTCTCCCACTGTGGGCGGAGCGGGAGGGAGTGTCAGACTCTTACTGACTAAAACCCATCCATGTTCCTTCCTCGCCCTTTATGTTCCGGGGCCGCGGTATCTCTTTCGAACAGGCCCGCAACCCCGGTCGATTTAATCCCTTAGGGCTGAATTAAAATAAAATCACTTCTTAGTGCATACTTACTTCATTATATGGAAGGTATGTAGGTACTTCATGATGGTTTCAGCTGTGCGTTGATCGATCAGTCTGCCAGTCAGTTCATAATTAAATCCTCTTTTCAACACCTAATCGGCTAAAATTTTAACAAAACCGTTGCGTTAGCTTCCAAACATAAGTCTAGATATTAAAGGAGATTTTTTTTTCTTTGGGGATTAGGCCACCCGCATAAATTGTAGCATTTAATAATGAAACTTACATTGATTTCTTCCTTATAATCTCTAGATTCCAGTGGTTAAATTAGCTAAGCATTGTCTAACCGGAATAAATTCGAAAAATCTGCAAAAACACTTACGGAAACCAAAATAAACAGAAAATGTAAATGTCAAAATAATGAAGTTGTCTGTCAATCACAAAAAAAGTGGATTTATAACGTTCCGTGCCACGTTGGTTGTTTAAACCATCTATGCGATTTTAGTGTAAACCTTTAAAAATAGTATTAAAATGCTCACAGTTTAATAATATTTATTTTTATATTCTTTCTGATTCTATAATAATTATAGCAGATATGATTACCAACGGGTAGGTACCGTACTTTTATTTGTAAACAGGAAAACGCCCCTATTCACGTAAGTATTTGCTGACAAATGACATTGACCACTACCGGATTGATTTGACTCGCAAAAAAATATCATAACATAGCTTTTTATTATGGTTTTAAGATACCGTTTTCATTTCTACGTAATATTTCGTTTAGTACCATAGTAAAATGGTTACTTTTTTTTGGTGTTATTATGAATAATAAATGTAACGATCAGGTGGGCCCAAAAAAAAAATCTCCTTTAGTGATTATTACTTTGTAAATTAAGAAATTTCTCTACACAACTTCATCCCCCTTGTTTAGCCTTCGGGGAAAAAAAATAAAAATAAAATAAATATCGCTGGACATTAACACACAGCGCCATCTAGGGCCACACTAAGTAAGGCTTGTGTCGTGGACACCAGATAGTTGATATACTACATAATATATACTTTTTTATCAAAAACACTGAGACACGTAAGTATTAATTTTCAATCTTCAGCCTACACACAAAATGGTCAGATTTTATCTTCAAAAATGACGGACTTTCATGTAAACTTCCATCTCGTTTTTACCTCTTTAGGGGCGAAATTCCCGAAAATACTTTATTTTAGTCGATACTTTTTTTTTCAAAAAAACATACCCACAAAGTTTCATGTCTCTAGGACTAGCGGTTTGGGCTGTGTTGCTATTTTACTCTGTCAGTCAGTAAATCAGTCAGTCAGTTTACCATTTTAAAAATGTCCTACGGTTTTATTTTTATTATTTTTCATTTTATTGCCGTTTAAGTATTTCTAATATTTCTATAGACATTTCGTATTTGTGATTTTTATTTTACATTAATTGAAATTTTACAAATATTTGTAATTTTTTATTTCAGTTGACATTAGACATATTTTGTAATCTTTTATTTGAGTTGAAATTTTATTTGTAATATCAATTACTATTTTTTTTCTGTTCAGTAACGACAAAACATAGCAGGAGTTATAACTATTAATAAGATCCTTAATATTCACACCTTTGTTTAACAAATAAATGATACTGATCTCGTGTTCTGCCTTTACATCATTTTTTTTATTAAAATCACATTGCGAAACAGAAGTCATATTGTTACCTACCTTTCAAGGACTGACTGACACAGTACCAACTCTCTTTCGGAGCACTTTTATAGGTTAAAGCAAGTCCTTTAATCAAAGAGAAATTCTCCAGTAGCTCATCAAATTCTTCCATCAAGAATGGAATACCTACTTGAAGATAATTTCACCTTTATACCTTACAAGGAATATAAAATAATTTGAAGAAACGTAACACACAATATGCGTACAGTGCAAATCTCAGAATTTGACTGATTAAATCAAGGGCGTAACTCATAGAGAGCGACATCGTCACTTTGTTGAAGTTCAGGGTTGACATCAGAAGTTATAAAAAGCAAATTTTTCATGACCGAGAAAGTGGATTTGGCACTAAAAATTACGAAGACGATTTACTCCCCCATTTTTTAAAATAAATTGTGTGGGTGATGAATCTTTTAAATAATGTGTTATGCATGCAAAATGAAATAAACTTAGAGACTGCAAATAGTTAAATTAACTAAATTTAATTGGTTTTGATATTAAAGACCGGTTTCTACAAGTATTTCATAACTTTTCGGTTAAGCGATCGATCTATGAAAGATAGTTGATAGTTGGTAAAATCTATTTACTTTTTTTGTGATAAGTGCCTTATATTTAGATTCGGATTCTCTCAAAATTGGCTACGTAACTCTGAAAAGATGTTTTGTCTGAATTGTAGTGTACTAATAAAAAAGCCAAAATACTTTGTTCACTTTTTTTGGTTCGTTACTCGTGGTCCCAGTGGGTCGCCATTACGGGTCCATGGGTAATTTAAATTACCCGTGGTTCCATGGCACTAGGGATTGTTTCTTGGACAGAAGTCCAAGAAACAATCCCTATCTATTTTTTTTTATTATTTTTATTAGTATATCGATAGAAAATACAAATCCATAATAACAGCAAATCATATCCCACCGACCACGGGTAACGAGTGATTGCATAATTTGTGGATAGTGAAGTCTCCTAAACTACAAGGACGCCAGAATCATGAAGAAGTATTTCCTACATAACATACTGCATGATAATCGAAATGTACATTCCTATAAAGAAAATATAAAGTACCTCCTTTATGGTTATGGCCTCCTAGTAGTTAATAGATAAGTAATTAAAAAAAAACTTTGAAACCCGTAGTCAAATTATGCAATCACTCGTTACCCGTGTCTATCGGTGGAATATGATTTGCTGTTATTATGGATTTGTATTTTCTATCGATATATTCAGAAGTCCAAGAAGCAATCCCTAGTGTCATGGAACCACGGGTAATTCAAATTACTCATGGACCCGTAATGGGTCGACCCACAGGGGCCACGGGTAACGACCCCTATTTTTCATGTTTTTCGCGCTAATTTAAAAATGTGCATCTGATAGCTCAATTCTTAAGGAAAATAATAGTTTATTTAACGACTCCAGATGTAATGTAAGGAGTCGAGTAAAAAGAAAAAAAGGCGGAAGAAAACGCATGGCAGAGCTAGTATTACCTAAAAGTAAACAAAGAACAATGCCCTTAAATTGCGACAGAAAGAGACATAAGTAATAAATAGTGCCAGCAGTTACAAAAAAAAAAACAAAGACTTGTACAAGTTACACGCACGACCTGGTAGCCCTGCCATCTAAAAGTAATTACATTTGCGTACGTATTTAAGCACGCTCCAGGAAAACGTGCAAACGTCTCTTCTAATTTTCTACTCACTCCTCAGTCCTCAGGGAGGACTATTTAAATAACCTAAAATTGGATTCCGAATCAACCGGGGACTCACTGAATAAATTCATTGGCTGAATATTAATTTGTTGATCTTTGTAGCGTAACGTCTTATTGATCAGATTGGTGTGTTGGTTTAAGACAGAATACTTTTTGAGTTTTTTTATTGAAGAGTTTACGTAAAAAGAAAGTAGGTTTAGATGCGATAAATGTGGGTGTTAGGATTTGCTATTGCCTGGTCAATTTGTATCATTTTCATGTATATCTGGTTAAGGAGTAAAACGGGAAACAAAGTTGTTTTAACGAAGTAGGTATGGTTAAATACCTCTCATTTCTTATGGAATAAATATCCTGATATCTTCATTATTTTCTGTATGTATTTAAACTTCTTTCAAAACGTTGTCAAGATATTGTAATTGTTGTTTTTTGACAAAAAACCTTACCAGACACGGGATATCTCAAACACAATGCGAGTGTGGTGCACACACAGGAGATTCCATACCTTTTCTTTTGCCTGTCGTGCACAACTAAGGCCCAAGACACACAGTAAAGGCAGGGCGCGGACACGACGTTTGCCCGTCTGCGCCTTATTGAAAAATAGATAGTGTGACGTTTAATAAATGAGTTATGCGTGCTGTGGTGGGGGATGCGCGTTGGAGGGAGCACACACAGGACAGGGCACGAGCACCGCTGGGCGCGAGACGACGAGTGATGGGCCAGAACGGGGATCTCGGCGGGGTGGGGCGCGGTTGCCGGTGCCAGGAATCTCTCATTCAGGACACTATCCGGGTCTTCAATTCAAGTAGAAGAATAAGAGCAACCCTATACATTTGCCACGAGATTTCACAACAAATTATATTATGTATATTAGGAATTTATTCAGTCATCTAGAAATGGTGATAATATTCAGCATTACAAATATTATAAACATGACCCACTAACACAAGAAACCCGCCAATACATACATTAACATAAATCCATTACATCATTTCAGAAACTTCGCAAACTTGTGACGTCACTGCATCTAGAAAAGTGCGTACAGTCCTGTCACAGCTATATTACCACAACCCTTGCATCGCTGTTAAAATCACAGTAATTCTTATTCTTGTAGCAATAAGGTTGACATTATGCCTGTAATCTCCAAAGACTTAGGCAACAAAGTCTTAGCGAGCTTATTACCATTATCCGGGTACAAACCTCCGTGCTACTGACAAATTTCTAATCAAAAAACCAATTACTCTTTGCCCGACCGTCGAATCGAACCCAAGACAGAATACGCGTTTGCGATCACTAGATCAACGAGGCAATCCATTCTTGTTGGTGGTTGATGGTTGATGTTGGCTCTGACAAAATTACAGTGTGCTTATTTTGCGAAAATAATGTTGGGCACCCGCTTTAACGGCATCTGAGTTAATGGCACCTAAGGTATTCCATATAATACCTATCAATATTTGTTACAGGTGCCATTAGTGAAATAGTTTATTATTTAAACTTTTATTCCACAATCTGCACCTACTGTATTGGGACGTTATTTTTTCTTAGGACATCAAAATTAACAATTGGATTAAAATCAGTAGAGTTTAATAATATCACAATAAATGTAACTTTTTCTTGTCCCTAATAACTTTAATATCACAATCAGTTTCCTAAACCACATGTATTGTAAAATCAGCCTTGAGTTACAATGGAAATTAAAAACAAATACTTTGATAGTAGACTGCAGCCACATGAGTAAGTAAACGGAACAGAGTATTAAGCTTCTTAACATCGTGCAAAATAATTGTTATATTTTGGTAGGGTTGTCATAATAGGTGAAGACAAATTAATCAAATACATTACTTATCTATTGTACTCCTTTAGATAGTTAAAGTATATTATCTTTTTTCTTTTTTCTAGTATTATTCTTACACACAGTACAATAAACAACCATTAGTAATACATACCACGTTTTAACATTCAAATATTCTAAGTTATCACAAAATAAACAACGTGTGTTGCACTGAATGCCCTCTCAGGGTATTCGGGGCAACACACGTTGTTTGTCAACTGGCTGTGACAGCGTAAACCGGTTTTTCCACTCTCGCCGCGTACGCGACAAGCGGCCAGTGGTCACGCACGTGGTACAACCGATTTGCGCGGTGGTATGAAGCTTATACTCTGCTCCTTTTACTTACTCATGTGCTGCAGCTGTCAGGTGTACATACCTCACTGTGAAAAGACTGTACAGTCACGTGTAATCCTCCGAGAGAGCAAACTAAGTAATTACATGGCAAGCAAAGCACAAGAAACTCTGTGCATACATACTTGTATACGTATTTATATTAGGTATGTTCTGAAGTGATGCAGGCGTTGAGAATTAGTTTTTACTACTTGTGTTGAAAGATTAGGCTTTCGGAAATATGAGCTATTAGACAGTTACGTAATGGTGGGTGGATTGAGTGGATGGGTGACCACTCTTACATAGCGATTCCTTCATGCCTCGAAAACCACGTTAACCCGTGAGAAGGCGCGCCTCAGTTACTTACACGGAGAGGCGCGCGTGAGCAAAATACTCACACTACTTTAAATGCTCATATTTCTACTTTTATAGTCCCTATTGGGTTATAATGGATTCATATGAATAAAACAAGGTTTAATAAGTAAGAAAATAAGTATTTTAATTAAAACTATGAAACATAAATGCAACTTCTAATCAAAATAACAAATCAACTTAATTTTATTTTCTAATTTTGACATCTTCATATAAATCACAATAAAAAATCTTACATAACAAAAACCGTAATAATTAACCAATGTAATATAAATAAATAAAATTATATGTTCTAGAAAATACAATAACACTTTTTTTATTAGAAAAATAAATACTTACACGGAGGCGCGTGATGAGCAAATTACCGCACGATGTTCCACGGGCTCTACAAACACTTCGCTGGGCGGTCGCAACGGAACTGACCGCTAAGAGAGTTGCGTCAGGGTGGAGGGCATGAATAGTTAGGAAGCTACCTAGGCGCTTGAGACGTTAGGGCGTCAGAGTCACCAAAAGTTTTTGCTTTAAATTTTTGTGTGAGTAAATTGCTCATAGCGCGCCTTCTCACGGGTTAAGCTGTTGGTCCCGGCTATCAGTGGCCCAAAAGTCTGACAACCAGTCTTACCATGTGGTAAAGTATTACTCAGTGTTAACTGGGTTGTGGAGGTCAAATAGGCAGTCGCTCCATGTAAAATACTAGTATTCAGCTGCATCCGGTTAGACTGGAAGCCAACCCCAACATAGTTGGGGAAAGGCTAGGCAGATGATGAGACAGTTACGTAATATATAAGTAATGTAGGACGTAAGCGCGACTACTGAGCATATTAAGGTACTGGGTTCGATTCCCGGATCGGGCAGTGTTAGTGGGTTTTAAACGACTCTCAAGTCAGGATCTGATGATGGAATCTTGGCGAAATAGAGAGAGCTCTTCAAATTTAATAAGCACGCATGAAGCGATTCAGTTGTAGTTTTCAAAAGATTACTTTTTCGAAGTGGTCCTACTTCAATTTGGTGAAGATCTGATGAAGAAATTCGGAGATCGGCTACGGAACTACTCAATAAATGATAGCATATGGACTGGGATTGCTAAAATCCCATGTCTGTCTATTGTTTACACCAGTTCATAGCATTGCATCACGCCAATACGCTGGGAAGGGGTAAGTAAGCGCATGTGAACCACTAAAAAGTGATAAATAAAAACGTTTTAACAAAAAATAAAACCGACTTCTTAAAAACACAAAAAAGTAAAAAATAACTTTAGCGTTAGAAGTCGGACCTTTGTTTGATAGGTTTAGTTTCCGGGTTTTCGGAAGCTACGATGCCACAGACAGACAAACGCACACATACAGACATATCAAACTTATAACACCCCGTCAATTTTGCATCGGGGGTTATAAATAGTACTAATTACACAGTAACTATGTAATTAGTACCATTTTTTACATTCCTTAGAATTCCAATTAACACTTCAAGCTACATTTTACTATCTCAATTCCTAAACCTTTGAAATGTCTAACAACAGCTATAAATCAGTGTCGACCCATTGAAGTTAACCAGACAGAAGTCTAATTAGTTTTAAAACCAATTAAAATCTATCACTTAAACCTAGCTCTAAGTAATAGAGTCGCTCGTGTCGATCTTTAGGTTAAGCTGTGCTTTCCTAGGCTAGTCTATAGATTGGTGACCACCCGTTACATACCGAGTTTCCTTCGTGTCGCGAAAAGCACGTTATGTGAAGGTCCTGGCTGTGATTTGTAGATCTTTTTACACGACTGCCCAAAAAAAAGAGTGTTATGTTTTCAGGGTTCATGTATGTATGTATGTATGTATGTTTGTGAGTTTCTTTATTCCACCATAACTTCTAAACGCCTGAACCGATTTCGTTATGCGTGGTATTGTTAGAATCCTTGTGTTAGCCCGGGATAACATAGGCTATAGACAAACTTTGAAAATAATAGGGTTGCCATGATTAATGAGGAAACATCACCTTAATTTTTTTAATATTGTTGAAAATTCGTTTACGCATATAACCATCATCCAGAACTCTTTGAGTAAATTACAAAACATAGAACAGATTTTTTTTTGTTCATTCACAAATAATTTTGTTTAATTATAAAAAAAAATTGCGAAACTATACGGTATCGGCTTTTCATTAGTTTCTATAACAATACCTCAACAATTAAAATCCTTCCTAGACAACTTAGTATTATGTTTAATAAAAAACTTGTTAGTACTACATGCTACCCCTGTTGGTGTCGTTATTTGTTTTTCTTCGGACACGTGGTTAGATTATCTTGTTGTGGAATTGCGGATTTGTTATTTTAATATTCTTGGGTATATTAAAAAAAAATTATTGAACACGTATATGTTCTTGTCAAATAAATGATAAGTGACGACGATACAGCTGCAGCACGTTGAAATCTCGCGTGACGTCACAACTTGTCACAAACTTTAATCTGAACTTTGATAAATAATAAATAAATCGTTTAATTATTTATCTTTAATTCAGGTAGAACCCATACATTCGTTTGTATTCCTTAGCCTATGTTAGTGGCCTTCAGTCTTCAGTCTTCATGTGTGTTTTGTGTGTTTTATGTATGAATGATAAAAATTGTAATGTTCTAAATATGGACTCGATGGTCTGAAATAAATTTTATTATTATTATTATTATTATTAATAGCATTCACGCTCAGAAGACTGCTGTCGCTGCCCCGCATCCGACGCAGTAGTGAAGTGGATCTCTTGCGAATGATCGCAAAGATTATGACCAAATTTGTTTTCTGCATACTAAACCCACTAAACTGCGTAGTTTGTCGGCGGGATTGGCGCTCATTATTGTAATATTGAGCGATATTATAATTAAAAAAATAATAATTAAAAAGATTAAAAAACACGCCTGCCATGTCAAAAAATTAACTAAAAAGTAAAAAATAAGTAAACAAAAATAGAAAACAAAGAAAAACAACATTGTAATTGCAGTCGGGGGACAGTTCTGTGGAAAATTTATTTACAGGTCCCCCGACTGCAATTACAATGTTGTTTTTCTTTGTTTTCTATTTTTGTTTACTTATTTTTTACTTTTTAGTTAATTTTTTGACATGGCAGGCGTGTTTTTTAATCTTTTTAATTATTATTTTTTATTTCATACCTTTTAGTGACAAAATAACATGTTAACCAACAATCAATGCGAATCTAGATTGCCTTAGATATTTTATCTGACGCTAAGATTTCTGAGGTCATGGAGTTGTACTGGTATTCGGGTAGTGTCGTGAGGCGTTGTTTTTTATTATTATTTATATTTTTTAATGTTGGGTTATTATCGCCCTCAAATTTTTCAGTCTTTTTTCACGTGAATTCGGCGATTCATTTTTAAGTTTATTCGCAAATCGACGAGCTTTCTTGGTTTTCTTTGAAAGAACCATTTGCCTAATAATACGACTGGTAAACAACGATAATAATAGAATTACTAAACAAACACTAAAATATACAGAATGTAATAATACCAAGTTGTGATAATACACTCGCGAGCATAAGTATGGAATCATTTTCTTGGAATTGATTTCGCGCAATCTTGAGTACTTAATAACTAGCTATGAATAATAATAAAAATGGTACCATTTTAAAGATATTACGTGAAGTAGTATGGAAAAAGATATGCTTCAATTGTTTGATACGTTGCGAGTGGCGGCCTATTTTGTTACCCCCTATAGAAGCACGCAATGTCGGATTTTTTATCAGTCGGCTTTCACACGTTGACTGGTACACATCTCCGCAACTTTTGACCCTTGAACGTGCACGACAATGGACACTCCACCTATAGGAGCAGCACAAATCGTCGCTCTATTGCAAGAAGGGGTCAGCCAGCGGGCTGTTGCAAGTCAGCTCTACATATGCCAGTCCTGTATTTCGAAACGCTTTCTGGAGACTGGTGGCTTTATCCCGAGACCAAGATCTGGACGGAGTCGGTGCACATCGGAGAGGGATGAACGTTTTATCATGTCAACCTCTCTCTGAAATCGACATTTGACTGGTGTCGACGTCCAACAGGAGCTACGAAATGTTCGTGGGATAGATGCCAGCGAGTGGACAGTTCGTCGAAGACTTAAGCAAGCTAATTTGACTCCAAAAAGGCCTGCCACTGGCCCGAAACTAACGGCAGATCACCGACGAGCACGCCTTCAATTTGCTTGCTACCATCTTGATTGGGAGGTTGAGCAATAGAGGCGGGTCCTGTTCTCCGACGAGTGCAAAATATGTTTGCACGGCTGCGACTGAACAGTTGAGGCTACAGGCGGCCTGGGGAGCAATTTGCGTAGTGCTGTTTCACTGAGACAGTGGCTTATAATAATAGTAATAATTATAATGGGCCGGGATTTCCTTCGACGGTAAAACGGAGCTTCTTTTCGTGCCTGGAGGAGGACGAAGAGGTGGTGTAACTTCAAACTGCTACATTTCCGATATTCTGCTAGAACATGTTCCTTATGCGAGATATATCGGGGATGGCTTCCTCCTCATGCACGATAACGCTTGTTGTCACACTTCCCGTGCCACAACGGACTACCTCAAAGTTGTTGGTATCGCCACACTGAACGGCTAGCGCTCAGCCCGAACTTGAAACCCACAGGGCACGTGTGGGATGAACTGAAGAGGAGGGTTCGTTTAAGAAAACCTGCTCCTTCAAGTGTGAATGAGCTGAAATCGGCTTTGATAGAGAAGTGGGAAGGTATCCCGCAAGAATCGATTCAGAAGCTGATCAGGTTGTTACAATGAAGAACCGTCTTCGAGAAGTTATTAGGGCGAAAGAAGGGAATACATTGTACAAATTAAATTGTTATTAATTATTTTTTCTTGTTTTTTTTTTATCCATTATTTTTCCAATATCCTTGTGTTTTCTTTACTCCTTCACTCAATCCGGGATAGCTCCTTAAATACTGGTGCATCGATTATGCTATAGTACCTACCTGCACGTTGATGCATGGGTGGTGTTTGTAGCGCTGGCTCAACTCTCTGTACCTACTAAGTTAATACCACTGTCTGTGTGTCTGTTGGTTAAATGGGCATTTTTTTAATTATAATATCGCTCATTATTACAATAATGAGCGCCAATCCCGCCGACAAACTACGCAGTTTAGTGGGTTTAGTATGCAGAAAACAAATTTGGTCATAATCTTTGCGATCATTCGCAAGAGATCCACTTCACTACTGCGTCGGATGCGGGGCAGCGACAGCAGTCTTCTGAGCGTGAATGCTATTAATAATAATAATAATAATAATAAAATTTATTTCAGACCATCGAGTCCATATTTAGAACATTACAATTTTTATCATTCATACATAAAACACACAAAACACACATGAAGACTGAAGACTGAAGGCCACTAACATAGGCTAAGGAATACAAACGAATGTATGGGTTCTACCTGAATTAAAGATAAATAATTAAACGATTTATTTATTATTTATCAAAGTTCAGATTAAAGTTTGTGACAAGTTGTGACGTCACGCGAGATTTCAACGTGCTGCAGCTGTATCGTCGTCACTTATCATTTATTTGACAAGAACATATACGTGTTCAATAATTTTTTTTTAATATACCCAAGAATATTAAAATAACAAATCCGCAATTCCACAACAAGATAATCTAACCACGTGTCCGAAGAAAAACAAATAACGACACCAACAGGGGTAGCATGTAGTACTAACAAGTTTTTTATTAAACATAATACTAAGTTGTCTAGGAAGGATTTTAATTGTTGAGGTATTGTTATAGAAACTAATGAAAAGCCGATACCGTATAGTTTCGCAATTTTTTTTTATAATTAAACAAAATTATTTGTGAATGAACAAAAAAAAATCTGTTCTATATTTTGTAATTTACTCAAAGAGTTCTGGATGATGGTTATATGCGTAAACGAATTTTCAACAATATTAAAAAAATTAAGGTGATGTTTCCTCATTAATCATGGCAACCCTATTATTTTCAAAGTTTGTCTATAGCCTATGTTACCCGGGCTAACACAAGGATTCTAACAATACCACGCATAACGAAATCGGTTCAGGCGTTTAGAAGTTATGGTGGAATAAAGAAACTCACAAACATACATACATACATACATACATGAACCCTGAAAACATAACACTCTTTTTTTTGGGCAGTCGTGTAAAAAATGCCCATTTAACCAACAGACACACAGACAGTGGTATTAACTTAGTAGGTACAGAGAGTTGAGCCAGCGCTACAAACACCACCCATGCATCAACGTGCAGGTAGGTACTATAGCATAATCGATGCACCAGTATTTAAGGAGCTATCCCGGATTGAGTGAAGGAGTAAAGAAAACACAAGGATATTGGAAAAATAATGGATAAAAAAAAAACAAGAAAAAATAATTAATAACAATTTAATTTGTACAATGTATTCCCTTCTTTCGCCCTAATAACTTCTCGAAGACGGTTCTTCATTGTAACAACCTGATCAGCTTCTGAATCGATTCTTGCGGGATACCTTCCCACTTCTCTATCAAAGCCGATTTCAGCTCATTCACACTTGAAGGAGCAGGTTTTCTTAAACGAACCCTCCTCTTCAGTTCATCCCACACGTGCCCTGTGGGTTTCAAGTTCGGGCTGAGCGCTAGCCGTTCAGTGTGGCGATACCAAACAACTTTGAGGTAGTCCGTTGTGGCACGGGAAGTGTGACAACAAGCGTTATCGTGCATGAGGAGGAAGCCATCCCCGATATATCTCGCATAAGGAACATGTTCTAGCAGAATATCGGAAATGTAGCAGTTTGAAGTTACACCACCTCTTCGTCCTCCTCCAGGCACGAAAAGAAGCTCCGTTTTACCGTCGAAGGAAATCCCGGCCCATTATAATTATTACTATTATTATAAGCCACTGTCTCAGTGAAACAGCACTACGCAAATTGCTCCCCAGGCCGCCTGTAGCCTCAACTGTTCAGTCGCAGCCGTGCAAACATATTTTGCACTCGTCGGAGAACAGGACCCGCCTCTATTGCTCAACCTCCCAATCAAGATGGTAGCAAGCAAATTGAAGGCGTGCTCGTCGGTGATCTGCCGTTAGTTTCGGGCCAGTGGCAGGCCTTTTTGGAGTCAAATTAGCTTGCTTAAGTCTTCGACGAACTGTCCACTCGCTGGCATCTATCCCACGAACATTTCGTAGCTCCTGTTGGACGTCGACACCAGTCAAATGTCGATTTCAGAGAGAGGTTGACATGATAAAACGTTCATCCCTCTCCGATGTGCACCGACTCCGTCCAGATCTTGGTCTCGGGATAAAGCCACCAGTCTCCAGAAAGCGTTTCGAAATACAGGACTGGCATATGTAGAGCTGACTTGCAACAGCCCGCTGGCTGACCCCTTCTTGCAATAGAGCGACGATTTGTGCTGCTCCTATAGGTGGAGTGTCCATTGTCGTGCACGTTCAAGGGTCAAAAGTTGCGGAGATGTGTACCAGTCAACGTGTGAAAGCCGACTGATAAAAAATCCGACATTGCGTGCTTCTATAGGGGGTAACAAAATAGGCCGCCACTCGCAACGTATCAAACAATTGAAGCATATCTTTTTCCATACTACTTCACGTAATATCTTTAAAATGGTACCATTTTTATTATTATTCATAGCTAGTTATTAAGTACTCAAGATTGCGCGAAATCAATTCCAAGAAAATGATTCCATACTTATGCTCGCGAGTGTATTATCACAACTTGGTATTATTACATTCTGTATATTTTAGTGTTTGTTTAGTAATTCTATTATTATCGTTGTTTACCAGTCGTATTATTAGGCAAATGGTTCTTTCAAAGAAAACCAAGAAAGCTCGTCGATTTGCGAATAAACTTAAAAATGAATCGCCGAATTCACGTGAAAAAAGACTGAAAAATTTGAGGGCGATAATAACCCAACATTAAAAAATATAAATAATAATAAAAAACAACGCCTCACGACACTACCCGAATACCAGTACAACTCCATGACCTCAGAAATCTTAGCGTCAGATAAAATATCTAAGGCAATCTAGATTCGCATTGATTGTTGGTTAACATGTTATTTTGTCACTAAAAGGTATGAAATAAAAAATAATAATTAAAAAGATTAAAAAACACGCCTGCCATGTCAAAAAATTAACTAAAAAGTAAAAAATAAGTAAACAAAAATAGAAAACAAAGAAAAACAACATTGTAATTGCAGTCGGGGGACCTGTAAATAAATTTTCCACAGAACTGTCCCCCGACTGCAATTACAATGTTGTTTTTCTTTGTTTTCTATTTTTGTTTACTTATTTTTTACTTTTTAGTTAATTTTTTGACATGGCAGGCGTGTTTTTTTGACAGTTAAGATTCTAAGTTTTGAATCACTCGCTGCGCTCGTGACTCAATTTTAGAATCTTTCGCTTGCTTGGTCATCAAAATTGAGCACGCGGTTAAAAAGCAACTTTGCACTCTTGAATAACAAATAAATATTAATGGTTATTGTATGCTAATGCGACACATCTTTTGAGCAAATAAATATATTATTCTTAGATATTTCCCTTTCCAACCTACTCGGTCCAAGCGACCTCTTTGGATGATTTTTTATTCTTTTTAGTCTCTGGTCGGAGGCACGTCAGAAGAAGCAACTGACAGATGCTAGGCGGGAAGATAATTTGGATTTGGGTCGCGTTATTTAATTGTTATGGGCTTGTTATTTACTTATTTGCTTATTACTGATTAAAAACACTTTGTAAGAAACATAACGTTCAAGGTTATTTAGTGATTTGTCATTTTTAATATATTTCGCTTCTGGTGGTGAGTGCTCCAAAAGTCTGACAACCGGTCTTATAGAATAGAATAGCATTAATTAGCAATCTTATAAACTAAGTTACACTTATTATTTACTTGAGAAGAAAATTAAATGATTCTTCAGACATCGGTTTCCGAAGATGATTTTGCCGTAGCATAGGCCATATTGTTCCACTTTTCACGATCTTGGGTTTGGCTCTTCCACATTGTGAGTGCTCCAAAAGTCTGATAACCAGTCTTACCTAGGGGTATTGTATTTCCCAGCAGTAGCTGGGTTGTGGAAATCATATATAACCTGTCGCTCTATGTGAAATACTGGTATTTAGCTGCATACGGAAAGAAGCCGACCCAAACCTAACTCTCTATTTTCAACCGACTTCCAAAAAGAGGAGGTTATCAATTCGTCTGTATTTTTTTTTTTTTGTGTTTGTTACCTCAGTACTCTCGACTGGGTGAACCGATTTTGATGGTTCTTTTTTTGTTTGAAAGCTGGTGCTTCCCGTTTGGTCCCATTTTAGTTTGCTGAAGACCTGATGCTGATCTTCGGAGATATACAACGGAACTCTTCAAAAGTACACAGCAAATCTGCAGTGATTGCTGCCATCGCTTGTAGGTTCATTGTTTATACTATATTATGACGTAACATCACGCCTGTATGCTCTGAGGGGGTACGCACATGTGTAAAATACACCCGATTTCGAAAATATTTGTTACCTCAGTACTTTCTACTGGGTGAACCGATTTTGATCGTTTTTATCATTTTATTTGAAAGCTGGTGCTTCCTGTGTGGTCTTAAAATCATCAAATCAGTAGCTGATGATGGGATTCTGGAGAAATAGAGAGAATTCTTCACATTTTATAGGCACACTAGAAGCGGTTTGGGTAGTTTTATGAATTGTACTTTCTCGAAGTGATCCCAATTCAATTTGATGAAGATCTGATGAAGAACTTCGTCTCCGAAGTTATGCAACGGAACTCCTCAATAAATGATAGCAAATGTACTGGGATTGCCGAAATCTCATATCTGTCTATTGTTTACACCAGTTCATAACCTAAAATCACGCTGGTACGCTGTGAAGGGGTAAGCACATGTGAACCACTAAAAAGTGAAAAATAAAAACTTTTTTACAAAAAATAAAACCGACTTCAGAGAAAACAAAAAAGTGAAAAATAACTTCAGAAAAAACGCTTCAGAAGTCGGTGACAAAATAACTAAATCCATCAAAAAAAGGTCACCGACTTCTGAAGCGTTTTTTCTGAAGTCATTTTTCACTTTTTTGTTTTCTCTGAAGTCGGTTTTATTTTTTGTAAAAAAGTTTTTTACTACAACAAATTAGAAAGCCGATCACACAAAGGCATTAGTTAGTGCCACAATTAAAGGCATTATGCTACCCATTAGTGGTCCCAAATGAACGTAACAACATCTTTTATAATGAAGCCTTTTCATAATTAACTAAGTACTTACTTTCCATTGAGACCTGTTGAATAATGAGTGAATAATTGACCATGGAAATAATACAGAGTAAATAGATACAGAAGGTTGACACACCGCCATATTATATATCATTTGTATAACTGTCAAACTACTATGAACTTTACACTACTCGAAATATGGTTGATGTTTGATTACTGGCACACACAAGTCTGTCAAAATTACAGTGCTTTTTTCTACTAATATTACTGGTGGTTGCTACTCTCAAGTGACTGCAATGAACAAGCAGCTGTCAAGCGGTGGACGTAGCACTAGATGACATCCTACCCTTCATTGCAATTATTTTATGATGTGGAGTCATTGTGGAGTAGATGTTGCAAAAAAAAATCCACCCTCCTGTCAAATACAGTAACTACATTTCAAAATTAGTTCCAAATTTCACCACGTCTTAAAATATGTTGACTTTTTAATACAGGTCTCCAGGACATGTGTCGGCTAATGGTATGAGCCTCTGTTTCGACTCGCTTTTTGAAGCTTCTATAACTATTTATTCTGTGGTAATCGACTGTCTAAGGATTGTTTCGCGTGTTCCAACTGTGAGTATTAATTTTGAATGGTCGAGGGGTGAGATGAATTGTTTTATTGAAGAGTTCCAGTTTTTTGTTCTAGAGGTCCATTATTAGACTGTGCTGATGATTCAGTTTTGTTTTTTGTTTAAATACAAATGTTTAATACACACACAGCGTTTAGCACATTAGGGACTTTAAAGGGATCATAACTCCAAGTTAGCTAAATAAATATGTTACTGTGTTATTTTAAGTAAACCTCTTGATAATGAATTATAGTTTTAATAGATTCACAAAAACATAACTAGTACATTTGTGCAGAGAAAAAGATGGCGTGAACAAAACAGATTTCAAAAATGCTACCAACCTAAGAGTATTTATTACCAACATTCATAACATAATATCCCATTGATATTACACAGATAACATACTGTAAGTGTGCTTAATGGAAAATTACTAATTATTACCGATCATTATTCCCTTATGATTTGGTAAATGTGTATATAAAATAGACATTAATCACTTTTAGCAGTTGTTATTTACAAATTGCATCCTTTTTTTTTAATTATTAAGTTGTTACATAACATTTAACTTTAACAAATTAATAATTAAGTGTGAAAGAAAATCATCAAAGAATTTTTATTCGTTACCATAAAAAAAAACTTTCCCAAAATAAGATGACAAAACTTTTACCCAAAAAATAACACAATCACAAAACCAATTATTTCAAAGCAGCATTGTTCTGAAACTAATTTCAGAAATTAGCTCTACCTAATTCCATCTAGCGTACCCAAAGAATTCCGACCTAGGAATAAATCCCGAAGCTTTCCACTCCCACACATAACTTAGGAGCGTTCCTTTGTGAGTTCCAAATCTATAAAATAAGGCATGTCTAACAAATGGCCAAAGTTTGAGAACGAAACCTCAGACTCTTTTGTTGTTGGTATTAAATTCTACTAATTTAGGGTAGATCGGCGGGCTGTTGGTAATGCAAACTTGTCGAGTGTGAATTACAGGAAAGGTTGGGAAAATATTCCAGTATATTATTATTATCGGTTGGGTCCTATACCCAACCAATATTATACACATTCTGTAAAAAACTAGCCAAGTCTCGATGGCGCTGCTTGTTTACCTCTAAAAAGTAATGAAATCTAGACAAAGTCGTGCCAAGTCTAAGATTCCTTACTGCGATTTTTTTATTATTATAGTTAATGTAGTGTGACTTGGCCGTTGAACATTCTTTCTACGTAAGTGGGTACATACAAGTCAATTTTGTTTCTTATGTTTGTCGCTTAAGCACTAACGTATAAAGAATATTCAACGGCATTTGAATATTTTTTGTAATGTCGATGTCTAATAGTTTGGTTGGGCTCTTGTGTTTTCTAATCAGGGTCACCAGGTGCTCCAGATCTTCGATTATCCTAGTTTTTATAGTTTTCCCTTTATGTGGCTATTAAACTCTAACTCTGTACCAAATTTCAGCTCTCTGAGTTTATGGGAAGTACTAGTTCTATTCTGATGATCATGAGTGAGTGAGTGAGTGTCATAAATGTGAAACTTTGTTTTCGCTTAACTTCGGAACTAAATGACCTACAGACTTGAAATTTTGGATTTAAATTATGCAATTATAGCTTACTGGGTGACGAAAATTTCATCCGGATCAGAGTCCAGAGGTTCTCAATAGGGGCCTGAAAATGCGGCGAAATGGTTCCAGTAAAGGATGGTACGGCAGTGTTTGCTTCGCGCTCGACTTGGCGGGGGCACTGCCCCCTGATTTATAGTGCGATATTATTCTTTCATGATTTTTTTTAGTTCACTTAGAAGATTCTAGTTGTCTACGAATACTTCTCAAAATATAGCTATTTACAGCGTAAGGAGACTTATAGCCTTTTTAGGAAACGCCCAAACTATTAGGGGTAACATCTATTCCTTTTTATTATTAATGCTCTGCATATCTCTTGTAGGTACTCGTACATGGGTGTGCGACACGTCAATCAATACATTTCCAGTATAACATGGCGTTGCTTTGTACAGATTACCATTACAATGAGAGATCTGCTCACACTTTTTTTTAATAGTTTGTTTGGTCGTCGGCCCTCAGTTATTTTACCTCTGACATAAACCTTATGGCAACGAAAATAAAGTCACTTTATTACAAAATGTAGAGGTAAAGAAAGAACAGTACCCACAAATTGTTTTTCAATTTATCTAATTGGAAATAAGGCCGCATTTGCAAGGCTTATGCACGGTTAAGCGTTTATGGAACTTGCTCGCTCAGTAAGCATACACAAGTGAATTAGATTCTGCAAGCACTTTGTCTACTATTGTAGTACTTACTTGTACGCTTGTGGCTAATGACGCATGGTCTGCAGTGGCGCATGCTTCATCATCTATGAAGATAATCTAACTACACCAATCTCTGTGAAGCATCGTTGCATGAATCTATAGTCTAGTACCTATGTTTTAATCCATATTATACTGGATGATCCATGGTTTGCACTGCCTTATAATAAACTATCTGGCCCACGCAACTTCGTCTGCGTCACATAAGAGAGAAAAAGCTCACAAAGGGAATCAAATTTCCCCCGATTTTGTAACATTTTTCATTGCTGCTCCGCTCCTATTGGGCACAGCGTAATGTAATATAGCCTATAGCCTTCCTCGATAAATGGACTATACAATGCAAAAAAAAATTCAATTCGAGCCGGTAGTTCTTGAGATTAGCGCGTTCAACCAAACAAACAAACTCTTCTGCTTTATAATATTATATAGTATAGATGCGGAAGACGTTGCTTTAAAAGACCTCCCACCAGATGGACCGATTATATGGTGAAGGTTGCAAGATTCCGCTATTAGGCTCAATGTGGCGACACTTGGAGGAGGCCTATGTCCAGCTCAGTGGACGTCTTTCGGCTGAAATGATGATAGTGATTATAAATGATTCTAAAATTTCATTTATCTACCTAAAACGTTCCGTACCCGAAGCCTCCACAACCCAATTAGTTCTGCGTAATACGATATCCTTTGGTAAGACTGGTTGAATAAATAATGTTAATTGGGGGCATAACCTACATCCTAAACCAAAAATGCATGACTCATTACAAAGAAAAGAAACTTTACCACTCATAACTCAACTTTACCATTCAAAAACGAAAACCAACCGTGACCCTAAAATGATTTTTCATAACGATCACTTGCCAACCCTAAGTAGCAGCAATAAATTTTATAAGCGATCAAACATGGACCTTTTTGAGCCACCGACCGTCTTAGGGATGTCCTAAGCAAACATGAAAGGGGCGAACAAATATCGACCTCAATGGGCGAAGCCGGGCATTTAATGAACAAATGTTTTCACCATCTTACAATCAATGCTTAGGGTAACGTCGTTGGTCATTTTTTGCATCATAAAAATGAAGACAAGCGTGCCCTAGGGGTACTTTTTATTGTGGGCCTCACGAACCGGCGACAGACAAAGTTTGGCTGCTCTTTATAGAGTTAGGCCTTTGAGCGCTGTGATATGCTGCAGAAAGGGAGCCGTGGCATTTTATTTGGAGAATAAATTTTGCATAAGTTTATTTGAGAGAGCTTCAAATATAAAGGGTTGTTTTGTTACTTAAAATGTCAGGTTTTCCTATTAGAGATCAGGTAAAATTTATATGATTAATTTTTGATTACTCGTATCTCATTTTATATTAAGTTGAAGGAACCAAGTTAATTACTTCCGTTCTTCTCTTTTTATTTTGCAACAAAAATATCTTTCCATAAATACAATGTCCCAATTCCGTATAATAATTGCCAAATAATCAACAAATGCGCCCTTCACCTAAGCACACATTTCTGCGGTCGAATTAAAGGACTTACCGTGTAAATAATGTCAATTACCAGATCCTGGGTCACAGCAGTGCTACCCTCATCTTTCGTGGGGCCCATTTTATTTAAAGAAGCGAAAGTTCGGGGCGAGCGCGGCCACGCGTAAACATTTACTTGAAAGGTTTATTGATGTTGGTGACCGCAGTTTGGTTTTACAAGCAAAGAAAGACTCCCCTTTTATAGAATTTGCGAGTTTGCCTTCCCGGATTATTTTGATAAGGCTTCCAGATTCGCTGTTTCGATATTATTTTATATTGAATTATGTTTAGTCACTTCCGAGGGTTACGTTAAAAACAAAGGGTCATATAACATTGCTAATATCGACCTACCTAAAAGTCCAAGCAAAAATCTGGCACAAGCTTTAAGTAAACAAATACTGTAATCAAATAAATTCTACAAAATATCGACACAATATCCTAGTTTTTTTCCCCCAAGAGTACAATTTTCCCGAAGTTTTCAAGTACTAAAACCCGAGTTAACTTCGGTAATTTGGCAACGGAACCAGTTACGGCGCCCAATAGTGACTGTCTAACAATATTGGTGAACTCTCAAAATGGCGCCGGAATCCTCTGGTCGAGCTTACGCGAAACTTCTTTCAAGACTTGTTCTCATTAAGAATGTTAAGAAAATGGAATTGGGACTATAAGAGGTTTCGATTTTTTGGGATGTCTCATATTTTATTTGTTTGAACTTTTAATTGAGTCTTAAGCAGATAGATGAAGTCATTAGCAAAATCTCTATCAACAAACACAAGAATTCAGGCCTAACGTTAGTAAGTACTCGTAGATGCTAAATTTTGTTAACGTTCACATTTAACACATGCTCGTAGATGCTAAATTTTGTTAACGTTCACATTTAACACATGTCATTTTATTTTCACGTATCAGAGTTGTTATTGGTTTCTCTAATACAATTTTACAATTAAACTTAATGACTCATAAGCGACGGCAACTGCAACACAATATAAATCACGTACTCCACATGGAGAAAGATCTGTACGTGATTTACTTAATAACATTTATGTCACATCAAACCCATCGCCTTTTTCAATAAAGCCCAGATCATTCACTCGCAACATTCCTTCAGCATCACTCACATCAATGATTCCAAAACATTAATCATGCAAATAATAATTTTGGGCGTCATAAGAGCCTGTTTCCTCGGAGACGCCGTCACATTTACATTCATTGCACGCTGTTAGTCGTGTTCCCGTGTGACTCTCAATTTGCATGCATAGCCGCTGTCTGCAGCATGAGAATCTGAATACAACAAGTGTATTAATATTGTATTTTTTAATCAAAAATATGCACGGCTCCTGTGGAATTTTAAAATTTGTATTGTTTTTTGAGTTGTGACGCTCCTGGAAAGCTTTGTTGTCTTCCGTTGCCTTGTCATTTTTTTCGGTGTCATTTATTTATTTATTTATTTTTTATTTAACACTTCAAGCACATAGTACAGAGGCGGACTTAATGCCATAGGCATTCTCTACCAGTCAACCTTTGGGTGATGCAGAGACAAGCAGTGGTAGGTGTACATCTGAAAATAATTCGATTAATACAAATAACTAGTGTCATTTTGTTGCTGTAACAATATAATATACCAGTTACAATGTGAAATGTTTCTTTGTGTTTATTGTAACATCTTTAAATGAAACCGTCAACATTTTCAAAATTAATACTCTTATAATCATATTTTGCATACGAAAGACAACCCAGAATTCAATATAACATATTAATTAAACCAACCTTTTTCGTAAAAAGAGGGAAAATAAAAACCTTTTACAGCCTGAAATTTTCACGACACGTGAATTTTGCAGAGGGGAGAGAAACATACGGCCCTAATTCGGTCCGGAAGAGCTGCCTTCATTTACAAGCATTGTGTTCCCCGGATTATATCCCCCCTTCTCCCTATTCACAATAGCCGATCCCTCTTCGTAATGAGTGGAATTATGTTTTTTTTTTCGTCCGAATCATTCTTGAACCGTGTTTAGGGGACTTTTGAGCCGTAGTTTCATGTTGATTGGGAGATTACGGTTTGTAAGTTTGAGGACAAAGTAATGAGATGTGTAAGGACTTAAGTGCGTGAGATTAGATTGGAAGTGGATGTTTGCCTTATAAATGAAATCAGTGGAAGATTCGTTACTGCAACTAAACAGCTCAGCTGTTGTTTTTTAAAAGTCAATATTATTATGAGACTTTTAAATAGGTACTGTTTAATGAGGCCGGAAGACGATGCGTTGGAAGACCTCCCACTAGGTGGACCGATGACCTGGTGAAGGTTGTGGGAATCCGGTGGATGCGAGTAGCAAGGGACCGGTCAATGTGGCGACACTTGGGGAAGGCCTATGTCCAGCAGTGGACGTCTTTCGGCTGAGATGATGATGAATGAGGCAAAAAGTGTCATGAGTTGTTTCTTCTCTTCTTCAATATCAAGTTTGCCGGTACCGATCCAATTTGGTTAGATATTTTATAACATAATGCGAGTGTGGAGCCCCAACACAGGAAATGTTCTCCTGCCTGTCATGCACAACAAATTGCAGCCTCCAAGACGAAGGAAACGACAGTGCTGTCCAGGTTGCTACGTTCCTGGACAAAATTTGAATCATCGATCCGAATAGAAGAAGAATACTACTAAACTAAGTATCAGAAAAAACCGCCCAAACCTCAGTTCTAAAATACACTTAAATCAATTCAAACCAAATAAAAACTCATTAGAAACCACCCCCATTTTAATCGTAACTGAGAGATTGAAAGATGTCCACTTAGTTTGTAGGAACTTTGTCATTTCTTTCATGCAAAATTACATTTGAGGAGCCCCCTTACGAATGGGGAATTTTTAGGGACGCGATCACATTGAGCGTAGCGAATATTAAAAAAGTTTTCGACGTCAAACTTGGATTGTCTTTTTCAAAGGCTGTTTACTTCTTGAGGGTTTATTTACTTAGTTTTTGTTCCCGGTAACTTTGGTTTCGGCCTAGTTTAGACGTTATTGTATTTGTGTTTACATACTCGCGTCGGATTAAGGAGTTAAGGTGACTTCTTCTTTTGTAAGGAGGTCCGCAATATTGATATTGTTTCGACTTTTGTTTGTTTAACATTGTCTGAGTAAAACTTGACGAAGAATGTCAATTGTGGTAGCAGTTAAGAAAGTTACAGGATTGATGGCTTTATACATTTTTATTGTAGTTCAAAAGCTTAGGTTACAACAATTTTTCATAAAACTTGTAAGATCTTATTTTTCACAGTGAATTCTGTCGTTAAAAATGGCTTGTAAGTCATCATCGTTCTCCTGCTGGTACAGCATGTCTCCTTCTTCCATATTTCTCTAACACTCTATATCTTACATTTTCTACAACAACATTTATCTATTTCCTACGTACTGTTAGTTGTAAGTGTTTAAATGCAGGGTGTAAACCACCTCATCACAAAGCCGTTAACCAAGCATTCTGTACATCAAATTAAGTAACTTTACGCATTTATTTTTTTTGAGGTTATAAATAATGTTTTGTGGTAAAACTCAATGTAACGCACTTAAAACAATGTACATAATTGTGTTGATGAATGGATTGAATAGTGGGGGGGTCGTGGAGGTGTTAAAAGTCAAAATCTTACAAAAAAAACTATATTTAAAAAAAAAAACTAGGCAATAAGTTGTAACTTTGACCCCCATATCTCCATAACTAGTAGGTTCCCAGGTATGGTGTAAAACAATAAATGGTCGCAATGATGGAGAGAACAAGTGCCTTTCGGCTTCGTGAAGAGGTGTTTTACACCCTTTATAAATAAAAAGGATTTGTCTTATACACTGTGTTAAAAAACAAGATGAGACAAACTTTCACACAACATTCAGTACACGAATTTATGCCCCCATTATCTGCCTAGCCTTTTCCCATTTATGTTGGGGCCGACTTCCAGTCCAACCGGATGCTGCTGAATACCAGTATTTTACATGGAGCTTACAACCACAATCTAGTTAGTACTGGGTAATTCGATACTCCTTGGTAAGACTGGTTTTCAGATTTGGGCCACTACTGACTACCTGTAACGACTGTCAAAGATGTACAAATGACAGCCGGGACCATCAACTTAGCCTGGTGGTGGTTTTATCCCCCCATGGGAGAAAATTTGTGTTTATTGTTTGAAAAAATGTGGATAGAACAGACTGCTAACACCATAATTATATTACTACCACAACTATACAAGCATTTTGCTAAGTTTAAAATAACGACTGAAATAAACTATGTTATAAAAGTAATTAACATCTCCACATTGAATTTAATTGTGTAATCTTAAGCCACGGAGCAAAGTCCAGACTTGCTTTATTCGACTTTAAAATTCAATTCAAAATCTCAAAGTTTAGTGCTTAAGCTTTTAGACTGGGGTAAGTTATAACATATTTATTACATTTTTGGCACCTTTTCACTTTTAACCTCATTTTAATTGTGTAAATACTTTGAAGTGTGAGTTAATTCTTCACAAACAATTACTTTAACCCACATAGTCGACATATAGCTGTTTTTTGTTTTTACTCTGCTTGGTAGGCGCCCTTCTGTATAACATCCAGCCAGTAATTTAAAAATTGTTACCCAGAGGTCTAATTAATAGAACGTACACATTTCCCAAGTTATGTTTCATCATCATCATCATTTCAGCCGAAAGACGTCCACTGCTAGCCATAGGCCTCCCCCAAGTGTCGCCACATTGAACGATCCCGTGCGATTCGCATCCAACGGATTCCAGCAACCTTTACCAGGTCATCGGTCCACCTAGTGGGAGGTCTTCCAAAGCATCGTCTTCCGGTTCGCGGTCGCCACTGCAGAACTTTTCGACCCCATCGGCCATCCGTTCTGCGAGCAATGTGTCCTGCCCTCTGCCACTTAATTTCGTCTATTCTTCGGGCTACGTCGGTGACCTTGGTTTTCTTGCGGATGTCTTCATTTCTGATTCGATCACGAAAGCAAACTTCGAGCATCGCCCTCTCCATTGCCCTTTGGGTGACTTTAAGCCTTTTGATAACGCCCATTGTGAGCGACCACGTTTCAGTTCCGTATGTAATCACTGGCAATACACACTGGTAGACTTTGACTTGAGATACTGCGGTAACTTGGATGAGAAGATACCGCGCAGCTTCCCGAACTCTCAGCCGAGTCGGATTCGACGATTGACCTCTTTCTCGAAGTTAGACCTACCAACTAACTAAATTATGTTTAAGTCGCATGTGGGCTAGCCCATTCCCATCAACCGGACACAAATCCAGACTCCGTGGTTGCAACTGAGAAATTCCTGATGGAAAAAAACCCATGAATAATTTGCCCAACCCGGGAATCGACCCACGAGCTCATGCTTAGCAGTCGTGACTGCGACCACTAGCTTCTGCATTATTCTCTGGAAATTACAAATGATGATAAGTAAGTTGTATCACCAAACTTTTGTTTGTGCCCGTTTAAGACAATAGGTAATCACAATAATAAACATTCCGCATGACGAGAACCTCGTAAAAGCTGAGAAAGAGAAACAAATAAAACGTCTCGACTTTGCACATGAGGTTCGCGACATGTGAAATATGAACTCGATTATCATTGTGCCGATTGTCGGGACGGCCAATAGCCTTATAGCCAAGAACTTCGATGACTGCAGCTATCGAAGTTCTCTATAGGCGGTTGGATCAAGAGCCGGATTCAGAAAGCAGTACTCCTCGATCCGGCTCGCATTGTGAGAAGGTTCCTGTCGCTGCAGCCCTAACCAACAGTAGCTTAGACCTTGCTTCCGACACCGGTGGATCACTATTTTTCTACTTTACATATTTTGAAATACCTATTTAAAAATGTAAATGATATATTTTAAAATGAATAAACGAAATAATAGTAATAATAAATCTTTATTCAGAATCTCAAAAGGTAAATAAACTACTATATGAATCTAAAAACTAACAATAAAAGTATAAAATGTAAAATGCCTGTACTAGGATAATCCTGTATCACAGGCTGCAGGAGCTCTAACAAACAAATAATATCAAACCATTGAACTAGTAAAAGCAATCTTTGTGGTTTTCTTAAAGAATAACAAGGGTTTCAGGGAACTTTAGAAATGTTTGTCTTAATCATAGTTTAAGTCAAAGATAATTGTTGAATCTTCTTCTTCTTTCTTTCTTCGTGGGGTCAGTGTTTTTATACCTCCCATGGGCCTAACTTGTCTTTACAAGCCGTCGAGAAATATCTCTACGATCTATATTAAAAAGTTCATTTCTTTCTTTCTTTTTCATTAACAAATTAAACCATGTTTATACCCATTTTGCTAGGCTAAAGCTACATCCTTTTCTATTTATCTTCTTTATATTTAACCAAAAGACTCCTAATGTTGATTCAATGGGCCATGATCACCTATTTAAAATCAGAGGCCCTTGTTTCAAAGACCGCTTGTACACTGTCGTGGCTTTTTTGTGGGACCTCAAGGGATTTACTCTAATTATGTTCCCTTTTATGTTAATTTTGGAACTACGTTGTATTTTGTGGTCCTCTCTAATAAAAGTTGTGGTGAGACAAAGTTGTGTTTTGTTTTGCGATAATTTTCTGAAAGTAAGCAGGTTACATGTATAAACTTTAAGGTTAAACACACATGACCTTTAAAGGTTATTTTGAACTCGTAAATTAATGTTATTTTAACACGACAAAAACGCTGCTATTAAATAAACGTCAAAAATTGCAAAAATTATGGCTTCTAAAACGTAAGTTGTTAGTAAGATTTAAAGTATTGCTGGGTGTTATAAAAAGTTGGAAGGCAAAGAAATCGGATTTGTCAACTTGCTCTTTCGTTCAGATGGACATATTCGAAGGGAGGGAATCTTTTAAACAAAGGACGCTACAGGTTGGAATTTTTCAAGTTCTCGAAATACTGGAAATATCAAAATTTACTCAAAGGAAATGGGATTCAACGTGGCAATGCTGCCAGTCTTCTGGGCACGTTTCCCGATGACAGCGATGCGGAGGAGTACTTTGACGCCTAAGTGTCCTGTTGACATTGTTGTATAATTATATATTGTAGTTTTCGTTTAGTTTTATTTTTGTAATTATATATAGTTTTAGATGTAGTATGTAAATATTGTACATAATAAAAGTAACTTTTTTGTTTGTAAAAAAAAAAAAAAAAATCTCAAAGGAAACATTCCTTTATTTTTTAAAAGAAATAAATCTGAATTCACAGATTTTTTTTATTTAGCTTGCCGCACTCGGGATATGTTTCTTTTTTAAATAAAGGAATGTTTCCTTTGAGTAAAACTTGCTATCTCCAGTATTTCGAGAACTTTCCCTCCAGGTGGCATTCAAAAATTCCACCCAGTATATTTAATTAACTAACATAATAGACTTTAATTTATCTTGGAAACATATAGACTTTAATTTATCTTGATGCAGAACCGCAACTGACCAGCTAAACTATAAGAGTTACAAAAACGACACAATAGCAAAGATTGTTCCACGTGATGAGCATTTTCTGCTAAGAAAATAAATTTGAAGATCTGGAACACCTGATGTGGAACTCCAAGAGCCCAGCTACACCATAACACATATAGGAATGACGTCTTAGCAAAAGCTGTTCGGTTTGATGAGCATTTCCTGTTGACTTATAAAAAATCGAAGATCAGAAACATCTGATGTGAAAATTATTGCAAAACTATCACTAATTTCACTGTATAATTATAAAATAACTTAAGCTTACTTCCACGCAATAAATGTTATTACTCCGTATCGGATTTTCTAGCTGATAAATTTTAGTTGTGTGTCAATGTTTGTATGCTTGATGATGAACTGCATCAATGTTTGCATGCCAAAATGGTAGAATGTACAAGGATTCCCTAACATTTATGTAACCATCTTATTGTAATTACCTACATTCTGAGCAAATAAATGACTATTCTATTCTATTCTATTCTATTCACGCGGTAAAGGCGGTAACACGGACGGATTGACGGACGGACTGATTATCGATGACGATGGTATATCATTGAAAATTTGACAGTACTGGCCAAAACTCCCATTTATTATTTCATTTTATCGAATAGATAATATTTATTATGCTTTCGGGCTTATGTTATTTGAGTGTTTTTTTTTTCCTTTTCCATTTATCTTCGTGACTCAGTAGCCTACCCAATAACCCAGGAAAGCAGTCACTTAGATTTTAATTGATCAGGTATCTTAACAACAAAACTATAACCATGCCTAGAAAAAGGTCATTTTTTTCCCAATGTTCCAAAGGAGCTACAATATTGAGAATCATAAGATCCCAAGAATCTACCGAAGCGCGTCAGGAGAGACTTGATGCTGTTCGAGAACATCAAGCTGCAACTTGCTCCGTGGAAACCTCTTCGGATCCCGAAGCACGCCCGGGTTCTCAGCGTATTTACGCATCTACATCCAGGTCTCTAGAGATCATCGAAGAATAGATGCGCGCCTGACCGCTGATCGTGAACGTCATGCATTGTCTCGCGAGTCGGAGACGTTCACGGAGAGAGAATTGCGCTTGAGTACCAAGTGCATCTACGCATCGACTTCTAGATCTCTAGAGACAAGTGGGGAACGTGATGCGCGATGACCGCTGATCGTGAACGTCACGCATTGTCTTGCGAGTCGGATACGTTCACGAATAGAGAATTGCGCTTTAGTTCTCAGCGTATCTACGCGAGTGACGAATGTGATGCGCGACTAACTGCTGCTCGAAATTATCATAAATTGCCCCGAACACGCACACACAAAATATTCATTATCAGTTAAAAAGTGAGAGAGAAAGAATTGCTGGAGTACGGCATTAAGAGACAGAAGAAGAGCGCGAAGACTTCGACACTCTCTGAACAGAATGTTGATATCATCTAAAGAATCGGATGTGTCTGAAGATATAGCCGTAGGGCAATACGACCTTCCTTGGGTTGATAAGGAACGAAGTGCATTTACGTATACTCTTATGATTGAATACGCTACATAGTCCGCCATCGGAGGTATGGTTCAAAATTGTACTTTTTGTGAAGGCTGTTAAATGGCAAAAAGAAACAAACGGTTCGTGCTGCTCAGGTGGGAAAAATCTGTTGTTTTCCCTCCCCGGGCTCTTAGAATTCGACATCAGACGTTTCAAATCTTCGATTTTGACGATCCCGTGGTCGCTGGCAGAAGCAACAGGATCCGCGTGCGAAGTCGCGCGCAGAAGCTAGTAAATTAATATGACATAAAACTTCGATCTTCAATGAATACGTTTCATTAGATTTCGTTTTTCAGTATTATAAGACAACGTAAATAAAATTAAAGCACTCTAAATTCTGAATCAATTCAGTTCGCTCAGTTTAAGTCATTCTGACGCGAGCGCTGGGCGAAGAAAGACCTGGATACAAAACTTTCGTCAATAAAAATCCACTCGTGTATGTCGATCGAAATAATTCGATACAGGACGTAAAAATCAAAAATTTTCAAAAAAAATGTAATAGCTAGGACTCTTAATAGGCAAAGGAGACCCTTTTTCAACCGACTTCCAAAAAGAGGAGAACTCAGAACTTTCGACTGGGTGAACCGATTTTGATGATTCTTTTTTTGTTTGAAAGCTGGTGCTTCTCGATTGGTCCCATTTCAATTTGGTTAAGATCTGACGCTGATCTTCGGAGATATAAATGGAACTCTTCAAAAATACACGGCAAAGCTGCAGTAATTGCTGCAATCGCTTGGCTGTTTATTGTTTATGTAACGTAGTGACGTAACATCACGTCTGTATGCTCTGAGGGAGTACGCAGAAGTGTACAATACACCCAGATTTCGACAGTTAGATATGTTAAGTTCCATTTAATGGGATCCAGTAGAAATAGAGGGAATTCCTTAAATTTTATAGGCACACCAGAAGCGATTTGGGTAGTTTTAGGAAGAGTACATTCTTGGAGTGTTCCCATTTCAATTTGGTAAAGATCTGATGAAGAACTTCGGAAGATAGGCGACGGGAACTCCTCAATAAATCATAGCAAATGTACTGGGATCGCTGAAATCTCATAATTATCTGTCGATTGTTTACACCATAAAAGAAAATCACGCGCGTACACTGTGAAGGGGTAAGTACATGTGAACCACTAAAAAATGAAAAATAAAAACTTTTTTACAAAAAATAAAACCGACTTCAGAGAAAACAAAAAAGTGAAAAATAACTTTTGCTTCAGAAGCCGGTGACCTTTGTTTGATTGATTTAGTTTTTTTGTTTTTAATTTCATCAATTACTAAAAAGCATATTCTCTTAAAAGCATAAAAACATAATTAACTGCCAGTCCAGGTGATCCCATTACCTACTTCAAACAGACGCTATTCAATAAAAAAAGCATTAATTTCACGTACCTTTACAATAATACTGTGTCTACTTATAATACCCATATACAACCTTTTACCAAAATATACGCGGACTGTTAATTACTCTGAAAACCTGAAAGAGGAGACTGGAAATCCACTCCACGCAATTTGAATTGAAATTGGCAAACGCCACGCCAAAGTACGAATACCGCACCACGGGTTTGTTGGTTCTGGAAACGACTTGACAAAAAGGTGAGTCGATTTTGTTTTATATGAAAAACCATACTTTGAGTTAGGAAGCGAGAGTGACCAGTTTACGAAATAATGGGTAGTCAATCAGCTGAAAAAAAGAGTGTAATTAATGTACAAAAAACAAAATTCAGTTACCAAACCGAAAGAGCAGCGGTGGCGATGACTTATGAGCAGTAAGTCGTAGGTTTGAACTGAGATATATGCATTCTTTGTGTAATTTATCACCACTGCTCTCATAACGATAAAAGAAAACATCGTGAGGAAACCGGCATGTCATAAAACCGAAATACGAAAAGATGTGACGTCTACCAACCTGCGTCCTAGAAGTGGGAACATTATACGCTGATCATGCTAAACCGAGTTTAATTTATGATATCTAAAACAAAACTACCACTTCTATCTACAATTCTGAAATGGGAGCTCAATTTAAAAATCGTCCAATTCCATTCCTCGTACATCCAAACCACCCCGAAGTGATCGATGTCCACAAATTAGCCGCGACACCCAACCGCTACGAGACCGGTGATTTTTCACGCCCAACTTTTAAAAGGTTTCATGTAGCTTAGCATTTATCATCGTGCTATGTGTTTCTGTCCAAATCAGATGTATTAAATGTTTCAAATTGCGGTTGAAAAGTTAAATGGCCGTGAATTTTACTCGGTTTTTTTGGCTTGCTATAGCTTATATTGCATTACTTTCTCATGTCGTATTAGTCAGTAGATGCAGATTACATTCAAGAAGAATACTTACAATTTTTGCTTAAATTTGGGACAAGCCCGCCACACACGCCCAAACACAATTTTTGCTTGTTAAATAATACTGGTAATAGTAATTATTTAGATCTCTTGCTAAATAAAACTATGATAACCTTGAGGCATTAAGTCCGCCTATGTACCACTACTGTACATGAAGTTTAAATAAATAATTAATAATTATTCGTTCAAAATTATTCTCTTGGCCTTATTCTATAATTCATTGGGAATCTTGCAGCTTGTCTTCTTCTCAATAGAGAAGTTGGAAGTTGACACCTGTTTTTTTATTTCATAACAAATATTACAATTTGAATCACAAAAAAACTGACTAATTTACCGACCGACCAGTACTATGTGAATTGTTCTAACTGATGGTCCATTTCGTTGATGATGTATGGGCATGCGTTCAGTATGCAAACCAGCGCAGAACGGTCTCTTCATACCAACATCGGCGTTGACACGACAAAATATTTAATTCAATGTTATATCCAGAAATTAAATATCCACATGCTATACACAAAATTAAATGTTGTAAGTAATCTAGACTGTAAATCCTCCCATATAAGTAACATTTTGGTAATAAATTAATGCTAACAACAATCTTGGTAAGGTTTCTGAGGAGGTATGCTTCTATAAATATAGAAAGACGGGCTGGTTTCCAATATGTGGTCTGTGTGTTGGTAGTTGTTTGAAGTGACAAGAATTTCTAATTTCTATTAAAACGACTTAATTTATACGGGGTTATTTGTAAAACATCAACAACCTCGCAGGAATAGATTACTGACATCTTAAACAACAACATTTGTTCTACGACTTTTCCGAAAACAGACAAAAAAAATCAACTCTCCATACATATGTCCGAACAGCTTATGGAGTTTTGAATGAGAAGTCGATTTTTTTTTTGTCTGTTTTCGGAAAAGTCGTAGAACAAATGTTGTTGTTTAAGATGTTAGTAATCTACTCCTGCGAGGTTGTTGGTGTTTTACAAAAAACCCTGTATAATCTGTAAGTATACTTAAGCTTTGCACCGGCTTATCTTGGGTCACTTAGACTTCAGAACGAATCCTAAAGGGTCATACATTCGGGATAAAAAATTTGCTTACTTATCCTTTCCACGTGCCATAAAAAACAAAACATCTGTTTTTCAACAAAACATACTAGACTGGCAAATGAAAGTAGAGACTCGAATTATTTGCAGACTTTTCATAAACAATGTTTTACTGATGTCAATCTCAATTTGTCAAATTAAGATGGCGTGTTATTGTTGTTTAAACGGGACCTATAAATAGGATTTTTCAACTTAAACATGAATAAAACGATTAAAAGTGGAGTGTGAGAGATGTTGTTTCGCATGATTTCGTAGTTTGATGAAAAACAACAGGAGAAAGACGCCTAGTTCAATCAGAAACAAGATTGTTTACGTGTGGTATTTGATTTCATAAGTTAGTAAGACGTTTTAATGTTGATACTTTGTTTTTATTCGTAATTATAAAAATATTATAAGAAAATTGTTGTTTTCATTTTTATTCAGTCAATATCACATTTTACGTAGTCACAGCAGCGGTGGCCCAGTAGTGGCGGCCCCGACTTACGAACAGTAAGTCGTTGGTTCGAACCCAGATAGGCGCATTACTTTGTGTAATTTATTTCATCACCACTGCTCTCAAAAACGGTGAAGGAAAACATCTTGAAGAATCCGGCAATCCGCAAGGGGCTCACGTGGTGAATTATAGCTCACACGCAAAATACACGCTTCGACAGTCGTGTTTATACCAACGAAGTTAGCTGATTTTCGAATTGTCACGCACAAAATAACTCCATGGTTTGGATAATAATGAGTAGACATGATTTTACATCTAGAAACTTTAGCTTTGCTCTATCTGATTTAAAAAAAACGACTATACATACAACAATACTACCATAGCTTCCCATTTTGGACCTGTCCATATGCTGTAAAGCAGTCATGGTCTGTGAAAGCAGTAGTGTACAAATTTTGTTTTTTTTTTGGTCAATACGGCGAAGTAAAATATCGTGAGAAAACTGGCAAGTCCTAGAACGAAAAAAATCGATGTGACATCTAAAAACCCGCACTGGGCCCGCGTGGTGGATTGCAGCCCATTCCCTCTCATAGAGAGGAGGCCTGTGTCTTAGCAGTGGGAATCGTAATGATGATGGGCACAAATCAAGACTCCATGGCTGCTATAAGTAAAAACCTGATGGAAAAACCCAATAACACAGCAGATTTTGAAAATGGTTTTCGAAATCTGCTACTAAATGCGAACATTTATTCATACCAGATTTCATTTATAATAGATTTTATTAATGTGCGAGATTTCCATTCTACGACATTTCTTTCAATGGACTGTCAGTGGTTGACCATTGAAAAGTCATAATGTCGCCATTATATTAGTAGATTACCAAACTTGACAAAACTTGACAGAACTTGATCATTATGAAATCAATGATGGACTATTCTGACACTATTGTAGTAGCAGAATTGAGGCTCTGGTCGTCCCAGACATGAGTCTCCTTGGCGAATGTGGCTCAAACAATCAACGAAATTAATGTTACAGGCACCCTTTATGCCCACTAAACCGAACTACAAAAATAAAAAAAGCGAAAGTACACACCAATCTCCGAGCACCTTGGGGCATAAAGGGCGAACTTTCCATCAGTCAGTGCTCGTTGAGAGACATGAATAAACACAGGCCTCAGGGACTCACGCGACCAATGTGTCATGAAATAGATAGGCAACAGAAGGAATGTCTCGTATAAGGACTGAAAACGCATGGACGTGTGCGAATTTAATCTAACCTTATATTTTGCTTGGTGTAGATTTTTGTTAATTTTAATTAGTGGTTATGGAAACATAAAAAAAAGCATAAAAAAACAATACAAAAAAATGATATTTGATGGACTCACGTAGATCTTAAGTTACTAATAATAAGCTTAGTTTAATGTAATGTGTGCAATGATGGAGCACGATCGTAGTTTTATTTTTCTAAATCAATCAAACAATAAATAAAATGTAAATAAAAGCGCGGACCCCCACGTCTGCGGTAGAAAACTAATTTAAAAAAAAAAAACCTTATATTTTCACTTCCGGGATATCTTCCGTGATTATTTATTGTTTTGAGCCCCCAATATTTCAACGCTGATGCAAGCGCCATGATCGCGGGTTGACTGCGGAATATTTTTTTAGGAGCAGACAAATCTATCTACCCTCTTTTTTTGACAATATAAGTTCAGTTTTAAACTGTGGAAGCTTAAAACAGTGTTTTTCTGAAGGTAGGTTTCACCTATAAAATATTGAACACTGTTTTAGGCTTTCACGGTTTAAAACTAAACTTATATTGTCACTTACGGGATTACGGCTCAACGTAATAAATAATCACGGAAGATATCCCGTAAGTGACAATATAAGTTTATAAAATATTGAATCAAAGTAAGAACTACAGATTTCTTTGTTTCAATCTACTTCACAACTTGACTTCCTGTTACCTGGTCCTCCAGAGTTTTCAATGTTTGATAAGGTTGTTTAACTAATGCGAAATATTTCTCTCCTTCTTATTCTTTTTCTACTTGAAGATTTTGAAAGGATAGACAAACGAAAGCGAATTCTTATAGAACGTGCATTATTTTGCTTTGTCTAAGCTTTTAAACAACCTTCCAACCAAAACCAGCCGCGAGTTCGCATTGCGCTAAACTTGGTCTGTGTCAAGTGTCCGCGCCTTTTCACTTGTTGTATGGAACAAACCTTCTGTAAATATACTCTGTAACGCAGGCGACCTCTATGTTTCTTTTATAGCCTTTCATACTTCGGTTGCAGCCTTACAAGTTATGAAGAGGAAAATGTTCACGTCATTTTGAACTGAATGTACCCTGAATTAAGACTTTTTTGTTTCTTATTTTTGGCGTTCCATTGAATGGAGATTTAGGCTTTTCATTGTTGCTTACTTACCGCAGTGTCTCAAGACGAAAGTCTATGACCATGTGTGTACAAATTACAAGGCCAGTGATTACTTACGGGACCGAAACGTAGTCGCTCACAATGGGCCTAATCAAAAGGCTTAAAGTCACCCAAAGGACAATGGAGAGGTCTATGCTTGGGCTTACCTTGCGTGATCGAATCAGACAAAACATCCGCAAGTCACCGCCGTAGCCCGAAGAATTGCCAAACTTCGGAAGACCACCCACTAGGTGGACCGATGACCTGGTGAAGGTTGCGGGAATCCATTGGATGCGAGTCGCACGGGACCGGTAAATGTGGCGACACTTGGGGGAGGCCTATGTCCAGCAGTGTAAAATAATTTAATTATCGAAATGGCCTTCATATTTACAACCATAAAGTCCATTTGAATAATTTTTAATTTTTTAAAATCATTTCTGCTAAAGCGGATTTTAGACTTATATTACTTCAAATTCAATTGTTTCACATCACTATAGACAATAAAGAACGGTAATAGAGCAGACGACCAAAAAAAATATAATTGGTCCGTCATTTAGATTCATCATCATCATCATCAGCCTGGGATACGGCCTCCTATCAATGAGAGGGAATGGGCATTAGATTATCGAAACATATTTGACCAGTAATTTTTCTTTCTTTATACTTAAACAAATTGACGAAGATACAAATTCTCAATACATCACGCTTTGGTAGCATTTTGAGAGAGTTTTGACGTCACCAGCCTTTCGAGTTTTGATGCGTTTTATCTTTGTCAATCATGTCATTGATTTACAAAAACAAAAAATACGTGTCCATTATTTTCCAATACTCTTACTAACTGATTAAATAGATCCGCAATTTTTCGATACTGTTGTCATGCCCTTGTATAGCGCCATAATGTTACGGTTTTTTAACCTCATCCTTGCCTCAACACCATTACATTTTGTTTCGGTTCTCTACCGCCCAGAATTACAGAGACCCAATAAGACGCCTTTTGTAGACATTAATTTTTTCTCATTTTAATCAAGCAATATTTTAGATATAACATAACACAATATGACGCCTGTAATCCTTGAAAAGTTAGGTGGAGGTGTACCTAATCGTACACCCACATTTTGTCAGTTATGTTGAAGTCCTATGTAATAGGGGGCGAGCCTATTGCCATCAGCCGACCACAAAACCAGACTCCGTGGTTGTAACTGAGAAATTTCTGATGGAATAATCGAATAAGTCTTTGCCCGTCCCGGGAATCGATCCCAGGACCGCATTCTCGATAGTCGCTTTTCCGACCACACGACCAACGACGTAGTCTCACACGTGACACATCAAAATTTTTACGCAAACGAAGTCGCGGGCAACAGCTAGTTCATACATATTATATTACATACAAACATTTATTTTACGATTCCATTTGACCGGGTAAACACAGGATTTCACAACCGGTGTACCAATTTGTGTCCCAACGTTAACGTGGCTCCACAGTCGGACATTAGGAATTGGTCGAAAGTTACACGTAGTTAGCGGCATGTCCGTCCGAAACGAGTGGGCGGTGGCTTCAATTTCTTGCGAGCCGTCAGCCACTGGTCAGTGGAAGTTATAAGGAAAAAGCGATTATGACATGTATAGTCCGCGTAAGAGTTGGTCATAGAATGAGTTCTTAATTTAGTACTTCGCGCGAACTAAGAAAACATTATAATGAGGGTATTATGTACTTGAAATAAAACCACCAATGATTTAATTAAGACACCGTTTCCTCGGAGCTTGCGCGCGGACTTTACTTGGTAATAGGTTACTATATCAAATGAACACATTGAGAAATATCTATGTCAAAGTTATTGAACAAGATTACTTGAACTCCGTTCTACTTTTTAAAACCCGCTTGCCGCTTTTACATTGTAAAAAAGCACTGCCAAGCGCAACGGAAGTGAAGCGCCGAGCCGCGGAAATTGGCCGACTTGGCGAATTAAACCGATACACAGCTTCCAGCTATTTTACAATTATCCACCTTTGTTGGAACAACCCAGGAAATCTGATGATGAAGTTATTTTAAACCGATTATGTTGTTCTGACGCTGAAAACTAGTTTTCCTTTGGCATTTACAGACTCTCCATACAGTTCTAGGTATGTTTTTTAAACGATAAATGATGTTTATAGTTTAAGTAGGTTTTCACAAACACTTTTACACGTCATTTTTTTAAACAAGATAGGGCCGTTTTAGGCTTTCACGGTTTAAAACTAAACTTATATTGTCACTTACGGGATATCTTCCGTGATTATTTATTACGTTGAGCTCCCGATATTTCGACGCGACGTAATAAATAATCACGGAAGATATCCCGTAAGTGACAATATAAGTTTAGATAGGGCCGGTTTCGTACCTGACTACTCAGAGAAGAACCAGCCCGTAAAACTTTTGAAGTCCAGACATGATCTTGCTCAATTCACATGAGGATTCTTTTGAAGAAAGAACCACACAGATTTGATTTTCTTTTTTGTTTATCCTTATTACTAGAGTTATCCAAAATTTCGGATAATCATTGTATGAATCAAGTACTGAATGTACTGTACTAAATACTGAATGAAACTAAGTCAATAACAGTGGAGACGACAAAAAAATCTTATTAGTCTGTCAGATACTCGTACATTATTAAAAAATGTTTGACCCGTATTTTTTCTTTTGTTACATAAATCAAAATTGACGAAGATACGCGCTTTTAAAATCCCACATACGTCACGCCTAGGTTTATTTTTAGCTAGTTCTGACGTCACGAGTCCCGAGTTTTGATGCGTTTTATCTTTTTCAATATTCATTGATTTACAAAATCAGAAAATTCGTAAACTTATATTGTCACTTACGGGATATCTTCCCTGTTTTTTTATTAAGTTGAGCTCCCGATATTTCGACGCTGTTGCAAGCGCCATGATCGCGGGTTGACTGGAGTATGCGGGTGGATGGAAATCACGGAAGATATCCTGTAAGTGACAATATAAGTTTAGTTTTAAACCGTGAAAGCCTAAAACGGTGTTTCAGAAAATTCGTGTCCATTATGTTCAATACTGTAACTGACGGACTGAATAGATTTGTAATTTTTTGATACTCATGGCATGCCTATTGTAAAAGCATAAACAGCAGACAGACAAACCCCACCCTCTGCATAATATGGAGACGCAAAGAGGTAGGCTGAAGAGTCGGAAGAGCTTCCTTAGGTCGACTAATTTACTAGTAGACAACAACAGGCTTAATGAAGCTAAAAAAAAATTGTGGCTCCTCAAGCATCCCCCTCCGACACACTACGTCGAAGTAGCAGAAAAGCTCCCAGCGGGACACCTTCTGCCATGGCCCACCTGGCAGACCCTAAACCGTTTGCGAAGTCAGGTGGGCCGCTGCAGATACAACCTGGTCCGGTGGGGGTATTCTGATGAAGCCTTATGCGACTACGGTGCCTCAACACAAACTATGGCTCACCTCCTGTCCTGCACTATGTGTGGCTCCACCTGCACTCTTAGGGACCTTTCTGAGGCCACCCCCAACGCTGCCGAGGTAGCAGAGTACTGGTCGACAAAAAATAAAAAGGGGAAATCATCGTCACGAAGAAGAAGAAGATTGTAATTTAAATAAATTGTGGTTTTAAAATGATGGCATTGTGCTACCGATTGCTTGAAAGTACAAATAAAAACTTTTTTACAAAAAATAAAACCGACTTCAGAGAAAACAAAAAAGTGAAAAATAACTTCAGAAAAAACGCTTCAGAAGTCGGTGACCTTTGTTTGATTGATTTAATTTTTTTGTCACCGACTTCTGAAGCGTTTTTTCTGAAGTTATTTTTCACTTTTTTGTTTTCTCTGAAGTCGGTTTTATTTTTTGTAAAAAAGTTTTTATTTTTCACTTTTTAGTGGTTCACATGTGTTTACCCCTTCACAGCGTATCGGCGTGATTTTAGGTTATGAACTGGTGTAAACAATAGACAGATATGGCGATATTTCGGCAATCTCAGTACATTTGCTATCATTTATTGAGGAGTTCCGTTGCATATCTCCGAAGTTCTTCATCAGATCTTCATCAATTGATGTTTTTGAATTGATTGAATTGGGATCACTTCGAGAAAGTACAATTCCTAAAACTACCCAAACCGCTTCTAGTGTGCCTATAAAATGTGAAGAATTCTCTCTATTTCTCCAGAATCTCATCATCAGCTTCTGATTTGATGATTATGAGACCACACAGGAAGCACCAGCTTTCAAATAAAATAAGAATGATCAAAATCGGTTCACCCAGTAGAAAGTACTGAGGTAACAAATATTTTCGAAATCGGGTGTATTTTACACATGTGCGTACCCCCTCAGAGCATACAGGCGTGATGTTACGTCATAATATAGTATAAACAATGAACCTACAAGGGATGGCAGCAATCACTGCAGATTTGCTGTGTATTTTTGAAGAGTTCCGTTGTATATCTCCGAAGATCAGCATCAGGTCTTCAGCAAACTAAAATGGGACCAAACGGGAAGCACCAGCTTTCAAACAAAAAAAGAACCATCAAAATCGGTTCACCCAGTCGAGAGTACTGAGGTAACAAACACAAAAAAAAAAAAAAAAAAAAAAAAATACAGACGAATTGATAACCTCCTCTTTTTGGAAGTCGGTTGAAAAGTAGTCATAGTGCGAAAGTCACCGTACAAAGAAATCGCTAGATGCTTGGGTTACCTATTCATTTTTGAAGTGAAAACTTATCATGAAACTCGCGTGACCACCACCTAACGCTTTGCAACCGAGTTAGGAAAGTTCTAGAAAAAAAAACATGCGAGGCAGTCGATCCGCTACGGATACGAGTTCATAGCACTCGTAGCCGTAGCGGATCAGCTACGAGTATTCACTTCTATCGGTAGTCCCCAAAAACGGCCCAGTATGTTATTTTTTGTAGAACTTTCCTAACTAGGTTCCCTGCCGGTATCTGAAATGTGTAGAAAAAAAATACTAGTCCTCCGACACTCAAAGTAGCCGAGAAAGAAACACCGCGACCTCGGAACATAAAGGGCGATCTCGGAACATAAAGGGCGAGGAAGGAACATGGATGGGTTTTAGTCAGTAAAAGTCTGACACTCCCACCCGCTCCGCCCAGAGTGGGAGATGTCATTTGATGATTTCCCATCCGAAAAAAAAGAAAAGATACTCAACATAGCGATTACAGACTACAAACTGTTCAATAGATTAAATTTCCGGGCTGTTGCAAACAGAGCCACTTTTTTATCAATCTGATCAACACAAATGATGACTATAAATGGGTCCCTGCCATTCATTATTTCCTAGTTGACTATAACATGTACGTTTATAACAATCCCACATTTCCATCTGTATATGCTTATTGTATTTGTGAATCACTCTTCTACGGCTCCCATGAAATACTCGTAAATAAAGTTAAATTCAATAATGGAATCCGTGTTTAACAGATGTAAGAAATATACTTAGTAGGTTTGGTTTTGATTTAAATTTTTATTTGGATTTGTTAGTAATTTGCATTTTGAAAATGAATTTAATTTGGATTTAATTATGTATTTAAAAACGAATCAGATGAGTACTTAGGTACTCATCTGATTTTCAAAAATCCAAATCAAAATCAAAGCATTTATTTCAAGTAGGCCAATTACAGGCACTTTTGTATTGTCGAAACAAAGATGACATTTAAATGTAGCTACAGTCCCAGTCACAATACATAAAAACTGTGAAAGTACGATAGTTGCCCATTCCATCTAGTTTAAAAAAATGTCGTGTTAAAGTTTTTGAGAAAACCTACTTGCTGAATAAATATCATTTATCATTTATCATTCCCTAGCGTTGATCTCTATGGAGAAAAACGGGCAAGAAACTCCATGGACACTCTTTTAAATCAAATTATTGTTACAAAATCTTGGTTACTTTATTCGTGTTGAGATGGTAAATTATGTGAGAACAATGTAGTAAGAGGTGCACGTTAAAAGTGTCCATAGTAGAAACAAAATAATTCATTCAAATAAGCCATGGGAACTAAGAGATGACCAGTCACAACTGACAGCGCCCGTTCACGAACATGACGCCTGGATCAGCACTATTTAGCTTAACCATTTTGAAGGAAACTAAATGTTCATCGACACACGCGCCACCATCAGCGAGACAATTGGGTGAGCATGACATGTCATGCTCACTCAAATGTCTCGCTGATAGCCCTGGCGATTCAAGTCAAAAACTAAAGTAGGCACTCAGTTTTCAGGAGACACTCGACGACAAATAAGTAGTGCATGATGTACTTACCTGTAAGAGGTTGATACACTTGTCTGTGATTCATCTTGTATCAATTGTTGGTAAGCCAAATAATTAAAAAATAAAAAGTTAGAAAGAAAAAAATAATACCGAATGGTAATTGTGGTTTTTCGGAAAAGTTCTCCTGAGTACTCTACTTGCTAAACAAAACGTTTACCAAAGGAGATAGTTTTTTTTGGGCCCACCTGGTCGTTGCATTTATTATTCATAATAACACCAAAAAAAAGTAACCATTTTACTATGGTTTTAAAGGAAATATTACGTAGAAATGAAAACGGAATCTTAAAATCATAATAAATAAGCTATGTTATGATATTTTTTTGCGAGTCAAATCATTCCTGTTGTGGTCAATGTCATTTGACAGCAAATACTTACGTGAATAGGGGCGTTTTTCTGTTTACTAAAAAAAGTACGGTACCTATCCGTTGGAAATCATATGTGCTATATAATTATTATAGAATCAGAAAGAATATAAAAATAAATGTTATTAAACTATGAGCATTTTTAATGCCATTTTTATAGGTTTACACTAAAATCGCATAGGTGGTTTAAACAATCAACGTGGCATGAAACGTTATAAACCCACTTTTTTTGTGATTGACAGACAACTTCATTATTTTGACATTACTTTTTCTGTTTATTTTGGTTTTCGTAAGTGTTTTTGCAGATTTTTCGCATTTATTCCGGTTAGACAATGCTAAGCTAATTAAACCACTGGAATCTAGAGGTTATAAGGAAGAAATCAATGTAAGTTTCATTATTATATGCTAGAATTTATGTGGGAAACTAATCCTCGAACAAAAAAAATTGTCTCCTTTTGGTAAACTTTTGGAAGATCAAATAGTTAAGATATGGGACTTTTGTGATGCTGTTTTGTTTAGTTGTCGGAATGGGACAGTTACGATGTATTTGTTGGAACAGGCCTGAAATGTTAAAAGATCTTGCTGGGTTAAACTTGATACCTGCAAGCAACGATTGTATTCCTGTTTTGTTAACACTGATTGATGGGCTCCGGAAATATATTTAAGGAGAAAACGGTGCCTCCTCCTACGGATGGTGATTACCGGGTAGTTTTGGTGAGGTAGAGGTCGCACACTCGCGGTCTTATCCTCAAAGACCGGTCGCCTTTCGAAGGTTTCCCCTCGTGAACAGAAAAACAAAAGAACCGATTCAAACTGACAAACTCAGTCTTCGAAGTTGCCTTTTGTTTGCCTTGTATTTGACATTTATTGCATTTAGTTCAGTATAAGTCATTAATACCAAATTAAGTTAAGTAATTCTTTTTCTCTTGCTTCTCAAATAACCACAAAAATTCTAACATAATCGTCTTCCATTCATCAAACAAGTCGAATTCATCGCTAAAATCTTTCTTCGATAAAGATCCTTAAAAAACAGCTCAAAAGAAAGTTTTTTTACCCCTACCTTTTTTGCTCGCCGTAGCAGGTACTTGTAAATTACCAAGACTGAGAGAAATAAAAGCGAAGTAGGCAACTGCATGTGGAACAGTGCCAGGTTTTGGCTAACTATGATGCACCGTGAGCAATGCAAGCCACTAGAAATTTACCTGTATTGTAACTTGAAATAACTAGATACTACGTAAAAATAAAAAAGGCAAATAATAAAAAATATCCGGTAAAACTTTATGGCCATTAATTTTAGACAGTCCAGTTAATTTCACCCGTATCAACAGAAATGTAATTATTATTGTGTTACAGAGATATTTTTGATGCCTTGTTTTTTTTTGAAGTCATCAAATGACCCCTCCCACTCTGGGCGGAGTGGGAGGGAGTGTCAGACTTTTACTGACTAAAAACCATCCATGTTTCTTCCTAGCCCTTGACGTTCCGGGGCCGCGGTATCGTTTCGAACAGTCCCGCAGCCCCGGCAGGCTTCGGCCCTTGCGGGCCCCTCCCTTTATGCTGATGTTTTTGATGCCTGCAGAATTCGTACCAGACAAAAAATGTAAGCTAATTACCAATAGCCACGGTTGTGACGTCACCTCGCTTCTTATTTGTTTGTTTGCTTACCAATCCCCTAGTACGCGAGCGGTGGCCCAGGTGGTGGTGCCCCGATTTACGAGCACTAAATACATGAATTCGAACCCAGGCAGGTGCATTTTTACGTGTAATTTATTTAATCAACACTACTTTAAAAACGGTGAAGGAAAACATCGTGAGGTAACCGGCATGTCCTAGAATCACACTGGGCCTGACCCAGCAGTGGGAACATTACAGGCTGATTATGTGTATGCAACTAGTACGAAGAATATATAGGATTATTCCAGAAATCCCCACCGACAAATCCCTACCATTGGGGATCGTTACTTTTTTTCCCAGAAATTCCCACTAGTTAAATAATCTCAGCCTAGTGGGGATATTCAAATTAAAAATAATTCAGCTTAAAACAGTGAACAGCAATTCTATATTACCTTCACAAAGTAACCTCACATTCTTAAGCATACCTCTCAATTCTAATCACTTCCAATATTTTAAAATCAATACAAAGGCAATTCAATATGTCAACTGTCATTCTTAAATCTGTTCAAAACAAAAGTGCCTATTAAATCACCCTTCTATAGATTCGAGAGACAAATGTACAGCCATCAATCGAGTTCACCAAGGCTTTGTAGGATCACTAGGAACTTTCGACTCGATCACTAAGATTTTTGAGTCAGTGATTCACTGAAACGTACTCGTACTTTGCTAGTATCATTAGAATCTGCGATTGTATCGCGAAACTGATCAATTGCTCGAATAGAGCCATTTTCAAATTACGGCAAAGAGCGATAAGTTTAACTACAGGTTTTATTACGGAGCGCTAAAATGCAGCTTTGTAGCTAGATAATAGTGTAGGAAAAACTGTAAACAAGGCACATTACTGGGTCTCATCGTCGAAGAGTACTGTGTATGTATTCATAACATACATAAAACAAAAACAAAATTCAGTATATTGTGTACATGTAAATTGTGTTGATAGCTGACTGTTTGTCGTTTCCTGAAATCTTTCATTTAAAACATGTGAGTCATCCTCATCTGCCTAGACTTCTCCCAACTATGTTGGGGTCGGCTTCCAGTCTAACCGAATGCAGCTGAATACCAGTTTTTACTGCGACTACCTATTTCACCTCCACAACCCATTAGCACCTACTGGGAAATACGATATCCCTTGGTAAGGCTGACTGTCGGACTTTTTGGACCACTGACTTCCCGTAACGACTGTCGTAGATCTATAAATAACAGCCGTGACCATCCACTTATCGTGCTTTCCGAGACACGGAGGAAACTCGGTATGTAATGAGTGGCAACAGACCAACTTGGGCAACCACGGCTTAACTAAATGGTGGACCCCTGTTATTATTTAGCCACAAGCTCCTTACACGATCTTGCAATATCTTGTGAGTACGATACTATAAAACAATAAGTAATAACTAAAAACTTACCCAAATCAGCCCCAGTATCTGCATACCAAAAAAAAACATGCGGGGCACACTTTTTTTTCTTCTTTTTTTGGGGATACCGATAGAAGAGAAAACTAGTTGAGGATCCGCTACGACTTCGAGTGCTACGAACAGCGTACGTGTCACGCGAGTTCTGTGATTTTTGTTCACTCAAAAAGTACTCAACGCGCCTGAATAAGTTTTCACTTGAAACAAAAACAGCTAATACATAAACAAGCGCCATTTTAGCCCATCAACCATCGTAAAACGAAGTGAAGTCTTGAACAGAGAGGCACTCATTGTTATGTATCAGATAGCCGCGTCATACCCGACGGCTGAGCCCCCTTACGTATCTATCACAAACTCAGCCCCTCAAGGGGTTTCGGATTGAAAATTCAGAATGGTTATCTTTTAATTCATGTGTCGCTCAAGTTTGTGTGAATGCTGCGAATCGCGCTAAGATTAAGCTATGGGTACGTTCAAAGTAATCCTTCTACAATAACTTTATTGAAAAGTTTAAAAACGTAAATAGTTTAATCGTGAAAAGTTTTTTTAAATATGAGCAAGAGCTTTCCTCATTCCGTGTTATCTTTTTTAATACCAAACATTAGTAATAATAAAACATATGAATGCTGGCCGCTGGGCTATGGACAATAAATCTCTCACTGTTTTAGTTTTACTTGACTTTAGCTGCGCGTTCAACTCAGTGGATTTCGACATCCTTCTTGGGATCCTTCAATCTTTTAACTTCTCTGCCTCTACGGTAGCCTGGTTTGACTCGTAACTTCGGGGTCGCTCTCAGTGTGTCCGCCAAGAAGATATCTACTCTGACTGGTATGATCTTACTGCTGGTGTACCTCAGGGTGGCGTTCTCTCTCCTCTTCTTTTCTCTATATTTATTAATACTGTTATGAAGGTTATCACCTCTAGCTTTCACCTCTACGCAGACGATTTGCAGCTGTATCGACATTTCTTGTTGGCTGATGCGGAGTCGGCAATCAATGCCTTGAATCATGATCGGAAAACATCAATCAATGGGCTAAGTCGTTCGGCTCACAGATTAACCCTGATAAGTCGCAGGCTATGATCATAGGCAGCAGATACTACCGCACTGCACTTGACTAACTTACCATCTTTGACTCCGTTATCTCTGGGCTGCTCGACCATTGCGTCCCAATCGCAACGCCGCCGCGAGCTGGCGTGTTTGTAAACGCTCCGTTAGCTTTATTTCCAAAAAGTGGTTTTATCAACTTGAAACAACCTAAAACCTATTGTATAACGTAACAAATCAACAGATAGACAAAGCTGTGTAAAAGTGTATCTGTGCTCCAAGTAATACCACCAAAAGTGACCCCGTACAATTAAAATAAGAATTTAATTATGTTAAATGCTAAATCATAATAAATTAAGGTAAGTAACTAACAATAGACAAAGTACTAAATAATTCGGAAAAGTGTTTATTCGTTAAGCTTTTAATAAAAATCAAAGCAGATTTAAGCGTCTCTCTCAGTTGAATTTCAAAGTGACTTCATTGAAAAACATTGTCAACATATTTCAGTTTTGATAAAATTTAATCTTCTTTCTTTTTAGGGTTCCGTTACGAAAACCGTTTGTTCTGTTGCCGTCATAACAACAAACTCTGGGCGGAGCGGGAGGGAGTGTCAGACTGTTACTGACTAAAACCCATCCATGTTCCTTCCTCGCCCTTTCTGTTCCTGGGCCTCGGTATCTCTTTCGAACAGTCCCGCAGCCCCGGTTGGCTTCGGCTCTTGAAGGCCCCTTCAATGTGCTGACATCTCTTTGAGGCGCACGTGGAACACAAACGCGCCATCGACACGCCTATCGTCATTAGACGGACGGACGGCTAGCTAGCCACTAGCTCATAGTCCACAGGCCTGGATCTACTGTGGCCCCCGCGACCGGTATGGACCTGCACTTGGTTGGTTTTTCAATTTCTTTGCCTTTTTTCCAGACCAGAAATAAATGAAAGTCAGAAATATGTATCATCATATTTCATATTAATGTACAGGTGCTTGACCTTAGCTGAAGAAATATAGCCCTTATATTGCGACATAAAATAATATGAAACTTGTCAGATCCATTCATCCGTTGGGATGTTATGTTCCACTTTGTACTCGTTTAGATCTTCCGTTTTTGGTTGTTGCTTTTTTATTAATTAATTATATCTTCTCCAAATAATCATAACTAGTCGAGAACGGTATCCTTTGGGATATTAACATTTATTCATTTCATAATTAACCACCCCAAGTTTATCACTGAAATAAATTAATTGGATAAGTGTTGTTTGTTTTTTAATTTATTTTACTCTTTCTAAGTTACCATTTTACATTGAATCTAGAAGTTATTAAAGAACCAACATGTCATCAAGAAGAAAAATATCGTTTTAAAGGAGCTAACTCCTAAACTTCTCAAGCAAAGTAAGTTAATTTGGTGCCAACGAGCGCGATTCCTTTACCAAATGAAAAAAAAAAGATTTACGTTAATTGACTAATAATCACGGAGCAATCAAGAAAAATACATAAAAAATAATAAAGTAAATGAAAATATATCCTACTCCTTTTTAAAAGTCAGTTAATAAAATCAACTAAAATACCTACTTCTTTAAAGACAATCAATGACCTCAGAGACCTTACGAGTAAGTAAAGTTCCCGAGAAGTCGCCAAGTTTGTTCTGAAGTTGGTAGCGGAACAAACCACATCGGTCCGTTGCACCCACGTAAAATATTGACTGGAAACAAGATTCAGGACTACGGCTTGTCTAGTGAGCCGTGATTGTGTTACTAACGATATTGAGTTTATATGGAAACTATTGGTTGAATTATGCTTCGTCTGTTTGTTTTAAAGAACGAAACGTAGGAAGCTTTCGCATTTTGCCCCGTTTTGAGTAAGCAGCAACCTAGAAAGTATGACGCGCTACGTATTTTGAGTGAGCAGTAACCTAGAAAGTATGACGCGCTACGTATTTTCTATTCGTACATACTTTTGTTGCTTTTTAAAGGTAGGTTCGTGGTAAAATGCGCGTGCTGGATGCAAAAACTAGACTAATAATCAAGATTAAGTTCTAATTAATTAACCAGATACGCAGAAACATTGACAAAAAATTATCGACAAAACACTGTTTTATGGTTTCACATTTTCATAACTAAACTAACACTGTCATTTACTTAGTTTTATTCATCCGCGGCATTCTCCAGTGATCCCACGATCATGGCGATTGCAACAGCATCGAAATATCGGGAGCTTAAAATAGTTGAAAATCACTAAGATTATATTAAAATCTTGGTCGGATGTTAACATCGTCACTTACGGCTAAGTGACGATGTAAACATCCGACCAAGATTTTTACGAAGAAACTCTCTAAAGTTTTGGCTTACCTACCATTCTGAAAATCCAACAAAATATCGGAAACCAGTAAAGGAGGACTGTAAAGAGCATCCGTGGCTGCTGACTCAAAAACGGCCCACTTGGCCAAGTAAACACGTAAACTTTACTGAAAAACTTTCGCGAGGTGACGACTTTGAAACTTTGAGACCTGGCTTGTTTGTCTTTTACGAGCGCGCTCGGATTTCGTAGTGGATAACTGACTTGCTTAAAGTTGTGGGTCGAAAAATCGTTTAGATTCTATTAATAAAATTATGGCTTTAAGATAAAACGAAAGAAAAAGAACAAAAATGATAACTTTTCACGTGCAAGTCAGCATACATAACAAATAGGGTTAATGTAAAGATATTGCAAAAACGCCGCTGTTAAATCGTTCGGCTTTAACCGAGATTGTGTCGCCGTAATGCAAAAAATGATAACATTATACTAAATCCATATACAGAACCCATAGACAGTGACACGTGAACAAATCCATCGCATACCTTGACGACTGGAAGCGGTGCGTAAACTACTGATATTTCACATCATTACCCCAATGATGCGCCGAGTTTTTTCTTCGACTCATTTCCTCTCTGCGTTCCGAGGAAATGCTGTTTGTGTATATGAAAAAGTAAATGTATCTCCCCTACAAGATACGCCGGATTCTCTCAGCTGTAAGATGTTTTTAGATCGAAAGCTACATTGCGTTTATAGTAATGATTTTTACTTCCACAGTCATGCTCCTGCATTGCATATATCTAGTATATTTTATAACGAGGGACTAAACGAAGCCATAATATACCCGAGGTGGTTTGACTCCCAAGCTTGCAAAGGAGTCGATGAAAGCGAGGGTATATATTAAATTGGCGTTTAGTTTCGAGGTGCAAACTGTACTTTTCACTTCGAGTGCGAGAAAAATAGGCATTAAACCGAACAACACTCGACAAAAATTCTGAACTGAGCGGTCAGTTTTTTCTTCAATCAGGTCAGTCATAGATTAACAATTTAAAACAGAACACAAACTCTCAACATTTTCGCAATGAAGATGATCCACACTCCACAGATAATTAGTTCCTACATTACTGCAGCGGCTAGCAACAGAGGCATTGCACATACTTTTCAAAATCAACGATACACACAAACAACAATCTTTTTTCTCGCGTTGAAGAGTTCATTTGTGTTTTTTTTTTTCAATTAACCGCTTTCTATTTTCAAGCCAATTCGAAATTTAAATAAAACCTTTGATAAGTTACACTTTTGTTACCATGTTTCAGAGTAAAAGATTGTTCCAATGTTTTTATTACTTTTTATTCCCTAGGGAATAAATGGTCACTTTAATCCCGCTTTATAGGGCTATATTGGCGTACTTTTGAATATGAGAAGTGAAAAAGCATGAATTATTATCATTTAGACGTCAATTGTTGAGGAAATGAGCTAATGGTCATCTGTTCTATTTATTACCAATCACTTCATCTACTTATCTCACTCTGATTTCCAAGAAACAATACAATATAATGTCATGCTTTTGCCTTTTTGATGGTTATAGGTATTTGCTATAGCTATTGTAAACCCTGTACATCTAAGTAAATAAATATATCAATGACAAATGCCACGTCTGTTTTAAGACAAAAGTTATTTGTCTGCATGTTGACTGAATTCTATTGTCAGCTATTTTTGAACTCATTTTAGAACTGTTTTAGAATTAATAAGTTATTAAAGTATCATTTACTTTTACCGATGAATAGAAAAAAAACATGTTATGACGTAATACAGTTTCTTCAAATAGTAAGGTATAAAAGACCTATTGCAATAATTTTACTATCATTCGCTTGATAGGTAATTAACTAAAGTGAAAAGTTTCTTACTTTGAAAATGCAGGCTATTATTGTAACAGTGGGTTTAGCGATAATTGTAGTAAGTACTTACATATAAAATACCTATTTAATTCGCAATTCAAACTATTGTTTTTATTTATTTATTTAAACTTTATGTAAAAGTCGTACATAGGCGGATTTAAGGCAACAAGGCATCCTCTACCAGTCAACCATTAGGTCAACTAGGACAGCATTGTGATAGAGTACAATAAAAAGAAACACCATTTTGTAAGCATAAAATAAAACACATAAATGGGTTCCTACATACTAATACATAAATAAGCATGTAAAATAAACTAATATATATTAATTTGATTATCTTATGGATATCAGACTGTTTTCGTCATGTTTCCTACAAATAAATAAACAGTTTTTCTTTCGTTCTTCTCCACTATTGGTACACACCGGATTTTAAAATGGGCGTTTTAGGTCTCCATCACATGGTGATGAAATAAATTACAGAATTAATTTATAGATAGATGTCTATAACTGTTCAAAATATTGTTACGAGCTGGGTAGGTATGAGATAAATTAATTACTACCGATTAAACAACAAAATGACATTTTAAACTTAATCACAAGTACACTACTGTTCACTATTCGCTGAGATATCGCACTTCTAGTTCACTTCGATTGCTTCGCTGTGTAGCCAAAATTAGACTGCCGATGCCGTGCCAGAGGCCCTACTCCCTAACGCTTCGTCCGGATATTCGGATCTATCAGTCTCTCTCGCGCACGTCTGCAAATGAGTGCGAGTGAGAAAGGCGGATAGATCCGAATATAGGGAGTTAGGCCCTCTGTCGCGTGTTTGCGGTGTGCTTTTATACGGTCAACAGATACACAAAAAATATTCACAAATAATTTAGCGGCGTATGGAACTGCTTCATAAAAAAACATCAACAAAAATCATCAACAGAAAACAAAAGGCAAAAATAAGATAGTATACGACTTTTACAAAGAAAGAAGTTGGTACCAACTTTATGCCATCGGCGTATGGTCGAAATTATTATGACAATTCCTGATGTTTTTTTATAAATAGGTTGCGTTAAGTACGTACACATTGTACGTACTTAACTTCAAAACTGATAATAATAGGAAATCACTAGAAGTTTCAACGCAAACACACTGTAATCACGTGCTTTCTAGAATGTTCCTATAAGTACAACGTAACAATAATAACAATAGCTCGGGTCGATCTTTAGGTTAAACCGAACTTGCCCAGGTTGGTCTGTGGATGGGTGACTACCCACTACATACCGAGTTTCCTCCGTGCCTCGGAAGCACGCAGACAGCCAGTCTTACCGAGGGGTACCGTAATACCCAGTACTAACCAGGTTGTGGAGACAGATAGGCAGTCACTCCATGTAAAGTATTTCAGCTGCATCCGGTTAGACTCGAAACCACCCCAAGATTGTTGGGAAAAATCAAAATTTATTTAATTATTTAATTATTCATGTACACACAAAATACAAAAAAGGACAATATATTAACATAGAAGAGCACAAAGGTACTGCTTATTTCAAAAGAAATTTCTTCCAGCAGATCTGATAAGAAATGTAGACACAGTGTGTAGAAAAGAGAAAAAATTTAAAACCACAGACGAAAAAAAAACTAATAAATAGAAACACAATCATTGTGATACCTACGCTTTAGGTCGATGCTACAATAAAATTCCACAAAGTATTCTTGAACTGAATGAGACGAAATTGAAAACATGCACTAAACGCACACTAGTTAAGCAAGCATATTACAGGTTGAGCGATTATATCGCTGATAGAAATGCTTGGCTTAATGCTGGTCCTGCTCCACAAGGACCAAAAAATTATAGCACAAATGGTATTGTTGGAGCAGCTGAAGATTGAACAACTATCTTTGCATTGTATAGATTCAATCTCTAGTATTATAATAGTCGCATAGCAAAGATTGCGTGAGTCATGCTTACTCAAATGTCTCGCTGATGGTGGCGCGTGCTTCGGACCATTTAGTTCCCTTCAAAATAGTTGAGCTGAATAGTGCTGATCCATGCGTCATGTTCGTAAACGGGCGCTGTCAGTTGTGACTGGTCATCTCTTAGTTGCCATGGCTTATTGAATGAATTATTTTGTTTTTACTATGGACAATAGTGTCACTTGTAAAACAAAATAATTCATTGCACGTGCATTCTGTGCACGTTAATAGTAACGTGTACATCTTGCTACATTGTTCTCACATAATACATCTCAACGTGAATGAAGTAACAAAAATTTTGTAACAATAATTCGATTTAAAAGAGTGTCCATGGAATTTCTTGCTCGTTCTTCTCCATAGACATCTACGCTAGGGAATGGGTAACTACAGTACTTTCACGGTTTTATGTTTGGTGACTGGGACTGTAGCTACATCTAATTTTCATCTTTGTTTCGACAATTCAAAAGTGACTGTAACTGGCCGACTTGAAATAAATGCTTTGATTTTTTGTATTTTGTCTTTTTTTTTAAATTTTGTTCAAGGTTGTCATATATTTCTACTACCATAACAAGTCGTAAAGTTTGATTGTTGATCAGACCTGCGTAACCATTTATATCTCTTTTTCAAAAAGAATCGATGATCTCCAAACGGCTGAACACATTTCTTTGAAAAATAGCTAAACACAATCTCAGTAATGACAAAGGAATTGAAAAAAAAACAACAACCACAGACAGACTTCAAATATATAACAGCTCTCAGGGGGGGCGAGTGTTTTATCTTAGAGGTGAACCTAATAGTAATATTCGCATTTCAATGAGGAAGACCGTTTAAAGCTAATTATAGATGGCGCCACCATAGGTGGTCTCAATCTGACCAATGAGGTCAAGGTATTTTAAAAAATAAAATGTTCTCTGATAAAACCAAACGATACTTTTTATTTTGTTATTACAGGTGGTGCTGACGCTAGTGGGTCACTTGTAGGTTAGTATTTAGTATTTTAATGTTATTTATTTATTTAACATTAATTTTACCACAAAAGTACAGAGGTGAAATAAACGCCATAGGTGTTTTCAACCTATCCAACAATCAGTGGCAAGTGTCATATCTGAAAATCTGTGATTTTTATTTAAAACTATGATAAACTACAAGGATTTATAAATTACCTCCTAAACATAATTATCAAACAATATAAATATATTATATTAGATAAAATAATAATTAGAAAGTCGAAACAATTCAGTCAACAGCAAAATGCGCGCGCGCTGTCTATTTGTATCGGAGTAAACGAGAACGAGCGTGTTACTGGATGGCCAGGTTTTATAAGATAATCATAAATAAATATTGAAATAAAAATATTGTGGATTTTTGTGAAATATGACGCATTATTGGTTAAGGTGTGAATACCTATGTTGACTTCGTGTTTTTAATTGCAGACCATTAAGCAAAAAAAGTAAAGACGTAGAACCGTTTTATGATGATTTTAAGACTGCAATATTATTTTTATCGAGTCGATTTCGTCCAATTTTTTTTTTAAATTTTGTATCGAGTGCGTCCACGGTCTTTGAAATATGATGAATATTAATATACTTATATTTTTTTCATGTGCTTGAGCAAATAGTTTTTCTTAAAATAACTGCTTAAATAACACCAATAAGGTCTTATGAACCTATCTTTCAAGGTGTGTTTGTTTGAAGTAAAACTAAGAATTATTTATTTGTTGTTACAGAAAAAATTGAGCCCAGACAACGTAAGTATTTTGGTGTTATATGCAAGGAGACTCCACACATATTATTATATACAATAAATAACTTAGAAAGTTTAAACGAATCGATTACGTATTTTATTGGATAAGTGGTTGAATAATCCGAGACGGGAAGACTTGAATACTAAGAATACTTGAAAACAATTTCAGAACTATTGAAACTTTTCATAAGATCTGGACCTGTCTGCATGTATGTGATACAAGAAATATTACTAGTTTAGCGCAAGTTTTTAAAAAAACCTAAAAACCCCCTGTAGTCGCGGCGTCATATTCAGGTTCGCCAAACAAAATGACTCCGCAACCAAAGCGGCTGATGCAGCGATGAGGTGCGTCATAGATTTCAAAATAAGGTACTGCCATCTCTAGACACCCGCCTACAAATGTGGCAATTCTGTCCTCTGTGTAGGATACTTATACCTAAGTATAAGATGTAATAATTCCTTTCATTAAAACAAATTATTTTGTAGGTGTTGGTGCTTCGATCGTCGCAAAAGTCGATATCGATCCGGCTAGCAGCTTTGTAACAGCAAGACTCTATCAACGATAATTTCGAGGTCCATTTCAACTCCACTCACATAACAATGCCACCTACTAATGTAACGGTACCACCAACTCATATAATAGTGCCGCCATATAATACAGGGTATAAACAGACTGTTCACGAAACGGGTGAAAAATCACATTTTACGATAACACTCAATATAACGCATTTAACACATTCTGCTGATGGATGAATTGAGCAGTAAACGGGGCATGAACGTATTTAAAAGGTAAAGTTAGAACATCCAAAACATGCACTTGTTCTCCGCAAGTTTCTTTCGACTTCGTTAAGGCGATTACATGAGCTAAACGCGAGTTTTATAATTACTAAAAGAATATGATTCACTGCTATAAACAAGACCAGAAAAATATATGATATTCTTCAGGATATATAGGACGGAAACTTCTGGAAGTTATGACTCTTTACAATGTGTGCCGTAATCATTTTGACTGTCCGGGCTTAGTAAGGAGTCTGTGTTACCTGGTTCCTCGAACGGTTCATGTACGTGAGATTCGCACTCGACGTCTATTTGCTACTAACCTCTGTAAAGCCAACGCTGGCTCGCGTTCACCACTACATCGTTTAGTTGAAACATACAACAATGAATTTCATTCAATCGACATTCTTTTTCTAACTAAAAATGCATTTAGGAAGCAAATCCAAGCAACCCTAAAGGACCAGCAACTTACTAACGTATAATTAGATATAGGTATGACAACGTAATGTTAAATGTGCACACAATTTTTTTTTGTTTCTTTTTTTTCTTTTATGTGTATAAAATAAAGTACATTTAAAATATTTATAATTGTTCCAGGAGAATGACTGTATATAATTTATGTATTGTTATTGTGTTGTAATTAGCTAGTTTAAAAAAAACTACTTTAAATTGTAACCTGTGGAGAACGATGTGGGTAGCATAATTGTTTTAAAATGTAATGGTTAAAATATTTTTTTTAACAAATTCTTATTGTGCTACAATCATACTAAAATTTGGCTCGATAAAAAGAAATCACGAACTTATCTCTAAAAATATCTTTCAAAAAATAAAAAAAAACATGCTAATATTCATGCGATCATTCTGATTTTTTGGCAAATAATTCTACAAGCGATGTATTAGCATGATACTGTTTCAGTTTTATAATGCAATCAATAGTTTTTTTTGTAAATCGATCGAAACCACTCATTTCGCGCTATTTGGCCCGCAGTGGCTGACGTAACAACAACGTTGTAGTGCAAGCTGATTAGAATTTTATTCTAACAGCATTTCAAGCGAAGTATGAACCACCACAAATAGAGTTGCTAATTTAGCTCGTCTAAGCGCCTTAAGAGGCTATTCAACGCAGCCTTTATAGCAGCGCCACAAACTAATATCCTTCTATCTAGTTGCCATTGACAAATATATCAGTCCCAAAAACTAATAAAACAGTGCCGCTAACTAATTAAAGACTGCCAGTAATTAATGGGACATTGTATAATGGGACAGTGTAGTGTACCATCACTACGTTATCGGCCACCGCCACTTGAACTTCAACAGAGCCATAGGTATATTGATACAACACGGAAACAGATTAGAAGTTAACACTTCCACTGTAACTACGACAGTGCCATCCTAACTTATATACTTAGTAGTTTTTGCGTGGTGCGTTGTTTTAGGTTTTGTGTTTTTGAGAATATTTCAGATTAAATACAATCCATTTATGTTGTTAGTACCTAAGACTTAACCTAATGTTAGTGAATAAAAAAGTAAAAATAAATACAAGTACATTTGATTGCACTTTCCCTAATACCCCTTCGTACAAACAAAAGCAAATGAACCCTGTATAATTTAGTTAAGTTCACGATAGATAACGATTCAAGACTTGAACAGGCTTATTTATTTTCAAAATTATGAACTTTTCAAGAAGATTTCAATTTTTTTTTAAAGAGTATTTCAAAATTAAGAACCTAAATAAATGACCTACATTTATTTTAGTTCTTAATTTTGAAATTGGGTCAATGACCGCTATTGTGTAGCTGTAGATAAATGGTTATGTAGAAAATAAATGGTTGCGACTTTTAAAGTGCCAAATAAAGTCGCAAACGACAATAATTCCTATGCGCACTACGATTCATTATCTGTCTGACATCGTCAAAGATCACAAGTTGACTTACCGCTGCGCTTGCGATTATTTCCGCAATGCGCGAAGCCAGTACCGCTTCATAGGGTACAAAATATACGTACATGCGAAAACAAATCGCAAACGATTTATTTTCGCAGTGCGCGCACCGCATACCCTTAATATTCTACGACTACAACGACTAAATGATATGCTTTGCCGGTCACATCTACACAGGTTACTAAAATACAACCACTGAAAGAGATATTGAACTAAACGGTATCATGTGTCAAGCATACATCCGCTGACACACAGGCGTATCTAGTAAGCTGAGGTTACGTATCCGCATCGCATATAATCCGACGCGAGATTGACTGGCACCCTCCCGGGTCTGTTTCCCAGCCAAAACTAGCCGCAGATAATACTGATGTGTGCTAGGGTTTCCACTAGTTGTATTTATTTTCATCATTGTCGTTAATTTGATTTTTAACTCTTATCTTTATATTCTTATTCGTCACTAGCTGTTGCCCGAGACTTCGTTCGCGTGAAAATTTTGATGTGTCATGTGTGAGATTGCCTCGTTGGTTGAGTGGTCCTAAGTGCAATTACTCATCATGCGGTCATGGGTTCGATAGATTATAACCGATTCCCTCTCATAAAAAGGATGCCTGTGTCCCAGCGGGAAAATTAGTAGGCTGGTGATGATGTTTCTGATAAACTGGAAAGTTATTTGTAGGGTATAGGGCCTGCGAAGACGACGGACTTATTGTGCGTGACTGACAAAAAGTCTGCGACAAATTTTGCGTGTTTAATTGTGTTTCACTACGTTTTGTCCACTATAAGGACCTACTGATGGAAAGGCTCCTACTGATCGCCGTTTAGTCGACCAAAAAAGGTCAAATAAGTAGTCAAATACATTAATCACGCAAAATTTGTCGCAGACTTTTTGTCCGTCACGCACAATAAGTCCGTCGTCTTCGCAGGCCCTCATGGGGAAATTAAAACGCTCTCTATATTTATAACGACTTTCAAAGATCTACAAATGACGTTGGTAATGTGTGGCTCAACCTGATGATTGTTCCTAGCCGCTGCTATTGAGCCTGCCGTTATTCAATACATATGGCAATAAATACGTGAACCAATGAACCATTGTTTCCGCTTTAATTTAAGAGCCTATACTACCTCAAATGGCTTAGCAGAATCCTTCGATACGCCGAAAATACTGCAGCATAAATTTTGAAATAAATATATCGTAAAGTTGAGGATTATTGTTAAGTCCTATATTTGGCGAAAACACGATTCCATAAAATTTTCTCGATAGAAAAAATATCCAAAGTTACCTCTAAACTGAACAATAAACCGCTGGCAATCTTATAATACTTAAAATAAGATCATGAAACTTTTTATACTAACTGAACTATCTATAGAGCAGGTCTTATATTATCTATTTTTTTGAATTTCCTTTTTTTTCGCCGAAAAATAAATAGCCTATAATATCGGTCATATCAAAGTTGGTTCCCTGCCGCGCGCCACCCGCGCTCAGTCCTGCTCCGGCTTCCGTACGGGAGGGCTGTGTCAGTTTGCGCTCAGGGCACATTACGCAATTCAACAAATAAAAATATTGAAATACATGAGTTTATAGTGTTTGCGTGATGGGAAATAACCGAAATACAAATTAGAAGCGACAGGGTTGGCGTAAAGAATTTCTCAAACATATGATCGAAATGAAGTATCTACTGACCGATCTATTTAGGTACAATATTAGTGATTACAAACATGTAGGTGAATATGTAGTAGGTACACACGTTTGGAGCAGTTTCTGTGTGAGTAGACCAGGTACATAATTACCGTACATACAATTATATTTTATTTACTTTCAAAGCGCTTGGCGGCTGCAGTACGGGTCACAGGTTCGATTCCCGCACGGATCATGTGTTAGGTATATTATGTGACGGTCTACAAATAATTGTGAAGACTTGTGTTTGTAATCGCACCGTCTACGTTTGGAACTTTGGAGCAATCAGTTTAGGGTAGATAATTAGACGATAGAATTCTCTTTATTATGTACTTACACCATAAAAATTCCAGATTCAAAAATAATAAAAAAATCCTAAATAAGTTTGTTTTTTTTTTACACATACAACAATGTGTAGATTTTATACTTTTATTACTCCAATACTTACCTATTTCTCCAATTGCTCCTGAAAAAGACGGTGCAGTTACAAACTCAAGTCTTCACAACTATTTGTAGACCATCACTTATAATAACACATGTTCCGTGCGGGAATCGAACCTGCGACTCGTACTGCAGCCGCTACGCGCTTAGAAAGTAAAAAAAATATAATTGTAGGTAGCTGCAAGAAACCAAACTATTGCTTGTTTCACACACACTTATCTACCTATCAAATATTCATAGTCATACAAACCATGCCTTGAGAATCATGAACACAACAAAAAAAAAACCAATATGCTGTTATGCGCAGTCATACATTTCGTTTTTTTTTTATAGTGGCAAAGCGTTTTACTACCACGTCAATGTATCCACAGAACTAGTAATGCAAATCCGCTCTGTTTCAAAATCCATTTTTTGGATCGGATGTTTGATCCAATCCGGATTATCCGGATTTTACGGATTTTTCACGAAAATAAACAACTCTACCCATATTCTGTTTCTAATTTTTGTGTGAATGGGAATTTAATTTTATTATTTGAAATTATTCAAATTCAATACCTTGGTTGGTTTGGTTTTGAAGCCTTTTCCCAACTATGTTGAGGTCGGGTTCCAGTCTAACCGGATGCAGCTGAATACCAGTATTTTACATGGAACGACTGCTTATTCTTTGTAAATATATATTTTAATGTTTTTTTTTTAATATTTTCATTTATATTATTATTATATTATATTTGCAATCGGTCGTCAGACCATAAGCGAATTTGTTACAAGCTACATGGCGTTGTGGTGGAGCAGCCAGTGCTGCGCCTCCCACTTATAGAAGGTGGTTCCTCTTCAGCCTTTTCACCACCTCTGTCGGGTTTAGCAGTTCAGTCACTAGTGGGTTTGGGTGCATGGTTAGGCAAACCATATGTTGGGATTTGTACCGCTCAATTTCAGAGTTTAGGAGCGGCACCTGCAGGAAGTCGTGAATTTCGCTATTCCGGGCAAACCAAGGTGCATTTACTATGGCTCTTAGTATTCCGTTTTGAACCCTTTGCAGGCAGAAAATGTTAGATTTGCTGGCTACGCCCCACAATTGAATTCCGTACGTCCATATTGGTTTAAGGACCGAGTTGTAGATGAGTAGCTTGTTGTCTACAGAGAGTACAGAGTTTCTTCCCATGAGCCAATAAAGGTTGCGGAATTTATGGTTTATCTCCTCCTGTTTCTGCTTAATGTGATGCTTCCATGTTAGGCGCCTATCTAAATGGAAGCCAAGATATTTAACACAATCTGTGTGTGGTAAGGTATCAGGTCCAGGTCTAACAGGAGGGGTGTTTCCGTGCCTGAGTGTGAAGGTGATATGGTTAGACTTGGATGCACTGGCGCGTATCCGCCACTTACAGAGCCATTTATGTGTCTCGTCTAACTGATTTTGCAGTTTGTTGCTGGCCATTTCTGGGTTGTCGTCAACTGATAAGTAGGCTATGTCGTCAGCATATATTGCAACTGTTATGTCGGGTAAATGTGATGTAAAAATGTTATACAACACAGGGCCAAGAATAGAACCCTGTGGTACTCCAGCTTCCACTTCAAACAATCTTGATCGTGCTTCGCCCTGTTTAACTCGGAAGCAGCGTTCGGATAAGTACGACCGGATGAGCAGGAACATTGAGTGTGGAAGTTTTGTCTTCACTTTTGCCAGTAATCCTTTGTGCCAGACTCGGTCAAAAGCTTGTTGTACATCCAGAAATGCCGCTGAGCAGTACTTTTTGCGTTCAAAGGCCTGTCTTCCTGTTTGGTAAACTCGGTGAACCTGTTCTATTGTGGAATGGGATTTCCGAAAACCAAACTGATGAGGTGGAACAACACCATTGATGTCCATACATGGTTTTAGTCGGTTAAGGAATATCCTCTCCCACAGTTTGGACAGTAAAGGAGTTAAGCTTATCGGCCGATACGACGACGCTTCATGTTCTGGTTTGCCTAATTTGTGGATCATGACTACTTCAGAGATTTTCCAAAGATCAGGAAAGTGAGATGTTCGAAAGATTGCGTTGAACAGACTACATTATAAAACTTAAGAAGACGGGTATTTATCGCGAATTTACCTTTAATTTAATCCCGACGTTTCGACCGGATTGCACCAGCCGTGGTCGCGGGGAGACTGAAGTACTGGAGGTACCGCGACAGCAAAGTGAAGGTGTTTATTCAACTACCCTCACTCATCTTCATAAATGTTAATTAGGGCCGGTTCACACTAGGACAGCACACTACACTAACAGTGTCCGTATATTGAGGCGATTTCACTTGACGAGTACACTTAGGCCCGTATTACAGAACATCGCTCAATACTCAAGCATTACTTAAAACTAGATTCAAGCCATTTGATTGGTTGAAACTAGTTTTAAGTAATGCTTGAGTATTGAGCGATGTTCTGTAATACGGGCCTTAGTGATTACTGGATTCCAAGCTGAAGAGAGTTTGAAGCCGTCCTCGCGATTGAAATTAGGGTACTTCTTGATCTCAATCGCTTCCCGAACCATTCTCTTATAGACAACAACACACACAGCAGACTAGCCAAGAAGGCAATGCATTTTCTGGGAAGATTTTTAAGTATTGAAGGTGTGATCAGGTCAAATCCGGGGGCTTTTTTCGAGTTGAGCTGTCCGATTTCCTTCGCAATTTCTTTTGGTCTTGTTGGCTTAATGGGCAGACACAACTGCAGATCTTGTTCTAATATTGCATCAATATGTCGCTCACCTGCAATGCTCTCGTTGGGTTTGAATACAGAATTCAAATGCATTGCAAATACTTCGGCTTTTTCCAAGTCAGTTCTTGCCCAGGAAGCTTGTGACCTAATTGGGGGATAAGACTCTTGAGGTTTATCTAGGTTTTTGGTTGCCTTCCAGAGCGAGTGTGCACCAACTCCCGTAGGTGACATCATCTGTAAGTTTGTTGCTACCGTTGAATTAATAGATTCCTGGACTACAGACTTTAATTCTTTAGCTGCCTTGTTAAAGTGGAGTTTATCAAGCGGATGACGGGACTGATGCCAAATTCTTCTAAGTCTACGTTTTTCTAGGATTCTTTGCATGATATCCGGCGGATGAGAGTGGTTGGTCGAACCTCTGGATCGAGAGGGTGTGTTAATCCAGGCAGCTATTTGAATGGCATTTGTGAGATATTGGCATTTTTTTATATTAAAAAAAAACATTATTGTGGTCCGCCCGGAGCGGGGTCCAAGCTACCAGTGGTTATCGGGGATCCAGACACAAGAACTTCCTCACAATAGGGGCCATATCGAAGAGAACTGCCTCCCGAAAAATGTCCTTGATCTAACGGCCTATAGAAAGCCTCGACAGACATTCGTCGTCTGGGCCTATCTCACTTGTAAACGTCTCTTTGTGCCTATTGACCTTGTCTCTCTGACTCTCCTATCTAGAACATCGAGTTCCGTCTGAGTCCTTTTGAGTATGCCAAAAAAGTACATTAAAACCAGCATGACCCAACCGTTGATAGCACGCACCTTGTTCCCGCCTGGAAGAAAGCTATTTAATACTTTCTTCAGACGTCTAAGGTAGCGCTCCTTCAACTTCATATCAGTTACGTTAATGCTTTCGACATACCCAAATACTTGTACTTAGTTTTCGGATGAGGAGAGGTATCTCAGGTGTACGGAATCCGAGAGCTGAATTCCCTTGGATACCATAATCGCCCTTCGCTTTACAAACATGACTGCACTTTTGTCCACACCAAATTCTATCCCAATGGCGTTACTTAAAGAGTCAGTTACTATTAGTTAGGTATTTCCATCAGTCGCAATTTGTTGCGGGAAAAGAGTTTTGGATCATCCACGTGAAGAAGGATAAGTGGTACCTGACCACTTCTCCTCAACCGGCAGCCTAGCCCTGAATCCTCCAGCAATGTGCTATGGGGATTCAGAGCTAGACAAAACTAACTAAGTTTTTTGTAGAGTCAGACTGTCGCCCTGGAATAAACAAAAAAGCTATGTAATTTTTGGAGACAAAATATGACCCAATAATAATAAGGCATCTAAAGTGCCATCGTCGTTTAACCTACTACGATTTTGGTTACACTCAATTCCTGCTGCGGAAAAAGCTCGCTGTGAATCGACGTCGAATGCACTGAATATGTTTATAAGCGGCCTCCAAGAGAAATATCAGTTTCAGGCTTTCGGCTGATGAGCACATTTTCGAATATTCTCGCGGAACTGTAGCCCACGAATAACAATTTCTTATTGTTCAGAAAATCCGGATTCGATTTTCAAAGCCGGATTTAGAAGTCGTGTAAAACTGTACCGAAATCCGGATTTTTCGGATTACGGATAGTCCGGATTACATTCCCTACTGACAGAACCCTGAATGCAATGGAGTCACCATTGCATTCAGGGTTCTGTTCTGGTCGCACTCGATTAGTTTTTTGTAACAATAGAATGTATGCAGTGGCTCAGCATCGTAAAAACTTAGTAGGTTAATTATTTCTTATAATATACTTGCATTTAAGCCTACTTACTATACAAAAACGGCTGTCACAAATACATACAAGGATAAAACTATAAAACTCAAACGTACTACAAACTCAATGCGCCGAACCTGCACGGTTACGTTGGCTCGTCTATTATTTTGTAGCAAATTTCCAGTATAAGTTGATCTCGCATTGTATAGGCTTTCCGTACAATAAGAGGTCAGCTTATACTGGAAAATTTAGCTTGGAAATCAACTTTCTGTAGGTTTAGTGGGCTTTTAAATGAACCCCGTGGATTTTAGTCAGTAAGAGTCTGACAGTCCCTTCCGCTCCACTCAGGGTGGGAGGATAATATTACCACGATAAAAAAGGTACCTACCTAGATTGTAATCAAATTGATATAAAATTTTGTTTTGATAATAGTGACAAATTAATATTAATATTGATAATTTTAATACTTAGAACTCCAATAAATAAAGTAGTTTAATCTAACAAAATTGCATCGACTTCGCGCTGTGCCCGCGCCGCGTGACCGCGAGCCCCATTGTGCGAGCGAGATAAAGAGTTAGGCGGAGCGGTGAAGTGGGGGCGAAATTAGAATTCGAGCTGAGGTTGTATAGGCTCTTAACGAAATACAACAGATTACGTAAAAAAAAAACAGAAATAATAAAATAGCTATTTGCGTCGGTAAAGCCAGGTAAACTCGTATTTCTGAATGGAAAGTTGCTCTTAACGGGCAATTTTAATGCCAGTTGTAAATATTAATTTGTTGCCGAAACTTCAATAATTCTGTTAACGTCCGCTTTTGATGGTAAAGTACTTGCTGTTTCGAATGGAAAACAATTTTAACTTTATTTTAATTTTACTTGACTGGATTAAACTTTAACATTATATGGATTTTCGTTTTAACTCATAAACTAGCTTTTTCATTCGGCTTTAGGCTCTTAATATTTGAGCTGAAACTAATGCCCATTTTGAAGCCTACCCATCCGGTTAGGAGATACCTCAATAACATAAAATCATGTCTGTAATTGACGAAGGATTAGACAGAAGTGTAGGCTATAGGGTAGTTTTAGGAATAGAAATTAAATAACTATCCGAAGTTAACAAAAGTAGCATATTTATACACAAAAAAAAATTACGTTACAAACAAAATAAATCAAGTGAACAGAATCAAGGGCAACAGTTAGTGGGTTGCGGGCCTGTTCGAAAGAGATACCGCGGCCCCGGAACGTAAAAGGCGAGGAAGGAACATGGATGGTTTTTAGTCAGTAAGAGTCTGACACTCCCTTCCGCTCCGCCCAGAGTGGGGGGGGGTCATTTGATGATTTCCCATCCTTAAAAAAAAAAAGGGCAACAGTTAGTGAGCGCGCGCGTGGGATGCGGGGAATGAGCCCCTTGCCATTTTTTTTTTCCGAATGGCATCTCGCAGTTCAACCTAGAGAGGTTGTCGTCTGCTTAACCGGACTATCCTGTGGGTGCCTTAAGTGTAAGGCCTCCAGCCAGGGCATAAAACTTACAAACTAAGCGACTACACGCTAAGGGCACCCCCTGCGGGGTACGGGCCTCGGCTTAGGGCGTCGTTATAAGAGGACAGCGAGGGGACAGGCTGGATCTGAGTGGTGTCATTATTTAGGGACTGGATTTGGACTACAGGCTCAGCCACGCGGGCTGGCACGAGCAAGGGACGGGGGAGCCCCTTGCCACGATACCCGTTGGCTTATATAGGCTCGATCACATGTTCCGGGCTTTCTGGAGGGGTTTAGGTTGGAGACGCAGCTAACAGTAGGGTAATAAGGTCCATGTTCACCGAAAAGATAACAATCTGATTATCTAAAACAGCTGTCACTGTGACATGTTCCCAGTAGAGAGTCATCTTTTTGGTGAACATGGACCAAAGACACGCACATTTCATCACTTAGGTTAAAGTCCTATACATTAAGGGGACTGTCTATTGCCTTCAGCCGGATACAAATCCAGACTCAGTGGATACAGCTGAGAAATTCTAGATGAAAAACACAATCATATTTTGGAATCGAACCCGAACATTGGATGTGATTCTGTAAGACCTCATTCTAAACTCTAATCCGCTGTGAGTTTCTTGATTGGCATTCTAAAAACTCGGCTGATTATTCGAATTTACACAGCGCCATTCTTGCGAACGTGTCAGCGAGTTAAACTAAATTGACGGGAGATTTTGACACAAAGTCTGAAATGACGTAAGAAGTGATATTCTGTAAAGTAATTCCTCCCATCACTTCCCGTGACTAGTGATGCTTTAAATCTACACATTATAAGTATAACATATGAAAAAAGGGATTTATTGCGAATTTACCTTTAATATAAGCCCGACATTTCGACCGGATTGCACCAGCCGTGGTCGCGGTGAGACTGAAGCGTTGAAGATACCGAGACAGCAAAGCGAAGGCGTTAATTCAACTACCCTCACTTGATCTTCATAAATGTTAATTAGGGCCGGTTCACACTAGGACAGCACACTGCACTAACGGTGCAATCCGGTCGACACGTCGGACTTAAATTAAAGGTGAAATCGCGATAAATACCCGTTTTCATATGTTATACAATGCTTAAAATCTAGGTAATATTGAAAGTCATTTTGCGAAGTGAAAGAAAATAGCGATGTGAGATGCGAGTAGTTGTTTGAATTTTACAGATACGACCGGCAAATTATAATTGCACTCGACCAACATGGCAGTAACGGGGCAGATACATTTCTAAATAAATGTAAAAAATAACTTTGATGGATTATTTATCAGATCTCGTTTTAGCACTAAGTTACATTCCCATTGGCATTTTAGTGTGAACTGGCATACGGCCTTATCTAAAAATGTATTTGGTAATATTGGTCACCGCTGTAAGAAAGTAAGGTTTCGTCTTTCAACAGTACCCCTCGATCCACACACAGTCGTATCCTTCTTAGTCCACTTAATAGGGGGTCTTTGCCTCCTCGCATTGTAGTTGCACGTTCAGTGCTCATCATTTTGACGCTTCACCTTCAACAAATATGTTTGTACATTAGTACCCCAGAAGTTTATTAGGGCGGGCTTATCGTCATTGAACGAATACTAATCAAGAGTTCATTAAATACACCAAAAAACACGTGGAAATATATTTCAGAAAGCGTTATAGTGATATATATGATATATTTTTGTGCAAAATCCTAAAAGCTTCATTCAGAAAGTTCAAAGTAATATTCAACAGGTGTCTTCGTCTTACTTTGTCTCTTCAGATAAATTACTCCACGCAATAGCAATTCTGAAATTTGCCGGCGCCTTGGAAGTGGCGTTCCGGACCGTTGTGTTGATTTAGGTACTCTAAAGGTATCTGGAATAAAGCTGTAGGAGTATCTGAAATATTCCTTCCATGTTTCGAGTTAGTTTAGACGTGACTCGTAGAAAAAGGTAAAAAGGTTACCTGGATAATAAAATCATACAAAAGAGGAAAAAATTGCAGGCCATTATTATCATACTTCTATATTTATAGAATTTTAGTTTTGTATTTAAAAGCATGTAGAGAGTTCCTTTTAAGGCGACTACATGAGCTACACACGTGTTTTATAATGCTTATAACCAGAAAAATATATTTTAAATACATGCGATCATTCTGATTTTTTGGCAAATAATTCTACAAGCAGTGTATTGGAATGATAGTTTTAGTTTTTTAGTCCAATCAATAGATTTTTTTGTAAATCGATCGAAACCACTCATTTCACACTATTTCGCCCGCAGTGATTGACGTTACAACCACTTTGTAGTGCAAGCTGATTTGAATTTTATTCTAAAAACATTTCAAACTAAGTTTGACCACCACAAATAGAGTTGCTAATTAAGCTCATCTAGTCGCCTTAATCTGAAGTTGTTTTGAAAATGTTTCTCATAAACGGGTGAAAAATATCAAATGACAGTTATTTAGGTGACGAGTATTCCATCAGTGACAATCTTGACAAAAATAGAAATAAAACCTCACTACTTTAAAGGTTCTATCTAGAAAAACCTATACACAGTAACTAAACATAGGTATTCACCCATCTATTCAGATTCATCTAGATTGCCAAGTTTATTTTCTAGACTTGTTGTACAAATTCAACGGAGAAAATTTATTTTCATGTGATTTGCACAAGCTTGGGGATAACTAGAAAAGTTCTGCATGAGAAAAAATATGAAAAAAGGTGTCTTCGAGAGCGACGGATAAGGACAGATATTGTATTCTATTGTACGTACAACGGGCTGGTGTCTGCAACTCCACGTCAAGACACGTATTTTGCGTATGGGCTATAATCCACCACGTGGGCCCAGTGCGGTTTGGTAGATGTCACATGTCTTCGAATTTTTGGTTGTAGAACATGCTGGTTTCCTCACGATGTTATCCTTCACCGTGTTTGAAAGCAGTGGTGATGAAATATATTACACAAAGTAATGCGCCTGCCACGGTTACTGTTTGTAAGTCGGGGCCGCCACCACTATACTATACCACCGCTGCTCTCAAGGACAGATATTAACACCAACGTCATGGGATAATGTTAAAAGTAAACCAGCCCTAATACTTAATTGAATAGCTTTTTAAGAAGATTAAGAGTTTAGAAGAAGGTCAAAGTTAGTTTAAGATTTTAATAACATTGGAGGGATGAAAGTTGCGTTGGAAGGCCTCCCACTAAGTGAACTGATGACCTGGTGTAGGCTGCGGGAATCTGCTGGATGCGAGTCGCACGAGATATGGCGACATTTGGGAGAGGCCTATGTCCGGCAGTGGACGTCTTTCGGCTGAAATGATGATGATGATGGAGGGACGGAGAATTTTGAAATGGACATTGGACATTGGTTGGCAGTCATGAATATTATCTACGTTTGTATATTTGGATACTTATTAAATTCGCTAGTCTTAGTCTTGGTCGTGGAAAAAAAAAATATATGTAGTAAATCAACTATCTAATGTCCACGACACAAGCTTTGCTTAGTGTGGCACTAGCTGGCGCTGTGTGTTAATGTCCAGCGATATTTATTTATTTATTTATTTATTAGGAGTCAAATTTTCTGACCGTATAAGGAAAAGTTTTTTTTTTATTGGTTCACCAAAAATTGTTTACACGGGTTTTATGCTTAACGTAACATGCAAAAATGTAAATGCAACACAGTGCAACAATCACTTAAAGGTAAACTCCGCATGCATAAAGGAGTTGTACAATTTATAATATTAATCTAATTTTATAGTTATAATCTAGTTTATAAAGAATATAATAATAATAATAATAATCTAAAGGACTAAATAACTAACATAACATTTGAAAAAACTTATATTTTACTTAAATATACTCTAACGGGATGAAAAGTTGACTATTTAGCAAGATGCTTAAAAAATTGGCTTTCAATTTGCCCAAACTATCAAAGTGTCAATCAATTTGGTCACTGCAGCTATTTACAACCTTGCATAATCTCGCATAGGGGGAGTTAGCGCCTAAAACCGTTCTTCTCTGTGGCGGGCAGAGTGGTGTAATTGCACTGCGAGGGATTCTTGACGGGGCACGGAAATTAAAGGTGTGCACTATTTGTGGGCAGTCAATTTTGTGGTGCATTACTTTGCACACAAACATTGCGTTATTAATGCGTCGGCGATTGTCTAGCGAAACCATTTTAAAATGTAAAAAGTCTGTTACTGTACGAACGTACTTTTTTAGTTATTCCGCTAGAAAATACAAGATGCCATAGAATACGCTTTTGAACGCGTTCTAGACGCAACGAGTGTGTGGAATAATGTGGACGCCAGATCACGCTACAATATTCTAATATACTTCGTATTAAGCAATTGTAAAGCACAATTGTAGTCTTATCGCACCTAAACTGTTTGGAATTCCACATGACAAATCCTAGCATCTTAGAGGACTTTTTTATTATATTGTCTATCTGGGGAATAAAACTTAACTTACGGTCGAAAATAACACCAAGGTCTCTTATGTATCCAGTTCCACAATCTCAACTCTAATAAATTAATAATATAATAGTCTCTCATATTTCGATCCGATAAACATATCGCAGCCATTTTGAAACACAGCTGCCAAATTAAAATGGAACTGGGCAGGCCACATCTGCCGCATATCGCATCAAAATTGGGCCTAAGTGGCAACAGATTGGCTTCCGAACAACATAACCCAGCGACGCGGTAGGCCTAAAAGGAGATAGCGTGCCAAACTAGTCTTTTAACAAAAGCTTTGGGCCCATAACTTTCCTTTTTCGACAACTAAACAAAAGATGTGCAAAACAAGTAAAAAGTGTTCCAATGCAACGACCATACAGCCTATAGACTCTTAATAACAGGCGAGCGATGTCAACAGGCCCCGAGTGGTCCGCGTTGCGCGCTGAAGCAGCTGGACCGGGAGCTCCTCCTGGAAGCCTCGATCGTGCAGGCCTGGGTGACATCACCAGACAGGCCTGCCGACGTTAAAAGCAAGGCAGAGTGGTTCCAGGAGGCCATGTCCGACATTTGTGACGTGGCTATGCCCCGAGTCCGGCCAGAAAGCGCCCGACGCCAGGTGTACTGGTGGTCGCGCGAAATAACGTCTCTCCGTGAGGCGTGTTGCTGCGCGGCGCCCGTACGCCAGGTATCGCAGGCTCCGCATTCGCCCGCCGGATGCGGCAGCATTGAGGCGGAGCTATACGAGGGATACAGAGCAACGAAGACCGCCCTCCGGGAGGCTGTCCTGCGGGTCAGGGAACTGGCCCGCTTGGAGATGCTGGAGACTCTCGACAGAGATCCGTTGGGGCGTCCTTACAAGATGATGCGGAATAAACTCCGCACCTGGGTCCCCCCTCTGACGCAGAGTCTCCGGCCTGACCTCGTGGAGAATGTGGTGAGCGCTCTGTTCCCTTCGCGGGGGGAACATCCGCCCCCAAATATGGCTCCGCCACCTGCGGTGCCGGAAGAGGACCCAAGCAACGACGATGATACTCCGGAAGTGATGGGGTAGACCTGAGAGTGACGTAGGTAGGCTAAAGGCCGAAAATACCACCCCGGGACCCGATGGCTTATCTGGCAAAGCCTGGGTCCTGGCCTCGGATGCGGAGGCTCTCGGGCCCCGACTGGGAGGGCTCCTAAGTGCATGCTTGGAGAGGCCAGTTCCCGATTTGTTGGAAGACGGGAAAAGTGGTCCTCATCCAGAAGCCGGGGCGACCTGCGGACTCTCCGTCCGCATTTCGGCCCATTGTGCTGATCTTTGAGAGAGTGATTGCAAACCGCCTCGCCAAGTACATTGAGGGAATGGGGCTGAATCTTGCGGAGAACCAGTTTGGTTTCCGCAAGGGGCGCTCTACGGTGGACGCCATCATGCGCGTGAGAGCCCTCACGACGGGGGATGCAATATCCCGGGTCGGGGTTGTTTTGGCGGTGTCACTTGACATCGCCAACGCCTTCAACTCCCTGCCCTGGAGCTGCATCAGCGAGGCACTCTGGTACCACCGGGTGCCGACCTAACTCCGTCGTGTGGTCAGGGACTACTTGACGGACAGGGCCGTCATCTACCCCAGTCGCTGCGGACAATGGAACAGGTGAGAGATGTCGTGCAGCGTCCCACTGGGATCGGTTCTGGGACCGCCCCTGTGGAACATCGGTTACGACTGGGTGCTGCGCGCGGACCTCCCTAGTGGTGTCAGCGTCGTTTGCTACGCAGACGACACCCTGGTGCTGGCACAGGGGAGGTCACACGAGGCAGCGGCCGAAAACATGACACGCGGGGTTGCGATAGTCGTTGAGAGGATCCGGCAATTGGGTCTCGATGTGGCATTGTACAAGTACGAGGCCATGTGCTTTCATGCACGTGCTTCATGGGCCTCGGAATGCGCCACCGTCGGGATCCACACTGATTGTGGAAGGGGTATTCATCGGCGTTGAGTCGACGTTGAAGTACCTAGGGCTCGTACTCGACAGCCGGTGGAACTTCGTGGAACATTTCCGACGTATGGCCCTCAGGCTGGAACGGACCGGGGCTGCCTTCAGGCGGCTCCTGCCCAGCCTTTGGGGGCCAAACTCCTCCTGCCGCAGGCTCTATGCGGGGGTCGTGCGGTCCATGGCCCTTTACGGGGCCCCAGTTTGGGCGCATTCCTTGAGGCGGCGAGCCGCCCATTACCTGAACGCGCCCCAGAAAGTGGTGACCGTAAAAATGGTCCGTGAGTACCGCACGACCTCCCGCGAGGTGGCGGGCCTGCTTGCGCAATTGCCACCATTCCGCTGCCACTGCAAATCGCCGCTCAGCGGACAGACCTCCGGCGCGACCTCATAGCGACATGGAGAGAGCGACCTTCGGGAGGTACCTTCACCGAATCGGGCGGGAGGAAACGCCCGGGTGTTTCCACTGCGAGGATCGACCGGAGGACACGATGGAGCACACGATGGACGGAGCAACGCCGTGATCTCGTAGCGGCGATCGGCGGCGGCGACCTCTTGCGTCCGGCCCTGCTTCAATCCATGGTTCAGGGCGAGACGGAATGGGAAGCCGTCACCTCCTTCTGCGAAGCAGTCATGCTAGCGAAGGAGGTGGCGGAACGACTAATTGATTGACTTGAGCGGCTACAAAGTCGCGGCATCCTTTTGTCGAGAAAACCGTGGAGGCGGCGGAGTCTGCATATTACTAGATGAACACATGATTATATAGAACGGAGCGATATAACCGAGATGTCACTTGAGTATATTTTAGAAGTTTGCGGTCTTGAAATACTTAACGAAAATTTGCTATTAGTAACAATGTACTGGAACAGAAGAGAAGAAACTATTTATTATAATCAACTCAATTAAATACTATCGCACATAAACAATAAATACACAAAACTAAACATAGTCATCGGCGGTGACTTTAATACGAGTTGATATCTTTAAAAATAACTCATAAGTTAACGCTTTCTTAAACCTTATCGCCTGTCCCTATTAACAAGGTCGGATGTGCAATTTTACCGATTTTGCTTTTATTTAACTATTGACCTAAATAAAGCATTATCTTGCAGTAGCAGTAACAAAAACTTCTTTAATTCTCATATTTTTTATACACCCACGTTAACAAAGTTGTATATGACGCGACTGTCCGTTAACAATGACCGATGTTAAAGTTACGATGTTTTTAGTGGGACGCGAAGGGAGGATGCGCTGGCGGTTGTGGCAGTACGAATCATGTTGTAGGGGCGTGCGTACTTCATGTGGTAGTTTTGTGATCATTCGTATTATTTTAAGTTTATGTTGTAATTAGTATCAAGCAAAATGACGAGTCGATTAGCTCGAGCCAAAAGATTTAAAATCCAGGTAATGAGTGTTCATCAAAATATTGCATCTGCTAAAGATGAACAACATAAAGTTACAGGTAGTTATTATTTATTGAACTTATTATATGGAATCAATTCTAATGATTTAAGCGTGATTTATTTTTGTTACTCTTTAAGGAAATCTATTGAATTGTCCAATTAAAATTGTAAGATGTACCATATTCGACATTGTTAACTAGGTACCTTTCGTAACACAAAATATGTAGTTAGTACCACATCCGACTTTCTTATTAGTTTCAATATTAATTCAACTTGTCGTAAGTGGTACTTTCGACACTGTTAGTGGTAAAAATCCAAGTAACTTTGTAGGATATGACAGATCCGACTAAATACAATAAATCTAATACCGCTATTAAAGTCATTTCTGACTTTTTACATACCTATTTAGAAAAGGAAAAATAATATTTCATTACTATGAACATGAACTTTTAAACGTATATTTTACAGTTTTTTTTTGTAAACCTAATTTGTATATTTAAAAAAATATAAGCAATTAAAACTTTGACGCGCTCTCCTGTAAAATTGCTGATTTGTTAATAGGGACAGGCGTTATGTCCGAATACAAATACACACAACACATTAAACATCCCACACACATAACACAAACATCGTCGACTTGCCTAGACTTAATATTTACAAATTTCAAAAACGGAGATCTATATACATGTGTAAAAGAACTGGGTTTTTCAGATCATTGCGGTACAATTATAAAATTCAAAATACCTCAACAACCAAAGCAAACCGCTTGGTATTGCGAAAAACGACTGTATACCAAAAATAACATTGAAAACTTTAAATCTGCATTAAAGGCAGTAAATTGGGAAGAAATTATTACAGAGAGTAACGATGCAAATCAAAACTATAATGCTTTTAACGGCTTATTAACTAATATACTAAACGAAACTATACCAAAAATAAAAAATAAATTAAAAACTCACTTTAAAAAATACTGGTTATCTAAAGGTATTGAGATCTCATGCACCAACAAAAGGTTATTGAAAATTTTGAGTATTAAGTCTGACAATCCAATTATCAAAAATTACTATAGAAAATACGATAAAGTACTAAAGCAGTCGGTGATAGTATCTAAAAAGCACCATTACGTTAATAAAATAAAAACGTCCCAAAACAAAGTGAAAGCTATGAGGAATATAGTGAACGAGCGTACAAATAAAAAAACGTATACTGATAAGCATAACATCCAATTAGAAATAAATAATAATTTAGTTTCAGATCCAAAACAAATTGTGAACGAATTCAATCATTTTTTTGCATCTATTGGCGAAGAAAGCACCCGCCCTGTCGGCAGTGAGGCCAAAGGTCGGCCTGTACTGAATCCCTCTGAAAATATCCTGTTTCTTAGACCTTTAGACTGCCAAGAAACGCATAGAATCACAAAAAAAAAGTAACGGAATTGATGAGCTACCACCATCTCTGATTAGGCAATGCGCAGATGAACGTGCGGTACCTTTTTGTGTATTGATAAATTAATCTTTTCATGAGGGTATTTTTCCTGATCAACTTAAAAAGGCTAATATATGCAACAAGTCGTTAATATTATAAATGATAAAAAATATACGGTGGGCATACTTTTGGATATGACCAAGGCATATGACAAGGTACAATTCAAAATATTACTTGATAAATTATACGGAATAGGAATTCGTGGAACTACATATAAATGGTTTGCATCCTACTTAAAAGATAAAGAAGAATATGTACAAATGGAATATTTCAACCGGGACCAAAAACAAATAATGAATGTAAGATCTGATAGGAAGACTATAAATGCATCAATACCTCAGGGCAGTGTCATTGGATGTCTCCTATTCATCATCTACGTAAATGACCTTCCTAAAATCATGGAAGAACCATGTCTTCTATTCGCGGACGACATTTCTTTACTTACCACATGCCAAACCAATAGTAATATAAATTACCAATTAAACACGATTTTCAACAAAACAATTAAATGGATGGACGAGCACAACCTTGAAATTAATTATAAAAAAAAACAATCTAATGACTTTCTACCCTCATCAAAAATCCCCATTCCCAGTCAGCTTCTCACAAAATGGCACACAAATTGAAGTAGTTAATAGATGAGGCGATCAACATTGAGGAAGAATTGAGGAATTCCTCAGTAATCTTATTTGCGTGTGTTTGTTTGTGTGCGTGTGTGTTGTGTTGAATGCAAAAGTAAAAGGTCTTTGTCCTGTACGGACTATTTAATGCTTTTTCTTTCTTTATATCTGCAAGTTACCTGTCTACGAAACAAGTGCAGATTGGATTCCGAACTTTGGTAATCTTAGGATACTTTATGATCTGGGTAGGACGCGGGCGCGAACCGCGAGCAAAAGCAAGTCAAGTCAAGAGCGTCCAATAAATACAATATTGTTTCCTATGACGCAAGCAAAGATGTTTTCAATGACCTAACACAGCTGCGGACAACTATGTCATTACACTATTATTTTAATTAGCTATTTAGTTCTGCAAGTATATATCTAAGTAAGTAAATAAATATTTCAATGACAACTGCCACAATCATCTGTTTTATCACAATAGTTATTTGTCTGCATGTTGACTGAATTCAATTGTCAGTTGTTTTTTAACTCTTTGTAGGTTGTTTTTGAATTAATTAAGTAATTACATTATTGTTTACTTATGAATAGAGAAAAAACATGTTGTGACGTTAATTTCTCTGAGTAATAAGGTATAAAAAGGGTGGTTTCATAATTTTTTAGTATCATTCGCTTGTAACTGAACTGAAGTGAAAAGTTCCTTACTTTGAAAATGCAGGCTAATATTGTTACAGTGGTTTTGGTGATACTTGCAGTAAGTACTTAAATATTAATATTTAATTACCATTTATAACTATTGTAAAGGTGTAAATAGACCCACCACGATTTCGAAAGGGACTTTTTGTCCCCGTCATTACGATCGTTTTTTTGTTCCGAATCATACCTTTTTGTTGTTGTTTTGGATGGAAAATCACCCACCCCTCTCCCACTTTGGGCGGAGCGGGAGGGAGTGTCAAACTTTTACTGACTAAAAACCATACCCCGCCTCCTATCCACACGCAGAGAAATTGGTGACAAACAGAACTACTGAATCGAATAGTTAAATTAGGTTACAACAATTCTAGTTAGAAATACTTGGTCCTTGTTATTTCTACGACTAATTATTCAGTCCTACTAATCGTATGTTTCATTATATTATTTGATTAATGTAACTTACAAAACAATGTTATAAAACTAAAACATCAATAATTATTGTATCTTAAACAATAATTATGTCATTATGTATAAAATGTATTGTATGTACTAAGAAACAGGGATTCGCAGTTACTAAATGATCTAGTTCCGGTTAATGATTTACAATGTTACTGGTGGACTACGAGTGTGTCTGTAATTCAAACAATAATCTTTTTATTACAACTATATTATAGTTTGCAGTACATATCTTTCTAGTGTCGTATAATATTCGTTTAGTTTGGTTTACTTTTTAAGTAGCGATAAGACTTTACAAGAATATTATAGTAAAAACCACCCCGGAAACAGTGAACGGTACAATGTGTGTATTAATCCGTGCAATTCTGTTAGCGTGTTTTAGAATACTTAACATAATAATGTTACAATTACAATCGAGGTGGTATTCATAGCTAAGTATCTTGTTCTGTAAACTGTGTTTTTGTAAACAATCAAAAAACCTGCTTGACCAAACGATCAGTTGACAGTCGCTCGCGCCCCGCCGCCATTATTGTTGTGTTTTCGACAGCGCTGAATGTAGTATTTTAGTCCAATTTGGGCTTGCTTATTATTTATTTTGTGTAATTATTTCAAAATTATTTGACGTGATGTCTGCAGTTGACGTTGATATCCCACATCTATTGCAGCAGTGGGATTTACCTCAACGTATTCATACTGAAGGAAAGTTGAAGGTAAGTTGGCACCTGTAAAGGACTAGGACTGTATTTAAGTGATAAGTGATTTTATTGATGGTGTCGCAGCTGTTTTCGGCCACGACAACTGCTTTATTTCCGGATCTGTTGGGGTTCTTGTACTCGCATGTGGCAGCCAATTTTCTTGTTGTATTATTCATAGCTATTATTAAATTTAAATAAGTAGGCACTTACATAATTACTTAATTATCATCATAATCACCTAAGTACCTTATTATTTTAATAAATATTTTGTGTTTTTTTCAGCTGTTAATCGAACGAAGGACGGGGGGCTGCTAAATTTATATTCAGAACAAGGAGAATTATAAACGAGCGAAGAAAAGTTTGCAATACCTTTAATAATAAAAGACCTAATGGAATCAGGCCCAAATAAAAGAATAGACAGTTTACTGGAACAGCTTCTAAGCCAAGGTGCGTACCTACTAGTTTTTTGTAAAATGTCACTTAAAAAAAATATAAATTACTTATAATTTGTCGTCTTGTTTGTAATATACGTAATAAAATGTATGACTTAATTCAAATTATGGTTGGTAATTTAAATATTTTAATTTTATTTACTTGTTCTTTTAATTTTTAGATGATGAAAATTACGAGGAAATCGAATTAGTATTAGCATACATGTCTTATGTGTGTGCCGCTGTTTCTTGGAAACCTAACACACAGGACGAAAAAACAAGTATGGCGACCTTCCAAAGCTGAAATGAAGGATGGCTTCATTACACACGAGCTGATACCAATGAACGTGCAGGTTGCAATAGCCCACCGGCGGCGGTGTGAGAAATATTTAAAATGCAATGAGAATGATCATAAAATAAAATGTCATGTTCCTATGTACTTAATATTTTTTATTTTTTATCCCCAGAATCTAATTACTGATGGCTCTACGGACTGCGTTTGGATGGATCCATTGGACTGACAGCACTAACAACGGATCCCTTTTAGGCTTTTAATGGAGAAATTACAGTTTTATTTTACTTATACTAAGACAAATAAAATTGTATTTTTGTCTACTGAAAGCTTGAGAGGACCCGTTAGTACTGTAAGTGCACTAGATTGCAGGCTTCATCTAAACCAGTAGGTACTGCATACGAAATAGTAGCTGTAACAATACCTAGGATGCTAGCATTACAATATGTATTGTACTTGTTACAAAAAACCTAATGCTAGCGTTGCAATACGAATAGTTATCAGTATAGTTCACGTCGTTATGTTACACAAATTCATTAGTAGATACAGCAAAGTATTTAGTAAACTCAAAAAAATATATGTTTATGTTTACCAGATTGCATAGTAGTCCTTACGATTGATCTAGTAAAGTCTACTTGACGTTTGGTTACAATTACATTGATATTGTAACGGGCACGTTATTTGCCTTGTAGTGAGTATTATATTGTTTGGTAAGTTACACTAAACATATAGTTCTTATTAATAAACCGAAAGGTAAAGATATTAACAGAATGGTTTTTGTAAAGTCAACTCGCGAGTCTTGCTGTCACGGTTGCAAACAGAAGTTCTAGTTACAGCAGCGTTTTTTCTCGTTTGGGTAGCCAGATATTTCTCTGCGTGCATCCTCCATATCCTCGCCCTTTACGTTCCAGGGCCGCGGTATCTCTTTCAAACAGTCCCGCAGCCCTCGGACAGTCCCGCAGCCCTTCCGAATTACACCTAGGAACCGACTGGTTACGAAAATATTGGAGATCAAAGTTGCAATTTTTTCACAAGTTTTTTTTCAAATACTAGTTTTAAGGTTATAACTTTACTTTTAATACCTTCATAACCCGTTTACTATTCAATGTGTCCATCAACACATTTTTTTAAGTGCGTGAAATTGCGTTTGAAAGTGAAACGTGATTATTCCCCTCAAAAAAAAAACGAGTTCTTGCAGCTAAACTGTGCAACGGTATGAGGCTTCATCTCTCCCAGAGCTCGCCAGTAATATTATAAAAGCAATTATTAACAGCAGTAACAGTAACAGTAATGAGGCAATATCTCAGACATAATATAACAGAACATGACGCCTGTAATACCTAAACGGTTTGGTGGGCGTATAGATAATCGTACAACCACATTTCGCCAGTTATGTTGAAGTCACATGGAATAGGGTGAGCTTATTGCCATCAACCGAGCGCAAAACGAGACTCCGGGGATGGTACTGAGAATTTCCCGATGGAATAATCAATAACACCAACGACCAACGAGGCAGTCTCTCACGGGCCTGTGGACGGCTAGCTATGGGCAAGCTCGCCGTCCGTCCGTCTAATGACGACAGGCCGTGTCGACGCGCGACGGCGCGGTCGTGTCCCACGCGCGCCTCAAAGAGATTTATTTATTTTTATTTATTTATTTATTCACTCATCATCACTATCATTACAGGATTGTCCTAATTCAATAGTGTGGCTATAATTACATTTTTGTTATTTATTATAACATATTCTGTACATAGTGGCTTTTGTGAACTCACCCAGAGAACAGGTAAAAAGATCAATGCTGTCTGCTACGTCATTAAGTCTACGCAAGGTACGCGTTATAGGGGATTTACTAATCTGTGGCTTTACTCAGTAGATTAGTCCTACTACTGGGAACCGCCAATAGACGTGGCCGTCGCCTTCGCAATATATAATTGTCGGGCACACACAGGTTTATTTCTTTTAATATACCTGAGTTTGAAGTCTTGCCACGCAATAACTTAAAAATATAGGTAGCAAGAGCTATGTCCCTCCTTGTTTCCAATTTATTGTATCCCACCATGCCTATGACAAACAAGGTTGGATACATCAATGGATAAAATGGATACACACCATACAACCTTAAGTACAGAAACCCAGTAAATTTATTTTGAATACCCTCCAGCATGAGACTGTATTTAGCTTCATGCGGAGCCCATATGATTGCGTTACATTCGAGCTGACTTCTTACCAATGCATTGTATAAAGTAGTTAGCACAGCGATGCTTGTAAAACCCTCAGCTCTTCTAAGGACGAACCCTAGGCTCCTATAGGCTTGTCAGATGACTTGAGAGATGTCAGCATAACGGGAGGTGCCAGCAAGGGCCGAAACCTGCCGGGGTTGCGGGCCTGTTCGAAAGAGATACCGCGGCCCCGGAACATAAAGGGCGAGGTAGGGACATGGAAGGGTTTTAGTCAGTAAAAGTCTGACACTCCCTCCCGCTCCGCCCTAGTGGGAGAAGTTATTAGATGTTTTCCCAACCTAAAAAAAAAGGCAGTCTGTCACACATGCCATGACACAACAAAAATTTTCACGTGAACGCAGTCGCCGGCAACAGCTAGTTGTTAAATAAATAAATATAAACATTTCAGTGGTATAACACGAATGAATTGTTATTTTTTGTTTCAGACGTGTTACAATACACAAGCTTTGTTTGGTAAGTACTTTACTTCAATAGACAAGACATTACACAATAGTTTTTTCTAAAGCTAATAAATATCAAGCCGTTGCTAAAAGCTTTGAATTTGAAGTAAAACTAATAAATAATTATTTGTTGTTACAGTCGGACCCGCAATAATATTAGGTAAGTATTTTAATGTTATGTACAAGAAGACGTCATAAAACATATGAAAACGCGTTGTTCTCGCGGGTCTTTCTGTTCGTGGGAGTTTAAAAAAGACAATGTACAAGGAGACTCCACAAACAAAAGTTATTAGAGGGAATAACATAGCAAATCGAAACGTTGCATTAAATAATCTTTCGATGCATTTATAGCGTTTATTTTCACGAATCGTTTAAGTATTAAAGATAAAGATACTTTATTTGTTAAAAACATGCGTTTAAACACAAATCGAGCATGCAAGATCTTAGTACAGTAGGTTAGGTCCGTACATGTTTTACCTAGTGAGGTGTACAAATTTGTTTTTTTTTTTTACAATTAAACGGATTAAAGAATTTATATTTTAGCCATTGTATTGTGTATTGAATTGGAAGAGTTGTTTTGATATGACCCCCTTGAAGACATGGATTACTTGAAAACCATTTCATTACTCAATACTAACGAAACAAAAAATAGTAATCATTTCCTTTGGACAAAGGGCATTAATGGACCGTGCTCTATGTAACTATCAAAGTGATCACATATATCACTCAAAAACGGAGTGGTTGGCGCAGTGGCTAGGCGATTGACTGCTGCGACTTGTCGTGCGTTCGATATCCGCACCGATCAAATATTCATATGGATCTGTATGGCTTATAGACAGTTGTTCCGGGTCTGACTGTTTATGTATGTAATAATGTTTGTAAACGCACCCACGATATAAGCAAATTCATAGTGTGGGGAAACAAACATATTTTAAAATAAAGTACTGCCGGTTTACAGAAGTATCGCCACGTTTGTGTGTGCTCTGTATAAGATAATTATCAAGTTTAAGATGCTATGACTCCTCAACCTAATTAACGCAAATTATTTTGTAGATGAGTTTCTCGGATTTCCTACCACACCTGCTGCCTTGCCGACTACACCACCAGCTACGACCACAACACCACCGCCAACAACTACTACGCCACCGCCAACAACTACTACGCCACCGCCAACAACTACCACGCCACCGCCAACAACTACTACGCCACCGCCAACAACTACTACGCCGCCGACAACAACTACTTTACCACCACCTGCATAAGACTTGTAAACAATTATTGAGATAGCGTTACAACACGGAGATTGAAGCCAACACTTCCACTATGACTACGACAGAGCCATCCAAACTTATTTGAAAAAGTATTTGAAACTAATAACTCGTTCACATCAAACACATCCCCCATAAACAATGAATACTAATTTATCAATCGCCTGATCTGCCAACTGGTTTAGACAAAATGACATGGCGATAACGGCTGTCGAAAGTCTAAATGTACGGGAAATTTACTTCATCTACCTTTCCTTTACCCAACTATATCGGGGTCGGCTTTCAGTCTTACCAAATGCAGCTGAATATCAGTATTTAATATCGAGCGACTGCCTATCTGACCCCCACAACCCAGTTAGTACAGGGTAATAGGATAACCCTTGGTAAGGCTGGTCGTCAAATTTTCGGACCACCAACTACTTGCAGCAACTGAAAACGATTTACAATGAAATTGACAGCCGAGACCAACGGTTTAACAGCCTTCCCGGGGCATGGAGAAAACTCGGTATGTAATGGTTGATGGTCACCTGTGTATGCCTGTATATGCCCAGGTCGATGAATACCATATGCCGACGAATACCTATGTGAATGTATTTCTCGCACAGCTATGGCTGCATCCTTTGTTCTCCAAGCAGATATGAAACCGAAAGAATTTCGTAAAATTTCACCATCTCTGTCCGTGGTCTTTCAATAACTTTCTCCCAAATGATCATACTATGTGCAATTAGCTTTATTTTTCGATCGTTATTGCACTCCAGAACATCACTTTTGTTTTTATAGATGGCACCAGAGAATTGTTTCTTCAGTCACCATTCGTTAGGTATGGTTATTTTGATGATCAACTTAAGAATACAGATAACCTCGTTCTTCCATCATCTAACATAATTTCCATACTTCAACTGGTATACTGTCAGGTCCCAACGCTTTATCATTCTTCGTTATGGCTCTTAGATGACCACTATCTCTAGACCCTCAGTTGATGCTGAGTAAAGCAGGTTAACAAAACCAGTTAAAGGCAACCACAGGAGCTAATTGCAAGTCTTATAAAGCCTAAAAGTATATGATTCACTGCAATATTTAAAACCATAAAAATTCCGGATATATGCTAGTATGATAGTGTTTTGAAAACATAATACAATTAAGTTGTCTCGATAAAAAATCACGAACTTTCCTCTAAAAAAATCTTTTAACCAAATATAAAACATACTAAAATACATGCTATCGTTCTGACTTTTTGGCAAATAATTCTACAAGCAACTTATAAGCATCATGTTTTTTTTTTAGTCAATCAATATTTTTTTTTGTGAATCGATCGAAACTACTTCGTAGTTGTAGTGCAAGCTGATTTGAACTTTATTCTTACAGTATTTCAAAGGAAGTTTGAACCACCAAAACAGAGTTGCTAATTTAGCTCATGTAATCGCCCTTAGCTAAAATGGTTATATAGTTATTATGGAACTTTTTGATGTATTTTTTGCAATAATAATTTTATATACGTGTATGTGCGTTGTGGCCGTAATACTATTTCCAGTTATTTCCTTTCTTTCTAATTACTATAATTTATTACTCTAATTAAAAATATTAACATTATTTTAAAAACAATTTGTTTAAATACCTACAATTATTAATGTGTGTAATAAATTTTATTTTGAACTTGGATATTCAGATGTTTTATTACCTTACCCACATTTATATAATATATGGTCACAACAACAACAACAACAAAAACAACAACAACAACACAATAACAACAACTACATAAACATCGAGATTCCTCCATTACTTGTATTCTGATACAGATGTGATAAACACGCATCCTTCTAGAACAAAATATGAAAAATATAGACACAGACCCTAAAAAGATTCAGTAGGCTTACTCTAGAAGAACAACGGGCCTCACATGGCAGACAGACATGAAAAGTGACCCAATTTATAATATAAAAAATGTTACAAAACATTATAAACTAACATAACATTTAAAGGATTAGGCAGAGGTGTAGATAATGTTATAGGGTGAAACCCTATTGCCATCAACTTGGCACAAATCCAGACTCCGGTGAAATACCTGATGGAAAAACTGAATAGCATATTCCAACATGGGAATCGAATACAGGAATGAATGCTTAACGCTTGTGACCACAAGACCAATTTGGCTGTCCATATAAAGATAATTATTCTACTGCCTTTATCTCAACTAATTCTGATCAATGTAGTAGATAGGCACTCTCTTCATGTGAAGTACAGTACTGGTATTCAGCTGTATCCGGTTAGACTGGAAGCTGACCCCAATATAGTCGGGCAAAGGCCAGGCAGATGGTGATACTATAGCATGTTTTCTAGTCGGCTGTAAACAAATATATGTAGATTTGTAATTTCTTTAAATTCATTTTCCTAATGAAATTGGACACTGAACGATGTGGTTTTCTGTATTTGGAAGCGCACATTTGTATTTGTCCCTATTCTATGACATACTTGCATGTAATAGGCATGACAAGAGTATCAAAAAATGTAAATCTATTTAAGGCCATGTTCACACACAGTGGATACAAACGAGGAGTTCACAAAAGTCTTTCTACGGTTCCAAATTCAAACTCGTTCAATTCGTCATCCTCTTTCAAAGCTGACTGCCTGTTACATTTTCACGCGGCTATTAGCTTTTAATTTAAACTCAGACATATGTGGTATGCCGCAGTCTTTTGTAAATAGTTCCACGGAAATTAGTAATTATACTAATTGTAATTATACACATTTTAGCTTAGATTTAAACTAGTCAGAAAGACAAAGGAAGGTACGAATGATAATTTAGGCAAACTTATCAACTCTAAGGTATCTTCTAGCTCTCAGTTAATTAATTGTCAATAAGGGGTGAATCAGAATTCCTTTACATTATTTCATCAGAATATTCAGGGTTTTTCTTCCAAACAATTAGAAATCGAACTATTTTTAGAAAAAACCAAATTTGATATTATCTGTCTATCTGAACATTGGATGAAGGATTACGAAATGCAATTTAATTACGAGAATTATAGTGTGGGCAGTTGCTTTAACCGGATGTCTAAGATGCGTGGGGGTTCATTAATCTTAGTTAAAAATTGTGTTAAATTTAAGCCTCGTAATGATATTGTCGATCTTTCGGTTAAAAATAGCATAGAATTGTCTTGTGTTGAGCTAGATAAGTATGTAATAGTTTGCGTTTACAGACCCCCTAATTACCTAAACTACTCTATCTTTGAGTCAGTAATGCTTTAGCAAAACTTGTAACTGGTAGCAAACTAATAATTATCTGTGGTGACTTTAATACCAATACTTTAGAGAATAATTTTAACAGCAGTAGATTTTTAAATCTCTTTAAATCATTTAATTTGTCAAATGTTTTTTCAGAACCCACCCGAATTACTACAAATACTGCTACATGTATCGATAATGTTTTTTGTTGTTGCTGCGACTACTTGGATAAATCCATCGTAAATTACCTTCCTTCAGATCACAGCGGACAGACTGTTGCTTTCGCGTCTAATAAACCTTTACAAAGAAATCAGATTCAAACTAGACAAATAACACCCAGCAATTTAGAAAAGTTTAATAATAATTTAATTAGTAAGTTAAATATACCAGGCCATGTTGGAAACCATGTAAATGAATCCTACTTTCTACTAATATTATAAATGCGAAAGTTTGTAAGTATGGATGTATGTATGGATGTTTGTTACTCTTTCACGCAAAAACTACGGAACGGATTTGGATCAAATTTAGCACACAGATAGTTTATTACCTGGATTAACACATAGGATACTTTTTATCCCGGTAATAAGATCCCGTGGGATAATTTCAAACTTCACGCGGGCGAAGCCGCTGGCAGAAGCTAGTTGTATGAATAATTCTTTTCGGTAGTGCACACCGAGTTCAATAATACTTTAAAACAGAAATCTAAGACTATTGACCCAAGGTTTATTTTCAGTGACTGGGCAACACAGGGTTTTAGGAAAAGTAGGGAGCGATTGTTTGAGCTGTACGGCCTTAAGCCTTATATCAACACAGAAACTTTTAGTAAATATGTGGCTACTTACTCGAAATTTTTTAAAAACTCTTGCAAGATAGCCAAGTCTCTTTTCATTAGCAAAAAAATAAAATCAGCCGATAACAAAATAAAGACGTTTTGGAAAATTATCAACAGTGAGACCAATATATCTAAAAAACCAAGTAATGACATAACACTAGAGACCTCACATGGTCTCGTGAGCTCTAATAATGAAATCGCTCAAGAATTTGTAAATTTCTTTACCAGTATCCCACTTAAAACTACTGAAACCTTAAATTGATCTCCCTTGCTCGAACCATTTTGAGATTTGTACGGTTTTTCACGTGTTAAGTTACCGACCCTATTTGCCTGTATTATAATCATTCGGTCTTTCAATCGAACGCTCGTTTACCTGACTGAGCTAGAAGTTGTGGTGAAAACGAAAATTCCCGCTTCATGTTTTAACAATGTTTGGCGGGCCGATTACGAAACAGTCGGTTATTTTACTTTGTTTTGTTTAGCCTTCAGTCGGTTTTCTATTGTACCTTTACATTTTTTTATTTGAAATGTTTTGTTTTTTTTTTTAATGCTGATGTTCTTATCTAAGTCCTAACTTGTTTAATCAAATATAGCTGTATTGGCCTCCGTACGTTTTGACAGGTGACCACTGAAAACCAGCGCTGTTCTGTGGGTTCTCCATAGCACAGCATCATGCTGAGTGGTAACCTATTTGTCGCACACACGACGTGCATTTTTTTTTATTTATGGTCTTTGTCTTGCAATTATTATAATGTTAAAGTTGTTATTGTGTTAATCTTCGGTTTAAGTCTAAATGTTTGTGTTTGTATAATTGCGTTCTGTTTGTTAATATTGTATGCACGTCATGACTTTACGACGAATAAATGTTTTTTCTTTCTTCTTTCTTCTTTTCTTGTCGCTCAAAACAGACTAAGAGCCATTTAACTACGAACAATCAGCTTGAAGAGATTGAACTGCAACCGATACAACACAGGAAGCAAGAAGAAAGCACACACACGGCGAATCAAGCAGCACAGCAACCGGACCGTCCACGTTATGCAGACAATATCGCATTCAACTTCGAATAACTTAATTTATTATTTGTTTTTTTGTAATAGAGTTTCTTCTCTTGACAAGCTTTCATTAATCTTTCATACATCTTTGTGGGGTTGCCAACATGTACGGTCTCATCAACCGTACATTTACGTTGCAAACGCAGCAACCTACTTCAATGTCGTGCGTCACTAATATTACGCTATAATTGTAACTTTTCACGCTAGGCAGAGCGAGTCAGACAACAACTGTGGAACTAACCACTTGTCAAGAGAAAGAATCGCTACCACTTTCACTATTGTAACTTCTACATTTCAATATAACTTTAAACATAACTTGCGGTTCTTTCTGTGTACTCCACAACTTAACCAACATCAACTAAGTGATAGTGTACGGTGCCTACAACCATTGGCTCCTACAGTATTACAGTTTAAAAATTATGATAGAAAACAAAATATTCCATTCGCCATATACGCTGATTTCGAAACATTGCTGGAACCAACATCCGCTAGTGAACCCGACACTGCTAATACATCATTTTTACAACGACACGTGCCTGTGGCATTCGCCTATAACATTGTTTCTTCGTTAAATTATGCTTTTAATAATGAGGTATTTAAAAGTTATCGCGGGTTTGACTGTGTTTCAAAATTCATAGAATTTCTTTATGCTGATGTTAAAAAGATTTACAAAATATTAACCGAAACCCAGGTCATGACATTTACAGAAGACGACGCGCGAGATTTTCAACAAGCTTATAAATGTTACATATGTGAAAACCTACTTTGGACTAATAAAGTTAGAGATCATTGTCATATAACAGGACGATACCGTGGTGCTGCTCATAGACATTGTAATCTACAGTACAAAATACCTGAATTCATACCGATATTTTTTCATAACTTATCAGGATACGATTGTCATTTATTCATACAGAAATTAGGTGACATGCCTGGAAAGTTGAGAATTATTCCAAAGACTAAAGAAAAATATATTTCGTTTTCCAAATTCATACAGATTGCTGATAATGAATACGTTCAAGTACGATTTCTAGATTCCTTTATTTTTTTAGGAGCTAGCTTAGACAAACTTGCGAAAACTATGCATAGTGATGATTTCATCACTCTACGCTCTCATTTTCCTAACAATGATCAATTTAATTTGCTCACTGCTACATTGATCAGAATTAGTTGAGATAAAGGCAGGAGAATAATTATCTTTATATGGACAGCCAAATTGGTCTTCGAGGAATCTCGATGTTGATGTTGTTGTTGTTGTTGTTGTTGTTGTTATTGTGTTGTTGTTGTTGTTTTTGTTGTTGTTGTTGTTGTGACCATATATAGAAATGTGGGTAAGGTAATAAAACATCTGAATATCCAAGTTCAAAATTAAATTTATTACACACATTAATAATTGTATTTTAAACAAATTGTTTTTAAAATAATGTTAATATTTTAAATAGAGTAATAATTTATAGTAATTAGAAAGAAAATAAAAACTGGAAATAGTATTACGGCCACAACGCACATACACGTATATAAAATTATTATTGCAAAAAATACATCAAAAAGTTCCATAATAACTATAAAACCATTTCAGCTAAGGGCGATTACATGAGCTAAATTAGCAACTCTGTTTTGGTGGTTCAAACTTCCTTTGAAATACTGTAAGAATAAAGTTCAAATCAGCTTGCACTACAACTACGAAGTAGTTTCGATCGATTCACAAAAAAAAATTATTGATTGACTAAAAAAAAAACATGATGCTTATAAGTTGCTTGTAGAATTATTTGCCAAAAAGTCAGAACGATAGCATGTATTTTAGTATGTTTTATATTTGGTTAAAAGATTTTTTTAGAGGAAAGTTCGTGATTTTTTATCGAGACAACTTAATTGTATTATGTTTTCAAAACACTATCATACTAGCATATATCCGGCATTTTTCTGGTTTTAAATATTGCAGTGAATCATATACTTTTAGGCTTTATAAGACTTGCAATTAGCTCCTGTGGTTGCCTTTAACTGGTTTTGTTAACCTGCTTTACTCAGCATCAACTGAGGGTCTAGAGATAGTGGTCATCTAAGAGCGATAACGAAGAATGATAAAGCGTTGGGACCTGACAGTATACCAGTTGAAGTATGGAAATTATGTTAGATGATGGAAGAACGAGGTTATCTGTATTCTTAAGTTGATCATCAAAATAACCATACCTAACGAATGGTGACTGAAGAAACAATTCTCTGGTGCCATCTATAAAAACAAAAGTGATGTTCTGGAGTGCAATAACGATCGAAAAATAAAGCTAATTGCACATAGTATGATCATTTGGGAGAAAGTTATTGAAAGACCACGGACAGAGATGGTGAAATTTTACGAAATTCTTTCGGTTTCATATCTGCTTGGAGAACAAAGGATGCAGCCATAGCTGTGCGAGAAATACATTCACATAGGTATTCGTCGGCATATGGTATTCATCGACCTGGGCATATACAGGCATACACAGGTGACCATCAACCATTACATACCGAGTTTTCTCCATGCCCCGGGAAGGCTGTTAAACCGTTGGTCTCGGCTGTCAATTTCATTGTAAATCGTTTTCAGTTGCTGCAAGTAGTTGGTGGCCCGAAAATTTGACGACCAGCCTTACCAAGGGTTATCCAATTACCCTGTACTAACTGGGTTGTGGGGGTCAGATAGGCAGTTGCTCGATATTAAATACTGATATTCAGCTGCATTTGGTAAGACTGAAAGCCGACCCCGATATAGTTGGGTAAAGGAAAGGTAGATGAAGTAAATTTCCCGTACATTTAGACTTTCGACAGCCGTTATCGCCATGTCATTTTGTCTAAACCAGTTGGCAGATCAGGCGATTGATAAATTAGTATTCATTTTTTATGGGGGATGTGTTTGATGTGAACGAGTTATTAGTTTCAAATACTTTTTCAAATAAGTTTGGATGGCTCTGTCGTAGTCATAGTGGAAGTGTTGGCTTCAATCTCCGTGTTGTAACGCTATCTCAATAATTGTTTACAAGTCTTATGCAGGTGGTGGTAAAGTAGTTGTTGTCGGCGGCGTAGTAGTTGTTGGCGGTGGCGTAGTAGTTGTTGGCGGTGGCGTGGTAGTTGTTGGCGGTGGCGTAGTAGTTGTTGGCGGTGGCGTAGTAGTTGTTGGCGGTGGTGTTGTGGTCGTAGCTGGTGGTGTAGTCGGCAAGGCAGCAGGTGTGGTAGGAAATCCGAGAAACTCATCTACAAAATAATTTGCGTTAATTAGGTTGAGGAGTCATAGCATCTTAAACTTGATAATTATCTTATACAGAGCACACACAAACGTGGCGATACTTCTGTAAACCGGCAGTACTTTATTTTAAAATATGTTTGTTTCCCCACACTATGAATTTGCTTATATCGTGGGTGCGTTTACAAACATTATTACATACATAAACAGTCAGACCCGGAACAACTGTCTATAAGCCATACAGATCCATATGAATATTTGATCGGTGCGGATATCGAACGCACGACAAGTCGCAGCAGTCAATCGCCTAGCCACTGCGCCAACCACTCCGTTTTTGAGTGATATATGTGATCACTTTGATAGTTACATAGAGCACGGTCCATTAATGCCCTTTGTCCAAAGGAAATGATTACTATTTTTTGTTTCGTTAGTATTGAGTAATGAAATGGTTTTCAAGTAATCCATGTCTTCAAGGGGGTCATATCAAAACAACTCTTCCAATTCAATACACAATACAATGGCTAAAATATAAATTCTTTAATCCGTTTAATTGTAAAAAAAAAAAACAAATTTGTACACCTCACTAGGTAAAACATGTACGGACCTAACCTACTGTACTAAGATCTTGCATGCTCGATTTGTGTTTAAACGCATGTTTTTAACAAATAAAGTATCTTTATCTTTAATACTTAAACGATTCGTGAAAATAAACGCTATAAATGCATCGAAAGATTATTTAATGCAACGTTTCGATTTGCTATGTTATTCCCTCTAATAACTTTTGTTTGTGGAGTCTCCTTGTACATTGTCTTTTTTAAACTCCCACGAACAGAAAGACCCGCGAGAACAACGCGTTTTCATATGTTTTATGACGTCTTCTTGTACATAACATTAAAATACTTACCTAATATTATTGCGGGTCCGACTGTAACAACAAATAATTATTTATTAGTTTTACTTCAAATTCAAAGCTTTTAGCAACGGCTTGATATTTATTAGCTTTAGAAAAAACTATTGTGTAATGTCTTGTCTATTGAAGTAAAGTACTTACCAAACAAAGCTTGTGTATTGTAACACGTCTGAAACAAAAAATAACAATTCATTCGTGTTATACCACTGAAATGTTTATATTTATTTATTTAACAACTAGCTGTTGCCGGCGACTGCGTTCACGTGAAAATTTTTGTTGTGTCATGGCATAATGTGTGACAGACTGCCTTATTTTTTAGGTTGGGAAATCATGAAATGAACTTCTTCCATTCGGGCGGAGCGGGAGGGAGTGTCAGAGTTTTACTGACTAGAACCCATCCATGTTCCTACCTCGCCCTTTATGTTCCGGGGCCGCGGTATCTCTTTCGAACAGGCCCGCAACCCCGGCAGGCTTCGGCCCTTGCGGACACCTCCCGTTATGCTGACATCTCTTTGAGGCGCGCGTGGGACACGAACGCGCCGTCGACACGGCCTGTCGTCATTAGACGGACGGACGGCGAGCTTGCCCATAGCTAGCCGTCCACAGGCCCGTAAGAGACTGCCTCGTTGGTCGTTGGTGTTATTGATTATTCCATCGGGAAATTCTCAGTACCATCCCCGGAGTCTCGTTTTGCGCTCGGTTGATGGCAATAAGCTCGCCCTATTCCATGTGACTTCAACATAACTGGCGAAATGTGGTTGTACGATTATGTATACGCCCACTAAACTGTTTAGGTATTACAGGCGTCATGTTCTGTTATATTATGTCTGAGATATTGCCTCATTACTGTTACTGTTACTGCTGTTAATAATTGCTTTTATAATATTATTGGCGAGCTCTGGGAGAGATGAAGCCTCATTCCGTTGCACAGTTTAGCTGCAAGAACTCGTTTTTTTTTTTGAGGGGAATAATCACGTTTCACGTTCAAACGCAATTTCACGCACTTAAACCAATGTGTTGATGGACACATTTAATAGTAAACGGGTTATGAAGGTATTAAAAGTAAATTTATAACCTTAAAACTAGTATTTGAAAAAAAACTTGTGAAAAAATTGGAACTTTGATCTCCAATATTTTCATAACCAGTCGGTTCCTAGGTGTAATTCGGAAGGGCTGCGGGATTGTTTGAATGAGATATCGCATCCCTGGAACGTAAAGGGCGAGGAAGGAACATGTATGGTTTTTAGTCAGTAAAAGTTTGACACTCCCTCCCGCACCGCCCAAAGTGGGAGAGGGGTGGGTGATTTCCTTTACAAGAGTTATAAGTGGTTATTAAATATTAATATTTAAGTACTTACTGCAAGTATCACCAAAACCACTGTAACAATATTAGCCTGCATTTTCAAAGTAAGGAACTTTTCACTTCAGTTCACAAGTTACAAGCGAATGATACTAAAAAATTATGAAACCGCCCTTTTTATACCTTAATACTCAGAGAAATTAACGTCACAACATGTTTTTTTCTCTATTCATAAGTAAACAATAATAATAATTATTTTATTAATTCAAAAACAACCTACAAAGAGTTCAAAAACCACTGACAATTGAATTCAGTCAACATGCAGACAAATAACTATTGTGATAAAACAGATGTGGCAGTTGTCATTGAAATATTTATTTACTTACTTAGATATATATTTGCAGACCTAAATAGTTAATTAAAATAATAGTGCAATGACATAGTTGTCCGCAGCTGTGTTAGGTCATTGAAAACATCTTTGCTTGCGTCATAGAAAACAATATTGCATTTATTGAACGCTCTTGACTTGACTTGCTTTTGCTCGCGGTTTGCGCACGCGTCCTACCAAGATCATAAAGTATCCTAAGATTTACAAAGTTTGGAATCCAATCTGCAATTGTTTCGTGGACAGGTAACTTGCAGATATAAAGAAAGAAAGAAAGAAAAAGCATTAAATAGCCCGTACAGGACAAAGACCTTTTTTTTACTTTTGCATTCAACACAACACACACGCACACAAACAAACACACGCAAATAAGATTACTGAGGAATTCCTCAATTCTTCCTCAATGTTGATCGCCTCATCTATGTACTTCTGTTTAAATACATTTATTTTCTCAAAGAACAATAACAGTTAAGGCGACTAGAAGAGCTAAATTAGCAACTCTATTTGCGGTGGTTCCGCACCACCACCGCAAATAAAGTTCTAATCAGCTTGCACTACAAAGCGGTTGTTACGTCAGTCACTGCGGACCTAATAGCGCGAAATTAGTGGTTTCGATCGATTTACAAAAACAAACTACTGATTGGATTAAAAAACTAAATCACTATCATACTAATTATTGCTTGTAGAATTATTTGCCAAAAGAATTGAACGATCGTATGTATGTATATTAGTATGTTTTTTATTTTGTTTGAAAGATATTTATATAGATAAAAGTTGTATTATGTTTTAAATCGTGCTAGCATATATCCAGAAAAATGTCATATATTTTGTTTTGTTTATAGCAGTGAATCATATATAAAACTCACGTTTAACTCATGTGATCGCCTTAAAGAGAAACTTAACGAAATCAACAATTAGTTGTAGTTTACATTAAGAAGTTCAAACTATCCAGAAAACTGAACACCATATTTTTTTTTGTTATACAATAGCAAGTTTGTTCTTACTAAAGATACAAAACAGTTCACATCAGACTTATGTGTCTAATTTTAAAAAAAAAATTAACTTCTGCGCCTATATATAGTGCCGTACTTATACTGATTATTTAATTTAATCTATACTAATATTATAAAGCAGAAAAGTATGTTTGTTTGTTTGGTTGAACGCGAAGATTGAAAAATTCTTTTTTTTCGTGAATAGTCCATTTATTGAGGAAGGCTTTAGGCTATATAACATCACACTTCAACCATTGCGAGCCGAGCAGGAATGAAAAATGTTGCAAAAACAGTTTTTTTTCCTATTGTTTTACTCTCTTATGTGACGCAGACGATTTTGCATGGATCAGCTAGTAATATTATAAAGCTGAAGAGTTTGTATGTTTGTTTGAACGCATTAATCTCAGGAACTACTGAATCAAATTGAAAAAATAATTGTGGTAACAGTCCATTTATCGGAGAAGGCTTTAAGCTATATAACATCACGCTACAGCCAATAGGAGCGGAGCATAAATGAAAAATGTTACAAAACCGGCTGAAGTTTCTTCCTTTTGTGAGCCATTTCTCTCATACGACCATTATTGCAAGCACTATAACTTACTTAGATCTATGAGAAAATGTGACAGGCAGTCAGCTTTGAAAGAGGATGACGAATTGAACGAGTTTGAATTTGGAACCGTAGAAAGACTTTTGTGAACTCCTCGTTTGTATCCACTGTGTGTGAACATGGCCTTAAATAGATTTACATTTTTTGATACTCTTGTCATGCCTATTACATGCAAGTATGTCATAGAATAGGGACAAATACAAATGTGCGCTTCCAAATACAGAAAACCACATCGTTCAGTGTTCAATTTCATTAGGAAAATGAATTTAAAGAAATTACAAATCTACATATATTTGTTTACAGCTGACTAGAAAACATGCTATAGTATCACCATCTGCCTGGCCTTTGCCCGACTATATTGGGGTCAGCTTCCAGTCTAACCGGATACAGCTGAATACCAGTACTGTACTTCACATGAAGAGAGTGCCTATCTACTACATTGATCAGAATTAGTTGAGATAAAGGCAGGAGAATAATTATCTTTATATGGACAGCCAAATTGGTCTTGTGGTCACAAGCGTTAAGCATTCATTCCTGTATTCGATTCCCATGTTGGAATATGTTATTCAGTTTTTCCATCAGGTATTTCACCGGAGTCTGGATTTGTGCCAAGTTGATGGCAATAGGGTTTCACCCTATAACATTATCTACACCTCTGCCTAATCCTTTAAATATTATGTTAGTTTATAATATTTTGTATTATTTTTTATATTATAAATTGGGTCACTTTTCATGTCTGTCTGCCATGTGAGGCCCGTTGTTCTTCTAGAGTAAGCCTACTGAATCTTTTTAGGGTCTGTGTCTATATTTTTCATATTTTGTTCTAGAAGAATGCGTGTTTATCACATCTGTATCAGAATACAAGTAATGGAGGAATCTCGATGTTTATGTTGTTGTTGTTATTGTGTTGTTGTTGTTGTTTTTGTTGTTGTTGTTGTTGTGACCATATATATAAATGTGGGTAAGGTAATAAAACATCTGAATATCCAAGTTCAAAATTAAATTTATTACACACATTAATAATTGTAGGTATTTAAACAAATTGTTTTTAAAATAATGTTAATATTTTTAATTAGAGTAAAAAATTATAGTAATTAGAAAGAAAGGAAATAACTGGAAATAGTATTACGGCCACAACGCACATACACGTATATAAAATTATTATTGCAAAAAATACATCATAAAGTTCCATAATAACTATATAACCATTTTAGCTAAGGGCGATTACATGAGCTAAATTAGCAACTCTGTTTTGGTGGTTCAAACTTCCTTTGAAATACTGTAAGAATAAAGTTCAAATCAGCTTGCACTACAACTACGAAGTAGTTTCGATCGATTCACAAAAAAAATTATTGATTGACTAAAAAAAAACATGATGCTTATAAGTTGCTTGTAGAATTATTTGCCAAAAAGTCAGAACGATAGCATGTATTTTAGTATGTTTTATATTTGGTTAAAATATTTTTTTAGAGGAAAGTTCGTGATTTTTTATTGAGACAACTTAATCATATTATGTTTTCAAAACACTATCATACTAGCATATATCCGGCATTTTTCTGGTTTTAAATATTGCAGTGAATCATATACTTTTAGGCTTTATAAGACTTGCAATTAGCTCCTGTGGTTGCCTTTAACTGGTTTTGTTAACCTGCTTTACTCAGCATCAACTGAGGGTCTAGAGATAGTGGTCATCTAAGAGCGATAACGAAGAATGATAAAGCGTTGGGACCTGACAGTATACCAGTTGAAGTATGGAAATTATGTTAGGTGATGGAAGAACGAGGTTATCTGTATTCTTAAGTTGATCATCAAAATAACCATACCTAACGAATGGTGACTGAAGAAACAATTCTCTGGTGCCATCTATAAAAACAAAAGTGATGTTCTGGAGTGCAATAACGATCGAAAAATAAAGCGAATTGCACATAGTATGATCATTTGGGAGAAAGTTATTGAAAGACCACGGACAGAGATGGTGAAATTTTACGAAATTCTTTCGGTTTCATATCTGCTTGGAGAACAAAGGATGCAGCCATAGCTGTGCGAGAAATACATTCACATAGGTATTCGTCGGCATATGGTATTCATCGACCTGGGCATATACAGGCATACACAGGTGACCATCAACCATTACATACCGAGTTTTCTCCATGCCCCGGGAAGGCTGTTAAACCGTTGGTCTCGGCTGTCAATTTCATTGTAAATCGTTTTCAGTTGCTGGAAGTAGTTGGTGGCCCGAAAATTTGACGACCAGCCTTACCAAGGGTTATCCTATTACCCTGTACTAACTGGGTTGTGGGGTCAGATAGGCAGTCGCTCGATATTAAATACTGATATTCAGCTGCATTTGGTAAGACTGAAAGCCGACCCCGATATAGTTGGGTAAAGGAAAGGTAGATGAAGTAAATTTCCCGTACATTTAGACTTTCGACAGCCGTTATCGCCATGTCATTTTGTCTAAACCAGTTGGCAGATCAGGCGATTGATAAATTAGTATTCATTGTTTATGGGGGATGTGTTTGATGTGAACGAGTTATTAGTTTCAAATACTTTTTCAAATAAGTTTGGATGGCTCTGTCGTAGTCATAGTGGAAGTGTTGGCTTCAATCTCCGTGTTGTAACGCTATCTCAATAATTGTTTACAAGTCTTATGCAGGTGGTGGCGTAGTAGTTGTTGGCGGTGGCGTAGTAGTTGTTGGCGGTGGCGTAGTAGTTGTTGGCGGTGGTGTTGTGGTCGTAGCTGGTGGTGTAGTCGGCAAGGCAGCAGGTGCGGTAGTAAATCCGAGAATCCCATCTACAAAATAATTTGTTTTAATTAGGTTGAGGAGTCATAGCATCTTAAACTTGATAATTATCTTATACAGAGCACACACAAACGTGGCGATACTTCTGTAAACCGGCAGTACTTTATTTTAAAATATGTTTGTTTCCCCACACTATGAATTTTCTTATATCGTGGGTGCGTTTACAAACATTATTACATACATAAACAGTCAGACCCGGAACAACTGTCTATAAGCCATACAGATCCATATGAATATTTGATCGGTGCGGATATCGAACGCACGACAAGTCGCAGCAGTCAATCGCCTAGCCACTGCGCCAACCACTCCGTTTTTGAGTGATATATGTGATCACTTTGATAGTTACATGGAGCACGGTCCATTAATGCCCTTTGTCCAAAGGAAATGATTACTATTTTTTGTTTCGTTAGTATTGAGTAATGAAATGGTTTTCAAGTAATCCATGTCTTCAAGGGGGTCATATCAAAACAACTCTTCCAATTCAATACACAATACAATGGCTAAAATATAAATTCTTTAATCCGTTTAATTGTAAAAAAAAAAACAAATTTGTACACCTCACTAGGTAAAACATGTACGGACCTAACCTACTGTACTAAGATCTTGCATGCTCGATTTGTGTTTAAACGCATGTTTTTAACAAATAAAGTATCTTTATCTTTAATACTTAAACGATTCGTGAAAATAAACGCTATAAATGCATCGAAAGATTATTTAATGCAACGTTTCGATTTGCTATGTTATTCCCTCTAATAACTTTTGTTTGTGGAGTCTCTTTGTACATTGTCTTTTTTTAAACTCCCACGAACAGAAAGACCCGCGAGAACAACGCGTTTTCATATGTTTTATGACGTCTTCTTGTACATAACATTAAAATACTTACCTAATAATTTTGCGGGTTCGGCTGTAACAACAAATAATTATTTATTAGTTTTACTTCAAATTCAAAGCTTTCAGCAACGGCTTGATATTTATTAGCTTTAGAATAAACTATTGTGTAATGTCTTGTCTATTGAAGTAAAGTACTTACCAACTAAAGCTTGTGTATTGTAACACGTCTGAAACAAAAAATAACAATTCATTCGTGTTATACCACTGAAATGTTTAGATTTATTTATTTAACAACTAGCTGTTGCCGGCGACTGCGTTCACGTGAAAATTTTTGTTGTGTCATGGCATGTGTGACAGACTGCCTTATTTTTTAGGTTGGGAAATCATGAAATGAACTTCTTCCACTCGGGCGGAGCGGGAGGGAGTGTCAGATTTTTACTGACTAAAACCCATCCATGTTCCTACCTCGCCCTTTATGTTCCGGGGCCGCGGTATCTCTTTCGAACAGGCCCGCAACCCCGGCAGGCTTCGGCCCTTGCGGGCACCTCCTGTTATGCTGACATCCCTTTGAGGCACGCGTGGGACACGAACGCGCCGTCGACACGGCCTGTCGTCATTAGACGGACGGACGGCGAGCTTGCCCATAGCTAGCCGTCCACAGGCCCGTAAGAGACTGCCTCGTTGGTCGTTGGTGTTATTGATTATTCCATCGGGAAATTCTCAGTACCATCCCCGGAGTCTCGTTTTGCGCTCGGTTGATGGCAATAAGCTCGCCCTATTCCATGTGACTTCAACATAACTGGCGAAATGTGGTTGTACGATTATGTATACGCCCACTAAACTGTTTAGGTATTACAGGCGTCATGTTCTGTTATATTATGTCTGAGATATTGCCTCATTACTGTTACTGTTACTGCTGTTAATAATTGCTTTTATAATATTATTGGCGAGCTCTGGGAGAGATGAAGCCTCCGTCATTCCGTTGCACAGTTTGGCTGCAAGAACTCGTTTTTTTTTTGAGGGGAATAATCACGTTTCACGTTCAAACGCAATTTCACGCACTTAAACCAATGTGTTGATGGACACATTTAATAGTAAACGGGTTATGAAGGTATTAAAAGTAAATTTATAACCTTAAAACTAGTATTTGAAAAAAAACTTGTGAAAAAATTGGAACTTTGATCTCCAATATTTTCGTAACCAGTCGGTTCCTAGGTGTAATTCGGAAGGGCTGCGGGACTGTTTGAATGAGATACCGCATCCCTGGAACGTAAAGGGCGAGGAAGGAACATGTATGGTTTTTAGTCAGTAAAAGTTTGACACTCCCTCCCGCACCGCCCAAAGTGGGAGAGGGGTGGGTGATTTCCTTTACAAGAGTTATAAGTGGTTATTAAATATTAATATTTAAGTACTTACTGCAAGTATCACCAAAACCACTGTAACAATATTAGCCTGCATTTTCAAAGTAAGGAACTTTTCACTTCAGTTCACAAGTTACAAGCGAATGATACTAAAAAATTATGAAACCGCCCTTTTTATACCTTAATACTCAGAGAAATTAACGTCACAACATGTTTTTTTCTCTATTCATAAGTAAACAATAATAATAATTATTTTATTAATTCAAAAACAACCTACAAAGAGTTCAAAAACCACTGACAATTGAATTCAGTCAACATGCAGACAAATAACTATTGTGATAAAACAGATGTGGCAGTTGTCATTGAAATATTTATTTACTTACTTAGATATATATTTGCAGACCTAAATAGTTAATTAAAATAATAGTGCAATGACATAGTTGTCCGCAGCTGTGTTAGGTCATTGAAAACATCTTTGCTTGCGTCATAGAAAACAATATTGCATTTATTGAACGCTCTTGACTTGACTTGCTTTTGCTCGCGGTTTGCGCACGCGTCCTACCAAGATCATAAAGTATCCTAAGATTTACAAAGTTTGGAATCCAATCTGCAATTGTTTCGTGGACAGGTAACTTGCAGATATAAAGAAAGAAAGAAAGAAAAAGCATTAAATAGCCCGTACAGGACAAAGACCTTTTTTTTACTTTTGCATTCAACACAACACACACGCACACAAACAAACACACGCAAATAAGATTACTGAGGAATTCCTCAATTCTTCCTCAATGTTGATCGCCTCATCTATGTACTTCTGTTTAAATACATTTATTTTCTCAAAGAACAATAACAGTTAAGGCGACTAGAAGAGCTAAATTAGCAACTCTATTTGCGGTGGTTCCGCACCACCACCGCAAATAAAATTCTAATCAGCTTGCACTACAAAGCGGTTGTTACGTCAGTCACTGCGGACCTAATAGCGCGAAATTAGTGGTTTCGATCGATTTACAAAAACAAACTACTGATTGGATTAAAAAACTAAATCACTATCATACTAATTATTGCTTGTAGAATTATTTGCCAAAAGAATTGAACGATCGTATGTATGTATATTAGTATGTTTTTTATTTTGTTTGAAAGATATTTATATAGATAAAAGTTGTATTATGTTTTAAATCGTGCTAGCATATATCCAGAAAAATGTCATATATTTTGTTTTGTTTATAGCAGTGAATCATATATAAAACTCACGTTTAACTCATGTGATCGCCTTAAAGAGAAACTTAACGAAATCAACAATTAGTTGTAGTTTACATTAAGAAGTTCAAACTATCCAGAAAACTGAACACCATATTTTTTTTTGTTATACAATAGCAAGTTTGTTCTTACTAAAGATACAAAACAGTTCACATCAGACTTATGTGTCTAATTTTAAAAAAAAAATTAACTTCTGCGCCTATATATAGTGCCGTACTTATACTGATTATTTAATTTAATCTATACTAATATTATAAAGCAGAAAAGTATGTTTGTTTGTTTGGTTGAACGCGAAGATTGAAAAATTCTTTTTTTTCGTGAATAGTCCATTTATTGAGGAAGGCTTTAGGCTATATAACATCACACTTCAACCATTGCGAGCCGAGCAGGAATGAAAAATGTTGCAAAAACAGTTTTTTTTCCTATTGTTTTACTCTCTTATGTGACGCAGACGATTTTGCATGGATCAGCTAGTAATATTATAAAGCTGAAGAGTTTGTATGTTTGTTTGAACGCACTAATCTCAGGAACTACTGAATCAAATTGAAAAAATAATTGTGGTAACAGTCCATTTATCGGAGAAGGCTTTAAGCTATATAACATCACGCTACAGCCAATAGGAGCGGAGCATAAATGAAAAATGTTACAAAACCGGCTGAAGTTTCTTCCTTTTGTGAGCCATTTCTCTCATACGACCATTATTGCAAGCACTATAACTTACTTAGATCTATGAGGTCTTGTGAGTCTTGGGTTTGATTCCTAGATCGGGCAACTTTGCAATGGACTATTACCGGATTTTTCCATGATTAATTTCAGTCTTCGGTATCTGGATTGTGGCAGCAGACAGTAGGTATGCTCCCTATTACATGAGACTTAAAGGACCGGCGGAGTATGCTTTTTTGATTGGACACTGATTTTAACAAAAGTTATAAGAAAATTAAGTTTTTTATATAAATTTTAAATTCCTCATATCTCGTCTTTGTATCATTGTCCTCCCAAAAAATATATTAAATATTTGGGAGCATAGATATTCTGTAATCCAATCGAAATGAATACACACTACCTTGAGAATATATTGTTTGATTTACAAATAATTTTGGTATTACGTTTGTATGAAATTGTTGTAAAACCTACTTTCTAACTACTGTTTGTTAGGTTTTAAATGTCATAAGTAATGTCGATAAAAAAGATATTCGAGGTTCAAATTATTGTACCATGCTTGTGACTTTTGTGTTTGAATAGCAACCATCATACAACGCTTACCAGTTTTTTCATTTCGCCGTTTCCACAATATTTATTTAAGAATATTGACCCTGCAGATCGCGAATCTCAACACGTTATCAGCACGAAGCTCTATTTAATTTATTCACAACCAAACTTAAAAGGAGATTGTTGAATTATTAGTAAGTGAACATGTCCTCTGCAGTGTCTATTTCATCGCTAAATAGTATTCCTATACTACATAATAGACTAGGATACACAATATGGAAATTTAAAATGCGGATGTTGCTAATCCATGAAGGATTATGGGAAACTGTAAGCGGAGGAGTTCTCGAAGGGAATAAGACGCCCGACGATGTACGGAAAGATGAAAAGGCTCTTTCAAAAATATGCCTTTCTGTGGATGGCGCTGCCATTTCTATTGTTCGACCAGCTAAGACCGCAAAAGAAGCGTGGGATGCTCTTATGAAATCCTACGAGGATCGAAGTTTGGGTCGTAAACTGTCACTGGAAAGAAAGCTGTACAGGTACTCCTTATCTGACTTTTCTGATTTAGAAGGCTACTTAACAGCAATAACTACAACTGCACTAGACCTGGCCGATATTGGCAAAACCATAGAAGATAGTTCTTTAGCAGCTATTATATTGGGAGGTCTAACGTCTCGCTACGAGCCCATGATAATGGCGCTTGAGAATGGGAGCGTTGAAGTCACAACAGATTTGGTGAGAGCTAAGTTGTTGAGCGAAATGACGAAGGAGACTAATGATGGTGTGGCTGCGCTGCATACTAGCAAGCAGGTTATTTGCTTTCGTTGTAAGAAGCCAGGGCACAAAAGTCCTAATTGTCCTCTCAAAAAGAAGGAGAAAAAGGCAAAGGCGAGTTGCTCTACAGGAAGTTGTTCTGAAGATAAGGGACTGACTGCTTCTAGTTCAGGGAATATGGATGCATGTGTCACGAAATTGGTTTTGGATGGTGTCACGGAACTGGCTATGTCTGCACCGAGTGTTCAGATGTCTGAGAAGTGGATTATCGACTCTGGTGCGTCTACTCATATGACTCCACATGCTGATTGGTTTTATAGTTACCGACCCTGTGATGGGAAGATAACTGTAGCATCTGGTAAAAGTTTGCCGGCTGTGGGTTTAGGAGATGTTACTATTGACACAAAAACCGATTACAAGAAGATTTCTAATGTGGTACACGTTCCTGGCCTAGATTGTAATTTATTATCAGTCAAAAAGGCAGTAGAGAAAGGTTTCTCGATTGTTTTTGATACGAATGGCTGTAATTTTTATAATTCTAATGACGTTTCTTTTAGAAATGATCCTGTTTTACATGGTTCTATTTATGGTGGATTGTACACTTTAGATTGTACAGTAAAACCGCAAGGTGTTTCAGCTTATAATGTTCACACTAATTTGTCCCAGTTTCAGCTTTGGCATAAGCGTCTAGGACATCTCTGCCGTATTGGTATGGATCTACTCAGAAAAGGTCTTGCTGTTGGTGTGGAGTATACTGAGGTTGACATAGAACCATGCGTACCTTGTGTAGAAGGTAAGCAGGCCCGGAAGCCTTTCAAAGGGATAAAGTATAAGAAGGCTTCGTCACCATTAGAATTGGTCCATACGGACGTTTGTGGTCCCCTGACCACTGAATCTTTTAAAGGTAATAAATATTATATCATTTTTGTAGATGATTATACACGTTTTATATCCCTTTATTGTATGTCATCTAAGACAGAAGTTCAGAAGTATTTTTGTGCTTTCCAAGCACTTGTTGAGAGACAGACTGGCACTAAGATTCGAACCCTTCGGTCAGACAATGGTACTGAGTATGTCAACAAGGAGCTGACAGACTATTTACAGGCTCAAGGGATTCGACATTTATTTATTTATTTATTTATTTATTTATTTTTACACCAATTATAACATCTTTACAGACTATTCCAATATGATGTTATAAGACAACGTTATAGAATACATTTTGAACACATACAATAGAAAAACACACAATATAAAATAAGTAAAATTACCTGGTAAAAATAAAAACACCATAATTAATACAACATGACAATGTTCACAGTTGCACACCTTTTTCAATTATGAATTGAGCCCTCTGGATAAATCTCGGCAGGTGTTGCCCAAATATATCTTCCGATACCGTAATAATATTAATAATGCGTGCAGCTCGCGACATAGGGGCAAACTTGAGTAGGTTAGTCCTAGCGGCTGGCACGTCTAAAAGCGCGGGGCGGCGGCGCGCTCCCACATACCCATCCGGCGCGCGCAACCGCAGCGCAGCCAGCACCTCGGGATGGTGCAGCAGCCCTAGCAGTACGCTCGCCACGTACTTGACCAGCGCCACGTCCCTTCTTACCGCAAGCCTGGTGTACCCAACCATGCCCAGTACGAATAAACTGGGGTACATAAGGGGATAAAAGGGATAAACTCCATATTCCTTAAGGTAGAGGAATCTACAGAATTTGTTTTGCATTTTCTCCAACATGAGGCTATATTTTCTTTCATGTGGATTCCAAATGAGTGCACTTGTTTCCAGATGACTTCTCACAAGTGCATTATATAAAACCTTAACAGCAGCAGTATCGTTAAAATCCTTACACTGTCTTATAATGAAACCAAGATTTTTGAACGCCCTACCGCACACCTCCACTATGTGTTTGCGGAACGTCAGCTCAGACACCATTTGCACACCCAGATCTCGCACCTGCCTGACACGCGGTACGACTACACCGTCCATGTCGTAGTGATGCTGCAAAGGAGCCCGCGAGCGTGTGTAGCTCATTATACAACACTTGTCAATATTAAAATTTAGTTTGTTTGACTTACTCCATTGTACCACATTGTCGATATCAGACTGGAGCCGATTACAATCAGCCGTCTCCCTTACATTTAGGTACAACTTTAAGTCATCTGCAAACAGTAGACACTTTGCCTCCTTTACGACCGTAGGCAGGTCATTAACAAATAATATAAACTCTAATGGTCCAATATTACTGCCTTGACTCACCCCAGATAACGTGCAATACGGTCCAGACTCGTGTCCCGCATACTCGACGTACTGTCGGCGTTCGCCAAGGTAGCTCGCAAAAAACTTTAATAATTGTGGTGTGAATCCCATCGCAGAGAGTTTGCACAAAAGCACGTCGTTATCCACGGTATCAAAAGCTTTCCGGAAGTCAAAATACGCCACATCCACCTGTCCCCCAGCGTCAATGACTGGCGACAGGTAGTTAACAAATGACAGCAAGTTGCCTCCCGTACTGTGACCCGGTCGAAAGCCATGTTGAGCGTCAGATAGTTGTGAGCTCACTTGCGTATAAATACTTTTATGCAACACCGATTCAAATACCTTAGCGAACGCAGACAGCACCGCCACCGGTCGGTATCCACTCACGTCGGTGCCCACTCCCCCTTTAGGGACTGGGATAACGCGGGTGAGTTTCCACCGGTCCGGGTAGTGACCCTCCCGCAAACACAAGTTAAAAATGTGCAATAAGGGCGCTTCAAAAATCATGCGACAATCTTTGACTATGTAAGGTGGTATGCCGTCCGGACCCACAGAGCGTTTGGGCTTGAGACGCAGGAGCGCCGCACGCAGATCTCGCGCGCTGAGCCCGTCAACATGCACGCGTGCCGCTCCCGCCGCGCCGCCACCCGCGTGCTCTGCGGCTACCGAGTTTAGCGCCGGCTGCTTCTCGCTGTACACCGAATGAAAATACGAGGCAAAACATTCCGCACACTCCTCTTCCCTCAGCAATAAGCCGTCCTTAGACACCTTGGGTTTATTGCGCCGAGACTGCTTGGCCCTAATAAAGTTCCAGAACGATTTTGGATCCACTTGCAGGTTATTCTGGAGCCTGTTTTGGTACACCTTATAGTTTGACGCAATTTTTAATTTGACCCTAGTACGTAAGCAAGCAAACATTTCGTAATCAGTCAGGGAACCAGTAGATTTATATAATTTGTGATAACGCCATTTATTTTTTATGTCTGTTATCAAATCAGGCGTGTACCATTCTGGATAGCAAAACCTAGACCCATGTTTATTTGCTATAATATTTTTCTTAGGAACACAACCGTCAATAGTCTCATTCACTGTTTCATAAAAATAATCTAAAGCCGCCTCAGAGTTATGTATATTAAACAATGGTTCCCAATTTACCAACCTCAAAGAATTATACAAACTAAGAAAGTCAGCTTTATTAAAATTCCACTTACGTTTACTGAGTGACGAAACATATTTTTTCTGAGAAGGTGGAGGGTTACCCTCTGCTTCCCGATGACTAAGCTTCACGCTTATGTCCAGTGGCGGATGTTGTGTATCAACATTGACTAAAGGTTCCTCAGAAAGTTGAACCCCTATACAACTCAACTCAAACGTTGACAGTACTAAATCTAAGGCACGATTATTAATATTAACAACGTCATTTACCTGCCGAAATCCACCGTAGGAAATAAAATACTCCAAATAACTTTGAATTTCTACGGTCGTAGAAGGCATGTTAAAATCTCCCAACACTAGAACTTTGTCATATTTATCACAAACATTCTCTAATATATGAAATAGATTCATATATTCATTAGCATCACATTTTGGCGGAATGTAAACAACACAACAGAAAAATAAAAAATGATTTTGTTTGTGTACCGTCGCGCACACAATCTCAAACAAGGCACTGTTCACATTATCAACATAAACGCGATTCAAATTAAAACGCGGTGAGGCCGCCAAAAACACTCCTCCTTGTTTACGACCGTCTGTTCGATCACATCGTAGTATGCTGTATTCAGTTGGGATTAGTTCTCCGTCATTAATTCCTTCATTTAGACCTGACTCCGTAATTGCGAAGAGATCAAATGTCGATGCCAATATATTATTATAAAATGTACTTGTTTTCGTGCGTAATCCTCGAACATTCTGGTAATACACTTGGAAACTCTTATAGCTGGCTTTGATTGCCCCTTCCTGGATTTCGGGGGTTACGAAACCACACCCACTGATTAAATTGCGCATTTAATGGCCAACTGTCAACGTTATTAACCTTCTCAAAAAGAGATTCCGGAACTCCAACCATGAATGACGCATAATCTCTAGCAGTCTTAGGGATGATTTTTTCGACTTTAATGTCTGCAGATCCACATAATCCCTTCACATGATCACTTATCGCCTTCTCCGTTGTGTCCGGATGTAGCGACCACACATGCAAAAATTTCTTCCTCTGAATAGCTTGGAGCGCAACAATTTGATTTGACATGAAACGTCTGTACCATACAGCCCTCAACAAAATGGGGTAAGTGAACGTTGCAATCGTAGTATTGTGGAGAAGGCCCGTTCCTTGCTGGCACACAGCTCTCTGTCGAAAGTTTTTTGGCAGGATGCTGTAGAGACTAGTGTTTATTTAAAGAATAGGTCACCTCATCGTGCACTTGATGGTAAGACGCCATTTGAAATGTGGTGTGGTAGTAAGCCTGACCTGTCTCATTTAAGGGTGTTTGGTTGCCGAGCTTTAATTCACGTGCCGTCATGCCAGAGAACTAAGCTAGATATGAAAGCTTCTGAACATATCTTCGTTGGATATTCAGACGATCCAAGGAGTTATTATTTCCGTAGCGTGGAAAACCCTCGGAGGTTGATTAAGTCACGGGATATTACGTTCTTTGAAAATATTTTTTCAGGATTGAAGGATAAATCTGTTCTGCCTGAAGTTGTTGTGAGCCCTAATGTCGTTAATCTTTTTTCACAAACTTCTTCAGATACCACATCGCCACATGAGATTTCTATCTCATCTACTTCTGCTTCTTCACCTACTTCAGAAGGTGTGCACATGCAGGTAGAGCAAGTTGACGATTTTGTGGACGCTACTGATGAAGCTGGTGGATTTGGTGACATGGAGTCTCTACATTCAGGTGAACAACATGATCTGTCCCTGGTTCCTTCAGATGAACCCAGCGTCGAATGTCCTGTAAGAAGGTATCCTGAAAGAGTACGTAAACCTCCAAATTATTATTCATATGGCACTCACGATGTTGATTTGTTGTGTGACGATCCGAAAAGTTACCGTGAAGCTATTAATAGCGATGATAAAGATAACTGGATGTCCGCAATGAGGGATGAGTACACTGCCCTATTGAAAAAGCAGACTTGGACATTAGTGGATAAACCAAATAAAAAGGTTATTCCATGTAAATGGGTGTTCAAGATAAAGAGGAACGCGAACGGTGCAATAGTCAAGCATAAGGCGCGACTAGTTGCGAAAGGTTTTAGTCAAGTTTGGGGGACTGACTATAATGAGACTTTTGCCCCTGTGGTTCGAAATTCATCTCTGCGTACCCTTATAGCGTTGGCGTCAGAAATGGATTTAAAGATCCAGCACATGGATGTGGATACCGCATTCCTCAATAGGGACTTAGAGGAGGAGGTGTACATGCAACAGCCTGAGGGATTTACTGAGCGCGGGGCAGAAGGTAAAGTCTGTTTGCTCAGAAAATCCATTTATGGTTTGAAGCAGGCAGCTCGAGCCTGGAATATAAAATTGCATCAAATCCTATCAAAAATTGGCTTTGCACGAACATCTGCGGAATCATGTGTTTACTTGAAAAAGTTTGGTAGTGAAACCTTAATACTTGCAGTCTATGTTGACGACCTAATTGTCTTTTACAAAGAAAAAAGTTCGTTTGACAATGTCAAAAATGACTTGGAAAAATTTTTCTCGCTAAAAGATTTGGGTGAATTGTCGTATTGTTTAGGTTTAAATATTAACCGTGTTGCCGATAAAATCGTGGTCAGTCAGAAGACCTATATTCAGGCAGTGTTGCAGCGGTTTAATATGCAAGATTGCAAGGAGATGTCTACACCTTTAGAGAATAACAAGTTGGAGAAAGGTAATCCATCATCTCTTTGTGAATATCCTTACCAAAACTTGATAGGATGTCTCATGTACCTAGCTGTGAATACGAGGCCTGATATAGCTTATGCCACAAGCTATTTAAGTCAGTTTAATAACTGTTATGATAAGACGCATTGGTTGGCCGCGAAAAGAGTGTTACAGTATTTAAAAGGTACTATGGATTACTGTATTACTTACAGGAAAGTCGGTAGACGTTTGTGTGGATACACGGATGCTGACTGGGCGAATTGTGTACATGACCGTCGGTCGTACACTGGTTACTACTTCACGCTAGCAGATGGACCTATTAGCTGGGAGTGTAAGAAGCAGCCGACGGTAGCCTTATCGTCTACAGAAGCTGAGTATATGTCCTTGACCAGTGCTGCAAAGGAGGCTATTTTCCTCAGACGGTTAGTGTGTGACATTACTGGTTTTGCTGATAGGGTGTTGTTGCACAACGATAGTCAAAGTGCACAGAAACTTGTGCTAAATCCAATCCACCACAATAGAACCAAACACATTGATACGAGATATCATTTTATTCGTGAAAAGGTTACTGAGGGTCTGATAGATATAAAGTTTATACCTACGGATAAAATGACAGCCGATGTTTTAACCAAGCCCTTAAGGCGCATAGCTCATCTTAGGTGCGTTGTTAATATGGGTTTAACGATAAATAGGTAGAATAATTTTCTATTTATTTATTTTTTGTCGGCTTGTGTTTCTGTATTACTGTTTAGTTCGGTAGTAATGTTTTATTATTTTTATTGTGTTTAGCATTACTACTTAATCTTTTTATTTCCATTAAGGGCGGATGTTGTAAAACCTACTTTCTAACTACTGTTTGTTAGGTTTTAAATGTCATAAGTAATGTCGATAAAAAAGATATTCGAGGTTCAAATTATTGTACCATGCTTGTGACTTTTGTGTTTGAATAGCAACCATCATACAACGCTTACCAGTTTTTTCATTTCGCCGTTTCCACAATATTTATTTAAGAATATTGACCCTGCAGATCGCGAATCTCAACAGAAATACGCATGCTCCGCAGGCCTCTTAAAGACCAAGGTCATTTTGAATACCAATGTCAGGTGACATTGGTATTCAAAATGACCTTGGTTTTGGTCTTGGATTCCTATCAAGATCAGAGACTTTGCTCCCGATGATGTAAACGACTATGTGTACCTGGGACAAACGGTCCAGTTAGGTACTTAGGTCTTACTTCATCCATTCCGCCAGCCAGCCAGCTTCATCCATCCTGCCATTCTTTATTGCCATCCTGTAGGACCACCCTGAAGTTTGCCCCCCTGTCACGCGCCATACTACCGTTTTTATTTCAGACTAGCTGGTACCCGCGACTTCGTTCGTGCGAAAATTTTTATACGTGTAGGAGACTGCCTCATTGATCGAGTGGTCGCAAGCGCGACAACTACGCATGAAGTCCTGGGATCGATTCTTGGTTTAAGCAGTGTTGAAAAAAGTGTATATTTCAATTGCATAAAGTTATGACGGTGGTAATTTGGAGGTCACCTTTTAAGTAAGGATATGCTTTTGTTCGGTGACCCCGCTCTAGCCTTGTCGACGGCCGCTCCGCCCAGAGTGGGAGAAGTCATTTGATGATTCCTCAACCGAAAACTAAAATAGGTGGCTCTGCTTTTCCGGCTTTATATTAAAGGCATGATGTTTTGTTTTGTGTGAGAGAGAACTGACTGTCTGATTAAAATGAGATAATGTGGGTGATGACTATGTCACTGTAAAATTGTCAAACACGTTATATTGTAAACTCTCGAATTATTGTCAAATGAACTTACATCGCATGCAATTCACGAAAACGAATTCATTTCATATGAATTAATTTTCGTGAATTGCATGCGATGGTAGTCAACTCACGCGGTGTGGAGGGAAAGATCAGGAGGCAAGGGTCCCCCTTGCCCAGTGGTACCACTCTCATGAAGAGATACTGAACCATTCCTGAGAAATATCGATTGATATAACCTAACCTTAAAACACTTTATATTCCCCTAAATAGCATAGTCGACGGAGTCCCGCCTCGCGGGGCCCCAATTTCCGAGTGCAGGGATTAAAGTAACCTAACTAACCTAACCTAACTATGTAGAACCGATACAACTGTGTTAATTTTTGTAGTTTTTGGGCACTAAACAACCAACATATAATTGCACGTGTGAGAAGCATGGAGTACACAATTGAATGCCTGCCACTTTTTAGGCCCTGGGTGAAATGTGGGTGTACGATCTGTTCATCGTCATTGTAAAAGCAAATTGAAATGTATGTTATTTGGAATAACGGGAATGCGGGGAATTAAAACACTCTTTTTTGTAGCTCCGTTTTTGTAATGCAGACCGTCACCTCCTACTGCGAAGCAGTCGTGCTAGCGAAGGAGGTGGCACAACGTGAGAGAGAGATAACCTCAGGTCCCAGCCGCCGCGCGAGACGCAGCGGGCGTCGGGGTTCACGTAGTGGCCCCTAGCCACCATAGGCGCGGGCTTGTGGACGGCGAGCAAAGGGCTAGTCCATCCGTCTTATGACGACATGCCGTGTCGACGGCGCGTTCGTGTTCCACGCGCGCCTCAAAGAGATGTCAGCAAAAGGAAAGGGATCCGGCAAGGGCGATGCCTGCCGGGTCTGCGGGACTGTTCGAAAGAGATATCGTGGCCTCGGAATAAAAAGGACTAAGAAGGAACATGGATGGGGTTTAGTCAGTAAAAGTCTCCCACTCCCTTCCGCTAAACCCAAAGCGGGAAAGGTCATTTGATGATTACCCATCCGAAAAAAAAGGCACTACCATCGTCATAAGCCATCAGTGTTTATGGATGTGTATAGTTTAAAATAGCCGACGATCTCGAAATTTAATTTTGGTTGTTTGCTGACCCACTCATTCTTTCACTTCCCTCTCACACGACCACTGTTTACTTTTTATATTTACCTCTACATTGAGAAAAAGTTATGTAGTCACAGGGAAAATTCTTCGGAATACAGAATTTTCCCAACTGCGTCCGATTCCAGACTTATTCCCAAAGGCGTGATCATTGTATTGTTGAACCCGCCTTTTGCTCGTAATTTGAAGTTTTTCAATACCGGACGTTATCACAGTAGCCACACCGAGAGACAGGCGGTTATTTTCATCCGTCGCTGTCCCCCTTTCAGTAACTGGTGGCGTCGTCGTTTTGCTAGCAAAGGACCCTAGAGAGACAGCTCTCTAAAGTCCTTTTCTAGCAAAACGACGACGCCACCCATCACCTTCTGGTTGCCGCGGCATGCATGCGACTGCTGCCAATGCTGCAAAAGGACTCGCTCGTTTTTTCGGGTATCTTTGCTACCCAGATACAGGGGAAATTTGAAAACGCTTTCATGGAAGCCACAGCCACAGCTACATGACGGCACGGTTGGCGCAGTGGTGGTTCCGGGTCTAGCAGTTTGTGTTTGTGGGTTTTAATGTTTGTGAACACACCCACGATCTAGTGTGAGGTAAAACTTTTGCGGTCCTTGCGGAGTAGGACCAGCTGATGGTTCAGCCCAAATTCAAATATGGGATGGCACAGTTGGCGCAGTGGATGAGCAATTTACTGCGGCGCTGCGTGTCGCGGGTTCGATTCCCACACTGATAAATTTAAAACATTGTAGATTTTTATCAAATTTTAATTTTGTTTTCATTTAAAACGTTTTTGAGTTTTATTAAATTTCGCACCGTGTAAATTGTTCAAGTTTAATTTATTCGTTTACTGATAACCTGTATTTTCAATGGTTAAAAAAAGATTGGAATGATTTGAAATTAAAATGAACAAATTACCTAGAACTTACAAAAACTGAAAACCGGGTGTGGATCGAACCATGTTAATTACTTTTGGGAATCTAATAAGTACCAAAAAAACAAACAAAAAGTAGATACTCACAGCGATTCGAACACGCGCCTGAACCGATAGGTACGCTACATATTCTTGTGACAATTAGTCCAAAATAGTCGTTCTATTCTAAGGAATGTTATGACAGCTGTCAGTTGTCAAACAGTTGAAGAATGTTGTTGAATTAATAAACATAATGCAATTTTGCTCACCCTCCCAAATTTTTAGCGTGATATTAAATAGCCTATGTGTTATTCCAAACTAAAATCTATCTCTGTGCTAAATTTCATCCAGATCCGTTCGGCCGTTGTGGCGTGATTGAGTAACAAAAATCCATCCATACATCCATATATCTAAACTTTCGCATTTATAATAGTAGTAAGATGAGGTATATTTATGTCACCGTAAAATTGTTTCTCTCTAGCGATATTGTAAACTCTCGAATTATTGTCAACTGAATATACGGAAGTATCTCTGCCCCCATAATCGGGACTTGGGGCACCCCCCCGTTAGGTTAGTTAGGTTCCTTTAAACCCTGCACTCAGAAAGCGGGGCTCTGTCGACTACGCTTTTTAGTGGAATATAAAGTGTTTTAAGGTTAGGTTATATTAATCGGTATTTCTCAGGAATGGTACATTATCTTTTCGCGAGAGTGGTACCACTGGGTAAGGGGGATCCCTACTTCCCTCCACACCGCGTGAGTTGATTAACCATCGCATGAATTTCACGAAAAATAATGCGTTTTATTGTAAGCAGTATGTTCGTTTGACAACATTTCGTGAGTTTACAATATCGCTAGAGAGATTACAATAGAATAACAAAAACTTAATAATCAAAACTCAAATCATTTATTTCAATTAGACCATTACGGCACTTTTGAATGTCAAAAATACAAAACTAAATCAAAGCTACAGTCACAGTCACAAGGCATAATAACTTGAGAAAGTACTGTAGTTGCCCATTCCCTAACGTAGATCTCTATGGAGAAGACGGGCAAGAAACTCCATGGACACTCTTTTCAATCAAAATATTGTTACAAAATCTTGGTTACATCATTCATGTTGTGATTATACATACAACATTATTTTTTGTTAACACTAAACCCGAAAAGTGGTCATTGTACTCATCATTTTGAACAACTTTTTCTGTGGGACGAACCTTGAAATCGCGAAATAAAAATCACTTTAACAATTAATTACACAGAAATAAGATAAGCAGAAAGAGACAGTTTGACCATTCAAACGAGCAGAATTTCCCCTTAGCTAGTGAACTCAACGAGAAGTGTGTGCAGACTGAGCGCGCCAGCGTTTCATAGACAGTAAAAGGCAATCTTCCTCTCTAATCCCCTCTGCTATCGGGAACTACGTCACTCTTCTCCTAACAATATATTATTGCGACGGTGGAGTAATGGCGACTTCTTTTTTTTACCTGACAGGAGGATGTGATACCTAAGACTAAACTACAGCGTTTTTTTTTATTTTATTTTTTAGGTAAGTATCACTAAGCTAAGGTCGCTTCACTATTTAACCGGACTATTCTATGGTGGCCAAAAATGGGTCCCAAACAGCCCCCAGGCTGGAACGGACCGGGGCTGCCTTCAGGCGGCTCCTGCCCAACCTTGGGGGGCCAAACGCCTCCTGCCGCAACTCTACGCGGGGGTCGTGCGGTCCATGGCTCTTTACGGGGCCCCAGTGTGGGCGCATTCCTTGAGGCGGCGAGCCGCCCGTTATCTGAACGCGCCCCAAAAAGTGGTGGCCGTAAAGATGGTCCGTGGGTACCGCACGATCTCCCGCGAGGCGGCGGCCTGCTTGCCGGATTGCCGCCATGGGATCTGGAGGCGATAGTCCTCGCGCGCCGGCACGAATGGCGCGCGGAGGTACTACGCCGGGGGGAAACTCCGCTGCCGCGGCAAAATGCCGCTCAGCGGACAGCGCGATCTCATGGCGACATGGAGAGAGCGACTGTCGCAACCCCGTACAGGGCACGCCACGATAGTGGCGCCACGGCGTCGTCACAGATTAAACCAGATAACTCACTCCATACAAAATTTTCAATACCTACCGCTATAATAGCCTACACTTTCAACTCGATAGACGCTGCGAACGAAAATGTACCTAACCTTACAATCGTAAAGTGGGTTTTGCTTTGTAGATCGCGCAGCCGCGTGGATATTGTGAATTGCTAGGGCTGCCTCTGACGACGAAGATGACGGGATTTTTAGTATAGACGTACAATATAAAATAAAACATGTTGTATAAATAGATTAGGTTCACATTACGTTAGTAGCAACCTTTCACGCACACAGTCATACTTCACACACTCAAATTACGTTCATACAGTCCACTCATCTAATATAAATTGTAAAGAAGGCAGTGTGCAATAAATACCCTTAGAGTAAAGACGTAGTAAAAAGTTTTATTTCACCAAACAAGCCGATATAGACCTTAACGTCGTAGACATATGGTCCAAATCGAGACGGATTTATATATAAAAAATCTAGTGACCGCGTGCGCCGTCGACACCGCGAGAACAATAGCATTCCAGAAATTATCTTTGCTAAATCGTGCGAGTAAATCATCATTAGCAAAATAATCATTCAAATCTATATCAATATTGTTTGGAATTTGGAGTTTCAACGTCTACACATTTGTACACCATGGATGCGCTTCTGGCATATTAAAAGGAAGTGCTGGATAACCTGAAGAAGTCGGAGAAAAACTATAAAAAGACACCTAAAGATCGGCTGAAGAAACCTTACTTAGAAACCAGATTAGACAATTTGGATCAGCTGTGGATAACGTTTAAAGATGGACACAAATCTCTCATAGGCAAGGTCACCTTGAAGGACAAACAGGACACATACTTCACGGAGGATATGTATGAGGAGTTTGAGGAATTATATGTATCATACAAAACTTTATTGAAAGAAGCCCTGCAGCCCTATCTCGCGTCATCGAGTGGAACTTCGTCCGTAACACCGAAAATAAGTGCTGAACAAACAGTCAGTGAGTGTGAGGTTAAATTACCACGTGTGCAGTTACCTACGTTCAGTGGTAAATACGTTGAATGGCAGTCGTTTTATGATATGTTTAATTCGCTTGTGCATACTAATAAGAATTTGTCTCCAGTGCAAAAATTGCATTATCTTAAAAGTAACCTGTCAGGTGAGCCGGAAACTTTGTTACGTAATTTTTCTATATACTAATGAGAATTATGGCGAGGCTTGGAAACAGTTACTTAAACGTTATGATAATAAGCGGTATAATTGTAATGCACTTATGAGATTATTGTTTACGCAAAAACCGGTTACTAGCGAATCTCCTAGTGCCATTAAGCATTTATTAGATACAACTACAACTTGTTCACAATCTTTGCGTAATATGGATATTAGTCCTGAGTCAATTAACGATGCATTTGTTATTTATTTAGTGGTTTCTAAATTAGATCCTGAATCCATTAAGCAGTGGGAATATCAGTTGGGTGTACTTAGTGAGGACCGGGACAAAAAAAAAAAAAAAAGGTCCCCGGCCTCCACGTGCGCCAGCAGGCCTCCGCCGCCCGCGCCGCCACCAGCGTCGCTGCCCGCTCGCCGCGCTTGGACCCCGGCCGCTCGCGCCGGGCACACCCTACGTAGGTGACCTCGTTGTCTACATTTGCCGCAGATGTAACGATTGTATTGACAATCATCAACTCGATGATCGGAACCTCCGCAGGCGTTACATGAATCCACCTTGTTCCCGCCCCCGCCACCGCCGCCGCCGGCGTTTGGTCCGCGTGGCCTTGGGGAGCGCGCGCCGCCTCGAGCCGAAGCACCTCGCCCGCGCCGCGCGACTCCGGCATGAAGTACATCGATGCCACCGCCACGGGTGTGGGACGTGATCTCGGTCCGCTCCACCGCTGCCGCGTCTCGCTCCGCCGCTTCCATCGCACATGCGATTTTAACGGCTTTGGCATATTCTAGGTTCTCCTCCGTGAATACACGTTGCCTGATCGTCTCACTGCTGAGTCCACACACCAGTTGATCACGAAGATTTTCCTCCAACACCGTCTTAAATTCACAATATCTTGCTAATTTCTTTAATTCCGAAATATATTGAGGTATGCTCTCGCCCGCTTGTTGTCTCCTTTGTCTAAAGCGATATCGTTCCGCCATAAACGAAGGTTTGGGTTGTAAATGGTCTTTCATCACTTGTGTAACTGTCGCATACGTTTTTTCACTGGGTTTCACGGGGCTCGTTAAATTACTTAACAATTCATAGGCTTCATCGCCCATTGCCGCGATTAATGTGGGTAGCCATAGTTCTTGTTTAATCTCGTTCACTTTAAAATACATTTCCGCTCGTTCCACATACAATGTCCAATTCCCGGAACGCACACTAAATTCCATTAACTTCCCGATCGTCATTTTGGCCGAAAATTAGTAGAAAGTTCAATTCCGCACGCTAATTCAATCCTCGTTAGCCACTGAGGTATTTGTTGGAATGAGACACGTACAACCAGTTCAACCGTTTATTGTGGACTGCCCGTCCGATACAATACGCACACATGCGTGTGCTCACACATTGATACACTACACTTAGTAACGATTTACCGACATGGACACAATTATCTGAGTTTTTAGAATCGAAATTTAGGTCGTTGGAGATGATAGACTCGAATAAGGTACGTAACAATATCAACACAAAGTCGAAGTCTTTTCATGGGTCCATAGAAAGTAAAAAGAATAATTCTAATATACCTAAATGTTCTAAGTGTAAAGGTGAACACTATTTATACAATTGCAAGGAATTTAGTCAACTTAGTGTCAAGGAAAGGCAAGATTATGTTAAAAATAATAACTTGGGTTTTAATTGTTTCTCTCCATCTCATCCAGTTTTTAAATGTCGTAATTCAGCGAGTTGCAAGCGATGTGGCAGGAGGCACCATTCATTATTACATTTTGAAAAGGAGGTGAGCAGCGAATCAACGAGTGAGGACGTTTTGGTGCAGAGTGAGTCGGACAAATCCGTGAGTACATCTATTTCAACTAATTTTTCGAGTAGAGGTTTAGAACCGAGTCGAGTTTTGTTAGCTACTGTATCTATTTGGGCATACAGTGAGCATGGATACAAACAACAGTTGAGAGGATTATTAGATCAAGGGTCGCAAGCGTCCTTTGTTAGCGAGTCAGTTGTTCAATTACTTGGACTTTCACGTAAACATGTTAGCGGTACAGTTTCCGGGATAGGCGGTAATGGCCACACTAGTGTGAAGCACATGGTTTCTCTTCGAGTGGTATCACGTCATAACCCTGAGGTTTCAATCCAAGTAAATGCCTACGTTTTGCGATCCGTTACGTCATTGCTTCCTTCAACCGAGTTACATACACCTGAATGGCTACATTTTGATAAAATACCACTAGCCGATCCAGGTTACGCCACACCTAGTAAAATAGATATTCTTCTTGGAGCAGAGGTATATAGTGAGATTTTATTGGATGGTATCATACGTCACAATAAAATATTGGCACAAAACACTACCCTAGGTTGGGTATTATCAGGAAGGGTGTCAAAAAATTCAACTTCTGCTAACAATGGAATAATCACCATGCATTTACACCTAAGTGGAGAAGAACTGCTTAGGAAATTTTGGGAAATGGAAAATGAGCCCAACTTAATACAGAAGAAGATGACAGACATAGAACAACGATGTGAAGAATTTTATGACAGGACAACTACACGAGATAAAGAAGGAAGATTTATAGTTAAGCTACCTTTTGATAAAGAAGATCCAGAGTGTCAATATGGAAAATCAGTAGTTATAGCTACAAGAAGATATAAGTATTTAGAAAATAGACTGCAGAAGGATCCTACCTTAAAGGAAACATATAACAATGTTCTACAAGAATATCTTACAATGAATCACATGATACCAATAAATAAAAAAGACATAGATAATCCTAAGGCGGTTTATCTCCCGCACCACGCTGTGGTTAGAGAAGATAAAGACACCACGAAAGTGCGAGTTGTTTTCGATGGGTCATGTAAAGGATTGAACAACTTTTCACTTAATGATAACCTGATGGTGGGTTACAACCGGATTTGAGACACATCCTGATGCGTTGGAGAAGCCACAGGATTTGCATAGTAGCTGATATCATTAAGATGTTCAGAATGGTGAAAGTCGATTCCGAGGACTTGGACTTCCAAAGAATTGTATGGAGACCACAAACAAACGAGCCGCTACAACATTTTAAATTATTGCGTGTGACCTTCGGTACTGCATGTGCTCCTTATTTGGCCGTGAAAACCCTTCAAAGGTTAGCTGATGTAGAACATGCAAGGTTTCCTACTGCATCAAGCATAACAAAGAAGGATTTTTACATTGACGATCTCCTGACGGGCTGTGAGACACTACCAGAGGCTATACACATATATAACGAAATGAACAAGTTGATGAACAGTGGTGGCTTCGAACTGCAAAAGTTCAGTAGCAATAATCAAGACTTATTATCACATATTGGAGAGGATAATCACAGTAGTGCCGATTCATTAAGATTAAAATCAACTACTGTCATGAAGGTATTAGGCTTAAAATAGAATAAGAATATGGATTGCTTTCAGTATTCACTCGACTTACCCGACGTCAAACATCCTATTACTAAACGGCAAGTATTGTCGGATGTGGCCCGACTATATGACCCGTTAGGATGGATTGCGCCCGTGATAATCAAGGCAAAAATATTTATCCAAAAACTGTGGAGGTCGAAGCTTGATTGGGATGATGTACTGACTGCAGATTTAACGAGTGAATGGTTACAGTTTAGAGAAAGTTTGATATATTTACATAAGATAAACATACCACGATGGTATTGTTTTAGTCCAGGGTCAAAGGTTGAGTTGCATGCATTTGCTGATGCTTCAAAGGTAGCGTATGGTGCTGCTGTATACATTCGTGTTATTAATAATAACAACGAAACATTTGTGAGTTTGGTATCAGCAAAAAGCAAAGTTGCTCCTATTGAGAAGGAGATATCAATTCCTAGACTAGAACTATGCGGTGCAGCTCTAGCAGCAAAATTAGTATTTGAGGTTTCACAAATAATGAACATTTCGAAAGAGAACTTGTTTGCGTGGTCCGACTCAACAATAGTTCTAGCCTGGCTGAGAGGAGGGTCTAGCCGCTGGACTACTTTTGTGAGCAATCGTGTGTCAGAAATTCTAAATATTTTAGACTACAGACAATGGAAGCATGTTACAACTGATTCGAATCCAGCTGACTGTGTTTCGAGAGGCATCGCTACACAAGATTTACTTGAACATTCATTATGGTGGTCAGGACCTTCTTGGCTTTCACAAGGAAGTACAGAGTTTGATAACGCTGATATTATCGAGGACACTCATGAAGAAGAAAAACACACATCTTTAACTGCTTTACCTGTATTGGATAATAAATTCATCTGGACTATGTTTTCATCACTTGCCAAAACCTTAAAAGCTGTTTCGTATTGGAGAAGAGTTTTATAGAATTTAAGATTACCAAAGGAAAAACGAAAATTATATGCGAATAATATTACACCGGCAGAGAAAGATAGGAGTTTAATTATATGCATCAAACAGGTTCAAAGAGAGAATTTTAGTGAAGACATAAAACAGTTAAAGTTGAAGAATTCAGTCCCCAAAAAAAGTAAGCTTCGCACTCTTTATCCCTTTTTTGATGAAAATGGGATACTAAGAGTTGGTGGTCGTATTGATGAGTCAGAAGTAACTTATGATACGAAGCATCCCATAGTTATGCCTGCTAAGAGCCATCTTACCAGTCTTATAGTTAGTGATGCTCATCTCAAAACCTTTCACGGTGGACCACAAGCTATGTTGTGCTATTTAAAAACGAAATATTGGATATTACGAGCAAAAGAGATAGTTAAAAGTCACTACAGATCCTGTGTAAAATGTTTAAGATATTCTAGGTCTAAAAGCACCCAACTGATGGGTCAAATCCCAGATGTTAGGTTGAAACCAACCAGACCTTTTAAATCATCTGGTTGTGACTATATGGGGCCTATTAGCGTGAGATTTTCACCCGGTAGAGGGTCGAAATCCTATAAAGGATATATTTGTTTATTTATTTGTATGGTTACACGAGCCATTCATTTAGAGGTAGTAACAGATCTGTCATCAAAGGCATTCATTGCAGCGTTTAAGCGTTTCACAGCACGAAGAGGTCACTGTCAAGATTTATATAGCGACAACGGCACTAATTTTGTTGGTGCCAACAGACAGCTTCGTGAGATGTTCGATCGAGCTAAGTCAACTGTGCCACGTGAAATTGAGTAGTTATTGAGCTTAGAGCACACAACATGGCACTTCATACCTCCACATTCCCCTAATTTTGGTGGTCTGTGGGAGGCTGGAGTTCGCAGCGTTAAAACACATTTATTTAAGGTGATCGGAGATAGCACACTCACATATGAGGAGTTATCTACTGTTTTAGCACAGGTCGAAGCCTGTCTTAATTCTCGACCAATCACAGTAATGAGTGATGATCCTAACGAACCTCAAGCTCTAACACCGGGACATTTCCTCATAGGTGAACCATTGATAAGTATTCCCGATGAAGATAATTCTAATCAAAACATTGTAGGTTTGGATAGATGGCGATTAACACAAAAAATAGTAAATAACTTTTGGAAACGTTGGTATAGGGAGTACTTGGTTAATCTTAATCAGCGATACAAATGGAACACTAAAAAATCTGAACCCGAAGTTGGTGATGTTGTAATTTTAAGAGATGATAATATCCCACCTGCTAAATGGATTTTAGGGAAAATAACTAAAAAATATTTAGGGCCAGACAATATTGCACGAGTTGTATCTGTTAAATGTAAGAATGGCGAATTTAAACGTCCCATTAGTAAATTATGTTTATTACCTAAGTGAATTTTATTGTTTACTCACTATTGTAATGTTAACTTAACTACTTAACTATGATGTTACAATAATAGATATCTATGTACCTTGTACCTTCTTACCAGTTATCAAGAGCCGTAAATGTAAAATACCTAAAATATACAAAATGTATAATAACTTTTATACTGCAAATGTTATGTCTTCTTTGTTACATTTCTATGAAAGGTTTGTTTGCTAAATCATTTGCATTTTGTCGCTTAAATGTTTTCTTTTGTATCACGGTGGGCGGAGCTCTCTCATCATTGTAAAACCGTTAACATTTTAAAATTTCAAAGACATATTTTATATGCATGTTATTTTTAAGTATAGCATTTAAGTACATACCAGTATTACTAATAGGTACTCATACAAAGATTGTTAGACATAAGTAGGTACTCACAATGTACACTTTGATGTGTTCTGGATCTTTAATTTATGTTCTCAGGCTTTTTTGTGTTTTGTATATCGATCTTTTTTTTTGTGTTTATAAAGTACTACGTCCTTTGGTGGGCGGTATGTCTAAATAGATTAGGTTCACATTACGTTAGTAGCAACCTTTCACGCACACAGTCATACTTCACACACTCAAATTACGTTCATACAGTCCACTCATCTAATATAAATTGTAAAGAAGGCAGTGTGCAATAAATACCCTTAGAGTAAAGACGTAGTAAAAAGTTTTATTTCACCAAACAAGCCGATATAGATCTTAACGTCGTAGACACATGTTCTTTAATGTATCAGAATTTATAATTATTTTAAAAATAAGTATAACAACGTAATATGTATGAAAAAGAATTGTTAAAATAAATAGCGGAGGTGTTTTATTTTGATGTAATGATTAATGTTTTTTTCCCTTCTTTAAATTCCTTATTGTTAAAATTTAACGTAGAGAATATGCGAAATCGGTCAAATAATTTTAATAAGTTCAAGTTATCTTTGGGGAACGTGCGTACGTGCGCGCCGCGTGGCTTTTGACAACCCACTGCCACAGATTACTGAATAGTTACTACGTAAATGTTAGGTGTTTATCCCTTCTTTTGCTTGATTTACACCCATCTACAGCACATAAGGCACCACACGGCATCGTAATACGCGTACGAACGCACAGCACTATTAAAATTGAACGGCGTGCGCGCGCTTCGCTTGCGAAAACCGCACTGAATTTGATCCGCCGGCGGACCGAGACCGCTCGGCTGGGCGGTAGGCACTTATAGCGCGCAAGTACATGGAGTGACGGAGGCCTGGCGTCGTCACCTTCCTCGTCCTCGTTCCTTCGTCGTCGCCGCAGGTCCTCACCGGACACGGATGTTTCGGGAGGTACCTGCACCGAATCGGGCGGGAGGAAATGCCCGGGTGTTTCCACTGCGAGGATCGACCGGAGGACACGGTGGAGTACACGGTGGAAGTCTGCCCTGCGTGGGCGGAGCACCGCCACGGCGCCGTGTCCTCGTAGCGGCGATCGGCGGCGGCGACCTCTCGCGTCCGGCCCTGGTTCAATCCATGGTCCGGAGCGAGAGGGAATGGAAAGCGGTCACCTCCTTCTGCGAAGCAGTCATGCTAGCGAAGGAGGTGGCGGAACGAGAGAGGGAGAGAGCCTCTTTTCCCAGCCGCCGCAGGAGACGCACCGGGCTTTGGGGGCCACGTGTTGGCTACCGGCCACCGTAGACGCGGGCCTGTAGACAGTTAGATATGGGCTAGCTAGCCGTCCGTTCGTCTAATGACGACAGGCCGTGTCGACGGCGCGTTCGTGTCCCACGCGCGCCTCAAAGAGATGTCAGCACATTGAAGGGGCCTGTAAGGGCCGAAGCCTGCCGAGGTTGCGGGTCTATTCGAAAGAGATACCGCGGCCCCAGAATTTAAAGGGCGAGAAAGGAACATGTAAAAGTCTGACCCTCCCTCAGAGCGGGAGCAGTAATTTGATGATTTCCCATCCTAAAAAAAAAGGGCTCCCAGACAGAGCTTAAAAAATGAACAGAACAGTCACTAAGGGCACTCCCTGTGGGGTTTGGGCCTCGGCTTAGTGCGTCATTGAGAGGGCAGCAAGGGACAGGCTGGGTTAGAATATTATTTGGGGAATTTAATGTTTCATGGTCAGCGTTGCGGGCTGGCTCGTCGAGAAAGGGTCGGGCAATAGCCATGTTACAGGGGGGTCGCGGGGCGCCTCGTCGGCGAGACCGGATTTGCGGTTTGTATCTGTGTTTGTTTTTTCTAAGAGTTTTCGTACAGTTACATATTTAGTTATAGAGCCCACCACACTGAACCTAGTTCTATAAGACTCCCAGATTATAATATTATAATTATGGTCACGATAATACTTGACGTAGTTAACTTTAACCTCATTTTCTAATTAGCCACCTTGAAAACCCTGAAAACGACACCCATGATGAAAGATAAGATAATTAAGATAATGTTTCACATTGTAAGCAGTATGTTCGGTTGACAATCTTTCGAGGGTTTTTTCTATAATTTTCCGTCATGGGTGTCGTTTAGGTATAGCGTGCATGAACTTGTAAAGACCGCTCTACCCAAACAGCTAATTATAGTTTTCGTAGTTTTGATAATTTAAACAAACACTTGGTTAAATTTCATCCGGCGTACTATTTTTTTTTGTGTATTTCTTTTATTATTCAGTCATTCGAGATCTATTGAACGCGCCGCCCGCACGCAGACCGCGTGCTCCCGCCTCGCTAACGACGCGTGGTATACGCGCCGCAGCCTAAATTCAAGACAAGTCCGGCCAACAGGTGTGCTGGTGCGGTGCGCTAATAATTCTGCTACGGTAGGCAGATTGATTTCACTTATACAGACTATAGTAAGGCTTTTGATCGTATTGACCTTGAGATTTTAGTGATTGGGGATCATTAATATAAGGAATCGATGCTTAGGTTGTTGTAAATAAGAAGACGAATAACGATCTGTAGATTTTATTCTAAGGCACGGCTTATATACAATTTTGATATAGAAAAATAATAAAAATCAAGGTACATACACAAACTTAATAACTAAAACAAATTGTAAGGCGGTAGTATGTGCCGCACTATCTACGAGGTGCTAGCGCAATGATACAGCGGCCGTGCGATCCAAATACCTTTCTCTTGTGTCGGCCAGCACGCGCGGGCGCACGGAGGCGGACGGCCGTGTGCGCTCCTCTGATACGTATGCCTAGGTACGTAAGTATGAGCTGCTACAAGATCTTATTATCAAAGTTATATACTAAGTGAATACGAGGTGATTTACTAAGATGGTTTTCTTCTTATCTGGAGAACAGGTCCCAAGCATTAGTATAGCTCCCCCAGCGGAGTCCCCCAGGCCTATTACTTTTCATTATATATATAAACGACATCAACTCTTGCTTGATCTCATGCAAACTGAAAGAAAGAAAGAAGAAAGAAAGAAAAAGCATTTATTAGCCCGACAGGACAAAACATAAAATAAAAAAAATAAAAAATGGTAAAATTGTGATTAAAACACTAATTAAAAGTAAACATAATGAGATAATAAAAAAATAATAATAACGATATGAAAATCTATGCCAAAATATCACTACATGCGGATGTGATGCTAGAGGCATATTGTCGTGGGAGTGAGTTTGATCTAAACCCTGCTAAATGTTCGGTTGTAACATATTCTCGAAAGCGCTCAATGATACCTTCATCGTATAGCTTGGGTGATCAATTACTACCTAATACGAACTGTCATATCGATGCCATAGTCGCTAAAGCATCTAAAGCGCTAGGATTCATTAGTATTTGTGTTATCATCAGAAAGTGCCCTACCGGTCTGAAGATTACCTCAGCCTATGTAAGAAGTATCATATATTTCCTTAATTAATCGGCGAGCAATTTCTGACTGTATTTCATTATTGAAAATATTCAACAATTCAATAAACAATTCCAATTTTTTTTAAACGTTCCCGGAAGGTCAAAACGATGGATCGTGCCATTGCGTGTTCCATTTACGTCTACAAATTACAGGCAGAATTCATTTAAAGTGCGTGCAAGTAGAAACTTTACTAACACACGCAGCATGAATTTGATGCTTTCATAACCCCGTGTGTCCCCGGCCAGAAAGTGCTTGAGATTGAGCTTTGTTTATTTTGTTTATTCAGTTTTTTTATTAGGTATACTCAATTGTATGTGGCATAAATAATGTAAATTTAGTTTAAGAGTTTGTGTAGGGAACGTGACTACGTGGTACCTATTGGGAATCGCAACGTCACTCAGTTAAACACTCAAAAAACTTTAACGGGTTTATTAAGGTAACAAGGCTAAGTTATTGCTAAAATGATGGAAATGAATGCACTCGGTTGCTGTCCGTTATACACCGAGCTCGCGGGGTACTTAGTGCGGCCGCGTCGTATCGCTAAGTCAGCAAAACGGGGTCGTTTTTTTTTTTTTTGCTTCGGTTGTCACAGCATACGGAGTAGTGCCGCTAGACGTGTGGACCGACGATGGTGCTGCTGTTGTACTTGCTTCGGTTGTCGCAGCATTCGGAGAAGTGGCGCTGGACGTGTCGACTGACGATGATTCTGCTGTTGTACTTGCTTCGGTTGTCGCAGCATTCGGAGTAGTGGCGCTAGACGTGTCGACTGACGATGGTTCTGCTGTTGTACTTGCTTCGGTTGTCGCAGCGTTCGGAGTAGTGGCGCTGGACGTGTCGACTGACGATGGTTCTGCTGTTGTACTTGCTTCGGTTGTCGCAGCATTCGGAGTAGTGGCGCTGGACGTGTTGACTGACGATGATTCTGCTGTTGTACTTGCTTCGGTTGTCACAGCATTCGGACTAGTGGCGCTGGACGTGTCGACTGACGATGATTCTGTTGTTGTACTTGCTTCGGTTGTCGCAGCATTCGGAGTAGTGGCGCTGGACGTGTTGACTGACGATGATTCTGCTGTTGTACTTGCTTCGGTTGTCACAGCATTCGGACTAGTGGCGCTGGACGTGTCGACTGACGATGATTCTGTTGTTGTACTTGCTTCGGTTGTCGCAGCATTCGGAGTAGTGGCGCTAGACGTGTCGACTGACGATGATTCTGCTGTTGTACTTGCTTCGGTTGTCGCAGCATTCGGAGTAGTGGCGCTGGACGTGTCGACTGACGATGATTCTGCAGTTGTACTTGCTTCGGTTGTCGCAGCATTCGGAGTAGTGGCGCTAGACGTGTCGACTGACGATGGTTCTGCTGTTGTACTTGCTTCGGTTGTCGCAGCGTTCGGAGTAGTGGCGCTGGACGTGTCGACTGACGATGATTCTGCTGTTGTACTTGCTTCGGTTGTCGCAGCAGTCGGAGTAGTGGCGCTAGACGTGTCGACTGACGATGGTTCTGCTGTTGTACTTGCTTCGGTTGTCGCAGCGTTCGGAGTAGTGGCGCTAGACGTGTCGACTGACGATGGTTCTGCTGTTGTACTTGCTTCGGTTGTCGCAGCATTCGGAGTAGTGGCGCTAGACGTGTCGACTGACGATGGTTCTGCTGTTGTACTTGCTTCGGTTGTCGCAGCATTCGGAGTAGTGGCGCTGGACGTGTCGACTGACGATGATTCTGCTGTTGTACTTGCTTCGGTTGTCACAGCATTCGGACTAGTGGCGCTGGACGTGTCGACTGACGATGATTCTGCTGTTGTACTTGCTTCGGTTGTCGCAGCATTCGGAGTAGTGGCGCTGGACGTGTCGACTGACGATGATTCTGCTGTTGTACTTGCTTCGGTTGTCACAGCATTCGGACTAGTGGCGCTGGACGTGTCGACTGACGATGATTCTGCTGTTGTACTTGCTTCGGTTGTCGCAGCATTCGGAGTAGTGGCGCTGGACGTGTCGACTGACGATGATTCTGCAGTTGTACTTGCTTCGGTTGTCGCAGCATTCGGAGTAGTGGCGCTAGACGTGTCGACTGACGATGGTTCTGCTGTTGTACTTGCTTCGGTTGTCGCAGCGTTCGGAGTAGTGGCGCTGGACGTGTCGACTGACGATGACTCTGCTGTTGTACTTGCTTCGGTTGTCGCAGCGTTCGGAGTAGTGGCGCTGGACGTGTCGACTGACGATGATTCTGCTGTTGTACTTGCTTCGGTTGTCGCAGCATTCGGAGTAGTGGCGCTAGACGTGTCAACTGACGATGATTCTGCTGTTGTACTTGCTTCGGTTGTCGCAGCGTTCGGAGTAGTGGCGCTGGACGTGTCGACTGACGATGATTCTGCTGTTGTACTTGCTTCGGTTGTCGCAGCATTCGGAGTAGTGGCGCTAGACGTATCGACTGACGATGGTTCTGCTGTTGTACTTGCTTCGGTTGTCGCAGCATTCGGAGTAGTGGCGCTGGACGTGTCGACTGACGATGATTCTGCTGTTGTACTTGCTTCGGTTGTCGCAGCATTCGGAGTAGTGGCGCTAGACGTATCGACTGACGATGGTTCTGCTGTTGTACTTGCTTCGGTTGTCGCAGCATTCGGAGAAGTGGCGCTGGACGTGTCGACTGACGATGATTCTGCTGTTGTACTTGCTTCGGTTGTCGCAGCATTCGGAGTAGTGGCGCTGGACGTGTCGACTGACGATGATTCTGCTGTTGTACTTGCTTCGGTTGTCGCAGCATTCGGAGTAGTGGCGCTAGACGTGTCGACTGACGATGGTTCTGCTGTTGTACTTGCTTCGGTTGTCACAGCATTCAGACTAGTGGCGCTGGACGTGTCGACTGACGATGATTCTGCTGTTGTACTTGCTTCGGTTGTCGCAGCGTTCGGAGTAGTGGCGCTGGACGTGTCGACTGACGATGATTCTGTTGTTGTACTTGCTTCGGTTGTCGCAGCATTCGGAGTAGTGGCGCTAGACGTATCGACTGACGATGGTTCTGCTGTTGTACTTGCTTCGGTTGTCGCAGCATTCGGAGTAGTGGCGCTGGACGTGTCGACTGACGATGATTCTGCTGTTGTACTTGCTTCGGTTGTCGCAGCATTCGGAGTAGTGGCGCTAGACGTATCGACTGACGATGGTTCTGCTGTTGTACTTGCTTCGGTTGTCGCAGCATTCGGAGAAGTGGCGCTGGACGTGTCGACTGACGATGATTCTGCTGTTGTACTTGCTTCGGTTGTCGCAGCATTCGGAGTAGTGGCGCTGGACGTGTCGACTGACGATGATTCTGCTGTTGTACTTGCTTCGGTTGTCGCAGGATTCGGAGTAGTGGCGCTAGACGTGTCGACTGACGATGGTTCTGCTGTTGTACTTGCTTCGGTTGTCGCAGCATTCGGAGGAGTGGCGCTGAACGTGTCGACTGACGATGATTCTGCTGTTGTACTTGCTTCGGTTGTCGCAGCATTCGGAGTAGTGGCGCTGGACGTGTCGACTGACGATGGTTCTGCTGTTGTACTTGCTTCGGTTGTCGCAGCGTTCGGAGTAGTGGCGCTGGACGTGTCGACTGACGATGATTCTGCTGTTGTACTTGCTTCGGTTGTCGCAGCATTCGGAGTAGTGGCGCTAGACGTGTCGACTGACGATGGTTCTGCTGTTGTACTTGCTTCGGTTGTCGCAGCATTCGGAGTAGTGGCGCTAGACGTGTCGACTGACGATGGTTCTGCTGTTGTACTTGCTTCGGTTGTCGCAGCGTTCGGAGTAGTGGCGCTGGACGTATCGACTGACGATGGTTCTGCTGTTGTACTTGCTTCGGTTGTCGCAGCATTCGGAGGAGTGGCGCTGAACGTGTCGACTGACGATGATTCTGCTGTTGTACTTGCTTCGGTTGTCGCAGCATTCGGAGTAGTGGCGCTGGACGTGTCGACTGACGATGGTTCTGCTGTTGTACTTGCTTCGGTTGTCGCAGCGTTCGGAGTAGTGGCGCTGGACGTGTCGACTGACGATGATTCTGCTGTTGTACTTGCTTCGGTTGTCGCAGCATTCGGAGTAGTGGCGCTAGACGTGTCGACTGACGATGGTTCTGCTGTTGTACTTGCTTCGGTTGTCGCAGCGTTTGGAGTAGTGGCGCTGGACGTATCGACTGACGATGGTTCTGCTGTTGTACTTGCTTCGGTTGTCGCAGCGTTCGGAGTAGTGGCGCTGGACGTGTCGACTGACGATGATTCTGCTGTTGTACTTGCTTCGGTTGTCGCAGCATTCGGAGTAGTGGCGCTGGACGTGTCGACTGACGATGATTCTGCTGTTGTACTTGCTTCGGTTGTCATAGCATTCGGAGTAGTGGCGCTAGACGTGTCGACTGACGATGATTCTGCTGTTGTACTTGCTTCGGTTGTCGCAGCATTCGGAGTAGTGGCGCTAGACGTGTCGACTGACGATGATTCTGCTGTTGTACTTGCTTCGGTTGTCGCAGCATTAGGAGTAGTGGCGCTGGACGTGTCGACTGACGATGATTCTGCAGTTGTAATTGCTTCGGTTGTCGCAGCATTCGGAGTAGTGGCGCTGGACGTGTCGACTGACGATGATTCTGCTGTTGTACTTGCTTCGGTTGTCTTAGCATTCGGAGTAGTGGCGCTAGACGTGTCGACTGACGATGATTCTGCTGTTGTACTTGCTTCGGTTGTCGCAGCATTCGGAGTAGTGGCGCTAGACGTGTCGACTGACGATGATTCTGCTGTTGTACTTGCTTCGGTTGTCGCAGCGTTCGGAGTAGTGGCGCTAGACGTGTCGACTGACGATGGTTCTGCTGTTGTACTTGCTTCGGTTGTCGCAGCGTTCGGAGTAGTGGCGCTGGACGTGTCGACTGACGATGATTCTGCTGTTATACTTGCTTCGGTTGTCGCAGCATTCGGAGTAGTGGCGCTGGACGTGTCGACTGACGATGATTCTGCTGTTGTACTTGCTTCGGTTGTCGCAGCATTCGGAGTAGTGGCGCTAGACGTGTCGACTGACGATGATTCTGCTGTTGTACTTGCTTCGGTTGTCGCAGCATTAGGAGTAGTGGCGCTGGACGTGTCGACTGACGATGATTCTGCAGTTGTAATTGCTTCGGTTGTCGCAGCATTCGGAGTAGTGGCGCTAGACGTGTCGACTGACGATGGTTCTGCTGTTGTATTTGCTTCGGTTGTCGCAGCGTTCGGAGTAGTGGCGCTGGACGTGTCGACTGACGATGATTCTGCTGTTGTACTTGCTTCGGTTGTCGCAGCATTCGGAGTAGTGGCGCTAGACGTGTCGACTGAAGATGGTTTTAATGTTGTACTTGCTTCGGTTGTCGCAGCGTTCGGAGTAGTGGTGCTGGACGTGTCGACTGACGATGATTCTGCTGTTGTACTTGCTTCGGTTGTCGCAGCATTCGGAGTAGTGGCGCTGGACGTGTCGACTGACGATGATTCTGTTGTTGTACTTGCTTCGGTTGTCGCAGCATTCGGAGTAGTGGCGCTAGACGTGTCGACTGACGATGATTCTGCTGTTGTACTTGCTTCGGTTGTCACAGCATTCGGACTTGTGGCGCTGGACGTGTCGACTGACGATGATTCTGCTGTTGTACTTGCTTCGGTTGTCGCAGCATTCGGATTAGTGGCGCTGGACGTGTCGACTGACGATGGTTCTGCTGTTGTACTTGCTTCGGTTGTCGCAGCGTTCGGAGTAGTGGCGCTGGACGTGTCGACTGACGATGATTCTGCTGTTGTACTTGCTTCGGTTGTCGCAGCATTCGGAGTAGTGGCGCTAGACGTGTCGACTGACGATGTTTCTGCTGTTATACTTGCTTCGGTTGTCGCAGCATTCGGAGTAGTGGCGCTAGACGTGTCGACTGACGATGGTTCTGCTGTTGTACTTGCTTCGGTTATCACAGCATTCGGAGCAGTGGCGCTGGACGTGTCGACCGACGATGGTGCTGCTGTTGTACTAGCTTCGGTTGAAACAGCATTCGGAGTAGTGGCGCTGGACGTGTCGACTGACGATGGTTCTGCTGTTGTACTTGCTTCGGTTGTCGCAGCATTCGGAGTAGTGGCGCTAGACGTGTCGACTGACGATGGTTCTGCTGTTGTACTTGCTTCGGTTGTCGCAGCGTTCGGAGTAGTGGCGCTGGACGTGTCGACTGACGATGGTTCTGCTGTTGTACTTGCTTCGGTTGTCGCAGCGTTCGGAGAAGTGGCGCTGGACGTGTCGACTGACGATGATTCTGCTGTTGTACTTGCTTCGGTTGTCGCAGCATTCGGAGTAGTGGCGCTAGACGTGTCGACTGACGATGATTCTGCTGTTGTACTTGCTTCGGTTGTCTCAGCATTCGGACTTGTGGCGCTGGACGTGTCGACTGACGATGATTCTGCAGTTGTACTTGCTTCGGTTGTCGCAGCATTCGGAGTAGTGGCGCTGGACGTGTCGACTGACGATGATTCTGCTGTTGTACTTGCTTCGGTTGTCGCAGCATTCGGAGTAGTGGCGCTAGACGTGTCGACTGACGATGATTCTGCTGTTGTACTTGCTTCGGTTGTCGCAGCATTAGGAGTAGTGGCGCTGGACGTGTCGACTGACGATGATTCTGCAGTTGTAATTGCTTCGGTTGTCGCAGCATTCGGAGTAGTGGCGCTAGACGTGTCGACTGACGATGGTTCTGCTGTTGTATTTGCTTCGGTTGTCGCAGCGTTCGGAGTAGTGGCGCTGGACGTGTCGACTGACGATGATTCTGCTGTTGTACTTGCTTCGGTTGTCGCAGCATTCGGAGTAGTGGCGCAAGACGTGTCGACTGAAGATGGTTCTAATGTTGTACTTGCTTCGGTTGTCGCAGCGTTCGGAGTAGTGGTGCTGGACGTGTCGACTGACGATGATTCTGCTGTTGTACTTGCTTCGGTTGTCGCAGCATTCGGAGTAGTGGCGCTGGACGTGTCGACTGACGATGATTCTGTTGTTGTACTTGCTTCGGTTGTCGCAGCATTCGGAGTAGTGGCGCTAGACGTGTCGACTGACGATGATTCTGCTGTTGTACTTGCTTCGGTTGTCACAGCATTCGGACTTGTGGCGCTGGACGTGTCGACTGACGATGATTCTGCTGTTGTACTTGCTTCGGTTGTCGCAGCATTCGGATTAGTGGCGCTGGACGTGTCGACTGACGATGGTTCTGCTGTTGTACTTGCTTCGGTTGTCGCAGCGTTCGGAGTAGTGGCGCTGGACGTGTCGACTGACGATGATTCTGCTGTTGTACTTGCTTCGGTTGTCGCAGCATTCGGAGTAGTGGCGCTAGACGTGTCGACTGACGATGGTTCTGCTGTTATACTTGCTTCGGTTGTCGCAGCATTCGGAGTAGTGGCGCTAGACGTGTCGACTGACGATGGTTCTGCTGTTGTACTTGCTTCGGTTGTCACAGCATTCGGAGCAGTGGCGCTGGACGTGTCGACCGACGATGGTGCTGCTGTTGTACTAGCTTCGGTTGAAACAGCATTCGGAGTAGTGGCGCTGGACGTGTCGACTGACGATGGTTCTGCTGTTGTACTTGCTTCGGTTGTCGCAGCATTCGGAGTAGTGGCGCTAGACGTGTCGACTGACGATGGTTCTGCTGTTGTACTTGCTTCGGTTGTCGCAGCGTTCGGAGTAGTGGCGCTGGACGTGTCGACTGACGATGGTTCTGCTGTTGTACTTGCTTCGGTTGTCGCAGCGTTCGGAGAAGTGGCGCTGGACGTGTCGACTGACGATGATTCTGCTGTTGTACTTGCTTCGGTTGTCGCAGCATTCGGAGTAGTGGCGCTAGACGTGTCGACTGACGATGATTCTGCTGTTGTACTTGCTTCGGTTGTCACAGCATTCGGACTTGTGGCGCTGGACGTGTCGACTGACGATGATTCTGCAGTTGTACTTGCTTCGGTTGTCGCAGCATTCGGAGTAGTGGCGCTAGACGTGTCGACTGACGATGGTTCTGCTGTTGTACTTGCTTCGGTTGTCGCAGCGTTCGGAGTAGTGGCGCTGGACGTGTCGACTGACGATGATTCTGCTGTTGTACTTGCTTCGGTTGTCGCAGCATTCGGAGTAGTGGCGCTAGACGTGTCGACTGACGATGGTTCTGCTGTTGTACTTGCTTCGGTTGTCGCAGCGTTCGGAGTAGTGGCGCTGGACGTATAGACTGACGATGGTTCTGCTGTTGTACTTGCTTCGGTTGTCGCAGCATTCGGAGTAGTGGCGCTGGACGTGTCGACTGACGATGGTTCTGCTGTTGTACTTGCTTCGGTTGTCGCAGCATTCGGAGTAGTGGCGCTAGACGTGTCGACTGACGATGGTTCTGCTGTTGTACTTGCTTCGGTTGTCGCAGCATTCGGAGTAGTGGCGCTAGACGTGTCGACTGACGATGGTTCTGCTGTTGTACTTGCTTCGGTTGTCGCAGCGTTCGGAGTAGTGGCGCTGGACGTGTCGACTGACGATGGTTCTGCTGTTGTACTTGCTTCGGTTGTCGCAGCGTTCGGAGTAGTGGCGCTGGACGTGTCGACTGACGATGATTCTGCTGTTGTACTTGCTTCGGTTGTCGCAGCATTCGGAGAAGTGGCGCTGGACGTGTCGACTGACGATGATTCTGCTGTTGTACTTGCTTCGGTTGTCGCAGCATTCGGAGTAGTGGCGCTAGACGTGTCGACTGACGATGATTCTGCTGTTGTACTTGCTTCGGTTGTCACAGCATTCGGACTTGTGGCGCTAGACGTGTCGACTGACGATGGTTCTGCTGTTGTACTTGCTTCGGTTGTCGCAGCATTCGGAGTAGTGGCGCTAGACGTGTCGACTGACGATGGTTCTGCTGTTGTACTTGCTTCGGTTGTCACAGCATTCGGAGCAGTGGCGCTGGACGTGTCGACCGACGATGGTGCTGCTGTTGTACTAGCTTCGGTTGACACAGCATTCGGAGTAGTGGCGCTGGACGTGTCGACTGACGATGATTCTGCTGTTGTATTTGCTTCGGTTGTCGCAGCATTTGGAGAAGTGGCGCTGGACGTGTCGACTGACGATGATTCTGCTGTTGTACTTGCTTCGGTTGTCGCAGCATTCGGAGTAGTGGCGCTAGACGTGTCGACTGACGATGATTCTGCTGTTGTACTTGCTTCGGTTGTCACAGCATTCGGACTTGTGGCGCTAGACGTGTCGACTGACGATGGTTCTGCTGTTGTACTTGCTTCGGTTGTCGCAGCATTCGGAGTAGTGGCGCTAGACGTGTCGACTGACGATGGTTCTGCTGTTGTACTTGCTTCGGTTGTCACAGCATTCGGAGCAGTGGCGCTGGACGTGTCGACCGACGATGGTGCTGCTGTTGTACTAGCTTCGGTTGACACAGCATTTGGAGTAGTGGCGCTGGACGTGTCGACTGACGATGATTCTGCTGTTGTATTTGCTTCGGTGGTCGCAGCATTCAGAGTAGTGGCGCTGGACGTGTCGACTGACGATGATTCTGCTGTTGTACTTGCTTCGGTTGTCGCAGCATTCGGAGTAGTGGCCCTGGACGTGTCGACTGACGATGATTCTGCTGTTGTACTTGCTTCGGTTGTCGCAGCATTCGGAGAAGTGGCGCTGGACGTGTCGACTGACGATGATTCTGCTGTTGTACTTGCTTCGGTTGTCGCAGCATTCGGAGTAGTGGCGCTGGACGTGTCGACTGACGATGATTCTGCTGTTGTACTTGCTTCGGTTGTCGCAGCATTCGGAGTAGTGGCGCTTGACGTGTCGACTGACGATGGTTCTGCTGTTGTACTTGCTTCGGTTGTCACAGCATTCAGACTAGTGGCGCTGGACGTGTCGACTGACGATGATTCTGCTGTTGTACTTGCTTCGGTTGTCGCAGCGTTCGGAGTAGTGGCGCTGGACGTGTCGACTGACGATGATTCTGCTGTTGTACTTGCTTCGGTTGTCGCAGCATTCGGAGTAGTGGCGCTAGACGTATCGACTGACGATGGTTCTGCTGTTGTACTTGCTTCGGTTGTCGCAGCATTCGGAGTAGTGGCGCTGGACGTGTCGACTGACGATGATTCTGCTGTTGAACTTGCTTCGGTTGTCGCAGCATTCGGAGTAGTGGCGCTAGACGTATCGACTGACGATGGTTCTGCTGTTGTACTTGCTTCGGTTGTCGCAGCATTCGGAGAAGTGGCGCTGGACGTGTCGACTGACGATGATTCTGCTGTTGTACTTGCTTCGGTTGTCGCAGCATTCGGAGTAGTGGCGCTGGACGTGTCGACTGACGATGATTCTGCTGTTGTACTTGCTTCGGTTGTCGCAGCATTCGGAGTAGTGGCGCTAGACGTGTCGACTGACGATGGTTCTGCTGTTGTACTTGCTTCGGTTGTCACAGCATTCAGACTAGTGGCGCTGGACGTGTCGACTGACGATGATTCTGCTGTTGTACATGCTTCGGTTGTCGCAGCATTCGGAGTAGTGGCGCTGGACGTGTCGACTGACGATGATTCTGCTGTTGTACTTGCTTCGGTTGTCGCAGCATTCGGAGTAGTGGCGCTGGACGTGTCGACTGACGATGATTCTGCTGTTGTACTTGCTTCGGTTGTCATAGCATTCGGAGTAGTGGCGCTAGACGTGTCGACTGACGATGATTCTGCTGTTGTACTTGCTTCGGTTGTCGCAGCATTCGGAGTAGTGGCGCTAGACGTGTCGACTGACGATGGTTCTGCTGTTGTACTTGCTTCGGTTGTCGCAGCGTTCGGATTAGTGGCGCTAGACGTGTCGACTGACGATGGTTCTGCTGTTGTACTTGCTTCGGTTGTCGCAGCGTTCGGAGTAGTGGCGCTGGACGTGTCGACTGACGATGATTCTGCTGTTGTACTTGCTTCGGTTGTCGCAGCATTCGGAGTAGTGGCGCTGGACGTGTCGACTGACGATGATTCTGCTGTTGTACTTGCTGCGGTTGTCGCAGCATTCGGAGTAGTGGCGCTAGACGTGTCGACTGACGATGATTCTGCTGTTGTACTTGCTTCGGTTGTCACAGCATTCGGACTTGTGGCGCTGGACGTGTCGACTGACGATGATTCTGCTGTTGTACTTGCTTCGGTTGTCGCAGCATTAGGAGTAGTGGCGCTGGACGTGTCGACTGACGATGATTCTTCAGTTGTAATTGCTTCGGTTGTCGCAGCATTCGGAGTAGTGGCGCTAGACGGGTCGACTGACGATGGTTCTGCTGTTGTACTTGCTTCGGTTGTCGCAGCGTTCGGAGTAGTGGCGCTGGACGTGTCGACTGACGATGATTCTGCTGTTGTACTTGCTTCGGTTGTCGCAGCATTCGGAGTAGTGGCGCTAGACGTGTCGACTGAAGATGGTTCTGCTGTTGTACTTGCTTCGGTTGTCGCAGCGTTCGGAGTAGTGGTGCTGGACGTGTCGACTGAATATGATTCTGCTGTTGTACTTGCTTCGGTTGTCGCAGCATTCGGAGTAGTGGCGCTGGACGTGTCGACTGACGATAATTCTGCTGTTGTACTTGCTTCGGTTGTCGCAGCATTCGGAGTAGTGGCGCTAGACGTGTCGACTGACGATGGTTCTGCTGTTGTACTTGCTTCGGTTGTCGCAGCATTCGGAGAAGTGGCGCTAGACGTGTCGACTGACGATGGTTCTGCTGTTGTACTTGCTTCGGTTGTCACAGCATTCGGAGCAGTGGCGCTGGACGTGTCGACCGACGATGGTGCTGCTGTTGTACTAGCTTCGGTTGAAACAGCATTCGGAGTAGTGGCGCTGGACGTGTCGACTGACGATGGTTCTGCTGTTGTACTTGCTTCGGTTGTCGCAGCATTCGGAGTACTGGCGCTAGACGTGTCGACTGACGATGGTTCTGCTGTTGTACTTGCTTCGGTTGTCTCAGCGTTCGGAGTAGTGGCGCTAGACGTGTCGACTGACGATGGTTCTGCTGTTGTACTTGCTTCGGTTGTCGCAGCTTTCGGAGTAGTGGCGCTTGACGTGTCGACTGACGATGTTTCTGCTGTTGTACTTGCTTCGGTTGTCGCAGCATTCGGAGTAGTGGCGCTAGACGTGTCGACTGACGATGATTCTGCTGTTGTACTTGCTTCGGTTGTCACAGCATTCGGACTTGTGGCGCTGGACGTGTCGACTGACGATGATTCTGCAGTTGTACTTGCTTCGGTTGTCGCAGCATTCGGAGTAGTGGCGCTAGACGTGTCGACTGACGATGGTTCTGCTGTTGTACTTGCTTCGGTTGTCGCAGCGTTCGGAGTAGTGGCGCTGGACGTGTCGACTGACGATGATTCTGCTGTTGTACTTGCTTCGGTTGTCGCAGCATTCGGAGTAGTGGCGCTAGACGTGTCGACGGACGATGGTTCTGCTGTTGTACTTGCTTCGGTTGTCGCAGCGTTCGGAGTAGTGGCGCTGGACGTATCGACTGACGATGGTTCTGCTGTTGTACTTGCTTCGGTTGTCGCAGCATTCGGAGGAGTGGCGCTGAACGTGTCGACTGACGATGATTCTGCTGTTGTACTTGCTTCGGTTGTCGCAGCATTCGGAGTAGTGGCGCTGGACGTGTCGACTGACGATGGTTCTGCTGTTGTACTTGCTTCGGTTGTCGCAGCGTTCGGAGTAGTGGCGCTGGACGTGTCGACTGACGATGATTCTGCTGTTGTACTTGCTTCGGTTGTCGCAGCATTCGGAGTAGTGGCGCTGGACGTGTCGACTGACGATGATTCTGCTGTTGTACTTGCTTCGGTTGTCACAGCATTCGGACTAGTGGCGCTGGACGTGTCGACTGACGATGATTCTGCTGTTGTACTTGCTTCGGTTGTCGCAGCATTCGGAGTAGTGGCGCTGGACGTGTCGACTGACGATGATTCTGCTGTTGTACTTGCTTCGGTTGTCGCAGCATTCGGAGTAGTGGCGCTAGACGTGTCGACTGACGATGGTTCTGCTGTTGTACTTGCTTCGGTTGTCGCAGCATTCGGAGTAGTGGCGCTGGACGTGTTGACTGACGATGATTCTGCTGTTGTACTTGCTTCGGTTGTCACAGCATTCGGACTAGTGGCGCTGGACGTGTCGACTGACGATGATTCTGTTGTTGTACTTGCTTCGGTTGTCGCAGCATTCGGAGTAGTGGCGCTAGACGTGTCGACTGACGATGATTCTGCTGTTGTACTTGCTTCGGTTGTCGCAGCATTCGGAGTAGTGGCGCTGGACGTGTCGACTGACGATGATTCTGCAGTTGTACTTGATTCGGTTGTCGCAGCATTCGGAGTAGTGGCGCTAGACGTGTCGACTGACGATGGTTCTGCTGTTGTACTTGCTTCGGTTGTCGCAGTGTTCGGAGTAGTGGCGCTGGACGTGTCGACTGACGATGATTCTGCTGTTGTACTTGCTTCGGTTATCGCAGCATTCGGAGTAGTGGCGCTAGACGTATCGACTGACGATGGTTCTGCTGTTGTACTTGCTTCGGTTGTCGCAGCATTCGGAGTAGTGGCGCTGGACGTGTCGACTGACGATGATTCTGCTGTTGTACTTGCTTCGGTTGTCGCAGCATTCGGAGTAGTGGCGCTAGACGTATCGACTGACGATGGTTCTGCTGTTGTAATTGCTTCGGTTGTCGCAGCATTCGGAGAAGTGGCGCTGGACGTGTCGACTGACGATGATTCTGCTGTTGTACTTGCTTCGGTTGTCGCAGCATTCGGACTAGTGGCGCTGGACGTGTCGACTGACGATGATTCTGCTGTTGTACTTGCTTCGGTTGTCGCAGCATTCGGAGTAGTGGCGCTAGACGTGTCGACTGACGATGCTTCTGCTGTTGTACTTGCTTCGGTTGTCGCAGCATTCGGAGTAGTGGCGCTGGACGTGTCGACTGACGATGATTCTGCTGTTGTACTTGCTTCGGTTGTCGCAGCATTCGGAGTAGTGGCGCTGGACGTGTCGACTGACGATGGTTCTGCTGTTGTACTTGCTTCGGTTGTCACAGCATTCAGACTAGTGGCGCTGGACGTGTCGACTGACGATGATTCTGCTGTTGTACTTGCTTCGGTTGTCGCAGCATTCGGAGTAGTGGCGCTGGACGTATCGACTGACGATGGTTCTGCTGTTGTACTTGCTTCGGTTGTCGCAGCATTCGGAGTAGTGGCGCTGGACGTGTCGACTGACGATGATTCTGCTGTTGTACTTGCTTCGGTTGTCGCAGCATTCGGAGTAGTGGCGCTAGACGTATCGACTGACGATGGTTCTGCTGTTGTACTTGCTTCGGTTGTCACAGCATTCGGAGAAGTGGCGCTGGACGTGTCGACAGACGATGATTCTGCTGTTGTACTTGCTTCGGTTGTCGCAGCATTCGGAGTAGTGGCGCTGGACGTGTCGACTGACGATGATTCTGCTGTTGTACTTGCTTCGGTTGTCGCAGCATTCGGAGTAGTGGCGCTAGACGTGTCGACTGACGATGCTTCTGCTGTTGTACTTGCTTCGGTTGTCGCAGCATTCGGAGTAGTGGCAATGGACGTGTCGACTGACGATGATTCTGCTGTTGTACTTGCTTCGGTTGTCGCAGCATTCGGAGTAGTGGCGCTGGACGTGTCGACTGACGATGATTCTGTTGTTGTACTTGCTTCGGTTGTCGCAGCATTCGGAGTAGTGGCGCTAGACGTGTCGACTGACGATGATTCTGCTGTTGTACTTGCTTCGGTTGTCACAGCATTCGGACTTGTGGCGCTGGACGTGTCGACTGACGATGATTCTGCTGTTGTACTTGCTTCGGTTGTCGCAGCATTCGGAGTAGTGGCGCTGGACGTGTCGACTGACGATGATTCTGCAGTTGTAATTGCTTCGGTTGTCGCAGCATTCGGAGTAGTGGCGCTAGACGTGTCGACTGACGATGGTTCTGCTGTTGTACTTGCTTCGGTTGTCGCAGCGTTCGGAGTAGTTGCGCTGGACGTGTCGACTGACGATGATTCTGCTGTTGTACTTGCTTCGGTTGTCGCAGCATTCGGAGTAGTGGCGCTAGACGTGTCGACTGACGATGGTTCTGCTGTTGTAATTGCTTCGGTTGTCGCAGCGTTCGGAGTAGTGGCGCTGGACGTGTCGACTGACGATGATTCTGCTGTTGTACTTGCTTCGGTTGTCGCAGCATTCGGAGTAGTGGCGCTAGACGTGTCGACTGACGATGATTCTGCTGTTGTACTTGTTTCGGTTGTCGCAGCGTTTGGAGTAGTGGCGCTGGACGTATCGACTGACGATGGTTCTGCTGTTGTACTTGCTTCGGTTGTCGCAGCATTCGGAGGAGTGGCGCTGAACGTGTCGACTGACGATGGTTCTGCTGTTGTACTTGCTTCGGTTGTCGCAGCGTTTGGAGTAGTGGCGCTGGACGTGTCGACTGACGATGATTCTGCTGTTGTACTTGCTTCGGTTGTCGCAGCATTCGGAGTAGTGGCGCTGGACGTGTCGACTGACGATGATTCTGCTGTTGTACTTGCTTCGGTTGTCGCAGCATTCGGAGTAGTGGCGCTAGACGTGTCGACTGACGATGGTTCTGCTGTTGTACTTGCTTCGGTTGTCGCAGCGTTCGGAGTAGTGGCGCTGGACGTGTCGACTGACGATGATTCTGCTGTTGTACTTGCTTCGGTTGTCGCAGCATTCGGAGTAGTGACGCTAGATGTGTCGACTGACGATGATTCTGCTGTTGTACTTGCTTCGGTTGTCACAGCATTCGGACTAGTGGCGCTGGACGTGTCGACTGACGATGATTCTGCTGTTGTACTTGCTTCGGTTGTCGCAGCATTCGGAGTAGTGGCGCTGGACGTGTCGACTGACGATGATTCTGCTGTTGTACTTGCTTCGGTTGTCGCAGCATTCGGAGTAGTGGCGCTAGACGTGTCGACGGACGATGGTTCTGCTGTTGTACTTGCTTCGGTTGTCGCAGCGTTCGGAGTAGTGGCGCTGGACGTGTCGACTGACGATGATTCTGCTGTTGTACTTGCTTCGGTTGTCGCAGCATTCGGAGTAGTGGCGCTTGACGTGTCGACTGACGATGGTTCTGCTGTTGTACTTGCTTCGGTTGTCGCAGCATTCGGAGTAGTGGCGCTAGACGTGTCGACTGACGATGGTTCTGCTGTTGTACTTGCTTCGGTTGTCACAGCATTCGGAGCATTGGCGCTGGACGTGTCGACCGACGATGGTGCTGCTGTTGTACTAGCTTCGGTTGACACAGCATTCGGAGTAGTGGCGCTGGACGTGTCGACTGACGATGATTCTGCTGTTGTACTTGCTTCGGTTGTCACAGCATTCGGACTAGTGGCGCTGGACGTGTCGACTGACGATGATTCTGCTGTTGTACTTGCTTCGGTTGTCGCAGCATTCGGAGTAGTGGCGCTGGACGTGTCGACTGACGATGAATCTGCTGTTGTACTTGCTTCGGTTGTCGCAGCATTCGGAGAAGTGGCGCTGGACGTGTCGACTGACGATGATTCTGCTGTTGTACTTGCTTCGGTTGTCGCAGCATTCGGAGTAGTGGCGCTAGACGTGTCGACTGACGATGGTTCTGCTGTTGTACTTGCTTCGGTTGTCACAGCATTCGGACTTGTGGCGCTAGACGTGTCGACTGACGATGGTTCTGCTGTTGTACTTGCTTCGGTTGTCGCAGCATTCGGAGTAGTGGCGCTAGACGTGTCGACTGACGATGGTTCTGCTGTTGTACTTGCTTCGGTTGTCGCAGCATTCGGAGTAGTGGCGCTAGACGTGTCGACTGACGATGATTCTGCTGTTGTACTTGCTTCGGTTGTCACAGCATTCGGACTTGTGGCGCTAGACGTGTCGACTGACGATTGTTCTGCTGTTGTACTTGCTTCGGTTGTCGCAGCATTCGGAGTAGTGGCGCTAGACGTGTCGACGGACGATGGTTCTGCTGTTGTACTTGCTTCGGTTGTCGCAGCGTTCGGAGTAGTGGCGCTGGACGTGTCGACTGACGATGATTCTGCTGTTGTACTTGCTTCGGTTGTCGCAGCATTCGGAGTAGTGGCGCTAGACGTGTCGACTGACGATGGTTCTGCTGTTGTACTTGCTTCGGTTGTCACAGCATTCGGAGCATTGGCGCTGGACGTGTCGACTGACGATGATTCTGCTGTTGTACTTGCTTCGGTTGTCACAGCATTCGGACTAGTGGCGCTGGACGTGTCGACTGACGATGATTCTGCTGTTGTACTAGCTTCGGTTGTCGCAGCATTCGGAGTAGTGGCGCTAGACGTGTCGACGGACGATGGTTCTGCTGTTGTACTTGCTTCGGTTGTCGCAGCGTTCGGAGTAGTGGCGCTGGACGTGTCGACTGACGATGATTCTGCTGTTGTACTTGCTTCGGTTGTCGCAGCATTCGGAGTAGTGGCGCTAGACGTGTCGACTGACGATGGTTCTGCTGTTGTACTTGCTTCGGTTGTCGCAGCATTCGGAGTAGTGGCGCTAGACGTGTCGACTGACGATGGTTCTGCTGTTGTACTTGCTTCGGTTGTCACAGCATTCGGAGCATTGGCGCTGGACGTGTCGACCGACGATGGTGCTGCTGTTGTACTAGCTTCGGTTGACACAGCATTCGGAGTAGTGGCGCTGGACGTGTCGACTGACGATGATTCTGCTGTTGTACTTGCTTCGGTTGTCACAGCATTCGGACTAGTGGCGCTGGACGTGTCGACTGACGATGATTCTGCTGTTGTACTTGCTTCGGTTGTCGCAGCATTCGGAGTAGTGGCGCTGGACGTGTCGACTGACGATGAATCTGCTGTTGTAATTGCTTCGGTTGTCGCAGCATTCGGAGAAGTGGCGCTGGACGTGTCGACTGACGATGATTCTGCTGTTGTACTTGCTTCGGTTGTCGCAGCATTCGGAGTAGTGGCGCTAGACGTGTCGACTGACGATGATTCTGCTGTTGTACTTGCTTCGGTTGTCACAGCATTCGGACTTGTGGCGCTAGACGTGTCGACTGACGATGGTTCTGCTGTTGTACTTGCTTCGGTTGTCGCAGCATTCGGAGTAGTGGCGCTAGACGTGTCGACTGACGATGGTTCTGCTGTTGTACTTGCTTCGGTTGTCACAGCATTCGGAGCAGTGGCGCTGGACGTGTCGACCGACGATGGTGCTGCTGTTGTACTAGCTTCGGTTGACACAGCATTCGGAGTAGTGGCGCTGGACGTGTCGACTGACGATGATTCTGCTGTTGTACTTGCTTCGGTTGTCGCAGCATTCGGAGTAGTGGCGCTAGACGTGTCGACTGACGATGGGTCTGCTGTTGTACTTGCTTCGGTTGTCGCAGCGTTCGGAGTAGTGGCGCTGGACGTGTCGACTGACGATGATTCTGCTGTTGTACTTGCTTCGGTTGTCGCAGCATTCGGAGTAGTGGCGCTGGACGTGTCGACTGACGATGATTCTGCAGTTGTAATTGCTTCGGTTGTCGCAGCATTCGGAGTAGTGGCGCTAGACGTGTCGACTGACGATGGTTCTGCTGTTGTTCTTGCTTCGGTTGTCGCAGCATTCGGAGTAGTGGCGCTGGACGTGTCGACTGACGATGATTCTGCTGTTGTACTTGCTTCGGTTGTCACAGCATTCGGACTAGTGGCGCTGGACGTGTCGACTGACGATGATTCTGCTGTTGTACTTGCTTCGGTTGTCGCAGCGTTCGGAGTAGTGGCGCTGGACGTGTCGACTGACGATGATTCTGCTGTTGTACTGGCTTCGGTTGTCGCAGCATTCGGAGTAGTGGCGCTAGACGTGTCGACTGACGATGGTTCTGCTGTTGTACTTGCTTCGGTTGTCGCAGCATTCGGAGTAGTGGCGCTAGACGTATCGACTGACGATGGTTCTGCTGTTGTACTTGCTTCGGTTGTCGCAGCATTCGGAGTAGTGGCGCTGGACGTGTTGACTGACGATGATTCTGCTGTTGTACTTGCTTCGGTTGTCGCAGCATTCGGAGTAGTGGCGCTGGACGTGTCGACTGACGATGATTCTGCTGTTGTACTTGCTTCGGTTGTCGCAGCATTCGGAGTAGTGGCGCTGGACGTGTCGACTGACGATGATTCTGCTGTTGTACTTGCTTCGGTTGTCGCAGCATTCGGAGTAGTGGCGCTGGACGTGTCGACTGACGATGATTCTGCTGTTGTACTTGCTTCGGTTGTCGCAGCATTCGGAGTAGTGGCGCTAGACGTGTCGACTGACGATGGTTCTGCTGTTGTACTTGCTTCGGTTGTCGCAGCGTTCGGAGTAGTGGCGCTGGACGTGTCGACTGACGATGATTCTGCTGTTGTACTTGCTTCGGTTGTCGCAGCATTCGGAGTAGTGGCGCTAGACGTGTCGACTGACGATGGTTCTGCTGTTGTAATTGCTTCGGTTGTCGCAGCGTTCGGAGTAGTGGCGCTGGACGTGTCGACTGACGATGATTCTGCTGTTGTACTTGCTTCGGTTGTCGCAGCGTTCGGAGTAGTGGCGCTGGACGTGTCGACTGACGATGATTCTGCTGTTGTACTTGCTTCGGTTGTCACAGCATTCGGACTTGTGGCGCTGGACGTGTCGACTGACGATGATTCTGCTGTTGTACTTGCTTCGGTTGTCGCAGCATTCGGACTAGTGGCGCTGGACGTGTCGACTGACGATGATTCTGCTGTTGTACTTGCTTCGGTTGTCGCAGCATTCGGAGTAGTGGCGCTAGACGTGTCGACTGACGATGGGTCTGCTGTTGTACTTGCTTCGGTTGTCGCAGCGTTCGGAGTAGTGGCGCTGGACGTGTCGACTGACGATGATTCTGCTGTTGTACTTGCTTCGGTTGTCGCAGCATTCGGAGTAGTGGCGCTAGACGTGTCGACTGACGATGGTTCTGCTGTTGTACTTGCTTCGGTTGTCGCAGCATTCGGAGTAGTGGCGCTAGACGTGTCGACTGACGATGGTTCTGCTGTTGTACTTGCTTCGGTTGTCACAGCATTCGGAGCAGTGGCGCTGGACGTGTCGACCGACGATGGTGCTGCTGTTGTACTAGCTTCGGTTGACACAGCATTCGGAGTAGTGGCGCTGGACGTGTCGACTGACGATGATTCTGCTGTTGTACTTGCTTCGGTTGTCGCAGCATTCGGAGTAGTGGCGCTGGACGTGTCGACTGACGATGATTCTGCTGTTGTACTTGCTTCGGTTGTCGCAGCATTCGGAGTAGTGGCGCTGGACGTGTCGACTGACGATGATTCTGCTGTTGTACTTGCTTCGGTTGTCGCAGCATTCGGAGTAGTGGCGCTAGACGTGTCGACTGACGATGCTTCTGCTGTTGTACTTGCTTCGGTTGTCGCAGCATTCGGAGTAGTGGCGCTGGACGTGTCGACTGACGATGATTCTGCTGTTGTACTTGCTTCGGTTGTCGCAGCATTCGGAGTAGTGGCGCTGGACGTGTCGACTGACGATGATTCTGTTGTTGTACTTGCTTCGGTTGTCGCAGCATTCGGAGTAGTGGCGCTAGACGTGTCGACTGACGATGATTCTGCTGTTGTACTTGCTTCGGTTGTCTCAGCATTCGGACTTGTGGCGCTGGACGTGTCGACTGACGATGATTCTGCTGTTGTACTTGCTTCGGTTGTCGCAGCATTCGGAGTAGTGGCGCTGGACGTGTCGACTGACGATGATTCTGCAGTTGTAATTGCTTCGGTTGTCGCAGCATTCGGAGTAGTGGCGCTAGACGTGTCGACTGACGATGGTTCTGCTGTTGTACTTGCTTCGGTTGTCGCAGCGTTCGGAGTAGTTGCGCTGGACGTGTCGACTGACGATGATTCTGCTGTTGTACTTGCTTCGGTTGTCGCAGCATTCGGAGTAGTGGCGCTAGACGTGTCGACTGACGATGGTTCTGCTGTTGTAATTGCTTCGGTTGTCGCAGCGTTCGGAGTAGTGGCGCTGGACGTGTCGACTGACGATGGTTCTGCTGTTGTACTTGCTTCGGTTGTCGCAGCATTCGGAGTAGTGGCGCTAGACGTGTCGACTGACGATGATTCTGCTGTTGTACTTGGTTCGGTTGTCGCAGCGTTTGGAGTAGTGGCGCTGGACGTATCGACTGACGATGGTTCTGCTGTTGTACTTGCTTCGGTTGTCGCAGCATTCGGAGGAGTGGCGCTGAACGTGTCGACTGACGATGGTTCTGCTGTTGTACTTGCTTCGGTTGTCGCAGCGTTTGGAGTAGTGGCGCTGGACGTGTCGACTGACGATGATTCTGCTGTTGTACTTGCTTCGGTTGTCACAGCATTCAGACTAGTGGCGCTGGACGTGTCGACTGACGATGATTCTGCTGTTGTACTTGCTTCGGTTGTCGCAGCGTTCGGAGTAGTGGCGCTGGACGTGTCGACTGACGATGATTCTGCTGTTGTACTTGCTTCGGTTGTCGCAGCATTCGGAGTAGTGGCGCTAGACGTGTCGACTGACGATGATTCTGCTGTTGTACTTGCTTCGGTTGTCGCAGCATTAGGAGTAGTGGCGCTGGACGTGTCGACTGACGATGATTCTGCAGTTGTAATTGCTTCGGTTGTCGCAGCATTCGGAGTAGTGGCGCTGGACGTGTCGACTGACGATGATTCTGCTGTTGTACTTGCTTCGGTTGTCATAGCATTCGGAGTAGTGGCGCTAGACGTGTCGACTGACGATGATTCTGCTGTTGTACTTGCTTCGGTTGTCGCAGCATTCGGAGTAGTGGCGCTAGACGTGTCGACTGACGATGATTCTGCTGTTGTACTTGCTTCGGTTGTCGCAGCGTTCGGAGTAGTGGCGCTAGACGTGTCGACTGACGATGGTTCTGCTGTTGTACTTGCTTCGGTTGTCGCAGCGTTCGGAGTAGTGGCGCTGGACGTGTCGACTGACGATGATTCTGCTGTTATACTTGCTTCGGTTGTCGCAGCATTCGGAGTAGTGGCGCTGGACGTGTCGACTGACGATGATTCTGCTGTTGTACTTGCTTCGGTTGTCGCAGCATTCGGAGTAGTGGCGCTAGACGTGTCGACTGACGATGATTCTGCTGTTGTACTTGCTTCGGTTGTCGCAGCATTAGGAGTAGTGGCGCTGGACGTGTCGACTGACGATGATTCTGCAGTTGTAATTGCTTCGGTTGTCGCAGCATTCGGAGTAGTGGCGCTAGACGTGTCGACTGACGATGGTTCTGCTGTTGTATTTGCTTCGGTTGTCGCAGCGTTCGGAGTAGTGGCGCTGGACGTGTCGACTGACGATGATTCTGCTGTTGTACTTGCTTCGGTTGTCGCAGCATTCGGAGTAGTGGCGCTAGACGTGTCGACTGAAGATGGTTTTAATGTTGTACTTGCTTCGGTTGTCGCAGCGTTCGGAGTAGTGGTGCTGGACGTGTCGACTGACGATGATTCTGCTGTTGTACTTGCTTCGGTTGTCGCAGCATTCGGAGTAGTGGCGCTGGACGTGTCGACTGACGATGATTCTGTTGTTGTACTTGCTTCGGTTGTCGCAGCATTCGGAGTAGTGGCGCTAGACGTGTCGACTGACGATGATTCTGCTGTTGTACTTGCTTCGGTTGTCACAGCATTCGGACTTGTGGCGCTGGACGTGTCGACTGACGATGATTCTGCTGTTGTACTTGCTTCGGTTGTCGCAGCATTCGGATTAGTGGCGCTGGACGTGTCGACTGACGATGGTTCTGCTGTTGTACTTGCTTCGGTTGTCGCAGCGTTCGGAGTAGTGGCGCTGGACGTGTCGACTGACGATGATTCTGCTGTTGTACTTGCTTCGGTTGTCGCAGCATTCGGAGTAGTGGCGCTAGACGTGTCGACTGACGATGGTTCTGCTGTTATACTTGCTTCGGTTGTCGCAGCATTCGGAGTAGTGGCGCTAGACGTGTCGACTGACGATGGTTCTGCTGTTGTACTTGCTTCGGTTATCACAGCATTCGGAGCAGTGGCGCTGGACGTGTCGACCGACGATGGTGCTGCTGTTGTACTAGCTTCGGTTGAAACAGCATTCGGAGTAGTGGCGCTGGACGTGTCGACTGACGATGGTTCTGCTGTTGTACTTGCTTCGGTTGTCGCAGCATTCGGAGTAGTGGCGCTAGACGTGTCGACTGACGATGGTTCTGCTGTTGTACTTGCTTCGGTTGTCGCAGCGTTCGGAGTAGTGGCGCTGGACGTGTCGACTGACGATGGTTCTGCTGTTGTACTTGCTTCGGTTGTCGCAGCGTTCGGAGAAGTGGCGCTGGACGTGTCGACTGACGATGATTCTGCTGTTGTACTTGCTTCGGTTGTCGCAGCATTCGGAGTAGTGGCGCTAGACGTGTCGACTGACGATGATTCTGCTGTTGTACTTGCTTCGGTTGTCACAGCATTCGGACTTGTGGCGCTGGACGTGTCGACTGACGATGATTCTGCAGTTGTACTTGCTTCGGTTGTCGCAGCATTCGGAGTAGTGGCGCTGGACGTGTCGACTGACGATGATTCTGCTGTTGTACTTGCTTCGGTTGTCGCAGCATTCGGAGTAGTGGCGCTAGACGTGTCGACTGACGATGATTCTGCTGTTGTACTTGCTTCGGTTGTCGCAGCATTAGGAGTAGTGGCGCTGGACGTGTCGACTGACGATGATTCTGCAGTTGTAATTGCTTCGGTTGTCGCAGCATTCGGAGTAGTGGCGCTAGACGTGTCGACTGACGATGGTTCTGCTGTTGTATTTGCTTCGGTTGTCGCAGCGTTCGGAGTAGTGGCGCTGGACGTGTCGACTGACGATGATTCTGCTGTTGTACTTGCTTCGGTTGTCGCAGCATTCGGAGTAGTGGCGCAAGACGTGTCGACTGAAGATGGTTCTAATGTTGTACTTGCTTCGGTTGTCGCAGCGTTCGGAGTAGTGGTGCTGGACGTGTCGACTGACGATGATTCTGCTGTTGTACTTGCTTCGGTTGTCGCAGCATTCGGAGTAGTGGCGCTGGACGTGTCGACTGACGATGATTCTGTTGTTGTACTTGCTTCGGTTGTCGCAGCATTCGGAGTAGTGGCGCTAGACGTGTCGACTGACGATGATTCTGCTGTTGTACTTGCTTCGGTTGTCACAGCATTCGGACTTGTGGCGCTGGACGTGTCGACTGACGATGATTCTGCTGTTGTACTTGCTTCGGTTGTCGCAGCATTCGGATTAGTGGCGCTGGACGTGTCGACTGACGATGGTTCTGCTGTTGTACTTGCTTCGGTTGTCGCAGCGTTCGGAGTAGTGGCGCTGGACGTGTCGACTGACGATGATTCTGCTGTTGTACTTGCTTCGGTTGTCGCAGCATTCGGAGTAGTGGCGCTAGACGTGTCGACTGACGATGGTTCTGCTGTTATACTTGCTTCGGTTGTCGCAGCATTCGGAGTAGTGGCGCTAGACGTGTCGACTGACGATGGTTCTGCTGTTGTACTTGCTTCGGTTGTCACAGCATTCGGAGCAGTGGCGCTGGACGTGTCGACCGACGATGGTGCTGCTGTTGTACTAGCTTCGGTTGAAACAGCATTCGGAGTAGTGGCGCTGGACGTGTCGACTGACGATGGTTCTGCTGTTGTACTTGCTTCGGTTGTCGCAGCGTTCGGAGTAGTGGCGCTAGACGTGTCGACTGACGATGGTTCTGCTGTTGTACTTGCTTCGGTTGTCGCAGCGTTCGGAGTAGTGGCGCTGGACGTGTCGACTGACGATGGTTCTGCTGTTGTACTTGCTTCGGTTGTCGCAGCGTTCGGAGAAGTGGCGCTGGACGTGTCGACTGACGATGATTCTGCTGTTGTACTTGCTTCGGTTGTCGCAGCATTCGGAGTAGTGGCGCTAGACGTGTCGACTGACGATGATTCTGCTGTTGTACTTGCTTCGGTTGTCACAGCATTCGGACTTGTGGCGCTGGACGTGTCGACTGACGATGATTCTGCAGTTGTACTTGCTTCGGTTGTCGCAGCATTCGGAGTAGTGGCGCTAGACGTGTCGACTGACGATGGTTCTGCTGTTGTACTTGCTTCGGTTGTCGCAGCGTTCGGAGTAGTGGCGCTGGACGTGTCGACTGACGATGATTCTGCTGTTGTACTTGCTTCGGTTGTCGCAGCATTCGGAGTAGTGGCGCTAGACGTGTCGACTGACGATGGTTCTGCTGTTGTACTTGCTTCGGTTGTCGCAGCGTTCGGAGTAGTGGCGCTGGACGTATAGACTGACGATGGTTCTGCTGTTGTACTTGCTTCGGTTGTCGCAGCATTCGGAGTAGTGGCGCTGGACGTGTCGACTGACGATGGTTCTGCTGTTGTACTTGCTTCGGTTGTCGCAGCATTCGGAGTAGTGGCGCTAGACGTGTCGACTGACGATGGTTCTGCTGTTGTACTTGCTTCGGTTGTCGCAGCATTCGGAGTAGTGGCGCTAGACGTGTCGACTGACGATGGTTCTGCTGTTGTACTTGCTTCGGTTGTCGCAGCGTTCGGAGTAGTGGCGCTGGACGTGTCGACTGACGATGGTTCTGCTGTTGTACTTGCTTCGGTTGTCGCAGCGTTCGGAGTAGTGGCGCTGGACGTGTCGACTGACGATGATTCTGCTGTTGTACTTGCTTCGGTTGTCGCAGCATTCGGAGAAGTGGCGCTGGACGTGTCGACTGACGATGATTCTGCTGTTGTACTTGCTTCGGTTGTCGCAGCATTCGGAGTAGTGGCGCTAGACGTGTCGACTGACGATGATTCTGCTGTTGTACTTGCTTCGGTTGTCACAGCATTCGGACTTGTGGCGCTAGACGTGTCGACTGACGATGGTTCTGCTGTTGTACTTGCTTCGGTTGTCGCAGCATTCGGAGTAGTGGCGCTAGACGTGTCGACTGACGATGGTTCTGCTGTTGTACTTGCTTCGGTTGTCACAGCATTCGGAGCAGTGGCGCTGGACGTGTCGACCGACGATGGTGCTGCTGTTGTACTAGCTTCGGTTGACACAGCATTCGGAGTAGTGGCGCTGGACGTGTCGACTGACGATGATTCTGCTGTTGTATTTGCTTCGGTTGTCGCAGCATTTGGAGAAGTGGCGCTGGACGTGTCGACTGACGATGATTCTGCTGTTGTACTTGCTTCGGTTGTCGCAGCATTCGGAGTAGTGGCGCTAGACGTGTCGACTGACGATGATTCTGCTGTTGTACTTGCTTCGGTTGTCACAGCATTCGGACTTGTGGCGCTAGACGTGTCGACTGACGATGGTTCTGCTGTTGTACTTGCTTCGGTTGTCGCAGCATTCGGAGTAGTGGCGCTAGACGTGTCGACTGACGATGGTTCTGCTGTTGTACTTGCTTCGGTTGTCACAGCATTCGGAGCAGTGGCGCTGGACGTGTCGACCGACGATGGTGCTGCTGTTGTACTAGCTTCGGTTGACACAGCATTTGGAGTAGTGGCGCTGGACGTGTCGACTGACGATGATTCTGCTGTTGTATTTGCTTCGGTGGTCGCAGCATTCAGAGTAGTGGCGCTGGACGTGTCGACTGACGATGATTCTGCTGTTGTACTTGCTTCGGTTGTCGCAGCATTCGGAGTAGTGGCCCTGGACGTGTCGACTGACGATGATTCTGCTGTTGTACTTGCTTCGGTTGTCGCAGCATTCGGAGAAGTGGCGCTGGACGTGTCGACTGACGATGATTCTGCTGTTGTACTTGCTTCGGTTGTCGCAGCATTCGGAGTAGTGGCGCTGGACGTGTCGACTGACGATGATTCTGCTGTTGTACTTGCTTCGGTTGTCGCAGCATTCGGAGTAGTGGCGCTAGACGTGTCGACTGACGATGGTTCTGCTGTTGTACTTGCTTCGGTTGTCACAGCATTCAGACTAGTGGCGCTGGACGTGTCGACTGACGATGATTCTGCTGTTGTACTTGCTTCGGTTGTCGCAGCGTTCGGAGTAGTGGCGCTGGACGTGTCGACTGACGATGATTCTGCTGTTGTACTTGCTTCGGTTGTCGCAGCATTCGGAGTAGTGGCGCTAGACGTATCGACTGACGATGGTTCTGCTGTTGTACTTGCTTCGGTTGTCGCAGCATTCGGAGTAGTGGCGCTGGACGTGTCGACTGACGATGATTCTGCTGTTGAACTTGCTTCGGTTGTCGCAGCATTCGGAGTAGTGGCGCTAGACGTATCGACTGACGATGGTTCTGCTGTTGTACTTGCTTCGGTTGTCGCAGCATTCGGAGAAGTGGCGCTGGACGTGTCGACTGACGATGATTCTGCTGTTGTACTTGCTTCGGTTGTCGCAGCATTCGGAGTAGTGGCGCTGGACGTGTCGACTGACGATGATTCTGCTGTTGTACTTGCTTCGGTTGTCGCAGCATTCGGAGTAGTGGCGCTAGACGTGTCGACTGACGATGGTTCTGCTGTTGTACTTGCTTCGGTTGTCACAGCATTCAGACTAGTGGCGCTGGACGTGTCGACTGACGATGATTCTGCTGTTGTACATGCTTCGGTTGTCGCAGCATTCGGAGTAGTGGCGCTGGACGTGTCGACTGACGATGATTCTGCTGTTGTACTTGCTTCGGTTGTCGCAGCATTCGGAGTAGTGGCGCTGGACGTGTCGACTGACGATGATTCTGCTGTTGTACTTGCTTCGGTTGTCATAGCATTCGGAGTAGTGGCGCTAGACGTGTCGACTGACGATGATTCTGCTGTTGTACTTGCTTCGGTTGTCGCAGCATTCGGAGTAGTGGCGCTAGACGTGTCGACTGACGATGGTTCTGCTGTTGTACTTGCTTCGGTTGTCGCAGCGTTCGGATTAGTGGCGCTAGACGTGTCGACTGACGATGGTTCTGCTGTTGTACTTGCTTCGGTTGTCGCAGCGTTCGGAGTAGTGGCGCTGGACGTGTCGACTGACGATGATTCTGCTGTTGTACTTGCTTCGGTTGTCGCAGCATTCGGAGTAGTGGCGCTGGACGTGTCGACTGACGATGATTCTGCTGTTGTACTTGCTTCGGTTGTCGCAGCATTCGGAGTAGTGGCGCTAGACGTGTCGACTGACGATGATTCTGCTGTTGTACTTGCTTCGGTTGTCACAGCATTCGGACTTGTGGCGCTGGACGTGTCGACTGACGATGATTCTGCTGTTGTACTTGCTTCGGTTGTCGCAGCATTAGGAGTAGTGGCGCTGGACGTGTCGACTGACGATGATTCTTCAGTTGTAATTGCTTCGGTTGTCGCAGCATTCGGAGTAGTGGCGCTAGACGGGTCGACTGACGATGGTTCTGCTGTTGTACTTGCTTCGGTTGTCGCAGCGTTCGGAGTAGTGGCGCTGGACGTGTCGACTGACGATGATTCTGCTGTTGTACTTGCTTCGGTTGTCGCAGCATTCGGAGTAGTGGCGCTAGACGTGTCGACTGAAGATGGTTCTGCTGTTGTACTTGCTTCGGTTGTCGCAGCGTTCGGAGTAGTGGTGCTGGACGTGTCGACTGAATATGATTCTGCTGTTGTACTTGCTTCGGTTGTCGCAGCATTCGGAGTAGTGGCGCTGGACGTGTCGACTGACGATAATTCTGCTGTTGTACTTGCTTCGGTTGTCGCAGCATTCGGAGTAGTGGCGCTAGACGTGTCGACTGACGATGGTTCTGCTGTTGTACTTGCTTCGGTTGTCGCAGCATTCGGAGAAGTGGCGCTAGACGTGTCGACTGACGATGGTTCTGCTGTTGTACTTGCTTCGGTTGTCACAGCATTCGGAGCAGTGGCGCTGGACGTGTCGACCGACGATGGTGCTGCTGTTGTACTAGCTTCGGTTGAAACAGCATTCGGAGTAGTGGCGCTGGACGTGTCGACTGACGATGGTTCTGCTGTTGTACTTGCTTCGGTTGTCGCAGCATTCGGAGTACTGGCGCTAGACGTGTCGACTGACGATGGTTCTGCTGTTGTACTTGCTTCGGTTGTCTCAGCGTTCGGAGTAGTGGCGCTAGACGTGTCGACTGACGATGGTTCTGCTGTTGTACTTGCTTCGGTTGTCGCAGCGTTCGGAGTAGTGGCGCTGGACGTGTCGACTGACGATGATTCTGCTGTTGTACTTGCTTCGGTTGTCGCAGCATTCGGAGTAGTGGCGCTAGACGTGTCGACTGACGATGATTCTGCTGTTGTACTTGCTTCGGTTGTCACAGCATTCGGACTTGTGGCGCTGGACGTGTCGACTGACGATGATTCTGCAGTTGTACTTGCTTCGGTTGTCGCAGCATTCGGAGTAGTGGCGCTAGACGTGTCGACTGACGATGGTTCTGCTGTTGTACTTGCTTCGGTTGTCGCAGCATTCGGAGTAGTGGCGCTGGACGTGTCGACTGACGATGATTCTGCTGTTGTACTTGCTTCGGTTGTCGCAGCATTCGGAGTAGTGGCGCTAGACGTGTCGACTGACGATGGTTCTGCTGTTGTACTTGCTTCGGTTGTCGCAGCGTTCGGAGTAGTGGCGCTGGACGTATCGACTGACGATGGTTCTGCTGTTGTACTTGCTTCGGTTGTCGCAGCATTCGGAGGAGTGGCGCTGAACGTGTCGACTGACGATGATTCTGCTGTTGTACTTGCTTCGGTTGTCGCAGCATTCGGAGTAGTGGCGCTGGACGTGTCGACTGACGATGGTTCTGCTGTTGTACTTGCTTCGGTTGTCGCAGCGTTCGGAGTAGTGGCGCTGGACGTGTCGACTGACGATGATTCTGCTGTTGTACTTGCTTCGGTTGTCGCAGCATTCGGAGTAGTGGCGCTGGACGTGTCGACTGACGATGATTCTGCTGTTGTACTTGCTTCGGTTGTCACAGCATTCGGACTAGTGGCGCTGGACGTGTCGACTGACGATGGTTCTGCTGTTGTACTTGCTTCGGTTGTCGCAGCATTCGGAGTAGTGGCGCTGGACGTGTCGACTGACGATGATTCTGCTGTTGTACTTGCTTCGGTTGTCGCAGCATTCGGAGTAGTGGCGCTAGACGTGTCGACTGACGATGGTTCTGCTGTTGTACTTGCTTCGGTTGTCGCAGCATTCGGAGTAGTGGCGCTGGACGTGTTGACTGACGATGATTCTGCTGTTGTACTTGCTTCGGTTGTCACAGCATTCGGACTAGTGGCGCTGGACGTGTCGACTGACGATGATTCTGTTGTTGTACTTGCTTCGGTTGTCGCAGCATTCGGAGTAGTGGCGCTAGACGTGTCGACTGACGATGATTCTGCTGTTGTACTTGCTTCGGTTGTCGCAGCATTCGGAGTAGTGGCGCTGGACGTGTCGACTGACGATGATTCTGCAGTTGTACTTGATTCGGTTGTCGCAGCATTCGGAGTAGTGGCGCTAGACGTGTCGACTGACGATGGTTCTGCTGTTGTACTTGCTTCGGTTGTCGCAGTGTTCGGAGTAGTGGCGCTGGACGTGTCGACTGACGATGATTCTGCTGTTGTACTTGCTTCGGTTATCGCAGCATTCGGAGTAGTGGCGCTAGACGTATCGACTGACGATGGTTCTGCTGTTGTACTTGCTTCGGTTGTCGCAGCATTCGGAGTAGTGGCGCTGGACGTGTCGACTGACGATGATTCTGCTGTTGTACTTGCTTCGGTTGTCGCAGCATTCGGAGTAGTGGCGCTAGACGTATCGACTGACGATGGTTCTGCTGTTGTAATTGCTTCGGTTGTCGCAGCATTCGGAGAAGTGGCGCTGGACGTGTCGACTGACGATGATTCTGCTGTTGTACTTGCTTCGGTTGTCGCAGCATTCGGACTAGTGGCGCTGGACGTGTCGACTGACGATGATTCTGCTGTTGTACTTGCTTCGGTTGTCGCAGCATTCGGAGTAGTGGCGCTAGACGTGTCGACTGACGATGCTTCTGCTGTTGTACTTGCTTCGGTTGTCGCAGCATTCGGAGTAGTGGCGCTGGACGTGTCGACTGACGATGATTCTGCTGTTGTACTTGCTTCGGTTGTCGCAGCATTCGGAGTAGTGGCGCTGGACGTGTCGACTGACGATGGTTCTGCTGTTGTACTTGCTTCGGTTGTCACAGCATTCAGACTAGTGGCGCTGGACGTGTCGACTGACGATGATTCTGCTGTTGTACTTGCTTCGGTTGTCGCAGCATTCGGAGTAGTGGCGCTGGACGTATCGACTGACGATGGTTCTGCTGTTGTACTTGCTTCGGTTGTCGCAGCATTCGGAGTAGTGGCGCTGGACGTGTCGACTGACGATGATTCTGCTGTTGTACTTGCTTCGGTTGTCGCAGCATTCGGAGTAGTGGCGCTAGACGTATCGACTGACGATGGTTCTGCTGTTGTACTTGCTTCGGTTGTCGCAGCATTCGGAGAAGTGGCGCTGGACGTGTCGACTGACGATGATTCTGCTGTTGTACTTGCTTCGGTTGTCGCAGCATTCGGAGTAGTGGCGCTGGACGTGTCGACTGACGATGATTCTGCTGTTGTACTTGCTTCGGTTGTCGCAGCATTCGGAGTAGTGGCGCTAGACGTGTCGACTGACGATGCTTCTGCTGTTGTACTTGCTTCGGTTGTCGCAGCATTCGGAGTAGTGGCAATGGACGTGTCGACTGACGATGATTCTGCTGTTGTACTTGCTTCGGTTGTCGCAGCATTCGGAGTAGTGGCGCTGGACGTGTCGACTGACGATGATTCTGTTGTTGTACTTGCTTCGGTTGTCGCAGCATTCGGAGTAGTGGCGCTAGACGTGTCGACTGACGATGATTCTGCTGTTGTACTTGCTTCGGTTGTCACAGCATTCGGACTTGTGGCGCTGGACGTGTCGACTGACGATGATTCTGCTGTTGTACTTGCTTCGGTTGTCGCAGCATTCGGAGTAGTGGCGCTGGACGTGTCGACTGACGATGATTCTGCAGTTGTAATTGCTTCGGTTGTCGCAGCATTCGGAGTAGTGGCGCTAGACGTGTCGACTGACGATGGTTCTGCTGTTGTACTTGCTTCGGTTGTCGCAGCGTTCGGAGTAGTGGCGCTGGACGTGTCGACTGACGATGATTCTGCTGTTGTACTTGCTTCGGTTGTCGCAGCATTCGGAGTAGTGGCGCTAGACGTGTCGACTGACGATGGTTCTGCTGTTGTAATTGCTTCGGTTGTCGCAGCGTTCGGAGTAGTGGCGCTGGACGTGTCGACTGACGATGATTCTGCTGTTGTACTTGCTTCGGTTGTCGCAGCATTCGGAGTAGTGGCGCTAGACGTGTCGACTGACGATGATTCTGCTGTTGTACTTGTTTCGGTTGTCGCAGCGTTTGGAGTAGTGGCGCTGGACGTATCGACTGACGATGGTTCTGCTGTTGTACTTGCTTCGGTTGTCGCAGCATTCGGAGGAGTGGCGCTGAACGTGTCGACTGACGATGGTTCTGCTGTTGTACTTGCTTCGGTTGTCGCAGCGTTTGGAGTAGTGGCGCTGGACGTGTCGACTGACGATGATTCTGCTGTTGTACTTGCTTCGGTTGTCGCAGCATTCGGAGTAGTGGCGCTGGACGTGTCGACTGACGATGATTCTGCTGTTGTACTTGCTTCGGTTGTCGCAGCATTCGGAGTAGTGGCGCTAGACGTGTCGACTGACGATGGTTCTGCTGTTGTACTTGCTTCGGTTGTCGCAGCGTTCGGAGTAGTGGCGCTGGACGTGTCGACTGACGATGATTCTGCTGTTGTACTTGCTTCGGTTGTCGCAGCATTCGGAGTAGTGACGCTAGATGTGTCGACTGACGATGATTCTGCTGTTGTACTTGCTTCGGTTGTCACAGCATTCGGACTAGTGGCGCTGGACGTGTCGACTGACGATGATTCTGCTGTTGTACTTGCTTCGGTTGTCGCAGCATTCGGAGTAGTGGCGCTGGACGTGTCGACTGACGATGATTCTGCTGTTGTACTTGCTTCGGTTGTCGCAGCATTCGGAGTAGTGGCGCTAGACGTGTCGACGGACGATGGTTCTGCTGTTGTACTTGCTTCGGTTGTCGCAGCGTTCGGAGTAGTGGCGCTGGACGTGTCGACTGACGATGATTCTGCTGTTGTACTTGCTTCGGTTGTCGCAGCATTCGGAGTAGTGGCGCTAGACGTGTCGACTGACGATGGTTCTGCTGTTGTACTTGCTTCGGTTGTCGCAGCATTCGGAGTAGTGGCGCTAGACGTGTCGACTGACGATGGTTCTGCTGTTGTACTTGCTTCGGTTGTCACAGCATTCGGAGCATTGGCGCTGGACGTGTCGACCGACGATGGTGCTGCTGTTGTACTAGCTTCGGTTGACACAGCATTCGGAGTAGTGGCGCTGGACGTGTCGACTGACGATGATTCTGCTGTTGTACTTGCTTCGGTTGTCACAGCATTCGGACTAGTGGCGCTGGACGTGTCGACTGACGATGATTCTGCTGTTGTACTTGCTTCGGTTGTCGCAGCATTCGGAGTAGTGGCGCTGGACGTGTCGACTGACGATGAATCTGCTGTTGTACTTGCTTCGGTTGTCGCAGCATTCGGAGAAGTGGCGCTGGACGTGTCGACTGACGATGATTCTGCTGTTGTACTTGCTTCGGTTGTCGCAGCATTCGGAGTAGTGGCGCTAGACGTGTCGACTGACGATGGTTCTGCTGTTGTACTTGCTTCGGTTGTCACAGCATTCGGACTTGTGGCGCTAGACGTGTCGACTGACGATGGTTCTGCTGTTGTACTTGCTTCGGTTGTCGCAGCATTCGGAGTAGTGGCGCTAGACGTGTCGACTGACGATGGTTCTGCTGTTGTACTTGCTTCGGTTGTCGCAGCATTCGGAGTAGTGGCGCTAGACGTGTCGACTGACGATGATTCTGCTGTTGTACTTGCTTCGGTTGTCACAGCATTCGGACTTGTGGCGCTAGACGTGTCGACTGACGATTGTTCTGCTGTTGTACTTGCTTCGGTTGTCGCAGCATTCGGAGTAGTGGCGCTAGACGTGTCGACTGACGATGGTTCTGCTGTTGTACTTGCTTCGGTTGTCGCAGCGTTCGGAGTAGTGGCGCTGGACGTGTCGACTGACGATGATTCTGCTGTTGTACTTGCTTCGGTTGTCGCAGCATTCGGAGTAGTGGCGCTAGACGTGTCGACTGACGATGGTTCTGCTGTTGTACTTGCTTCGGTTGTCACAGCATTCGGACTTGTGGCGCTGGACGTGTCGACTGACGATGATTCTGCTGTTGTACTTGCTTCGGTTGTCGCAGCATTCGGACTAGTGGCGCTGGACGTGTCGACTGACGATGATTCTGCTGTTGTACTTGCTTCGGTTGTCGCAGCATTCGGAGTAGTGGCGCTAGACGTGTCGACGGACGATGGTTCTGCTGTTGTACTTGCTTCGGTTGTCGCAGCGTTCGGAGTAGTGGCGCTGGACGTGTCGACTGACGATGATTCTGCTGTTGTACTTGCTTCGGTTGTCGCAGCATTCGGAGTAGTGGCGCTAGACGTGTCGACTGACGATGGTTCTGCTGTTGTACTTGCTTCGGTTGTCGCAGCATTCGGAGTAGTGGCGCTAGACGTGTCGACTGACGATGGTTCTGCTGTTGTACTTGCTTCGGTTGTCACAGCATTCGGAGCATTGGCGCTGGACGTGTCGACCGACGATGGTGCTGCTGTTGTACTAGCTTCGGTTGACACAGCATTCGGAGTAGTGGCGCTGGACGTGTCGACTGACGATGATTCTGCTGTTGTACTTGCTTCGGTTGTCACAGCATTCGGACTAGTGGCGCTGGACGTGTCGACTGACGATGATTCTGCTGTTGTACTTGCTTCGGTTGTCGCAGCATTCGGAGTAGTGGCGCTGGACGTGTCGACTGACGATGAATCTGCTGTTGTAATTGCTTCGGTTGTCGCAGCATTCGGAGAAGTGGCGCTGGACGTGTCGACTGACGATGATTCTGCTGTTGTACTTGCTTCGGTTGTCGCAGCATTCGGAGTAGTGGCGCTAGACGTGTCGACTGACGATGATTCTGCTGTTGTACTTGCTTCGGTTGTCACAGCATTCGGACTTGTGGCGCTAGACGTGTCGACTGACGATGGTTCTGCTGTTGTACTTGCTTCGGTTGTCGCAGCATTCGGAGTAGTGGCGCTAGACGTGTCGACTGACGATGGTTCTGCTGTTGTACTTGCTTCGGTTGTCACAGCATTCGGAGCAGTGGCGCTGGACGTGTCGACCGACGATGGTGCTGCTGTTGTACTAGCTTCGGTTGACACAGCATTCGGAGTAGTGGCGCTGGACGTGTCGACTGACGATGATTCTGCTGTTGTACTTGCTTCGGTTGTCGCAGCATTCGGAGTAGTGGCGCTAGACGTGTCGACTGACGATGGGTCTGCTGTTGTACTTGCTTCGGTTGTCGCAGCGTTCGGAGTAGTGGCGCTGGACGTGTCGACTGACGATGATTCTGCTGTTGTACTTGCTTCGGTTGTCGCAGCATTCGGAGTAGTGGCGCTGGACGTGTCGACTGACGATGATTCTGCAGTTGTAATTGCTTCGGTTGTCGCAGCATTCGGAGTAGTGGCGCTAGACGTGTCGACTGACGATGGTTCTGCTGTTGTTCTTGCTTCGGTTGTCGCAGCATTAGGAGTAGTGGCGCTGGACGTGTCGACTGACGATGATTCTGCTGTTGTACTTGCTTCGGTTGTCACAGCATTCGGACTAGTGGCGCTGGACGTGTCGACTGACGATGATTCTGCTGTTGTACTTGCTTCGGTTGTCGCAGCGTTCGGAGTAGTGGCGCTGGACGTGTCGACTGACGATGATTCTGCTGTTGTACTGGCTTCGGTTGTCGCAGCATTCGGAGTAGTGGCGCTAGACGTGTCGACTGACGATGGTTCTGCTGTTGTACTTGCTTCGGTTGTCGCAGCATTCGGAGTAGTGGCGCTAGACGTATCGACTGACGATGGTTCTGCTGTTGTACTTGCTTCGGTTGTCGCAGCATTCGGAGTAGTGGCGCTGGACGTGTTGACTGACGATGATTCTGCTGTTGTACTTGCTTCGGTTGTCGCAGCATTCGGAGTAGTGGCGCTGGACGTGTCGACTGACGATGATTCTGCTGTTGTACTTGCTTCGGTTGTCGCAGCATTCGGAGTAGTGGCGCTGGACGTGTCGACTGACGATGATTCTGCTGTTGTACTTGCTTCGGTTGTCGCAGCATTCGGAGTAGTGGCGCTGGACGTGTCGACTGACGATGATTCTGCTGTTGTACTTGCTTCGGTTGTCGCAGCATTCGGAGTAGTGGCGCTAGACGTGTCGACTGACGATGGTTCTGCTGTTGTACTTGCTTCGGTTGTCGCAGCGTTCGGAGTAGTGGCGCTGGACGTGTCGACTGACGATGATTCTGCTGTTGTACTTGCTTCGGTTGTCGCAGCATTCGGAGTAGTGGCGCTAGACGTGTCGACTGACGATGGTTCTGCTGTTGTAATTGCTTCGGTTGTCGCAGCGTTCGGAGTAGTGGCGCTGGACGTGTCGACTGACGATGATTCTGCTGTTGTACTTGCTTCGGTTGTCGCAGCGTTCGGAGTAGTGGCGCTGGACGTGTCGACTGACGATGATTCTGCTGTTGTACTTGCTTCGGTTGTCACAGCATTCGGACTTGTGGCGCTGGACGTGTCGACTGACGATGATTCTGCTGTTGTACTTGCTTCGGTTGTCGCAGCATTCGGACTAGTGGCGCTGGACGTGTCGACTGACGATGATTCTGCTGTTGTACTTGCTTCGGTTGTCGCAGCATTCGGAGTAGTGGCGCTAGACGTGTCGACTGACGATGGGTCTGCTGTTGTACTTGCTTCGGTTGTCGCAGCGTTCGGAGTAGTGGCGCTGGACGTGTCGACTGACGATGATTCTGCTGTTGTACTTGCTTCGGTTGTCGCAGCATTCGGAGTAGTGGCGCTAGACGTGTCGACTGACGATGGTTCTGCTGTTGTACTTGCTTCGGTTGTCGCAGCATTCGGAGTAGTGGCGCTAGACGTGTCGACTGACGATGGTTCTGCTGTTGTACTTGCTTCGGTTGTCACAGCATTCGGAGCAGTGGCGCTGGACGTGTCGACCGACGATGGTGCTGCTGTTGTACTAGCTTCGGTTGACACAGCATTCGGAGTAGTGGCGCTGGACGTGTCGACTGACGATGATTCTGCTGTTGTACTTGCTTCGGTTGTCGCAGCATTCGGAGTAGTGGCGCTGGACGTGTCGACTGACGATGATTCTGCTGTTGTACTTGCTTCGGTTGTCGCAGCATTCGGAGTAGTGGCGCTGGACGTGTCGACTGACGATGATTCTGCTGTTGTACTTGCTTCGGTTGTCGCAGCATTCGGAGTAGTGGCGCTAGACGTGTCGACTGACGATGCTTCTGCTGTTGTACTTGCTTCGGTTGTCGCAGCATTCGGAGTAGTGGCGCTGGACGTGTCGACTGACGATGATTCTGCTGTTGTACTTGCTTCGGTTGTCGCAGCATTCGGAGTAGTGGCGCTGGACGTGTCGACTGACGATGATTCTGTTGTTGTACTTGCTTCGGTTGTCGCAGCATTCGGAGTAGTGGCGCTAGACGTGTCGACTGACGATGATTCTGCTGTTGTACTTGCTTCGGTTGTCACAGCATTCGGACTTGTGGCGCTGGACGTGTCGACTGACGATGATTCTGCTGTTGTACTTGCTTCGGTTGTCGCAGCATTCGGAGTAGTGGCGCTGGACGTGTCGACTGACGATGATTCTGCAGTTGTAATTGCTTCGGTTGTCGCAGCATTCGGAGTAGTGGCGCTAGACGTGTCGACTGACGATGGTTCTGCTGTTGTACTTGCTTCGGTTGTCGCAGCGTTCGGAGTAGTTGCGCTGGACGTGTCGACTGACGATGATTCTGCTGTTGTACTTGCTTCGGTTGTCGCAGCATTCGGAGTAGTGGCGCTAGACGTGTCGACTGACGATGGTTCTGCTGTTGTAATTGCTTCGGTTGTCGCAGCGTTCGGAGTAGTGGCGCTGGACGTGTCGACTGACGATGATTCTGCTGTTGTACTTGCTTCGGTTGTCGCAGCATTCGGAGTAGTGGCGCTAGACGTGTCGACTGACGATGATTCTGCTGTTGTACTTGGTTCGGTTGTCGCAGCGTTTGGAGTAGTGGCGCTGGACGTATCGACTGACGATGGTTCTGCTGTTGTACTTGCTTCGGTTGTCGCAGCATTCGGAGGAGTGGCGCTGAACGTGTCGACTGACGATGGTTCTGCTGTTGTACTTGCTTCGGTTGTCGCAGCGTTTGGAGTAGTGGCGCTGGACGTGTCGACTGACGATGATTCTGCTGTTGTACTTGCTTCGGTTGTCACAGCATTCAGACTAGTGGCGCTGGACGTGTCGACTGACGATGATTCTGCTGTTGTACTTGCTTCGGTTGTCGCAGCGTTCGGAGTAGTGGCGCTGGACGTGTCGACTGACGATGATTCTGCTGTTGTACTTGCTTCGGTTGTCGCAGCATTCGGAGTAGTGGCGCTAGACGTATCGACTGACGATGGTTCTGCTGTTGTACTTGCTTCGGTTGTCGCAGCATTCGGAGTAGTGGCGCTGGACGTGTCGACTGACGATGATTCTGCTGTTGTACTTGCTTCGGTTGTCGCAGCATTCGGAGTAGTGGCGCTAGACGTATCGACTGACGATGGTTCTGCTGTTGTACTTGCTTCGGTTGTCGCAGCATTCGGAGAAGTGGCGCTGGACGTGTCGACTGACGATGATTCTGCTGTTGTACTTGCTTCGGTTGTCGCAGCATTCGGAGTAGTGGCGCTGGACGTGTCGACTGACGATGATTCTGCTGTTGTACTTGCTTCGGTTGTCGCAGCATTCGGAGTAGTGGCGCTAGACGTGTCGACTGACGATGGTTCTGCTGTTGTACTTGCTTCGGTTGTCACAGCATTCAGACTAGTGGCGCTGGACGTGTCGACTGACGATGATTCTGCTGTTGTACTTGCTTCGGTTGTCGCAGCATTCGGAGTAGTGGCGCTGGACGTGTCGACTGACGATGATTCTGCTGTTGTACTTGCTTCGGTTGTCGCAGCATTCGGAGTAGTGGCGCTGGACGTGTCGACTGACGATGATTCTGCTGTTGTACTTGCTTCGGTTGTCATAGCATTCGGAGTAGTGGCGCTAGACGTGTCGACTGACGATGATTCTGCTGTTGTACTTGCTTCGGTTGTCGCAGCATTCGGAGTAGTGGCGCTAGACGTGTCGACTGACGATGGTTCTGCTGTTGTACTTGCTTCGGTTGTCGCAGCGTTCGGAGTAGTGGCGCTAGACGTGTCGACTGACGATGGTTCTGCTGTTGTACTTGCTTCGGTTGTCGCAGCGTTCGGAGTAGTGGCGCTGGACGTGTCGACTGACGATGATTCTGCTGTTGTACTTGCTTCGGTTGTCGCAGCATTCGGAGTAGTGGCGCTGGACGTGTCGACTGACGATGATTCTGCTGTTGTACTTGCTTCGGTTGTCGCAGCATTCGGAGTAGTGGCGCTAGACGTGTCGACTGACGATGATTCTGCTGTTGTACTTGCTTCGGTTGTCACAGCATTCGGACTTGTGGCGCTGGACGTGTCGACTGACGATGATTCTGCTGTTGTACTTGCTTCGGTTGTCGCAGCATTAGGAGTAGTGGCGCTGGACGTGTCGACTGACGATGATTCTGCAGTTGTAATTGCTTCGGTTGTCGCAGCATTCGGAGTAGTGGCGCTAGACGGGTCGACTGACGATGATTCTGCTGTTGTACTTGCTTCGGTTGTCGCAGCATTCGGAGTAGTGGCGCTAGACGTGTCGACTGACGATGCTTCTGCTGTTGTACTTGCTTCGGTTGTCGCAGCATTCGGAGTAGTGGCGCTAGACGTGTCGACTGACGATGATTCTGCAGTTGTAATTGCTTCGGTAGTCGCAGCATTCGGAGTAGTGGCGCTAGACGTGTCGACTGACGATGGTTCTGCTGTTGTACTTGCTTCGGTTGTCGCAGCGTTCAGAGTAGTGGCGCTGGACGTGTCGACTGACGATGATTCTGCTGTTGTACTTGCTTCGGTTGTCGCAGCGTTTGGAGTAGTGGCGCTGGACGTATCGACTGACGATGGTTCTGCTGTTGTACTTGCTTCGGTTGTCGCAGCGTTCGGAGTAGTGGCGCTGGACGTGTCGACTGACGATGATTCTATTGTTGTACTTGCTTCGGTTGTCGCAGCACTCGGAGTAGTGGCGCTGGACGTGTCGACTGACGATGATTCTGCTGTTGTACTTGCTTCGGTTGTCGCAGCGTTCGGAGTAGTGGCGCTGGACGTGTCGACTGACGATGATTCTGCAGTTGTACTTGCTTCGGTTGTCGCAGCATTCGGAGTAGTGGCGCTAGACGTGTCGACTGACGATGGTTCTGCTGTTGTACTTGCTTCGGTTGTCGCAGCGTTCGGAGCAGTGGCGCTGGACGTGTCGACCGACGATGGTGCTGCTGTTGTACTAGCTTCGGTTGACACAGCATTCGGAGTAGTGGCGCTGGACGTGTCGACTGACGATGATTCTGCTGTTGTACTTGCTTCGGTTGTCACAGCATTCGGACTAGTGGCGCTGGACGTGTCGACTGACGATGATTCTGCTGTTGTACTTGCTTCGGTTGTCGCAGCATTCGGAGTAGTGGCGCTGGACGTGTCGACTGACGATGATTCTGCTGTTGTACTTGCTTCGGTTGTCGCAGCATTCGGAGTAGTGGCGCTAGACGTGTCGACTGACGACGGTTCTGCTGTTGTACTTGCTTCGGTTGTCGCAGCATTCGGAGTAGTGGCGCTGGACGTGTCGACTGACGATGATTCTGCTGTTGTACTTGCTTCGGTTGTCGCAGCATTCGGAGTAGTGGCGCTGGACGTGTCGACTGACGATGATTCTGTTGTTGTACTTGCTTCGGTTGTCGCAGCATTCGGAGTAGTGGCGCTAGACGTGTCGACTGACGATGATTCTGCTGTTGTACTTGCTTCGGTTGTCACAGCATTCGGACTTGTGGCGCTGGACGTGTCGACTGACGATGATTCTGCTGTTGTACTTGCTTCGGTTGTCGCAGCATTAGGAGTAGTGGCGCTGGACGTGTCGACTGACGATGATTCTGCAGTTGTAATTGCTTCGGTTGTCGCAGCATTCGGAGTAGTGGCGCTAGACGTGTCGACTGACGATGGTTCTGCTGTTGTACTTGCTTCGGTTGTCGCAGCGTTCGGAGTAGTTGCGCTGGACGTGTCGACTGACGATGATTCTGCTGTTGTACTTGCTTCGGTTGTCGCAGCATTCGGAGTAGTGGCGCTAGACGTTTCGACTGACGATGGTTCTGCTGTTGTAATTGCTTCGGTTGTCGCAGCGTTCGGAGTAGTGGCGCTGGACGTGTCGACTGACGATGATTCTGCTGTTGTACTTGCTTCGGTTGTCGCAGCATTCGGAGTAGTGGCGCTAGACGTGTCGACTGACGATGATTCTGCTGTTGTACTTGGTTCGGTTGTCGCAGCGTTTGGAGTAGTGGCGCTGGACGTATCGACTGACGATGGTTCTGCTGTTGTACTTGCTTCGGTTGTCGCAGCATTCGGAGGAGTGGCGCTGAACGTGTCGACTGACGATGGTTCTGCTGTTGTACTTGCTTCGGTTGTCGCAGCGTTTGGAGTAGTGGCGCTGGACGTGTCGACTGACGATGATTCTGCTGTTGTACTTGCTTCGGTTGTCGCAGCATTCGGAGTAGTGGCGCTGGACGTGTCGACTGACGATGATTCTGCTGTTGTACTTGCTTCGGTTGTCGCAGCATTCGGAGTAGTGGCGCTAGACGTGTCGACTGACGATGGTTCTGCTGTTGTACTTGCTTCGGTTGTCGCAGCGTTCGGAGTAGTGGCGCTGGACGTGTCGACTGACGATGATTCTGCTGTTGTACTTGCTTCGGTTGTCGCAGCATTCGGAGTAGTGGCGCTAGATGTGTCGACTGACGATGATTCTGCTGTTGTACTTGCTTCGGTTGTCACAGCATTCGGACTAGTGGCGCTGGACGTGTCGACTGACGATGATTCTGCTGTTGTACTTGCTTCGGTTGTCGCAGCATTCGGAGTAGTGGCGCTGGACGTGTCGACTGACGATGATTCTGCTGTTGTACTTGCTTCGGTTGTCGCAGCATTCGGAGTAGTGGCGCTAGACGTGTCGACTGACGATGGTTCTGCTGTTGTACTTGCTTCGGTTGTCGCAGCATTCGGAGTAGTGGCACTAGACGTATCGACTGACGATGGTTCTGCTGTTGTACTTGCTTCGGTTGTCACAGCGTTCGGAGTAGTGGCGCTGGACGTGTTGACTGACGATGATTCTGCTGTTGTACTTGCTTCGGTTGTCGCAGCATTCGGAGTAGTGGCGCTGGACGTGTCGACTGACGATGATTCTGCTGTTGTACTTGCTTCGGTTGTCGCAGCATTCGGAGTAGTGGCGCTGGACGTGTCGACTGACGATGATTCTGCTGTTGTACTTGCTTCGGTTGTCGCAGCATTCGGAGTAGTGGCGCTAGACGTGTCGACTGACGATGATTCTGCTGTTGTACTTGGTTCGGTTGTCGCAGCGTTTGGAGTAGTGGCGCTGGACGTATCGACTGACGATGGTTCTGCTGTTGTACTTGCTTCGGTTGTCGCAGCATTCGGAGGAGTGGCGCTGAACGTGTCGACTGACGATGGTTCTGCTGTTGTACTTGCTTCGGTTGTCGCAGCGTTTGGAGTAGTGGCGCTGGACGTGTCGACTGACGATGATTCTGCTGTTGTACTTGCTTCGGTTGTCGCAGCATTCGGAGTAGTGGCGCTGGACGTGTCGACTGACGATGATTCTGCTGTTGTACTTGCTTCGGTTGTCGCAGCATTCGGAGTAGTGGCGCTAGACGTGTCGACTGACGATGGTTCTGCTGTTGTACTTGCTTCGGTTGTCGCAGCGTTCGGAGTAGTGGCGCTGGACGTGTCGACTGACGATGATTCTGCTGTTGTACTTGCTTCGGTTGTCGCAGCATTCGGAGTAGTGGCGCTAGATGTGTCGACTGACGATGATTCTGCTGTTGTACTTGCTTCGGTTGTCACAGCATTCGGACTAGTGGCGCTGGACGTGTCGACTGACGATGATTCTGCTGTTGTACTTGCTTCGGTTGTCGCAGCATTCGGAGTAGTGGCGCTGGACGTGTCGACTGACGATGATTCTGCTGTTGTACTTGCTTCGGTTGTCGCAGCATTCGGAGTAGTGGCGCTAGACGTGTCGACTGACGATGGTTCTGCTGTTGTACTTGCTTCGGTTGTCGCAGCATTCGGAGTAGTGGCACTAGACGTATCGACTGACGATGGTTCTGCTGTTGTACTTGCTTCGGTTGTCACAGCGTTCGGAGTAGTGGCGCTGGACGTGTTGACTGACGATGATTCTGCTGTTGTACTTGCTTCGGTTGTCGCAGCATTCGGAGTAGTGGCGCTGGACGTGTCGACTGACGATGATTCTGCTGTTGTACTTGCTTCGGTTGTCGCAGCATTCGGAGTAGTGGCGCTGGACGTGTCGACTGACGATGATTCTGCTGTTGTACTTGCTTCGGTTGTCGCAGCATTCGGAGTAGTGGCGCTGGACGTGTCGACTGACGATGATTCTGCAGTTGTAATTGCTTCGGTTGTCGCAGCATTCGGAGTAGTGGCGCTAGACGTGTCGACTGACGATGGTTCTGCTGTTGTACTTGCTTCGGTTGTCGCAGCGTTCGGAGTAGTGGCGCTGGACGTGTCGACTGACGATGATTCTGCTGTTGTACTTGCTTCGGTTGTCGCAGCATTCGGAGTAGTGGCGCTAGACGTGTCGACTGACGATGGTTCTGCTGTTGTAATTGCTTCGGTTGTCGCAGCGTTCGGAGTAGTGGCGCTGGACGTGTCGACTGACGATGATTCTGCTGTTGTACTTGCTTCGGTTGTCGCAGCATTCGGAGTAGTGGCGCTAGACGTATCGACTGACGATGGTTCTGCTGTTGTACTTGCTTCGGTTGTCGCAGCATTCGGAGTAGTGGCGCTGAACGTGTCGACTGACGATGATTCTGCTGTTGTACTTGCTTCGGTTGTCGCAGCATTCGGAGTAGTGGCGCTGGACGTGTCGACTGACGATGATTCTGCTGTTGTACTTGCTTCGGTTGTCGCAGCATTCGGAGTAGTGGCGCTAGACGTGTCGACTGACGATGGTTCTGCTGTTGTACTTGCTTCGGTTGTCGCAGCATTCGGAGTAGTGGCGCTAGATGTATCGACTGACGATGGTTCTGCTGTTGTACTTGCTTCGGTTGTCGCAGCGTTCGGAGTAGTGGCGCTGGACGTGTTGACTGACGATGATTCTGCTGTTGTACTTGCTTCGGTTGTCGCAGCATTCGGAGTAGTGGCGCTGGACGTGTCGACTGACGATGATTCTGCTGTTGTACTTGCTTCGGTTGTCGCAGCATTCGGAGTAGTGGCGCTGGACGTGTCGACTGACGATGATTCTGCTGTTGTACTTGCTTCGGTTGTCGCAGCATTCGGAGTAGTGGCGCTGGACGTGTCGACTGACGATGATTCTGCAGTTGTAATTGCTTCGGTTGTCGCAGCATTCGGAGTAGTGGCGCTAGACGTGTCGACTGACGATGGTTCTGCTGTTGTACTTGCTTCGGTTGTCGCAGCGTTCGGAGTAGTGGCGCTGGACGTGTCGACTGACGATGATTCTGCTGTTGTACTTGCTTCGGTTGTCGCAGCATTCGGAGTAGTGGCGCTAGACGTGTCGACTGACGATGGTTCTGCTGTTGTAATTGCTTCGGTTGTCGCAGCGTTCGGAGTAGTGGCGCTGGACGTGTCGACTGACGATGATTCTGCTGTTGTACTTGCTTCGGTTGTCGCAGCATTCGGAGTAGTGGCGCTAGACGTATCGACTGACGATGGTTCTGCTGTTGTACTTGCTTCGGTTGTCGCAGCATTCGGAGTAGTGGCGCTGAACGTGTCGACTGACGATGATTCTGCTGTTGTACTTGCTTCGGTTGTCGCAGCATTCGGAGTAGTGGCGCTGGACGTGTCGACTGACGATAATTCTGCTGTTGTACTTGCTTCGGTTGTCGCAGCATTCGGAGTAGTGGCGCTAGACGTGTCGACTGACGATGATTCTGCAGTTGTAATTGCTTCGGTAGTCGCAGCATTCGGAGTAGTGGCGCTAGACGTGTCGACTGACGATGGTTCTGCTGTTGTACTTGCTTCGGTTGTCGCAGCGTTCGGAGTAGTGGCGCTGGACGTGTCGACTGACGATGATTCTGCTGTTGTACTTGCTTCGGTTGTCGCAGCGTTTGGAGTAGTGGCGCTGGACGTATCGACTGACGATGGTTCTGCTGTTGTACTTGCTTCGGTTGTCGCAGCGTTCGGAGTAGTGGCGCTGGACGTGTCGACTGACGATGATTCTATTGTTGTACTTGCTTCGGTTGTCGCAGCACTCGGAGTAGTGGCGCTGGACGTGTCGACTGACGATGATTCTGCTGTTGTACTTGCTTCGGTTGTCGCAGCGTTCGGAGTAGTGGCGCTGGACGTGTCGACTGACGATGATTCTGCAGTTGTACTTGCTTCGGTTGTCGCAGCATTCGGAGTAGTGGCGCTAGACGTGTCGACTGACGATGGTTCTGCTGTTGTACTTGCTTCGGTTGTCGCAGCGTTCGGAGTAGTGGCGCTGGACGTGTCGACTGACGATGATTCTGCTGTTGTACTTGCTTCGGTTGTCGCAGCATTCGGAGTAGTGGCGCTAGACGTGTCGACTGAAGATGGTTCTGCTGTTGTACTTGCTTCGGTTGTCGCAGCATTCGGAGTAGTGGCGCTAGACGTGTCGACTGACGATGGTTCTGCTGTTGTACTTGCTTCGGTTGTCGCAGCGTTCGGAGTAGTGGCGCTGGACGTGTCGACTGACGATGATTCTGCTGTTGTACTTGCTTCGGTTGTCACAGCATTCGGACTAGTGGCGCTGGACGTGTCGACTGACGATGATTCTGCTGTTGTACTTGCTTCGGTTGTCGCAGCATTCGGAGTAGTGGCGCTGGACGTGTCGACTGACGATGATTCTGCAGTTGTACTTGCTTCGGTTGTCGCAGCATTCGGAGTAGTGGCGCTAGACGTGTCGACTGACGATGGTTCTGCTGTTGTACTTGCTTCGGTTGTCGCAGCGTTCGGAGTAGTGGCGCTGGACGTGTCGACTGACGATGATTCTGCTGTTGTACTTGCTTCGGTTGTCGCAGCATTCGGAGTAGTGGCGCTAGACGTGTCGACTGACGATGGTTCTGCTGTTGTACTTGCTTCGGTTGTCGCAGCGTTCGGAGTAGTGGCGCTGGACGTGTCGACTGACGATGATTCTGCTGTTGTACTTGCTTCGGTTGTCGCAGCATTCGGAGTAGTGGCGCTGGACGTGTCGACTGACGATGATTCTGCTGTTGTACTTGCTTCGGTTGTCGCAGCATTCGGAGTAGTGGCGCTAGACGTGTCGACTGACGATGATTCTGCTGTTGTACTTGCTTCGGTTGTCACAGCATTCGGACTAGTGGCGCTGGACGTGTCGACTGACGATGATTCTGCTGTTGTACTTGCTTCGGTTGTCGCAGCATTCGGAGTAGTGGCGCTGGACGTGTCGACTGACGATGATTCTGCTGTTGTACTTGCTTCGGTTGTCGCAGCATTCGGAGTAGTGGTGCTGGACGTGTCGACTGACGATGATTCTGCTGTTGTACTTGCTTCGGTTGTCGCAGCATTCGGAGTAGTGGCGCTAGACGTGTCGACTGACGATGGTTCTGCTGTTGTACTTGCTTCGGTTGTCGCAGCGTTCGGAGTAGTGGCGCTGGACGTGTCGACTGACGATGATTCTGCTGTTGTACTTGCTTCGGTTGTCGCAGCATTCGGAGTAGTGGCGCTGGACGTGTCGACTGACGATGATTCTGCTGTTGTACTTGCTTCGGTTGTCGCAGCATTCGGAGTAGTGGCGCTAGACGTGTCGACTGACGATGATTCTGCTGTTGTACTTGCTTCGGTTGTCACAGCATTCGGACTAGTGGCGCTGGACGTGTCGACTGACGATGATTCTGCTGTTAAACTTGCTTCGGTTGTCGCAGCATTCGGAGTAGTGGCGCTGGACGTGTCGACTGACGATGATTCTGCTGTTGTACTTGCTTCGGTTGTCGCAGCATTCGGAGTAGTGGCGCTAGACGTGTCGACTGACGATGGTTCTGCTGTTGTACTTGCTTCGGTTGTCACAGCATTCGGAGCAGTGGCGCTGGACGTGTCGACCGACGATGGTGCTGCTGTTGTACTAGCTTCGGTTGACACAGCATACGGAGTAGTGCCGCTAGACGTATCGGCCGACGATGGTGCTGCTGTTGTACTTGCTTCAGTTGACACGGCATACGGAGTAGTGGCGCTAGACGTACTGTTGCCACACTTGCCATCTGTAGCTGTTTGTTTTGTTGCACTACTACTTTTGGAAGCGGTTGATGGTTTTGTTGTTTTGATTTGACTTGTTGTACATTTTGGTTCCTTTGAATAATTTTTGCAATCGTTTTGTGGAGAATCTGATGCCCTTGTGGAAGCTGCATTTGTTGAGGAAGCCCTCGACGTTCTGGCACTGGAATTACCATGTTTTGTTGTTTTTTTTGTTTCATTACTACTACCATTGGAAGCGGTTGACCGTTTTGTAGGCTGTGTCGGACTTGTTTTATGTTTTGGCTGCTTTGTTATTGTTTTGCCATCGTTATGTGAAGAAGTTGGTATTGCTGTGGTAGCTGCATTTGTTGTGGAAGCTTTTGGCGTACTGGCCTTATACTTGCCAGCTGTTGTCGTTGCTTTTGTAGCACTACTACTATTGTTTGAAGCGGTTGACCTTTTCGTAGCCTGAGTTAGACTTGTTGTATGCTTTGGCTCCTTTGTGTTCTTTTTGCCATCGTCTTGTGAATTTTGACTGTCATTGGAATCGGAAAGTAGATCCCGTTTGAATTTATCTACAAAAAAATATGCATTGATTAGATAAGAAAATTTTGCACCTTAATTGTTATCGGGCCCATCATCACAGCGGGAGAGTCTTGACTGTTGTCTAGACTCTCCCGCTGTGATTTGTAACTTGAGTTTGCTTTCTTGTCTGGATTGAAAATAGCTGCCATGTTTATGATATTTTCAAGAACCCGAACTTAATAATAACTCTAAAATTTTTGTTTTTGTTAAATTGTTGTTTGTGATGTCAAATCGATCGCTTTTGTTATCACATAGGGTCCGTGATCCTTGCTCTGAACTAGACCAGGTTTAAAATTGGGCGTAACAATACCTTTCACGAAGCTGAAAGGAACTTGTTCTCCCCGTCTTTGTCATTACTTATTGGTACTGGACCGAACTTAACTTGGCAACCTTCTCGTCTCTGTTCTCTGATATATTGGAGGTCATAGTTACAAAAATATATTTGTATACTTTTTAGCTTTGTACTGCGAATCGCACGGGACCGGTCAATGTAGCGACACCTAGGGAAGGTCAACGTCCAGCAGTGTACGTATTTCGGCTAAAATGACTATGACTAGTTTTTAAAGATTGACCTTTACTTTTATTACCTCACTGACCTTTTCAACCGACTTTAAAAAGGACGAGGTTCTCAATGCGTCGGAACCTTTTATTTTTTATGTATTTTCCCCGATTACTCGAAGATGGCTGGAGCAATTTGAATTATTCTTTTTTGTTTGAAAGGGTATACTTTGCAAGTGGTTTCGTTATCATCAAGTCGGGATCTGATGATGGGATCCTGGAGAAATTGAGAGAACTCTTCAAATTTTATAAGCACACTGATGTGATATGGGCAGTTTTTTGGAGAGTACTTTTTTAGAGTGGTTCCATTTCAATTTGGTGAAGATCTGATGAAGATTTTTGGAGGTAGGCAATGGAACTTCTCAATAAATGATGGCAAATGAACTGGGATTGCTAACAATAAGCTATTGTTTACACCAGTTCATAACATAACATCACGCCGCTACGCTGTGAAGGGGTAAGCACAAGTGAACTAAAATGTGAAAAATAAAAAAAAAATAGCAAAAAATAAAACAGACTACAAAAAACACAAAAAATTAAAAGATAACTTTAGCTTCAGAAGTCGTTGAATATTATTGCTGCTTTTTTTTTTTTTTTTTAAGGATGGGAAATCATCAAATGACCCCCCCCCCCACTCTGGGCGGAGCGGGAGGGAGTGTCAGACTCTTACTGACTAAAAACCATCCATGTTCCTTCCTCGCCTTTTACGTTCCGGGGCCGCGGTATCTCTTTCGAACAGGCCCGCAACCCCGGCAGTATTATTGCTGCTTCATAAACCGAAACCGAAGCTTAAATATTGTAATGATTCTAGCCCACAAATGTAACACTAGATGGCGTTACTAGACTCGTCGCAATGGTCATCATTCATAATTTGTGAGACAATTTGCAAATGACGGTGGCTGTAAATTAACTACTCCGGAGAAAACGTCAATCGAAGACGAACAAGAAAAAACGGTTGCTCCGTAAAGAAATTGCACAAATCAGTTAATAAATTATCAGAGGCATCGTTATTAAATTTGGAAATTTGAAACAGAGCGTACATGCTTAGTTTTGGTGCGTTGTGAATTTGTGTGCGAATAATAGAAGAAACGGGGTAAGTGCTTGCGTCTATTTAACGAGTGTAGTAAGCCAGTTCTTAGAGAAGTTTTGCAAGGCTGACTGTTCCCATCTTGTCCTCAGCTTACGGAAACGCCCTTGTTGTTGGGACAGATTTAAATTCCGGTTTCGGTCTACTAAGCAGCAACAATATTACCGACACCGTAAGATTGAGATCAACATATTCGCCACGGTTTACGTCAGTCCGGCCGGTCTGGAGGCACGGCGTCTGGTTGAAATTTTGTGGCTGCGAGTTCGATCCCAGCTCAGGAGAATTATTTTTGTATCTCAATATTTCTTTATTTTTTTGTTTCTTTTATATGTTGTTTTGTGTGTATATTGTTTGCCTCTGGTGAACTTTCAATTTTAGTTATCAAGGTGTTAGTATTTAGATAACTGGAGTCATTCTTAAGTAAATAATTTATCACGTACTGCCTGTCTTTCCTTTGTTCAGTTTACTTGGAACCCCGGTCATCACAATATCAATAAGCGTTCTAACAACACGGACTCCTTCCTTTAGGATTTCGTGTCAAAGCTTTTCTGGAATAACAAGTTTCCAACTGCCGTTTTCATTGGGAAATTGTTGTAATCTCATGTACTTCCACATTTGCCCTTAACTGATTTCGCAATCCTCGTTATTCTTCCCGGAAAGCAGTATTTTGGTTAATATAAACGAACACACAACAACAACACAACACATGAACAACCTAAGAACAAAATCGTTCTACAGCATGCAAAACACTTAATAGTTCTCGCTCAGACGCTGAGTACTTACATTCTCTTTCTAACAGTTTTCGGCTGATAGTAACCAATGGGAACTTCCAGACCATCAGTTGTTTGAATTAGAACTCCACTAGTCCCCCTGTTAGAAGCGTCACATTGAACAGAAAAGTCTTAATACAGGTGTCTTAGTCAGGGCAGTCCTTAGAATTAAGAAAGAATGTTCAGCGTCTTTATTCCACACAATGCATTTAGTCTTCTTGCATGTGACTCAGGTTGGCTGGACAAATCTTCAAAATAGCTCCCATTTTACTAGGTCAATAGGGCACTTTATGTGACAGTCATCCTCATGTCAGAATTTGTGACGCTACAGAATCTTAGATAATTGATCGAAAACGGATCCAGCCATCTTGAAAAACCGCTTTTCGCTGGTCTCTCAATCTCGGTAACGGAAGTAATTTTGACGACTTTTTGCATATCAAAACCTTTTATTCCCACGGAGAAATCAAATACAAAGCAGGCGTGGCTGCAACTGGCCGATTAGTTTATTAAAAAGAAATCCTTTATTTATGTAAAAAATATGGTCACCTCACAATATTAATGGATGTTTGTATGGGAAAATTTAAATGATCAATATCTTTGAAACTACGCAAAGTTTCTCCGTTACAAATTCAGGTTATCATTATCGTCCCCGTCACAACATTTTGAACACATTTTGAAGGTCGTAGATCATCAGGCAGCGGAGATACAGGTGTCCAGCCAGCTTGAACTCAGGTTGGCTGGACATTAGGTTTTTATTGATTTCTCGTAAACCCTTGCATGTGACGCCATAAATCAAACGTTATTACTGTCACACATTGCGTCACCAAGTTTTAGTAAAGGAACCATATTCGAAAACGCTACCGTTATTGAGATTCGGAAGTGCCAGCCAAAAGTTTTATACGTAAATTTAAGATGGCTGGCACAGATTTTTGCATTTTTCTACTAAACCACTGTACGTATCACAAAACTTTTAGCTCGATGCCTGTCACAAACTTATGTAACGCCCGTTGATATGCAAAAAGTCGTCAAAATCACTTCCGTTACCGATATTGAGATACCAGCGAAAAGTGGTTTTTCAAGATGGCTGGACCCGTTTTCGTTCGATTATCTAAGATTCTGTAGTGTCACAAATTCTGACATAAGGCTGTTTAGCCGTCACATAAAGTGCCTTAGTGACCTAGTAAAATGAGAGCGATTTTGAAGATTTGTCCAGCCAACCTGAGTCCCATCTTCTTGCCTCCCTTAGTTGGTTCATGTAGTGGAGCTGCGACAATGACAAAATTTTCTACAAATTGCCTGTATTAACTAAACTCGTGTAAGTTATTGGCCTGGAGTAATTCAGTCAAGAATTGCTCTAACTTTATCCGGGTCTGTGCGTAATCCTTCCTTATCTGCAATGTAGCCCATGTATTTTAAAGACGACCTCGCAAATACACATTTCTCCAGGTTGATGGTTAATCCTGCTTCCTTAAGCTGGTTTTTCACATGTAACAATATCATCCAAATTGGTGAACACTTTTATTTCATATTCTGGCAAGATCAAGCGATCCATCAAACGTTGCATTCAAACGTTTGAGATGCATTACTTAACCGAAATGGCATGACTTTAAACTGATAAAGTCCTTTTCCAGCGAGACTGAAGGCAGTCTTTTCTTTGCTTGTTTCTTTTTCTCTTCTGTGGCTAAATTTAATGTCTCAAAAAATTTCATGTCTAAAATAATATCATGCTTTAAATAGTGAATGATATAAAAATCTACCCCATTTTACCGTAAACTCAATAGGTAAATGAACAATGGAATCCATCGTTTCGTGTGTGCCATCAGCCGTTGAGATATTTTTTTTGTCGATCGTATGTTCTGAAAATCCCAATTTCACAATTTTCATTGCAAACAAGATAATTTTTTTTAGGCCCACCTGGTCTTTGCATTTATTATTCATAGAACACCAAAAAAAAGTAACCATTTTAATATGGCATTCAACGCAATATTACGTAGAAATGAAAACGAAATCTTAAAATCATAATAAATAATTAAGCTAATAATTAATATTTTATTATCATTTGACAGCAAATACTTACGTGAATAGGGGCGTTTTTTTTCTGTTTGCTAAAAAAAGGATAGGACCTACCCGTTGGTAAACATATCTATACATATAATAAAATCGTTGAGACCAAAAAATCTGTACATTGAAGATTAAAAAAAAAACGATCAGGGTGCCTTAAGATAAGTAACCGAACATATTAAAACCATTTTTAAAATTCGTGTTTGTTTGTTTGTTTGTTTGACCGCGCATAACGCAAAAACTGCTGGATGGATTTTGATGAAAACTTCACTAATCTATTTAAGTAAACTCAGAATAACATTTAGGCTATAGAAATTATGGATTTTTTTGGAAAAAGAGGGTGAAACAGGGGGGTAAAGTTTGTATGAAAAAACATTTTAGATAGTTCTAGATTCATGAAACTCAGAATAAATACTTATTATTAAAAATAAAGAAATACCTGTTTCAGCATTTTTTTTAAAAAACATCCAGAGTCGTACAAAAAAGAGGTTTTGTGTTTAAAATTAATTAACTTCTTACAAACCATACCTATAGAATAAAATCCATTGAAGTGGAAACCTTTAAAAGTTGCTGTAAATACTTCAAATCTAATACAGGTAAATGTAATTTCTCAATTTTCTTGAAATTTGATTTTTTAAGTGAATACGCCCAAAATAGCGGAACTCAAGAAAATCGGCTTTCCTCGGTATAAGTAGTTGGTAATACAGGGTGGAAACGGTAAACGGGGCAGTAAGGGGAGCTGCAGCTACACAAAAATAGTCTTAGGTAACAATCCGTAATTTTTTCACAAAATGTTTATCCCCATTCACAGATTTAATTAAAAAATAAACAGTACAGTTAGCAAGAAAATAGCCATTTTACATAAAACAATTTTTGATGCCAATCGATCTTCTTTCCGACGCTTATCAAGAAGTTCTTCCAAACCTTAGAGTTAGAGTACTGAAAAAGTCAGAAATCACAAAAAAATAACTTTCAGCGGGGCAGTGTAGGGGAAATAGTTAGCCAAAAAATTGCTATTTTACACAAAACCTGCCAATCATTACTTATTTTTATTTTGCATAAGACATAAAGCCGGAAAAGTTACAAATACATTACAAACGAGTACAAATCCTACTATCTACAAATAAAAATGGCTTTGTCCTGAAGGATTGTCTGATGGATCAACGCACAGCCTAAACCGCAGATTGTAGAAACCTGAAACTTGGAGGGTGTATTTTCTGTATAACGTTGGCATACGATAAGAAAGAATTTTGAAATTATACCCCTGAGGGGGTGAAAAGGGGGGGCAAAGATTGTATGGGAGAATGTGATTCCTTGGTCCAATCTACTTCAAACTTTGCAATCAACAATATTAACAGAATTGATGGACGCGTTTCATATTGCAATTAAATTCATCCCCTAACGGGGTTAAAAAGGGGTAGAAAGTTATTTTGGCGGTAATTTGTTTCGAATTTGATATCAATACTCCTTCGAGATTTTTATACAAACCACAAGTTATTTTGATACGTGTTTCAAAACCCAATCCGATTTTATTCCAAAAAGGAACTCACATAAAAATTTGGTGCAAAATTGCAAATACTCTTTAAAATTGGAATGTCTCGAAAGTCACCGTAAAATATTAATACCGCATTTGAAGGTTTCTAAGCTTTGAAGAGGTTGTGCACTTTAAGAAACGGCGTCATAGCGTAGGGACGTAGAGTTTGAAATTTTAAATGGTAAGCAGTTGTAAGAGGTCCGCAACGGTTTACAGCAGCTATATCGTGTGGCGGCTCATTTAATACACCTTGATGAGAACTGCAGACCTAGCTGGAGTATGACTGTCATCGAGTGTCTAAGTATGAAGATGTAAAGCTGTCAATAGAAGCCTTTAAAGCTGTTTTACTAAACATGGTAATTTATTCTTATTCAATTATAAATACGTTGTTAATCACAAGTATTTGATTTTGAACAAAATTGCCCTTGGGTACGTAATTTGACTTCAATGCATATCTTAGGAGATACACCGTGTTAAATAACTCCGCAGCAAAATAATGATCATGTACCGGGTGCGCATTTTCATTATGCGGAAGGATATGTGTGATGTGCTCTTTGAAAACTGTATTATAGGTGCTTACGACCCACTCTCTGTAACCCTCTCTTTCTGTTATGTGACGCAGACGAAGTTGCGCGGGTCAGCTAGTTATACAAAAAAATTAAGAGAACCACACAACACGACTTAGATTATTAAAGTATTGAAGGTTTTTAAACTAAACACATAATATTTAAAAACGTCTATTGTGTGAAAGTTGTAACTTAGACCCCAATATCTCCGTAACTAGAAGGTTCTCAAGTAATATGGTAACAACAAATAAATTATCGCAATGACAGCGAGAACAATTGCTTTTCGGCATGGTAAAAAGTTTTGTTACACCTTTTATACCATAAGATACCATTCTATAATAAATTTATTTTAACTACGATGGTGACATCCTTACCTAATAACCCAATCATCATCTGCCTAGCCTTTTCCCAACTATGTTGGGGTCGGCTTTAAGTCTAATCGGATGCAGCTGAATACCAGTATTTTACATGGAGCTACTGCCCATCTGGCCTCCACAACCCAGTTAGTACTGGGTAATATGATGCACCTTAGTAAGACTGATTGTCAGACTTTTGGAGCACTACTACTTTCGACTACCTGTAACGACTGTCAACGTTCTACAAATGACAGCCGGGACCAACTGCTTAACGTGCTTTCCGAGGCACGAAGGAAACTCAATGCACAAAAACGCACGGCTTAACTTAAATATCGACCAGAGTGGCTGATATAACTTAGCAATGAGCTCTTCCCTCACTTAATGACCCAATGAAGGGTACTTGAAATTACTTACCTATCACTTTATTCATAATTGTTCGAGCAACTATAATTTAAAAAAAAAGAAATTTTACTTGATTTCTAACTAAGTTGTTAAAAATAAAGTAAAAATTGTTTTTTTTTAAGCAAATTATTCAGGATTACCTGAATAACCTACCTACAAAACTTACTTAAAACACACTTACTTACTTCTAACTAATAATACCTATTAAGGTATTATTATATTTTTTAAATAACATAATTATTTACTTACCGTTAGATCCTGGGGCTGCTTGTATAACGTAAAATGTCTGAAACAATTAATGACATTAACTTATTCTTCTATAAATTATTACCTTGGCTATTCTCCTAGACTCATTTGCCTTCGTTCTATTTTATTTTGCTACTTTTGTCAACTAAGCTCATGTTACGCTTATAATAGACAATGCCATAGCAATAGATTTACCAGCTGCACGAACCATTGCAGTAAAGAGATGCATAAGGTTTGCCCTTCGGTCACATTGTTCGGGAAGACATCCTAACAGCTCTAGTCCAGGCGAGGCTGATACCGGGCGGTGCTTATAGCAGTGCATTAACCTTTAAAAATTCGCAATAAAACCTAACAACAATTCGTTGGGTTTGTTCAACGTCTGAGAAAGAGAGAAAATGAACAGCACCACGCGTTATATTACGTCTGTCAAAGGGTTGAGCAGAGGCCTGAATGAAATTATAGTAAAGCATATAAAAAGACTTAGGAGTTAAATTGGTCATGAGATCGAACTCAGGCAGCCGCATTACTTTGTGTATTTTAAATCTAAATACTCACTGTAAGAATCACTAGAGCCACAGTCACAATATTTGCTGCCATTCTTCACTGCAGTTCTACAGATTGATACTAAAAGTTGTTACAACTTCGCTTTTTATAACCTAATAATTGAATAGATCGGCGTCATAGCATACGTTTTTTTGTATTAATTTATTTAACTGATGTTTATAAAAATTATTAACAATAAAAATCGATTCGAGGTGGCCGTTGTCATTAAAATTTTTGTTGACATAGTTGCAGAATATTAAAACACTACAATAGCGATATGCAAATTAATAATCATTTATTAATTTTATGTAGTCAGATGGCATTGTAGTCCACTTTAATAAAGAACACTGTTTGTGTCATAGAATTGTTGCAGTTATTATACAGGACTAACTTTTGCTCCCGGCTGCGCCTTCTGTTTTTTTCGGATGGGTAATCATCTCTGGGAGGAGCGAGAGGCAGTGTCAGACTTTAACTGACTAAACCCCATCAGTGTTCCTTCCTCCCATTATGATCCGCGGCCACGGTATCTCGCCACGGCAGGCATCGGCCCTTGTGGACTCCTTTCTTATGCTGACATCTCTTTGAGGCGAACGTGGAACATGAACCCGCCGTCGACACGACCTGTTGTAATAAGACGGACGGATGACGAGCTATCCCGCTATCTGCTCACCATCCACAAGCCCGCGCCTACGGTGGCCGGGGGCAACACGTGGCCCCCGATGCCCGATGCGTCGCGGCTGCTGAGACGACAGGTTCTCTCCCTCCGCGTCCTTCGTTAGCATGACTGCTTGGCAGAAGGAGGTGACAGCTTCCCATTCCGTCTCGGTCCGGACCATGCATGGATTGAACCAATTGACCTCCCAAAACAGCCGTGCCCGGTGAGGACCTGCGTCAGGTGAGGTGATGACGCCCGTGGCGTCTCTCAAGCTACTCCTCAAAGAGGGGACTTATCGCCACTATCGTGCCCTGCACGGGTTGCGACAGTCGCTCTCTCCATGTTGCCATGAGATCACGCCGGAGGTCTGTCCGCTGAGCAGCAGTTTGCAGCGGCAGCGGAGCTTCCCGCCGGGCGTAGCGCCTTGATGCGATCTAAAACTGAATAAGACAAAACTTAAACTATCTATATTCTGCTAGCGACCCGCCCCGCTCCGGCTTCGCACGAGTATAAAATATATATAATAGCCTATGTCACTCACTGAAAAAATGATTAAAATCGATCCAGTAGTTATGATTTATTCATTACTGCCCGTGGCCCGCACGCGTTAAATTTGGAGTAAAACAATTCCCCTTTTCCCTGTACCATGAAGATTTCCTGCTATCTTTGAAATATTCATACACAACATTTTTAGTTATAAAATTTACTTTTTACATTTTTACCTATTTATTTTATTTTTACAACAATTAATAAACTACAGAATGTGTTTATATGTACAACGTTCACAGCTTTCTTGTCATGAGAAAATACAAACACATTTTCTCTAGAAGTTACTCTTGAAAGAGCGACATACAGTTGGCCACGTGAAAAACAGTCAACGCTCAAATCAAAGCCTGCAACGTTGAAGGTTTGACCCCGCGATTTATTAATGGTCATTGCAAAAGATGTCTTTACCGGAAACTGTAAACGTTTAAATTGGAAAGGAAAATCCGATGGTATCAGAGGGATTCGGGGAATCAATACATCTTCTCCGTGCTGTGAGTATTGTGCACTCTATTATGAAAGTTTTCAGTGATTTTACCAGCAAACGCGTGCCATTACATAGTTTAGGTGGATTCAGGTTTCTTAATAAAATAACAGGACAACCTACTTTCAACACCATTTTGTGAGGAGGGAGTCCAGACGGGTTCAAAGAGTTTAGAAGTTCTGCGTAGCTGGAGGGACGCCGATGCCGATAAGCAGAACACAGGCCCCGCAGGGTATATGGTGTGATGATGGTAGCGATGCCGGTAGGGGCGTCGGTTGTCGGATGCCGGAGAAGGACACGGCTGTGACGGGTGTCGCCACCAGGTGACGCGACAACGGTCCTCACGGGATTTACCCGGTCAAAAACCCGATTTTGGTCCCTAGAATTAAAGTCCAGAATGTGAGTTGTGGGCTCTCTGCTTATCCTCTCCTGACGGTGAACACGGAAGCGTAAGCGAAGCGTAGGCACGGGTCACCTTCAGAATTGGAGTGTACATTTTTATTTAAAGGAATTAAAGGTGTGTGCACTTTTAAATGAATTGCAGTATACATAAATGTTGTTGCATAAGCTAAGCCAAGATAGATGGATTCCTGGTTTAGGGAAAATTGTGCTAGAAAAAGATGATAAACATTTTTTTGGTTTAAAAAACCGAGAGCAAGAGAGTCAACAATACAGGCGTACTGAGTGATGTGGTCGGCTAGTACGACATTTAAATGACTTTTTTAAAATTAATTAATTAACAACGTCGTCGTTGTATTCGTCTACTGAGCTCCCTAGGCACTCGAAAGGATTCTGGAGTTCGAGCTGAAAGCTCTCTGGGTTTTGGATTTGGATCTGTGCTGGGCGGAGCGTAGACCTCATCAGTCGAGACTTTTCTAGCTTGATATTGATGTGCAATGTGCCATGCGGTGATCGCTCCCGCTTTTCATGTCATGACTGAATTGATCACAGAGACATCATTGAACATTTGCTTCTTGGTTGACATGATGAAGTCAATCTCGTTTTTTGTTACACCATCTGGGCTATGTCCAAGCTTCTCGTACTATGACATAAACTCAACGTACAGAGTCCTATAATGTGGTTGACGTTGTATTTTACTTTCCAGAGACATAAACCTACCTATAACTACATTGTAGCTATAAGCAAGAGTATTTGGTGACTCCTAAAGCGGTATTCTAACAGAGAAACGACCGTTGTCGTCTCGCTTAGTAGTATTGTGACTGGCCGTTACAATTATTAAGCAAATATTTTCTTAATGTTTATTTTAAAATCAACACTCCGAGCCAAATCATTACAAAACCATTAATTTCGTATTTTATTGCCTGACATGTTACCCTAGTAAGCGACGAGGCTTCTGGATCCTTTCTACATTTGGCATTGAAAAACAAAATGTTAAAACTATCAAACTCATAAATCCCTTTTTTTAATGGGTATACGCAATGGTAATGCAGACCGGCTGACAGGCTTCTCAAAGAATTCCTTAGAAACGTAAAAATATCCTATTACTACGAGCGACTGTTAATAGAAAAGCCCACGTGTTTACAATATAAACACTGGTCATGGGTAAAACCAGGACGATCACTTAAAACAATTGAAAGATTCACAAAAATGGCGATAAGGGGCTGGGAGCGCCGGTGAGAATAATCTCGAAGAAATGCGGGGCACAACATGTGGTCATCATATTCTGGATGTTGGGGCAATAGCTCGCGGAAGGTACCGGGAGAGACGATGGGTAGGAGCAGGTAGAAGGCAGTCGTGTTAACACCCTGGTAGAGACAGAAGATAAGCTAGAAGACTTAGAAAATACAGCGAGTCTATGTCCGTGTGTATGGTCGCGAGAGTGTAATATTATTTGAATAAGTTAAATATAGTTTGGTTGAAAGCCTGTTTAGATTCATCGAGTACGTGAGTGTGTTTGCTGGTGAGCGAGAGATGGCTTTAGACGCTTGGGCTGAGTTCGTGGGATAGACCGGTCTATAATCGTGAAAGCACTAGGACGTCCTAAACTAGACTCGGAAAGTAAGCATAGTTTCGGCATTCAGATGCGCATTAACTCCGGTGGATGATAAATATTTTATAAGCTAAATATTTAAAGCAGCAATATTAAGGGCCAGTTTCACCGGTTACAGATAAAGTGTCGGTTAGCCTATTAGGAACTTATCTGCCAGATAAACTAACACTTTTGGTTTCACAGGTGTCGGATAGCGATATCTGGTAGATAAAGTATTGGTTAAGTTATCAGCCGAATCAAGTGGCTGTTAAGGAAGTTATCATCTACATTATAGTACATATAAAGTGGGAAAAGTTTGTTTTTGCATTTGAGGTGGTTCTAGCGGTAAGGAACCAAGCACAGCACTATCAAATGCCCACGTGGGCACCCGGTATCGAACCCTGCCGGGATCGCGGGGTCATCTACCAGGTAACCGTGACCCCGGGGCGTAAAGGGCTATTGAAGTAACTTCGTGGATTTTAGTACAGGCCTCTTTGATTGGTTTACCACATTAAAAAAAACGTGTATCTTAATCATAGTGCGATAAGTGCCAGTTTTCAATGTTATTGATTAAAAGTTTCAAGTGGCGGGAAAAAAGTGGAGCGAAAATAGTTTTTAAGCGTTATTGCGTGCTTTGCATCAATTGCAGTTACAAGTGTTACAAATATTCAAACATGGACTTATTTGAATTTTTAGAAGACGAATTTGATGAATATTTCGAACGTTTTATGCGACCTCGTAGGAGGTTCTGAAGTAAAATTAGTACTTCTTTCGCGCTTAGATGACCCACTGACCCACTTTTGGTTTTCCATTTTAAACAGAAAAAAATATAAAAAACACACTAAGGTGAAAAATAACTTTAGCTTCAGAAGTCGGTGACCTTTGTTTGATTGATTGACTTAGTTTTTTGTCACCGACTTCTGAAGCTGAAGTTATTTTGAACTTTTGTGTGTTTTTTTGAGTCAGTTTTATTGTTTGCAAAAAAGTTTTTATTTTTCACTTTTTAGTGGTTCACTTGTGCTTACCCCTTCACAGCGTAGCGGCGTGATGTTATGTTATAAACTGTTGTAAACATTAATAAATAGACATGAGATTTCAGCAATCCCTGTCTATTAGCTATCATTTATTTTATTGAGGAGTTTTGTTGCCTATCTCCGAAGTTCTTCATCAGATCTTCATCAAATTGAAATTAAACCACTTTTAACAAGTACTCTTCCAAAAACTACCAAAATCACATCAAGTGTGCCTATAAAATTTGAAGAGTTCTCTCATTTTCTCCAGGATCCCATAATCAGATCACGACTTGATGACTATGGGACCACCTGGAAAATATACCCTTTCAAACAAAAAAAGAATAATTCAAATCGCTTTAGCCGTCTTCGAGAAATCGGGGAACATACATAAAAAAAATAAAGGTACGAATTGAGAACCTCATTTTTTGAAGTCGGTTAAAAAACTAAACTAATAAACTTTCGCAATTCGAGACAAACAAAAGCGTCCAAAATAAACTCAATCAAACACAAACCAATTGACACTTGCGTTTCGTTCCTATACGCATTTGGAATTAAAACATGTCGTTAATCATTGGAATCTTACTAACGATCAATTATATCGTAAAATGAAGTACGTCGAACGTACAATATGTACGTACATCGTTATTGCTGTACGTAGATTAAGTAATGATAAAATCGACATTGATTGTGGCTCTGCTGGGGAGTATGCTCCCCAGCAGAGCCACGCAAAAATGTCACTCAGGTTGGCTGGACTAATCTTCAAAATAGCTCGCATTTTACTAGGTCAATAGCCCACTTTATGTGACGGCTAAACACCCTTTTTTTTTTTTTAAGGATGGGAAATCATCAAATGACCCCCCCCCACTCTGGGCGGAGCGGGAGGGAGTGTCAGACTCTTACTGACTAAAAACCATCCATGTTCCTTCCTCGCCTTTTACGTTCCGGGGCCGCGGTATCTCTTTCGAACAGGCCCGCCACCCCGGCAGGCTTCGGCCCTTGCGGGCCCCTCTCCTTTTGCTGACATCTCTTTGAGGCGCGCGTGGAACACGAACGCGCCGTCGACACGGCCTGTCGTCGTCGTTAGACGGCCGGACGGCTAGCTAGCCCATAGCCAGCCGTCCACAGGCCCGCATCTACGGTGGCCGGTAGCCACCACGTGGCCCCCGACGCCCGCTGCGTCTCCCGCGGCGGCCGGGAAGAGAGGATCTCTCCCTCTCTCGTTCCGCCACCTCCTTCGCTAGCATGACTGCTTCGCAGAAGGAGGCGACGGCTTCCCATTCCGTCTCGCTCCGGACCATGGATTGAACCAGGGCCGGACGCGAGAGGTCGCCGCCGCCGATCGCCGCCACGAGGACACGGCGGAGCTCCGCCCACGCAGGGCAGACTTCCACCGTGTGCTCCACCGTGTCTTCCGGTCGATCCTCGCAGTGGAGACACCCGGGCGATTCCTCCCGCCCGATTCGGTGCAGGTACCTCCCGAAACATCCGTGTCCGCTGAGGACCTGCGTCAGGCGGAAGGTGAGGACGCCGTGGCGCCTCTCCAGCCACTCCTCAAACGGCTAACCACCCTTTTTTTTTTTTTTTTTTTAGGATGGGAAATCATCAAATGACTTCTCCCACTCTGGGCGGAGCGGGAGGGAGTGTCAGACTCTTACTGACTAAAACCCATCCATGTTCCTTCCTCGCCCTTTATGTTCCGGGGCCGCGGTATCTCTTTCGAACAGGCCCGCAACCCCGGCAGGACGGCTAAACACCCTTATGTCAGAATTTGTGACGCTACCGAATCTTAGATAATCGATCGAACGGGTCCAGCCATCTTGAAAAGCCACTTTTTGCTGGTCTCGCAATCTCGGTAACGGAAGTGATTTTGACGACTTTTTGCTTTTCAACGGGCGTCACATAAGTTTGTGACAGGCATCGAGCTAAAAGTTTTGTGATACGTAGGTACAGTGGTTTAGTAGAAAAATGCAAAAATCTGTGCCAGCCATCTTGAATTTACGTATAAAACTTTTGGCTGGCACTTCCGAATCTCAATAACGGTAGCGTTTTCGAACATGGTTCCTTTACTAAAACTTGGTGACGCAATGTGTGACAGTAATAACGTTTGATTTATGGCGTCACATGCAAGGGTTTACGAGAAATCAATAAAAACCTAATGTCCAGCCAACCTGAGTTCAAGCTGGCTGGACACCTGTATCTCCGCTGCCTGATGATCTATGACCTTCAAAATGTGTTCAAAATGTTGTGACGGGGACGATAATGATAACCTGAATTTGTGACGGAGAAACTTTGCGTAGTTTCAAAGATATTGATCATTTAAATTTTCCCATACAAACATCCATTAATATTGTGAGGTGACCATATTTTTTACATAAATAAAGGATTTCTTTTTAATATACTAATCGGCCGATAGCAGCCACGCCTGCTTTGTATTTGATTTCTCCATGGGAATAAAAGGTTTTCCTGCAATAAAAAGAGTAAACTTACTTTTGACTACCAGCGCTGCAAAAGAGAACCCACTTGTATTTCGCGTTTAGTTCATTATCTTAGGTAACTGAAAATGAGAACTAAACTCGACAGTCTGCAGTGTATGTACTTTTCGAAGTGTTATCACTAATCAGAGTAAGACAACTTTTAATATTAATCTGCGGTAAGACAACAAATTAATAACAGAAGATTCGACCAGTTGTCCTAGTAGTACCGACTTTAAGCAATAGATGGCAACACTAACATCAGCTATCATGGAAGTATTACATTCCGTTCACAGATATATTCAGCTATATTACAAATGACGACCACCGACTTCATTTGCGCTTCAAAAACTTAGGGCGGTGGTAAAAACAACGTTGTGGTACAAGGCGAGGGTTACTGAAGTGCAAATGGAGTTGATCGTCGTCATTTGAAACGCTGTATAAGTACAAATAAATAAATGTGATTTTATTTACAGCAAACATTATTTTTTCATTTAAATACCTTAGAGCATTAGTTATCCTGACACATTAACTACCTATGTACTTACCATGAAAAACACCAATACATACCTACCTACTAAAAAATGTAGATATCTGCACGTAAATAATCAATAACATTAAAAAAATTACCATCATTCCTGCTCACTTATACACTTTTGTCTTCTATTGATTTAAATATCTACAATTGTTTTTATTAGTATCACCAGTACACGGATTTTCGTCCATTAAAGAAAACACCATTAAATATACTTAGTCCTACATAAAACCTACAATATTGGTAACCCTACTGCAGTGTTTGTATGGGAAAATTTAAATGATCAATATCTTTGAAACTACGCAAAGTTTCTCCGTCACAAATTCAGGTTATCATCATCGTCCCCGTCACAACATTTTGAACATATTTTGAAGGTCGTAGATCATCAGGCAGCGGAGATACAGGTGTCCAGCCAGCTTGAACTCAGGTTGGCTGGACATTAGGTTTTTATTGATTTCTCGTAAACCCTTGCATGTGTCACCAAGTTTTAGTAAAGGAACCATATTCGAAAACGCTACCGTTATTGAGATTCGGAAGTGCCAGCCAAAAGTTTTATACGTAAATTCAAGATGGCTGGCACAGTTTTTTGCATTTTTCTACTGAACCACTGTACGTATCACAAAACTTTTAGCTCGATGCCTGTCACAAACTTATGTGACGCCCGTTGATAAGCAGAAAGTCGTCAAAATCACTACCGTTACCGAAATTGAGAGACCAGCGAAAAGTGGCTTTTCAAGATGGCTGGACCCGTTTTCGATCGATTATCTAAGATTCTGTAGCGTCACAAATTCTGACATAAGGGTGTTTAGCCGTCACATAAAGTGCCCTATTGACCTAGTAAAATGGGAGCGATTTTGAAGATTTGTCCAGCCAACCTGAGCCACATACGCAAAACACGTACTAAGGAAAGATAAACACTACGGTTTTATTCATAAAAGCTGTTGTACAAGTAGTGTTTATTGCGTACGTGTTGAAAAATATCATAATTAGTTAGTTAGTTTTATTTTTAGTAACTAACTAAAATTTTCATAGAAAGCGCCTGATTATTTTGTGTCAGCAAAATGTTTTGTAGCATTGGTGATTAGGCGCACCACTATAAATTGGCAAGGGCCACATGAACGCACAGTGATATTGTGTACAAGTGAAGTGTTTACTAAAGTATTTCTTTTTAACCGACGTCAAAAAAGGAGGAGGTTTCTCAATTCGACCTTATATAATATTTATTATGAGTGTTCTCGGATAACTTCATCGTTTAGGAACCGATTTTGATGATTCTTTTATCTCGTAGTGCGACTAGTCCGTTTGTTATTTATTTTCATTACCTATGTATTTTAAAGCACTATTATGGAGCCGAAAGACAGTATTAATATATTTCCATACAACTTTGGCCCCCTATATACCTTACTGACTAACATACATATGATGAAATACAAATTGTGTCAGTAAACCGACTTAAATAAAAATACAAACAAAAAAACCCAAGACTTGAAAGTAAGTAAGTAAACTCAACAGAAGACCTCCCATTAGGTATGTGTTTAATAAATATAATTAATATTATCTTGAACATGTGTACCTAATACTTAATATAACAGTTATAATGTAATTTAATATGGTGTAACATCTTAATTTTAATTTGTCATTTTTTCAATAAGGATTATTTAATGTATATGTATAATTGCATTCATTCTAACTGTGACATTTTAATAATTTGTAACTCTATTTTTATATTTTTTTTTGTTTTTAGATTATTAACAATTTTTGAATTTTTTGCGTGCCTATTTTCAGGCAGAATGTACATGGCTCACTCCATTCTATTCCATCTGTATTTTAATGTAACCCACATTCATGGCAAATAAATGATTTGATTTGATTTGATTAGATTTTTAGGTGGACCGATGACTTGGTGAAGGTTGCTGGAATCCGTTGGATGCGAGTCGCACGGGACCGGTCAATGTGGCGACACTTAGGGAGGGCCTATGTCCAGCAGTGGACGTTTTTCGGCTGAAATGATGATGATGACAATGACAAAGTAGCTACTGTAAAACATTGAGAAGTTCCCTTAACTGTCCTTCGTCTTCATCATCAGACCCCTAATGACAGTCATTACCCATCGAGGTGTAAAATAAATAAATTCATTTATTCTCAGGTAAATAACACCCATTGCCAAATAATATTAAACATCATCATCTTCCTGCCCTTGTCCCATTTTATTTGGGGTCGGCGCAACACGTTTTCTTCTTCCATTCTCCCCTTTAGACGTCACGGCATCATTTACTTCTTTCTCTTTCATATCAGTCTTTACACAATCCATCCATCTTTTCTTTGGCCTTCCTCTCCCCCTCCATCCATCAATACTTATGTCCATCACTCTTTTAGTCATATGCGTTTCATCCCTTCTCATTACATGTCCATAAAACGAGTTTCTTTCAATTTTTCAGCCAAATAATATTAAACATCATATACTAATATCAAACTAACATCACAATAAAATAAAATAAAAACAAAACTCAATCAATCAGAAATAAATTAAATCAAAAACATATTAAATCAAAAGCATACTAAATCAAATAAGTCCTATAAAATACAGAATCAAAGTCAACAAATAAAAAATTAAATTAAGTCAAAAACATACAACAAACATCAAATAATCATATAAAATCCTGAATATAAGTCAATATATAAAAATTAAATTTAATCACAACAAATTAAATCCAAAATCTAAGTCAAAATCAAAATAAATGAAATAAAGCATATTGATGTACTTTTTTAAATAAATCTACTGTATAAAAATAATCACAATAATTCATTTTACATTTGAGTTCATTGATCAATTCTATTTTACCTGCCCCAGGCCCGATATATGGGTGCATGTAAGGCCTGCTAGTGCTGCATGAAAGGTCCGTCCAACCTGTTAGCAACAACGGTAAGATGACTGTTGCCGCTGCCCCCTACTCGCTATCGAAGTTGTCCTCTTGCGCATGCTCGCATAAAAACAGTCAATGCGGACGCTTGCGAATATTCCCGATGCGCTGCAGAAACGAGGCAGCCGCAGCATCGCCCTCAATGCGTTATTATATTGAACGCGGAGAGCGCTGTAGGATTTCTGCGAATACGACACCCACAGACTACTCGAATAAAAAGATGTGCAGAAGGCTCAAAACATGGTGATCTTCACACCCTTGGAGCTATGAGCAAACCTGCGGGCAATCATATTCGTCCTCATCGACAGCGCCCTCCTTTCTCGCTCAATATCAGCGTCGTCCTTCAGGTCGGACGTCACAATGTGGCCCAGATACTTAAATGTATGTACCCGCTCCAAGGACACCCCACATAGCCGAAGGGCGTTTGTGCACTACAAGGAATTTTACTGTCCGGCAGTCCGATTTTTTACGGTCCGATATGGCACGCCATATAATATATATACTAGTTTGTGCACTATACGTAATTTTACCGTCCGACATTTTACTTTTCCCCATTTCGGAACGGAACTTGCGACGTTCCAAGAAACTCATCGTTCAGAGTAATTTCGCGTGCGTGGCGTGTAGTTTCAAAGACAGAGCTACCCTAAACTGTGGCGTATCATCCGAGAAAAGACGGACAAGTGCACAAGCCAATCATCCGTTTTTTTTCATGCCACTTCGGACCGTAAAAAGTCGGATGTTCGGACAGTAAAATTCCTTGTAGTGCACAATCGCCCTTACTGGTGGGATCTCTGCCGGACACTTAGAACCCGCTTTGAAAACCATAAGTTTGCTTTTTTTGACGTGATATCTTAGGCCATGTGAGCGAGCGTATGCTTCGCAAATGCTTACCAGTTCTCTGAGTCCACCTATTGACGCGCTCAGCAGTACCATATCATCAGCGTAGCTTATGTTGTTAAAACAAACATCATCAATATGGCATCCAACATGGCGGCTGCTGAGCTCGGCAACAAGTCCATCAATATACAGATTAAAGAGCATTGGTGAGCTCAACCCCCCCTGCCTCAGCCCGCACTCCAACCTGTACGAGTCCGACAAAGCAAAGTTCTCATCAGTACAAATTAATCAAGACCAAACACCAGGTAATTGCTGTAAATCATTGAAAAGTTCCCTCGACTGTCTTTCGGCTCCATAATAGTGCTTTAAAATACATAATCGGACACTGATTATATATGTCAGTGTAATCGGAATAAATAACAAACGCACTAGTCGCCACTACGAGATAAAAGAATCATCAAAATCGGTTCCTAAACGATGAAGTTATCCGAGAACACTCATAAAAAATATTATATAAGGTCGAATTGAGAAACCTCCTCCTTTTTTGACGTCGGTTAAAAAATAAATACTTAGTAAACACTTCACTTGTACACAATATCACTGTGCGTTCATGTGGCCCTTGCCAATTTATAGTGGTGCGTCTAATCACCAATGCTACAAAACATTTTGCTGACACGAAATAATCAGGAGCTTTCTATGAAAATTTTAGTTACTTACTAAAAATAAAACCACTTACTAATTATTATATTTTTCAACACGTACGCAATAAACACTACTCGTACAACAGCTTTTATGAAAAAACCGTAGTGTTTATCTTTCCTTAGTACGTGTTTTGCGTGTTTTGCATAATCAATGTCGATTTTATCAGTACTTAATCCACGTACATCAATAACGATATACGTACATATTGTACGTTCGACGTACTTCATTTTATGATCCACATGACGACTAAAATAAAGCCCGTCAGGACCGCTCCGCCGACCAGCAAATATAGCACGCTGTATTCAAAAATCAAAATCAAAGCATTTATTTCAAGTAGGCCAATAACAGGCACTTTTGAAATGTCTAAACAAAGATGAAAATTAAATGTAACTACAGTCCCAGTCACAAGACATAAAAACTGTGAAAGTACTGTAGTTGCCCATTCCCTAGCGTAGATCTCTATGGAGAAGATGTGGCAAGAAACTCCATGGACACTCTTTTAAATCAAATTATTGTTACAAAATCTTGGTTACATCATTCATGTTGAGATGGTAAATTATGTGAGAACAATGTAGCAAGATGTGCACGATAAAAGTGTCCATAGTAAAAACAAAAATAATTCTTTCAAATAAGCCATGGCAACTAAGAGATGACCAGTTTCAACTGACAGCGCCAGTTCACGAACATGACGCATGGATCAGCACCATTCAGCTCAACCATTTTGCTTTCTAGTACATAGTACTCACACAATATGGGCTATGCGATTATATAATACTAACATTGAATCTATACAATGCAAAGATAGTTGTACAATCGTCAGCAGCTCCAACAATACCATTTAATGCTATCAAGTTTTGCGCCCCTGTCCTTGTGGAGCAGGACCAGCATTGAGCCAAGCATTTTTATCTGCGATATAATCGCTCAACTTGTAATATGCTTGCTAACATAGTGTGCGTTTAATGCATTCAGTTCAAGAATACTTTGTGGAATTTTATTATAGCATCTCAAACAGTACCCCATGAAAGATGAGTCTACTTTAGCGAGTCTAAAGCCTGGCTGAACAAGTTGGTCCCTATTTCTAGTACTGTAATTGTGTCTGTCGCCTCTTTTACCAAAAAGATGCAGATTTTTTCTGACGTACATTATGTTTTCGTAGATGTATTGGCAATGAACCGTCATGATGCCAATATCCTTAAATAGTTCCCTTAGAGAATCGCGCCTACGAAGATTGTATATGGCTCTGATGGCTCTTTTCTGCAGAATAAATATAGACTCAATATCAGCAGCCCGTCCCCACACCAAAATACCGTAAGACATTATACTATGGAAGTAACTAAAATATACCAGTCCAGCGGTATCCACATCAGTGAATTGACGGATTTTTCTAATGGCATATGCTGCTGAACTTAAGCGCCCGCAAGAGATGTTAAATGAGAACCCCATTGTAGCCTTGAATCAAGCATAAGCCCCAGGAAAACCGTTTTATCTACGAATTCGAGTTTCTCTTTATTCAATATTATCTCACAATCACTACTTTTAACATTCGGTAATGAAAATCTTATGCATTCAGTTTTTTTTTAATTTAATACCAAATTGTTTGCTGTGAACCAAATTTGGACCTGAAGTAGGGCATCATTCACGTCATCTAGATTTTTGGCCCGTCTATTTATCTTAAAAATTAGAGAAGTGTCATCAGCAAACAACACCATATTTTGAGATTGGTGTTTCAACAAATAGGGTAGCTCATTTATATAGACTAGAAAAAGCAAAGGACCCAATATTGAGCCTTGCGGAACCCCCATTTTTACTTTCAAACCCTGTGAATTAACACCATTTATTTGAACATGTTGTTTTCTATCGCTCAAATAAGATTTTAGCAGGCTAAGTGCAAGTTTACCCAGTCCGTAATGTTCCAGTTTCAAAAGTGTGTCGTGATTTACGCAATCAAAAGCTTTGGAGAGGTCACAGAAAATTCCTATTGCGTCTTGGGACTCTTCCCATGCAGCAAATATGTGCTTTAATAGGGTTACACCGGCGTCAGTTGTACAACGTCCCTAGGCGAAACCATACTGTTGATCATGGAAGATTCTGTTGGTGTTAAAATGATAGAGCATTTGATTAAGCATTACTTTTTCAAAAACCTTGCTAAAAACTGGTAACACGGATACAGGTCTATAATAATTGGCATCTTTACTGTCCCCGGATTTGAAAAGAGGTATGACTTTACTGTATTTCATTAAATCAGGGAAAACTCCTTGGTCTACACATAAATTAAAAATTAAAGCTAAGTACGGGGCTATGGTCTCAAGTATAGATGTACAAACTTTGATAGACATTCCCCATAAATCTTCAGTCAGTTTGATTTTAATTTGCCGGAAAGCTTTAATAACTGTCATAGGGTTAATGTGTTTAAATTTAAATTCAGCCTGGCAGCCAGACACATTCGTAAGCAATAATAATAAATAAGCCAATTGAGGCTTCAGGTGAGGAATTTAGAGCCTCCGTAGTTTTTATTGGTATATCGGTAAAAAAAAATACAAATTCTTGAGCTACTTCCTGATTAGAGCTTTTAGGACCACATGCTATATCTAATGTAAAAGTATTATTACGTATTTTCTTTCTGTTAGTCTCGTTATGTATAACTTTCCAAACGGTCTTTATTTTATTTTCTGCTGTTTTGATCTTGTTGCTAATGTGAAGGGATTTAGCAATCTTGCAAGTATTTCTAAAAATCTTTGAATACGTAGCAACATACTTGCTTAAAGTTTCAGTGTTTATAAAAGGCTTAAGGCTATAAAGCTCAAATAGCCTTTCCCTACTTTTTCTGATACATCTAGTTGCCCAATCACTAAATATAAATTTAGGGCAAATACTCTTTGTCTTCTTTTTCAAAAGTTTTGTTGAATTCCGTGTGAACTAATGAAAAGAAACGATCATACAATTGATTTATATTAATATCCTCTTGGCTCATTACACTTAACTTGTTTTACACTTATTGATGCACGTCATGGACTGATTGTTAGTGTCGATTGTTGCTTAAGATCGTCTATTTCAGATGTCAACTGATTCCACATAGAGTGGTGGTCCGGCACTTAACGCATGATCTGATATGCTTTTTGACCTTGCTGATGCCACTAATCAGCAAATATTGCTCCCTGTTGAATGATAAAGTAAGTCGTGGCCCTCTGTGAAGCGTAGTGATATGAGCTTGCTGAATGATCAACTCTGCCAAGCGTCTTCCAGGTGATATTATGATAGGACGCTTCGCCGCGTATGTGATGATCGCTTGCTCAAGGCGTCCTCCAACTCTTAGTATCCCGTGATCGTCTAAAAATGGTCGCAAATAAAACAATTTGCTGTTGGTCCGGACGAAGCCCTTTTGCTTCAAATGATGTATATCTTCCTAAAAAGCTATATCTTGCACTTGTTTGATAACAAGGTCCAATGCATGTTGTATTTCAAAACCGGACAGTGAACTTTTTGCTGCACGTGATTTTGAATTGCGCAGCTTCTCACAAAAAAAGTGAAAAATAACTTTAGCTTCAGAAGTCGGTGACCTTTTTTTGATCGATTTACTTAGTTTTTTTTTTCATTTTGTCACCGACTTCTGAAGATACAAGTTATTTTTCACTTTTTTTGTGAGAAGTCGGTTTTATATAATGGAAAAAAAGCTTTATTTTTCACTTTCTAGTGGTTCACATGTGCATACCCTTTCACAGCGTACCGGCGTGAGGTTTTGTAATGAACTGGTGGAAACAATAGACGAAATCCCACATTAATTGAGGAGTTCCGTTGCCTATCTCCGAAGTTCATCATCTAATAGGCTTATCCCCAATAAATGGAACTTAATACACCTAACTGTCGAAATCTGGGAGTATTATACACATCTGCGGACCCCCTCAGAGCATACAGGCGTGATGTTACGTCATGATGTTTTATAAACAATAAACCTACTAGCGATATCAGCAATCACTGCAGATTTGCCGTACATTTCTGAAGAGTTCCATTGTATATCTCCGAAGATCAGCATCAGATCTTCAGCAAATGAAAATGAGACCACAGAAAAAGCACCAGCTTTACACTAAAAAAGAATCATCAAAATCTTTTCACCCAGTCGAAAGTTCTGAGGTAACAAACACTGTCGAAATCTGGGTGCATTGTACACATCTGCGTACCCCCTCAGGGCATACAGGCGTAATTTTACGTCATGATGTTGTATAAACAATAAACCCACAAGCGATAACAGCAATCACTGAAGATTTGCCGTACATTTTTGAAGAGTTCTATTGTGTATCCCCGAAGATCAGCATCAGTTCATCAGCAAACTAAAATCACCAGCTTTCTAATACAAAAAGAATCATCAAAAACGGTTGCCCAGTCGAAAGTTCTGAGGTAACAAACACAAAAAAAAAAATAGTTGAATTGATAACCGCCTCTTTTTGGAAGTCGGTTGAAAAACAATCGTCACTTACTTGACACACTGGATAATTTTTGTTTATCCGCAAAATTTTTGTTGAGTTTTCGTATTTATGCTTGGAATGTTTACGTTTTCCCATGATTTTCTACGTTTTTCACTAACTTTAACACTGAATACGGGTAAAGTCCGATCGCGGAGCACGAAGAATTTCGTACAATGACCTCTTTACCTACTAACAGTGGTCACAAACATTTTGCTATTAACTGTGGTTTACATAAATGAAATATTTGAAGGAGAAAGAAAATTTACCAACTTAATAAATAAATTATTGTTATTATGTAAATTATTCATTTAGATGTTATTTTAAGTACATGTTATTAGAAGTCCTCCACGTGTGCCTGGCAGCTGCTGGTTCCTCTCGATACGTCTGGAGGAAACAGCAGCCGCTGGCGCTGGGCCGGTGCACCCCGGGCGCGGCAGTGTCCCTCCTCTTGGAATGAGAAGAAATTCTCATTCCTTGGGATTGGCACTGCCGCGGCTAATGAGTCTGGCATCACGAGCGGGGTCCAATTTGGACCAATCCTCTGCGTGACCCTCTGTTAAGCAGAGGGCACAGCGGAGGACGTGACCATGCCGCCGAGGTGCAGGCGCATCAACGCGGCATTCGTTGTCTCTCCTCTGGGAGCATTCCGTTCTTAAATTACAGTTCTTTCCTACTCCTCCGCTATACTTTCTGATTAATTTCGTTGCGGGATCCAAGACAGTTAAATTCATTCTCTGGGACTTCGTCGAGCTTCATTGTCTCGGCGCTTTTCTGGTGGTCGCCACTGTTGATTCTGGCTTTCAGGAGTTACAGTGGTTTGGGCGTGTGTGGCGGGCTTGTCCCACAAAAAAAAAAAAAAAAAGATAAAAAAACCACCCAATCCTAAGTTTTGAGGCGCGGCGAGAGGATGAATGGCTGGAGGGTGTCCAGTCGTTAGCGCCTCACACTACAGTATTGGGCTTACCCAGGTACAAGGCTCTGCCTGGGTGGACTTTTATTTCCTTTATAACTCGTGGGAACAAAATGGATAAAAAATTAAAAAAACATAAAACAAACCGCCACCGGCAACGGCAAAAACGGAGAAGGAGAGGTGAGGAGGGATGCGGGGTCGGAGTCCGACGCCGCATCGAGTGAGGCAAGCGCTGCGGGAGGCTCAGGGAGCTCCCGCCGCGAGAGGGCCGGGGCTGCTGCGGAGAACAATAAGTTCTTCCGCAAGCGGCCCAGGCAGGACGGCGACCGGTCATCGTCCTCTGAGGAGGGGCAGATGGCCTCTGCTCGCAAGATCCCTACCAGCAAGCGCGGGGGGATCCGAGGCAAGTGGGGGGGGGCCTCTGCCTCCGAGAGGTCGGCAAGACCGGCCGAGGAGGGGCGCCAGCCGGGCATGACAGCAGCCCAAGGGTCTGGCAGCCCAAGGGTCTGGCAGCGAGGCGGGTGCACCTGGCGGCTCCGAGGCGGAGCGTAAGGCCAGGTTCACCAAAGAGGGGGGAAGCCGCCATAAAGACGGTGGCCCTGAAAGTAAAGACATCGTCGAAATTCAGGGCCATACCCGCGGCTTCCGCCTCCATCATGGCGGCAGCGGAGGCCAATTTTTCGGGGCCTCCCCCTCCCTCGGCAGAGGGAGACGAGTTGGGCTTCTCCAAAAGGAGAATGCGAAGCTCCAGGCGGACCTAGCCAGCCTACGCCAGCCCAGCCCCCGCGTGGCACCTCAAAGTGGGGGGGCCCAGACGCCAAGCCAGCCCATACCGGTGGAGAACCAGGTCCTGAACCTGGTGCGGAAAGAACTGGCTGCCTTGCAGGCGCGGTTCTCCGTCCTGGAGGGGATTGTCCTGCGCCCCCCCCCCTTGGTGCAAATACGGGACCGACGGTCTCGTATGCGGCTGCTGCGGCTGTTGCAACCGGACCGCGACCGTCCAACCAGCCCTCCAACAGGGCTGCGCTGCCGCCCCCGCCCCGAGTTAAGCCGACTCCGGCCACCCAGGTGGCGGCGCCGGGAAGAAGAGGGCGGCGGCCCAAAAGGAGGGCAAAGCAGCGGCACAGGTGGTGACTGCAACAGCACCAGCGCCAGTGACAAGCGGACCAGCGCCTGCGGCACGTCATCCGCCGCTGCCGTCACCACCGCCCCCCCAGCCCCCTACACCTCCCTCGGCTGAAGCCGAATGGCAGCTTGTCGGGGAGAAGCAGAGGGGGCGAAAGCTCCTCCAGGCGAACATCAACCACTGCGCCTGTGCTCAGAATCTGTTGCTTCAGAGCATGGCGCAGTGGTCGATTCACATCGCTGTGGTCGCTGAGCCGTACTTTGTCCTGCCCAGGGAAGACTGGGTGGCGGACCTTGACGGCTCAGTGACCATAGTTTCATCGGCCGCCGCCAGTACCCCGACCCTTGAAAATGTCAGGAGGGGTCGGGGGTGCGTAGCAGCACGGTTCGGGGAGATCGACGTGGTGAGAGTATATTTCTCCCCGAGCCGAACTCTCGCCGAGTTCCACAACTCTCTCGCAGAGTTGAGTGTCGTCGTCGGAAACCATTCCCTCCCCGTGCTTGTTCTCGGGGACTTCAATGCCAAGAACTTGGCTTGGGGTTCTCATTGTTCAGATGTGCGGGGGATGGTGGAGGACTGGGCCCTGGAGAAGGGCCTGGACGTCCTTAATCGGGGTTCTGTTCCCACGTGTGTGCGGATGCGGGGCGAGTCGGTGGTGGACATTTTGTTCGCCAGCCCCGCTCTGTCGCCGCGTGTCGTTGACTGGCGTGTCATGGAGGGGGTCGAGACATATTCCGACCACCGGTACATCCGGTTTGACGTCTCCACCCAGTCCTCAAGCGCGCCAGTCCAACAGGCCTCGAGTGGTCCGCGTTGGGCGCTGAAGCAGCTGGACCGGGAGCTCCTCCTGGAAGCCTCGGTCGTGCAGGCCTGGGTGACATCACCGGACAGGCCTGCCGATGTTAACAGTGAGGCAGAGTGGTTCCAGGAGGCCAAGTCCGACATTTGCGACGTGGCAATGCCCCGAGTCCGGCCAGGAAGCGCCCGACGCCAGGTGTACTGGTGGTCGCGCGAAATAACGTCTCTTCGTGAGGCGTGTGTTGCCGCGCGGCGCCCGTACGCCAGGCATCGCAGGCTCCGCATCCGCCCGCCGGATGCGGCAGCCATTGAGGCGGAGCTGTACGAGGGATACAGAGCGGCGAAGACCGCCCTCCGGGAGGCTATCCTGCGGGCCAGGGAACTGGCCCGCTCGGAGATGCTGGAGACTCTCGACACAGATCCGTGGGGGCGCCCTTTCAAGATGGTGCGGAATAAACTCCGCACCTGGCCCCCCCCCGCTGACGCAGAGTCTCCGGCCTGACCTCGTGGAGGACGTGGTGAGCGCTCTGTTCGCCTCGCGGGGGGAACATCCGCCCCCGCCTATGGCCCCGCCACCTGCGGTACCGGAAGAGGACCCAAGCGACGACGACGACACTCCGGAAGTGACTGGGGTAGACCTGAGAGTGGCGGTAGGGAGGCTTAAGGCCAAAAATACCGCCCCGGGACCCGATGGCTTGCCTGGCAAAGCCTGGGTCCTGGCCTCGGATGCGGAAGCTCTCGGGCCCCGACTGAAAGGGCTCTTAAGCGCATGCTTAGAGAGAGGCCAGTTCCCGCTTCGTTGGAAGACGGGGAAACTGGTCCTCATCCAAAAGCCGGGGCGCCCTGCGGACTATCCGTCCGCATTTCGGCCCATTGTGCTGCTCGACGAGGAGCTCTTTGAGAGAGTAATTGCAACCTCCCTAGTGGTGTCAGCGTCGTCTGCTACGCAGACGACACCCTGGTGCTGGCACAGGGGAGGCCGCACGAGGCGGCGGCCGACAATATGACACGCGGGGTTGCGATAGTCATAGAGAGGATCCGGCAACTGGGTCTCGAGGTGGCATTGCACAAGTCCGAGGCCATGTGCTTTCATGGGCCTCGGAATGCGCCACCGTCGGGATCCACACTGACGGTAGGAGGGGTATCCATCGGCGTCGAGTCGACGTTGAAGTACCTAGGACTCGTCCTCGACAGCCGGTGGAACTTCGTGGAGCACTTCCGACGTTTGGCTCCCAGGCTGGAACGGACCGGGGCTGCCTTCAGGCGGTCCGTGGGTACCGTACGATCTCTCGCGAGGCGGCGGGCCTGCTTGCCGGATTGCCGCCATGGGATCTGGAGGCGATACTCCTCGCGCGCCTGCATGAGTGGCGCGCGGAGGTACTACGCCGGGGGGAAACTCCGCTGCCGCGGCAAATTGCCGCTCAGCGGACGGACCTCCGGCGCGATCTCATGGCGACATGGAGAGAGCGACTGTCGCAACCCCGTGCAGGGCACGCCACGATAGTGGCGGTAAGTCCCCTCTTTGAGGAGTGGCTGGAGAGGCGCCACGGCGTCCTCACCTTCCGCCTGACGCAGGTCCTCACCGGACACGGATGTTTCGGGAGGTACCTGCACCGAATCGGGCGGGAGGAAACGCCCGGGTGTCTCCACTGCGAGGATCGACCGGAGGACACGGTGGAGCACACGGTGGAAGTCTGCCCTGCGTGGGCGGAGCACCGCCGTGTCCTCGTAGCGGCGATCGGCGGCGGCGACCTCTCGCGTCCTGCCCTGGTTCAATCCATGGTCCGGAGCGAGACGGAATGGGAAGCCGTCACCTCCTTCTGCGAAGCAGTCATGCTAGCGAAGGAGGTGGCGGAACGAGAGAGGGAGAGATCCTCTCTTCCCGGCCGCCGCGGGAGACGCACCGGGCGTCGGGGGCCACGTGGTGGCTACCGGCCACCGTAGATGCGGGCCTGTGGACAGTTGGCTATGGGCTAGCTAGCCGTCCGTCCGTCTAACGACGACGACAGGCCGTGTCGACGGCGTGTTCGTGTTCCACGCGCGCCTCAAAGAGATGTCAGCATAAGGGGAGGGGCCCGCAAGGGCCGAAGCCTGCCGGGGTTGCGGGCCTGTTCGAAAGAGATACCGCGGCCCTGGAACGTAAAGGGCGAGGAAGGAACATGGATGGGTTTTAGTCAGTAAGAGTCTGACACTCCCTCCCGCTCCGCCCAGAGTGGGAGAAGTCATTTGATGGTTTCCCATCCCAAAAAAAAAAAAAAGAAAAAAAAAAAAAGTATATGTTATAAAAATCGACTTACAATTACTTATTCAAGGCAAGAAACTCCATGGTTACTACTTTCAAATCATTTGGTATTACAATATTATTATGTTTCATTACAGCATTAGTACTAAAGTATGGGGGGACAGCATATGCCCGACAATAGGTCGTTGCTTGCTATACAAAAAATGTAAAACAAAAGGAATATTTTAACAAAAGTTAAACAGCATCCAGGAATCTAAAAGGCCTTCAATGTTCACTCATTCACAAATAATAGGTAAAAAAGCATCTATAAAAAGGTAAGTAAAAAATTAATTTAAAAAATAATAATAAATTAGTAATTAGTGGTAGTAGTAGTTAGTTTTGTAGCTTGGAACAAATTCGCTTATGGTCTGACGACCGATTGCAAATATAATAATTAAAAACAAAAAAAAATAGTAATAAAAAATTGAATATTTAATTAAAGAACTAAATTAAACAAGTGACACAAATATTGTCATCAGTGCTGTAACTATTCTGAGCAAAAATGATTTGAAAACTACTGTAATAATCTGAATCAAAAGAAAAAGAATAATGAGATTGAGAATAGTCAGAGACATCCATAAATCTGTGCCGTTTATGAGCTACCAGGGAAGCCGCATGCGCGATAGAAGGAATCATGGCCAAATTTCTTTGTCATCAACGTAGTCTTTGATTTTGTAATATGCTTTTTTCATAAGGACACCTTTAATATAGTTTTTGCACTTTCCATCGGTCAGTTCTATAACTGACTTTGGCAACTTGTTATAAAAGCGTATACTGTTTATTATAAAAGACTTGCTAGTTTTTGTTAATCTGAATTTAGGTATTACAATTTCATGTTTACTGCGTGTATTTTTATTGTGGAAGTCGCTTCTAATTTTGAAAAGCCCTCGATTTTTGCGGACATTTAAAATACATTCAAAGATATAAAGTGAAGGCAGAGTTAGTATATCGATCTCTTTGAATTTTTCTCTGAGTGACTCGCGAGGACCCATTTTATAAATGATGATTCGAGGCTTCTTATCGAATTGAACTGTCAAAATTATTCGTTTTCGGATTTGTGAATAGCGATTGAAGGACATCAGGTTTACGTTAAGTGAACTGATCCAAGCTACTTATTATGAATTATTGGTTCCCCTGCAGGGGCCAAAAAGGACTAGATCCTCAGTATGACTAACTGTGATAGGAAAGGAGAGGTAACTGTGATATTTAACCGGTTAAATAACTTAAATACTTGGTTTTTATGGCCATTTAGACTCGGATCGGAATTACATTATGTTTGTACTTACGACGTTTATTCGGCAGAGGAGAGGCCCCTCCTCATCTTCTAAAGATGAGGAGGGCTGCAGGTTCCACTGGTAGATACCGAGTGGTGTGGGAGTTGAGAAATCTGTTCTTCGTCCGAAGCAACAACGATCAAACTACCACATTCACCACTAACATTGTCCTTACCGACAATATTGACCTTATCTTGAGTGGTCAAACTCACTAATTATCCACACAATCACCTAGTTACCTAATTAAAATTAAAATACTTTAATTTACAAGCAATAATCACAATTAAAAAAATTTGCAAGTTTTCGCGGCAAAATTTATGAACTTTATGAATTGACATTGACAGCTGCTTTCCAGTTCGGGAGTTCTGTCGCGCTCTGCTGCGAGTGTAAGAGACAGATAATATAAAGAGGACATTCAGGTATGAAATTACATTATCTAGGCTTAATTTATTGAATGCTTCTTCAACAATGCTGTGTGTTTTGGAAACACATATAATAACAGGTCATTGTAGACAAGCATATTACAAGTTGAGCAATTATATCGCTGATAAAAATCCTTGGCTTAATGCTGGTCCTGCTCCGCATGGATAGGGGCGCAAAAATTGATAGCATTAAATGGTATTGTTGGAGCTGCTGAAGATTGTACATAACTATCTTTGCATTGTATAGATTCAATGTTAGTATTATATAATCGCATAGCCCATATTGTGTGAGTATCTATGCTCTCTCAAATGTCTCGCTGATGGTGGCGCGTGTGTCGGACCATTTAGTTCCCTTCAAAATGGTTGAGCTGAATGGTGCTGATCCATGCATCATGTTCGTTGACGGGCGCTGTCAGTTGTCACTGGTCGTTTCATAATCGCCATGGTTTATTTGAATTAATTATTTTGTTTTTGAGTTGTATTTTATTTTTGTTTTGCTATGGACACTTTTAACGTGCACATCTTGCTACATTGTTCTCACATAATATACCATCTCAACATGAATGATGTTTTGATTTAAAAGAGTGTCCATGGAGTTTCTTGCCCGTTCTTCTCCATAGAGATCTACGTTAGGGAATGGGCAACTAAGGTAAATTCACAGTTTTCATGTCGTGTGACTGGGACTGTAGCCAATGACGTATTATAAATAGACGCGTCATGCATGAACATCACGGCTGTCGAAAACAGCGTAAATACGGTCGGTAGCTAGATAGCTACTTAGACGCACGAAGAAAGGGAAAGAAAATTAAACGTCATCTACGGAATTTTTGTTGTTAGAGAGAGATAAATATATTTCTTTAATTTCGTTGTCATCTTCCCTTAACGGCACGTGACTTACTTCAAGCGCCAGCCGCCATTAGAAGGCATCGAAAAAAATAAAATAATAGTAGTTTATGCAACTGTGCATTATGAAGGGCATTACAACACGAGTGTGGGTTTAAGAAACGAGCCGAAGGCGAGTTTCTTAATAGCATCACACGAGTGTTGTAATGCCTAATTATGTATAGTTGCATACACTACTTTATCTACCCAAATATCATAAGGGCTCTATGATGGGTTCAGGAACCATAGGGAAATGACCTGCATTGTTACTTGGCCCTTGATTTTTGTGCCAACAGGTTATTAGTTGCATTCGTCGCTGCATTTATGATATCTGGCGGAGTATTCATGTCAATTTCTGAGTCACTATCATTCATTTTCGACAGAAATAAAGAATGGGTTACTGGAAATAAAAAGCTAACGAACAAATGACAGCTCGAAATGGCGGCGTTTCGGATATCTGTAATTTTTTTTTAAATCATAGGGCCTATGATTTAAAAAAAAATGACATAGGCAAACGAACAAAGTCACTATTCTTGTGTCACTCGAGATCGAAAATGTCGTGCGATTTATAATTAGAATCATACTGAATTGGGGTTTTTTTTTTTTTTTTTTTTTATCGATATCTGATTTAATGTAGGTGGTACTAGAATAGCACACTCACTTGAATTTGACACCTGTTCCAAATTTAAAACTCATAACGCAACTGTTTACAGTTGCGTTATGAGTTCATTACAGCACCGTTCATTTCTGCAGGTTGGTAATGCTGGTCATTGCCTATGGTTTTTGAAAGCATTAGAGAGGGTTTATGATATTTGGGTAGATAAAATAATTTTTTCTTGATACTTACGCATGAAATTATACTTTTCTATCTTTCACAGGTTAAGTATAGTTTTTACATGTCCTAAAAACACAGGACGGCATTTTTTTTCGTTGTTTGAGGAAGTTATACACAAAAGTTATTTTAATGTCACGTACTGCCGCGGCACTGGTTGGTACGCGACTAAATGACAGTCCGGCAATTGCCATGCATTCATGTTGCCTCTACCGAGCGTGGGCAACGTATCTATAGTTTTATATATCATTGACTGTAGCTGCTTTAAATGTTCATTTTTCTTTCGACAATCCAAAAGTGCCTGTAACTGGCCTACTTGAAATAAATGCTTTGATTTTGATTTTTGATGATTGTACGAAATTCTTTTTGTGCTCCGCGACCGGACTTTAGCAAAAAGTGTCGATGCCGGAACACGAAAAGCGAATGACAAACGTCAGTGCGGTGGCCGACCGGGTCTCCTAGAGGGCGCTAGCGTCGACGTGCTATGGGTAACTTTTTTAATAGTTTTTGTTTTTATTAGCTCTGAAAGTGTTTCGATGCCAGGTACATAGGAGAGTGGACTACATAGTAAACATAAATCTCGAGGATAGAACGTCGAAGTACAAGAGGCTGGCATTCATTTGGTCACTCTACGCTTCTATCGCGGTCAATATTATACTTGTATTGATTGTTCACTGTTTCAAGTATCCTAAATTTTTACGTGTTGACGGAAATTATTAGAACAGTAATAGTGAACGGTATATTAGTATAAATGTTTGATTATCACTTTGAGAAAAAATTGCATAGCGCCTTAATGTTACAGTTTTTAAACCACATCGTCGTCTCAACGCCATACAATTTTATTTCGGTTCTCTACCGCCCCGAATTAAATCGCCCAATACGACGCCTTTTGTGGTTATCCACTTCTTCACATTTTAATCTAGCAATATCTCAGACAAAACATAACAGAACATGACGCATGTAATAGGTACATGAAGAGTTAGGTGGAGGTATAAATAATCGTACAACCACATTTTGCCAGTTATGTTGAAGTCCTAAGTAATAGGGCGAGCCTATTGCCATCAGCCGACCACAAAACCAGACTCCGTGGTTGTTACTGAGGAATTCCTGATGGAATTATCCAATAAGTCTCTGTCCGTCCCGGGAATCGAACCCAGGACCGCATGCTCAATAGTCGCGCTTACGTCCACTCGACCAACGACGCAGTCTCAAACATGACACATCAAATATTTCACGCGAACGAAGTCGCGGGCAACAATTAGTGCATATAATAATTAAAAACGTACAAACACCCAAAAACTTTTTAATGAATCGCTCATGTTCTGCACTATGTCATGGGTCATAGTAAACACGCAACAACTTTTAAATTGCACCCTACTCTCATCGCTCAAACTTTTGTGTGATTTCTTGTGCCTTATAAGTAACCTACCTTCTTCTGGATTGATAATTTTGTACTTGTTGTTCTGGTAAAACGATTTATGCAAGTCGAAGTATTTTTGTAATGTTAGTTTTATGATGTGTAGGTACCTATTTGTATTTGTTTCTTGTTTTTATTCACGCCTACGGGCGGATAACATTGTATATCTATTTATGGTTTTCTCTGTAAGTGAATTTGTAATCATTTTGAGAAAATAAATAACCGTAAATATCTGTGCCCTATTATTATTGATCTTTGTTGTGATTTAAAATCACCAAAACACGGAATTACAAGTAGATTAGTTTTGACAGAGTTCACTGTTCAAATATTACATTCAAACCTTTTTATTTACTTACGCGATTTTTTTATTAGATAATAGGTACACTGTGAAATAACTTTGTTTGAATTTTTTATCACATTTTATAACGGAACTCAATGTTTACTTGCTCAACTAATAGTGAGTACAGAGCCGACCAAAAGTCTATCCATCTATCTATCAGAATAGTAAGTAATATTAAAACAACAACAATACCGATGAATTTCATTTATTTCTAGTCGTGATGGAATGCCTATACAATAACATATCATGACGGCGCGTCGAAAGAATTAGTTCGGCGACGCTTCTTTTAACTGATTTCCGTACGAATATCGCAGCTGTCAATTTGACGTAACACCGGGTACTGGGAGTGGGAAAATATTGACAGACATGTCAGATCGATCGATCGTAAAGCCGAGATTGATTATTTTGTTATTGTTGTATTTGGTAATTGTGAATTTGTAAACTATTGTGAGTAGTGACTGGATAGCTTGTGATAGTCGAGTTATATGGCAATGTATTAGTACCCCACGTGCCCGGTGGAATGTCGTATCCACGAAAATAGCAACAGCTTGTTTGATTAGACACTAATTGTGATTTTACAAAGACTTTTATTTATTTGATCCTCCTTGGCCGCAAACCCACGCACGCTCTAAGATGGCCTCTTCTAATAAAGACAACTCGCCTTTATATATTATACAGAGTGTCCTGTAGTTAATGGATAACCTGGCTTATAGATGGACTTTTAAGATTTTAGAAAAAATACGTTACAAAGAAACCATTTACGACTTAAATGGCGTAGTGGTGGTTAAGCTGATTTACGTTCTTAGGATCATGTATGGATGGATGTTTATATTATTATGTATAATAAGAATGTATTTACAAACAAAAAAGTATATAATATGAAGTATGACGGCGCGTCGAAAGAATTGGTTCGACGACGATTCTTTTAACTGATTTCCGTACGAATATCGCAGCTGTCAATTTGACGTAACACCGGGTACTGGCATTGAGATAGAAAATATATGCAGGCGCCGCGATATTATATACCTACATTTGCTTATGCATATATGGGTGAAATACGAAACAGATTGTGAAATATCGTTTTGTTTCGTTTTATCTAATGTGGTAATCGTATTTGTTGAAAGAGACAACAATATTTCTATTGTTGCTCTTATTGGCAACATTTTGTCATGACGTAGTGACAATCGTAGGTAAGTGCCGTATTCGCCATATTATGCGTCGAGATCGTGGTAGTTCTGCTGTCAAATGAGTGTTTACTTTTACATTTTTTGAGATTTGTGAGAAAATAACGAGGAGTTTAGTTTTAAAATTGCACGTATATAGTGAAAAACAGTCATTCAACATGCCTTTGTGTTGCATTATGAAGTGTGGTACAAGAAAGACGGAAAATCAACCTCAATTGTCTTTGCACAGGTTAGGAGCCGGTTTTCATGCAATATTACACATAGTAATACACTTTCAATGAAAAAATGCTAAGCGATCATACATTTATGGCTGTAGTGTTCATATTTGGGCTTATTTCCGACCAACAGACCTTTCTTTTAATTTCATGATTTCATTAGTTTGTTTACATTATACGTCATGGTGGAATAGTGTTGTACCGTTGCCGTAATATTTTACGATACTGATTTACATAAAGTCAAGAGGTGGACTTAAATAATTACGCTTCTTCTAGTGTGATGGATATTCTGATAAAGACAGAAAAAAATATGAAAACTCACTTCGAACAAAAATCGATACCAGAGTTGCATTATCTGTACATTTTTAAATTCATGTGTGAATTGCATGATTTAAAGACTTTTTTTCATGCGGACTCTGATCCCGAGCATAATAGTAACCACAACTTACTCCTAATTAAATCGATAATTGATATCTTCCTAGATACAAGGTACAAATATCACGGTAAGAGATCAGTAAAAGTTTCACAAAGACCGTTTTTGAACAAAATAACATTTTTAATTTAACAGATGAAAAGTAGAGTCAGAATAGAGTCCCTCAGGCGAAGTACGGTGAATATCTCGTTCAAGATTATAGTATAGCGCCCTTGCCGTAAGAATATTATTTTGCACCCTTGTCAAACAATCTACTATTTAAATTCTGTGCAGAAAAAAACACTTATTAACTGTCAGATATCAGAAGGACTTACTTACTCATTTTTCAGTTACAACAGACTGTAAGATGTAATAATAAAAAAAAAAAAATATATTTGTATTGAATGCTATTAATGCTAGATGTTTTCCCTGTGTTGTGAAGCTACTGGGTTAAAATAAAATATGAATAGAGTATGTGTGCTCAAAATATAAGTTTAAAAATGAACCTCGGGCGCCAGAGCACACACCATGCTTACGGATTGTTCAGGCAGCAGGCATTAGAAAACCTTTAATCTGCTAGCGGGGGGCATCAATAAAAGTCGAACAAAGTTATAAGAAAAATCTAACTTTATTTGCCCGTAGGCTGCTGGGCTTAAAACTAAAACAATTGAAGATTCCTTCCTAAAGAAAAGAGTATTTAAGACTAGAAAGAGGGTCAGATCATTATTGCACTTTTTTTTTGAATATTACAGTTAAAATTATACCAAGGCCAGTATAACCAGCCCACCACACACGATGCTCATCTCCTGGGTCCTCCACTCAGGTGTGCGTCCCAGGTGAGTTGGTAGGAGCCGCGCGTCCAAAGTTTATTTGTAGAAGGTAAAGGAAACACCTCATTGGGTGTTTCCTTCAAAATTCAAATTATTGTCCTCCTCATGCAGGACATCTAGATTATCAATTAAGGGTATGATTCCATTGAAATAAAACGGAATCCTAGGGGGAATCATGGAAGAGTACCGGCAGCTAACGCATTTCGCACTAATTTCTGGTGTCTTGCAACCCGATTATACGGATTTATTATCGAGAGATCTAGATCACCACCATTCTTCCAAAATGTTCAGTCGGAAAGTGACAGTTGTCAAAGACAAACTCCACAGCTAAGCAAAATCAGTGTGACCACTACACAAAAAAAATAATTTTAAAGAAATAAATCCGCTTTCATGTAACAGGCTTAAAAGACCCGTTACATTACATCCCTCCCCGAAAAATAAAAGAAAGGAACTTTCTTTTATTAGAAAGCAATCTTCAACCAAATAAACCAAACATAATTACTTTCTAATTCCAAATAAAAAAAAATCATAAAAGATTCAAAGTGTAAATGAATTCTGGAAACGTCAAGCGACTAAGTATCAAGAACTCTATAAAAGCAAAAAATATAAATAACAAAAAAGAAATCTGTGAAAAACAGAATAAAAAAATAAGTTATAAAAACTTAGATAAATGAAACGAAGAGAGAAATCTCTTACCGCTTCCAAACTACAACCTTTAGTGCAGTTAGGCACCTTCGCCACTGACTAAAAATTTCGAACAAACTCGAACAATATACCAAAACAAACTACAACTTTTGGTACAATTAGGCACCTTCGCCACTGATCAAAAATTTCGAACTAACAATATACCAACACAAAACAAACTACAATTTTTAGTGCAGTTAGGCACCTTCGCCACTGACTAAAAATTTCAATCCATTTGGAACAGCACAACCTCGAGTGCAGTTAGGCACCATCGCCACTGACTACTAGGTCAGCTGCTTCCAACTCTACCATCTCTAGAGTGCAGTTAGGCTCCATCGCCACTGACTAACTCCGTGTTCTACAATCCAAAAAAATTTGAAAATCCAAACAAAAGTTTTCAAATAAAGCTGAAGGACTTTATTTAAAAATATTGTTACAGGAACAACCTGCAACAAAACAAAGAAAAAAGCGTATTGTGATCGGCTCATCACCACCGAATTCCCGAGCACAACAGCTGCAAAAGAATGTGAATGCTGTGACTGGCTCAACACTACCAATCTCCCAGACACAAACAAATTCACAAAAAACATTGAGATCTCCAATGAGAAATCTCAATAACAAAAGGGCGAAACCCAAAGTTTCACAATGCGATCGGCACACCACCACCGAACTTCCGAGCGCAAAGAAAAAGAATGACGAAAGTCAAAAAAATAAATCCCGCATCGTGATTGGAACAACAATGTCCAACACAATGGAAAAGGAAAAAATATGGCCGGGGCCAAAATCCCACATTGTGACCGGCACAACACCACCGACCTTCCGAGCACAATGGTAAAAGAGTCGAAATCAAGGTCAAAAATTACACCAAGATCCAAAAAAAATGATAAGGCATTTTGCAACAAAAGTTACAGAATGACCCTAAAAAGCAAAGTCCAGGATGAACGCGTTACTAACAAAGTCAAATCCGATCATTAAAAAGAATGAAACTCTAGTAAAAATGAGAAACAATTCTGACAATGAACAAAACAAAATAGATTTAAAAATCGATTACTATTTATAACGAAGAGGAAATAGAATGATTTTAAACTATGTAAAAAAGTGAAGATTACAAAAACTTGAAATTGAATTTAAGTCTTTTAATCCCAAGGTAAAATTACCTGAAGTGTAGGATTATATAAGATTCTAATAAAATGTAAACAGGTAAAAAGGTTACCCTTAAAAAGAAAAGAGAATCATATATAATCCAACAAAAACAAACAAAACATAAATAAGATCCTTCGATGTGAAAAATAGTTAGTGTGGAAAAAAAACTAGTATTAAATTAACCAGAATGACCTAAGCTTTATTTTAGAAAGAATCGAATTGGAATCTAATAAATTATAGTGAAGTTACCTAACATAATAATAAGTTTCAAACGGTAATAGCCTTTCATACATCATTCTAACAAATACCGATCTTCACACAAAAATACTCAATAACAAAACAAAGTCTAAAAGTTCCCAAAATTAAAATTTAATAATATCTTTAACATGATAACGCCCCACTGAACCTTTATTTAAATCTTTCAAAACATAGACGTTATCTGAAACCTTATCAGTTATTTTACACTTTACAAACTTAGGTGCAAGCTTAGCCGAAAAATATGCAGGTGCATGAGATTGAACAAAACTTCTTCTCCACACCATATCACCCACATCAAAAGAAATGACTTTCCGACCTTTATTATAATAAGCGGCATTTCGCTTATACCCCTTTAACAAGTAAGCTTGAACTTTAACAAAAATATCACTAAGTGAACTAAGAGAAACTGCATAAGCATTCCTATTTGAAATTTCTAGTTGAGTTAAATCTTCAACAGAACTACTAAAATGATGTAATGACGCATCAAGAATAAGCTCCCTACCAAACATCAGAAAGTTAGGAGTAAACTCAGTAGCAAGGTTTACACTATTATTTAAAGCTAATTGAACATTGGGCAAAAAACTTGACCAAGTTCTATGATCATCTTTAACGAAACACGATATGCAGGTTTCGACCGTTTTATTATACCTCTCAACAGGATTATTTTGAGGTGTATACAAAGTATTATAAAATATTTTGGTTATATTAAAACCTTTCATAAAATCTACAAAATGTTTTGAAGTAAATTGGGTTCCATTGTCACAGACTACTATTTTTGGACAACCAAACTTAAGAAATATTTCTTTTTCAAAATGTTTACAAATTACTCTAGTGGTAGCATTGATCATTGGAAAGAACCAGCAATATTTAGTAAAAACATCTACAACCGAAAGTATGTATCTATGACCAGAATAAGTTTTAGGTAGAATTCCTATGATATCAACGGATAGGATCACTTTGTTTTGTAAAAAGAATAGAAGCTGAACGGTAAATGTTAAAAAAAAGGTTTTTAAATAATCCAACCAGCTTGAGAAATCTTTGTCACAAGTAGCATCATGCGGCTTTTTACTTCTAATTAATTTTTCACACATCGAGGCACGCGAAGTTTTTTATCAAAAATGTGGGCTCGATGCAACCGAACTAGTTTTTTGACTCTTGCCTTCTGACACTTAAAACAAACAATACCCGATTCCTGAAGCGGCGGAAACTGAACTCCCTTGTCCATGATTAACAAAACAGAAAGTCGAATAAGAAGCGATAAGCAAGAACTAAACGTCAAAAAGTTTTAAGATTTGAAAATAAATTCTCAAGTTTGAGGTTAAGTATGAAAGTCAATGTGGTTTGCCCATGAAAAATTACTAAGTTAAATATTGTTTTAAAAAAGTGCAATAATCACTTACAAACAGCTTAAGTCTAGTTAAATTAAATGTACAATATTGTACTTAACAATTAGATTAAATTAATTACATACAAAGTTAAACTTAGTTTTTTAAAATAACTTTCCTGTTGAGTGAAACAACTAAACGCGGTCTATACTATAAATATGTTGGTTTTGCTAAGAAAAAACATGTTATTAAAACAAACAAGTCAATAAACAAAATTATCAATTGTAAACGCCAAACATTGTTTACAAAGATTCACCAAAATAAGTTAAGTACTACTTATGAGTCACAAACTAAAATAAACACAAAGTTATTAAAATAACAATGATGAACAAACAAAAGACTCATAGGTTAATTAATTATTGTGCAATAATGACCGTAAATACTCATAAACAAGCACCAGACAACCTACTTCAAGTCCCTGTTCGGGCGCCAATTGTAATAATAAAAAAAAAAAAATATATTTGTATTGAATGCTATTAATGCTAGATGTTTTCCCTGTGTTGTGAAGCTACTGGGTTAAAATAAAATATGAATAGAGTATGTGTGCTCAAAATATAAGTTTAAAAATGAACCTCGGGCGCCAGAGCACACACCATGCTTACGGATTGTTCAGGCAGCAGGCATTAGAAAACCTTTAATCTGCTAGCGGGGGGCATCAATAAAAGTCGAACAAAGTTATAAGAAAAATCTAACTTTATTTGCCCGTAGGCTGCTGGGCTTAAAACTAAAACAATTGAAGATTCCTTCCTAAAGAAAAGAGTATTTAAGACTAGAAAGAGGGTCAGATCATTATTGCACTTTTTTTTTGAATATTACAGTTAAAATTATACCAAGGCCAGTATAACCAGCCCACCACACACGATGCTCATCTCCTGGGTCCTCCACTCAGGTGTGCGTCCCAGGTGAGTTGGTAGGAGCCGCGCGTCCAAAGTTTATTTGTAGAAGGTAAAGGAAACACCTCATTGGGTGTTTCCTTCAAAATTCAAATTATTGTCCTCCTCATGCAGGACATCTAGATTATCAATTAAGGGTATGATTCCATTGAAATAAAACGGAATCCTAGGGGGAATCATGGAAGAGTACCGGCAGCTAACGCATTTCGCACTAATTTCTGGTGTCTTGCAACCCGATTATACGGATTTATTATCGAGAGATCTAGATCACCACCATTCTTCCAAAATGTTCAGTCGGAAAGTGACAGTTGTCAAAGACAAACTCCACAGCTAAGCAAAATCAGTGTGACCACTACACAAAAAAAATAATTTTAAAGAAATAAATCCGCTTTCATGTAACAGGCTTAAAAGACCCGTTACAAAGAATATAACTAGATTCAAACGTGAAATCTAGTAATGTTAGATAGTGTTATTATCGATACTTGTTATGGTATGGTTGTAGTAACCTTTATTCCGTGACTGGCACAACCCTAGCATTGGCAGCCAGTTTGTGAGAAATTTTGTGTTGTAGGTATGCACCTTTTTTTGTAGGTATTTCCAGTCCATACTATTTATATGTCTATGGGTACTGGAGAGCGGGAAAATATTGACAGGCATGTCAGATCGATCGATCGTGAAGCCGAAATAGATTTGTTATTGTTGTATTTGAGAATTGTGAATTTGTGAACTATTGTGAGTAGTGACTGGATAGCTTGTGATAGTCGAGCTATATGGCTATGTATTAGTAGCCCACGTGCCATGGCATCTTCTGATATAGACAACTTGCCTTTAAGTACCTATATCAACTACCTATCTAGTGTCCACGACACAAGCTTTACTTATTGTGGCACTAGGTGGCACTGTGTGTTAATGTCCAGCGATATTTTTTTTTCATAAAGTAAAATAAGCCAAAAAATACGAGTAAGTATATGGTTTCTTTTTAGATTCTTATTTTAGGTACCACAGAAATGATAAAATCCCATAGGTCCTTCTATAAGCCAGGTTATCCATTAACTAGAGCCAGGCATTTAACAAACACAGTTGACTGGTTAAAAACACTTAACACACATTGGGAGGCATTATTCTTCGAAATGGGATAATCTATTTGTTTCCAACATTAAGATCACCGGGGAATAAGCAGGTATGTAATCTCTTTCCTTTACACAAAGAGACTTAAGTCTGGCATGAAACAAAACACATACAAGTTATAATTACATATATTTAAAACGGATTTGGATGAAAACTTCACTAATCTATTTAAATAAACTCAGAATAACATTTAGGCTACAAATTATGGGAAATTTTAGAAATAGGGGGTGAAAAAGGGGGTTAAAGTTTGCATGAAAAAAAAAATAGATTGTTCTAGAATCATGAAACTCAGAGTAAATACTTATTATTAAAAATGAAGAAATACCTGTTTCAGCATTTTTTTTAAATCATCCAGAGACGTAAAAAAGAGGGTTTTGTGTAAAAAATTAATTAACTTCATACAGAAGAAAATCCAATGAAGTGTAAACCTTTAAAAGTTGCTACATATACTTTAAATCTAATACAGATAAATGTTATTTCTCAGTTTACTTTAAATTTGATTTTTGAGGTGAATATGCACAAAATAGCGATTTAATGACTGACGATTTAGCTTGATTTAGCTTTAGTGACTCATGGATCAACGCATGGCCTAACCCGCTTATCATAGAGACCTAAAACTAGCAGGGTGTGTTCTTTATATGATATAGGCATCCGGTATAGAAGAATTTTCCAAGACTGAACCTCTAAGGGGGTAAAAAACGGGGGCAAAAAGACAACGTGATTCATTGGTCCAATCTACTTGAAATTTTGCATAAACCTTTTTAACAGAATTGATGGAAGACGTGTTTCGTATTTTGTTTTAAAAGAGTAAACAATTAATTAGGTGGCGTTCTCTCTCCTCTTCTTTTCTCTATATTTATTAATACTGTTATCAAGGTTATCACCTCTAGCTTCCACCTCTACGCAGACGATTTGCAGCTGTATCGACATTTCTTGCCAGCTGATGCGGAGTCGGCAATCAATGCCATGAATCATGACCTGGAAAGCATCTATCAATGGGCTAAGTCGTTCGGCTTACAGATTAACCCTGATAAGTCGCAGGCCATGATCATAGGCAGCAAATACTACCGCACTGCGCTTGACTTACCATCATTGACTCCGTTATCTCTGGGCTGCTCGACCATTGCGTATTCTGAAACAGCCAAGGACCTTGGTGTCTTAATTGACAGCAACCTTTCTTGGCGAGCTCAAGTGAATGAGGTTAGTCGTAAGGTTCACTTTTCTTTTCACTCTCTCAAATCCTTACAGAGCTTCTTGCCATTCAAAACCAAAGTTTATCTGGCTCAAACTCTGATTCAGCCGATTATAGATTACGCTGATGCCTGCTATTTGGATGCCACCGAGGAGCTGTTAAATAAGCTTGAGCGCTTACAAAATCTTTGTATTCGTTTTGTGTATGGTCTGAGGAAATATGACCATGTTTCTCACTTCCGCAAGGAGCTTAAGTGGCTCCCTATCCGTCTTCGCAGGAACACTCGGATATTATGCCTCCTTTACAATATCCTTTATAACCCTGCATATCCCAGCTACCTGCGCGATCGCTTTTCCTTTACCCGTCCTTCTGATGCTCTCTGTAGATCCCACCTCAGGCATCATCTTAATTTCCCATCCCATAAAACTGAACTGTATTCCTACTCCTTCTCTGTTCACGCAGTACGTTTGTGGAACTCACTTCCGCCTAACGTTCGAGATTCCAAAACTTTATTTCTCTTTAAAAAACAAGTCAAAGAGCACTACCTCTCTTCTATACAGTAATATTCTACATATATATGTATGTATTATAGGTAAATATTTACAATAGTAGTTAATTTTGTTTTTTAATAATATGTGTATGTATTTGTATGTTATATGTTTATATTAAATAGTCATAGTTTTGTTTTAAGTTTTAATTTAAATTTCCTTGTTTGACTTTTCTACACACTGTGTCTACATTTCTTATCTGACTTTCCTCTCGCAGGTCTGCTGGAAGAAATTTCTTTTGAAATAAGCAGTACCTTTGTGCTCTTCTATGTTAATATATTGTCCTTTTATGTATTTTGTGTGTACATGAATAAATAAATAAATAAATAAATAAATAAATAAACTATTGACAATTATTTTGGCCATGGCGCTGATTTGCTTCGAAGTTGATAGCGATACTCAGAGCTTTTGATTTAAACTATATTTTATTTTGACACATGTTTGAAAACTCAATCCGATTATATTAAAAATGGTTGAACTCACATAAAACCTTGCTGCTAATACTCTTAAATTGGAAAGTCTCGAAAGTCACCGTTTTATATTTGAAGGTTTCAAAGCTTTAGAGGTTATGCACTTTTAAGACACGGCCTCATGGGACGTATATAGAGTTAGAAATTTGAAATGGAAGATTAAAACATTTTGGTTTCAAAATTGTCACCAAAGGTATGTCAATGGGGCCGAATCTTGCGGAGAACCAGTTTGGTTTCCGCAAGGGGCGCTCTACAGTGGACGCCATCATGCGCGTGAGAGCCCTCACGACGGGGGATGCGATATCCCGGGGCGGAGTCGTCTTGGCGGTGTCTCTCGACATCGCCAACGCCTTCAACTCCCTGCCCTGGAGCTGCATCAGGGAGGCACTCCGGTATCACCGGGTGCCGACCTACCTCCGTCGTGTGGTCGGGGACTATTTGACGGACAGGGCCGTCATCTACCCCAGTCGCTGCGGAAATTGGAACCGGCGAGAGATGTCGTGCGGTGTCCCACAGGGATCGGTTCTGGGACCGCCCCTGTGGAACATCGGTTACGACTGGGTGCTGCGCGCGGACCTCCCTAGTGGTGTCAGCGTCGTCTGCTACGCAGACGACACCCTGGTGCTGGCACAGGGGAGGTCGCACGAGGCGGCGGCCGAAACTATGACACGCGGGGTTGCGATAGTTGTTGAGAGGATCCGGCAACTGGGTCTCGAGGTGGCATTGCACAAGTCCGAGGCCATGTGCTTTCATGGGCCTCGGAATGCGCCACCGTCGGGATCCACACTGACGGTAGGAGGGTTATCCATCGGCGTCGAGTCGACGTTGAAGTACCTAGGACTCGTCCTCGACAGCCGGTGGAACTTCGTGGAGCACTTCCGACGTTTGGCCCCCAGGCTAGAACGGACCGGGGCTGCCTTCAGGCGGCTCCTGCCCAACCTTGGGGGGCCAAACGCCTCCTGCCGCAGGCTCTACGCGGGGGTCGTGCGGTCCATGGCCCTTTACGGGGCCCCAGTGTGGGCGCGTTCCCTGAAGCGGCGTGCCGCTCACTATCTGAACGCGCCCCAAAAAGTGGTGGCCGTAAAGATGGTCCGTGGGTACCGCACGATCTCTCGCGAGGCGGCGGGCCTGCTTGCCGGATTGCCGCCGTGGGATCTGGAGGCGATAGTCCTCGCGCGCCTGCATGAGTGGCGCGCGGAGGTACTACGCCGGGGGGAAACTCCGCTGCCGCGGCAAATTGCCGCTCAGCGGACTGACCTCCGGCGCGATCTCATGGCGACATGGAGAGAGCGACTGTCGCAACCCCGTGCAGGGCACGCCACGATAGTGGCGGTAAGTCCCCTCTTTGAGGAGTGGCTGGAGAGGCGCCACGGCGTCCTCACCTTCCGCCTGACGCAGGTCCTCACCGGACACGGATGTTTCGGGAGGTACCTGCACCGAATCGGGCGGGAGGAATCGCCCGGGTGTCTCCACTGCGAGGATCGACCGGAGGACACGGTGGAGCACACGGTGGAAGTCTGCCCTGCGTGGGCGGAGCTCCGCCGTGTCCTCGTGGCGGCGATCGGCGGCGGCGACCTCTCGCGTCCGGCCCTGGTTCAATCCATGGTCTGGAGCGAGACGGAATGGGAAGCCGTCGCCTCCTTCTGCGAAGCAGTCATGTTAGTGAAGGAGGTGGCGGAACGAGAGAGGGAGAGAGCCTCTCTTCCCGGCCGCCGCGGGAGACGCAACGGGCGTCGGGGGCCACGTGGTGGCTACCGGCCACCGTAGATGCGGGCCTGTGGACGGTTGGCTATGGGCTAGCTAGCCGTCCGTCCGTCTAACGACGACGACAGGCCGTGTCGACGGCGCGTTCGTGTTCCACGCGCGCCTCAAAGAGATGTCAGCATAAGGGGAGGGGCCCGCAAGGGCCGAAGCCTGCCGGGGTTGCGGGCCTGTTCGAAAGAGATACCGCGGCCCCGGAACATAAAGGGCGAGGAAGGGACATGGATGGGTTTTAGTCAGTAAGAGTCTGACACTCCCTCCCGCTCCGCCCAGAGTGGGAGAAGTCATTTGATGATTTCCCATCCTAAAAAAAAAAAAAAAAAAAAAAGGTATGTCAATGAAGATGGAAGGCAGTTGGCCCTGCAACAGATCCGCAAGAGTTTACAACGGTTGTATTGTGTTTCGGCTCATTTAATGCACTCCGTTGAGAAATATGCTCCATTTATGTAATAACCTAACATTAGTAAAAACAAAGTAAAAATAAGAAACACACTATATACAAAATTGATACGACTTACACCTATGCGTGCAGCCGTCTCCAGTGAGCCAGCATCGGTAAGCTTTTGAGGGAAGCCCTTATTTGGAAAACCATAAGTGGAATATATGAGCGAATAATGCAAAGATTTCCGAGAAATTAAATTTTTTACCTACTTGAATCTACACTAATATTATAAAGCTGAAGAGTTTGTTTGTTTGGTTGAACGCGCTAATTTCAGGAAATGGTGATTCGAGTTAAAAACATATTTTAGTGTTGGACAGCCCGTTCATCAAGGAAGGCTAACATCACCAATAGTAGCGGAGCATCAATGAAAAATTTCCCAAAAACAAAGATTTATTCCTTTTCCTTTGAAAAAAAAGTCCGCGATAGCATGTCTATTTTTTAAGGTTGAGTCACACTTTCTCTGACCCTCACTCGCAGACGAAGTAACGCGGGTCTGCTAGTTGCGTAATAAAAAAAAAGATATTGTACACAAAAATCTTACAAAGCTTTATAAGTCGTTAGTCGTAAAAATAGACACGTTGACATTGAAGTAAAAAAAAAAACAAAGCATAATGATTGTTATAATAATTATCTCATGTAATGTTTACTGTGTATTGTACTTACCTAAGTACCTAGTATAAAGCGTAAAGCAATCATTGACATGATTTGTATCTGTTTATGACACGTACCTAAGTGTGGAATGTAAACAAATTCAGATTGAATGAATTTTGTTCAATGGAATTTTCTAAAGTCTTATAATAGTAATAAGGAAATGTTTAACGCTTTAGAATAAAAACATTGTCTGTAAAAAGCAAATAACTAAAGATGCTTTATTTAGTGCAATAAGTATGTAAAACAAACGAAAAAAACACATTTGAAACTAGTTGTAATTACAAATGTTTTTTTTTTCTCTGGGTGGAATGTGTAGTTTGTGTCCACTATTAATCATGTATCTTAAATATAGTCAGTGTATCTAAACTCGTCTTTCATTCCACTCGCCTCACAAAACACTACTATGAGCAGTTTGAAGGTTATGACACCCTGTAAATGTTCCAGGCATTTAAAAACATTTATATTTTTGAATAAAGTAAAATAAGCCAAAAAATAAATGGTTTCTTTTTAAATTCTTATGTTAGGTAGGTACTACATAAATGATAAAAATGTTGACGTATTATTTTTTCTAAAATCTCATAGGTAAGTCTTTCTATAACTCAGGTTATCCATTAACTATAACAGGACCCCCTGTATATGTTCCAGGCATTTAATAAACACAGTAGATTGGGTAATAACACTCTTAACATACACTAGGTGACAATTATTCTTCGAAATGGGAAAATCTATTCGTTTCTAACAATAAGATCGCCGGGGAAAAAGCAGTTTTACACAAAGAGATTTAAGTCTGGCACGAAAGAAAACACATTCAAATTATAAAAACATAAATTTATGTCAATACTTGGTTACCAGCGCAATAAGAATCTATAGAGATAGTTTAAAATATGGATTATTCAAACTTTACTTGGTTTAATTAAAAAAAAAAACAATCTGATCAGAAACCCCTAAAAAAGTTGGATTAATAGTATACTCAATTATGGACTATGAAAACTAAAGGAAACTTAAGGCCCGGTATGAGTTTATTTTCCCTGTTCTGTTCTTTGTTTATATTGTACTAGCTTCTGCCAGCGGCTTCGCCCGCGTGAAGTTTCAAAATTGTCCCATGGGATCTTACTACCGGGATAAAAAGTATCCTATGTGTTAATCCAGGTTGTAAACCATCTGTGTGCAAAATTTCATCCAAATCCGTTTAGTAGTTTTTGCGTGAAAGAGTAACAAACATCCATACATCCATACAAACAAACTTTCGCATTTATAATATTAGTAGGATGGCAACGTTTAGTATTAACGGATAAAATCAACTTTTCGATTATAATAAAAACTAAAATACTTTTTGTTTTGATTCCATTAAAAAAAATATCATTTTTTTAACATGTACTTAATAGTTTTTATTTAAAAAAAATGTTACAAATAAAAATATAACATATTTTTATTTGTAATATTTTTCTTTTTTTTTTTAATTCATCATCATCATGATGATGATGATGAATTAACATATTTTTATTTGTAATATTTTTTGCTTCTCTGCCGAAAGACTATTATTGCTACTCGCATCCACCGGATTCCCGCAACCTTATTTATTTATTCATTTATTTATTTATTTATTTACTAGCTGACCCGCGCAACTTCGTCTGCGTAAGACGAACCAACAGTTCCTAAAGGAAATTGGGCACCAATAGTATCGCTTTTTGACACGTATGGCTATTGGCGTTTAATGTATAATTTTAATATTATTTTTAATGATTTTTTTACCTAAATTCATTGAAATCATTTGTGGGGTTTCTATTTTAATTTGAAGTATCTAGTACCACAAATACGTCATTTGTTGCATAATAGTGAAGCGACTCCTTTTTCAATTATAATCGATCGATTTAACGTTAACATAAATCGTGGAGCAACAAAATAATCTACATTCGTAACTAAAAAGTTTTAAGAGTTGTCATTATTATTATTTTTCAATTATGTTACTATTTCTTTCGTTAAAAAGCAGTTTCTAGGTAAAAATAAAACAATTAAGATGTAATCTGTAGTGTTACGATTCTAACTCCGTAATCTATTGTTTGGTCACAACACTATTCGATGAAATGTCAAACAAAATGGCGTTTTCGATTTCTTTTGAAATGTAACAAAACCTCAACAGGTACCTACTCAACTTATGTTTTTTTTTTCAAAAAACCCCACAATATTTAATTTTGAATTGAACCTCGTTTTAAAGTATGACACTAACCCTTTTATGTGGCTAATTTTCTACTACTTTACTGAATCAAAAGTTGCGCAACCAAGTGCCATAGTACGCTGCACATTCTCCTTAGCGCGTTCAACCAACCTAACAAACAAACTCTACAGCTTTATAATAATTATTAATTAGTACAGATCGAAGTCAGTAACAATTTATTTTTTCTCGAATAGGTTTATATTTAACGCCAAAATATTCAACTTATGTTTTTCCAAATAAGGACTCTTCCCTCGACAGCCTAACGTTTCTATCCTTGGACACTCGACAATATCATACTCCAGCTAAGTCGAAAGTTCTCATCAAGTGGCATGACATGAGCCGAGAGACGTTAACGCTGCATCTGCCTTCCTTCTCCAAAGTCAGACCTTCAATGGTAGTCATACTCCAGGCAGGTCTGAAACTCTTGAAAGCCTATGGCAAATTCTTTTCTTCTCCAAGCCTCCATCATGAGACCTTCGATGACAGTCATATTCTAGCTATTTCTAAAGTTCTCATCAAGGTGCATTAAGTGAGCCCAATGACGATATAGCTGCTGTTAACTGTTGAGGATCTCTTGCTACTACCTTCAGTCTCCATTGTTAGACCATCGATGACAGTCATGCTCCAGCTAGGTTTAAAGTTCTTATCAAGATGCACAAAATGAGCCTTAAATACGATAGAGCAGATTTGAAGTGTTGCGGACCTCTTGTGACTGCCCTTCGTCTCCATCGTCAGATCTCCGATAGTACTCATACTCTAGCTAGGTCTAAAGTTTATATCAAGGTGCATACAATGAGCCGACACACGATATAGCTGCTGTAACTGATCACAGTCAAACTTCAGACAGGTCTAAAGTTGTCAAAAAGGTTTATGAAATAAGCCCCAAAACGATATTCTTCTTTATCGTGTGGTTAGTGCCTAACCTGTTGTCAGAGTTTGTATGCCGCCCAAAGTCCTCTGTCTTGGCTTTACATGCCGTCGAGAAATAACTCTCAGGCAGTTGTGGTGGCAGGCTGTGGTTTTCTCACGATGTCTCTCTTCATCGAAGCAAGCGATCTTTCTTTCATTATCGTGTTGTTGCCTAACCTGGTGTCAGAGTTTTTATGCTGCCCATGGGCCTCTGACTTGGCTTAACATATTGTTACGAGCTGGGTATGAGATAAATTATTTACTACCGATTAAACAACACAATAACTTTATTAATCACAAAACAATCAAAACTTAATCACAAATACACTACTGTTTACTATTCACTTAGATATCGCACTTGTAGTTCACTTGGATTCGCTTCGTTGTGTCGCTAAAACAAGACTGCCGGTCGCGGCCCTGAGCGCTCTATTTATACTCGCCAACAGACACACCAGAATAACCACGAACATTCGAGATGGTCATAAAAAAACACTAACAAAAATAGCAGCTAGATAGGTACCTACTAAAAACAAGTAGGTATAACCTACTTGTACAAAACAAGCAAATATGAACCTTATGCCCTAGGCGTACGGTCGAAATTCTAATGTCTTTTTATAAATAGGTCGCGAGTTTTTCTACCTACCTAACTTTAAAACTAATAATAATAGAATGCTCTCGAAGTTCTAACGTACACACACTGCAATCACTTGCTTTCTCGAATGTTCTAGTAGGTCCGATGTAACAATATTTTATTTTATTTTATTGTGTTAGGGTGGCTTACAGCTAACAATACAAACATATATAATAAGGCAATTAACGAAAAGCCATTTACAAGCCTCCACATTTACCACTAAACAATTGTGGCACAAACTTATATCTAAGCATAATTAATAATATAACTTATCGTAATATAAATAACAAAGAATAGGTGTAAAGGAAAAAAAAATAATTAAAAACTATTCAAATTCATCACAAACAACATAGGTTTTAGACAAGGCACTACTAATTGCCGCTAAACTACTTGCAAACAAATCGATTGATGGGTGTTCGTTCGTTACAATTGCGTTAAATGCTTTGATTGAACGAAGGAAAAAAGAATTACTACGGTAAACTGTGCGAGCGTAAGGAGCACGAAGAAGATTTCTCAAGCGAGAATGGCGAGGAGGAACATTCAGGAACAGCTTAGAAAGAAGTTCAGGACACTCAATTCTTGATTGAGCTATTTTCACTAGGAACCGCATGTCAGATATGTTTCTCCGAGTTACAAGTGGAAGTAAGTGAAATCGTACGCAGCGTTCCTTGTAGCTCAGATAAGGGATTTTAAATTTATAACCTAAGTTTCGCGTGAATTTCCTTTGTAACTGTTCCAATCTGTCTGAATGAACTGCGTAATTTGGATTCCAAATTTGACTACCATATTCGAGATGACTGCGGACGTAAGCACAATACAGGATTTTCAAGGTTTTCATTCTCTTAAACGAACTGGCATTACGGATAATGAATCCCAGGGCTTTGGATGCTTTTTTGGCAATATGGTAAACATGACACTCATAGGTGAGCTTACTGTCCAGAAAAATACCAAGGTCTCTGATGACATGAGTTCGAGATAAAGGCTGATTAGTGATTGAATAATTAAATAATATTGATAGGTTTTTCCGGGTAAAGGTAATAACTAAGCATTTGGAAATATTTAGGTCTAATTTATTTATTCTACAATACTCAACTAATCTAGAGATGTCTGCTTGCAAACGTATAGCGTCATTTAGATTTTTAACTGATGTAAAGATTTTCATGTCATCTGCAAACATTAAGTGTTTAGAATGTTTGAAACACTCTCCAATGTCGTTAATAAAAAGAACAAATAATAATGGCCCCAGTAGGGAACCCTGCGGCACACCAGACGGGATGGTTGACCAGGAGGATATAAAGCCACTGAGGACCACTGCTTGAGTCCTATTTTTTACATAAGACGAGAACCATCGGTATAGGTCGCCCCTTATGCCGAAGTCGATAAGCTTCCTCAGCAGAATGTCATGATCGATTCTATCGAACGCCTTACTATAGTCGGTATAGATTGCATCCACCTGGGAATCATTATCCATATGCTCTGTAATAAAGTCTGTGAATAGGACCAGGTTAGATACTGTAGACCTTCTTTTCAGAAACCCATGTTGTACAGGGCTCAAGCTAGATACCACACTACTGTACAACTGATTATAGACTATGCGCTCCAATACCTTAGCTAGTAAACAAAGTTTTGAAATTGGCCTATAGTTTTCAATTTTATCCTTAGCTCCCTTTTTATGTATGGGTGATATAAAAGCTGATTTCCAAACAGCTGGCACAATGCCATCAGATAATGACCGTTTAAATAAAAGTGAAACAGGTAAAGCTAGTTCATCAGCGCACTTAACTATAAACACTGCAGGGAAAGCATCTGGGCCGGCAGATTTAGTTAAGTCGAGAGATTTTAAATATTTCTGAACAATCACTATGTCAATTTCAATTGAACTTAGATCACAGTTGGAAGCACAGCCAGTCGAGCCACCGGTGCGGTTTGCAGAGGAAGCGTCTAGGAAGGTTGTTCGAAATTAATTAGCGAAAAGTTCACAAATTCCGTCTCCCGAGTCACTTCTACTGTCACCATATGACATACTTGACGGGAAATTGCTGTTCATGCGTCTGCTTTTCATATATGACCAGAATAGTTTTGGACTAGTACCTATTGAAGACTCGATTTTAGTTATGTAGGCCTTATAACAAAGCCGTTCGATATCATTGGCTCTGTCTCGAAGTAATTGATATGTTACGCGATCAGAAATATTACCGTCGACTTTACATTTCTTATAGTATTTAAACTTTTCTTTAAGTATCTTAATGAGCGCCGAGTTACTCGTATACCAAGGTGGATATTTAAAGAGCTTGCACAGGCGCTGGGGGACGTGCTTATCTCTGATTTCGTATAACAATGAATAAAACTTCCCAACAGCTTCATCAATAGTACCTTTCAATAATATGTCGTCCCAGTTGATGCCTCGTAGGTCAGATCGAATAAGTTCGTAGTTGCCTTTGTTGTATTGATGCACTATGCGTGCACTGGCGTTAAGTGACTGTGGTTGTTCAGTAACAAACTGTATTAACAATGCAGGGTGATATGAATCCTCGATGGTTAGGGGTTCTAAACATGCCGAGACGGTGACGGGAGAATTTGCGAGGACTAGGTCTAGAATTCTGCCGTGCCTGTTATTAACAAGATTAAATTGCTGTAAGCTACAAAAATCAATGGTATCAACAAAATGGGTAAACAAGCTAGTTTGGGGCACGATAGGCCTAATTCCATCATTTGAAGTCGTCCATGTTATCGAGCTCATGTTAAAGTCTCCAAGAATAATAAATTTATCTGCGGGGTGGTTATTTACAACGTCCAAAAGATTGTCTAAATAAGCATGTAATTGACTAGCAAAGCTATTGCCTGAATTCTGTTCACATAGATAGAGAGTACATATGTTAAGTCGGTAGGTACGTTTATCACAGGCACTTAATTGAATAGAAATCCAGATGTCTTCCGCACTGGATTGCCAGTCCACATTCTCAACATGCCAAATGTCTCTCAGGCATGTTGGTTTCCTCACGATGTTTCAGCAAGCGATGATTATACAATACGCACATGAATGCGAACACAACTATTTTCAATAAAAAATGGGACAAACTTTGCTAAACACACTTTTCAATAAAAATAATCATGAAAATCGGACTTTTCTGGAAAAAGTTATGCGTCATCATCATCATCATCCATAATCACGGTGATTCAGAAAATGGAGTCATATGAACAACGCCATTTACAGAGCACGAAGTTAAACTGCTAAAACATATGCATGGGAAGCGATCGGACGGACACTCTACTGGCTTTGTAGATTTTTGAAGCAGGGTCATGTTGACTATTCTCTTCTTCTCTATCTTGTGATTTTTATTCATTAGTACCATTTTGGTTTCATAGATGTCATTGCATGTATCCTTAGATCATGATGATAAGTTCTCCTTAAAAACTTTAAAGTCATATATCTTTTGATGGAGAGCACCGATTGCAAAGAAACAAAAATCAAAACTTTATCAAAATTATGCACAATAATAATTTGTGCATTAAATCAAAGACACACAGACACAGACGAAAATTTAAGAAATAGTAGAAAAAGGGTTATGTGTGTGATCCTTTAACAATTTAAGCGCCATGTTTAATAAATGATTCCCAAACTGTCGTTTAAGTATTAAAAAAAATATGTAAGCAACAATGATTTGGAAATAAGTAAGCTTTAAAAAAAACAAAATACAAAAAGTGAAAACCGGGTGGTTTTTAACGTGCGGACCAATGTTATTATCGGAAATCTTACAGCATTACTCAAAATCAAAAAGTATTTTATGTCTGTACTGAGGGCTTGACCTTGTGACTCACTCTTCGAAAGGCGGTTGCCGTCACCGACGGGCTATTTGTTCTCGTGACAATTTGCCTAAAATAGTTATTCTATTACAATGCATGTTATGACAGTTGTCAGTTGTCAAACAGTTGAAAACTCTAGACGAAATGCAATATTTCTCACCCCCGTAAGTAATTAGCGTGATAATATATAGCCTATGTCCTTCCCTAGGTTGAAATACATCTCCTTGCCAAATTTCATTACGATCCGATCAGCCGTTTTGTCGGGAAAAGGTAGCAGACAGACAGACAAACAGAGTTATTTTCGCATTTATATAATGGTATGGATTTATTCATGTACACACAAAATACTTAAAAGGACAATATATTAACATAGAAGGGCACAAAGGTACTGCTTATTTCAAAAGAAATTTCTTCCAGCAGACCTGCGAGAGGAAAGTCTGATAAGAAATGTAGACACAGTGTGTAGAAAAGTCAAACAAGAAAATTTAAATTAAAAGTTAAAACAAAACTATGACTATTTAATATAAACATATAACATACAAATACTTACACATATTATAAAAAAAAAGTGCTATTCTAAATATTTACCTATAACAGACATACATAATTATATATGTAGAATATTACTGTATAGAAGAGAGGTAATGCTCTTTGACTTGTTTTTTAAAGACAAATAAAGTTTTGGAATCTCGAATGTTAGGCGGAAGTGAGTTCCACAAACGTACTGCGTGAATAGAGAAGGAGTAGGAATACTGATCAGTTTTATGGGATGGGAAATTAAGATGATGCCTGAGGTGGGATCTACAGAGAGCATCAGAAGGACGGGTAAAGGAAAAACGATCGCGCAGGCAGCTGGGATATGCAGGGTTATAAAGGATATTGTAAAGCAGGCATAATATTCGAGTGTTCCTACGAAGACGGATAGGGAGCCACTTAAGCTCCTTGCGGAAGTGAGAAACATGGTCATATTTCCTCAGACCATACACAAAACGAATACAAAGATTTTGTAAGCGCTCAAGCTTATTTAACAGCTCCTCGGTGGCATCCAAATAGCAGGCATCAGCGTAATCAATGATCGGCTGAATCAGAGTTTGAGCTAGATAAACTTTGGTTTTGAACGGCAAGAAGGTCTGTAAGGATTTGAGCGAGTGAAAAGAAAAGTCAACCTTACGACTAACCTCATTCACTTGAGCTCGCCAAGAAAGGTTGCTGTCAATTAAGACACCAAGGTCCTTGGCTGTTTCAGAATACGCAATGGTCAAGCAGCCCAGAGATAACGGAGTCAAAGATGATAAGTCAAGTGCAGTGCGGTAGTATCTGCTGCCTATGATCATGGCCTGCGACTTATCAGGGTTAATCTGTAAGCCGAACGAGTTAGCCCATTGATAGATGCTTTCCAGGTGATGATTCATGGCATTGATTGCCGACTCCGCATCAGCCAGCAAGAAATGTCGATACAGCTGCAAATCGTCTGCGTAGAGGTGGAAGCTAGAGGTGATAACCTTGATAACAGTATTAATAAATATAGAGAAAAGAAGAGGAGAGAGAACGCCACCCTGAGGAACACCAGCAGTAAGATCACACCAGTCAGAGTAGATATCTTCCTGGCGGACACACTGAGAGCGAGCCCGAAGATACGAGTCAAACCAGGCTACCGTAGAGGCCGAGAAGTTAAAGGATTGAAGGATCCCAAGAAGGATGTTGAAATCCACTGAGTTGAATGCGCAGCTAAAGTCAAGTAACACTAAAACAGTCAGAGATTTATTGTCCATAGCCCAGTGGATATCGTCAGTTACCTTCAAAAGTGCAGTAACAGTACTGTGGCCAGTACGGAAACCAGATTGAAATGGGGAAATAAGAGCATTAGATGATAGATATATTATCTGGAAATTTGACCATGAACAATGTGTTCGAGAACTTTGGAAAGGAAGGGCAGAATGGAGATAGGCCGAAAGTGGGATAAGGACGAAGGATTGCTAACTTTTGGAAATGGTATTACGTGAGCCTGTTTCCAGGCCGACGGAAAGATACCCGTGAATAAAGAAAAAATTGCAATATGAGTAAGGATAGGGAGCAGCTCTGAAATAGTGGGATATATCATTCTCGAACACAAATTATCATGGCCCGTAGCAGAGGAAGAAATAGAGAGAAGGGACTTTTTGACAACGTCTTCAGAAACAGGATTAAAATTAAAAGGAGCACAATTTGGTAACGGCAAGTTAGAGAGCTCAGATAAAGTTGAAGCTTTGACGTTTGGGCCCAGAGAAACAGGTGGAACAGAAAAGTGCCTGTTAAGAGCGCACAAGTCGACATCTTTGCAGGGTGTGGGAGATTTACCGATATGTTGCAGTGAGCTGCCCAAACTCAGCAACATTGTGAGGTGAAGAAACGATCATTAGTTAGGTCAAGGAGAGAAGGCGTGCAATTTGGGTAGTTATGGGTCGCAGAAAGAGGTAAAATATCAAGGTTAAGAGAAGATAAAAGCGAACGGAGTTTATGTGAACGAGTATCATTTTTAATTAAACACGTGTTAAAATCACCCATTAAAATGACATGCTCGTATGATGGGCAAAGATGACTCAGCGTGGATTCTAAGGAGTCAAAATAGTCAACGTGAAGGTTAGGGGAGTAAAACACAGCAAGCAATACATTGGTATGATTTAAGGTGATCTCTAGAAACAAAGATTCAGCCGACCCAGAATACTGAGATGGAGACGAATTTACAATTTTGTGCGGTATATCGGCGCGTATGTAAATGGCCACACCACCACCACCCTTGCCAATCCTGTCATTTCTGACCAGAACAAAACCAGGAAGTGAGTAGTGCGTAGAAAGGAGAGAGGGTTTGAGAAAGGTCTCAGATATTAGGAGTGCATCAAGATGAACACTGCTAAAGGATGCCAGAAGATCGGAACAGTGACCAGGAACGCTCTGAGCATTAATGTGGGCTATATGCAAATTATTGGGATAGTTAGAAAAAAGAGAGGAAATATTGTCATGCAAAGTATTAAGTGTAGGCTAACTGTCCGCACTAACAAAGCTACAAGTCGAGGAAAAACAAGAGAAAAAACTGTCATTTAAGTCAGCTGGAATATTCATAGATAAATACAATATATAATACATATAACAATAATCAAATCAGAAAATAACAATAACTACAACTAAATATACGGCTGATTGTTTCCAAATACAACCACCCTAACTCACTAGAGTGTAGGAAGAAATTGTACAATTATGTAGTAAAACCATAATATTAAAAAAAAGAACATAAAAAAAAATTAAACTACGGAGACAACAAATTAACGTAAAACGAATCATAACCGCAATGCACACAAATACGCATAACCACGAAACAGGTGTGGAACGCTATACGTCAGAACGATAATGTCAATGTCATATTTACAGTGACAATCAAAGTAGTGAGTGACCAATTGACTACGGAAGTTTTGTAAACATACCGACATGAATTAATTTTAAGTAAAAACATAATTGAAGGTGATACAAAGAACATAAAATGTTGAAGTACCAGCGTGGTTAAAAGTAAAGAACCTATGAAAAGTAATCGTCCAATGCGGCTAAGTTATAAAGTAACTTGGAAATAAACAAACAAACTAATAGTACTAACATTAGTTACGCCAGCGCGCCTTTCTTTGGCCTCTTGTAGGTCTGTGTAGCGGTAACTTCGTTTGTGCTCGTACCCTTTTTTTTTTTTTTTTTTTGGGGCTAGCCCGCCACACACGCCCAAACCACTGTAACTCCTGAAAGACCGAATCAACAGTGGCGACCACCAGAAAAGCGCCGAGACAATGAAGCTCGACGAAGTCCCAGAGAATGAACTGTCTTGGATCCCGCAACGAAATTAATCAGAAAGTATAGCGGAGGAGTAGGAAAGAACTGTAATTTCCACTTCCCTCCATATCAGCAGGAGACAGAACGAAACATGGCCTTGTTTCGTTCTGTCTCCTTGTCACTAAAACTTTGTCTGCGAATACAACCGCGAAAATGTATATAACTAGGTGTGGCTTTCTAATGGTTATAGAATTTTAAATTCGATGGAGAAGTTCTTGAGTCAAATCGTAACAAACAAATAACAAAATAACAAATCAGTCCTATAATGATTGATTTAAGACCTAAGATTTTTCATTATCCCAAAGTATGCAGGGTTTAGACGACCTCATCACGAAGCCATCAACCAAGCATTCTGTACACGTACTCAACTTACTTAATGCATAAATTATTGCTGAGAAACGACCACTCCCGAGTTGATGCGTTTTATTTTTGTCAATATTCGTTGATTAACAAAACAAAAAATACGTGTCCATTATTGTCCAATACTCTAACTGACAGACTAAATAGATTTGCAATTTATTGACGCTGGAAACTAGCCTATTGCACTCAAAGCATTGTGGTCATAGATGGATTGAATAGTACAGGGGTAATGGAGTTGTTTAAAGTAAAAATCTTACAATAAAATCTTGTAAACAAAAGTTGATGCTGCTGTTGTACTTGCATCGGTTGACACGGCATACGGAGTAGTGACGCTAGACGTGTCGACTGACGATGATTCTGCTGTTGTACTTGCTTCGGTTGTCACAGCATTCGGAGTAGTGGCGCTAGACGTGTCGACTGACGATGGTTCTGCTGTTGTACTTGCTTCGGTTGTCACAGCATTCGGAGTAGTGGCGCTGGACGTGTCGACTGACGATTATTCTGCTGTTGTACTTGCTTCGGTTGTCACAGCATTCGGAGTAGTGGCGCTAGACGTGTCGACTGACGATAGTTCTGCTGTTGTACTTGCTTCAGATGTCACAGCATTCGGAGTAGTGGCGCTGGACGTGTCGACTGACGATGATTCTGCTGTTGTACTTGCTTCGGTTGTCGCAGCATTCGGAGTAGTGGAGGTGGACGTGTCGACTGACGATGATTCTGCTGTTGTACTTGCTTCGGTTGTCGCAGCAATCGGAGTAGTGGCGCTGGACGTGTCGACTGACGATGATTCTGCTGTTGTACTTGCTTCGGTTGTCGCAGCATTCGGAGTAGTGGCGCTGGACGTGTCGACTGACGATGATTCTGCTGTTATACTTGCTTCGGTTGTCGCAGCATTCGGAGTAGTGGCGCTAGACGTGTCGACTGACGATGGTTCTACTGTTGTACTTGCTTCGGTTGTCGCAGCGTTCGGAGTAGTGGCGCTGGAAGTGTCGACTGACGATGATTCTGCTGTTGTACTTGCTTCGGTTGTCGCAGCATTCGGAGTAGTGGCGCTGGACGTGTCGACTGACGATGATTCTGCTGTTGTACTTGCTTCGGTTGTCGCAGCATTCGGAGTAGTGGCGCTAGACGTGTCGACTGACGATGATTCTGCTGTTGTACTTGCTTCGGTTGTCGCAGCATTCGGAGTAGTGGCGCTGGAAGTGTCGACTGACGATGATTCTGCTGTTGTACTTGCTTCGGTTGTCGCAGCATTCGGAGTAGTGGCGCTAGACGTGTCGACTGACGATGATTCTGCTGTTGTACTTGCTTCGGTTGTCGCAGCATTCGGAGTAGTGGCGCTGGAAGTGTCGACTGACGATGATTCTGCTGTTGTACTTGCTTCGGTTGTCGCAGCATTCGGAGTAGTGGCGCTGGACGTGTCGACTGACGATGATTCTGCTGTTGTACTTGCTTTGGTTGTCGCAGCATTCGGAGTAGTGGCGCTGGACGTGTCGACTGACGATGATTCTGCTGTTGTACTTGCTTCGGTTGTCGCAGCATTCGGAGTAGTGGAGGTGGACGTGTCGACTGACGATGATTCTGCTGTTGTACTTGCTTCGGTTGTCGCAGCAATCGGAGTAGTGGTGCTGGACGTGTCGACTGACGATGATTCTGCTGTTGTACTTGCTTCGGTTGTCACAGCATTCGGAGCAGTGGCGCTAGACGTGTCGACTGACGATGGTTCTGCTGTTGTACTTGCTTCGGTTGTCGCAGCATTCGGAGTAGTGGCGCTGGACGTGTCGATTGACGATGATTCTGCTGTTGTACTTGCTTCGGTTGTCGCAGCATTCGGAGTAGTGGCGCTAGACGTGTCGACTGACGATGATTCTGCTGTTGTACTTGCTTCGGTTGTCGCAGCATTCGGAGTAGTGGCGCTGGAAGTGTCGACTGACGATGATTCTGCTGTTGTACTTGCTTCGGTTGTCGCAGCAATCGGAGTAGTGGCGCTAGACGTGTCGACTGACGATGATTCTGCTGTTGTACTTGCTTCGGTTGTCGCAGCATTCGGAGTAGTGGCGCTGGACGTGTCGACTGACGATGATTCTGCTGTTGTACTTGCTTCGGTTGTCGCAGCATTCGGAGTAGTGGCGCTAGACGTGTCGACTGACGATGATTCTGCTGTTGTACTTGCTTCGGTTGTCGCAGCATTCGGAGTAGTGGCGCTAGAAGTGTCGACTGACGATGATTCTGCTGTTGTACTTGCTTCGGTTGTCGCAGCATTCGGAGTAGTGGCGCTAGACGTGTCGACTGACGATGATTCTGCTGTTGTACTTGCTTCGGTTGTCGCAGCATTCGGAGTAGTGGCGCTGGAAGTGTCGACTGACGATGATTCTGCTGTTGTACTTGCTTCGGTTGTCACAGCATTCGGAGCAGTGGCGCTAGACGTGTCGACTGACGATGGTTCTGCTGTTGTACTTGCTTCGGTTGCCGCAGCGTTCGGAGTAGTGACGCTGGACGTGTCGACTGACGATGATTCTGCTGTTGTACTTGCTTCGGTTGTCACAGCATTCGGAGCAGTGGCGCTAGACGTGTCGACTGACGATGGTTCTGCTGTTGTACTTGCTTCGGTTGTCGCAGCGTTCGGAGTAGTGGCGCTGGACGTGTCGACTGACGATGATTCTGCTGTTGTACTTGCTTCGGTTGTCGCAGCATTCGGAGTAGTAGCGCTGGACGTGTCGACTGACGATGATTCTGCTGTTGTACTTGCTTCGGTTGTCGCAGCATTCGGAGTAGTGGCGCTGGAAGTGTCGACTGACGATGATTCTGCTGTTGTACTTGCTTCGGTTGTCGCAGCATTCGGAGTAGTGGCGCTGGACGTGTCGACTGACGATTATTCTACTGTTGTACTTGCTTCGGTTGTCGCAGCAATCGGAGTAGTGGCGCTGGACGTGTCGACTGACGATGATTCTGCTGTTGTACTTGCTTCGGTTGTCACAGCATTTGGAGCAGTGGCGCTAGACGTGTCGACTGACGATGATTCTGCTGTTGTACTTGCTTCGGTTGTCACAGCATTCGGAGCAGTGGCGCTAGACGTGTCGACTGACGATGGTTCTGCTGTTGTACTTGCTTCGGTTGCCGCAGCGTTCGGAGTAGTGACGCTGGACGTGTCGACTGACGATGATTCTGCTGTTGTACTTGCTTCGGTTGTCACAGCATTCGGAGCAGTGGCGCTAGACGTGTCGACTGACGATGGTTCTGCTGTTGTACTTGCTTCGGTTGTCGCAGCGTTCGGAGTAGTGGCGCTGGACGTGTCGACTGACGATGATTCTGCTGTTGTACTTGCTTCGGTTGTCGCAGCATTCGGAGTAGTAGCGCTGGACGTGTCGACTGACGATGATTCTGCTGTTGTACTTGCTTCGGTTGTCGCAGCATTCGGAGTAGTGGCGCTGGAAGTGTCGACTGACGATGATTCTGCTGTTGTACTTGCTTCGGTTGTCGCAGCATTCGGAGTAGTGGCGCTGGACGTGTCGACTGACGATGATTCTACTGTTGTACTTGCTTCGGTTGTCGCAGCAATCGGAGTAGTGGCGCTGGACGTGTCGACTGACGATGATTCTGCTGTTGTACTTGCTTCGGTTGTCACAGCATTTGGAGCAGTGGCGCTAGACGTGTCGACTGACGATGATTCTGCTGTTGTACTTGCTTCGGTTGTCGCAGCGTTCGGAGTAGTGGCGCTGGACGTGTCGACTGACGATGATTCTGCTGTTGTACTTGCTTCGGTTGTCGCAGCATTCGGAGTAGTGGCGCTGGACGTGTCGATTGACGATGATTCTGCTGTTGTACTTGCTTCGGTTGTCGCAGCATTCGGAGTAGTGGCGCTAGACGTGTCGACTGACGATGATTCTGCTGTTGTACTTGCTTCGGTTGTCGCAGCATTCGGAGTAGTGGCGCTGGAAGTGTCGACTGACGATGATTCTGCAGTTGTACTTGCTTCGGTTGTCGCAGCATTCGGAGTAGTGGCGCTGGACGTGTCGACTGACGATGATTCTACTGTTGTACTTGCTTCGGTTGTCGCAGCATTCGGAGTAGTGGCGCTGGACGTGTCGACTGACGATGATTCTGCTGTTGTACTTGCTTCGGTTGTCGCAGCATTCAGAGTAGTGGCGCTAGACGTGTCGACTGACGATGATTCTGCTGTTGTACTTGCTTCGGTTGTCGCAGCATTCGGAGTAGTGGCGCTGGAAGTGTCGACTGACGATGATTCTGCTGTTGTACTTGCTTCAGTTGTCGCAGCATTCGGAGTAGTGGCGCTGGACGTTTCGACTGACGATGATTCTGCTGTTGTACTTGCTTCGGTTGTCGCAGCATTCGGAGTAGTGGCGCTGGACGTGTCGACTGACGATGATTCTGCTGTTGTACTTGCTTCGGTTGTCGCAGCATTCGGAGTAGTGGCGGTGGACGTGTCGACTGACGATGATTCTGCTGTTGTACTTGCTTCGGTTGTCGCAGCAATCGGAGTAGTGGCGCTGGACGTGTCGACTGACGATGATTCTGCTGTTGTACTTGCTTCGGTTGTCGCAGCATTCGGAGTAGTGGCGCTAGACGTGTCGACTGACGATGATTCTGCTGTTGTACTTGCTTCGGTTGTCGCAGCATTCGGAGTAGTGGCGCTGGAAGTGTCGACTGACGATGATTCTGCTGTTGTACTTGCTTCGGTTGTCGCAGCATTCGGAGTAGTGGCGCTGGACGTGTCGACTGACGATGATTCTGCTGTTGTACTTGCTTCGGCTGGCGCAGCATTCGGAGTAGTGGCGCTGGACGTGTCGACTGACGATGATTCTGCTGTTGTACTTGCTTCGGTTGTCGCAGCATTCGGAGTAGTGGCGCTAGACGTGTCGACTGACGATGATTCTGCTGTTGTACTTGCTTCGGTTGTCGCAGCATTCGGAGTAGTGGCGCTGGAAGTGTCGACTGACGATGATTCTGCTGTTGTACTTGCTTCGGTTGTCGCAGCATTCGGAGTAGTGGCGCTAGACGTGTCGACTGACGATGATTCTGCTGTTGTACTTGCTTCGGTTGTCGCAGCATTCGGAGTAGTGGCGCTGGACGTGTCGACTGACGATGATTCTGCTGTTGTACTTGCTTCGGTTGTCACAGCATTCGGAGCAGTGGCGCTAGACGTGTCGACTGACGATGGTTCTGCTGTTGTACTTGCTTCGGTTGCCGCAGCGTTCGGAGTAGTGACGCTGGACGTGTCGACTGACGATGATTCTGCTGTTGTACTTGCTTCGGTTGTCACAGCATTCGAAGCAGTGGCGCTAGACGTGTCGACTGACGATGGTTCTGCTGTTGTACTTGCTTCGGTTGTCGCAGCGTTCGGAGTAGTGGCGCTGGACGTGTCGACTGACGATGATTCTGCTGTTGTACTTGCTTCGGTTGTCGCAGCATTCGGAGTAGTAGCGCTGGACGTGTCGACTGACGATGATTCTGCTGTTGTACTTGCTTCGGTTGTCGCAGCATTCGGAGTAGTGGCGCTCGAAGTGTCGACTGACGATGATTCTGCTGTTGTACTTGCTTCGGTTGTCGCAGCATTCGGAGTAGTGGCGCTGGACGTGTCGACTGACGATGATTCTGCTGTTGTACTTGCTTCGGTTGTCGCAGCATTCGGAGTAGTTGCGCTAGACGTGTCGACTGACGATGATTCTGCTGTTGTACTTGCTTCGGTTGTCGCAGCATTCGGAGTAGTGGCGCTGGAAGTGTCGACTGACGATGATTTTGCTGTTGTACTTGCTTCGGTTGTCGCAGCATTCGGAGTAGTGGCGCTGGACGTGTCGACTGACGATGATTCTGCTGTTGTACTTGCTTCGGTTGTCGCAGCATTCGGAGTAGTTGCGCTAGACGTGTCGACTGACGATGATTCTGCTGTTGTACTTGCTTCGGTTGTCGCAGCATTCAGAGTAGTGGCGCTGGAAGTGTCGACTGACGATGATTCTGCTGTTGTACTTGCTTCGGTTGTCGCAGCATTCGGAGTAGTGGCGCTGGACGTGTCGACTGACGATGATTCTGCTGTTGTACTTGCTTCGGTTGTCGCAGCATTCGGAGTAGTGGCGCTGGACGTGTCGACTGACGATGATTCTGCTGTTGTACTTGCTTCGGTTGTCGCAGCATTCGGAGTAGTGGCGCTAGACGTGTCGACTGACGATGATTCTGCTGTTGTACTTGCTTCGGTTGTCGCAGCATTCGGAGTAGTGGCGCTGGAAGTGTCGACTGACGATGATTCTGCTGTTGTACTTGCTTCGGTTGTCGCAGCATTCGGAGTAGTGGCGCTGGACGTGTCGACTGACGATGATTGTGCTGTTGTACTTGCTTCGGTTGTCATAGCATTCGGAGTAGTGGCGCTGGACGTGTCGACTGACGATGATTGTGCTGTTGTACTTGCTTCGGTTGTCATAGCATTCGGAGTAGTGGCGCTGGACGTGTCGACAGAAGCTGGTGCTGCTGTTGTTCTACTACCTTTGGAATCGGTTGACCGTTTCGTAGTTTTAATTCGCCTTGTTGTATGTTTTGGCTTTTTTGTTTTCTTTTCGGTTGATCGTTTCGTGGTTTTAATTCGCCTTGTTGTATGTTTTGGCTTTTTTGTTTTCTTTTCGGTTGATCGTTTCGTGGTTTTAATTCGCCTTGTTGTATGTTTTGGCTTTTTTGTTTTCTTTTCGGTTGATCGTTTCGTGGTTTTAATTCGCCTTGTTGTATGTTTTGGCTTTTTTGTTTTCTTTTCGGTTGATCGTTTCGTGGTTTTAATTCGACGTGTTGTATGTTTTGGCTCGTTTGTGTCGTTTTTGCCATTGTCTTGTGAGTTTTGGTCTTCATGTGTATCGTAAAATAAATCCCGCATTAGTGCAAGTTGAGCTAAAAAAAAATATGCTGCGATTAGATACGAAAATTCTTTACCCTCATTCTAACAGAGCAAGGCTCATAATCACTGCTGGAGTGTGTTGTGGTGCCAAATCGATTGCTTTTGTTATCTGTCATGGGGTCCGTGCTCAGTGCTCTAAACTAGACCAGGTTTAATAATTGGCGTTACAATATCCTAACGAAGCTTTAATGGAAAAAAAACTTGTTCTCTCCTTCTTTGTCATCATTTCTTGGTACTAGACCGTACTAAACTTGGGAACCTTTTCGTCTCTGTTCTCGGACATATCGGAGGTCAAAGTTCCGACTGACCTTTTTGTTGTTCTAATTTTTAAGGTTAAATTTTTACTTTAAGTACCTTACTGACTTATCTATTCAAATCATAATATCAGCACAATGTTGTGTGTTCATTACATTCAGTTTATGTGATGTTTCACACCAAAAAAAAGTAATTTTCTAGTAGTTAAATAATGCGTAGTGTCTTAGTTTGATATACAGAATGCTAAGTTGACGGCTTCTTGAAGGGTCTGTTTACACACACAGAACACGACCTGGATTATAAAAGTCATAGAGGTGTATAAAGTAAATATCTTGCATTAAAATAATACTTTATTTTTCAAAACAACTTGTGAGAAATTGGGAACTTTGACTCCCAATATATGTCCATAACTAGAAGGTGATATGGTCAATAACAAATAAATAATCGCAATGACAGGGAGAACAATTGCTTATCGGATTTGTGAAGGGTATGTTACACATTTCATACCGTAAGAGAGCATCTCCTAACAAATTTATTAAATTTACGATACTGACATCCTTGATAACCCAATGAAGGGTACTTAAAAGTACGAGTTCTTACCTTTCGCTTTTTCCATATCCGTTGAAGCAACTGTAAAAAATATACATTTTAATTAAATCTTACCAATAAGTAAAGTGGTCATTCAGGTAATATAATTATTATTTTAAATAACATATTTACTTACCCTCAGATCCTGTTGAATCTGGGGCTGCTTGTGTTATGTAACATGTCTGGAACAAACAATGACTTAACTTACTCTTCTATTAATTATTGTCATTGCTATTCTCTTTGACTCATTTGGCTACGTTCTATTTTATTTTGCGAGTTTTCACGCAACTTGCTTTGAAATACAACCTTGTGGAATAAGAAGTGCCATACTATAAGTATGCCCTCGACCGAGTTCTCGTTAATGGTTTTTTTATGGCAATTTGCCGAAGACTACGGCAATTACTGCAAGTGTCACGTAGTAACTATACATGGGTATTAGAAAAAATAAATATTTACAGGAAGAATGAACTTAAACTTTTTGTGGCGATTCAAGGGAGTTCGAACTATAAAATAAATAACAATAAAAAAATAAAAAATAGAATTATAAGATGTTCTAAATGACTAACATAGATAACCAAATATTATAGTTTAATATTGTTTTTATAAATAAATTTAATAAAAGCACGTATTATTTGGGGATTAGGGAAAAATGAGAGGAGATGACGGACATTAATGGGTTTCTGAATGTTCAATTTAGTAATAACTTTATCAAAAGAGGAAACATTATTCAAAGGGTAATGTTCTGTTAAAAAACTGTCGTTCATAGTTAGATATATGTTCATGTGTACAAGTTTCTCATTTCTTAGTTCTTAAGCAGTGTCCAATAGATCTTTGCTTAAACCACACGCGTCGTTTCATTCAAAAGTCCAACAAGCAAACCTGAACCTTATCACATTAACATATGGTCCATAATCGAGCCGAATACCAGTCCTCGCTGCCGACATCGCCGGCCGCCCGAGAACAAAGAGATCGCGATAAGATAAGACGACCCAAGTGTTCGAGTTGTTCAGTGCAAAGAATTTAATTATTGAAACTTATTCATTTCATTACGTTTGCTACGATTGAAGTTATTATATACTTACGATGGCTATGGAAGTGGAAGAGGCGTTGAATACGGTGGAAAACCTTGCACATACTTTGAAGAAGACCCAAATCAACCTAAAGAAGTGCCCGAAGGCTAGATTAAGCCAAAAAAACTATATTGAAGCCCGCATTAAGTGTGTAGAAGATTACTGGAGTGAATATAAACAAGCTTACGGTGAAATAATGCGAAGCTTACCGAAGGAGAAGCGCGATAAAATACCTTACATAGTGAATGACGAATATTTTGAACATGAAGAACTGTATTTAAGTCTGATTACAGACTTGAAGGATTTGTTGGTGCCTCAAACAGTTAGTGATGGTGGTTTGTTGCCTATACCTAGTGATTCTCAACAAACACGAGTGGTTTTGCCGAAAATACAATTACCTACGTACAGTGGACAATATGAAGAGTGGTTATCGTTTCACGATTTGTTTAATACACTTGTACATAAGAACGAGTCGTTAAGTAATGTACAAAAATTGCATTATTTAAAAACAAGTCTTAATGGAGAAGCTGCATCGATATTAAAACATGTACAAGTGACAGATTCAAACTACGAACAAGCGTGGAACATTCTAAAAGCAAGGTTTGGCAACAAACGTATAAATGTCGACGCAGTTATGAAAAGATTCTTTTCTTTGAAAAAAATGAGTGTGGGCAATTCCAGTTCTATCAAGAATTTACTAGATACTACATTAGAATGTTTACATCAATTAAATAATATGAATGTGCAGACTGATAACTGGGATCCTTTGATAATATTCGTCATAGTGCAAAAACTAGACTGTGAAACCCACAAAGATTGGGAAAACTATGTGAGCAGCAATTGTGAGGAACCTGATAGCCTCCCCTCCCTCGATTTGTTACGGAAGTTTCTGGAATGCCGATTTCGTACGTTAGAACTTACAGAACCCACAAAACAAAAGGCAAATTCAGTTCATGTTCGAGAAAGGTCATTTCACGCAGCAACTAATGTGGAGAAAAGTAAAATATGTCAAATGTGTAAAGAAAACCACACACTCAGCCATTGTAAAGAGTTTGAAAAACAATCACCAACGCAAAGAAGCGAGTTTATTAAAGTCAACAATTTGTGCTTCAACTGCCTTGCACCTGGACACTCTGTGAGGCATTGTCGCATACCAACCAGCTGTAGAATATGCAGAAGACGTCACCATTCACTTCTTCACGAAAATAAGGAAGAGAGCAAAGTAGAACCAACCACAACGGGCAAGACTGAAAACAAAGAAACGAAACAACCCGAAGTGGCACTACATACCAACGTGGAGAAGATTGAAGATACAGAGAAGGACATTACAATGGTGACATCACACGTTTCTACGAATCAAAGTACGTCGTTGCTGGCAACTGCCATCGTAAAAGTGAAAAGTGAAGACAATTACACAATGATATTACGAGCTTTGATCGACCAAGGCTCACAAGCAAGTTTCATTAGCGAACGTGCAGCACAACAACTCATGGCCAAGCGATATCATGTCAAAGGTACAGTTATAGGCGTGGGATCAACGAGAGAAGATATCAAACAAGTAGTTCAGATCAATGTTGAATCAAGATGTGAAAACTTCAACTTGGAAGTTAGAACATATGTAATGTCGAAGCCACTGACTACTAAAATACCATCCCGCACGATCAACACAAAGTATTGGCCTCACTTAGAAGGACTAGTCCTGGCTGACCCTAACTACTGTCAGCCAGGGTCTATTGATTTGCTTCTGGGTGTCGACGTGTATGCACAAATTGTACAGAACCAGCTAATCAAAGGTCCACCAGGGTCACCATGTGCACATAAAACAAACCTTGGTTGGATTTTATTCGGAAAGGTAGAAGATAGAGTACAACAAACAGAGTCGGTTCTTGTTATGCATCATCAAATCATAGGAGAAGACTTATTGAAAACGCTCTGGGAGATAGAACCAGATTCGAAGAGAACATACACGAAGGAAGAAAAGGAATGCGAAAGCTTCTATGATAATACATACAGAAGAAACAGGAACGGACAATATGTTGTGAGACTCCCATTCCGTACCAGTGAATCCAAAGCAGTGGATGGGAATACGAGACAAATTGCAATGAATCGCTTGATTCACCAAGAAAGAAGACTTCAAAAAGAACCTGAACTAAGAGAAGAATACGACAAGGTGCTAGAAGAATATCTAACAATGGGACACATGGAGCAAGTCCCAAAAGCTGAAGTAACCAATCGGTGTGTTTACCTACCACATCACGCCGTAGTTCGAAGAGATAAAGAGACCACGAAAATCAGAGTCGTATTTGATGCGTCATGTAAAGGAAATAATGGCATATCTTTGAACGACGAGCTCATGACTGGCCCGGTACTACAGGAAGATATGCGAAGTATTATAATGAGATGGCGCATGCATAAGGTGTGTTTCGCAAGTGACGTCATCAAAATGTACAGAATGGTCCTTGTAGATGAAAAGGATACAGATCATCAGAGAATATTATGGCGTGGCAGCGTCAAACCCAATCTTGAACGAGATGGCCAACCACCTGAAGTCAAGGACTACAGATTGAAAACAGTAACGTTTGGTACAGCATCTGCGCCTTATCTTGCCATAAAAACGTTAATTAAACTAGCAGAAGATGAAGGTGAACAATATCCTGAAGCTGCCAAAATTATTTGTGAAGACTTCTATGTCGACGACCTGACGTCAGGCTGCGATACAACAGAAGAAGCAATTCGTGTCTGCAAGGAAATAATTACCATTCTGAAACGAGGAGGCTTCGAACTTCAAAAATGGGCGTCTAATGACACAGAGTTTCTAAAATCTATAGATGCGAATAAAGTCACTACAAAGGCTAACCTAGACTTGAAGCTAGACGGCACCATAAAGGCTCTTGGTCTGTCATGGAATCTCGGAAGAGACGAGTTTCATTACCACTTACAACTAGAACCTATATCATCAGATCATATAACAAAGAGAAGTATTCTATCAGATTTACAGAAGTTGTTTGATCCACTAGGGTGGATAGCACCAGTTATTGTATCAGCGAAAATTCTAGTACAAAGATTGTGGCTAGAAGGAATTGGATGGGACCAAGACATAAGCAAAGAACTGAAAGAAGAATGGAGGTTCATAAGAAAGGATTTAGAAAATGTCAATCAATTAAGAATCAAACGTTGGTTGAACACCACAAGCACTGAAAATGAAGGAACAACCTTACATGGATTCTGCGATGCGTCTGAAAAGGCATATGCAGCTGTGATTTATTGTCGTGTACAAACCAGCGAAGGTGACATAAAAATAAATCTCATCGCATCAAGAACAAAGGTAGCTCCTGTCAAGACCATTTCGCTGCCACGACTCGAACTAAGTGGAGCTACACTACTAGCTAAATTGTTAACCAAAGTGAGTCAAGCTATGAGAATTCCTTCACACAACGTGTTTGCATGGACTGACTCCACTATAGTCCTAGCATGGCTGTTTGGGGAACCAAACCGATGGAAGCCATTTGTCGCCAACCGAGTAGTAGAGATACTAGAAAACACAAGCAGTAGCCAATGGTTCCATGTGCAGTCGGCACATAACCCTGCCGATATAGCGTCAAGAGGATCATCTTTATCAGAACTACAACAGAAAACGTTATGGTGGAACGGCCCTGCCTGGCTTGTAGACAAAAATATCGAGTACACAAAACCGTTAAGAGAAACTACAGATTTAGAAAGGAAGAAACCCATACAGTCCTACGTAAATGTAACAGAAAGAGAAGAGAAATTACTAAAATTTGAAGAATATGAAACACTTACTGAATTATTGAGAGTAATCGTGCATTGTAGAAGAGTTTTAAATATGAAGAAAAATCCGAACAAACTGGGTCAGGAGATGACAACAGAAGAACTACAAAATGCTTTGGAATTTTGCATACAAAGAGTGCAAAAGGAGGAATTTCCAGATGAAATCAGAAGAATAAAACAAAAAGCAAATGTAAAAACCACCAGCATTCTGAAATCACTGAACCCATTCTTAGATAATCAAAATATCCTCAGGGTGGGCGGAAGGTTGAGAAACGCAGACGTCGATGAAAACCTAAAACATCCTGTGATATTGGGCAAGAAAAGCAGCTTTGTATCACTAGTGTTGGCTGATGCACACCTGAAAACAATGCATGGCGGAATACAAATGATGATTACTTACCTGATGAGTAAATACTGGATTGTTGGCTGCAAACGTCTAGTGAAGAAATACATACACGGATGTCTTACCTGTGCGCGGCAACGAGCTGATAGTAGACAACAAATAATGGGTGACTTACCTGAAGCTCGGGTGACTCCTTCGCGTCCTTTTACTCGAAGTGGAGTGGATTTTGCTGGCCCTGTGTATGTATTAAATTTCAAGGGAAGAGGGGCAAAACCCCGCAAGGCATACATATGTATCTTTGTTTGCATGGCTGTAAAGGCTATACATTTGGAGCTAGTTAGCGATCTGACGGCCGACGCGTTCATTGCAGCCTTCAAACGTTTCGTGGCCAGAAGAGGAAGATGCAATGAGATCTGGAGCGATAACGGCACGAACTTTGTGGCATCCAACAAAGAATTATGTAAAATGTGGAAAGAGGCGGGACTACAATTACCCGGTCCTATAGCTGATCAACTGGCAAATGAAGGAACACAGTGGCACTTTACACCGCCATATAGCCCAAACTTTGGGGGGCTTTGGGAAGCTGGCGTTAAGTCCGTTAAACAACATCTACGAAAAATATTGAATACAAATTTAACATTTGAAGAATTCACCACAGTGCTTACACAGATAGAAGCCTGTCTCAATTCTCGTCCTTTAACACCTATTAATACTGATGTGGATTTGATTGATGACATACAAGTACTCACACCTGGACATTTCCTTGTCGGGGAAGCACTAATTACTGTACCTGACCGGGACTATACCACGGCCAACATGAATCAGCTATCCAGATGGCAATATGTCCAAAGACTGGTTCAAGGATTTTGGAAACGTTGGCAAACAGAATACTTGTCGCGCCTAAACCAAAGAACAAAGTGGCTGAAAGGAACAAAGGAGTTTGAGGTCGGCGACATTGTATTACTTAAAAACGTAAATATGCCTCCTAGCAAGTGGGCACTGGCACGGATAGTGGAAAAACATCCTGGACAAGATGGAATAACTAGAGTTTATACAGTACGTCACAATGGTAAACTGTCTCAGAGATCAATTTCAAACTTGTGTGCGTTACCAATTAGTATTAAGGACTAAGCTAATTAGTTATTTAAGATAACTCATTGTAAGTGTAAGTTCATTTTTGCATAACTTTAGTCATCTTTGGTTTGTTATAATTGATATAGTTAAGTTCATAAATTCTTGTTTACAAATACCTTAAGTATTAATCATTATTGTAAAACTCATATGGTAATTTATAGTAAGTTGAGTAACAATATTTAGAAGGTCTACCTATCTGTTTAAGTTGCATCTAATTATTTTTTACATTGTAGTGTAAAGTAGCATAGGTTTTATCATGTGAGAAAAGGCCTTTTAGCCCTTTTGGTGGGCGGTATGTTCTGTTAAAAAACTGTCGTTCATAGTTAGATATATGTTCATGTGTACAAGTTTCTCATTTCTTAGTTCTTAAGCAGTGTCCAATAGATCTTTGCTTAAACCACACGCGTCGTTTCATTCAAAAGTCCAACAAGCAAACCTGAACCTTATCACATTAACAGGTAATTTAAACATAGATTAGGGATTGAAGAGGAAAGTGAAGAGCAAAATTTCTTCCATCCTTAATTTTTTTTCCTGAGTAGACGCCTGGATCTTGCCACAATCCGGTTGTGCTCGATCAAGTTTTCAGTGGACATATTTTGAGCATAATTAATTCAGCTTCATTCCGAGATTTGACAATGTTGTTGTTGTTGTATGAACATTCCCGATCCCACCAGGGGGAAGATGATAGTTTTCCAGAGACTGATTTTTTAAGTGGTATGCTGTCATCAGCGGCTGAAGAAATTGCACCAGAAAATTTAGATATACAATCATCTACGTTGTCTGAGGAAACCTAGGGCTAAGTGGAAACTATATACTCAAGGGTTTGAGAATATAATTCTCAGTCCGCGCCTGTAAGCCTATATTTTAAAGAGGCAGATTATCCCTATGAGGTAAGGACCTATTGATCAGAGTAGTGCATATTGAGTAGTGGTCTACCGTACGTGAGGTTTAATCGTTTCCACTCCAACTGGGCGGTCAAACTAGCTGAACAAAGGGCACAACACAAAGGCAAGGACACAGCTTCTACTCTGGCCGGGTCTAGGTTGGCGAGTGACGGGCCCATCGTTGACAACGCAAAAACCCAAGTCATCCAACAGACCAACCAATTCAATTATCAGAATGGTCAGAGCCCCAGAGGGAATGATAGCAATTAAAATCACCCAAAATTATAACAGGATTAAATGAAGAACATATATTATGAATGTATTGAAAGCAGGGGGGATTGGGGGAGGGAATATATACAGAAATAAAATGAATCCCAAGGATATTTATAACTACAGCATTTATCTCATCTCCGTAGAGAGGAAGGGGAAGTGGGAACGAAGAAAGAAGATTGTTCACTAGCATAGCAGCCCCGCCATAACCGTCAGAGCGATAATCATGGAGAGTGATTTAACCAGGAATATTAAAATTTAGCCGTGGGGTTAGCCACGACTCTGAGATTGCAAAAATTGCAGGATTGTACAAATTGTCAAATTGGCAAGCTGGCAAATTTCATGTTTTTTGGCGACGGCGCTTCTAGTGTTCCACTGCATGAGATGGAATGTTACGATTTTGAAGTTTATTGACTAAGTTGTCGGCAACGTGGTCTGGTAATGGGTAATTTGAAAGTAAGGTAGAAAGGAAAGTAATAATAGTGTTAATCGTCTCCTCATTCTCATTATGAATGGGAGGGTGGTCAATCAGAGCACAACCATTAGGAGAAGGAGAAAATAATAACTGTTAATAATATCCTGGTGGGCCCTACGGTCATAACCAGGATGGGTGGGTGAGTGGGGCTTTGGACGGGAAGTATTTTTTTTTTTGCTAGCGGAAGAGGTACGGTAATTGAAGGTATAATTAGGGATTGGGAGACGGGGAGGACGGGGATGATGGTTAAGGGTCTGTTGGATATTCAGTGCAGGAGGGGCTGAAGCCGTAACGTCTGCAAAAGAACGGTAGGAAGGGGCGTGAAGTTTGGCGGTTTCAGAATAGGATATATTGTCCTTAGCTATGGTGGACTTGATGTTCCGCTGACGCAGGTATTCCGGGCATTGACGACTGTTTGCCGGGTGGCACCCGTACAATAAAAGCACTTAGGTTCGACTTTACGGTTTAGACTCGTTGTTGTTTTGAATTAATTTCCTCTTTCGAGCAGCTACTTCTACTTCCATTGTCTCAAACTGAGACAGTCGAGCCGTCATTACAGGAGCGCAAGGAAAAAGATCTGGTGATTTTAGCTGAACGGGGTCTGGCGAGCGACCAGGACGCCATTCGTCATTCGCCATTTTCACTTAGCATAGAAAATTAGTTTATATAAGTAGTTAAAAAATTAGATAAATGGAATATAAATACTAAAAACAAGTACACCCAAAAACCACAAAAAATACAGAATTGAGCCCGGCTCAAAATTAAAAAAAATCCTTAATGGTTATCACACATTGTATTGGGATGGACCTATCACCACTGACAGGACTGCTGTTGCCAATAGGCCTGACATTGTGGTGATAAATCGATTGGAGCGTCGTCGCACAATGATTGTTGATATAACGATCCCGCATGATGAGAACCTCGTAAAAGCAGAAGAAGATAAACAATTCAAATACCTAGATCGTGCTCGCAAGTTTGTCAACATGTGGGACGTGAGTACAACAATAATTGTGCCCATAGTCTTGTCAGCCAGTCAGGTTTAACCTCCTAAGATGATCATCTTCGGAGGCTCTCGCTTGGAAGCTGGATCAAGGGCTTGATTCAGAAAGCAGTACTTCTGGATACGGCACGTATTGTTAGGAGGTTTTCTTTTTTTTACCACTAGCAGCCCGGTCCCTGTTCCCAGCGTTAGTGGGCTACTATTATATATTTGAATGTTTTTATTATACTTAATAATTTTTTTATTATATTTTTGAATATTATTAAGTAGTTTTACATTAGAAAAAATATTTTAAAATGTTGAAATGTTCTAGAATGAATAAACTAAATAATAATAAGGCTCGTTATTGTCCCGTCACCAATGCCTTCGTGGGTGTTTTTCTTGATTAAATCTAAATACTCACTGCAAGAATCACTAGAGCCACAGTCACAATTTTTGCCGCCATTCTTCACTGCAGTTCTTCAGATTGATACTAAAAATTGTTACGACTTCTCTTTTTATATCCTACTGCTTGAATAGATTGGCGTCATAACACATTTTTTTTTGTGTTTTAATTTATATAGGTGTTGTTTATGAAACGTATTAACAATTAAAATCAGTCAACATTCGAACAAATAACTTTTATTTTGATTCCAGATGGTCGTTGTCATTCAAATTATCATTTACATAGTTGCAGAATATTAAATGACTACAATACTGATATGCAAATTAATAATCATTTATTAACATTATGTATTTATTATTACATGACATTGTAGCACACTGCTTGTGTCATAGAACTGTTGCATTTCATAAAAAGGACTAACTTTTGTTCACGGCTGCGTCTGCGTTTACGTTGTAAGTCGTCCCAAAAGAACGTAAAAATAATACCAATTAACTGATTAATTTCTTTATTTATTTATTTATTATTTATTATTTTTTTTAATATTATTATTTTTTGAATATTATAAATTATTATATTTTTAATAAAAAAATTATACATCAACTCACTCCTGTTTCCCATGAAGGTAAGCAGAAAATACATGAGTGCTATCTTTACTAAAGTAGCGTAGTAGAAGTCGCGAGCAACAGCTAAATATATATAGGTAAGTAGTAGCTGTTGCCTGTGACGTTGAAAGGAGACAATTTTGTTTGTGACCACTTGGTTGTTGCAGTTATTATTCATACTTCACCAAAAAAAAGTAACCATTACCTATACCATAGTATTAAACGAAATATTACACAGAAATGAAACCGGAATCTTAAAATCATAATAAATAAGCCATGTTATGATACTGTTTTGCGTGTCAAATCATTCCTCTTGTGGTCAATGTCATTTGACAGAAAATACTTACGTGAATAGGGGCGTTTTTCCGTCAACTAAAAAAAGTACGGTACCCACCCATTGGTAATCATATCTATACATATAATAAAATCGTTGAGACCAAAAAATCTGTACATTGAAGATTTAAAAAAAAAACCGATCAGGGTGACTTAAAATAAGTAACTGAACATATTAAAACCATTTTTAAAATTCGTGTTTGTTTGTTTGTTTGTTTGTTTGACCGCGCATCACGTTAAAACTGCTGGACGGATTTTGATGAAAACTTCACTAATCTATTTAGATAAACTCAGAATAACATTTAGGCTATAGAAATTATGGAAAATGTTGAAAAAAGGGGTTAAAAGGGGGGGTAAAGTTTGTATGAAAAAAATTTTTTTGATTGTTCTAGAATCATGAAACTCAGAGTAAATACTTATTATTAAAAATAAAGAAATACCTGTTTCAGCGTTTTTATAAAATTTTATCCAGAGACGTAAAAAAGAGGGTTTTGTGTTTAAAATTAATTAACTTCATACACCTATAGAACAAAATCCAGTGAAGTGTAAACCTTTAAAAGTTGCTGTAAATACTTCAAATCTAATATAGGTAAATATAATTTCACAATTTTCTTGAAATTTGATTTTTGAAGTGAATACGCCCAAAATAGCGGAACTCAAGAAAAACGGTTTTCTCGGTATAAGTAATTGGTAATACAGGGTGGAAACGGTAAATGGCGGGAGCTACAGCTACACGAAAATGGTCTTAGAAACAATCCATAATTTTTTTGCTAAATTTTGATCCCCATTCACAGATTTAAAAAAAGTTCAGTTAGCAAGAAAATGGGTACTTTACACGAAACATTTTTTGATGCCAATCGATCCTGTTTCTAATACTCAACGGTTAAGGAAGCTCCCCATTCTGCCCCGTTAATCGTTTCTACCCTGTATTTACAAATAAAAAAATACTACGAAGAAAATGTAGACTATACGAATGTACATCAGACATAAAGCCGGAAAGGTTACAAATACAAACGAGTACAAATCCAAAATTTAAATCTACAAATAAAAAATGTTTTGTCCTGAAGGACTGTCTGATGGATCAACGCACAGCCTAAACCGCAGATTGTAGAAACCTGAAACTTGGAGGGTGAATTTTTTGTATGACGTAGGCATACGATGAGCAAGGATTTTCTGAAATTATACCCCTTAAGGGGGGTAAATGTGATTCCTTGGTCCAATCTACTTCAAATTTTGCAATCAACAATATTAACAGAACTGATGGAAGCGTTTCATATTGCACGTAAATTGATTTCAATGCATATCTCCTAAGATACACCGTTTTAAATAACTCCGCAGCAAAATAATGATCATGTACCGGGCGTGCATTTTCATTATGCGGAAGGATGTGTGTGATGTGCTCTTTGAAAATTGTATTATAGGTGCTTACGACCCACTCTCTGTAACCCTCTCTTTCTCTTATCAAAAAAATATTTGTTTACTTATAGCTAAGCTATCATTTTTTTCTTGGATACAAAGGGATATCTAGAGAAAGGTTTTGATGCTGAAATAATTAGATAATAATTCATAGTTTTATTCGTATTTCTCGCAACTATGTCCATAATTTGTTACCTTAAAACACAGAACCAAGGACAACATAATAACCTACAAAATACCTGTTATTTCATCTAACCTTCGGTCAGTTCCAGATAAAGGTTTTCACTTTATTTATGGCAGCGAGTTACGCCAAGTACTTTGCAAAAGTATTTTCCTTTTAGTGTGCCAAGCCACCGATAGAGTTTCTTTTACCTTTTCGTCAATAAGGCATGCCACATCCAGTGTGTGTGTTTCGATATCGTTACCTGTCATACTCAGGTCATCGGTCCGCTTAGTGGGAGGTAAAGATAAATTAAAAGAAATAGATAAACATTAATCATGGAATGCTGAACAGGCTATAAGTACTATAACTTTTACTTTCGTTTAATAGATTTTGGTCTTGTTGTTCTAATTATCATAGGGAAAAGTAATTTCCTAAGATAATAAAACCATTCGATGCCCTGTGTTGAATGTAATAAAGTCTCTTTTTGCGTAATATGTAATGTTCTTGTAGTTTTTTGAATAAAAGACGTGCGGTTTCGACTGGAGTTTTATTGCTACTAATTACCATAGAGTATATAACATTACTATAGATAAACTTCAATTCTTTGACACATAGGGTTGGGCTCTACTCATAGTGTTGGACATTCCGCCCACCAAGAACTATGTTCTTATCTCTAATAATCACATATACAAATATCAACATTATAACAAACTTAAATTCTCTTCTAATTATAGGTAGATAGGTACAAAATTAGATTTTTAAAACACTAAGTGGACTGTAAATTGAATAGGTAATGTACCTAACTACTGCAAGTATAACATAACAAGACCAAATTGGAAATTATTAACTAACAAACTCTAAACACTATAACTCATAAATACAAAACTTAAATTATATAGTACTTGAATGTAACAGTTTTCTTTTCCTACCAAGACCTTATCATTCACTACACAGTTCTGAACTTACACAACTAAAAAAGGTTTCTATGAAACTAAACTTTGAACAAGTAGGTATTAAAATGAAAGAAAACTATACTAGGTATATCATGACAATAGTAAAATAACTTATAGCTATCAAATTACCGCCCACCATGGCAACTTACATGAAATTACACCTTCAGGTTTGGTTAAGGCAGGTAAGTATGTAAAACAAAATATTGGCGCAAGTATTACAACCAATTACTTAAACTTAGGTATGTAACATCAAATTAAGAATTATAACAAAACATCTTAATTAGACTTACAAAGTATACATATTTTATTCAGGGCTCTCTTAAATGTTCCAGATTTACATTTGACTGTAACAACCCGGGTCAAGTTATCAGGACCGGGATGTTTATTTATAATCCTCCCCAACAGCCATTTTGCTGGAGGAAGATTATCTTCCTTTAATAATACAATATCATTAATATTAGGCTCATCTGTACGAGAACACCATTTGTAACGCTGATTTAAAGTAACTAAATATTCTCTAGACCACCTATTCCAGAAATCTCTAACAATTTTTTGTGTTAATTTCCACCTATCTAGATTGTTTATGTGTCTGTCATTATGGTTATCATCAGCTAAACTGATTAAAGGTTCTCCAACCAAAAAATGACCTGGTGTCAGGGGAAGTGGGTCGTCAGGATTATCACTTAGAACATTTATCGGTCTAGAATTTAAGCATGCTTCTATTTGAGCAAGAACAGTTGATAGCTCCTCGTATGTGAGTGTATTAGTACCTATAACTCTATGCAAGTGATTTTTAGTACTGCGCACGCCAGCCTCCCACAATCCTCCGAAATTCGGGGCGTAGGGGGGAATAAAATGCCAGGATGTCCCTTCTAGTGCTAAAGCCTCAGCAATCTCCGTGGGAAACGATGATTTACAAGTGTTAAGCATGTCTCGTAGTAACTTGTAAGCACCCACGAAATTACTGCCGTTATCGCTGTACATGTCTTGACAACGACCTCTTCTGGCCACAAATCGTCTGAATGCTGCAATGAATCCCTTCGCTGACATGTCCGTCACAGCCTCGAGATGTACTGCGCGAGTCACCATACAAACGAACAGGCATATGTAGCCTTTATATGATTTTGCTCCTCGACCTGGTGAAAAACGTATATTAATTGGGCCCGCGTAGTCGACTCCTGTAGATTTGAAGGGTTTGCTCGGCTTTAGTCTAACTTCTGGAATTTGACCCATCAGTTGGTTAGTGGGTTTTGCAGAATACCTTTTGCATTTCACACATTCTTGAAATATTTTCTTCACTTCAGACTTGCCTCGTACAATCCAGAATTTAGTTCTCAAAAAGTTAAACATGACTTGTGGACCACCATGGAGTGTTCTGTAATGAGCATCAAGGATTACAAGTCGAGTAAAATGGCATTTAGCCGGCAGAATCACTGGATGTCTCATGTCATACAGGGCATTGGACTGCGCAATACGGCCGCCCACTCTTAACATTCCATTCTCGTCGCAAATAGGATGAAGAGTTCGGAGACTGCTTTTCCTTGATACAACTCCTAGGGTCTTCAGGCGAGCGATTTCTTCAGAAAAGTATTTCTCTTGTACTTGCTTGACACAAAATGAAAGTGCTTGTTTTATTTCACCTGCTGAAATAAACTTCGGGTAATGTGGACGTTTCTCTTTGGGTACTTTCTGGCTAAAACGTTTACAATAAGCTATTATTCTTAAGGTAGAATATAAATTAGAAAATCTTGCCCAGACAAATTCCTCGTCACCTTCAGACTGTACAGTAAAAACCTTAGCCTTTTCTTCTTCTCTTGTATCTTCAACATCAACTTCTGAACAAAACTTTCCTTCTAAGAGCCAATGTGGCCCTCGCCACCATAAATAGTTGTTTGTTAAATCCTTTGAAGTCAATCCTCTAGAAGCATGATCAGCTGGATTAGTCTCAGATGTAACATGACCCCATTGTTCATACTCTAAAATGTTTAAAATTGCAGTTACTCTATTACTTACAAAGGTAGCCCATCGACTTGGACCACCCTTAAGCCAAGCAAGTACAATTGTAGAATCTGTCCACCCAAATAAGTTTTCTTTGGGCACCTTCAATACTTGAGAGACCTCCCACACAAGTTTTGCCGCTAGCACAGCTCCACAAAGCTCGAGCCTAGGTATTGAAATCTCTTTCAATGGAGCAACTTTAGTCTTAGCTGTAAGCAAATGAACAAATACCTGGCCATTCTTGTCTGTTATGCGTATGTAAACTGCAGCGGCGAAAGCTGTCTTTGAAGCATCTGAAAAAGCATGTAATTGAATCTTGCAAAGTTCGGTTGTTTCAACCCACCTCTGTATTTGAATCTCCTTTAAGTCTAGTAAACTGCTTCGGAATGACAACCATTCCTTCATTAGATTCTCGGATAGTTTGTCGTCCCAACCAAGGCTGGATTTCCATAGCTGCTGTATAAATACCTTTGCAACGATGACCACGGGTGCAATCCAACCTAAAGGGTCGTATAATCGTGCTATATCTGAAACAACCTGTCTTTTCGTGAACTCTTTCTCATCAGGTAAGTTAAGAATGTAAACAAAGCTGTCTGTCTCTCTATTCCATCCTATGCCAAGGACTTTCATCACATTGTTGATTTTAACTTGTTTAGTGTTTTGCTTCTGATCTTCAGTTATCCCAATATGATTTAAAAATTCCTTACTATTACTGTTCCATTTTTGCATAGAAAAGCCTCCTGCTTTCATGAGTTTGTTCATCTCCTCATATAGACTTATAGCTTCTTCAGAAGATTGAAAACCAGTCATTAAATCATCCATGTAGTAATCTAACTTTGCAATTTGTGCAGCTAATGGGTACTTGTCTTGTTCATCTTCAGCCAGGCGTTGTAAACATTTAACCGCCAAATAGGGAGCACAGGCAGTACCAAAGGTAAGGCGTAGTAATTTGAAATGCCTGACTGGCCCTGATGCATGTTCCCGCCAGAGTATTCTCTGAAAGTCAGTATCCTTGTCTGCTACCCGCACCATCCTATACATTTTTTCTATGTCTGCAATAACCACCACCTGATGAATCCTCCACCTCATTAGAATATGTCGTAGATCTTGTTGTAGTTTCGGTCCTACTAGCAGGTCATCATTCAATGAGTTGTTGTTGTCACCCTTGCAAGACGCATCAAACACAACTCTGACTTTTGTAGTTGTTTTATCTGCTCTTACTACAGCGTGGTGGGGAAGATAAACTGACTTCTTACTGGCTATCGCTTTCTCTGGAACTTCTGAAATGTGATTTAAAGATAAGTACTCACTAATGACATTATTGTACTCTTTTCCTAATTCAACATTTTTTAATAACCTTTTCTCTAGAAATGTTAATCTTTTCATTGCAATTTCCATGGAATTGTTGTATAAACACTGAGGATCATCTGTAGCAAAGGGTAATCTGACTACATACCTTCCCTCTTCATCTCTTACTGTAGTCTTATCAAAATACTCTTCACATTGCTTCTCACTCTTTGTTAATTCTCGCTCTAGCTGTTGAGGTTCATTTTCCATCTCCCAGAATTGTTTGAGAATATCCTCTTCTGTCATACTACTAATATGTAAGCTAATAATACTGTTGGTTGAAGCAGGTAATTTCCGTGAAAGTCCACCGGACAGAATCCACCCGAACACTGTATTCTGTGCCACTAGATTGCTAGTGGGATGCTTGAGCACTCCATCAAGTAAAATCTGACCATAAACATCTGCTCCTAATAATATATCAACCTTGCTAGAATTACCAGATGCAACATCGGCTAACGGTAGCTCTTTGATTTCTGACCACTCTAGAGGATTGAGGTCAGCTGACGGCAAAAATGTAGTAAGTGATTTTAAAACAAATGCAGTGACTTTTACAACATTATTCTGGTTATGACATGAAGTTAAGAACAGTGACACCATGTATTTAATGTTAATACGACCACCTCCTAAACCTGACATCCAGCCATCAACCGGTTGTCGGACCAGGCCTAATAGTTGAGCTAGAGATTCTGATATGAAAGATGCCTGGGAGCCTTGATCGATTAAACTTCTAATAACAATATTATCATTACACTGGTTATACTTAGACACTTTGACTTTTGCAGTAGCTAATAAAACAGTATTACCTGGACTTCCTCTTGAATGATTTGCAACCACGTTTACCTCTTCACTTGATGGCTGTGAATCGCTCGCTGACCCCGCTGACTCGGTGACTGATGCAGTTGGCTTCTCAATGTGTAGTAATGTGTGATGCCTTCTCCCACATTTCTTGCAATTCACTTTAGCACGGCATTTTGCTACAGCATGTGATGACCCAAGGCAATTGAAACAAAGTCTATTTTTCTGGATATAGTCTTGCCTCTCTGGTTGTGCCATTGATGTAAATTGTTTGCAACTAAATAGAAAATGCTCTTCCTGGCATAGTGCACACTTGGGCTTTGGTTTTTCATTTGTATTGGACACATGGAACACCTTGGCCTTGGCCGATTTAGTCTGTTGTGCTGCTTGTGATGTGGTTGCATCAACCATTTCCATAGATCTATATCTTCCTTCCAGAAATTGCCGCAACTCTGGCCAGGTTAGTAGGTCATCTCTTGTACTGTTTTTCATTTCCCACAATTTCACAGATTCAGTGTCTAATTTAGATAACACAATAAACACAATGATGACATCCCAGGTCTCAATTTTTATTCCCATATTTGTCAATGCTGCTAAGCTTGATGTTGTGTTATCTAACAACTGTTTAACAGCACTTGGTGATTCTGAAATTCTCTTTTGAGCAAAAAATTTCTTTAAAACTGAATTGCAAATAATTCTGATGTTGTTATATCGCCGCACCAGCTGCCTCCAGGCCTCCTCATAGTTGGCCTCTGTAGTATTATATTGTTCGATGAGAAGTAGAGGCTCACCAGAGAGGTTAGCTTTTAGATACTGCAATTTCTGCACAAATGATATGCTGTTATTATTGTCAATAAGTGTTGTAAACATATCATAGAATGTTTGCCATTCTTCATATTTTCCAGAAAATTTGGGTAATTGAATAAGCGGCAACTTAACTTCACTATGATTATCGCAGTTGCTTTTCGACTTTCCTTCTCTGCTACTTTCTTTCGAACTATTTGACGATACGGTGAGCTGCTTTGGTTCCAATGTATATAGGGATTCACGAAGTGTAGTTTTATATTGTATGTATAACTCTTCAGCGGTGTCGTACGTATTTTCACTGAAATATTCATGTGACATGTCTGTGGTTTTACTTGATCCGATTATTTCTCGATGTCCATCTCGAAATTCTTTCCACATTTGTTCAAGTAGCTCCAGCCGTGTTTCTACATAAGCTTTCTTAATTCTCTCCTTAGGTGTCTTTTTATAGTTGATTTCGGCTTTTTTCATGTTTTCTTTAAGATCTTTCTGATTTGAGTAAACTGCCATTGTGATGTTGTATGTAATGAAAAACTCTCAATCTCGACACTGTTTCCCAACAAATAATAGTGCTCGTAATCTCAACTCGCTCAAATAACACTGTTTATATTGTTAGAAATCGTAATAGCTGCGTAAATACACATTTATTCTCAAACTCGATGGACGTTCTTTGGAAAACCGGCTTATTCAACCGCCATTTTTGTCGCGCACGTGCGACACTCGAGATTCACTATCCGGCTCGAAGGACCATATGTTGAATGTAATAAAGTCTCTTTTTGCGTAATATGTAATGTTCTTGTAGTTTTTTGAATAAAAGACGTGCGGTTTCGACTGGAGTTTTATTGCTACTAATTACCATAGAGTATATAACATTACTATAGATAAACTTCAATTCTTTGACACATAGGGTTGGGCTCTACTCATAGTGTTGGACACCCTGTAACCCCTTTTTGATACGTGTACATATTTTTTCTTTCAATTATAATGTTAGTGTGTATATTGTAAATAATAATTACTTTATTTCCTGTAAAAAATACATTTCAAAAATTTTATCTTCTATGTTAATATATTGTTGTGTATACGTATAAAGGTATCATACCTTACAACACTTCCCGTGTTGTAAGGTATGATACCTTGACGTATTTTTACTTTTTTGTGTCCTGGAATGTATTCTGCATTATTTGCTCTATTTCCTTCAGTCACATCTTATGCAGAACTCAGCAGGAATCCCATATAACTCTCTTCAGTTCCTTCGCTTGCAGAAAATCTTATATTTAAATGCTTATTTAAAAGTTGTTTACTTATAATGCTATAGCGCCATTGGCATCTTAGGTATTTTTTTGTGCTGCAAAGCCTTCACGCAGACGACTTCCCAAACAATAAAACTATATTGACCGCTATCTCAACGTTTATTACTACCGATCTACGAGTATGGGAAACGTTGGTAGTTTGAGTAAAGTGTTGTGTGTGATTTCAACTACCCATCTACCAACAATGAAAAATCGTATCGCAAGTCGATGTGATGGTTATAGACTGAAAGCCAATATGGCGGATGGCGCTTATATTTGAGGACTGTTCTTCCATGTTTCCCTGCTGTGATATGTATATTGTAAGTACCTATAATATGTTACTTGCTACAGTCCTCACAAGTGCATTAACATTAATGTTTACATGAATGATAATTATGTCCTTTACACTGATGTCAATTACTTTCTCCTACGTACATTGACTTTGTACACATTATGTTAAAACACAATGCACCAATGTCATCACAGGTGCAGTGGGTTTTAGGTTAGTAACGTAAGTATAATATGACCAATAAGTTTGCAGTTGAAGGTGGCGCTGCTTTTCAAGAAAAAATGCATCGATATGCCAAACTTGGAACATATTTAATTTTAGTGCTGTGTTTTCCCGCCGGCATAGATACGTTGGTTGAAGTGTAGGTGTGGGTTGCCGTCAATGTTGGCAACACTGCCTGAGTGACATATAGTAAATTTTAGATCCGTATTTTAAAATTAAATTAAATTAGTAAATAAGTTAAGGTAATTAAGGTGTAAACGCATCATGAAAAGTAATTTCCTAAGATAATAAAACCATTCGATGCCCTGTAACCCCTTTTTGATACGTGTACATATTTTTTCTTTCAATTATAATGTTAGTGTGTATATTGTAAATAATAATTACTTTATTTCCTGTAAAAAATACATTTAAAAATTTTTATCTTCTATGTTAATATATTGTCCTTTTATGTATTTTGTGTGTACATGAATAAATAAATTAATAAATAAAAAAAATGATAATGAACGTAGATTCAATTACATACTTTGAGTAATTCAGCAACTAGTCCCACATGTCCACGGCCCATTTGGTTGAATTAGATTATCTTTTAAAGTTAATAGAGCAGCCTACCTCATTTAATTTCAAAACTGCAATCTTCTCCCTGTTTTTTTGTTTTTTTTTGTTTTTGTTTTCACCGATAACTTTCCTTAATTGGTCTATTCTATAATAATGGCAAAATTTCAAGCTTAAAACGGGAGCTAGTAGACCTACTTAGCAATACTTGGAGGTTGTTGATGAACGGGATCAAATAAAGGTGGTCACGAATGGTTTCAAAAATTGTAGTAACTAGTATGAGGAGGCTTTGTTTAAAATTAGGAACCTGGAAGATGACTTAATTCATGCCAATAATTGTATATTTATATATTTAAGTTACAGAAAGATAAAGAAAGTACTCAGGTTAAAGAAACAAACCTCTTTTGTAATGAATTATTTAATAGTAATTGTAACCCCCCTTCCTTAATAACTATGACTATCTGACTGAAGATTCCTTACTCAAACAAAATTTTATAGTTAGCAATAGAAAGATTAAAAAATAGGCAAAATTAAACAGAATTATTAAAAAATGCAATAAATTTAGGAAACAACATAAACGCTTTTCCGAATATATTCCACTTAGGAAAGAGCGTGTTGATTTATTTAATACTAGCCGATGCCCGCGGCTTCGTCCGCGTAAAATTGTATACAAAAACCTTCCTCTTGAATCAATCTACCTATTAAAAAAACTGCATCAAAATCTGTTGCGTAGTTTCAAAGATATAAGCATACATAGGGACAGAGAAAGCGACTTTGTTTTATACTATGTAGTGAAGTTAAATAATTACCAAATAAAATTAGAAGACATTATAAAAAATTATGAAAATGAGAGGACAGTTTAAAAAAAAATATGAAAATGATACTCAGCATTTGCAGTCTGAAATTCAGGTTCTTCAGGAATCACTAAGTTCCCTTTCTAGTAGGTATAAGATTTCTCAAAACCAAATTAGGGAACATATTTACGCGGCAAATGAGTTGGTAATGGGTCAATGTAGTTGCCAGACAGTTACCAACCATGATATTATCCAGCCTCAGGTAATAGAGGGCCCATACCTGGTTGAGAATTTGACTCAGGACTGCACTCTGAATCAACGTATAACCAATATAACACAACATTATTCACATGTGGTACAGCCTTTTTTTTGGGTTGGGAAATCATCAAATGGCTTCGCCCACTCTGGGCGGAGCGGGAGGGAATGTCAGACTCTTACTGACTAAAACCCATCCATGTTCCTTCCTCGCCCTTTATGTTCCGGGGCCGCGGTATCTCTTTCGAACAGGCCCACAACCCCGGCAGGTGGAGACGGCCCCTTAGATTTTAATCTCTAAGATTGTCAGTCGAAGATATATTTAAGTATTAGTTAATACAACAGCCACTGTCCTTTCAAAATACATATTTGGGAACATAGATATACTCTAATCCAATCGAAATAAATACACACTACCTTAAAAATATGTATGATTTATATAATATTTTGGTATAACGTTTGTATGAACGACGCATACTTCGCCGTTCTCTCAGCACCATGTTTTACCTTGAGGAATTCAAATAAATTAATATGAATATTATGCTTATTTATTCTTAAAACGTCCCCTTTTTATACATATTGTTGGAGAAAAACTAAGAATTCAGAGGACGCTTTGGTAGCTTCGACATCTGGCAAGACGACGAAAAGGGCAACACCAACGTGGCTGCTTCCCTTTTTTGGCTCGACTCGTGCGCGGTGCGGTTGTCTGTAGTTTTAATCTGCCTAGTCTGTGCTAATTTTCTTGTAACTTTGTTTTCTAATTAAAATATCTGTAATTGTTTTACGACCAAGTATTTCTTATATACTAAAATACTTTCCTTATTTCTAAAATCAGAAGTGTGATTGAGCTAACGCGATCCAATGTGCTTTGCTGTCCAACTTTTCGTTTTAAAATTTTAGTTCCGTACAGTTAATTATTAATTACTTACATCATACTTTTTCTTTTTCATACGAGTGTTTGTATTGTTTCAAATGAATAAGGTATTTGCTTCGTGCACTTCGGTAGTTTTAAATTTGCGAAGGTAGGATAAAATCACTTCGCATCGAGTTTCGTTGACAGTTTTCTTTGTTTTATTTTTATGTGGGTAGGTATACATTGGTAATGAAATCCTTTGTTCTTTGTTAACGTGTAAATAGTACTGACTGTGTTATTACGTAACGTAAGTAGCTGTGATTTAAAATTCGAAAGACGATTACTCTCATATCGTTAAAAATTTAATGATCATTTGTTTCAGTTTAAATTTATTTTTCGTTGGTACCTAATTTCTCTTGGTAGTTTTATACATTGCGTAGACTGTTACGGATATATCGTAACAATGTATGACCGAAGGTCAACCAGTAAAGATCGCGATCGTAGTCGACGTCAACACCGAAGTAGACATCGATATCGTAGTAGATCTCCCGGTGAAAATTACAGGCAACAAATGCAAAGTATTTTAGATCGGCTTAATGAGCTAGAAAGACAACCGCGCCCTACGCCATGCGTGTCGCTGCCAGCCACAGGTCACCAGGAGCCTGCAGGAGTGGTCTGTAATTGTTTTACGACCAAGTATTTCTTATATACTAAAATACTTTCCTTATTTCTAAAAATATATATTTATTTCTCATCGATGGACATTAACACACAGCGCCACCGAGTGCCACACTAAGCAAAGCTTGTGTCGTGGACACTAGATAGTTGATATACTACATAATATATACTTTTTGATTCTGTAAAAGTCATATATTGAAATAGATACAAATAAAAAAATAATAGGTACCTATTATATATCTATTCAAAACTTGCTTCACAACACTATTGTTTCATAAAGGTTTACGTAAATCAATATTCTTGTTTTTGTTTAAATATAATATCAGTTACTTAAGTATACACTCGTACGAGTACAACACTTGTACAAAAGATTCTCTGTTGAAAAATAATATTTTTCAAATGGCTCAAACAACTTACTATCGCACGAACAAACGGTTACTCAGTATTGCAATACCTACACGGTCAAAATGTGCAACAGCAGATTTTCTTACAAATTACCGATGAAAAATGTCTATGTAGAAATGCTGGTGCAGTCTCGGTGACCCCACTACTTTGCCCCACTGGTGGGGCCAACAGAAAAATTAAAACCGTCGTTTCGTCGAAAGAAATATATAAACCCTAATGATATCATTGGGAAATAAAAGAGATTTCGATCCATACGTTACAGTACGACCGGTCCTGTGTATTGTTTCTGGCGACAAACGGGAAAAAAATCCAGTTTGTTGCCAGTGAGGCATACAATAATCTTGTTCCCCAAAAAGTATTAGGCTGGCATGAGGTCAAAGTAGTATGCATTTGAATAAAACCTGTATAAATTAGTACTGTGCGTAACGTTACTGTCCATAACTAGTACAACAGTACCAACACTACTCGATCCCATGGAATGTTTATGAGTAATATTTTATTACTCAAAAACACGGTGGGGACAACGGGAACCATTTTTAATTATTTTAATCCATTCCCGTTGGCCTTGGATATTATAAGAATAAGAAATTTTATTAGCTCAAACATGTGTTTACATACAGAATTAAAATAAAATAAAACATGCATGCAAGATCTTAAATAAGAGTGGCTCACGACATGTCTACCATTTCTCATGGCGTGCAAATATTTACGGTACAATTTTATTGAATTTATGATTTTTAAATTTGCACTTAGACATTACATATCAATCAATTAAATACAGTTGTTATAATGGAATAAATTATTTTTAATTTTACTCTTATAAGTTAATATATTAAATATCAGACATAGTTTTACATACGTATTATATTCAATCATGTACGTTATTTTATGATTTAATGAATTAATCACAATGAAGATTTACATGACTGTCTTCAATAGGCATTCAAATAATAACATTTATGCTACCTACATTTTAGTTCTCCACTACTACAAGACACTAAGAGTGTGGTTACACACTCTTAGTTATATTCATTTCTTTATAATAATCACCATGAGTCGTTTAAATATTCTGCAATACTATATTATGCTTTTTGTACCAAAAACAATTTCATTATTTGTTTCAATTTAGGTATAGTTTGCTCTTTCCAACTTTTGGGCAATTTGTTGTAGATAGTTTGGTGCCATACAAAAAACACTCTTGCGCATAAGTGCAGTTTTTGATGTATGGACACATAGTTTCCATACATCAAAAACTGCACTCCGAAATTCTACTACTTATCTCCGAAATACTTCTCAATTTATACTTATATTATTTTCCAAATACAACCACCCTAACTCACTAGAGTGTAGGAAGAAATTGTACAATTATGTAGTAAAACCATAATATTAAAAAAAAGAACATAAAAAAAAATTAAACTACGGAGACAACAAATTAACGTAAAACGAATCATAACCGCAATGCACACAAATACGCATAACCACGAAACAGGTGTGGAACGCTATACGTCAGAACGATAATGTCAATGTCATATTTACAGTGACAATCAAAGTAGTGAGTGACCAATTGACTACGGAAGTTTTGTAAACATACCGACATGAATTAATTTTAAGTAAAAACATAATTGAAGGTGATACAAAGAACATAAAATGTTGAAGTACCAGCGTGGTTAAAAGTAAAGAACCTATGAAAAGTAATCGTCCAATGCGGCTAAGTTATAAAGTAACTTGGAAATAAACAAACAAACTAATAGTACTAACATTAGTTACGCCAGCGCGCCTTTCTTTGGCCTCTTGTAGGTCTGTGTAGCGGTAACTTCGTTTGTGCTCGTACCCTTTTTTTTTTTTTTTTTTTGGGGCTAGCCCGCCACACACGCCCAAACCACTGTAACTCCTGAAAGACCGAATCAACAGTGGCGACCACCAGAAAAGCGCCGAGACAATGAAGCTCGACGAAGTCCCAGAGAATGAACTGTCTTGGATCCCGCAACGAAATTAATCAGAAAGTATAGCGGAGGAGTAGGAAAGAACTGTAATTTCCACTTCCCTCCATATCAGCAGGAGACAGAACGAAACATGGCCTTGTTTCGTTCTGTCTCCTTGTCACTAAAACTTTGTCTGCGAATACAACCGCGAAAATGTATATAACTAGGTGTGGCTTTCTAATGGTTATAGAATTTTAAATTCGATGGAGAAGTTCTTGAGTCAAATCGTAACAAACAAATAACAAAATAACAAATCAGTCCTATAATGATTGATTTAAGACCTAAGATTTTTCATTATCCCAAAGTATGCAGGGTTTAGACGACCTCATCACGAAGCCATCAACCAAGCATTCTGTACACGTACTCAACTTACTTAATGCATAAATTATTGCTGAGAAACGACCACTCCCGAGTTGATGCGTTTTATTTTTGTCAATATTCGTTGATTAACAAAAACAAAAAATACGTGTCCATTATTGTCCAATACTCTAACTGACAGACTAAATAGATTTGCAATTTATTGACGCTGGAAACTAGCCTATTGCACTCAAAGCATTGTGGTCATAGATGGATTGAATAGTACAGGGGTAATGGAGTTGTCCACAAGAACTTAAACTGGCCGTTATAAAACCTTTGTTCAAAAAAGAATGCAAACAATTAATGGTGAATTATAGGCCTGTTGCACTATTACCAATAATTTCAAAAATTTTCGAAAAGTATCTTTCTGGCGAACTTAATTCATATCTAGAAAAAAATAAAATTTTGTGTAATGAACAAAAGGGCTTTCGACAAAATAAAACCACGAATATGGCCATTTATGAATTTATCAAAAATGTTATGGGCCACGTTGACAAAACAGTTCCAGTTTGTGCAATTTATTGCGATATGTCACAGGCTTTTGATTATGTAGATCATAATATACTAATCAGTAAACTTGATGCATACGGCATAAGAGGCAATGTTTTAGATTTAATTAGATCATACTTAACGAATCGACAACAGATGACAGTAGTTACTAAAGTGAATCCTAAAACAAAAAAAGAGGAAACATTCAGATCCGTGAGGAGAAACGTCACATACGGTGTTCCTCAAGGCAGTGTCCTAGGGCCTCCGTTGTTTATTATCTATATCAACGACTTGCCAAAGGCAACGACTCAACCTATGACATTATTTGCTGATGATAGTACAGTTTCAATTGCATGTAAGGACATTAATAACTATAAATCTGACATAAATAATACACTGACATCTATAATTTCTTGGCTTGATAATAATAATTTAAAAATAAATTTATCTAAAACAAATATAATGCACTTTGGACAAAGATTGCATAATCCTTTAAATGTAAATTTGATTCACGATAATTACACTATAAATGAAGTATCTAATGTCCGTTTTCTCGGCTTAATTATAGACAGCAAACTAAACTGGAAAGAACACATTGACGCACTATGTAAAAAAATCAGCAGTCAGGCATATGCTTTGTACCAACTTGCTCCATCTATCAACACTAATGTCTTACTATCGGCTTATTATGGACTTGTTGAATCTGTACTAAGATATGGCATTATCTTCTGGGGCAACTCAACAAATACTGATATGGCATTTAAAATGCAAAAGCGATGCATACGTGCTATGTTCGGTATACAAAGTACTGACAGTTGTAAACCACTTTTCATGAAGCATAAAATCCTCACACTGCCGTCACTTTACATTTTGGAAATCGCCATATTTGTAAGAAATAACCCTCATTTGTTTCCTCGAATATCGGACCTTGTTATACGAAATCGCAGGGATAATAGTAAACTTCGTGTTCAGCCAGCTAAGACAGCACTACTGTATAAAAGCGTTGTATGCAGAGCACCAATTATATATAACAATATGCCTACCTGTGTAAAAAAACTAAATACAGACCAATTTAAGAAAACATTGAAAAAAATACTGACAGGAAAAGCCTACTATGATGTCAATGAATTTTTAAATGACAAATCGCTCTGACATATTGACTGAATCTATTATATTTTATTTTGAATCGCACGAATATGTACAAACTGTTAATTTTTTTTTTTTTTGTCATTCTATATCAATAATCTTAATTTTTTAGAATAGGTATTTGACTTTGTATCTTTTTTTCTGAAATCTTATGGTCTTCTGACCTAATTTGTACACCAACCATGGTCAAACATGTTGTGCCAAAGAATATCCTGTAACACCTATAATAAGCATCATTCCATGATTATTATCTACACATGTTTTTGCAAATAAATGAATCTTTATCTTTATCTTTATCTTTATCTTTAAAGTAAAAATCTTACAATAAAATCTTGTAAACAAAAGTTGATGCTGCTGTTGTACTTGCATCGGTTGACACGGCATACGGAGTAGTGACGCTAGACGTGTCGACTGACGATGATTCTGCTGTTGTACTTGCTTCGGTTGTCACAGCATTCGGAGTAGTGGCGCTAGAAGTGTCGAATGACGATGGTTCTGCTGTTGTACTTGCTTCGGTTGTCACAGCATTCGGAGTAGTGGCGCTGGACGTGTCGACTGACGATTATTCTGCTGTTGTACTTGCTTCGGTTGTCACAGCATTCGGAGTAGTGGCGCTAGACGTGTCGACTGACGATAGTTCTGCTGTTGTACTTGCTTCAGATGTCACAGCATTCGGAGTAGTGGCGCTGGACGTGTCGACTGACGATGATTCTGCTGTTGTACTTGCTTCGGTTGTCACAGCATTCGGAGCAGTGGCGCTAGACGTGTCGACTGACGATGGTTCTGCTGTTGTACTTGCTTCGGTTGTCGCAGCGTTCGGAGAAGTGGCGCTAGACGTGTCGACTGACGATGATTCTGCTGTTGTACTTGCTTCGGTTGTCGCAGCATTCGGAGTAGTGGCGCTGGAAGTGTCGACTGACGATGATTCTGCTGTTGTACTTGCTTCGGTTGTCGCAGCATTCGGAGTAGAGGCGCTGGACGTGTCGACTGACGATGATTCTGCTGTTGTACTTGCTTCGGTTGTCGCAGCATTCGGAGTAGTGGCGCTGGACGTGTCGACTGACGATGATTCTGCTGTTATACTTGATTCGGTTGTCGCAGCATTCGGAGTAGTGGCGCTAGACGTGTCGACTGACGATGGTTCTACTGTTGTACTTGCTTCGGTTGTCGCAGCGTTCGGAGTAGTGGCGCTGGAAGTGTCGACTGACGATGATTCTGCTGTTGTACGTGCTTCGGTTGTCGCAGCATTCGGAGTAGTGGCGCTTGACGTGTCGACTGACGATGATTCTGCTGTTGTACTTGCTTCGGTTGTCGCAGCATTCGGAGTAGTGGCGCTGGAAGTGTCGACTGACGATGATTCTGCTGTTGTACTTGCTTCGGTTGTCGCAGCATTCGGAGTAGTGGCGCTAGACGTGTCGACTGACGATGATTCTGCTGTTGTACTTGCTTCGGTTGTCGCAGCATTCGGAGTAGTGGCGCTGGAAGTGTCGACTGACGATGATTCTGCTGTTGTACTTGCTTCGGTTGTCGCAGCATTCGGAGTAGTGGCGCTGGACGTGTCGACTGACGATGGTTCTGCTGTTGTACTTGCTTCGGTTGTCGCAGCATTCGGAGTAGTGGCGCTGGACGTGTCGACTGACGATGATTCTGCTGTTGTACTTGCTTCGGTTGTCGCAGCATTCGGAGTAGTGGAGGTGGACGTGTCGACTGACGATGATTCTGCTGTTGTACTTGCTTCGGTTGTCGCAGCATTCGGAGTAGTGGCGCTAGACGTGTCGACTGACGATGGTTCTGCTGTTGTACTTGCTTCGGTTGTCGCAGCATTCGGAGTAGTGGCGCTGGACGTGTCGACTGACGATGATTCTGCTGTTGTACTTGCTTCGGTTGTCGCAGCATTCGGAGTAGTGGAGGTGGACGTGTCGACTGACGATGATTCTGCTGTTGTACTTGCTTCGGTTGTCGCAGCAATCGGAGTAGTGGCGCTGGACGTGTCGACTGACGATGATTCTGCTGTTGTACTTGCTTCGGTTGTCACAGCATTCGGAGCAGTGGCGCTAGACGTGTCGACTGACGATGGTTCTGCTGTTGTACTTGCTTCGGTTGTCGCAGCGTTCGGAGTAGTGGCGCTGGACGTGTCGACTGACGATGATTCTGCTGTTGTACTTGCTTCGGTTGTCGCAGCATTCGGAGTAGTGGCGCTGGACGTGTCGATTGACGATGATTCTGCTGTTGTACTTGCTTCGATTGTCGCAGCATTCGGAGTAGTGGCGCTAGACGTGTCGACTGACGATGATTCTGCTGTTGTACTTGCTTCGGTTGTCGCAGCATTCGGAGTAGTGGCGCTGGAAGTGTCGACTGACGATGATTCTGCTGTTGTACTTGCTTCGGTTGTCGCAGCAATCGGAGTAGTGGCGCTGGACGTGTCGACTGACGATGATTCTGCTGTTGTACTTGCTTCGGTTGTCGCAGCATTCGGAGTAGTGGCGCTGGACGTGTCGACTGACGATGATTCTGCTGTTGTACTTGCTTCGGTTGTCGCAGAATTCGGAGAAGTGGCGCTAGACGTGTCGACTGACGATGATTCTGCTGTTGTACTTGCTTCGGTTGTCGCAGCATTCGGAGTAGTGGCGCTGGAAGTGTCGACTGACGATGATTCTGCTGTTGTACTTGCTTCGGTTGTCGCAGCATTCGGAGTAGTGGCGCTAGACGTGTCGACTGACGATGATTCTGCTGTTGTACTTGCTTCGGTTGTCGCAGCATTCGGAGTAGTGGCGCTGGAAGTGTCGACTGACGATGATTCTGCTGTTGTACTTGCTTCGGTTGTCACAGAATTCGGAGCAGTGGCGCTAGACGTGTCGACTGACGATGGTTCTGCTGTTGTACTTGCTTCGGTTGTCGCAGCGTTCGGAGTAGTGGCGCTGGACGTGTCGACTGACGATGATTCTGCTGTTGTACTTGCTTCGGTTGTCACAGCATTCGGAGCAGTGGCGCTCGACGTGTCGACTGACGATGGTTCTGCTGTTGTACTTGCTTCGGTTGTCGCAGCGTTCGGAGTAGTGGCGCTGGACGTGTCGACTGACGATGATTCTGCTGTTGTACTTGCTTCGGTTGTCGCAGCATTCGGAGTAGTGGCGCTGGACGTGTCGACTGACGATGATTCTGCTGTTGTACTTGCTTCGGTTGTCGCAGCATTCGGAGTAGTGGCGCTGGAAGTGTCGACTGACGATGATTGTGCTGTTGTACTTGCTTCGGTTGTCATAGCATTCGGAGTAGTGGCGCTGGACGTGTCGACTGACGATGATTCTGCTGTTGTACTTGCTTCGGTTGTCGCAGCATTCGGAGTAGTGGCGCTGGACGTGTCGACTGACGATGATTCTGCTGTTGTACTTGCTTCGGTTGTCACAGCATTCGGAGCAGTGGCGCTAGACGTGTCGACTGACGATGGTTCTGCTGTTGTACTTGCTTCGGTTGTCGCAGCATTCGGAGTAGTGGCGCTGGACGTGTCGACTGACGATGATTCTGCTGTTGTACTTGCTTCGGTTGTCGCAGCATTCGGAGTAGTGGCGCTGGAAGTGTCGACTGACGATGATTCTGCTGTTGTACTTGCTTCGGTTGTCGCAGCAATCGGAGTAGTGGCGCTGGACGTGTCGACTGACGATGATTCTGCTGTTGTACTTGCTTCGGTTGTCGCAGCATTCGGAGTAGTGGCGCTGGACGTGTCGACTGACGATGATTCTGCTGTTGTACTTGCTTCGGTTGTCGCAGCATTCGGAGTAGTGGCGCTAGACGTGTCGACTGACGATGATTCTGCTGTTGTACTTGCTTCGGTTGTCGCAGCATTCGGAGTAGTGGCGCTGGAAGTGTCGACTGACGATGATTCTGCTGTTGTACTTGCTTCGGTTGTCGCAGCATTCGGAGTAGTGGCGCTAGACGTGTCGACTGACGATGATTCTGCTGTTGTACTTGCTTCGGTTGTCGCAGCATTCGGAGTAGTGGCGCTGGAAGTGTCGACTGACGATGATTCTGCTGTTGTACTTGCTTCGGTTGTCACAGCATTCGGAGCAGTGGCGCTAGACGTGTCGACTGACGATGATTCTGCTGTTGTACTTGCTTCGGTTGTCGCAGCGTTCGGAGTAGTGGCGCTGGACGTGTCGACTGACGATGATTCTGCTTTTGTACTTGCTTCGGTTGTCACAGCATTCGGAGCAGTGGCGCTAGACGTGTCGACTGACGATGGTTCTGCTGTTGTACTTGCTTCGGTTGTCGCAGTGTTCGGAGTAGTGGCGCTGGACGTGTCGACTGACGATGATTCTGCTGTTGTACTTGCTTCGGTTGTCGCAGCATTTGGAGTAGTGGCGCTGGACGTGTCGACTGACGATGATTCTGCTGTTGTACTTGCTTCGGTTGTCGCAGCATTCGGAGTAGTGGCGCTGGAAGTGTCGACTGACGATGATTGTGCTGTTGTACTTGCTTCGGTTGTCATAGCATTCGGAGTAGTGGCGCTGGACGTGTCGACTGACGATGATTCTGCTGTTGTACTTGCTTCGGTTGTCGCAGCATTCGGAGTAGTGGCGCTGGACGTGTCGACTGACGATGATTCTGCTGTTGTACTTGCTTCGGTTGTCGCAGCATTCGGAGTAGTTGCGCTAGACGTGTCGACTGACGATGATTCTGCTGTTGTACTTGCTTCGGTTGTCGCAGTATTCGGAGTAGTGGCGCTGGAAGTGTCGACTGACGATGATTCTGCTGTTGTAATTGCTTCGGTTGTCGCAGCATTCGGAGTAGTGGCGCTGGACGTGTCGACTGACGATGATTCTGCTGTTGTACTTGCTTCGGTTGTCGCAGCATTCGGCGTAGTGGCGCTGGAAGTGTCGACTGACGATGATTCTGCTGTTGTACTTGCTTCGGTTGTCACAGCATTCGGAGCAGTGGCGCTAGACGTGTCGACTGACGATGGTTCTGCTGTTGTACTTGCTTCGGTTGTCGCAGCGTTCGGAGTAGTGGCGCTGGACGTGTCGACTGACGATGATTCTGCTGTTGTACTTGCTTCGGTTGTCACAGCATTCGGAGCAGTGGCGCTAGACGTGTCGACTGACGATGGTTCTGCTGTTGTACTTGCTTCGGTTGTCGCAGTGTTCGGAGTAGTGGCGTTGGACGTGTCGACTGACGATGATTCTGCTGTTGTACTTGCTTCGGTTGTCGCAGCATTCGGAGTAGTGGCGCTGGACGTGTCGACTGACGATGATTCTGCTGTTGTACTTGCTTCGGTTGTCGCAGCATTCGGAGTAGTGGCGCTGGAAGTGTCGACTGACGATGATTGTGCTGTTGTACTTGCTTCGGTTGTCATAGCATTCGGAGTAGTGGCGCTGGACGTGTCGACTGACGATGATTCTGCTGTTGTACTTGCTTCGGTTGTCGCAGCATTCGGAGTAGTAGCGCTGGACGTGTCGACTGACGATGATTCTGCTGTTGTACTTGCTTCGGTTGTCGCAGCATTCGGAGTAGTTGCGCTAGACGTGTCGACTGACGATGATTCTGCTGTTGTACTTGCTTCGGTTGTCGCAGCATTCGGAGTAGTGGCGCTGGAAGTGTCGACTGACGATGATTCTGCTGTTGTAATTGCTTCGGTTGTCGCAGCATTCGGAGTAGTGGCGGTGGACGTGTCGACTGACGATGATTCTGCTGTTGTACTTGCTTCGGTTGTCGCAGCATTCGGCGTAGTGGCGCTGGACGTGTCGACTGACGATGATTCTGCTGTTGTACTTGCTTCGGTTGTCGCAGCATTCGGAGTAGTGGCGCTGGAAGTGTCGACTGACGATGATTCTGCTGTTGTACTTGCTTCGGTTGTCGCAGCATTCGGAGTAGTGGCGCTGGACGTGTCGACTGACGATGATTCTGCTGTTGTACTTGCTTCGGTTGTCGCAGCATTCAGAGTAGTGGCGCTGGACGTGTCGACTGACGATGATTCTGCTGTTGTACTTGCTTCGGTTGTCGCAGCATTCGGAGTAGTGGCGGTGGACGTGTCGACTGACGATGATTCTGCTGTTGTACTTGCTTCGGTTGTCGCAGCAATCGGAGTAGTGGCGCTGGACGTGTCGACTGACGATGATTCTGCTGTTGTACTTGCTTCGGTTGTCACAGCATTCGGAGCAGTGGCGCTAGACGTGTCGACTGACGATGATTCTGCTGTTGTACTTGCTTCGGTTGTCGCAGCGTTCGGAGTAGTGGCGCTGGACGTGTCGACTGACGATGATTCTGCTGTTGTACTTGCTTCGGTTGTCGCAGCATTCGGTGTAGTGGCGCTGGACGTGTCGATTGACGATGATTCTGCTGTTGTACTTGCTTCGGTTGTCGCAGCATTCGGAGTAGTGGCGGTGGACGTGTCGACTGACGATGATTCTGCTGTTGTACTTGCTTCGGTTGTCGCAGCAATCGGAGTAGTGGCGCTGGACGTGTCGACTGACGATGATTCTGCTGTTGTACTTGCTTCGGTTGTCGCAGCATTCGGAGTAGTGGCGCTAGACGTGTCGACTGACGATGATTCTGCTGTTGTACTTGCTTCGGTTGTCGCAGCATTCGGAGTAGTGGCGCTGGAAGTGTCGACTGACGATGATTCTGCTGTTGTACTTGCTTCGGTTGTCGCAGCATTCGGAGTAGTGGCGCTGGACGTGTCGACTGACGATGATTCTGCTGTTGTACTTGCTTCGGCTGGCGCAGCATTCGGAGTAGTGGCGCTGGACGTGTCGACTGACGATGATTCTGCTGTTGTACTTGCTTCGGTTGTCGCAGCATTCGGAGTAGTGGCGCTAGACGTGTCGACTGACGATGATTCTGCTGTTGTACTTGCTTCGGTTGTCGCAGCATTCGGAGTAGTGGCGCTGGAAGTGTCGACTGACGATGATTCTGCTGTTGTACTTGCTTCGGTTGTCGCAGCATTCGGAGTAGTGGCGCTAGACGTGTCGACTGACGATGATTCTGCTGTTGTACTTGCTTCGGTTGTCGCAGCATTCGGAGTAGTGGCGCTGGAAGTGTCGACTGACGATGATTCTGCTGTTGTACTTGCTTCGGTTGTCACAGCATTCGGAGCAGTGGCGCTAGACGTGTCGACTGACGATGGTTCTGCTGTTGTACTTGCTTCGGTTGCCGCAGCGTTCGGAGTAGTGACGCTGGACGTGTCGACTGACGATGATTCTGCTGTTGTACTTGCTTCGGTTGTCACAGCATTCGGAGCAGTGGCGCTAGACGTGTCGACTGACGATGGTTCTGCTGTTGTACTTGCTTCGGTTGTCGCAGCGTTCGGAGTAGTGGCGCTGGACGTGTCGACTGACGATGATTCTGCTGTTGTACTTGCTTCGGTTGTCGCAGCATTCGGAGTAGTAGCGCTGGACGTGTCGACTGACGATGATTCTGCTGTTGTACTTGCTTCGGTTGTCGCAGCATTCGGAGTAGTGGCGCTCGAAGTGTCGACTGACGATGATTCTGCTGTTGTACTTGCTTCGGTTGTCGCAGCATTCGGAGTAGTGGCGCTGGACGTGTCGACTGACGATGATTCTGCTGTTGTACTTGCTTCGGTTGTCGCAGCATTCGGAGTAGTTGCGCTAGACGTGTCGACTGACGATGATTCTGCTGTTGTACTTGCTTCGGTTGTCGCAGCATTCGGAGTAGTGGCGCTGGAAGTGTCGACTGACGATGATTTTGCTGTTGTACTTGCTTCGGTTGTCGCAGCATTCGGAGTAGTGGCGCTGGACGTGTCGACTGACGATGATTCTGCTGTTGTACTTGCTTCGGTTGTCGCAGCATTCGGAGTAGTTGCGCTAGACGTGTCGACTGACGATGATTCTGCTGTTGTACTTGCTTCGGTTGTCGCAGCATTCAGAGTAGTGGCGCTGGAAGTGTCGACTGACGATGATTCTGCTGTTGTACTTGCTTCGGTTGTCGCAGCATTCGGAGTAGTGGCGCTGGACGTGTCGACTGACGATGATTCTGCTGTTGTACTTGCTTCGGTTGTCGCAGCATTCGGAGTAGTGGCGCTGGACGTGTCGACTGACGATGATTCTGCTGTTGTACTTGCTTCGGTTGTCGCAGCATTCGGAGTAGTGGCGCTGGACGTGTCGACTGACGATGATTGTGCTGTTGTACTTGCTTCGGTTGTCATAGCATTCGGAGTAGTGGCGCTGGACGTGTCGACTGACGATGATTGTGCTGTTGTACTTGCTTCGGTTGTCATAGCATTCGGAGTAGTGGCGCTGGACGTGTCGACAGAAGCTGGTGCTGCTGTTGTTCTACTACCTTTGGAATCGGTTGACCGTTTCGTAGTTTTAATTCGCCTTGTTGTATGTTTTGGCTTTTTTGTTTTCTTTTCGGTTGATCGTTTCGTGGTTTTAATTCGCCTTGTTGTATGTTTTGGCTTTTTTGTTTTCTTTTCGGTTGATCGTTTCGTGGTTTTAATTCGCCTTGTTGTATGTTTTGGCTTTTTTGTTTTCTTTTCGGTTGATCGTTTCGTGGTTTTAATTCGCCTTGTTGTATGTTTTGGCTTTTTTGTTTTCTTTTCGGTTGATCGTTTCGTGGTTTTAATTCGACGTGTTGTATGTTTTGGCTCGTTTGTGTCGTTTTTGCCATTGTCTTGTGAGTTTTGGTCTTCATGTGTATCGTAAAATAAATCCCGCATTAGTGCAAGTTGAGCTAAAAAAAAATATGCTGCGATTAGATACGAAAATTCTTTACCCTCATTCTAACAGAGCAAGGCTCATAATCACTGCTGGAGTGTGTTGTGGTGCCAAATCGATTGCTTTTGTTATCTGTCATGGGGTCCGTGCTCAGTGCTCTAAACTAGACCAGGTTTAATAATTGGCGTTACAATATCCTAACGAAGCTTTAATGGAAAAAAAACTTGTTCTCTCCTTCTTTGTCATCATTTCTTGGTACTAGACCGTACTAAACTTGGGAACCTTTTCGTCTCTGTTCTCGGACATATCGGAGGTCAAAGTTCCGACTGACCTTTTTGTTGTTCTAATTTTTAAGGTTAAATTTTTACTTTAAGTACCTTACTGACTTATCTATTCAAATCATAATATCAGCACAATGTTGTGTGTTCATTACATTCAGTTTATGTGATGTTTCACACCAAAAAAAAGTAATTTTCTAGTAGTTAAATAATGCGTAGTGTCTTAGTTTGATATACAGAATGCTAAGTTGACGGCTTCTTGAAGGGTCTGTTTACACACACAGAACACGACCTGGATTATAAAAGTCATAGAGGTGTATAAAGTAAATATCTTGCATTAAAATAATACTTTATTTTTCAAAACAACTTGTGAGAAATTGGGAACTTTGACTCCCAATATATGTCCATAACTAGAAGGTGATATGGTCAATAACAAATAAATAATCGCAATGACAGGGAGAACAATTGCTTATCGGATTTGTGAAGGGTATGTTACACCTTTCATACCGTAAGAGAGCATCTCCTAACAAATTTATTAAATTTACGATACTGACATCCTTGATAACCCAATGAAGGGTACTTAAAAGTACGAGTTCTTACCTTTCGCTTTTTCCATATCCGTTGAAGCAACTGTAAAAAATATACATTTTAATTAAATCTTACCAATAAGTAAAGTGGTCATTCAGGTAATATAATTATTATTTTAAATAACATATTTACTTACCCTCAGATCCTGTTGAATCTGGGGCTGCTTGTGTTATGTAACATGTCTGGAACAAACAATGACTTAACTTACTCTTCTATTAATTATTGTCATTGCTATTCTCTTTGACTCATTTGGCTACGTTCTATTTTATTTTGCGAGTTTTCACGCAACTTGCTTTGAAATACAACCTTGTGGAATAAGAAGTGCCATACTATAAGTATGCCCTCGACCGAGTTCTCGTTAATGGTTTTTTTATGGCAATTTGCCGAAGACTACGGCAATTACTGCAAGTGTCACGTAGTAACTATACATGGGTATTAGAAAAAATAAATATTTACAGGAAGAATGAACTTAAACTTTTTGTGGCGATTCAAGGGAGTTCGAACTATAAAATAAATAACAATAAAAAAATAAAAAATAGAATTATAAGATGTTCTAAATGACTAACATAGATAACCAAATATTATAGTTTAATATTGTTTTTATAAATAAATTTAATAAAAGCACGTATTATTTGGGGATTAGGGAAAAATGAGAGGAGATGACGGACATTAATGGGTTTCTGAATGTTCAATTTAGTAATAACTTTATCAAAAGAGGAAACATTATTCAAAGGGTAATGTTCTGTTAAAAAACTGTCGTTCATAGTTAGATATATGTTCATGTGTACAAGTTTCTCATTTCTTAGTTCTTAAGCAGTGTCCAATAGATCTTTGCTTAAACCACACGCGTCGTTTCATTCAAAAGTCCAACAAGCAAACCTGAACCTTATCACATTAACATATGGTCCATAATCGAGCCGAATACCAGTCCTCGCTGCCGACATCGCCGGCCGCCCGAGAACAAAGAGATCGCGATAAGATAAGACGACCCAAGTGTTCGAGTTGTTCAGTGCAAAGAATTTAATTATTGAAACTTATTCATTTCATTACGTTTGCTACGATTGAAGTTATTATATACTTACGATGGCTATGGAAGTGGAAGAGGCGTTGAATACGGTGGAAAACCTTGCACATACTTTGAAGAAGACCCAAATCAACCTAAAGAAGTGCCCGAAGGCTAGATTAAGCCAAAAAAACTATATTGAAGCCCGCATTAAGTGTGTAGAAGATTACTGGAGTGAATATAAACAAGCTTACGGTGAAATAATGCGAAGCTTACCGAAGGAGAAGCGCGATAAAATACCTTACATAGTGAATGACGAATATTTTGAACATGAAGAACTGTATTTAAGTCTGATTACAGACTTGAAGGATTTGTTGGTGCCTCAAACAGTTAGTGATGGTGGTTTGTTGCCTATACCTAGTGATTCTCAACAAACACGAGTGGTTTTGCCGAAAATACAATTACCTACGTACAGTGGACAATATGAAGAGTGGTTATCGTTTCACGATTTGTTTAATACACTTGTACATAAGAACGAGTCGTTAAGTAATGTACAAAAATTGCATTATTTAAAAACAAGTCTTAATGGAGAAGCTGCATCGATATTAAAACATGTACAAGTGACAGATTCAAACTACGAACAAGCGTGGAACATTCTAAAAGCAAGGTTTGGCAACAAACGTATAAATGTCGACGCAGTTATGAAAAGATTCTTTTCTTTGAAAAAAATGAGTGTGGGCAATTCCAGTTCTATCAAGAATTTACTAGATACTACATTAGAATGTTTACATCAATTAAATAATATGAATGTGCAGACTGATAACTGGGATCCTTTGATAATATTCGTCATAGTGCAAAAACTAGACTGTGAAACCCACAAAGATTGGGAAAACTATGTGAGCAGCAATTGTGAGGAACCTGATAGCCTCCCCTCCCTCGATTTGTTACGGAAGTTTCTGGAATGCCGATTTCGTACGTTAGAACTTACAGAACCCACAAAACAAAAGGCAAATTCAGTTCATGTTCGAGAAAGGTCATTTCACGCAGCAACTAATGTGGAGAAAAGTAAAATATGTCAAATGTGTAAAGAAAACCACACACTCAGCCATTGTAAAGAGTTTGAAAAACAATCACCAACGCAAAGAAGCGAGTTTATTAAAGTCAACAATTTGTGCTTCAACTGCCTTGCACCTGGACACTCTGTGAGGCATTGTCGCATACCAACCAGCTGTAGAATATGCAGAAGACGTCACCATTCACTTCTTCACGAAAATAAGGAAGAGAGCAAAGTAGAACCAACCACAACGGGCAAGACTGAAAACAAAGAAACGAAACAACCCGAAGTGGCACTACATACCAACGTGGAGAAGATTGAAGATACAGAGAAGGACATTACAATGGTGACATCACACGTTTCTACGAATCAAAGTACGTCGTTGCTGGCAACTGCCATCGTAAAAGTGAAAAGTGAAGACAATTACACAATGATATTACGAGCTTTGATCGACCAAGGCTCACAAGCAAGTTTCATTAGCGAACGTGCAGCACAACAACTCATGGCCAAGCGATATCATGTCAAAGGTACAGTTATAGGCGTGGGATCAACGAGAGAAGATATCAAACAAGTAGTTCAGATCAATGTTGAATCAAGATGTGAAAACTTCAACTTGGAAGTTAGAACATATGTAATGTCGAAGCCACTGACTACTAAAATACCATCCCGCACGATCAACACAAAGTATTGGCCTCACTTAGAAGGACTAGTCCTGGCTGACCCTAACTACTGTCAGCCAGGGTCTATTGATTTGCTTCTGGGTGTCGACGTGTATGCACAAATTGTACAGAACCAGCTAATCAAAGGTCCACCAGGGTCACCATGTGCACATAAAACAAACCTTGGTTGGATTTTATTCGGAAAGGTAGAAGATAGAGTACAACAAACAGAGTCGGTTCTTGTTATGCATCATCAAATCATAGGAGAAGACTTATTGAAAACGCTCTGGGAGATAGAACCAGATTCGAAGAGAACATACACGAAGGAAGAAAAGGAATGCGAAAGCTTCTATGATAATACATACAGAAGAAACAGGAACGGACAATATGTTGTGAGACTCCCATTCCGTACCAGTGAATCCAAAGCAGTGGATGGGAATACGAGACAAATTGCAATGAATCGCTTGATTCACCAAGAAAGAAGACTTCAAAAAGAACCTGAACTAAGAGAAGAATACGACAAGGTGCTAGAAGAATATCTAACAATGGGACACATGGAGCAAGTCCCAAAAGCTGAAGTAACCAATCGGTGTGTTTACCTACCACATCACGCCGTAGTTCGAAGAGATAAAGAGACCACGAAAATCAGAGTCGTATTTGATGCGTCATGTAAAGGAAATAATGGCATATCTTTGAACGACGAGCTCATGACTGGCCCGGTACTACAGGAAGATATGCGAAGTATTATAATGAGATGGCGCATGCATAAGGTGTGTTTCGCAAGTGACGTCATCAAAATGTACAGAATGGTCCTTGTAGATGAAAAGGATACAGATCATCAGAGAATATTATGGCGTGGCAGCGTCAAACCCAATCTTGAACGAGATGGCCAACCACCTGAAGTCAAGGACTACAGATTGAAAACAGTAACGTTTGGTACAGCATCTGCGCCTTATCTTGCCATAAAAACGTTAATTAAACTAGCAGAAGATGAAGGTGAACAATATCCTGAAGCTGCCAAAATTATTTGTGAAGACTTCTATGTCGACGACCTGACGTCAGGCTGCGATACAACAGAAGAAGCAATTCGTGTCTGCAAGGAAATAATTACCATTCTGAAACGAGGAGGCTTCGAACTTCAAAAATGGGCGTCTAATGACACAGAGTTTCTAAAATCTATAGATGCGAATAAAGTCACTACAAAGGCTAACCTAGACTTGAAGCTAGACGGCACCATAAAGGCTCTTGGTCTGTCATGGAATCTCGGAAGAGACGAGTTTCATTACCACTTACAACTAGAACCTATATCATCAGATCATATAACAAAGAGAAGTATTCTATCAGATTTACAGAAGTTGTTTGATCCACTAGGGTGGATAGCACCAGTTATTGTATCAGCGAAAATTCTAGTACAAAGATTGTGGCTAGAAGGAATTGGATGGGACCAAGACATAAGCAAAGAACTGAAAGAAGAATGGAGGTTCATAAGAAAGGATTTAGAAAATGTCAATCAATTAAGAATCAAACGTTGGTTGAACACCACAAGCACTGAAAATGAAGGAACAACCTTACATGGATTCTGCGATGCGTCTGAAAAGGCATATGCAGCTGTGATTTATTGTCGTGTACAAACCAGCGAAGGTGACATAAAAATAAATCTCATCGCATCAAGAACAAAGGTAGCTCCTGTCAAGACCATTTCGCTGCCACGACTCGAACTAAGTGGAGCTACACTACTAGCTAAATTGTTAACCAAAGTGAGTCAAGCTATGAGAATTCCTTCACACAACGTGTTTGCATGGACTGACTCCACTATAGTCCTAGCATGGCTGTTTGGGGAACCAAACCGATGGAAGCCATTTGTCGCCAACCGAGTAGTAGAGATACTAGAAAACACAAGCAGTAGCCAATGGTTCCATGTGCAGTCGGCACATAACCCTGCCGATATAGCGTCAAGAGGATCATCTTTATCAGAACTACAACAGAAAACGTTATGGTGGAACGGCCCTGCCTGGCTTGTAGACAAAAATATCGAGTACACAAAACCGTTAAGAGAAACTACAGATTTAGAAAGGAAGAAACCCATACAGTCCTACGTAAATGTAACAGAAAGAGAAGAGAAATTACTAAAATTTGAAGAATATGAAACACTTACTGAATTATTGAGAGTAATCGTGCATTGTAGAAGAGTTTTAAATATGAAGAAAAATCCGAACAAACTGGGTCAGGAGATGACAACAGAAGAACTACAAAATGCTTTGGAATTTTGCATACAAAGAGTGCAAAAGGAGGAATTTCCAGATGAAATCAGAAGAATAAAACAAAAAGCAAATGTAAAAACCACCAGCATTCTGAAATCACTGAACCCATTCTTAGATAATCAAAATATCCTCAGGGTGGGCGGAAGGTTGAGAAACGCAGACGTCGATGAAAACCTAAAACATCCTGTGATATTGGGCAAGAAAAGCAGCTTTGTATCACTAGTGTTGGCTGATGCACACCTGAAAACAATGCATGGCGGAATACAAATGATGATTACTTACCTGATGAGTAAATACTGGATTGTTGGCTGCAAACGTCTAGTGAAGAAATACATACACGGATGTCTTACCTGTGCGCGGCAACGAGCTGATAGTAGACAACAAATAATGGGTGACTTACCTGAAGCTCGGGTGACTCCTTCGCGTCCTTTTACTCGAAGTGGAGTGGATTTTGCTGGCCCTGTGTATGTATTAAATTTCAAGGGAAGAGGGGCAAAACCCCGCAAGGCATACATATGTATCTTTGTTTGCATGGCTGTAAAGGCTATACATTTGGAGCTAGTTAGCGATCTGACGGCCGACGCGTTCATTGCAGCCTTCAAACGTTTCGTGGCCAGAAGAGGAAGATGCAATGAGATCTGGAGCGATAACGGCACGAACTTTGTGGCATCCAACAAAGAATTATGTAAAATGTGGAAAGAGGCGGGACTACAATTACCCGGTCCTATAGCTGATCAACTGGCAAATGAAGGAACACAGTGGCACTTTACACCGCCATATAGCCCAAACTTTGGGGGGCTTTGGGAAGCTGGCGTTAAGTCCGTTAAACAACATCTACGAAAAATATTGAATACAAATTTAACATTTGAAGAATTCACCACAGTGCTTACACAGATAGAAGCCTGTCTCAATTCTCGTCCTTTAACACCTATTAATACTGATGTGGATTTGATTGATGACATACAAGTACTCACACCTGGACATTTCCTTGTCGGGGAAGCACTAATTACTGTACCTGACCGGGACTATACCACGGCCAACATGAATCAGCTATCCAGATGGCAATATGTCCAAAGACTGGTTCAAGGATTTTGGAAACGTTGGCAAACAGAATACTTGTCGCGCCTAAACCAAAGAACAAAGTGGCTGAAAGGAACAAAGGAGTTTGAGGTCGGCGACATTGTATTACTTAAAAACGTAAATATGCCTCCTAGCAAGTGGGCACTGGCACGGATAGTGGAAAAACATCCTGGACAAGATGGAATAACTAGAGTTTATACAGTACGTCACAATGGTAAACTGTCTCAGAGATCAATTTCAAACTTGTGTGCGTTACCAATTAGTATTAAGGACTAAGCTAATTAGTTATTTAAGATAACTCATTGTAAGTGTAAGTTCATTTTTGCATAACTTTAGTCATCTTTGGTTTGTTATAATTGATATAGTTAAGTTCATAAATTCTTGTTTACAAATACCTTAAGTATTAATCATTATTGTAAAACTCATATGGTAATTTATAGTAAGTTGAGTAACAATATTTAGAAGGTCTACCTATCTGTTTAAGTTGCATCTAATTATTTTTTACATTGTAGTGTAAAGTAGCATAGGTTTTATCATGTGAGAAAAGGCCTTTTAGCCCTTTTGGTGGGCGGTATGTTCTGTTAAAAAACTGTCGTTCATAGTTAGATATATGTTCATGTGTACAAGTTTCTCATTTCTTAGTTCTTAAGCAGTGTCCAATAGATCTTTGCTTAAACCACACGCGTCGTTTCATTCAAAAGTCCAACAAGCAAACCTGAACCTTATCACATTAACAGGTAATTTAAACATAGATTAGGGATTGAAGAGGAAAGTGAAGAGCAAAATTTCTTCCATCCTTAATTTTTTTTCCTGAGTAGACGCCTGGATCTTGCCACAATCCGGTTGTGCTCGATCAAGTTTTCAGTGGACATATTTTGAGCATAATTAATTCAGCTTCATTCCGAGATTTGACAATGTTGTTGTTGTTGTATGAACATTCCCGATCCCACCAGGGGGAAGATGATAGTTTTCCAGAGACTGATTTTTTAAGTGGTATGCTGTCATCAGCGGCTGAAGAAATTGCACCAGAAAATTTAGATATACAATCATCTACGTTGTCTGAGGAAACCTAGGGCTAAGTGGAAACTATATACTCAAGGGTTTGAGAATATAATTCTCAGTCCGCGCCTGTAAGCCTATATTTTAAAGAGGCAGATTATCCCTATGAGGTAAGGACCTATTGATCAGAGTAGTGCATATTGAGTAGTGGTCTACCGTACGTGAGGTTTAATCGTTTCCACTCCAACTGGGCGGTCAAACTAGCTGAACAAAGGGCACAACACAAAGGCAAGGACACAGCTTCTACTCTGGCCGGGTCTAGGTTGGCGAGTGACGGGCCCATCGTTGACAACGCAAAAACCCAAGTCATCCAACAGACCAACCAATTCAATTATCAGAATGGTCAGAGCCCCAGAGGGAATGATAGCAATTAAAATCACCCAAAATTATAACAGGATTAAATGAAGAACATATATTATGAATGTATTGAAAGCAGGGGGGATTGGGGGAGGGAATATATACAGAAATAAAATGAATCCCAAGGATATTTATAACTACAGCATTTATCTCATCTCCGTAGAGAGGAAGGGGAAGTGGGAACGAAGAAAGAAGATTGTTCACTAGCATAGCAGCCCCGCCATAACCGTCAGAGCGATAATCATGGAGAGTGATTTAACCAGGAATATTAAAATTTAGCCGTGGGGTTAGCCACGACTCTGAGATTGCAAAAATTGCAGGATTGTACAAATTGTCAAATTGGCAAGCTGGCAAATTTCATGTTTTTTGGCGACGGCGCTTCTAGTGTTCCACTGCATGAGATGGAATGTTACGATTTTGAAGTTTATTGACTAAGTTGTCGGCAACGTGGTCTGGTAATGGGTAATTTGAAAGTAAGGTAGAAAGGAAAGTAATAATAGTGTTAATCGTCTCCTCATTCTCATTATGAATGGGAGGGTGGTCAATCAGAGCACAACCATTAGGAGAAGGAGAAAATAATAACTGTTAATAATATCCTGGTGGGCCCTACGGTCATAACCAGGATGGGTGGGTGAGTGGGGCTTTGGACGGGAAGTATTTTTTTTTTTGCTAGCGGAAGAGGTACGGTAATTGAAGGTATAATTAGGGATTGGGAGACGGGGAGGACGGGGATGATGGTTAAGGGTCTGTTGGATATTCAGTGCAGGAGGGGCTGAAGCCGTAACGTCTGCAAAAGAACGGTAGGAAGGGGCGTGAAGTTTGGCGGTTTCAGAATAGGATATATTGTCCTTAGCTATGGTGGACTTGATGTTCCGCTGACGCAGGTATTCCGGGCATTGACGACTGTTTGCCGGGTGGCACCCGTACAATAAAAGCACTTAGGTTCGACTTTACGGTTTAGACTCGTTGTTGTTTTGAATTAATTTCCTCTTTCGAGCAGCTACTTCTACTTCCATTGTCTCAAACTGAGACAGTCGAGCCGTCATTACAGGAGCGCAAGGAAAAAGATCTGGTGATTTTAGCTGAACGGGGTCTGGCGAGCGACCAGGACGCCATTCGTCATTCGCCATTTTCACTTAGCATAGAAAATTAGTTAATATAAGTAGTTAAAAAATTAGATAAATGGAATATAAATACTAAAAACAAGTACACCCAAAAACCACAAAAAATACAGAATTGAGCCCGGCTCAAAATTAAAAAAAATCCTTAATGGTTATCACACATTGTATTGGGATGGACCTATCACCACTGACAGGACTGCTGTTGCCAATAGGCCTGACATTGTGGTGATAAATCGATTGGAGCGTCGTCGCACAATGATTGTTGATATAACGATCCCGCATGATGAGAACCTCGTAAAAGCAGAAGAAGATAAACAATTCAAATACCTAGATCGTGCTCGCAAGTTTGTCAACATGTGGGACGTGAGTACAACAATAATTGTGCCCATAGTCTTGTCAGCCAGTCAGGTTTAACCTCCTAAGATGATCATCTTCGGAGGCTCTCGCTTGGAAGCTGGATCAAGGGCTTGATTCAGAAAGCAGTACTTCTGGATACGGCACGTATTGTTAGGAGGTTTTCTTTTTTTTACCACTAGCAGCCCGGTCCCTGTTCCCAGCGTTAGTGGGCTACTATTATATATTTGAATGTTTTTATTATACTTAATAATTTTTTTTTTATATTTTTGAATATTATTAAGTAGTTTTACATTAGAAAAAATATTTTAAAATGTTGAAATGTTCTAGAATGAATAAACTAAATAATAATAAGGCTCGTTATTGTCCCGTCACCAATGCCTTCGTGGGTGTTTTTCTTGATTAAATCTAAATACTCACTGCAAGAATCACTAGAGCCACAGTCACAATTTTTGCCGCCATTCTTCACTGCAGTTCTTCAGATTGATACTAAAAATTGTTACGACTTCTCTTTTTATATCCTACTGCTTGAATAGATTGGCGTCATAACACATTTTTTTTTGTGTTTTAATTTATATAGGTGTTGTTTATGAAACGTATTAACAATTAAAATCAGTCAACATTCGAACAAATAACTTTTATTTTGATTCCAGATGGTCGTTGTCATTCAAATTATCATTTACATAGTTGCAGAATATTAAATGACTACAATACTGATATGCAAATTAATAATCATTTATTAACATTATGTATTTATTATTACATGACATTGTAGCACACTGCTTGTGTCATAGAACTGTTGCATTTCATAAAAAGGACTAACTTTTGTTCACGGCTGCGTCTGCGTTTACGTTGTAAGTCGTCCCAAAAGAACGTAAAAATAATACCAATTAACTGATTAATTTCTTTATTTATTTATTTATTATTTATTATTTTTTTTAATATTATTATTTTTTGAATATTATAAATTATTATATTTTTAATAAAAAAATTATACATCAACTCACTCCTGTTTCCCATGAAGGTAAGCAGAAAATACATGAGTGCTATCTTTACTAAAGTAGCGTAGTAGAAGTCGCGAGCAACAGCTAAATATATATAGGTAAGTAGTAGCTGTTGCCTGTGACGTTGAAAGGAGACAATTTTGTTTGTGACCACTTGGTTGTTGCAGTTATTATTCATACTTCACCAAAAAAAAGTAACCATTACCTATACCATAGTATTAAACGAAATATTACACAGAAATGAAACCGGAATCTTAAAATCATAATAAATAAGCCATGTTATGATACTGTTTTGCGTGTCAAATCATTCCTCTTGTGGTCAATGTCATTTGACAGAAAATACTTACGTGAATAGGGGCGTTTTTCCGTCAACTAAAAAAAGTACGGTACCCACCCATTGGTAATCATATCTATACATATAATAAAATCGTTGAGACCAAAAAATCTGTACATTGAAGATTTAAAAAAAAAACCGATCAGGGTGACTTAAAATAAGTAACTGAACATATTAAAACCATTTTTAAAATTCGTGTTTGTTTGTTTGTTTGTTTGTTTGACCGCGCATCACGTTAAAACTGCTGGACGGATTTTGATGAAAACTTCACTAATCTATTTAGATAAACTCAGAATAACATTTAGGCTATAGAAATTATGGAAAATGTTGAAAAAAGGGGTTAAAAGGGGGGGTAAAGTTTGTATGAAAAAAATTTTTTTGATTGTTCTAGAATCATGAAACTCAGAGTAAATACTTATTATTAAAAATAAAGAAATACCTGTTTCAGCGTTTTTATAAAATTTTATCCAGAGACGTAAAAAAGAGGGTTTTGTGTTTAAAATTAATTAACTTCATACACCTATAGAACAAAATCCAGTGAAGTGTAAACCTTTAAAAGTTGCTGTAAATACTTCAAATCTAATATAGGTAAATATAATTTCACAATTTTCTTGAAATTTGATTTTTGAAGTGAATACGCCCAAAATAGCGGAACTCAAGAAAAACGGTTTTCTCGGTATAAGTAATTGGTAATACAGGGTGGAAACGGTAAATGGCGGGAGCTACAGCTACACGAAAATGGTCTTAGAAACAATCCATAATTTTTTTGCTAAATTTTGATCCCCATTCACAGATTTAAAAAAAGTTCAGTTAGCAAGAAAATGGGTACTTTACACGAAACATTTTTTGATGCCAATCGATCCTGTTTCTAATACTCAACGGTTAAGGAAGCTCCCCATTCTGCCCCGTTAATCGTTTCTACCCTGTATTTACAAATAAAAAAATACTACGAAGAAAATGTAGACTATACGAATGTACATCAGACATAAAGCCGGAAAGGTTACAAATACAAACGAGTACAAATCCAAAATTTAAATCTACAAATAAAAAATGTTTTGTCCTGAAGGACTGTCTGATGGATCAACGCACAGCCTAAACCGCAGATTGTAGTAACCTGAAACTTGGAGGGTGAATTTTTTATATGACGTAGGCATACGATGAGCAAGGATTTTCTGAAATTATACCCCTTAAGGGGGGTAAATGTGATTCCTTGGTCCAATCTACTTCAAATTTTGCAATCAACAATATTAACAGAACTGATGGAAGCGTTTCATATTGCACGTAAATTGATTTCAATGCATATCTCCTAAGATACACCGTTTTAAATAACTCCGCAGCAAAATAATGATCATGTACCGGGCGTGCATTTTCATTATGCGGAAGGATGTGTGTGATGTGCTCTTTGAAAATTGTATTATAGGTGCTTACGACCCACTCTCTGTAACCCTCTCTTTCTCTTATCAAAAAAATATTTGTTTACTTATAGCTAAGCTATCATTTTTTTCTTGGATACAAAGGGATATCTAGAGAAAGGTTTTGATGCTGAAATAATTAGATAATAATTCATAGTTTTATTCGTATTTCTCGCAACTATGTCCATAATTTGTTACCTTAAAACACAGAACCAAGGACAACATAATAACCTACAAAATACCTGTTATTTCATCTAACCTTCGGTCAGTTCCAGATAAAGGTTTTCACTTTATTTATGGCAGCGAGTTACGCCAAGTACTTTGCAAAAGTATTTTCCTTTTAGTGTGCCAAGCCACCGATAGAGTTTCTTTTACCTTTTCGTCAATAAGGCATGCCACATCCAGTGTGTGTGTTTCGATATCGTTACCTGTCATACTCAGGTCATCGGTCCGCTTAGTGGGAGGTAAAGATAAATTAAAAGAAATAGATAAACATTAATCATGGAATGCTGAACAGGCTATAAGTACTATAACTTTTACTTTCGTTTAATAGATTTTGGTCTTGTTGTTCTAATTATCATAGGGAAAAGTAATTTCCTAAGATAATAAAACCATTCGATGCCCTGTAACCCCTTTTTGATACGTGTACATATTTTTTCTTTCAATTATAATGTTAGTGTGTATATTGTAAATAATAATTACTTTATTTCCTGTAAAAAATACATTTCAAAAATTTTATCTTCTATGTTAATATATTGTTGTGTATACGTATAAAGGTATCATACCTTACAACACTTCCCGTGTTGTAAGGTATGATACCTTGACGTATTTTTACTTTTTTGTGTCCTGGAATGTATTCTGCATTATTTGCTCTATTTCCTTCAGTCACATCTTATGCAGAACTCAGCAGGAATCCCATATAACTCTCTTCAGTTCCTTCGCTTGCAGAAAATCTTATATTTAAATGCTTATTTAAAAGTTGTTTACTTATAATGCTATAGCGCCATTGGCATCTTAGGTATTTTTTTGTGCTGCAAAGCCTTCACGCAGACGACTTCCCAAACAATAAAACTATATTGACCGCTATCTCAACGTTTATTACTACCGATCTACGAGTATGGGAAACGTTGGTAGTTTGAGTAAAGTGTTGTGTGTGATTTCAACTACCCATCTACCAACAATGAAAAATCGTATCGCAAGTCGATGTGATGGTTATAGACTGAAAGCCAATATGGCGGATGGCGCTTATATTTGAGGACTGTTCTTCCATGTTTCCCTGCTGTGATATGTATATTGTAAGTACCTATAATATGTTACTTGCTACAGTCCTCACAAGTGCATTAACATTAATGTTTACATGAATGATAATTATGTCCTTTACACTGATGTCAATTACTTTCTCCTACGTACATTGACTTTGTACACATTATGTTAAAACACAATGCACCAATGTCATCACAGGTGCAGTGGGTTTTAGGTTAGTAACGTAAGTATAATATGACCAATAAGTTTGCAGTTGAAGGTGGCGCTGCTTTTCAAGAAAAAATGCATCGATATGCCAAACTTGGAACATATTTAATTTTAGTGCTGTGTTTTCCCGCCGGCATAGATACGTTGGTTGAAGTGTAGGTGTGGGTTGCCGTCAATGTTGGCAACACTGCCTGAGTGACATATAGTAAATTTTAGATCCGTATTTTAAAATTAAATTAAATTAGTAAATAAGTTAAGGTAATTAAGGTGTAAACGCATCATGAAAAGTAATTTCCTAAGATAATAAAACCATTCGTTGCCCTGTAACCCCTTTTTGATACGTGTACATATTTTTTCTTTCAATTATAATGTTAGTGTGTATATTGTAAATAATAATTACTTTATTTCCTGTAAAAAATACATTTAAAAATTTTTATCTTCTATGTTAATATATTGTCCTTTTATGTATTTTGTGTGTACATGAATAAATAAATTAATAAATAAAAAAAATGATAATGAACGTAGATTCAATTACATACTTTGAGTAATTCAGCAACTAGTCCCACATGTCCACGGCCCATTTGGTTGAATTAGATTATCTTTTAAAGTTAATAGAGCAGCCTACCTCATTTAATTTCAAAACTGCAATCTTCTCCCTGTTTTTTTGTTTTTTTTTGTTTTTGTTTTCACCGATAACTTTCCTTAATTGGTCTATTCTATAATAATGGCAAAATTTCAAGCTTAAAACGGGAGCTAGTAGACCTACTTAGCAATACTTGGAGGTTGTTGATGAACGGGATCAAATAAAGGTGGTCACGAATGGTTTCAAAAATTGTAGTAACTAGTATGAGGAGGCTTTGTTTAAAATTAGGAACCTGGAAGATGACTTAATTCATGCCAATAATTGTATATTTATATATTTAAGTTACAGAAAGATAAAGAAAGTACTCAGGTTAAAGAAACAAACCTCTTTTGTAATGAATTATTTAATAGTAATTGTAACCCCCCTTCCTTAATAACTATGACTATCTGACTGAAGATTCCTTACTCAAACAAAATTTTATAGTTAGCAATAGAAAGATTAAAAAATAGGCAAAATTAAACAGAATTATTAAAAAATGCAATAAATTTAGGAAACAACATAAACGCTTTTCCGAATATATTCCACTTAGGAAAGAGCGTGTTGATTTATTTAATACTAGCCGATGCCCGCGGCTTCGTCCGCGTAAAATTGTATACAAAAACCTTCCTCTTGAATCAATCTACCTATTAAAAAAACTGCATCAAAATCTGTTGCGTAGTTTCAAAGATATAAGCATACATAGGGACAGAGAAAGCGACTTTGTTTTATACTATGTAGTGAAGTTAAATAATTACCAAATAAAATTAGAAGACATTATAAAAAATTATGAAAATGAGAGGACAGTTTAAAAAAAAATATGAAAATGATACTCAGCATTTGCAGTCTGAAATTCAGGTTCTTCAGGAATCACTAAGTTCCCTTTCTAGTAGGTATAAGATTTCTCAAAACCAAATTAGGGAACATATTTACGCGGCAAATGAGTTGGTAATGGGTCAATGTAGTTGCCAGACAGTTACCAACCATGATATTATCCAGCCTCAGGTAATAGAGGGCCCATACCTGGTTGAGAATTTGACTCAGGACTGCACTCTGAATCAACGTATAACCAATATAACACAACATTATTCACATGTGGTACAGCCTTTTTTTTGGGTTGGGAAATCATCAAATGGCTTCGCCCACTCTGGGCGGAGCGGGAGGGAATGTCAGACTCTTACTGACTAAAACCCATCCATGTTCCTTCCTCGCCCTTTATGTTCCGGGGCCGCGGTATCTCTTTCGAACAGGCCCACAACCCCGGCAGGTGGAGACGGCCCCTTAGATTTTAATCTCTAAGATTGTCAGTCGAAGATATATTTAAGTATTAGTTAATACAACAGCCACTGTCCTTTCAAAATACATATTTGGGAACATAGATATACTCTAATCCAATCGAAATAAATACACACTACCTTAAAAATATGTATGATTTATATAATATTTTGGTATAACGTTTGTATGAACGACGCATACTTCGCCGTTCTCTCAGCACCATGTTTTACCTTGAGGAATTCAAATAAATTAATATGAATATTATGCTTATTTATTCTTAAAACGTCCCCTTTTTATACATATTGTTGGAGAAAAACTAAGAATTCAGAGGACGCTTTGGTAGCTTCGACATCTGGCAAGACGACGAAAAGGGCAACACCAACGTGGCTGCTTCCCTTTTTTGGCTCGACTCGTGCGCGGTGCGGTTGTCTGTAGTTTTAATCTGCCTAGTCTGTGCTAATTTTCTTGTAACTTTGTTTTCTAATTAAAATATCTGTAATTGTTTTACGACCAAGTATTTCTTATATACTAAAATACTTTCCTTATTTCTAAAATCAGAAGTGTGATTGAGCTAACGCGATCCAATGTGCTTTGCTGTCCAACTTTTCGTTTTAAAATTTTAGTTCCGTACAGTTAATTATTAATTACTTACATCATACTTTTTCTTTTTCATACGAGTGTTTGTATTGTTTCAAATGAATAAGGTATTTGCTTCGTGCACTTCGGTAGTTTTAAATTTGCGAAGGTAGGATAAAATCACTTCGCATCGAGTTTCGTTGACAGTTTTCTTTGTTTTATTTTTATGTGGGTAGGTATACATTGGTAATGAAATCCTTTGTTCTTTGTTAACGTGTAAATAGTACTGACTGTGTTATTACGTAACGTAAGTAGCTGTGATTTAAAATTCGAAAGACGATTACTCTCATATCGTTAAAAATTTAATGATCATTTGTTTCAGTTTAAATTTATTTTTCGTTGGTACCTAATTTCTCTTGGTAGTTTTATACATTGCGTAGACTGTTACGGATATATCGTAACAATGTATGACCGAAGGTCAACCAGTAAAGATCGCGATCGTAGTCGACGTCAACACCGAAGTAGACATCGATATCGTAGTAGATCTCCCGGTGAAAATTACAGGCAACAAATGCAAAGTATTTTAGATCGGCTTAATGAGCTAGAAAGACAACCGTGCCCTACGCCATGCGTGTCGCTGCCAGCCACAGGTCACCAGGAGCCTGCAGGAGTGGTCTGTAATTGTTTTACGACCAAGTATTTCTTATATACTAAAATACTTTCCTTATTTCTAAAAATATATATTTATTTCTCATCGATGGACATTAACACACAGCGCCACCGAGTGCCACACTAAGCAAAGCTTGTGTCGTGGACACTAGATAGTTGATATACTACATAATATATACTTTTTGATTCTGTAAAAGTCATATATTGAAATAGATACAAATAAAAAAATAATAGGTACCTATTATATATCTATTCAAAACTTGCTTCACAACACTATTGTTTCATAAAGGTTTACGTAAATCAATATTCTTGTTTTTGTTTAAATATAATATCAGTTACTTAAGTATACACTCGTACGAGTACAACACTTGTACAAAAGATTCTCTGTTGAAAAATAATATTTTTCAAATGGCTCAAACAACTTACTATCGCACGAACAAACGGTTACTCAGTATTGCAATACCTACACGGTCAAAATGTGCAACAGCAGATTTTCTTACAAATTACCGATGAAAAATGTCTATGTAGAAATGCTGGTGCAGTCTCGGTGACCCCACTACTTTGCCCCACTGGTGGGGCCAACAGAAAAATTAAAACCGTCGTTTCGTCGAAAGAAATATATAAACCCTAATGATATCATTGGGAAATAAAAGAGATTTCGATCCATACGTTACAGTACGACCGGTCCTGTGTATTGTTTCTGGCGACAAACGGGAAAAAAATCCAGTTTGTTGCCAGTGAGGCATACAATAATCTTGTTCCCCAAAAAGTATTAGGCTGGCATGAGGTCAAAGTAGTATGCATTTGAATAAAACCTGTATAAATTAGTACTGTGCGTAACGTTACTGTCCATAACTAGTACAACAGTACCAACACTACTCGATCCCATGGAATGTTTATGAGTAATATTTTATTACTCAAAAACACGGTGGGGACAACGGGAACCATTTTTAATTATTTTAATCCATTCCCGTTGGCCTTGGATATTATAAGAATAAGAAATTTTATTAGCTCAAACATGTGTTTACATACAGAATTAAAATAAAATAAAACATGCATGCAAGATCTTAAATAAGAGTGGCTCACGACATGTCTACCATTTCTCATGGCGTGCAAATATTTACGGTACAATTTTATTGAATTTATGATTTTTAAATTTGCACTTAGACATTACATATCAATCAATTAAATACAGTTGTTATAATGGAATAAATTATTTTTAATTTTACTCTTATAAGTTAATATATTAAATATCAGACATAGTTTTACATACGTATTATATTCAATCATGTACGTTATTTTATGATTTAATGAATTAATCACAATGAAGATTTACATGACTGTCTTCAATAGGCATTCAAATAATAACATTTATGCTACCTACATTTTAGTTCTCCACTACTACAAGACACTAAGAGTGTGGTTACACACTCTTAGTTATATTCATTTCTTTATAATAATCACCATGAGTCGTTTAAATATTCTGCAATACTATATTATGCTTTTTGTACCAAAAACAATTTCATTATTTGTTTCAATTTAGGTATAGTTTGCTCTTTCCAACTTTTGGGCAATTTGTTGTAGATAGTTTGGTGCCATACAAAAAACACTCTTGCGCATAAGTGCAGTTTTTGATGTATGGACACATAGTTTCCATACATCAAAAACTGCACTCCGAAATTCTACTACTTATCTCCGAAATACTTCTCAATTTATACTTATATTATTTTCCAAATACAACCACCCTAACTCACTAGAGTGTAGGAAGAAATTGTACAATTATGTAGTAAAACCATAATATTAAAAAAAAGAACATAAAAAAAAATTAAACTACGGAGACAACAAATTAACGTAAAACGAATCATAACCGCAATGCACACAAATACGCATAACCACGAAACAGGTGTGGAACGCTATACGTCAGAACGATAATGTCAATGTCATATTTACAGTGACAATCAAAGTAGTGAGTGACCAATTGACTACGGAAGTTTTGTAAACATACCGACATGAATTAATTTTAAGTAAAAACATAATTGAAGGTGATACAAAGAACATAAAATGTTGAAGTACCAGCGTGGTTAAAAGTAAAGAACCTATGAAAAGTAATCGTCCAATGCGGCTAAGTTATAAAGTAACTTGGAAATAAACAAACAAACTAATAGTACTAACATTAGTTACGCCAGCGCGCCTTTCTTTGGCCTCTTGTAGGTCTGTGTAGCGGTAACTTCGTTTGTGCTCGTACCCTTTTTTTTTTTTTTTTTTTGGGGCTAGCCCGCCACACACGCCCAAACCACTGTAACTCCTGAAAGACCGAATCAACAGTGGCGACCACCAGAAAAGCGCCGAGACAATGAAGCTCGACGAAGTCCCAGAGAATGAACTGTCTTGGATCCCGCAACGAAATTAATCAGAAAGTATAGCGGAGGAGTAGGAAAGAACTGTAATTTCCACTTCCCTCCATATCAGCAGGAGACAGAACGAAACATGGCCTTGTTTCGTTCTGTCTCCTTGTCACTAAAACTTTGTCTGCGAATACAACCGCGAAAATGTATATAACTAGGTGTGGCTTTCTAATGGTTATAGAATTTTAAATTCGATGGAGAAGTTCTTGAGTCAAATCGTAACAAACAAATAACAAAATAACAAATCAGTCCTATAATGATTGATTTAAGACCTAAGATTTTTCATTATCCCAAAGTATGCAGGGTTTAGACGACCTCATCACGAAGCCATCAACCAAGCATTCTGTACACGTACTCAACTTACTTAATGCATAAATTATTGCTGAGAAACGACCACTCCCGAGTTGATGCGTTTTATTTTTGTCAATATTCGTTGATTAACAAAAACAAAAAATACGTGTCCATTATTGTCCAATACTCTAACTGACAGACTAAATAGATTTGCAATTTATTGACGCTGGAAACTAGCCTATTGCACTCAAAGCATTGTGGTCATAGATGGATTGAATAGTACAGGGGTAATGGAGTTGTCCACAAGAACTTAAACTGGCCGTTATAAAACCTTTGTTCAAAAAAGAATGCAAACAATTAATGGTGAATTATAGGCCTGTTGCACTATTACCAATAATTTCAAAAATTTTCGAAAAGTATCTTTCTGGCGAACTTAATTCATATCTAGAAAAAAATAAAATTTTGTGTAATGAACAAAAGGGCTTTCGACAAAATAAAACCACGAATATGGCCATTTATGAATTTATCAAAAATGTTATGGGCCACGTTGACAAAACAGTTCCAGTTTGTGCAATTTATTGCGATATGTCACAGGCTTTTGATTATGTAGATCATAATATACTAATCAGTAAACTTGATGCATACGGCATAAGAGGCAATGTTTTAGATTTAATTAGATCATACTTAACGAATCGACAACAGATGACAGTAGTTACTAAAGTGAATCCTAAAACAAAAAAAGAGGAAACATTCAGATCCGTGAGGAGAAACGTCACATACGGTGTTCCTCAAGGCAGTGTCCTAGGGCCTCCGTTGTTTATTATCTATATCAACGACTTGCCAAAGGCAACGACTCAACCTATGACATTATTTGCTGATGATAGTACAGTTTCAATTGCATGTAAGGACATTAATAACTATAAATCTGACATAAATAATACACTGACATCTATAATTTCTTGGCTTGATAATAATAATTTAAAAATAAATTTATCTAAAACAAATATAATGCACTTTGGACAAAGATTGCATAATCCTTTAAATGTAAATTTGATTCACGATAATTACACTATAAATGAAGTATCTAATGTCCGTTTTCTCGGCTTAATTATAGACAGCAAACTAAACTGGAAAGAACACATTGACGCACTATGTAAAAAAATCAGCAGTCAGGCATATGCTTTGTACCAACTTGCTCCATCTATCAACACTAATGTCTTACTATCGGCTTATTATGGACTTGTTGAATCTGTACTAAGATATGGCATTATCTTCTGGGGCAACTCAACAAATACTGATATGGCATTTAAAATGCAAAAGCGATGCATACGTGCTATGTTCGGTATACAAAGTACTGACAGTTGTAAACCACTTTTCATGAAGCATAAAATCCTCACACTGCCGTCACTTTACATTTTGGAAATCGCCATATTTGTAAGAAATAACCCTCATTTGTTTCCTCGAATATCGGACCTTGTTATACGAAATCGCAGGGATAATAGTAAACTTCGTGTTCAGCCAGCTAAGACAGCACTACTGTATAAAAGCGTTGTATGCAGAGCACCAATTATATATAACAATATGCCTACCTGTGTAAAAAAACTAAATACAGACCAATTTAAGAAAACATTGAAAAAAATACTGACAGGAAAAGCCTACTATGATGTCAATGAATTTTTAAATGACAAATCGCTCTGACATATTGACTGAATCTATTATATTTTATTTTGAATCGCACGAATATGTACAAACTGTTAATTTTTTTTTTTTTGTCATTCTATATCAATAATCTTAATTTTTTAGAATAGGTATTTGACTTTGTATCTTTTTTTCTGAAATCTTATGGTCTTCTGACCTAATTTGTACACCAACCATGGTCAAACATGTTGTGCCAAAGAATATCCTGTAACACCTATAATAAGCATCATTCCATGATTATTATCTACACATGTTTTTGCAAATAAATGAATCTTTATCTTTATCTTTATCTTTATCTTTAAAGTAAAAATCTTACAATAAAATCTTGTAAACAAAAGTTGATGCTGCTGTTGTACTTGCATCGGTTGACACGGCATACGGAGTAGTGACGCTAGACGTGTCGACTGACGATGATTCTGCTGTTGTACTTGCTTCGGTTGTCACAGCATTCGGAGTAGTGGCGCTAGAAGTGTCGAATGACGATGGTTCTGCTGTTGTACTTGCTTCGGTTGTCACAGCATTCGGAGTAGCCTCTAATACGCATTTGGCAACTATCATGGCCCAATACTTTTGAAACGACGACGCCGTCGGCCATCATGCCGGCCGCAAAAAAACAAAACGCACCTTTAAAATAAATGCTTTAAAAATCATCAAAACTTGCTATTTCCATGCATTGATCGTCTACAGTCTCTTTAATACAATATGTCCCAACTCTATACCGTTTATCTATGCCCAAAGGCATCGACAGACGTCAAAATAATATAAACAATTTAGTGTAAACAAACCCGGCCATTTTTTCCCGTGTTGCGTCTGCGCAGTGTCGTATTTAAATTGTTTTATTATCGAAATAGTCGTATTTTAGTATAGTATTATACATCAAAATGAAGGTGAAGAACCGTGCTACAATATTATGTTAAAGTAATTTAGTTTCCGAATCTCAAAGTTGCAGTAATTTGCCTGTGAAAAACTGATAGGTATGTATACCTATAGTGCTGTGTGTAAACATTGAATAAGTAATTTTATGTGATTAAAACGTGTGTAATAACGGATAAATAGTAATTATTTAGTATGGTGAGTATATTCTTTAATTTTATAAACAACAAAAAGAGGTATCTTAGAGTTAAAGTTACGTAAATATTTGAGTTTTAAAAACGTGCGCGGGCGCCGGCCGCATCAAAACAAACTGAGTTTCCACATTCCAGTTAGATTCTAAATGGTTTCTAATTAACACGTTACTAAGATTTTGGTCTTAATGGAAAGGAAATATAATCTAGTTTCTAATAAGATTTTTTTTATTGATAAGGAGTTAATAGATTTTCGTAAAATAAATATTTTAATCGCGAAATAGCCGTTTTCGTGACTGTTTTTCAAACTTTACATTTATTTTAGAGTATTAAATTAATGTTATATTTCTTGGTTTTTAGTTAAATAGATTCTTTATGTATTCAGCTTTACAACCATGTTTTTTAAGTTGCTCTAGCACTTGTAGTTTGCGATCTACAGGTGTTTTTATTGCAACGGTCGGACAACATTAATCGGTCGCGCCGGTCGTTCGGATAGGATCGCATTTCGCGAACGTTTTTGCATCTGTTGCGCAGCTGATTAGGCTAGACAGCGGGTAGTGGCGCTGGACGTGTCGACTGACGATTATTCTGCTGTTGTACTTGCTTCGGTTGTCACAGCATTCGGAGTAGTGGCGCTAGACGTGTCGACTGACGATAGTTCTGCTGTTGTACTTGCTTCAGATGTCACAGCATTCGGAGTAGTGGCGCTGGACGTGTCGACTGACGATGATTCTGCTGTTGTACTTGCTTCGGTTGTCACAGCATTCGGAGCAGTGGCGCTAGACGTGTCGACTGACGATGGTTCTGCTGTTGTACTTGCTTCGGTTGTCGCAGCGTTCGGAGAAGTGGCGCTAGACGTGTCGACTGACGATGATTCTGCTGTTGTACTTGCTTCGGTTGTCGCAGCATTCGGAGTAGTGGCGCTGGACGTGTCGACTGACGATGATTCTGCTGTTGTACTTGCTTCGGTTGTCGCAGCATTCGGAGTAGAGGCGCTGGACGTGTCGACTGACGATGATTCTGCTGTTGTACTTGCTTCGGTTGTCGCAGCATTCGGAGTAGTGGCGCTGGACGTGTCGACTGACGATGATTCTGCTGTTATACTTGATTCGGTTGTCGCAGCATTCGGAGTAGTGGCGCTAGACGTGTCGACTGACGATGGTTCTACTGTTGTACTTGCTTCGGTTGTCGCAGCGTTCGGAGTAGTGGCGCTGGAAGTGTCGACTGACGATGATTCTGCTGTTGTACGTGCTTCGGTTGTCGCAGCATTCGGAGTAGTGGCGCTAGACGTGTCGACTGACGATGATTCTGCTGTTGTACTTGCTTCGGTTGTCGCAGCATTCGGAGTAGTGGCGCTGGACGTGTCGACTGACGATGATTCTGCTGTTGTACTTGCTTCGGTTGTCGCAGCATTCGGAGTAGTGGCGCTAGACGTGTCGACTGACGATGATTCTGCTGTTGTACTTGCTTCGGTTGTCGCAGCATTCGGAGTAGTGGCGCTGGACGTGTCGACTGACGATGATTCTGCTGTTGTACTTGCTTCGGTTGTCGCAGCATTCGGAGTAGTGGCGCTGGACGTGTCGACTGACGATGGTTCTGCTGTTGTACTTGCTTCGGTTGTCGCAGCATTCGGAGTAGTGGCGCTGGACGTGTCGACTGACGATGATTCTGCTGTTGTACTTGCTTCGGTTGTCGCAGCATTCGGAGTAGTGGAGGTGGACGTGTCGACTGACGATGATTCTGCTGTTGTACTTGCTTCGGTTGTCGCAGCATTCGGAGTAGTGGCGCTAGACGTGTCGACTGACGATGGTTCTGCTGTTGTACTTGCTTCGGTTGTCGCAGCATTCGGAGTAGTGGCGCTGGACGTGTCGACTGACGATGATTCTGCTGTTGTACTTGCTTCGGTTGTCGCAGCATTCGGAGTAGTGGAGGTGGACGTGTCGACTGACGATGATTCTGCTGTTGTACTTGCTTCGGTTGTCGCAGCAATCGGAGTAGTGGCGCTGGACGTGTCGACTGACGATGATTCTGCTGTTGTACTTGCTTCGGTTGTCACAGCATTCGGAGCAGTGGCGCTAGACGTGTCGACTGACGATGGTTCTGCTGTTGTACTTGCTTCGGTTGTCGCAGCGTTCGGAGTAGTGGCGCTGGACGTGTCGACTGACGATGATTCTGCTGTTGTACTTGCTTCGGTTGTCGCAGCATTCGGAGTAGTGGCGCTGGACGTGTCGATTGACGATGATTCTGCTGTTGTACTTGCTTCGATTGTCGCAGCATTCGGAGTAGTGGCGCTAGACGTGTCGACTGACGATGATTCTGCTGTTGTACTTGCTTCGGTTGTCGCAGCATTCGGAGTAGTGGCGCTGGAAGTGTCGACTGACGATGATTCTGCTGTTGTACTTGCTTCGGTTGTCGCAGCATTCGGAGTAGTGGCGCTGGACGTGTCGACTGACGATGATTCTGCTGTTGTACTTGCTTCGGTTGTCGCAGCATTCGGAGTAGTGGCGCTGGACGTGTCGACTGACGATGATTCTGCTGTTGTACTTGCTTCGGTTGTCGCAGCATTCGGAGTAGTGGCGCTAGACGTGTCGACTGACGATGATTCTGCTGTTGTACTTGCTTCGGTTGTCGCAGCATTCGGAGTAGTGGCGCTGGAAGTGTCGACTGACGATGATTCTGCTGTTGTACTTGCTTCGGTTGTCGCAGCATTCGGAGTAGTGGCGCTAGACGTGTCGACTGACGATGATTCTGCTGTTGTACTTGCTTCGGTTGTCGCAGCATTCGGAGTAGTGGCGCTGGAAGTGTCGACTGACGATGATTCTGCTGTTGTACTTGCTTCGGTTGTCACAGAATTCGGAGCAGTGGCGCTAGACGTGTCGACTGACGATGGTTCTGCTGTTGTACTTGCTTCGGTTGTCGCAGCGTTCGGAGTAGTGGCGCTGGACGTGTCGACTGACGATGATTCTGCTGTTGTACTTGCTTCGGTTGTCACAGCATTCGGAGCAGTGGCGCTCGACGTGTCGACTGACGATGGTTCTGCTGTTGTACTTGCTTCGGTTGTCGCAGCGTTCGGAGTAGTGGCGCTGGACGTGTCGACTGACGATGATTCTGCTGTTGTACTTGCTTCGGTTGTCGCAGCATTCGGAGTAGTGGCGCTGGACGTGTCGACTGACGATGATTCTGCTGTTGTACTTGCTTCGGTTGTCGCAGCATTCGGAGTAGTGGCGCTGGAAGTGTCGACTGACGATGATTGTGCTGTTGTACTTGCTTCGGTTGTCATAGCATTCGGAGTAGTGGCGCTGGACGTGTCGACTGACGATGATTCTGCTGTTGTACTTGCTTCGGTTGTCGCAGCATTCGGAGTAGTGGCGCTGGACGTGTCGACTGACGATGATTCTGCTGTTGTACTTGCTTCGGTTGTCACAGCATTCGGAGCAGTGGCGCTAGACGTGTCGACTGACGATGGTTCTGCTGTTGTACTTGCTTCGGTTGTCGCAGCATTCGGAGTAGTGGCGCTGGACGTGTCGACTGACGATGATTCTGCTGTTGTACTTGCTTCGGTTGTCGCAGCATTCGGAGTAGTGGCGCTGGAAGTGTCGACTGACGATGATTCTGCTGTTGTACTTGCTTCGGTTGTCGCAGCAATCGGAGTAGTGGCGCTGGACGTGTCGACTGACGATGATTCTGCTGTTGTACTTGCTTCGGTTGTCGCAGCATTCGGAGTAGTGGCGCTGGACGTGTCGACTGACGATGATTCTGCTGTTGTACTTGCTTCGGTTGTCGCAGCATTCGGAGTAGTGGCGCTAGACGTGTCGACTGACGATGATTCTGCTGTTGTACTTGCTTCGGTTGTCGCAGCATTCGGAGTAGTGGCGCTGGAAGTGTCGACTGACGATGATTCTGCTGTTGTACTTGCTTCGGTTGTCGCAGCATTCGGAGTAGTGGCGCTAGACGTGTCGACTGACGATGATTCTGCTGTTGTACTTGCTTCGGTTGTCGCAGCATTCGGAGTAGTGGCGCTGGAAGTGTCGACTGACGATGATTCTGCTGTTGTACTTGCTTCGGTTGTCACAGCATTCGGAGCAGTGGCGCTAGACGTGTCGACTGACGATGGTTCTGCTGTTGTACTTGCTTCGGTTGTCGCAGCGTTCGGAGTAGTGGCGCTGGACGTGTCGACTGACGATGATTCTGCTTTTGTACTTGCTTCGGTTGTCACAGCATTCGGAGCAGTGGCGCTAGACGTGTCGACTGACGATGGTTCTGCTGTTGTACTTGCTTCGGTTGTCGCAGTGTTCGGAGTAGTGGCGCTGGACGTGTCGACTGACGATGATTCTGCTGTTGTACTTGCTTCGGTTGTCGCAGCATTTGGAGTAGTGGCGCTGGACGTGTCGACTGACGATGATTCTGCTGTTGTACTTGCTTCGGTTGTCGCAGCATTCGGAGTAGTGGCGCTGGAAGTGTCGACTGACGATGATTGTGCTGTTGTACTTGCTTCGGTTGTCATAGCATTCGGAGTAGTGGCGCTGGACGTGTCGACTGACGATGATTCTGCTGTTGTACTTGCTTCGGTTGTCGCAGCATTCGGAGTAGTGGCGCTGGACGTGTCGACTGACGATGATTCTGCTGTTGTACTTGCTTCGGTTGTCGCAGCATTCGGAGTAGTTGCGCTAGACGTGTCGACTGACGATGATTCTGCTGTTGTACTTGCTTCGGTTGTCGCAGTATTCGGAGTAGTGGCGCTGGAAGTGTCGACTGACGATGATTCTGCTGTTGTAATTGCTTCGGTTGTCGCAGCATTCGGAGTAGTGGCGCTGGACGTGTCGACTGACGATGATTCTGCTGTTGTACTTGCTTCGGTTGTCGCAGCATTCGGCGTAGTGGCGCTGGAAGTGTCGACTGACGATGATTCTGCTGTTGTACTTGCTTCGGTTGTCACAGCATTCGGAGCAGTGGCGCTAGACGTGTCGACTGACGATGGTTCTGCTGTTGTACTTGCTTCGGTTGTCGCAGCGTTCGGAGTAGTGGCGCTGGACGTGTCGACTGACGATGATTCTGCTGTTGTACTTGCTTCGGTTGTCACAGCATTCGGAGCAGTGGCGCTAGACGTGTCGACTGACGATGGTTCTGCTGTTGTACTTGCTTCGGTTGTCGCAGTGTTCGGAGTAGTGGCGCTGGACGTGTCGACTGACGATGATTCTGCTGTTGTACTTGCTTCGGTTGTCGCAGCATTCGGAGTAGTGGCGCTGGACGTGTCGACTGACGATGATTCTGCTGTTGTACTTGCTTCGGTTGTCGCAGCATTCGGAGTAGTGGCGCTGGAAGTGTCGACTGACGATGATTGTGCTGTTGTACTTGCTTCGGTTGTCATAGCATTCGGAGTAGTGGCGCTGGACGTGTCGACTGACGATGATTCTGCTGTTGTACTTGCTTCGGTTGTCGCAGCATTCGGAGTAGTAGCGCTGGACGTGTCGACTGACGATGATTCTGCTGTTGTACTTGCTTCGGTTGTCGCAGCATTCGGAGTAGTTGCGCTAGACGTGTCGACTGACGATGATTCTGCTGTTGTACTTGCTTCGGTTGTCGCAGCATTCGGAGTAGTGGCGCTGGAAGTGTCGACTGACGATGATTCTGCTGTTGTAATTGCTTCGGTTGTCGCAGCATTCGGAGTAGTGGCGGTGGACGTGTCGACTGACGATGATTCTGCTGTTGTACTTGCTTCGGTTGTCGCAGCATTCGGAGTAGTGGCGCTGGACGTGTCGACTGACGATGATTCTGCTGTTGTACTTGCTTCGGTTGTCGCAGCATTCGGAGTAGTGGCGCTGGAAGTGTCGACTGACGATGATTCTGCTGTTGTACTTGCTTCGGTTGTCGCAGCATTCGGAGTAGTGGCGCTGGACGTGTCGACTGACGATGATTCTGCTGTTGTACTTGCTTCGGTTGTCGCAGCATTCAGAGTAGTGGCGCTGGACGTGTCGACTGACGATGATTCTGCTGTTGTACTTGCTTCGGTTGTCGCAGCATTCGGAGTAGTGGCGGTGGACGTGTCGACTGACGATGATTCTGCTGTTGTACTTGCTTCGGTTGTCGCAGCAATCGGAGTAGTGGCGCTGGACGTGTCGACTGACGATGATTCTGCTGTTGTACTTGCTTCGGTTGTCACAGCATTCGGAGCAGTGGCGCTAGACGTGTCGACTGACGATGATTCTGCTGTTGTACTTGCTTCGGTTGTCGCAGCGTTCGGAGTAGTGGCGCTGGACGTGTCGACTGACGATGATTCTGCTGTTGTACTTGCTTCGGTTGTCGCAGCATTCGGTGTAGTGGCGCTGGACGTGTCGATTGACGATGATTCTGCTGTTGTACTTGCTTCGGTTGTCGCAGCATTCGGAGTAGTGGCGCTAGACGTGTCGACTGACGATGGTTCTGCTGTTGTACTTGCTTCGGTTGTCGCAGCATTCGGAGTAGTGGCGCTGGACGTGTCGACTGACGATGATTCTGCTGTTGTACTTGCTTCGGTTGTCGCAGCATTCGGAGTAGTGGCGCTGGACGTGTCGACTGACGATGATTCTACTGTTGTACTTGCTTCGGTTGTCGCAGCATTCGGAGTAGTGGCGCTGGACGTGTCGACTGACGATGATTCTGCTGTTGTACTTGCTTCGGTTGTCGCAGCATTCGGAGTAGTGGCGCTAGACGTGTCGACTGACGATGATTCTGCTGTTGTACTTGCTTCGGTTGTCGCAGCATTCGGAGTAGTGGCGCTGGAAGTGTCGACTGACGATGATTCTGCTGTTGTACTTGCTTCGGTTGTCGCAGCATTCGGAGTAGTGGCGCTGGACGTTTCGACTGACGATGATTCTGCTGTTGTACTTGCTTCGGTTGTCGCAGCATTCGGAGTAGTGGCGCTGGACGTGTCGACTGACGATGATTCTGCTGTTGTACTTGCTTCGGTTGTCGCAGCATTCGGAGTAGTGGCGCTAGACGTGTCGACTGACGATGATTCTGCTGTTGTACTTGCTTCGGTTGTCGCAGCAATCGGAGTAGTGGCGCTGGACGTGTCGACTGACGATGATTCTGCTGTTGTACTTGCTTCGGTTGTCGCAGCATTCGGAGTAGTGGCGCTGGACGTGTCGACTGACGATGATTCTACTGTTGTACTTGCTTCGGTTGTCGCAGCATTCGGAGTAGTGGCGCTGGACGTGTCGACTGACGATGATTCTGCTGTTGTACTTGCTTCGGTTGTCGCAGCATTCGGAGTAGTGGCGCTAGACGTGTCGACTGACGATGATTCTGCTGTTGTACTTGCTTCGGTTGTCGCAGCATTCGGAGTAGTGGCGCTGGAAGTGTCGACTGACGATGATTCTGCTGTTGTACTTGCTTCGGTTGTCGCAGCATTCAGAGTAGTGGCGCTGGACGTTTCGACTGACGATGATTCTGCTGTTGTACTTGCTTCGGTTGTCGCAGCATTCGGAGTAGTGGCGCTGGACGTGTCGACTGACGATGATTCTGCTGTTGTACTTGCTTCGGTTGTCGCAGCATTCGGAGTAGTGGCGCTAGACGTGTCGACTGACGATGATTCTGCTGTTGTACTTGCTTCGGTTGTCGCAGCAATCGGAGTAGTGGCGCTGGACGTGTCGACTGACGATGATTCTGCTGTTGTACTTGCTTCGGTTGTCACAGCATTCGGAGCAGTGGCGCTAGACGTGTCGACTGACGATGGTTCTGCTGTTGTACTTGCTTCGGTTGTCGCAGCGTTCGGAGTAGTGGCGCTGGACGTGTCGACTGACGATGATTCTGCTGTTGTACTTGCTTCGGTTGTCGCAGCATTCGGAGTAGTGGCGCTAGACGTGTCGACTGACGATGATTCTGCTGTTGTACTTGCTTCGGTTGTCGCAGCATTCGGAGTAGTGGCACTGGACGTGTCGACTGACGATGATTCTGCTGTTGTACTTGCTTCGGTTGTCGCAGCATTCGGAGTAGTGGCGCTGGACGTGTCGACTGACGATGATTCTGCTGTTGTACTTGCTTCGGTTGTCGCAGCATTCGGAGTAGTGGCGCTGGACGTGTCGATTGACGATGATTCTGCTGTTGTACTTGCTTCGGTTGTCGCAGCATTCGGAGTAGTGGCGCTAGACGTGTCGACTGACGATGGTTCTGCTGTTGTACTTGCTTCGGTTGTCGCAGCATTCGGAGTAGTGGCGCTGGAAGTGTCGACTGACGATGATTCTGCTGTTGTACTTGCTTCGGTTGTCGCAGCATTCGGAGTAGTGGCGCTGGACGTGTCGACTGACGATGATTCTACTGTTGTACTTGCTTCGGTTGTCGCAGCATTCGGAGTAGTGGCGCTGGACGTGTCGACTGACGATGATTCTGCTGTTGTACTTGCTTCGGTTGTCGCAGCATTCGGAGTAGTGGCGCTAGACGTGTCGACTGACGATGATTCTGCTGTTGTACTTGCTTCGGTTGTCGCAGCATTCGGAGTAGTGGCGCTGGAAGTGTCGACTGACGATGATTCTGCTGTTGTACTTGCTTCGGTTGTCGCAGCATTCGGAGTAGTGGCGCTGGACGTTTCGACTGACGATGATTCTGCTGTTGTACTTGCTTCGGTTGTCGCAGCATTCGGAGTAGTGGCGCTGGACGTGTCGACTGACGATGATTCTGCTGTTGTACTTGCTTCGGTTGTCGCAGCATTCGGAGTAGTGGCGCTAGACGTGTCGACTGACGATGATTCTGCTGTTGTACTTGCTTCGGTTGTCGCAGCAATCGGAGTAGTGGCGCTGGACGTGTCGACTGACGATGATTCTGCTGTTGTACTTGCTTCGGTTGTCACAGCATTCGGAGCAGTGGCGCTAGACGTGTCGACGGACGATGGTTCTGCTGTTGTACTTGCTTCGGTTGTCGCAGCGTTCGGAGTAGTGGCGCTGGACGTGTCGACTGACGATGATTCTGCTGTTGTACTTGCTTCGGTTGTCGCAGCATTCGGAGTAGTGGCGCTAGACGTGTCGACTGACGATGATTCTGCTGTTGTACTTGCTTCGGTTGTCGCAGCATTCGGAGTAGTGGCGCTGGAAGTGTCGACTGACGATGATTCTGCTGTTGTACTTGCTTCGGTTGTCACAGCATTCGGAGCAGTGGCGCTAGACGTGTCGACTGACGATGGTTCTGCTGTTGTACTTGCTTCGGTTGCCGCAGCGTTCGGAGTAGTGACGCTGGACGTGTCGACTGACGATGATTCTGCTGTTGTACTTGCTTCGGTTGTCACAGCATTCGGAGCAGTGGCGCTAGACGTGTCGACTGACGATGGTTCTGCTGTTGTACTTGCTTCGGTTGTCGCAGCGTTCGGAGTAGTGGCGCTGGACGTGTCGACTGACGATGATTCTGCTGTTGTACTTGCTTCGGTTGTCGCAGCATTCGGAGTAGTAGCGCTGGACGTGTCGACTGACGATGATTCTGCTGTTGTACTTGCTTCGGTTGTCGCAGCATTCGGAGTAGTTGCGCTAGACGTGTCGACTGACGATGATTCTGCTGTTGTACTTGCTTCGGTTGTCGCAGCATTCGGAGTAGTGGCGCTGGAAGTGTCGACTGACGATGATTCTGCTGTTGTACTTGCTTCGGTTGTCGCAGCATTCGGAGTAGTGGCGCTGGACGTGTCGACTGACGATGATTCTGCTGTTGTACTTGCTTCGGTTGTCGCAGCATTCGGAGGAGTTGCGCTGGTCGTGTCGACTGACGATGATTCTGCTGTTGTACTTGCTTCGGTTGTCGCAGCATTCGGAGTAGTGGCGCTGGACGTGTCGACTGACGATGATTCTGCTGTTGTACTTGCTTCGGTTGTCGCAGCATTCGGAGTAGTGGCGCTGGACGTGTCGACTGACGATGATTCTGCTGTTGTACTTGCTTCGGTTGTCGCAGCATTCGGAGTAGTTGCGCTAGACGTGTCGACTGACGATGATTCTGCTGTTGTACTTGCTTCGGTTGTCGCAGCATTCGGAGTAGTGGCGCTGGAAGTGTCGACTGACGATGATTCTGCTGTTGTACTTGCTTCGGTTGTCGCAGCATTCGGAGTAGTGGCGCTGGACGTGTCGACTGACGATGATTCTGCTGTTGTACTTGCTTCGGTTGTCGCAGCATTCGGAGTAGTGGCGCTGGACGTGTCGACTGACGATGATTCTGCTGTTGTACTTGCTTCGGTTGTCGCAGCATTCGGAGTAGTGGCGCTAGACGTGTCGACTGACGATGATTCTGCTGTTGTACTTGCTTCGGTTGTCGCAGCATTCGGAGTAGTGGCGCTGGAAGTGTCGACTGACGATGATTCTGCTGTTGTACTTGCTTCGGTTGTCGCAGCATTCGGAGTAGTGGCGCTGGACGTGTCGATTGACGATGATTGTGCTGTTGTACTTGCTTCGGTTGTCATAGCATTCGGAGTAGTGGCGCTGGACGTGTCGACTGACGATGATTGTGCTGTTGTACTTGCTTCGGTTGTCATAGCATTCGGAGTAGTGGCGCTGGACGTGTCGACAGAAGCTGGTGCTGCTGTTGTACCTTTGGAAGCGGTTGACCGTTTCGTAGTTTTAATTCGCCTTGTTGTATGTTTTGGCTTTTTTGTTTTCTTTTCGGTTGATCGTTTCGTGGTTTTAATTCGCCTTGTTGTATGTTCTGGCTTTTTTGTTTTCTTTTCGGTTGATCGTTTCGTGGTTTTAATTCGCCTTGTTGTATGTTTTGGCTTTTTTGTTTTCTTTTCGGTTGATCGTTTCGTGGTTTTAATTCGACGTGTTGTATGTTTTGGCTCGTTTGTGTCGTTTTTGCCATTGTCTTGTGAGTTTTGGTCTTCATGTGTATCGTAAAATAGATCCCGTATGAGTGCAAGTGGAGCTAAAAAAAAATATGCTGCGATTAGATACGAAAATTCTTTACCCTCATTCTAACAGAGCAAGGCTCATAATCACTGCTGGAGTGTGTTGTGGTGCCAAATCGATTGCTTTTGTTATCTGTCATGGGGTCCGTGCTCAGTGCTCTAAACTAGACCAGGTTTAATAATTGGCGTTACAATATCCTAACGAAGCTTTAATGGAAAAAAAACTTGTTCTCTCCTTCTTTGTCATCATTTCTTGGTACTAGACCGTACTAAACTTGGGAACCTTTTCGTCTCTGTTCTCGGACATATCGGAGGTCAAAGTTCCGACTGACCTTTTTGTTGTTCTAATTTTTAAGGTTAAATTTTTACTTTAAGTACCTTACTGACTTATCTATTCAAATCATAATATCAGCACAATGTTGTGTGTTCATTACATTCAGTTTATGTGATGTTTCACACCAAAAAAAAGTAATTTTCTAGTAGTTAAATAATGCGTAGTGTCTTAGTTTGATATACAGAATGCTAAGTTGACGGCTTCTTGAAGGGTCTGTTTACACACACAGAACACGACCTGGATTATAAAAGTCATAGAGGTGTATAAAGTAAATATCTTGCATTAAAATAATACTTTATTTTTCAAAACAACTTGTGAGAAATTGGGAACTTTGACTCCCAATATATGTCCATAACTAGAAGGTGATATGGTCAATAACAAATAAATAATCGCAATGACAGGGAGAACAATTGCTTATCGGATTTGTGAAGGGTATGTTACACCTTTCATACCGTAAGAGAGCATCTCCTAACAAATTTATTAAATTTACGATACTGACATCCTTGATAACCCAATGAAGGGTACTTAAAAGTACGAGTTCTTACCTTTCGCTTTTTCCATATCCGTTGAAGCAACTGTAAAAAATATACATTTTAATTAAATCTTACCAATAAGTAAAGTGGTCATTCAGGTAATATAATTATTATTTTAAATAACATATTTACTTACCCTCAGATCCTGTTGAATCTGGGGCTGCTTGTGTTATGTAACATGTCTGGAACAAACAATGACTTAACTTACTCTTCTATTAATTATTGTCATTGCTATTCTCTTTGACTCATTTGGCTACGTTCTATTTTATTTTGCGAGTTTTCACGCAACTTGCTTTGAAATACAACCTTGTGGAATAAGAAGTGCCATACTATAAGTATGCCCTCGACCGAGTTCTCGTTAATGGTTTTTTTATGGCAATTTGCCGAAGACTACGGCAATTACTGCAAGTGTCACGTAGTAACTATACATGGGTATTAGAAAAAATAAATATTTACAGGAAGAATGAACTTAAACTTTTTGTGGCGATTCAAGGGAGTTCGAACTATAAAATAAATAACAATAAAAAAATAAAAAATAGAATTATAAGATGTTCTAAATGACTAACATAGATAACCAAATATTATAGTTTAATATTGTTTTTATAAATAAATTTAATAAAAGCACGTATTATTTGGGGATTAGGGAAAAATGAGAGGAGATGACGGACATTAATGGGTTTCTGAATGTTCAATTTAGTAATAACTTTATTAAAAGAGGAAACATTATTCAAAGGGTAATTTAAACATAGATTAGGGATTGAAGAGGAAAGTGAAGAGCAAAATTTCTTCCATCCTTAATTTTTTTTCCTGAGTAGACGCCTGGATCTTGCCACAATCCGGTTGTGCTCGATCAAGTTTTCAGTGGACATATTTTGAGCATAATTAATTCAGCTTCATTCCGAGATTTGACAATGTTGTTGTTGTTGTATGAACATTCCCGATCCCACCAGGGGGAAGATGATAGTTTTCCAGAGACTGATTTTTTAAGTGGTATGCTGTCATCAGCGGCTGAAGAAATTGCACCAGAAAATTTAGATATACAATCATCTACGTTGTCTGAGGAAACCTAGGGCTAAGTGGAAACTATATACTCAAGGGTTTGAGAATATAATTCTCAGTCCGCGCCTGTAAGCCTATATTTTAAAGAGGCAGATTATCCCTATGAGGTAAGGACCTATTGATCAGAGTAGTGCATATTGAGTAGTGGTCTACCGTACGTGAGGTTTAATCGTTTCCACTCCAACTGGGCGGTCAAACTAGCTGAACAAAGGGCACAACACAAAGGCAAGGACACAGCTTCTACTCTGGCCGGGTCTAGGTTGGCGAGTGACGGGCCCATCGTTGACAACGCAAAAACCCAAGTCATCCAACAGACCAACCAATTCAATTATCAGAATGGTCAGAGCCCCAGAGGGAATGATAGCAATTAAAATCACCCAAAATTATAACAGGATTAAATGAAGAACATATATTATGAATGTATTGAAAGCAGGGGGGATTGGGGGAGGGAATATATACAGAAATAAAATTAATCCCAAGGATATTTATAACTACAGCATTTATCTCATCTCCGTAGAGAGGAAGGGGAAGTGGGGACGAAGAAAGAAGATTGTTCACTAGCATAGCAGCCCCGCCATAACCGTCAGAGCGATAATCATGGAGAGTGATTTAACCAGGAATATTAAAATTTAGCCGTGGGGTTAGCCACGACTCTGAGATTGCAAAAATTGCAGGATTGTACAAATTGTCAAATTGGCAAGCTGGCAAATTTCATGTTTTTTGGCGACGGCGCTTCTAGTGTTCCACTGCATGAGATGGAATGTTACGATTTTGAAGTTTATTGACTAAGTTGTCGGCAACGGGGTCTGGTAATGGGTAATTTGAAAGTAAGGTAGAAAGGAAAGTAATAATAGTGTTAATCGTCTCCTCATTCTCATTATGAATGGGAGGGTGGTCAATCAGAGCACAACCATTAGGAGAAGGGGAAAATAATAACTGTTAATAATATCCTGGTGGGCCCTACGGTCATAACCAGGATAGGTGGGTGAGTGGGGCTTTGGACGGGAAGTATTTTTTTTTGCTAGCGGAAGAGGTACGGGAATTAAAGGTAGGTATAATTAGGGATTGGGAGACGGGGAGGACGGGGATGATGGTTAAGGGTCTGTTGGATATTCAGTGCAGGAGGGGCTGAAGCCGTAACGTCTGCAAAAGAACGGTAGGAAGGGGCGTGAAGTTTGGCTGTTTCAGAATAGGATATATTGTCCTTAGCTATGGTGGACTTGATGTTCCGCTGACGCAGGTATTCCGGGCATTGACGACTGTTTGCCGGGTGGCACCCGTACAATAAAAGCACTTAGGTTCGACTTTACGGTTTAGACTCGTTGTTGTTTTGAATTAATTTCCTCTTTCGAGCAGCTACTTCTACTTCCATTGTCTCAAACTGAGACAGTCGAGCCGTCATTACAGGAGCGCAAGGAAAAAGATCTGGTGATTTTAGCTGAACGGGGTCTGGCGAGCGACCAGGACGCCATTCGTCATTCGCCATTTTCACTTAGCATAGAAAATTAGTTAATATAAGTAGTTAAAAAATTAGATAAATGGAATATAAATACTAAAAACAAGTACACCCAAAAACCACAAAAAATACAGAATTGAGCCCGGCTCAAAATTAAAAAAAATCCTTAATGGTTATCACACATTGTATTGGGATGGACCTATCACCACTGACAGGACTGCTGTTGCCAATAGGCCTGACATTGTGGTGATAAATCGATTGGAGCGTCGTCGCACAATGATTGTTGATATAACGATCCCGCATGATGAGAACCTCGTAAAAGCAGAAGAAGATAAACAATTCAAATACCTAGATCGTGCTCGCAAGTTTGTCAACATGTGGGACGTGAGTACAACAATAATTGTGCCCATAGTCTTGTCAGCCAGTCAGGTTTAACCTCCTAAGATGATCATCTTCGGAGGCTCTCGCTTGGAAGCTGGATCAAGGGCTTGATTCAGAAAGCAGTACTTCTGGATACGGCACGTATTGTTAGGAGGTTTTCTTTTTTTTACCACTAGCAGCCCGGTCCCTGTTCCCAGCGTTAGTGGGCTACTATTTTTATATTTTTGAATATTATTAAGTCGTTTTACATTAGAAAAAATATTTTAAAATGTTAAAATGTTCTAGAATGAATAAACTAAATAATAATAAGGCTCGTTATTGTCCCGTCACCAATGCCTTCGTGGGTGTTTTTCTTGATTAAATCTAAATACTCACTGCAAGAATCACTAGAGCCACAGTCACAATTTTTGCCGCCATTCTTCACTGCAGTTCTTCAGATTGATACTAAAAATTGTTACGACTTCTCTTTTTATATCCTACTGCTTGAATAGATTGGCGTCATAACACATTTTTTTTTGTGTCTTCATTTATATAGGTGTTGTTTATGAAACGTATTAACAATTAAAATCAGTCAACATTCGAACAAATAACTTTTATTTTGATTCCAGATGGTCGTTGTCATTCAAATTATCATTTACATAGTTGCAGAATATTAAAAGACTACAATAGTGATATGCAAATTAATAATCATTTATTAACATTATGTATTTATTATTACATGACATTGTAGCACACTGCTTGTGTCATAGAACTGTTGCATTTCATAAAAAGGACTAACTTTTGTTCTCGGCTGCGTCTGCGTTTACGTTGTAAGTCGTCCCAAAAGAACGTACAAATAATACCAATTAACATCAGTTAATTGGTAAATAAATAAAGAAATTAATCAAATTTCTTTATTTATTTATTTATTATTATTATTTTTTTTTAATATTATTATTTTTTGAATATTATAAATTATTATATTTTTAATAAAAAAAAATATACATCAACTCACTCCTGTTTCCCATGAAGGTAAGCAGAAAATACATGAGTGCTATCTTTACTAAAGTAGCGTAGTAGAAGTCGCGAGCAACAGCTAAATATATATAGGTAAGTAGTAGCTGTTGCCTGTGACGTTGAAAGGAGATAATTTTGTTTGTTACCACTTGGTTGTTGCAGTTATTATTCATACTTCACCAAAAAAAAGTAACCATTACCTATACCATAGTATTAAACGAAATATTACACAGAAATGAAACCGGAATCTTAAAATCATAATAAGTTAGCCATGTTATGATATTGTTTTGCGTGTCAAATCATTCCTCTTGTGGACAATGTTTTTTCCGTCAACTAAAAAAAGTACGGTACCCACCCATTGGTAATCATATCTGCTATAATTGTAATAGAATCAGAATTGAATATAAAAATAATAATTATTATTAAACTGTGAGCATTGTTTAATGCTATTAGGTTTACTCTAAAATCACATAGATGGTTTAAACAATCAACGTGGTACGGAACGTTATGAATCCACTTTATTAGTGGTTGATAGACAACTTCATTATTTTGACATTACTTTTTCTGTTTATTTTGAAGGATTTTAAATTCCTCTTCTGAAGTTTCAATTGGTTTAATAAAATAAAACCGACTTCAAAAACACAAAGAAGTGAATAATAACTTTCAAAAATAAGCTTCAGAAGTCGGTGACCTTTATTTGATTGATTTTTTTTTTTTGTTACCGACTTCTGAAGCTTATTTTTTAAAGATATTTTTCACTTTTTTGTGTTTCTGACGTCGGTTTTATTTTTTGCAAAAAAGTTTTTATTTTACACTTTTTAGTGGTTCACATGTGCTTACCCGACAGCTTAACATGTTATGTTATGAACTGGTGTAAACAATAGACAGACATAACATTTCAGCAATCCCAGCCCATTTGCTATCATTTATTGAGGAGTTCCGTTGCCTATCTTCGAAGTTATGATCAGAACTTCATCAAATTGAAATGGAATCTCTCTGAAAAAGTACTCTTCCTAAAACCATACAAATCACTTCACGTTTGCCTATAAAATTTGAAGAGTTCTCTCTGTTTCTCTAGGATCCCATCATCAGATCCTGACTTGATGACTATGGGACCATTTGGAGAGTATACCCATTCAAACAAAACAAAAAAAATCCGTATCGGTCCAGCCATCTCTGAGTATTCGGGGAACATACATAAAAGAAAAAAAAATTGTTCCGACGAATTGAGAACCTCCTCCTTTTTGAAGTCGTTTAAAAAGCGAACGTATCTGAATGCCAGGCCGAATTTAAATTTAAACACATAAACCCGATAACAGTTATTGAAGGTTTCCGGAAAATAAAAATAAAGCTGTCTGGGAATGTCTTTTGTTTTTCTTTATTTATTTAGGGACAATTATAATCGCAATGCGTATGTCAGTCCCATCGTATCCTGAATATACATTAATCATATGTGGGCCATGAACCTAAACAGACTCTTCGCATCATTACCATTTGGTCGAGCCAGGACTTTGTGAAATGTGCCTACTACAAGTCTGTTCAACCTCAATACCCTTAACAGTTAATTTCTCCCAGACTCATATCGGACATAGTCCATCAATAAGTGGTGTAAGTCTTCAACAACTCCACACTCCACACTATTAGGCGAGTTCGTTTTGATCATCAAATGCGCAAACTTATTATATGGAATGTGTCCAGATCTGAGTCTATGAGCCGCAACAACAAATTTTCGACTTTAAATTATTTAAAGTCGAAAATTAGTTGTGAACCAGGGCACACGAAAAGGCTGACCCTGCATGGTTTTATACCAGATTCCTTTATCCAATGAGCGTTTGTCAAAATATTCCTTCCAATCATCATAACACTTATTTTTAAATTATAATTATTACATATATTATATAATAAAACCTTTCCCAGAATAAAACAAACACTTTTCTGAAAGCCACATCAAAATCGGTTCAGCCAAACGCAAGATTATCGCGGACAAACAAACATAAATACAAACATACATGTATACAAACAAACACACAAACATACATACAAACATGAATGATAAATGATAAATGATATTTATTTTGCAAATTGGTTTTCACAAACACTTTTAAACGTCCTTATTTTTTAAACTAGATGGAGCCGGTGTTTCGTATCTAACTACTCTGAGAAGAAACAGCCAAGACAAACTCAGAGGTCAGTCTCTTTTAAAGTCCAGACAATCTTGTTCAACTTACATGAGAACTATGCAGATTAGTGTCTGAGATGGCCTTTTGAAGAAAGAACCGTACAGATTTGAGTGGACCTGTCCAGTTAGGGCAAGCATTTGTCAGTTATCGTGTAGCTCGAATTTTAACTCAAGGAGCTCAACGAAACGACGAAAAATACCAAAGAAAGGACATTTGGGTAGGTCGCTTATAGTACTCAAACTGCCAGACAGTCGTGGGAAAAAAACAACAAAAAGTGACCCACATTCACAATTATTAAATAAAATTAATAATAATTTACAAAAACTAATGTCAATAAAAATACGAAATGTCAAATACAACACATAAAATAAACAAAAATAAAGTAAAAAATTATAAAATACTGAACTAAGTATTCATGTCAAGTCATTAAATGTCATGACAGTCACAAGTAAATATTCATGTCAAATAACCACACATAAGAAATAAGTAAAGTAAAAAAATATTAATAAATTACTGAACTAAGTATTCATGTCAAATGATTCAATGTCACAGTGTATAAAGTAAAAGGAATCAATAATAAACAAGCACAGTCCGAAATTTCAACATTCACAGAGCAAATTGGAGCAGCTTAATCCCAAGCTTTTTTATCTTTGAGATAGTGATTAACATGATAGAAGGCTTTCAGGCATAGCTTCCGTTTTATAAACAATTTGAATTTATTTAGGCTTAGTGCCTGAATATGGTTTAGAAGTTTATTGTAGAAACGTATACATTGGCATCTGAACGTACCCCCTATTTTTTGAGCCTCGTTGCAGGAACAACAAATTTATGTTTGACCCTCGTATTTATGTTGTTAATATCACTGTATTTTTTAAACAATTTAATATTTTTATGTGCGTACAAAAGGTTTTCATAAATAAACTGAGAGGGCACAGTAAGAATATTAATCTCTTTAATTTTTTCTCAGAACGAATAGCCCTTTTTTGCAAAACAAATATTGTCTGAATATCGGTGGCATTGCCCCACAAGAGAATACCATACGAAATCACGCTGGTATTCTCTTGTGGGGCTAGTGCTACGTGGAAATAACTAAAGTAAACTAAACGAGATGTCTCTAAGTCAGTTAGATCACGAATTTTTCTAACGGCGTATGCTGCTGACCTAAGTTTTTTTGACAATTTGTCTATATGTGGGCCCCACTGAAGCTTAGCATCCAAAGTTATGCCTAAGAACACAGTGTTATCCTCCAGGTCCAACTCTTCATCCTTGATTAGTACCCTAGTTTCCACTTGTCTTACGTGGGGTATCGTAAACTTAATACATTTCGTTTTTTTCTCATTAAGGAGTAGATTATTAACATTAAACCAATTAACGACTTTTGCCAGGGCGCTATTAACATCGTCCGTAAGTAATTGCTGGCGTTTGAGTTTAAATAAAAGAGAAGTGTTATCTGCAAACAATACTATGTCAAGGTTATCCTTTATGAGGTAAGGCAAGTCATTTATATAAATCAAAAACAAAAACGGGCCGAGAATTGAGCCCTGGGACACCCCCATTCTAACTACGGAACCGGGAGATCCTTTCCCGTTAACATCAACTCTCTGAATCCTATCACCCAAATATGAAGTAAGAAGATCCAGAGAGGCATTACGGATCCCGTAGTGGTGTAGTTTTCTGATTAATGTATCATGAAGAACGCAATCGAAAGCCTTAGACAAATCGCAAAAGATGCCCAAAGCATCGCATTTATCCTCCCAGGCATTATAAATATGTCCTAATAGTTCAACACCGGCATCGGTAGTTGAACGACCCCGTGTAAATCCGAAGTGTTTGTTATGCAATAACTTGTGTTTATGAAAAAATCTTTGCATTTGTTCTAAAATTAGTTTTTCAAAAAATGTTCTAAATGTGGGTAGTACTGAAATGGGTCTATAATTAGTGGGGTCCGATGTGCTACCCGATTTAAACAGTGGTATTATTTTCAATACAGTCATTAAATATAACAGCTAAAGAAGGAGCTACAATGTTTATAATGGACTTAGCAACGTCCACAGAATGACCCCACAGATTGGCGGTCTTTTTAACATTTTATGTGTGAAAAGTTTTAATTATATCTTTACATGTGACATATTAAAACTTAAGAAAACGGGTATTTATCGCGAATTTACCTTTAATTTAATCCCGACGTTTCGACCGAATTGCACCAGCCGTGGTCGCGGCGAGACTGAAGACATATACAAAACACACATACATATTGAAAATTAAATTCTGAATCACAGACTGAAACATTTTCCCCTTAGTAAAGACTCGGCAGCAGCAGGTGACGAGTTTAGCGATTTAGTAGTCGATACGGGAATATCCGCAAATAAATTTTCAAAGGCTGTGGCAACTTGTGTGTCTGAATTTAAAATTGTATCGCCAATAGCAAGGCTGTAATCACTATTTCGGTTGCAAGACCTTCCCATTTCGCTATTAATAATGTTCCATGTCATTTTGATTATGTTATTGCTGTTTTTAATTTTATAACTTATGTAATGCGACTTTGCCATAAAACAAACTTTTTTAAATATTTTAGAATAATTCTTTACATATAATTTAAATTCTACAGTGTTTATTTAGGTCCGCTCTGCATACAGCTCATAAAGTCGTTTTCGACTCTTATGAATACCAATAGTGGCCCAGTCGTTGAAGGAAGCGTTACTATTAACCGAGATAGTCTTAGGAAAAAAAGGTATTAAATTGTGTGCAACACATACAAAAAAAATCGTTATAATGTTGGTTGGGATCATCATTGGTTGACAATAGTGGTAATTTAGACAAAAATTTAGTTTTAAAATTTTCCAGGCGAGTTTTAGTTTTTGGATTACCAATGATATCCTTTTTAGTGACTTTCGTGCTTACATTTGGAATTTTGATCAATTGCCCACAATGATCTGAATCTATTAAGTTTATAATTTATTTGTGGGTAGGTAAAACATCTGTGTACCTAGGCAAGTGGCACTAGTTGGGGTTATTCTAGTGGGCTCCAAAAATATGTTTTCAAGATTGTATGAATGGAACAGGCTCATAATTTTAGTACTTAACCCAGACTTTTCTAACAAATTAATACTAAAATCACCGCAAATTATTATAGACTTCCTAGAATTACAGATGCTGATATGATTATGCAACACTTCATCCATTACCTTTTCAAAACAATCATACAATCCTGTAGGAGGTCTATCACTTCACTTCACTTCACTTCACTTCACTTCACTTCATCTCAGCCGAAAGACGTCCACTGCTGTACATAGGCCTCCCCCAAGTGTCGTCACATCAGGAGGACCATACAGGAGGAGAGAGAGGAGGTCAGGACGGTTCAGGAGGTCTATACACACTTAAAATGATAAACTGCTCCAATTCTATACAGGCTATTACAACTGTTCGCTCAACAGATAGGCTTACAATATCCTTGCAGTCTTTAAATTTAAGATGATTATTTACTAGGATTAATGCGCCGCCATGTATAGATAGCATTTAATGCTATCTATACATGGTGGCGCAATCACCAGGTTGGTAGTTCATTCAGCAGAGTAAATTTTACTCTGCTGAATGAACTACCAACCTGGTGATTACTAAAATTGAAAATAAATTGATGACATTTGAGCCAGTGCTCCGTTATGCAGAGAATGTCTATGTTGTTACAATTCAGGAAAAGATCTACTTTTAATTCTTTGTTCAAAAACCCTTAAATATTTTGATGAACCAGGTTGATACTGTTCTGAACTCTCAAAACGTTCGCTCGATTTATTATCTGGCTTCCTTATAATATTGCAAGAGGTTGCCTCTGTTGTCTCAATTTCTAATTTAAATTATTCACTGATTCATTTACTGTAGACAAACTGTTGGAAGAGTAATCTAATTGAGTATTGCATAGCTCAACAGAGGCAACTTGATTAGCCAAGTTCTTCGCTGTAATAGAAAAAAAGTATGATAGCGACACAGCTACTTGTCTTTTACAGTAGTCAGAAAGATAGCACCTGTCTACAAGATATCTATCTTTTGTAAAATAAAAACATACATACAAACATACATACATACAAACATACATACAAACATACACACAAACATACATACAAACATGCATACAAACATACATACAAACATACATACAAATATATATACAAACATACATACAAACATACATTTAAATATGTTTTTAATTTCCTGATAGCATGCGCTAATCAAAAATTATGGAATGCAATTTGAAACCCAAAACCAACAAAAAGGATTGCCTTGAACAATCCACTCAACTACAAATTTTATCAAAACAAAGTTATCACGAAGTGCTGTTTCGGAAATAGAATCAAATAGAAATCAAAACACTATTTAATAATAGCGGTTACTACATTAAAATTAATGTTATGTTATAAAGGAACTTAAATTAATACTTGGTTCAGTTAAATTATTGATAAATAAAATCATAATCATCATCATTTCAGTCGAAAGACGTCCACAGCTGGTCATAGGCCTCCCCCCAAGTGTCGCCACATTGACCGGTCCCTTGTGACTCGCATCCAACGGATTTCCGCAACCTTCACCAGGTCATCGGTCCACTTAGTGGGAGGTAAAGATAAATTAAAAGAAATAGATAAACATTAATCATGGAATGCTGAACAGGCTATAAGTACTATAACTTTTACTTTCGTTTAATAGATTTTGGTCTTGTTGTTCTAATTATCATAGGGAAGTGTTGTAAGGTATGATACCTTTATACGTATTTTTACTTTTTTGTGTCCTGGAATGTATTCTGCATTATTTGCTCTATTTCCTTCAGTCACATCTTATGCAGAACTCAGCAGGAATCCCATCACTCTCTTCAGTTCCTTCGCTTGCAGAAAATCTTATATTTAAATGCTTATTTAAAAGTTGTTTACTTATAATGCTATAGCGCCATTGGCATCTTAGGTATTTTTTTGTGCTGCAAAGCCTTCACGCAGACGACTTCCCGAACAATAAAACTATATTTACCGCTATCTCAACGTTTATAACTACCGATCTACGAGTATGGGAAACGTTTGTAGTTTGAGTAAAGTGTTGTGTGTGATTTCAACTACCTATCTACCAACAATGAAGAATCGTATCGCAAGTCGATGTGATGGTTATAGACTGAAAGCCAATATGTCGGATGGCGCTAATATTTGAGGACTGTTCCTCCTTGTTTCCCTGCTGTGATATGTATATTGTAAGTATAATATGTTACTTGCTACAGTCCTCACAAGTGCATTAACATTAATGTTTACATGAATGATAACTATGTCCTTTACACTGGTGTCAATTACTTTCTCCTACGTACATTGACTTTGTACACATTATGTTAAAACACAATATACCAATGTCATCACAGGTGCATATTATACTTACGTTACTAACCTAAAACCCACTTTTAGGTTAGTAACGTAAGTATAATATGAGCAATAAGTTTGCAGTTGAAGGTGGCGCTGCTTTTCAAGAAAAAATGCATCGGTATGCCAAACTTGGTACTTACATATTTTATTTTAGTTCTGTGTTTTCCCGCCTGCATAGATAAGTTGGTTGAAGTGTAGGTGTGGGTTACCGTCAATGTTGGCAACACTGCCTGAGTGACCTATAAAATTTTAGATCCGTATTTTAAAATTAAATTAAATTAGTAAATAGGTTAAATTAAGTCGTAAACGCATCATGAAAAGTAAATTCCTAAGGTAATAAAACCATTCGATGCCCTGTAACCCCTTTTTGATGCTTGTACATATTTTTTCTGTCAATTATAATGTTAGTGTATATTGTAAATAATAATTAAGTACTTTATTTCCTGTAAAAAAATACATTAAAATAATTGAAAATGAACGTAGATTCAATTACATACTTTGAGTAATTCAGCAACTCGTCCCACATGTCCACGGCCCATTTGGTTGAATTAGATTATCTTTTAAAGTTAATAGAGCAGCCTACCTCATTTAATTTCATAACTGCAATCTTCTCCCTGTTTTTTTGTGTTTGTTTCTTTTTGTTTTCACCGATAACTTTCCTTAATTGGTCTATTCTATAATAATGGCAAAATTTCAAGCTTAAAACGGGAGCTAGTAGACCTACTTAGCAATACTTGGAGGTTGTTGATGAACGGGATCAAATAAAGGTGGTCACGAATGGTTTCAAAAATTGTAGTAACTAGTATGAGGAGGCTTTGTTTAAAATTAGGAACCTGGAAGATGACTTAATTCATGCCAATAATTGTATATTTATATATTTAAGTTACAGAAAGATAAAGAAAGTACTCAGGTTAAAGAAACAAACCTCTTTTGTAATGAATTATTTAATAGTAATTGTAACCCCCCTTCCTTAATAACTATGACTATCTGACTGAAGATTCCTTACTCAAACAAAATTTTATAGTTAGCAATAGAAAGATTAAAAAATAGGCAAAATTAAACAGAATTATTAAAAAATGCAATAAATTTAGGAAACAACATAAACGCTTTTCCGAATATATTCCACTTAGGAAAGAGCGTGTTGATTTATTTAATACTAGCCGATGCCCGCGGCTTCGTCCGCGTAAAATTGTATACAAAAACCTTCCTCTTGAATCAATCTACCTATTAAAAAAACTGCATCAAAATCTGTTGCGTAGTTTCAAAGATATAAGCATACATAGGGACAGAGAAAGCGACTTTGTTTTATACTATGTAGTGAAGTTAAATAATTACCAAATAAAATTAGAAGACATTATAAAAAATTATGAAAATGAGAGGACAGTTTAAAAAAAAATATGAAAATGATACTCAGCATTTGCAGTCTGAAATTCAGGTTCTTCAGGAATCACTAAGTTCCCTTTCTAGTAGGTATAAGATTTCTCAAAACCAAATTAGGGAACATATTTACGCGGCAAATGAGTTGGTAATGGGTCAATGTAGTTGCCAGACAGTTACCAACCATGATATTATCCAGCCTCAGGTAATAGAGGGCCCATACCTGGTTGAGAATTTGACTCAGGACTGCACTCTGAATCAACGTATAACCAATATAACACAACATTATTCACATGTGGTACAGCCTTTTTTTTGGGTTGGGAAATCATCAAATGGCTTCGCCCACTCTGGGCGGAGCGGGAGGGAATGTCAGACTCTTACTGACTAAAACCCATCCATGTTCCTTCCTCGCCCTTTATGTTCCGGGGCCGCGGTATCTCTTTCGAACAGGCCCACAACCCCGGCAGGTGGAGACGGCCCCTTAGATTTTAATCTCTAAGATTGTCAGTCGAAGATATATTTAAGTATTAGTTAATACAACAGCCACTGTCCTTTCAAAATACATATTTGGGAACATAGATATACTCTAATCCAATCGAAATAAATACACACTACCTTAAAAATATGTATGATTTATATAATATTTTGGTATAACGTTTGTATGAACGACGCATACTTCGCCGTTCTCTCAGCACCATGTTTTACCTTGAGGAATTCAAATAAATTAATATGAATATTATGCTTATTTATTCTTAAAACGTCCCCTTTTTATACATATTGTTGGAGAAAAACTAAGAATTCAGAGGACGCTTTGGTAGCTTCGACATCTGGCAAGACGACGAAAAGGGCAACACCAACGTGGCTGCTTCCCTTTTTTGGCTCGACTCGTGCGCGGTGCGGTTGTCTGTAGTTTTAATCTGCCTAGTCTGTGCTAATTTTCTTGTAACTTTGTTTTCTAATTAAAATATCTGTAATTGTTTTACGACCAAGTATTTCTTATATACTAAAATACTTTCCTTATTTCTAAAATCAGAAGTGTGATTGAGCTAACGCGATCCAATGTGCTTTGCTGTCCAACTTTTCGTTTTAAAATTTTAGTTCCGTACAGTTAATTATTAATTACTTACATCATACTTTTTCTTTTTCATACGAGTGTTTGTATTGTTTCAAATGAATAAGGTATTTGCTTCGTGCACTTCGGTAGTTTTAAATTTGCGAAGGTAGGATAAAATCACTTCGCATCGAGTTTCGTTGACAGTTTTCTTTGTTTTATTTTTATGTGGGTAGGTATACATTGGTAATGAAATCCTTTGTTCTTTGTTAACGTGTAAATAGTACTGACTGTGTTATTACGTAACGTAAGTAGCTGTGATTTAAAATTCGAAAGACGATTACTCTCATATCGTTAAAAATTTAATGATCATTTGTTTCAGTTTAAATTTATTTTTCGTTGGTACCTAATTTCTCTTGGTAGTTTTATACATTGCGTAGACTGTTACGGATATATCGTAACAATGTATGACCGAAGGTCAACCAGTAAAGATCGCGATCGTAGTCGACGTCAACACCGAAGTAGACATCGATATCGTAGTAGATCTCCCGGTGAAAATTACAGGCAACAAATGCAAAGTATTTTAGATCGGCTTAATGAGCTAGAAAGACAACCGCGCCCTACGCCATGCGTGTCGCTGCCAGCCACAGGTCACCAGGAGCCTGCAGGAGTGGTCTGTAATTGTTTTACGACCAAGTATTTCTTATATACTAAAATACTTTCCTTATTTCTAAAAATATATATTTATTTCTCATCGATGGACATTAACACACAGCGCCACCGAGTGCCACACTAAGCAAAGCTTGTGTCGTGGACACTAGATAGTTGATATACTACATAATATATACTTTTTGATTCTGTAAAAGTCATATATTGAAATAGATACAAATAAAAAAATAATAGGTACCTATTATATATCTATTCAAAACTTGCTTCACAACACTATTGTTTCATAAAGGTTTACGTAAATCAATATTCTTGTTTTTGTTTAAATATAATATCAGTTACTTAAGTATACACTCGTACGAGTACAACACTTGTACAAAAGATTCTCTGTTGAAAAATAATATTTTTCAAATGGCTCAAACAACTTACTATCGCACGAACAAACGGTTACTCAGTATTGCAATACCTACACGGTCAAAATGTGCAACAGCAGATTATCTTACAAATTACCGATGAAAAATTTCTATGTAGAAATGCTGGTGCAGTCTCGCTGACCCCACTACTTTGCCCCACTGGTGGGGCCAACAGAAAAAATAAAACCGTCGTTTCGTCGAAAGAAATATATAAACCCTAATGATATCATTGGGAAATAAAAGAGATTTCGATCCATACGTTACAGTACGACCGGTCCTGTGTATTGTTTCTGGCGACAAACGGGTAAAAGTTCCAGTTTGTTGCCAGTGAGGCATACAATAATCTTGTTCCCCAAAAAGTATTAGGCTGGCATGAGCTTAAAGTAGTATGCATTTTAAAAATACCTGTATAAATTAGTACTGTGCGTAACGTTACTGTCCATAACTAGTACAACAGTACCAACACTACTCGATCCCATGGAATGCTTATGAGTAATATTTTATTACTCAAAAACACGCTGGGGTCAACGGGAACCATTTTTCACCAGTTTCTTCGGAACGAGTGTCCACAGACGCATTGGTAAATGCGATACGTTCCATCAATCAGTCGGTGAGAGCTAACCAACCTTACTACATTTCTAATTTTGATCCCAATCTACATGACGTCGAGGTATGGTGCGAAGAGGTGGACAGAGCGAAGGTAACAAATAATTGGACTGACAATGAATGTTTATCTCGGATTGGTAATTGTTTGAAAGGGGAAGCTCGTATGTGGTTAAATGAGTGGGTCACAACTGATCGCAGTTGGAGCAATTTCAAACGGGAATTTAAACCTCTTTGTCCCAAAAAGGCTAATTCAGCTAACATTTTGTTTGACGTAATGAAAACTACGTCAGATCAGTATGCCACATACAGTGACTATGCGCGACGTTCATTGCTCCGTCTACGAGTCGTGTCTGGCTTGATTGAGGAATTGATCTCTGCTATTATTATTCGAGGTATCACCGACCCACAAATTCAAGCAGCAGCTACTAACGCGAAATTAATGCCGAATGACCTAGTAGATTTTTTTTCAATTTATGTTAAGCCGAGCTCTTCTAAAAGTCCGTCATCTATAACGCCATCTCGAAATCAACGCGATAATACTAAATTCAAGCGGCCCTCTGACGTAAATAGAAAGCGACGATTTGATACCGGAAAATGTTTTGCTTGTGGTTTACCTGGCCATGTGCAGGCTTCATGCAGCAAGAAGCCTAAAACTGATAACACTCGTAGTTCAAACCTTAACGTTTCTAGTAATGCAACGAGTTATGTTTCGGCGGTCGGTATTTAAGTTAAAAAAATATTTATTTATTACAATATTAATTTAATTATAAAAATACAGGATATTAAGCCGGTGGCTGATGCAAGACTGAATACAATGCAAAGAAAAATAATTCTATTGAATTTACGTTAAATGCATAGTTGCAATACGACGTATGCTGGCGGTGGCTGCAAGCTCAGCGTAAACGCGTGTTACGATGAGTTTACTCCTCCCTCCATAAGATAGAAGCAACTCTTGCTTCTGGCGGCGTCCGCGCTGCCCTTGGTGTCCTCCGGGATGTCAGGGATGTTCTTAGTTCTCCATTGATACAGCTTCCAAGATGCTGCCGCGACCAGTAGGATATATAGGACGATTGTGCTGCAGCTGGGTGTGGCTGATATGATTGTCCAATTATCTTCTTCTGGTATGGATATGTTGCCTGCTCTATTGATCAGTTCATGGATGCTGTCTAATGAGATGTCTTCTAATTGAAGCTCGTATTGTATTGTTTGTTCTGGAACTTGCTGCTGCTCCGGTAACGGTAGGACCTCGTTGATGACGACCGTATCAGTATGCGATCGCAGTGTTTTGTTCATGATGTTCATCTGGCAGTCTTCTGTTAGTGTAGCGAGGTGAATTCCAGATAGCTTCTTGTAGTCTGTCTTGGTGTTACATTGTGTTTTGGTGACTTCGTCTTCTCTAAGGACTAATAGCCAGGTGTTGTCTCTGATCTTCTGGACTTTTCCTCTTCTTAAGTTCATCTTAGCGTGAGTGCAGTTAGCGGGGCGATGCTGAATGAGTGATAGTATGCAGTCATCTGAGTCTTCAATTCTTCTGGTGTCGAGGAGCTTGCAGAGCTGGGTGTTGTCAGTCAGTGGCTGGCAGTCTTCTTCCAGGTAAGCGTACTCATCGTTACCAAGTGCTAGGTATTTGGATTTAGGGATGATAGTCAGGTTATTTTGATTAGGGACAGAATAAAGGTGGATAAGGTCATATGTTTTTGGGGAAATTGATGGGATTTCGAGAATAAAATTAACCGAGTGTTCTGTGCTGTAAGCTTTAACCTTAATTGACTTTTCTATCCTGTATATGTTACTCATACTAATACTAGCCACTGGTTTAAACAAAAAAAATATTTTCTAAGTTTCTAAGCTCTTCTAATAGATTCTGAGGGCTTATAATACTAGGATGCATGGTGCCCATCTGAGCAAAAGTCATAGCATCTTCTAATAACATTAACCTATCTAAAATTATCTGTAAACTAAAATCTATCTGTACGTAAATATCTAAGAAATGTAAATGGTTAGATAAGTTGTTGCAATTATTTGTAATGTTTTGTAATAAGCTAGCCAAATGCTTCTGGTTATTGTTTAATTTTGTTAATTGTTTACTAAATTCGTCTATTGTATTATGTGCTAATGCTAAGGATTTTCTTTGTGAATCCTGAACGTTTTTATCTCTGTTTTTAATATTAAAGATTTCTTCTTCGAACTTAGTTGCATCTTCGTGGTCGAGGTTACCAGTAATGGACTTAACTACAGTACCTAATCCATCTATAAGACCGCGTCGCTTTCTGACTTGCGGCGTCAAAAACTTAATCTTCTTACCTATGATATTAAGGCTATATTCTATTTGATTTCTATATGTTGTATGTAACTCTCCGGATGCTGTATTCTCAGCATTTTTCGTACTTGTATACAGAGACATTAATTGGATGGATGTAAAGTGCAGATTAGTAATGTTGTAAACGCAAGCAAGGCTAAAGTAGTTGTCTTGTTTAAGGAGTTGACCTTGCTTTAGGAGTAGGATTCCATTGTCATTATCTACCTGGGTAATGGTTACGGTTGCTGTTGTGTTGAGCACGACGGCTCCTGCGATGAAGGTCCTACAACAAGATGAGGCCTCCGTAGTAGCTTGAAGTGAACCCTAATGGACTTAGAATTTGGATGGTTACCTATAATTTCGGCCACGTTATTTGGGTGAAGGTGTATAATCTTGTATGGTCCTTTGAAGACTGGCTTCGTTTTGTCACTGCGTGCTGATTTTGCTACCTGTTTATAGACGGTTTCACCTACCTTGAATTTCATTTCTTCTGCTTCTTGGTTACGTTTAGCAATCACCTGTTCCTTGTTTTTGGACATGTGTGCAGCGATGCACTCTTGAACGGCCTCTGCATTGGCGCGATGCTTAATAACATAGTCCTGGTAAAATTCTTTTGGGTAATATAACTCTAATGGGTTTCTAGATGCTGTGTGTCCGAATAATAACTCATGAGGTGTATAATCTGTTGCCGAATGGATAGCGTTGTTGTATGCTATTATAGAGTACTTCATGATTAGCTGTATAGGATCATCTTTGTTGGTCATTCTTTGTATCCTAATCATTTCAGCTAACGTAGAGTGCAAACGTTCAATAGGGGAGTTAGAATTAAGATTGTAGGGCGTTGTAAAATGTATTTGAATGTTATGTAGTGCGCATATTTCTTTAATAACATCGTTGTCAAATTTGGTATCTGAATCTGTAGTTATCTTATTCGGTAAACCTAACACTGAGAAAACATTTAGTAATGCTTCAGCTATATGGACACTGCTGCATGCTGTTAGTTGGGCCGCTTGAGCGTATTTAGAAAAGTTATCAATAACTGTAAGGAACGTTGCACCTCCAGTTGAATAAAGGTCCATAAAAATGTGTTCCATCGGTTTGCGAGGTGTATCGGTTATAGCTAAAGGTGGTTTTAGAGGGTTGCGTTCATATTTAGATTTTAAGCAAGTGTCGCATTGGTTGACGAAGCTTTGAATGGTAAGGAGCATGTTTGGCCAATGGTAGTTTCTGTGCAACTGCTTGTACGTCTCCTGAATACCACGGTGAACAGTCTTACCTTCGTGATATTTCTTAATTAACTCTTGTTGTTCAGGTTTGTTTTCTACTAGAGTTACGCGTGTTGTGCATTTAAGTAGCTTAGGACCTCTGTCGTTAAATATTGTTGTGTAAACTCTAGAAAAGGCTTGGTATAGTTCTTCATTATGAAAGTAACAATGGAATACACGGTCAGCGATGGTGTGTTCTTTAAGAAATCGAATTATTTCAGACTCCGTATTATTTACTGGGATGAAAACATCTTTTATAACTACTTTTGAGTTAGTGGATCTGTTATCTACTCTATACGTTGATCCGGGCGTTGACCTAATGTAGAACTGTTTCATCTGCCTATCAATTGCGTCTGTTATTAAGGGTATGCCTCTAGTTTCGTTGTCAGGCTGTGTATGTCTCGTAGACACTAATTCAGAGTCTGCTGATACTATACTCATACTATCTGTACCGATATGAGATTCTGGAATGCTTGGGTTTTGTGACGGTATATTTCTATCGGGTGCTACTGTCTCTATTTGGTTTTCCGCTTCCCAACGTGCATTTTCAAATATTCTATTAATTATCTCATCATCTTCGTTATCATCTAAATTCACCGCTAGAGAGTCGACACTGCCGTGGAAGATTTTAACACGTGATAGAGCGTCTGCGTTAGTATTTTGACGACCCTTCTTGTATACAACCTTATAGTCATATTCCGAGAGTTTTAAACGCCATCTAGTCAATTTAGAGTTAGGGTCTTTTAATGACATTAGCCAGGTGAGTGGCCTGTGGTCTGTGTAGATGATAAACTTTCTACCGTAAAGATAGGGTCTGAAATATTTAATTGCCCATACTATGGCGAGTAGCTCCTTTTCTATAGAAGAGTAACGAGATTCGGTATCTGATAGTGTCCGGGATGCAAATGCTACTGGTTTGTCAGATGCTACTATTCCTTGGGATAGTACTGCACCTAATGCTACATCTGAAGCATCGGTGGTGAGGATGAACGGTTCATCAAAATTCGGGTACTGTAGTATTGGAGCGTTAGTTAAAATGTGTTTGCACTTATTAAAAGCTTCTAGGAAATCAGGGGAGTGTATGACTCTACTATTTTTCTTAAGACAAAGTGTCATTGGTTTCGTAAGTCTGGCGAAATCTTTTATGAATTTTCTGTAATATCCAACTAAACCTAGGAAGGCTTTTATTTCTTTCTGAGTCTTAGGTAGGGGGAAATTAAGAACGGCTTTTATCTTGTCTTTGTTTGGTTTTAAGCCTTCATCTGTTAGTTCGTGTCCTAAGAAGTTAACCTGTTTTTGTAGGAACTGTGATTTATCTAGTTGGATCTTAAGGTTATGTATTTTAAATCGGTCAAATACTTGCTTTAATGTTTCTACGTGTTGCTGCAATGACGTAGATATTATTATTACGTCATCCAAGTAGGTGTAAACATTTTCTATGCCTCTTAATATATGATCCATTAGTCTTTGAAATGTACTTGGTGCATTTTTAAGTCCGAAGGGCATTCGAAGAAACTCATAATGACCTCGTTCTGTGGTAAATGCGGTTTTTTCAATATCGTTAGGGTGCATTTCCACTTGGTGATAATCGCTAGCAAGGTCTAGGGTTGTGAAGTATTGCGCTCGACCTAATCTATCTAGTATGTCATGTATGTTTGGTAAGGGGTATTTGTCTTCGATGATACGATCGTTAAGTCGTCTATAATCGATTACAAGTCTCCATTTGACGTTGCCTGCGGAATCGGGCTTTTTCGGTACAATATGCACGGGGCATGACCAAGGAGATATGCTCTCTCGCACGATACCTTGCTGAAGGAGTTTATCTACTTGTTTACGGATTTCTTCTCGTTGTTGAGGAGCTTGTCTGTAACTACGTACGAAAACTGGTGTATTATCCCTTAATCTGAGCTCGTGTTTAACTGCGTGTGTAAAAGTGAGTGGTATGTCTTCTGCATAGAACAAGTCCCTATACTGATAACATAATTGGGTTATTTCGCGTCTTTCTTCGTCGTTCATATGTTCTGTACTGATTTTTTGAAGGTTTTCATTTAATATTTGGCCAATGTTAGTTTTAACCTGTATGGTATTAATATCGTGGTTTTCATTTTCGATGACCTTGGAAAATGTTTCCAATTCAATTGACGGGTTAAACGGAATACATTTCTTTTGATCACTTTGATTAATTACCGACGTTTTAAAAGAACCGTTTGTAACTTTAACTATTGCTGCTGGTGACATTAAACCATCCGACCAGATTAAATCGTCGTGAAGATATTGTCCATCTAAATAGTTGGTTTTAACTTTGACTATCTTTTCACATCTAGGTTCGATACTTATCTTTTGAGGTGGCGTACTAAAATGTATTGGTATTTCCGCTGTGGAAGTCCGTAAAACATTTTTATTTAAATCAATTGTACTCTTTAGTTTTTGCAGAAGGTCAATTCCGATAATACCTTTATATTTGGGGTCGAAGTCGAATATAAGAAACTTATGTGTTATATCACTATTAAACGCGGGAGGTAAGGGTAGGTAAACTACCTTATCGTGAACTGATGTACTGTGTGCCGTATTAATTTGAAAAGGTTCTGTTTCTACGCAGAACTCAAACATAGTACCTGCGATTACGTCAGTTGCTATAGTTGAATGACTGGCACCCGTATCTAATAGAAACTTACCGTCGAACTCTGGTAGTATTATGTACGGTAAATATTTCTTGGTATGGAAATTAATTGAAACTAGGTCTGGCTGTCTCGGTTGATGTCCAAGGAAAAATCCTGGTTACTACCTACTTCTTGTTCGTCCATGTTTGCATTCGGCTCGACCGACATGCCGTTACCGTCTGTGACGTTGTTATAAAGTCCCATATCGCTGGGTCCTGGTTGATCTTGTTCGGCCATCTGAATCGGTATGTAATACAACTGCTGAGCGAATTGTGGTTTTTCTGGCTTACCTGCCGTACGCATTGTGACGTCCGATGATACTGGTGTGGGAACCGGTGGTTTCGGAATGTTAGGTTGATTCCTAAAGTTATTTGAACCATTTTGTCTATAGTTACCTGATGCTGGTTTAGCCTTCCAGGGCAATGCGGATTGTACCCATTGTTGACGCTGTTCGGGGGTCATATTTTGTTGAGGTACAAAGTTTTGTGGGGGAACAATAAAGCCAGGTACAAATGGGTTTACTGTATTACGGACAGGATTATTATTTCCTGGTTGTTTAGAAAACTCCTTTGGCTTTGCTTGTGACGTTGAAGGATTAGTATTAAGGTAATTAGCTCTATTATAAGAAAGCCTAGCCTCTTCTTGTCTAGCCGCTATGATAGCTGCTTCAAAGGTGTCTGGTTTAGCGATTCGAACGCCCAACGAGACGTGGAAGCCTAACTGGTTTATATACTGTTCAATAACCATCTTTTCGTAATATGATTTATTACCGTGCTCCCCTACGGAGTACAGAGTATCCAACAGCTCACGGAGGCGTTTGCCGAAGCTTTCAGCGTCTTCTGTCTTAGACTTACGCACTCGCGTTAGCTCCTGCATTACTTGTATTTCGTTCCGTGGTTCGCCAAGGCGCCTAATTAACGCGTTCTTAATTGATAGCCATGAGTCTAAGTAGCCTTCGTACGCTATTGCGTCTACGGCTGGACCACTGAGCCTACTTTTAATTAAACAAATGAATGCTGGGTGCGAACGATCTGCCTCAGTAGTTAACTGTAATAAGCTTTCTACTTCCCTAATATAATAATTAAGTAGTTTAGGATTGCCATCGTATCTTGGCATTAAATCTGCAATTAGTTTGTACGGTTTGTAGTTAGCATCATAATCCCTGAGCGACATTGTTTTTCTGTAGCTTGACTGCCTAGTGGCACTTAACGTAAAACAATAGCGGTGTCGACTTAAACACTTTGGAATTTACTCGTGGGATATTTAGCGCTACTTATTATAATGTTGTGGTTGCCTACTGCGATTTTAGCTTATAGACAGACACACTTAGATTAACATAAAATACACAAATTAGAATAAGGCAGGAAATCGAGCAAGGACACTTGGTAACATAAGAGCACTCACCAAAGTAGCCACTGCATCTCCTGTCGAGTCGAGTCTCCGCCAACGCAGCTTTCTCCAATTCTCCGGAGCTTTATCCCGATGACCGTAGAGGTGTCCGACCGCGCGATAGGTTCTTTGTAGGTTACGATAGAACGATTTGAGAACCGTCGCTCTTAAGATGAAGAGTTGGATTCGATCTTAGAGCGTCGTAAATCCTACCGGCTGCGCCAGTTATGTTTCGGCGGTCGGTATTTAAGTTAAAAAAATATTTATTTATTACAATATTAATTTAATTATAAAAATACAGGATATTAAGCCGGTGGCTGATGCAAGACTGAATACAATGCAAAGAAAAATAATTCTATTGAATTTACGTTAAATGCATAGTTGCAATACGACGTATGCTGGCGGTGGCTGCAAGCTCAGCGTAAACGCGTGTTACGATGAGTTAACTAACGTCTAGAACAAATAATTTGTTCTTTCTGCAAGAAGCCAGGACATCAAGTGGAAACGTGTTTTGCTAAGATGAAATCTGAAACGCGGAATCAAGCTAATGTGAATTTTTGTTGTGAGATCGACGGTTGACGTGATAGTGACATAGTTGTTGCTGTGATCCAGGGTGTACCGGTTGACGTTTTAATAGATAGCGGTTCAACCATATCACTTGTATCTTCGTCTTTACTAAAACATTTTGACTGTCCACGGAAACCAGCTTTTCGCGTCTTAAAAGGTATTGGTAGCCAAGAGGTCGAGTCCACACATTTCGTCACATTACCAATTGAGTTCGGCGATGTTACTCTTGAAGTTGATTTGTTTGAGGTAGACGCTTTAAATTTGAATACACCAATCATAGTGGGCACGGACGTCCTAAATCGTTCGGGTGTTACATATACACGTACTCGTGAGCGCCAATATATTAGTCGTGATAGCTGTGATCAGGGTACTGTGTTGGCTGTTGAGTCTAGTGAACTACTTCCTGTAAATACAGAATTAAGTGGTGATAATTTGGAGAAGTTGCTAGATTTGATTAAAGAATTTTCGTCACATTTTATTGCTGGTACAGCGGTTTCAACCGTTAATACTGGAAGCATGTCCATCAGACTCAACAGCAACACACCGGTTAATTATAGACCGTACCGGCTCTCACAATTAGAAACTTTACGTGTTCGAACAATTATAAAAGACTTGATAGAAAAAGGTATCATTCAAGAGTCGGAATCGGAATATTCTAGTCCTATACTGCTCGTTAAAAAAAAAGATGGGTCAGATCGCTTATGTGTCGATTTCCGGAAACTTAACGAGATCACCGTAAAAGACCGATTCCCTCTCCCGCTAATAGACGATCATATAGATCGGTTAGGGCGCTATACATTCTTCACTAGTCTCGACATGGCTACGGGATTTCACCAGATTCCAATGGAGAAGGATTCTATTCCGCTGACGGGGTTCGTGACGCCAGAAGGGCATTACGAATATTTAAAAATGCCCTATGGCCTAGCGAATGCCCCCGTCATTTATCAACGAATCATCACAAAAACTTTACGACCTCTCATTGAATCTGGTAAAGTCCTAGTGTACATTGACGATGTACTCATTATGAGTGAGTCAATTAATGAAGGGCTTACTATTCTACGTGAAGTTTTAATGACTCTCACAAACGCCGGATTTTCGATCAATTTAAAGAAATGCTCATTTTTGTCTAGAAAAGTTGAGTATTTAGGCCGCACTATTAGCCAGGGTCAGGTACAGCCGAGCGTACATAAAGTGAAGGCCCTAGCAGAATCCCCGGTACCCAAAAACGTAAGACACGTCCGTCAGTTCCTTGGCCTTGCAGGATACTTTCGTAAATATATTGCTGGTTTTTCTTCGAAAGTAGCTTGTATTGCTAGGCTTACAAAAAAAGATGTTCGTTTTGTGTGGGGTTCCGAGCAAGAAGCAGCCAGGAAAGAAATTATTAGTCATTTGACAAGTGAGCCTGTGCTTGCTATTTATGACCCAACGCTACCTATTGAAGTCCACACGGACACCAGTTCCGTAGGGTACGGTGCGGTGTTGCTTCAGCGTCATAACTCAGGTCATAAAAGGGTAGTTGCTTATTTTTCTAAATTAACCCAAGGCGCAGAATCTCACTACCACTCCTATGAATTGGAGACCCTGGCGGTAGTCAAAGCCCTGCAGCATTTTAGACATTATCTGGTTGGCGTAAATTTTACTGTCGTGACTGATTGTAATGCTTTGAAGCTTACTCAAAAAAAGAAAGATCTCTTGCCAAGGGTTGCCAGATAGTGGATCTACCTGCAGGACTTTGACTTCTCGCTTGAGTACAGAAAGGGTACATCCATGACGCACGCTGACTACTTAAGTCGGAATCCGGTTAATGTCGTCCGGATTGAGAAGCCCCAAAATTGGGCTCAAGTAGCCCAAGCCGCGGATGAAGAGACCCAGTCTGTCATGCAAAAGCTAAATGATGGACAATTAGATCCCAATCAATATGTCAAGAAGAATGATCTTCTGTATTTCCGTTACTGTCCAACTGGAGAACAGCCTCGGCTGCTGTGTTTTATTCCCAAGGGTCATCGACTCAGCCTCCTCCGCGTGTTCCACGACGAACACGACCATGTCGGTGCAGATAAGACCTGTGACCTCATTTTGAAACATTTTTGGTTCCCTGGCCTACGTGCCTTTGTTCAAAAATATGTGTCCCACTGTATTGTGTGCTTGGCACACAAGAAATCGCCTCGGAAACCGCTTCAACGTATTCATTCTTATGAGAAACCTGACTGCCCCTTTGAGACCATTCATTTTGATGCCTTAGGCCCCCTACCAGAATCGAATGGGCACCGTTATGTCTTGATCATTGTCGATGCTTTTACTAAGTACTGCCTTTTGTACCCAATGATTCGTCAAGACGCCAATGAGCTTAAACGTCATTTCACCAATGCAATTTCACTGTTTGGCACACCTAAATTAATTGTTGCCGATCGTGGCCGAATGTTCCAAAGTACCGAATTCCTTAACTGGGTTTCTGAGTTAGGATGTGAGATGCATCTCATTACCCCTGAGATGCATCAGTCAAATGGTCAAGTCGAGCGTTACTGCCGAACTTTAATGAATATGATCAGAATTCAAAGTAATTATCGCCAAGACGAATGGTCAACTGTCATTTGGAAGTTACAACTCATCATTAACATTACAAAGCATAAGACCACACAAAGCTCACCGCTTAACCTGCTGATTGGTGTTGACGCTATGACACCCGTTATCCGCAATCTTGTGCGTGATGTCGCCATAGAAGGTACTCACCAGAATAGAGAAGCACTTCGCGAGTTGACCAGGCAACGAGTGTCAGCACGCTTGAAGCAGAATAGGGAGCAACAAGATGCTTCAGTAAATCAGAACAGACGTTTTCCATATGTACATAAGGTTGATTCCTTGGTTTTTGTAATAAAGCACTTGTAATAAGCACAATCCACAGGAAAGCTGGACTCTGGAATGCGCGGTCCATACCGTGTAGTTAAAGCGCTGCCCCATCGGAGATACGAGCTGCAGCAGTTGCTGGCTCGTATGGGAAGTCGACCCAAGCTGCGGCCGAGTACATGGTACCATGGAAAGGCGAGTGGACCCCAGACATCTGTGCTGCCTTTTTTGAGAGTGAGCTATGAAGTTTTTAGTTATGATTTTAAGCGACCAGACTTCGCATGTGAGCAGACCTCACTGTTATTGTTTTTGTGTGAGCAGACCTCACTGTTATTGTTTTGTGTGAGCAGACCTCACGATTACTGTTTTTGTGTGAGCAGACCTCACTGTTATTGTTTTTGTGTGAGCAGACCTCACTGTTACTGTGTTTGTGTGAGCAGACCTCACTGTTACTGTTTTTGTGTGAGCAGACCTCACTGATATTGTTTTGTGTCAGCAGACCTCACAACTAATGATGAGCAGACCCCATATGTGACCAACCTAAAAAAAAAAAAAAAAAAACAACTAATTGTATGCATCGCGTGATATTTTTTTTTGTCTGTCGTCTTTTGTTGTAATGCAGGTGCAGACCAGAACGAAATCAGGTCCACTTCGCCAGGCCAGTGTGCTTCCGGGTCGACTACCACTGAACAGTGTGGACTCATGTGGCACAGTGGACTCGGAAGCCCGAGTCCACTGTGCCACATGAGGGAACTTCCAAGTCTTCTTCGGTTGACCAAAGCGTTTTCGAGTCCAAATCAGACAACCAGGATGCATTAGAGCTAATGTAGATGATCAAGAAACTGTTGTCGTAATAGTTATTGATGAAGAGAACCAAGATGTTGATGGCCGCTTAGTAGAGAACGAGGACGTTCTTGGGTCAGGAGAGGCCGTGTTGAAGAAAAACTAAGAATTCAGAGGGCGCTTTGGTAGCTTCGACATCTGGCAAGACGACGAAAAGGGCAACACCAACGTGGCTGCTTCCCTTTTTTGGCTCGACTCGTGCGCGGTGCGGTTGTCTGTAGTTTTAATCTGCCTAGTCTGTGCTAATTTTCTTGTAACTTTGTTTTCTAATTAAAATATCTGTAATTGTTTTACGACCAAGTATTTCTTATATACTAAAATACTTTCCTTATTTCTAAAATCAGAAGTGTGATTGAGCTAACGCGATCCAATGTGCTTTGCTGTCCAACTTTTCGTTTTAAAATTTTAGTTCCGTACAGTTAATTATTAATTACTTACATCATACTTTTTCTTTTTCATACGAGTGTTTGTATTGTTTCAAATGAATAAGGTATTTGCTTCGTGCACTTCGGTAGTTTTAAATTTGCGAAGGTAGGATAAAATCACTTCGCATCGAGTTTCGTTGACAGTTTTCTTTGTTTTATTTTTATGTGGGTAGGTATACATTGGTAATGAAATCCTTTGTTCTTTGTTAACGTGTAAATAGTACTGACTGTGTTATTACGTAACGTAAGTAGCTGTGATTTAAAATTCGAAAGACGATTACTCTCATATCGTTAAAAATTTAATGATCATTTGTTTCAGTTTAAATTTATTTTTCGTTGGTACCTAATTTCTCTTGGTAGTTTTATACATTGCGTAGACTGTTACGGATATATCGTAACAATGTATGACCGAAGGTCAACCAGTAAAGATCGCGATCGTAGTCGACGTCAACACCGAAGTAGACATCGATATCGTAGTAGATCTCCCGGTGAAAATTACAGGCAACAAATGCAAAGTATTTTAGATCGGCTTAATGAGCTAGAAAGACAACCGTGCCCTACGCCATGCGTGTCGCTGCCAGCCACAGGTCACCAGGAGCCTGCAGGAGTGGTCTGTAATTGTTTTACGACCAAGTATTTCTTATATACTAAAATACTTTCCTTATTTCTAAAAATATATATTTATTTCTCATCGATGGACATTAACACACAGCGCCACCGAGTGCCACACTAAGCAAAGCTTGTGTCGTGGACACTAGATAGTTGATATACTACATAATATATACTTTTTGATTCTGTAAAAGTCATATATTGAAATAGATACAAATAAAAAAATAATAGGTACCTATTATATATCTATTCAAAACTTGCTTCACAACACTATTGTTTCATAAAGGTTTACGTAAATCAATATTCTTGTTTTTGTTTAAATATAATATCAGTTACTTAAGTATACACTCGTACGAATACAACACTTGTACAAAAGATTCTCTGTTGAAAAATAATATTTTTCAAATGGCTCAAACAACTTACTATCGCACGAACAAACGGTTACTCAGTATTGCAATACCTACACGGTCAAAATGTGCAACAGCAGATTATCTTACAAATTACCGATGAAAAATTTCTATGTAGAAATGCTGGTGCAGTCTCGCTGACCCCACTACTTTGCCCCACTGGTGGGGCCAACAGAAAAAATAAAACCGTCGTTTCGTCGAAAGAAATATATAAACCCTAATGATATCATTGGGAAATAAAAGAGATTTCGATCCATACGTTACAGTACGACCGGTCCTGTGTATTGTTTCTGGCGACAAACGGGTAAAAGTTCCAGTTTGTTGCCAGTGAGGCATACAATAATCTTGTTCCCCAAAAAGTATTAGGCTGGCATGAGCTTAAAGTAGTATGCATTTTAAAAATACCTGTATAAATTAGTACTGTGCGTAACGTTACTGTCCATAACTAGTACAACAGTACCAACACTACTCGATCCCATGGAATGCTTATGAGTAATATTTTATTACTCAAAAACACGCTGGGGTCAACGGGAACCATTTTTAATTATTTGTTCCATTCCCGTTGGCCTTGGATATTATAAGAATAAGAATAAGAAATTTTACTAGCTCAAACATGTGTTTACATACAGAATTAAAATAAAATAATACATGCATGCAAGATCTTAAATAAGAGTGGCTCACGACATGTCTACCATTTTTCATGGCGTGCAAATATTTACGGTACAATTTTATTGAATTTATGATTTTTAAATTTGCACTTAGACATTACATATCAATCAATTAAATACAGTTGTTATAATGGAATAAATTATTTTTAATTTTACTCTTATAAGTTAATATATTAAATATCAGACATAGTTTTACATACGTATTATATTCAATCATGTACGTTATTTTATGAATTAATGAATTAATCACAATGAAGATTTACATGACTGTCTTCAATAGGCATTCAAATAATAACATTTATGCTACCTACATTTTAGTTCTCCACTACTACAAGACACTAAGAGTGTGGTAACACACTCTTAGTTATATTCATTTCTTTATAATAATCACCATGAGTCGTTTAAATATTCTGCAATACTATATATGCTTTTTGTACCAAAAACAATTTCATTATTTGTTTCAATTTAGGTATAGTTTGCTCTTTCCAACTTTTGGGCAATTTGTTGTAGATAGTTTGGTGCCATACAAAAAACACTCTTGCGCATAAGTGCAGTTTTTGATGTATGGACACATAGTTTCCATACATCAAAAACTGCACTCCGAAATACTACTACTTATCTCCGAAATACTTCTCAATTTATAGAACCTTGTTCTACCAAGTACAATCAAGCGTACAAACAGCTAATCACGTGGTCCCCTTTTAAAAAAATATACCGGTATCAAATTCAGGTATCCAATTCCGTCGCACTCTAGTGCTAGTTAAGACGTTCCTGTATCATTTTACGTGAACAAACTTCCCTCCCGACTTTATGGAGGGGAAGTGCAATTATTTACTGAGATTGCACGCCGCACAGCGTTTAGGGTTTCACAGGGGCGATACGAGAATTTGTTTATTAAGCTCTTGTTAGATATTCATGTGGTTAGGAGCCATGATTATAAATTGTCCGCGGAGGGTAGAATTTTGCTAATTGGACAAATGTATTTTGAGTTTTTTTTTTTGTTTTTGTTTTGATAAAAATTATACCTATGACTTTATCCGCATGCCCTCGTCTTGACATCTTTACTCATTGATACTTTTTTCTTTGATTCATAACTATTTCGTGTGTGGTAGACGTGGTCGTGTATTGAAATGTAGTCACTATTGTTTAAGCCTTAAAAGGAGATAATATTTTTAAGCCCACTTGGATGTTGCATGTATTATTCAAAATACACCAAAAAAAATAACTATTTTAGTATAATAATAAACGAAAAATTAAATAGAAACGAAGACGGAGTCTTAAATTCACTAAATAAGTTATATAATTATATTTTTATGCGATTGAAATTATTCCTGCTGTGGTCAAAGTCATTTGACAGAAAATACTTCGTGAATAGGAGCGTCTTTCCCGCTTACAAAAAAAAAGATATGGTACTCAGTGGTAATCTTATCTGCTTATCTTTAAACAATCAACGTGGCACCCAACTTTGTAAATCCGGCTTTTTGACAGACAACTTCATTATTTTGACATTTGTTTCAAGTGTTTTTGCAGATTTGTCGCATTTATTCTGGTTTGACAAGGCTTAGCTAATAATAACCACTGTAATTTAGAGGTTATAAGGAAGAAAAGTGTGCTTTTTATTAATAAATGCAAGAATTAACGTGGGTGGCATATTCTTCAAACAAAAAATTTACTATTTTATCCTCTTTTTCTTCTGTTTGAAGAAAACAAAAAATTGTACTGATGACGAAAAACCGTAAAAAAAATTACCACATATACTGGCTGTATTTCTGGAATTAATTTACATTTCCAACACAACCAAATTAAAACTACCCGCGCATTTGATATCACATACTTCAAACGCGCAGAATTTATATTAAAGGAGTCTCAGATTCGAGTAGCGACGCGCGACGGTTGCAAAAGGAAACCATAACCCTGTTTTATCGGTACACCAAACATTCCAGTTTCGAAATTTATTGACTACCTCCGTGTGACGTCGGCCGGTCCATTTTATTTGAATCCCAGATATTTTGGGATTTTCGTTTGTGGAGTTTTGGGTAAGAGGATGCAGGCCGTAAAAAATCCTTTACAACAAAAATCCTTTGTGATCTCGGGTGTACTAGCCTGTATCGTCGGATACGGGTTTATTTGTCAGATCAAAATGCCTCTCCTAAAATTCAACTAGGTACCAAATCTGGGATTGAATCTCGAAAGGTGAAGTAGTTTTTGAATTTTTAAACATAGTAAGTTTTTCTACTGAGTTTCTAAACACAGAAAAATAGTATAATATTATTAATGCTTTCATACATTTTCACAAGATAACTTCTTTATTTGATCGTTGGGTTGACGATTTCGTCAAAACATTATGGATAAGGGACTCACAGAACAGAGAAGAAGACAGGGGAGCTCTACACCCAACATTGGGTGATTCCGAGCTGAAATTATGATAATCATGCTCTTCACAACACAGTGGATACAGTTCTGCCTCAAGCAACGTCAGATCGACCAATCACGCGTGTTGTATCAGTTTTGCCTATAGGTATAAAATTGGGCTTTAATGCATCCTTGAATGCACCCAAGGTGGCGTTTTTTTTTGCATCGAATTTTAAACTGAAAGACCATTTACTGATAGACTTTTATTCAGTGTCTTCAAAAACGTACGCGAGAATCTTCTTGCATTTCGTAAACGGACCTATCAGGTCCACTAAAGCTGCGCAATCCGGTACGACTTCTTTTCTCAGATCTCAGCCGTATTAGACATCTATTATTACTAATTATGACTTAGGTACAATATCTAGAAACGCCTAACTCATGAGGGATGATTTATCGATAATTTCAGACTCGGGCAACGTACAATGTAGCTAATCGGCTTAGCGATTATGCATTACATGATCGTTAAGCTATTCAGATTAGTTAACAGCATGCTCTAACATGTATTAGGAATCTTCATCTTGTACTAATGACGGGATTGTACAAGGATGGAGTTTCTTGCCCGTTCTCGTTGATACGAAACTACCATTGCGTATCGGTAAGAATCAAATCCATTCTGTCAATAAATAATTATGATTATGTTTCCTTTATTGTAAAGTTTGACTTTTAAAAGTGCTTTTCTGAGCCATATACAGGATGGATTTTTTCTATGCCACCTGGAGGAAAAGTACTCTAAATACTGGGGATAGCAAATTTTAGTCATTTTAGAGTGGGAGAAGTTATTTAACGATTTTCAGTAACTCGTCTCACATGCCTACGGCCCATTTGGGACGAGTTGATGAAAATCAAAATAAATAATAGTCATATTACCCTATACAACATGGGTTTTAGAGGTCAGATAGGTAATTGCTCTATGTGATCTGATGGTGATGCAACTGCATCCGGTCGTACTGTATGCTATTTCGCAATTCACTACCAACTTTGATGAATAAAAAATTAAAAAATTAATATATATCGCTGGACATTAACACACAGCGCCACCTAGTGCCACACTAAGCAAAGCTTGTGTCGTGGATTCAATCAATTTATAGAACCTTGTTCTACCAAGTACAATCAAGCGTACAAACAGCTAATCACGTGGTCCCCTTCTTTAAAAAAATACCGGTATCAAGTTCAGGTATCCAATTCCGTCGCACTCTAGTGCTAGTTAAGACGTTCCTTCTTGTAACTTCCCTACTACTACTAAACTACTTAAATCGCTTGATGGCAATGTTTCAAATGCTTTTAATTATTATTTATTTAATAGCTTTACCTGTCTCACTGCTGGAAAAAAGCTTTAACATTTAAATTTAAATAGATAGCTTTTAATTCGGAACCAAACGCTTCATGACCTAGAAGTTTGTCTCTTGATGAAAAATTTAACAAGGAACTTGCCTTTAAACTGAACCACGTCATAGCCATCAGCAAAAATGCTTTTATCAAGACGAAATAACTTATTTCCCCTAGTTACATGCGTGGTACAAATATTTGAAGATTAGAGAAACACGAGGAGTATGTCGTGAGAGGGGGCCGCGGTCACCGCCGCCAAAGCAATGTGCTTTGATGAGAAAAGTATGCCCGACGAATACCGGGAGGACAGCGAACCGTAGTGGTACTAATGAATCATGCGATATTTTCCGTACAGTGCGTTATTTTTGAGAATTTGTCAGTCTGGAAATAAAATACACACAATGACAACACAACACAGTTTCCGTGATTTTCCATTCCTCATATTTAAGTTCGTTTGATGGCTCGGCACTTAGGTACTATACCTAAGACAAAAATGATGAACACAGGCACCTACGTTTTCTTGGTCCAAATTCCACCAAGACCGATGCGTGTCGGGGCTGCGGGCGGGACTCTTCGAAAGAGATACCTCGGCCCTGGAACACAAATGGATAAGAGAGAACATGGATGGGTTTTAGTCAGTATGAGTCTGACACTCCCTTCCGCTCAGCCCAGAGAGGGAGGAGTCATTTGATTATTTTCCATACGAAAAAAAGGCATGTTGCTAATGTCTAACTAGCTCAATATTAGGGATTGCTGAAAGACACCATCGCGAAGAAACCGATAGAAACCATCGCAGGTCATGTCACCACTTGGTCCCTCCTCAATCACCCGCAAAATAGAAGTACACCAAAATATTTACGAACTGAAATTGAAATATCGAGCGCTCATTAAAATATTATCTACTACCACAAAAATAACCCACGCCGGAATATTCCGGAATGCCTCTCTTATGTCGGCGTCATTTGAAATTACATCCGCGATTAAGCATCAACACATAAGTTGAAGTAACTGGACGGTTAAACTAAATGGTTCATTGCGACGATTAGGCGAAATATGCGCAGAAAATTGTTGCAAGTTTTTACTACTTGAGGTCAATTAGCGCATGTGACGATGGAACGAGGAATTATTTTTTAATGTCTCATTCAAGAAATATGTAACTGTAGGACTAGGAGTCTGTATGAGTTTTTTTTTGTTTCTTGGTGTATTTAGTAGGTACCCGAATGGCGTAGTGGTGGGTGAGGCTGCCTTACGTTCTTAGGGTCCTGGGTTCGAATCCCGGTAGGAGCAAATGTTTGTGTGATGAACATGGACATTTGTTTCCGGGTCATGGATGTTTATATCTATGACAAATATGTATTTACAAACAAAATAAAAGTATATAATTATGTGGTATATCAACTATCTGGTGTCCAGGACGCAAGCATTGCTTAGTGTGGCACTAGGTGGCGCTGTGTGTTAATGCGATATTTATTTTTATTTTATGTAATTAGTAGTCAGGAATGAGGAAAATGTCATGATGAAAGTTTTTGCGTATGACTGTGGATGTATAAAAGTAAAGGTAGACGTAAAAACGATGGATGGCCTGTGTGAAGGATGGTATGGCACGGAAACGGATTGTACTTAACTATATTTGCATTGTATAGATTCAATGTTAGTATTATATAATCGCATAGCCCATATTGTGTGAGTACTATGTACTAGTAAGCTATCTTCAATGGAAACCTACGGCAGTTCTTGACTTGAATGTGCCCTGGCGGTTGAGAGTATGTCTTGCTCTCTCAAATGTCTCGCTGATGGTGGCGCGTGTGTCGGACCATTTAGTTCCCTTCAAAATGGTTGAGCTGAATGGTGCTGATCCATGCGTCATGTTCGTGAACGGGCGCTGTCAGTTGTGACTGGTCGTCTCTTAGTCGCCATGGTTTATTTGAATTAATTACTTTGTTTTTGAGTTGTAGTTTATTTTTGTTTTGCTATGGACACTTTTAACGTTCACATCTTGCTACATTGTTCTCACATAATATACCATCTCAACATGATTGATGTAACCAAGATTTTATAACAATAATTTGATTTAAAAGAGTGTCCATGGAGTTTCTTGCCCGTTCTTCTCCATAGAGATCTACGTTAGGGAATGGGTAACTACAGTATTTTAACAGTTTTTATGTCTTGTGACTGGGACTGTAGCTACTTTAAATGTTCATTTTTGTTTCAACAGTTCAAAAGTGCCTGTAATTGGCCTACTTGAAATTAATGCTTGATGCTTGATTGATTTTGATTTTGAAAGAGATGTCTGATGAGAAAGAATGGAAGATGAAGTCATGCTGCGCCGACCACAAATAAATTGGGATATGGTAAAAAGAATAATGATGATGAAATATTTCTTTGTTTTTGGTAACAGATCACACAGACAGCGTTTTGCTTCAGTAGGTAAGATAAATATCGCTGGATATTAACACACAGCGCCACCTAGTGCCACACAAAGCAAGGCTTGTGTCGTGGACACTAGATAGTTGACATACTACATATATACTTTTTTGGTTGTAAATACATACCTACTACAAATGTCCATGCTCATCACACAAATATTTGCTCACCGGGATTCGAACCCAGCACCCTTAGGTCCATGTTCACCGAAAAGAAAACAGTCTGATTATCTAAAAACAGCTGTCATTGTGATAAATGATAATGATGAATGATAAATGACAAATGATATTTATTCAGCAAGTAGGTTTTCTCAAACACTTTTACACGTCAGTTGTGACATGTTCATATACAAAAATGCGTTTTAAACAGCTGTTTTAGGTAATCAGACTGTCATCTTTTTGGTGAACGTGGACCTTAGACTACTACGCCATTCGGGTCGTCAAATATAAGTGTTTTTTAGTATTAATGTTATTCGGTCTCTAATTACAAAGAAACCGTCTTGAAGTTTTATATTAAGTGGTGTTTATCGCATACTATCTCAGAAACACTATTTGTTTATGAAAAGCCCGTTAGAAATTTCATACCAAATGAAAACCAAGACAAGTGAGGCCAGCTCAAAACAACGCCTTGCTCTGTGCATACACGCTCACATCACGCACATCAAACTACAATGAAACTACGCCTCAACAAATGCACACATGTTTACGAAACCGGCCTCAGTTCTCTGTTCGCAGAGTTCCGTCTAAACTTTTTGAATTGGTCTGAGTTAGAAATATTAAATATTTCTTACAATAGAAGCCGATGGACTGCAAACTTCCTCAAACTTTTGATTCAAGAAACACAATCCGTGTAACATGATATTTTGAAGGGAGCTACTTTTTGCGTCCACCACTTGAAGGGTTTCTGGTTTTGTCGCGATTTTTTTGCACGAAAATATTATTAGCACGAAACATTTTTGTCACTGCCAATATTATTTTACTACCTTAGAGTGGTAATTCTAGACGCGAACTCCAAATGGCTTCAAACAAAAGTCCAGTATATAGAATGTAAAAAGACTTTTAGTGTTGCCGAAAAGCACTTGTTCTCCCAATCATTGCGTATTTTTTTTGTTCAAGGCTTTATCTTGGGGGTCAACATATTCACAAACTTGTCAAAATGTTGGTTTTAAAGTAAGAACTTTAAGTTAAAAACCTTCCACGACTCCCAAACTATATCTACTACTTTTAATTTTTTTTTTGTGTTGAAAAATCACTTTTATTTTTCCCTTTTTTGTAAAAAGTGATTTTTCACCCCAAAAAAAGTAATTTCCAAGCAATAACTTTTGCTTGTTGTTATGAGATTGATGTACAAAATCCTTGGTATTCGGCTTTGTGCAGAGCCTGCTTACACCCTGTAGATTTTTTAAGGTTTTGGCTCGTGTGAAGTAATTGGATTATGAAACTCAATAATCCTCCCGACGACGCTAGTCATTCTGAAGTGCAGCCACATTTACCTGTGTTGTTTTTGTGGCATATTATCATAAAGGTTACACGGACAAGAAAAACGTGAAATCGAATATAATTCACTAGGTACAGTAATCAATTTATTTCGTTATACTTGACCCGTATGTTTGTAGATTTTGGACAAATCACACCGATGTATGTGTATGATCCGTTGGAACAAAACCATAGTGCGATCTAGTCTCTATCGATCTCAACGCCATCTATCGAGCTACGAGACAACTCTGACATCATGTGCGTCATGTGGAAACATTTTTTGCAAAATTGTTACATTACGTAAATACACAGGTTTTTATGTAACGTATACAACCACTTTTAACGAAAAGAAATGTCGTTTTTTAGATTTCCTACATTATTTTTTTAACTTGGGTAAATCAAGCACTCTGCCGGGGTTGCGGGACTGAATGAGATACCTTGGCCCCGGAACGTAAAGAGCGAGGAAGGAACATGGATGGGTTTTAGTCAGTAAAACACTCCCTCCCGCTCCGCCCAGAGTGGGAGAAGTCATTTGATGATTTCTCATCCGCAAAAAAGGTATATCAAGCACTTATGGCATTTGGCTACACAACTCTGAACCCTGAATTGAAAGTTAAATCAGTGCCTTAGTTGAAATGGCACATGCTCTCCTCTCTCCGTCAATCCTTATTATTTCCATTACTCAATTAAGACAAAGACAACAAACTTTCACACAAACATGACATTATCAAAGCATAGATGATTAAAAAGGTAGGTGATATCTTGCAGCACTGTACCCCCTTCACCCCCCAAACATGTTTTGTTATCATCAATAGACGTCACAACAATGGGGTACAGGGGGAGCTTATATTAGCAGATATCACCCCACGGGTTTCGTATATCAAAAGGGTTGAGTTTTAACCGGTAACTACAAAGGGAGTATTGTAAAACAGGTTCTATGGTAGGCCATTTTCTTGAAATAAATAAACAGCACGTTAAGTCAATTATGTGGTCATACCTACCACATCAAGTTTTGACCACTTTAATATTTGTTTTCTTTTTTTTTCAAAATCTTTAATAATTGATAAAAATAAATGGTAGCAGGATACCGGCGCTCAAACTCAAACTCAAAGCATTTAATTCAATTATACCATTACAGCACTTTTGAATGTCAAATATACAAAAAAAAGAAAAGCTACAGTCACAGTACAAGGCAAAATAAATTGAGACAGTACTTTAGTTGCCCATGTTAAAACAGTTACCTGTATTCAGTAAATCATTTCGAAACCCACCTTTCCTAATAATCTAGCAACAAAAGGTATCAAACCCATCTGTCTAATCCATAATTGTCTCGATTCTCATTTAAAATTAAAATCAACATAAAAATGTCATTAGTTTCGTATCACTATTCGTTAACAGATGGCGTTGTGCAGTAACGTCACTTTTGTAGATCGCGGTTTAAGATTTTCTTGCATGATGTATTAAAATTTTGTCTTACTCTGGACATTCTTGTTTTATTTCCCTGCGAGATAAATTTGTACACTATCCAACATCACAGAACTGGTACCACCGAGAGCGCTGACGGTCTGGCACTTTTCACCCTCATGACTAGGTAAGTCTGGCACTTTTTACCCTCATGACTAGATAAGTCTGGCACTTTTCACCCTCATGAAGTGGTAAGTCTGGCACTTTTAACCCCAATGATAGTTAATCATTCATTTCAGTCTGACACTTTTCATTCACCCTTATGGCTAGGTAAGTCTGGCACTTTTCACCCTTATGACTAAGAAAGTCTGAAACTTTTCATCCTCATGACTAAATAAGTCTGTCACTTTTCACCCTTATGACTAAACCTTCATCTGTAAGCGAAGTAGACACAATAGTTAAACAATGGCGTCAGACGTTTCGGTCGGATTTCACAGACAAAGGGCCAAGTAAGTCTGGCAATTTTCACCCTTATGACTAACTTAGTCAATAAAGTCGGTAAAGAGTGCCAAACCGTCAGTAAACTCAGTGGTGTCTATTTACTCCACAACTCGGATTTATCAATTTCATTGTGAAATACTGGAAACTGTACCAGATATGAACGAGGTGAATGGAGTATGGTTAGGATTTGGTGGCGTTCTGTATTTTTTTCTTTAAAAGGCGTAAGTTTATGTGTGTACCATCAATATAGATAAATATCCCTGGACATTACACACAGCGCCTTATAGTGCCACACTATAAGCAACGAGGCTTGTGTCGTGGACACCAGATAGTTATCATACATATAACATCCATGACTCGGAAACAAATGCTCATCACACAAACATTTTCTCCTACCGGGATTCGATCCCGGGACCCTAAGTAAGTAAGGCAGCTTTGCTACCGTTGCGCCATTCGGATCGTCAAATGTATGTATGTCACCGTAAAATTGTCAAATACGTTATATTGTAATATCTCTAGCGATATTGTAAAGTCTCGAATTATTGTCAAATGAACATACTGCTTACAACAAAACGCATTATTTTTCGTGAAATGCATGCGATGGTAGTCAACTTACGCGGTGTGGAGAGAAGGAGGGGTCCCCCTTGCCCAGTGGCACAACTCTCATAAAAAGATAATGCACCATTCCTGAGAAATACCGATTAATATAACATAACCTTAAAACACTTTATATTCCCCCTAAAAAGCGTAGTCGACGGAGCCCCGCTTCGCGCTTATTTCCGAGTGCAGAGTTTAAAGGAACCTAACTAACCTAACGGGGGAGTGCCCCAAGTCCCGATTATGGGGGCAGAGATACTTCCGTGTGTTCAGATGACAATAATTCGAGACATTACAATATCGCCAGAAAAAACACGTTATATTGTAATATAACGTGTTTGACAATTTTACGGCGACATGTATACTGGAGACTCCACATAGTAACTCTTGAATTTGTTTGAACAGCCGACCTCTGCAACTGCTGTCAGCTGATCAATCAAAACGAATACATACAGTCTGCGTAAATAAGTCAATGTAACTGAAATAAAATGTATGTTAACGTCATCTATCTTTACAATACTTTTACAATACCTGAGACAATACGTTATAACATAATTATGCAGTTAACAATTACTTATATACTTTTAAAACTAAATAAATAAACAACACATGGAGTTCACAGACTTTTCAAGGCAACACATGTGATTTATTGAGAAAACAATAAGTATTGCCCATAAATGAAGGGTGTAAAACACCTCTTCACGAAGTCGAAAGGCACTTGTTCTCCCCATCATTGCAAACATTGTTTGGTTCTACACCATACCAAGGAACCTTCTAGTTATGGAGATATGGAGGGTCAAAATTACAACTTTTTGATAAGTTTTTTTTTAATACATGTTTTTTTTGTAAGATTTTGACTTTTAACACTTCCACGACCCCCGTACTATTCAATCCATCCATCAGCACAATGTTTTAAGTGCTTTACATTGAGTTCTACCACAAAACAAGATTTATAACCTCAAAAAAAGAAGTTGTTTCCCAGCAATAATTTTTGCGTAAAGTTATTTAGTTTCATGTGCAGAGCGCTTGGTTAACGGCTTTGTGATGAGGTGGTTTACACCCTGTAGATAGAAAATTTACACAGCTTCAAGGGTAACAGAAAATAAACAAAATAGTTGAAAAACGGACACTACATACCTAATAAACGAAGCCGAGACACTTATTTTCCCCGTCATTGAGATTTTTTTTTTTGGTTTACACCGCAATTCTGCTATTACAATAGTGTTAGAATAGTCGATCATTGATTTCATAATGGTCAAGTTCTGTCAAGTTTTGACAAGTTTAGTTACGGAGATTTGAGGGTCACATTTCCAACAATTTGTCATTTTTTTTTGTTGTAAATACAATTTCTAATGTAAGATTTTTAAGCTATTGCATAGCTTCTATCGCGGGCCTTGAGCGTGGAGACCGAATCCAGAAATTCCGTAACGAAAATAACCTAACACCCCCCGTAAAAAACAAATGCAATAGCTTTACCGTGGCAGTCCTCGAGTGCCACACGTCTTTTGTTTAATTTAAACACCTCCACGACCCCCAACTATTCAATCCATCCATCAGCACAATGTTTTAAGTGCGTTACATTGAGTTCTAGGTACCAACACAAAATAGGATTTTTCGCCCCAAAAATAAAGTCGTCTATTTTAGCGTAAAGTTACTTAGTTTGATGTACAGAATGTTTGGTTGACGGCTTCGTGATGAGTGTGTTTACACCCTGTAGAATAGTCTTACCCCAAACTCATATTATTTAGAACCCCTCCTAACGGTCCGTGCACATAGACGAACATTACTACTTACCTCCAATCTTCTAATACACCTTTGCCGAGCACTCATGTTTGTTCACACAAAGGGAATGAAAGGAAAATATTAATAAAACCTCTATATATCAAATAAACGGACAGACGGGGAAAGGGGAATCAACATTAAGTATAACAAACATCAAACAAAAATGTTTTGGTATTGCGAGGTAATATGACGCGGTTTGTTATGGGGATGCACTGAGGAATTGCGTTTAATTTTGTGATTTGAATTCAGTCTATCACACTGAATCTCTTCTCGATTCGATTCCGCAACGGCAGTACAAGTACGTAGGAATCGATAGGACTCAATAAGATAATTTTGACAGCAATTCTCGATAAAATGAGTTTTTGACTCCATAAAAACTCATTTTATCGAGAATTACTGTCGAATTTATCTTATCGAGTCCTATCGATTCCTACGTACTTGTACTGCGGTTCTTCTAAGACCGATTCGCTATTGGATTGTTCGTCGACAGGTTGATTCATTTATTTCCGTTTCCCCAGCAGACTCTTTCACCTTGAAGTCGGTCCTGTAATTTGCTCGACAAGTGCATAAATAAGTTTATTTATTTAATTTGTATGTTTTTTACGAGAAACATGCCCCTGAAAAACAAGGAAAGTTTGACCTTTATGGCTTTTAACTTCCAAAAGCAGATAGATATAATTACTTAACAAATTGGTTTTCGATTTTTCATCCATTTGTTCATAAGCTATCTGAAAAGTATCAGTTTAACATCCTGAATTGCGTAGATTTTTCATAATCAGCAGCTGTTTATGGTGTAGAGGTGGAAAATTTCCAAAAAAACTTTAAAACTTTGATTTCTCAAAAACAACCTAGTTTGGATTCCCCGTTATCGGGTCAAAATTGTTACAAATAAGTTCTAGTATCACCTATTTCAAGGAATGCACCCAATTACCAATCAGCCTGCCTTATAGTGGTTAAAACGTCATTGATATTTGTACACTAGCTAGCTCAGTGTATCCCCATCTTTCTCAATTTCCGAGGAACGCATCTCTTTCGTTTGTGAGGAAAAGAAATTAGATGGATACTCCTGAGCTTTTCAGTCAGGTAAGCAATGCTAACAAAGTACTGATTCAGCGTTATTATGGCAAAGGAATAAACTGTGCTTATCTTTTGTTTTCCGTAAAGGAAATTTTCAAAGGACTACAGTGTTCCGTAGAAACAGAAATGAACAACTTCTATGGTTGCATGGAATGACGATTTACGTGAACACAAAATGCATGCAGATTTTGCGGGTCCTTAGTGTTAACATTGTTTATAAATATTCTTTGTGAGAGCAAAGGTTGTTTAAAAATAGTCTGAAAGTCTTTATGTTATCTTATGTGTTTTACTTTAACACATGGCTTAGTTGTAGTAGGTATTTTAACACGGTGAATTAAACTATTAATTAACACGCCAACATTTTCAACAACAAACAAAAAGAAAACATAATAACACTAACATAACTACCAAAATTAACCTAAAACCAAATTCAAAATTCATAGAATTGACTATGAATTTTGAAAAATATTACATGGACAAGGTATACAGCAGCAATGTACGAAAATGGTCATAACGCGAAACAGCGCTTGTTATTAAAAATTCCATCATACGAAATTGCCTGCAGCGCAGTTTGACGTGGCCAAGGTCATACAAAGGGGTTGCTCAGCTATTCAGTAAGTGTATTGAGCTGTACATGAGAGTTGATGAAAGCGCTGTTTGGTGAAAGTGCATGTTTTATGAATGTTCATGGTTTAGGCGTCTGGAGTGGCTATACAACATTATTTTTTGTTTACACTAAACCCGAAAAGGGGTCATTGTACTCATCATTTTGAACAACTTTTTCTATGGGACGAACCTTGAAATCGCGAAAAAAAAAACAGCTGTTCCCTACATTTATGTTCGCATAACTCGTCAAAATGTAGGGAATAGCTGATTTTTTTTCGCGATTTCAAGGTTCGTCCCATAGAAAAAATTGTTCAATACTCATCATTTTGACAATGACCCCTTTTCGGGTTTAGTGTAAACAAAAAATAAAAATGATAGGTTAATGCAATAAATTGTATTTAATAGACTATGTAATACTCCTTAAATGAAAGTAAAAAAAAATATGAGTCAACGTACATTTTATTAACACAAAATTACATAAAGAAAAAAGCTGCTGATCTCTCCTTAAAACAAAAAAAATAGGAAACATGAAATTTTTGAACTTTATTACGATTTTCTTGAATTTTAATACTTCGTATTGCCTCCTCGTGCTTCCATTACTGCGTTTACGCGGTTTGGCATGCTGTACACCAAGTTCCTTATACGATTTTGGGGAATATTCTCCCATTCCTCTGTGAGAGCAATTTTGAACTCACGAAGCGTGATTGGGGGAGGGTTTCGTTGTTTTACGCATCTGCCTAGCTCGTCCCAAGCATGCTCGATCGGGTTGATATCCGGGCTGCGCGCTGGCCACTCCATACGAGTAATGTTCATCTCTTGAAGGTAGTCATTCACAATCCTACCTGTATGAGGTCGGGCATTGTCATGCATAAATATAGCATCCTCACCTAAATTGACCATAAATGGACCAACGTGATGCGAACTCTGTGCGACTTTCAGAAGAAATTCCGGCCCACACAAGTACAGACCCACCACCGTAGGCTACTTTTTCTTCGATGCATGCTTGCTTGAATCTTTCCCCTGGTATTCGATACACTCTGTGTCTTCCATCGTGCTTGTAGAGCATACATTTTGATTCGTCGGAGAACATAACTTTTGACCAATCTTCAATACTCCAATTTACGTGGCTCTGGGCATATCTTAGTCTTGAAATACGATGCCCACGCTCCAGTTTAGGGCCGTTTGCAGGTCTAAGGGGTTTTAAGTTAGATTCAGCAAGCCGACGTCTTACTGTCCATGCACTTGGGTTACTTCCTCCGAGGCGTCGAAACTGATTTGTGAGTTCAGTTCCTGTGAGAAAGCGATTTCGAAGCATGGTGTTCACCAAGTATCGGTCTTCTCGTGCTGTGGTACACCTGGTTCTGCCCGTTCCTGGTCTGCGTAGGTTAGAACCAGTTTCTTCGTAACGTCGGAGAACTCTTTGTACTGTTGACAGCGACACACCGACAGTCCTGGCTGTATCGCGCTGACTCCGGCCGGTTTCCAGCATTGTAAGTATTCTGGTGCATTCTTCAGGCGTAAGCGACATAATTTCAGCTTGAATAATGAATATAGAGCACTATCAACATGGTTTATGTACCCACATGACAGATTACAAACAAAAGCAAGACCAAATGCTGTAATTTCGTAGTTCCATCTTCGAAAGCGGCCCTTTTTCAAATTTGATTTTTTATGATATAACTTTACAATAACTGAGAAGTTTTAATACCTTCATTTAAGGAGTATTACATTGTCTATTAAATACAATTTATTGCATTAACCTAGCATTTTTAGTTTCCGAGATTTTTAGGATTCTTTATGTGACCCGGATTCATTGCTCTCGAGTGTATTTGGATTGCAGAATATCTATGTTCTCAAATAAATATTTTGAAAGGACAATGATATAAAGGCGAGATATGAGAAATTTAAAATTTCTATAAAAAAATATTTTTTCATAAGTCTTGTTTAAATCAGTCTCCGTTCAAAATGTGTGTTTGAGAAGCTATTTATTCTGTAATCGAATCGAAATAAATACACACCACCTTAAGAATATGTTTGATTTTCATATTATTTTGGTAATGCGTTTGTATGAAAAGCGCACATTTTGATGGGAGTTTTTTGGTTAGTGCATCTTCTATTTGCTACTCCATCACAATTATTGTCTTCTTCATGGGTGATGTCGCTTCTTTAATCTACACTAATATTATAAAGAGGAAAACTTTGTTGGTTTGGTTGTAATGAATAGGCTTAAAAACAACTCGACTGTTTTTAAAAATTCTTTCACCATTCGTAAGCTACATTATCTACGAGTAATATAGGCTAAATTTTATTTTGGAAAAAAATAGGGTTGCGTAAGATTTTTAGGTTTTTCGGACATAAGGTGTGAACAATCAACGTACGCTGCCTAAACTATAAAAGATAGAACCATAAAATGTTCTAATGAATTGTAGATCTTATAAATATCTACAAAAAAAGTCCGCAAAACACTATACCTATCTATGTTGAGTGAGGGACAACAACCATTTTTTTTGGAATACATTTAAACGCATTTATTTTACTCATGCTATTAATCCCTATCAAAAAAAAATATTTTATCACTAAGTACAGTTTATGTAGATAATACTGGTTCAAATTGAAAAATTATTATATTAATTGGTTTGTTTATTAATCGTGTAATTCTTTCACCTCTATTCAGAATCACTGTCCTACTTGATCTGTGTCTTCATCAGTTAGTCCTAATATTTCTTCATGTTTAGTTTCCACGAGTTTCTTAATGAATTATTATATTAAAGCAGTGGTGCCCACCTTTTGCCAGTTATATTTTAAGTCCAATGTAATACGGGGCGAGACCATGAATAGGACACGCATTCAAACTCCGTGATTGCTACCGAGATAATTCTTGATGGGAAAACCGTTTAACACTTTGTCCAAGCCGGGAATTGAATCCAGGACCCTATGATCAGTCGTGCTTCCGGCCACTCCACCAACGTGGCAGTCTCTATGAATCTCTTTGTTTCTTTATGAATTCTTTGGCTAGTAAAATAGATACCATTATAGGTTTCAAATTTACATACTTACCCAAAAGATTTAGGTACTCAGCTATTCAGCTCTCCAAGGTGAACTTGAAGATCTAATTTGAAAGCTGCTCTGTGGGTACCTATCTACATCCATGATTTAGATGTCTGGCCCGCCCACGTGGGGTCAGATCAGGTCTTATATTGTGCGACCCGGATTAATAAATTGCTTTAATGATTGAAGTTAGTTTTTGCACAGCATTAAAATTAATATTCAGTTAGTACTTCAATTATTTACTGTGCTACAAGATTCTTTTTTCGATCAAATGACGGTGTTCGTGAACATTTTGTGAAACGTATCTGTTCAAAAATTAAACTTGTGGCTTAATAATAACAACCGCTAGGGTCGATCCTTAGGTTAAGCCGTGCGGGCCTAGGTCCGTGGATGGGTATCTTACCACTCATTACTTACCGATTCTCTTCTGTCTCGGAAAGTACCTTAAGATGTTGGTCCCAGCTGTCATTTGCAGACCTTTGACCGTCGCAACTATTAGTGATCTTAAAGTCTGACAACCAGTCTTGGTAACGGGGATCATATTCCCAGTGCTGGGTTGTGGAGGTCAGATGGGCGGGCGTTCCATGTAAAATACTGGTATTCAGCTGCATTTCGTTCAACTGGAAGCCGACCACAAGATAGTTGGAAATACGCTATTGAAAATTCAGGACGACAGAGTTAGCTCCAATTTTTACAACGCCTCAAAATATCGTTGTACAGGTCTTCATATTCCAAGACTATGAACTATAAGAACAGAAAAAATCAGTAAATATTGAAATAACTTCATTCCCTTTAAATCCTTTGAAAGTATTAATGAATGAAATATGAATAACTAAATTCGAAATCCTGTTAGATTTTTCTTAAATAATATTAGAAATGAAACCCGTTCCTTTGTTAAACTTGTATACAAAGTTAACGTTTTCAAATCCTATTACCCTTTGTTAGAGGCTAAAACTTTGTAGACATAGACTTTTCAAGTAGAGTTAATTGAAGCTTTGATTAAAGGGCTTCAAAAAATTATAAAGGAGTTTTAAGACGTAGGCCTAGAACTAAGTGAAGACTAGCTTAATGAAAGACAAAGATCGAGGTCAAAATGAGGTTAAATAATGAATCATTCTTTTACTAAAAGTATGAATAAATTAATCTTTACAAATGTTTATAAATAACAAAGAAACAATTTAGGAGTATTAGTGAATTTCGACAGCATCATGATTTCAGCCGAAAGACGTCACCTGCTGGACTTAGGCGTCCCTCAAACGTTGTCACATTAACCAGACCCGTGCGTACCCAGCAACTACTAGCAAGTCCCTGCAACCTCCTGGGTCATCGGTATGCATCCAATTGGCAGTAAAAGAAGAACCCCAAATTTTTTATTTGGTTTAGTGATTGTTGGATTGGATTATGAATTGAATTGTACTAATAATAGTACAGTTAAAACACATAAAATAGTACAGAAATCATTAACATAAGTTAATGATGTCTTTACTATTTTATGTGTTTTAATTGTATTTTTCTAGTATACAGGGTGTATTTCACCTCATCACAAAGCCGTTAACCAAGCATTATGTATATCAAACAAAGTAACTTTACGCAAAAAATATTGCTGGGAAACCACTTTTTTTGAGGTTATAAATCATGTTTTGTGGTATAACTCAATGTAACACACTCAAAACATTGTGCGAATGGATGGATTGAATAGTACGGGGGTTGTAGAGATATTTAAAAATCATGCGATAACAAGTGGTTTTTAAAAAAAAGCTTGTCAAAATATTGCAACTTTGACCCCCAATATCTCCATAACTAGAAGGTTCCCAGGTATAGTGTAGAACAAAAAAATAATCAGAATGACGAGTAGAACAAGTGCTTTTCGTATTCGTTAAGAGGTGTTTTACACCCTTTATGAGTATTTTTGCCTGCAACACTTAACACTTTTTAATTTTTTTTAGTTCGTAATGTACTCAAAAAGTCTTGGGTAGTTCTAGTTTTGCCCCGGGTAAATATAGGTGTGGGTGGTAAGGTATACTTCTTTTGCAAGCATTTACCGTAATACACATGCATACAATAGAAAATCTAGAAATTACTTATGTGTACCTACTTCATTTTTATTAATTAAAAACTCCACATGACTTTAATTCCAAGAATAATGTAGGTCAATCTCTTGTGAACCATCGGACGATGAGATGAGATGACCCGGCAGAGAATGACGTCACATTTTATCAATGGAACGTGACCAATATCGAGAAGGACATGTTTACGAACGACCGCGAGGAGAATCGATACGTTTATGAGAACAGACTTCTCGAATAATTATCTAACTTTTCTGTCTGTATTAATATTGGCGGTAAACAGTTCTGTCTGTGTATTATGGACTTTTTTGCTTAGGATAATGGTTTTCTTTTGGTTATATTCCCATGAGTTTGGATCGTAATTTTATGAATTTGCCTAGATGGGTATCCTAGATAGGTATTTCAGAAACCAAACGAATCTTAAATAGGTTAAGTACTTAAATAGACTGCTTAAAATATTTCTAACAAATATACTATACACACCCACGGGATCTTTCTACGGCGATAAAATGTATCTTATGTATCATTTCAGGTTACAAAAAAATATACAGGGTGTAAACCACCTCATCACAAAGCCGTTAACCAAGCATTCTGTACATCAAACTAAGTAACTTTACGCAAAAATTTTTGCTGGGAAACAATTTTTTTTTTGAGGTTATCAATCATGTTTTGTGGTAGAACTCAATGTAACGCACTTAAAACAATGTGCTGATATATGGATTTAATAGTACGGGGGCAGTGGAGGTGTTAAGAGTCAAAATCTGACTAAAATAACTTGTATTTAAAAAAAAACTTGTCAAAAAGTTGTAACTTTGACCCCCTATATCTCCGTAACTAGATGGTTCCCAGGTATGGTGTAGAACAAAAAAATGATCGCAATGATGGGGAGAACAAGTGCCTTTCGTATTCGTTAAGAGGTGTTTTACACCCTTTAATTAATGTTAAATTTTATTTGAATCCGTTAAGTAGTTATTGCGTATAAGAGTAAAAAATATCCACCCATCTCATTCATCCTCCCATACTTTCACAATTATAATTTTAGTAGGATTGAGTGTCAAATACACACACAAAAGAGGGCTAGGTATGTTTGTATAAGTCAACTTGCATTGCCTACAAAACATAATAAAACTCTCGCACACACTACTGAAACTGGCTGAAATACGATTACCCAACAAGAAACTCTTATCCCACAAACATTATAAACTATGAAAGTAGTTCCCATCAATACAGCAAGTCTTAGCAAGTGGAGGCACGCGCGGCAGTATACTTCGAGGCACCGATAATGTTACCTGCAGCCGCTGAAGCGCTGTGCTACAAATTGCCTGGACACTGCGACATGTAGCGCTGAATCTATTGAAATGTATTGCAGTGTAAGGCAATTGTAGAGGTAGTCTTTTCTGTATGAAATTTTTGATTACAAAAGGAAATGAGACATTGAGATTGCATCCATACTGACAAACTTATCGCCTTTTGTATAAAACTTCGGTGTGGAAAACATACAAAGTCTTAGATAACTTGGGAATAGGGTAGACGACAAAAAATGTAATTACCGTCAGATAGATTATCAAAAATATTTGACCAGTATTTTTCCTTTCGTTATGTAAAGCAAAATTGACAAAGATACGACGCTTTTGAAATTCTCAATACGTCACGCCTTTGTATAATTTTAGTGAGTTCTGACGTCCCGAGTTTTAATGCGTTTGACAATTTTCATTGATTTAAAAGAACAAAATATACCTACGTGTCCATTATTTTCCAACACTAACTGACGGACTAAATAGATTTGATTTTTTTAGTACTGTCGTTATGCCTATTCAACAGTGATAAAAAAATTGTAAGCCATCTAGCAATATTATTGATACCAACACTTAGCTCATTATGGGCACCATCAGATCAAAAAAAGAAAAATAAATTTGTGAGAAAAAGATTTGTCTTATACATTAAAATTACATTAGAAACATTATTGAATTAAACTAGAATTATATACTAGAATTAAATTATACACAATCAATTCAGAATAATAAATAAAATTGTCAAAAGAAATAATCAATTTTCTAAAATGTCACTTACAAAATGTGGAATTACACGAAACAAAATTAAATAATAAATAAATAAAACAATATGATGTCAACCGGTAAAGCTGGCCTAGCGTATAATGGAACATTAATAGTATAAGAAACCGCTTTAAGGCGATTACATGAGCTAAACGCGAGTTTTATAATTACTAAAAGTATTTGATTCACTGCTATAAACAAGACCAGAAAAATATACGATATTCTTCAGGATATATGCTAGCATGATACTGTTTTGAAAACATAATACAATTAATTTGGCTCGATAAAAAGAAATCACGAACTTATCTCTAAAAATATCTTTCAAACAATAAAAAAACATACCAATATACATGCGATCATTCTGATTTTTTGGCAAATAATTCTACAAGCAATATACTAGCATGTGTTTTAGTTTTTTAATCCAATCAATAGTTTTTTTGTAAATCGAACGAAACCACTAATTTCGCGCTATTTGGCCCGCAGTGGCTGACGTAGCAACCACTTTGTAATGCAAGCTGATTAGAACTTTATTCTAACAGCATTTCAAACGAAGTTTGAACCACCACAAATAGAGTTGCTAATTTAACTCGTCTAAGCGCCTTAACTGATTTTAAACGGACTGCTGCGTTGGTCTAGTGGTCCTAAGTGCAGACTGCTGAGCAAGGGGTCCTGTGTTTGTTTCCCGGGTCAGGCTAAGAGTTATTTTGTTTTCCATCAGGAATTTCTCATTAGCAGCCATAGAGTTTGGATTTGTGCCCGATTGATGACACATTGGCTCCCCCCTATTACATGGGACTGGCAAAATGTAGGTGTACTATCTAGTACACTTCTGCCTAACTAACTTCGAGGATTTTATTTTTAAACGTGTCGACTGACGATGATTCTGCTGTTGTACTTGCTTCGGTTGTCGCAGCATTCGGAGTAGTGGCGCTAGACGTGTCGACTGACGATGATTCTGCTGTTGTACTTGCTTCGGTTGTCGCAGCATTCGGAGTAGTGGTGCTGGACGTGTCGACTGACGATGATTCTGCTGTTGTACTTGCTGCGGTTGTCGCAGCATTCGGAGTAGTGGCGCTAGACGTGTCGACTGACGATGATTCTGCTGTTGTACTTGCTTCGGTTGTCGCAGCATTCGGAGTAGTGGCGCTGGAAGTGTCGACTGACGATGATTCTGCTGTTGTACTTGCTTCGGTTGTCGCAGCATTCGGAGTAGTGGCGATGGACGTGTCGACTGACGATGATTCTGCTGTTGTACTTGCTTCGGTTGTCGCAGCATTCGGAGTAGTGGCGCTGGACGTTGTAATGTTTGTGTTTTTGTACTTAGGTACGTTTTTAACTATTGTAATCCAAAACATTATCACTTGTTCTTTCCGAATAACTTCATAGCTTTTATGTGGAGGCTTGGCATGCCTTTTCCGCCTTTTAATTAGTATTATTTAAAGCATTTCTGTACATTTTGGTGTTTCCAAATCTTTGTTTACTTTTGTGATGTCAGATAATGACAATGACAAGCCTAGTTTTCTTTTTAATTTATTCCTGTAACTAGTAATTGTAGGTTGTATACGTTTGATGCTAGACCTCCTTTGTAACCATTTTATTCTTCCATGTTCTAGAACACTCTATAAAAAATTATAACTGCATGATGACAGGAAGCCGAGCTTGAATGGGCAGTCTGCGTGTGGTCCTTGACCCAGCAACAAGCTGGACTTTACTCTGAAGATTTGATGTGATCGCTAAGTTCGCAAAGTCTATCCTTGGTCTTCGAGCGAGTAAGAAGCTCGACGGTGCTCTGAACAATATTTGATGTGATCGCTAAGTTCACAAAATCCAGCCCTAAACCTTGAAAGGCTGCTGCTACACTACTACGGAGAGCTTGGACGCTGTCGGCCTCGAAAAGGCATTTACTATTAACTCTGAGAACCTGGACCTTGACAGCGGATGAACCTCAACCTTGGAGCTCTCACAAGATTGACGTCTGCGAACGAGACTACCACTGCGGCGAGCCGTTTCTACCTACTGCAAGCTTCGGACCTGGATTCTTATTCCCACGTTACCTCGGCTTCCTTAGTATAATTAAATCATCTTGCTATTATTTACCCTTGTCATCTTTCTCTTATTTTATACAATGCAACCTTACGTTTTCCTATCCAGGAAACCGTAACGTTACAACGTGTCGACTGACGATGATTCTGCTGTTGTACTTGCTTCGGTTGTCGCAGCATTTGGAGTAGTGGCGCTGGACGTGTCGACTGACGATGATTCTGCTGTTGTACTTGCTTCGGTTGTCGCAGCATTCGGAGTAGTGGCGCTAGACGTGTCGACTGACGATGATTCTGCTGTTGTACTTGCTTCGGTTGTCGCAGCATTCGGAGTAGTGGCGCTGGACGTGTCGACTGACGATGATTCTGCTGTTGTACTTGCTTCGGTTGTCGCAGCATTCGGAGTAGTGGCGCTGGACGTGTCGACTGACGATGATTCTGCTGTTGTACTTGCTTCGGTTGTCGCAGCATTCGGAGTAGTGGCGCTAGACGTGTCGACTGACGATGATTCTGCTGTTGTACTTGCTTCGGTTGTCGCAGCATTCGGAGTAGTGGCGCTGAAAGTGTCGACTGACGATGATTCTGCTGTTGTACTTGCTTCGGTTGTCGCAGCATTCGGAGTAGTGGCGCTGGACGTGTCGACTGACGATGATTCTGCTGTTGTACTTGCTTCGGTTGTCGCAGCATTCGGAGTAGTGGCGCTGGACGTGTCGACTGACGATGATTCTGCTGTTGTACTTGCTTCGGTTGTCGCAGCATTCGGAGTAGTGGCGCTAGACGTGTCGACTGACGATGATTCTGCTGTTGTACTTGCTTCGGTTGTCGCAGCATTCGGAGTAGTGGCGCTGAAAGTGTCGACTGACGATGATTCTGCTGTTGTACTTGCTTCGGTTGTCGCAGCATTCGGAGTAGTGGCGCTGGACGTGTCGACTGACGATGATTCTGTTGTTGTACTTGCTTCGGTTGTCGCAGCATTCGGAGTAGTGGCGCTAGACGTGTCGACTGACGATGATTCTGCTGTTGTACTTGCTTCGGTTGTCGCAGCATTCGGAGTAGTGGCGCTGGAAGTGTCGACTGTCTATGATTCTGCTGTTGTACTTGCTTCGGTTGTCGCAGCATTCGGAGTAGTGGTGCTGGACGTGTCGACTGACGATGATTCTGCTGTTGTACTTGCTGCGGTTGTCACAGCATTCGGAGTAGTGGCGCTAGACGTGTCGACTGACGATGATTCTGCTGTTGTACTTGCTTCGGTTTTCGCAGCATTCGGAGTAGTGGCGCTGGAAGTGTCGACTGACGATGATTCTGCTGTTGTACTTGCTTCGGTTGTCGCAGCATTCGGAGTAGTGGCGATGGACGTGTCGACTGACGATGATTCTGCTGTTGTACTTGCTTCGGTTGTCGCAGCATTCGGAGTAGTGGCGCTGGACGTGTCGACTGACGATGATTCTGCTGTTGTACTTGCTTCGGTTGTCGCAGCATTCGGAGTAGTGGCGCTGGACGTGTCGACTGACGATGATTCTGCTGTTGTACTTGCTTCGGTTGTCGCAGCATTCGGAGTAGTGGCGCTGGAAGTGTCGACTGACGATGATTCTGCTGTTGTACTTGCTTCGGTTGTCGCAGCATTCGGAGTAGTGGCGATGGACGTGTCGACTGACGATGATTCTGCTGTTGTACTTGCTTCGGTTGTCGCAGCATTCGGAGTAGTGGCGCTAGACGTGTCGACTGACGATGATTCTGCTGTTGTACTTGCTTCGGTTGTCGCAGCATTCGGAGTAGTGGTGCTGGACGTGTCGACTGACGATGATTCTGCTGTTGTACTTGCTGCGGTTGTCGCAGCATTCGGAGTAGTGGCGCTAGACGTGTCGACTGACGATGATTCTGCTGTTGTACTTGCTTCGGTTGTCGCAGCATTCGGAGTAGTGGCGCTGGAAGTGTCGACTGACGATAATTCTGCTGTTGTACTTGCTTCGGTTGTCGCAGCATTCGGAGTAGTGGCGATGGACGTGTCGACTGACGATGATTCTGCTGTTGTACTTGCTTCGGTTGTCGCAGCATTCGGAGTAGTGGCGCTGGACGTGTCGACTGACGATGATTCTGCTGTTGTACTTGCTTCGGTTGTCGCAGCATTTGGAGTAGTGGCGCTGGACGTGTCGACTGACGATGATTCTGCTGTTGTACTTGCTTCGGTTGTCGCAGCATTCGGAGTAGTGGCGCTAGACGTGTCGACTGACGATGATTCTGCTGTTGTACTTGCTTCGGTTGTCGCAGCATTCGGAGTAGTGGCGCTGGACGTGTCGACTGACGATGATTCTGCTGTTGTACTTGCTTCGGTTGTCGCAGCATTCGGAGTAGTGGCGCTGGCCGTGTCGACTGACGATGATTCTGCTGTTGTACTTGCTTCGGTTGTCGCAGCATTCGGAGTAGTAGCGATGGACGTGTCGACTTACAATGATTCTGCTGTTGTACTTGCTTCGGTTGTCGCAGCATTCGGAGTAGTGGCGCTAGACGTGTCGACTGACGATGATTCTGCTGTTGTACTTGCTTCGGTTGTCGCAGCATTCGGAGTAGTGGCGCTGAAAGTGTCGACTGACGATGATTCTGCTGTTGTACTTGCTTCGGTTGTCGCAGCATTCGGAGTAGTGGCGCTGGACGTGTCGACTGACGATGATTCTGCTGTTGTACTTGCTTCGGTTGTCGCAGCATTCGGAGTAGTGGCGCTGGACGTGTCGACTGACGATGATTCTGCTGTTGTACTTGCTTCGGTTGTCGCAGCATTCGGAGTAGTGGCGCTAGACGTGTCGACTGACGATGATTCTGCTGTTGTACTTGCTTCGGTTGTCGCAGCATTCGGAGTAGTGGCGCTGGACGTGTCGACTGACGATGATTCTGCTGTTGTACTTGCTTCGGTTGTCGCAGCATTCGGAGTAGTGGCGCTGGACGTGTCGACTGACGATGATTCTGCTGTTGTACTTGCTTCGGTTGTCGCAGCATTCGGAGTAGTGGCGCTAGACGTGTCGACTGACGATGATTCTGCTGTTGTACTTGCTTCGGTTGTCGCAGCATTCGGAGTAGTGGCGCTGGAAGTGTCGACTGTCTATGATTCTGCTGTTGTACTTGCTTCGGTTGTCGCAGCATTCGGAGTAGTGGTGCTGGACGTGTCGACTGACGATGATTCTGCTGTTGTACTTGCTGCGGTTGTCACAGCATTCGGAGTAGTGGCGCTAGACGTGTCGACTGACGATGATTCTGCTGTTGTACTTGCTTCGGTTTTCGCAGCATTCGGAGTAGTGGCGCTGGAAGTGTCGACTGACGATGATTCTGCTGTTGTACTTGCTTCGGTTGTCGCAGCATTCGGAGTAGTGGCGATGGACGTGTCGACTGACGATGATTCTGCTGTTGTACTTGCTTCGGTTGTCGCAGCATTCGGAGTAGTGGCGCTGGACGTGTCGACTGACGATGATTCTGCTGTTGTACTTGCTTCGGTTGTCGCAGCATTCGGAGTAGTGGCGCTGGACGTGTCGACTGACGATGATTCTGCTGTTGTACTTGCTTCGGTTGTCGCAGCATTCGGAGTAGTGGCGCTGGAAGTGTCGACTGACGATGATTCTGCTGTTGTACTTGCTTCGGTTGTCGCAGCATTCGGAGTAGTGGCGATGGACGTGTCGACTGACGATGATTCTGCTGTTGTACTTGCTTCGGTTGTCGCAGCATTCGGAGTAGTGGCGCTGGACGTGTCGACTGACGATGATTCTGCTGTTGTACTTGCTTCGGTTGTCGCAGCATTCGGAGTAGTGGCGCTGGACGTGTCGACTGACGATGATTCTGCTGTTGTACTTGCTTCGGTTGTCGCAGCATTCGGAGTAGTGGCGCTAGACGTGTCGACTGACGATGATTCTGCTGTTGTACTTGCTTCGGTTGTCGCAGCATTCGGAGTAGTGGCGCTGGAAGTGTCGACTGACGATGATTCTGCTGTTGTACTTGCTTCGGTTGTCGCAGCATTCGGAGTAGTGGCGATGGACGTGTCGACTGACGATGATTCTGCTGTTGTACTTGCTTCGGTTGTCGCAGCATTCGGAGTAGTGGCGCTAGACGTGTCGACTGACGATGATTCTGCTGTTGTACTTGCTTCGGTTGTCGCAGCATTCGGAGTAGTGGCGCTGGAAGTGTCGACTGACGATGATTCTGCTGTTGTACTTGCTTCGGTTGTCGCAGCATTCGGAGTAGTGGCGCTAGACGTGTCGACTGACGATGATTCCGCTGTTGTACTTGCTTCGGTTGTCGCAGCATTCGGAGTAGTGGCGCTGGACGTGTCGACTGACGATGATTCTGCTGTTGTACTTGCTTCGGTTGTCGCAGCATTCGGAGTAGTGGCGCTGGACGTGTCGACTGACGATGATTCTGCTGTTGTACTTGCTTCGGTTGTCGCAGCATTCGGAGTAGTGGCGCTGGAAGTGTCGACTGACGATGATTCTGCTGTTGTACTTGCTTCGGTTGTCGCAGCATTCGGAGTAGTGGCGATGGACGTGTCGACTGACGATGATTCTGCTGTTGTACTTGCTTCGGTTGTCGCAGCATTCGGAGTAGTGGCGCTGGACGTGTCGACTGACGATGATTCTGCTGTTGTACTTGCTTCGGTTGTCGCAGCATTCGGAGTAGTGGCGCTGGACGTGTCGACTGACGATGATTCTGCTGTTGTACTTGCTTCTGTTGTCGCAGTATTCGGAGTAGTGGCGCTAGACGTGTCGACTGACGATGATTCTGCTGTTGTACTTGCTTCGGTTGTCGCAGCATTCGGAGTAGTGGCGCTGGAAGTGTCGACTGACGATGATTCTGCTGTTGTACTTGCTTCGGTTGTCGCAGCATTCGGAGTAGTGGCGATGGACGTGTCGACTGACGATGATTCTGCTGTTGTACTTGCTTCGGTTGTCGCAGCATTCGGAGTAGTGGCGCTAGACGTGTCGACTGACGATGATTCTGCTGTTGTACTTGCTTCGGTTGTCGCAGCATTCGGAGTAGTGGCGCTGGAAGTGTCGACTGACGATGATTCTGCTGTTGTACTTGCTTCGGTTGTCGCAGCATTCGGAGTAGTGGCGCTAGACGTGTCGACTGACGATGATTCTGCTGCTGTACTTGCTTCGGTTGTCGCAGCATTCGGAGTAGTGGCGCTGGACGTGTCGACTGACGATGATTCCGCTGTTGTACTTGCTTCGGTTGTCGCAGCATTCGGAGTAGTGGCGCTGGACGTGTCGACTGACGATGATTCTGCTGTTGTATTTGCTTCGGTTGTCGCAGCATTCGGAGTAGTGGCGCTAGACGTGTCGACTGACGATGATTCTGCTATTGTACTTGCTTCGGTTGTCGCAGCATTCGGAGTAGTGGCGCTGGAAGTGTCGACTGAAGATGATTCTGCTGTTGTACTTGCTTCGGTTGTCGCAGCATTCGGAGTAGTGGCGCTGGAAGTGTCGACTGACGATGATTCTGCTGTTGTACTTGCTTCGGTTGTCGCAGCATTCGGAGTAGTGGCGCTGGACGTGTCGACTGACGATGATTCTGCTGTTGTACTTGCTTCGGTTGTCGCAGCAATCGGAGTAGTGGCGCTGGACGTGTCGACTGACGATGATTCTGCTGTTGTACTTGCTTCGGTTGTCACAGCATTCGGAGTAGTGGCGCTAGACGTGTCGACTGTCGATGATTCTGCTGTTGTACTTGCTTCGGTTGTCGCAGCATTCGGAGTAGTGGCGCTGGACGTGTCGACTGACGATGATTCTGCTGTTGTACTTGCTTCGGTTGTCGCAGTATTCGGAGTAGTGGTGCTGGACGTGTCGACTGACGATGATTCTGCTGTTGTACTTGCTGCGGTTGTCGCAGCATTCGGAGTAGTGGCGCTAGACGTGTCGACTGACGATGATTCTGCTGTTGTACTTGCTTCGGTTGTCGCAGCATTCGGAGTAGTGGCGCTGGAAGTGTCGACTGACGATGATTCTGCTGTTGTACTTGCTTCGGTTGTCGCAGCATTCGGAGTAGTGGCGATGGACGTGTCGACTGACGATGATTCTGCTGTTGTACTTGCTTCGGTTGTCGCAGCATTCGGAGTAGTGGCGCTGGAAGTGTCGACTGACGATGATTCTGCTGTTGTACTTGCTTCGGTTGTCGCAGCATTCGGAGTAGTGGCGATGGACGTGTCGACTGACGATGATTCTGCTGTTGTACTTGCTTCGGTTGTCGCAGCGTTCGGAGTAGTGGAGCTGGTGCTGCTGTTGTACTACTACCTTTGGAAGCGGTTGACCGTTTCGTAGTTTTAATTCACCTTGTTGTATGTTTTGGCTTTTTTTGTTTTCTTTTCGGTTGATCGTTTCGTGGTTTTAATTCGACGTGTTGTATGTTTTGGCTTTTTTGTTTTCTTTTCGGTTGATCGTTTCGTGGTTTTAATTCGACGTGTTGTATGTTTTGGCTCCGTTGGAGAAGCTTTTGGCGTATTGGGCCTAGATGTACCAGCTTTTGTTGTTCCTTTTGTAGCACTACTATTTTTATTGGAAGTGGTTGACCGTTTCGTAGCTTGAGTTGAATCTGTTGTATGTTTTGGCTCCTTTGTGTCGTTTTTGCCATTGTCTTGTGAGTTTTGGTCTTCATGTGTATCGTAAATTAGATCCCGTATGAATGCAAGTTGAGCTAAAAAAAAATATGCTGCGATTAGATACGAAAATTCTTTACCCTCATTCTAACAGAGCAAGGCTCATAATCACTGCTGGAGTGTGTTGTGGTGCCAAATCGATTGCTTTTGTTATCTGTCATGGGGTCCGTGCTCAGTGCTCTAAACTAGACCAGGTTTAATAATTGGCGTTACAATATCCTAACGAAGCTTTAATGGAAAAAAAACTTGTTCTCTCCTTCTTTGTCATCATTTCTTGGTACTAGACCGTACTAAACTTGGGAACCTTTTCGTCTCTGTTCTCGGACATATCGGAGGTCAAAGTTCCGACTGACCTTTTTGCTGTTCTAATTTTTAAGGTTAAATTTTTACTTTAAGTACCTTACTGACTTATCTATTCAAATCATAATATCAGCACAATGTTGTGTGTTCATTACATTCAGTTTATGTGATGTTTCACACCAAAAAAAAGTAATTTTCTAGTAGTTAAATAATGCGTAGTGTCTTAGTTTGATATACAGAATGCTAAGTTGACGGCTTCTTGAAGGGTCTGTTTACACACACAGAACACGACCTGGATTATAAAAGTCATAGAGGTGTATAAAGTAAATATCTTGCATTAAAATAATACTTTATTTTTCAAAACAACTTGTGAGAAATTGGGAACTTTGACTCCCAATATAATGTCCATAACTAGAAGGTGATATGGTCAATAACAAATAAACTCCCCCGGGTCCTCCGGGGCCGCCTGGTCCTCCTGGGGTGTCGGGTGATCCTGGGCTGCCTGAGGTGCCGGGTTGTCCAGGTTGTCCTGGGTAATACCCAGTGGAAGGCCCACCGGGGCCGTTAGGATCGCCGGGGCCTCCCGGTCCTCCGGGGCCACCTGGTCCTCCTGGGGTGCCGGGTGATCCTGGACTGCCTGGCGTGCCGGGTTGTCCTGGTTGTCCTGGGTAGTAACCAGTGGAAGGCCCACTGGGGCCGTTAGGTCCACCGGGGCCTCCGGGTCCTCCGGGGCCACCTGGTCCTCCTGGGGTGCCGGGTGATCCTGGGCTGCCTGGGGTGCCGGGTTGTCCGGGTTGTCCTGGGTAGTATCCAGTGGAAGGTCCACCGGGGCCGTTAGGACCGCCGGGGCCTCCGTGTCCTCCGGGGCCGCCTGGTCCTCCTGGGGTGCCGGGTGATCCTGGGCTGCCTGGGGTGCCGGGTTGTCCGGGTTGTCCTGGGTAGTATGCAGTGGAAGGTCCACCGGGGCCGTTAGGACCGCCGGGGCCTCCGGGTCCTCCGGGGCCGCCTGGTCCTCCTGGGGTGCCTCGTGATCCTGGGCTGCCTGGGGTGCCGGGTTGTCCGGGTTGTCCGGGTTGTCCTGGGTAGTATCCAGTGGAAGGTCCTCCGGGGCCACCTGGTCCTCCTGGGGTGCCGGGTGATCCTGGACTGCCTGGCGTGCCGGGTTGTCCAAGTTGTCCTGGGTAGTATTACCCAGGACCCCCGGCACCCCAGGAGGACCAGGTGGCCCTGGAGGACCGGGAGGCACCGGCGGTCCTAACCAGTGGAAGGCCTACTGGGGCCGTTAGGTCCACCGGGGCCTCCGGGTCCTCCGGGGCCACCTGGTCCTCCTGGGGTGCCGGGTGATCCTGGGCTGCCTGGGGTGCCGGGTTGTCCGGGTTTTCTTGGGTAGTATCCAGTGGAAGGTCCACCGGGGCCGTTAGGACCGCCGGGGCCTCCGGGTCCTCCGGGGCCGACTGGTCCTCCTGGGGTGCCGGGTTGTCCGGGTTGTCCTGGGTAGTATGCAGTGGAAGGTCCACCGGGGCCGTTAGGACCGCCGGGGCCTCCGGGTCCTCCGGGGCCGCCTGGTCCTCCTGGGGTGCCGGGTGATCCTGAGCTGCCTGGGGTGCCGGGTTGTCCGGGTTGTCCGGGTTGTCCTGGGATGCCTGGGGTGCCGGGTTGTCCGGGTTGTCCTGGGTAGTATGCAGTGGAACGTCCACCGGGGCCTGTAGTGGGACCGCCGGGACCGTTAGGACCACCGGGGCCTCCTGGACCGCCTGGGCCTCCTGGTCCTCCTAAAAATAAAACAATCAACCAATTACTTCTGACTCGTTTTTCACCATCTACATATTAGAAACTTACCGGCCAGCAGTGGTGTCTACTTCAAGACATTGGCAATCTTTTGATAGTACTGACATTGTAACTGTTTTGTAACGCTTTGCGTTTCTATTTACCTGGTCTGCCGGCGCCGCCGGGCCCACCTGGTGTGCCTGGCGAGCCTGGAGTGCCGGGGGTTCCTGGATAGCCCGGATAGTAACCATCGGGACCATATGAGCCATCAGGACCTAATGGTCCTCCTAAAGCCACAATTTGATTAATAAGCTGCTTTGTGGTAAGCCACAGTAATTGTTAGCACATAAGCTACTAGATTAGAATGCACTAGAAACCATTATTTTAGCACTTTGGTGGAATGATCTTGATGAAAAATGTCTGACTGCTGTTTTTGATTTCTCAAGTTCATCTGAATCTTAATCAGATTATGCACTTGCAATTTTTTAACAATCACCAGAATTGGATTTCATCCAACAAGTGCATGGCAATAAGGTCCATGTTCACCGAAAAGATAACCGTCTGATTATCTAAAAACAACTGTCACTGTGACGTCATGTTCCCATACAAAAATGCGTTTTAAACAGCTGTTTTAGATAATCAGAGCGTCATCTTCTTGGTGAACATGGACCTAAGTAGAAGTTCTAGAATATTAAAGGGTGTAAAACACCTCTTAACGAAGCCGAAAAGCACTTGTTTTCCCCGTCATTACACGATACCAGGGAACTTACTAGTTACGGAGATATAGTGGGTCAAAGTTCCAACATTTTGTTTTTTTTTTGTTAAAATTACGGTTTTTTATTGTATGATTTTTACTTTAAACACCTCTACAACCCCCGGACTATTTAATCCATCCATAAGCACAATGTTTTAAGTACGTTACATTGAGTTTTTTCGCAAAACATGATATTTCACCCCAGAAAAGTGCATTCATTCTTTGTATTTAAAATTGCGGTACAGAATGCTTCGTTGACGGATTCGTGATGAGGTTGTTTACACCCTGTATGCTTTCTGTATTATCTCTTCTGTATACTGTTAGAAAGAAAGAAAAAGCATTTATTACCCCGATAGGACAACACATAAAAAAAAAATGGTGGTGGTGGTGGTGGCCCTTCGTAGTGCGTTCTAACGTTAGCGTTTCACATGAAGCCCACTGATTGATGGACGCAGTATATTTTATGGTACTTAACTAAAACATTTGCCCACATCACGTAGTACCAATGTATGGCGCTGAGTGCCTATAAGCCATTTTCAATAACTTATTGTTCGGTTTCAGTAGGTTGCTATCTCTGTCTATTTGACATTTTGCTTACAGACGGTAAGAAATAAAATTTTACAGAAAATCTTTCTTTGATTTTTCTATGAAACAAGTGACAGGTGACGCGGATAGGATATTTCAAGCTAACCTTGTTAATAGAAACACCGATAGCTGCGAGACTCATATTAACTGAAAGTTATACGTAAGTAAGTTATAGAGAACGGACCTTAAGAGCCATTTCACGTTTTCGCGCAAATATCTAATGTTTTAATCGCCTAATTTGCCATCTTAGATAACACTCTCGCATTTTTAAATACATGTTTAAAATAGACTAGACTTTCGTATTGATACTTCATGTAACACATTTGTAAAAACTTATTTGTTAACAGTGTAGTGATTAATCTCCGACAACTAGTTTACTGAAAAATCATCGCTGAGTCAATTTCGGACTCCTATATCTACGATAAATATTTATAAATTTCACTTGAAAAAATACACAAAGCATGAGACAAATACTTTTGTCGACACATAACGTACTAAAATTTCGATAATTAATAACATACACTAGTAAAAAAACAAAGTCTTAGGGCAATTTTTAAGTTTTATATCGCTATTTTATCGTGATTTTTTGGTTTGAACGAAGCGTAATTACATTAAATAAAATATGTAAAAATAAACTATGCTCTTTTACTAAACTAATTCCAAAGTTTCATTAAAATCAATTCGTTTAATCAAACATAATAAATTTAATAACATTACTCTAAATTCGAATAAATTACGATGCATAAGCCGGCACCGATTAGTACGGCCTGAGCACTTACATTTTGTGAAATGGCTCTTAAAGAAGATCAGTTTCTTTTAGTTTCGTCAACCACAGGGATAGGGCCTTTTGGCCTCGTTCAATACCTTTCGTTTCTTCTTATTTATATTTTTTTATCTATGTTTAGTTTTCATTAGTTGTAATGTAAATAATGTTAATTTTTATGTGTTTTGTCCTGTACGGGCTAATAACTGCTTTTTCTTTCTTTCTTTTCTTTCTAACTACCGATCTTTTGATCATCTTAACTGTAGCTACATGTAATTTTAAGTGAATTATACGGTTGAGCGTTACACCCGTTTTATTCTATATACGGTAATGTGCCATGAATTATGACCCAAAAAGGCTCTTTTTAAACTTTATGTTGTGAAAGTGTATTAGTGGTTGATATCGTACCTGGTCCTGAAGGTTGTCCTGGGTAATATTCTCCTGAGCCTGAAAGAGTTAGCACAAATGGATGGGTTAGCGATAAAGCTGTGGTTCGTTAAATTGCATTAAAATTGTTACAGGCGTTTTATTAAACATGAAGTTTTCATGAAAATTGAAATGAAATTGGATGGCATTGAATTGACATAAAGTTAAACTGTTACAGTTCAAACCAGGAAACACGGACTAAGGTCTTAAGGCGTATTATAGGCCTGTTAAAAGTCTATTTTTAGACTGTCACAAAGATTAATTTAACAAATGATGCTTGTATGACTTTCCCGTGCTCCAAAAGAACAAGCAATTAAAATGAACCCAAACACTGAACTGAATATTTTTTTTTAATATTAGGCCTGTCAGTGGAACCTTTTCATTACGTTGAGGAATCTGGCGTTGCTTTGCGAAAGTCCGTGTTTGCAAATGTTGTAAAAGAATATTTCATTTCGATTTGGGCATATTTTCGCGAGTAGTGTTGCTTTCTGCATTTAAGCCTAGATTTATTCGAGGATTAAACCTAATTTGAGCTTTACTTCTGAGCATGAAGTCCTGGGTTAAATTTCCAGGTCGGGCTAAGTGTTAAAAGTACGAGTTCTTACCTTTCGCTTTTTCCATAACCGTTGAAGCAACTGTAAAAAATATACATTTTAATTAAATCTTACCAATAAGTAAAGTGGTCATTCAGGTAATATACCTAATTATTATTTTAAATAACATATTTACTTACCCTCAGATCCTGTTGAATCTGGGGCTGCTTGTGTTATGTAACATGTCTGGAACAAACAATGACTTAACTTACTCTTCTATTAATTATTGTCATTGCTATTCTCTTTGACTCATTTGGCTACGTTCTATTTTATTTTGCGAGTTTTCACGCAACTTGCTTTGAAATACAACCTTGTGGAATAAGAAGTGCCATACTATAAGTATGCCCTCGACCGAGTTCTCGTTAATGGTTTTTTTATGGCAATTTGCCGAAGACTACGGCAATTACTGCAAGTGTCACGTAGTAACTATACATGGGTATTAGAAAAAATAAATATTTACAGGAAGAATGAACTTAAACTTTTTGTGGCGATTCAAGGGAGTTCGAACTATAAAATAAATAACAATAAAAAAATAAAAAATAGAATTATAAGATGTTCTAAATGACTAACATAGATAACCAAATATTATAGTTTAATATTGTTTTTATAAATAAATTTAATAAAAGCACGTATTATTTGGGGATTAGGGAAAAATGAGAGGAGATGACGGACATTAATGGGTTTCGGAATGTTCAATTTAGTAATAACTTTATCAAAAGAGGAAACATTATTCAAAGGGTAATTTAAACATAGATTAGGGATTGAAGAGGAAAGTGAAGAGCAAAATTTCTTCCATCCTTAATTTTTTTTCCTGAGTAGACGCCTGGATCTTGCCACAATCCGGTTGTGCTCGATCAAGTTTTCAGTGGACATATTTTGAGCATAATTAATTCAGCTTCATTCCGAGATTTGACAATGTTGTTGTTGTTGTATGAACATTCCCGATCCCACCAGGGGGAAGATGATAGTTTTCCAGAGGCTGATTTTTTAAGTGGTATGCTGTCATCAGCGGCTGAAGAAATTGCACCAGAAAATTTAGATATACAGTCATCTACGTTGTCTGAGGAAACCTGGGGCTAAGTGGAAACTATATACTCAAGGGTTTGAGAATATAATTCTCAGTCCGCGCCTGTAAGCCTATATTTTAAAAGAGGCAGATTATCCCTATGAGGTAAGGACCTATTGATCAGAGTAGTGCATATTGAGTAGTGGTCTACCGTACGTGAGGTTTAATCGTTTCCACTCCAACTGGGCGGTCAAACTAGCTGAACAAAGGGCACAACACAAAGGCAAGGACACAGCTTCTACTCTGGCCGGGTCTAGGTTGGCGAGTGACGGGCCCATCGTTGACAACGCAAAAACCCAAGTCATCCAACAGACCAACCAATTCAATTATCAGAATGGTCAGAGCCCCAGAGGGAATGATAGCAATTAAAATCACCCAAAATTATAACAGGATTAAATGAAGAACATATATTATGAATGTATTGAAAGCAGGGGGGATTGGGGGAGGGAATATATACAGAAATAAAATTAATCCCAAGGATATTTATAACTACAGCATTTATCTCATCTCCGTAGAGAGGAAGGGGAAGTGGGAACGAAGAAAGAAGATTGTTCACTAGCATAGCAGCCCCGCCATAACCGTCAGAGCGATAATCATGGAGAGTGATTTAACCAGGAATATTAAAATTTAGCCGTGGGGTTAGCCACGACTCTGAGATTGCAAAAATTGCAGGATTGTACAAATTGTCAAATTGGCAAGCTGGCAAATTTCATGTTTTTTGGCGACGGCGCTTCTAGTGTTCCACTGCATGAGATGGAATGTTACGATTTTGAAGTTTATTGACTAAGTTGTCGGCAACGTGGTCTGGTAATGGGTAATTTGAAAGTAAGGTAGAAAGGAAAGTAATAATAGTGTTAATCGTCTCCTCATTCTCATTATGAATGGGAGGGTGGTCAATCAGAGCACAACCATTAGGAGAAGGGGAAAATAATAACTGTTAATAATATCCTGGTGGGCCCTACGGTCATAACCAGGATGGGTGGGTGAGTGGGGCTTTGGACGGGAAGTAATTTTTTTTGCTAGCGGAAGAGGTACGGGAATTAAAGGTATAATTAGGGATTGGGAGACGGGGAGGACGGGGATGATGGTTAAGGGTCTGTTGGATATTCAGTGCAGGAGGGGCTGAAGCCGTAACGTCTGCAAAAGAACGGTAGGAAGGGGCGTGAAGTTTGGCTGTTTCAGAATAGGATATATTGTCCTTAGCTATGGTGGACTTGATGTTCCGCTGACGCAGGTATTCCGGGCATTGACGACTGTTTGCCGGGTGGCACCCGTACAATAAAAGCACTTAGGTTCGACTTTACGGTTTAGACTCGTTGTTGTTTTGAATTAATTTCCTCTTTCGAGCAGCTACTTCTACTTCCATTGTCTCAAACTGAGACAGTCGAGCCGTCATTACAGGAGCGCAAGGAAAAAGATCTGGTGATTTTAGCTGAACGGGGTCTGGCGAGCGACCAGGACGCCATTCGTCATTCGCCATTTTCACTTAGCATAGAAAATTAGTTTATATAAGTAGTTAAAAAATTAGATAAATGGAATATAAATACTAAAAACAAGTACACCCAAAAACCACAAAAAATACAGAATTGAGCCAAAAATCAGTGCAAGAAACAAAACACATGTACCATAGACGCTCCGGCTCAAAATTAAAAAAAATCGTTAATGGTTATCACACATTGTATTGGGATGGACCTATCACCACTGACAGGACTGCTGTTGCCAATAGGCCTGACATTGTGGTGATAAATCGATTGGAGCGTCGTCGCACAATGATTGTTGATACAACGATCCCGCATGATGAGAACCTCGTAAAAGCAGAAGAAGATAAACAATTCAAATACCTAGATCGTGCTCGCAAGTTTGTCTACATGTGGGACGTGAGTACAACAATAATTGTATGCCCATAGTCTTGTCAGCCAATGGTTTAACCTCCTAAGATGATGGTCGAGGCTCTAGCCAAGAGCGTCGACTATCATCTTCGGAGGCTCTCGCTTGGAAGCTGGATCAAGGGCTTGATTCAGAAAGCAGTACTTCTGGATACGGCACGTATTGTTAGGAGGTTTTCTTTTTTTTACCACTAGCAGCCCGGTCCCTGTTCCCAGCGTTAGTGGGCTACTATTTTTATATTTTTGAATATTATTAAGTCGTTTTACATTAGAAAAAATATTTTAAAATGTTAAAATGTTCTAGAATGAATAAACTAAATAATAATAAGGCCCGTTATTGTCCCGTCACCAATGCCTTCGTGGGTGTTTTTCTTTATTAAATCTAAGTACTCACTGCAAGAATCACTAGAGCCACAGTCACAATATTTCCCGCCATTCTTCACTGCAGTTCTTCAGATTGATACTAAAAATTGTTACGACTTCTCTTTTTATATCCTACTGCTTGAATAGATTGGCGTCATAACACATTTTTTTTGTGTTTTAATTTATATAGGTGTTGTTTATGAAACGTATTAACAATTAAAATCAGTCAACATTCGAACAAATAACTTTTATTTTGATTCCAGATGGTCGTTGTCATTCAAATTATCATTTACATAGTTGCAGAATATTAAATGACTACAATAGTGATATGCAAATTAATAATCATTTATTAACATTATGTATTTATTATTACATGACATTGTAGCACACTGCTTGTGTCATAGAACTGTTGCATTTCATAAAAAGGACTAACTTTTGTTCTCGGCTGCGTCTGCGTTTACGTTGTAAGTCGTCCCAAAAGAACGTACAAATAATACCAATTAACTGATTAATTTCTTTATTTATTAATTTTTTTTTTTTTTTTAATATTATTATTTTTTGAATATTATAAATTATTATATTTTTAATAAAAAAAATTATACATCAACTCACTCCTGTTTCCCATGAAGGTAAGCAGAAAATACATGAGTGCTATCTTTACTAAAGTAGCGTAGTAGAAGTCGCGAGCAACAGCTAAATATATATAGGTAAGTAGTAGCTGTTGCCTGTGACGTTGAAAGGAGATAATTTTGTTTGTTACCACTTGGTTGTTGCAGTTATTATTCATACTTCACCAAAAAAAAGTAACCATTACCTATACCATAGTATTAAACGAAATATTACACAGAAATGAAACCGGAATCTTAAAATCATAATAAGTTAGCCATGTTATGATATTGTTTTGCGTGTCAAATCATTCCTCTTGTGGACAATGTTTTTTCCGTCAACTAAAAAAAGTACGGTACCCACCCATTGGTAATCATATCTATACATATAATAAAATCGTTGAGACCAAAAAATCTGTATATTGAAGATTAAAAAAAAAAACCGATCAGGGTGACTTAAAATAAGTAACTGAACATATTAAAACCATTTTTAAAATTCGTGTTTGTTTGTTTGTTTGTTTGTTTGACCGCGCATCACGTTAAAACTGCTGGACGGATTTTGATGAAAACTTCACTAATCTATTTAGATAAACTCAGAATAACATTTAGGCTATAGAAATTATGGAAAATGTTGAAAAAAGGGGTTAAAAGGGGGGGTAAAGTTTGTATGAAAAAAATTTTTTTGATTGTTCTAGAATCATGAAACTCAGAGTAAATACTTATTATTAAAAATAAAGAAATACCTGTTTCAGCGTTTTTATAAAATTTTATCCAGAGACGTAAAAAAGAGGGTTTTGTGTTTAAAATTAATTAACTTCATACACCTATAGACCAAAATCCAGTGAATGTAACATCTCACAGACTCTGTAACTACCTATGTTGACAAATAAACATTCTGATTCTGATTCTGATTCTGAGTGTAAACCTTTAAAAGTTGCTGTAAATACTTCAAATCTAATATAGGTAAATATAATTTCACAATTTTCTTGAAATTTGATTTTTGAAGTGAATACGCCCAAAATAGCGGAACTCAAGAAAAACGGTTTTCTCGGTATAAGTAATTGGTAATACAGGGTGGAAACGGTAAATGGCGGGAGCTACAGCTACACGAAAATGGTCTTAGAAACAATCCATAATTTTTTTGCTAAATTTTGATCCCCATTCACAGATTTAAAAAAAGTTCAGTTAGCAAGAAAATGGGTACTTTACACGAAACATTTTTTGATGCCAATCGATCCTGTTTCTAATACTCAACGGTTAAGGAAGCTCCCCATTCTGCCCCGTTAATCGTTTCCACCCTGTATTTACAAATAAAAAAATACTACGAAGAAAATGTAGACTATACGAATGTACATCAGACATAAAGCCGGAAAGGTTACAAATACAAACGCGTACAAATCCAAAATTTAAATCTACAAATAAAAAATGTTTTGTCCTGAAGGACTGTCTGATGGATCAACGCACAGCCTAAACCGCAGATTGTAGAAACCTGAAACTTGGAGGGTGAATTTTTTATATGACGTAGGCATACGATGAGCAAGGATTTTCTGAAATTATACCCCTTAAGGGGGGTAAATGTGATTCCTTGGTCCAATCTACTTCAAATTTTGCAATCAAATATTAACAGAACTGATGGAAGCGTTTCATATTGCACGTAAATTGATTTCAATGCATATCTCCTAAGATACACCGTTTTAAATAACTCCGCAGCAAAATAATGATCATGTACCGGGCGTGCATTTTCATTATGCGGAAGGATGTGTGTGATGTGCTCTTTGAAAATTGTATTATAGGTGCTTATGACCCACTCTCTGTAACCCTCTCTTTCTCTTATCAAAAAAATATTTGTTTACTTATAGCTAAGCTATCATTTTTTTCTTGGATACAAAGGGATATCTAGAGAAAGGTTTTGATGCTGAAATAATTAGATAATAATTCATAGTTTTATTCGTATTTCTCGCAACTATGTCCATAATTTGTTACCTTAAAACACAGAACCAAGGACAACATAATAACCTACAAAATACCTGTTATTTCATCTAACCTTCGGTCAGTTCCAGATAAAGGTTTTCACTTTATTTATGGCAGCGAGTTACGCCAAGTACTTTGCAAAAGTATTTTCCTTTTAGTGTGCCAAGCCACCGATAGAGTTTCTTTTACCTTTTCGTCAACAAGGCATGCCACATCCAGTGTGTGTGTTTCGATATCGTTACCTGTCATACTCAGGTCATCGGTCCACTTAGTGGGAGGTAAAGATAAATTAAAAGAAATAGATAAACATTAATCATGGAATGCTGAACAGGCTATAAGTACTATAACTTTTACTTTCGTTTAATAGATTTTGGTCTTGTTGTTCTAATTATCATAGGGAAGTGTTGTAAGGTATTGAGATGGTCATTCATCGGACCACTATTTCTTTTGCGCATACGGAAGAAATAAATAACACACTTCATAGCCATCCATAAACTTCAACCCTTGTCAAAATTGCTTATTGAAATATCTATGAAAGAAATTATTTAGAAACAAAAGATAAGCAAAAGAACCCCAAGAACACTTAGAAAATAAAAATCTATTGAATTTAATCTTAAAATAATATTGCAAGACGACACTCAAGGGGCAATAAATTGTAAGTTGAAGCGACCTTTTCGTAATATCTGGTGGGATGTTAAACACATGTTGGTGAGATTTGGCGGGAATTGACCAGACGCCATGCTATTGACCAATAAGCGAGCATCTTGCTTATTACAACCAATGAGCAAATTACTTTGCTTTTGATTTCACTTTACAGGCGGAGCTAATCTGACTGTTTTGGCAGGGAGAGCAACGAGGCAGACGAGGCCCTTACGATTTTGGCAGCGAGCGGAGACGGTCGAATAGCCATAATTATAATTTGAAGATTGTATTGTATTAAAGTAGAAGCAGTGTTTTAGTATTTACTTAAATTGTATTAAAACCAGTGTATTACCCAGTGTAGTGGGTTAATACTTCTTAGATAGATAGAATCTAGTGAAATTCGAGACGGAGAGACAGAGCTAAATCTGGTAAAGTATTCTAAGTCCAAATCTTGTTACTTAAGTATCTTTGGTAAAATATACAACAATATGTGTATACTACCTCTTCTCTCGGTTGTTTGAGACTTCTGTAAAGTTATGGATAATTGTCAATATTATGTACATATGTGTGTAGACTTAATTTGTATATGTCAGAAGGGTTTTTCGCTTGAGATGTTCCGTTTTCCCTTATCTGACTAGGTTTAGGAATGGGACACTCGACCTAGGTTCGTCACCATCTTAGCGAACCTAGGCCTAATTAAACAAACAGTTTCTTTCGTACATCTATCGCAAATAAATGAATAATACAAACAATAATTAACTCTTTCTTTTGTATTCCAAAATTATATGTATAGAGAATTTAATAATGGAGAACAGATAAAACTAAGACCAAGACTTAACAGTAGTGTTGCCTTAAATCAGAATAATCGATCAATTCGAACCTCCAATAGTGGATTCTCTATATGCATACTGACCCTCACCTAACACGATATTTACATTATTGGATTTATCTAAATATAATCATTTGTACTCGCATAGACTAGGTCTGAGATAGAAATCCCGACCTAAGCCAGATAATTTAATTAATTTGAGACTCAAGCTCCTTCAGAGCTGAATTAAACTTAAATTAGCATACTTCAGTAAAATCCTAACCTGAGCGAGCAGAGACACTAGTCTACTGTAGCTTTAACATCACTTTGATTCAAGTCACTAGTATCAGCGACCCAGCTACAGAACAAGGAATTAAGCAGTTGATAATAAAATTATGTGGGTTCAAGTCAATAATCACTTGATTATTTAAGAGGAGAAATACTGTTCTTGTGAGAGAGGGACATTTCGGTTGTGTTGTGATTTAATACACATAAAATTTCTCAACTCCGATAAACTGATGGCTCTGAGTAACATGACTGATCGACACTTCTGATAACGGTGATAACTTAGCATACCATACACGCCATGTCTTGCAATTCGACTCCCGACCTAGATTTGGCCAAATCTAAATATAACTCAAATATAAACACATATAAAATCCATGGTTCTGGGGGAAGCCTGCCCTAAAGGGAATGTGGCAAATAACTAAAAAAATGCAAGTACCCGCCTATATGGAATGAGGGAATCACCAACGCTTCGTAGCGACATAGGGAGTCGATTGCCCCCCAATAACATTGATTAAGGACCGTATCGCGGTGTAGGGTTTCCCCATGCTTGAAGATATCAGTCACAGGTGGTCGCTATAAATAGCACAAAACACAATGAATCAACTTACACAATCATTCTAACGTACCTAACTGAGTGTAAATCGTAAAATCCTTATTAAATCCGAAGAAGACGGATTAAGTAGTATTGTACTGAATAATAACATAGATGCGTTAAGACAAACTCCTCGTTATCGAGTAGAATGATTGATAAGTCTACATTGTTCGAACAGTGGAGTGTACTCAAGATTGACCTAAGGTCAATCTAAACCTAATTGTTGATTAAAACCCCGAAATGACTCTCATGCTACAGTATTGTTTCAAAATCGCTGGTATAAGGAAGTACGATCCTTCCTAGATTAAACACAGTGTTGTTCATCTAAGGTTAATTAAGAAAGCTCGACTTTTCTAAATATCTTCAATCACGAGAACAAGCAAACTAGACGATCAATGCGAGCCAAAACAGAACCTAGGTACGATGACTACACAAGTCGTCATCCTTACCATCACAGTATGATACCTTTATACGTATTTTTACTTTTTTGTGTCCTGGAATGTATTCTGCATTATTTGCTCTATTTCCTTCAGTTACATCTTATGCAGAACTCAGCAGGGATCCCATATAACTCTCTTCAGTTCCTTTGCTTGCAGAAAATCTTATATTTAAATGCTTATTTAAAAGTTGTTTACTTATAATGCTATAGCGCCATTGGCATCTTAGGTATTTTTTGTGCTGCAAAGCCTTCACGCAGACGACTTCCCAAACAATAAAACTATATTGACCGCTATCTCAACGTTTATTACTACCGATCTACGAGTATGGGAAACGTTGGTAGTTTGAGTAAAGTGTTGTGTGTGATTTCAACTACCCATCTACCAACAATGATAAATCGTATCGCAAGTCGATGTGATGGTTATAGACTGAAAGCCAATATGGCGGATGGCGCTTATTTTTGAGGACTGTTCTTCCATGTTTCCCTGCTGTGATATGTATATTGTAAGTACCTATAATATGTTACTTGCTACAGTCCTCACAAGTGCATTAACATTAATGTTTACATGAATGATAATTATGTCCTTTACACTGATGTCAATTACTTTCTCCTACGTACATTGACTTTGTACACATTATGTTAAAACACAATGCACCAATGTCATCACAGGTGCAGTGGGTTTTAGGTTAGTAACGTAAGTATAATATGACCAATAAGTTTGCAGTTGAAGGTGGCGCTGCTTTTCAAGAAAAAATGCATCGATATGCCAAACTTGGAACATATTTAATTTTAGTGCTGTGTTTTCCCGCCGGCATAGATACGTTGGTTGAAGTGTAGGTGTGGGTTGCCGTCAATGTTGGCAACACTGCCTGAGTGACATATAGTAAATTTTAGATTCGTATTTTAAAATTAAATTAAATTAGTAAATAAGTTAAGGTAATTAAGGTGTAAACGCATCATGAAAAGTAATTTCCTAAGATAATAAAACCATTCGATGCCCTGTAACCCCTTTTTGATACGTGTACATATTTTTTCTTTCAATTATAATGTTAGTGTGTATATCTATCTTATAATATAAAAATGAATCGCAAAATGTGTTGGTAAGCGCATAACTCAACAACGCCTGGACCGATTTCACTAATTCTTTTTTTGTTGTGTTTGTTATTGTTAAGAGAAGGTTTTTATGTAAAAAAAAATGTAGTAGGTCGGTAGGTAGTAATAGGTAGGTAGTGGTAGGTAGGTAGTAGTAGGTAGGTAGTAGTAGGTAGGTAGTAGTAGGTAGGTAGTAGTAGGTAGGTAGTAGTAGGTAGGTAGTAGTAGGTAGGTAGTAGTAGGTAGGTAGTAGTAGGTAGGTAGTAGTAGGTAGGTAGTAGTAGGTAGGTAGTAGTAGGTAGGTAGTAGTAGGTAGGTAGTTGTAGGTAGGTAGTAGTAGGTAGGTAGTAGTAGGTAGGTAGTAGTAGGTAGGTAGTAGTAGGTAGGTAGTAGTAGGTAGGTAGTAGTAGGTAGGTAGTAGTAGGTAGGTAGTAGTAGGTAGGTAGTAGTAGGTAGGTAGTAGTAGGTAGGTAGTAGTAGGTAGGTAGTAGTGGGTAGGTAGTAGTAGGTAGGGAGTAGTAGGTAGGTAGTAGGTAACTTTTTCCCTCTTATGTGACGCAGACGAAGTTGCGTGGGTCAGCTAGTTGTAAATAATAATTACTTTATTTCCTGTAAAAAATACATTTAAAAAATTTTATCTTCTATGTTAATATATTGTCCTTTTATGTATTTTGTGTGTACATGAATAAATAAATTAATAAATAAAAAAATGATAATGAACGTAGATTCAATTACATACTTTGAGTAATTCAGCAACTAGTCCCACATGTCCACGGCCCATTTGGTTGAATTAGATTATCTTTTAAAGTTAATAGAGCAGCCTACCTCATTTAATTTCAAAACTGCAATCTTCTCCCTGTTTTTTTGTTTTTGTTTCTTTTTGTTTTCACCGATAACTTTCCTTAATTGGTCTATTCTATAATAATGGCAAAATTGCAAGCTTAAAACGGGAGCTAGTAGACCTACTTACCAATACTTGGAGGTTGTTGATGAACGGGATCAAATAAAGGTGGTCACGAATGGTTTCAAAAATTGTAGTAACTAGTATGAGGAGGCTTTGTTTAAAATTAGGGACCTGGAAGATGACTTAATTCATGCAATAATATATTTAAGTTACAGAAAGATAAAGAAAGTACTCAGGTTAAAGAAACAAACCTCTTATGTAATGAATTATTTAATAGTAATTGTATTCCCCCTTCCTTAATAACTATTGATCTGACTGAAGATTCCTTACTCAAACTAAATTTTATAGTTAGCAATAGAAAGATTAAAAATAGGCAAAATTAAACAGAATTATTAAGAGTCTCATGTTAGCCGTCGCGTCGGTAGCTCGCTCGCACAATGCCGATACTTTCGCCAAATAGTGATTTACCGGGCGGTAGTAGTGTTGACAAGTTAAATGAGTGCGTTCATCGTTGTAAGGAGTGTAAAGTGGTGGTTAACGAACTCTTGGCGTTCGTGACCCATAAAATTGACACGTTACCTGAGACTGGGATACTGCAGATTTGCCTCAGTACTTATTCAAGTGAGGAAGTGGAAACGGCCAGATCTATCGTGTATAAGCTTTTAGCGCCAACAAAAAAGTTTATGCGACGCAAAGATGGATCCGAACAAAAAAGCTTGCAAGATATTATTAAAATCATTAAAGAATTTGAACCTGATAGCCTTCCAGTATTCGTAGCGAAAAATCTAAATAAGTTGCCTCCGGTGACATTTGACTACGTGGATGTGACTGCGTTTCTAAAAGAAATGGCTATATTGAAAACGGACGTCGCTTCTATTAAAACAAAAAGGGATGTTATGGCTAGTGGGGCTACCTCATCCTCGGACATGGAGATCCTAAAATTGGAAATAGATAATTTAAAACGGATGGTTAGCGAACTTAAAGAACATAAATGTAAACTGCAGGTAGACGCAGTCAGCTGTGTTACGGAGAAAGGATGCGGTCAAGTGAAGGGCACATCATCGCGCTCGCTCGCACCTACTGCGGAATCTAGGAAGCAATTGAATGGCGCAACATCGTGCTCGCTCACACCTAAAACGACTGTACCGTTAATGAGCCCGAGCTCAAGGTCACCCGATTGTCAAAAAACAGCTGACTTATCGCATACCTTGCTATACAGAGACATATTAATTGACACAACGCAAACAAAGACTACTGATAAATCTAAGACTGAAGATGATGATCAGTTTATATTGGTGGAGAAAAGAAAGCGGAGGAAGTTTGCCAATATGAGTGGCACCGGCCAAGGATCAACTAAACTACAGGTTGCTCAATTGTCAACGGCCGTGTATGTGTCTCGATTGAACAAGGCAACTACCACGGATGATATTCAAACATACATCAGTGAAATGGGTGAGAAGTGTGTTAAAGTGGAACTATTAACTCAGAAACACGAGACTGAATTTGTTTCTTTTAAAGTGACAATAGATAGAAGTAGGCTGGAAAGATTCTTAAGTGTGGATTTTTGGCCTGTTGGCGTTAGATTTAGGCGTTTCCGTGAGTATACGGCGAGAGGAATTAATAATCTAAGTAATTAATTAATTATGGATTGTAAGTTGTCAACTATATCAATACTGTCCTACAATAATTGTAAATCGATTAAGCGGTCAAAGCAATGTGTACGTGAACTCACTAAAACTAGTGACATCGTTTTATTGCAGGAGACTTGGTTGCTACCTCACGACTTGGATTTTGTAAATGAAATAAATGAAGATTTTGGGTGTGTTGCCAAGTCTTCTGTAGATACTTCAGCAGGGATTTTAAGGGGTAGGCCGTATGGGGGCTTAGCCATTATATGGAACAAAACTAAGTTTCCATATGTTTCACCTATTAGTTGTAGTAGTGACCGCCTAGCGGCTGTGAGAATACCGACTGGTACGGGATGTGTTATTGTTATTAATGTGTATATGCCTGTTGATAACGTCGATAATCTGACAGAGTTAATTGATTGTTTGGGTGCAATAAACGCAATTATAGAAGAGGGTGATGCGCAATGTGTTTATGTGATAGGTGATTTTAATGCACATCCTACAGCTAAGTTTGGCCTTGAGTTGATAAAGTTTTGTACGGAAATGGAGTGGGAATGTGTCGATTTTAATTTGCTTGGATTGGATTCCGCAACTTTTACGTTTATGAGTGAGTCACATGGCAGTCGGCGGTGGCTGGATCACTGCATCGCAACGAAGGCTGCTTGGGATACTGTGATAGCTGCTGACGTCATACATGACGTCATGTGGTCTGATCACTACCCCTTTTTTTTTTTTTTTTTTTAAGGATGGGAAATCATCAAATGACCCCCCCCACTCTGGGCGGAGCGGGAGGGAGTGTCAGACTCTTACTGACTAAAAACCATCCATGTTCCTTCCTCGCCTTTTACGTTCCGGGGCCGCGGTATCTCTTTCGAACAGGCCCGCAACCCCGGCAGGCTTCGGCCCTTGCGGGCCCCTCTTCTTTTGCTGACATCTCTTTGAGGCGCGCGTGGAACACGAACGCGCCGTCGACACGGCCTGTCGTCGTCGTTAGACGGCCGGACGGCCAGCTATTGCCCATAGCCAGCCGTCCACAGGCCCGCATCTACGGTGGCCGGTAGCCACCACGTGGCCCCCGACGCCCGTTGCGTCTCCCGCGGCGGCCGGGAAGAGAGGATCTCTCCCTCTCTCGTTCCGCCACCTCCTTCGCTAGCATCACTGCTTCGCAGAAGGAGGCGACGGACCCCTTGAGAATTGTTTGCGATATATCCTGTATGACTGTTGAGAAAGCTGTCGCCGAATCTAGTATCCACCAAAAGGGAATCAAATGGGGCAATCGTACCAAAGAACAAATAAATGTATACCAAAAGCATTGTTCTAATAAATTATTTGATGAGTTTAATATTTTTAAGTGTGACTGTGAAAACAATATTAATTGCGAACATTACGACAAGTATTGTAAATCGATTGACTTATATTATTCGTATATCGTTGAGACATTGCAGACTGCTGCTGTACTGAGTTCTCGTTTAGGTGAACAGAGGCGATGCAAAAAAGTGGCTGGATGGAACTACCATGTGCAGGACTATCATCGAACTGCTAGGTTCCATTTCAAGGTTTGGGTGGAGGCTGGTAGACCGTTACAAGGTTTGATTTTTGAAAACATGCGTAGTAGTCGTTCCATGTTTAAAAATAAAATCAAGTGGTGTCAGAAAAATGAGGAGTCTATTAAAATGAATATTTTGGCCTTGCATAGAAAAGAAAAGAATTTTGTTAAGTTTTGGAATGCGACTAAAAAGTTTAATTTTAAACAAAACCTTCCTGTCTCTGTCGATGGATTGCAGGAAACAAGTAAAATAGCTGATTTGTTTGCCAGTAAATTTAAAGTTAACCCCGTGCAAGTCGATTGTAAGCTCAGCAATGATACCATCGTGAGTGAGCCACTGCCACCATTTACGCTGGATGATGTGATCTCTGCAGTGAGGAATATGAAGCGTGGTAAGTCATCTGGGCACGATGGTCTCAGTGTGGAGCACCTCGTCTGGGGAAGTGCCGACTTGTTTCCACATTTAAGCGCGCTATTTAATTTGTGTATAAAACACGCCTACTTGCCAAAACTTTTAATGAGAACTGTGGTGGTTCCGATTGTTAAAAATAGAACGGGTGATTTGAGTGCATCTTGTAACTACCGACCTATCTCGCTTGGGACGGTGATTGGCAAGGTGCTGGAGCGTCTCATTCAACCTGTACTGCAAAATAATATAAAAATTGACGATGCACAGTTTGGTTTCCGACCCGGACTATCAACGGACTCTGCGATTGTTAGCCTTAAGAGTGCGATAGCCTATTACACCTACCAGAAAACTTCCGTGTATGCTTGTTTCTTAGACCTGAGCAAAGCTTTTGACCTGGTGAATTATGAAATACTTTGGAACAAACTAAAAAAGTCAAAAGTACCTCACCAAATCGTAGATCTGTTGAGATTCTGGTATGGGGGTCAAACTAATCAAGTGAAATGGGGTGATACTCTATCCAGCAGTTACAGGTTGGACTGCGGAGTGCGTCAAGGTGGGTTGACTTCCCCGGACCTTTTTAATCTGTATATCAATGGTCTGATCGAGGAACTCAGGAGAACCGGAGTCGGCTGTCACTTGGGCAATGTCTGTGTAAATGGCTTGAGCTATGCTGATGACATGGTTCTTTTGAGTCCCTCGATCAAAGGTTTGAGGAAGTTGTTGTCTGTTTGTGAGCATTATGCTGATGCTCATGGACTAAGATACAACGTTCTTAAAACCGAATCCATGGTATTCAGGTCTGGGACGGGTCCGGGGAACGTACCCAGTTTGTTTTTGAATGGTGCGACCATAAAGGTCGTAAAGCAGTTTAAATACTTGGGGCACATTTTGACGGACAGACTCCAGGACGACTGCGATATTGAAAGAGAGTGTAGGGCTCTCTCAGTGAGGAGTAACATGCTCGCACGCAAATTTGTGAAGTGCACCGAAGACGTCAAGAACACTCTATTTAAAGCCTATTGTCTGTCAATGTACACCTGTCAACTATGGTGCAACTTCACAAAAAGGATGTACAACTCATTAAGGGTTCAGTACAATGACGCTTACCGAACCCTTATGAAACTGCCAAGGTACTGTAGTGCTTCGAGCATGTTTGCTGAAGCGAGGGTTCCTGATTTTTATGCCATTATGAGGTCGAGGGTCGCGTCCTTTTGGCAATGTTTGAGGCGCTCCAGTAATAGCATTTTGAGGGTTGTCTCGTGCAACCTTGCAAGCCCTATATTTGTTCACCTAAGCGGAAACAAAAAATGACGGAAAAATAATGTTATTTTTTAAGACTATGGGTACCTATACATACCTCCATGTTTATTAATATTTTAAGGGTTTTATTGATGTTGTTTTTTATTTTTTAATGATTTTTTTAATGAATTGAATTATATTTAATGATTTTTAATTAGTTAAGTAATTGAGTGATATTTTATGATTTTTAATGAATTTAATGTTATTTTATGATCTGTGATGAATTTAATGATTTCTTTGCGACCATTATTTTATCGGGTTGAATTGTATTTTTCTGGTCTTATGGGTATTTTTGCCTGAAATAAAACACTATTTATTTATTTTATTTTATTTATTAAAAAATGCAATAAATTTAGGAAATAACATAGACGCTTTTCCGAATATATTCCACTTAGGAAAGAGCGTGTTGGTTTATTTAATACTAGCCGATGCCCGAGGCTTCGCCCGCGTAAAATTGTATACAAAAACCTTCCTCTTGAATCACTCTATCTATTAAAAAAAACTGCATCAAAATCCGTTGCGTAGTTTTAAAGATCTAAGCATACATAGGGACATGTGGAACAGATAAAGCGACTTTGTTTTAGTGAAAATAATTACCAAATAAAATTAGAGGACAGTATAAAAAATTATGAAAATGAGAGGACAGTATAAAAAATTATGAAAATAATACTCAGCATTTGCAGTCTGAAATTCAGGTTCTTCAGGAATCACTAAGTTCCCTTTCTAGTAGGTAGATTTCTCAAAACCAAATTAGGGAACATATTTATGCGGCAAATGAGTTGGTAATGGGTCAATGTAGTTGCCAGACAGTTACCAACCATGATATTATCCAGCCTCAGGTAATGGAGGGCCCATACCTGGTTGAGAATTTGACTCAGGACTGCACTCTGAATCAACGTATAACCAATATAACACAACATTATTCACATGTGGTACAGCCTTTTTTTTTGGGTTGGGAAATTATCGCATGACTTCTCCCACTCTGGACGGAGCGGGAGGGAGTGTCAGACTCTTACTGACTAAAACCCATCCATGTTCCTTCCTTGCCCTTTATGTTCCGGGGCCGCGGTATCTCTTTCGAACAGGCCCGCAACCCCGGCAGGCTTCTGCCCTTGCGGCCCCTCCCATGTGGTACAGCCTGAGTTAGATGATAGTTTGCCTGTATTTGGTCATTTTGTCTCTCCTAATAGTTACGTTTGCGATCATTCAATTAGGCCTGGTAAATTAATTAGTAACAACCTGAGTTATTGTACCCAAAATAGTTGTATGCCAGGGTCCTCCTACAAACAGGTTATCTGTAACAAAAAACCGTTTGTGATCCTAGTACTACCATTACTTTAATATGTGTGAGAAATAGTTCAAAGGATAAAAAGGAAGTCATCACTGACTATGTTCCAGATGTTGTTAAAGTTAAATTGAAAAAAAATCATGTTGTGTGCTTTTCCATGTTTTGAAAATGTATGTAACAGAAAAAACAGTTATATTCACATGCTAAATAAACGTGTACATTTTTAGCAGGTCACTATAGTGACAAACTTATACATCTTGATATTAACACTTTTGTTAATAAACTTAGGGGCCGTCTCCACGAGCAAGAGAATCGCGGCGATTTGACGTATTTCTATAGGAAAATATCGCTGCGATTCTCTCGCTCGTGGAGACGCCCCAAAAGAGTGTATAGAAAAACGTGACAAGGACGATACTATCGCTGCGATTCTCTCGCTCGTGGAGACGGCCCCCTTTTTTTTTTAGGTTGGGAAATCATCAAATGGCTTCGCTCACTCTGGGCGGAGCGGGAGGGAGTGTCAGACTCTTACTGACTAAAACCCATCCATGTTCCTTCCTCGCCCTTTATGTTCCGGGGCCGCGGTATCTCTTTCGAACAGGCCCACAACCCCGGCAGGTGGAGACGGCCCCTTAGATTTTAATCTCTAAGATTGTCAGTCGAAGATATATTTAAGTATTAGCTAATACAACAGCCACTGTCCTTTCAAAATACATATTTGGGAACATAGATATACTCTAATCCAATCGAAATAAATACACACTACCTTAAAAATATGTATGATTTATATAATATTTTGGTATAACGTTTGTATGAACGACGCATACTTCGCCGTTCTCTCAGCACCATGTTTTACCTTGAGGAATTCAAATAAATTAATATGAATATTATGCTTATTTATTTCTTAAAACGTCCCCTTTTTATACATATATATTTATTTCTTATCGCTGGACATTAACACACAGCGCCACCGAGTGCCACACTAAGCAAAGCTTTTGTCGTGGACACTAGATAGTTGATATACTACATATATACTTTTTGATTCTGTAAAAGTCATATAATGATATGTCTATATATTGAAATAGATGCAAATAAAAAAATCTTAATATATATAAATCTCGTGTCACAATGTTTGTCCTCAATGGACTCCTAAACCACTTAACCGATTATAATCAAATTCGCACACATGTGCAGTTCGATCCAACTTGAGATAGGATAGTTTAAATCTCAATTTACGCAGACGAAGTTGCGCGGGTCAGCTAGTAATATTTTATATTTATTCAAAACTTGCTTCACAACATTATTGTTTCATAAATGTTTACGTAAATCAATAGTCTTGTTTTTGTTTAAGTATAGGTAATTTCAGTTACTTAAGTATACACTCGTACGAGTACAACACTTTTACATTACAAAAGATTCTCTGTTGAAAAATAATATTTTTCAAGTGGCTCCTATCGCACACACAAACGGTGACGCCTACACGGTCAAAATGTGCAACAGCCGATTTTCTTACAAATTACCGATGAAAAATGTCTATGTAGAAATGCTGGTGCAGTCTCGCTGACCCCACTACTTTGCCCCACTGGTGGGGCCAACAGAAAAATTAAAACCGTCGTTTCGTCGAAAGAGATAAATAAACCCTAATGATATCATTGGGAAATAAAAGAGATTCCGATCCATACGTTACAGTACGACCGGTCCTGTGTATTGTTTCTGGCGACAAACGGGTAAAAGTTCCAGTTTGTTGCCAGTGAGTAGTGTCCGACCGATGCTTCGGCTTCGGCTTCGGCTTCGGCTTCGGCCACCTTCGGCCAAAAAAAGCACCTTCGGCCAAACCTTCGGCTTCGGGCAAAAATTAGCCGAAGCTTTGGCCGAAGCCGAAGGTTTGCAAGTTGTCAAAATTTGAAATTTACTGAACAATGCTAGAGCGAGACGGAGAGTGCGCAGAGCAGAGCAGCGTTTCGCCGCACCACCGCGCCGCGCGCGCCGGCCCGAACGCTTCGAATAATTTATCACCTACATACTTAAATATATACGTTGGTCACTCGGCTCGTAATTGGGCTAAATCTCTAAAACTCTCAGAATATGTAGTATATTCTGAGATTATAATAACTATCGCATTTCTCAAGGTCATCCATCACCTTCGGCTTCGGCTTCGGCTTCGGCCGAAGGTTTTGGTGAACACCGATTAATCGGCTTCGGCTTCGGCCAGAATTGCACCTTCGGTCGGACACTACCAGTGAGGCATACAATAATCTTGTTCCCCAAAAAGTATTAGGCTGGCATGAGCTCAAAGTAGTATGCATTTGAATTAAACCTGTATAAATTACCTAGTAGTGTGCGTAACGTTACTGTCCATAACTAGTACAACAGTACCAACACTACTCGATCCCATGGAATGTTTATGAGTAATATTTTATTACTCAAAAACACGCTGGGGTCAACGGGAACCATTTTTAATTATTTGTTCCATTCCCGTTGGCCTTGGATATTATAAGAATAAGAATAAGAAATTTTATTAGCTCAACCATGTGTTTACATACAGAATTAAAATAAAATAATACATGCATGCAAGATCTTAAATAAGAGTGGCTCACGACATGTCTAACATTTCTCATGGCGTGCAAATATTTACGGTACAATTTTATTGAATTTATGATTTTTAAATTTGCACTTAGACATTACATATCAATCAATTAAATACAATTGTTATAATGGAATAAATTATTTTTAATTTTACTCTTATAAGTTAATATATTAAATATCAGACATAGTTTTACATACGTATTATATTCAATCATGTACGTTATTTTATGAATTAATGAATTAATCACAATGAAGATTTACATGACTGTCTTCAATAGGCATTCAAATAATAACATTTATGCTACCTATATTTTAGTTCTCCACTACTACAAGACATATTCATTTCTTTATAATAATCACCATGAGTCGTTTAAATATTCTGCAATACTATAATATGCTTTTTGTACCAAAAACAATTTCATTATTTGTTTCAATTTAGGTATAGTTTGCTCTTTCCAACTTTTGGGCAATTTGTTGTAGATAGTTTGGTGCCATACAAAAAACACTCTTGCGCATAAGTGCAGTTTTTGATGTATGGACACATAGTTTCCATACATCAAAAACTGCACTCCGAAATTCTACTACTTATCTCCGAAATACTTCTCAATTTATAGAACCTTGTTCTACCAAGTACAATCAAGCGTACAAACAGCTAATCACGTGGTCCCCTTTTAAAAAAATATACCGGTATCAAATTCAGGTATCCAATTCCGTCGCACTCTAGTGCTAGTTAAGACGTTCCTGTATCATTTTACGTGAACAAACTTCCCTCCCGACTTTATGGAGGGGAAGTGCAATTATTTACTGAGATTGCACGCCGCACAGCGTTTAGGGTTTCACAGGGGCGATACGAGAATTTGTTTATTAAGCTCTTGTTAGATATTCATGTGGTTAGGAGCCATGATTATAAATTGTCCGCGGAGGGTAGAATTTTGCTAATTGGACAGATAATTATGAGTTTTTTTTTGTCGTTGTTTTGATAAAATTATTAGCATTTAATAGGAGATTTGTTTGTAATTTCATTTCACCGCATGCCCTCGTCTTGAGATTGTCATCTTTACTCATTGATACCTTTTCTTTGATTCATAACTATTTCGTGTGTGGTAGACGTGGTCGTGTATTGAAATGTAGTCACTATTGTTTAAGCCTTAAAAGGAGATAATATTTTTAAGCCCACTTGGATGTTGCATGTATTATTCAAAATACACCAAAAAAAATAACTATTTTAGTATAATAATAAACGAAAAATTAAATAGAAACGAAGACGGAGTCTTAAATTCACTAAATAAGTTATATAATTATATTTTTATGCGATTGAAATTATTCCTGCTGTGGTCAAAGTCATTTGACAGAAAATACTTCGTGAATAGGAGCGTCTTTCCCGCTTACAAAAAAAAAGATATGGTACTCAGTGGTAATCTTATCTGCTTATCTTTAAACAATCAACGTGGCACCCAACTTTGTAAATCCGGCTTTTTGACAGACAACTTCATTATTTTGACATTTGTTTCAAGTGTTTTTGCAGATTTGTCGCATTTATTCTGGTTTGACAAGGCTTAGCTAATAATAACCACTGTAATTTAGAGGTTATAAGGAAGAAAAGTGTGCTTTTTATTAATAAATGCAAGAATTAACGTGGGTGGCATATTCTTCAAACAAAAAATTTACTATTTTATCCTCTTTTTCTTCTGTTTGAAGAAAACAAAAAATTGTACTGATGACGAAAAACCGTAAAAAAAATTACCACATATACTGGCTGTATTTCTGGAATTAATTTACATTTCCAACACAACCAAATTAAAACTACCCGCGCATTTAATATCACACACTTCAAGCGCGCAGAATTTATATTAAAGGAGTCTCAGATTCGAGTAGCGACGCGCGACGGTTGCAAAAGGAAACCATAACCCTGTTTTATCGGTACACCAAACATTCCAGTTTCGAAATTTATTGACTACCTCCGTGTGACGTCGGCCGGTCCATTTTATTTGAATCCCAGATATTTTGGGATTTTCGTTTGTGGAGTTTTGGGTAAGAGGATGCAGGCCGTAAAAAATCCTTTACAACAAAAATCCTTTGTGATCTCGGGTGTACTAGCCTGTATCGTCGGATACGGGTTTATTTGTCAGATCAAAATGCCTCTCCTAAAATTCAACTAGGTAACAAATCTGGGGGATTGAATCTCGAAGGTTGAAGTAGTTTTTGAATTTTTATAGTAAGTTTTTCTACTGAGTTTCTAAACACAGAAAAATAGTATAATATTAATGTTTTCATACATTTTCAACCGACTTCCAAAAAGAGGAGGTTATCAATTTTTTTTTTCTTTTTTTTTTTTGTGTTTGTTACCTCAGTACTCTCGACTGGGTGAACCGATTTTGATGGTTCTTTTTTTGTTTGAAAGCTGGTGCTTCCCGTTTGGTCCCATTTTAGTTTGCTGAAGACCTGATGCTGATCTTCGGAGATATACAACGGAACTCTTCAAAAATACACAGCAAATCTGCAGTGATTGCTGCCATCGCTTGTAGGTTCATTGATTATACTATATTATGACGTAACATCACGCCTGTATGCTCTGAGGGGGTACGCACATGTGTAAAATACACCCGATTTCGAAAATATTTGTTACCTCAGTACTTTCTACTGGGTGAACCGATTTTGATCGTTCTTATTTTATTTGAAAGCTGGTGCTTCCTGTGTGGTCTTATAATCATCAAATCAGTAGCTGATGATAGGATTCTGGAGAAATTGAGAGAATTCTTCACATTTTATAGGCACACTAGAAGCGGTTTGGGTAGTTTAGGAATTGTACTTTCTCGAAGTGATCCCAATTCAATTTTATGAAGATTAGATGAAGAACTTTGGAGATATGCAACGGAACTCCTCAATAAATGATAGCAAATGTACTGGGATTGCCGAAATCTCATATCGGTCTATTGTTTACACCAGTTCATAACCTAAAATCACGCCGGTACGCTGTGAAGGGGTAAGCACATGTGAACCACTAAAAAGTGAAAAATAAAAACTTTTTTACAAAAAAATAAAACCGACTTCAGAGAAAACAAAAAAGTGAAAAATAACTTCAGAAAAAACGCTTGAGAAGTCGGTGACAAAAAAAGTAAATCAATCAAAAAAAGGTCACCGACTTCTGAAGCGTTTTTTCTGAAGTTATTTTTCACTTTTTTGTTTTCTCTGAAGTCGGTTTTATTTTTTGTAAAAAAGTTTTTCACAAGATAACTTCTTTATTTGATCGTTGGGTTGACGATTTCGTCAAAACATATGGATAAGGGACTCACAGAACAGAGAAGAAGACAGGGGAGCTCTACACCCAACATTAGGTTATTCCGAGTTGAAATTATGATAATCATGCTCTTCACAACACAGTGGATACAGTTCTGTCTCAAGCAACGTCAGATCGACCAGTCACGCGTGTTGTATCAGTTTTGCCTATAAAAAATGGGCTCTAATGCATCCTTGAATGCACCCAAGGTGGCGTTTTGTTTGCATCGAATTTTAAACTTAAAGACCATTTTCTGATAGTCCTTTATTCATTGTCTTCAAAAACATACGCGAGAATCTTCTTGCATTTCGTAAACGGACCTATCCGGTCCACCAAAGCAGCGCAATCCGCTACGTATTAGACATCTATTATTACTAATTATGGCTTAGGTACAATATCTAGAAACGCCTAACTCATGAGGGATGATTTATCGAAAATTTCAGACTCGGGCAACGTACAATGTAGCTAATCGGCTTAGCGATTATGCATTACATGATCGTTAAGCTATTCAGATTAGTTAACAACATGCTCTAACATGTATTAGGAATCTTCATCTTGAACTAATGAAGTGACTGTACAAGGATGGAGTTTCTTGCCCGTTCTCGTTAATACGAAACTACCATTGCGTATCGGTAAGAATCAAATCCATTCTGTCAATAAATAATTATGTTTCCTTTGTTGTAAAGTATGACTTTTAAAAGTGCTTTTCTAAGCCATATACAGGATGGATTTGTTCTATGCCACCTTGAGGAAAAGTACTCTAAATACTGGGGATAGCAAATTTTAGTAATTTTAGAGTGGGAGAAGTTATTTAATGATTTCCCATACAAAAAATAAAAAGGGGCGTCGAGTAAGTCAGTAACTCGTCTCACATGCCTACGGCCCATTTGGGACGAGTCGATGAAAATCAAAATAAATAATAGTCATATTATCCAGGACAACATGGGTTTTAGAGGTCAGATAGGTAATTGCTCTATGTGACCTGATGGTGATGCAACTGCCCGTTGCACGCGGTCGTACTGTATGCTATTTCGCAATTCACTACCAACTTTGATGAATACTTAAATCGCTTGATGGCAATGTTTCAAATGCTTTTAATTATTATTTATTGAATAGCTTTACCTGTCTCACTGCTGGAAAAAAGCTTTAACATTTAAATTTAAATAGATAGCTTTTAATTCGGAACCAAACGCTTCATGACCTAGAAGTTTGTCTCTTGATGAAAAATTTAACAAGAAACTTGCCTTTAAACTGAACCACGTCATAGCCATCAGCAAAAATGCTTTTATCAAGACGGAATAACTTATTTCCCCTAGTTACATGCGTGGTACAAATATTTGAAGATTAGAGAAACACGAGAAGTATGTCGTGAGAGGGGGCCGCGGTCACCGCCGCCGAAGCAATGTGCTTTGATGAGAAAAGTATGCCCGACGAATACCGGGAGGACAGCGAACCGTAGTGGTATTAATGAATCATGCGATATTTTCCGTACTGTGCGTTATTTTTGAGAATTTGTCAGTCTGGAAATAAAATACACACAATGACAACACCGTGATTTTCCATTCTTGGCACTTACTATAAGACAAAAGTGATGAACATAGGCACCTACGTTTTCTTGGTTCACATTCCACAAGGGCCGATGCGTGCCGGGGCTGCGGGACTCTTCGAAAGAGATACCGCGGCCCTGGAACACAAATGGATAAGAGAGAACATGGATGGGTTTTAGTCAGTATGAGTCTGGCACTCCCTTTCGCTCAGCCCAGAGCGGGAGGAGTCATTTGGTGATTTTCCGTACAAAAAGAAAGGCAACTTTCAAACGTCTAACTAGCTCAATATTAGGGATTGCTGAAAGAAACCATCGCAGGTCATGTCACCACTTGGTCCCTCCTCAATCACCCGCAAAATAGAAGTACACCAAAATATTTACGAACTGAAATTGAAATATCGAGCGCTCATTAAAATATTATCTACTACCACAAAAATAACCCACGCCGGAATATTCCGGAATGCCTCTCTTATGTCGGCGTCATTTGAAATTACATCCGCGATTAAGCATCAACACATAAGTTGAAGTTACTGGACGGTTAAACTAAATGGTTCATTGCGACGATTAGGCGAAATATGCGCAGAAAATTGTTGCAAGTTTTTACTACTTGAGTCCAATTAGCGCATGTGACGATGGAACGAGGAATTATTTTTTAATGTCTCATTCAAGAAATATGTAACTGTAAGACTAGGAGTCTGTTTGAGTTTTTTTTTGTTTCTTGATGTATTTAGTACCCGAATGGCGTAGTGGTGGGTGAGGCTGCCTTACGTTCTTAGGGTCCTGGGTTCGAATCCCGGTAGGAGCAAATGTTTGTGTGATGAGCATGGACATTTGTTTCCGGGTCATGGATGTTTATATCTATGACAAATATGAATTTAAAAACAAAAAAAAAGTATATAAATGTAGTATATCAACTATCTGGTGTCCAGGACGTTTTTACCTCTACCTTTACTTTTATACATCCACAGTCATACACAAAAACTTTCTACATGACATTTTCCTCATTCCTGACTACTAATTACATAAAATAAAAATAAATATCGCTGGTCATTAACACACAGCGCCACCTAGTGCCACACCCAAAGAAATATTTCATCATCATCATTCTTTTTGACCGACTTCAAAAAGGAGGAGGTTGTCAATTCGCAGAGTTCCGTCTTAACTTTTTGAATTGGTCTGAGTTAGAAATATTAAATATTTCTTACAATAGAAGCCGATGGACTGCAAACTTCCTCAAACTTTTGATTCAAGAAACACAATCCGTGTAACATGATATTTTGAAGGGAGCTTCTTTTTGCGTCCACCACTTGAAGGATTTTTGATTTTGTCACGATTTTTTGGACGAAAATATTATTAACACGAAACATTTTTGTCACTGCCAATAATATTATTTTCATCCCATCTATTCGAAAAAGACGACTTGGTTCGCCTTTAAGTGCACCCAAAGGTGGTGTTTTCTATAAGAAACTTTTAGCGGGCAGTAATGAGTTTTTAATCCTCTTTATAAGTGCGCCGCAATTATCTTTGCCGCGCACTTTTTGAATTTGGAACATCTTGTGTTCAGCGCCCAAGAAATCGAACGCAAATATTGTTTGAATAAAGACTGGCTGGTGCGACGGCCCATAGTAGCGCCGCGCGCCGGCTGAATACAAAAAAAAAAGAAATAAAATTAAAAACGCGCGAACTATAGCCCGCGTTTTCGTCAATTTTCACGGATTGATAGAAATTCATGATTTTGTTTTGAAAAATGAGTTCTTCAAGTGACAGTGAAAGTATAGAATTAACTCCTGATAGTATTAGAACTGACGCACATAGGGGTATTTTGAATTTCTAGCCGGGCGAAATTAATAGTGCGGTTTTTTCTGCTGAAAAGTAGTTAGGACTTACTAATATCTGGACTGGACGACCATTGCGAAGGCCTTTGTTCAACAGTAAGCATCATGGGCTGACTCGAAAGTCAAATAAAGAAGTATTCATGATTTGAAAAAGTTTTATTGGTTAACTAATTACATTAAAAGCTGTGTATATAAATCTAATTTGACGAGGAAGAATGCCGGGGTTCATCGTCACTTTCTCCGAACTCTTCTGCTTCAGATTCCGAATCGGAATCGTCTTCAGATTCTGGTGAAGGTGGCAAAAACATTGCTATTGCTTCTTTCGAAAAGGTATGGCTCCTGCTTTTTGGCTTTGGCCTCAGACTTGTGAGCAGTGGATCAGACGATAGTAGAAGGCGATTTATAACATCTGCATTGCAATCTACTCTCGAAAACTTCCTCGCAAAATTATATCTATACATCCTGAAATGTTTATTCCTGGCTTCAGCAGCCTCTTCCGATAGTAATCCTATAGGCAATAACGCCTTTTCCATAACTGTAGCACCATGCATCAAAATTTTGTGCATAGTCGGGCTCATCGGATGCCAGTCGTAGTGCGAGACATAGAGTTTTGCTGTGTCCCAACAGTAATCAGCAAATTTTCTCAAGTCAACTTTATGACCGCTTGAAATTACCTCGAGAATTATTTTAAGCCTAAATATCAGGTTGTAATCGATACCGGTAATTTCTGCAGCCTTCTGAGGGTCACTGAAAAATCGCCTGCTGGTGTTACCGTCATTGGTATTGCCAAACCCAGCTTTCGGCACATCCACAATTAATCCAGTTTCGATTCTAAATCTTCGTTGGATGTTGGTTTTCCTTTCTGCAACTGTAGCTTTGTCCGAATCTGATCTCACCTGCCATTTCTTTATCGGAAGCTTGTAAGAAAGGTGCAAAATACTTTCGAACAAGCGGATTCTAGCGTGAAGGATTGATAAGCCAAACTTTAAGGCTTCTATATCAACAGGCAATTTAATTTTTAAATTATTAAATTGCTTAGAAGTAGCGCCGCAAATGTAACATCTCATTGTGGAGCTGGTTTGCGTAGCAGCATTGCACACTTTAGCATCTACCATTGTTAATGACAAAGTATGCTTAACATTAGCAGACAAGCCATCATCATTTATGAATTGACTGTTTTCTAGTAGATCTATTTTTGAAGATATGTATTCGATTTCCTCGTTCGTCAAGTCAGCAGTTTCTTTGGCAAATCGTATCCTAATTGGTCTACAATAACGTGGTGAAGAGGGAGTCGGATTTTGCCATACAATTTTATTTCCACATTTTAATTGAAGCGGTACTAAACAGCTTTGGAATATGTTGGAGTCAGTGGACTCTTCATTTTGCATTTTCTGCTTAAATTGGGACTGTTGCGAGCCGTCACAGCCCCACTTATAGATAAGCTCCAACGAACCTAGTTGTTCTTCAGTTAAATTACTCAAATTTTCTTTTAAATAAGTGAGCAGTCTAGTAACTGTGTGATTTAATAGGTCTTGCAAATTAACTTCTGCAGATGTTTCAGTCACAGTAATTGAGGACTTTGGTGGGTAGCACTTTATCTTTTCTTTCTGTATTAAGCTATAACAAGGGTAATATTTCTTATTGGAATTTCTGACGATCTCATATTGTTTTCTTGATAGATCTGCTTCAACAAACATTGATAATGCTTTAAAGGGCGATAATTGTGTGTCACTAGCTTGCAAACATTTTGAATAAGCTTGTTTGTATTTTTTTGCTCGCTTCGGTGACTTCATGACTTCTGACAGTAAACGGGACGCATGTCTATGGCCAGACGTCTCCAGACTAGTTTTGGCTGCATGTACTAACACTCCTTGACTAACAGTTGCCCGTAGATCATTGGTTTTCTTTCGCTTGTTCCTGTCAGAGAGTTTATCAAAAGGTTTTGATGGGCGACCGGCTCGCTTTTGCGGTAACGGAACAATGGGTATCTCGAACGTTCCTTGAAGCCACGTAGCATTGGCAGTAATAAATTTATCAAGAATTCTATTTGCCTTCAGCCACCTCTTCTTTAAATCACTTTTGAAATGTGAAATTTTATGTTTCAAAACCTTTAATTGTTCCTCATTAAAGTTGTCAGACGTCAAAAGGTAATTTGCCAAATAATCAACTTTTTCGTCAAAAGTATGCAGCTCTTGTTGTTGCATTTTATTGAACAGGTATTCTCTGGTTACAACTCTGTAGTTAGAACCCCCTGGTATCCCTAAAACAATAAAAAAGAAAACATTTCATAATTTGCTTAAAAATAACGATTATTGGTTTTTGGCTAACACCTGCATTAAAGTGTCAGTTTTGTCAAAAGTAGCAAAAAGTAGCACTCAATTCTTTAAACATATATCGTCTGACTGTATTTGTCATACGTTAGACCAGAAATCGTTAGCCGGAAGCACTCGGAAGGATAACTATATTCACTTTGAAAGGAACAATTCGGAAAAAAATGGATTGAAAAATTGAGTCAGTTGTAAATTGATTTTGAACCTTAAAAATATAGGCAAACATTAGTGAATCATAATAAATAAAAGTGTTCTTACCTGTATTACGATAATCCATAGTAATTTTGGTTAAATAATACACAATAAAGAAGCACTGAGGTCTCAAACACGGTAATATTTTAATGTAGCCAGTAACTGACGCGAGCGCACGCGACAACGATCAAGTTCCGACTGGTTTGTGGGTGGCTGGGCGCGGGCGCAGGTACCCGGAAAGGGTCGTCTTTTGTTCAGTAGCTACCTGGCTAGCTGACAACTATTCATTTTTGCTTTTGTTTAAAACTTTGTATTTACTCATTTCACCCGGCTAGGAATGCAAAATACCCCTATGTGTGACGCAAGAAATGTGATGGATAATCTACTACCTGCAAAATCCCGGGAGAAATATATGAAAGCTTATGGTAATTTTATTGAATGGAGAAATTCAAGAGGCGCCAAGAATTTTTCAGAATCTGTGTTTTTGGCCTACTTCCAGTACTTAGCCAAAACTAAACAACCTTCCACACTTTGGAGTACCTACTCAATGCTAAAATCAACAGTCAGTTCTAATAACGACGTAAAACTGGACACATATTCGAAATTAATAGCGTATCTGAAGAGGATGTCTGATGGATTTAAACCTAAAAAATCCAAAGTGTTCTCAGTCAAAAACGTGGAGACTTTCCTTAATGAGGCACCCGACAACATCTTTCTTGCCGTAAAAGTAAGTAACTATGTATGTATATATGGTGGATTAGTAAAGTATAACCAGTGTTTTAAAATGCGCATTTTATTGTAACCTGTACTTCGATAGATAGGTACTTGTCTTATTCACATTCGGTTTTGTTACAGGTGGCTTTAATTTTCGGAGTACATGGAGCTTGTCGTGGCAATGAACTTTTAAAAATAACTGTTGATGATGTCGAAAATCACTCGGATAATTTACTGTTAGTAAAGCTGACAGACACAAAAACAAAAATTGACCGATCCTTCGTAATCCGAGGAGAATACAAAATTATTGTACAGAAATACCTGGACCTGCGTCCTGCTGATATAAAGACCAATCGGTTTTTCATCCGTTATCAAAATGGCAAGTGCTTCAAACAAGTTATGGGAAAAAATAAAATTTCTTACATGCCACAAGAAATCGCTACTTATTTGAAGTTACCAGATATCAAGCTATATACAGGACATTGTTTTCGTCGCACTTCTGCTACCCTGTTGGCAGATTCTGGAGCGGACTTAACTGTTCTCAAGCGACATGGAGGATGGAAGTCGAGTGCTGTAGCAGAGGGATATATAGAAGATTCCATTGAGAACAAGGCGAAAACATGTGAACGCATCGTGGAAAACATTAAATTGCAACCTTCAGTTAATCCATCCATGCCACTGTCGCCGCGCCCATCTACATCCAAACAAAGAGATTCACCGTCACATTTTCCTCAAAATGAGCCACATTCTGACATTATTTCAAACACGCAGAATAAAATTAAATCTACAACAATCTCTATTCCTAATAAAACTGTAACAATTAATTTTCAAAATTGTTAAAATGTCTCAAATGAAAATATAAGTTTTTAGTTGTTTTATTATTAGATACTACTTAATTTCAATTTAGTTGTTACTCTGTTTCATTAAATTTCAATATTACAATAAAATATGAGGCGCCTTTTATTTTCTCATAGTGGGTGATGAAAAGTAGAGTGTATCACTCGGGCGCAAAATATATTTTTGGCTCGGGCGACGTACTTTGAATCCCTCGCTACGTTCAGGATTCTACTAAAGAATCCCTCGCTACGCTCGGGATTCTACTCTAGAATCCCTCACTTCGCTCTGGATTCAAAAAAGCGCCCTCGCCGTAAAAATATTATTTTGCTCCCTTATGATACAATCTACTATTTACTACCTTAGAGTGGTAATTCTAGACGCGAACTCCAAATGGCTTCAAACAAAAGTCCAGTATATAGAATGTAAAAAGACTTTTAGTGTTGCCGAAAAGCACTTGTTCTCCCAATCATTGCGTTTTTTTTTTGTTCAAGGCTTTACCTTGGAGGTCAACATATTCACAAACTTTTCAAAAGTTGGTTTTAAATACATGTTTTTAAAGTAAGAACTTTAAGTTAAAAACCTTCCACGACTCCCAAACTATACTACTTTTAATTATTTTTTTGTGTTGAAAAATCACTTTTATTTTTCCCTTTTTTGTAAAAAGTGATTTTTCACCCCAAAAAAAGTAATTTCCAAGCAATAACTTTTGCTTGTTGTTATTAGTTTGATGTACAGAATCCTTGGTATCCGTCTTTGTGCAGAGCCTGTTTACACTCTGTAGATTTTTTAAGGTTTTGGCTCGTGTGAAGTAATTGGATTATGAAACTCAATAATCCTCCCGACGACGCAAGTCATTCTGAACTGCAGCCACATTTATCTGTGTTGTTTTTGTGCCATATTATCATAAAGGTTACACGGACAAGAAAAACGTGAAATCGAATATAATTCACTAGGTACAGTAATCAATTTATTTAGTTTTACTTGACCCGTATGTTTGTAGATTTTGGACAAATCACACCGATGTATGTGTATGATCCGTTGGAACAAAACCATAGCGCGATCTAGTTCGATCTCAACGCCATCTATCGAGCTACGAGACAACTCTGACATCATGTGCGTCATGTGGAAACATTTCTTTTTCGCAAAATTGTTACATTAAGTAAATTATAGTGGTTTTTATGTAACGTATGCAACCACTTTTTACGAAAAGTAATGTCTTTTTTTAGATTTCCTACATCCATTTTTTAACTAAGGTAAATCAAGCACTCTGCCGGGGGTGCGGGACTGTTCGAATAAGATACCTTAGCCCCGGAACGCATAGGGCGAGGAAGGAACAAGGATGGGTTTTAGTCAGTAACAGTCTGACACTACCTCCCGCTCCGCCCAGAGTGGGAGAAGTCATTTCATGATTACTCAGCATCCGCAAAAAAAGGTATATCAAGCACTTATGGCATTTGGCTACACAACTCTGAACCCTGAATTGAAAGTTAAATCAGTACCCTAGTTGAAATGGCACACGCTCTCTTCTCTCCGTCAATCCTTATTATTTCCATTACTCAATTAAGACGCAGACAACAAACTTTCACACAAACATATCATATCAAAGCATAGATGATTAAAAAGGTAGGTAATATCTTGCAGCACTGTACCCTGTACCCTTCACCCCCAAACATGTTTTGTTATCATCTATAGACGTCACAACAATGGGGTACAGGGGGAGCTTATATTAGCAGATATCACCCCACGGGTTTCGTATATCAAAAGGGTTGAGTTTTAACCGGTAACTACAAAGGGAGTATTGTAAAACAGGTTCTATGGTAGGCCATTTTCTTGAAATAAATAAACAGCACGTTAAGTCGATTAGGTGGTCATACCTACCACATTAAGTTTTGACCACTTTAATATTTGTTTTAATGTTTTTTTCAAAATCTTTAATAATTGATAAAAATAAATGGTAGCAGGATACCGACGCTCAAAGCAACTCAAAGCATTTAATTCAATTATATCTACCATTACGGCACTTTTGAATGTCAAAAATACAAAAAAAAAGAAAATCTACAGCCACAGTACAAGGCATAATAAATTGAGAAAGTACTTTAGTTGCCCATGAGTATTATAATATCTGTGCCCATGCTAAAACAGTTACCAGTATTCAGTAAATCATTTCGAAACCCACCTTTCCAAATAATCTAGCAATAAAAGGTATCAAACCATCTAATCCATAATTGTCGCGATTTTAATTTAAAATTAAAATCAACATAAAAATGTCCTTAGTTTCGTATCACTATTCGATAACAGATGGCGTTGTGCAGTAACGTCACTTTTTTAGATCGCGGTTTAAGATTTTCTTGCATGATGTATTAAAATTTTTTCTTACTCTGGACATTCTGGTTTTATTTCCCTGCGAGAAATATTTGTACACTATCCAACATCACAGAACTGGTACCACCGAGAGCGCTGACGGTCTGGCACTTTTCACCCTCATGACTACCTAGTCATCACAGACAGACTAAAAATGAGGATAAAAAGTGCCAGACTTACCTAAGTCTGGCACTTTTTATCCTCATGACTAGGTAAGTCTGGCACTTTTCACCCTCATGAACAGGTAAGTCTGGCACTTTTAACCCCAATGATAGTTAATCATTCATTTCAGTCTGTCACTTTTCATTGACCCTTATGGCTAGGTAAGTCTGGCACTTTTTACCCTTATGACTAAGAAAGTCTGAAATTTTTCATTCTCATGACTAAATAAGTCTGTCACTTTTCACCCTTATGACTAAACCTTCATCTGTAAGCGAAGTAGACACAATAGTTAAACAATGGCGTCAGACCGATTCGGTTGGGTTTCACAGACAAAGGGCCAAGTAAGTCTGGCACTTTTCACCCTTATGACTAAGTAAGTCATAAGGGTAAAGAGTGCCAAACCGTCAGTAAACACAGTGGTATCTATTTTCTCCACAACTCGGATTTATCAATTTCATTGTGAAATACTGGAAACTGTACCAGTTGTGAACGAGGTGAATGGAGTGTGGTTAGGATTTGGTAGCGTTCTGTATTTTTTTTCTTTAAAAGGTGTAAGTTTATGTATGTACTATCAATATAGATCAATATCCCTGGACATTAAGCACAGCGCCATATAGTGCCACACTATAAGCAACGAGACTTGTGTCGTGGACACCAGATAGTTATCATACATATAATATCCATGACTCGGAAACAAATGCTCATCACACAAACATTTTCTCCTACCGGGATTCGATCCCGGGACCCTAAGTAAGTAAGGCAGCTTTGCTACCGTTGCGCCATTCGGGTCGTCAAATGTATGTATGTCACCGTAAAATTGTCAAATACGTTATATTGTAATATCTCTAGCGATATTGTAAAGTCTCGAATTATTGTCAAATGAACATACTGCTTACAACAAAACGCATTATTTTTCGTGAAATGCATGCGATGGTAGTCAACTTACGCGGTGTGGAGGGAAGGAGGAGTCCCCCTTGCCCAGTGGCACAACTCTCATAAAAAGATAATGCACCATTCCTGAGAAATACCGATTAATATAACATAACCTTAAAACACTTTATATTCCCCCTAAAAAGCGTAGTGGACGGAGCCCCGCTTCGCGCTTATTTCCGAGTGCAGAGTTTAAAGGAACCTAACTAACCTAACGGGGGGGTGCCCCAAGTCCCGATTATGGGGGCAGAGATACTTCCGTGTGTTCAGTTGACAATAATTCGAGACATTACAATGTCGCGAGAAAAAACACGTTATATTGTAATATAACGTGTTTGACAATTTTACGGTGACATGTATACTGGAGACTCCACATAGTAACTCTTGAATTTGTTTGAACAGCCGACCTCTGCAACTGCTGTCAGCTGATCAATCAAAACGAACACATACAGTCTGCGTAAATAAGTCAATGTAACTGAAATAAAATGTTTTTTAACGTCATCTATCTTTACAATACTTTACAATACCTGAGACAATACGTTATAACATAATTATGCAGTTAACATTTACTTATATACTTTTAAAACTAAATAAATAAACAACACATGGAGTTCACAGACTTTTCAAGGCAACACATGTGATTTATTAAAACAATAAGTATTGCCCATAAATAAAGGGTGTAAAACACCTCTTCACGAAGTCGAAAGGCACTTGTTCTCCCCATCATTGCAAACATTGTTTGGTTCTACACCATACCTAGGAACCTTCTAGTTATGGAGATATGGAGGGTCAAAGTTACAACTTTTTGATAAGTTTTTTTTTAATACATGTTTTTTTTTGTAAGATTTTGACTTTTAACGCTTCCACGACCCCCGTACTATTCAATCCATCCATCAGCACAATGTTTTAAGTGCGTTAAGTTCTACCACAAAACAAGATTTATAATCTCAAAAAAAGAAGTTGTTTCCCAGCAGTAATTTTTGCGTAAAGTTATTTAGTTTGATGTGCAGAGCGCTTGGTTAACGGCTTTGTGATGAGGTGGTTTACACTCTGTAGATAGAAAATTGACACAGCTTCAAGGGTAACAGAAAATAAATAAAATAGTTGAAAAACGGACACTACATAATTATTAACAAAGCCGAAAGACACTAAACTTGTTTTCCCCGTCATTGAGATATTTTTTTTGGTTTACACCACAATTCTGCTATTACAATAGTGTTAGAATAGTCGATCATTGATTTCATAATGGTCAAGTTCTGTCAAGTTTTGACAAGTTTAATTACGGAGATTTGAGGGTCACATTTCCAACTATTTGTCATTTTTTTTTGTTGTAAATACAATTTCTAATGTAAGGTTTTTAAGCTATTGCATAGCTCGCGGGCCTTGAGCGTGGAGACCGAATCCAGAAATTCCGTAACGAAAATAACCTAACACCTCCCGTAAAAAAACAAATGCAATAGCTTTACCGCGGCAGTTCCCGAGTGCCACACGTCTTTTGTTTAATTTAAACACCTCCACGACCCCCAACTATTCAATCCATCCATCAGCACACTGTTTTAAGTGCGTTAAATTGAGTTCTAGGTACCAACACAAAACATGATTTTTTGCCCCAAAAATAAAGTCGTCTATTTTAGCGTAAAGTTACATAGTTTGATGTACAGAATGTTTGGTTGACGGCTTCGTGATGAGTGTGTTTACACCCTGTAGAATAGTCTTACCCCAAACTCATATTATTTAGAACCCTTCCTAACGGTCCGTGCACATAGACGAACATTACTACTTACCTCCAATCTTCTAATACACCTTTGCCGAGCACTCATGTTTGTTCACACAAAGGGAATGAAAGGAAAATATTAATAAAACCTCTATATATCAAATAAACGGACAGACGGGGAAAGGGGAATCAACATTAAGTATAACAAACATCAAACAAAAATGTTTTGGTATTGCGAGGTAATATGACGCGGTTTGTTATGGGGATGCACTGAGGAATTGCGTTTAATTTTGTGATTTGAATTCAGTCTATCACACTGAATCTCTTCTCAATTCGATTCCGCCACGGGAGTACAAGTACGTAGTAATCGATAGGACTCAATAAGACAATTTTGACAGCACATCTCGATAAAAATGAGTTTTTGACTCCATAAAAACTCATTTTATCGAGAATTACAGTCGAATTTATCTTATCGAGTCCTATCGATTCCTACGTACTTGTACTGCGGTTCTTCTAAGACCGATTCGCTATTGGACTGTTCGTCGACAGGATGATTCATTTATTTCCGTTTCCCCAGCCGACTCTTTCACCTTGAAGTCGGTCCTGTAATTTGCTCGACAAGTGCATAAATAAGTTTATTTATTGAATTTTTATGTTTTTTACGAGAAACATGCCCCTGAAAAACAAGGAAAGTTTGACCTTTATGGCTTTTAACTTCCAAAGGCAGATAGATATAATTACTTAACAAATTGGTTTTCGATTTTTCATCCATTTGTTCATAAGCTATCTGAAAAGTATCAGTTTAACATCCTGAATTGCGTAGATTTCTCATAATCAGCAGCTTTTTATGGTGTAGAGGTGGAAAATTTCCAAAAAAACTTTAAAACTTTGATTTCTCAAAAACAACCCAGTTTGGCTTCCTCGATATCGGGTCAATATTGTTACAAATAAATTCTAGTATCACCTATTTCAAGGAATGCACCCAATTACCAATCATCCTGCCTTATAGTGGTTAAAACGTCATTGATATTTGTACACTAGCTAACTCAGTGTATCCCCATCTTTCTCAATTTCCGAGGAACGCATCTCTTTCGTTTGTGAGGAAAAGAAATTAGATGGATACTCCTGAGCTTTTCAGTCAGGTAAGCAATGCTAACAAAGTACTGATTCAGCGTTATTATGACAAAGGAATAAACTGTTCTTATCTTTTGTTTTCCGTAAAGGAAATTTTCAAAGGACGACAGTGTTCCGTAGAAACAGAAATGAACAACTTCTATGGTTGCATGGAATGACGATTTACGTGAACACAAAATGCATGCAGATTTTGCGTGTCCTTAGTGTTTACATTGTTTATAAATATTCTTTGTGAGAGCAAAGGTTGTTCAAAAATAGTCTGAAAGTCTTAATGTTATCTTATGTGTTTTGCTTTAACACATGGCTTAGTTGTAGTAGGTATTTTAACACGGTGAATTAAATTATTAACTAACACCCCAACATTTTCAACAACAAACAAAAAGAAAACATAATAACACTAGCATAACTACCAAAATTAACCTACAACCAAATTCAAAATTCATAGTCAATTAAAAACAGGTATTACATGGACAAAGTATACAGCAGCAATGTACGAAAATGGTCATAACGCGAAACAGCGCTTGTTATTAAAAATTCCATCATACGAAATTGCCTGCAGCGCAGTTTGACGTGGCCAAGGTCATACAAAGGGGTTGCTCAGCTATTCAGTAAGTGTATTGAGCTGTACATGAGAGTTGATGAAAGCGCTGTTTGGTGAAAGTGCATGTTTTATGTATGTTCATGGTTTAGGCGTCTGGAGTGGCTATATAGGTGGCTGCAGAAAGGATATTTGGGCCCTTGTTTAAAATTTTCGGGGCGGTATTTTTGTAAAAAACAAAATGTCGGCGTTAGATCTTGTTATGACTTCGCGCTAGTTAGAACTGGATATACCCCTTGGTAAGACTGACTTTAAACTTTTTGGACCACTGACTATAAAGATCTGCAAATGACGGCCGGGACCAACCGCTTGACGTATTTTCCGAGGTACGGAGGCAACTTGGTGTGTGGGGGGTCACCGATCCACAGACCAACCTAGGAAAATTGATCCGAGCGGCTTTTATTATTTAGCCATGAGCTCCTGGCCGTATAACTTAACGGTCGGCGGAGCATGCGTTTTTCATACAAACGTAATACCAAAATAATATGAAAATCAAACATATTCTTAAGGAAGTGTGTATATATGTCGATTGGATTACAGAATATCTATGTTCTCAAATAAATATTTTGAAAGGACAAAGATATAAAGGCGAGATATGAGAAATTTAAAATTTCTATAAAAAAATATTTTTTCATGAGTCTTGTTTAAATCAGTCTCCGTTCAAATATGTGTTTGAGAACCTATTTATTCTGTAATCGAATCGAAATAAATACACACCACCTTAAGAATATGTTTGATTTTCATATTATTTTGGTATTACGTTTGTATGAAAACCGCACATTTTGATCAGTTTTTTGGTAAGTGCATCTTCTATTTGCACTCCATTACAATTATTGTCTTCTTCATGGTTGATGTCGCTTCTTTAATCTACACTAAAAAAACAAAGAAAAAAAAAAAAAAAAAAAAAAAAAAAATAAAGAGGAAAACTTTGTTGGTTTGGTTGTAATGAATAGGCTTAAAAACAACTGGACTGTTTTTAAAAATTCTTTCACCATTCGTAAGCTACATTATCTACGAGTAATATAGGCTAAATTTTATTTTGGAAAAAAATAGGGTTCCGTAAGATTTTTAGGTTTTTCGGACATAAGGTGTGAACAATCAACGTACGCTGCCTAAACTATAAAAGATAGAACCATAAAATGTTCTAATTAATTGTAGATCTTATAAATATCTACAAAAAAAGTCCGCAAAACACTATACCTATCTATGTTGAGTGAGGGACAACAACCATTTTTTTTGGAATACATTTAAACGCATTTATTTTACTCATGCTATTAATCCCTATCAAAATAAATTATTTCATCACTAAGTACAGTTTATGTAGATAATACTGGTTCAAATTGAAAAATTATTATTTAATTGGTTTGTTTATTAATCGTGTAATTCTTTCACCTCTATTCAGAATCACTGTCCTACTTGATCTGTGTCTTCATCAGTTAGTCCTAATATTTCTTCTTGTTTAGTTTCCACGAGTTTCTTAATGAATTATTATATTAAAGCAGTGGTGCCCACCTTTTGCCAGTTATATTTTAAGTCCAATGTAATACGGGGCGAGACCATGAATAGGACACGCATTCAAACTCCGTGATTGCTACCAAGATAATTCTTGATGGGAAAACCGTTTAACACTTTGTCCAAGCCGGGAATTGAATCCAGGACCCTATGATCAGTCGTGCTTCCGGCCACTCCACCAACGTGGCAGTCTCTATGAATCTCTTAGTTTCTTTATGAATTCTTTGGCTAGTAAAATAACATACTATTATAGGTTTCAAGTTGACATACTTACCCAAAAGATTTAGGTACTAAGCTATTCAGCTCTCCAATGTGAACTTGAAGATCTAATTTGAAAGCTGCTGTGTGTACCTATCTACATCCATGATTTAGATGTCTGTCCCGCCCATGTGGGTTCAGATCAGGTCTTATATTGTGTGACCCGGATTAATAAATTGCTTTAATGTTTGAAGTTAGTTTTTGCACAGCATTAAAATTAATATTCAAAGTTAGTACCTACTTCAATTATTGACTGTGCTACAAGATTCTTTTTTCGATCAAATGACGTTTGGTGACGGTGTTCGTGAACATTTTGTGAAACGTATCTGTTCAAAAATCAAAGAACTTGTGACTTAATAATAACAGCCGCTAGGGTCGATCCTTAGGTTAAGCAGTGCGGGCCTTAGGTCCGTGGATGGGTATCTTACCACTCATTACTTACCGATTCTCTTCTGTGTCTCGGAAAGTACCTTAAGATGTTGGTCCCAGCTGTCATTTGCAGACCTTTGACAGTCGTTACAACTATTAGTGATCTTAAAGTCTGACAACCAGTCTTGGCAACGGGGATCATAAATTAAAGATCATTAATTAAATTAAAGTTCGCGAGTACATTCGGAAGAAGCTGGCAGTTTCGTCACAACGGTAATGTTTTCGTCATTGTTTGTCTTTTTATTTTAGTATATCCATGTAAATGTCCATTTAATTTTATTTTAATATATATTTATAGTATTTGATAATCTTAATATATATAAATCTCGTGTCACAATGTTTGTCCTCAATGGACTCCTAAACTACTTAACCGATTATAATAAAATTCGCACACCATGTGCAGTTCGATCCAACTTGAGAGATAGGATAGCTTACATTTCAATTTATGAGACGCAGACGAAGTTGCGCCGGTCAGCTAGTACATGTATAGTTTTTTATACAGGGTTATTTTTTGTTTATACTAAACCCGAAAAGGGGTCATTGTACTCATCATTTTGAACAACTTTTTCTATGGGACGAACCCTGAAATCGCGAAAAAAAAATCAGCTGTTCCCTACATTTATGTTCGCATAACTCGTCAAAATGTAGGGAACAGCTGATTTTTTTTTCGCGATATCAATGTTCGTCCCATAGAAAAAGTTGTTCAAAATGATGAGTACAATGACCCCTTTTCGGGTTTAGTATAAACAAAAAATAAGGTTGTATATCTTTGTAGTGTATCGTAGTATTAAATAAAATTATTCTCAGATTTTCAGAAATTACACCTACCACTGCTTGTCTCTGCATCACCTAAAGGTTGACTGGTAGAAAATGCCTATGGCATTAAGTCCGCCTCTGTACTTTTGTGTTTGAAGTGTTAATAAATAAATAAATAAATAATCATATTGCCAGTTCTGGGTTGTGGAGGTCAGATGGGCAGGCGTTCCATGTAAAATACTGGTATTCAGCTGCATTTCGTTCAACTGGAAGCCGACCACAAGACAGTTGGAAATAGGCTATTGAAAATCCAGGACGACAAAGTTAGCTCCAATTTTTACAACGCCTCATAATATCGTTGCACAGGTCTTCATATTTCAAGACTATGAACTATAAGAACAGAACAAATCAGTAAATATTGAAATAACTTCATTCCCTTTAAATCCTTTGAAAGTATGAATGAATGAAATATGAATAACTAAATTCGAAATCCTGTTAGATTTTTCTTAAATAATATTAGAAATGAAACCCGTTCCTTTGTTAAACTTGTATACAAAGTTAACGTTTTCAAATCCTATTACCCTTTGTTAGAGGCTAAAACTTTATAGACATAGACTTTTCAAGTAGAGTTAATTGAAGCTTTGATTAAAGGGCTTCAAAAAATTATAAAGGAGTTTTAAGACGTAGGCCTAGAACTAAGTGAAGACTAGCTTAATGAAAGACAAAGATCGAGGTCAAAATGAGGTTAAATAATGAATCATTCTTTTACTAAAAGTATGAATAAATTAATCTTTACAAATGTTTATAAATAACAAAGAAACAATTTAGGAGTATTAGTGAATTTCGACAGCATCATGATTTCAGCCGAAAGACGTCACCTGCTGGACATAGGCCTCCCTCAAATGTTGTCACATTAACCAGACCCGTGCGTACCCAGCAACTACCAGCACGTCCCTGCAACCTCCTGGGTCATCAGTATGCATCCAATTGGCAGTAAAAGAAGGACCCCAAAATTTTTTTTTGGTTTAGTGATTCCAGGCGTTCTCGGTGCGTCGAGCAACTTCTTTATCTTGTCTTGCCTGGAAAGAGACTATCTGGCCGATAAGAGCTACTGGTCGATGAAATATCTTATGAAGGGATCTCTCCCTCTCGCACTTAAGCGAAAGAATAGAATAGAATACTCTTTATTATGTACACCATAAAAATTAAAATACAATAGTTTTAAACATTGACATTGTTGTTTTTTTGTTTTAGTTTGAAAGCTCATGGACATGTGCATTCTCCCCACCCTTACATAAGGAGCGCAGACGTGGTCACTCACAAATCGTCAGAAGTCCGCACTTGGGGTCTGCCAACGAGCTATGGAGCGAAGCATACTGGGTGTCAAACTTACGGACCGCGTCAGAAACTCTATACTTCGCTCCAAAACCCAAATAGCTGATGTTGGCATTGCGGCTGCCAGGCTAAAGTGGAACTGGACTGGTCACATCTGCCGCATGTCGGAGGAGCAATGGGTTAAATTACCACTCAGTGATTACCAAATAGCATAGCGGGATGAGCTAGACTCTTTCGCAAAGGATTGGCCTACAATCGCACAAGATGGCGGAATGTGGAAGGAGGGAAGGGAGGCCTTTGCCCTGCAGTGGGACAATGTAGTCTTATAATAATAATAAATTAGTGATTATTGGATTGGATTATGAATTGAATTGTACTATTATGTTAATGATTTCTTTACTATTTTATGTGTTTTAATTGTATTTTTCTAGTATATGAGTATTTTTGCCTGCAACACTTAACACTTTTTTAATTATTTTTTTTATTCGTAATTTACTCAAAAAGTCTTGGGTAGTTCTAGTTTTGCCCCGGGTAAATATAGGTATGGGTGGTAAGGTATACTTCTTTTGCAAGCATTTACCGTAATACACACATACAATAGAAAATCTAGAAATTACTTATGTGTACTATTAGTTATTAAAAGACTTTTTATAAACAAATTAATCCTTATAAGCAGTTTTACAAAATATAATCCCTGGAAACACTTTTGCCGCCAAATCGTACAAATGTCAAGTCCCAAAATTAGTGATGTTCCACATAGCGTCTTCATGTAGTGCTGTGCTGTATCGATTGAGTAGGCCGTCGGTTTTCTTCCGTCTAACAGTACCTACTTCATTTTTATTAATTAAAAACTCCACATGACTTTAATTACAAGAATAATGTAGGTCAATCTCTTTTGAACCATCGGACAATGAGATGAGATGACCCGGTAGAGAATGACGTCACATTTTATCAATGGAACGTGACCAATATCGAGAAGGACATGTTTACGAACGACCGCGAAGAGAATCGATACGTTTATGAGAACCGACTTCTCGAATAATTACCTAACTTTTCTGTCTGTATTAATATTGGCGGTAAACAGTTCTGTCTGTGTATTATGGACTTTATTGCTTAGGATAATGGTTTTCTTTTGGTTATATTCCCATGAGTTTGGATCGTAATTTTATGAATTTGCCTTGACGGGTATCATAGATAGGTATTTCAGAAACCAAACGAATCTTAAATAGGTTAAGTACTTAAATAGACTGCTTAAAATATTTCTAACAAATATACGAGTACTATACATGCCCACGAGACCTTTCTACCGCGATAAAATGTATCTTATGTATTATTTCAGGTTACAAACAAAAAAAAAAATATGTGTTACATTTTATTTGAATCCGTTAAGTACCTAGTTATTGCGTATAAGAGTAAAAAACATGCAGCCATCTCATTCATCCTCCCAAACTTTCACAATATTATAATAATAGTAGGATTTAGTGTCAAATACACACACACGCAAAAGAGTGCTAAGTATTTTTATGTATAAGTCGACTTGTAATGCCTACAAAACATAATAAATCTCTCTCACACACTACTGAAACTGGCTGAAATACCCAACAAGAAACTCTTATCCCCTCAAACATTATAAACTATGAAAGTAGTTCCCATCAATACAGCAAGTCTTAGCAAGTGGAGGCACGCGCGCAGTATACTTCGAGGCACCGATAATGTTACCTGCAGCCGCTGAAGCGCTGTGCTACAAATTGCCTGGACACTGCGACATGTAGCGCTGAAGCTATTGAAATGTATTGCAGAGTAAGGCAATTGTAGAGGCAGTCTTTTCTGTGTGAAATGTTCGATTACAAAATTGACATGGAGATTGCATCCATACTGACAAACTTATCGTCTTTTGTTTAAAACTTCGGTGTGGAAAACATACAAAGTCCTGGATAACTTGGGAATAGGGTAGACGACAAAAAATGTAATTACTGTCAGATAGATTATCAAAAATATTTGACCAGTATTTTTCCTTTCGTTATGTAAAGCAAAATTGACAAAGATACGACGCTTTTGAAATTCTCAATACGTCACGCCTTTGTATAATTTTAGTGAGTTCTGACGTCCCGAGTTTTAATGCGTTTGACAATTTTCATTGATTTAAAAGAACAAAATATACGTGTCCATTATTTTCCAACACTCTAACTGACGGAATAAATAGATTTGATTTTTTTAGTACTGTCGTTATGCCTATTCAACAGTGAGAAAAAAATTGTAAGCCATCTAGCAATATTATTGATACCAACACTTAGCTCATTATGGGCACCATCAGATCAAAAAAAGAAAAATAAATTTGTGAGAAAAAGATTTGTCTTATACATTAAAATTACATTAGAAACATTAATGAATTAAACTAGAATTATATACTAGAATTAAATTATACACAATCAATTCAGAATAATAAATAAAATTGTCAAAAGAAATAATCAATTTTCTAAAATGTCACTTACAAAATGTGGACACGAAACAAAATTAAATAATAAATAAATAAAACAATATGATGTCAACCGGTAAAGCTGGCCTAGCGTGTAATGGAACTTTAATAGTATAAGAAACCGCTTTAAGGCGATTACATGAGCAAAACGCGAGTTTTATAATTACTAAAAGTATTTGATTCACTGCTATAAACAAGACCAGAAAAATATACGATATTCTTCAGGATATATGCTAGCATGATACTGTTTTGAAAACATAATACAATTAATTTGGCTCGATAAAAAGAAATCACGAACTTATCTCTAAAAATATCTTTCAAACAATAAAAAAACATACCAACATACATGCGATTATTCTGATTTTTTGGCAAATAATTCTACAAGCAATATATTGCATGATACTGTTTTAGTTTTTTAATCCAATCAACAGTTTTTTTGTAAATCGAACGAAACCACTCATCATTTCGCGCTGTTTGGCCCGCAGTGGCTGACGTAGCAACCACTTTGTAGTGCAAGCTGATTAGAACTTTATTCTAACAGCATTTCAAACGAAGTTTGAACCACCACAAATAGAGTTGCTAATTTAACTCGTCTAAGCGCCTTAACTGATTTTAAACGGACTGCTGCGTTGGTCTAGTGGTCGTAAGTGCAGACTGCTGAGCAAGGGGTCCTGGGTTTGTTTCCCGGGTCGGGCTAAGAGTTATTTTGTTTTCCATCAGGAATTTCTCATTAGCAGACATGGAGTTTGGATTTGTGCCCGATTGATGACACATTGGCTCCCCCCTATTATATGGGACTTTATCATAACTGACAAAATGTAGGTGTACTATTTGGTACACTTCTGCCTAACTAACTTCGAGGATTTTATTATTAATCAACTTGTAACTCAATTATTCCCTTCTCTAAAATCTTTATAATTCCCTTCTATACTTTCAGCACCCTCTGTACCGTATCGCGTTGTAGGTGCTATGTAAGTCAATTTGTCGTAGTCGCAACGCGGTCACCGTGGTAATCCAGTTCAAACGAGATCGATCTAGTTAGGTGTTAGCTTGTTTACCGGATTAAAACGCTTCGAACGGCCTCGAACCACCTCGAACTGGTTAACACCGGTGCCCAGGTGTATTGAAAGACGTCTGAAAGTGGGCCGCTAATTTACTCTTGAAGAAGTTTCTGCACAAGTTCTATTATTATTTGGTTCTAGAATTCGTTTTTGAGGTATTTATTGTTGTAACAATTGTTCTTAGTTTCGAATTGTTCTATGAGTTTCTGAGTTCTTCATTGTAGGAGTTACTTATAACTTATAAATGCTATTTGTGGGTCTAACATAAATCAGTATTGGCAAAATATTGGCAAACATGATGTGTTTTGATCATTTTCTAAATTTTCAGCAGGTAGGTAGGTAGGGGTTTGTAAATAACAAGAGCTCGAGAATCAAGTACACTTATTATTTATTGCCTGAACTTCTGTAGCAATCACACGACTAGATTGTAGAGGGCAGAAGATGTGGTAGGGAACACTGGCCTGAACCATCTCCAGCGATGATGGATCCGTCTTGGACCTAGCCCGCAACCAACGGCTCCAGTCCCAGGTTCTGTCTCTGATAGCTGACTTCAGCATTGGGTAGATGTCACTCTGCAGCATAGGATCTTCTCCGAGCGTCCTTCACGACGCAGGAACCACGACGTGGAGATAGGTTGAAGGGTAGACCAGAATCCTGGAATTGAAGACAGAAACGGAAGCGTAAGTAAGTTGTCAGAACCTCGTTTCGTAGGTCCAAAGGTCACAGTGTTCCAGATTGGAAGATAGGAAGAAATACAGCAGAAGACTAAATTTAAGAAGTTCTAGAAACACCTTACAGTAATTAAGCCTTTTTATATATTTGGAAACTTACCCTAGAGGGATTTCGCGACGTATTTAATAAAATTATTAAGGTACAATTGGAGCGTGCGACACAGCTGTCAAATCAGTGCTCTCAAAAACGATTGGTCATCGGCCCTACCGGCATCATATCGGATTCGTAACTCCTCGGCGACTCTCGGCAAAGATCGTTTTAGCGTTGCGCGGGCGCATAGAAGCGAGGATCTTTTAAGATAATAGATTCTCGCAGGTTCCGTACAATAATATTTAATTTTTATGTTTTATTTAAGTGTTAGGTTTAGTTAGTTATATTATAATAGACTAGCTGACCCACGCAACTTCGTCTGCGTCACATAGGTATATGAGAGAAAAAGCTCACAAAAGGAATACATTTTCCCCGTTTTTGTAAGATTTTTCATGTATGCTCCGCTCCTATTGGTCGTAGCGTGATGTTATATAGCCTATAACCTTCCTCGATAAATGGGCTGTCCAACACTAATAGCATGCATGCTTCAATAGCGTACTTTCCCATTGAAAGTCATCTTCTAATGGGCCTCGTCGTTGTTATGAAATTATTTTGTTACGCGAGTTATTTTAATTCAGTTATATTTCCCAAGATATTCATCTAAATGAAATGGTGTAAATGGCAATTTTGGTCACAATTAAACGCTAAAGATGACTAACATATTTATTTTGATAAAGATTAATACTATGCATGTCTGTAAAAACACCTTCGCAAATGAAGCATTATTTATGACGAAATTTTAAAATCATAAAAATGGTTATTGTGAGTCAATCTTCAAAGATAGACATATACTGTTGCGGCCTTTTTTAGAACTTTTTAAGAGCAATAATTCCTTAGTACATAATTATCATGTAACTTGTACTGTTTAAGCAGCGCACGCTACGGAAGCTCTCAAAAAGGAATCATTTTTCCCGTTTTTGCAATATTTTTCATTTATGTTCCGCTCCTATTAGTCATAGCGTGATGATATATAGCCTTTAACCTTCCTGGATAAATGGACTATCCAACACAAAAAGATTTTTTCAGTTCCAACCAGCAGTTCCTGAGATTAGCGCGTTCAAACAAACAAACAAACCAACCAACTCTTCAGTTTTATAATATTAGTATAGATTATTTCTTTAAAGTTTTGCGAAAATAGTATAGTTTTAAGTGTAGATATATTTCTTAATATTAAGGATTCCTAAACCAATTTCTTTTCATTTGTAACTTGCAAGGTGCAACGATATGCTACCTAAGATCGGTTCTTATTTACTTTAACAGAAGATCTATAAACAAAAATCTCTTGAACCATAAGTTTTAATAAACCACTCGTATCTCCAAAGGATATTTATAGCTATCACATAATAGCTTCAAGGGCATAATACTCAAAATCGCTTGGCACGTTCCCACTAAAATAAGTGTGTGTAATAACGAAAATCCACTTCCAGTTATGTTTTATGCCACTCGGTAACACTCCATAACGTTTGTACTGGATCCTTGCAAACTTATCACTGACACTAGTACAAAGAAAACTCTTCTAAAAATGTACTTTACCTTGGTCATAATAAGGATCATGATTAATATATCGTGACGACTATCGACGGTAAATATAAGGTGGTGGAAGGTACACCAATTGACTTCCTCAGGCTTCGAAGGTAATTGTTGACCGGCCCTTATGTACGAACATTTTTCTTTACTATTTAAGGAAAACTCATTTTATTTTGTTGCCAGATTATGTAGCCATATACACTATCAAACCTACAACCTAAAACAAGGATCTTTTGACGCTCGAACGACGGATGTGTGAATGTAGACTGCCTCTTTGGTGTAGTTGTTGCAAGCACGACTGATGAGCCCATAAGTCCCTTGATTCGATTCCTTGTGGAAGGGCAAAGTGTTATTGAGGACCGGAATAGCGTAGTGGTAGTAGACATAATAATCAGTTATAAACATTTATCAGTCAGTATAAATCATAAAATGTCACAAATCAAAAAAAAATAAAGACGAAAAAAAAACAAATTTAAGTCAAAACTTATATTGTCACTTACGGGATATCTTCCGTGATTATTTGGTATTTTGAGTTCCCGATATTTCGACGCTGTTGCAAGCGCCATGATCGCGGGTTGACTGGAGTATGCGGGTGGATGTAAATTAAATTGTTACGAGCAGACAAAAAGTAAGTAAGTAGTATAAGTTTAGTTTTAAACCGTGAAAGCCTAAAACAGTGTTTAAATTTAAGTCAGTCAAATAATTAATCATAGAATGTCATAAAAACTAAACAACAATCAAAGATAAACAATGTCAAAATTCAATAAAAATATAGAAGTCAGTGAAAATAGATAAGTCCGTAAAATAAATTAGTAAGTAAAGTATAAGCATAAGTATGTCACAAAAATTAAGAAAAAAAAAATGATAATCAATAATAAAAAAAATAGTGAACACAAGCCTTGCTTAGTGTGGCACTAGATGGCGCTGTGTTAATGCCCAGGCTTTTTTAATTATTTATTGAATTTTTCTATCAGGAATTTCTCAGTAACAGCCACGCGGAGGTTGGATTTCTGCCCAGTTGTTGTCAATAAGCTCGCCCTCTATCACATGAGCTTACACATAGCTAGCGACATGTGAGTGAACTAATGGGTACACTGAACCCCTCGGGGATTGCAACTCTCTCTACAACTTCGATGGAGGGTCAGCCTGGTGATCTGTAATACAGGTTTTAACTAAAACAGACAGCAGTCTCTTTGTACTAAAAACTTTACTTTGTACTGTTTATTATAATGATTAGAGAAATCAGCAGCAACAGAGTAAGTGTCAGCACACTACTCTTGGAGCAATCACAACAGAGATGTCAGCACAAAGGAAAGGGTCCGCAAGGGACGATGCTTACCGGTGCTGCGGGACTGACAAAGACTTACCGCAGTACATATAGTGTACTCTGTGACTTACCGTGGCCTCGGAACACAAAGGGCGCAGAAGCATCATGGATGGGTTTTAGTAAACAAAAGTTTGACACTCCCTTCCACTCAACCCAGAGAGGGAAAAAACGGCAATCACAACATACATGCAGCTTATAAAATAACCAATGAACTCACAAAGCGAATCGATCGCGAACAAAAACTCAACAAGTGATCAATAAAAAAATAATCTAGAGAAGTGTTTGTTCGCCCCTCGGTTTCAATCGCTCGTCAATAGTAGGTACTGATGCATCGGGAATGTTATGGTAATGATTTCATGTTTGTGCGGCCCTGTTTTTATGTGCGGAGCAATATTTTTTAACGTTTTAAAATGGATGTGTTGTTTTTGTTCGTATTGAAGAGATTCCGCATATTGGTGAGTAATTATGTCCGCAGAAAATTGTGACCTTGAAAATAAAGACCTTGTACTCGAATTTTTATGAAAACGTGACGTGGAAACTCTTGTAAACTCAGTAAATGGTGTCCCGAAATGTCTGGTTACCAGTTTAGTTTATTTATTAATAGTTATCAAGAATTACAGATCAGTTTTATACAAAAGTAAAAACACAAATCACTACAAATTAAAAAAGGGCATCCGACACAAAATTTAACTGTAATTAAAATTAAAAACATTAAAAATCTGTCTTAAATTAACACTGGTGTTGCAATGGTTCTTTTTCAAGCAGATGGCTTTAAGATATCGATCTGTAAAAAACACAGTCACTGTATAGATACCTAAAAGGTCACGAGGCCCTGCATTTGATTCTCGAATCGAGTCTGGCAAATTGTGACCACCAGGAATTTTGCAGAAGCTGCCACGGAGTTTGCATTTGTGTCCAGTTGACAGCAATAAGCTTGCCCTCTATTACTTTGGATTTAAATATAACTGGCGAGCTGTTGGTGAACTATGTAATACACCTCTGCCAAACCCTTCAATGATTACAGGCGAGATGTTATTTTCTCGTTTTCCTCTCCGATCATGTAAAACACAGTGAAACCTTTTTCAACCGTCTTAGTCGAATTGCCGTCGTTAACTAACTCAATGAGACATACTACAAAAATCACATAAGCAATAACAGATGTGGTAATAACTCTCATACTATTACGTTACAACCATTTTCTATTAATCTTATTAGGAGAGACTAACAGCCCTCTATATTTAGAAGCGGCCATTCGCAAAGGCGCCTAAAACAAGAGTATAATAGTAGTTACAGTTAGAACTCGATTACTCGATTGCCATAACGCCAAACAGGTTCAGAAGGTCCAATGTATCCCATCAACTGGGCAGAAATCCAGACTCCATGGCTGCCACTGAGAAATTCCTAATAGGTAAACCCAATAACACTTTGGCCATGACCTTATGTCGCGTTACTCATTTCTACTGTTCTGTTGGTCTAGTAATTGCAAATTGATTTATGGAGGTGGGCCATGCATGCCGTCTTGGGCAATTATTACATGACACCGCTCGTCTGCGCGGCTTTTTCTTTGCAAAACGTTGACGAAATTTAAAACATGCATTAAACGCACACTATGTAAGCAAGCATATTACAAGTTGAGCGATTATACGAGTATCGCTGATAAAAATGCTTGGCTCAATACTGGTCCTGCTCCACAAGGACAGGGGCGCAAAAATTGATAGTGTTGGAGCTGCTGAAGATTGTACAATATCTTTGCATTGTATAGATTCAATATCTTTCATCATCATCATCATCTCAGCCGAAAGACGTCCACTGCTGGACATAGGCCTCCCCCAAGTGTCGCTACATTGACCGGTCCCTTGCTACTCGCATTCACCGGATTCCCGCAACCTTCACCAGGTCATCGGTCCACCTAGTGGGAGGTCTTCCAACGCATCGTCTTCCGGTTCTCGGTCGCCACTCCAGAACTTTTTGGCCCCATCGGCCATCAGTTCTGCGAGCAATGTGCCCTGCCCACTGCCACTTAAGTTTAGCAATTCTTCGGGCTACGTCGGTGACCTTGGTTCTGTGATCATGTCTTCATTTCTGATTCGATCACGCAAGGAAACTCCGAGCATAGCCCTCTCCATTGCCCTTTGGGTGACTTTAAGCCTTTTGATAAGGCCCATTGTGAGCGACCACGTTTCGGTCCCGTACGTAATCACTGGCAACACACACTGATCATAGACTTTCGTCTTGAGACACTTCGGTAAGTTGGACGAGAAGATACCGCGCAGCCTCCCGAACGCTGCCCAGCCGAGTCGGATTCGACGATTGACCTCTTTCTCGAAGTTAGACCTACCTAACTGGACCGTTTGTCCAAGGTATACATAATCGTCTACAATTTCGAGTGTAGAGTCTCCGATCTTGATAGGAATGGGTGTGACATGGGCATTCAACATGACCTTCGTCTTGTCCATGATTCAATATCTTCAGTATTATATAATCGCATAGCTCATATTGTGTGAGTACTATGTACTAGAAAGCTATCGTTTACTGGAAACCTACGTCTTTTCTTGACTTGAATGTGCCCTGGCGGTTGAGAGTATGTCATGCTCGCTGAAATGTCTCGCTGATGATGGCGCGTATGTCCGACCATTTAGTTCTCTTCAAAATAGTTGAGCTGAATGGTGCTGATCCATGCGTCATGTTCGTGAACGGGCGCTGTCAGTTGTGACTGGTCATCTCTTAGTTGCCATGGCTTATTTGAATGAATTATTTTGTTTTACTATGGATACTTTTAACCTGCACATCTTGCTACATTGTCCTCGCATAATAATTATGTGGTATATTATGCGAGAAAAATGTAGCAAGATGAGCTCAACATGAATGATGTAACCAAGATTTTGAAACTGTAATTTTGATTTAAAAGAGACAGTGTCCATGGAGTTTCTTGCCTGTTCTTTTCCATAGAGATCTACGCTAGGGCAACTACATCACTTTCACAGTTTTTATGTCTTGTGACTGAGACTGTAGCTACACTTAATTTTCATCTTTGTTTCGACAATTCAAAAGTGCCTGTAGTTGGCCTACTTGAAATAAATGCTTTGATTTTGTATGAGAACCTTTGATGTCTAACAGATAACACCACCCGACCCCGACCATGAATGATGTAACCAAGATTACGTAACAACATTATGATTTAAAAGAGTGTCCATGTTCTTCTCCATGGAGATCTACGCTAGGGAATTGGCAACTACGAGTATAGTACTTTCACGGTGTTTATGTCTTGTAACTGGGACTGTAGCTACATTTAATTTTCGTCTTTGTTACGACAATTCAAAAGTACTTGTAACTGGCCTACTTGAAATAAACGCTTTGATTTTGACCGCGCGAGCGAGCGGCGTCATTGTAAGAATCGCCATAAAGGAATATGGTTTATGTCTAGCTCCATCTCTTTCCGATGCAAAGGAAAAATTAAAACAAAATTGTGCCCGGCGATGATATTCCTTCTGAAGCCAAAAAACCAGCAAGCTCTGTTAGTGGTGTGTTGTAATTTGAACTTTGGAACAAAGCTAATAGACTTAAAATCATTCCCTCTGCATTTTCAAGAAATACAAACATGATTTCTATTGAGACTTCTGTCAACATCACTTCCTTACGCAGTAATAGCTTTTCTTTACGACGATCGTAAAATTCGCCTCGCGAATATTTTGTCTGAGAACAATAATAGATATGAAATACGAACTCGAATGTTGTAGTAACTCAGTAAGTGTTGATAAACTCACCCATTCTAGGTAATGTCATAAAAATAGTCATAACCAAGTTAATTTTCATGATGAACCGGCTCGTAAAGGAGATTTTCTTTTGTTCAGATAGTAACGTTGAAGTGTTCTAGTGATTTATTATAGTTTTGTGTTCAGGTTTTCCTTTGTTATGGAAAGAAAATATAGTTTTTAGCACTGTAGGGAGGTCCTGAGTTAGGTCTTTATATTTTTGACGGCAATTTTGTAGTTTCGTTACGTAAATTAATCGAATCTATGTACTTTTAAAGATGCTCATCACAACCACGTCAGACAAAAATTAAAACTGAATACTGTACTTTACATTTTGTTCAAAAAGACGCTATATATTGAGCAATTGTAACCACAAACTAATATTAATAATACCAGCCTATTACTGTCCTTTTGCTGGGCAATGGCTTCATCTCAACAGAGAAGGCACGACCATTGATCACCAGGCTTGCTTAAGACGGGTTGGCTATTGAAGACTTATATAATTATAAGACCAGGGCCCTATCCAATAAAGCTGACAATCCGACAAGTCCGACATATGTCAAAAAGTGACAACTCGACAATTTTTCTGTTTAATAAAACTTACAGGCGACAAAATTGTCATGGTGGAAAATTTACAAATATGTCGGACTTTTTTTTTTCTTGACATTTTTCTGTTTTATAAAACTTTATATGCGACAGCTGACAGGTGACAATTTGTCGTGAAAAACTTGTCAAATCTGCTTTATTAAACAGAAAATTGTCGTGACATGTTGACATATTTGTAGAATTGTCCGACAATTCTGACAGGCGCGTTACTCTCTGTCGCGAAATCATATTTTGAATTTTGAAGGTGTAAAAAAGTGTATTGAAAAAGTTTACTACCTATTTCCTTCCATTTATATATTTTTACATCGTGGGTCAATTGGCACACATATTTAATTATTTATTCATTTGCTTACATGTAAAGCACTGGTTAGTAGGCATGCATTAAAATTTCATGACACAGTATTAAGACATGCACACTGTAAGGGCACCGCAAAAGTGTTATATAAGAACACGCGCACATCTTACACGCGATCATAACACAATCGAAGTTGCACTAGTGATAGTTTTATTCTTGTACTTTGATAATATCTTTTTCAATTTTACCCTCATCCAGCTTCATAAAACAAAATATTTCTTTGGAAATATATTATGTCAAAAGTCGACATAATTGTCACGACAATCCGACAATATTGTCACCGACAATTGTCAGAAATATTGTGACTGTGGTTTTTTGATATGTCGAGTTTTATTAAACGTGTTTTTACATTAAAAATATGTCAAGATTTCATCTGTCGATTTTTGACATATTTGTCACGTTTATTAAACAGCTTAAGCGCGACAATTCTACAATTTTGTCATTTTTTGACATATATGTCGGATTGTCAGCTTTATTGGATAGGGCCCTGGGCCCTATTTCTTTTTAAGTTGACAATTTGTCAGTTTTTGACAAAATTGTCGAATTGTAGCCAAAATTTCTGTTTCATAAACGTGACAAATATGTCCGATTGCGACAGGTAAATAGTTGATAAAATTGTCAGTGTCATTCGCGTTTCTTATAGGTCTACAATTGTCAGTTTTAAAAATAATGTCAGTATTTAAGGCAAATGTTAAGACTTTTTTGTCACGGTAATTGACATAATTGTCGTAAATTGCGACAAATATGTCACAGCAGACATTTTTGTTAAAATGATATAGCAGTATGAGGGTAGCAATAACAATGTTTGTCTTACATTATAATTTTGAATAGCATTCTACGATTTGTTTGGTACTTCTACTTGCAACAAGTAAAATGAACACAATAATAGTTATTTGTGGCCTTATACACGACAACCGAGTAACATTGTGTCCTAAATGCTCGACATTGCTACTTTTGTATGTCGATGTTAGCACGATTTCACTGGTAATAAGTAATTTGTTAGTGAGAAGTAGCCGTGACATTGGCTGAGGTCGCTTGTCGTCAGAAATCTTCGACAAGTCTACAAAGTCAACTTGAAATTACAATTTTGTGTTTCATAAAATAAATGTCAAGATTTCATGACAAATTGTCACCTGCCGCCTGTCAAAGGAAAATTTTTATGAAACAGAAATATGTCAAAATGTCGCGACAATTTGACATAATTTTAATTTTTCCACCACGACTTATTTGTCATCTAAGGTAATGTTTTTGAAACGAAAAATTGTCAAAATGGCGAAATGTCACCTGTCACTTGTCGCCTGTCATTGTCACGTTTATGAAATAGGGCCAATGTTTCCTCACAATGATTTCCTTCATCGAAGTGTGAGATGTCCAAGATAAACTTAGAAAGTACAATATATGAATTTAAAAAGTCACATTGTTACTTGCCCGGATTTGAACCCATAACCTCAAGCATATGAAGCGAGGCCTTGCCCTTTGGGCCATCACACCTATAAATACAAATGAAGGAAGATTTTGAAGGAGTCCGCGGCAATTTTTAGCTCACAAACCAAGAAAAAATGCCCCAACCTTGTAACGAAAAGTAAACAGTACCCAATGTTACCACGTACCTAAAACTTGATAGAAGCAAATCGAATAACCGTAAATTGGACCGATACTTTCAAATCATAATCAGAGCCACCTCAATCAACTTCAACGTCGAAATATAATTTACGTCGAATAAAAAGTGTCAAGCGAGAGACGCTACGAAGCAAATAGGGCCCAATTTATTTGGCTATAGTCTGCATAAGATCCAATCTTACGAATAGTGATTGTAAAAAAAACGCGATGAGTTATAATTATGACATAAATGAAACGGACATAGACGTATGACAATGATATTGAAATCACTTGAATCTTACTCTAATTTGTAGAACATCAAAAGTATACAAAAGACTACACACTACACTAAATATTATTTACATATCTCTTGCTCTGTAAGTATACCCTTACACCCCTGAATGCCGGGGTGTATGACTATCATTACAGCATAGGTTTTGGAATTTGAAAAAAGAACTGTCATACTCATACTGCACGAAGAATATTTTTAAAAAGTTATTTTTTTTTTCTCGGTATCGATTAATTACTCGAATCGGAATCTAGACAATTTATTTTATAAAGATTTTATTTTAAATATTTGTTTCCACATCGTATGTTAGATGGAATCGATTTAAAAATCAAACTGGCCAGCAAGATTTGACGCGCTTGCGTGCGTGAAAAAAAAAGGCAGTCTACTAGTAGGCGCGAAAGCATCGCGAAAATTATTAATTTTCTTGTTTGAGTTCTTTTTCAAAAGTTTTAAACATGTCTAGTGACGAAGACATAGATCTAACGCCCGATTTTATTAAAGAAAGGGCAAAAACAGTTGTCGAAAATATATTACCGCCGAACTCGAAAGAAAGATATGTAAAGGCATACGACGAATTTATGAAATGGCGGTCAGAAAAAAAAGTGAAATCTCTTTCTGAAAGTGTTTTTATATCATATTTTGATGAATTATCTAAGAGGCTACAACCTTCCAGTTTATGGTGCTTTTATTCCATGCTAAAATCTACAATGATGACAAAACATGACGTGAATTTGAAAGATTTTTCTAAACTTACTGCTTTCTTGAAAAGGCAGTCTGAAGGCTTTAAAAGCAAGAAATCGAAGGTCAACTGCAGAAGAAGTACAGAAATTCTTAAATGAAGCTCCGGATGAAATTTATTTAGCAATAAAGGTACCTACGTATTTACTTGCCCTTTTTAATAAGTTACCAAAATATTTCACAAAAATACTATGCGAATTTGGTGCCTTTAATACAACTTATGTCTTTTTTACAGGTTGTTCTAATTTTTGGGATATCGGGAGCCTGCAGAACCGTGGAATTGACAAACTTGACAATAGAAAATGTAGAAAAACATAACAAATAACTACTCATAAAACTGCCTAACACGAAAACTAAAATTGACCGGTCATTTGTTGTGCATGAAGAATTTGCAAATTATGTTGAAAAATATCAAGCTCTTCGGCCTGAAAACGTGGATACAAATCGTTTTTTTCTTAATTACAGTAAAGGAAAATGCCACAGACAAGTAATAAGAAAAAACAAATTTACAGGCATGCCAAAGCAAATAGCCACATATTTAAAACTGAGTAACGTAGAGTTATACACCGGGCATTGCTTTCGCAGAACATCAGCGACTCTATTGGCTGATTCGGGAGCCAACCTCACTCTGTTAAAAAGGCACGGCGGCTGGAAGTCCAGCAAAGTGGCCGAAGGTTATATCGAAGATTCGATGGCAAACAAAAGCAAAATTACTTCTAAAATACTTAACAGAAAATATAAACTTAAAATCACCACGTCAAAGCACATCATCTGAGCCATTTTTTAATGAAGAAAATAGTACCAGTCAACTGCCGCCATTTACGATGCAAGAACCTCAAGTCACTCAAACTCAAGTCTTATCATCACAAACTCATATTCAAACTATAAATACACCTAAAAAGAACGTGACCATATCTCTTACAAATTGTAATAATTTTACCATTAATTTTAATTAAATACACATTTTTTTCTTCTTAATAAATGTTCATTGAAACCTGCTGTCTTGTTGTTTACTTACCTCACAATCGATATGTAAAGCAGAGTATTTATCTCGGGCGTAAGCATCAATTGCATACTCGGGTTAATTAGCGCCTTCGCTTCGCTCAGGCGCCAAAAACCTCGTATGCAATTGATGTCATACAGCCCTTGGTTAATAATCTACTATTACACCAAGAAAAAAGAGGCATTTAAAAATTTTCCGAAAACTTTTAATTCATGTAACTTCATGTCCAATCAAATTACCTACCGTACCCATATTAGCCCCACCATCTTGGTTTTTCTGTGTGCAGCTCGTGGCTAAATAATAACAGCCGTTCGGGTTGATCATCCCGAAAGATATATATCCCGATAGGATTTAGGTTAAGCCGTGCTTGCCTAGGTAGACCACCCTTATATACCGAGTTTTCTCCGTGCCTCGGAAAGCACGCTGAACTGTTGGTCCCGGCTGTCATTTGTTCATATTTGGCAGTCGTTACAGGTGGCCAAAAAAGTCTGACAACCAGTCTTACCAAGGAGAATCGTATTACCCAGTATTAACTGGGTTGTAGAGGTCAGATAGGCAGTCGCTCCATATCAAATACTGGCATTCAGCTGCATCCGGTTAGACTGAAAGTCGACCCCAACATAGTTTGGAAAAAGAAAGTTTTTTCGAAAACAGTTTAGTATAGTTATCAACAACGCTCTTCTAACAATACCATTAAAACGCCATAAGATCCTTGTAGCCCTGTACTGTCTAGATTTCCCGATAAATATGTCATATTACGTGAAAAAGGTATACAACTACACCCTGAGGAAACCGTATCCTAACAACACTATCTACCAGGCACGTGGGGTCTTCGTAAATAACGAGGACGTATCCGAGTTGTCACCTGTCACATGTTTTGTACGACATGAGATATACAATGCAGATAGAGGGTGTAGTTTATAACTATGCCGTGTTAAAGGCGTAATTTTGAAGGAACGAAGGAATTATCTACTGAGTTCTGAATTTCATGCAACACAATTCAATGCAAAGTCTCTCAGGTTTTTGGATTTCCAGAGTTAGGGACTCTTTGTCTCTGCTATCTCCGATCTTTTCACGAAATTGGACCATTATAGGGTAGACGGTAAAAATTAAATAATTAGTCCGTCCGAAAAATACGGTTCAAATATTTGTGGATAATCTAATCTATCTAGATGATCAACAAATATTAGAACCGTATTTTTTCTTTTATTACATAAACTAAAATTGACGAAGATACGACGCTTTTAAAATTCTCATTACGTCACGGCTAGGTATAATTTTAGCGAGCTATGACGTCACGAGCCCCCACTCCCGAGTTTTGATGCGTTTTATCTTTGTCAATATTCATAGATTTACAAAAAAAAAATACGTGTAGGTAAACTCTAAGCGGTTTAACTGACCTATTAGGTACAGAATCCTAAGCGGGCGAAGACGCGGGCTAGTACTAATATAAATTCGTTAAATAAATTAGGCTGGCTCAAGGTTAGACTGTTAGTAATTTACATTTTGTTATTACTACGAACCTAAACTAATCTGTGAATGACAGCTACTCACATTTACATAATTCCCAGAAATGCGAAGAGCTGAAAAAACATTTCAGTCTGGCCTATTATAACAAAGAAGTAGGTAGTAACTTTTTTGTTATAATAGGTCACTCTTGTTTCAAGTTGTCTGGAGCGAAATAATAACAGTTACTACAAGTCTATCTTAAATTAAATTTAAAATACTTAAATTTACTAGGTTTCTGTACTTAAGGTTGTATGGTGTGTATCCATTTTAACCATTGATGTATCCTTGTTTGTTATAGGCATGGTGGGATACAATAAATTGGAAACAAGGAGGGACATAGCTCTTGCTACCTATATTTTTAAGATATTGCGTGGCAAGACTTCAAACTCAGGAATATTAAAAGAAATAAACCTGTGTGTGCCCGACACTACTGAGTAAAGCCCCTATAACGCGTACCTTGCGTATACTTCATGACGTAGCAGACAGCATTGATCTTTTTACCTTTTCTCTGGGTGAGTTCACAAAAGCCACTATGTACAGAATATGTTATAATAAATAATAAAAAATTTAATTATAGCCACACTATTGAATTAGGACAATCCTGTAATGATAGTGATGATGAGTGAATAAATAAATAAATAATTAAAAAATCTTACTACAGTCGGTCTGTGGATGGTCTATAATGTATTAGGTAGGTACATATTAAACTGCCGAGCCTCAGAATACACAGTAAGCCGTCTTAACAATGCAGTCGATCTATGCAAAAACTATTATTCAATTGCATCCAGTTGGCTCGAAAACCGACCCTAAATAAGTTGACAAAAGACTTAGCAGATGATGATAGATCGTGTCAAAACAGGTCTCCGCATCGTTCCCTATACCACATTCTTCAAACACACACAGGATCATAAAACCAACCTCTTCAATCTCCACATAAAACTTCTCATCTCCGTTCACCTACGTTAAGACGGAACACTAAAAAAACGTCACACTGTAAAATATCAGAAGATTCTATATTCTTTAAAAATCGACGTCTCCGCCAGGGTTAAACTTAATTTGCCTCTCTGATCCAATTTCCGTCGGGGACGCTACCCCCTGATTATTGGAAAGATATACATCACCATCTTTTTTTCACTAGACGTCGAGCTGACAGCCAAAATGCCTGCTAAAATATTTTTCACTTGGCAAAAATGATTTGAATGGAGAAGGATTAGTACGTGGAACTTTTTGATTGGTTCGTTTAGAGTGTTGGCTTTTTGGTTTTGTTACTTAGGTAATATTTCAGATAATCTTTTTAGTAATAGGGTGTTTTTTGTTAGCGATGCAAAAGAAGCCAATTTTGATAAGGATTTTTAGTCCTTTCCGCATTTTTGTCCTAATATGGTAATGCCTAAAAAGTATTGCTAAACCTTCTCGGAATATTAGGCTAAAGTAGAAATACATACAGAAAAGACACTATTCTACACGGGCTGCCTTGTTTACACAGTAAATAGGTTTCCAACTTACTTTCATACGATATACAACTTACAAAATATTTTCCATAAACATTTATATTTCAGCTGTTATTGTTTCCATAAAAAATGACTTAAACGGGGAAAATTTTATTTCCCACATCGACTTTTTGAAGGGTACCGTGATCAATGGTGCGTAAACATTTGTTTGAAAGGCGCCGGGAAACGGTACGGTTTTTATGAAAATTTATAGTCAGTAGTTCCCCTCTGTAAATTGTGTAAAAGTTTATCTAAACAAGCGTTTTTGTGTATTACAATGTTAGGAGTTAGTTGCGTGCAATTTGTTTGACAAGAAAGATAGGTATAATGTAGTTAGTGGTTTGGTATTTTAAATTAGGCTTTGTGTTTTTTGTGTTCTTGGCAATTTTATTTGGTTTGCTTGTGTAAAAAATCATACCGGTTAGTTTTAAGCAATTCTGGCCCGAAGCACTCTCTCATTCAAAGAAATTGTGTTCAACAGTACGCACGACGACCAATATAAGCATAGAAAACCTGTTCATGCAGATCTATTAATGTACGGGCATATAAAGCAAGGTTATGCAATTCTGGTCAAGTATAGCTTAATGTGTCCATGAGTATTAGACTTTTACCGTAACTCATTCTGTAGTTTCTTCTGTGCAAGTAACTTTTGGAAACTGTCTGTCTTCATGACGTAACATGTAAGCAAGAAAAAACTGACGTTGTGGCATTAAAAGTGCTTAAATCTATACTATATATTTATATATGTCACCGTAAAATTGTCAAACACGTTATATTACAATATAACGTGTTTTTTCTCGCGATATGTAATGATAAACACTTTATATTCCCCCTAAAAAGCGTAGTCGACGGAGACCCGCTTCGCGGGGACCCTATTTCCGAGTGCAGGGTTTAAAGGAACCTAACTAACCTAACGGGGGGGTGCCCCAAGTCCCGATCATGGGGGCAGAGATACTTCCGTATGTTCAGTTGACAATAATTCGAGACTTTACAATATCGCTAGAGATATTACAATATAACGTACCTATTTGACAATTTTACGGTGACATATACATATAATAATAAAATATTATAAAGCAGAAGAGTTTGTTTGTTTGTTTGTTTGGTTGAACACGCTATCTCTGGAACTACCGGCTTTAATTGAAAAATTCTTTTTGTGTTGGATAGTCCATTTATCGAGGAAGGCTTAAGGTTATATAACATCACGGTACGTTTATTAGGAGCGGAGCAGGAATGAAAAATGTTGGAAAAACGGCAGACGAAGTTGCGTGGGTCAGCTAGTCCCTTAATATAACATAACATCACGCCCCTAATGGGGCACAAATCCAAACTCCGTGGCTGCTGCTGAGAAATTCCTGATAGAAGAACCCCCCCCCTTCCCCGCCCCCCATATGGCATTAAGTCCGCCTCTGTACTATGTGCTTGAAGTGTTAAATAAATAAATAAATAACACTTTGCCTGACCTGCGAATCGCACCCAAGACCTCATGCATCATCATGCATCCCTAAGACTACAAAGTCATACTTTCATCATTCTCTAGTTACTTCAGAACCTGCCGGGGCTGAACATAAAGGGCGAGGAAGGAACATGGATGGGTTTTAGTCAGTAAAAGTCTGACACTCCCTCCCGCTCCGCCCAGAGTGGGTGGAGTTTGTGACAATTTGAGAATTGGACAATTTGAGAATTAGACAATTTGAGATTTGGACAAATTGCGAATTGGACGTTGTGAGAATTGGACATTTTGAGCCCACTGGACATTTTGCAAATTGGACATAATGCGACCAAACGGATTTCCCATCCGAAAAAAAAAACCTTAGAAAAACTTATGTAGTTATCACATACATATCTATAGGTATATATTTACGTAGCCAAACACCCAGCTACGATAAATTGCGGTGGTCAATAGAGGGCGTCAGATTACTATGGTGCCGTACAATTTATTACTCGAGGTACCCCGTACTTTATGGCAAGCACCACGGGGTATTCGCACCCTAAATGTACCTACTTAGACGTTTACCTTTATTTTATGTTTGCAATGTTGGAAAATGAAGACTGATTATACAGGGTTATTTGTAAAACACCAACAACCTCGCAGGAGTAGATTACTAACATCATAAACAACAACATTTATTCTACGACTATTGGGAAAACAGGCAAAAAAAAAAACGACTTCTCATGCAAAACTCCATCAGCTGTTCGGACATATGTATGGAGAGTTGATTTTTTTTTGTCTGTTTTCGGAAAAGTCGTAGAACAAATGTTGTTGATTAAGATGTCAGTAATCTATTCCTGCGAGGTTGCTGGTGTTTTACAAATAACCCTGTATAGAGATAGGTATTACGAAAATATGCAATCGCCAGTGAAGAGATGGCGTTTTGAGGACTTTCTTTTTACATAAGCCAGATAAATGCCGACTAATTTAAAGAAACCATGACGTATTCAACAGGGTGCTAGGTTATAGCAGGGATTTTTTAAAGGTGATATAATATAAAGGGTCTAAAACACCTCTTCACGAAGCCGAAAGGCACTTGTTCTCCCCATCATTGCGATCATTTTTTTGTTCTACACCTTTCTAGTTACTTTCTAGTTACGGAGATATGAGGCGTCAAAGTAACAACTTTTTGACAAGTTTTTTTTGTAAGATTTTGACTTTTAACACCTCCACGACCCCCGTATTATTCAATCCATTCATCAGCACAATGTTTTAAGTGCGTAACATTGAGTTCTACAACAAAACATGATTTATAACCTCAAAACAAAAAGTTAAGCGTATAATACTTGCTGAGACTAAGAGTTAGATTTAGACTTTCAGGATGCTTAGGTGAGATATTGAAGAAACTACAGTAACAGGGAACACAACTTTATTCCTTTACACGACTTTCTCGTCCAACAGCTCGATTCAGAATGTTTAACCGACTATGTTTCGCCTCCCAGGTTTCAAATGATTTGCGCGGTAAAATCGGGTTCTGTGATTGGTTAACGACGTAATGTCGCCAACCAATCACAGACGACAAAATGCTAGCCTCTGATTGGTTAGCCAATCAGAAGCATCCAACGACCAACTGACAAAATAAAGTGTTGCCAATAAGAAAATATTCAAATTAAATAATTACTGGTCTGGAAACTAGTCTTTTTGCGCTTCGATTTAATTAAATATAAATGTAAATTAGCGAACCCTAACAATCGACCATCCTGATATCGTGTGCGTCCCTGCACACGGTACCGGGTGGAACCCTAACAATCTGAATTACGTCGGTTAAACAAACTTTACAATAATATTTCATGTTTCATGTACATAATAATAATTTAACATCAATTCAAAGTTAATATAACATAATAATAACAACAACATAATAAACAACACATAACAACGCAGACCTAATAATTCACATTCAAACTTTTAGAGCGACTACCTATTTATTCAATACATTTATTGACTATATAAAAGTTATACAAACTATATTATACAAATTGACTTTACCTCATCGAATATAAAGAAATGTATAAGAAAATACAACAAATAAAAAAAAATATTCATAATAACTATCTACAAAATTGTTTAGCTTAAAAAATTTACCAACTTCTATGGAAGAGCAACTTCGAATAGATCATAGGCAAGGTATTCATCACATATATATCTTATACATCACAACGATCGATTAGTTGTGTTTGATTCATTAAATAACTGAGGGCTCAACGATCGATTAATTGAGATCCCTAGTGATCGACGATCGATTAGTCGATATACTTTAAAGATTTCCTCGACGATCGATTAGTCGATATACTTCAAAGATTTCCTCGACGATCGATTAATCGAGGGAGTCCTTGCTAACCATTTGCTCAAGCCGATCGATTAAGCTTGTGCAACAGGAGCAAGACGAACAAATAGCTCTGGCATAGTTGATCAGACGCGAACCGATCGATTCTCGCGTCCAATCTGAAACAACACACCATTCTGTAGTTACATGCCTCTCAAGGGACACCAAAACTTAAATTAAATATATCTAATCAACATCTGTTTCGGAAGCAGATTCAGTGTCCTCGTTCACATCTAATGCAGCCACGTGAATCCAGGGCATCATGCGATCCGCAGCAACAGTCGTTGCACGCTTGCCTTGTGTAATAGCTAAACCAGGTATTGGAGCTACTGCATATCGGTCAGTACCCAAGACCTTTGTAACCCGATAGGGACCGATATACGACGGCAGGAGCTTCTTACTCTGCCCTTCATTGTTAAAGCAAGTTTTAGTAATTTTAACAAGGTCGCCCTCCGCGTATTGGCGCGCAGGTTTCCTATCCTTATCATAATATCGTTTTTGCTTAATCTGCTCATTGTCTACCCTACTTTTAACTTCCTGGCGTATAGCGAGTAAATCAGTGGATTCGCGAGTTTCATCAGAGATCTCATTAAGGATGGGATTTGCCGAAACATTCATGGAAGTACCAAACATCACCTCAGCTGGTGTCCTGCCGGTCGTCTTTTGGACAGTGTTGTTTAGACCCCACTGAATCTTTCCTAACTGGCAATCCCAATCCTTTTCGCCATATTTCACGCTTAAAGCCTTCATAGAGTCGAGAATTGTGCGGTTATACCGCTCGACTTGACCGTTTGATCGGGGACTAGAGACCGCATTGAGGATATGTTTAATGCCCTCGTCTAAACAGAATCTTTTGAACATATGCGACGTGAAGCAGCTGCCGCGGTCACTCACAAGGCGATCAGGAGTTCTAAATATCCAGAATATGTCTTCTAGCACTCTTATTACGTTCTGAGTGTGCGTGTTCCGAACCGGTTTGACAAAACAAAACTTTGTGAAAGCGTCAACTACTACTAAGAGGTAAGAAAAACCCCGTTTGGATTTCACGAAGGGTCCGAGATGGTCAATATGTAGTGTATGAAAAGGTACCTCCACTTTCGTAATGGGGTGAAGAAGACCTTCTTTACCACTTTGATTATTTTTAGCGTATGCACATTCAATACAGGCGCTTACGTACTTTTTAACAAATCGTGTCATTTTTGGGAACCAATAGCTTTTCTTTAATCGTTCCAGAGTCTTTTCAATCCCAAAATGACCGATATCGTCATGATTCATGCGACATAACTGCCATCTCGCACCCTTCGGTACTACCCAGCGAACATCTCCCTTATCTTCACCTACACAACGGAATAACTTATTGTCTTTAACAACGTAGTTTTCCCTAATATGTTGCAAGCCTTTTTGATCGAGACTACTATCCAAAACATCTCTAATCCTCCTAATCTCTGAATCACCAAGTTGGAGGGTGTGTAACCAGTCTTCGCTTGAAATGGCCATAACAGTAGGAAGATTATCAGATGTATTCTCCTCGGACTCGACTACAGGATTACGGGATAACGCGTCAACATGTCCCATTTTTATGCCGGCTCTATATTCGATTGTGCAATTGAATTCTTGTAATTGCAGCCACCAGCGCGCTATTCTTGGAATAAGATCTCGCTTAGTAAAAGTAGACCAAAGAGCGCTGCAATCCGTTACGATTTTAAAGTCTTTCCCTAGCAAATAAACTCTAAACTTTCGTAGGGAACAAACCACTGCTAAAGTTTCCAGTTCATAGGAATGGAAATTCTTCTCCTCCGGCGATGTTTGCCTACTAAAATATGCAACCGGTCGCAGCATATTATCTGCTGAGCGCTGAAGGAGGATGCCTCCGATACCTATCCTACTCGCGTCAGTGTGCAGTTCCAGTTCTGCTGATGGATCGAATATTGCGAGAATAGGTCTATCTATTAACCTAGCCTTCAAATCCTGAAAAGCAGTCTCCTGATTATTGCCCCATTCCCACGGTACACCTTTCTTTAGCAGTCTGCTTAGTGGAAAAGCCATCAAGGCGAAATCTTTGACGAATTTCCGGAAGTAGCTTGCCAGTCCAAGGAATTGGCGAACATTGTGTACATTTTCAGGACGAGGAAAATTCATTACACTAGAAATCTTTTTCTCCCCAGGCCTTACTCCGGTTGCTCCGATTTCATATCCGAGGTAGTCGATTTTATCGCGCAGAAAATCACATTTCGATAAATTTAAAGTAAGATTCGCCTTTTCTAACAATTGCAATACGTCTTCAAAATTTTTAAGACATTCCGCAGAATCTCTCCCAAAAATTAAAATATCGTCCATATATGCGGTTGCCTTACAAAAACGGGCTGACCCCAGAATTGTGTTGATCATTCGCTGAAATACAGCAGGCGCATTTGCCAAGCCAAACGGCATGCGGTTAAACTCGTATTGGCCGTCTGGCGTGACAAATGAGGTAAATCGCTTACTTTGCTCTACGAGTGGTACCTGGTAATAACCTGACGCGAGGTCTAGAGAAATGAAACATGCCTGACCAGAAAGGCGAGCTATTTCATCCTCAATGATTGGCATTGGATACCTCTCCTTTAGAGTTACAGAATTTAGCATGCGGTAATCTATACACATTCTAAAAGACCCATCTTTCTTGCGAACGAGCAGAATTGGACTAGCATAGTCAGAGGATGATTCACGCACTATACCTGCGTCTAACATCTCATCCACCATCGTTCGCACCTGCGAGCGCTCAAAATGTGACAGTCGATAGGGACGGTATACAACGGGACGTTGACTGTTAAGCTCTATTTTCATTTGGGCTACATTTGTACAACCCAGATCCTTTAAGGATGACGCAAAACAATGCTTGTACTTTCTGAGCAAATCTAGTAACAGTTTCCTAGTATCATCCGGTACCTTTTGACAAATGCGAACCTGGCTTTCATTGAATTCTTTACCGGCAGCATCACTCATCAGTTCAGGTGACTCAACGACAACCCTCTCGACAAAATAAACCTTCTCAGCTCGGCTCAAGACATTATCCTTTGGAACCAGACAGAAACCAGCATAGGGAATAACAACTATATTCACGCAGCCATTTGTCGAATTGTAAAGTCCTCTGCAAACTAAAAATTGCTGATTGGGTTTTCCTGCCACACTATTTTTCAATAAAATACTGCCACTAATGGTTGGTTCAACGCTGGCTCTGATCGAAACAGGGCCCCAAAATTTCACAGCTCCTAAAGTGCGAACCTTAAACGAATTTTCACTCTCAATGTCAACATCAGAAAATGGCAATTTATTGTCGTTATCGAAGAATTTCAATTCAGAAACATTTTTATAAGCAACTATATGGGAAAGTTCAGTGTAACTCTGACCAATTAGTAAAGGCTTCTCTAAAAAGTCGTCACTCACAACCTTACAAATAACCCTGGCGTTGACATTATCTATACTCAAATCAAGCGACAACTCCCCAAGAGACTGCACAACACTATTACCGAAACCTTTCATTAGAGAGGACGTGTTATCGTGAATCAAGCCTAGCTCCTTTGTTATAGATTCCTTGATCAAAGTAACCTCGCTCCCAAAATCTATGAACCCCTGTAGGGACACCCCATTAACAATAACCTCTTTTATAAATTTGGAATTTGCAGTTTCAGTACCCTTTTTGACAGAATCTATACGCATTGTCTTTGAAACCGTAGTGCTAGAATTCGTTGGCTTTTCTCCTGTCTTGCTAAAACAGGTATCTACTGTATGACCAATTTTATTGCATCGCTGGCACTTCAAGAGAGGTTTAAGGCAATGGAGGAAACTATGCCCCTTTTCTTTACAATTATAACAACCATTAGGCTGACTCGATCTAGCTATAGATTTTGGGGCTTGGTTTTGGTTTGTATTCTGTGTATGGTCTACAGGTTTGTTACGGAAATGGCCACGGTCCACTGAAGACTGATGCATATCTTTATTGCTTAATAAGAATTGCAAAAGTTGGTCAGGGTGATTGCAACGTAATGCCAAAGCACTAGATCTAAGGGTCCTGTCACTCAAGCCGTGAATAATGCAGTCCACGGCACGCTTCCCTACTATATCGCATTGATTCACGAGAGCAAGCTTTTCGTAATAATAAAGTTCGATGGGCTCATTGAACTTGCTCTTCCTTTTTAGCATATCCTCCAAGGTCTGGCCATAATTTTGTTCACAGGGAAATGCATTTAACAATTTATCTTGCCATTCTTTCCAGCTAAAAAGAATGGAATTCAGGCTTTCGTACCACATTTTAGCCAAGCCTTGGAGTTTCTGCATGGCAAAATGAGTAGTGGTTCTGTCGTTCCAACCATATACCGACGCACATTCGTTGACCTTTTTCAGCCATATATCTATACGTTGATTTTTAGTGGAAGGGTCAAAATTAGGCAAAATATTTTGGTGGTCTACCTTTTGAGACGACTTTGCATTTTGGTTATGTGGCTGTGACGACAGATCCTCTTTCAACAGTTTTAAAACATTAACAAGATCATTCTTAGAAAAAGATGGACTACGTGACCTTTTATATTCTCCTGCGTTGCCTCGTTGCTCAGCACGTGGCTCTGGCCGACGCTCAGCTTTTCGACGTTCGGAGGGCTGTCGTCGCTCGCTGGCACGTAGCTCTGCCCGATGCTCGACTGCCCGACGTCCAGAGGGCTCGTGATGCTCGCTGGCTCGTCGTGACGATGATCGACGACGGTCCTCCGTGGCACGAAGTCGTTCACGCTCCCGGCGTAATTCCTGCTCCAGCATCTCTACTCTCTGCTTTCCCAGCAGAAAGTCTCGCTCATGTCGAGATGGATTTGGGCTGCGCATACGCAGGCCGCTTCGATCAGGTGTCTGCAGTCTACGCCTACTGGAGTCTCGATTTGACAGTTCTCTGTATCCTGGTAGCTCGTCCATGATCTAGACGCTCGCAGAAAAAGAGAGCATGTTAATAAAAAATACTAAAACTATGGTGAATAACACCACATTATTCAGTTCAATTGAAGGATAAAAAGTAATTAAAATGTGACATATCTCGGAAACGGTGCGTCTTACGCCAAAAATAAGCAAATTTTAGTACCCCTTATAGTAACCCCCATATAATAATATTCTCGATCGTTACACTTACAAAAAAGTAAAAAAAATAAAAGCCGGAATTTTTTAAAAAATGACAGTTATAAAATCGTACCGTAGGTCGCATTACAACACACTAAAACCACTCTCTTCGTCTTGAACTATGTTTAAAGCTGCCAATCAAGTAGGTTTAAACACCTTTTATCTCTAAACATTTTTTTATTTTTGTAATACGACCGTTATGCTTTAAACTAGCACTGATTCCAGTACCATCACTAGTGTAAAGCAATCATGAATTAAATATATAACTATAAAGCGAAGATAAAACACAAAAAAAGGAATATAATTTAAATAATGAAAACCATGGGCGTGTACTTACGTTTTAAGTTTGGGTAGCATCCCACTTCTGATATATAATACTTGCTGAGACTAAGAGTTAGATTTAGACTTTCAGGATGCTTAGGTGAGATATTGAAGAAACTACAGTAACAGGGAACACAACTTTATTCCTTTACACGACTTTCTCGTCCAACAGCTCGATTCAGAATGTTTAACCGACTATGTTTCGCCTCCCAGGTTTCAAATGATTTGCGCGGTAAAATCGGGTTCTGTGATTGGTTAACGACGTAATGTCGCCAACCAATCACAGACGACAAAATGCTAGCCTCTGATTGGTTAGCCAATCAGAAGCATCCAACGACCAACTGACAAAATAAAGTGTTGCCAATAAGAAAATATTCAAATTAAATAATTACTGGTCTGGAAACTAGTCTTTTTGCGCTTCGATTTAATTAAATATAAATGTAAATTAGCGAACCCTAACAAGCGTAAAGTAACTTAGTTTGGTATACAGAATGCTTGGTTAATGGCTTTGTGATGAGGTGGTTTACACCCTGTATGTATTACTCATAGGTAACTTTGATACAACAAGAAACCAACTGCCTGTTCCACAGTAACTGCTGATTGACAACTCGCGATTTGTTTCGACTGAACTATAATTTGAAACAATTCCCAAACAAATGAATATTAGAACGCTTTGTCACCGACGAAATTTATTCATGAACAAAACGAATTTCACTTCAAAAACAGTCCTCGGTTCAGGCTTCCCAAAAATGAGGGACATACTATTCGGCACAATGCGGTGTATTAAAAACTTTCTCCGCGCTTCGACGCTTGCTCACTCCATATTTAACTTTTCGGCTTACACTCTCTGTTCAATGATTTACACGAATTGGGGTCCCAACTTGTAGGAACTTTTTTTAGCTACGAATAAAAGAGCAACGTTGTCAGTGGTTTTGTCCATGCAAGCTTGTATCAATCAATAAAAGAAGGGAAGGGTTGGGCAAATGTTTACATGAATACACAAACTTTTCACTAGTTATGCCCAAAAAGTCTGACAACCAGTCTTACCAAGAGGTATCGTATTACGCAGTACTGACTGATCTGACCTCCACAACCCAGTTCGGGTTGTGAAGGTCAGATAGGCAGCTCCATGTAAAATACTGATATTCAGCTGCATTCGATTAGACTAGAAGCCAACCTTAGTAAACTTGTGAAAAGGCAATAAGGCAGATGATGATTTGAAAATGAAATAGGGAGTTAACCTATCCCCATAAACCGGCTGTAACTGATAAGATCTTGATTGAAAAACCGAATAACAGTTTACCCAAACCGGAAACCGAACTCAAGACCTCATGCTCATTACACTGATGACTGTGTAACGGTAGGTACAGCATTCATAAGCCTCCCAGGTGGATAAAAACGCTTTTCTCCCGTCGCAACTATGTATGATCGCGATATTTTTATTCTTTGTTCGCAACCACGTTGCGGTTAAGGAAAAAGTTTTCTTGATTCGCTACTGGTTGCGAACAAGGAGTAAAAATTCCTAATTCGCAACTGGTTGCGAATCGCAGTTGCGAAAACGGCCGGAGGGAACTGATCATGTCAAGGCCACTAGAATCGTTTCGATGCAAGAAATACAGAAACAGTCGGTTGGTGACTGACGCTTGGCAATGCTAAAAGGATGTGATGTTGACAACCAAAAGAAGAAAAAGTACCTATCTATTACAATATATTATTTTTCTTCTTTTATTAGTAAGCGGCTGTCTATAAGTTTGTCTAATCACATGCCACCAAATTAATCCTTACGACCTGCCTTGAGCACATCCAACCTCATGTTTTACAATTCAGGGTCATCACTCAAGAACTGCTCAACTAGTCCATTTCCATGAAAAAATCTTACACTATGTTATTTGAATTTTACTGTCGTTTACACTGGGAAGGCGATTTCACTCGATCTTTCATAACCATGAGTATCAAAGACTGAATTTCGTTGGAAAAGAAATGGTGAAGATACAAATAACTCACGTATATGCAGGCACGAGTAAGCTAAATCGAAGGAATCTAGGTATAATATTCTCATCACGTCTGTAATAATGGGACATTTCAACACCAAATATCTAAGAGAAGATCTCCGCGACACAATCAAAGCAATAAAAACTACGCAATGTTCAATCTCACGCCTTTGGAGAATCCAAGGCGAATATCATCTATCCGTACGCCCTGAGGAAATTAAAGATTCTATCCGTGGCTAGAACTTAATCCCTCTGTAATAGTAAGCCAGAAAATTGCAAATTAAAAGGAGAAAACTGCGTCTCCAAATTCAATTCTATCTTCTTTGTTTAAGGTTGGATTTTCCTTGGGAGTTAATGGAGAAGATACAAATAAAAAGCTTGATTTCCCAACGAAGGGTCTAGATAGGTTCAATTAATTAAGGATTCCTACATCGATGGGTTTATCGAGAGGTTATTATTCAGACGGTCTAGTGACACGTTACTCAGGGGATATAAAAGTAGAAGAGAAGGGAAACTAGCGTTTTAATGAGAGGTTTTCTTTTTGAGACTTAAAAAAATAGTTTCCAAGAACTCTGTAGATGGCGTTGAACTGACTACGTTATTATGTGCCAAAGGCAGAACGCTTGAAAAAAAAATTCGTCACGTCACATACGCTCATTTGACTGACACTTTCGTTTGCTTAATCTTCCGAATACAACCATTAGATCTAAGTGAAATGATGTGACGTTCTGCTCGTTACAGTAACATACCGAGATCAGCGCCATCTATAAATATCGCTGGACATTAACACACAGCGCCACCTAGTGCCACACTAAGCAAAGCTTGTGTCGTGGACACTAGGTAGTTGATATACTACATATATACTTTTTTATTTGTAAATACATACTTATTATACATATGACTCGGAAACAAATGTCCGTGCTCATCACACAAACATTTGCTCCTACCGGGGTTCGAACCCAGGACCCTAACAACGTAAGGCAGCGTCACTACCACTACGCCAATCGGGTCGTCTATCCATCCAGCGACTAGGGAAGAGTTGAAAAAGAAAATCCCTGATTGCTTTAACGTAGAATCGTCATCATTTTCCTGCCTTAACCCTTAATTTAATTAGCATCGACGAAGCGTCTATAACAACAGCTTCTCTATTACTTCTCATCTCAGCAGTCACCTACTTTCCAGTCATATGATCCTTCTTGTTCCATCCTATGATGTAGAATGTACATTAAACTTTTACCATAATAGAGAATTTCAGGGGATGATGGGATCCAATCCCTTTGCTGCCACAGCTAGCATGAAAAATAATTCTGATACAAACACGTAGTAACTAATAATTTAGTGAAAGATTTCCTATTTCCAACGAAAGCTCATTTCTTGAGGTATAGCGAAATCAAGGTTTTCTAAATCATTTTACTGCAACGCTCGGACTATAGTGTTGCAAGAATCTTTTGGCGATTGACTGACATTGACAGGATTGACATTTTGTTTTGTAGAACGCAATGAAATAAAAGTGGCGGCATTTGATCAAGCATTAAATTGGAAATCCCTGAAAAGCTGTATTCATTTCATCTACCTAAGTTTATTTTCTGGCTGTAAAAGAGAATCTAATCAATATAACCAATGACAAAATAAACAAATTTAACTTTTTTCACCAAAGCTTTCAATCTATGCAAATTAAATAAAATTTTATTTTAATAACTAAACAAATAATTGGATTTAAGGCGCCTTTGAGCGTTCGAAAACGGATTAACTTATTTTTCAAATTGAAATCGGGTTGAAATCTAACAAATTTCGTGTAGCACGTAGTTTGAATTGAAATAACTCTCGTAACATTCCCGTCTACTGCTGTTTATGATTCAAAGAACGGAGAACCTTCCTCCCTCTACTGTACTAAAATTTGAAAGATTATCGGTATAAGCTTTAACCTGTTCGTAAATGACCTTATCGGTAAGCTCAGCAGCACTCATACCGGTTGTCATATTGATAGTATATGCGTCAATAATTTTAGCTACGCGGACGATATGGTGCTGCTGGGACCATCGGTGGGTGCTATTCGTAAGTTGTTAGCAATATGTGAGAATTATGCGGTGGAACATGGACTAACGTATAACGTAGCAAAAAGCAAGGTTCTACTTTTCAGGGGTAAATCTAGTGTTCCCATGCCAGTTTGTGTTCCACCAATTAAATTGTATGGTGAGGAACTGCAGAGAGTGACCAGTTTTAGGTATTTGGGGCACATTGTGACGGAGGATTTGTCCGATGACGCGGATCTAGAGGGAGCGCAGGGCTTTGGCAGTCCGAGGGAACATGATTGCCCGTAGATTCGCTCGCTGCTCCATTCCAGTTGAAATTACTTGTTTAAGGCATATTGTCAATCGTTCTACGCGAGCAGTCTATGGGTAAATCATACCCGTCGGTCTGCTAGTGTCCTGCGCGTTCAATATAACAACATCTTTAGGATGCTGATGCGGCTGCCTCCCTATTGCAGTGCGTCGCTAATGTTTGCTGTAGCTCGAACGGATGGCTACCCAGCCATAATTCGAAAGAAGGTTGCTTCATTATTAAGACGAGTGAGAGACAGTAGCAATAGCATCCTCAGGATGATTGCTTCCCGCGCAGACTGTCCGATCCAACATAAGTGGATGTGTATATCTACTGGACAAGACTGATTAGTTATATTATTTGATTTTATTGTTATGTGTTGTGTGTGATTGTATAACTTCTTTAATTTGATTGATTGACATAGGATATCTAATTTTGACATTGAATTCTTAATATTTTCAAATGTTATTGTATTACTTTCCTTTGTTTATGCTATTACTTGATTTATTTTATTGATTTATTTATTTTATTAATTGATTTATACTGTTTTTATTTTTTATTTTGCATTATTTCTGGTCTGGCTATTTCATTACTATGTTGCTATATGGATTGGAAATTATCTGAAATAAACGTATTATTATTATTATTATTTAATAGAGAAATGGCTTGCTTGACTGGTTCTTTAACAGGGACTTTTGACGCTGGAGCATGCAAATCTTGCTCTTTTCATTATGAGTTTTAGCATTTATAAGTCTTTACAGAATTAAGGACCCATCAACATAACTATGAAATACGTCCATAGGTTGTCTTGAAAAGATTCCTTTTATCGATAATACAGCCCATTGTGACACCTTATGCATAATGTATGCTCTACTATGTAATTTGTATGTTATACATTATTCGTGTATAGTATTGGTGCATACTATTCTATATATCTATGCGTTGACGTTTATAGTTGACGATTGCTGCAGCGCAGTGGCCCATATCCCAATAAACCGCTGCACAATTTACAATGCTATTTATTACCACATTATATGGCTCCTGCAACTTTACGAGCTTGTTATTGCGTTTTGGACATATACATTTTAGCATGGCATATAACTCACGTCTCCGAAGTTTAGTCATAAACCTAACCAGTTGACGGCGATGATGGCACTATGGGGAGTTTGTAACGCATGTGCTTTAGTAAGGACATAACATAGTTTGCGGGTAGTTGAGTTTAAGAAAATGCGGTCAAAGAAGTTTTAATGGCGCCCAACATGGGGCCTTTGACCTTGAGATGAACGAAGTCTTTGCGTGAACAACTTTTGTAATTATACGTACAAGTTTTTAAGTATACATTCAATATTATTCTACTAACTTTTAGGCCGGAAATTATCCCAGGTTGGGTAACCCCCATAAAAAGCCATATTTCATGACTTTGGCAGGCAACTGTCTATACATAATAACGTAAGCAATAAGGTTTATCTTCATCTTCCAAAAGTTTCTCCCGATCTGCGGTTCATTGCACTAGTATACTTGAGAACAACAAAGAAAAATGTAACTACTTTCCCCAACTAAACAATTCAAAAGTTTATGCAAACAGCTAAATTAAAAAAATATTTAGCTAAATTTAATTTAAAAAAATATTTTATTGTACTGTCTGGGCTAGCGGCCTTATCGACCAGCTGTGGTTTGCTGTAATTCTAGTTCTAACAGTATCCTGTCTTTAGTTAAAAAAAATGTTTGAGTAAACCAACATAAACGATCGAAGGGGTGCCTACATTGCGGGCCTGTGGACGGTGAGCTATGGGCTCGCCATCCGTCCGTCTTATGACGACAGCCCGTGGCGACGGCGAGTTCGCGTTCCACACGCGCCTCGAGGGGCCACGAGGGGCCCGCATGGGCCAAAGCCTGCCGGGGCTGCGGGACTGTTCGAAAGAGATACCGTGGCCCCGGAACATAAAGGGAGAGGAAGGAACATGGATGGGTTTTAGTCAGTAAAAGTCTGTCACTTCCTCCCGCTCCGCCCAGAGCATCAAATATCTTATCCCACGATAAGATATTTGATGATTTCCCATAAGAAAACAAAAGGGGTACCTACATCCATATTTATCATATGTAATAGAGGTGAGTTAATTGGCATAAACTGGGAATTAACCCTTTTTTTTTAGGATGGGAAATCATCAAATGACTTCTCCCGCTCTGGGCGGAGCGGGAGGAAGTGTCAGACTTTTACTGACTAAAACCCATCCATGTTCCTTCTTCGGCCTTTATGTTCCGGGGCCGCGGTATCTCTTTCGAACAGGCCCGCACCCCGGGGGAACGAACCCTTGATTCGTATTCATGTATGTGATATTGTTAGACTGCTGTTTTGATCGCAAATCACGATCAGGGTTTTCTGAGGTAAGAAAATATTGATTTGATTTAAAAGTGTCCATGGAGTTTCTTACCCTTCCTTCTCCTTAGAGATCTTCGCTTTAGAATGGGCAACTACAGTACTTCAACAATTTATTATGCCTTGTGACTGTGACTGTAGCTTTGCATTCTTTGTTTTTCTGAAATTTAAAAGTGCCTTTGTGGTCTAATTACAGCTACCGAAGCAGCATTTAAATCAACATGTAATGTTCCTTCTACTGCTGAGACTTTTTCTCTGTAAGACGGAGAGAACCGCATCAAACCTCGCAGGCGTATTGCGGGTTGGCAGATGTCACATGTCTTATTGATTTTGTTACATGCCGTTTCCTCTCGATCTTTTCTTTCACCTTTTCGAAAAACCTATCGGATTCACTAAATACTTTGACAACCTCATCTCTGTTACGAAGAGCTAGTTGCTAAATAATAATAGCGGAAGAAAGAATCGGAATGTAAATGGCTGAACATTATTCCCCGAGATACAGGTCCCGCCTAGTTCAGGGTACCCACTTTTTTTAGGATGGGAAATTAAATAACTTCTCCTACTCTGGGCGGAGCAGGAGGGAGTGTCAGACTTTTACTGACTAAAACCCATCCATGTTCCTTCCTCGGCCTTTATGTTCCGGGGCCGCGGTATCTCTTTCGAACAGGCCCGCAACCCCAGCAGGCTTCGGCCCTTGTGGGCCCCACCCTTTATGCTGACATCTCTAGCTCGGCGCGCGTGGAACACGAACGCGCCGTCGACACGGCCTGTCGTCGTCAGACGGATGGACGTGGACGGCTAGCTAGCCCATAGCTAACCGTCCACAGGCCCGCGTCAGGGTACCCCCTGGACAAAACTTTGTGAACCTCGTTACAACCACCACAAAAAAATATATATAATTGTAAAAATTTCATGTACCTACTAAATTGTAACTAAACCAAATTGTAACTTTATAATAGTGAGAATTGAACTCATTTTATATTTTTATATCTTTACAGGCTGATCTGTGGATGGGTGACCATCATAACGTACCGGGTTTCCTCCATGCCTGAAAAAGCACGTCAAGCTGTTGATCCTGGCTGTCAATTGAAAATCTTGGACAGTTGTTACAGGTAGTCAGGGTCCTGAAAGTCTGACAACCAGTCTTACCAAGAGGTATCGTATTACCCAGTACTAATTGGGTTGTGGAGATCAGATAGACAGTCGCTCCATGTAAAATACTGGTATTCAGCTGCAACTGGTTGGACTGGTACCCGACCCCAATTTACAGGGTGAAATTGAATAGATGCGACAAATTTAAATAGGTATACATTAATACGTGTTGTCAAGAAAATGTATAAAATATCAAATGTAAAATTAAAAAATAATTGATCAGTGAAAAATAAATAATAAAAGTATCAAAAAATCTCGTCCGACTCATCGCAGTGCTCAATATAGCGGTCATTTACCTAATTTTGCCTTAAGTTTTCTTATTTATTTTGCATATTACTGGAATACCGATAATTTGTACTTAAATAAAGATAATAACAGCAATGGACCTTTTGAAAACGATAATCGCGTAATTTTTTTTAACGATTTAGATTGTAGAAAAAACAGTTTATAATTACTATGTACTGTAACTGGAGCTCCAATTTCATTTTGTCGCATTTATTAAAATTCACCCTGTAGTTGGGAAAAGACTAGGCAGATGATGATGCTGTTAGTAGTAATTTTATGTTATTTTAATTTATTTACTATAATATTTGTTATTCTTCGCAGAACGAATGGCTAATGGGGCCAAAAAGTTGTGAGGTGGCGACCGCAAACTGGAAGATAATGCGTTGGAAGACCTCCCACTAGGTGGACCGATGACCTGGTGAAGGTTGCGGGAATCCGTTGGATGCGAGTCGCACTGGACCGGTCAATGTGGCGACACTTGGGGAAAGCTCATGTCCAGCAGTAGACGTCGATGATGATGACTTTAATATTGTTATGATTTGGCGTCGTAAAAGTTCCCAGCTACGAAAATATCCTTACCCACGTTCATGATATCACTTTAAACATCCCAAAATTATCCATACAACAACATGCCTCTATAAAAGCCCGCGTGCACGATTTCACCGCGCACGTTACATGGTTATACCACATAATAAAGGGCTCATAAAATCTCCGAGTGTTGAACAATGTTATCAATGTAAAGTATCATGTAACCGGCGCCATCCTAAATTTTCGTGCTGTCGGTACTAGCTGTGGTACACTGAGCGCATTTTCTTGACTTAAATATAAGTAAATATTTAAATATTCGCTGGATATTAAAACGCAGCGCCATCTAGTGCCACACTAAGCAAGGCTTGTGTCGTGGACACCAGATAGTTGATATACTACATATGTATTTTTTTTTGTAAAATGTACTTACTATACATATTATAAACATCTGACGTCAATTTTGACGACCCGAACGGCGCAGCGGTAGTGAGGCTGCCTTACGTTCTTGGGGTCCCGGGTTGAAATCCCGGTAGCAATGTTTGTGTGATGAGCATGGACATTTGTTTCCGAGCCATGAATGTTTATACACCGTGAAATTTTAGTGGTTGTTTTCCCGAAGCGAAATGAAATTGTATCGGTAATACAATCGATTAATATATAAAATAAAAAATTAGACTCAATAAATGGCAGATTAACAATGTGATAAACTAAACTCGAAAGCGACTTGAACCAACAGTAATATGTACGCGGAATGCGGGACGGGCGCGGGGGGTGTCCAGAACAGCCGTGCGGTCGTTGCACGTCGCGTATAAATCAGCTGATCACTACTCCTGACTTAATACAGCACAAAGCCCAATAAGTAAAAAAAATAATTTGAAAAAAAAAAAAAGTTTAACTTTGCTTTTCGATAGTGCTTACTGATGGGTAATCGTCCTGCCGCGGGAAAACAACCATTATAATTTCACGGTGTATGTATAATAAGTACGCATTTACAACAAACATTTGCTCCTACCGGGATTCGAACCCAGGACCCTAAGAACGTACGGCAGCTTCACTACCACTACGCCATTCGGGTCTTTAAACTTGATGAAAATACTGATTGAAAAATATTGATTGCCGTTTGTCGAGCATGAGGTACTGACTTCGATTCCCAAGTCGTGCAAAGTGTTATTGGGGCTGGTATGGATTTGTGCCCGGTTGATGGCAATCGGCGTAAACGATGTTGATTTTATTCAAAATTGCGCCATTTAAACCAGTTTTCACCAGCACAAAGGCATACCCAAATGAGTGCCTAAATAAAACCACACTGAAGCATTTCCAATGTTCAATTTAATGCCGAGAGCTGAAAATTGACAGCGAGTTTTTATTTGGGTTACAATTTAAGTGTAATTTAAAAAAACCGAACGACCAAGAAAGTTAAATGTGAAAGTTGAGTTTTTTTTTTGTCACAATATACTTATTTAAAGATTTTGGAGGACTTGCAGCTAGAATTATACTTAGAAAAAAGAAAACTCTTTCTCTAACGACCGACCGTCCATGAACCCTATATCTAAAAGTCGCAGATTATTTTCAGAAGAACTTAAATCACATTCTGCAAAATAAGTTAATTAATTAATTAAAAGAAATAAAACATTTTTGGCGACCCGAATGGCACAACAGTAGTAAGGTTGCCTTACTTTCTTAGCGTCCCGGGTTCGTATCCCGGTAGGAGCAAACGTTTGTGTGATAAGCATGGACATTTGTTTCCGATTTCCGAGTCATGGATTTTTATATGTAAGTACGTATTTACAAAAAAAAAGTATCTACGTAGTATATCAAGTATCTGGTGTCCACGACACAAGCTTCGTTGCTTAATATGGTACTAGATGGCGTTTTGTGTGATGTCCAGCCATATTTATCGATTTTGTAAGTAAAATAGCCTCGAAAAATATGAGACAAGAAATATGACCAACCTGAGATAAACAATAACAAAGTGAATGTAAACTTGGAGTTGTTGTTGTTTACCTCAAAGTTGTTTTATTGTAAGTAGCTACTTTATATTTGACTAGCTTCTGCCCGCGACTTCGTTCGCGTGAATTTCCCGCTTGCAACATTTCTTATTGCTGCTCCGCTCCTATTGGTCATAGCGTGATTTTATATAGCCTATAGCCTTCCTCGATAAATGGACTATCCAACGCTAAAATAATTTTTCAATTCGAGCCGGTACTTCCTGAGATTAGCGCGTTCAACCAAACAAACTCTTCTGCTTTATAATATTAAGTATAGATAGCTTCTTTTTGTCAAGAACTCCAATAGTGATTCTTCATAACTGTCAGTTATTATACCAACTCTCGTAGACAAAAAAAAAACAAAAAAAAACTTTTTGTGACTTTTTTTCTATCGGTCAGTAAACTAAATGTCAAACAGACAGAGATAGCAACGTACCGATACATGTTGGTAAGTTATTGAAAATGGCAGTAGAAAAGTAATAACATAAAAATGTAAATTAAAAAAATAATCATTCAACCCTGCCTATTTGCAACCTGCTGGTAGAAATGAGCGTCTCTCAAAGTCCACCACAACACCCTGTTCTTTGTCTTCCCCATCCAGTCTGACCTAGACACTTACAATGACTTCATCTAAAATACTGGTATTCAGTTGCATTCGATTCGACTGAAATCCCGCCCTAACATGCACAAAAGGCTAGGCAGATGATGATAAAACAGATGCAGGCAGATGATGGTGGGGTGTCGATGTAACTATTATTTTTGTTTTGCTTTTCAATTTATTTTTATTTATATTTGCTCGTTTATACTTTGTTTATACTTTATTTATTTTTTATTCTTAGCCGTATCTGACCGTGGCATCACTTTGGGTCCTATCAGAATATCAGCGCTGTGACGTTTTGTTTTAAATGTTACAGCACCATGCTGAGATAGGAGCCTTTTGGTCTTGTACAGGACAAATTCTGTTTTGTATTTTGTTTGTTTTTTCTTACGATTTCGTTTTTTTTTTTTATTCTCTCATTATGTTTACTTTAAACTAGTGTTATAATCACAATTTTACCATTTTATTATTATTATTATTTTATTTATGTGTTGTCCTGTCGGGCTAATAAATGCTTTTTCTTTCTTTCTTTATACATTGTTAAGGCTGGTTAGCTGGTCTCTTGCAATTAATACGAGGTTTTTATTTAGACAGGATTTATTCCAACTTTGTATAATAGTGGTATATTCAAGAATGTTTGTAATTTTAAATAAATAAAGAAGGCAGTAGAAGAAGTTATGTGTCAAAATTATCGTAGCGTGGAGTTTGACGTTTACGTTGACCGGTGACAGGTGACAGTGACAGATCATGGTATGCACACTGCGTTTCGTTGTCGTCGTAACATAATGATGGTCCATCTAGCTTCGGGATGTCCAATGCTGCGTTCGTCTCCTATACAGAACTAGTTTACTCCATCGACTGCGTCTTTCGACGAAGAAGATTGGCTAAATAACTAATTTTCAAACTATTATAACAGGATTAAGTTGTATTCACTCCAAACAACCCACAAAATATCCCTAACAGATCTCCAATTGTATCCCAACCCTAGAACTCCAAACACGAACTTTAGGGGCGGTTAACGTTACACTTAATTGTTCGTAAAACAAAAGTTTCCGATGCGATAACGTGGAGGGGCACACAAATAACTTACAAGTTGTCTAGTGGCGGTAATGTTGAATTTTGCCTGTCGAATACACTTTATTGGGGACAGAGTGGGCCCGCACCCCACACTGTGGGTGTATAAAGGAGTGAAGTTTGAAAATCGATATTTTATTCCTTTTTCTACTCGCTTTATTGTCTATGTAAACAATCTATTCGACGTCTGAATTGGACTGTGATCAGTCCTCTCAGTACCTCCAAAAAAGACTTACTTCATTAGGTTAGTTCATTACCAAAATCTTTGAATTTATTCCTAGAAATCAGTCTGTTGCTAATTAAATATTGACGAACCATTGGCCACGCCTTATTTAAAAAGGATTTGCAACTATTTAACATGAAACATATTTTTAAACTATGGTAGTAATTAAATCGCTTCGGATTTCCGGGTTAAGTGGCCCCGGTAACAACGCACAGCGTGTCTTGTTCACGTAACCTTTCTCAGCTGTTTCTAATCAGATCTGTTGTTCCTTTTTGAAAGATCCTTCAACTTTGTGAGCTAAGGGGGGTAAACAAAGTAAATGTAAAAGGGGGGTAAATGTATTTAATTCATCTCTTATACGGTGAGCCGTGTAAGAGATGAATTAAATACATTTACTGGAAAAAAATACATAAAAAGAAAGTAATGTAAAATTTGTCTCTTCTTGTATTGTCATGCATGGTTGCATTTTATAATGATCCTCGTCGATTTCATCCTCTTCGATTTGGAGTTCCTAGAAATGGGAATGGCTTAATACAAGGAAAAAACCATCAGCTTCGTGTGTTTGTTAGTTTACCAACCTGTGCAATATTTCCTAGAAAAGTGTTATAAATATGTAACACCGTTTGTTTTATCCGAAAGCAATAATACACATACAATGAAGCTTAGTGGCGGTAGTTTACGACGTCATATATCCTCGTAGCGAGTGTCCTGCTATCAACTGATGGGTTGGCGCAGAGCATAAGCGATTAACAACTTTGTTACAAAGATGATAGATACAATAATAGTGATTTTGTCGTACTTCATTTTTTGTCGCGGCAAGTACTTAGGTGGCGCGGGCGAGCTCGTGACGCTCTCTTAAAAGATAGTGAAAAACATTTCTATATTATTTCCTAGTCTGGTGTAAAACTTGAACGTACTTACACAAAAAAAAATTGTAAATTTGATATTTAACTAAAACGGATACAATATTACTATTGGGTAACTATCACTGATTTATTAAAACTAAATTAAATGTGTTTTTTAAGTTTTATGGTATAAGTAAGTTAGTTTAGTTTATTATAATTTATAATTGTCTGTAATGTTAAATACAATTGTAATAAAAGTTAATAAGATACCAAAATATTTATATTTTTAAAATGTCAATCAACAATTTTGATATACCCTTATATCAAAATTGATTGGCTAAAGAGTAGGAGTAAGAGTAAAGAGAAGAAGTAAAGAGTAAATGAAGACCAAAGAAACGACTTGGAATAAGTGCAGGGTTTTATAGGATAACGTACAGCGATTTTGGTATTTTCTACAACAAGTGAAGCATTTGCGTTCGATAAGAACCGTACCATCAGATCTGATGATCAAGCCAAGAGTCACGGAACTCCATAATGAGACAATGTATACCAGCCGTCTTTAGGCTTGTTGTAATTGTAACGGTATGCACTTCCTAATGTGCACATGTGAACCACAAAAAAGGGAAAAATTAAAACTTTTTTTGCAAAAAATAAAACCGATTTAAAAAAAAAACAAAAAATTTAAAAATGACTTTTGTATGTAACGAATAAACTTAAAAACTGCTGGACCGATTTGAAAGATTCTTTCAGCAATGGATAGCTACATTATCAACGAGTAACATGGGCTTGTATTTGTTAGAGGTTCCCTGTTACTTGTAGATCGTGATCAAAACATAATGAAACGGTTAAATGAAATATACACACATCAAAAGTGTCTAGGGATCAAGCATTTTTATGCGGATTTCTTGAGATTGAGATGTGGCTTTGTAATAAATTTATGATTTTATAAATTTATATGGATCCTTTTTGGTGCATTTCATAATTTGAATCAGGAACTGTGAATCAAATTCGAGTAAAAGATGAAAATCAGCTGTCAATATTTTCCCTATAAAAACATACAACGCATTGAAGACATTATTAGTGCTACTGTTTCCCTACTACTGATTAAAACCAACGTTATTATGGAGCGGCGACGTCATTTAAGCAGGGAAGAAATGCTCAGAGCCGTGGGAATGATAGAAGCTGGTTCCCGGCAACGTACTGTGGCTTTAGCTCTGAATACAAGTCAGAGTGTTATCAGTCGACTTTGGACACGTTACCGAAGCACTGGTACCGTGGCTGAGCGCCATGGAGGACGGTATCGCTGCATCACACGGAGACAAGACCGATACATTCAAATCTTAACTCGAAGAGCTCCAACAATAACCGCCATGATGTTAGCCGTGAGGCTTCATCACTCTTCAGGGAACTTAATTAGCGACCAAACAGTCAGAAACCGCTTGCATGAAGTGAACCTTCATTCCCGAAGACCGCTACGGGTACCACCTATAGCAGGGGTGGCCAACTTGATTGGACCCAAGATCTCCTGTTCACTAACGAGACCCTGTGCGATCTACCAATTACCATACCAATTACATACTTCTAGAAATCGTTCAGTACACAATCATGTTCTTAGCATTTTTTATTTTATTAAGAGAACTAGCTTCTGCCAGCGGCTTCGCCCGCGTGAAGTTTGATTATTGTCCCATGGGATCTTACTACCGGAATAAAATGTATCCTATGTTTTATGTGGGTCATAGCGTGATGATATAAACGTAAGAGTAAACAAATATAATAATAACAAATCTCCGAACTGCTAAGCTATCGGGAGTTACACGTGTTATTGTGAGTCAACTATAAAAGATAGACATATGCTGTCTTGGGATATTTTTTATATAATTTTATGTGGAATATTTCCGTTATACATGATTTCTATGTAGCTTTAACCATTAAGGCTGCACACGCGACGGAAGCTAAAAAAACCAAGTAACTTCTCCCGTTTTCCCAACATTTCCTTTCACTGCTCTGCTCCTATTAATGGTAGCGTGATGAAAAGTATACTATTACCTGCTCAAGAGTATGTAGAATAATTGTACCAAGTTTCGTTAAAATCCGTCGAGTAGTTTTTTTTCTATAAATAACATACAGACAGACAGACAGACAGACAGACAGACAGACAAAAATTTTACTGATTGCATTTTTGGCATCAGTATCGATCACTAATCACCCCCCGATAGTTATTTTGTAAATATATTTCATGTACAGAATTGACCTCTACAGATTTATTATAAGTATAGATAGATAAATATAAATGTCAAAATTATACTTAGTACTTAACTACTTATTTACAAATAATATTAGTGTAAGCATTGCGTCTGAGTACCTATCTTCCACTAGTTTAGCATAATCAGGTTAGTAGTTGGAGATTGTCAGCCTTAAAGAATCCAATGTGCGTGTGTGAGCGTCTGTCAAGCGAGAACGGTGTTTACTTTTTGTTTGCTATAAGTAGGAAAATGCTGACTCACATAAATAAATATGTTAAACCAAAACACGAATGAAGTTGTTCAACACATTTCTTCAAATTTCGATATTTTTCGTTGGAAACCAATGCCCAGAAATCAACAGGAACAGCGTTTGACAAATTATACAAGATGATGCGTCCAGCAGTAGGTGATTACGTTGGGCAGTCTGGTCTACGTATTTAAATTTTTTGCCTTGCCACGATCGACTGGACTAACAGTCGCGATCGACCGGTCGATCGCGATCGACCTGTTGGCCACCCCTGACCTATAGTAATGCACAATCGTAGGATTCGATATCAATGGGCTCTTGAACACAGAAATTGGGCAGAAGAACAATGGCGTTTCGTGTGCTTTTCTGATGAGTCTCGTTTTGGTATGAGACCGGATACAAGACGTATACGACACTGGAGAACCCCTGGACGCCAACAGCGATTAAAATCCTGCCAGGAAGTCCATCCTTATAGTGGTGGAACCATCATGGTATGGGCGGGTATTTGGATCGGCGGAAGAACTGAGTTGATTTGGATCAGAGGCAACCTCAACGCTCAAATTTATGCTGAGACGATTGTATCAGACGTCATCGTTCCTCTACAAGTGCAAATCGGTCCCTTATTTCAGTTAATGCATGATAATGCACGACCGCACACCGCAAGAGTTGTAAGACAGACTCTCGCCGCAGCTAACATCAATGTCCTGCCCTGGCCTGCTCAGTCGCCAGACTTGAATCCGATTGAGCATGCATGGGATATGCTACAGAGAAGAGCTCTGCCGAATATGGAGGGTATCCAGTCGCAAGAAGACCTTTTTTTTTGCGAACATGGGCGGCCATTCCACAGCGTGATTTGGATGAACTCATTTTGAGTATGCCAAACCGATGTTCTTGTGTTGTTAGTGTTCGCGGTAGAAACACGGATTATTAATTGTTTAAGTTTCCCAATAAAATTTTAAAGAAAACTGTTATTTCAGTCTTTTTTTCGAACTTTTGTGTTAGTGGTTCAAATGTCAAAAATCCCTTTATTAGGAAAATGGCAAATTTCTTTATTAATGCAAAGGTGACTTGGTTTATCGTTACTGTGACAAACGAAAACACTTTATTTGATGAATCCTTAAAGAAAATTTTAATTAATATCAATCAGGAGAAAAGTTATTGCAAAAATATATGTTGATCCCTAGACACTTTTGATGTGTGTATTTTGAAAAAACAGACAACCAAAAACCATTTTATCAGTTGTGACATAACTCAGACAACCAATATTAAAAAAACATAAAATATAACCTGCCTGAGATTATTTCAGCAAAAACCTCTTTGCTTCAACAGTATTTAACCCCATTCTCACACGGGAACGAACTACACGTGTGTAACCGCGTGACGCCCGCTAGAATTTTATAACCTGCACCACAAAAATAAATGTGAAAAACAATTTAATGTGTTTTACAACTATCCTCCCCAGTTGTAACATGATTTTTCATTACTACCGAATACCTTCCCCCGTGTCATAACTTTATGAGACTCGATCATACTCTCCCGCCGCATTTTATGTTATTTTTTATGGTTTTTTGTTGAAGATTTACTGCTTTAATATTTTTTTTGCAATATTGTGTTAATATAACACTTTTATGGATTTAAATGTGATTAACGAGAAAATAAGAGCAGAAATTGAAAGCAGCGGTGGCACAGTGGTGGCGGCTTCGACTTAGGAACGAACGGAGTCGTGGGTTCGAACCCAGACAGGCATTACTTTGTGTAATTTATTTCACCACCACTGCTCTCAAAACGGTGAAGGAAAACATCGTAAAATAAATCGAATACAACAAGTGACATCTACCAATCCACACTGGGCGCGTGGTGGATTATAGCCCATACCCTAAAAGAGGAGGCCTGTCCCAGCAGTGGGAACATTAAAAGCTTGATGATGATAATGAAAGATATTAATATTAGATTATTAATTGAATTTGATGTGGTAAGCAAGAGTCCAGGAGTATAATTGATTCATCCATCACCTAGTGCGAGTTTGATGCTCTGGTTTAAACCATGCAAACCAAACCAGGAGATAGGATATACTCCAGCGTCCAAAATGTTTATCCGCTTGCCTGCACCCTTGACGACCTGCGGCCATAACACGAGCTTGCCTTGTAAATGTTACATGAATACGTCAATATTCAAATAAAAGTACTGATTTTATAGGTGCATTCCCACTGATCCCACTGCTCGTCGTCCCACAAGTGGGATCAAAGGGAAATTATTAAAGTAATGAAAAATTGTTCCGGTTGACCCCATCAGTGGGACGACGAGCAGTGGGATCAGCAGAAACTGATAAAATAAGTAACATACGATATTGTTTCACCATTTTAACAATCATATTCGTATCTTTGGACGATACTGATTTGGTCACTAGATAAATTGTATTGTCGATTCAAAAATCGATGTACTTGCGATACGTTAACACAGCACTCTAGTGCCTCTCAACGCCTGTGACTGAATAAACTTGGCCACGGAAGGGCTCAAACTGTACAGATAGAAGGCTAGCCACCGATTTTACCATCAGCATACCACGCGAAAAATTCCACTGCTGGACATTGGCCTTCCCCAGCGTCGCCATCACCACGGTGCCTGTTCCTATGCTTCTTGCATTTAGCAGATTTGGTCTTCATCAGTTCCTGAGTCCACTTTGTGAGAGTTATTCGCATCTCCAGAATGTTTCGGCTCTTCAGTCATTCGTTTTGTGATCAACTTCCTCTGCCACGTAAGTTAGGCAATTCTTCGGGTAGCGGTAACCTGCAATAGATAAAATATGTGTATTAAATATTTTATAGCGATGATAGCCTAGTGGTGTGGTGTGCAGTCAACCTAAGGCACGTACCACTAATTTTTTGAATTCATGTGCGTATTGTATAATTATCACTTGCTTCGGTGAAGGGAAACATCGTGAAGAAACCAGCATGCCTGAGAGATATTTTTTGACGGCATGTAAAGCGAAGTCAGAGCCCCATGGACGGCATAAAAACTCTGACAACAGGTAAGGCACTAACCACATGATAAAGAAGAATAGTTTAAAATAACAGAACATCATACACGAACACCCACATTTAGCAAGTAATGTTTAAGTCCTATAAATTGTAATAGGGGGGAACCTATTGCCATCAACCGGGCACAAATCCAGACTCAATGGCTACCACTGAGAAATTCCTGATGGAAAAAGCCTAATAGTACTTTATGGTATTTTCATGTTTCAGACACTTTATACTTGTGAGGAAATATAGTATTTAGACACTATAGGTACTTACACTTTATACTATCATTCATATATTCATTATCCTTGCATATTTTTATACATCTACGTCGCGCTTTGGCAGTAGTTATTTTAGCTTGCGTTAGATTCGATCTAGAACGATGTTTTAACATTGTTTTAGCTGAAATAAAAATTATTTTCTCAATATTTACTTTGTTGACATTACGTCAATTGTCAAGCTGTCAGTTACTTTTCCTCTACTTATAATTTTCTTACTGGCCTAGGCCTATGAAGGTTTCTTTTGATTTATATAATTTAATTTTATTTTATTAATATATTAGCTCAAATAATGTATTTTAGAGATAATTACGATTGTTTACTAAATAACAGTATCTTATCTTACTTTTATATAATTAATTAGCACGCTCTCAGAATTCTTCGAGGAAGTTTTTACTGATTATTACTGGCTGTTTTAAATACTGGCAACTGACATTTTTGATTTTAAAGTCAAATAATTCTAGGGAGAATTATAGAATTTTATTGAAACAACTGATATGGAAAAACTGCGGATTTTTGGCTATAAAAGGAGACTTTCTGTCACATTCGGCAGTCTGGAACGGGATCTCATACGATATATAGTATATCGACACTATTGACACTACAGTCTAAAAGTCAACGTACGTGGTAGCTGAACGCCAGTCTGCAAGTCTACCTTGCCTGCTCACTGACGAGCCCCAAGCCCTAAAGCAAGCTGAACGCCGGTCTCCTGAACTACCTTGCCTGTCCACTGTCGCGCCCCAAGACCTGAAGCCGACGCGGAAGCTGTTCGTCGGTCTTCAGTGCGGGACCCTGCAAGTCGGAAGCTGGTCATCTGTCTCCAGTGCGGGACCCTACTAGTCTACCTTGCCTGTACTCCGACGCGTCCCAAGCCCATCAAGTACAGTAAAACTACCTACTATAAGTCCATTCTGAGCAGCATATATGTTTAGGTCTTTTTTTAAAATTAAACTTATTTGTTTGTGTTACCTATTTTTTATTTTCTGGGATAAGTAACACGACAACTTATAGCCCCGACCCGGGAATCGAACCCAGGATTCTCTCATTCAACAGTCGCTCTTGCGAAATCTAGACCAAGGAGGTAGTATAAAATAATAAAATATTTACTCGTCCATACAAAATTTTGACAACCCTAAAGAAACATGAACCGCTTACGAAAACAATATAAATTAACATCGAACCATTAAATAGTTGCTCCTACAGGGTTGCCAGTAATTACCAAAGTTTTGCTTGGAAAATATTTTCATAAAACAATTTCTTTTCATTGAACGCTGTATACGAAGCTGGTCGGAGTTTCGCTTCGGATGGACGACTCATGCTGTGATTAACTTTGAGGTTTTTGAGTAATAATTGTTTTTGTAATTAATAGTTGAGTTTTCGATAAAGAAAGCAGGCCAATTAATTTGTTGAGTGGTGTTTTTGGGATGAATAAAGCCGGTAAACTGCACACTCAGAGCAGTAACTACAAACATTGCTTAGCACTTATATTGGCTAAGCGTTATTTCTGCTACGCCAAAGTGTAAAATAAAGGTTGAAACATGAAATCTACGTGCGAAAGTAAAGATTTTGGCTATAGAGTACTGTTACCTTCTTTTTATTATTATTGTGATTTCCACTAAGCGGAAAAATCACTGTGCACTCTCTTGATGAAACTGAATGAATGATTGTGTGCCCTTTAAGTATAAAATTCAGAGCTCGCGCATCCTTGAGCGCGTGTCTGAAGGCGTATTTTCTGCATCGAATCGGTGAATACGATCTCTTATGGAGCAAAATAAGCAAGATGTTGATGCACTGGTACATGCTGGCAGATAGTACATGCGTCATGTTCGTGAACGGGCGCTGTCTGTTGGGACCAGTCAGCTCTTGGTTGCCACGGCTTTTAACAAAAAAATATTTTATGTTTTTACTATGGACACTTTTATCGTGCACATCTTGCTACATTGTTCTCACATAATGCACCATCTCAACAGGAATGATGTAATCAAGATTTTGTAACAACAATAAGATTTAAAAGAGTGTCCATGAAGAAGAAAGAAGAAAGAAGAAAGAAGAAAGAAGAAAGAAGAAAGAAGAAAGAAGAAAGAAGAAAGAAGAAAGAAGAAAGAAGAAAGAAGAAAGAAGAAAGAAGAAAGAAGAAAGAAGAAAGAAGAAAGAAGAAAGAAGAAAGAAGAAAGAAGAAAGAAGAAAGAAGAAAGAAGAAAGAAGAAAGAAGAAAGAAGAAAGAAGAAAGAAGAAAGAAGAAAGAAGAAAGAAGAAAGAAGAAAGAAGAAAGAAAAAATGTTTATTCGTCGCAAGGTCATGACGTGCGTACAATATTAATAAGGTAAACATAGAACGCATTAAAACAAACACAAACACTTAAACTTAAACCGAAAATGAACACAGCAACATTAACATAATAGTAAGACTAAACGGACAAAAAATTAAAAATTGCACGCCGTGAGTGCGACAAATAGGTTTACCACTCAGCATGATGAAGAGAGTGGAGTTATGGAGCCATGGAGTTTCTTGCCCGTTCTTCTCCATAGAGATCTATGCTAGGGAATGGGCAACTACAGTACTTTAACAGTTTTTATGTCTTGTGACTGGGACTGTAGCTACATTTAATTTTCATCTTTGTTTCGACAATTCAAAAGCGCCTGTAACTGGCCTACCTACTTGAAATAAATGCTTTGATTTTGATTTTTGATTTTGCACTTGTATTCGATGTATCTCGTGTCTTTGAAGCAGTGTATTCAATAATTGTTGATAAAAAACACTGCATTCTATTAAGATTAAAGTCTATGACAGGCATAGGGACAGTCAAACAGGCAGACGTAATAAGACCCAGTCAAAGTACGGAGTAAAATAAAAAAACGGAATTTTCTTTTGTTTTCTTTCGGACTGCCGAGCATATGGGTCAGCAAGCCCCATCGCAAAGTGACCCATGTTCTGTAGAGGACATTTACGGGCTAATGAGTTTTAGAGGGACTACATTTTATGTTCGTTAGACTGTAAACAAATCGGCTCGTTCTTACCCTTTTTTTCACACAAGGGTTTAGTCGTTTCGTTTTTTACACAGTTTTTGTTGTTTATTTTTAGCTATCGTATACAATATGTACAAAGACTGCTTTCATTGTTTATCTATTCATTTATTACTGTCTGTGATAATGATCATGCCATCTAGCTGATTTCAGCTACAGCAACTGCATTTGATGGCTTTCAAGGGTATCGAGAGCTTTTGCGTGCTACTCTTTTATTTGCTCTCGATTACTTTTGAACCGAAGTGATCGGTCGCGCGAATGCGAAATCGTCGTTTTCGTTCATTTATTTTCTTTTGCACCTTTCAATAATCTTTGTCGGCAAGACCACGCGCTTAGTTTCGTTGAGCAAAATAAACGCAACCGCTGCGTGTTCACACAACATTCGCCGTGCTTAGGACACGGACTCAGGTTACTAGCCTAATCAATTTACTCTCTTGACCTTTGTAACTAGCTATACCTATAGCTAGTCGAGCTACAAAGGGTAGCAAATTTACTTTAACCTGAAACACCTTTGAGCTTCCTTCTAAACATCTTGTCCCTCAAGAGGCCTCCTTTGCTTCACAGGACCACAGTACACACTCTGCTCACTCACGCCAATCTATTTGCTGTAAAAGCAAACAAGCTATGTAGGTTTATGAAGAACAAGCCTCTGTCGTACAAAGTCACGCGGCCATCCATGCGTTAAAAAAAGTACACGTTAAGTAACGTTTGTTATAGATTTCAAACTTAGTAAACACAAAAAAAAAAAACAGCTTGCACTTGACATTCTGCTAATGATTTAAGGTTTCTTCTCTCGGACGTACTTAAGAGTGTACTGTCACATTTATTACTCAGATGCTTACAATAAAATAATGTTTCAGAGTTATAGTATAAGAGTTATCTTGTTAGACTGTACCTATAACATAGTTTCGACCAAAACTAAGACAAACTTAGTGATACGTATTATAAAGTTCTGCTTAAGTTATATTTAGTGAAACTTGGTTCCCGAATTAGCTTTGTCGTCCTCAAGGGGAATGAAACATTAGATTTCGTGGAACACCAAAGCTTGAGAAGTGAGGAAAGGAAGTTAGCAGTAAACCAGCAACAGTCTTACTGGCTCTTGCATTCGTATCACTTGGAAATACTTCCTAAGGGTTGCCCCTCATCTAGCAGCATGGAATCACATTTTTCCATGCTCATATCCTTTTCCCTCGCTCTGAACCCTCATTTACTAAAGCAAGAACCAGTGCCACATGGAGCAGCATCGACGGTGCATTCGGCAGCAGTATGCCCTGTTTCTCTTTCTAGCGAATGACAAGGTTCTGAGCGCCAGAAAAAGATAGCAGCATGTTGTAGTGACATGACTACCCGGAGCTATTTGTGCAAGCGAGTTGCGGGTTGCAGCGGTTGCTGCGGAGAAAACAGAAGAACAAAGTCACTGTGATGGCGACGCTGAAGAAGAGACAGAAAACACGAGGCGATAAGATCGGGCCTCGCTCGACACAACTCCCGTGATAAAACATATGGAAACAGGTACCTATCGCGAACTTTACCTTTAATTTAAGCGCGACGTTTCGACCGGATTGCACCAGCCGTGGTCGCGGGAAGACCGAAGTATTGGAGGTTCCGCGACAGCAAAGCGAAAGTTAAGTCCGAGATAAATACCCGTTTCCATAATTATGTTTTATAATTTGTTCTGATCGTGAAAGTTTAAAAAAGACAACTCACGTGGCAAACCGCGGCATCCTACGCTGTGCAGATGGGGGTCTTAGTCAGTGTTAGTTCACGTATGACGATGATTTATTTGTACCCAAGAAACGATGAATGGACTGTGCGATAGATGATATGGTACGATAGGAGGTGTCTGATGAGATGAAGACTAATACAGAAGTATAGAAGAAGAAGAACTAATGCCAAAAGAAAGTGGGAGAAGGACAAAAGAATGATGATGATGATGTTTACACGCACATACACACACACGCACACAAACATGCTTGCTTATTCAATTACAAAAAATATTGTAGTATAAAAATTATATTGTACTAGTTTATGTAACTTTTGTAAGGGATAGGAACTGTTGATCCATAATGCAGGTTATTGTAATTATAAAATAAATATAAAATAAATAAATAAATCTTTATTCAGAATCTCAAAAGGTAAAATACAATATGAATCTAAAAACTAACAATGAAGGTACAAAAATGTAAAATGCCTGTACTAGGATAATCCTGTATCACAGGCTGCAGGAGCTCTAACAATATGCTGTATATAGGACAGTAGTTTATTGTTTAATGTTTAAAATTACATAGCCATTATTGCATTATAACCTAACTAGGAAAGCAGAACGTCACCCACCAGATTGTGATTGACATTGTACAAACCTATATGTATAACTCTGTATATGCCTCATGTACTACAATCTCCTTTTTATGAAATAAATTTATTATTATTAAAATACCCAGAAATGTAACACCAGTTACCGTAACGTCATAATCTAGTAACATGTTTACAAACAATACCAAGTTTCAAAGCTTTACTGACACAGTTTCCCATTTCCTTTATTTTTAGACCCCGAAAAAGTTTTCAACTTTGGCCAATCCCCTCTAAAAATATAAGCAACCTTTACATATTTACGCGGCTAAAATTAGCTAAGGGTGACAAACAAAGGCCCCCCTTCTAAACAAAAAATAGGTGGGTACCTACCTACTTACCCTCTTCAAACTTGAAAGTCGCGCTTTGAATCGCAAATGACGAACTGGGCCAAGACGGTTTAATTTGACGGAAACAACTCTTAATTAAATGGAAAATAATTTGGGCACTCAGACATTCGGCTCTGATTGGATTTCACTGCATAGCTTATGACATATTTGAAATTCAAAATTTATTTTATGAAATGTTTGAATGAAATCAATAGGCATTAATAACGGTTTCTAAATCTACGAATAATGTTTTGGAATACGAATTTGCAATTTTGAAAACAAAGAGGGGTTTAAGTTAAATACCTGATTTGATTGCAATGTAGGCACACTGGTAACAAGTACCTACTACTGCCAAACACGACGTGTTGGACTCCTTTTTTTTCGGATGGGATATCATGACCCCTCCCACTCTGGGCGGAGCGGGAGGGAGTGTCAGACTTTTACTGACTAAAAACCATCCATGTTCTTTCCTGGCCCTTTACGTTCCGGGGCCGCGGTATCTCTTTCTCCTTCGCTAGCATGAGTGCTTCGCAGAAAGAGGTGACGCGTGACGGCTTCCCATTGCGTCTTGCTCCGGACCATGGATTGAACCAGGGCCGGACGCGAAGGTCGCCGCCACCGATCACCGCTACGAGGACACGGCGTTGTTCCACCCACGCGGTACAGACCTCCACCGTGTGCTCCACCGTGTCCTCCAGTCGATCCTCGCAGTGGAAACACCAGGGCGTTTCTTCCCGCCCGATTCGATAAAGGAAATCGAAACATCCGTGTCCGGTGAGGACCTGTGTCAGACGGAAGGTGAGGACGCCGTGACGCCTCTCAAGCCACTCCTCAAAGACCCACTTATTGCCATTATCGTGGCGTGCCCTGGGTGTTGGACTCCTGGGTTCGTTTCCCAGTTTAAACAAGTATTTTTTCTCGAAAGCGGGCCGAACTCTTAACTCTTGTCCGATTGTTGCCAGCAAAAGGCTGAACGTGAACATGTATTCATACCCGACTGACGAAATCTAAAGGTGTTATCGTGGTTCTAATCGTGGTGCTCGTGGTTCTAACTGCCACTCGGGTCGATATTTGGCCAAGCCGGGGTTAGCTGAGGTTAAACCGGGCTTGCCTAGGTTGGTCTGTGGATGGGTGACCACCTTTAGCATATCGAGTTTCCTCCGCGCCTCGGAAAGCACGTTACGCCCGTTTCCCGGCTGTCATATGTAGATCTTTTGCAGTCGTTGCAGTTAGTCAGTGGGCTCTGAAGTCTGACAACCAGTAATACCAAAGGGTATCGTATTACCCGGTAGTAACTGGGTTATGGAGGTCAGTTATGCAGTCGCTCCATGTTGAATACTGGTATTCAGCTGGTGGTGGTATCTGCTTTTAGTCTAACCAGTAATTTCATGCGAGCATCATTTACAAGTTCATGTATGATGTATGATGTAAACTATTTACGGAACAAGTTTCAGCAGGCGTACCATATAACCTCCCAATCCTACAACCACCGCGGGTGCGTCAGCTGACGCTAGGTTTACTTATCATTCATTAGAAATCTATTGAATAAGATGGCAACCGATCGGCGTAAAAACACTACTTAAAATGCAACGGTATCTTCTGGACTAAAAAGGCTAAACAGGTGATTTTGAAAACATATGAAAACGGGTATTTATCGTGAATTTACCTTTAATTTAAGCCCGACGTTTCGACCGGATTGCACCAGTCGTGGTTGCGGGGAGACGCCCCGACCCGCCGAGACCCGTTTTCGTATGTTTTATAATGTGTTCTGATCGTGAAAGTTTAAAAAGGTGTTTCTAGTAACCGTTTGGGGCTTTTATTGTTTGTTTTAATAAAGAAACGATAATTAACACCCGAATAATGTCATATAGGGTGTAAATAAACCCTTAACAAAGCCGAAAGGCACTTGTTCTTTATTTATTTTGTTCTGGACCATACCTGGGAACCTTCTAGTTACGGAGATATTGAAGATCAAAGTTCTGTAACCCGTTTATATCATTTAATGCGCCCATTAGCGCAATATGTTGAGTGCGTTACATTGAGTTTTACAAAAAAAAAATGTTTCCCAGTAAGATTTTTTCGTAGAGTTCGTTTGATGTACTGAATGCTTGGTTTACACTCTGTACAGTTATGACGTCACAACATTTTACCCTTCATTTAAATTGGTTACTTGTCTGAGTTACTTACGGTGTCCATAAATTATTGTCGACGTTGTGTAAGCTCGAGGATGAAGTCCGTAATAAATTCAAATGAGCGAAGTGTCTGCAAAGCGCCGATAGCATGAAGTTGTCTGGTTGCATTAGTCTCCGGACTTATTTAAATGCACTGTGGTAAAGTTACAGGTAGTATTTTGATTACAACTCTGACTCTGTTGAAAAAGAATGGAATTATATTAACACATCATTCATTGAGGAGCTCGTGGCTAAATTAAAACAGCTGCTCGCGTCGATCTTTAGGTGAAGTCGTGATTGCCTAGGTTCGTCTGTGGATGGATGACCACCGTTATGTACCGAGTTGTTGTTGGTCTCAGATCTTTGACAATGGTTACTGGTAGTCAGTGGCCCAAAAAGTCCGACAACCAGTCTTACCAAGAAGTATCGTATTACCCAGTACTAACTGGGTGGTGGTGGTTAACTTTAACCACCCAGTTAGTACTATACTGCACTATAAAATACTGATACTCAGCTGCATCTGTTTAGACTGGAAGCCGACCCCAACATAGTTGGCAAAAAATGATAATGATAACATCATTCATCGTTGTCGTTTGATTCCCACGTCGGGCAAAGTGTTTTAGGGATTTGTCATCAAGAATTTCTCAGTAACAGCCAATGCAGTCTGGAATTGTGCCAGTTGAAGGCAATAAATAGGCTCGCGCTATATTACATGAGACTTAATCATTACTAGAGAAAGTTGGCTGTATTATTAGAAAGAAAGAAAAAGCATTTATTAGCACAGGACAAAAAACATCAAAATTATTAGCATTTAGAACTTACTAATATAAATTAAACAGATAAAAAAAATAAAAACTAAAAGAAACGAAACTCGTCCTGTACGAGGCGAAAAGGCTAGGTACACCTCTTTTTTTTCGGATGGGAAATCATCCTCTCGCTCTGGGCGGAGCAGGAGGGAGTGTCAGACTTTACTGACTAAAACCCATCCATGTTCCGTCCTCGCCCTTTATATTCCGGGGCTAGTGGAACACGAACGCACCGATTACACGGCCTGTCGCCATAAGACGGACGGACGGTGAGCTATGGGCTAGCTCGCCGTCCGTCACAGGCCCGCGTAGGTACACCTCTGCCTAACCCTTTGGGGATTTAGGTGAAAACGTCCAGGTAGTCCGGGAAATTCGTTTTTGCAATTTGCAAACCAGCGGTAGGATGCATGAAGTTGAAAATATCGCTCGCGTTCGGGGTGTTTTCCGACGACCTAAACAATAAAATATGCAAATCTCTTGGAATATTCAACTCTGTCTTTCCAAGCAGCACACGCTATAGAGACCAGGGAGGTTACGGATACCAACATTCGAATACTATCCGACAGTGCCTCAGTCCATCAATCCCTAAAGAGTAACCAGATCACGTCGAGACTAACACAAGAATGCCACAAGGCCCCAGAACGAATCACGGTGCTGAATCACAACACGGTAACGCTGCAATGGATTAGAGGTCACAGTGGATGACTCGGCAACGATGCGGCTGACGAACTTGCCAGAAGAGGACAGCACAAAACCCTATGGACCCGAACGCATTGTGGCCATTCCCTCCAAGCAGCTAAGAAACTGGTTAAATGATCACACCCGAGTACAAGCAGAGAAATCTTCTTCTTCTTCGTGTCGATAAAATGATGGACCTCGACACCAGGTTGTAGGCAATCCAAGGAAGTTATGCCATCCTTGGATACAAAGCTGACCAGGTGCCTTCTGCGCCTGGACAGAGATAGCCTGCGTCTGGTGGCGGGGACCATCACTGGACACTGCTCGCTGAATAAACACTTCTACACCCTAAGAATTACTGACGGTCCCCTGTGCAGAGCGTGGAGGCGGAGGAGACGGTGCTCATGACATGTGCTCCTTGAGTGCACAGGGGTTACTAAGATTCGCAAAGAGATCCTGGGAACGCCAGGATCACTTGCGGATGTCCTGAGGAGACCGGGAAGTATGATCTGCTTCTGGGGGAAAGGGGGCTGGTTGGAGTAATCAGCCACCATGGCGCACGCACAATGGTCCACCTCAAGGACTAAGTCCGGAAACCTAAACCCCATGATAGATAGATCGTTCGCGACTGTAAAACTTATGTAGCTACAGAATTATAACCATCAAAATCATCAATACCCTGCCCCTCCCCCCTTAAAGCGTCCTCTGCCACGTTTAGTAGCATTTTTCAATTTCAATTTATCTTTAATCTTAGAGTGTGTAGCCCGTATTCAGCAATGGCTTTGACGAGCCGATACAATCATGACACTGTGTTAATATTCAGAACCGTTCATTTTAACCCCACAATTCATTGTTTCACATAAACAAAAGATTTATTATACCCGTGTCTAAATTTTTTCCAATATTTTTGATACTAATATTTTTTAAACAAAAATAATAAAAAATCGCTTTGATTGGCACGTACAGGGGTCGGGATTGTTTTGATATTCAAGATATTCAATATCACATCTGTTTTCATTGTTCTATGAAAAAATATGTGATTAATTGTGTTATGGTACTTACTTGTACTTACATAATTTAAGTGCCATTTGAATTCTAATCGATGTGGCAAATCAGTTGATATATGATATTAGATCTTACAAAAAACCTAGTACTCGTAATATCAGAATTAAAAACTGCCTGAATGTATATTTTTTGAACTGTATAAAGTGAGGTAAACGACAAATTAAAAAAAAAAACGTGAATATAAACAAAAAAAATGCCTAAATCCAAGAGAATTGTTAAATAAATTCTGAACTAATATTTCAAGTTAACTAATTTACACAAAAAACGAAAGGGTTTAATCAGCATACTTGTTCTAACCGAGGTAAAGGAGAATTTTTCGAAGTACCTAATCTCTGTAGAGGTTATTACATGCAAGATTTAACGGTACGTTCCTCAGTTTTGGGTTAAATTAAGAAAAGTTGAATTTTTTGTAGGGTCACCATGACTCGAGGCAAAATACTAGGGAACATAAATTATAACAAGGAAAGTTTTGGTTGGCACGATGACTATAGCTATAGTTAAGGTACGCGATAGAGATACCTAAAAAAAAATTGCGTGGCGATCTTCGGGGACTGCGGATAGAAGTAAAAAAACTTTTTTACAAAAAATAAAACCGACTTCAGAGAAAACAAAAAAGTGAAAAATAACTTCAGAAAAAACGCTTCAGAAGTCGGTGACCTTTGTTTGATTGATTTAGTTTTTTTTGTCACCGACTTCTGAAGCGTTTTTTCTGAAGTTAGGCTGGTTTTATAGTCACGCCGCTAGACGCGCCGTTGGGCAGAATTTGTATTGGAGTAGTAGGTAGTAGCGTTTCAAATTCTGTCCAACGGCGCGTCTAGCGGCGTGACTATAAAACCAGCCTTATTTTTCACTTTTTTGTTTTCTCTGAAGTCGGTTTTATTTTTTGTTAAAAAGTTTTTATTTTTCGCTTTTTAGTGGTTCACATGTGCTTACCCCTTCAAAGCGTACCGGCGTGATTTTAAGTTATGAACTGATGTAAACAATAGACAGATATGAGATTTCGGCAATCCCAGTACATTTGCTATCATTTATTGAGGAGTTCCGTTGCATATCTCCGAAGTTCTTCATCAGATCTTCATCAAATTGAATTGGGATCATTTCGAGAAAGTACAATTCCTAAAACTACCCAAACCGCTTCTAGTGTGCCTATAAAATGTGAAGAATTCCCTCTATTTCTCCAGAATCCCATCATCAGCTACTGATTTGATGATTATGAGACCACACAGGAAGCACCAGCTTTCAAATAAAAAAAGAACGATCGAAATCGGTTCACCCAGTAGAAAGTACTGAGGTAACAAATATTTTCGAAATCGCGTGTATTTTACACACGTGCGTACCCCCTCAGAGCATACAGGCGTGATGTTACGTCATAATATAGTATAAACAATGAACCTACAAGCGATGGCAGCAATCACTGCAGATTTGCTGTGTATTTTTGAAGAGTTCCGTTGTATATCTCCGAAGATCAGCATCAGGTCTTCAGCAAACTAAAATGGGACCAAACGGGAAGCACTAGCTTTCAAACAAAAAAGAACCATCAAAATCGGTTCACCCAGTCGAGAGTACTGAGGTAACAAACACAAAAAAAAAAAAAAAAAAAAAAAAAATACAGACGAATTGATAACCTCCTCTTTTTGGAAGTCGGTTGAAAACTAAGTATATCTGCTACGGATTGTGCCCCACGCACACCTACGTGTACAGAGCTACGCTGTAGTGGATCGGCTACGAGTGCTACGAAGCGTTAGGTGACGTCATTCAGTTTTCATTCAGTTCCATGATTTTTGTTCACCCAAAAAGTGCTCAACTTTTCACATAAAAAATAACCACATTTAATTGTGCCCTACCCATTATTTTATTCTATTCTAATCCCAAAGTTTGATAACATTACCCTTGTAATGAATATGAATGTAATATAAAATCCATGACTAAGACGAACAATCAGCCAGCTTTCAGCCACAATTTCTCCAGCATTGTTGTGCGTGAAAAGCAAACTGTTTTTAAAATAATGGTTTTCCTACTCCTCCGACAGTTGAATTCTTTCTCTGAATTCGTCGAGCTTTATTATCTCGGCGATTTCTAGTGGTTTCCGCTGTTGTTTGTGGTTCTCAGGAGTTGCAGTGGTTTGGGAATAGTGTGGCAAACTTGTTTTATAAAAACACACACTGACATCGTCTCAAAATCTTTTAGTATACGTAATTTAACGATGACATAAATGTGTAGGCAAATCTAACCATATAGTGCTAAGAATATCATTATTTAAGAACGAAATATATATCAAAAACATTACCTTCAAGGCCAAAACAATACCGTCCTAAAAACCATAGTTACCACTTCGCCCAAAATAGCAAGAAAAACAATTAACAACATCCTAATTTCCCCAAAATCTTGGTAACCCTACACCGCTGTACACCTTGCGGGCTCGCCTAGAATTTAATTAGGAATTTTTCGCGTTGATTAAACACTGAAGGCCTCTTAATAAACAAGCAGCCGTGTGATTGGCGGGTTCACTTGTTGTAAGCTACAACCCCCTGGCTTTTAAAACTTATTCTGTCTGTTTGTATGGTGCTTGAGATAAGTTGGAGAATTGTTTTTTTTATAATTACTTGTTAGGGGTTGGTCAAAGTATTTATTAGTTTGCTTTTTGGTAATACGATTGGTCTTATAGTTAGGTTATATTATAGTAACTCAAAAAACTACCCATTAGGGAATACACTATTTCACATTATAAGAATTTGAAATTCACATTACATACAAATGAACAAAACATCTACAATACATTACATTTTATAATAAATGTATAAATATTGCATAGATAATGGTACGGAATCCCTCGTGTACGAGTCCGGCTCGTACTTGGCCAGTTTATTGTTACTCGTAGATGCGTTGCATCTTTTCAATATACAACTTTTTTCTATTACTTCCCACCACTTTTACATCGGTCCCTAGTCAAGACTTAGCCACCCTTCCTCTCCCAAGGGTGAAGTTGTGTAAACCAATAAAACTACACATACAATATCTATTGAAATACATTTTTTTATTACATTTGTATGTAGAATCAATGGTTATATTACTGGATAGGGATACGGGAAACACGTGGTTCAATAACGTCTATTTTTGGACATAAAAATACTTAATTCTCTTGATTCTCATACCTCGGTTATGTTTGGTAATTTTTATCGTTAATTTAAAGAATAGGTTTAATGAATTCATAAAAACACCCTCACCCCTCGAAAATAATGGCAACAATTTTGCAAAGCAGGTCATTAAAATGCTGCTAAACTTATTAATTGGTTGCATTTCTGGCCAACAAAGTGAAATTATTTAAAAAAGAGCAAGAAAAAAAGTAAATCTAATCATTGAGTTATCTCACGGGTCTTACGACATGATGACCTCGTGGTTGAACAAAAATGACCTCCACGTATTTATGCCCACTACACCTGTGCAGTTTCTTTTAGGGAAAGTAGTCTTGATGATCTTTTATGTTTATCTGTAACATTGACGAAATGTTTGCCGTCCTATCTCCGACAGCAAAATAAAATACTGCAGAATATAACAACTGAATCCAGTGGCTTTACCTAGATTATAATTTACTGATACCTCTGTTTTATTACAACTCTTTTAATAAAAGGATAATACATGGAAATGCTCTCACACCACAGAAATTAGGAGGTAAATAAAACATAAAACTGAAAGAGATTTATAAAAAGGATTTTTGAATTCATGTGTGTTTACAAGTAATTATCATGTTTTTAATGTGTTTTGTTGTAGAAAATATTTTAACCACAGAATATTAGGTTGATTGTTCATTTCTGTTGACTTTTTACTTCTTTCTGACTACGAGTAACAACCGATAACATCATCATCTACCTAGCCTTTTCCCAACTACGTTGGGGTCGGCTTCCAATCTTACCGGATGAAGCTGAATACCAGTTCTACATGGAGCGACTGCCCACCTGACCTCCACAACCCAGTTAATACTGGGTAATACGATTCCACTTGGTAAGACTGGTTGTCAGACTTTTTAGGCCACTGACTACCTGTAACGACTGCCAAAGATGGACAAATGACAGCCGGGACCAACAGCTTAGCGTGCTTTCCGAGACACGGAGTAAACTCGGTATAAAAGCGTGGTCCGCCTAGGCAAGCACGGGTTAACCTAAAGATTGGCCCGAGCAGTAGTTTTTATTTAGCCATGAGCTCCTCATCATTTTGACTGGTAACAACAGTAACTGGTTTTATAGTTATTTCTTGTTTCTAAAACTGTGAGAAACACTACACAGGAATTCAGCAGAGTTATCATAAATGGCAGGAATGCTCTCACACAGAATGAGCAGATATTTCACATTTACAATTTAACCGTACGATGCGTAAATAATAAAGCTAGTATTTACCTCAGCAACAGAAAGAGATCAATGTTTCAAACAAAATTGTTTTTCCAGCCATCCCGTCAAACACAATTACAAAACGAAAACGTCAGTTCCCGTTTACGATTCCGTTTTACGGTTTTAATCTAAGCACCAAATACCATTGAGTTACGATTTATTTTACGCATGAAAGCGAACGCCGAACGATTAATTGTGTAAAATGTCTTTTACGATTCGCTGTAAAATTTGGCTGCGTGAATTGAACGCTTTCGTCCGTATTACGATATCTTTCAAGTAGATATTTGCTAGTTATTTTATTTCGGGAATCGTCTTTTTGACGAAGCTATAAATGAGAAGTTATTGACTTGTGTAAGTATTATTTATGCACTTGATGCGTGATTATTTAAGTGTTTAGGTTTCAAAGAGTGTTTTTTTTTCCAGCCATTTCAGACTGTTATTTGCTATCAAAATGTGGGACAATAAAATTCCTAGCACGACATTAATAAAATGCAAGTGGGAGGTTGCAATTAGGAGGTCCTTAACATCTTTATTTCTAGACCGGACCCAGTTAGAGAGCATAGTTATCTGGTACTGTTATAAAAACCGTCAAATCATATTAAAATTATCTAGAACTAGCTTCTGTCAGCGGCTTCGCCCGCGTGAAGTTTGATAATTGCCCCATGGGATCTTACTACCGGGATAAAATGTGTTAAAAACAAGTTATAAACTATCTGTGTGCAAAATTTCATCTAAATCCATTCAAGAGTTTTAGCGTGAAAGAGTAACAAACATCCATACAGTAATTTTTATTACGTCATCGATAAAAGTAGAAAAATATACGCACTAGGCATGACGACAGTATCAAAAAATTACAAATCTATTTAGTCCGTCAGTTAAAGTATTGAAAAATAATGGACACGTATTTTTTTTTATTGTAAATCAATGAATATTTCCAAATATAAAACGCATCAAAACTCGGGAGTGGGGGCTCGATACGTCAAAACTAGCTAAAAATAATACAAAGGCGTGACGTATTGAGAATTTTAAAGGCGTCGTATCTTCATCAATTTTGGTTTACGTAACAAAAGAAAAAATACGGGTCGGATATTTTTTGACACGTATTTTTTTTTATTGTAAATCAATGAATATTTCCAAATATAAAACTCATAAAAACTCGAGAGTGGGGGCTCGATACGTCAAAACTAGCTAAAAATTATACAAAGGCGTGACGTATTGAGAATTTTAAAGTCATCGTATCTTCGTCAATTTTGGTTTACGTAACAAAAGAAAAAATACGGGTCAAATATTTTTTGATAATGTAACGGACGGACTAATTATATTTTTTTTGTCGTCTTCCCTATTCCTTCATTCATTAATTCAGGAAGTCTACATGTTAAATCGTTAAGTAATCCAGGCATAAACATATCGCTGTAGCTGTGAAACGGTACCGTGCTGAAACTTAAGCCGCATGCAGCTGCATGTAACAACGGGCTTAATGTAAATTGTTGAAACACGCAACAGCCCTAAGGGTATGAGACAATTATACAAGGTTACCCTTACTTAGGAAGGAATTTTAGTTTGTTTACCCTTACATGTAAAGTAGGTTAATACTACATCGTTGAAAGTGCGGCCGCTGAGCCTGGAGGTAACTCTCTAAAGCCTAAATACTTGTCACGCGGTCGGCCACGTAGGGTGGAAAGGAATTAGTTCCTTATTTGTACTAGAACGCGTGTCGCCGCTTGTCTCCCACTCTTTAACTCCACTAAAAGCAAGAGACTCATACGTACGTGCATTAAGCTCACAAATAAACTACTCACACTTAGATCGAAAGTTTGCTATTGATTGTAACATTAACGCAAAAACTATGCTTGATGTGCACACACGCACACAATAAGAGCGCCACTGGTGGTCGATTGACATATGAGCGTTCACTTATATGAGCAGTGCCATCTAGGTCTATGTGAATTAAAATATTTTGACTTTTGATTTTGATTTTCAAGTGCGCCTGCCCTGTCCACTAGGCCGTTCTAACCTCTTTTATATGTTCTGTGTCTATATCAATAAGAACTTAAATATTAATCAGATCATTTTTTTATAAAGACTTCTAAATGAGTACAGGACTGCCGTTTAATTAGCATTGAACTTAAAATTGGCATTATAAATGTAACAAATTCAAATCATTAGTGTTCAGAATCAAATGGATACCTGCTAATTACTGTGAATTCATTAATAACGTGTAAACAGACTACTATTAGGAATCATTTAATCAACTCTAATGTGTGTGATTATTTTGGGCACCAATTATAATTGATTTATGAGTAAAATACAACACATGTTATTAATCATTAAATTAGTAGCTGTCGGTAGAGAGTTGGTAGCTCAAAGAGACCTGCACCAAAAATACATATGAATAACATACAAATAATAACTGAACAATATATTAAACCGATGTGTTAGTTTAATCCTTAACGGCTGTCTTCACTTAAATGTGGTTGATATATTTTATTTATCCGTCTGGGAGTTTTACAAATTGGAGAAGATGTATCAAAACCTACCAGTGTTGCATTGTGAACTAAAAATAAAAAAAAAACTTCAAAAATTAAAATCTTTATTTTGCATGATTTTGACTAGGATATAATTAAGTTTTACTATATTTTAACCTCTTCAGATTAATACAGCATTATCTGTGGTTGCGTTCAATTTGAATAAAGTACCAAGTATTTCAGTTTTTTCCTTTGCTATAAAATATTAAAAACCGAACGAATTGCGTAATGGGTACCGTCATGAAGTTAGTATAGCCACAAAACCATTTTATAAAAAGAAAAAAAAAGGCTCAGTCCTTTGAAAATGACCAGTATTAAAATATTTTCAAAAAAAGAACCTATTCTAATCCTCCTTTCATCTATTCGACGCACGGTTAAACGCAAAAGATGTTCGCCCATTAAAATAGCCTTCAGAGGTTTTTCTTCACGGTAGAGTGAGGCAAAGATACCCTACGGTAGAGCCTAACGCTCCGGTTGGTCGGATGGCCCTAATCGTGTCACACATGGTTAATTATGCATATCCTTTTAAGCTGCGGTACAAGTGATGACCGGAATGAGGGTATGGATTTTTTTTTAAATCATCAATGCAGTAACTATTTTAAGCTTTCACGGTTTATAGCTAAACTTAAACTTAGTTTAAGTTTATAGCTAAACTTAAACTAAACGTAGTGGTAGGGCTTCCAACTTTAATTTCAAGTATGGAAAACTTTAATTCACATGTGCGATCACTGAGAAGACATAGGAAAAGGCTGACGCATGGCTTAGTTATTCTCAGGTTACATAGTTTTATATAACAACTAGCTGACCCACGCAACTTCGTCTGCGTCAAAAGTACTACCTACCTACTACTACCTACCTACCATTTTTCCTGAATTTTCTTTGCTATAAACCTCACGAAGCCCGAGACCTTTCCAACGAATGCAAAACCGTGGAAATCGGTTAGTGCGTTCTGTTATTCTAATCGCTTATCCAACACACCGGTTTTTAACCGTCTAATTATTACAATACAAATAAAAAGAAAATGAAAACTAAGTCACCAGTATAGCGATATGAAGAACCAGGTGTAAATTTCTTCATACCATATAGAATAGTGCAGTAGCGGAAGATCCCTTTTATTTGAGGGACTTTACAACCTGTTCTTCACATCCTTATAATGAGCATCCTATAAAGGGCCAATTTAAAAGATCACATTTGACATCTGTCAGTTCTAAGTAAAGGTTACCTTTTTGGCCATTAAATAACCAATTGTGCAGTTCTAATTTCGAAAAAATAAAAAATATTTTACGCCTGCCGATACAAGGTTGTTGTATTTTGATCAAGTATAAAATGTGATCTACTTGGCCATACTGTAAGTCTCTCACCGTTTACTCCTTGTACCACACACCAAACCGGTACGCAGAGATTATCAAGGGCCACCCATGTGGAATCAGGAAATTAATTATGAGAAAAACGTCGACTAGATTAAGGGTTTTACAGTATTTATAGGAGCTTCCGGTTCCGGTAAATAGTTGATACGGGGAGGTAAAGGTGGGTCTAAATGTTTATTTGGAGGTTTATTAGGGTGCTTTACTAATGGTTTGTAAATCTTTCTAGGTTTGTGGTGGGTGTGTAAACTATTGAAGTAATTGTTACTAGATGATACGGATAATTATTTTAATTTAGACTAGCTGATGTCCTCGGCTTCGACCGCCCGCTTGACAAATAATAACCTTCCTCAAGAACCACCCTGTCAAATGGTGAAAAGAGCATGAGAATCGATGCACAAATTTTTGGGCTTATCGCGAACTGACATACAGATGCAGCCGAGGACTTTGTTTTATATATTATAAAACAAAGTCCTCGGCCGCATTTGTCTGTCTCCCTGTTTTTTAATATGTGTGATGATTATTTTTGCTCAGGTCGGACAAAACGCTTTTGTGTTTTTCCATTGTATGTCTCAGTAGCACCGCAAGAGATCGAGTTTGAGTCCCGTTGTCTGTTATTAAACATAACTGGCACGCCATTCCGCGTTTGGAACTCATGTGCAGCTAGCCAGGACACCTAGCCATCTCGCGCGGTGATGGAAGGTAGAGTAAAGCTGTGACCAAGAACTGGAAAGGGAAGCTATGATCGTGCGGCTCCGAGTTTCGCAGACGATAATTTACATCGCGGGAATATCTGGGTGAGGCTGGCACAAGAACTTGAAACTTTACAAAAGTAAAGAGAGGCGATTACAGCAGTGGTTGAAGTCGGTCTGTGGGTGATGATGATGATGATGATTGCAAAATAGGGTAGTACCAATTGTTACCGAATCGAAAACGTTGCATTGGGGGGCTCCAACTAGGTGGCCCGATTACTTAGTGAAGGTTGCGTGGATCCACTGGATGTGAGTCACACGGGACCGATCAATGTGGCGACACTTGGGAGGAAGCCGACGTCCAGCGATGGACGTCTTTCGACTGAAATGGTGATGATGATGAACACCAATAGTTCCACCTCTGTTTACCTTTTCAGAGAAACATGCGTGAAGTTATTATCCGACTTCCAAACGGAGGAGGTTCCCAATTCGTCGGAACCTTTTTTTTGTATATTATGTATTTTCCCCGATTACTCGGAGATGACTAGACCGATTTGGTTTTTTTTTCATTTTGTTTGAAAGGGCAAAAACATTTTACTTCACAGGTGGTCCCATAATCATCAAGTCAGGATCTGATGATGGGATCCTGGAGAAATACAGATAAAATTGGGTAGTTTTTGGAAGAGTACTTTCGCGGAGTGGTCCCACTTCAACTTGGTGAAGATTTGGTGAAGAACTTCAGAAATAGGTAATAGCAAATGCGCTGGGCTGGGATTGCTGAAATCTCATTTCTGTCTATTGTTGATACCAGTTCATAACATTACATCACACCAGTACGCTGTGAAGGGTAAGCGCATGTGAACCACCAAAAAGTGATAAATAAAACTTTTTTGCAAAAAATAAATACCGACTTCTAAAAACACAAAAAAAATGAAAATAACTTTAGCTTCAGAAGTCGGTGACATAAAAATTAAACCAATCAAACAAAGGTCACAGATTTATGAAGCTAAATATATTTTTCTTTTTTTCTGTTTTTAGAAGTCGGTTTTATTTTTTGTTTGATTTACGTGTTAAGACCAGCACCATAATACTAGCAACACAAAATAAACAGTTACAACGTTGACAGTAACGATCAGTCGCCATACTCGCTATACGTCGCACACGGTCGGGATCCTGTTCTGTTGGCGCGACAAAGCTGACATGTCCAATGTATTACGTGACGTCACACGTGCCTTGTTCGGGTGATAATACATGCGAGTGCAAACACTATACAGATTACATGTGTACGTTTGTTTGTTAGAATAAGGGGCTATACACACGGTCCGTTGCAGCGGCGGCACGGCGATCGATGGAGCAGTGTCGCAGCGGCTTCCTGCAAAAAATAATTCATTTATGTAAGCATGTGTGAAGGTTTCGGGGAGTTGGACGGGACTTGTCAATGTGGCAACACTTGGGGGAGGCCTATTTCCAGCAGTGGATGTCTTTCGGCTGACATGATGATGTGATGTCACACGATGATCCATGACTTTCTCTGGCAAGGCCGTGCCGCATGCACATCAGAAATGCGTCCCGCGAGGAGAGGCCGGGATGTGGTGTATGTATCTACGTTGCTACTCTAAACCAGAGCGGCACAGCTTAATTAAAACTAGAAACACGCCTGCTTACTTAATATCTGGTTAGTAACCTAGCTTTTGAAGATTTAGATAAACTTTCACCACTGAATACACTCATTCAAAAAAAAAATGTACAACTTCTATTCGTCTGTTTGCAACTCTCTATATTCTTGAGGGAATAACTTACGTTTCTCTACGCAATAAAGGGGCACATGCAATATTGTCGTGTACTTCTAAAGTAAGAGCATACGTTTTCTAGTATGTTCTTACTGTATTCTGAACTCGACGTCGCGTTCCGTTCGCACGGTCGCTGCGGCGCCCTAGCAACGCTGCGACCCTGCACTGTGTGTGTGCATAGGCTTTATCACTTACGGGGATATCTTCCGTGATTCAATACCGGTCTAAAACGTTTTCAACGAGTTATACCAACCGTTGCAAAAAATTTCATATCCTTCCACTATTTGAAAGGCGAAAAATTTCAGATCTTGTGTTTCTTTTCAAGATCGCCAATGGAACAACTGGTGTTACCGAGTTGCTGCACAAAATGGGGCTGCGAGTGCCGTCTGTGTTCTTGCGTAGACCTCATTTATTATCCACCCCAGTGGTAACTACGACGTATAGACGGAACTCTTACATGGTGAGAACGAGTCGTGTGTACAACACAACCTGCCAGGAAGCTGAGATTGACATTTTTAATACTAGTACCGCTAAATTGAAGAAAACTTTAACTAATATCTTCTTCGAGCGTGCTCATATTTAGTGACTCTTCTGTTTGGTGTTTATGTATAAGTCTTTTTTTTTGCATGCCATATTATTTATATACTACATGTGGAAACTTGTAATTGGCCATATTTTGTTTAAGCTATTACTCGCTGTCTGTTTAGCTGTAAGTTTTCCTAAAATTGAAATAAATAAATAAATAAATAAATATTGAGGTCGCTCAAAACATAAGCGCGGGTGCGTTAGCTTAAAACCGTGGCTCTAATAGTGACACAAAAAAGCTTTTGGTGCCTGTTTGTTAACATTTGTGAAATCATTTTGAAAATACAAAATGGCAGCGTTAGATCGTATAGGCTGTATCGTCATCTTCCTGCCCTTGCCCTTATTTTGCTTGAAAAAGACACATTATGTTATTTTCTTCCATTAATCAGCCGTTATGCTATTTCTTTCCCAATTCTTCTCCTCCCTCTCCCTATCCATCCATCAACATTCACATCCATACAGCTAGGTGCTGGATAAAGCGATTTATAAAAAACCAGTCGACCAACGAGGCAGTCCAAAAACCAATGAAGATAACCAAACCATATTCATGATCTGTAAGCGCTTCGCAGCATAGTGCAGCGCTGTCAACGCAGCTTAAAAGCTTGTAACACACGTGAGTGACTGTGCTGACGTGTCCATATATTACGTGACGTCACAGCTCCCATAACGTTACAAGTTACAGTGGGAGCACTTCAGAATGGATTTGAAATGCATGTGTAAAGGTGATTGAACTAGATCATAGTGCTACCGTTGTACTTTTAGTGGTAATTAATGGAACTAAAGCCGCCATCTTGTTTGTTTAATGAAATTTCCATAGAAAATTTCAATCACAAATGTTTACCAATAACGCCCTTCTGACCATGCCATTCCAGCCCTCCAAAGCGAAGTCACTGAAACTATAATTAAAAACAAACAATTTGTGAGACATTGTGCTGAAACAAAATAAAGATACAACACCATCCCAAAACCACTTTCGCCAAAACAGAAACCCGCAGTACAAATTCGTAAATATCAACAAACGTTTCCCTTAGGAGCAGTTTCATTAATGAAACCAATTCCATTTAAACAGCAGCCACTGAAAGCAGTCCAAATGGCTGAACAATAAAAAATCCTGCAACTTAAACCTGACATTCCAATTTTAAATTCCGAAATCCTAAAGGAGGATGCTTAAAAAAATAAAACCTTCGTATAAAAAAATTAAAAAGTAATTGATTTTCTGAAATCAAATTCCGAATCTTGGTTTCGATAGCGTTCGACAGGTGAATTCAAACAAAGAACGGACTTAATTTCACAATACCCTCGAGCTAATCTAGATTTCGATCGGGACAATAGGGCTTCCAAGCTGTTGGAATTGAGATGGAACGGAATTTTAGCTTTGTTTAGCAAGTCAAAGAGAAAGTTGGGAAGCTTTGTTTATAATTAATGTGGAGTGACAAAGCATATTGTGTCGATTGACCGTTGTATTGCGATCAAATCGACCAATAATTATATCAATAAATAAAATAAAATAAATTATAAAGTCGGTTTACGGACGATAGTTTAACGTGACAACGTCATAACAAAACATTTATGAAATGATTACATACATACCCTCCGGTCGTAACATTACAATGAGCGTAACGGGACAGAGCGTAACGGGACACTTTTCGTGCGTGCAGCCGGCGTTCATCGATTTATTAGACGTTGTCACAACAATACCTAAAAGCGGATTATGGCGTCAGTAAAAAAAATAATTAAACGCGTTGTTTAACAAAAGTGAGATTTGAAGACGTATCTTTGCTAATTCCCTCAACAGGTGAGGAGTGTTTTTATGGAAATCCCACATTTTTGCCATTGAGCACCCAGCTTTAAAAACATAATCCTACTAATATTATAAATGCGAAAGTTTGTGAGGATGGATGTATGTTTGTTACTCTTTCACGAAAAAACTACTGAACGGATTTGGATGAAATTTTGCACGTGGATAGTTTATAACCTGGATTAACACATAGGGTACTTTTTATCCCGGTAGTAATATCCCATGGGGTAATTATGAAACTTCACGCGGGCGAAGCCGCTGGCAGAAACTAGTATCATATAACATAAACACACATACACAGACATTGTGTCTATGTTTGACACTTTTAAATTCTAAGTCTTGTCTGCACGCCAATATTATTTCGACCGTATTTTGAGGACCGTCCAAATTTATGAATATTTTATGATTTAATGTAGTCATATTTACCGGAAGATTTCAATAGGATGGCAGTTTTTTATTGGCCGACTATCATAAAATTCCTCTCCTAAAATTATGGAATACTTTCTGCTATTAAATGAGTAAAAAATAAAATTATCGTATCGACAAGGAAAAGAAACGAGACTACACATATAAAGAAAGAAAAAGCATTCGTTAAATTGTTTAATGTGCTTTATAGTATTTAAAATTAATAAAAATTAAGCACGACATGTTTTTATGCACAAACTTGTGCCATAATATTACCTGGACCCTTACTAATATCCCGCGAAAATGGCCGCTATAATCGAAAACGGTTAGGAGTATTACTTACTTCAACCCCACATTTATTTACGATGTATCCAACATATAAAATACGACAACATATAACTTAAAATACCCCAAAAGAGTCAATCAGTCGATCCAATCAGTTCCTGCCCGTATTAATGTAAGCCATCAGTCTTCGAATCTGATTAGATCAGAGCGATGCAGCCAAACGACCCACTTAAGACGAAAACGTCCTAACTTGCACCAAAATCTCTCACAAATACGACCTTTTCAAACTAAACACAGAAGTTCCGAACGAGAAAACACTCAGAACGAAAAGGTTCTAAAGTTCTTTAGCCCAGGGAGCAGTTAGAACCTTTTCGAATTAAAGCGGGAAACTTATTAATGATCCTAGCACAACTCCTTGGCAACTCGTTACTGGGGCAATAAATAACGTACCAACTGCTTTTAGAAGTTTCGCCTCTTTCAATCTTTTGATCACTATTAGTGATCGTATTTTCATATAGATTATTTATTTGCGATATTATTTTTAGTTTAGGTTGCAAAATTGTTTTGTGGCTCTAGTTTGGGTTTGGCTTAATGGTTTTCTGTCTGGGACAACTCTGAGATTGATATTCTTCGGAGACACATTGATGAGCTATTGAGATTTTTGTTAGCCCTGCCAAGATGTTTCGTTTGAGCATAAATGGACATATTAAATGTATGTGTGTGTGTTTATTTAAACGTAGTTATGTATGTGTTATCAAACTTGCTTGTATTATAAAACATTGTGTAATCATAAATAAAGTTATACATAATTATAATACAAGCACTCGTTTGTATAACTTCTTTAATTCTCCCGAATACCTTACAATAGCTTGGCCCATGTTTCTCAAAACGTTGTGATGTCTATTGACATACCATTCCACATAATTTTCACATTATAACCTCAGGATGTTCTCTTAATGAGTTAAATAACCTAATAAACTCAAGCATTAAACAAAAAATTGCACCGTTATCTTAAAAATAATAACAAAAGCTTATCGCTCCAACCACATTATAACATCAAATTCAAGACACAACCTATAAAAAAAAACTCAAAACACTAAAATGTGCATTAAAAACCAAATAACCCTTAAATGCACAACCTATCTCACTTACACCTCAACCCCACAATGCAGACTTTTATTCCGGCCTCAGCATTAACATAAAATGGTGGTGGTTAAATAAAAACACGGGTAATGCATTAGATTAATGGTGTTTTAATGTTCGTAAATAAAGTGACGTCATCGCAAGTCCCATGGGTGGCGTTTGTTAACGCTTAAGGTGGTTTTCTTCCCCTAGTATATACGTACTATGATTGATTGGGTTAATTACGTGTCTTTGCATGAAATGGCCACAGACATAGGTAATCTGTGTAGGGGAGATATTTGATTACTAATCCTGATTATAATGACTCATGGCTCGTCATCATCTGCCTGGCTTTTTCCCAACTATGTCGGGGTCGGCTTCCAGTCTAACCGAATGCAGCTGAATACCAGTATTATACATGGAGCGACTGCCTTTCAGACCTCCACAACCCAGTTAATACTGGGAAATACGATATCACTTGGTAAGACTGGTGTCAGACTTTTGGGGCCCCTGACTACCTGTAACGACTGCCAAAGATGGACAAATGACAGCCGGGACCAACAGCTTTCCGAGGTGCGGAGGAAACTCGGTATGTAAGGGTGGTCACCCATCCACAGATCAACCTAGGCAAGCATGGCTTAACCTAAAGATCGAGCCACGAGCTCCTCAACTATGACTCATGGCAAAAAAAGTTTTTTTGAGGTAGTTTTCCCTTAAGTATTATTGTTGTTTTCAAATACTGTGTTTTTGTATCTAAAGAATGTACTTAACGCATGTTTGCACCCTAGTTATACGTACGACTTCATTAGATGTAATTGTAAAATGATTAATCATAGTTAACTCAGCTTCAGGTATTATCAGCATACTTCCAAAACAGGTCGTCTTATTTTCTAGACATGTTTACTGTATCAACCAAACTTTTACATTATTTCGACATTGATCGTAGAAAAATCGGGCATAAAAGATATGATTTGCTGACAATAAACTAAGATTTTGTCTCTGAAAGAAAAGTTTCCAAAGAAAAGTTTAGTTATAACCATCACCCTACTAGGTCCACGAAAACTTTTGTCAAAAAACATTCATTATACGTTTATACGTATGATAACAATTTGAGAAGCTAACTGCTACATTAGGCGTGTTAACAAAAGACGCATTTACGAGTCGCAAAGTGAAAAACCGTGTAGCGTCGGGAAAAGCGGGCGCATGTACGGTTCGCCATTTTCGTGGCCCCAGGGATTTTTATGGCCACACACTGTGATGTCTTTTTTTGTCGGAAATTATGAACGACGTGACTTTGGTGCCATTTTGTGAACAGAAAGGTCATATCGTCTAGGGTTACTTATGCAATCTCAAAAGGTTAAATCCCTTGAGGTCGAAATAACTATCTTCACTATTAAGGAAAATGCATTGAAAAGAAATCAAGCTAATATTCGGTTTGACAACTAAACTAGGATTTTCGCACATGTTTACAAACACTTAATATTGATTACTCTATTACTAAAGTCAATAAAGAGAACACACGCTTTTAAAATATCTTTTTAAATACCTACGTTGTCACATAGATTGACGCTTTATGCACAAAATTCTATTAAAGGGTCTTTGATATCCAACAATTTGAGCAGACACTGCGAGTAAAACGATCAAACACTATACCCCTGTGTAGTCCAAAAGAGCGTTATTATTGACTCTTTTGAAAGCATTGAACCGAACTATTTATCACCTACGGAGAAACTTCAAAGCTTACTCTAAAGTCGCTTGCATTTCAACCCCGAACACACTTGACACTGTGTCACATTGTGTGAGATATTGCACAGATTTTGTTCGGAAAAAAGACACAGTGACACGTAATTGGAAGAGGGCTGTGTTTTGGAAACCACGTTTTCCAATAAATTGTGGCGTGTCATAAAGGCGTCGTCACGTATACTCATTGCGAAGGTTAAGCGGGGTAGCCAAATGTTGCAGGAGATTAAAGAAATCGGTATTACTTCATTATTACTAAGTTTTTGAAAAAAGATTTCTACTCGATTTTTTCTTTCGGTGATTTTTTACCGCGGTTACATACTGCGTGCCAGTAATGGATTCTTGAATGCAAGTGCTGTTATAGAGCAAGTAAAAAACCAACCCGTGTTTAAGATAGATCGTGGCTTTCCCCGAAAGGAGGCTTCAGTTCCCGAAATAGGTACTGTTATTAAAACTTGCATCTGACTACCGATGGTAAGGACTACGAGTATTATGCCTGCTTGCTGCACTTAAAATATTACAACTCTTTCATGCTTCTTTTTATTCATTCCTATTGATCGATAAAGAGTCGTCAAGCAACTGATGATTAACAAAGTCTAAGTCTTGTCTTTGTTTTTCATTAACCAAATTTTTAAAAGAATTATTGAAGTTCTAGATGAGCTTCATTCATTCTTTTCTTTTACGGTTTTTTTTGTTTAACTATTATTATTCGCACAAAAAAGGGCTGTAAATAGATATGGTCGTAGAGGGAGTTTCTTTTAAAATTAGCAGACGCAGGTTTGGTCGACTGCTTAGTTACGCTAAAAAACTTTTTAAAATACTGACAGTTTAAAAAATTTGGTGACATAATTCCCATTGGGTTTGAACCTCTTTTTATTAGTAAAGAACCAGCAATTATCCTTAGCGCTCCATTTGTCAGTTCGAAACCAATGCCCGGTTTAATTGTTTGTCCCAGGAGTACTGCGTGATTGGTCCGGGTAAGCATCCATAAATCAGGCAACGCCGAGGCGTTTGGGAATCAGAACAGTGGAACTTGAGAAGTATTGAGTGGGAGAATTTGATTCAGACAAATCTTTAGACTTTTTGTGTACCCACGCAAACTTACGTACTACAGATACTTTATTTGGATACTGATGTAGGTACCTACGTCAGATTCAAATAAATTATTTGTTAACAATACCTATAGAATATTGAAGTAGTTCCACGTACACGTTTAATAAATTGTGAAAGCAATTTTCTGTCACCTTTTTACGCCACGGTGGCCAAACTTTCTGTAAAAGCCGCATAGCTACCTATATGTGCCTGGTCTCTCCATTGAAACCCATTACGAGTTAATAAATACTCATCCTGAAAGTTCGTTTTGTATTATGAAAATACATCAAAAACCTACATGAAAAATGCAAGACATATTTTGATATGTTTTGCATTTTTTATGTAGGTATTATAATCAATAAAGGTACATCAAGGTAAATCTTCAATGTTCAGTATGTGTGTTCAGTTAACCCTCTAGTTTTTTACTCCAAATCCCAACTCCTCATATTCCAACAACACGGCTACATACAGGGCCCTCGGTACGACAAATAAGTGTTGGAAATTGGCTCGTACGCCGACCGTTCGTTCAAATTTACGACTTAATATAAAGTAGGTTTTCCGGGGGAAATTCCGCGCCGTATCGGTATGTGTAATAACAGGCTCGTATGCGCGTAATGATATTTTTTTTAACTAGTTTGTATGCGTGAGGCGGTAAATTGTTTGTTGCAGTTTAGTGGCGGCCATTTTTCTTTCGAGATGTTGAAACGTTTATTGCTGTTTGTGTTGGATGTTACTCTGTGGGTATTTTGTATTAAGCTCAGTCTTATAGTGAATATACAGGGTGTTAAAGGACGGTTTCACAAAGCCGTCAACCAAGCAGTATGTACATGAAAGAAGGTAACTTTAGGTATATGAAAAATATTGCTGGTGAAAAATCACGTTTTACAGAAGGACGCACTCAAAAAATTGCGCAAATGGATGGATTGAAAAGAACGGGGGTCGTGGAGGATATATTTAAAAAAAAAGTTGTGAAAAGTTTGGAACTTTGACCATCAATAGGTATCTCCGTAACTAGAAGGTTCCAAGGTAAAATCTAGAACAAAGAAAATATCGCAATAACGGGGAGGAAAGGTCCCGTTCGGCTACGCTAACGGGCCGTACCATGTATTTATAGACTGCCTGCTGCAAGAAAAGCGTTTGTTATTTGCCATGAAAAACACTACAACCTATGTCCCCCCCCCCCCCTTGACATTGATTAATTTAAACTCTGTGCACATGTATGAAAATAGTGTACCTAATTCACCTTGGACATTTTCTACCAGTCTACATTAGGGTGATGTCAGAAGAGTTTGTTTGTTTGTTTGGTTGAACGCGCTAATCTCAGGAACTACTGGTTCAAATTGAAAAAAAAATGTGTTGGATAGTCCATTTATCGAGGAAGGTTTTAGGCTATATAACATCACGCTACGACTTTTAGGAACGGAGCAGGAATAAAAAAATGTTGCAAAAACGGGGCTTTTTCCTTTCGTTTCTCTCTCTTATATGACGCAGACAAAGTTGCGTGGGCCAGCTAGTAATATCATATCTGTTTAGGTAACAACAAAAATATTTCCCGTTTCTTCTTTGCTCCTGGCTAAATCCATTTCTAGTTCATAACTAACCCGCATTAGTTATCCAGGCTATCGATTTCCCAGCTTAGTTGCATCTAGCGAGTGGCATATTGAGAGCAGTGCTCACTGTGTTCTGTGCCTTGACTAAAACGATCTGACCCATTTTATTGTTTGTCTGCAGCGTATGTTAAGTAGATAGCATTTTTTTTTATAGGTATTTAGAAGTTTATTGTAGTATTTGCATACTATTTATAATTAGGAACTCGTGAGCCATTAGCGACAGGTATCTGCATTTTTATTATAATGCCATTATTAGCCCAGTTGGTTATGATAGGCGCAAGCGCAATTATTGAGCATAATGTCCTGGGATTCGATTCCCAGGTCGGGCAAAGTGTTAATGTGTTTTTAGGGTTCCTTTGCCAAATGGCAAAAACGGAACCCTTATACTTAGATTCGTCATGTCTGTCTGTCTGTCCGTCCATATATCACAGCCACTTTTTTCTGAAACTATATGAACTGTGCTGTTGAAACTTGGTAAGTAGATGTATTCTGTGAACTGCATTAATGTTATTATATAAAAATATAAAAAAATAAACAATAAATTTAGGGGGTTACCCCATACATAGAACTGAAACTCATTTTTTTTTTCATTAAACCGTATCTATAGATAGGTCTTTAAAAATGATATTGAGGTTTCTAATACCATTTTTTTCTGAACTGAATATTTTGCGCGCAAGACAGTTCCAAAGTGGTAAAATGTTTGTCCCCCCCCCCCCTGTAACTTCTAAAATAAGTGAATGATAAAACAAAAAAAATATACCTATGATGTACATTACCATGTAAACTACCACCGAAAATTGGTTTGAACGAGAACTAGTAAGTAGTTTTTTTTTAATCACTGACATGCAAACGCCTTTTAACAACAAGCATACTTTATCACAGTGAATGTTGTTCGGAAGCTATATTTACAAAATCGATCAGCAGCAAAGTCGGTAAATTCGTAAGGAAAAGCAAGTCTAGCATAAACTCTACAAATAAATGGGGATTTTCTAATTTATCGGCGCGCCTCGGAATGCTCTCGGGTTGAGAAGAAAATCTCGCGAATTGATGAATTCCTAGAACACCTCGAAAGTCATTTCAGTAAACGTTTTAACGGTACTTTTTTTCTCAACTTTTCCTTTACTTTTAGAAGAAATTAAGTTTTTCATTGGAACTTGGGCGGACTCAAACCTAATTACTAACGATTGCTATTTTTTTCGTTTGATTTCCTAGATTAGGTAATCTTTTGAATTTGTTGTAAATGTAAACTATTTTATACCTATTAAACCTGACTGATAAGTTAAAGAAGAAATACTGAATGACGCCTACCACTGCTTGTCTCTGCATCACCTAAAGGTTGACTGGTAGAAAATGCCTATGGCATTAAGTCCGCCTCTGTACTTTTGTGCTTAAAGTGTTAATAAATAAATAAATAAATACTGGTTTAAAAGTGATGCTATAATTCTATCTTTAGCAATGTCACCTTTCAAATAAATTATCACAACTATAAGTCGTATTTTTCCTAGAAATTACAACAGAATTTCTAAACTCGTTAAGCCGATAGATTTAGAAAAAATACACGCGGACTGCAAAATTAACTGTGAAGTTTTTGACGTTATGACGTCACGACACCGCCGTTTCAATCTGGCGATCAACGCCCAGCCCAAACCCTTGGACCTAGAAAACTGAAATTGTACAGTTACCTTTATAAGTATTTAAATATTTTTTGAAATACCCCTCATCATTCTCTAGCCCTTACCCTAATGGGGTTAAACAGTATTGTATTGTACAACGTGCTGGTGTCCGCAACTCCACGTCAAAGCGCGTATTTTACGTATGGGCTATAATCCACCACGCGGGCCCAGTTCGGGTTGGTAGATGTCACATGTCTTCGAATTTTTGGTTCTAGGACATGCCGGTTTTCTCACGATGTTTTCCTTCACAGGTTTTGAGAGCAGTGGTGATGAAATAAATTACACAAAGTTATGCGCCTGCCTGGGTTCGAACCCACGACTTACTGTTCGTAGGTCGGGGCGGCCACCACTGAGCACCTGCTCTCTAAATAATAATGAAAGTTTGATTGAGTCTGTCAGTTTTAAAGTATCTTAAATTTTTGCATTTAGACTGACAATTTAAAGTTAATTTGTACTTAAGTTAGAGAGTTTGATTATTTCACCCCCAAAAGGTTTAATTAAGGGGAAGAAAGGTGCAATGATAGTCCATCAGTTTTAAAGAAAAGATCATAAAATTAATGAAAATTAATTTAAACACCTTACCTGGGAACCTTATAATTGCGGAGATAAATGGGGGTTAAAGTTCCAACTTTTTTATAAGTTGTTATTTTAAATACATGTCTATTGTGTAAGATTTTAATAATTCATCAACCCAATATTTTGTGTTTACATTGCGTTCTACCGTAAAACCTATTTTTTCACTCCAAACAAAACTCGCTTTCCAGCAATAATTTTAGTGTGAAATTACTAAGTTCAATGTACAGAATGCTTTTTTGTCCAACCAGTTCATAGCGAACTGGGCATTTCTGTCGTTGTCCCCATTCAAGTTTTGAAGGGTGCAATTACACAAACCCACTAAAATGAAAATTAAATAACAGCGTGACGTAACTGTAACGGGAAGCAGATCCTTTATTTTATCAAAACAAAGCACATTTCTGCCGACATGCTCGACGCCCGAGCCTGCGTCTTAATTAATTACATTCAGTTGTCAACCGTTGACTTGTCTTCGGTGGTGTGTTCTCATAAATTTAGTTTATACCATAGACTGTAAAAGATACTTGGTAGTATCTAAATCTTTTACAGTCTTGATATCTATTAGGTAGGGGTCCTGGGTTCAATTTTCGGGTGGGGCAAAGTGTTATTGAGATTTACTCTCAGAATTTTATAATTAGCAGCCACGTATTCTAGATTTGTGTCCAGTGGCTGGCAATAGGGTCATCCCATATTACATGGGACTCAAATATGACTGGCGAAATCTGGGTGGTACCTCTACCTAACCCGTATGAGGTTTTAAACTCATATTTCTGATGACATTTAATTCATCGAAACTAAATTAAACCTTTTGCCCTCTTTCTACAGATACACTTAAAAAAAGGCGTCAGAAAATAAGAAATCTTCAACTATTGCCCACGAAACAAGTCTGTAGCACTAGATGGCGCTGTGTGTAATATCCAGTATTTATTATTATTAAAAAATGACTTCAGCTTCAGAAGTCGGTGACCTTTGTTTGATTGATTCACTTAGTTTTTTGTATTCTTTAAATTTTTTGTGTTTTTTGGAGTCAGTTTTATTTTTCACTTTTTAGTGGTTCACTTGTGCTTACCCCTTCACAGCGTAGCGGCGTGACGTTATTTTATGAACTATAGATAGACATGAGATTTCAGCAATCCCAGTCCATTTGCGATAATTTATTAAGGAGTTCCGTTGCCTATCTCCGAAGTTCTTCATCAGATCTTCACCAAATTGAAATGGATGGTTTCATTTTAATTTGGTGAAGATCTTTAAGAAAGTATTCTTCCAAAAACTACCCAAATCCACAACAAGTGTGCCTATAAAATTAGAAGAGTTCTCTTAATTTTTCCAGGATCCTATCATCAAATCCCGACTTGTAGATTATGGGACCACTTGGGAAGTATACCCTTTCAAACAAAAAAGAATAATTAAAATCGCTCCAGCTCTTTGAGTAATCGACACACATATATATATATAAAAAGGTTCCGAATTCAGAACCTCCTCCTTTTTTAAGTCGGTTAATTATCTTATAAAATGAATTTTGTTTACAGCTTTTTCATCCGCTATCTAGAGATTCTGAGAGAGAGCTTTCAATTTTTAAAACGCCTTTTGTCTAAATCAAATTCAAATTTAAAACCAGAAATACGTACATTTTCCTCTTATAAATCCTACACTCGACAAAGACAGTTCCTATAAAAACCCTCCATTAAATTCTCTTTACGTCGAACGAAAGCATATCTAACAATACTTAGCTCTGTCGAAGCAAAACGTAAATTATAAGGCTACAGCGTCGCATTAATGCGTCGCACAAAATTCATGAAAATAAGTTTATTTGTTCAAGAAAACCTGAGTTTTCGAATTATTTTGTGCTGAATTCGAGAAGTGTGCACGAAATGTTTAGTGAGCAGTTTAGCTAGATAATTTTAAAGATTGCAATATCATCATTTCAGCCGAAAGACGTCCACTGCTGGACGTAGGCCTCCCCCAAATGTCGCCACATTGACCGGTCCCGTGCGACTCGCATCCAGCGGATTCCTACAACCTTCACCAGGTCAGCATCGGTTCACCTAGTGGGAGTTCTTCCAACGTATCGTGTTCCGGCAATACGCATCGTCGTCGTCTTGCAATATATTTGAAGCTAATTTAAATAGAATAGAATTTCACATTATTAGAGTATCCATAACTCAAAAGCTGTTAGTAAAAATTACGACTATGTTAGTAAGCACTGATAAAAACAAAAAAGAACAAATAAAGGTGGATCACTGCTGCGACAACCCATGAGTAATTGCATAGCAGCGACCCACATAAACACAGTCCAGGCGAATGGCAATCATGCTTAAGATACTGTTGGTGCTGCCCCACACCCTGCGCACCAGGGAAGCGCACCTTTTACGCATTGTTGCGTAAAAATCCACGTGCGCATCAGCAAACATCCCCGACGCACTACAGAAGCGGGGCAGCCCCACCAGCATCCTAAACCCATTATTATACTGAACGCGGAGAGCACTGTACGATCTTTGCGTACACCTAGCCCACAGGCTGCACGTATAAAAGAAGTACTGTAAGCTCGAAAGAGCGTGATCTTGACTGGAAGTGAAGTTCAATAAATTGCAATCTAAATATTTTGGTTTTCCTTAGCCTTTCATGTGTCCCACTGCTGGGAATCGTACCAAATTATTTCTTCGCCATCATTCTCATCAACTCTTCTATTAAATAAAATCTTATTTAGTTGTTACGTTTCTTTTATATTTTCATACATATTTTATTTTCCATAAGCACATACAAAAACACTTCGATTTGTTTTTAATAATTGATCTCGATTGGCGCAGGCATGCGAGGGTGATGTTTTTACGATTTTTTTTCACATTTATTATGTGACAGAGCCGATATATTCGCGGCTCTAACGTTTAATTTCTTTTTCTCTTCTTTTAATATTTTCAAGAGACTCTTGATGTGCAGCGATCTGCTTTCTGTGAAATTCCATCTCTTCATTCATGTGACGCTTCAGATTCTCAAGGAGTTTCCTCTCCTTTTGGTGGAAGTACTGGGCTTCTCTAGCAACTCCCAGTTTTTTGAAGGTACCGCCAGCTTCGCCGATTGAGCCAGCCTCCCTGCCACCTGGAAGATTAAAAGATATTTGAAATAACGTAAACATTTTATCAGCCTGTATTGGTCTCACCGCTGAAGCACAGGCAAATAAAACGTATTTTTCAAACCTGTTTCAGCTAGTTCTGGATATCTCAAATGTTATGGTTTTCTCCAATTACGTTTGCTCTTGGATTGTGAACTTTACTGCTGGTACAATAAGATTGGCCGCGTTCCCACTTAGTCGTGACAATTAATTTATCGTTGGGTTTTAGTTGGCAAAAAACGTGGAAGACAATAATCGCGTCTTCTTATTTGAACACCTCCATTTAAATACACAAGCCACGACACTTCAAACTACATGATCATCTGTAGTCGCGACAAAGTAAGTACGCGACCTAAGTATTATTACAGGTAAAGTAAGGCCTGAATTATTGTCATACTGGTGGTCGGTCGCATAAATTTTCTTTGCTACCAAATTAATATCCCATTTTCCTTTAAATTGTACACCTAGACTTAAGTTAGCAACAAAGCGGTAATCTGGCGTCTTTGTTGTCAATGTTGTGTTAACGTGTAATTGGCATATATATTAGAACACTACCGTATGAGTTAGTAAATGTATAAATAAATAAATAAATACCGCACGACATGACACACAGCGCCATCTAGTGCCACACAAAGCAACGAGGCTTGTGTCGTGGACACCAGATAGTTCATATACTACATAGATACTTTTTTTTGTTTAATATACATATTGTGCGTTATGTGCTGTAGGTGAACCTTAAGTAAACAGATAAATAAAGTCGGTCATAACGTCAGCAAGAACGAAATACGGCTGTCAGTCGCTGCTGACGTCAGCGTCGCAGTGTGGAGCTAATAGAACACAATGTATACGTACCTACGCGACCGACCATCAGCGCGACAAGAATTCAGGCCTAACTATGACAGGTAACGATAAAACCGCTTATAATTATGGCATGCATGTGCGTTTGGATAAAAGAGTTTTCAATTTACTTGCTTCATTAAAAATACAAGCTGGTTTCACTCACCTGAACATAAACGTAAAACATCAGTATAAACTTCCTTGCAGCTAGTTTTTAACACACTATTGAATTTAAAAACCGCCGTTTTCATGATTACTAATTTAGCTAAATAAACTAAAAATATATCACAGAAGTAAAATAGTAGAAAAGTATCTACATGTAGAAAAACATTATTTTTACGATTATTTATTTATTGTGTAAAAATGTGTATGTGATGTTTGTTTTTGATGTTTTTAATTTTGTTTGGATGCAATCTAGTAGGCCTTGGTTGGGTCTAGTTTATTCTCAGATAAGCCAAGATGAGTCTTCAGTACAAAATAACACCACGCTTGTAAATCTCTGAAAGATTGCGCAGAGGTGTTCTTAGATTCGACGTAAAGGGAACTATTCTTCCATAATAGCATATCTACATTTCGCTAGTTTCGTTTAATTTCTATGTAATAGGAGGCAAGGCTATTGCCATTAATCAAGGTTTTAAGAAATTGCTTCGTATGTAAAACTTAAAAAAAAAACACGTTTTTTAAGGTATCATAATGAAGGAAATTAAATGTTACTAGCCGATGCCCGCGGCTTCGCCCGCGTAAAATCATATACTAAAACCTTCCTCTTGAATCACTCTATCTATTAAAAAAAACCCGCATCAAAATCCTTTGCGTAGTTTTAAAGCTCTAAGCATACATAGGGACAGACAGACGCGGCGGGAAACTTGACTTTATAATATGTAGTGATTTGTCATGTTCTACAAACCGATATTTTGGTACACGAGAAGCGATTTGGGTAGTTTTGGGTAGTGTACTTTCTCGAAGTGATCCCATTTCAATTTGATGAAAATCTGATGAAGAACTCCTCAATAAATGATAGCAAATGTACTGGGATTGCTGAAAACTCATATTCTATTGTTTACACCAGTTCATAACCTAAAATCACGCCGGCACGCTGTGAAGGGGTAAGGACATGTGAACCACTAAAAAGTGAAAAATAAAAACTTTTTACAAAAAATAAAACCGACTTCAGAGAAAACAAAAAAGTGAAAAATAACGCAGAAGTCGGTGGCAAAAAAAAACTAAATCAATCAAACAAAGGTTTAAACAAACTTCTGAAGCGTTTTTTTCTGAAGTTATTTTTGACTTTTTTGTTTTCTCTGAAGTCGGTTTTTTTTTTTGTAAAAAAGTTTTTATAACTTTTCTCCAAAAAGAATAGAGGGCAGACAGTTTCACAGCTTTAGAAGCGACTATCTCATCAAACCTGGACTTACAAAGCAAAAGCTTGCTTGCTATATTATTAGCTTCAGCATTTATCTTTTTTTTAAATAAGGGCTTGATTTCGATTCTGAAAAAAAACTAACTCTATTTTAAAAGCTGCTGATACATCTATACGTAGAAATATTCAACCTTCAATTATACAGGGTGTAAATCACCTCATCACGAAGCCGTCAACCCAGCAATCTGTACATCAAACTAAGTAACTTTACGCAAAAAATATTGCTTTGAAACAACTTTTATGTGGGGTGAAAAATCACGTTTTGTAGTATAACTCAATGTAACGCACTCAAAACATTGTGCTAATGGATGTATTGAATAGTACGGGGTTTGTGGAGGTTTTTAAAGTAAAAATGTAACAGTAAAAACGTGTACCTAAAACAAACGTGTCATAAAGTTGCAACTTTGACCCCCAATAACTCCGTAACTAGAAGTGTAACGCACGACGAGCCCTTCATAAAAATGTAACCCTAGTATAAGAAGTTTTTAGGAAAATAACGGGGACCTATATGTCTGTCTACCCCCGAACTATTATATACTAAAGGGCCTTAAGCCTTACGCAATGATTTGTGATGTTGCATCAGCTTTTGTGGAGGGGGGATATTGGTCAAGTCAGTACTTGTCCAAACGGAAATATTACGCAATAAGTACTACTAATAATACTAATAATACTATTGCATCAGCAAATGGGAAAGTCCATTTTTACGGCCTATGATTGGTTAAAGGTCCCTGAAAGATGCAATAGTGCCCCCACAACTTGCGATGACGTAATAATCTATGTAAGGGGGACCGATTATTTAATCGATAATCGAGTCAAATAAGAACAAATAGAAACAAGTAATAACTTCATTCAACCAGTGAATCAAGGAGAAATCTTCAAGAAGTCAAGGAAGAGCTCCATATCAGACAGATTGTCAAAGATATAAAGTAGATTCATAGTTCTTATCAGTTACCTAGTGTCGTAACAAGTTAATAAGTAAATGAGTCCCAGTACGTTCCCCACGTCGTAATACGTTATGCACGTTCCTTATGTAACAGGAACATTTAATAGTGTAAACTCTTGTGCCCCGCTTCAAATATAAGCTATTTCGACCTCTAATATATAATATAAAGTGTTAAAGTATCCGCCTTTAATTTAATACAGTCCACAACCCAACATCTTGGTCCTATCGAGCGGATAAATAGTGAAGACAATCTAACAAGAAGGTTCCTAGGTATGGTGTAGAACAAAAAAGTGATTGCAATGATAAGGAAAACAAGTGCCTTTCGGCTTCGCGTAGAGGTGTTTTACACCCTTTATGTATGGAGCACCGCGATCCTTATTTTTTATCCGTTTATTACCTTACTTGTGTAGGGGTTCAAAGAAAAAACTTACTTTCCGTGTCCTTCTTTCAACACTGTCGTACCAACAGTCTCCGAGTAAAATGTCAATGACACGCGGATATACAGACAGACAGAAATACAAACAGGACGAATCTATAATGGTTCCGTTTTTGTCATTTGGCGACGGAACACTTAAAATATAAACGCATTAAAATTTGATTACTATTTGAAAACTATTTTATTTCCCAAACGTAATGTTTCATAAGGACAATAATTTGAAAAGTGTTATCCAGATTTAATTCTCGTCTTCGATATCCTGTTGCTTTTTCTTAAGTTTTTCTATAACAGCCTTATGAATAGCGATTTGACGTTCGTGAAATGATATTTGCTCTTTCATTTCTTCTTTCAGATTTACTAAAAGTTGTTTTTCCCGTTTTTTGAAGTACTGGGCTTCTTTAGCAGTTGAAATGTGTTTAAAAGGATCACCTTCTCCATCGCCACCTTTTACTAAAAGAAAAGATAAAAAATTGATTACATAAATAAAAACGTTATTACACTTACTAGCTTCCATAATCTATCATCATCATCATCATCAGCCATTAATGTTCCCACTGCTGGGACAGGCCTCTTCTCCATAATCTATAACGACTTTTAAAGTAATTGACATGAAGTGGACTCTAGATCCACTTTCACATCGTTTACAGAGTATTTTGATATTTGTAGAAGACCGGAAGGCTAACTGCCATACGTAAGTAAACCGAATGTTGTTTGCACCCGATGCATACGGTATGAACAAGTTCAGACAGAATGTGCAAAAAAAGAAATGAATTCCGAAACGTTCTGCACCAAAATCCTCAGGCATCAGCTCCTCAACTCGAGCCATTCGGTGAGATTTCATACTGCAACGCATTCTTATAAGTAATGTAAGGATATCGCCACGAATGGATCAGGTGGTAAAATAATTTAAGGTTTTGTTGATCCCATGCCATTTGTAGTGTTTGATAACCTTTACATGCTAAAGTCACTTCTAAAACAAATTAAAATATTGGGCCACTTACCTGAGCGTATAATGTCAAAAATTGATTTCGGAGGAACCAAAAGCTTCCTCGCTTGTTGGTTTATAACAGCCGTAGTACATGGTCGAAGCATGGAAATTTTTATACAACACTCTCAAGTTGAAATCTTTGTTACTCTCAAATTTATATAGGTTTGTTACAGCAGAAATCTAATTTATTTACTGTCACATTGTTTTGACTGCTTATCTGACAGCACAGAGCATCTATCTCCCATGTCAACGATGTGTCAAGTTTTTTCTTTATTGGTTCACAGAGTAGTCCGGTTTGGTAACCCAGGTGTGTCTATTCTCCGCCAAAAAAAACCTTATGACCTTGCCCCTACTTTCCGAACTGTATTCATCCCGATTACTGACTATCTGGAGCTTCTTATTGGTGTTGCTTTGACCTTCAACTCCTGTCGATATCGAGTTCAAGGCCCAATTGGCCGCTAAAAAGTTCAAAAGTACTTCATGACGAACAGCTGCTTACAGTATACCAAGCATAAGTTCAATCGTACATGGAATACTGTTCGCACCTTTGAGATGAATCAACTAGCTGATGAATCAACGCTATTTATTGAACGACGTGCTAAGACTATAAGGCTCATTGACAACGACTTCCTAGTCTAAGACAAGCTCCAAAACATTAAACTTTAAACGTTTTAAATCGGTTACATTTCCGAGAGTGTACTTTAGAATTACACAATGTTATGATAACCGACTTCTAAAAAAGGAGGAGGTTCTCAATTCGATTTTTTTTTGTTCGGGTATAACTCCGTCGCTGGCCAACCGATTTGAAAAAATCTTTTTTTGTTGGAAAGGGTATTCTTTCCAAATGGTCCCATAGCCACCAAGTCGGGATCTGATGATGGAATCTTGGCAAAATCGAGGGAACTCTTCAAATTTTATAGCATAAAATTTGGTATTTTCTACAACAAGTGAAGCATTTGCGTTCGATAAGAACCATTCTACCATCAGATCTGATGATAAAGCCAAGAGTCACGGAACTCCATAATGAGACAATGTATCCTAGTCGTGTTGGGGCTTGTTGTAATTGTAACGGTATGTACTTTCCGTGTATATCAAGCACATGTGAACCACTAAAAAGTGAAAAATAAAAACTTTTTTGCAAAAAATAAAACCGACTTCAAAAAAAAAAACAAAAAAGTGAAAAATAACTTTAGCTTATGAAGTCGATGACAAAAAAATTAAAGCAATCAAACAAAGGTCACCGACTTCAGAAGCTAAAGTTTTTTTTTTTTTTTTTTGAAGTCGGTTTTATTTTTTTCAAAAAGGTTTTTATTGAATATTAAAAAAAACATAGTTTCCAAGAACTCTGTAGATGGCGTTGAACTGACTACGTTAGTCTAGGTGGCAAAGCCAAAACGCTTGGGAAAAAACAACATTGCGTCACGTCACAAACACTTGTTGGAGGCCCCTACGCAAAGCACTGCAAGCAGATAATTGCTCATTCTACCGCAGTGCCTTAAAATATCGGCCCTGCATGCATACACACAATACGATTGGCAGTGCTCCTGCAGGCAGGGACCTGCATGCGGTGCTTTGAGTAGGGGCCTTAACTGAAACTTTCGTTTGTTGTACCATTACAAATTGTCTTATTATTAGTACATTCCGAATATAACCATTCAAGTGAAATGATGTGACGTTCCGTTCCTTGCGGTAACTCACCAAGTTCAGCGCCATCTATCCAGCGAATAGGAAAGAGTTTAAAAAGAAAATCCCTCATTCACCCATCCCCATGGATGGATGAACGAGAAGTATCACAGAAGAAAGGGGCAGCCCATACCCAACAGCGAGTGATTCCGGGCTTAAATGATAATAATGAAATACTTTTATGATATAAATGATATCTTAATGATACATTCGTTGCAGAAAGGCATATCAAAGCTTTTATGCAAAATGGCATAAGATTGAGAAGTGAGGAATATCAATCGGTTTGTTGCTAGGTCAGTTCCTAGTTTAAATCTTCCTAACTCTCAATGCAGCAAAACTTGTGTCATCATCTACCTAGCCTTTTCCTAACTACGTTGGGGTCGACTTCCAGCCTAACCAGATGGAGCTGGATACCAGTATTTTACATGGAGCGACTGCCTATCTGACCTCCACAACCCAGCTAATACTGGGTAATACGATATCCCTTGGTAAGATAGGTTTTCAGACTATTTGGGCCACTGACTACCTGTAACCACTGTCAAAGATGGACAAATGACAGCCGAGACCAACAGCTTAACGTACTTTCCGAGGCACGGAGGAAACTTGGTATGTAAGGGTGATTACCCATCCACAGATTAACCTAGGCAAGCACGGCTTTTTTTTTTTTCTTTTTTTTTTTTTTCTTTTTTTCTTTTTTTATTTAGCCACGAGCTCCTCAAAAGCTTCTCTTGCATTCTTCCACATGTGCTTGTAAAGGGTATAAAAAGACTCTTAACGAAGCCGAAAGGCAGTTATTCTCTCCGTCATTGCAATCATTGTTTTGGTCTACACCGTACCTCGGAACTTTCTAGTTACGAAGATATTGAGGGTGGGTCAAGTTGCAACTTTGAAGTTATAAATAATGTTTTGTGATAGAACTCAATGTAACGCACTTAAAATATTGTGCTGATGGATGGATTGAATTATACGGGGGTCGTGGAGGTGTTAAAAGTCAAAATCTTACAAAAATAAGTTTGACCCTCTATATCTCCGTAACTAGAAGTTTCCCAGTAATGGTGTAGAACAAAAAATGGTCGCAATGATAGGGAGAACATGTCCCTTTCGGCTTCGTGAAGAGGTGTTTTACACCCTTTGGATGAAAGACGTCAATTGCTTGAATTCGCGTCTCTCATCTCGTCAGCGATTAGTTGACTTCTGCATACCTCATCAGTATAAACCCACCCTAATAAGAGGACATAACGATTTAAAATCGCTGTTGGACGGCCTTCTGAAGCAACGAAGCAACAACAGTTTTATGAAAACGATCTTTGAATTTTAGCTGTCTGCATACCATTGTTTTAGTTTAGTCGCTTGATTCATTATTTTTAAATGTTTTGGATGACGTTAAATTCTTTATTTTAGTTTTTCCATTTCGGAATGATCTTCTTTTACTCTTTTTAGAGCTGCCTCATGATGTTCAAGCTCTTGTTCATGATAATTTAACTCTGCGCTATATCTTTCTCTCAACAATTCAATCATTTCTTTATTTTTCTTATAGAAGTATTGTTCTTCTTTAGCTGCACCCCTACGTTCGAAAGCTCCACCGGCTTGTTTGATTGAGCCTCCTGGACCACCGCCTAATGGTGCTTCTACAACGAAAACAATGGTTAGAATGCAAATGCATAAAACATATTACACACTTATACACTAATACACTAATAAAAAATGTTCCACCTTGAAACTTCGCAGTACTCTTTAATCGTCAAAGAAGCGTACCTAATCAAGTTGATCTTGGGTTCCGTAGACAAAATGGTCTTTGGGATTTTCTCATTATATACAACATTATTTTTTGTTTATACTAAACCCGGAAAGGGGTCATTGTACTCATCCAAAAAAAAAAACAGCGGTTCCCTACATTTTGACGAGTTATGCGAACACAAATGTAGGGAACAGCTGATTTTTTTTTTGCGATTTCAAGGTTCGTCCCATAGAAAAAGTTGTTCAAAATGATGAGTACAATGACCCCTTTTCGGGTTTAGTATAAACAAAAAATAATGTTGTACATAGTAACGAATCTTTCATAACATTATTGTTATCAGCCTCAACCTCCCATAGCTAGGCAGGGATAGGGTTTTTCAACACGCGTCAATATTCAATCGCGCCTTTCCTAATATAGTGGAACCTATTTTGCTCCTCATCGGTGCTAGTTAAATTATCAAAAAGTCAATTTTCACTAGAACTTTGTTCAAGGTTCTTTGTTGTAGATCAAAATTGCATCGCTCAGTGCTATAAAATTAGCGGTGCGAGCCGGACCTGTGCATGAAGGGTTACATACCATTGACGTAGACTGAGCCCCTTTAATTTTATTTTGTTCCACATTGCAATACCCATGTTCTTGTTGAACAAATTTAGAAATTTTATTGATTAGTAGGTAAGTTGAACCCGTGCGGCGCCGAGGTGAGTCACTAGTATTGTACTATAGGGGTAAAGTTTGTTAGAAATGTAGGGAGTAATATTCGGTATCCGATCCCGATTTTTTCACTAATGGAAAAGTTAAACGACAATATTCCTGAGTGTCATTAGGCTACATTAAAAACGTTCCAGCCAAAAGCTAGTACAAAAAAAGTGGCGCTTACTTGGTGAATATTTACGTAGTAACTGTAATATGACATCCGGAGGAATCAGGAATTTCATGATTCTATCTTACCAACTTTATACTGAACATTTTAAATTTCAACAAGTAGGTAGTTTCAAAACGTGCTATAATATTAAAGATATGTTAGGTGATCGCATATTTTGAAATTTTGTAAGCTCGAACAGCTGATTGTTTATCTGTCACTGTCAGTGTCAAAAACCATGTGACCAGAGAGTATAATTAAAATCACAGTTATAGGCTCTATCCAAAGAGTCAAGGGAAATACCGCGGCAATCATAGGAACTATAATACGTACGAATAAGTGGAACGTCGTATGATAGTATAGCCCGAGTGCAATGCAAATGCCCGTTGCATTTGCATTGCAATTGCAACGTCCGTTGTATTTTAGGTAGTGTTTTTACGCCGATCGGTTACCATCTTGTTCAATAGATCTCGAATAACTGATAAACAAGTGAACCTAGTGTCAGCTAATGCACTCACGGTGGGTTTAAGAATTTAAGATTGGAAGGTTACGGATGTGATGAAAAAAAAAATTTAAGTCATAGTTCGCCGGTTTAAACTTGTTTCATAAATAGTTTACATCATACTGAACTTAAAAAGATCGTCAGCTCCATGGTGCAGGGGGGATTATGCATCAGCTACTCGCATGAACTTGTAAATGATACACCGTGTATCATTTACAAGTTCATGCGAGTTGGTTTGTTTTTCATCTGACGTGTATCATACACGTCAGATGAAAAACAAACCAACTTATTATACCACCAAGTTAGAGAGTGTGTGAGAGATTGCTTTTAGTTTTTATCAGTCGTTTCGTTGTTACAGTGCAGATGACGATTTATTTTAAGCTTAGTATGATATAAACTATTTATGAAAAAAGTTCTACCACTTCCATACCTTCCAACCTTGAACCCACAGCTACTTGAGCAGCTGACGGTTGGTTCATTTATTGATAAAATAAGATCAACCTTCGATGACAGTATCAGTCAGCTTATTATGACTTTTTTATTTGCCACGGTACCTCCCGTACTATATAGTAGCGCCGTGTATGAAAGAAATCTCGTCTCTTCTAAAAAATCAGCCCGGAATTTGAAAGTTGGTAGTATGGGTATAAAAAAACTCATAATGAAGCCGAAAGGCATTTATTGTCCCCATCATTGCGAGTCAGTTCACACCCTGTATGATGTCCCTGCGCCTCGGAAAGCACAGTAAACGCCCGCGCCATGCCATCTCAGTATGTATCGCGCCACATCTCTTTTATACATTTTGTATGAATTATCAAAGATTGTGATACTTCTTTGATAAAATGTATAGAAGAGGTGTGGCGCGACACATAAGGAAATGGAGTCGCGTGGGCGTGGCGAGGGCGCCGCGCGGGCGCCACTTACTCGCCCTCCGCGCACCTCCTGTTAGCAGTGGCATGCACAGGGCGGGAACAAGACGGCGAAAATGCGTGACAATTTAGACTTTAAAGACTAGAATGCGCTCGCGCTTCGCCATTACGACACCGTCAGCGCGCCTGTTCCTCGCAGTGGCGGCGGCGCCACGCCATCACCTCGCCCGAATCACGACACCGCCATACGCTATACACCACTTGTGTTTGAACCGCGCCTAAGGGCTCATTTTAACCGAGACGCTGGACATTACACACAGAGCCATCTAGTGCCACACTAAGCAAGGCTTGTGTCGTGGTCACCTGACAGTTGATATACGACATATATACTTTTTGTATGTAAATACATACTTATTATACATATAAACATCCATGACGCGGAAACAAATGTACATGCTCATCACACAAACATTTCCTCCTACCGGGATTCGAACCCGCGACCCTCAAAACGTAAAGCAGCCTCACTACCGCTGCGCCATTCGGGTGGGGAAATGCAGCTCATGCAAAGCGATGGTGAAATAGATCGTTGTGAAAAGCATATGCATGTTGCGGAGATGAGAATGCTAAGAGGTCAGGTCATCATGTACGCGAAAGGATAAATTAAGAAATGGGTATTTAAGAGGAAGTCTGAAACCGGCGCTGGTGACTGAAGAGTTGTGTGCTATGTGATGCGGGGGAAAGAGAGTATATAAGTAGAGGAAGATCAAAGAAACGATGGATGAACTATGGCAAGAAAAGAAGTGCCTGATGAGATGACGAAAAATCGAGAAGTATGGAAGAAAAAGACCTGCTACGCTGACCCTAAATAAATAAAGGCTAGAAAATGATAATGACGTGGCCGCTGAACGCTTCTCCATAAACGGAAAAAACGCACAATGCGCCGCTAGATGTCACGCTGCACGTGACACCCGACACACCGCCTCGCGTCTCCGTAAATGAGCCCCGTTAGGTATTGTATTGTACAACGGGCTAGTGTCCGTAGCTCCACGTCAAAGCGCGTATTTTTCGTATGGGCTATAATCTACCACGCGGGCCAAGTGCGGGTTGGTAGATGTCACATGTCTTAGAATTTTTAGTTCCTCACGATGTTTTCCTTCACCGTTTTTGAGAATAGTGGTGATGACATAAATTAGACAAAAGTAATGCGCCTGCTTGGGCTCAAACCCTCGACTTACTGTTCGTAAGTTGGGGCCGCCTTTACTGGGCCACCGCTGCTCTCTTGTTAGGCATTGTTCTGAGCAACGTGACACGTGACCAGACAAGTGATCCAAGCTTGCCACTAACATCAACTTTCAAAGTAATCTTATGGAACAGTGCCCATTTGCGGGGCGAGGCATGTGTGCTGGTGTGTTGTCCTACTCTTAGGGCGCCCCCCATGCGACACTTCTTTCGATGCTGTGCTTCAGACGAAGCCATCCAACTGCCATCTTCTACTCGGTTTGCCGTGACCCCGTCTAGCTGTCTCAGGAATCCATCTTTATGATATCACAGGCTATACCGGTGGCATTTGGCAAACTTGGCCTGCCCAGTCTCATTTTAGTCAACATACAACAACAAAATACTACTTAAAGATCACTTTACTATCACGTTGGTTATTATGAGAACAGTGTTCAGTTCAAATAATACACAACAAATAAATTTTACGCCACATTTAATCAAACTTCCTTTTCTAAAAATTTTAACCATTGTCTTTTCAGTTTTTTCATTTTGTTCATAGCCGTTTTGTGAACTTTTGCCATATCCCTAAAGTATTGTGCTTGGTAACCATAAAAACGTGACAAAAATTCGCTTGCTTTCTTGTCATCTTTATCCAGGTCTACTTTCATCATAACGTTTGTTGTAATCGTCATGGGACCGATTTTGCGATCTGAAATAGGTAGGGCTGCAATATAAAAATGGCATTACTGTCATGTAGTTTTCGATAGGTTGATTATGATTACGACCTTTAATGATAGCTGTTTACTGTCAATCGTCAACAACTGAGAGCCTTCACTATACCTGTCTCGAAACGTCTCGCCAAGAAATCGACATGAGACGGAGAGTACACGATGAACACCGTGGCTTGACGAGTGCTACTATGTACACTCTGGCACTGGCCCTATCTTGGACTGTCTCGGTGAGAGCAGCCACCATTCAGATCGAAATGATACAGGTTAAAATAAAACCGTGCCGAAGGTTAGCTCTGCGCCATGGCGATATGGAGAGAGCGACTGTCGCAACCCCGTGCAGGGCACGCCACGATAGTGGCGGTAAGTCCCCTCTTTGAGGAGTGGCTGGAGAGGCGCCACGGCGTCCTCACCTTCCGCCTGACGCAGGTCCTCACCGGACACGGATGTTTCGGGAGGTACCTGCACCGAATCGGGCGAGAGGAAACGCCCGGATGTCTCCACTGCGAGGATCGACCGGAGGACACGGTGGAGCACACGGTGGAAGTCTGCCCTTCGTGGGCGGAGCTCCGCCGTGTCCTCGTGGCGGCGATCGGCGGCGGCGACCTCTCGCGTCCGGCCCTGGTTCAATCCATGGTCCGGAGCGAGACGGAATGGGAAGCCGTCGCCTCCTTCTGCGAAGCGGTCATGCTAGCGAAGGAGGTGGCGGAACGAGAGAGGGAGAGATCCTCTCTTCCCGACCGCCGCGGGAGACGCAACGGGCGTCGGGGGCCACGTGGTGGCTACCGGCCACCGTAGATGCGGGCCTGTGGACGGCTGGCTATGGGCTAGCTAGCCGTCCGGTCGTCTAACGACGACGACAGGCCGTGTCGACGGCGCGTTCGTGTTCCACGCGCGCCTCAAAGCGATGTCAGCAAAAGGAGAGGGGCCCGCAAGGGCCGAAGCCTGCCGGGGTTGCGGGCCTGTTCGAAAGAGATACCGCGGCCCCGGAACGTAAAAGGCGAGGAAGGAACATGGATGGTTTTTAGTCAGTAAGAGTCTGACACTCCCTCCCGCTCCGCCCGGAGTGAATGACCCCCTCATTTGACGATTTCCCATCCATAAAAAAAAAAAAATAAGGTTATTTCTGCGCGGTGCAAGAGGGCAGGTAGACAGGACACAAGATCTCTTGTAACCCGTAATCATTCCCCTCCCGCAACTAGCCCAGAAACAGTCTCGGTTAAGCACTAAGCAGTAGTCGATCTTTGCGGAGCGGAACATACGCGAAGTGTGCTTGCTTTGTAGGTACTAGCAATATTTTAGCACACACTACGCAATGCGTAACAACTACGTAGCGTACGTAGTAAGCACGCTACGAAGTAGTAATAACATACAAAACTAGCGCAATGTGGGTGTACTATTAGATACATCTCTGCCTATGTCTTCCAGGTACACAGGCGTTATGTTGAGCATGCTAATTAGTAGTAATTTATTGTTCAATCTTAGCCATGACATAACCGTCAAAAATGGAGAGATTGGCAAGAGATCTACTTACTAGCATCGGGTGGCCAAAGGTTGAAGACGATGAAAAAAATTATTTCTAAACATTTGGACGGGTAATGAGCATATGCGTATTACTTACTATACTTACTATTTGGTCCGACATATGCCATGGTGTTCATGACGTCACTAGTTTCTTTAGTATCAACTGGCTTCTTTCCAGGATTAAACTGTGAACTTCTTGCAAAGGTCCTGCTGAAGCCAGTAGTCCACCTCGATCCAGCAGACATCGTTCTCCCAACACATTGTACAGCCTTTATTTTCCATTGATTTTTCATAAGAACCAAACCCATTTCGTACTAAATGAAACCGAGAATCTTAAGAAGTTTGAACACTGTGAATATTGTAAAATTGAATATACATATAAAATTTTCTAGACCATTATAGAAGTTGAGATTCCGACTGTGAATTGACAAAATCAGGTTGTCAGATAATATAAATCACAGAGTATATAATCACTACCACAGAGTATGTAATCACTACGTTTAATCACTACGTTTAATATAAATAAATGATGCTCTGCCAACTGCTACTGCCAATATTTTGTTAAGCGACTTTATTAAACTTGTAACACACAAAGCTTAATACTTGTTAGTTCCATGATGCGCGAATACTTCGAACCACTTTGTCCTCTAGGAAGCTCGTGCGTATCAAGTCACTTTAGACATGATACGCACGAGCTCCCAATAGAACAAAACGATAAGCAATAATAGTATGCTAGGATGACTCACATATTATCTGTGAAGATGAGTTGTGCTGCTCAAGATTAGTCCATGTTACCGTTCTTACAAAACATACAGTAAGGCCTCGTCTCCAATATGTAACGATCAATTTTTCATTGGTTTAGTAGGCAAAAGTCATAGACGACAGGTTATCGTGTGGTAACTACAGTACTTTCAAAGTTTTTATGTCTTGTGACTGGGACTGTAGCTACATTTAATTTTCATCTTTGTTTCGACAATTCAAAAGTGCCTGTTATTAGCCTCCTTGAAAATAAATGCTTTGATCTTTTTGATTGTTTTTTTTTTTTAATTTTTTGTCGTTCTATATGTGAACACCTCCATTTAAATACACAAGCTGGGTATTGTGTGTCCCTGCAGACAATACCCTGCATGTAGTGCTTTGAGTAGGGGCCTTTACGGACATCAATTAATCATGCACCATTTATCGTTTTCTAAATAGAAACCTGGGCTACTTACTAGTTCTAAGTGTCATGGCTTGTGTATTTAAATGGAGGTGTTCACATATAGGCCGACACGATAACTGTCGTCCATGAATTTTCAAAGCACTGCATACAGGGCCCTGCCTGCAGGGACACTACCAATTATATTGTATTGAGTAGGGTCGAGAAGCTATTTTTTGTTGCTTAATGAAATTTTAATTTGACTAATACTTCAAAAGTTATATGAACACTAGCTGACCCGGCAAACATTGTTTTGCCATATAAATTACTAGCTGTTGCCCGCGACTTCGTTCGCCTGAAAATATTGATGGGTTATGTGTGAGACTGCATCGTTGGTCAAGTTGTCGCAAGCGCTACTGAGCATGAGGTCCTGGGTTCGATTTCCGAAACGGGCAAAGTGTTATTGTATTATTTGTGCCCGGTTGATGGAAATAAGATAAATGTGCGAAATGTGGGTGTAGGATTAGATACTTCTCTACCTAACAGTGGCGAAGGTTGAAAATAGTGTCAGGGGAAGACGAAGAAAAAGAAAGAGAAAGATTATTTCTTTGCTTATGTTAACTTTTTTTCCCATGTTAATTTTGACCTCATTTTCTTTATCAGTAATCAGCGACACTAAAAATCACGGAAACAACACCATGATGAAAAATCCAAAATTTTCGTCGCCACCATTTTAGATTATTGTAAATTGCAAAAGAGAAAAAAAACAGGAATCAACAAAATAAAAAAAAATCTAGTTGGTATCAAATACAATATCGACAATTCTATCTCGTTCTACTATACATACTTCTTTTTCTGCCCCTGCCGTAACTCCTTAATCTTCGACTTACCTAGGTCCCTACAAAACGGTAAGAACTGCCAGCCGCGAATGCGTGTGCGCGTCCATACGATTGGTACCTACCTGTACTTTAACTTGTGTGCGCCCTATACTATTAACTTGCACTGCTGCAAAAGGTCTCTCTTTCTGCTGTTATTGGTGAACGAATGAACAACTACAATGCAAAACTTCATCCCCTTTACCCGTTTGTGGGTCGAAATAAAAAAAAACCAACGACTTACTAACTTTGATACTATTTTGCAACTCAGGAAATAAAAACTTTAATTAAAAACAAATTGTTGCTCTTTTTCACCCCTCATGGGTTGAAATTCTAATAAAGCCGTTGCGTTAGCTTCCAATCAAAGGCCCAGATAACAAATTTTGTACTTTTTACGTCGAAAATTACGGATTGTTCACACACAATTTCGTCCCCTTTTTAAGCCTTCGGGGCCGAATTATCAAAAACACTGAAACACGTGTAAATTAATTTTCAATCGTCAGCCTAAACACAAAATTTGAAGATCCTAACTTTAAAACTGACGGACTTTCATATAAACTTCCATCCCCTATTTTATCCCCTTGGGGGTAGATTTGACCAAAATCCTTTCTTAGCGGATGCCTACGTCATAACATCTACCTACATGCCAAATTTCAGCCCGATCCGTACAGTGGTTTGGGCTGTGCGTTGATAGATCACTATGTCAGTCAGTCAGTCAGTCAGTCACCTTTGAGTCATATATATTTAGATTTCTAGTAAAAAAAAATGTTAGGGGTGGATAGCCCTTATCACTTAGGGGTATGAACAATAGATAGTAGCCGATTCGCAGACCTACTGAATATGCATATAAAATTTCATAAAAATCGGTTAAGCCGTTTCAGAGGAGTATGGTAACTAACACTGTGACACAAGAATTTTATATGTGAACATAAAGGTGGAACCTCAATCTAAATGTTTGAATTGAGAAGCCACGTCAGAACTTCGGACACCATGAACGACCTTTTTTCAACCGACTTCCAAAAAGAGGAGGTTCTCAATTCGTCTGTATTTATTTATTTATTTATTTTTTTGTGTTTGTTACCTCAGAACTTTCGACTGGGTGAACCGATTTTAATGGTTCTTTTTTTGTTTGAAAGCTGGTGGTTCCCGTTTGGTCCCATTTTAATTTGCTGAAGACCTGATGCTGATCTTCGGAGATATACAACGGAACTCTTAAAAAATACACAGCAAATCTGCAGTGATTACTGCAATCGCTTGAAGGTTCATTGTTTATACTATATCATGACGTAATATCACGCCTGTATGCTCTGAGGGGGTACGCACATGTGTAAAATACACCCAAATTTCGAAAATGTGTGTTACCTCAGAACTTTCGACTGGGTGAACCGATTTTGATGGTTCTTTTTTTATTTGAGAGCTGGTGCTTTCTGTGTGGTCTCATAATCATCAAATCAGTATCTGATGATGGGATTCTGGAGAAATAGAGAGAACTCTTCAGATTTTATAGGCACACTAGATGCGATTTGGGTAGTTTTTGAAAGTGTACTTTCTCGAAGTGATTCCATTTCAATTTGATAAAGATCTGATGAAGAACTTCGGAGATATGCAACGGAACTCCTCAATGAATGATAGCAAATGTACTGGGATTGCCGAAATCTCATATCTGTCTATTGTTTACACCAGTTCATAACATAAAATCACGCCGGTACGCTGTGAAGGGGTAAGCACATGTGAACCTCTAAAAAGTGAAAAATAAAAACTTAAAAAAAAAAATAAAACCGACTTCAGAGAAAACAAAAAAGTGAAATATAATATAATTCTGAAGTTATATTTCACTTTTTTGTTTTCTCTGAAGTCGGTTTTATTTTTTGTAAAAAAGTTTTTATTTTGTTTAGAGAAGAGTACACCTACATCTGCACAATCAATGGCTCAGTTACTCTCTAATTCACTACTTACCACCCTGAAAAGGCTAGTTTCCACCTTCAATACATTGTTTGTTTTGTTTTTGTTTTGCATTGTTTTTTTTAAGTATATTGTGACTGTGTTTTGATTGTATGTATTTGTATTGAAGTATTTTATGTTACGAGTATAATTTTAATTTTATCTTATTTTAATTTGAATATTTTATCTTATTTTAAATCTGATTTCGGACTGTGTTAAGAAGGATATGGTAAGAAAAGAAGTGTCTGATGAGATGACGAAAAATAGAGGAGTATGGAAGAAGAAGACATGCTGCGCCAACCCCAAATAAATTGGGATAAGGGCAAGTAAAGTAAAGTAAAGTAAAGTAAAGTAAAAATTTATTTGTTTAAACATGGTGTACATGATACATTGCATGCAAGATAAGAGAGAAGATGAAGACTAATTCAAGAGAATGATGATGACTAATTTGAATGTTCTAATTTCTATTTTATCTTATTTTAATTTGAATATTTTATCTTATTTTAAATCTGATTTAAGGTAATTTATTTTAGTTTCTTAATTTTAATGTTAATTTATTTTATTATTAATAATTTTGTTTATTTTAATTTTGCTCTTTATGGATCATGTTATCTGAATTAAATGAATATTATGTATTATATCATCATCATCATCATCATCAGCCTATAATGTTCCCACTGCTGGGACACGGCCTCCTCTCAATGAGAGGGAATGGGCTATAATCTACCACGCGGGCCCAGTGCGGATTGGTAGATGTCACATGTCTTCGAATTTTTGGTTCTAGGACATGCCGGTTTCCTCACGATGTTTTCCTTCGCCGTTTTGAGAGCAGCGGTGATGATGTATTATATATTATTGCAAATCTATTTAGTCCGTCAGTTAGGCGCTTTGCACATGGAGCAACTATTGGAGCAACTGGCAACTGGCAACTAGCTGTTTACATATATTTCAATTGAACCGCGCACACATAGCAACTCGAGTTTCGAGTTCCGGTAATCGTCAACAGTTTTCAGTTGCTGTAATCGATGACTAAGATAGTTCCTAATTGCCGCAACTAGCAACTGTTAAATATTATACCGGTTTTTAAAGTTGCCGGTTTCCTCAACCGTCAATCGCAACGCGTCGGGCGATTTCACACCCTCCCTCCCCTCTCCCTGTGCCCGATCATTCCAGTCAAGTGCCGCTCAATACGTCGCCGACTACACACGTCTTGACTTTCGTGCGCATTAATATGGCTGAAAACCAAGCCGACGACAGTAGCCGAGACAGTACAAGAGACGGTACATTGAACACAGAAGATTTTATCGAAGAAATAAGAAAACATCGTGCTATTTGGGATTTGAGTGCCGAAGAATATTTTAGTCGCACAGAGAAGATAAAAGCTTGGGAAAAAGTGGGCATAAAGAGTAATGTCACGTTTGAAGATTTGCCTGCAAGGGAAAAAAATAAAATAGGTAATATTTTTTATAACTTTATTTAGGTAGGTACAAGTACCTTTTATATCATTAAATCTTGCCATGGAACCGATCCTTCAGGACTTATAAAATAGTCCTTTAGGATATCCCTAGTATTAATTGACCTTTCAGAACCCATAATACTGTTTGTGTTTGCAAGTGTGTTTGACACTGCATGAAAATGTAGTCCCTCGTGCTTTCGAATCATGTTATGCAGTATACAACATGTCTTAACAATTATTTCTGCAAAATCGGCTGATACTTGCATTGGAGATTGAAATATTCGAAATTTACTGCTTAGTAATCCAAAGGCGCATTCAATACAACGCCTTGCTCGTGATAACCTGTAATTAAACATTCTTTTTGCATAATCCAATTGTTTTCCAGAATAAGGTCGCAACATATGTTTTGATAAACCAAAAGCTTCGTCACCAATAAAGCAATAGTTTATGGCATTAGGAAGTCCCGAAATATATCTGGGTTCTGGTATTTTAAGAGTTCCATCATCAATTTGTTTACATAATTTACTCTCTTTATATATTGTCGAATCAGAAGATTTTCCATAGGCGCCAGCATCGATAAACGTAAATAAACAGTTTGCATCACAAGTAGCCAAAAGTACTAGTGAAAAATAGCCCTTGTAGTTATGATATAGAGATCCAGTGCCCGGTGGTTTGGTTATTCGAATATGTTTGCCATCTATTGCACCCAAACAGTTGGGAAAATTAGCTATTTTTTCGAATCCAGCTGCTATATTAACAAATCGATCTTCATTTAGTTCTGGTATATACTCAGTTTCAAGTTTATTGCATATAAGTTGACAAGTTTCTTTGACTATTCGTCTTGCAGTTGAAGTACCACGTCCAAATGTGTTTTCAAATTCAGCAAAGCCACATCCAGTTACTAAATACCTAAAAAAAAATAAGTATTTTAGTAAGGCGATTAATATACCATACCGCCGGACCGGCTAATACAATAATCCTAGATTCAGGCCCAGCCGTTTTTGAGTTATAAATGGTGTAACTAACCCGACTTTGTTTTATGTATATAGATATACATAATATTATATGGAAACACACCCAGACCAAGATAAATAGATACGTTTATGCACACAAACATTTATATTGTCCAGGATTGGACCCGCTACCTCTGGATTAGTAGGCAGATTCACTACCACTAGATACATCAGACGATTGTCGACATCACAAAATAAATCTGAAATATACATACTTTTTTTTACAATTTTCAGTTGTCGAGCTACAGAAACGATGGAAAAATTTGAAAACATGTTTCAATAGAGAAAAAACTAAAAAGAACAACATGAAGAGTGGCTCAGCTGCTAATTGCAGAAAGGAATATGAATATTACCAGCAAATGTCATTTTTATTAAATGTTTCAAAAACAAGACCCTCTCAGGAGAGTACAACAAAATATGATAATCCTGGTCCCTCAAATACGTCTAAAAAAGACCAGTCTGGAAATAAAACGGAGACATCAGTTGAAGATAAAGAGAGGGAAGTGTTACAAACAATTGCAAATAACTTGAAAAGAAAAAGGGGAGATGGTAATGACCCTGACTTAGATTTTTTGCATTCTATACTACCTCATTTAAAAAAAGTACCCGATGATTGTAAATTGGACCTTCAGACAGATATTTTGAACACTATAAAAAAATATATACCCAATACTAATTATCAATCGCAATATGGTTATTATTCAAACAGATCATATTTACACAGTTCAGAAACTGATGTTCCTGTATCACCGGCAGTTACTAATGTATCTCAAGAATCGGATATAATTGATGATATCTATTTTGATTTGTAAGAAATAAATAATTTCTAATATAACAGGAAATTTTAATTCCGATTCCCTTTCATGTACTACTCATAGAAAGCAAGCCAGTTATTTTCGTTTCGTCTATGTATTTCGCATTGAACTAAATATTTATAAACATTGTTTATAATCAATAATGAACATTAAATTAATATTAATCAATTGTGTGTTTATAATTTATATTGTTTACGTAATTTAAAATTGTTTTTTAAGAATTTTATTACAATTCCTTCACTAATTAATCGAAAGGAACTTCGTTCCATCCGGGTGTCCCTTGACACCTCTCAAGTTTTTTTTTTCGTTATTTACTGATTACCTGAATAACGTTATTGATTCGAATATTTTGGTAAAAAATGTGATTAAAACTATCTAAAATTACCTACTTACCTTATAGTAATAGCAAGTCGTTCGAACGGAGGAATACTTTCCCTCATTGTAGTATCCTGTCGTTTTAAATCACTTTCCAATACTAGCAGCAATCCATGAAATAAGTTAACAGTCATTTTAAAGTACATTTTAAATTTATCATTATGTTTTAGCAGATCTTTTATGTTAATAAATTGGGATCGATCTAGAAAAAAGGGATGAATCCAAAACCGACGATTGCTGCGAATAATTTGTCTTTGTTGGCGCCGTCGACGGCGACGACGTAATAAAATGAGAGCAAGTGCTGCTTCTTCGATATCCATTGTCACACTGAACGCTGATCGCTGCGTAGATTTAGCAACTCGGCTTTGAAAGTTGCTCACAGATTGCCATAAAATTGCGGCAAACGTAAACGTTATAGCAACTATCAACTTTTTACAAGAAACTTTTAAAATGTTGATAGTTTCCTCAACTTAAGTTGCTCCATGTGCAAAGCGCCTTAGTGTCGGAAAAAAAAGGACACGTATTTTTTGTTTTTGTAAATCAATGAGTAGGTATTGACAAAGATAAAACGCATCGAAACTCGGGAGTGGACGCTCGTGACGTCAGGACGTGCTGAAATTATACCACGGGGCGTAACGTTGAGAATTTTAAAAGCGTCGTATCTTCGTCAATTCTGGTTTACGTAACGAAAGTAAAAATATTGGTTAAATATTTTTTACTGACGGACTAATTAGAATTTTATCAACACGCAATCCTGTTGTTACCTATAACACATACTGGTTGAACTTGCGTTGTGCACGTGAACAACGCGTGAAGTGACGCGCGATTCACTCGCGACCTCAGGTAAGTTCAACCAGTATGAACTTGTCGCTAGAAACGGACTCGCGCAAACGCCTGGCGGCCAATGTGAACACGAACTCGGCACGTCTCCGCACCCGCACCCACTGCCGCGCCCGCGCGGTCCTACGTGAACAAGTACTGAGATGTTTGTGTGTATTCACGTCGAACTAGCGGCGGAGCGCGCGATTTACTCGCGACGTCAGGTAAGTTCAACCAGTACGAACTTTTCGCTAGAAACGGACTCGCGCAAACGCCTGGCGGCCAATGCGAACACGAAATCGGCACGTCTTCGCGCCCGCACCCGCGCGGTCCTACGTAAACAAGTACTAAAAGAATACAACAGCCATTTTACACAGTTTATTCAAGGAGTTTGTTCCAATTTTTTTTCACTTTTTTAACTCGCTTCATTGCTGATTTATTGTAATTTGCCAAAGTCTTGTAGTATATTATCTGGTCATCGAAATAGTTTCTTAAGTGTTCCACTATCTCCTTGTTAATCCCTTTTCCTTTCTTGTCGAACTGTAGTGCTTTTTGTTGAGCCATCATATATAATGGGTCGCAAGGTGCCTCCGCGACGGGTGGTTCATCTGAAATGTTTAGAAAAATACATCGGTACCCAAAGATTTGGTGTTTGGTTGATAAATATAAGTAATACCTGAACGAAACAAGCTTTGAATGGATGTAAAAAAGACATGCAACGCTCCGAATTAATTGAAATGCAAAAGTCTTTTTAAAACCTTCACAATCAGAACAAATTATCAAACTTATGCAAACGGGTATTTATCGCGAACTTTACCTTTAATTTAAGCCCGACGTTCAATACTTCAGACTTCATGCGATCACGGCTGGTGAAGTTCAGTCGAAGCATCGGGCTTCAATTAAAGGTAAAATTCGCGACTAATACCCGTTTGCAAAAGTTTTATAAGAGCAACAGAATAATAATGATAATATTCTCAAGCTAATAAATATCATGAATCTTCCAAGCTTTATACTTACGAGATGGATTAGTAAAGTCTTTGGGGGCTTCACCAGTCTCATTGTCTTTGAATTCGCTGTCATCTTTGGTTTTCTTAGCTTCAGATATTTTGTTTTCAAAAATATCCCTATGTTCCCCTGGAATCCATCCACCGCTTCCAGAGCCTCCGCTCGAACCAGCGGTGCTACTAATTTTCATCATTTGCACACCCTTCATTGCCCACGCATTTGCTTTAGGAATCAAATTCATTTTGAAAAAGATAAAATATTTTTATTGTATGATATTGTAGTACGCATTTAGTTGTCAGCTTGCGGATTTGGAAAACAGCTAAAAATTTTATAGTAAAAATATATGAAAAAAATCACATTGAGTTGATTTGTATTTGCCAACTTCTGACTGAATGACAGTCAGATTTTTTTTTAAATGACTTGAATTCTTAATTTGAAATGATAATCTCGGGAAATGTAATAATCCTCTTTTTTACAAGAAGTACTATTACCCTAAAGGCAACAACAATTGACTCATGCCCCTGCATGCAGGGCATTGACCCAAAGCCCTGCATGCAGGGCCCTGCCTGCAGGAACACTGCCAATCACATTGTGTGTATGTACGCAAGGCCGATATTTTAAGGCCCTGCGGCAGTGTGAACAATTAAAATATCGGCCCTGCATACATATACACAATGCGATTGGCAGTGTCCCTGCAGGCAGTGCTTTGAGTAGTGGCCTTTACTTGCTCTGACTAGAACATAACTGCTGTGTCAACGACGAACGAAACAGTACATTGAACCTATGTTCACACCAACGCGTATAATCGTCCTGTTCGACTTTAAGGACTTTTTTTTTCGAATGGGGAATCATCAAATGACCCCTCCCGCTCTGGGCCGTGCGGATGGGAGTGTCATACTTTTAGTGACTAAGACATGTCCCTTCTAGATGTTTGTGTTCCGTGGCCACCGTATCTCTTTTGAACAGCCGTGCAGCCCGGGGACAGTGTTGCAGCCCCGGGCCTGTAAGTATCGAGCAAAATGTAGAAAAGATTCACTTTAGCCGCTGAATGCTTCGCTTTGGTTTTTCAAGCATTTGCGAAGTCGGCGGCGGACTGTCCGTTTGGTTTGAACATGGCCTAAGATTACCTACCCTTCTGTAGCTTACATACGTTTTAAGACAAAGACTAGATTAAATCCTACCTAACAAACAATATAACCAGAATGCAATTAGTTCCGTCTTATCTAATGACATGAAGGATTTGAGATCACCATCATCATTACCTTCATCCACAGCTGATGCTTCTGCCAATCTTCTAGATCCTGTGCCAGCCTCTTTCCGATCACCTTAATTCGCAGTAAACACCTAAGAATCAACATCCTGTACTTATAAAAACAATCTGCCAACATGTTTATTTCATAAACATTTTCGTACGCCAAATAACAAACCACAAACAACCTTATATATTTTCTAATACACAGCACGACATTGAATGTTGTCGATTCCCGCTCATATAAACGAAAATCTACCATTTCTATTCGCAGACGATCGCCAACCGTCTGTGAGATATCTATTGGAATAAAATGCTCTTTGGATTGCGAGTTGCGACACATATGGGTGCCTTTCAATACTTCGTTTTTATATTCTTTGTGTTTGGTATAAGGAATAATGAATGGGTTTGCAGTGGTGTTTTTGTCGCGAGAAAATAAGGATTTTTTTGTTGAAATAAAGGAATCTAAAGATGGTTTTTTATTGGCTCATGATCTGCCTAGCCTTTTCCCAACTATGTTGGGGTCGGCTTCCAGTCTAACCGGATGCTACTGAAAACCAAGTATTTTACATGAAGTGACTGCCTATCTGACCTCCACAACCCAATTGGTACTGGTTAAAACGATTTCCTTTGGTAAGACTAGTTGTCAGCCTTAAAAGTACCTAACCATGTCATTATAGGTAATTGTGGCATCTTTAATTTGGTAATTCAGCACTATTCAAACACAGCCAATCACTCATCTCAAGACCGTTTAGTTAGGAAAACAAAGCTCATTAACCGAATAATAGAAATCGATTTAACCAATGAGACAATGACTATTTAGAAGCTCTTAGAAAAACTGTCAAGGCCATCGCATGACACATATGGCATGCTTGTCAAGAAAATTGACATATGTATATCAAACTTATAAAACTTAAGAAGACGGGTATTTATCGCGAATTTACAAAAAAAAAAAAGGTAAATTCGCGATAAATACCCGTCTTCTTAAGTTTTATAATGTATATCAAACTTGGTACCTTCGATCAATAATATTGATGTAAGCTTGGTACAATTTATTTTAATTCTGTGTGTTTTCCTGCGTGCGTGGATAAGTTGGTCGAAGTGCAATTGCCAAGTTTGACACGTTACACTTATGTGTGGAAAACTGACAAAATTGTTAAATTTTACCTACAATTTACAAATTTCGGTTTAATAAACATTGTCTCTTTAGGTGACAATTATTGTAAGGTTTAATAAACAACACATGTCATACAACTTTACAAATATGTCGAATTGTAACGTTTATTAACAGGGCCCTGAATTATTGTAAGGTTTAATAAACAACACATGTCATACAACTTTACAAATATGTCGAATTGTAACGTTTATTAACAGGGCCCTGAATTATTGTAAGGTTTAATAAACAACACACGTCATACAACTTTACAAATATGTCGAATTGTAACGTTTATTAACAGGGCCCTGAATTATTGTAAGGTATAATAAACAACACATGTCATACAACTTTACAAATATGTCGAATTGTAACGTTTATTAACAGGGCCCTGAATTGTAAGCAGATTTAAATTACAATTTTATTTACGTAACCCGTGTATAGTAACAAGCTTCTTTATTATATCTATGGTAACAAGCAACAACAACTAGCCATTCGACAGCACATGAAAGAGCAGCACACCAAAGCTCTCTACAATCACAATCTTCAATCAATTCTATTATTGATGGAAGATCACAATAGTAAGTCATCGAATGTAGTTGCTGTGCCAAAATCGGCTAGAAGGCATCATCATCATTATAGTAACAAAAGATCACATCTGTAAATTGGAGAGGAGCGGTGGCCCAGTGGTGGCGGCCCCGACTTATGAACAGTAAGTCGTGGGTTCGAACCCAGACAGGCACATTACTTTGTGTAATTTATTTCATCACCGCTGCTCTCAAAAACGGTGAAGGAAAACATCGTGAGGAAACCGGCATGTCCTAGAACCAAAAATTCGCACTGGGCCCGCGTGGGTAGATTATAGCCCATTCCCTCTCATTGAGAGGAGGCCGTGTCCCAGCAGTGGGAACATTATAGGCTGATGATGATGATGATGATGATGACGTCTGTAAATCCCTAAGGGTTGTATTGTATTGTATTGTACAACGGGCTGGTGTCCGCTTTTGCGTATGGGCTATAATTCACCACGCGGGCCCAGTGCGGTTTGGTAGATGTCACATGTCTTTGAAGTTTTGGTTCTAGGACATGCCGGTTTCCTCACCATGTTTTCCTTCACCGTTTTTGAGAGCAGTGGTGATGAAATAAATTACACAAAGTAATGCGCCTGCCTTGGTTCGAACCCTTGACTTACTAACACTGTTTTAAGCTTTTACGCTTTCAAATATCGATATTTATTATACAGGGTGTAAACCACCTCATCACAAAGCCGTTAACCAAGCATTCTGTACATCAAACTAAGTAACTTTCCGCAAAAATTATTGGTGGGAAACAACTTTTTTTTTTGACGTTATAAATCATGTTTTGTGGTAGAACTCAATGTAACGCACTTAAAACATTGTGCTGATGGATGGATTGAATAGTACAGAGGTCTTGGAGGTGTTATAAGTCGAAATCTTACAAATAAAACTTGTATTTAAAAAAAACTTTGTCAAAAAGTTGTTACTTTGACCCCCCATATCTCCGTAACTAATAAGTTCCCAGGTATGGTGTAGAACCAAAAATGATCGCAATGATGGGGAGAACAAATGCCTTTCGGCTTCGTGAAGAGGGGTTTTACACCCTTTATATCGAAATATCAAAACAACAAATAATCACGGAAGATATCCCGTAAGTGACAATGTAAGTTTCCTCGACTTACTGATCGTAAGTCGGGGCCGCCATCACTAGGCCACCGCTGCTCTCTCTCGAAGTGAACCTAATAATACACCCACATGTCATGAACGAGCTATTGCCAAAAACCAGGCAAACATCCAGACTCCGAGGGTGCTACTGAAAAACCCGAGATGGGAAAACCCAAAAAAACTTTGCCCGGCCCAGGAATCGAATTTAAGACCACACGAGCAATAAGGCAATGTGTTTAGTATTTTAAAACATCTTTGCCTCTGCCTAAACCTAAATGTCACAGCGTACTGAACCCTCAACACTTTATAAACAAGGAAAACAAAAGAAAAGCGCCCAACAGCGAAAGAAAAAACTAAAACAGCGCTTTGTAAATCAGTAAGGTTGACGTGAATTACTATCGCCAAGTGTGAATTTATAGGGGCCAAGTGCCTTTCCGTGGAGTAATTCAATACAGCCAGCGTGGAACAATGGATTTAGTAACTAAGTGTGCACCCAGCTTTATGTTGGCTATATTGAAAATACGCAAAGAGGTTCCAACTTTGTGAAGGTTTTTTTGACGACACGCTTGACTTTTCCATGGAGGTGCAATACTTACTATTTTTTTATTTCGTTTAAGGATCTCGCTCGAATGACGTTGACATGTGAACGGTTCAAGTCGTCGTTGCTTGTCAAAAAATGCATCGATAAGTCAAACTTGGTATTTTTATTTTAGTTCCGAGTTTTCCCGCCTTATTTTGGCGCTTTAAGCGCTTTTGGCGTGCGAAGACGCTGAAACAGGGGGACGCTGTTTGGAAACGTTTTAAGCCAGTGTTAGTTTTATTTTTGACAACATTTAAATTTTATGGCTATGGTAACTCCGGCTTGCTGATCTAAAGCTCTAAAGACTTTTTTCTACTCAGATATGTTCCAGATTATTTCCCCTTAACCTAGCTGTCCTAAAACGGCCTGATATCGTCAGAGTTCACAAATAAAATATTTTTTACGTTCCACTTTCTCAGATAAAAAACACCAGAAAAAATAACGTCGTACCCAAATAATCCCAAAGTAAAACGTTGTTCATTATGACGACTAAGTGTGCATTCGGATAGCATTAACTTAACTTAAGTCAAGGAAAACAAATGTCAGTGGCGTGGCGTAAGTTTTAATTGCCTCCGAGGCAGACGAGCCTTAATTAAAATATTACTTGGGAGACAAAGAGGAATGCCGAAAAGATTAGCGGTTTGTTCAGTGGTACTCTGAAAATGGACGAGTAATTTGATCTGTGGAGTATTGTTTCTTTTAATTTGGCGCTCTCTTGATAGCTAAGTCGGCAATGATCGGATTTGTCATCATTGTCGATCATGGTTATGTGCATTTTGTTAAAATCTACGTTTATGGCAGATATAGTCAATGCATTTACTTCAAAATGTTGTTCTAAAAGGGCAAGACACTTACACTAAATAAATAGTTGAACATAGAGACCAAAACATTGGGTACACCGGAAACTATCATCGTCCTCCTTGAACAGAAGAGTTAGGACCTCACCACAATGGGTGCCGGTTTGCAATGAGGTCCAGTCCCTAGATATTTCTCAAATTCCATCCTTTTTGATCCCCATAGTCCCACCCACAGCTATACTCAACAATGTCATGAACGGTTTTCTGACATGTCCGCTTTGTGCTCGGAGTTTTTCGACGGTAATTGGACATGCTAGCCATTTCGAACTCGCGACAACCACCCCATAGAAAGCCATCGAATGTAGTTAAATAAAATAAATAAAGTTAAAAACATCATCATCATCATCATCATCAGCCTTTAATGTTCCCACTGCTGGGACAGGGCCTCCTCTCAATGAGAGGGAATGGGCTATAATCTAACACGCGGGCCCAGTGCGGATTGGTAGATGTCACATGTCTTCGAATTTTTTGGTTCTAGGACATGCCGGTTTCCTCAAGATGTTTTCCTTCACCGTTTTTGAGAGCAGCGGTGATGAAATAAATTACACAAAGTAATGCGCCTGTCTGGGTTCGAACTCACGACTTACTGTTCGTAAGTCGGGGCCGCCACCACCGGGCCACCGCTACAAGTACAAATACAATAACATGAATGCGAGTACCAATCTAAGCTGTCCGACCCGGAAAAATGTTTGCACAGAAACAACTTTACGCAATTCTCGGCTTCAGTTGTAACGTGTTTTCATTTTATCTTTCGCACCGCATTGCGCTAGCATTGACGTATTTTATTTAATATCTGGATATTTGAAGCTACCCCTTTTTGCCTGGCCTAAATTCTTGATTAGTTGTCGACCGAGACGCAAAGTAATTGCTTGCGCAGGTTGTACTCAAGATCTACTAAACAAATTGCATCTTACTTGCACACTATGCAATAAAGAATATGATCTAGAGTGTGCAAACATCTCCAATAACTACTTCATTAAGGCAATGACTCCAGATCTTAAAAAAAATTGGAAATGTCAAGATTGCCGATGCAGAATGCCCAAAACGGGAAACACAGATACACCAATTCGACCACAGACATCCACTATAAGCCAACGAACAACCACACCCAACGAAGATAGTAATGTAACGATTCGGAGGAAAACCTATCCTAACAACGATTCCACCACTTTTGAGAATCTGAGCATATTAGGCGATACGATGTGCTCAGAAAAAACTACCTCGATCACCAACACACACGCTGAACTGTCACTACAAAACCTGAGCGAGATCATTATGATGCGTCTGAAAGAAAATAATGAATCAATAATAACCGACCTACGAAGCATCATACAAACGGAAATAAATAAAGCAATTACGAATCTTGTGCATGATTTCGAACAAAAAACTATTATTTTATCTAAACAAAATGAACAAAGATTACAGGAAATTCAAGAGATTAACACCAAGATAGAAGACTTACTAAAAGAGAACGAAAAATTAAAACAAGAAATATCGGAAATAAAATCAATATCCACATCCCACGTAATCCAATGTACAGAAAGCAATTCCAAGAAGATAGTCATCTACGGCCTCACTGAGTACCACAAAGAGCCTGAAACTGACCTGCATAACCGGGTCATTGAAATGTTTCGCGATATTCTACAAGTGGACTTGATGGGTTACGTGGAAAATATGTATAGATTAGGCAGAAATAACAATAACAATTTTACCCGACCACTAGTAATAGAATTAATAAGCAAAAGAATGGCAAAATACATCAAAAACAACAGCCACTACTTCCAGGGAACACGCTTGTCTGTAACTGAATTTTTGGACGAAAATTCACGCAAGGAAAGACAACAAATGCGAGAAGAGATGATAAAAGCAAGAAAGGAAGGCTTACATGCAGTAATCAGAAATAATCAGTTATACGTGGAAGGGAAAGTTATCATTTTAGGAGATGAAACACACAAAAATCAACCAAACTACACAACAAACGAGAAAAGTGGTTATACTTCCCGTAACACCTGCCAACGAGATCCAACAGACAGAAATGAAGACACAAATAATTATTCCTTTCGAAGACACAGACCAACTATTTAAAATTCTTTTTCAAAATATTCAAAGTCTGTATAACAAACAACATCTACTTGAAACCTTCATCGTAGATAACCCATTTTATAATGCAATATGTATATCAGAATCTTGGTTGTCTAAGGAAAAATTAAGTATGATACAATTTAGCGGATACAAAATAGCAGCATCATACTGCCGCAGCACGCGAGGGGGAGGCGGCGTCTGCATCCTCCTGCAAGATCATCTCGACTTCAAAGAAAGAAATGATATAACGAATATGTCCATAGAATATATATTAGAAGTATGTGCAATCGAGTTACCTAAAGAAAACATATTATTAGTAACAATGTATTGGAATAGAAGAGAGGAAGAAATGTTTATTAACCAGGTAAAATGTATCGTAAATTATATAAATAATAAGTATTCTAAATTTAATATAATTATAGGTGGAGACTTTAATATTAATATCTTAGAGAGAAATGTAAAAACTAACCAATTCCTAGACTTAATGCTAGAATATAAGCTAACACAACACATAAAAACACCGACGCGAATAACACAAACTACATCTACATGTTTAGACTTAATATTTACAAACACTAACACAAATAAAATATATACAACAGTAGAGGAACTAGGTTTTTCAGACCATAGCGGAACAATTATACACATCACCACACCAACACCAAGTTTAGCTACACAAACAACTTGGTATGTTAAAAAAAGGTTATTTAACAACACAAATATTTCAAAGTTTAAGTCTAAATTAAATGAACAAGATTGGACTAAAATACTACCTAAAAACCAAAATATAAACGAAAATTATAAAGCATTTCATGAAACATTAACAAACATCCTTAACCTGTGTATACCAATATCTAAAGTCAAGCTAAAAACTAAATTTAAAAAATACTGGTTAACGACGGGCATCAAGATCTCCTGTACAAACAAAAGATTGTTAAAAATACTCTCACTCAAAACAAAAAATCCTATCATTACTAATTATTATAAAACCTATGAAAAAATATTAAAAAACCTAGTTACTGCATCAAAAAAGATACAATACATAAACAAAATAAAAAAATCGAACAATAAGGTTAAAACCATGTGGAGTATCATCAATGAGAGAACAAACAAAAAACATAAGAAGGAACATAATAATATTGAATTGCAAATAGATAACGATCTCATAACCAAACCTGAACAAATATCAAACATTTTTAATAATTTCTTTGCGTCTATTGGAGAAAACAGCAACAATTCATCTGGTAGCTCGACGGGGAATACCTCTGTACTAAATCCCACAGAGAACACGATGTTTCTTGGCCCAATAGATGCTTGGGAAGTAAACAAAATAATTAAAAACTTAAAAAACAAAAGTAGTCACGGGATCGATGAAATACCGCCAATGCTTTTTAGACAATGCGCTGATGAACTTACCTTACCGTTTTACCTGCTATTGAACCAGTCTTTTGATGAAGGTATCTTCCCTGATCTACTAAAAATATCGGTAATCAAACCAATCCACAAAAAAAATACAAAAACAGATCCAAATAACTATCGTCCAGTAGCTCTTTTACCAGCAGCCTCAAAAATCTTTGAGAAAGCCATGTGTGACCGCATTTATACGTTTTGTGAAAAATACAATATATTTGACGAATGCCAAAACGGCTTCCGAAAAAACCGTTCCACCACCTTAGCAGTCTATAAGTATATCCAAGAAGCCCTTAATATTATTAATAACAAAAAATACGCAGTAGGAATATTACTAGATATGACCAAAGCTTATGACAAAGTACAATTTGGCATATTGCTCAACAAATTGTACGGAATAGGTATACGCGGAAAGGCTCACGAATGGCTAACATCTTATCTTAAGAATAGAAAGCAATTAGTAGAAATCGAATACTTTGACCATAAAAATAGTGAAATAAAAAAAGTTCGATCACACAGCAAAGCAATTAACGCCTCAATTCCTCAAGGCAACGTCATAGGATGCCTCCTATTTTTAATATATATTAATGACCTACCTAAGATCATTGAAGGGCCATGTGTCTTATTCGCGGACGATATATCCATATTAGTATCATGCCAAGACAATGAAAAAATAGAAGAAACTCTAAATTCCATTCTGAGTAAAACATGCAACTGGATGAATGAACATAATCTCGAGATAAACTACTCCAAAACCAAATTAATAACTTTCCACCCTTACCAAAAAACTCCTTTGACTTTAAATTTTATTTTCAACAACATAAAATTAGAAACCGTTAACGAATTCACCTTACTCGGACTAGTTATTGACACTCACATAAACTGGAAATCACACATACAGAAAACTCACTCAAAGATTTCTAAATTTTCTTACGCCCTTCGTGAAATAAAAAAGACCACCAATCTACAAACAGCTCTCTCTACCTATTATGCTTATGCCTACGCATGGCTTAGCTATGGTGTCACTCTTTGGGGAAACAGCACAGATGTACAAACACTTTTCACCCTACAAAAGAAATTGGTCAGAATCCTGGTAAACATTGAGCAGACAGATAGCTGCAAGCCTTACTTTAGAAAACATAATATTTTAACCCTTCCCTGTATTTACATTTTAGAAACATGCAAATTTGTGCGTAAACATCAAGAATTTTATTCAAAACGGGAAGACATTCAGACACGCTATCTACTCAGACACCGATCTAGATTAAACATACCAAGTTCCCGATTAAAAATGCACTCAAAAAGTCCCTACGTAATGTCCATAAAAGTATACAATAAACTACCCGCTACAATAAAAAAAGAAGAAAAAATTAACACATTCTTAAAAAAACTTAAACAATTTTTGCTGAATAAAAGCTACTACTCATTAGATGAATATTTAAGTGATAGACTTATAAAGTCATAACTAGTCATAAATGTCTATGCTATAAATTTTTGTTTGATTTTGTTTGATTATTTATTAAAATTTATTTTTATTTAATTTATTAATTTAATATATAGGTGCCTGATTATGTTGTATACCATTGATTGATTTATTTTATACTATTAATTAATGTTTTGGACGAATACATTGTTATAATGATAATTAGGAATTACATAATGAATAATAATTTACATAACTAAGTTTTTTTGTTTGATTTTGTTTGATTATTTATTAAAATTTATTTTTATTTAATTTATTAATTTAATATATAGGTGCCTGATTATGTTGTATACCATTGATTGATTTATTTTATACTATTAATTAATGTTTTGGACGAATACATTGTTATAATGATAATTAGGAATTACATAATGAATAATCATTTTAGACTATAATTAATATTAATCTCAGAAAGTATCTACCTCCTACGTTGTATAATTTACAAATGCTTCCTCTCTCCTAAGTCACTTATTTTGCTGTGCCCGACAGGGTCCATGTGATCTAGTTATAAGTTTACCACCTAAGAATACATGTGGAATGCAATAAAGTATTGAGTATTGAGTATTGAGTATTGAGTATTAATTTTCTTTTCAATACACTTCCTCCAAAAATTGGTTGTTTTCGCACTGCCATTAGGTTCAACATGCAATTTATTTCACACACGTGCGTTTTTTGTCAATTTTTCAACATGTTGTGCGGGAATGAAAATTGCCACAGATAACTATACCTATAGTTAGAGATGAATGGTTTTTATGTTATGTCTGGTTTATGGGACACCGCGAATGTCAAAATAAGAAACTTTTCAGGAGAGCAAAAAAAAACGAAATTGATGAAATTCTTCGGAGTACTTGTCGTGACACGACTGAAGATATTTTGTAAAAAAAATAATATTTCAAATGATGTTAGTACTTTATTTGTGTCATCAGATCACGCTGTAGTACTTTTTGTAATATGTTGTTGTAGTGCTTTTTTTAGTGCCACAACAAGAAATGTATTTTTTTAATACCCGATGTCTGACGAAATATTTTCTGCATTAATGGCATTCCAGAATCTAAAGCATCCTTTCTACTAAAATGATAAACCTGTACATAGTAATTTCACATGTCAACATCACTAAACGAACACTAAAGTCTTGTCAATCGGAAAACGCCAAACATTTTTCCTGGTAAGCGCGCCAATAAATGATCTTTCATATAAAATCACATACGCTTACCGTCCTATAAATACGTAGCACATATATTAGATCCCGTAACACACCCAATTTACCGGTTATCCGAGGGAAAGGTCCCTAAAAAGATCGTAATGACAGAATAAGGCGGAGGTCATAAAGCAATATGGTTTGCGAAAAACATTTTTCTTGTTAACGAAAGTAGATGTATTATGGTAGATTAGGTTTGATTTTGATATGCTTTTATGCTTTGTCGGCCATGTAGTTTGTTGTAGAAGGTCACCGTACGCTACATGTGACTTCAGTGTGTTCGCGTCATCGTATTTCAAACTTTGACGGCCTCTTTGGTCAAGCGTGATTGCTGAGCTTGAGGCCATGGGTTCAGTTTTCGGGTCGGGTAAAGTGCATTTGGGTTTCTCCTTAAAAAAAACTGTAGCAGCCACGAAGTCGGAATATACAGGGAGTAAACCACCTCAACACAAAGCCGTTTACTAAGCATTCTGGACATCTAACTAAGTAACTTTACGCAAAAATTATTGCTGGGAAACAACTTTTTTTTGAGGTTATAAATCTTGTTTTGTGGTGGAACTCAATGTAACACACTTAAAACATTGTGCTAGTGGATGGTTTGAATAGTACGGGAGTCATGGAGATGTTAAAAGTCAAAATCTTACAAAAAAAACTTGTCAAAAAGTAATAACTTTAATGCCCCATATCTCCGTAACTAGAAGGTTCCCAGGTATGGTGTCGACCAAAAAAAATGATCGCAGTGATGGGGAGAACAAGTGCCTTTCGGCTACGTGAAGAGGTGTTTTACACCCTTTATATGCCGACTGCGTGGCTGCTACAATAATAATTTGCTGCTGTGGCTGCTGTAATCGAGCATATGTTCGATTGATGGATTGATAGCAATAGGCTCGCTCTATATTCCATGGGACTTGAGAACACAACTGGCTTAATGTGAGGGTACTACTAGATACACCTCTACCAGATTACAGACGCGATGTTTATTTATTTATTTATTTAACACTTCAAGCACATAGGCGGACTTAATGCCATAGGCATTCTCTACCAGTCAACCTTTGGGTGATGCAAAGACAGGCAGTGGTAGATGTACATCTGAAAATAATTCGATTAATACTCAGGTTAACTACAAAGATATATAAAATACTATATATAAATGATGTTATGATGTTATGTTATGTGTAATGATGTTATGATGTCTATACAGGGTTATTTTTTGTTTATTCTAAACCCGAAAAGGGGTCATTGTACTCATCATTTTGAACAACTTTTTCTATGGGACGAACCCAGAAAGCGCGAAAAAAAAAATCTGCTGTTCCCTACATTTTTACGAGTTATGCGAACATCTACAAAGCAAAACCCACTTTACGATTGTAAGGTTAGGTACATTTTCGTTCGCAGCGTCTATCGAGTTGAAAGTGTAGGCTATTATAGCGGTAGGTATTGAAAATTTTGTATGGAGTGAGTTATCTGTCTAATCTGTGCTCTGGATAATGGTGACGGTTTCTCATCAACGTGTAAGTATAATTAGAATCATTATTTTACAATCTAGCCTTGCAAGCTGAAAGTAAACTAATAAACTGAATCGAACTTATTTTTATGACCCAGTATTAATTTGTCATCATAGGGCACTATTCAGACCAATGCAATAGTGGACGTGATCATACCTGCCAATAAACTACATTGTCACGGGTGATAAATTGAATGTACCGTCTGATCTAAGACCTTGTCCGCCACCTCAGTAGTCTGCATGGCGCTTTAGGGCAAGCAAATGAATGGCGCGAATTGGCTTGCTATCGGAGGTGCCGTATGTGTAAAAAAGAGATGGGCTGGGGCCAGAAGCAGATGAAGATAGAATAAATAAATAAATATCGCTGGACATTAAACACAGCGCCGTCTAGTGCCACACTAAGCAACGAGGCTTGTGTCATGGACACCAGATAGTTGATACTTTTTGAGTACACCCTTATGATACATATAAACATTAATAACTCGGAAAGAAATGTTCATGTTCATCACACAAACATTTACTCCTACCGGGTTTCGAACCCGGGATCCTAAGAAGCCTCACTACCGCTGCGTCATTTAAGAGCGTAGACGAGCCCGTATACGCGCGGGAATTGAAAAATAGGTATTAGAAGAAACTATTGCCGTCTCCCTCGCCTCTCGTCTCCCCCCGTAGAGTGCGATAGAGACAACTGCAGCTAAGAACGATTTTACCTACAAAAATCCTTGACTGATCGACGTTTCGTATTCTCCTGTTTTCTCCTCGAAACCTAAGCCAATTAAATTATATTTGGTATCAAAATTTAAAGGAAGAATAGATCTATGCCCCTATTACTTGTTTTTATTTTAAAAACTTTTCAATTTTCTTTGGTAGTCGTCTGATTACGTAGGTAAAAACGGGGTATTTTTTTAGGTTTTTGGTAACTCATATTTATTTTTTAAATAATTTTTTTGAAAAAAAAAAATGACAGGGGCATGCCTTCAAAAGACCTAGATTTTTATAAATAAAAACGATTACTCTAGAGGCATTATCCAGGAAGAGAATAGGGGAATACATTTGTATGGAAAAATGCAGCCCGTCTACGCTCTTAAGTCGTCGCATACTTTATATAAACGGAAACTTATTAACCGGTCGATCACAAATTTAATTGACGACTAATATACTGAATTGATTGACGAATATTAGTATACCAAGTAAGTAACAATTATATCCGGTCATTGCGGCAAGGAGAACATAGAAAACAAGAGCGAGCGAAGCGAGCTCGACACTTCATCATTTCAGCCTAAAGATGTCCACAGCTGGACATAAGCCTCCCCCAATTGTCGCCACATTGATCGGTTACGTACGATTCACATCCAGCGGATTCCCGCAGCCTTCACCAGGTCATCGGTCCACCTAATAGTACGCCTTTCAACGCAACGTCTTCCGGTTCGTGGTCGCCATTCCAGAACTTTTCAGCCCCGTCGGCCGAGACTTGTGGCGCCCCAACTCGAACAGGATGGCAGGGTGTAGTAAGCGGGCCAAGTGTGGATTTCTATTCGGCAACTATTTGTTGCCCACTTAGTAGCCGTTATTCAGAAGTTTTGACACCTGTAATTTGAATTTATAAATAAACCACAACAACTCCCTTTAGAATTCTTATCAGTTCATCCATCCCATCATATCCATCGATAGTTCAAAGCCTTCGCACAAGGTCAAAGTTCGACACTGACACTTCATTGGGCCATGCCTGTGATATAACTCCCCTAGCCGTCCGTTAAGACTCCCTCGGGAAGTAATATACAGCGCGACTACACGACACACTCATGTTCGGGTTTATTACACCTAATCTTAATTATAAGCTCATACATGGTACGGGGAAATGCGTATTTAGATAATGCTTGTCAACGCTACCGTGGATTTTTAATCTATAAATATAATAAATAAATAAATATCGCTGGACATTACACACAGCGCCGTCTAGTGCCACACTAAGCAAGGCTTGTGTCGTGGTCACCAGACATTTGATATACTACATATATACTTTTTGTTTGTAAATACATACTTATACTTATTATACATATAAACATCCATGACTCGGAAACAAATGTCCATGCTCATCACATAAACATTTGCTCCTACCGGGATTCGAACCCGGGACCCTAAGAATGTAAAGCAGCTTCACTACCGCTGCGCCATTCGGGTCGTCTATACTTCTATACTTATAATATTATAAAGCAGAAGAGTTTATTTGTTTGTTTGATTGTTTGTTCGTTTGGTTGAACGCGCTAATCTCAGGAACTACGGGCTCGAATTGAAAATTTATTTTGGGTTGGATAGTCCATTTATCGAGGAAGGCTATAGACTATATAACATCACGCTATGACCAATAGGACCGGAGCAGCAATGAAAAATGTTACAAAATCGGGGGAAATTTTATTTCCTTTGTGAGCTGCTTCTCTCTTATGGGACGCAGACGAAGTTGCGTGGGTCAGCTAGTTACAAATAAAACACATGTTATTTTTTGAACATTCTATCAAAAAGTAACAGCTTACTGAAGTGTATTAAATGGGATGGTTTTAAAATGAATATAGGAATCAAAAAAAAGTAGAAAATTGTATCTGGCAACATAGTTACTACTCAGTATGGGACTAACTATGGATCATACTATACTTTGATGCAGCTGAATTTCTAGGTATATTTCTAGGCTAAATAACACCTTAACAGCTATAACGCCAATGCGGTGTTACTACCAAGATACCTCTAACTACATTTTTTTAAAATACCTACAATTAAACAATCAACTATTAACATTCTCGATGCACTTCAGTGCAACCTGTGAACTGCATTAGGCTGCAGTGAAATAAATCTACCTCAACTGAAATAATATTTAAGAGTCTTATGTCGCGTGACAAGGGGAACTGGTGGGTAAAAATGGAACTAGTGGTTATAAAAAACAACACTAGTTCCACCATGGAACTGTTAATGGTACTAAGTGACAATGAACTCACCTAACATATGCGTCCAAACAATAAAATCAACTAAAACAAAGTCAGATTTCGCGTATAATTACTAATACCCAAATCTGTCTAGCGTTGTGTAACCGCGGGCTTGCCAGCCAAAACACGTCGAATAATGTTTTATGTGTCTGGCAATATCGCGTAAATCTAATCTCTTGGAAATTATACGCGCTCTGAACGTATGACCCTTATTGCTAATAGAGGGTGGGTAGTGTATCGTGGTTTTACGTTATAGTGGTATGGTTTTAAAATTGGATGTAAAATAAAAATGACTGAACATGTTTTAGGGATGCCAATGCTAATGCTTTGTGTTAGGAGCAGCGGTGGCCCAGTGGTGGTGGGCAATGGCCCCGACTTACGAACAGTAAGTCATGGGTTCAAACCCAGATAGGCGCATTACCTACTTTGTGTAGTTTATTTCATCACAAATTCACCACTGCTCTCCAAACGGTGAAGGAAAACATAGTGAGGAAACCGGCATTTCCTAGAATAAAAATTCGAAGACATGTGACATCTACCAATCCGTACTGGGCCCGCGTGGTAGATTATAGCCCATTCCCTCTCATTGAGAGGAGGCCGTGTCCCAGCAGTGGGAACATTATAGGCTGATGATGATGATGATGATGATGATGACATGAAAAGAAACTATTGTTTTTATTTTTCGTTCGGTTTGTACCTAACTTGGTGTCAGAATTATTATGGGGGCCTCTCCCATGGGCCTCTAACTTGAATTCGTGCCATTAGGAAATATCTCTCTGGCATGCTGGTTTCTTCAGGATGTTTTCCTTCACCAAAGCAAGTGATAATTATGCAATATGCACATTAATCCGAGAAATCAAAGGTGCATGTCTCGTTGTAACGTGAGACTTATGTCTTGGCAGTCCGACCATTACATCACTAGGTTATGACTGTTTTTGAGTGATTGATAAATGATAAGACCTTTCTGAAACATAGAATTATATGAGTTACTAGCTAAGCCACGCAACTTCTTCAGCGTCACATAAGAGAGAAAAAAAAAGAAAAAAAAAACGTTTTTGTCACATTTTTCTCTCCTGCTCCGCTCCTAATAATCTAAAGCGTTATATAGCCTAAAGCGTTCCTCGATAAATGGACTATCCAACACAAAAATATTTTTTCAATTCGAGCTTGTAGTACCTGAGATTAGCGCGTTCAACCAACCAAACAAACAAACTCTTCTGCTTTATAATATTACAAGAGAGGAAAACGAAAGGAAAAAAAACCGTTTTTGCAACATTTTTCATTCCTGTTCTGCTCCTAATGGTCGTAGCGTGATGTTATATAGCCTAAAGCCTTCCTCGATAAATGGACTATCCAACACAAATATATTTTTTCAATTTGGACCAGTAGTTCTTGAGATTAGCGCGTTCATCCAAACAAACAAACAAACTCTTCTGCTTTATAATATTAGTATAGATTATTGTAAATTTAACTACAAATAAACAATAACTAGCCATATTTTTCAGTAATATTCAATACCGACTGTCTGGTAGTCTAGCCAGCAAAAATCCCAATTTGGCGAACGCCCAGCCGAAATACAACCGCCTAAAGGCTGTATTCGAACCGGAGCAAGCTTATACAGGATCGGTTTATAGCTGATGTTATACCTAATAAAATAAAAAGAGGCTTGTATGGAGAACCTCATTACAATATTGAACGATTTTTGATATTTTATGTGAGACATAATTTTCCCAAGTTCGGTTAAAGGGCCACAAATCACTTATTATTTACACTTAAACATGTGTAAAACCTCGTTTTTTGTTTTTCGATCGTTAAACACGTTTCGTTTCACGTTTGGTCTAGAAGTACAATTACTTCTAGACCAAACGTGAAACGAAACGTGTTATCTATTATATTTATTATCTGAGGTTGATACAATTATCAACCTCAGATAATAAATCTATTGACGTTTGGTGGAACATAAACATAATACAAACATACATAGACAGCGCTGAAATCAAAATACTTATTTTTGGTTTTGCTGTAGTCGTGTAACGTTATCTTTGAAACTGTTTTCTGTCTGTCACTTGCCCCATCAAGGTTCATTAGAAGACCAGTTTCAGACAGCATCACCTGTCTGGCATGAATGCAGAAATGTACGGTCAAACAAGCCATTGGTTTACAGTTTAACTCATAAAATACACTGTAAAATGTAAACCGAATAGCTTGTTCTTCGCTCGTCTGCGTCACATAAGAGAAAAAAAAACGAAAGGAAAAAAAACGAAATCCCCGTTTTTGCAACATTTTTCATTCCTGCTCCGCTCCTAATAGTCGTAGCGTGATATTATATAGCCTAAAGCCTTCCTCGATAAATGGACTATCCAACACAAAAAGATTTTTTTAATTCGAATCAGTAGTTCCTGAGATCAGCGCGTTCAACCAAACAAACAAACTCTTCTGCTTTATAATATTAGTATAGATGAGGCATACAGCACATCCTAAGTATTTCTTCTATATAAAATATATTTTCTAATATTATTGTGTGTGTGGTCAATGTACTGACGTCAAATAAACATCTTTTGTTTCTTTCTTTCTATAAAACATACCAGTCGTTTTTAATGAAAACTTCGATTTGGTATAAATTTACTCCATAAAGCAGAATTTGAGAGAATCACTTGCGCCGTTTCTATACATTTTATGCTATTTATACAAAGTAGCACCTATGTATTTTATTAATTAAATTTAATTAATTAAAGCTAGCCGAGCAGAAACTACTTCACGTCAACTTCGCTTCAAATTTACACCTTGTACCATATTTCATGTGTCTGACAATGCTTGTAAAACTAATCCCTTACGGCCCGTCTACGACCTTTGGAGATGCGACGCGATTGGCGACGCGACTTTCATCAAGGAAAACGCTAGTGTCTTGCCACTTCTTCCTTAGTACTCAAATGTGAGTATTTATGCGTTGCGGTGATATGGTGCAATTATACATGGTCCATTGCCCGAGGTCAACTGCGCTGCGTTCGTCGTGACCCTTACTTCGAGCCAACCCACGATACTGAGCCAGTAGTTTAAAATGAGCCCCTAAATAATGATCTCACTCGGATCCAGCCTGTGGGGACAGGCCGGATCTGTGTGAGGCAGCAAAGGGGTTTGCTGCCCTCCCTAGGGACGCGGTATGACGAGGTTCGTACCCAACAAGGGTATATAAGTATTTTGTCCTTGGCTCGTGACCTCACACCCCTCAGATAAAGGCTGTCCCCTCGCTGTCCTCTTCCAGCGACGCCCTTAGCCGAGGCGCGTACCCCGCAGGAGGTGCCCTTAGCGTGTAGTCGCATAATATGTAAGTTTTATGCCCTGGCTGGTGGCCTTACACTCAAGATACCCACTGGATAGTCCGGGTTAGTAGAAGACCTCTCTAGGTTGAACTGCGAGACGCCAATCAGAAAAAAAAGGAGACCACACACACAAAACACCCACAGAAGAGTCTGGTCAGTTGAAGTCAGCCTCATAGGTTAAAGTGCGAGATGCCATTTAAAAGAAACCCACTTCATACAATTTCGTCCAGCTACATAATTTTTTTATTATATTACATTAATCAGTGTAGTAAATTCAGTAAAAGTATTCATTCAAATCTTTTATTATTGTTTTATCCACAGTGGCCATCGCAACGCACGTGTCGTACTTATGTGAAGTGTAACACATGGCACAGCGGTTATAGTACCTTTAAACTACCTTTGTTGCAAACTACAGACTCGTACATAGGTGAAATAGTTTCTGCTTAGGTAAATACCTTTGTAAATATGTATGTAATGCCTACAATGTTAGCTGGCGGGTTTAACTAACTTACAATTAATGCCAAGTCACTGTTTAACACGTAGGGTTGCTAAGTAAATATGTAGACACAGGTTAAATGAGACTAAATTCTCTTGTATTAACAGAATGCCTTGTAAGTTATGGTAAAAATAAAGATATGATAACTCTGTTTATTTGTGCAGGTATCTCGCTGGAGTTTGCTGGACATATTACTTTTACTGCTTGTTTTTTAGTAACTATATATTCTTACAACTGAATTGTTGTCTTACTCTTATGATGTGATCTATCTCGCTTTTTACGTTCGTGTTTCCAAGCAGCACGCTTACCTCGCACATTTTTATAATCTATTTAATCGTCTAAATGTAATTTAAAAATCTACAACATACATAAACAGTGTCATAAACATAAAGTGCTCATCTTAATATATTGTGTTCGTGTAACAGTTCGTGGTTTTATTACAAATATCAAACAACGCTGACATAGATGAGAGGAGTATTGTAACAATTCTGAGGATTTCCAAAAACTAACAACACTTGACAAAAAACCAGGAGAACCGGCTTTACGGATAAAAAGTCTAAAACATGTGATATCAACCAACAAGAGGGTCTTGTGAAATTATATCAGCAACAACTTTGATGTTAATAACTAAAATGTGTGGGATACCTACGGCCGAACAAGCTAGTTGGTTTACAGTTGAATCCTCAAATTACATTGTAAAATGAAATGTAACTTGTAAGACCGTGCATACATTCCTACATAAAATGGCACATTTTTCTAAAACAACAGAACAGCACCTGCTTAAATACCTATACAGGTGTAAGCCACCTCATCACGAAGCCGTCAACCAAGCATTCTGTAATTCAAACTAAGTAATTTTACGCAAAAAATATTGCTGGGAAACAACTTTTCTTTTTTGGGGTGAAAAATCACATTTTGTGGTATAAGTCAATGTCATTAAAGCATTGTGCTGATGGATTGATTGAATAGTACGGGGTTCGTGGAGGTTTTTAAAGTAAAAATCTAATAGTAAAAACTTGTACCTAAAAAAAACATGTCAAAAAAGTTGAAACCTTGACCCTCAATAACTCCGTAACTAGAAGGTTCCCAAGTATGGTGTAGAACAAAAAAGTGATCGCAATGACAAGGAGAACAAGTGCCTTTCGGCTTCGTGAAGAGGTGTTTTACACCCTTTATATTCCATTCACCTCATCCACGTTCATACGACGCGGCCGTAGAAACTTAGTAGGGTTTGAGTGTTTAATGTACACAAGTAAATATACACGTCATCAACTTCGCATACCTACATCATCTTCCTGTCCATCATTACATTAAAACAGTATCAATATCCAGTTACAACTACCAAACAGGATGTGCGCAAACAGCCGCGGGGTTATAAAGGGTGTGTCCGTTTCGAACTACACAAATTAGATGCCTGCGGGTGCGTCGATACCGACTGACAGGCGGGACGGTGGCCGTACCATTTTGTGTTCGATAATACGTACGTAAGTGTGTAACTTGCATGGGTATTATAAGAAATTTATCACTATCACTACATGTTGTAGAACAAAGTCCTCCACCCGAGTCCGTCTGTCTGTCTATAAAGGGTGTAAAAGACCTCTTCACGAAGCCGAAAGGCACTTATTCTCCCTATCATTGCGATCATTTTTTTGTTCTACACTATGCGTGAGAACCTTCTAGTTAATACCGAGATATGGAGGGTCAAAGTTACAACTTTTTGACAAGTTTTTGTTTTAAATACAAGTTTTTTTTTGTAAGATTTTGACATTAAACACCTCGACGACCCCCTTACTATTCAATCAATCCATCAGCACAATGATTTAATTTGCGTTACAATGAGTTCTACCACAAAACATGATTTATAACCTCAAAAAAAAAAGTTGTTTCCCAGCAATATTTTTGCGTAAAGTTACTTAGTTTGATGTACAGAATGCTTGGTTAACGGCTTTGTGATGAGGTGGTTTACACCCTGTATGTTCGCGGTAAACTCAAAAACTACTGCACCGATTTTCATAGTATTTTCGCCAATGGATAGAGAGGTTCTTGAGGGAAGTTTTAGTATATAACTACATATTATATAACAAAGTCCTCCGCCGCGTCTGTCTGACTGTCTGTCTGTTCGCAATAAACTCGAAAAGTACTGCATCGATTTTAAGGATGTTTTCACCAATGGATAGAGTGGTTCTCGAGGGAGGTGTTAGCATATAATTTCTACGATGGTGAAGCCGCGGGCATCAGCTTGTTTTTAATAATGTTTGGATTTTTGGTTACAAAAGCCTCATTCCTATTTCCGAACGCCAAAATTTGTAATGTGACACAGTATACAACATTTCAAAACAAACTCAAACTTTAACCGGCCTACTTGCAAAAGGTAAAGAAGCATTTTAAAACCACCAATAGGTGATTGAAACTTGAAACATAGTCTAGAATCAAACTATGTCTCAAGCTTCCACGATGAAAATATCGCCGTAAAACTTTAAGATTTGCTACCGAATCTCCCTTGGACATAAAACTATGCTCAATTAACAACTTCAGTCGACATTTAAATTAATTTTCATTTATCTAAATACACGTACACCAACTTATTAAACAATCTCAACACTGTTGTCCTTAATATTCTAATATTGCTCAATGGCACCTAAATCAAAACAGTAACGATCCTCCACTGCACTGCGATATTGCATCGCAAAGGCTTCTGAACTATAAAGTAGCAGACACATTTACCCACAATTGGCAGAAGAAGCAGACGGTCTGTTTGGAGCGATGCCAGATGGTCAGAACGTCAGACCAGAACGGCACTTTGTTACTAATTGCATGCTGTTTGTACGTTAATTGTTTTGGATGGTCGATACTGGGTTCTTCTTTGGGTTAATTTATTTGGTCGTAAAAATCATTGTGTATTTCTCGTGAAATAAGTACTTAATGCCTGTTGTGACGACTTATAAATGTTTGCTTAAATATAAGAGGCCGTACGTGTTGAATTTTCGCCTTTCGGTAGAGTGCCAGAGAGTAGGGTGGAAGTTCAACCATTGCATTTTATCTTTAAAATGGAACATAGAAGACGATGAAACGATAAAGTGAAAACCAAACGAATAAATAATAAGAATACCTACTTTCTTTAAAAACTGTAAATGTAATTTAATGTAGGCACTCAAATAGCACTATATTTAAGAGTTCTTTTCAGAGATAAGAACATCAAACACTTAAATATTGGAGTCACGGAAAATTGTTTACTTTCTCCGAACACTTTATTCTATAAAAAAATGTGTACAGCTTTTTAAAACCACACAAGCGTAATTTTTACTTGACGAAGTAAAATTTTAAAGAAAGAAAGAAAGAAAAAGCATTTATTAGCCCGACAGGAACAAAAAAACAGAAACATAAATAAAATAATAATAATAATAAAATGGTAAAATTGTGATTATAACACTAGTTTAAAGTAAACATGATGAGAGAATAAAGAAAAAAAAATACAAAATAAAAATAACGATGTTATAAGAAAAAACAAACAAAATACTAAACAGAATTTGTCCTGTTGTTTTAATCATAATATCGATTCGAAAGTATTATTATTTTTATCCTCTCTTTTTTTTTCCTGAAGCAATTAAAACAAACGCACGTTAAAATTCGGCATAGAAAAAGTTTTCATCGGATATTTAAAAAAAACATGTCGGTATTCCTTCCAACCTGTATATCAAGCCGCAATAAGCTGCACATTTACAAGAAGAATAGGCAAGGAACTTTATATTTTACCTTTTAAAATGTTTTGCACACATTAATTACCCACAACTATTATATTAGCATGTCACAGAGCTTTCACAAAGCACAAACATCTCTTTATTATAACTCACTCTAACCCACACGATTCCAATACCCTTTTTTCTTTTTTCGTATGGGAAATCATCAAATGACTTCACCCACTATGGGCGGAGCGGGAGCGAGTGTCAGACGTTTACTGACTAAAGCCCATCCATGTTCCTTCCTCGGTCTTTACGTTCCGGGGTCGCGGTATCTCTTTCGAACAGTCCCGCAGTACAATTCCAAAACCCTCTATTTATCTTCAAAAGTTAGGGCAATGTGCGCATGTGAAGGAATGCATCGAAGTTGCTCTAATTTATTGAACTTAGTTCAGAACTTAATGCCACAGCCCAGTCATAAAGTACGTTAAGAACACAAGTTGCATCGTAGATTCGTGGTCAAACATCTTAACTTGAGGGGAACTTAGATCCGCTTATTTTGCTCAATAGTTTGAGCTGGGGAGGGAATGTTGTTCATGAAAATATCTTATTGATTAGACGGGGAGCTCCAGTCTTGGTATAGTCAACATAATCAATCTATCTGTATTCTATACTAATATTATAAAGAGGTGAACTTTTTCGGCACGTTTGTAAAGCAAGTTTGTATGGATTATCTCCGAAACAAATGATCCAATTCCACAAGTATTTGACTGGTAGAAAGCTACATTATTCATGGGTGCTATAGGCTATACTTTATATTTATATCGACCTATCTCAATTTTTGCGAACGAAGTCCTGGGCAAATCTTATATTTCCACTGACGAGTGTCAGGCGTCTTCTCTGTGAGAATGCCGGCTGCAATCCTCCACGCAAGCTCAGAGTGAGTAAGTGGATCACAGTAATTGACGAATTGATAGTTTAAAACTTTAAATCTCAGTAAAATAATTACTAAAAATTGTTGTCGAAAGTGGGAAAACATTTACGAGGTTGATTATGCACACTAGTTAGTACTAATAATTCGATTCGAACCTCATTCACATATTTCCAAAGTGTGACATGATTAGCAACACAACATAAGAATCAATGACTCACAATAGAACCCAAACAACCAACTATGTTAATATGTAAAGTCCTCTTTCAGTACGCTATATTACTTAGTTTTCCACCGGTGATACTAATTATGTGTATAATTACAAAAAAAAAAAAATGATACTGTTGTATTTTCCATTCAGAAATTGTTTTAATGTACTACACTTTTACTTCGCATGGTAACGTTAGGGCCTCTGGTTCGTTGTAGCGAGCATAATTTCCACCCTACGAATGAGCAATGTTGCGTGGCGTGATTTATTCCATTATAAGTTTTAAATTCAATTTATTCCACGCACCCCTAAGAACTACAATTTTTTTGTGAAATTATGCGTTAGAAACAAATTTTCTAGATGATATGTGCTAACTTTATTGCTTAGTCTCGTGAACTTTACTTGGTACATCTCTTTTATTTATTTACTCAACAGGAACAAAAACTATCATTACAAGACATCCAAAGGCGATATGGTGATTTTTATTAAAATACAACTGTTTAGGTTTATCTTGCGAATTCATTCAGGAAAACAAGAAAAATGTTACTTCATTCGTTCGTAGGGTATATCCGTATGGAGATCGAACCTGCGACAAGCAACGCAGAAATGAATCGCTCAGTCGCTGCGCCTGCCGCGCGTACCGTCCTCACAAGCAGATAACAAGCTTTAACCTGTCTATGGTGAGTATCAACGATTAGGTTACAAAAGTACCATACTATCCCAGCTCCTATTTAAACATCTGTTCTGCTTACTTACTATATTCATAACCTGGATAATAGAGAGCAGCGGTGGGGCCAAGTGGTGGTGGCCCCGATTTGTGAACGTGAGTGGTTGATTCGTACTTTGTGTAATTTATTTCATCACCACTGCTCTCAAAAACGGTGCAGGAAAACATCGTGAGGAAACCGGCATGTCCTAGAACCAAAAATTCGCAGACATGTGACATCTACCAACCTGCACTGGGCTCGCGTGGTGGATTATACGCAAAATACGCGCTTTGAAGTGGAGTTGCGGACACCGGCCCGTTATACAATACAATACAATACAACCTGCATAATAAACAAACCTTATCTTTCTTTGTTCAAAAGGAAACTCTACCGTTATTGAACAAACATCATTCTTCATACCTACCCCACCCTATTCCTAACAACTCTATCAAAGCTGTCATGTACCCTTCCATGTAACGTGCAACGTGTTACGTGTAACATACAGCTGCAACACCGGACGTTGTTGTCGACACGAACACCGACGTACGAGTAAATTGTCCATGAAACATCAATGCGACTACTATCGATTTTGTACTGAATAGTGTTCATGCGGAGTTAGTGAGTGAATGAGAAGTGTTTGGTGCAGCATGTGATGAATCATATGAAATGAAATAAGGCGTATTTTAAAATGAAATACTGTGTTTTCTGAAACGACACAGAGGTGGTCGTATTTTTTACGTATGCTCGAAACATGTCAAAACCACGTTCCATTGAAACTAAATAGACTAATATTTAATTTTTTAGATACTTCAGAGAAGACTAAAGTCTTACTGCAACGCGTAAGAACCTACAGTATAAGTTCGTAAATATTAAGTTTTCTAGAACAAAAAACTGCTAACAGGCAAAATTAAATTTAGAATTTAAAAAAAACCCCCGACTCAATGTACTAACAGTTAAATAGAAAATAATTCGTTAATCCGACATTTTGTGGCGGCCGCCATCTTGGACTGATTTTTATTAAACATAGCTAAGATCAATCCCGACTAATTCAACTTTCAAACAAAAAAACAAAATCGAAATGGGTTCATCCGTTCGGGAGCTACGATGCCACATAAGTTTGATGTGTCTGTCTGTCACACAGACAGACACATCAAACTTATAACACCCCGTCGTTTTGGCGTCGGGGGTTAAATATAGAAACCAAAGCAAACCCAAAATATACATTTCGTATCGTAAAGCATACGTTTAATTACGTCATTTAACCATTCATATCACAACACACAATAGTTGCATGCTTACCCAATACTGTTTCATTACCGCTCAATCAAAGTCATCAAGATCCCCTTCATGCCCCTTCAACCCGTCAAAGACATCACAAAGGGTATACATACTATACGAGTAAATTGTACGTTTGAAACATCAATGCACACATAAATCGATGCGACAAACACAGAGTAGTATGCGCACAGATGCAACGAACGAATGATACCAAGAGTCCAAGATGAATATGAATACCGTGAATGCAATACATCTAGCTCCTGAATGGAAGATTGTGAATGAGTCGTCTTTAGGAAGAGCTCTATTTAAATTTTCCGTTTTGTTAAGGTTTGAGTGAATGTAAAGAATGAAAGAACGACGACGAATGATAAATGTCCTGTAGTTAGTGCTGAAATGAGGCTCAGAAGTCTGGTGTGTAGGTTTTTACTTTACAAAAAGTCAACTTTACTTCGCCTTAGTGATATAAAAGTACTTTTAAATACAACTCCATCTATGTTTTTCTTACTACTGGGGCTAGGCATCAATTTTTAAATTGTATTAGCCATCACACTACGTGATTTAAACAAACTGATAACATATAAGAACATATCTACCTCTTCTCACGTACCTGTAACAATTGTATCAAAAAGACGCAAAAAAGATCGCAAGAATATTTTAAATCGTATTACATACCCACAAGGTTTTTATCATAAAATATGTAAATATTAAAAGCACCCAAATAATCCCGACGTTGTGTTGATCCCCTAAAGCAGTACAGTAAAGTAAGATATTTTACTAGACACGTCTTTTATAGAAAGGTTTTCTGATCAAATATTCTAAAGGGGGATTTTGATGGGGAAAAAAAGTTCGAATATTTACTGCGATTGAGTTAAAAAGGTTTCTGTTTACGTCTAAAATGTACTTTTGAAATTAATTTTCTGAAAAGGACTTCTAATGAGATAAAGTTTATTAGTGCCTTTTTGTAAATCCGTTTAATTAAGAACTACGAGTAGGATTTTTCAAATGTCGTCCTATTTTCCCAAATAGGACGTTAAAAGCAATAAATAACGAGACGTACTGAAACCCAATTAAGACCCAATCTAAAATAGGATCCAAAATCGTGGGATTTGATTTTCAAATCGCCTAATTGGCCCGGCGTAAAATAACGAACACAACAAATTGTACCTTTGAAATCATTTCAAACTTTTAGTAACATTTTACACAGTTGAGTATTCAACTATAAAATGTAAATGAACACATCCTATTTGCTAACCTGTCCCTTTAAAACCATAAAAATCTGACCCTATCCCATAATTATGTATACGTTCAACCACTCACAATGCACTCAATACATACACACCCCACTACTTCCACCCTAAAGTCCGTTATCTTACGAAAGTCACCCCGAAAAATCTGTCCCTGATTTACTGTCGTACCTACTCTCTTTTGAGAATACCATAAAACAGTCCCATGTCACCGACAGGCGACGAAATCGACTGGTAACGCTTTACAAATATATCGCGAGGCCAATGTTCCGGACATTCCTATAGATTTATGAAGCGCTATATTGACGCTGAGTGGTGATAAACATCTTAGATTGTATGCGCTCCTGGTAGATGCAGTTAGTGGGACTACGTGGTAATATTTCTTGTAATGGGGTAAAAGATCTCTTTGACACTTTATTTAGGCGATCTTGGGACAGTTAATATAAGTCTTAAGTGGCAAAAAAGTGTTTCACTTCTCATGCTCTAAAAGTATACCAATATAGTGGATTGACTCCCTCGCACGCTCGGGAGCCAAACCTACTCTGGTATATTATGGCTTCTTTTAGTCCCTCGATATAAAATATACTATTGTTGCAAAAAGAAAAGTTAACCACTGCCAGATCTGTGAAAACCGTCGCATTTTAAATCCTTTACACATTTTCAAAGTATGTTAACTGTCCTTAAATTAACGGAAACAAACATCAGAACTGAATTTTCGAGCAAATATTCAGTATATATTTCATAACAGAAAACAAATATCATGCAGCAGAACTGTACAAACTCCGCAGTAAAACTATATATTCAGGAAAAACCGGATCAAACATAGAAAATGCAGGCCATTTTTATCCTCTACAGCCGATATATGGATAGATTCAAACGATTTATTCGAGTTCTATTGACGTAAACGAATTGTGATTACGTACTCATACCGCTGACGAATAAATAAGGCTAGGACAGTACAGACAGAAGGCGATTAGATCAACCGAACGCGGGCACGTACTATATTGGATAAACGTCAAAGCTGACGTATGGGTTGCGCACATACAATACTGCGTCTTCCGATACGTAAGGTCTGTGATAAGTTAACGGGTACATTGTAATCGATTCAATCGGTATCATGTTTGGTATCGATGATTGATTTAGCATAATCGTTACATTTTTTTTCTTGTCTATTGCTATAAAACACGTTTTTTTGACCGTTATTTTTTTCTTTTCGGGAACCTTATGTCAATTTCTCTTTAATGCCGTGATCATAGAGTCTGCACTTAATGGAAAAGCACTATTATTGCCATATTTCCTAATACAATGTAGCAGTGTAGCCCAGACCTAGTACTCGAAACATTTTTTTAACTCCATTAATAGAACAATGATTCCAATTTCAAAACGTATTTGAATAGACCGACGTTCTATTTGAATTTATGAAACAAAACCAGTACCAAATGGTTTTCATAGAACAGTTCACTAAATATACATAGGTACCTACTTTAATAACTGTGTTAGATTTTAACAATGCAATTTTGAATGTTACTGTGTTGTTAGATTTAGTCACTATTTCGAGAACATGTGGAAATCTAGTTAGAGAACATAAATTCAGAAGTGAATTGTTGAAATCAGTTTGTGAACATTGTGTTCTACATTGTGGTACTTATTCCTTTTTGGCATGTAAATGTTTAACAGGCATAAAATGAAAACCATTCATTGGATTTTAAAGCATCGGATAATGTCTTACGTTAAACAAGGGGCATGGAAAGTATTGTTACTAGCTGGCTATGGGATTAATACAACACCCATTGTACAATTGTAAATATCTTTATTTATCTCAAAACACTTGCAATTCAATCACAACTATTAATTCAATAAGATTCTAAGGTTCACTTCGATGAGCTTTGCTGTATCGACAAAATCAGACTGACTGCTGCCGCAAACCTGACGGCTATATATATGCCGACCGATCCTTTGAGAAAGTTCCCCAACTTTCTTGAACCTTCTTCAAAGCTTAATAGTGGAACATTCTAGGATTAATTTCGAATCTTCTATACGGTTCCATAATGGCACGCTCGAACGTAACACAACTTTTGAGTCAACTCTTTCATGTTAAAAGGCCCCCACTAGGGTGAACCGATGACCTGGTGAAGGAGGTTGCGTTAATTCGCTGGGTGCGAGTCGCACAGGACCAATCAATGTGGCGACACTTGGGAAAGGCCTACGTCCAGCAGTGGGCGTATTTCGGCTGAAATGATATCATTATTTCAGCCGAAACAAAAAACTCTTTTACTCCAAGAATACATTTTCTTCACGGGGGTCCTTCACAAACTACTCCTAATTGATGAAAAGACAGGTTACCGCTTAATTTGTTGCAAAGTATTCACACACAGCGTAACACAGTTTCTAAACTTGAATAGCAATAACGCTAGAATTAAGTTGTTTACACTAGGCTTAGACATGGCCTAAATTAACACATAAAACTTGGGTTTTCAAAGTTCTGCAACAAGTTTATGAAATAGATGTCTTACTTTATTATGACTTTCAGAATTATGCGTTTAATGTATAATTTCGTCAACATCAACTCATCTCATCGTCTGCCCAGCCTTTTATATGCCGCAACTGCCTATTTGACCTCCACAACCCAGTTAGTACTGGGTAATAGACTGGCTGTCAAACTTTCAGACCACTGGTTACCAGTAACGACTGTCAACGATCTACAAATGACAGCCATCCACAGACCAACCCTGACAAGCGCGGCTTAACTTGAAGATCGACACCGAGCGCCTGTTATTAGTTAGCCATGAGCTCCTCGAGTAAACGTAAGCAACTATGCGCATTGATTGTATCACGTTCGGGCAATTTGGCATCACTTTCTCTCATTAGGGAAGATGACAAAAATACTAATTAGTTCGTCTGTTAGATTGTCTAAAAATGTTGGAACTGTATTTTTTATTTTGTAAGGTAAACCAAAGTTGACGAAGAAACGCCTCTTTTTAAATTCTCAACACGACATGCTGTGGTATGATTTTAGTGCGTTCTGACGTCACGAGCCGCCTCCGCGGAGATTTCATGCGTTCTGTTTTTGTCAATATTCATTGATTAAAAAAAAAACGTGTCCATTATTTTCTAATACTCTAATTAATGGACTAAATAGATTTGCAATTTATTGATGGTGGAAAGTAGCCTTTTAGAGGACGCAGGCATTTCCACATAAGATGATAAGATGAGCGCCAATGCGTATCCTCGGTCATCTCTAGTGAAAACGCAGCCTTAGCTTGAAAAACTAATCTCCTTTAATCTAAGCCACAACCGTTCCCGTCAGTACAGTGACAATTAGGCTACGTTATTATGTCGGTCATGTAACACATTAACCACTCTCGATTCCCCATTGCCCACGACAATTACTATTCGAAACGTAAACAGAATCGACTAATGGAAACACTAATCGACTTGTTTATAGTCAGCTGCCATTGTGCTTTGTTGTCTATGCTTTTAGTTGAGGTTCCAATGCAATGTTTTGTTGGTTTTATTATCACTGCAGTAAGTACAACACACAAAAATAGAAGTATCCGTAAGTAAAGAAAACAATTTATTTAATGTTAAATGTTAATGGAGATTGTACAGTTTTCATAAATTGACATAATTGCAATATCATTTTGTTAGAGGGTTTTGTCGTGGATGCAATTAAAGACGCGGAACTTGTACACAAGATCCACTGTTTTAGGCTTTCACGGTTTAGAACTAAACTTATATTGTCACTTACGGGATATCTTCCGTGATTATTTTTAATGTTGAGCACCCGATATTTCGACGCTGTTGCAAGCGCCATGATCGCGGGTTGACTGGAGTATGCGGGTGGATGGATAATAAATTGTTACGAGCAGACAAATCTGTCTACCCTCTTTCTTTGTCTTTTGCTACGCGCACTATTGGAACTCGAAACTAAGTCACGACAAAACGCACTCACAGTATCACCAAGTTTTGTGGAGTTTTTTGTATGATGCCGGCTGCTACTTTTGAGCATACTCAAAACTGGATTCCACGTACTCGACAATTTGAAGCCATCCTCTCGATTGTAACAACATTACCTACCAAGGCTGACAAGAGAAGCAATTGAAATAAGGAAGTACAAAAATTTCAATCGAGAAGATGGCTTCAAATTGTCGAGTACGTGGAATCCAGTTTTGAGTATGCTCAAAAGTAGCAGCCGGCATCATACAAAAAACTCCACAAAGCTTGGTGATACTGTGAGTGCGTTTTGTCGTGACTTAGTTTCGAGTTCCAATAGTGCGCGTAGCAAAAGACAAAGAAAGAGGGTAGACAGATTTGTCTGCTCGTAACAATTTATTATCCATCCACCCGCATACTCCAGTCAACCCGCGATCATGGCACTTGCAACAGCGTCGAAATATCGGGTGCTCAACATTAAAAATAATCACGGAAGATATCCCGTAAGTGACAATATAAGTTTGTACACAAGATATATTGTAAAATAAAAGTTATTTATAAAACACATACGCCCAGCCATGAATCAGTCATGTTGACGAATAAAAAAAAAGTCACTCTATTTTCAAAAACACTACGACAGTAGTATATAATCAAACAGTGACTGCTCAACAAAGGTTATGTTCAACACATTTTGAGGAATAAGGTCTCTAATCATTTATTTCTGTATAATAAGTATCTATTTACAAACAAAAAGTATCATGTAGTATATCAACTGTCTGGTGACCACGACACAAGCCTTGCTTGGTGTGGCACTAGATGGTGCTGTGTGTAATGTCCAGCAAAATATATATATATATATATATATATTATTTATTATGAAAATCTAGTCTATTTTAATTTCTTCAATGACGTTATTAATCTCATGAAAGTATATCGTCAAATACGCTAACGTCCTTGCCACAGCTAACGGCCTGCGCGAAACACGTCTTGCGGCGCGATTCGCGGTGGTGTGCCACAGCTCGGCTAGTTGCGACCGCGGCGGCTGCGGCGTCAGCGGACGTATTTAGAGAACATGATTAAAATGGACCTATCAAAAGTAGCACGGCATTTGCCTTGAAATAGGTACGTTCGCTCAAGATATAATTTAGTCAAAAATATGAGCTCACCCAGTTAACCAGAAAAGAAGAGAACATTGCACACTTTGTACCACGAATATAGGAACTATCCCGATAAGTTTTTTGAATACACTAGGGCAAGCATAGAAACTTTTGATTATATAATCGGCCACATAATATATGAAGACTTGAAAGCTCATGTTAATTTCAATTTTTTTTTGTTTACATTAGCTTTTTTTTCGGATGGGAAATCATCGAATAACTTCTCCCACTCTGGGCGGAGCGGGAGACTGTGTCAGACTTTTACTGACTAAAACCCATCCATGTATCCATCTGACGACCCGATTGGCGTAGTGGTAGTGACGCTGCCCTACGTTCTTAGGGTCCTGGGTTCGAATCCCGGTAGGAGCAAATGTTTGTGTGATGAGCACGGACATTTGTGTCCGAGTCATGGATGTTTATATGTAGACTTCGGAAAGCAACGCCGACGCCGTATGTATTTACAAACAAAATGTATAAATGTAGTATATCAACTATCTAGTGTCCACGACACAAGCTTTGCTTAGTGTGGCACTAGGTGGCGCTGTGTGTTAATGTCCAGCGATATTTATTTATTTATTTATGTTCCATCCTCGCCCTTTATGTTCCAGGGCCACGGTATCTCTTTCGAACAGTCCTGCAACCCCTGGACGCGCAATACAAACAAAATAATTTGATTTGATTTTTTCAAGGCCTGCGTTCAGATATGGATATGGCAATCATGTCTGTAAAAGCCGTTAGTTTTATTTTGAGGCCATTAAAAAACAAACTGTCATTAGAGTGTCACTCACATATTTAACCGTTGAATGAGCACCTGGTGAAGATTGCGGGAATCCGGTGGATACGAGTAGCAAGGGACCGGTCAATGTGGCGACACTTTTGGGAGGCCTATGTCCAGCAGTGGACGTCTTTCGGCTGAGATGATGATGATAATGATGAATGAGCAAAGGAATATTTTCCACTGATGACGTCACATGCCCAAACACTGAAAAAAATAGATATAACTAGCCATTGAAATTCAAAAATGTTCAAACGAATTACTAACACTATGTATAACGTTTTAACTAAAAATGTTTTAAGTAAATATTTTTAGATGATTCCCATTTTCGAAAATCATCTCACTGCTCAGATTGCAAACAGTTTAGTATCATAATGAGCACATTTAAAACACAAAATTCTAGTTCAAACACTATCTAACAATACTAAACGTATAATCAACATCATTATCATCATCATCATCATCAGCCTAGCCTTTTCTCAACTATGTTAGGGTCGGCTTCCAGTCTAACCAGTTGCAGCTGAATACCTGTATTTTACATGGAGGGACTGCCTATCTGACCTCCAGTTAACACTGGATAATACGATACCACTTGGTAAGACTGGTTGTCAGGCTTTTTGGACCACTGACTACCTGCCTGAAACGACATATAATCAACATTTTAACTAAAACTCAGTACTAAAAAGCGCTCCCGACCAAATTGAATTTGGATCTAATCAACGTTACAAGCAAGTATATCTCAACCGGTCCGTTTACGTACACTATCCTAACTGGATCCGATTAACATCGTATGCTTCGTCCGTTCGTCCGGCATTATACCCGGTCTTGTCCCTTTTTTCAATTGGCCAAAGCCGTACGGTTCTATCCAATGTGAAAAAGCGACTAAATCGTGTAAACTAGGAAAAGGTTTCTGATGTAACGCTCGGGATAAAAAGGCAGACAGTCAAAGCTGTGTTTTGTAAAGGTATACGGTTTTGTAAGTAACAGATGGATGGGTTTCTTTGGATTCATACTATAAATGAGAGATTTACCCAAAACGAGAAACTTTTTGAAAAATACTTTATGACAGTAACTTCAGGATCTTAGATTTTATGAATGGATACAGAATAGCAACCAAAAGCGAAAAAAAGAATGTTTTTTCACGCCAAAATTACAACAATGACTTTATGCTACGCGTAATGCTACGGCGTAGCTCGTATTTTGCTACGGCGTAGCGCGCACTTGCTTCGATATTAGGCAGTCTTCACTTCTAGAAACTATAGAAGAAACTTTCATTGCGTGATAAACTGATAACTATTTTAGAATGACAAAATCCTAACTAGCTTTGACTGAATATCCTTAAAATTCAAAGAGAGATTACCTTACTTATCTCTCTTTTGCTTCAAAGAAAAATACCATTTTGTCGGAGTATAATCCCTCATAGTTGCAGACAATGGTATTAAAAATATTGAATGTCATCCGCAGAGAATTAAATTGAGAACAAAAAAGAATATCTTATCCACCGCTAGGAAAAGTAATTTACTTCACTCGGAGCATTGTACTGTCAGCGAAATAGGTCAGTATTTCACGTTCTTTGTATTGCCGTACCAACTTAAAAACTCGGCTTTTAATTTGTGTAAAATATTCCGGTACAACTATGTCGGATTTTTGTTGCGCTGGAAAAATACTTGCTTATTTTGCACTCCGTCGGTGACTGAATGTGGAAAGGGCACGTAAGAAAAATAAATTTATGTGGTGGTACAAAGTGTTGCAACTTTTGTGGATAATAATTTTCTTACCTAATAATATGAAAAAGAGAAGAGGTTTGATTTTTTGTTTGTTTAATACGTTTTGACTCAAGAACTGCTCAACAGATTTTAAAATTCTGTCTAAATTCTTGCACTATTAGAAAGCTACATCTATACCGAATAATCTAGGCTATGTTTTGTACAACTGGCTTGTGTCCGCAATTCCACGTCAAGGCACGTATATTGTGTTAACACTACGCGGGTCCAGTGCGGTTTGGTAGATGTGACAAATGTCTTCGAGTTTTTGGTTCAACGACATGCCGGTTTCTTCACGACGTTTTCCTTCACAGTTTTGAGAGCAATGGTGATGAAATAAATTACGGAAATCAATGCGTCTGTCTGTTTTCGTACCCACGATTTACTGTTCGTAAGTCGGGGCTGAACCTATCTATCTGTTATCTAAATAACAGCTGTAAATTCAACAAGATAAAGCACCTTTATTCATCGTTTTCCTTTGATTTAATTTGTCATTTTTGTTGGAGAGATTTGACATCGCAATAGCGGTCATCGCCTGTCCCTAATATTATCTCTTCGTACGAGTTAAAATGAATCATATATCGCTTACCATTAGAAACAGTCTTTAACAGGCTTATTATTGGAATTTCAAAGTTAAGAACTTAAATAAATCTGGGTGAGTCCATGAATGTTTTTGCGATCTTCACTAACAGCAACTATAGTGTTTCCAATCACAAGATAAAGTTTGACCTTTAACTTGACATTACTACCAAAATATGAGTGTACTATACACCCACAACCACTTCGTTTTGAGGTATACAGGTTTAATTTAATGTTTGGATTGCGGCTTTCAATCTCAAATACAAGCACTTGAAACTTAACTTTAATCCAATAAATAAATCAACTTTATAATTATCCTCTTAAATTGAAATCCAACAACAAAACGTTTCTAATTCAATAAATCTTAAGAGATTAACTTAAAATTAAAATTCCAAGTAAACTAATTTAAATAGAATTAAATTATAAAGCAATAACTTTAGAAGAAGGCTTAATTACACTAAAGCGGTACAATTAAAAAACTGAAAACTACAAAGAAACTTATCTTAGCCTTTAAAAAAAAAGAACCGCAGTGTTTTCGTTCTCACAAATCCGATTTAATTATCCTTCTACTCATTAATTACAGGGCAGATTGTGCTCGCCTTACTACCACTAAACAGGTCGATATAAGTAAGTCAACTCGGTTCAACTTTTGGAAGAAATCATATGGTGCATTCACACCGCAACACTGTGTAACATTAGTTAACAATCTGTAACTTTTGTGGCTACTTGTTACTATTTGTTGAATGTTACGAGAATCATCGCGTTCATACCGCAAGTAACATAGATGAACAAAATGTAACAAAGAGTAACTTCCAGCAACAAGCAAGTGGCACAGCATTTGTTCTATGTTATTGTAACGTTCTGTAACAATGTTATCAATTGTTATCACATGTTAAAAGTTAGGCAATCTAATATTAACACGGCGACATAATTATAATAACAACAAAGAACTTTTTGTTTTCAGATGTTGCTCAGTAACACTTTGAAGCGTTGCTCCACAAAAAGTAACTGCGGTGCACCCCGGTGATATAAACAAAAAACCATCAATCTAAGAATGATTTTTAACCCCCGACGCAAAAACGACGGGGTGTTATAATTTTGGCATGTCTGTGTCTGTCTGTGGCATCGTAGCAGCCGAACGGGTGAACCGATTTTTATTTTGTTTAGTTTTATTGAAAGGTGAAGGAATGAGTTGGAAGTGTTAGCTAGTTTTATGAAAATCAGTCCAAGATGGCCGCCGCCAGAAAATGGCGGATTACATATTTATTCAACAACTCCCTCATCATAATGATAACCATAGGTATCACATGAAAGGGCTTGACTAGTAGAATACTACGCGTTATAATTTTCAAATCCAAGATGGCCGCCACCACAAAATGATGAATTACACTTTTTTTCACAATTTCCTCAATATGGGTATCAAATGAAAGGGGCTTAAGGAACTTCTTTACAAAAAATTCCCTATCCCCAGTATTATATAAATGTGAATGTAAGTTTGTTTATTACGCTTTCACGCGAAACCTGCTAAACCGATCATCATGAAACTTTGTACACATATTCTTGGAGGTATTAGAAGTAACATAGGATACTTTTTATTAAAAAAAAACCGCAAATGATCCGCGTACGAAGTCGCAGGCAGAAGCTAGTATACCATAAAATTAGGCAACTATGTGTCGGGGGTTTTTCTTTCTTTTTTTTTTCTTTTATGAGTAATTCAGCAACTCGTCCTGTCCACGGCCCGAATTTGACGGCTAAACAAGTTCGTTCTGTAACGTGTGGTTAGTAGCTAAACTGCAGTGCAAGTACGTAGGATTCGATAGGACTCGATTAGATAAATTTGACAGTTATTCTCGATAAAATGAGATTTTATGGAGTTAAAAACTCATTTTATCGAGAATAACTGGTGTCAGAGTTTGTATGCTGCCCTTGGGCCTCTGACTTGGCTTTATATACCGTCTGTCAGGCATGCTGGTTTCTCACGATGTTTTCTTTCACCGAAGCCAGTGAATTTACAATACGCACATGAATCCGAAAAAATCTTTGGTTACTAGTTATACAGCCACATTCTCAGTCAAAACTTTTCATACAAGACTTCAAGTGAAAAATTGGATCTTTCTTCACTTGAAGTCGTTTTATCATTTAGAAGATACATCGGCCAGATCCATTATGGATCCAGTGACAATTTATTTTTTCATTGGATTCTGATGTTACAAGGTGTGGACAACTTATTTTTTTTGCTTAAAAGACCCATGAACCAGGGTCTGGTTTTATATAATGGAACTGTCTATCACATTGAGGAATATATGATAGAAATAAAATGTTAAGGCGAATAACGTTACAGTAATCCTTCTGCAGTTTCTTACATAGTGTTTGTTCGTATTAGAAATGTAAAACAGACGGTGAAATGAGTTTTTGGCGCCGCAAAATCCATCTGCTTCTTCAAAGCATTAATTAGCTTCAGTGGCAATCTTAGCCTCTATTTGTTAAGTGAGAATTGCTATTGAGTTTGACTTCGCTGCTGTATAGTGCTTTCAACTATAATTATTCAAGGGCGTGTAATTTTCAGCGGGCACTCAATGGTAATGATCATGAATAATGTTAGCTTTTAATTGTTGTTATGAAAGTCAGTTGGAAATGTTTTTAGTGCCGTCATTATTTTTACCATAGAAATAACTGAAAAAGAAACATAGGAATAACTGAAAGATTGTAAAAGAACTGTGACTGCTTCGTTGGTTGAGTGGTTGCACCCGGTGGCCGGTGGCTGTCATTGCTGAGCATGAGGTCCTGGGTTCAATTCTTGTGTCAAATTGTGAGTATCCGTATGCACTGATAGAAATGAAAGGAAAAAGGGCATCGGGTATGCAAATTCGGGTAACCTGAACGACGAAACTGGAATAAAACGGCCATTCGACCCCTTGCATTCACGACTATGTTGTATTTGGGCTGACAAGCGAGTGTAAATCTGCTGCAGTGCACTTTAATCAAATTATTCAAACAAAAGCAATCAGAATAATAAAATATAATGTTATAAATAAGAAAGATTTGTAGTTTTGTATGTAACGAATAACCTTAAAAACTACTAACCTGATTTGAAAAAATCATTCAGCAGTAAATATCTACGTTATCAGCGAGTACCATAGGCTATATTTTATCACCGTACGTCCACGGAAACAGGAACTAATGTCCGCTGGTCTTGAATGAAGCAGAAAATTAAATTACAACTTAGAATAGCAAACACATTGAACTTACACGATAACTCTACAGCTTATAAACGAAGCCTATGTTTTAGCTAACAAGGGCATGAATACAAAACGTCTACGGATATAGAGTATGGTGCTTCAATGATTGTATAACGAGCATACATGGATGCATTCGAGAGGCGCTTTTCAATTCGATTGCGATGTCTGTCTCTCGGGTTTGTGGACACTCCAATCTCTACGGAGATCAGTTAAGTGCGCAGAAGGTATTATAGTGAACAAACGTAGGGGCAAATACAGTTTTCATTAACACTTAAAAGGATATACAGGACCAGGAACTTTTCAAATGGGCGTGCCAAATCCGAAAGTATGAGAAATAATGAAAAATACTCAAAGGAGTCTCGAGCCCGATTTTGATAAAAGTACATCATGAGATGTTTGGAAAATCAATATTGCTAGTCAGGAGTTGAATCCGTTGATGTGAAAAAAAAACCGGCCAAGTGCGAGTCAGACTCGCGCACCGAGGGTTCCGTACAAACCTGTAGGTATATAAGTAAGCCAACATCTGTTTTTTTTTTTTAATCGCTGAACAACGTTTGCTGGGTCAGCTAGTAAGTTTATGATTATTAAAAAAAATATACTATGTGATGTAACTAAAAATTTAAGATTTTCGGAATTTTTCCTATATGTGTACTTTATAACGTTGCTTCATGCCAAATTTCAAGATTCCAGGTCGTCTGGAAGTATCCTTTAGGTTTTGATTCCCTTGCGAGTAGTTGCGAGTTTCAAAATATGCGGCTTTAATTGCTGTATCTTTTGATTGCGTTGACGTAGAAGTTTGATTTTGTTACAGCTTAAAGATATTATAGACTTGAGTATTTGTTAAGAATTTCAATATAATACCACTACGCGTTCATGAGTCAAGGGGTAATAAGTTTAAAATTATTAAAAATATTTTTATTATATGATGTAACTAAAAATTTATGCTTTTCGCAATTTTTCCTTTATCTGTGTTATAAGACGTTGCTTCGTACCAAATTTCAAGATTCTGAGTTCACGGGAAGTACCCTGTAGGTTTTGATTCCCTTGCGAGTGTCGAAAATTTGCGGCATAAACGGGAGTATCTTTTGATCGCGTTGACTTAGAAGTTTGATTTTTTCACAGCTCCAAGAGACCATAGACTTGAGTATTTGATATGAATTTCAGCTTGATACGCGTTCCTGAGAAAAAAGGTCTTGACAGACAGACAGACAGACAGACGGACAACAAAGTGATCCTATAAGGGTTCCGTTTTTACCTTTTGAGGTACTCAACCCTAAAAAAGATAATATTACTAAATTTGATAGTGTCGCTAATAGGAATTCGGCTTGTGAACAGAAAAGATCTAATTAGTCCGAAAGTTAGATTATCAAAAAATATTTAACCCGTATTTTTTTTTTGTTATGTAAGCCAAAATTGACGAAGATAAGACGCATATAAAGTGCTCAATACGTCACGCAGTGGTATAATTTTTTGCACATCCTGACGTCACAAGTCCCCATTCCCGAGTTTTGATGCATTCAATCTTTGTCAATATTCATTGCATACCAAAAACAAAAAAACCGTGTCCACATGATGGTAAAAACTAGCCTATTTTGGGAACTACTGGGAAGTAAAAACATTCCCAGTCATAATTCTCATCATACCACATTTTATTTCCGTCCACTATAAACCTCGTTCACCAACCCTTTGCTCCGTATGTCTCCCGCTTATGACCGCTGCGTCGAATAAACTTCAGTATTGAGTTTAAAGTTCCCGGACGCGTTTAACTGAATTAAACACTCGGGAACATTTCGCTCTTATTGTTCCTTTTTATGTGACCTACGAAATATTATGGATTCTGCAATTTTCAAGAGAAACTTTTGTTAATCATATTTTAACAGTTTCTGAATGGTGTTGTTTCAGGAAGTACTGCCTCGTGAGGGTTATGAGGTTCTGGGTGGGATTTCCAGGTCGGGTAAAGTGTTATTGGGTTTTTCCATTAATAATTTCTCAGTAGCAGCCACGGAGTCTGCCCGGTTGATGGCAATAGGCTCACCCGTATTACATGGGAAATAAACATAACTGGTGAAATGAGAGAGTGCTATAAGGGTACACCTCTGCTTAACCCCTTGGAGATTTTAGGCGTGATTTTATGTTGTTCAAGCAAAGCACAAAAGTTCAATGATTCCTTTCAGCTGTCTTTGAACACGAGATTTTAAAATACATGCGTTTTTAGAGCTAGATTTACAAGAATGAACGGAACACGCGCACGTGTGATTTCCAACAGGTTTATTCATCATCAGCATATCAGCCCTGAATCACCCACTGCTGGGTATAGGGTCTCCCTTTTCTTCCGCCACTCTTCCCGGTTCTGTGTCTCCCTGATCCAGGTGTTCCCCGCAACCCTGAAAATATCGTCAACCCAACGAGTTTTATGATGGCCCTAGTTTCTTTGACCAAACTTATCGGCCTTCTTCACGTCTAGCTAGGTGTCCTGCCCAGGTCCACTTTAGGTGCACCGGCCACTCCCCAACGTCATAGACAGGATTATTATTCGTTTATAAACAGCCTAAAGTAAATAAATCTGAATATCTTAGAAAATAAATCTTACAAAACATTAGGCTTTTTTCCTTGTATTAACGAAGGAGTTTTAATGAGGGTAACTCGATATTAGATAGTCGTTTTAAGATTCCGTGCCGAAACGATGTTCAAATATATTTTTCTTTGGTCAATGTTGTTGTTGTTGTCGTCCTTTTCTTTCTTAGGCTTTGTGTCATCTGGCTAACCTTTTCTAAACAACGCTTGGGTATTCTTCCAGTCACCCATCCCCTCGGACCAACCTAGACAAGCGCGGCTTTACCTGAAGAGCAACCGTAGCGGCTGTTATTATTCATCCTCCTCTTACTGAGTTTTTTCTAAGGCTTTGTATACGGAACCAAATCAAACAATATATTGTTGAAAGAGTTAGTTGAATTTAAAGAAGTCATAAAAGCAAAGTACAGATAAAGCAAAGAATTACGTAGCTTTAGTACAGCGAGTCTCGTAGTCGCGTAGCAATGTCTACGACGCGTAGCATTGCCTACGAAGCGTAGCATTGTCTACGACGCGTAGCATGGCCTACAAAGCGTAGCATTGTCTACGGCGCGTAGCATTGTCTACGACGCGTAATGTAGTCTACGATTTGCAGCGTCAGAGTTGATTCTATTGGTAGCAATTTGCGTAGGTCTAGTGGTTGCAAACGCGACTGCTGAGCATTAGGTCCTTCGATTTCGATTCCCGGGTCGAGCAAAGTGTTAATGAGATTTTAAGCCACGGATTCTGGATTTGTGCCCAGTTGATGGCGATAGGCTCGCCCCTATTACATGAGACTTAAAACACCATAACTACCAAAATGTGAGTGTACTAGTACATCTCTGCCTTACTCTTCGAGAATTATAGGCATGACATTTACAAGTTAGTCTGTTAAATCAACCAATTTAAATGTTTTAAATTTGACATAAAACCCCACTGTATTTACAGAGTTGAGTATACCCCGTATTCTGCCGACAGTCAGTACCTGCCAATCCCATAACAACATTATTACCGGGGGGAAACTTTACCTATTGTTAATCTATCCGTAATTGGAGAGAGCAATATCAATACCTAAAAAGCAAAGCGATTGTACACGAACAATACTCGTTTGCAACCCGTACTCTGAATCGAAAAACCTATCGAATTACAGCAAGGGATTTTGAACCCTACCTTGTGTACTATAAAGTTGAATGTCAGTTACAATTTAGATAAATGTATGGTATTTGTTAGTCCGCAAAAGTCAACAATGGGGATTCCTAACATGTTGAGGCATTGTCATATTGTGCCCGTCACTGGTCTCTTGATATTAAAAATTCCAACCATTACTCTACTATATAATGTTAGTATTGAAACTGTAAGCATATGTTATGTTTACGTTAAAATGTTATTGAACATTCTGGGGAACATTCTAACATTCGAGTTAGTGTTGCTATTAACAACATTCTGGGAGAAGGGTAGGTCTGTAAAGGATTTAGTGAGGATTTATTGTGTGCTTGGTTTTTCGTCGAATAGGAGATAAGACGATTTGCTTTTTGGATTTTTCTTAAGTAAAGTAAGTGTTTTATGACAGGCTTTCAAAGTATTTTAATCAGAAAAATGAAGACATTTACAAGCCGTAGTTTAGAGTTTGGGTTTGAAGAAATAAAATAATACTTTATCTGGATTCTGTTTAACTAAGTATACATAATTTTAAGTTTTGTTATTACTTTTTTTTTTTTTTCAAATAAAGCAAAGTAACGGGCATAACGACCCTCAAATATTTGGTCTCTATGACCCCACAAATTTACTGTACAGTTTACGTTAATTCAGTATTAAAAAAAAAGGACACTTTTGTTGCTGAATAACCAATCAAAATGTGACAATTCGCTCTAATAACTTAAAAACACTGGCACAGACACGAATTTAAAAACTCTACAATAAAAGAAAACTTTGAAAATAAAAAGAAAAGTCTCAACAGGCGAGAATGACGGCTTACAATCGCAACAAGTCGTATGAAAGTAATCTGCGAAAAAGATTTCGCGAACTTCGCAGAAGATGCGAAAGTTTCGGATGCTTGACAGTCGAATCGCTGCTCAGAATAAGAATTATGTTTTTTGTGTAATTTTTTGACAAAATTGTAAATGTTTTTCAAGTATTGTTTCTTTTTTTTCAGCTTTTGTACTTCTTATAGGCCACAAGGAAGCCAGATATGATTAAATAGTGACTCAATTATAATGTAATTTTGACATAATGTTAAGGTTAAGAAAAACTTAACAAGTTTACGCCTATAATCGCAGTAGGTTTAGGGAGAGGTGTAGCTAAAAGTACGTCCACGTTTTCCCAGTTATTTTATTTTAGTCTCATGGAATAGGAAGCGTCATCAACTGGGCACAAATCCAGGGGCTTTAGTCTGTTATTTTTATAAATTCTTCATTCCAACAAGATTCCATTCTCATAATATTGTCATTTTGATAAAAGTTTGTAATCTGCTCATTGTTATTATTGCTTATTGTCGATCATTGGTCGGTCAATGGTCTCGTAATAGAATTGTGTTATAATGACATTATCGTCGTGCTATTATTTTAAAACCCAACAGATTACATTAATATGTATTTTACATATTATTCATTTATGTTAAAAGGAATCTGAAGTAGTGAGAAGTTCGTAAATAGCACCAGTCATTCATTTGTCATTATTTACGAGATTACCATTCTAAGCCATTTTTTTCAATGGAGTGTCAGTGGTTGCCCATTGGAAAATCTTGTCAAAATCAACAATTCAGACACTATTCAAATGGCAGACTTGAGGCCCAGACTCCGCTAGGCTGCTACTGATAATTTCCGGGAATTAAACGCTTGCGACCACTTGACCACCGAAGCAATCGAATAATCAAAGAATGAATCATCAGTCATCATGAATTAAAACACTAGCCACAACCAGAACCACTAATAAAAACTTACAATCATAAATTTCTTTGAATGAGAACTAGTACGACCACAAACGTTTTATCAATACCTAATAAAAAAACAAAAGAGCAATACCGTTCTTCACCACTAAAATATGTTTAGCATGCACCGATAAAGTCTGGCCGCGGAGAATCGGTTGAAAAGCAGTTTAATATTAAATCCCGCGATCGTCGATATAAAATAGTCGACTACATAAAATAACCCGCGGTACGGTCGGGAAAATATAAATAACGACCGCCACTGACCCCGGTTCAGACGGGGAGCATTTACACCGTAAGCTTGCTAGTTAATATCGTATACTTTAAGATGTACTAGCAACTTGGTTTTACACAGAAAAACGGCGAAAATGGTTTTTTTTATAGATTAAACTTCATTAACCCTTTCCGATTATAAGTAAGTACTGGTAAAAACCAAATAAAAATCCAGTGATTAGTTTAGACGATCTAAGATTAGATAACAGACAAACATGAATATACTTAAAAGTCTGTTTATAGGTTCTAAATATCCATCCATCCCAGTCAACTGTACAAGTGCGTGTACATAAGATCAATTGCGTGAAAACCTCTCATGTTTTTTTTCTATAAAATTGATGTTTGGATTTATTGCAATTTTCAGATCACTGTCAGACTGTATAATGAGCCTAATATAATTTGCGATTGTAAAAAATACGGTTTTACAGAGTTATAGCCATTAAAATCATCAATAAGCCGTTTAAGTCAGTTAATCCCATTAAATGGCCATTTAAAGACAAAGGACATTTGAATTTCGCAGACTACTCAGGCGTGTCACCTTGATACAAATACAGCCAAAAATCTGATAACATTGCAATTAAACTGATTCGTTACACCACACATGACAGACAGATTACTGTTCGCAATAAATTCCTATTAGCAGGCTATAAGTGACCTCGCCCACTACCCGGCCACGACCACGAGTTGTCGCATGACCGACCGCCATCTTGAATGTTGCCTGCCTGGCCATCGTACTACAGCAGACGTACTGCAGCGTACGATCCGCACTTGGTTAATATCCTACGAGTCGTACTAAGCGACTTTCTCCTCTTCTTTTATTATCCGCACTGCTTAAGTGCTGAATTCTTAGCTACCTGTGTAGCCTCCCACATTTAACCCGTCTTCCTTCAATGCAAAGGTGAACTGGCATCTTCTGGGCACGCTCGTTCCCTCATAGACCTCATCCATTGCTTTCTATCTGGCGTAATCAAATTTAATTACAAAATAAACATGCGGTGCAGTCTTGGAGACCGCTGTACTCGTAGCGAGTTCACCGCAGCTTTCGTAGCACTCGTAGCGAGTTCACTACAATTTTCGTAGCACTCGTAGCGAGTTTACCACAAATTTCGTAGCACTTGTAGCGAGTTTACCACAATTTTCGAAGCATTCGTAGCGAGTTTACCACAACTGTCGTAGCACTCGTAGCGAGTTTACCACAGTTTTCGTAGCACTCGTAGCGAGTGCTACGAAAAAAGCGTACGTGGAACATGAAATTCGCGTGACTATTCACGCGAATTCCATGATTTAACACGTTCAGACCGGCGTGTACCACCGGTGGAGCACGGAGTATTTGCTGCCACGGCGAGGTGTACCACCGGTGGCCACGTCACACTATACTTTCAATGTACTAAGAAATTCGCGCCGCTTTGAGAGAAAGTGTTGTATTTACCGTTCCCGCCTAGTAAAATAGACAAATTTTCATAGTGTAGCTCAGGAGGTGGATATAATTTCGAAAAGTTAGCAAAAATCAATGTTGAAAAATTGTATTTATTAGAAAAAAAATGACATAATCACGACATAAATTGTACGAAATGCGAATTGTTTAGGATAAATTACGTTGAGAGAATGTAATAATAAGAAAATTAGACCAAAATTGAAAAAAATATAAAATAAAATGCCATTACAGATGGTATAAAATGAAAATTATTTTGGATGAATAGTATTGAAACAATCCAAACACATTGGTTTTTCACACGCGGAGCAAAATGTATTTACGCGTTTCGATTTTTTTCTAGCCATACTCGCAGATTCGGTTGTAGTAAAATGGTCGTAACTAGGTCTGCATCTCTTTCTGTCTCTGAGCTTTCCTTCCGTTTTCTCTAACTTGTGTTTTGGCTTTCTTTGTGCATGGGGCCTACTTTCCTCTGCAGCGTCATCGGGTTTATTATCAGTGCTGGGGTTGCTAATCATCTCTTTTATTATTTGTTCCCGAAATTCTAATATACTTAGTTTTTTTTCCTGCTGCAAAGAAGATGGATCAAAATTGCCCCACGTCCTATAACATTGTGACATATCTCAAAAAAAAGATAAAAATGTAAAAAAAAATATGGCATACTTCCTAAGTTCATTTTTTTACACCTTCATATGAAAAAAATGCTATGAAAATAGTTCAGGCGCTGTTATGAAAAAATCGTTCGTATGAGTATTTATGGACCGATTAAAAAAAAATCCTTTTTGTTTGAAGCGTACCCCCTAAGGTAATCCCACTGCCATAAAGTCAGGTCTCCGGTCTCCAGGATCTTGGAGAAATGAAAGTAAAATCTCAAAAATAAGCTATTTTTTTTCAATTAAGGTGTTTTTAATACATTACATTTATTTTGTTCAATCAAACATCAACTGACGATTATCTCCTTATTCACCTGATTATGAAAACGTGAGAACAAAAGCTTGAGCTTGAATACTATACTTTACTTTTTGACGATTCGAATTGCGTAGTGGTAGTGACGCTGCCGTACGTTCTTAGGGTCCTGGGTTCAAATCCCGGTAGGACAAAATGTTTGTGTGATAAGCATGGACATTTTTTTCCAAGTTATGGACTTATGGATGTTTATATGTATAATAAGTATGTATTTACAAACAAAAAAGTATATAATTATGTAGTATATCAACTATCTAGTGTCCACGACACAAGCTTTGCTTAGTGTGGCACTAGGTGGCGCTGTGTGTTAATTTCCAGTGATATTTATTTATTTATTTATATTATTATACAGAATTCAATTATTACTTTGAATACTGTATAATAATAATTATTATTTATCGGACAACTAAGACCCTTATATAAGATACATTAAATATCATTAAACAACAATAACAAACTAATACATATTTTTAACCTTATACTATAACTATACACGCAACTTTGTCGGCGTCGCTTAGCCGTCCTCGGAAGCGACGATACACACCCTTCGGCCAAAAGTCCTCTTTCAAGCAGGTCTGTAGATGTTGGGTTGGAATTCGAACCACAAATGACCTAAAGTTGAAGTTGTGGCGCGATTCCAACCTTTCAACCCGCAGAATGAAGTTTTTCTTCACATTCAAGTACTGCACCACTTCCTCAGTTGTAGTGGAGTGATGCAGACGTGAAATGTACAGCTGCGTCGTAGGCACAGCAGTGCGCAGCAGCAAGTTGGGTCCACTCGGTGCGGTACCGCACAGGTTACGAGAACAGGGCCTCTTCTTCTTGCTTTCTACTTTAGTGAAGCCGTCCTCATCAACCTGGCTCGTTCTTGGCACGGAGCATCGGTCCGCAGTCAGGTCAGGTTTTTCATTTTCTGGTTTGTCTAGGCTGCAACGCATCAGATTTGCAAAAGTGAAACAACATTATTCACTTGCATTTCCTTAGCCAACGGCCACACAGAAAAGACGCAAGACCAGGGCGGGGCGCGGACCCGTCGCGAACAGGGCGCCGTCGCGACTTTTTAACGCATATAGAAAAGACACGGACCCGTCGCAGACAGGGCGCCGTCACGACTTTTTATGGCGCGCACTAGAAGCTTTACCCGGCATTCAACCGTCCGATTTTGATACGACAACATGTCTTCTTCTGAAGATGAAGATGTATTGGCACTGGTATATCTCGCTAATCTGCAGAGGGTTAGACGTTACTGGGTACATCCGGTATGGCTAAGCAATGGACAGAATAGATTTTTTTAAATAATGGAGGATCTACATTATTATCCTGATCGTTTTTAAGAAGTATACAAGATGACTCCACAATGTTTTTACATTATTATGTCCAAACCTGCCCTCCGCGCCCTTTCCGCTCCCCCGCTTGCGCCCGTGCAGGCCCGCGCCCTGCCCGCGCCTTGTCCTTTCTACATGTTTTCCAATAGGACGCCGTCGTGACGGGCGTCCCGTCTTTTCTGTATGTTTTACGTCGCGACGGCTGTATACATTTTATATGCAAGTAGATTAAACGGGCGCCGCGACTGCGACGGGTCCGTGCCTTGCGACTGTTCTGTGTGGCCGGTGCCTTAGCTTGCTTGCCGCGTCGCGTCGCTATCTTTATTCGTCTCTCTCATTTGTGTTATTGTAAGTGAAAAACCTCTGTCGACCACTCCCTCGCGTCACCACTGACGTTTCTGTCTCATCATAATGCAATAAGTAAAAAAAAACAACAAGAGAGTGAAAAACGAATAATGTGATGTAAAAAAATGAGCTTATTTTTGCGATTTTTTTTTCATTTCTCCGGAATCCTGAAGGCCAGAAGCCTGACTTTATGACCGTGGGACTACCTTGGAGGTACGCTTTCAAACAAAAAAAGTTTTTTTTAAATCGGTCCATAAATACTCATACGAAAGAATTTTTCATAACAGCGCCTGCACCATTTTTAAAGCAATTTTTCCATAAGAAGGTGTAAAAAAATGAAGTTAGGGAGTATGCCATATTTTTTTATATATTTTTATCTTTTTTTTGAGATACGTCACTTTGTTATAGGACGTGGGGTAATTTTGTATGGATTGTGATCCGTCTTCTTTTTGGTGAATAACCCAAGCATTTACCAACATTGTGCCACAGACAATCTCAATGATTAGCTTGCGGTACCATTTTAGGGTTTTTCTAAGACTGGTATAGTACGACGCCATCGGGTCTATAAAATAATTATCCACCCCCTTTTTCGAATTATTATAATCCAAAACAGAGTCTGGTTTCGCTACGACAGTGTTTGGCCTCCAGCGATGTGGCATTGGCACTAGAGCTCCTGTATGATTATTGCAGGTCGAAAGCATATGAACTGTACGTTTGTCGGTCCATTTGATATATTTGACACCCGTTCTATTCTTCAGAGCCAACACTTGACCTTTTCTCTGCTTGGACTTTACCACTTGCTTTGGTAGATGCTTGTGGTTCTGTCGGACTGTGCCACACCAAAAAGTCTGCTTGTCCATTACTGTTTCTGCTAGTGTTGTTGTTACGTCAGCGCGGCACGTGCGGTTCTGATTTATGAGACAAAACTCTTTACTTTATTTTACGATTATTAGCTTATTAGAAAGAGAGAAAGCATAATTCCTGTCTCATCCTGTCCGTGTCCACCGGTGGCGCACCCCGCCCGGCAAGACTTTTGGTTCATGGGGCGGTGATGTACCACCGGTGGCCATATGAAGATTTGCGCCGTAGGATACCAAGTAACCTACCAACCTACTCTTGAGGTCTGAACGTGTTAAGTTCACTCAAAAAATGCTCAACGTGCCTCAAGAAGTTTTCACTTTACACCAAAAACTGGTCGAACAGCAAACATTCTGCGGTCAAAAGTCGTAGTCCGCGAGGGGACCTCATCACCAACATAGTGTCGATATCAATGGAAGCCTCTACCATCACGCTAAAATAAACATCTAAAAGAAAAACAAGGAAGACGGGAACGGAAGACATCATTAGGGACGGACATTACCGGCTGTTAATGAAGCTTTATTTACAAACACAATATTATTGTCTCAGGAAATAAGAAAGTATTCCTTGTTCTTGTATTTTTATTTTTGTGTTACGAATTTACGGTTAATTAATTTTATGAGTATTTTATGGAAAGTGAATAATATAAATAGAACAGAACTCTTTCGATACATACTTTCTAAGTTTATGTTGGACATCACAGACGTCGGTGAAAAAAAAAATAGTGAGGAAATCTGTACTTTGAATTAATATAAATCTGAAATCGCCAATTAGTCTTCATGCTCGTGCCTTCTAACCTACTTATTTGTAACATCTGTTAAATACATGTTGTCGGTTATCTACAGGTTTTCGGTGCTTGCTTCGTATTACTTGTAAATCCATTTTTAAACCCCGACGCAAAAACGACGGGGTGCTATAAGTTTGTAAGTTTGACGTGTTTGTGTGTGGCATCGTCGTTGCCTTGACTTTGTCTTTTTTTGGTTGAAAGGTGAATTAGTCGAGAGTGCTCTTCGCTATGTTTTACAAAAATCAGTCCATTTTGTGGCGGATTACATATTTATTTAACAAGTCCTTCGATATGGGTATCAAATGAAAGGGCTTGACTAGTAGAACACGATGCGCTATAATGAATTTCAAATCCAAGATGGCCGTGGTGTACTATTTTTTTTTTTCAAATCAAATCAAAATTATACTGTGTGTGTTCTGATAAGATATAAGAAAAAATCTCATAAACAACGAAGATTTGATCTTAACTGTAATGATAGTTCCAGTGGCGAGGGGTTTATACAACTCGAAACCTACTGGCTTCCATTCGGACCAACCACTGTACTGGAGTCTATTATTGCCAAGAGAAAAAAATGGTAATTCAATTAGTACGTGATTTCCCAAACATGTCTGAAACTACAAATGATTGGACGTATGACGTTTTTTCTAACGTTTTTAAAAATATTGACCAGTCCAGCTTACATGTAACAAAAATTAACCCTTCGCCACTGGATAGTTGTTAGGGAGATTTTAATAAATATACTTTTTGGAACGTTAAAAAAACTGTTTTAAATCGAACTCGCTCCACCCGCTCGAACCTAACGGTGTAACAAAACCCCAACCTGATCACATAGTCCACGTACAGCCGCTTTACATTCCGCAGTACATACCCTAACTTTCAGTTTTACTGATGCATACCGTCCTCATTCAACCAGGATATGAAATACTTATCTATTGAGTGCAGTACATTCAATAGAGTGCTCTTTTAGAGGCCTTTACAATACGACTGAATGAAAAAATGTTTTTTTTACTTTTTTTCTTCGTATATGTCATCTCTGTTAGGGTTCGAATGACAGGTACTAGTTTTGCAATGGGTCCAGTACATGTTTGGGGGAGTTTGTTTTGTTCATGTTAAGGGTGGTGTGGACATAGGGGGCACGTTTGTTTATTATGATTGTGAAATTTTAATGGATGGTACTTTGAAAATGAAAGAAAGCAGTTTTAACTTGTGATCCAGTATTAGAAATAATTTGATGAAACCTTTTTGGTGTTTCCTATTCTTTATGAAAAACAGAAAACAGAGACGTATACTATATCATTACAGCTGTAATTCCTCGCGGGTTAAGTTGAAGTGTACCTATGCTTGCTACGCTTCGCTTATAATGTTTATGTCCCTTTTAATTAATAGGGGTATTGCCAACAATTAAATCTGGAATAATCCCTTTAACACTTTACCAATCTGGGAATCGAAGTCCAGACCTCATGCTTAGTAGTAGAATTTGCGAATACTAGACTAACTAGTACAGTTGTAGACAACAATACAAAAACACAATATTCAATAACCATTCCAAAAAAAAGCATGTCTTCTTGTCATCGAACTGTGTATTCACTTGCAAATGTCTAAAGCTATAAGTTTATACAGGAAATAAATTCCAAACGAGATGCGAAATAACTTTGTATTTGTCCCATGGGTCCCCCACACAAGTAGTTTTGGGACTCTTTTTGAAAGGAATATTGTGGATATATCTACAACTAAACAGCATACACTTACCAAAGAAAAAAGTATATGCGGTTTCTATTTTGTATCTTATGGGTGATTTTTATGTGGTATTCAATGGTTTTTTTTTGAGGAGCTAAGCTTTAAGCTGTTGGTCCCGGCTGTCATTTGTCCATCTTTAGCAGTCGTTACAGGTAGTCAGTGGCCTAAATAGTCTGACAACCAGGCTTACCAAGGGGTAATCGTATTACCCAGTATTAACTGGTTGTGGAGGTCAGATAGGTAGTCGCTCCATGTAAAATACTGGTTTTCAGCTGCATTCGGCTAGACTGGAAGCCGACCCCAACGGAGTTGGGAAAAGGCTAAGCAGATGATGAATCAATGATTTTTTACATAAGTACCTCTTTAATGGTGTTCCAGTTGACAGAAAAAAACTTGACTTTGTGACCGTTAATATCCGCGAATTCTTTTAAGCTGTCAGTGTCACTTCGTCTTCTGCTTTGGGAAATGCCAGGTTGATCTTATATTACACATTTGGAGCACTCTACTTTGTAAAATAACGCTACTACCCGTATTAACAAAGCCTAAGCCAGAACTAAATTAAATTCGAGATATACTTTCTTCGATTTTCAACGCCCTGCTAACAAACAATAAACCCTCCGGCCGTTTTCGCAACTGCGATTCGCAACCAGTTGCGAATTAGGAGTTTTTACTCCTTGTTCGCAACCAGTTGCGAATCAAGAAAACTTTTTCCTTAACCGCAACTTGGTTGCGAACAAAGAATAAAAATATCGCGACCATACATAGTTGCGATGGGAGAAAAGCATTTCTTGATTCGCAACCAGTGTCTAGACGAAAGTCTATGACATTGCTCGCGAGTCGGACGGCCGATGGGGCCGAAAAATTCTGGAGTGGCGACCGCGTACCAAAAGAAGTTGCGTTGTTGGTGAAGGTTGCGGAAATCCGCTCGACGCGAGTCGCAAGGGACCGGTCCATGTGGCTACACTTAAGGGAGGCCTATGTCCAGCAGAGGACGTCTTTCGGCTGAACTTTCATTCATCCCTTTTGTGGCCCAACATTCTGATCCATACACAACACAGCAGGTCTAACCATTGTTTTATAAATCTTCCCCTTAAGTTTAAGGGGAATGCGGGAGTCGCAGATCGTTCCCAATAAATACAATAAACGCAAAATAATAATTATAGGCGCGCAAAATACACGCTTTGGACGTGGAGTTGCGGACACCAGTCCGTTATAATATGTACAATACAAGTATAGCAAACCCGACAGTGAGTGGTTTTCTTTTTGATAATTAAAAAAAATTGTTTCCATGAACTCGATAGATGGCGTTGATCCGACTATGTTACTGGGTGCCAAAGCAAAAACGCTAGGTAAAACACACGTCACATACGCTCGTTGACTAACGCTTTCATTTGCATTAGCTTCCGAATCATCATTATAATCATTAGGTCCAAGTGATATTATGTGACGTTCCGTTCCTGGCAGTAACGTGGTCAGACCAGCGCCATCTATCCAGCGACAGGGGAAGAGTTGAAAAAGAAAATCCTTAGTTGTTGCCTGGTTTAAATGAGAACAGGCATAATGTTTCATTCTTTTTGACTTCATATTTTCTTTAGAAATAAAGCAATAATTCAAGAAAAGCATATTTTCTTAGAAACTGAAAGGCAACAAATAAATAGTCTTTGAACACAGATTTCAGTATCTTTTAACTTAGCTTTCGTCGTAGAAAATAAAGTAAAAAGCCATTATTCTTCTAACAAAGACTACATTAGGACCTCTTTAATATGATTGTGTTTTTCTTTTATTCACAATTCTGTCTAGAAATTGTATGAAGCACGTACTAATTGCAATCAGACGATTTTACAAAAGGCATCATGTTGAAACGTGTTTTATTGAGAAATAAACTTTTTACGTAGCTAATTTATGACAGTATTTGAGTGAGTACCTTTTGTCTGAGTAGTTGATGGATTTGTTTTTCATTTTATATAACTAACAGATAAATTATTAGCTAAACTAAGATTAGGCGCATTTTTTTTGAGTGTTTAATAATCAAATGACTTCTCCCACTCTGGGCGGAGGGGGAAGGAGTGTCAGGCTTTTACTGACTAAAACTCATCCATGTTAAAGATACCGAGTAGAGATACCGTGGCCCCGGAACATAAAGGGCGAGGAAGGCCTCGATACTGAGAAATTCCTGATAAAAAAACCCAATACCAGTTTATCAGACCTCTGAATGGAAGTCGCCCTTGCGACCACTAGACCAACGAGGTAATCGATACTAGTAGTTCCATATTTATCCAGACAGGTAGTCTCCTTAACTATCTTTCATCATTTATCGTGAACCACTTTAGCCCTTGTAGTCAGAGAGTGATCATCATCATCGTCGGCCTAGCCTTTACCCAACTATATTGGGGTCGGCTTCCAGTCTAACCGAGGTGCAGCTGAATACCAGTATTTTACATGGAGCTGCTACCTATCTGACCATCACAACCCAGTTATTACTGGGTGATACGATACCCCTTTTGTCAACGAGTGACCTCGGATAATCAATTTATCTTTCTTAGGGTGAAATCACGAAATAATCAAAAAGTTTTAAGTTCGTTTTAATTTTCTTGAGGACGCCTCTCGTCTTTGTAGGCTGGCAAAAATTGTAACTGAATTTGGAAGGCAAGCCCTAAAGTTGCCAGTTCTAAATAAAAGACACAAAGAAAAATTAAAAATATAAATCTTGTTGGCAAATAAGAGTGATTTGATTATAAACGCGAAAACTTAACAAAATAAATCGTATTATTAAAGTTTTCGTGTTCACCTATGTATATAGGTTTAGCTAGATCTAGTCTTTATCACAAAAAATAGAGGTCTTTTGTTCTAACCCCTAAATAATTTGATTTCGATTTGTGAGAAGACCCCGATATCCTAGTATTGCATTGTCCTAGTTATAAGGGCTATGAGTGGTCCTCTCATTAACTTGTCTTTAGTTAAGTTAATAACAATAGTGTGTTTAAGTGCAAAACTGTCAATAAAACTTTATGGATCTCTTAGTTGTCCAAAATAAAATAATTCGATTGATTGATTGATAATTATTACTTATAATTCGTTTTATTTTATTTGTTTAAGTGTATGAGTAATCTAAATTGATACTCAGATACATAAATTTAAAAAAAAAGAAATAAACTTTATTTAGATACTGTTTTGAACCCTATAACAATGGGTCTTCCCTAATTTGACTGGTAGAGAATGCCTTGTCTACCTTTGTACCACTCTTGTACAAGAAGTTTAAATAGCGCGTAGACGGGCTGCGCGGGAATTGAAAAATAGGTATTAGAAGAAACTATTGCCGTCTCCCTCGCCTCTCGTCTCCCCCCGTAGAGTGCGATAGAGACAACTGCAGCTAAGAACGATTTTACCTACAAAAATCCTTGACTGATCGACGTTTCGTATTCTCCTGTTTTCTCCTCGAAACCTAAGCCAATTAAATTATATTTGGTATCAAAATTTAAAGGAAGAATAGATCTATGCCCCTATTACTTGTTTTTATTTTAAAAACTTTTCAATTTTCTTTGGTAGTCGTCTGATTACGTAGGTAAAAACGGGGTATTTTTTTAGGTTTTTGGTAACTCATATTTATTTTTTAAATAATTTTTTTGAAAAAAAAAAATGACAGGGGCATGCCTTCAAAAGACCTAGATTTTTATAAATAAAAACGATTACTCTAGAGGCATTATCCAGGAAGAGAATAGGGGAATACATTTGTATGGAAAAATGCAGCCCGTCTACGCTCTTAATAAACGTACAATATTGTCATTTTTAATGGGCCTGCCAACCAGGCAAAAGGCAGAACGAAATCAAAAAATGAAAGACCGTGTCTTACCATACAAAACACAAAAGAAAAACCATTTTCTTTATAAATAAACGACTTTAAATGACTCCCATAACATTTTACAACAGCGCAAATGTCTATAATATTCTCGTATTTCTTTATTTAATTGTTAGGTTACATTCCAGCATTAGGAGGCGTCTTAACAAAGGCGAAAAGTGCGAGTTTTCAAAAGAGAATTTTTAATAACGCCCTTAGAGCCGCGGCGCGCCTTTAGTGGTTAATTTTCTTTTTAAACGTTTAAAAAAGGAATGTATTAGGAACGACTGGCTGGCTGCATTTTTATGACTGTTAGTTTGTAATGTTACCATGAATATTGGATTAGTTGCTTTGACTTATTATAAAGTCACCTAGAAATTGGAACCGATGGCACAAAATCACCAAAAATTTAGAGATTCAAAAGAGATCGTCACTCAGCATTTGGTGGCCAAAATTTTAAAAAGAAGGTCTCCAAGAAAGAAAACGATTGTCTAAGGAACGTTTACAATCCAAATAGGTTATCATTTCAGCAAATAATGCATCCAGTTGTTTCCCGTGCATTGGATGGTATCCAAATAAGTATTGTTTATAAATGGAAAGATTCTCGTAATCATACCATACAATAAAACCTTGAAATTAGCATCATAACATAACATCCCAAAGATTATAATTAGCTAGCTTAAGCACGTGGCTTCTCCTGGGCAAAGTTCGATAAATTGTCCCTAGGGATCATACTACCGAGATAGGTTCCAGATTATAAACTACACCTGTGTGTTAAATTTCATCCAGATCCGTTTAGTAGTTTTTACGTGAGTGAGTAACAAACATGCAGACATTCTCATAAACTTTCGCATTTTATAGTATTAGTAGAATTATTTGACAAAGATATCATTGCACACACTATAAACAAGATCCCAAAAAAAACAGAAGTCTCATTAAATCCAAATTGCATCGTCACATTATTCATTACATAGCAAAGAATACGAAATATTCGCTAAAGCCTCTTATTTGTTGTTTCTATAAAATTTATATGACGGGGAGGACACGATTTTAATGAAAATACTCAAGCAGTGGTCCTCTAATCTCCCTTTGTGTAGGGATATTAAAAAGTAGGATTTTTTTCTTTGAACTCCGTATATTGTTTGACTACTTAACATTTAAGAATTCTCCCTAGCATAATGGAAATAGGCATGACCCTCGTGTCGGTTTGAACAAGTAATTAGGCTTTTGTGTTGTAATTGGATTAACTTTTTGCGATTTAAACAAATGCATTGAAAAATTGATTGTATCTACGAGTACATTTGCTAAGGACTGCCTCGTTAGTCTAGTGGTCGCAGGCACGACTGTTGAGCACGAGGGTCTGGATTTGGTTCCCAAGCCGGGCATTGCTATGGGGGCTTTTCCTTCAGAAACTCAGTAGCAATAAAAGAAAAAAAAGGCACAGAGTGTGGATTAATGCCCAGTTGATTGCAATAGGCTCGGTAAAAGGCACTCAATAATATTGTTACATCGGACCAACTAGAACATTCGAGAAAGCCAGTGATAACAATGTGTGTACGTTAGAAGTTCGAGAGCATTCTATTATTATTAGTTTTAAAGTTAGGTAGGTACCTACAAACTCGCGACCTATTTATACAAAGACATTAGAATTTCGATCGTATGCCTAGGGCATACGGTTCATATTTGTTTGTTTTGTACAAGTAGCTTATACCTACTACTTTTATAGGTAATACCTACCTGGTAGGTAGGTACCTACGAATCTTTTGTTAGTGTTTTTTATGACCCTCTCGAATGTTCGTGGTTATTCTGGTGTGTCTGTTGGCGAGTATAAATAGAGCGCTCAGGGCCACGACCGGCAGTCTTGTTTTGGCTACACAGCGAAGCGAATCGAAGTGAACTTGAAGTGCGATATCTAAGCGAATAGTGATCAGTAGTGTATTTGTGATTAAGTTTAAGTTGTGATTAATAAAGTTATTGTGTTGTTTAATCGGTAGTATTTAATTTATCTTATACCCAGCTCGTAACAATATATATTTTTAAACGGCTATACTTGATCAATCGTAGTTGGGCATTGAAAAAAGTAATCTGTTTTTTCCCTGTATTTCGTTTCCAAGCGGTAAGGTATTTTAATAATCTCGACATTCCAATTACCTATTACTACGTGTGTTGCCGTTTTCAGGCATAAAATAACATCGTAAAATTGCTTATTAAAATTGAAGCTTTTTGGTCCTGGCAACGTTTTATAACTTTCGCAACAAGAATTCTATTTCCAAAGCAATTTTTTGTTCCAAATTTTCTTTCACAAAAGGAAGCCGTCCAGAAACTGAGAACATACGAGATTTGAATTTGGAAAACACACTTTATTCGAAAGTCTATTACTGAAGGTAACTTCAGAGCGGGCGGTCGTATATTAATATTTCATCTGGCAACATTGCCGGCGAGGCAGGTTAACGACTTACTGAATTCTGCAATCTAATCGTCTGTTCTCTGGTATTAAAAATTGGATTTTATTTAGGTGCGGCCGTCGGTTATAAAATTATCTACATTTTTAAATTTTGTTATTTAAAGGCCATTATTTTTTTTTTTCAACTTTCGTTTCACGGGGTTGCAGATAAAATAACGTAGAACTACGTACTACACGAAGTATTATAATATCTGTGGTACTACCTACTTACAAAATCGTTTTAGGAGGCTGTCTTCCGCACAGGCGTTATATTACTTTACTCTATGCGCACAGGTATCTTAAGATATCCCTACCATCATCATCATCATCATCATCACCAGCCAAGCCTTTTCCCAATTATGTTGAAGTTGGCTTCCAGAGTTACGGGATGCAGCTGAAAACCAGCATTTTACATGGAGCAAATGTGGTAAAATAATAAATAAGACACAAAGAGATGCTACCAGAGGAAATGTTGTACAATGCGATCCCATGTTTAAAAGTTCGGTCCAGACGGTAGGAACCAATTCAGTCGCAGCACCAGACAGCGGATTCCGCCAAATCAACATACTGATATATCTGTCATTGTCTGTCAAATTTGCAATTTATGCTTATCAGTTTTACTGCACCTTTAGGTCTAATAGCAAAAACACATTTAACCTAGAAATTGAATGGCTCATGCATGAGTCAATGGCCCATTGGTCGGTCAATGATCTCGACCATTGACCGACCAATGGGCCGATCACGCGGGCCCAGTGCGGGTTGGTAGATGTCACATGTCTTCGAATTTTTGGTTCTAGGACATGCCGGTTTCTTCACGATGTTTTCCATCACCGTTTTGAGAGTAATGCGCCTTTCTGGGTTCGAACCCACGAATTACTGTTCGATATTCGCGGCCGCCACCACTGGCCCACCGCTACTCTCAGTTACGGAGATATTGGGGCTCAGACCAAATAAAAAAGTTAAGACGGAACTCTGCGAATAGAGAAGTGAGCTCGGTTTCGGAAACTTGTGTGCATTTATAGAGTCGTAGTTGAATTGTAGTTTAATGTAAATGTGCGCGTTGGAGCGTATATGCACAGAGAGAGACGTAGTTTTGCGCTGGCCTCACTTCATTGTTTGCAGCGCTATGTCTTTGTTTTTTATTTGGTCTGAGTATTGAGGGTCCGTGGCTTAGGCCCACAGTGGTCGAGGTACCCGTGGCCGACGCCCCCGATTCGATTTATGAAATATCTTTTTTTTTGTGTTTTTTCACTTAGTGCAGTTAAAAAGAAAAGTGTTTCACCATATTTATGTTTATTATTTATAACTGATGGTAAGTAGACTAATAAACTAAGCCCCACAAAACCGTTGTCATAGTAAAAAAAACTGGTTCCCAGCAATCATTTTTGCGTAGAGGTACTTAGTTCAATTAACAGAATGCATAGTTGACGACATCACGGACGGTCCCTTTACACTTTATATTTAAATGTCTATTTAAAGTACCAAACCCCATCTGTAGGTGGGTACATTTTACATCGCGTAGGTAACCTGACGTACCGCAGGCCACCCTCGCACACAACCTCGTTCTCCTACTTTCACAGTGGATGTCTGTTCAAGACATCTCTTCCGGCATTATTTTAACCGGATGGAACTAACAGCGTGTATCCATGAAATAACAATTACCTTTTTTATCTATTTTAGTTTAATAGTTTTGCCGAATTGATTAAAATAGAGCCGCAATATGCCTATATTATATTATTATTAACGTCAATAAAACATGTCTGTTGCGTGCAGTTCCGTGCACGAAGATATAATAATTCTGTTTTGTTTTGTTGACATTGTTTTGATTATATTAATAATTTAATTTATGTGATAATTTTAATACTAATGTAGACTGTAGCCGATCTCATTTACAGTGTGTGTACAACATGTTTCAAAGCAAATAATGATCTGCATCTGATTCTGATTTTGAATGAAACTTTTAATTGTTTTTTTTTTACCGATGATTCGTCAAGTTAAAAAAAAACTGACTAAAGTAGGGACGGGTTTTTAGTTCGATAACAAAATATTTCACTAACCTTTCTTCTGCAGCGTTAAAATCTCGAATGCTTTCATACCAAAAATTGAAACCGTAATAATTTAAAACCTTTTAATTAAGTCAAAAGATTTTCTTAACGAGCGATGTTAGTGATAAAATTATCTACTTACGTCTTAAAAGAGATTTACGACAACCTAAGTCATTAAGACTTTATAATTATCTCTGTGAGCGTAACTAAAAGTATTATTTACTGAATATTAGACCTTTCACAAAGTCAGGTAAACACTGAATTGTTTTTAACGAAAAAAGCACTAGTTCTTAGTTACCTGTAGTCAGATTCAGGCTCAATATCATTGAGATTGCTATCTAAAACCCTTAGAAATAAAAAAGAAGTAGTCCCTTAGAAGTACAATTAAAAAAAAACTCACCTCAACATTATTTTCCAGCAAGTCAAGTTAATGGAGGGTAGTACTTCATCATCTGTAGCCTATTCCCAACTATGTTGGGGTTGGCTTCCAGTCTAACCGGATGCAGCTGAATACTGCGACTGCCTATCTGACCTCCACAACCCAGTTAATACTGGGAAACACGATACCAGTTGGTAAGACTGGTGTCAGACCTTTTGGGCTACTGACTACCCGTAACGACTGTCAAAGATTGACAAATGACAGCCGGGACTAACAGCTTAACTTGCTTTCCGAGGCACGGAGGAAACTCGGTATGTAAGGGACCACCCTTGGGTGACCACACCCATCTACAGACCAACCTCGGCAAACATGGCTTAACCTAAAGATTGACCCGAGCGGCTGATATTTTTTATTTATTAATAAAATAATAACTTCAATCGCCAGTAAATAAAAATCAGGACCAGCAAGTCAAGAATTTATTTTCGTCCTACCTTTAATCTAAAAATACCGGGATTAGATTAACCCACGCAACAAGAGAATGAAATTATACCTACTGGAATTACTTAAGGAAATTGGAACACTAAAGTGTAATGTGAAAGTTATCTTGACGGGGCAATGAGAAATAAGGACAAAGGGAAGTCGCGCGGATAACAGTGATTATTTGTCAAAGAATAATCTATTTCTATCTATACTATAATATTAAAATATATTTTTATATATTATTTATTAAATTTATATTTGCAATTTTTTAAATACCACTTTTTATCGCATGAATTTTACTTAAAATATCTCTACGGTCCCCGTACTATTCAATCCATCCATCCGCACAATGTTTTGAGTGCGTTACATTGAGTTATACCACAAAACATGATTTATAACCTCAAAAAAAAAAGTTGATTCCCAGCAATATTTTTTGCGTAAAGTTACTTAGTTTAATATACAGAATGCTTGGTTAACGGCTTTGTGATGAGGTAAATTCACCTGTATAACATCACGCTACAGCCATTAGGACCGGAGCAGAGAAAGAAAAATGTTGCGGGGATTTTTTTTTTCCTTTCGTTTTTCTCTCTTATGTGACGCAGACGAAGTAGCGTGGGTCAGGTAGTTTTGATATAAAGGGTGTAAAAAACGTCCGTTCCACCTAGTTACATTGTAGTTACATTGATGTAACTAGCTGGACATTTTTATTCCAAGTAGATACGTTATTTAAAAAATTAACTAATGAAAGTAGTAAGTAACTAATGAGACTTTTTTGTACCACCTAGTTACATCGTAGATAGGTACCATCGTAGGTTCAAAAGATATACTAGTTAGCTCTCGTGAGTCATGTACTCCTAGTACTTTCATGCTCATGGCAACCAACGTCATAATGAACTTACTTAATGAAACCTCTTTGGTGAGGAAATGTACTGGCCACTTATAAATAATAACGAAGTCATCGACGTCAATGAAAAGTGTGTTGGCTCAATTACATTGTCTACTGTAAGTAATATTTGTCCTACACACCTGATCGCTTTTTTCCGATAAAATATGACTATCGAGTTTGGAATTTATGTCTAAGTTACATCTTATGACGATTTCATTCGAACGCAACGCAGTCATATAGCTATCGATAAGAGCGAGGCCACACGATGCGTTGCGCTGCGTTGCGTCGTCGCAGCGTCGTACAATCACTATCAAAATGGCAATGCGCAACAGTGATTGTATGGCGCAACGCACTAGTGGGGTAGTGATTTGTATGTAGGATCACGTTTGCGGCGCCGCTCCGTCGTCGCACCGCACCGCCAACGCATCGTGTGGCCTCGATCTTATTTGTCAAAAAGCGATATATCAGCTATTTTCTAAATCTTTTATTAAACTTCGCATGTTTGTTTAAGTATGTATGTGGCGTACAAATCTATCTTGCAAGCCTAATTTGACACACACTAACGGTTTCGTGATTTTCTTTTTTTTTGTGCTTTTAAATAAATTCTTGTCGTGAGAATGTTTTTTCTATTAATTTTGTTTTATTTTAAGGATGAGACAATGCTAAAATTAAAACCTCATATCAATAACTGTCAGCCCGATAATGTACAAAATACTATTGATATAATTATCAATATGGCTTGTTTAGAAGCCGTGGATGGAAGAGAACTAGCACCAAAAGTTTTTGATAAAGCATTGCAACATATTAATGAGAAGGGTTATAATATGGCGGCTAAAAAGCCAGTGCCATCGATTAAAAATAAAAAATCTGCTATTTACAAAAGAAGGAATGAAAAAGCCGGTGTGAAAAAAACTTCCACTAGAAATATAGAGGAAGTGGAAGTGCCACATCAATTCAATTCATTTTTACTGGCGGACTACAAAAATGGTAACATGCGTATCATAATATTCTGTTCGCATCATGTAAGACAGTTTATTAAGACCGTTATATTTTATGGACGGTACGTTTAAAACTTGCCCAACGCCGTTCCGTCAATTATTTACCATTCATGGCGGTGTTGGAAGTGACATCAATAATACAAATATTATACCAATGATTTATGCCTTTATGACACATCAAAACAAGGAAGCGTATAGTATATTATTTCATTTAATTAAAGCACAATTAAATGATTGGAAGCCACAGAAAATAGTGATAGATTTTGAAAAGGGAATAATCGCAGCGCTCAGAGAGATTAACACTGTTCACGAAATAAAAGGTTGTCACTTCCATTTTTACAATAGTTTAAAACGCAAAGCAAAGCAAACGGGTATATTTAGGCTGGTTTTAGGCTGGTTTTATAGTCACGCCGCTAGACGCGCCGTTGGGCAGAATTTGTATTGGAGTAGTAGGTAGTAGCGTTTCAAATTCTGTCCAACGGCGCGTCTAGCGGCGTGACTATAAAACCAGCCTTATAGTCACGCCGCTAGACGCGCTGTTGGGCAGCGCGCTGTTGAACAGCGCGCGTTTGAACAGCGATGCACTATAAGGCTGGTTTTATAGTCACGCCGCTAGACGCGCCGTTGGACAGAATTTGAAACGCTACTACCTACTACTCCAATACAAATTCTGCCCAACGGCGCGTCTAGCGGCGTGACTATAAAACCAGCCTAAAACGACATTAGTAAGGCGCGTTTCGCTGCTGTAAGACAGTCGTGTACAAACATACAAAATGAACGGCAATGCGGTTAGAGTACTGGCTATTTACTTTTTATGGAAAGATTATAAAATTATTCTTATAAAATTCATCGGCCGGGTCCCATAAACATCTTCTAAATCGCACTTCCTCAATTACTCGTCCTGTATCGATGTGATTCATTTTGTACACAACAGTACCTAACGGCGCGTCTCAACGGCGTCACACTGACACGCACAATGGCCGTAGAAGCGCATGAGCGGCGCGCGCTTCGACAGCGCCGCGCGAATAGGACGCGTTCACAGAACGGCGCTGCTCAAGCGCGCGAATTTGAAACGCTACTACTACCCCAATACATATCCGAGCGCGCGCGCTCCGACGGCGCTGCTGAAACGCGTGACTATAAAATCAGCCTTAAGGATAAAAGTCACAAAACTATAGTTTTACTCTGCAGTAGTCTAGCATATTTACCAGAAGAGGAAATATTATCAGTTTGGAATTACATAAAGAGTGAAATTGTACTGGAAGATGATCGAATAGAACTTGAACAGTTTCAACATTATTTTGAAAAATTTTGGCTAAAAGAAAAAATGGTGAAAATGTGGTGTAACTATGGTGAGCTACATCGAACAAACAATGTCGTAGAAGGATGGAATTTTAAAATTAATACTAAAGTTAATGTCGTGCAGCCCCGACTTACGAAAAGTAAGTCGTGGGTTCGAACCCAGACAGGCGCATTACTTTGTACTTACTTATTTCATCACCACTGCTCTCAAAGCGTTTAAAAAAGAGGTATCGTATAGTTCATCGGCCGGGTCCCATAAACATCTTCTAAATCGCACTTCCTCAATTACTCGTCCTGTATCGATGTGATTCATTTTGTACACAACAGTACCTAACGGCGCGTCTCAACGGCGTCACACTGAAACGCACAATGGCCGTAGAAGCGCATAAGCGGCGCGCGCTTCGACAGCGCCGCGCGAATTGGACGCGTTCACCGAACGGCGCTGCTCAAGCGCGCGAATTTGAAACGCTACTACTACCCCAATACATATCCGAGCGCGCGCGCTCCGACGGCGCTGCTGAAACGCGTGACTATAAAATCAGCCTTAAGGATAAAAGTCACAAAACTATAGTTTTACTCTGCAGTAGTCTAGCATATTTACCAGAAGAGGAAATATTATCAGTTTGGAATTACATAAAGAGTGAAATTGTACTGGAAGATGATCGAATAGAACTTGAACAGTTTCAACATTATTTTGAAAAATGTGGAAAACATTGTGAAGAAATCAGCATGTTCTGGAAGAAGGCCGGGAAGACCTGGAAGAAGACCGGGAAGACCGGAAAGACCTGGAAGACCGGGAAAAAGCCCGGGAAGACCGAGAAGAAGACCGGGAAGACCTGGAAGACCGGGAATACCGGGAAGAAGTCCAGGAAGACCGGGAAGACCGTAAAGAAGACCGAGAAGACAGGGAAGACCTTTTGTTTTGCATTTTTGACACTACGTTAAGAACTGGAAAAAGACCGGGAAGACCTGGAAGAAGACCGGGAAGACCGGAAAGACCAAGAAGAAGACCGGGAAGACTGAGAAGAACGTAACTATACGATACCTCTTTTTTATGAATAAAATGCACAGTCGGTCTTCCCGGTCTTCCCGTTCTTCCCGATCTTCCCGGTCTTCTACCCTGTCTTCCCGGTCTTCTCGGTCTTCTTCCAGGTCTTCTCGGTCGTCCGGTTCTTCCCGTTCTTCCCGATCTTCCCGATCTTCCCGTCCTTCCCGGTCTTCTTCCAGGTCTTCCCAGTCTTCTTCCCGGTCTTCTTCTTTCACGGTCTTCCCGGTCTTCTTCCCGGTCTTCCCGTTCTTCCCGATCTTCCCGTTCTTCCCGGTCTTCTACACTGTCTTCCCGGTCTTCTCGGCCTTCTTCCAGGTCTTTCCGGTCTTCCCGGTCTTCCCATTCTTCCCGTTCTTTCCGTTCTTCCCGGTCTTCTTCCAGGTCTACCCAGTTTTCTTCCCGGTCTTCTCGGACTTCTTCCCGGTCTTCCCGGTCTTCTTCCAGGTCTGCCCGGTCTTGTTCCAGGTCTTCCCGGTATTCTTCCAGGTCTTCTTCCCGGTCTTCTCAGTCTTCTTCCAGGTCATCCCGGTCTCCTTCCAGGTCTTCCCGGTCTTCTTCCAGGTCTTCCCGGTCTTCTTCCAGGTGTTCCCGGTCATCCTTCAGGTCTTCCCGGTCTTCTTCCAGGACTTCCCGGTCTTCTTCCAGGTCTGCCCCGTCTTCTTCCAGGTCTGCCCGGTCTTCTTCCAGGTCTTCCCGGCCTTCTTCCCGAACATTGATTTCTTCTCAATGTTTTCCTTAACCGCTTTGAGAGCAGTGGTGATGAAATAAATCACACAAAGTAATGCGGCTGTCTGGGTTCGAACCCACGACTTACTTTTCGTAAGTCGGGGCTGCACTGTATACACTTTAGTATTAATTTTAAAATTCCATTCTACCACGACATTGTTTGTTCGATGTAGCTCACCATAGTTACACCACATTTTCACCATTTTTTCTTTTAGCCAAAATTATAATAATAATAATAATAATAATAATGCTTTATTGAAAAGAAAACTCAGTGTACAAAAACTCTGTGTTCGATAACAACTGCATTAGTATAAAACTGTGTCGCAGTCATTAACGCCCACCTCCAAACAGTCGAGACATAAACAAAAGCAAAAGAAAAACTTAAAGTTAAAAACTAGTAATAAATGAAATAAAAATTAAAAACTAACAGTTTAAACTTAATATTAGGAAAAATAACAATATTTCACGTTGTAATTTTGTGTTAGTTTATGTGTATATATGACGAAATGTGTATGTTTTGTGCGTGTAATGTGTATGGGTGTATATGTGTGTGAGTGTGTGTGTGTAGGACAGGAGAGTATGTTTGTGTGGGGTGTTTGGTTTGCGCATTTTTTATTATAAGGGCACTTAGAAAGGGAGTTTAACTTTTCACATAGTATTCCAGTTCTTCATATGTGAGAGTATAGAGCCATTCATCCGTGACTCTTCGACATTCTCGCAAAGTCAGTGGATATATATTGAGTAGTTTATTTATTCGATTATACAAAGTGGAGCTGAGAAAGCGGTATTGCCGCCGTACAACTTGAACCGTGGCAAATTCCACCTGGCAGACTCTGTCAGATCTTCGTTTTTGGGTAACGATAACAGGATCAAACGGAAGGTCTGAGTGTTTACGCAGCACCACAGCAAGAATGAACGCGTGTCTGACGGTAGGCAAATCGCAAAGGGCGTATAGTTCAGTAGTTGGAAAACGAACCGGTTTATGAGTCATGACTTTTAGTACTGCCCTCTGTGCCCTTTCCAGGCGGAGCATTACGCACTTCCCAGCCCCACCCCAAGCTGCAATACAGTATTTTAAAATGGAATGTGCCAGAGCGAAGTATACTGTACGCAATGTTTGAAAATCAGCAGATGTTCGCAGATTTTTAAAAACAAAGATTAATTTTCTGACCCTGGATACCAAAGCCTCAATTTGCTCTTTCCATGTTAGCGTACTATCTATTATAACACCCAAGTATTTAATACTATGGGTGCGCGTAACTTGAGCACAACCACTCGTGCTGCAATTATTTGGTATACCGCATTTATGGGCCGTCAGGGTATAGGGAGACGGAGGTTGAGAGGCTTTACCAGGAGCAAATGTAATAAACTTAGTTTTTTCTATATTGAGGGTAAGAAGGTTTTTATTCAGCCATTTCATTACTTCAAGCAGAGCGGACTCTGCATGTGAACGGGTGTCCAACCAATCTTTGCCATGAATGAGCATGACGGTATCGTCCGCATATGTTATAATTTTAGTGTTAGTTAGGGCCAGATTGCATAGGTCATTTATGTATATAAGAAATAGGGTAGGTCCAAGGACACTACCCTGTGGGACTCCGTAAGTTAGGAATTGTTGTTTGCTGACGTGATTTCCCAACTTTACTGTCTGCGAACGCTCACTCAGGTAACTCCTGAACATATCTAGACAGACTCCCCTAACACCAATTCGCTCCAACTTTTCAAGCAAGAGGGGAACAGAGACAGTGTCAAAAGCTTTCGATAAGTCTAGGAAAATTGCTAATGTTTTTAGTTTATTCGTTATATTTTTTGCTATAGTTCCGGTTACTTCCAAGACTGCATCTTCTGTGCTTCTACTTGATCGAAAACCGTATTGGTTCTCTGAAATCACATTCTGTGAATTAAGGTAATTAAGTAGTCGACTGTTTAATATTTTTTCTAGAATTTTGGACAGAATTGTAAGAACAGAGATAGGTCTGTAGTTGTTGACACTGCCCCTGTCCCCGCTCTTATAGATGGGATGTACTAGTGCTTTTTTAAAGACAGCCGGGAAAACTCCTGATGTGAGTGAAAGATTAAATATGTGCGAAATAATAGGTATTAGGGTGTGCCGGGCAGCCCTGATCAAGGCAGCAGAAATGCCATCCCAACCGACGGCGCAATTGGTCCTCAAGCCGAGGATGATGCGTTCAATTTCCTCACAGTCTGTTGAAAAAGTGGCCATGGAGTTGGGACAGGTATTGTCGTCAGAGAAGCGCGCACAATGTTCATTCGTTACGGGTATTTTTGACGCAAGATTCTTTCCCACATTCGCAAAGAAGTCATTAACTTTATCCACTGAATCCGAAGGATTGGGAGTAACGGATAAAAGTTCAACGGCGGAAGATTTGTTGTTTTGAAGATTTGATATTGATTTAATAAGATTCCATGTAGCCTTAGGATTTCTACGATGTCTCTCAAACTCAGATCGTTCATATTCTCGTTTAATTTTTTTAAGTAAATTATTACAAAAGTTTCTGTACCGTTTAAATGTTACTTGTAGAGTACTATTATTAGGGTCTCCTTTTGATTGAAGGCTAAGGTTATCCCTATTTCGGATGCACCTCAAAAGCCCTGGTGTTATCCAGGGTTTTATAATCCTTTTTTTACTTGGGGTAATTTTAGTAACGGAGTTGTTACTGACCACTGTGGAAACAATATTAACAAAATCAGTAGCAGCCGTGGTTGCATCATCGCAATTCATCACCGAAGTAAAATCTATTGTTTGTAGGACTGCAACGCATGCATCCACGTTTACTCGGCACGACGATGAAGGGGTTTTGGTTACATCAAATGTTAGTTTGCAAAAGACGATCACCGGAGCATGGTCCGTTATAGTAGAATCAAGAACCAAGGTTATAGCAGGTTTGTCAGATTTGATAACTGCGTGGTCTAGACAGGAGTTGTTACGAGTAGGAAACAAATGTGCAGGAAGCATTGCATGAGATGCTACAGTGTTCAGATACGTGTCAGCATTTATGTCATTAGCATTTAGCGAGATATTTATATTGATATCGCCAATTAAAATAATAGTCTTAAACGACATTAGTGAGTGCAGAGTTGAATCGAGGCAGTCAATGAAGCCATTTGTGTTCCGGAATGACGGGGATCGATATATTGCCACAAGGGCTGTGTCTGTGCCGAATCTTAAAATCAAGCAATTTGCATCCGTAAATATCGGTATTTCGACAGTAACTCGCAGATTTTGCCTAACATATACAACAACACCGTCATTTTGGTTGGCGTGATTGGACTGAAATGCTTCGAATCCAGGTATAGTAGGAAGATAAGGGCATTTTTGTAACCAGCACTCCGATAAAACAATAACATCAAAATGTACCTTAATTCTATTCAAAAGGATTAAGAGATTATTAAAGTTAGAACTGTTGCCTATACTTCTAATATTGAGGTGGAAGATATTGAGACCGTTTACCACGTTATCTAAATAGGTATTACATTGTTCCGGGGAACACTGATAGGATGACGAGTTTGACAGTTGCTCTAGTTCGTGTGTAATGTCGGTATTATCATGCATGGTGTATTTCTAGGAGGTAACAAATAGGTCGCAAAGGTAATCCAATGTAGGCTTGAGGCAAGCCAACATAATCGGTACGGATAAGTAGTTTTACGTTTAGGCTACAGTATGAGGTGAAAAACGTTGCACGAAATGGCCTGGTGAGGGTGCGTGTACGAGAGATGAGAAGAAATAGTGTTAATATGTTAATGATGCGCGTGTGTTTGTGTGTGTGATTGTGGACTTGAGAGTGAGTGTTGTGGTATGGTGTGTCAACATAATATGTGTATGACTTCTGTGAACTTTGCATGAGTAGGACAATCTGTATACAGAGCAGTAACAACTTTAACAATCGCAAGCGATTTACACTGTGGCAAAAAGGTTTACAAGTAATACTTATGTAAAGGTTTTTTATAATGTTAGGTGTGAATAGCTGGTTAGGATGATTACAACATGTTTCTTTTGCAGATTTAACAATGATCGCTAGTCACTTAGAGTCGGTTTTTCTCGGGAAGTCTGTTTCAGTTTTAATCAAAATATGTGGTGCACCGTCTTTCTCGCGAAGATAGATTTTTCCATTTTTAATCCAGCAGTACCTGAAACTGTTGGTGTTCGCAAAATCTCTGGCCAGGAAAAAGAGCCTTTTCATTCTGGGACTAAGGTTTTCCGAAATAAATATAGGCTTTGCTGGCCCGGAAATTTTTAGATGATCAGTTGACAGTTTATTATTGCCTTTGTTGAATTTCTTATATTTTTCAATAAACTTTTCTTTCGCGAGATTGGTGGAGAAGTCCACGATGATTGTCCTGTTGTCTTTGTCTTTAGTCCCTATGCGGTAGATGTCTTTTACCTCGTGAGGTTGTAGGCATACATTAATAGCGGAAGCGATCTTGGCAACAGAGTTTAATAAATTATCTTTGGACTCTGGTTTGCTTACAGGAATATTCTTTATTTCCACACAGGATGATCTAGCACCACACTCTAGTCTTTCTATCTTTTCTTCAAAGTCTTGTAAATTTAAAGCATTTGATTTACGTTCTTCGTCTAGTTGACTTTCGAGTAATTCGATTTTAGATTTTAAACTATCATAATCTTGGGACAGGAATGTTACAGATGACTGAATTTGGGAATTCTGGAGTTTAATTTCTTCCATACCTTCATAAATTTTTTCGATTTTTCTATTATGTTCGTCTTTGAATTCCTGGAACATAGCTTTTATTTCTGCCATAAAGATAGAAACCTGATTGTCTGGGTCCATTCTTCCTTCAGTGCATTTCCGTTTATTTCGTTGCGTAATATTAGGGAACTTACAATCGTCGGCGGTGGATTGATCTTTTATGGTCATATCCGGTTCCGAAGAACTATGGTGTAGTGAAGTTGTCGGCGTTGTGAGCGCAGTGGTGACAATAGTAGTACTCGTAGGTGGTCGATTAAACGACATGATTGACAACCGACTATCTTGGTTTCACGCAGAAAAATATAATAAAAATACAAAAAGATGAAAACCCAATTTGGCTGCACGCAGAAAATATAATAAAAATACAAAAAGAAGTAAAAGCCCAATTTAACTTTTGTTGGATTCGAACTTGCGAACTCTTGATTATATTCACGATATACGCAGGCTATGGCCGCTAGACCACACAAGCTTAGCGAATATTGTTGAAATAGTTAATCTGTTGCTCAAAATCAAAATCACTGGCGAGGCGCGTGACCTTGACAGGAACAAGCGGTCATCGATCCTTTCACTTTTGCAAGTCACAAGTCGTTTGACACAACACTTCACCTTTGTTTTCAAATATTGTGTTCGGTTTAAAAACACATTGAATCTTCACATACACATTTGATTTTTCACTGATATGTTGTTGAGACTATTGTTCATGTGATGTAATATATTTGTGATTGGTAAACACGTTTTAAACTTGCTTTTTTATAATTAATTCGGGAGCACTCAAAAACGTGACTGTACACCTCGACGACCGGGACGGGGGGTTAATTTTTCAAAATAATGTTGACAAGAAACTCTTCAAGTTCTATTCGATCATCTTCTAGTACAATTTCACTCTTTATGTAATTCCAAACTGATAATATTTCCACTTCTGGTAAATATGCTAGACTACTGCAGAGTAAGACTATGGTTTTGTGACTTTTATCCTTAAATATACCCATTTGCTTTGCTTTGCGTTTCAAACTATTGTAATAATGGAAGTGACAACCTTTTATTTCGTGAACAGTGTTAATCTCTCTGAGCGCTGCAATTATTCCCTTTTCAAAATCTATCATTATTTTCTGTGGCTTCCAATAATTTAATTGTGCTTTAATTAAATGAAATAATATAATATACGCTGCCTTGTTTTGATGTGTCATAAAGGTATAATATTTGTATTATTAATGTCACTTGCAACACCGCCAGGAATGGTAAAAAGTTGACGGAACGGCGTTGGGCAAGTTTTAAACGTACCGTCCATAAAATATAACGGTCTTAATATACTGTCTTACATGATGCGAACAGAATATTATGATACGCATGTTACCATTTTTGTAGTCCGCCAGTAAAAATGAATTGAATTGATGTGGCACTTCCACTTCCTCTATATTTCTAGTGAAAGTTTTTTTCACACCGGCTGTTTCATTCCTTCTTTTGTAAATAGCAGATTTTTTATTTTTAAAAGATGGCACTGGCTTTTTAGCAGCCAAATTATAACCCTTCTCATTAATATGTTGCAATGCTTTATTAAAAACTTTTGGTGCTGCTTCTCTACCATCCTATATATCCCATATCAATAGTATTTTGTACATCATCGGGCTGACAGTTATTGATATAAGGTTTTAATTTTAGCATTGTCTCATCCTTAAAATAAAACAAAATTAATAGAAAAAGCATTCTCACGACAAGATTTTATTTAAACGCACAAAAAAAAAGCAAATCACGAAACCGTTAGTGTGTGTCAAATTAGGCTTGCAAGATTTGTACGCCACATACATACTTAAACAAACATGTGAAGTTTAATAAAAGATTTAGAAAATAGCTGGTACATCGCTTTTTGACAAATAAGAGCGAGGCCACACGATGCGTTGGCGGTGCGGTGCGACGACGGAGCGGCGCCGCAAACGTCATCCTACATACAAATCACTACCCCACTAGTGCGTTGCGCCATACAATCACTGTTATGGATAGCTATATGACTCCGTTGCGTTCGAATGAAATCGTCATAAGATGTAACTTAGATATACATTCCAAACTCGATAGTCATATTTTATCGGAAAAAAAGTGAAAAATAACTTTAGCTTAAGAAGTCGGTGACCTTTGTTTGATTGATTTAGTTTTTTTATCACCGACTTCTGAAGCTAAAGTTATTTTTCACTTTTTTGTGTGAAGTCGGTTATATTTTTTGCAAAAAAGTTTTTAGTTTTCACTTTTTAGTGGTTCATGTGTACTTACCGTTTCACAGCGTAACGGCGTGATTTTTTGTTATGAACTGGTGTAAACAATAGAGAGACATGAGATTTCAGCGATCCCAGTACATTTGCTATCATTTATTGATGAGTTCCCGTCGCCTATCTTCCGAAGTTCTTCATCAGATCTTTACCAAATTGAAATAGGATCGCTCCAAGAACGTACTCTTCCTAAAACTACCGAAATCGCTGCTAGTGTGCCTATAAAATTTAAGGAATTCCCTCTATTTCTCCAGGATCCCATTAAATGGAACTTAACACATCTAACTGTCGAAATCTGGGTGTATTGTACACTTCTGCGTACTACCTCAGAGCATACAGGCGTGATGTTACGTCGTGATGTAGTATGAACAATGAACCTACAAGCGATTGCAGCAATTACTGCAGATTTGCCGTCTATTTTTGAAGAGTTCCATTGTATATCTCGGAAGATCAGCATCAGATCTTCAACAAATTAAAATGGGATCAATCGACAAGCACCAGCTTTTAAATAAAAAAAAAGCATCAAAATCGGTTCACCCAGTCGAAAGTTCTGAGGTAACAAACACAAAAAAAAAAAAAAAAACAGACGAATTGATAACCTCCTCTTTTTGGAATGCCATGAGCATGAAAGTACTAGGAGTACATGACTCACGAGAGCTAACTAGTATATCTTTTGAACCTACGATAGTACCTATCTACGATGTAACTAGGTGGAACAAAAAAGTCTTATTAGTTACGTTAAAGTAAAATTTTTAAATAATGTAACTACTTGGAATAAAAATGTCCAGCTAGTTTCATCGATGTAACTTCAATGTAACTAGATGGAACGGACGGTAAAAAACCTCTCAACGAAGTCGAAAGGTACTAGTTTATTTATTTATTTATTTAACACTTCAAGCACGTAGTACAGAGGCGGACTTAATGCCATAGGCATTCTCTACCAGTCAACCTTTGGGTGATGCAGAGACAAGCAGTGGTAGGTGTACTGAAAATTATTCGATTAATATTCAGGTAAACTACAAAGATATATAAAATAGTATAAATATATATAAATACTATACATAAATACTACCACTACTACTACTACTTTTTCTCCCCGTCATTGCTATAATTGTTTTGTTCTACGCCATACCTGGGAACCTTCTAGTTACAGAGATATTGTTCCATGTTTTTGAAAGTTTTTTTTTAATACATGTTTTTAATGTAAGATTTTACTTTAAACACCTCCGTACTATTCAATCCATCCATCAGCAAAATGTTTTGATTGATTTTAACCACAAAACATGATTTTCCACCCCAAAAAAAAGTGGTTCCCAGCAATAATTTTTGCGAAAATTTCCTTAGTTTGATGAACAAAATGCTTGGTTGACGGCTTCGTGATGAGGTGGTTTACACCTTGTATTCGTGTTAATGTAAAACTAGGAGAGGAGGTCTGTTCCTCCTGATGAACAAACACAAGCCTTCTTCTAAATCGTATCTTATCTTATTACAAACTAGCACTTCGCCTACGACTTCGGCCGTGAAAATTGTAATAGCATTATTTTCTTTTTTTTTTAGGATGGGAAATCATCAAATAACTTCTCCCACTCTGGGCGGAGTGGGAGAGAGTGTCAGACTCTTACTGACTAAAACCCATCCATGTTCCTTCTTTCGTCGCCCTTTAAGTTCCAGGGCCGCGGTATCTCTTTCGAACAGGCCCCGGAAATTGTGATTAGCTCAGTTACTTTGCATCTATACTAATATCAAAAAGCAGAAGAATTTGTTTGTTTGTTTGTTTTAACGCGCTAATCTCAGGAACTACTGGTTCAAATAGAAAAAATATGTTTACGTTGGATAGTCCATTTATCGAGGAAGGCTTTAGGCTATATAACATCACGCTACGGCCATTAGGAGCGGAGCAGGAATTAAAAATGTTGCGAAAACGGGGATTTTTTTCCTTTCGTTTTTCTCTCTTATGTGACGCAGACGAAGTTGCGCGGGTTAGCTAGTGATATTATATAATTTATAGCACGGTACAGATGTAGCTTTCTAATAGTTAAAGATTTTTTTAAATCTGTTGAGTGGTCCATGAGTTTAATTGTAACATCATCATCATCTCAGCCGAAAGACGTCCACTGCTGGACATTGACACAAGGGACCGGCCTTGCGACTCGCATCTACCGGATTCCCGCAACCTTCACCAGGTCCAAGGTCCACCTAGTGGGAGGTCTTCCAACGCATTCTTCCGGTTCGCGGTTGCCACTCCAGAACTTTTCGGCACCATCGGCCATCCGTTCTGCGACCAATGTGCCCTGCCCACTGCCACTTAAGTTTAGCAATTTTTCGGGCTACGTCGGTGACCTGATCGATCTGAAGGATCTAAATCAATTTCCTGTTTACAATATTAGTTGAGATAGAATAAAAGTTCAAAGTTTGTGAGAAAGTATAGAAGGACGGAAGTTTGTTACTTTTCCACGCAGAAACCACTGAGTGGATTTGGATGAAAATTGTGCTAAGATAGAAAAAGCTCACAAAATAGAATTCCCCCCTTTTTGCAAAATTTTTCATTTATGCTCAGCTCCTATTGAGCATAGCGTGATGTTATATATCCATTAGACTTCCTCGATAAATGGACTACCCAACATAAAAATATTTTTTCAATTCGAGCCGCTAGTTCCTGAGATAAGCTCGTTCAACCAAACAAACAAACTCTTCTGCTTTATAATATTAGTATAGATATAGATCTAACGTTCACTCGCAAAAGTATAGTAGTATATATTGCAGAAGTCTACAATACTCCATCGACTGTTAATGCGTCCAACCACGTAGATAGCTGTCTTGCCTCGTCCGGATTCTGTAGACTAGAATTTGGCGCTGAGGAGGTATTCCGATCCCTGAAAGACTTGGATGAACGTAAGGGTGCTGGAAGTGACGGTATTCCCCCCGTATTTATAAAAAGATGTGCCAAAGCACTAACTACACCGCTTACACTTATTTTTAATAAGTCAATGGTGGACGGCGTATTTCCAGTGAGGTGGAAGGAAGCTTTGGTAGTCCCTATTTTCAAATCTGGAGAAAAGCAACGAGTATCCAACTATCGACCTATCTCTATTTTAAACATGTTTGGCAAAATACTTGAGAAGTTAGTTACCAAAAGCCTTAATGCCCATGTTAAACCAAGTATTACAAATCACCAACACGGTTTCATCAAGTCAAGGTCAACCTCGACAAACCTAATGTGTTATGTCTCAGCCATATCAGAGTCTCTTGATAAGAGAATCCCTGTAGACACAATATACACAGATTTTAGTAAGGCATTTGACAAGGTTGACCATAATATTCTACTTAAAAAACTGAACCAATTCGGAATAAGTGGATCATTGCTTAAATGGTTCCATTCTTACCTAGTTGGTAGAAATTCAAAAGTAGTCATCAACGGTCACCATTCTGACACCTTTCCTGCAACTTCAGGAGTCCCGCAGGGCTCACACTTAGGACCTGTCCTCTTTAACATTTTTATTAATGACATTACGCAATGCTTCAAGCACTCTAGTTTCTACCTATTTGCGGATGACGTCAAAATCATGAGACCAGTAGTGACAGACCTAGATGCCGCACTGTTACAGGCTGATCTCGATAGAATGGCGGATTGGTGTGGAATAAACAGAATGACGCTTAATGTTTCCAAATGTTATTGTATGCAGTTTTCTCGTAATAAAACAGTGCAATCACACAGTTACACACTATATCAGCAAACACTACAAAGGGTAGATGAAGTTCGTGACCTGGGAATTGTGTTTGACAAGAAACTGAAATTTGATAGGCATATACTAACTATTACCTCAAAAGCGTTCAAAGTGCTAGGATTTGTCTTGCGCAATAGCAAATCATTTTCTAAGGCGTCAACTAGGATTCATTTATATAACGCATTAGTTCGGCCACTCCTTGAATATAACAGCACCGTATGGAATCCTCACTACGATATTTACACTAAACGCTTGGAAAGTGTGCAAAGACGTTTTCTGTACCATCTGTGCTATAAAGACGGTCTAGCAAAAAAAATCAAGAGCTACAACCTGAGACTACAACATTATAAAATGTCCTCGTTATCAGATAGAAGACAAGTTCTAGATCTCACATTTCTTCACAAACTGTTCAATGGGGTTGTTGATTGTAGCGAGCTTCTTGGAAAACTGCAGATAAGTGCACCATCTCGCTTGCCGCGCAAATGTAACTATAACCTTTTCTATGTGCCGGGATCCAAAACAAACCTCGGACACTTTGCCGTTCTGCCAAGGCTCTGTAGGCGGTATAACGAATTATCTAAGCGTAATGAAGTAGATATTACATGCAAATTGGCTAAGTTTAAAAAAGACTTTAAATATGTCACGGTACTCAAGTCGTAATATTTTGTTGTTCTTGTATGATTATTTTTAAAATCTATTTCCTTTTATTTAATTTTTTGTTATTACTCACTTTCGTTGTTATTATAGTTCATCTTTTATGTAATTCGCCTTGTTTCTTTTGTATATCTTTGTATAATGTATTTTGATTTGTTTAGATAGTTTACCTTATCAAATTTACTGTACCTACCTAGATTATAAGTGAATTGTTGGATATGTAAACTTATAAGATAGATCATAGAGACTGGTGGTTTCATAATCTGACACTGCTGGCTGTCTTGTCTTCGCTTTTGGTTTTACAAAACGTCATGTGATTTGTACGTATTTAAAATATATCGTGTTTATAGAAATCTAACGCGAGTTTTATTGAAATACTGCCGAAACTCCAATAGGTTATGGGCCCAGGCACTTGATTAGTAAATATTTCAATAAAAAGTCGAGTTAAGAGCAAGATTACTACCGGTGTAAAAGTAACGTAGTAATGGAGGTCATGAACGCAATGAAAATTGAGAAATTTAACGGCAAGGATTTTCGACAATGGAAATTCCAAGTCAAATGCGCGTTAAGAGCAAAGGGATTGAATATAGAAAAAGCAAGACCCTTGGAAACCAGTTCGCAAGTGCAGTGGGATAAAGATGATGGTATGGCCATGTTCATTTTAACTTCATCTATGGATTTGAACCAAATATCTCTAATAGAAAACTGCGAGACTGCTAAAGAAGTCATGACCAAATTAGAATCAATTTATGAACAAAAATCGGAGCTAAACAAAATGATGGTGCACAAAAAATTCTATCAATATAAAATGTCATCAACCGATAGTATTGCACAGCATATTTCGAAAGTTGAGAACTTAGCCAAACAATTAAAAGAAACTGGCGAGGAAGTAAGTAATACTGCAATTATGACAAAAATATTAAGTACACTACCTTCAAAGTATCGCTCTCTGCGTCAAGCATGGTTGTCATTAGATCCACGTTCTCAAACAATTCAGAACTTAACAGCAAGATTATTAGATGAGGAAGCAAGCTTGACAAATGAAGAGGAATCTGAAAGTGCTTTAGTAGTCATGAAACATTCTAAACCACAAAGAAAATTAGAGAAATATAGCATGCACCAAAGTTCAACATCTGACCAATATAATATGCATCGATTTTTATGTTATAACTGTAACAAGAGAGGGCATTTTGCAAGAGATTGTCGAGCCCCAAAGAAGTCTGAGAGGAAACCTCAAGAGCAAAAGATGCTTGCATTCAGTGCCGAGCAATGTTTACAGTCTGAAGTTGATATAGATGCATGGATTCTTGACAGTGGTGCATCTGCACACATGTCACACAGGCGCGATTATTTCTGTGAGTTAATAGATTATGGTCAGAATAGCGGTGATGCAACTGTGAAATTGGGAAATAAGAAGGAACTAGTGGTACAAGGTCACGGAAATATATTATTTAATAGATGTGTGAATGGCAAGTGGGAGCAAAGTATTCTTGAAGATGTACTTTATGTACCAGATCTACGCAGAAACTTGTTCTCAGAAGGTATGGTAACAAGAAAAGGCTATGTTATAATTAAGAAGTACAATGAGGCTTTAATATTGAAAGATGATAGAGTTGTTATGACTGCGACATTGAAGCAGAATAATCTATATGAGGTAAATATTAAAACAACAGTGCAAATAGTTTGTAATTTAGCACAGTCAAGTTTGAAAACCTGGCATGAACGTTTGGGGCATTTAAACTTGAAGGAAGTGCAAAATATGAGCAAGAATGGTGCAATTCCAGTAAAGTTGACAGATGACATCAACTTTGTGTGTGAGGCTTGTCAATATGGCAAACGGAGCCGCTTGCCATTTCATAAATCTTGTAGAGGAAGAAGTGAACCTGGTGATTTAACCTACAGTGATGTGTGTGGCCCTGTAGAACATACATCTGTATCGGAAGCAAGATATTTTGTCTTATTTAAAGATGGTGCCACCAGCTATAGACATGTGTTTATAATCAAACACAAAAGTGATGTCCTGGATTGCTTTAAGAAATATAATGCAATCGTGAAAAATAAGTTTAGTCATGGCACTCGTATTTTGCATACAGACAACGGACGTGAGTATGTGAACAATGAATTTAAATCTTATTTGGATAGTGAAGGAATAGTTCATGAACGCACAGCACCATACACGCCGGAACAAAACGGACGAGTGGAAAGAGAAATGCGCACGATTATGGAGAGCGCAAGATCTATGTTGTACTCTCGTGATATTTCATTGAATCTCTGGGCTGAAGCAGTAAACTGTGCTGTTTATTTATTAAATCGAAGTTCTTCTACACAGACAAAGGATGTATCCCCATATGAGTTGTGGAATGGAGAAAAGCCGGCCCTTCAACACATAAGAGTATTTGGTTCAGAAGGGTATGTTCATATACCTGATGAAAGAAGAAAGAAACTAGATAAGAAGAGTGTAAAACTAATATTAGTAGGGTATGAAAATGAAAATTACAGAATGTTTGATGTTGAAAGTGGGAAGATAACTGTAAGTAGAAATGTACACTTTAATGAGAACAACATACCCGTACTAAGGAAAAACACCACTTCAATTTCTGTCACCGAAGAAGAAGAACGAAGTGAAGGAATACAAGATATACCAGTTTCATCAGGAGACGACCAAAATGTTTCCGATTCTAGTTTTGAAAGTGTAGAAACACAAGAGGATCCCAATGATGTGACGTACCAGCCGTCACAAAGAATTTCTGAAGATTATGATAGACATATTACATTGAGACCTAGAAGGAACAGGAATGAAGAAGCAAATTTTATTGAATTTGAAATACCCAATACTTATGAAGAAGCAATGAATAGTCCAAATTCTCATCTATGGAAGAAAGCTGTGGCTGAAGAGCTTCAGTCTCATGAAGAAAATCAAACTTGGGTACTGACTGATCGAACTGAGAAGAAGCCTGTTACTTGTAAATGGGTGTTCACCTTAAAGAAGAATAAAGATGGAGAAATAGTACGATACAAAGCACGACTGTGTGCACGAGGATTCACACAAGTCAAGGGCTTGGACTATAATGAGACGTTTTCCCCCACTAGCAGGTACGATTCCATCAGAGTGCTGCTTAGTATTGCTGCGAGAGACGAACTGCTGATCGAGCAATTTGATGTGAAGACGGCCTTCTTGTATGGTGAGCTCTCCGAAGAAATATATATGGAGGTGCCAGAAGGATTGGAAACTCGGTCTTCACAAGTATGTAAGTTAATTAAATCTATATACGGTCTTAAACAATCTTCGAGATGCTGGAATGAGAAGTTTTGTTCTTTTCTAACTAAATATGGTTTTAAATCGTGTCCATCTGATAATTGTGTATTCGTAGGATATTTTAAAGGTGTCAAAGTAATATTAATTCTCTATGTTGATGATGGATTACTATTGGCCAAAAGTAAAGTTGTTTTGTCTGATATACTGAATGATCTTAAACAAAAGTTTGAAATTAAGATTTTAAACTGTAATTCATTTATTGGTATGGAAATAGATAGAGAAAAAGATTGCATAAGGATAAGTCAAAAGCAGTATATTAAGACAATAATAAATAAATTTAATTTGTCAGATGCTAAAAGTAGTAGTACCCCTGCTGATGTAAATGTACATTTGTCTAAGAACACAAGTAAAGTACCAGTTAATTTCCCATATAGACAAGCAGTGGGAGCATTGTTATTCTTGTCATCTGTATCTAGACCTGACATAGCATATGCTGTGAATGTTGTTAGCAGGTATGTCAATGACCCTTGTCCTTCACATGTTACAGCTGTGAAAAGAATCTTACGTTATTTAATTAATTCTAAAGATATGTCTATTGTTTACAAAGGTAATGTTGAATTAGTTGGCTACTCAGATTCTGACTTTGCAGGTGATTTGGACACTAGGAAATCTAATACAGGTTATATATTTTTAATGAATGGAGGTCCTGTCACTTGGTCTAGCCGTAAGCAAAATACTGTGGCGTTGTCCACAACTGAGTCGGAGGTCATGGCTGCTAGTGAAGCCACTAAAGAAATTTTATGGCTTAGGCAATTTCTATGTGACATTGGGGAGCCACAAGGCTCAATTACTTTAAATGTTGATAATCAGAGTGCTATAAAATTGATTAACAACCCTGTGTTTCATAGAAGAAGTAAGCACATAGACATAAAATATAATTTTATCAGAGAGAATGTTGCAAAGAAAATTGTTGATATTAAATATGTTGAGAGCTCAAATCAGTTGGCTGATTTCCTGACTAAAGCTTTGCCTGGAATGAAATTTAATTCAATTAGGGATAAGATGATGAGAAATATTTAATGCATCAATTTATAGTTATGAGATTATATGTACCTTTATGTTTAAATATAAGAATGTTGGTTTTCTGTTTTAGTTAAAGGTAAAAGAAAGTATTATGTAGTGAATTGATATGTCTATCTTATCAATTTAAGTGGGAGTGTTGGATATGTAAACTTATAAGATAGATCATAGAGACTGGTGGTTTCATAATCTGACACTGCTGGCTGTCTTGTCTTCGCTTTTGGTTTTACAAAACGTCATGTGATTTGTACGTATTTAAAATATATCGTGTTTATAGAAATCTAACGCGAGTTTTATTGAAATACTGCCGAAACTCCAATATGAATGATGTGGTCTCCTATAATTGGAAGCGCACACTTGTATTTCCCCTATTATCTCTATACTATAATGTAATTGTGTTGTTTCTGTTGGAGATCCAATAAATAAATAAATAAATATAGAAGGGATTTCTAGGCCTTGCACTTTCACTTTTGCAAGCCTATGCCATTAACTGGACACAAATCCAACACCCCTCGCTCAACAATCGTATTTACGACTTCTAAACCAAGGAGGTGGACAATTTTCATTTAACCATGTCTACCAAACACGACAAGACAAAGTGCACCATTACGTCTTAGTTTATTTTTAATAAAGCCACAAAGAGGCGGGGGCAATAAGGTTACCTTACACATACATACACACATAATCCGTAAAGTTGGGCGCCCTTACCAGAAGCTTCCCTCGACGAACATCAAACTGAGGGACCACTACCATTGGTGCGAGAAATGATAAATACCAAGATTTGGACACTATGTTGTTTATCTCTAAAATATGAATTTAATAATATTAGGAGGTATGTGAGTATATTTCAGAAAGTACAAAAAAAATCACTGATGTAAAACTACATTATATCCGATTTGCCGCCGATTTTCCGTTTCGATTAGTAATGTCGACGCCGAAAAAGGAAAAAATACTAGGATTCCAATTTGTTTTGATACAAATCTCTTATGATTTAAGGATTTCTCAGTTATTGTATGCATAATACTAAAAAAGAGGAGCTTTTTGAGTCTCATATTTACATTTGTCTACCGACATTACGGCGGCGATGCGACGGGGTGTCTTAAGTATTCATTTAGCTCAAATGTTTTCCTCTTTGCTTACTCTATTTTTGAGTTATGTTGATGAGAACATAAGGATCTTTTGGTGCTCGAATGACATGCAAGATAACGGCAAACGACCATGCGCCAAAAGACAACTAACCTCTCAATTCAATTCAAAATCATTTATTTCAATCCATTTAAGATCATAATAATGCACACATTTGATGAAATTAACAATTCATCAGTACATACAAAAATAATCAATTACATAACCTAAAAACTAAAATTCCAAAATTATAATGTCAGTGACTAAATAAAACTTAACAATTATGAAAATTAAAATTTGAATCACAGTTGTTGTGTCTATATCTATATGTATTGTGTGAGCGCTTATGTTTTGCCATCTATATGTCCCCACCACAGTTAGTCGCAATAAAATCCTCTTGAAGCAAACACGCATTTTAACTTACCAAATTCCTACTTAGCAAATCTAAACCTTCCCGTAAAGAACAACAGTGTTTAATAGAACTTGCACCAGAAATTATGCCAGAGAGACTTAAGTTATGTCTGTATGATACCTAATAATCTTAAGTCCCTCGGCACTGAAAGACGTATTCATACATTAGGTTGGTCCTTGGAACCAAAATGTTACGCAAATAAAACATCATAAATTCATCTTCAAACAAACAGTAGGGGCAATGTCAAACGCAGAAGAGGCCTAATTGTGCGTCTAAAAAAGAGTACATGCGGTCGAACAAACACACATACATACATATTATGTGGCGAAGCGACGTCTAAACTCCTTTTGATGTACCGCGGCCAACGACCCCTGTTTATTTCGTACAAGGCTTTCAATTCGTTCATATGAGGTTGACTGGATAAACTAGGGACATGTTGAAGGAGGGTTTTAAGGTTCTACGACAGTCGGATCTTGTTTCAAGGACTGGGTAAAAATTGTACCTTTGCGTAAGGTAACATAGGGTTAGCTATTAGTTTATCCAATTAAATAGAAGATGTAGGTGAGAATCTTGTGTGAATAATTTCAGTGTTCACGATTTTGACATCCACTACTATGCGAACAATTATGCTGCAGTAATTGATTTTTGTAAAGCAATATTAACTCCGCAATCCGGAAGACCTTGCGTTCAAAACCCTCCCACTAGGTGGACCGATGACCTGATAAAGGCTACGGGAATCCGCTGGATGCGAGTCGCACGGGACCTGTCAATTTGACGACACTTTGGGAGGCCTATGTCCATCAGGTGACGACTTTCGGCGAAATGATGATGATGATGAATATTAACTCAAATAATCTCTGTGTGTGTTTGTTCTGTTGTTGTGTTTGTGTTGATATATTTTTTTATTTAAAAGAGTGTCCGTGGAGCTTCTTGCCCATTCTTCTCCATAGAGATCTACACTTTAGAATTGGCAACTACAGTACTTTCACAAGTAATAATAATGTTTATCTAACATTCAATGTTGTCTGTGGTCTAGTCATTCACAAATGCTTTGAGTTTGAGTGTGAATGAATTCACAAGTTTTTTTTTATCTTTGTACATAATACAATTCAATTTTATGTCATACAATAAAGTCCCTGGTTCAACCAGTCAAAGGTAGTATATTTATATGTTCCGCTATAAAAGGACGCATGTGACAGTGTGTGCAATTGTTCGGATGGAAAGGGTTGGACAAAGGAGTTCAAAGGACGATGCAGGTAATTTAGTACGTGGAACTTTTATAGAAGCGACATTCCTTTCCGTGATGACATTTCCTTCAACATGAACGTGAAACACAGCTTTTGTTTGATGTTACACAGTAGCTTAGAGATCGTATTTTAACGATATGTTTTAAAGTTGTCCAAAAATAAAAGGCCCGTTTTAACGTTTGTTAGCGTAATAGTAATAAAGTTCAATTTCCGCTAGTGGTGTCAATTTACTACGGATTTGACGGCTGTCAAAACGGAATTCTTAGATCTCGTCGATTTTATGATTAGTTTTTACGATCTATTTTTATTGTTTTATTTTTTTTAATTAGACTTGCTTTGTTTGTGTCAAAATAATGAAACCCGATCGATCTTCAGGTTAAACAGCACTTGCCTAGGCTGGTCCGTGGATGAGTGACTACCCAATACATATCAAGTTTCCTCCATGCCTCGGTAAGCACGTTAAGCTATAATTTGTAGATCTTTGACAATCTTTACAGATAGTCAATGTTATATAGTGTTACCCAATACTAACTGGATTGTGAAGGTCAGATAAGCAGTCGTTGCGTATACTGGCATTCAGCTGCATTCTGGCTAGACTGAAATTCGACCCTAATATACTTGGGAAGAAAAAGCTAGGCAGATGGCAGACTTTGCTGTACCACCGCTGGGCATAGGCTTCCAGGTACTCTTGTTTGGAGATGTTTCGAACCTCTTACTCATAACTAAGAAGAAGAAAAGTAGAAGTTATTGAACTGGGATGGTAATAACAATCCAGCATGGCAACAAGAACAAGCTTTAAAAAAATGGAGGAATATTATCTACACTGAACATAATTTTTAATAAATGATAAATGATCTTTATTTTGTAAGTAGGTTTTCACAAACACTTTTACACGTCAATTTTTTTTTAAACTAGATGGGGCCGGTGTTTCGTACCTGACTACTCTGAGAAGAAACAGCCGAAACAAACTCAGAGGTCATAGTCTCTTTTGAAGTCCAGACATAATCTTGCTCAATTCACATGAGGATCATGTAGATGTTAGTGTCTGAGATGGTCTTTTGAAGAAAGAACCATACAATAGATTGTAGCTAGAAGTAACTGACGTGTTATCAAATATTAATTGAAAAAATACACCTTGAAAAAGGTAACAAATATAAAGGAAACGCTAGCATTAAAAATAAAATCACAATAACAAAAGAAAATCGTTCCATTTACGAGCAATACGACTCATAACACCCACTTTACGACATCAGAATAAAACAAAGCAAAAATATCAAATCCGCAAATACATGGCTTTAACGGGGGAGGTAGGGGCGAAGCGTATGATAACAATTTCGAATTTCAAACACCCCGAAACCGACGGCTCAAGTTCTCATGCCTTCGTAAGTAGGCTTTCGTGACGTGTGCGCCAACTGTATTGAAAAAATCTACTACAAATATATAACGAGGTTCTTCTCGATGTATCGAGCTATCAACTTTTACGATTGTATTTGCAAAAGCTCGAGTAATTTCCCATTATCGTGTTTGAAATATTTTCCAGCGTTTTATGTTCGGTTCGCATGTCAAATCGTAAAAATTTAAATGAGACTTTTTGACGGGTGTATTTGTATGATGTCCATAGATATGTATATCTTTGATAATGATGAAATACACTATGTAATATGACCAAACATCGAAATAATTTATACAAGACTTTCAAGACTTGCACGTGATCATCTGATTACCTACTTCCATTTTATTTTAAAACTGAAAGTTCCTTTAATTAAAAATGAATGAACGTAATCTGCAAAAAAAAAGATTATAAAAAGTCTAGAACTGCAACGGATATTCCCACTCTACTCTTACAGCTCATATCCTACAATGAAAGGATGGAGCAAAGAGATCAAATTACTTTCATCATGTCAACTGTTGGTATAATTTACTTTATCTGCTTTACCCTTTATCTGAATGATAATTAAATTATATTTATTTAAGTTAAATCAGTTATAAAAATCATTATTTAACTTCTTGAGCGGAAGGATACGGTGCTAAATGGCCCGTGTGTCGTGATAGCCTAGAGGTTATGGCCGCGCCTCTCGTGCATAAGGTTGTGGGTTTAAATCCGGGCAAGTACCAATGTGACTTTTTCAATTCATATGTTCTTTCTAAGTTTATCTTGGACATCACAGACATTGGTGAAGGAAAACATTGCGAGGAAACATAGTAATCTCTTATTTTCGTCTTTTTTCATTGTTATCATGTTTATTTCCAAGCCCACAAAGGTATCCCAACTTTTCAAATAACAATCAAAAGACAATTTAACAACCCAAACACTACAAACTCACTCACAGCGGAACAAATTAAAATTATCCGACCGACCAAATTATAAAGAGAATATCCCGCGTTTAAGACAAAGTAGAGACGGTCCCTATTCCCCTATACCTTTATCTGGCAGATATAGGCGTCTCCCCTGTTTCAGGGGATTCAGTTAAGCCTCCTTAAGCAGAGGTACGTACGCCCAATCTAGTAAGATCTTCGCTATCCCCTGACGATATGGTACGATGCTAAATTCTGAATGTTTAAGTGTAGTGGTCGAGTTGGGTATGGCTACCCAGTATTATCGAAAACAAAATAGTGGGCATTTCATATTTCTCAAACTTTCAAACTTCTAAGTTTTTTTGAGATTTGTTAAAACGTATTAATATTCGTTGGAATCCACGAATTATATTCAGAATCAATGTGAATGAGTAAAAATCTTTATTAAGTTACGTGACATTACGTTATGTGACATTAAGATGTGACATTACGTTATGTGACATTACGTTATGTGACATTACGTTATGTGACATTACGTTATGTGACATTACGTTATGTGACATTACGTTATGTGACATTACGTTATGTGACATTACGTTTTGTGACATTACGTTATGTGACATTCAGTTATGTGACATTACGTTATGTGACATAAAGTTACGTGACATTTAGTTACGTGACATTTAGTAATGTGACACTACGTTCTGTGACATTCAGTTATGTGACATTACGTTATGTGACATAAAGTTATGTGACATTCAGTTATGTGACATTACGTTATGTGACATTACGTTATGTGACATTACGTTATTTGACATTAAGATGTGACATTAAGTTACGTGACATTACGTTTTGTGACATTACGTTATGTGACATTCAGTTATGTGACATTACGTTATGTGACATAAAGTTACGTGACATTACGTTATGTGACATTACGTTATGTGACATTACGTTATGTGACATTAAGTTACGTGACATTACGTTATGTGACATTTAGTTACGTGACATTTAGTTATGTGACATTCAGTTATGTGACATTACGTTATGTGACATTAAGTTACGTGAGATTACGTTATGTGACATTCAGTTATGTGACATTAAGTTATGTGACTTTACGTTATGTGACATTACGTTATGTGACATTACGATATGTGACATTTAGTTACGTGGCATTAAGTTATGTGACATTACGTTATGTGACATTACGTTTTGTGACATTACGTTATGTGACATTCAGTTATGTGACATAAAGTTACGAGACATTACGTTATGTGACATTACGTTATGTGACATTAAGATGTGACATTAAGTTACGTGACATTACGTTTTGTGACATTACTTTATGTGACATTAAGTTATGTGACATTAAGTTACGTGACATTACGTTATGTGACATCACGTTATGTGACATTACGTTATGTGTCATTACGTTATGTGACATTACGTTTTGTGACATTACGTTATGTGACATTCAGTTATGTGACATTACGTTATGTGACATAAAGTTACGTGACATTACGTTTTGTGACATTACGTTATGTGATATTCAGTTATGTGACATTACGTTATGTGACATAAAGTTACGTGACATTACGTTATGTGACATTTAGTTACGTGACATTTAGTTATGTGACACTACGTTCTGTGACATTCAGTTATGTGACATTACGTTATGTGACATAAAGTTATGTGACATTCAGTTATGTGACATTACGTTATGTGATATAAAGTTATGTGACATTCAGTTATGTGACATTACGTTATGTGACATTACGTTATGTGACATTACGTTATTTGACATTAAGATGTGACATTAAGTTACGTGACATTACGTTTTGTGACATTACGTTATGTGACATTAAGTTATGTGACATTAAGTTACGTGACATTACGTTATGTGACATCACGTTATGTGACATTACGTTATGTGTCATTACGTTATGTGACATTACGTTTTGTGACATTACGTTATGTGACATTCAGTTATGTGACATTACGTTATGTGACATTCAGTTATGTGACATTACGTTATGTGACATAAAGTTACGTGACATTACGTTTTGTGACATTACGTTATGTGATATTCAGTTATGTGACATTACGTTATGTGACATAAAGTTACGTGACATTACGTTATGTGACATTTCATTATGTGACATTAAGTTACGTGACATTACGTTATGTGACATTTAGTTATGTGACACTACGTTCTGTGACATTCAGTTATGTGACATTACGTTATGTGACATAAAGTTATGTGACATTCAGTTATGTGACATTACGTTATGTGACATTACGTTATGTGACATTACGTTATTTGACATTAAGATGTGACATTAAGTTACGTGACATTACGTTTTGTGACATTACGTTATGTGACATTCAGTTATGTGACATTACGTTATGTGACATAAAGTTACGTGACATTACGTTATGTGACATTACGTTATGTGACATTACGTTATGTGACATTAAGTTACGTGACATTACGTTATGTGACATTTAGTTACGTGACATTTAGTTATAAGACATCAAGTTATGTGACATTCAGTTATGTGACATTACGTTATGTGACATAAAGTTACGTGACATTACGTTATGTTATGTGACCATACGTTATGTGACATTCAGTTATGTGACATTACGTTATGTGACATTAAGTTACGTGAGATTACGTTATGTGACATTCAAATATGTGACATTAAGTTATGTGACATTACGTTATGTGACATTACGTTATGTGACATTACGTTATGTGACATTTAGTTACGTGGCATTAAGTTATGTGACATTACGTTATGTGACATTACGTTGTAACGCTGTTAAAAGGACTGGCGTCGGTTATAAATAAAAAGACAAAAGGTTAAGAACTAGATTTTAATTAACAATAAAAGTTTACTTACTAGGTATAAATTAAGATAAAAGAATGGGCGCCTTGTGGCCCGCTTAGAAAACACTAAGTTAGCCACTATTTTAAAAATACAAGATAATCATAAACAATTAAAACTAAACATGAGACTAAATAACCCCGGGGGGGTTCGACCAAAACCTGTCTGTGATTGGATCTCAATTATGGTTATTCAATAACACGGCACAATAATAGTGAAGCGTGGCTGGGGAAGGGATCCCAGTCCACAATACCGGTAAGTCCACTCAGGTGTTCAGGACGCTGGACTCGGAGAGGAGCAGACCGTGTCTCACACACCAGTCTGCCGGGGTGAAAGGTACGGGCTAGACTCTGCGGGCAAGGCCCACGCGCAGCCTGGAGGGTGTGGTGGTTCCCCACCAAGTTATACTTGTGGTAAAAAAAAACCCTGTCGATGAACGACCCTAATTAGTTTCAAGCCTACTAAAAGTAGCCTACTCTCAACAACAGAAATTGAACTTACCCAGAATTCCTGGGGTATTTCCACAATAATCGGGGCCTATATCAGGCTCCCGACTCCAACCAAGAATTGGCCACCAGAGGGGCGAGTGGAACAGCCCACCGGTCGACAAGCCTGAAAAAGATCGACGCTAGGTTAGACTTCTCCACGCGGCGCGGCCCATAGAATTGGCCTTGTTTCAAATCGCACTTCGTTAGACTGACCTCCAAATTGCAGACAGACACGCGTAAAGCTGTTCAACAGTTATTGGGTGTCCGGATCCGTGCTGAAGGTGACGCCGGCTGAGCACTATGTCCCGTCACTCTCCCGCGGCTAGCTTTCCCGGTTCCTCTGGCAAAAATGGCCGAACTCACACTGTAGGGCTACGCTCGGGGGGAGTCGTGGGGGAGTGTTGCCAGACGGCAGACTTTTGCTCTCATCTCGGGATAAGATGAGAGCGTAGGGCTCTGTACCGGTCGTTGTACAATTGGGGCTTTATTGATCTTTGCACCTTTCATCACTAACACCGTCACACAATATTTGTGAACCCCCTGGAGGATGGTTCTACTGAATTAACGGGAACACAACGTTTCTAGATGGTAAACTTCTCAATTAGTTCACAATAATACATTTGGGGAGATGTCATTGATTACGTCGTCCACACTGACATTCTAACTTTTTTAATTATGGCTGCGTTCCGTTATCGCCGTTAGCAAAAAATGCGTTCCAAAGATCACTTTTGTGTTTTTAATCGATTATATGAAATAATCGAATTGAATGGAAACCAAGGGTTACAACGTTTTGTGACATTACGTTATGTGACATTCAGTTATGTGACATTACGTTATGTGACATAAAGTTACGAGACATTACGTTATGTGACATTAAGATGTGACATTAAGTTACGTGACATTACGTTTTGTGACATTACGTTATGTGACATAACGTTATGTGACATTAAGTTACGTGACATTACGTTATGTGACATTACGTTATGTGACATTACGTTATGTGTCATTACGTTATGTGACATTACGTTATGTGACATTACGTTATGTGACATTACGTTATGTGACATTACGTTATGTGACATTCAGTTATGTGACATTAAGTTATGTGACATTACGTTATGTGACATTACGTTATGTGACATTAAGTTACGTGACATTACGTTATGTGACATAACGTTGTGTGACATTACGTTATGTGACATTACGTTATGTGACATTCAGTTATGTGACATTACGTTATGTGTCATTACGTTATGTGACATTTAGTTACGTGACATTTAGTTATGTGACATTTAGTTATGTGACATTACGTTATGTGACATTAAGTTACGTGACATTACGTTATGTGACATACAGTTATGTGACATTAAGTTATGTGACATTTAGTTATGTGACATTACGTTATGTGACATTTAGTTACGTGGCATTAAGTTATGTGACATTACGTTATGTGACATTACGTTTTGTGACATTACGTTATGTGACATTCAGTTATGTGACATTACGTTATGTGACATAAAGTTACGAGACATTAAGTTACGTGACATTACGTTACGTGGCATTAAGTTATGTGACATTACGTTATGTGACATTTAGTTACGTGGCATTAAGTTATGTGACATTACGTTATGTGACATTACGTTTTGTGACATTACGTTATGTGACATTCAGTTATATGACAATACGTTATGTGACATAAAGTTACGAGACATTACGTTATGTGACATTACGTTATGTGACATTAAGTTATGTGACATTACGTTATGTGACATTACGTTTTGTGACATTAAGATGTGACATTAAGTTACGTGACATTACGTTATGTGACATTACGTTGTGACATTAAGATGTGACATTAAGTTACGTGACATTAAGTTATGTGACATTACGTTATGTGACATTACGTTATGTGACATTACGTTATGTGACATTCAGTTTTGTGACATTACGTTATGTGACATTAAGTTACGTGACATTACGTTATGTTATGTGACATTACGTTATGTGACATTCAGTTATGTGACATTACGTTATGTGACATTACGTTATGTGACATTACGTTATGTGACATTACGTTATTTGACATTAAGATGTGACATTAAGTTACGTGACATTACGTTTTGTGACATTACGTTATGTCAAAATCAAAATCAAAGCATTTATTTCAAGTAGGCCAGTTACAGGCACTTTTGAATTGTCGAAACAAAAATGAACAATTAAAGTAGCTACAGTCCCAGTCACAAGACATAAAAACTGTGAAAGTACTGTAGTTGCCCATTCCCTAACGTAGATCTCTATGGAGAAGAACGGGCAAGAAACTCCATGGACACTCTTTTAAATCAAAATATTGTTACAAAATCTTGGTTACATCATTCTTGTTGAGATGGTATATTATGTGAGAACAATGTAGCAAGATGTGCACGTTAAAAGTGTCCATAGCAAAACAAAAATAAAATACAACTCAAAAACAAAATAATTAATTCAAATAAACCATGGCGACTAAGAGATGACCAGTCACAACTGACAGCGCCCGTTCACGAACATGACGCATGGATCAGCACCATACAGCTCAACCATTTTGAAGGGAACTAAATGGTCCGACACACGCGCCACCATCAGCGAGACATTTGAGAGAGCATGACATACTCTCAACCGCCAGGTCACATTCAAGTCAAAAAAACATGTGACATTCAGTTATGTGACATTACGTTATGTGACATAAAGTTACGTGACATTACGTTATGTGACATTACGTTATGTGACATTAAGTTACGTGACATTACGTTATGTGACATTTAGTTACGTGACATTTAGTTATGTGACATTAAGTTATGTGACATTCAGTTATGTGACATTACGTTATGTGACATAAAGTTACGTGACATTACGTTATGTTATGTGACCACACGTTATGTGACATTCAGTTATGTGACATTACGTTATGTGACATTAAGTTACGTGAGATTACGTTATGTGACATTAAGTTATGTGACATTACGTAATGTGACATTACGTTATGTGACATTACGATATGTGACATTTAGTTACGTGGCATTAAGTTATGTGACATTACGTTATGTGACATTACGTTATGTGACATTACGTTATGTGACATAAAGTTACGAGACATTACGTTATGTGACATTACGTTATGTGACATTAAGATGTGACATTAAGTTATGTGACATTACGTTATGTGACATTAAGTTACGTGACATTACGTTATGTGACATCACGTTATGTGTCATTACGTTATGTGTCATTACGTTATGTGACATTACGTTATGTGACATTCAGTTATGTGACATTACGTTATGTGACATTCAGTTATGTGACATTACGTTATGTGACGTAAAGTTACGTGACATTACGTTTTGTGACATTACGTTATGTGACATTCAGTTATGTGACATTACGTCATGTGACATAAAGTTACGGGACATTACGTTATGTGACATTACGTTATGTGACATTTCATTATGTGACATTAAGTTACGTGACATTACGTTATGTGACATTTAGTTACGTGACATTTAGTTATGTGACACTACGTTCTGTGACATTCAGTTATGTGACATTACGTTATGTGACATAAAGTTATGTGTCATTCAGTTATGTGACATTACGTTATGTGACATTACGTTATGTGACATTACGTTATTTGACATTAAGATGTGACATTAAGTTACGTGACATTACGTTTTGTGACATTACGTTATGTGACATTCAGTTATGTGACATTACGTTATGTGACATAAAGTTACGAGACATTACGTTATGTGACATTACGTTATGTGACATTAAGATGTGACATTAAGTTACGTGACATTACGTTTTGTGACATTACGTTATGTGACATTACGTTATGTGACATTAAGTTACGTGACATTACGTTATGTGACATTACGTTATGTGACATTACGTTATGTGTCATTACGTTATGTGACATTACGTTATGTGACATTACGTTATGTGACATTACGTTATGTGACATTCAGTTATGTGACATTACGTTATGTGACATTACGTTATGTGACATTACGTTATTTGACATTAAGATGTGACATTAAGTTACGTGACATTACGTTTTGTGACATTACGTTATGTGACATTCAGTTATGTGACATTACGTTATGTGACATAAAGTTACGAGACATTACGTTATGTGACATTACGTTATGTGACATTAAGATGTGACATTAAGTTACGTGACATTACGTTTTGTGACATTACGTTATGTGACATTACGTTATGTGACATTAAGTTACGTGACATTACGTTATGTGACATTACGTTATGTGACATTACGTTATGTGTCATTACGTTATGTGACATTACGTTATGTGACATTACGTTATGTGACATTACGTTATGTGACATTAAGTTATGTGACATTACGTTATGTGACATTACGTTATGTGACATTACGTTATGTGACATTACGTTATGTGACATAAAGTTACGAGACATTACGTTATGTGACATTACGTTATGTGACATTAAGATGTGACATTAAGTTACGTGACATTACGTTATGTGACATTACGTTATGTGACATTACGTTATGTGACATTCAGTTATGTGACATTAAGTTATGTGACATTACGTTATGTGACATTACGTTATGTGACATTACGTTATGTGACATTAAGATGTGACATTAAGTTACGTGACATTACGTTTTGTGACATTACGTTATGTGACATTCAGTTATGTGACATTACGTTATGTGACATTTAGTTACGTGGCATTAAGTTATGTGACATTACGTTATGTGACATTACGTTATGTGACATTCAGTTATGTGACATTCAGTTATGTGACATTCAGTTATGTGACATTACGTTATGTGACATAAAGTTACGAGACATTACGTTATGTGACATTACGTTATGTGACATTACGTTATGTGACATTCAGTTATGTGACATTCAGTTATGTGACATTACGTTATGTGACATAAAGTTACGAGACATTACGTTATGTGACATTACGTTATGTGACATTAAGATGTGACATTAAGTTACGTGACATTACGTTTTGTGACATTACGTTATGTGACATTAAGTTACGTGACATTACGTTATGTGACATTACGTTATGTGACATTACGTTATGTGTCATTACGTTATGTGACATTACGTTATGTGACATTACGTTATGTGACATTACGTTATGTGACATTCAGTTATGTGACATTACGTTATGTGACATTACGTTATGTGACATTACGTTATGTGACATTACGTTATGTGACATTAAGATGTGACATTAAGTTACGTGACATTACGTTATGTGACATCACGTTATGTGTCATTACGTTATGTGTCATTACGTTATGTGACATTACGTTATGTGACATTAAGTTATGTGACATTACGTTATGTGACATAACGTTATGTGACATTTAGTTACGTGGCATTAAGTTATGTGACATTACGTTATGTGACATTACGTTATGTGACAAAGTTACGAGACATTACGTTTTGTGACATTACGTTATGTGACATTCAGTTATGTGACATTACGTTATGTGACATTACGTTATGTGACATTAAGTTAAGTGACATTACGTTATGTGACATTACGTTATGTGACATTTAGTTACGTGGCATTAAGTTATGTGACATTACGTTATGTGACATTACGTTATGTGACATTACGTTATGTGACATTACGTTATGTGACATAAAGTTACGAGACATTACGTTTTGTGACATTACGTTATGTGACATTCAGTTATGTGACATTACGTTGTGTGACATTACGTTATGTGACATTACGTTATGTGACATTCAGTTATGTGACATTACGTTATGTGTCATTACGTTATGTGACATTTAGTTACGTGACATTTAGTTATGTGACATTTAGTTATGTGACATTACGTTATGTGACATTAAGTTACGTGACATTACGTTATGTGACATTCAGTTATGTGACATTAAGTTATGTGACATTACGTTATGTGACATTACGTTATGTGACATTACGTTATGTGACATTTAGTTACGTGGCATTAAGTTATGTGACATTACGTTATGTGACATTACGTTTTGTGACATTACATTATGTGACATTCAGTTATGTGACATTACGTTATGTGACATAAAGTTACGAGACATTACGTTATGTGACATTACGTTATGTGACATTGAGTAATGTGACATTACGTTATGTGACATTACGTTTTGTGACATTACGTTATGTGACATTCAGTTATGTGACATTACGTTATGTGACATAAAGTTACGAGACATTACGTTATGTGACATTACGTTATGTGACATAAAGTTACGAGACATTACGTTATGTGACATTAAGTTATGTGACATTACGTTATGTGACATTAAGTTATGTGACATTACGTTATGTGACATAACGTTTTGTGACATTACGTTATGTGACATTTAGTTACGTGACATTTAGTTATGTGACATTTAGTTATGTGACATTACGTTATGTGACATTAAGTTACGTGACATTACGTTATGTGACATTCAGTTATGTGACATTCAGTTATGTGACATTACGTTATGTGACATTTAGTTACGTGGCATTAAGTTATGTGACATTACGTTATGTGACATTACGTTTTGTGACATTACGTTATGTGACATTCAGTTATGTGACATTAAGTTATGTGACATTACGTTATGTGACATTACGTTATGTGACATTTAGTTACGTGGCATTAAGTTATGTGACATTACGTTATGTGACATTACGTTATGTGACAAAGTTACGAGACATTACGTTTTGTGACATTACGTTATGTGACATTCAGTTATGTGACATTACGTTATGTGACATTACGTTATGTGACATTAAGTTACGTGACATTACGTTATGTGACATTACGTTATGTGACATTTAGTTACGTGGCATTAAGTTATGTGACATTACGTTATGTGACATTACGTTATGTGACATAAAGTTACGAGACATTACGTTTTGTGACATTACGTTATGTGACATTCAGTTATGTGACATTACGTTATGTGACATTACGTTATGTGACATTAAGTTACGTGACATTACGTTATGTGACATTACGTTGTGTGACATTACGTTATGTGACATTACGTTATGTGACATTCAGTTATGTGACATTACGTTATGTGTCATTACGTTATGTGACATTTAGTTACGTGACATTTAGTTATGTGACATTTAGTTATGTGACATTACGTTATGTGACATTAAGTTACGTGACATTACGTTATGTGACATTCAGTTATGTGACATTAAGTTATGTGACATTACGTTATGTGACATTACGTTATGTGACATTACGTTATGTGACATTTAGTTACGTGGCATTAAGTTATGTGACATTACGTTATGTGACATTACGTTTTGTGACATTACATTATGTGACATTCAGTTATGTGACATTACGTTATGTGACATAAAGTTACGAGACATTACGTTATGTGACATTACGTTATGTGACATTGAGTAATGTGACATTACGTTATGTGACATTACGTTTTGTGACATTACGTTATGTGACATTCAGTTATGTGACATTACGTTATGTGACATAAAGTTACGAGACATTACGTTATGTGACATTACGTTATGTGACATAAAGTTACGAGACATTACGTTATGTGACATTAAGTTATGTGACATTACGTTATGTGACATTAAGTTATGTGACATTACGTTATGTGACATAACGTTTTGTGACATTACGTTATGTGACATTTAGTTACGTGACATTTAGTTATGTGACATTTAGTTATGTGACATTACGTTATGTGACATTAAGTTACGTGACATTACGTTATGTGACATTCAGTTATGTGACATTCAGTTATGTGACATTACGTTATGTGACATTTAGTTACGTGGCATTAAGTTATGTGACATTACGTTATGTGACATTACGTTTTGTGACATTACGTTATGTGACATTCAGTTATGTGACATAACGTTTTGTGACATAAAGTTACGAGACATTACGTTATGTGACATTACGTTATGTGACATAAAGTTACGAGACATTACGTTATGCGACATTACGTTTTGTGACATTAAGATGTGACATTAAGTTACGTGACATTGCGTTTTGTGACATTACGTTATGTGACATTCAGTTATGTGACATTACGTTATGTGACATAACGTTATGTGACATTAAGTTACGTGACATTACGTTATGTGACATTACGTTGTGACATTAAGATGTGACATTAAGTTACGTCACATTACGTTATGTGACATTACGTTATGTGCCATTCAGTTTTGTGACATTACGTTATGTGACATTAAGTTACGTGACATTACGTTATGTTATGTGACATTACGTTATGTGACATTCAGTTATGTGACATTACGTTATGTGACATTAAGTTACGTGACATTAAGTTACGTGACATTACGTTATGTGACATTACGTTATGTGACATTACGTTATGTGACATTACGTTTTGTGACATTACGTTATGTGACAATACGTTATGTGACATTACGTTATGTGACATTAAGATGTGACATTAAGTTACGTGACATTACGTTATGTGACATTACGTTATGTGACATTACGTTATGTGACATTCAGTTATGTGAAATTACGTTATGTGACATTACGTTATGTGACATTCAGTTATGTGACATTACGTTATGTGTCATTACGTTATGTGACATTCAGTTATGTGACATTACGTTATGTAGCTGTTTGCGTTTGATAGCAAACTTGCATCACTTTAGAATATGCAAAAGCCTCGGTGCGCAGTCATTATTTAATTTGAACCTAAGAAAAATGTTTTACTTTTGACTCAAGTGTTCTTCAATGATTGTAATTTTCTTGGCTATCGAGCTAGGATAAAGATTTAAAAGAAATAATTTTTATTGTATTTTATTGGAAGCTACGAATTTCCTTCACTTGCTTAACCAAAGCAATAATGATTTACAGTTATCTGAAAATAGTAATTTCTATAAGGAAAGGCCGAAATTATTTGGATGAAGACGTAACCCCCGCTGTTTTCTTCCCCTTTGTACGATACAAACAACGTATACAGGATGGAGTAAACATTGAAGTTTGAAAAAAATATTTTAGAAAATTTCATATAAATACTGTACTTACATAATTATAATGAAATACTAAAAATAAAGCAACTAAACATTAGTTTAATTGTTGATATTTTATCTATTTAACCTTCTTGTGTATTGTCTCCATTCTGCATCTGGACGGAATTGGTCTTACCAAATATACCACATAAAAAGAGATGGATATAAATTATGAAGAATTACAAACAAATACATTTTAAAGCCAGGCAAAACTGTTAACCCAAAAAAAAATCAGTGCAATATGAAAAGATAAAAAACGTGCACACCTTTAACCGACTCCGAAAACTCTGAACCTCAACAATTAAGAAAATACCAACCCTAAAAATAAACAAATAATAAAACTCCTTTTATCTTTTATTGCTTCATTGGCTGGCCACCCTGTATACAAATACCTACATTAACTAATTGTTTGTCAGTGCCAAAGGCATAATATTTTGCTTAGATCAGAGGCACATCAGGTGGTAGAAATATAGGGGAGTCCATTATTATTTTATTTATATTACAAGCATTTGCCCGCAGCTTCGCTCGCGTATATTTCAAATTTGACAATTATTTCTGGTTGTACTCTGCTTGTTATAATATAATTCAATCATAATTCGAAAGATGAAGGAAAACATTGTGAGGAAACCGGCGGCGTGTCCTAGAACCAAAAAATCGAAGACATGTGACATCTACCAATCCGCACTGGGCCTGCATTACAGCCCATTGCCTCTCAATGAGAGGAGGCCGTGTCCCACCAATGGGAACACTAAACTCTGATGATGATGATGATGATAATTCGATACACTAGTGGCGCCATTTATTGCTATAAGAAATTTATTGTGGTTTTCCTTGGGAACATATTTTTTTTTTCAGGATGAAAGATATCTATGTCCATTTCTATATACGCCTGACACAGTATATGCACAATTTTAGGATAATTGGTTGGGAGGCCTGCGGAGCATGCGAATTTCATACAAACGTTATACCAAAATAATTTGTAAATGAAACATTTATTCTTAAATTAGCGTGTATTTATTTTGATTAGATTACAAAATATATAGTTTCCCAAACGCATATTTTGAATGTACACTGATTTAGACTAGAGTTACGAGAAAAATGAATTTTCTATTGAATTTTTAAATTGGTTCCTCATATCTCGGCTTTATATCATTGTCCTCTCAAAATATTTGTTTGGGAACATAAACATAAATGTATACACAGTACCTTAAGAATATGTTTGATTTTCATATTATTTTGGTATTACGTTTGTATGAAAAGCGCATGCTCCGCCGGCCCCTTAAGTGGTTTAGGCGTGAAAATGTAACTGCACGAGTAAGGTACCTTAAATGATAGACTGATATTATGATTGATTGTGTATTGAAAGAACACCCAAAAACAGATTACTTAATATCAACTCGCGGCAAATAAGTCTCTTTGGTAGCCCGAACGGTGTTATGTGACTACTGATCGTTGACTTAAAATTGTAAATTTAATTCATTTTTTTTCTCATTTCGTCGATGTGCACAAAATTGATACATAATAATATGCTATTGTACGGGTTTGCTCGTAAAGTAACAAACAAACAAACAAACTTTCGCATTTATAATCTTAAGTTAGGATTTCCCCCTTCATTTTAAAGGCAATCGACGTTATTCAAGCGTTATTTATTTTTCAATTTATGTCTCTGAAGCTAATAGTCGATCGAATGGATGAATATTTGAGAAGTTTAGATGTAATGCATGTAATTTGAATGTGAATTGCGTCTGGGTTTTGGTGATAATTTTGATCCAGGCAAAAACGAATGTCTTGAAAAAAATAAATTAAAAAAAAATATCGCTGGACATTAACACACAGCGCCACCTAGTACCACACTAAGCAAAGCTTGTGTCGTGGACACTAGATAGTTGATATACTACATATATACTTTTTGTTTGTAAATACATACCTATAATAATAATAAATAAAACAATAATAATAATAAATATCGTTGGACATTACACACAGCGCTATCTAGTGCCACACTAAGCTGGGCGTGTGTCGTGGTCACCAGACAGTTGATATACTTATAGACAAGACTAGACATTAAAAAACTAAGCAAGCGGGTAGTTTTTGCGGTTTTTTTTTTCTTGAGATCAAGATGTACCGAGGCGGACTTAATGCCATAGGCATTATCTACCAGTCAACCGGTGATGCAGAGACAAGCAGTGGTAGGTGTCATTTCTGAAAATATTTTTTTTAAATACACTACAAAGATATATATAATACTACACATATTTATCAAATACTATAAATATATATATTAAATCCAATGACTTACACAGAAATGTTATGGACTATAATTTTACTTTATTTGATTTATAGTCAGTAGCCTACTTTAATGTAGTGAATATTGTTATATTCCGTTGAGTCCGTAATTTATATGTATACACTTTCCTTAATATTATAGTTAATTATTACATATTATTAGACGTGACTGTACAGGCTAACTACATACTAAATAATGATGTCACAACAAATACAGGGTGTAAACAACCTCATCACGAAGACATAAAGTAAGCGTTTAGTACATCAAACTCTGTAACTAGAAGCTAAAAAATATTACTGGGAAACAACTTTGTTCTTGGGTGAAAAATCATGTTACAAAACATGATTTTTCACCCAAAAACAAAGTACTCCCTTGATTGTCCTAAAAATTTTTGTCCGAAAATCATTATCCATAACACGTTTGCTATAAACTTCAGTAACCATAATGTTCAAAACACCGAAATTATGTTTTACATAACTAACTTTACTTCTAATAATATTTTGTCATAATATCGAAAACTATAATAATTGAATACCTGTCCTAATTTTACATGACATAAAGTCGTATGTCCTAAGTATTGTATCACATAATGTATATGATTCTGAATGGTCATTTATACATAGTTAGTCGCAAAAAAAATCCCTAAAAGTTAGGTTTTAGTAACAGAAACGAATTGCTGTAAATCCGACTCCACGCAGTCTTGTCTGCCATACCCCAAGAGTGTTATTTAAAATCGCGTAGGCGCGGAGGGGCGAGGCGGGCCGCGAGTTGAGGAGCAGGTGGTTGTAACACTCCCCGCCGCGGCTGAGGTGGTGAGCGTTAAACCCATCTGCGACGATAAGCTCGCGTGAGGCCGCCGGAGCCCCGCAGCACCGGAGCCGTGACAGAAACTATGCCTGCTGCATGATGCTTGCTCGTTTGCATTCTACATGCTTGTTTGCATACTGTATGCTTGCATGCTTGCCTGTTGCATGCTTGCTTGCTACATGCTTGTTTGCTTGCTGTATGCTTGCCGCATGCTTGATACATGCGTGCTGCATGCTTGCTGCATGCATTTTGCATGCTTGCTTGCTAGCTACGTGCTTGCTTGCTTGCTACATGCTTGCTTGCTGTATGCTTGCCGCATGCTTGCTACATGCATGCCGCATGCTTGCTGCATGCTTGCTTGCATTGCAGGTCAACGCCTACATACGATTAAACATTTACTTAGAATAGGACTTACGACTTTTATTGAAAACGATTTTATGTCTTTTGTATATTATTGATTGTAATACTTATGACAAACGGATGTAGGGCTTATTATATTTAGGCGTTTCAACTTTATGGCATATGATATTATGTGATTTAAAGTTCGGGTAAATTATCATTCGGACGAATGATGATTATGACAAAAACAATTATGTCATTTTAGATTATGGATTAAAAAGTTAGGTAATACGATAGAGAACCTTTGCAGTAGAACTCAATGTAACGCACTCAAAACATTGTGCTGATGGATGGATTAAATAGGTAACCCCTGTACTATTTAATCCGTGGAAGTATTTAAAGTAAAAATCTTACCATAAAAAATTGTATTTAAAAATCTTGTCAAAAAGTTGTAACTTTGACCCCCAATATCTTTTTAACCAGGAGGTTCCAAGGGATGATTACAATGACGGGGAGAACAAGTGCCTTTCGGCTTCGTTAAGAGGTTTATACACCCTTTATAACTCGCTATAACTCATTAAAACTATCCAAACAAACTCACTTTGTCGTCGAACCATAACACATTTATAAGCAAGTACACGTATGCATGTATGTATGTATGTAAATTGCTCACCCGAGCCAAGTTTCGTGTGGCTTGCAACTTGTACACATGTTGTTCCAGACACCGTATTGCATACTAAGAAATGTTTTGTTTGGAGTCTAATATAATTTAATATATATTTTTGAAGGCTGCAAAAAACTCAGGTTATTGAAAGTTTTGTTCTGTGTAGCACTGTGTGCGGTAAAGGCAATCATGTTGGTTTAAAACTGTTTTAATCTTATACTGTAAGTTTTGGGAAGCGCTATTAATAGTGCTGGCTGTTTAAATAGTACGGCCTAATATTACGTTGACTACAACGTTGTATTAGGCCTGAATTCTTGTCGCGCTGGTTGGTCGTGACGATAATGAGAACAAAATACGGCAGTCAGTCGCCGCTGACGTCAGCGTCGCAGTATGGTGCTATATAGATCACAATGTATGTAATGTACCCAACTGACCGTGCGCAACCGACCGTCAGCGCGACAGAATTCAGGCCTTATTCTGCATGGAGCTTTGCAAAGAGGTTATAAGAATCAGTTGGAAGTACATACCTACTAATATTATAAATGTGAATGTAAGTTTGTTTGTTACGCTTTCACGCGAATACTACTGAACGGATTTGGATGAAATTTTGCACACAGATAGTTTATAACCTGAATTAAAACAAAGGATTTTTTGAGGAGGACCTTTTATCCCGGTAGTAAGATTCCATGGGACAGTAAACAAACTTCACGCAGGCGAAGCCGCTGGCTGAAGCTAGTAGATATATAAATTCAGAAGAGGTGTCATAACATCACCCCTGCAAACCTCAAGAGGTATAACCAGAAGGCAAGCCTATCATTTAACCTATTAAAACTAGTACCGGAACAGATACTGAAAAAATCCAAAACAAAACCTTTATAATACCAGGTTAGGGATAACACCAAAAAGAAAGAAAGAATAAAACTTTTCCCGCCATGAGAATCGACCCTAAGAACATTGTGTTCAGCTTCTGATTGCAGCCACGATACCTTGCAATCACTCGCCCAACGAGGTAGCAGAAGCCAAGACTATGAGAAAGCTGCACTTTTTTGAAACTCCATGTGCACTAAACTTAAACAGGGTGTAAACCAGCTCATCACAAAGCCGTTAACCAAGCAATCTGTACATCAAACTAAGTAACTTTAAGCAAAAAATTTTGCTGGAAATCAAAATTTTTTTTTGACAAGTTTTTTTTTTAATTACAAGTTTTTTTTGTAAGATTGAATAGTACGGGGTTCTTGCAAGTGTCAATAGTCAACTATGAACACTTCCAAGACCCCCGTACTATTCCATCTTACAAAAAAAACTTGTCAAAAAGTTGTAACTTTGACCCCCATATCTTCGTAACTAGAAGGTTCCCAGGTATGGTGTAGAACAAAAAAAAGATCGCAATTACGGGGAGAATAAGTGGTTTTCGGATTCGTTAAGAGGTGTTTTACACCCTTTATTGTCACTTTCGGAATATTTTCCGTGATTATTCATTAGTTTACCAAAGCTGACAAGACTATCAATTGAAATAAGAAACATGAAAATTTCAATTGAGAGAATGGCTTCAAATTGTCGAGTACCTGGAATCCAGTTTTGAGTACGCTCAAAAGTAGCAACCGGCATCATACCAAAGACTCCACAAAACCTGGTGATGCTGCGAGTGCGTTTTGTCGTGACTTAGTGTGGAGTTCCAATAGTGCGCGTAGCAAAAGACAAAGAAAGAGGGTAGACAGATTTGTCTGCTCTTAACATTTTATTTACCATCCACCCGCATTGGCCTGTCTTCCGCGATCATAGCGCTTGCAACAGCGTCCATATATCGGGATCTCAAAATAATGAATAATCACGGAAGTGACAATATAAGTTTATACTGTCGTGTACTATAATGTCACGTGTGTTTATGACCTGAAGGTTTAGCATTCTATGACACGACTCTCATAGTATACTCGTTCAATGTAATTTATGTGAGAACTTGAAACTCTCTCGCCGCGATGCGCTCGTGTTTAGTGAAGCTGACGGAGATGTGATCTTATTAATTATGTCATTATTGTGACACGTTGTTTGGATAATAATATATAATACAGCGGTACGTCACAGAAATTTACATATAGGGTGTAAAAACCTCTTAACGAATCTGAAATGCACTGTCTTGTTCTCCCCGTCACTGCGATCATTTTTACGTTCCAAACCATACCTTCTAGTTACGGAGATATTGGAGATCAAACATAAACTTTTTGACAAGCTTTTTCTTTAAATATGAGTTTTTACTTTAAACACCTTTACGACGCCGGTATTATTTAATTCATCCATCAGCACAATGTTTTAAGTGCATTACATTGAGTTCTACCACAAAACATGATTTTTGACCCCAAAAAAAAAGTAGTTTCCCAGCAATTATTTTGCGTAGTTACTTAAGTTTAATGTACAGAATTCTTGGTTGACGGCTTCGTGATGAGGTGGTTTACACCCTGTATGTAGGAAGGGATGATATAGGAGTTGGCGACTGATGTTGGGGTGTTGGATTAGATGCCCAGGACGTGTTAGTATTGGCGCTAGTATTATATTATCTGTGGTATTGGTTTTCAACGGGCTTAAGCACGAAGAAAGTAAACTAGATCAGTTTTTTTTAATCGGAATTTCTCAGTAGTAATCATAAAAGTTCATTTTTTTTTTCATTTGATGACTTCCCATAAGAAAAAAAAAAGTACAATGCAAACACAATACACAGTATGTGCAATAACAGAAAACAAACATATGTTTAACTCCTATGTTATAACTAGCGAGCTCATTCCCATGAAATCCAGACACCATGATTACTACTGAGAAATTCCGATTAAAAAAAACTGATCTAGTTTACTTTCTTCGTGCTTAAGCCCGTTGAAAACCAATACTAACACGTCCTGGGCATCTAATCCAACACCCCAACATCAGTCGCCAACTCCTATATCATCCCTTCCTACATACAGGGTGTAAACCACCTCATCAAAGCAACGTTTCCACCAAGGTGGAAAATCACTCGAGTGATTCCGGTTCCCAAAGGAAAGTCTGGTCCGGATATCAGTGGCTACAGACCGGTTGCAGTGTTGTCAACACCGGCAAAAGTCTTCGAGTCTGCCATTCAACGCTGTGTGCAGGCTCAAGTGAGCGCACAGCTATCGGACGCGCAGCACGGCTTCAGGCCGGCGCGCAGCACGGCAACTAATCTCCTTAACTTTATGGCGAGTGTGGTGCCCGCCGTCGATGCTGGGGTACAGGTAGACGTGGCATATTTTGATTTTAAAAAGGCGTTTGATACCGTCGATAATGACGTACTGTTAATGAAGTTGGCAAAAATTGGCTGTACTCCAACACTCTTAAAGTTCTTCGCCAGCTACCTGGAGGATCGACAGCAGTACGTCGACTACAACGGGTTCGAATCCGAGCCATACTACACCAGGTCAGGCGTGAGCCAGGGCAGCAATTTGGGTCCTCTCGAATTTATTTTAATGATAAATGACTTACCAGAGGTAGTCAAACATAGTTTATGTTTACTGTTTGCAGATGACCTCAAATTGCTGCTCGAGGTCAGGAATGGGTCGGACTGTGAGAAACTGCAGGGAGACATAGATAGAGTGATAGAATGGAGTAAAAAAAATAAACTGTTGTTCAACACAGCGAAATGCTCAGTGATGACATTTACGCGCGCGAAGAATACCTTGGACTACGATTATAAAGTAGAGGAGGCGTCGATGCAGCGAGTGTCTCAGGTACGAGATCTAGGAGTACTGCTTACCCCGGATCTTACTTTCCGGGATCACATAGTTAAGATTTGCAAGAAGGCGTACAGAAACCTGGGTTTCGTCCTGAGACAGTCGCAAGGATTTACGAACCTTACCACACTTAAGGTGCTCTATGACGCGTTGGTGAGAAGTCACTTGGAACACAGTGCGGTGATTTGGGCTCCTCATGAAGCGAAATACAATGTCATGCTAAAGCGAGTTCAGAATAAATTTACAAGACACTTGTATTTCAAACTTTATGGAGTTTACCCATTTTACCCGCTAATGTATCCTACACTGTTTGTGCTGGGTATGGTGGGGTACAATGAACTCAGAGTGCGCAGAGAATTTACACTGGCGGCGTATGTGCTTAAGCTCCTGCGTGGAGTTGCGCATAACCCGGGAGTGCTGCGACACCTGAAGCTGTGCGTACCGGACCGGTACGTGAGGAGGCGGCGGCGACCGCCACTGCTGGCCGTGCCTGTTGCCAAAACCAACCTGCTGTCAAAAACACCTCTCACCCGTACAATACGTGTACTGAATGAAGTGCATGAGAGGACAGACATATTTTCGTGCAACTTGAGTGAATTCGCAAGAGTTTTGTTGAATTTTGTTTCCTACATTTAATATTTACTTCTTTTTTTTTTCTTGTTTTAGTGCTGTTTGTTTTGGTTTTACTAGTTATTTTTAAAGTTTAGTGTTTTAGTTATAGTGTTATATATTATTATTATAGCTGTAAGTTATGTTTAAAGTATCTTGTGAGTGTTTGCAAACCACTATTGTATTGGGTAGCTGCCTGTAAAGATAGTGTGTGTTTAATGAATAAATAAATAAAAAAAATAAATAAATAAATAAATAAATAAAAAATCACGAAGCCGTTAAACAAGCATTCTATACATCAAACTAAGTAACTTGACGCAAAAATTATTCCTGGGAAACCACTTTTTTTGAGTAAAAAATCATGTTTTCTGGTGAACTCAATGTAACGCACTTAAAACATTGTGCTGTTGGATGGATTGAATAGTACGGGGGTCGTGGAGGTGTTAAAAGTAAAAATCTACAGTAAAAACTCATAGGTATTTTTATTGAAAAAACTTGTCAAAAAGTTGGAACTTTGATCTCCAATAGATATTGGAGATCAAAGTTCCAACTTTTTGAACCATACCAAAATCTTACATAAAAAATTGTATTTAAAAATAAATCTTGCCAAAAGTTGTAACTTTGACCCCCATATCTCCGTAACTAGAAGGTATGGTGTAGAACAAAAAAAATATCGCAATGACGGGGAAAAGAAGGGTTCGGCTTCGTGAAGAGGTGTTTTACACCCTTTATTGTACAGTAAGTAAAGCTTTTGCCACGATTTTTGCGATTGTCTCTTGATAATAGTATCTAATTCATTTCATGAGAACTACACTCCCTTAAAGTCTATGTCTCGTTTAACCTGACACCCCGTATTAGACCTTTGAGCAAGGAACATTACATATCCCCGTTTCAAAATACAGAAGCATTCCAACATTAAACGCTACACAACAGAATGGAACGTACTAGTAGTCTAAGAGACAGCGCTACACAACAGACTGAACGTACGAGTAGTCTCGGAGACAGCGTCACATAATCCTTCCCCATTCGCAGACCACTGCAGCTTAAGTAAGACCTGTGTCTCAGTTACTGGTGACACTCGAGTGTACCTATCTACTATTGCATGTGTTCCATGTGCCGTTTAATTGCAGACAAGGAATTGCAGGCTTCTATGGTAGTATAGGAGTCTATGATGGACAAAGTAAGGGACTGTTTTCAACTTACACATTAATAAAGAGATCACGTAATGTGTAAATTATTTTTTCCGAGTTCATTTTGTCGTATATGATAAATACGAAAGTGAGGATGTATAGAAAGATAAATGACTGGAGGTTTGTTACTCTATCACGCAAAACTACTCACCAGTTTTGGATGAAATTTGGCTAACAGATAGGTTATGACCGGGATTAATACATACGACTGGTTTTATTATCCCGGTAGTACGAACTCGTGGGACTTACCGTAATCCACTCAGGCAAAGCCGCGGGCATAATCAAATCGCAACATGTTATAAAACAAAGTCCTCCACCGCGTCTGTCTATCTGTTCGCGATAAACTCAAAAACCACTGCACCGATTTTCATGCTGTTTTCACTAATGGATAGAGTGGTTCTCATATATAATTTGTAAAGCGGCCGAGCGAAGCCGTGGCCGAGCGAAGCCATGGCAAAAGCTAGTACACCATAAAAGATTACTTAGACAAGACTAATTACATGAGGTGTGCCGTATCTATTTATGTAATAATAGTCACTCATAATGTACGTAATGGGCTAACGGCTTTATAATGCACTCAGTAAAGGCATGGATGTCAAATTCAATTACACGTCAAATTGATTACAGCACCCGGGCGTTAAAATGACGCTTCACAAGAATTATGAGTGACACGAACGACGTCCTAGAAAACTACACACTTTATAAAACTTTATGTTCGTTATAATAAAGCCGGATACAGTAAAACATCGTCGGTAATAAATAAAACAATAAAATTGAAACTTATAATAAATCAGATGATGTTCGCAGTTGTTTTCTCAACCTCATAATAATTCGCAAAGAGATTAACACTCATAAATGAAAGCCAAACATCACTTGTTTGGAGTGGCACTGTGGCACACACTTACACTCAGCATGCATATTTATTTCGCCCGCATTCGCAAATAGCCAGACAGCTTTAAAACGCAGCGATGTATCACATTTCAACGCTTTACATTGTTCTTGCTAGAAGGGTATGAATTAGATAAGCTCATCATAATTATCTAACTGTAACTTGAAAAAATATATTTATTTATGATTTATTTATTTGTTTATTTATTTATTTATTTATTTATTTATATATTTATTTATATATTTATTTATTTATTTATTTATTTATTTATTTATTTATTTATTTATTTATTTATTTATTTATTTATTTATTTATTTATTTATTTATTTATTTATTTATTTATTTATTTATTTATTCATTTATTTATTTATTTATTTAAAATATTGGATAAATCGCTGGACATTAACACAAAGCGCCATCTAGTGCCACACTAAGCAAGGCTTGTGTCGTGGACACCAGATAGTTGATATATTACATATATTACTTTTTGGTTCGTAAATACATACTTATAATAAAATGTCCGTGCTCATCACACAACCAGATATCGAGTGCACACTGCCAATCATTTAGAAATAGAGGAATAGAATTGCTGCACAGCTTTCAGAGTTGGGACTTTCCGTGAATTCCGTGAATAGAGCAGTTTCGGTAGTTACTAAACAAGACTAGACCCCAAAATTCCGTGAATAGAGCAGTTTCGGTAGTTACTAAACAAGACTAGACCCCAAAATTCCGTGAATAGAGCAGTTTCGGTAGTTACTAAACAAGACTAGACCCCAAAATTCCGTGAATAGAGCAGTTTCGGTAGTTACTAAACAAGACTAGACCCCAAAATTCCGTGAATAGAGCAGTTTCGGTAGTTACTAAACAAGACTAGACCCCAAAATTCCGTGAATAGAGCAGTTTCGGTAGTTACTAAACAAGACTAGACCCCAAAATTCCGTGAATAGAGCAGTTTCGGTAGTTACTAAACAAGACTAGACCCCAAAATTCCGTGAATAGAGCAGTTTCGGTAGTTACTAAACAAGACTAGACCCCAAAATTCCGTGAATAGAGCAGTTTCGGTAGTTACTAAACAAGACTAGACCCCAAAATCATAAACGAGAGGACTATAATCCGATAATCGAGGTGTAACGTAAATACGTTCATTTTAAAATTAAAAATACTCTACATATAATACAACACTGTCTTCTGCTGCGTCTGTCTGTCTGTTTACGATAAACTCTAAAACTACTGCGCCGATTTGCATGCTATTTTTACCACTGGATAGAGTGGTTCTCGAGGAAGGTCGTAAATAAAGTAAGATCCTATGGGACAGTTTTCAAACGCGGACAGAAATTAGTTTCACATAAATATTGTAAGAACTTATTTATAGCTGTGAATTATACTGCTTGTGTGCTTGTTGACTAATAATTGACTAAACTACTTTAGGATAATTGTATTTTCGACTAAAAAATCGACATGTTTTCGATCCTTTAAACAGCGTGCTCGTAAATGAACAACCCGTTTACTAGGCGTCATAAACTTTCACAGAAAGACACTTCTGCAGCACTCTTTAATTTAGCAGGGGTGAAGATACTGATATTGAAACAATAAAATACTTTCAACCGTGTATTGAGATCATTATCTTCACCCCTGCTAAATTAAAAAGTGCTGCAGAAGTGTCTTTCTGTGAAAGTTTATGACGCCTAGTAAACGGGTTGTTCATTTGGTCCTTCGTGCCGGATGTGTACGGAAGGTTCACAGGTTCATCAGATATTATACAATTGCTGTTTTCAACTTGCAATGGAGCGCAGCGTCCTAGGCGTCAAACTTACCGACCATGTGCGCAACACCACACTGCGTTCCAAAACACAAATCATTGACGTTGCTGAAAAAGCTGCCAAGCTAAAGTGGGACTGGGCTGGCCATGTCTGCCGTACGCCTGACGAGCTGTGGGAATAACCACAATGTGAAGCTCTGACACAACCACAAGGCGACGCGGTAGACCTCGCAGGAGATGGCGCGATGAGCTGGACCAAACCAACGACCAGTGGTCCACATTGGCCCTGGATCGAAGAATTTGGAAGTCATGGGGAGAGGCCTTTGCCCAGCAGTGGGATGACACAGGCTAACAGTAACAGTAACAGTAACAGTTGTCTTTTTTAAACTTTCACGATCAGAACACATTATAAAACATAATTATGAAGACGGGTATTTATCGCGTTTTTTTTTTTTTTTTAATTCTCGATAAATACCGGTCTTCATTATGTTTTATAACAGTAACAGTTTTCAACAGTTATCTCCTTTTTCACATTCATACTCGGTGTTGTCATATGAAAACTGCAGGATACCTCGACGTTACCTGACGCCAACTAAATGGCCTTTGTTTTCAGCATAAATTCCAGTTTACATGTTTAGTTTTGCAACTTTCAGTGTAAATTCCTCGCAATGACACAGATTAAACGTTTACCGAATAAAGTTTTAGCGCACTGCAGATTTCGCGAGTCAATCCGTGCGCGTTTACTTAGCTAGTGTGTGTTGAACGTTTAAAAGTTGTTGCAACTGTTCTTTTTGTGTTATAAAAGAGAATATTATGTTTTTAATTATTTAAACCGTGGCAGGCAGAGCTGTATCTAATAATACACCCACATTTCGACAGTTATGTTTAAGTGCCATGTAATAGGGCGAGCCTATTGGCATCTACCGGGTACAAATCCAGACTCCTTGGCTGTTACTGAGACATTCCTCATGGAATAACCCAATAACACTTTCCCCGACCTGGCAGTTCCCAAAAGCGGTCATTGCCCTTTCCCAAATATTTCGTCGTACGAACCAAAACAAATGAACCATGTATCGTTTTTTAGAGGGATTTTCTTTTTCAACTCTTCCCTAGTCGCTGGACATATGGCATTTATGACTACGTTACTGCAAGGAACAGAACGTCACATAATTTCACTTGGACCTGAAGTTAAAATTTTTTGACAAGTTATTTTTAAATACAAGTTTTTTTGTATTTTTTTTACTTTTAACATCTCCACGACCCCCGTACTATTCAATCCATCCATCACCACAATGTTTTATGTGCGTTACATTGAGTTCTACCACAAAACATGATTTATAACCTCAAAAAAAAAGTTGTTTCCCAGCAATAATTTTTGCGTAAAGTTTCTTAGTTTGATGTACAGAATGCTTGGGTTAACCAAGCATTCTGTACATCAAACTAAGATGGCTTTGTGATGAGGTGGTTTACACCCTGTATATAGTTTATTCAAACCATTCAGAATATTTCTACTCCTGAGTGAATATTTTTCTACAATAGAATCTCTCTAGTCCGTCTCTTCAATAGACCCATACGTCCAATAATCCGGCACCCTCCGCCCGCGCCTCCCTCGCCCCTCTACACCTATGCACTCCTTCGACGTGTCATCGTCTAGCAGTCTAACCTCAAAACTTACAACGTGCACGTGCGTACGTACTTACGTGTTGTTTTGAAATGAGAATAGTTAAAAATGTCAAGTAATTACACGGAAACACCAGACACTACTTTACATTTTAATTATGTTTTTTTTTCTCTATTCCAGTAATGCAAACATTCCAATAATCCTCTGGTTTTTAATAGTGCCGGATTAGTGAGATTCTTCTGTATTTTAAATAACGAACTTTTCAAACAGACGTCCAATTTTTATTATCATTTAAATTTGGACACAACTGTATGAACTAAACGATGCCGCAGTGTTTTCTTCTGGACTATACTGCCATTCATGAGCGAAACCAAACACACAGAACCATCGAAAAACATATTTATTCACCCCAAAATAAACACAAACGCATTTAATTACCAGCCAATCAATAAAACAGTTTATCAAAACAGTGTTTCATCCTTTAATTCTATGCAATCGGAATGGCAGTGGCCCGCAATGAGAGCAATTAAATAAATGTGTTCCTAGCTAGTAACATTGAACGGAGCGTGCTGAGCCCACCAAATAGCCTATAAAATTCATGACCCGTTTAGATTTAAGCGAGTGGACGGTATAGTTACTGGAACGTATGGTTCAATTGCCGCACAATGATTTATTGTGTTTGATTCCTCGGTTACTGATTGTGTGAGGTTGTGGTTTTAGTAGGAAATGTAGTTCTGGAATTCGTTGTTTTAGCTAAATGCCTTAAAGTACTTTCGTTTTGTATTAGTAGGCCAAAAATAAGTGGACAATTGATAAAAAGCATGGCACAATTCTTTATTTTATTTGAAAAGATGATTGGCTACATGTAAGGACATGCCTTTGCTGATCCCCATTAAGACAGTCGTCGGTCCAATAACAGGTCACGTTTAGCAAGCTAAGCATTCATATAAATAAAAATAAATAAATAAATATCGCTGGACATTAACACACAGCGCCATCTAGTGCCACACTAAGCAAGGCTTGTGTCGTGGACACCAGATAGTTGATATACTACATAATTATATACTTTTTGTTTGTAAATACATACTTATTATACATATAAACATCCATGACTCGGAAACAAATGTCCATGCTCATCACACAAACATTTGCTCCTACCGGGATTCGAAGCAAGGACCCCAGGAGGGTATTCTAGTAAGTAAGTAATTTAGTTGTTGGACAGTAATAAAAGGAACTTCGCAATGAACAGTCGTTTCCATCATCCACCTCTCCTTTATGGATATACTTCAACATCATCATAAGCCTATTAATGAACCCACTGCTGGGACACAGGCTCTATGACATGGAATGGGCTACAATCCAACCACGTGGGCCCAGTGCGGATTGGTAGATGTCACATGTCTTCGAATTTTTTGGTTCTAGGACATGCCGGTTTCCTCACGATGTTTGCCTTCACCGTTTTGTGTGATGTGTTGATGAAATAAATTATACAAAGTAATGCACCTGGCTGGGTTCGAACCCACGACTTCGTAAGACGGGGTCGCCGCCACTGGGCCAACGGTTCTCTCATGATGATTGACTTATTGGCTCCTAAACAACGATCTTAGAATTTAAGAAGTCTTAATCAAAACTGCCTAAATAGTAAGTTCAAATTACCAAATTTATTTGTAATCTAAACTGGCCAAATAATTGTATTATTACAAATCACTGCTCCATATCTTTGTCATGAGCCCGCACGTGAAGTATGAAAGGAACACAAGACTATTTCTTTAAGAAAAAAAAAAACAAGTTGGGCCGTCTTTGGAGACTGCCGATAGAAGTGAAAACTCGTAGCCGATTCTACAGCTACGCCGTAGCGAGTGCTACGAAACGTTAGGTGACGGTCACGCATTTCGATGGATTTTTGTTCACTCAAGAAGTGCTCAACGTTCCTTAAGAATTATTCACTTCAAAAAGTCAAGTCATTCAAGAAAAAAATGCACTACTGTCGAGCAGAAAACCAAAATGTAAACACAGCACAAGTTATTTTAGAGCGCAAGCAATGAAATTACTAAACGTAATTGGTTCGGAGTTTTTATCTGTGTTTATGTTGCACTAATCTAGAAAATTGTAATCGAATGCTAAAGGAGAACGGATCGTAATCATCTTTGAGTACTATTTACTTTCTTACTTAGACTCTGGTACTCGTTCGATCGTGAGCCGACGATCGACTGAAGTTTTATTGCGATTTGGAATTTGTGTAACTCTTCATAGGCAAATTGGAATTGGGTTAGGTCGATTGAAGAGTGGGTCTATAGTACAAGCTATTCTGATTCTTAATGTTGGGCTGTTGATAGATTCGAGGCTAAAAACTAACAGCCACTCGGGATTTTTAGGTTAAGCCTTGCTTGCCCAGGTTGGTCTGTAGATGGGTGACACTACGCTTTTTTTTTTTTTTTAGGATGGTAAATCATCAAATGACTTCTCCCACTCTGGGCGGAGTGGGAGGGAGTGTCAGACTTTTACTGACTAAAACCCATCCATGTTCCTTCCACGCCCTTTATTTTCCGGGGCCCACCACACCCTAACATACCGAGTTTCCTCTGTGCCTCGGAAAGCACGTTAAGCTGTTGGTCCCGGCTGTCATTTGTCCACCTTTGACAGTCGTTACCGGTAGTCAGGGGTAAAATCAATATTATATTGTCGCTTGGAATCCTGATTACCACACAGCTGTTCAGTCACTGGCGCTAATTGCTAATTTCAGGTTTCCTCTTACGGGAAGATTTGTTATTTTATCCAATAGCATAATACCACACATCCCCCTTAGCATTCTCATCTCAGCCATATGCAAAAGTCTTTCATTCATCCCTTTTTTGGCCCAACATTCTGATCCATACAAGACAGCATTTTGTTATAAGTTGATCGGTTTAGTTGATCGGAGAGGAAAACGAGATTTTTATTTTATCAGATGATGCACACGGATGAAATGGCTAGCACCCTCTCAACTAGTTAATGATTGAACTGTAGTCTGCAAGCGGGCCAACTGTTCAGTCTTAACTTAGTAGAAAAAGACTTTATTTTCCTTCTGTACACGACGAACATTTATCTTAAAACATATTTTCTTTTAAATCTTAAACAAAAGCAGAGACAAAAAAACTTCTAAATAAAAATCTCCATAGTGAACTGCATCTCAAAAGCCGAAAGATAAACAGTGAATTCCGAGAAAACCTTTTTTAATAAGATTTCTTTCTGTCAGGTTTTTCAACGTACCTTATGACATTTTAAATCTAACATAATTGCGAATGATATTGTCTGAGTACACTGTAGGGCATATTAATAGCATTTTTAAGTGAGGTGCGGTCTCCAGTCTTGCATACAAAGGTGTAATAATTAAAAGACTTGTCGTCTCTTTCGTGTGGACTGTTTCAACTGTGTTAGATAAGGATAGAGGTAAGTAGTTAGAAAGTTCATATATCTTCGTGTAGGGAGACAATTTTCTGTAATGGTTTGCAAGTCTAGCTTGCAGCGGTGATTAAATATGAATTAGCTTGGTTTCATTCATTTGTCTAGGTAGTCTGAGTTTGTACTTACTAGAGGTTTAATATGCTTGTGAATATCTTTTTCTTCGTCATAGCTTAGAAGCATAAGAACTTTACGTTTTGACTCCTTGGATTCGGACCTCCTCTTGATAGTGAATCCGTAATCCACGAGGCGGGCATTTGTTTTTCAAATTGTTGATCCTAGGATTTGGCGGTTTAGTCACCGTGTTTTTCATCTGCCTAAGCTTTTCCCCAACTACGTACCGTCAGCAAAACAGTTAGGTATGCAGGCTAGCAATCTTCTTACTACTATTATAAGTGGAAAAGGGTTATGATAAATCTGTGTGCAATTACATCCACATCCTTTCAGTAGTATCTGCGTGAAAGAAATTACAAAAATCTATCTCTACCGACTTTTACATTTATAATAGTCGTAAGAAGATTGCTAGCCTGCATACCTAACTGTTTTGCTGACTGTACGATAACAACTACATCGACCCATAACTCGAAACTGGCAACCGTTTCCACTGGGACACAACGCTTTTGTTTGGTATACATTTTACAAAACGATAAAAATACTTTATCAGAGAAAACCAACACCAAACTCCGTCAATATATTCAAATATTTCACCGATGCCAGCAAAATATGTCACAAATAGACGGGGAATAGCTCACATTGACATTCAAAATAAAAATAAATATCTGGGCTGTGTTGCGTCCCTTGTGGTGTGAAAATATTCCGAATGGAAGTCACTGGAATAAATAAACATATCGAAAGCTCGAATATTTCGTTCAGAGTTGAAATAGTCTACGTACACAAAGTTTAAACAAAAAGTAAGCTTGCAGAAAAAAAAAACTAAAGACTACCAAAACTCTTTAAGTGTATATCTATACTAATATTATAAAGCTGAAGAGTTTGTTTGTTTGTTTGAACGCGCTAATCTCAAGAACTACTGATTGAATTTAAAAAAAATCTCTTTGTATTGGATAGTCTATTTATCGAGGAAGGTTACATAACACCACGCTACAGCTAATAGAAGCGGACCATAAATTAAATTTGTTGCAAAAATGGGGAATATGTATTCGTTTTGTGGGCTTTTACTCTTTTATGTGACGCAGACGAAGTTGCGTGAGTCAGCTAGTTACAAATAAATGATAAAAGATTTTTGTTTCAGAAGTCACTTAGGTCTGTATTGCACAAGATCCCTAAGTAATCGGTGGCAGCAAATTATCCTACTAATATTATAAATGCGAAAGTTTGTTTGTATGGATGTATGTATGGATGTTTGTTACTCTTTCACGCAAAAACTACTGAACGGATTTGGATGAAATTTTGCACACAGATGGTTTATAACCTGGATTAACACATAGGATACTTTTTATCCCGGTAGTAAGATCCCGTGGGACAATTTCAAACATCACGCGGGCGAAGCCGCTGGCAGAAGCTACTCATCAATATGCGAACCGTAATGTTGAGGTGCTTGTGGCTACTAATATCCGCCGCCCGGGTCCATCTTGTGTAGGTTGGTCTGTGTATGATCACCGAGTTTCCTCCGTACTTCGGAAAACACGAACCGTCCGTTGATACCGGCTGTCAATTGCAGATCTTTGACAGTCATCACAGGTGTCTACCAGGTGAGTCTGAAAATCTGCCAACCAGTCTTATCAAACAGTACTAACTGTGGGTTGTGGAGGTCAGATAGGCAGACCATGTGAAATACTTGTATTCAGCTACATACAGTTGACTGAAAACAGACCCCAACCCCCAGGAAAAGGCTTAGGCAGATGACGTCAAGAGCATCTCATGCTGCTGTGAAAATATTACCAACGGAAATACTATCGTGTATTGTGACTGGCAAGAGAGAAAAACTAAAAGAATCTTTTGAAAGCAAAACATATTACGGATAACCCCCTCAATGCCTATAATAATATATGCTGATCCAAAACACACCGTCATCGTATGGAAAAATATTCTAAGGTGTGCAAAAAGATCCCAATAGAATGTAAGTCATCATTATGATAATGTATTCATAGCTTTCGGAAGCAATCCAGATTTATCCGTTTGGTGGGACACCCCGAAATTAAGGTTGTCCCTATCTGTGGCCCGAAGTGCTCGATTTATGGCCAACCCGAGTGTCAATGTGTGATATCTTAATTATTTTACGATCCTTGTAATCTGGGACTGTTGTTATTTCAATACAGGATTTTAGTTTAGGGGTGTAGTTTCGTAGTTCAGTTGTACAGTTAGGAGCACCAATATGTATGTATCTGGTAAAATTCAATAGTAGTTTATGCGACTGTACATAATGAAGGGCATTACAACACGAGTGTTGTAATGCCTAATTATGTATAGTTGCATACACTACTTTATCTACCCAAATATCATAAGGGCTCTATGATGGGTTCAGGAACCATAGGGAAATGACCAGCATTGTTACCAGTGTAATGCAATAAAAAATAAATTGAACATATACAGAAGCAAATAGTTGCATTCGTCACTGCATTTACGATATCTGCCGGAGTATTCATGTCAATTTTTGAGTCACTATCACTCATTTTCGACCGAAATAAAGAACTTATCAGAAAATTTGTCTACTCGTACCTAACTGGAAATAAAAAGCTAACAAACAAATGACAACTCGAAATGGCGGCGTTTCGGAAATCTGTATTTTTTTTTAAATTATAGGCAAACGAACAAAGTCACTATTCTTGTGTCAGTCGAGATCAAAATGTCGTGTGATTTATAATTAAAATCATACTGAATTGGGGTTTCGTATCGATATCTGATTTAATGTAGATACTAGAACAGCACACTCACTTGAATTTGACACCTGTTCCAAATTTAAACTCATAACCTACTGTTTTCAGTAGGTTATGAGTTCATTACAGTTCCGTTTATTTCTGCTGGTTGGTAATGCTGGTCATTGCCCATGGTTTTTGAACGCATTAGAGAGGGTTTGTGATATTTGGGTAGATAAAAGCGTTTTATATAAGACCTTGTATTCATTTTCAATAATCATTCTTTTTGTAGTTTGTATAGGGGGTGAAATTGATACCTATGCAAATCAGCTACCATGTGTTCATCATTCTGAATCTGCTGTTTCCTACAAAACGATCATAATGTATGGAACAGTTGTTTTTTTTTTTAATTACCGATGAAAACTTTCTAATACCGATGAGAATGATGATGTACGGTCGAACAAGCTATTTGGTTTACAGTTTAACCCACAAATTACATTGTAAAACTAATTAGCTAGTTCGACCGTACTTTAAACGTGGTGACCGTGTCTTCTACACTAATCTACACTAATATTATAAAGAGGAAAACTTTGTTTGTTTGTTTGTTTGGTTGTAATGAATAGGCTTAAAAACTACTGGACCGTTTTTAAAAATTCTTCCACCATTCGAAAGCTACATTATCCACGAGTAACATAGGATATATTGTATCCCCGTACTCCCACGGGAACGGGAATTACGCGTGTGAAACCGCGTGACGTCCGCTAGTATTTAATAACTTTGTGGCAATTTTTTATACTTACCTGATATAAACTTATATTGTCACTTTCGGGATATCTTCCGTGATTATTTTTTATGTTGAGCTCCCGATATTCAACAACATAAACAACACAAAAAAAACAACAACATAGAAAACAACACAACAACAACAACAACAACAACAAAAAACAACATCATAAAAAATAATCACGGAAGATATCCCGTAAGTGACAATATAAGTTTAGTTTTAAACCGTGAAAGCCTAAAACAGTGCTTACCTGATATATTTTTTAAGTATGGGTTCCAAAATGCTATTAGCTCGAAAGCATTTAATAAAATTATAACCCAAACAGTGGGAGAAAATCCCTTTTAAAAGTTGCTATTTGATGCTCGCGACTGTACGATTGTACATAAATACGTGTGGGCTGCGGTATTGATGTGGGAATTAGGATTGTAATATGCTAAATAGCCTGCAGCGTTGAAATGGTGTTAGGATGTAGGAACGTAGGTAGGTGTATGGTATCCGTCTAACCGCAGTCATAGGTCGAAGTAGGTATTGAACGTTTATTCGTCGCAATTCAAGTCTTAAAATTTACTGTGGTAAGGAATATTTTCAATTGTCAATCGTGGATGGGTGACCACCCATTACATAAACACTAAGGTCCATGTTCACCAAAAAGCTGACACTCTGATTATCTAAAAACAGCTGTTTAAAACACATTTTTGTATGGGAACATGCCACATTGACAGCTGTAGATATTAATCGGGCTGTTATCTTCTCGGTGAACATGGACCTAAGTCGTTGGTCCCAACAGTCATTTGTAGATCGTTGACAGTTGTTACAAAAGTCAGTGGCCCAAAGGCGTGACAGATGGTGGTAAGTTAGGCAGTTGCTTCATGAAAATACAGATATAGAACTGCATCTGGTTAGACTGGAAGCCGACCCCAACATAGTTGGGAAAAGGCTATGCAGATGATGACAATGTTTCAAGATATTTGGAACATTGGAGATAGATCCTGAAAGCCGAAAGTTTAAACAGTTTGTGAATAACACGGCACTAAAAAAAGTATTGACAGACTATATTTCCAGAAATAAATAACCATGTCCGGAACACGCTTCAGTCAAAAGTAAACACCAGCCCCCTCCCCTATAAATCAATAAAGCTCCGTTCACACACCCCACATCAGCTGCTACTGAAATATTTCCCATTAAATATAATTTCCCGTCCATTAATAAGTTTCTGGTCGAAAATCAACAGGGCAACAATAGAACGGGCGCACAATGGACGAATGTTCGCGTGATTTATCTCGAGTTATTGCTGAAGATACGACCGCGACCATGAGTTACGACGCTCGTCTCGCAGTCGACGCCATATGTTGGAAGCGCTAAGATGCTGCATCAAAGACAGAGAGAAAAGTTTTCAGTGAAGTGTGAGAAAGGGAAAAAAAATATGGTTAATTCGTAAGGTATTGTCCTTTTTGCTAACATAAAACTTTTTATTAACAGCTAAAATGCTAAACTTATTTTGTCACTTACGGGATATCTTCCGTGATTGTTTATTATTTTAAAGTGTTAGCTAAAATGCTATTTTCAAGGCCACCTTAAACTCTAAGTTACTCCTATGACTCCTGTTAGTACATTGTAAGTACTGCGAGTTAATAGCTTACCTTCTAATTAAAACATTTTTAATAACATATTATTGTATGCGTAGCCACATTAATGTTAAAAGCTTCCTAAATAATTACAGGATTTTCCAAGTTAAAATCATAAGGATTTGCGAAAACATAAAACTTGTAAAGTCCAATCAACAACTTTCATTTCAATGAGTTTACGGTTTTTGTTAATATCTCTATAAATATTTGATGGCTGTGAGCAATCACTTTAATATTATCTATAAAAAGTTTGAGCAATTTTGAATATCATCTCGTGACTTTTTAATAGACGCTACGACTCGAAATTTTACAATGGATAAGTACCAAACTTTATATTTCACATTAACTGCTTTCGTAATGTTTAGGTAAACGATAAACATTTACACATCAACAAACTTATCTGTGCAGGCCGAAAAAAAAGTAGAACTAAAATAAATGTACCAAGTTTGTTTGGCAGAGGTATGCTTAATTATAGTACATTATTATTGTGTCACTTATGTTTAAGTGTAATGTCATAGTGGGCCGTGGGCGATCTTTTTACTTTCAACCGGATAAAAATCCGGACTCCGTAGCCGCTACTGAGAAATTCCTGATGGAAAAATCCATTACCAATTTGCCTCACGCTCATCAATCGCGCATATGATCACTAGAAAACGCACAATCAAGTGCTAAAGCGCCATTTTACAACCCCGTGGGTACACGGCACGTGTGTGCAGTCTTTATTAGCGCTACCGACAAATAAGCGAGTTTCAACCTTACTATGTTAACCAATCTCATTTTAAAATGCGTCGGCTTTGTTACTGTGGAAACGTGGAAATGCTTTCCAGCTAAGTAGGCCTCGCTCGGGTGCAACATTTTCTCTTTTAAATTACACGGTTTTGCTGTTTAGGGTTTTGCGTGGCAATATGTGGAATGCGAAGCGCTTTTGTGGTTTATTTAGTTTAATTTAGAGGAAGATGCGCTTCACCTACATAATTATTCGTTTATGCCCGCGATTTCACACGCGTGGAGTTTGGAAATTGTCCCACGGGATCGTACTATCGGGGTAAAAGTATTTTAAGTGGTAATCTAGGTTATAAACTATTTGTTTGCCAAATTTCATCCAAATCCGTTCAGTAGGTTTTGCATGAATGAGTAACAAACATCCATTCATATATACAACGTTATTTTTAGTCGTTTTAATCCCTTTAAGGGCGGATAGCACTCATGAAAATGAACAACTTTTACTATGGGACCAACTATGAAATCTCGAAAAAAATATCAGCTGTTGCCTACATTTTTCCGAGTTAGGCGACCAATAATGTATGAAGCAGCTGATTTTTTTTTCGAGATTTCATAGTTGGTCCCATAGTAAAAGTTGTTCATTTTCATGTGTACTATCCGCCCTTAAAGGGATTAAAACGACTAAAAATAACGTTGTACATCCTCACAACCTTGATATTAGTCATTGTGTGTCTAGAAATACGTACCGAGTCCATGTTAAAATTCTATATCGCTATTTCCTCCTTCTCACAGTGACACAAAAGACAAAACATTCAAAAAATTCAAAAAAATTACTAAAATGAATACGTATTGGCCTGTAAAATTAATAAAACGGCAGGCCAAAACAGGCTTACTATGGCAGCAGACAGAAAAAGTGGCAACAAACGAAGATTTACCCAAAGAGGGGTCCATAATTAGCTTTCATATCTATCTTGTATTTTGTTATTTTTATACGTGAAGGATTTTTTTAAACTATTATTTATCCGCAAACGATACTCGTAATCAGAGAATCAATAACGTTACATTCTATTAAATAAACGAACAGAATTTCCAACTTGCAATCGACTGGAAAATTGTAAGCCAACTGCAGTCAATTTAAGTCACTACTGGCCATAAAATAAAGGCGAATATATAATGAGTAACCTTAGTAACCAATCATGAGGAATTATTATTACGATGTGCATGGCGGGTACAGTCCATTGTTTATGCACTAAATGAAGTTTTCCGTTAATTCACTCATAAACCTCGCGTTATGGCTTATTATGGTTTGTTTGCTTACTATAATAATGTTGTTGGAAATGCTGAAACTGGAGTTTATTTCAAGTTACATTTTGATCTTTAGGAAGTTTCGAACAGCTACCACAAGTTATTTGTGTGTTAAAAGTGAAATAAAACTTCACAGTTAGTCTAATGGTTGCAAGAATGACTGCTGATAGAAAGAAGGAAAGAAAGAAAATGAATTTATTTGGCACACGCCTCAAGTGCACACGGTATAAATATAAATAAAAAAATATCGCTGGACATTAACACACAGCGCTATTTATTGCCACACTAAGCAAGGCTTGTGTCGTGGACACCAGATAGTTGATATACTACATGTATAATTTTTTATTTGTAAACACATACTTATTATACATACAAGCATCCATGACTCGGAAACAAATGTCCATGTTCATCACACAAACATTTGCTCCTACCGGGATCCGAACCCAGGACCCTATTAACGCAAGGCAGCTTCACTACCACTACGCCATTAGAGTCGTCGGTATAAAAATAATAAGGAAAAAAAAGAACTTTAATATTATAAAACCTTACTTATAAAAGTTAAATCTAAACAAAAAAAAACAAAAACGTAAGTATTGTGTGACACCGTGTGCCTCACGGCTGCGCTAAATAGGCCCACTGACTGCTGGCGGACTGCTGGTCCTGGGTTTGATTCCCGGGCTTTTCTTACCGGTTCTTCTCCATGGAATCGACCAACGCGAACCGTGCACCTTTTTCGACGTTTTATAAGTGCCCATCCAGGCCTATGTGAAATAAAATATTTTGATTTTGATTTTTTGATTTGGGCCGGGCAAAATGTCATTAAGTTTTTCCAGAATTCCACAGGAGCTGCCGGTGGATTTGCGCCCAATTGATGGCAATAAGCTCTCCCTTAATACATGGGACTTAAACATAGCATAATGTAGGTGTATTATTAGGTACCTCTGCCTTACCATTCGGGTTTTACAGGTGAGATGTTATGATGATGTTATAGGTACTTACAATCCTACACACATAATACACAACACACATAATACACACAACAAACAACACAACAACACACAAATTACGAAGGTGACAGCCGGAGGACTTAAAAAAAACCGAAGTTTAAATATAGAAACGTTTAATTACGTTTTAATTACAATGGTTGGCTTATATTAAATCTTACGTCTAGACTTGGACGATGCTAGTTCCGAAGTACCTAAAATAATTATTATAAAAATGTAATTCTAAATGATTGCGAAATTGCGGATGCGCTGTCAGCAGAATAGAAGTAGGTGGCCGACGGCTGCACGAGGCGTCGAGTCAGCAGAGTCGGCATGTTGCAATTTTGCGTGGAAACATCCGATGTACGTAAAAAGCTATCATGTCGCTTGTCCGTCGATTTGGTGTAGGCAGGGCACGTAACACCTCCCCCCTCAGAACAGCAACTATTTGAGCAATTTCAGCGAGAATGTTGCTGGTACATTTTTCTTGATTTTCGGAGATTCTACGTCTTCGTATTGATGATGTTCATCGCTTTCATTTGGTGATTTTGGCTTTCTGAGCTTCGTGCAAACATTATACCGACGTATGGTGAGGGTAACGATCAGTACAGTTGCACCAAATATAACGACATATAGTGGGATTGTCGTATGGTAAATCGATTGTTCCAGATTCGTGTGATCGATTTGTGCTGGTTGCTGCATTAAGATTTTATCTTCGATTTCATGTAGACTTTTCAGGTGTAGTGAATTTAACTTCAGGTGTGGGATAGATTCGTTGACAATGTTCAGGTTCATGGGTATTTCGGTGATTTTCATCGGTTGTCCTTTGATACGGTCATTCGTGTTGATGATAGTAAACTGTTCAGTGCGTAGTAAGCATTTTTGCGGAATGGTGGCGAGATAACTTCCGTGTAGAGAGATGAATTCTTGACGTTCGCATCGTAGCTCTGTTCGGGTTGGTTGTGGAAAGGTGAGTGTATAGCGTCTGTCGTCCAATTGTTCCATGGCTTCTTTGGTCAGCGTGAGTTTAGTGGGCAGGCATGACTTCTGTAGAGATTGATTACAGATGAGCCCTTGGATGCAGTCTAGATGTCCTCTCGTCGGTTGATGGTTGACTTCCTCCTCGCAGAGATGGAGCTGGTTAAACTTCGGGCATTCAGCCTCTATGTACTTGAAAACTTTCCCGTTGGTTGCAATGAAAGGGTAAGGAGGAATAAGGGTGTACATAAACTTATTGGGAACTATTGCCAATCTGTATAATTCGAACTTATCAGGGGAGATTATTGGGACTTTAAATATGATAACTATTTTTTTGTCTGTAAAATAATAACCAGGTTTTATAATTGTATAGTATTCTCTCAGATCTGCCTCTAGCAATTGGTCTGAACCGTATAGGTATTGATCTTAATCGTTTAGTCATATTACCTAAAGTATCTATGCTTAAAGTACTATGGTGAGTGCTTGATGCACGTATAAAAGCTAAGGTATCTTCTATCCTAGTTATCTCTAGAAATAAATCATCTGTGTTATCGCTAATGATAGCTAACAACTGAGCAAACTTTGCGAATCTTATAAGATCATTTTTAGCAGCGGCTTTCTCGTCTAAAAGTAATCCTAAGGTGCTATTGATTCTCTCTTGATTACTTACAATTTTTGATAGTATCTCGCTGTATCTAGTCATCCAGACTTTATTAAGACTTATATGCTCATTTACCTCCGATAGTATCTTGTCATCATTATTTTCTAAAAGTTTAATGGCATTATTGTAAGTTTGGGCATCCGATTGATCTAAGTTACCAGTTATGCTTTTTACAACTGAACCTAAACCATCTATGAGACCTCTTTTACTACGACCGGGTTCTAATGTTTTTAACTGGGAATTAATTTTGTCCAATTTATTAGATAAATGGTTAATTTGAAGTTCATATAAAACAAAACTTTGGTTATCTAGTTTAGTTTTGAAATAGTCCAATTGATTAATTACTGAGTTAAGTCTATCTTCAATGTCGTTTAAGTCTATGTATTGTAGAAAATAATGATAGTGCGTTATGAGTCTGGATTGTCCGAGGTTGAAAGGTAAGAGTCCGGGTCCTTCGTCTAAGCTCTCAAGTTTTATCTCGAGCGCCAGTGTTGTGTGAACGGTCATCGCCAGTAGTATCCTGTAACAAATTTGAGGTCTTAGGGGTACGCTTGAGTCGGGACTTTGCTACGGGGCCTTTCTTCTTAGATGTGTAGATGTGAATTGGAAGGTCAGCTAGCACAGTGTCATGAGTATAACGCGGAGCTAGTTTTTGTCGACTAGCTAATGGGTCACTAATGAAAACTTGCTGTTCTGGTTGGTATTCTATTTCGGGCTCTCTGTCCTTATTCCTATTTTGTATGATATTCGTTCGGTCAGTAAGTGTGAAGTCGTTGATAAGGTCATATACCGTTTTCATCTGGTCTCGGTGATTTAAGATGTACTGTTGCATAAGATGTTCGGTCATGTTAATGTCAAGTGGGTCGCGAGGGTCAAAATGTCCTCTAATTATGTCATGTGGTCTGCACTTTGTGAAGCTATGAATTGTGCTATTATAGGCTAATATAGCGTAGGGCATGAGGTTGACCACAGGTTTGTCTTTCTGACGTAGTCTTAGGATTCGTAGATGTTCTAGTAACGTAGAGTGAAATCGTTCAACAATTCCATTATCGTTAGGGGAGTGAGCTAGTGTTCTGTGGTGATTAATTTTATGCATTCTAGTAAATTCAGAAAATAATTGATTTGTGAATTCAGTGCCGTTATCGGTTACGATAGTGAGTGGAAGACCGTGATGTGTACAGTAGTTTAAAACTGCCTGAAGTATACTAATTGCTGTGCCATCTCTTAAATAGTATGCCTGTCCGTATTTTGAGAAAACGTCTACCACCGTGAGATATTTTTCATTTTGGGCTGTGAAGAGATCCATGTGTACTAATTCGAAAGGTTTAGTAGCCGGAGGCACTAAATTTAGTTGAGGTCTAACCGGGTTCCTATCATATTTAGATTGACCGCAAATTATACATTCATTTATATACTTAGCTATCTCATCCTTCATCTTAGGCCAATAATATTTTCGGGAAAGAGCAAGATAACATTCGTTTATCCCTCTGTGATTGGTCTTACCTTCATGATAGTTTTTTATGATCTGTTGCTGCCTTAAATATTCTTTTACATCTTCTAGTTCAGTTTTTGTTAGAACTAGATTCGTAGCTGAGCTTTTAAAGTTATTTTGGATAATAGGTATTATTGAATACATACCTAAGGGCGGAGTTATCTTTAAAGCGGTTTTAACTTTAGGTTTGACATGTTCTTTTATTGCGTTTACTACGTCCTGTTCTAAGTTAGATTCTGAGACCTGGATATGTGTGCGAGTATGTGTGTCAAAAGGTTTAGTGGCTATCGCTCGTTTAATGTAGGGGACGTTACTGACTATAGTTATACATATTTGTCGGTGGAATTTGTTTAAAGGTTCGTCAGTGATAGGAACTTCTAAGATAGGGTTTTCAGTGCTAGTGTGGGCGGTGTCTGTCGTAGAACCTGTTTGAGATGGTGGTCGCTCTGAAGGGTTGGCTAACATTGACTCTGTCTCCTCGTTATTAATTTCTACTCGGGATAGTGCGTCTGCATTAGTGTTATACTTTCCCTTTTTGTAGACTATAGTGTAATCGTATTCACTTAGTTTAAGTCTCCACCTAGTCAACCTTTGGTTGGGTTCCTTCAAGTTCATTATCCACTGTAACGGCTTGTGGTCTGTGAATATTTTGAATTTGCGACCGAATAGGTAAGGTCTGAAATACCTTGTAGCCCAAACTATGGCTAAAAGCTCTTTTTCAATAGTGCTATAATTGGTTTCACTGTCATTTAAAGTTCTCGAGGCATAACAGATAGGTTTATCTGAGCCGATTGTTCCTTGCGAAAGTACAGCGCCTAAAGCTACGTTTGAAGCATCTGTTGTTAGTATAAACTCTTTTGTGAAGTCGGGATACTGTAGAATTGGGTCGTTTGTCAGTAAGTTCTTACACTTGTTAAAACAGTTAATGTATTCAGAGTCAAAAGTAATTTTACTAGTCTTTTTGAGACATTTTGTCATAGGCTTAGTGATGCGGGCAAAGTCTGGGATAAATTTCCTATAGTATCCTAATAGTCCTAGGAATTGTTTTATTTCCTTAGGCGTCTTTGGTAATGGGTATTTTTCTATCGCTGCTATTTTATCAGGGTTTGGCTTAACACCTTCGCCACTGATTATATGTCCTAAAAACGCGGTTTCTAATTTCAAAAACTCGGACTTATCCATCTGGATTTTGAAGTTAGATTCCTGCAATCTTTTAAATACTTTCTCTAAGTTAACCATATGCTCTTGCAAAGATGTACTAAAGATGATGACGTCATCAAGGTATACTAGGCATATCTCATTTTGCAAGCCCCTGAGCACATTGTCCATTACTCTTTGAAAAGTAGATGGAGAGTTCTTCAAACCCATGGGCATACGCAAGAACTCAAAGTGTCCATGCTCTACATTGAACGCTGTCTTAGGGATGTCGTCTGGATGCATCTCGCATTGATAAAAGCCTGATGCAAGGTCTAGCGTGCTAAAATACTGGCACTTACCAAGCTTGTCAAGTATGTCATTGATGTTAGGAATCGGGTATTTGTCGTCTATAGGCTTGTCATTCAGTTTGCGAAAGTCTACTACAATGCGCCACTTTTTTTTTGCCTGATGCATCGGCCTTCTTAGGAACTACCCAAATAGGTGAGCTCCAGGCTGATTCCGAAGGTCGTATAATACCTTGGTCCAGCATTTTGGTTATCTGGTCTCTAACTTCTTGTCGATGCACAAAAGGGTAGCGGTAGCTTTTAGTGTACACGGGAAGTTCGTCAGTCGTTCTAATATGATGCTTGATTTTATTTGTAAAAGTTAAAGGCTCTCCCTCAACATAGAATACGTCAGCAAAACGGGCACACAATGTCTCTAAGTTAGTTTTTTCCTCAATATTTAAATGATCTGTACGTAATTTACATAAAACCTCTTTAACACGCATAGGGTCTTGTTCGGTGCTAATGCACTCAGTATTAAATATCTCGGCTTGTAAAGGTCGGTCAAACACAATAGTCAGGTCATCTTCCGTAGGGTTTTCAATTTCTACAATTCCAGTACAATCAGTAACGCGAGTAATACACTCGTGAATAATGCAATTACAATAAATTTGCTGATCTATCGAAACATCGCCGTCTGGACAATAGATAGGGATGTTCACTAGTTTTGACGAGTTAGCGGGAATGGTTTCTTGACTATTTGATCTTTTACATTGATAAAAACGTATAGGAATGGTTGAAAAGTCCGTAATTAAATAATTATTTTTTAGATCAATCTGTGCTCCGTCAAGTAAATCTAATCCTAATAGACCATCAAAGTAGTTATGAAATCTATAGATAAAAAATTTTACGTTCGCGGGATTATTAAATTCATCAAAGTTCGGTATCGTAATAGAATGTTCGTGCGTACTAGTCACACGAGCGTTCGTTACTTCGAAGGGGTCAAAGTTTAAAGGGATATGTGAAAAGTATTGTTCGACTGCCTCGGGACTAATAAAAGACTGATTAGCTCCGGTATCTACTAGTAGTTTAAGTGGTGGATCTGATATCTGTATGTAACGTAATTCCCTTTTAGATTGAACATTTAATTCTATTTTAATCCTTTTTGATCCTTCACCTTGCGAAAATCCTGATCTGCTTTAGAAGTAGCGGACGGCTGTGCTTCTAAGCATTTTGCATTATTCAATTGATCCACATTTAATTGATTTTCGGGGTTGGTCTGCTGATAGTCATAAAAGTCAGAATATTCATAGGGTTGACAGACATAATAATAGTCAGGTAATGCGTAGTAATAGTCAGGGTAATTGTAAGCGTCATAATCATCAGTCATTTCGTTAAAATTCATTTCACGGGTTTTGAAGTAATTACTTGGTGGCGGATTTCGAAACGTACGCCAATCATTTACTGGCAGTGGTCTGGGTACAAAATGACTAACACCGCTCATCGGTTTCGGACCGGTATTTTGCGTTTGGGGGTTCCTATTTGGAAATCTAAATGCGTCAGTTTGGGGGTTGTAATTCGGCGGGGGCGCACGAAACATCTGTTGAGTACGGCTAAACATATTAGAGGCCCGTTGAGGTACCTGATTTTGCTGGAAGGGTGGTCTCCATTGCTGCTGCTGCTGTTGCGGCGGCATAGGCATAGGCTTATGCCAGCTGGGGCCTGGGCTAGGAAAGCTAAAAACTTTCGGTGTGGTCATAGGGACCGCGGATGGCATTTTATGGGTTGACTGCATTTGCTGTGTCGGGTTACGCCGCTCGGGGATACTCTCATTGCGTTGCTGTAGGTACATGACATTCATTTCCTGTTGTACAAATTCCAGAGCCTTTTCAATAGTTTCGGGTCTCATACAACGGATACGGGACCCTAGAGGTTCCTTAAGACCTCTAACATAAGATTGTAGAGTTAACTTTTTATAAAGATCGCGTTTAGCTTCAATGGTCGTTGCTACGTTTTCGTGCAATGTGACATAAGTCATTATAGTGCTAAAAAGGGTCTGGCATTTGTCATAATACTCCTGCGGGGTGCTACTTCCTTGTGTCAGTAAGGACATGTCATTATATAGGGCGGTCTCATCCCTTTGGTCCGAAAAATTATTAACTAATGCGTCACGAATCCCTTGCCAATTGTCTGCTATGCCATTAGAATTAATAGTTGAAGCTGCTGGCCCGGTGATTTTATTCAGGATGCCGTTTATTATTATTATTATTATTAAACGTTTATTTCAGACAAATGTCCATAGCATAAAATATACAAAAATTTTAAAAAAATATAAAAATCACTATACAATAACATTGAAATCATAACATATTACACAATTATTAATAATTAAATTATCAAATTAAAAAAAAAAATAATAATAATAATAATAATATAAAAATGAAATACAACATAAATACAAGTCAAATAAATACACACAAAAAAAAAAAAAAGGAGAATAAAAACAACAATCAATCGGCGAGCCAGACACGTCACCTCACCTACATCCCTGTAAGGCCTCCGCCAGGCAGCAGTTAGCCAACAAAATCTAACGCCCCAACATGATAAAAAAACTCTATTAGTTAACTCGTAACTCGGGTCATTTCTAACATATTGTAATACGAGCTGATCACATATTTTAATAAATCGTGTTAGAACATTCGGATTCCCATCAAAATTTGGAACTGCGCGCAGAGCGTTGTAGATAGTATCGGGGTTCAGTGACATATTGTTACTATCAAATAATAAATCTAGGCCTAAACTATCGGATTCCGTAAACCTATTTAAATCTACTTCTCTGCTCCTATTTATCTGTCTGGAGGAGACAGATTTATTCCTAGTTTCCCTTGGGTGAAAAATTTTGATTTAGTATTATAATATTTGGGTATAAGGAAGGACAAGGATGCAACACTTAAAGAAAGTTTCAAGGACTTACATATACATGGTTTTTTCGTTGTATCGATGGCTGGATACGTCCTCAGCTGCGTCTTCTTTTTAAGTTCGGATTTTCGACGAGGTACTTGAAAATACCGACAGCGACTATCGGAGTCAGCAGATTAACGATTTTTGGAAATCTATACCGCGCTGCGCACTGCCTCGAAAATCCTGCCGACTGCGCCAATTACGAAGGTGACAGCCGGAGGACTTAAAAAAAACCGAAGTTTAAATATAGAAACGTTTAATTACGTTTTAATTACAATGGTTGGCTTATATTAAATCTTACGTCTAGACGATGCTAGTTCCAAAGTACCTAAAATAATTATTATAAAAATGTAATTCTAAATGATTGCGAAATTGCGGATGCGCTGTCAGCAGAATAGAAGTAGGTGGCCGACGGCTGCACGAGGCGTCGAGTCAGCAGAGTCGGCATGTTGCAATTTTGCGTGGAAACATCCGATGTACGTAAATAGCTATCATGTCGCTTGTCCGTCGATTTGGTGTAGGCAGGGCACGTAACACACATAATAACAACAACAACAACAACAACAACATACATAATTATATTGATGTTTCTATTTTTGAGTCAAGTCTAATTTGAGTGAATTCAACAGTTTACATTCTTAGATACCCCTTTTACATCAGACTTTTTTATTCATTTATTTATTAAAAGGAGAACCAACAGCTAAAATAAGTGAGTAACAATTGAATAAGCGACACAGCCCCAATTACAGGTTCCCACGAGTGATGATAGTAGGAAACTTAGATCACTAAATAGCAAGCACGATAATAGTACAAATTAAGGGAATTAAAAATAAGCAATAAATTACTCAGGCCATAAATGACGCCTATTGACATCAGACTTGACTCAAGTTAAGAATCTTCTGAACGACTTAACCCTCCAACTGATTAAAACTCAAGCAAACACGTACACAAACAAGAATTACTAACATTAGTAATAAAACAAGAACGCGGTAATACCCATTTATTAGGTACTGGTCCCACTGCAGACGAGGAGCGACTAGCGATCTACGATTTTCTCGGTCATTAAATTGATTATAGGTCCCATGTGAGAAAAATATATACATAAAGGTTTTTTGTACATAATTTTTTTTAATGTTTTTAGCTTGCACGACCCCTGTACGATTCAAATGCAATCGTCCTCTCAATTTTTTTACACGATTGCCAAGGAAGTGTAATGTTTTTTTAAACCATGTTTTATCATGCCATAAAAAATCGTTTTCCAGCAGTAATCGTGTATCGGATGGACGAAATATCAAGGTTAAAGTGTGAAATATGTAACGTTTCTTTTTTCTGAAAATTTCCGTGCTATATCTACGCACAAAGTCAAATGGCTCCCAAAATGATCCGTTAACACCCTGTATAGTCGATCGTTGCTCTTCTCACCACCTAGCAAGTACTCTTGTTTGTTGCAGCAACAAGATCTATCAAAAATGTTCGCTCATAGTAATGAGCGAGCATTCTCATTTTTTTTAATACTAAATAAGCTTACGTTTGGCCGATACTCGTGCTTAGAGTGGAGCACACTTGCTTAGACGAAGCCAAATCACCCAAACTAGAAGCCACCCATCGCTTAATCTCTAATCGTCGACAGTAGGACAAAATCCTTATGGATATTACCGCGTAATTTCAGTTACAAACGCGCCGACATCGTTAGTGACGTTTGTCATCGCCCATCGGCCATTTTGTTAATGCATTCCTCAAGGAGGGAACGTGGAGATCCTTTTGTTGTAAAATGACAGCTATTCAAGGAATCTAGGGTTGTTATACGATGATGGGACAGGAATTTAGGCTAAGTTTTGTGTTTAGTTTTGTTATTTATAGGACTAGCGCTACCCGCGTCTTCTCTTGCGTCGATTTCGAGAATTATACCGCAGGAAAGTTTTGTTACGAGGTATACAGGGTGGAATTTTTCAACGCCACCTGGAGGGAAAGTAATGTTAATACTGGAGATAGCAACATTTACACAAAGGGCACAATCCTTTATTTAAAAATAAATCTGCATTCATAGATTTTCGAAAATTTGCTTGCCACAGTCGGGCATCGAAACCGGGATGGATCGATTAAAGTTTGAAATATTAACATTCTGTACCTTTTTGATATCAATCGACAGGGTCAATCTTATGGATCAAATCTCTCTTACAAACGTAATAAATTAAATGAAAGAAAATCTCTTTATATCATTGAATTTATCCAATTGAATTTATAACTGCGAATTTATAAGCGAATTGTCGAAAATCTTTGGATACGTATCTGTATTCAAAGATTTGTTTCTTTTTAAAAATAAAGGAATGTTGTTTGAGTAAAATTTGCTTGTGGCGTCCAGGTGGCTTTGAAAAATTCCACTCTGTATATAAAAGAGTATCGTCCTAGTACAGACACAAGGGTAGACATAGGTAATGTTCTCTCCGTGTGCCTATAATGTACAACCTTAACAAGATAATAAACAGACAGACAGATTTACTTTTGTATATGTGCTCTCCCCTCATCATCATCATCATCATCAGCCTATAATGTTCCCACTGCTGGGACACGGCCTCCTCTCAATGAGAGGGAATGGGCTATAATCTACCACGCGGGCCCAGTGCGGATTGGTAGATGTCACATGTCTTCGAATTTTTGGTTCTTGGACATGCCGGTTTCCTCACGATGTTTTCCTTCACCGTTTTTGAGAGCAGCGGTGATAAAATAAATTACACAAAGTAATGCGCCTGTCTGAGTTCGCCCCTGCTGTGGGTGCTCTCCCCTGGCACATGGTAATTATAAATCACTTATTAAAAAAAAAAACAATCATTTTTTTTCAACAAAAGCGCAAGACCTGACCATTACACCATTTACGGAACAGCTGATTTTTTTTTAATTGTGGTGAAAAAAAAGGCACAGGTATAGATTATAGTCTGGATTTATCTGAACAATAGGGTAAATACTCTGTTAGTTTATCAACAAAAAATAAACAGTTTTCTTTTGTCACGCAAACCAAAATATACAAAGATACAACGTTTTTTAAATTCTCAATAAGTCAGTCCGTAGTATAATTTTAAGTGCGTTCTGACGTAACGAGCCCCCACTCCCGAGTTTTTTTTTTCGTTTTTTGTCGTAAAAAATACGTGTCCATTATTTTCCAAAATTGATGGTGGAAACTAGCCTATTACTGAACTCTACGCGGGGGAAACCGCAAGCCTAAGCTAGTTTGGGGCTGAGGAACGATGAAGGAACATGGATGGGTTTTAGTCAGTATAAGTCTGACACTCCCTCCCGCTCCGCCCAGAGTGGGAGAAGTAATTTGATGATTTCCCAACTGAAAAAAAAGAAAAAAGGCATAAGCTAGTTCCACTATAAACGGAAACACCCAACATAAAATTACAATCAAATCCATGTACTTAATCCCACCCAATAAAATCAACTGCAACAATAAAGGCTGTGTCTAATATACGCAGTGTGCAGTCACATGTCACACATAATTGCAATCCTTGGCAGCGATGCTTGCGTTGTAAAATGTTCGCTGGAATTGTGCCGCGTAATGTACTCTGTTGGCGTACATGAAATGCGGCCTTTATTTTGTTAATGTTTTAGAGAATATAGTTTTTTTGTTGATGAAACATTGTTTTGACCTGTAATGGAGGTTTCGGTTTTTATTTGCCCATTATATTTATGTTAACGTGAAACTATCACGTATTTAAGCAGAAATGCGTTGGCCGTGACCTTAATTTCTTTTTTTTTAGGCTTTTTCAATACTGTGGAGAACGTTGTAGGCTCTTCATCTGTGTAACCCCTTATTCGTCTGTGAGGTCCGACCGAATTGGTCTGACGCCATTGTTTAACTATTGTGTCTACTTTGCTAACAGATGAAGGTATAAGTTTGAATTATGAGTAATGTGTAGTTATTAGTTCTCAAAAATGTAACAAAATTACTTTTTTTCTGTACGTTTGAGAAGCATATAACTGTCACTTTTTCACCAACCAGATAATTTACATCATTCCCTAACCATAATAGAAAAAAAATGTGTATAACAGCCACATAAAATACCTACAGGTAACACAAACAAAAATATCTTGAAGTAATCAGTCCAAAGCAAGCTACTACGAAATGTGTTCCGTAGCTCGCATCGCTTTTTCTCGTAGCAAAGCTCTACGAGCTACGCCGTAGCTGTAGCAAATTCATTGTAGTCTCTTGTTTCCTTTATGCGTATTGTATGGAAGTAGAAACCATTTTGTGAGTTTAAGCTCTTTCGTTCTCGGAGTTTTCTACATTTTTAAACTATATCTCAACATTTAGAAAAGCTTTGCTTCTTTGTTGTTGAAAAGGTAATTCCTTGATTAAATAGAGCATTGTTAGTTTTCTATTGAACTTTTGATAGTAGAAAAGGTAAATAAGTTGGAGAGGTTAGTAATATATTTATACCTCTGTATAATCAGCCTAATTTATCACTAGTATATAAGAATATAATTTGTGTTTTAACCGACTTCCTAAAAGGGGAGATCATTAATTCGTTAGAATATTCGCTAATTGTGAATCGATTCCGATAACTCTTTTTTTGTTTAAAGGAGGTGGAGGTGGTCCCTTATACAAATAACTTTAGTTTTAATAGTCGGTGGCAAACAACTGTATCCAACTAATAAAGCTAAAGTTATTTTTTCCTATTTTTTGGTGTTTTTGAAGTCGGTTTAATTTTTGCAAAAACTTTTTTTATTCTTCCTTGAACATTGCAGTTATCTCATTTTATACAACACGAGTCCCTTTTTTCCTCAAAATGCAGACTGTGTATCTAAACCCAACACACATACCTTCAAAACAAAACAACACCTAAACACCAGCGAATCCCATCGACACACATCGTACTTACACGCGGCAAACGAACCGGACTTAATCCGGCCACTAGCCGTACGCCGCCGGTACGCTGCTAAGAGATACGCAGATTACACACAAACCGGATTAGAGCCGTGCGTACCGATACGTACCGGTTATGGGAATATGGAACGTTTAAGTGTGGGCTGTGACCAATTTTGGTGGTATCGTGGTCAGGGATTATTTTGAGGCTGTTGTGGTTTGGTCTGTATGTGTTGTGAGTAACTGGAAGTATTCCTACCAGTGATGGTACACGAGTACGTGATATCCTCGGCAATGTAAGTATAATTTGTCTTATAAAAATACTAGCTGACCCACGCAACTTCGTCTACGTCACTTATAAGAAAAAACCCGAGCAAATATTCCCCGTTAATGCAACATTTTTCATGTACGCTCTCACTCCTATTGGTCGTAGCGTGATGTTATATAACCTTTCTTGATAAATGAACTATCTAATGCAAAAGTATTTTTTCAATTCCAACCTTTTTAATAGTTCGTGAGATTATAACGCATTCAACCAAACATTCAAACTCTTCAGCTTTGTAATATTACTTTAGATTTATATAAATACAACATTACATTACGTCTATAATCCCCGAGAGTTAGGCAGAGGTAATAAGGTTACTTAATAGTAGGTACACCCACATTTTCCGGGGCTGCGGTACAGTCCGGGGCTGCGGAACTGCCCGGGGCTGCAGGACTGTCTGGGGCTGCGGGACTGTCCGGGGTTGCGGAACTGTCCCGGGCTGCGGGACTGTCTGAGGCTGCGGGACTGTCCGGAACTGCGCGACTGTCTGGGGCTGCGTTACTGTCTGCGGCTGCGGGACTGTTCGAAAGAGATACCGTGGCCCCGGAACATAAAGAGCGAGGAAGGAACATGGATGGGTTTTAGTTAGTAAAAGCCTGACACTCCCTCCCACTCCGCCCACAGTAGGAGAAGCCATTTGATGATTTCCCATCCGAAAAAGGAAAAAAGGTACACCCAAGCCACATCTAATAGCCTTAGAAAAATTAAAGTAACCAAAGTTGATTATAAGCATAGTAATCTATTTTGCAAAACTAACTAATAAGCTATATTACTTAAAACACACATCCCAGCTTACATCCAAATGAATTCACTTAAACCCTACCTTTTGCATCATGAATATAAACAACTAAATACTGTAACTTTTAATTAACAGCGAAGCGGAGACAAGCGCCGTAGTCTGCGCCAAACATTAACGATATTGCGTGCCGGCAGACGCATAAAGAACAATGAAAAGGGGATTTTCTTTATTACGGCCTGGCTCGGGCCAGCTTGGGATAGCCTGGGCCAACCCTGGCCTGCCCTACCCGTACCGTCCATATTTAGTGGACGCCAAGTAGAAGTAGTTAGAGCTATGGTAGGGCTGCTACCGTAATCCCGTTTGCGAATATTATTAAAAGTGTGAAGTCGTAAAATAATGGCGAAGGTGAATTATACAGTGTTTTTAGTACGATGTGAAATTGAGATTCTCGTTAATAAAAGAAGCATCCTGTTCGCGCAAGCGCCTACCGAAATTAGAATAGTTGAGGCTACGTGGATTATTGCCTCTCATTTTATTTTTAATTTTTGTCGACCTTCATATGTTATTTTGTTACCCGCAATTAATAGTCACACATCAAGCGACGTACTTTTTTAATTATTCCCGAAATTATACCTGTAATATGATAATAATAATATATTATAATTATTTCTGTACCTATTGAATAAAATAAAATAAAATAAAATACCTGGATCAATCCCGCACACATGCTATATTCGTTTTACGCCTAATAATGTTCTAATTGTGAAAATAACATGCAAGTTAAACCTACAGGTGGCTCTCTAATCGCTTCACAAGCGTCACTCAGCGCCTTTGGCCTTAAGTAACATGACTGACTTAAGTCAGACTCGAAGGAAAAAGCCGGACAAATGCGAGTCGGACACGCGCATGAAGGGTTCCGTATCATTGTTTGTTGTTACAGCGGCAACATTAATATACTGTTACGAGCTGGGTATGAGATAAATTAATTACTACCGATTAAACAACACAATAACTTTATTAATCACAAAACAATCAAAACTTAATCACAAATACACGACTGTTTACTATTCACTTAGATATCGCACTTGTAGTTCACTTGGATTCGCTTCGTTGTGTCGCTAAAACAAGACTGCCGGTCGCGGCCCTGAGCGCTCTATTTATACTCGCCAACAGACACACCAGAGTAACCACGAACATTCGAGAGGGTCATAAAAAACACTAACAAAAGAAATTGTAAGTACCTACCTACAAGGTAGGTATTACCTATAAAAGTTGTAGGTATAAGCTACTTGTACAAAACAAACAAATATGAACCGTATGCCCTAGGCGTACGGTCGAAATTCTAATGTCTTTATTTAAATAGGTCGCGAGTTTGTACCTACCTAACTTTAAAACTAATAATAATGGAATGTCCTCGAACTTCTAACGTACACACACTGTAATCACTGGCTTTCTCGAATGTTCTAGTAGGTCCGATGTAACACTGCCCCCTCCTTAGACATGCTCGTCCCGAGCATCATTAGTCCCGTAGTATCGCGCCAACCGGTCTACATGCACAATTTTAGGCGCACCTCGTGGACCCTTCTGTATTCGGTAGGTGACATCGTTGATCCTAGTCACGACTCTGTATGGTCCATCCCATTTTGCTTGTAACTTCGGAGACTTCCCCTTGCTCCGCACTGGGTTATGCAACCACACCAGTGAACCCTCGTCGAAACCCCTACCGTTGGCTTTCCGGTCATAACGGGTCTTCATCTTCTCAGACATCTGTTGGCCGGACTGTCGGATATGCTCATAAACATCGTTCAACTTATTACGCAAGTCATTCGCGTAATCTGTTACGCTACATGGAGCATCAGGGGGAGTTCCAGTGACTAAATCAGCAGGTAACCGTAGTTCCCTTCCAAAGTTCGCGAAGGCTGGTGTCACAGTCGTACTTTCGTGGACTGCACTTCGGTAAGACAGAAGAAACGGCTGTATGTGCTTGTCCCAATCCCTTTGCCGGCTTTCCACAACTTTCGCCAGATATCTCTCCAACGTTTGGTTGAATCGTTCTACCATTCCATCGGATTGTGGGTGGTAAGAGGTGGTTCTGGTTTTATGGGTACCCATCAATCGACAAGTCTCTTGAAATACTTGCGATTCAAAATTTCTTCCTTGATCGCTGTGTATTTCTAAGGGTACTCCAAAACGACAGAAGACTTCTTGGACTAATTTATCTGCGACAGTTGTTGCTTCTTGGTTAGGAATGGCGAAGACTTCCGGCCACTTTGTAAAGTAATCCATGACCACCAGGAAGTACCTGTTTCCGCTCTCGCTTACTGGAAATGGTCCCGCAACGTCTAGTGCTATCCGTTCCCAAGGGGCTCCAACGTTGTACACTTTTAATGCACCTCTGCTGCGTGTCTGGGGTCCTTTCACGGCCGCACAACTGCTACATTTGCGGCACCAGTCCTCCACATCATCACGACAATGGATCCAGTAAAATCGTTCTCGAATTTTTAGAAGAGTCCTTTTTACCCCCATATGTCCTCCTGAACATCCATCATGGTAGAGCCGTAGAACATCCGGTACCTTAGCTTTAGGGACAACCATTTGTAGATGACAACTGTCCCCTCTAGCGTTTTCCCATTTACGGCACAAGACTCCATCCTGGATCACCAAGCTGTTCCATTGCGCCCAATAACTCTTCGTGATGGAACTCATCGCAGCCACATCACTCCACTTGGGTTTAGGAACACCAGCTTTGATCCACTCGAAAATCGGTTTGATATCCGAGTCTTTTTGCTGAGTCTGCTGTAGGGTCTCCTTCCATTCATCGCTGAGATCCGTTCTAAGCATCCTCACGGGCACTACTTCCTTAGTCTCTTGCCTGGCACAGTGCTTACAGTCTTCAGGACAAGGTCTTCTTGACAAGGCGTCTGCGTTACCGTGAGTTCTCCCACTGCGATGTTCAGTTACGAAATCAAACTCTTGGAGTAGTTCAATCCATCTCGCCACTTGCCCCTCTGGATTCTTGAACTGTAATAGCCACTTCAGTGCAGCATGGTCAGTTCGTAATTGGAATTTGCGTCCCAGCAAATATTTACTGAAGTGCTGCACTGTCTTTACTACAGCGAGTAGCTCCCGTCTTGTAACGCAGTAATTTCTTTCTGGCTTAGATAAAGACTTGCTGAAGTAAGCTATTACAACCTCCCGGTCTCCTTTCCGTTGAGACAGCACGCCCCCAATTCCAGTATTACTGGCATCTGTGTCAACTATGAAGTCATTTTCAGTGTCAGGATATCCCAAAATAGGTGTGTTGCACAGACGTTTCTTTAATTCCTGAAATGCGACGTCGCAGTCCTCGTCCCAACAGAATTGCCTCTTTTCCTCAGTGAGTTTGTGCAGAGGTTTGGCAATGTCGGCAAAATTCTTGACAAATCTTCGATAGTAGGAGCACAAACCCAGGAATGCTCTTACCTGTGTCTTGTCTTTCGGAACTGGCCAATCCTTGACGGCGACTACTTTTTCTGGGTCTGTTTGAACACCTTCCCCCGAAACTATGTGTCCTAAGAAGTTCACTTGCTGTCTGAAAAACGAGCACTTTTTCGGACTTAACTTGAGATTTGCTGTTTGGATTTTCGACAGCACTCGGTTGAGGTTTTTAAGGTGATCTTCAAATGTACGGCCCACGATGATTATGTCGTCTAGATAGACAAGACATGCGTCTCCAATCAATCCGGCGAGTACTTGCTCCATCAGCCTTTCAAACGTCGCAGGAGCGTTGCACAAACCGAATGGCATAACTTTAAACTGCCATAGCCCTTTTCCTGTTGAGAATGCAGTTTTCTCCTTGTCCTTGGGGTCTATTTCTACTTGCCAGTAGCCACTCTTCAGATCAAGTGTGGTAAACCACTTCATACCAGTCAGCGTGTCCAGTGTGTCATCGATCCTAGGCAGCGGGTAGCTGTCCTTTTTCGTGACGTCGTTCAGTCGTCGATAGTCCACACAGAAGCGCATACTGCCGTCCTTTTTCTTTACCAGGACCACAGGAGAACACCATGGACTCGATGAAGGCTCTATAACACCGTCCTTCACCATTCCCTCAATCATGGTTTCTACCTCTTTTTCTCGTGCAACTGGCAGTCTTCTTGGTCGCTGACGGATAGGTAACTCGTTACCTGTATTAATCTGGTGCTGAACAAGTCCAGTTCTCCCTATGTCAGCATCATTCGAAGAGAAAATGTTGGCGTACTGAAGTAACATCTTCTTAGCCTTGTCCATTTCTCCTTTAGTTAAATCGCAGTTTTCCAAAAGCGTTGACACGTCAAATTTTGAACTGCGAATTTCATTTCCGGTAGGGACATCTTGCGATTGACGCATCCAAGCTACTTCCTCGCAAGTGCCGATTAAGGTGCCCTTCTTAATCACTTGCTCCTGGTCACTTGGATTCAGTATACGTACTGCTGAGACGTTGGTGGCCTTGACCAGAGTTCTTGCCATTTTCCATGGGAAGTCATTGTTCACCCTTTCTATCAGCACACTTCGATCTCTTTGTCCAGAATTCCATGGCAAACAAATTGGCACAATCGTTTCTGATCTGCGAGGAAGAACAATCTTCTTCAAGCAGTACACTTTCCCTGACGGTGCACCTTCCATGAAGACTTCCTCTGAACCACATTTCAGTACTCCTTGATCAACGTCGATCTCACAACGATATTTCCGCATGAAGTCCAAGCCCAAGATGCAATCGTCCACTATGTCAGCCACGATGACATTCTGCTTGTAATATCTGTCACCCAATTTTAACTCCACCTCCTTCTTGCCTCGGACGGTAATGTGCTGACCAGTAGCTGTTAGTAAATGTATACGGTCGTGCTTATTGAAGTAGTCCCCAAGAAACCGACTTGCTAGTTTGGAATTGACGACCGTGTGAGAAGCTCCAGTATCCAACGTCAGTTTGCATGGTGTTCCATTGACTTCGCCTTTGATGGTCAGGCTGTTCCCGTCATGTGCTTGCGAGATCAAGATTCTCGGGGCTTTTTCAATACCAGCCAGCACCCGCCCCCCAGTCCTGGCATTTACTCGTTTCCCTGCTGTGGCTGGGCAGTCACTTCAGCCACCCTTCCCTGCTTATCTTCTGTCGGGATGCTGCGCTTAGGGCAACTCGACCGAAGATGACCCCTTTCTCCACAAGTGTAGCACCTAGGACTATACCCCTGTGGGCGGTCGCGTACAGGTGATGCTACAACCTCCCTGACGCGGTGCGTTCGGTGGTCTTGCCTCACTGCCTCTACTTCTAAGGCATGGGCCAAGGCGTCCTTCAAGGTCTCATGATGCCCAAGTCTTACGGCAGCTCTAACTTCTAAGTCACGTATTCCATCAACGAACGCCTGTACCAGATTTCCATCAATCAGTGCAGGGGCAGACTGGTAGGCTTTCCGAACGAGCTTTTCAACTTCCAGAGCCCACTGCTGTAGGTTCTCGGCACTTCGTTGAAAACGGTCCTTCAACTTGGCACGGAATACGTGCTCCAGGTGCGCGTCGCCGTATCTGGACTCCAAGGCCTCCAGTAGCTGTTCGTAGGTAACGTCCTTGCCGAGCGCCTCCAGAATAGTTAGGGCCTGGTCTCGGAGGCCCAAAGTGAGCGCGGTCATGGCTTGTGGTTTTGTCCATCCATTCGCCTTCATGACGGCCTCAAACTGTATTTTGTAAGCCGACCACGAAGATGTGCCGTCAAATGGAGGCACTTTAAAACCACGCGAAGATGGTGCAGCAATCACCGAAGCTACAGTCCCGCCTTCAGTCTTCAGTTCGCCCAAAGCCTTCTTTACCCCAGCAATCTGAACTTCGGCCTCCGAGATGCGATTCTCATGCTGGTGGACCTGTTCTTTCATCAACTTGATGTCCTTGCCAAAACTTGCATGCAGATCCTTTATGAGGAGCATCTGCTCGTCCTGGCGGCGGACCTGCTCCTCTTTGTCCTGCTGCAACTGCTCTTCCAACCGGCGAGCCTGCTCCTCTTGACGGCGAGCCTGCTCTTCTTGACGGCGAGCCTGCTCCTCTTGGCGGCGAGCCTGCTCCTCCTTGTCTCGCTGCAGTTGCTCTTCCAATCGGCGAGCCTGCTCCTCTTGACGGCGAGCCTGCTCCTCCTTGTCTCGCTGCAGTTGCTCTTCCAATCGGCGAGCCTGCTCCTCTTGACGGCGAGCTTGATCCTGCAGCAGCGCCATTAAAGCTGACAAGTCTGGCGCCCCTGATGCTGGAGAAACTCCGGATGGGCCAGCGACTGGCTGTGACGTAGGCTGGACACCACCCGGTGTCTGTGTCGGAGAATCCCCAAACCGCCTTTGGTCCATATCCTGCTGTCGCTGACTTCTGGTACGGATACCGTCCGTGTCGTCCTTTGGTAGGATTGGCATAATTTATCTCTCACTTCTGACACCAATTTGTTACGAGCTGGGTATGAGATAAATTAATTACTACCGATTAAACAACACAATAACTTTATTAATCACAAAACAATCAAAACTTAATCACAAATACACGACTGTTTACTATTCACTTAGATATCGCACTTGTAGTTCACTTGGATTCGCTTCGTTGTGTCGCTAAAACAAGACTGCCGGTCGCGGCCCTGAGCGCTCTATTTATACTCGCCAACAGACACACCAGAGTAACCACGAACATTCGAGAGGGTCATAAAAAACACTAACAAAAGAAATTGTAAGTACCTACCTACAAGGTAGGTATTACCTATAAAAGTTGTAGGTATAAGCTACTTGTACAAAACAAACAAATATGAACCGTATGCCCTAGGCGTACGGTCGAAATTCTAATGTCTTTATTTAAATAGGTCGCGAGTTTGTACCTACCTAACTTTAAAACTAATAATAATGGAATGTCCTCGAACTTCTAACGTACACACACTGTAATCACTGGCTTTCTCGAATGTTCTAGTAGGTCCGATGTAACAATACATTCTTAGATACAATTTCAACGATCTACCTATTACGTATCATGACATGAAAGGCTTAGTAATAGGGAAAATAATCTCACAATCAAAAGAAAATGAAAAAACTGGATTGACATTGAATATTTTAAAATGATTTTATATTTATTTATTATTTTGATCAGGGCACTTTTTTGTATTTGATGTGAGATAATATTTATGATTTTAATTTTTAATTGTGTTACCTACTTGAATTACAAATGTATTTTTTTCTAATTTTATTATTATTTTTTTAAATCAAACACACTGTAAATTGATTGTGAATAAATTTAATTTAATTGAAAACTTTGTTTCGACTTTGTCTAAGCACGACCTAAATGACTATTGCTAAACAAAGGCTTGCTAATAGACCAGCACAACGTAAGGCATTGATTACCCCTCCACCCTCCTTTCGACCGGACTGGAACTGCCGTTCCTTGCATAATTGCCAACCCCTCTTGGCAATGGTAATTGTGATCACATAGGAGAAACTATTCTCTTGGGCATTCATTTTGTTACCCAGCAGCCAGACACATTTCGTAGTTGCACGTACTTAGCGAACTTTATTTTTTTCGGAATTTTAAAATAGCGATAAGATACTGGTGGAGGTGTAAATATGTATATATGTATGTACTGGTCTATTGTGTTTGCTGTTCATTAACGAATGAATGATTATTCTGTTATATTCTAAACGGACCCGTCACGATGCCGCATGCCGTCAAATAAGCATTTTGTACATCAAGGTATTTCACTACGAGGTGTAAACAATCTCGTCAAGAAGCCGTCAACCAAGCATTCTGTACATCAAATTAATTAACTTTATGCAAAAATTGTATTGCTAGGAAACGACTTTTTTTTGTGATGATAATTCATGTTTTGTTGTAGAACTCCATGCGATGCACATAAAGCATTGTGCTGGTGCATGGATTGAATAATAAGGGGGTCGTAAAAATCTTACAACAACAACCTGTACTTAAAAAAAACTTGCCAAATAGTTGTAACTTTGACCCGTAATATCTCCGTAACTAGAAGGTTCCCAGGTATCAGATAGGTTCGCAATGACAGGGAGAACAAGTGCCTTTCGGCTTCGTTAAGAGGTGTTTTACACCCTTTATAAATAACTGTTGGGAAACGACTTTTGATTTTTCGGGTAAAAAATCTCCGTTTACGGTAGGGCTCAATGTAATGCACTCAAAACTGATGGAGCTGATGGTGGATGAAATGAACAGAACAATGGCAGGTATTTAAAGTTATAACTTATACATTTTATATTTAAAACAAACAGATACCGTGGCCCCGGAACATAAGGGGCGAGGAAATACACATAGATGGCTTTTACAGTAAAACTCAGACATTCCCTCCTACTCCGCCCAAAGTGGGAGAAGATATTTAGGTAATGATTTCCCATCCGAAAAAAAAGGGAATGGCTAAACACAAAAAAAACAGCCGCAATAACAGGGAGAACAAGTGCCTTTCGGCTTCGCACCTGAACGCCTGGCTGAGGTATTCGCCGTTTAGATAGACCGCGGCGAAGGTGGTGTTACAATCTGATCTCCTCGAACATGACCAGGCTTTGCACAGGATAGAGAGGTTTGAAAGGAGACACGGGAGGCCTTTGCCCAACCAAACATAAAAAAATAAATATCGCTGGACATTATACACAGCGCCATCTACACTAAGCAATGAGGCTTGTAACGTGGACAACAGATAGTTGTGTACTTAACGTGACCTTACGTCCCGTTTTCCAAAACCGCAAAAAAAATGGGGCGCGGGCGGTATGGGCGACGCCGAAGAATTGGAGATATCTTTAAAAATACCTACCTATGTACTTGAATGGGAATACATTGAAAAAGCATTAGATGTTTGAAAAAAGATATAATTTTACAGTACTCTAAAGATAGAGTAGTATTTGACGAATTTTCAATGATCACAAACTGTGATGTAGTTTGTGAGCAGTGAAAATTCGTCATAAAAGGTGAATGAATGGAACAATCAAAAAGACGAAAAGTGTCTATGTAGTATATAACTCATACTACATAGACACTTTTTTTTAAAGAATTATAAACCAGTTTAAACCCCGGTTTTTTCCGCGTGTTCGCGTTTGCGGTCGCTTTCGGAATCGTAGACATCTGTAAAATTGGTTAAGTAGTTTGAGAACGAAAGACTCACAGACGTAATTACTTCAGGTAGTTACCCTTACCTCTACTGTTCTACGTAAACCGTCATTACACCAACATTAGGTATGTAGTCTCATTAACGTGCCTTGTAATAATTATGTTAATCGCATAATATTAGGTACATAAACGTAGTGCTATTTACCTAAGCTTGGGCTTTAGGATTAAAATCGTAGTTAGCTTTACGTGAGCTTACTAGCACAGCGGAATGAAACTAGGAATATTTTTCTAAGTTTTAATGATTTTCTTTACCTCGGTGATGCTTAGGGATGAAAAGTTTACCTCGGCACCTCACAATAGGTCTCATGTCTGTATTGACAAAAATTAGGCGACACCCATGTGAACTTCTTAACGCATTTTTCTAAAAATCCCCAATTTTTCTTTGTTTTCTACGAAGATGAATCTAACGAACTACAATTTATCCAAATTGATTCATCTGTGTAAGAGTTACGAGGGAGCAAAGAAGCTGACATACATACAGGTCAAACACTTAAACCTCCTTTTGGACTTCGCCGCAGTACATAGACAAAAAAAACGGGCATTATGCACTCATCAATCGAGAGGCAGATAATAGCTTCCACATCGGAATCTAGCACACCCTTGATATAAACAGAACAGTAGCCTGCTAGCACTACTGCTCTCTGGATTAAATCGGTTGCTCTCAATCTTATATCTGCAAAAAATGCTCGTATTCAAAAGCACTATAAAAGCGCTTAGTTGATTTTTTAAAGCTAGACTGAGCGGCTTGAGTAGAATTTCCAAAAGCAGAGTACCTAGATATTTCGTCATTAATTTAGTTTTAGTGAAAATGAGCAGCCACTTTTAAGATTTAGGACACCAGTCAGTTTCCATTAGCCCGTCGCGTTAAAACCAACACACGTCAAGCTTTATTAAGCACACTAATGAAATTATGACTCCGCAGTTCCACATAACTTCCCTAACAACAATACGGTCGCCCCTAACCCGCTGACGAAGCAAAAATTAAACTAACCGAGCAAGTAACCGTTGAATATAGACGCAGATTTAAGCGAGGCCACAGAATGTGAAGGATCAGAAGGTAGGCTTCGTACAACGAGCACATCGCATAGAAAAGATAGACACACACACATGATAATTATTCTTTGTGAATTCGAATTCGCTATACAGGGTGTAAACCACCTCATCACAAAGCCGTTAACCAAGCATTCTGTACATCAAACTAAGTAACTTTACGCAAAAATTTGAAACAAACTGGGAAACAACTTTTTTTTTGAGGTGATATATCACGTTTTGTGGTAGAACTCAATGTAACGCACTTAAAACATTGTGCTGATGGATGGATTGAATAGTACGGGGGTCGAGGAGGTGTTAAAAGTCAAAATCTTACAAAAAAAACTTGTATTTAAAAAAAAAAATTGTAACTTTGACGCCCCATATATCCGTAACTAAAAGGTTCCCAGGTATGATGTATAACAAAAAAAATATCGCAATGATGGGAGAACAAGTGCCTTTCGGCTTCGTGAAGAGGTGTTTTACACCCTTTATGTGCGTAGTCATCATGTACAGCGAGTACCTACAGCATACTTTTGTCTTAGCTTGAGATCACCGTAGGTACATCCAGTAGCTACTCCTAGGTTTGTTCTTGTTTTAAGAAAAAAAAACACGCGGTGCAGTCATTGGTGACTATACTATATAGAAGTTTAAACGTAGTGGATCGGCTACGAGTGCTACGAAGCGGTAGGTGACGGTCACGCGCGTTCCATGTTTTTTTTTCATTCAAAAAGTGCTGAAAGAAGCTTTTATATCAAAAATATATTTTGATAGTTGTCTCTGGTCTTAGGCATAACATGTGTGTGTCTATCTAAGAAACTTCTCGGACTAAACTTTCTTCTTGGTAGAAGATTCTGAGAGGAAGAGTGTGGCCATAATGCGACCAGTTATGTTTACGTACCTAGTGCACGAAATCTCTAAAACGATATGTATCTTTAGGACTGCTGTGTGTGTAGGCTATATGCGCCTTTTTCCCGTGTGTGAAGCCTTGTTGACGACTCGAGGTATATTGGCCTTCTGCATGTGCATCCCTATCCTATTTTGAGCTTGTTGCTCACTGGCCTGGCAAAACTATGTCCCAGGATTAGTGGGTTAGCTTAGCGAAATATACTAGTTTAAAAGCGTACTGTAACTTGCTTTGAACTATGCAGTGTAGGATTAAGTTATTATGCGCCTTTTGGAAGGCTAAGACGAAATATACGAGGAGGAGTATGGCCGAATAGGATAAAGGTTCGTGCGGTTTTGCATGTAAACATTTTAACGGAGAGGTTCTTGTGTGGTTCCGTGAAAGCTTTGTTTACACCCATAATGTAGTTAGTTAGGATGTATGAATTAGTGGGAACACTGACGAACACAATAGCTTGTTCTACCTAGAATGCTGGTACGGTAAACGGGAAACTTGGCTCAGTCATGCTTTTTTTAACATTTCCGTGAAAACTCCCACAAAACCAAGTCTCTTGAATAATAATAATAATAATAAAAGCCTTTATTAACAATCCTACATGTTACATTTCATCTTATAACTGCTTATGTACTACTAATATTAACCATGGTTGTTTATGAAAGCAACGTAATTAAATGTTATTATTTGTATTAGACACCGGTTTCGTGATTGTCTTGCTCTTTGGCATAGGCCTCCCCAAGTGTTCTCCACAACGATCTGTCCCTTGCTATCCTCATCCAGCATGGTCCTGCTACCTCCTTGATATGATCCTCCCATCTTCGATGCTGCCTGCCTTTACTTCTCTTTTTATATCTAGGGCACCATTCCGTCACTTCGTTCGTCCACTTTTCTATCCTACTTCTTGTTAGGTGTCCTGCCCATTTCCATTTCAGTTGTTTGATTTGGTTTTTTATATCTATAATTTTGGTTTGTTTTCTTATTGTTTTTAACCTAATTAAGTCTCATGAATAGTTTACAAATTCTCTGTAACAAGACTTACAATGACAAACAGTCAGAACCTGAACAATTCCACATGACCGCTGGTATTACGCATGTGTTAATTACACCAGTTCAAACTACACACTATGCTAACCAACACACTGTCCCAAAAGCAACTAATTATGCCATGATGTCATACAGTAAACATAAGCATCGTGGCACAAAAGAGATAAACACAGGAGGTCGACTCGCTCAGAAGCGAGAAACGCGATTTCAATCTGAGTCAAACGAATCTCGTCTTCCTCTTCTTCAACCCGCATCCAAAGCTGAGTGCAGATTTCCTCTATTATAAATGCACAACTATTGCTCGCCACTCTGACTAATTTGGGTATGTCAACGCCAATACTTACTTACCTGCTGCTGCGGCTTTGGACTTTGGATTGGACTGCCCGTTTCCATTTTTTCTGTCTACCAATCGGGAACGCCGGTTAGGTTCGCTCTTTTTCGGTTTTCTGTATTTCTGATGATCACGAAGACAACTCAAAAAAATTGCCCTTTCATTCGATTACACCTAGAGTAACTTGCGCTTTGTCAAAAGAATGCCCGTTGCATATAGGGTTACAAAACCGTCCTGATTTAGACACATCCAGTTTTTTTTTTAAACCGTGGCCTTTTCGTTTCAAAATTCAAAACGCTAGTTGCATACACCCTTCGTAGACGTGTTGGTGCGTTTTCGCTCATTGTGTGATCTTCTGTTCGTATCTATTAGGTGAACATAGTGCGGGGACATCAAAGTGCCATCATTTATATATTAGTGCCGTACTCCGGTAATTAAGAGCAACTAATGAGAATACGAACAGCCGTGTCATGTTGACTATTAATTATGATTAACTTACACCACGGTATGACAGCCTAGTTTCATGGTTAGGCAAGCATGTGAAACTTTCGTCATATTTATTAAGTTTTTCTTTATATGTACGTATGAAAGTTTTAGATAGGGCCCCAAATCTGACAAGTTTTGATAAGATTTTCTTAGAGATTTGGGTACCTTATCAAAGTTATTACTCTGAAAGATTTATAGATATTGTAAGTTTTTTCAAAGATAACACCTGGCTTCTATTCTCAACAAAAGTCAGTAGTGTATACCTATAGGCTGGAATGACACCGACGCAAAAACGCTTAAAGCTTTTTTTTTTAAATCATAGATGACTTTCTAAGTGGAGGGGGGGGGCAAAATTATGTACTGAATACGTGACCCTGTATAGTTACGGTGACTAACAGCAACGATTGGCATCAATGACGTCATGTTTGATCGCGTCTGGTCATACATAATACGAAACTAGCCTTTTGACAGTTAATTGATATCCACTGAGCACAATTACTATCATTTCGAACTGTCCACAGAGTTACGTAATAGGCCTACCAGAACCCAAGTATCTCAAAATACCAACCACCAACCGGGCTCAAATTCTGGCTCCAGGCTGTCACCGATTCCGGGGTTGCGGGCTTGTTCGAAAGAGATACCGTGGCCCCGAAACATAAAGGGCGAGGAAGGAACATGGATGGGTTTTAGTCAGTAAAAGTCTGACACTCCCTCCCGCTCCGCCCAGAGTGGGAGAAGTTATTTGATGATTTCCCAGCTTAAAAAAAGGCTGTTACCGACCACTCTCAAACAAAGACACATACAAACCCCATTTTTATCTAAACAAACATCAATCCAACATTCCTAAACGGGCGGCAGACTATGTAAATTTAAATTGAATCATCAGTGAACGGATTTGTTCGCTTAATCCCTTTAAAGGTCCGCTGGTCCAACATTCCTAGTAATTCGTACAGTCCGCCGTATTATCTGTCGAGGGACTCATCTTCGGACTAACGCCTCCCCGGTTTGAATACAAATCGTGTGTAACAAGCTTAGGCAACTGTAGTGGAAGAAATTAGACTAGCTGTAGCGCCAGTTTAGTATCGTTCGTAATAGGATTTGTCTGGCCGAAGTTTGAATGGGAAGGATTAGGAGCAAGTGTCTAGCTAAGATTTTTTTTTCTATGTAGGCAAGTAAGTAGGCGGGTTTTTGTAAAATAAATAGATGAGAGTCCGAAGCAAAAGAAATAACTGATGGTTTTTTTTTTGCAAAAGATTTGCTGCCTCAACTTATTAAGTAGGTAGGTAACATTTACAAAATACTGTAAGACACATATCCATTTGACTTATAAATTTATAATTTAAGGGATCATAACCGCTGCCAAGTACGTAAAGTATAGTACAGTGATTAGAGCTATTTTTACACAGTCACGTGGTTGTTTCAATGTTTGTCCCCCCCATAGATATACTAAAGAAGGAGATATGGCGTGGAGTTCAAAATGTATAGAAAACCGATGAAGCCACAGTTGCCCCTCCATAACGCTAATATTGCACACAGAGCTCTGTCAAAACAATACTACGAACAAGTGCACACACGCGCCATCGATAACTCTGTCATTTAAATACAAACCTTATTTGTTAAATCGCAGCGTACTTTTTCCGTATAATTTAATCACACTAAAACAATTATCATTGTGTGTTGTCGGGACACGGGGGCGGATACGACAGTGCTTGACTAAATCGAAGAGTTATTGATAAATATATCGATTATTTTTATATAGGATTTGGAAATAAAGTAAATGAAAATAATATGAAACCTACAAACATTATTCAATGAGAAATAGTAGTTTATGCGACTGTGCATAATGAAGGGCATTACAACACGAGTGTGGGTTTAAAAAACGAGCCGAAGGCGAGTTTCTTAATAGCATCACACGAGTGTTGTAATGCCTAATTATGTATAGTTGCATACACTACTTTATCTATCCAAATATCATAAGGGCTCTATGATGGGTTCAGGAACCATAGGGAAATGACCTGCATTGTTACTTGGCCCTTGATCTTTGTGCCAACAGGTTATTAGTTGCATTCGTCGCTGCATTTACGATATCTGGCGAAGTATTCATGTCAATTTCTGAGTCACTATCACTCTTTTTCGACAGAAATAAAGAACTTATCAGAAAATTTGTCTACTCGTAACTGGATTACTGGAAATAAAAAGCTAACGAACAAATGACAGCTCGAAATGACGGCGTTTCGGATATCTGTAATTTTTTTTCAAATCATAGGCAAACAAACAAAGTCTCTATTCTTGTGTCACTCGAGATCAAAATGTCGTGCGATTTATAATTAAAATCATACTGAATTGTGTTTTTTTTTTTTTTTTGCGATATCTGATTTAATGTAGGTGGGTACTAGAATAGCACACTCACTTGAATTTGACACCTGTTCCAAATTTAAAACTCATAACCTAACTGTTTTCAGTTGCGTTATGAGTTCATTACAGTTCCGTTTATTTCTGCAGGTTGGTAATGCTGGTCATTGCCTATGGTTTTTGAACGCATTAGAGAGGGTTTATGATATTTGGGTAGATAAAATACTTTTCAACACACTTGCTCATAAAGTGGCTCTAATTTCACCGCAATTAGGCACATAATGACACTTGTAATCAAACTGTGACTTTTTCATTGCTATTAATCACAAGTGAGTTATAGGGTTTTTTATTTTATTGGTTGAATTGCTTTGTTCTTAAAAAGTTTCGATACAAAAAAGATCGTGTTCAATAGCACAAATAAATTAATGTACCTACCTATTGCTTGCTCTTTCATGCAACTTCGTATCTACATAGGTAATTTCAACTAATAAGTTATATTTAATAAATAAAACTTTCACTCAAATGTAACTTTTGTTTTCTCTGTATTTAATTAAACTTTGAATTCCCCATTTCGTACGTGGCTAAAGCGCTATCCGCGAAAATCCAAAAAAAAGAAACCTCATTCTTTTAGTCTATGGCCGATCGCCATTGTTAGATGCGCGCGCATAGGAAAACTGATTAATTATTCCCGCCATTGCGAAAAAAATACACAACTCGTTTTCACTGTTGAAATTATAGTTATTTATTAATTCAAATGTCTACAAGTACTAGTTATGAAGAAAATGATTTATTTTGTACACCGCCCGATTTAAGGTGTGCAGCCCTTAACGTTATGGAAAGTTTACTACCTGAAAACTCCAAGGACAAATATCTATTTTAGTATTACTTTATTCTCAAGTGTGTTGAAAAACGTCGTATGATACACGTGTGTGTTGATGATTACCGTCCTCGGCTCTCTTAAGACCCTCGCCTAACGGCTCGGGTCTCAATGGCGCCTCAGCGCTAATCACCAACATTACACACTTGTACCATAATGTACTATTAAAAACATAATTGTTTTTAAAATCAAATGACACAGTTACACGTAGTTCAAAATGAAAATCAAAGCATTTTTTTCAATTAGGCCAGTTACAGGCTCTTTTGAATTGTCAAAGACAAAAAGAAAATTAATCATAGAACCACATCGGCCTTCCAACCGGATTACAAGAGTTAACAAATTGAAAAAAAAACTGAAATAGTAACATTACAATTCGCAGTTCACTTTCTTGTCGACAGACTTTGTCAAACCTCCACAAGCACATCACTAGCTCGCGCTCAAATACGGCGGACCGGAGCAGCGGACGCACCATGCGACATTACGGCTTAATGATGTTTCGTTATGTCAGGTGTACATTGCGCGTTCAGTCACTTAGTAACAGACTAAGGTGGTTGTAAAAGAGCAATGTATTTAATGCAAACATAATACAGTCGGAGTAATACAAGAAAACATAAATAAAGTAGTACAAGTCAGATAATTATATTTTAGGGATTATGGTTTTTCGTGATTTTTAAGACAAATATTGTAAAATACTTGTACTAACTTGTGGTAATCTGTTGCCCTGTCTTCTAAAGTTTTTGTCTTGGCTTCTATTTTTGCACGAAACCACCGAACAAGACTACATAATCGTTTTTTTTACGAACGCGGTTAACAACACACTAACTCGCTGTTACGGCCATTATTTCAATAAACTGAGCGACGCGCTCAGCTCCACGTGGTCACCGACACGCCCCCTTCTGTTTTTAATATTTCTGTGGTCCCCCCCGAACCAAAAGTCTGCATACGTACTTGCTGTAAGACACATTTTTTTAAAGTGAAAACTTCTTTCGGCGCGTCGAGCACTTTTTGAGTGAACAAAAGTCATAGAACTCGCGTGACCGTCACCTAACGCACTTCACTTCTTTCGGTAGTCCCCAAAGACTGCCTCGCATTTTTTTATTCCAGAATTCGTGCTCGAAACTTCTCTCACGTCTTATGTTTATCACAGTTTCGATTTCGGATTTCTATTGGACTTAAGTGACTTTAACTAAGGTCAGTTATCACATAAACCGTAACAAAATAACCACTCAATGTAAAAACTACTTAACCGTAACAAAAACACCGATTCAAAACTTAATAATTCAGTCGTATTCCGCAGTAGACCGTTCAAAAACTCCAGTTTAGGGCGACAAACCCTTCATTACCATTTAAAGTGGTGCAAACGCTCGCAATGCGATAAGAGATTATGCAAATTCAGATCAAATTGTTAGTGCCTCAGATTTGTACTGACTAATCCTAGGTGCTTGTGGGGGACCCGACGGTTGTATCTACGAATGTGTTTTTACATTTTTAATGGATGATTTCTTTTGTTTTTTGTGGTTATGAGAGATTTGTTTTTTTTTCTGTCTGACCGACATCATTCACACAGGTGCTGAATGCTGATCCACAAACGGTGGGCCACTTAATATCATGTCCTGTTTGTTTCTTCACCAGGGCCTCGATTCTGCTATTACAATAGTGTCAGAGTATTCGATCATTGATTTCATAATGATCAAGTTCTGTCAAATTTTGACAAGTTTGTTAATTCTTCTATCATAATGACACCATTATGACTACCTACTCAATGAACAACCACTGACACTCCATTGAAAGAAATGTCATAGAATATTAATCTCGTACATGAAATCTGGCATGAATGTAGTATTTGTACTCAGGATCTTATAATAATGACAATACGACAATGCCATTAAAACACAACTTTATTACGAGACCATTGACCGACCATTGTGAATTTAGCAGATTACGAACTTTAAGCAAAATCACAATGGGATGAGAATAGAATCGTGTTGCAGTGACGACTTTAAATAGCAGAATTAGGCCCCAGGTACAAAAACTAATGGACGCTACCGAAAGCGCCAAACTAGTAGAACAGTTCTATATAATATAGATGCTCTGTGCAGTTCTGAGCCGACACAATTTAGATTGCCATCAAGTGGGTCTAGAAGAGAAGGTTATGCTCACCACAGCGTATACAGGGTTATTTTTTGTTTATACTAAACCCGAAAAGGGGTCATTGTACTCATCATTTTGAACAACTTTTTCTATGGGACGAACCGTGAAATCGCGAAAAAAAAATCAGCTGTTCCCTACATTTATGTTCGCATAACTCGTCAAAATGTAGGGAACAGCTAATTTTTTTTAATGTTGTATAATCACTACTTATGTTTAATGCCCACAGAAGATAAGAGGTTAGAAAGGAAATAGTTCTTGATTTGTATTAGAACGTGTCGCCGCTTCTCTCCTACTCTTTGAACTCTACTACAAGCAAGAGACCCATGATATGCCTAGGTTGGGTTCGTCTGTCCGTCATCGCCATGGTAACATCGTACAACAGACGTAGGTACGGTCGAACATGCTATTTGTTTTACAGTTCAACGAACAAATTACATTGTAAAATGTATACCAGCTTGTTCAACCGTACACCCATCACAAAGGATATACCTACGATCGATGCAAGACTAGCAGGTTTCCACTCAGTTTCATCACCCAAGAAGACCAGTGGCGTGCCTAGGGCCCTAAAATACGGCAAGCCTATTAGGCAAGCTGACTGTTCAGAAACCCTTTTTAGGATGGGAAATCATCAAATGACTTCTCCCACTCTGGGCGGAGCGGGAGGGAGTGTCAGACTCTTACTGACTAAAACCCATATTTGTTCCTTCCTCGCCCTTTATGTTCCGGGGCCGCGGTATCTCTTTCGAACAGGCCCGCAACCCCCTGTTCAGAAACCCTAACAACATGAAAGTGGACGTCATGACGTCAGGAGTAGTAAGTTGTAAAGGCAAGCCAAGCTTTTAGGCTTGTATGAAAATAACGCCACTAATGAAGACTACTACAGCAAGATTTACAGACCTTGGCCATTACTATGTCAAATGTTTTATACGAATGTGACAGGACTTACACACTTGCACAAACGCTTACTTAGTCAAGTTTGAGTATAGACTCAAACTTGACTAAGTAAGCGTTTGTACTGGCTGCGCATGGGCTATTAAAATCGTCCTAAAATAAATGAATTGCAATCACTTACGGAACCGTTCACACCGCGCTTTGCTTAAAACATGTTGATTTTCTCTGTTTAAATCTACCCCAATTCCATAAAAAATAATAAAGGCATTTTAATTGGAATCAACAAAACGCAGACAAATTGCAAAAAGAGGATTAAATGGGTACGAATATGCAGAGGAATCATTTTCGATGCACCCTTCTAAACGAGTAGCAACTCTTTAATATGCATAGGATTTGTCGTTCATTATTTTTGATTATGCATTTATTTATAAGTACTTGCGGGCAAAGATATTCCAATCACCAGAGACCAAATTAAAAGCATTTTAAAACAAGAAATAAAACAAACTTATTTGCATTGTACAATATATATTTTTTTATTTATGTATCTACATTATTCTGCAAAGCAGTTTCATTGTTAACAAGGATTATATTTTGGTTTTAACATTTTTATCAGATCTCGAATAGAATTCGACTATTCATACAATTAAAACATTAGTAACGACCTCTTTAGTAAAATACTCTGTTTTCTTTTTTAGGGTTCCGTAGTCAACTAGGAACCCATAAAGTTTCGCCATGTCTGTCTGTCCGTCCTCGCTTAATCTCTGTGACCGTTAGCACTAGAAAGCTGAAATTTGGTACCAATATATGTATCAATCACGCCGACAAAGTGGTAAAATAAAAATTGGAAAAAATGTTTCATTAGGGTAGCCCCCCCATATCAAAAGTAGGAAGAGCTTTTTTTAATTTCAACCCTAACGTGTGATATATATTGTTGGAAAGATATTTCAAAATGAATAGGGGTTTACATAAATCATTTTTTGATAATGTCAATAATTTCGGAAATAATCGCTCCAAAAGTAAAAAACAATGTGTCGTCTAACTTTGAACCATAAGTTTAGAAAATATGAAAAAAAATCTGAAAAGTACTTTATGGACTTTCTAGGAAAATCATTTTGAACTTGGATGGAAATAAGTTTTTGTACAAAAAGTTGTACAAAATAATTTCTGGACTAAGTTTGTAGTATAATCGTATATGCAAGCATTAGAGTTCCGTAACAAATAGCCTTTTAAGTTGGGTTACCACTATGTTCGCGCTCCAGCAGCGCTCCGCGCTCCTGCAACTGCTCCACTGGATACGTCGCGCGCACTTCTACATGCGCTCTCCTTTGACTCACTGCGCTCCCCTTTGTGTTCGCGCTAAAAACCGTCACGAGTCGGAGCGCCTGCCGCGGAGCGTGCAACGTTGCACGCTCCGTTTTCGCGCACGTACCCACTACCGGGAGCAGTTGAAGGAGCGCGGAGCGCTGCTGGAGCGCGAACATAATGGATACTCACCTTTAAAATCATAAGTGGGAACACTTATTGTGACGGACGGGAAACTACGGCACCCTACACTGAGCGTGGCCCGACACGCTCTTGGCCGGTTTTTTAATGTCTGATAACTGCCAGTGTCCTTAAATAATAACAAACAATTTAAATCCAACAAGAAAAAACAACAGATATTCCTAATTTAAAACTATAAGCAGTGCGTTTTCCATTACATTTGTCAAATTAAAAAATAATGAGGTTTTCTCCAGACCAGCTTCTACTAAAAATCGATAGATGGCGCTGTACCAATGTAAAATATTTTGTTTGGCTGTATGTAGCTGGCATTCATGACCTTTCAAAAGTGTGCCTTCCTAGTTGTGTGCATTCGTCTTTCTTCGTTCGATTTGAGTTTTTGTTGTATTGCAATAATACAGGTACTATTTTCATTTTAGCTATCTATACTAATATTATAAAGCAGAAGAGTTTGTTTGTTTGGTTGGTTGAACGCGCTAATCTCAGGAAGTACTGGTTCAAATTGAAAAAATATTTGTGTTGGATAGTCAATTTATCGAGGAAGGCTTTAGGCTATATAACATCACGCTACGACTATTAGGAGCGGAGCAGGAATGAAAAATGTTGCAAAAACGGGGTTTTTTTTCCTTTCGTGTTTCTCTCTTATGTGACGCAGACGAAGTTGCGCGGGTCAGCTAGTTTTTTATAAAATTCAAATACTACCTGGGACCGAATATTTGGACACCGATATCTGCTGCACATAAACATTTTTTTTTTTCACCAAATCATGTACATCGCCATCTATCGTTTTTTAGAGGAAACTGGCGTAGAAAAAACACATTGAAAAAAAAATTATGTTTCCTTTATCAATTAGCTAAATTCCTATTGGTCTAGTTTTCTTTGTCTTCGCCAGGAGCGCCAACGAGGAACCAACGAGAACGCCCACGGACGGCGACACTTCGTACTAGCCTCTTCTTGTCGTCAAGAGATGGTATTAAATCTAAAAGCATGTCTTGTTTATATGGAAGTAAGATAGAAGTTCTAAAAGTATTTGCTATCTCGTAAAGGCACTCGAGGCTTTTTATTCTGACGTCCTGGAAGAAAACAAACAATTATTTATAAAGGCAGTACATATATTAGGATCATCATATCATCTAGTGAAATGATCGACCATTCCCTCTTATAGTGAAGAGGCCTGTGTCCCAATAGTGGGAACATTGTAGGCTGATTTTATGCATCTAGTAAAATGTGTAGCGCCGATGTCCAATCCAACAATTACAACAGAACCTTGAAGTCATTCTAATGAGGTTGAAATTCGAATGGCCAATTTCTCTAAAGCTCGTTTATTTTTTTGGTGGTGGTCTAAGTATATTTTTTTTTGTACGTACCATAGACTTCATATATTTAGACAAACTAATCAATCTAGGCAATATTGTCTGTAAACTGTCCGACACGGTATCCGGGCTCGACTTGACGAATTGACCTAAGACTCCCAGCGTAACTAGAAGCATATCCGTATTCTCGTATTCTAGGGAATCTATCACTATCGGTGCAAGCTGAAATAGAAAAAGCCACGCATTAAAAAAAAAATTTAAACTAAAAACAGCGCTAACATCACGCCACCGCTTTTCGCCAAAATGGTAAGCAAGTGCATTTAGTTCACACATTTGACTGCCAGGACATCAAGCTTCCCAAAACTGTACAATTTTCCCAATTAAACTTGATCCTAATCCTATAACGATAAAGTTGAAAAACAATTAAAGAAATAATAATATAAATATCGCTGGACTTTAACAAACAGCGTCATCTAGTGCCACACTAAGCAAGGCTTGTGTCAAAGTCAAAGTATTTATTAGTGTGCTTTTTGGTGATACAATTGGTCTTATACTATCTGGTGTCGTGGACACCAGATAGTATAAGACACAGCTAATTGTTTAGTTGAGATTATATCGTTTTTGTTTGTAAATACATACTTATTATACATATAAACATCCATGACTCGGAAACAAATGTCCATGCTCATCACACAAACATTTGCTCATACCGGGATTCGAACCCAGGACCCTAAGAACGTAATGCAGCCTCACTACCACTACGCCATTCAGGTCGTCAAAAAAAGAGATTAGAGAAATAAATTTGATAGTTTTTAGTAGCTTGCGTCTGCTGCGAGTCTATTGCCATCAAAAGTATGTGAACCGATACATGATGTGAAGTACAGACGTGCACACAAAAACTTGCACATGGTGTTCATTGATCTGGAGAAAGCGTATGATAGGGTACCTAGGGATGTGTTGTGGTGGGCCTTGAAAGAGAAAGGTATGCCTGGAAAATATGTAGAGTTAATTCGTGCTATGTACAGTCAATCTTGTACCTACGTCCGGTCAGCTGCTGGCAACACCGGTGAGTTCAGTGTGGCAGTAGGTTTGCATCAAGGGTCGGCTTTAAGTCCTTACCTCTTCTTGTTGATCATGGACGCTTTGACGTCAGACATCCAAGAAGAGGCACCCTGGTGCATGCTGTTTGCCGATGACATTGTTCAAGTCGGCGAAAATGGACCTGAGATCCAGAGCAGACTGGAGAAACGGCAACAGAAACTGGAGAATGTTGGCTTGAAAATCAGCAGAAGTAAAACTCAATACATGTTCTGCGATTTTGGCGGTCTCTCCAGCTCTGGAGCTAAGCGCTAGATGGCGCGTCTCTTCCTGTCTGCTCCGACTTTCGGTATCTTGGTTCACAATGCAAAGCGATGGCGAAATAGATCGTAGTGTAAAGCACAGAATTAACACGGGATGGATGAAATGGCAGCAGGTCACGGGAACGATCTGCGACTCCCGCATTCCCCTAAAACTTAAGGGGAAGATTTATAAAACAATAGTTAGACCTGCTGTGTTGTATGGATCAGAATGTTGGGCCACAAAAGGGATAAATGAAAGGCATCTGCATGTCGCGGAGATGAGAATGCTAAGGGGGATGTGTGGTGTTACGCGAATGGATAAAGTAAGGAATGAGTATATTAGTATACTAGCGGACGTCACGCGGTTTCACACGCGTAATTCCCGTTCCCGTGGGAGTACGGGGATAAAATATATCCTATGTTACTCGTGGATAATGTAGCTTTCGAATGGTGGAAGAATTTTTAAAAACGGTCCAGTAGTTTTTAAGCCTATTCATTACAACCAAACAAACAAACAAACAAAGTTTTCCTCTTTATAATATTAGTGTAGATTAGTGTAGATTAGAGGAAGTCTGAAAATGGCGCCGGTGACTGAAAAGTTGTGTGGTAATCGGTTGTCGTGGTATGGGCATGGTGATGCGGAGGAATGAGGAATATGTCGTGAACAAAGTTTAGAGTATGAAGGTGGATGGGTATTTGAGTAAAGGAAGACCAAAGAAACGATGGATGGACTGTGTTAAGAAGGATATGGTAAGAAAAGAAGTGTCTGATGAAATTACGAGGAGTATGGAAGAAGAAGACATGCTGCGCCGACCCCAAAAAAATTGGGATAAGGGCAAGAGAATGATGATTGCGGCCGTAATACGTATTTTTTTACAGAATTATAAAAAAATCACATCAATACAACCCTACAAAGTTCATTTAATCCCAGTGAATGACTTTTTCATGAAATAGCTATTCAATGGGAATAAATGACTCAGAGGGTTCGTATTGATGGAAGGATATTTTCTTCAACAGTCAGTCTGACACTGATCGGCAACCTTAACATCTACTACCCATCATCATCTGCCTAGCCTTTTCCCAACTATGTTGGGGTCGGCTTCCAGTCTTACCGGATGCAGCTGAATACCAATAATTTACATGGAGCGACTGCCTATCAGACCTCCACAACCCAGTTAATACCGGGTAGTACGAAACCCCTTAGTAAGACTGGATATCAGACTTTTTTGTCCACTGAGCGACTACCTTACGACAGTCAAAGATCTACAAAATGACAGCCGGGACCAACGGCTTAACGTGCTTTCCGAGGCACGGAAGAAACTTGGTATGTTGGTTGTTGGTATGTTGGCCACCCATCCGCGCGGTACGCGCCACCGCCAATCGCCACGGCACGTTCCCGCTATTTGTTGCGTACGCTCTTGACTTGCCTTTCTTACGTAAACAATTTGTCAAAATGTGGTCCAATTCCAATGTTAACAAAATCAAAATAAGTTAGTGTTCAATATCTGTACTCTTTGATCGGGAAACCAAATTTACTTTCGCTTGGAAGTACTTTGGTCAGCTTACCACAGATTTCCTTTGACCAAAAACGTAGTAGTAGCATCTCTTTTAGATCCCAGGTTTTCGGAATGAAAAGAAATACCTACAAGTCGTGCGGCTTTTATGGCAGATTGCATCAATGAACATGTAAATCTTCTGATTTTCCTTGTTCCGATTGCAGGGAAACTTCCAATGATCTATCAGAGCCTCCACCAAGGTCCTCTTTGACTCAATCTTTGCTGACAAAATTCTCTAGGAAGCACAGTAGTTTCAGCGACATTGACGAGGCAACGGGAACAGATTTTTCTCAAGAATGCTTCAGATACCTAGCTTCGGTCGATCCCAAAGAAGTGGAGATTTTGAACGGGGATGTGCTTGCCTATAGGCGAGAGAAGAAAAATGTGTTCCCAGGACTTGCTGCGCTTGCCAAAACTATTCTTGCAATTCCTGCTACAAATACGCCAAGTAGTGTTTTTTCAATAGCAGGATTGGTTTTGAACGCTAAGATCGCGGTTGAGCCCTACACGCGTCAACAAAATTATTTTTTTCCGTGACAATTATAATTATTGTAAAAATATTTAAATTTCGTATTTTCTTGATTTTAATTTTTATTTCTGGTGTTGATAGCCAGATAGCTATAAAATGTTAACCTTATACCAATAATTGATTTTCTTTTAAAACAAAAGACCCGCGCCGCGGTGTGGCGCCGCCGCGCTTACCAGTTCCACCAGTCGCGCCGCCGCCGACAATTATTTGGTCAGCGCCCACTTCTACCACAGACCAACCTAGGCAAGGACGGCTTAACCTAAAGATCGCCTTGAGCGGCTGTTATTTTTAACCAAGAGCTTCCCCCTACATTTACTGCCCATCGACCAAAACTCATTGCACCCTCCGGGACTTGAATGAAGCAATGACAGAACTGTCCAGTTCAATTCGTACTGGTTGGATAAAATCAGAACCATTGATTCAACAGGAAGACCAAAACACAAACATAAACCTACCTTAACAGCCTCATTTTTAAGTACAGTTTTCGGTGCCTTTTCCAGCACATAAGCCCAACTTAATAAATAACATTCCTTAGTCTCTGACTTTAAGGTTGGTTTTAGTTTTTCAGATAAACCGGAGAATGCAACAAACATCCTCTGTTTGTATAGCAGGCTTATCCTACAATGTTGTTTGGCGTTCAAATATTCTGGGCTCTCTGTCATTATTAGTTTAATTGCTTCGGCACCATTGACGCAGTATTTTGGTGTTGCCAGGATTCCTATGATCTGGAAAATAATAAAAAATTGGAGTTAATAGTCTGCAAACTTTGGAGTGATTGTCATGATGCTTAAAAACACGTTTTTCTTTCAAATCAGTGAAAAAAAATATTATAATTTGGGCCCAATGCCAATAGGGAACTATTTTCTAATTTGGGTCCAATGCCAATGAGGAACTATTATACATACAATCGAAAATTTTCGACTTTGTGCATTTGTAATATGGATTTTACTAATTCACATTTCAACTGCTTAACGGATTTGCAACAATTTTGATACTTACAAGAATATTTTTATTATTAGATATTTTTTTCAGATAACTGGACTACCTTGTTGGGATAGTGGTCAAAACCTCATGGTCCTGGGTTCGATTTCCAGGTCGGGTACAGTGTTGTTCAAAATGAAAATCAAAGCATTTATTTCAAGTAGGCCAATTACAGGCACTTTTGAATCGTCGAAACAAAGATGAAAATTAAATATAGCTACAGTCCCAGTCGCAAGACAAAAATAAATAAATAAATATCGTTGGACATTAACACACAGCGCCACCTAGTACCACACTAAGCAAAGTTGTGTCGTGAACATTAGATAGTTGATATAATACTACTTATATACTTTTTTGTTTGTAAATACATACTTATATAAACATCCATGACTCGGAAACAAATGTCCATGCTCATCACACAAACATTTGCTCCTACCGGGATTCGAACCCAGGACCCTAAGAACGTAAGGCAGCGTCACTACCACTACGCCATTCGAGTCGTCAAAAACTGTGAATGTACTGTAGTTGCCCATTCCCTAGCGTAGATCTCTATGGAGAAGAACGGGCAAGAAACTCCATGGACACTCTTTTAAATCAAAAATTATTGTTACAAAATCTTGGTTACATCATTATGTTGAGATGGTATATTGGGTTTCTCCATTAGGTATTCCTCAGTAGCAGCCACGAAGTCTGAATATGTGCCCGGTTGATGGCAATAGGCTCGCCCCCTATTACATGGGACTTAAACATAACTGACGAAACGTGGGTGTACTTAAGGGTACACCTCTGCCGAACCTTTCGGGAATTATAGGCGTATGTCACATACACTCAAGTTTTCAAAGAATGCACGCGAGTGAAACCGCAAGAAATACATCAATAGCTCACCTTCTCCAACCAAAATAGGAACATGTCACTTCCCCTCATAAGTAGCGCCTTAGTGATCCACCCGTACAACTGTATCAACCTTGGACACAACTCCAAGTCCTGCCTATTACATGTTGACAACCTGTTCTTCAACAACTCGTACAGCAACTCAAACTTCTGCCCATGTTCCGCTTTGTTTAACAAATGTGCTATTAACACACAACCCTTAGTCCTTGACACCTCGCAGTCACTAGTCACAGCCACCTCCAAAGCAACTTTCACAATGCTCTCGAACTTCGGATCGTAAACATTCGCCCGCAATGGAGTATACAAACATTCTAACACGGAAAAGTATATGTGGTCTTCCTTGCATTTCTCTAAAGCTTTCGGCGTGTGCTTCGTTAAAACGTTCAACTGCTTCTCAGCAGGTAGACTCGCTATCGTATTCGTTATCAGAGTAAATCCGTGAGCCAAACTTTCTGGGCTACTCGAAGATATCTCTCTGTATATCCAAGTTAACACAGGGTCTATAAGACCGTGATCGCTTTCAATTTGTGTCACTTTCTCGGAACTAAACACACTAGCCATAGATATTGACGCGCTCAGCGCCTCCACCACATGAGAAGCTTCTTGATCGTTATCTGACATTATTTTCAACATGTCTTCAATTATTACTTTTGTGAAATCGTCTATGCTGGCCAAGTTTGTCAGCAAGTTCAAACGTTTCTGAAAGACTAGTCTGTCTTGCGTTTCTAAACTACATTTCCCTTTGAGAACTAAATTCATGATCAGTTCTGGAAACTTTCTTGCGATCATGTGTACGGTTTGGACGCTGATATTGAGCAGATCATTGTCTTGTGCGTGTTGGACATTGTAAATGAGGACCTCAACGAAAGGCACTACCAGATCCTCGCTCATAGAATCATGAACTCTTATCAAAGTTTTGAAGCCAGACATTTGGAACTCTTTAGATGATTTGTTGACTGCTTCTAAACATACTTGGGGCACATTGGATACCTGATCGCTCACTTCGTTCAACAAGCCATGACTTTTGGCACATTCATACAAATCTCCGATTAAGTCCAAACTAACCAATTGCAGTTTCGGTGTAGATTTCAATTCGTAATACGCTACTATGGCGGGTATCATGGCTTTTGTGACAATCGCGCAAGATTGTTCGGATGCATTTGCGGTCGTCAGAAGTACTTTAGTGGCTTTGACAAATTGTGCAACTGTATTTGCTTCAGCTATAGCCGTTTGTGCAGAAATAATGATTCCCTTTACAAAGTTCTCAAAGGCTTGGTCTGTGTTGGCAATTGTCGCCAGTTTTGCTATCAATGCAGATAATGCTTCGTGGGCTACTAATTTAAGTTCATCATCAGTTTTGTTGGATATTTCCCTGTTCAGTGAAGACCAGATGGCTCTTAGGAATGGGGTGTAAGTGTGTGCATTGAATGTTTTGCAGCTTTCAATCTAAAAACGATAAATGTTTAGTTTGTAGTTGTCCATAATAAAATCCGTCAGTACTAAAATATTAATAGACGACGAAAAACTAAAAATGGGTAGAAATTCACTATCACAATCTCTTGATGCATTAGTTAATAGTCACTGTTCATGTTGGTAATTCTTATACTTCATCAGTATCATCGTTAGAATTAATTTATGAACAGAAAAGTGGAAATATAAAGGAACTTACCAACAGTTTCATTGAATCCATCTTTGCCAACCGCAAGTTTGAATCCAATTTCTCTATCAAAAGAAGTAAACATGATTCTCCAAACTCAGGAACGGCACACAGACAAGGGCATAAAGCATTTGCCAGATTGTCCCTTGTCACAGCAGCAGGGTCATCTTTAGATTGGTGGAAATCGATAGGGAAGTAACAGGATATTACATCAAACATTTCTTCAACTAAATGCCCAAGTGGTACTGTCTTTAAGAATTTACTTAAGAAATCAAATAGGAAGACTAGGTTCCGTGGGTCTCGTTCACCGTCCATTCCTGAAATGACTCCATATACAAAGTCGGAGCCAAGACTTTTCATGACTGAAACAATTGAATGTATATTTTAGTAAAATGTGTTAAGGATGGGTTTTCTCCAAATGAATAAGTAGCAATATTTAAAGCAACACTTAATTGATTGTTGTAGATAAAATTTAATCTAAAAAAATTAACAACTTAAGTGTCTGTTTATAATTTCATAATAACAACTTTTTACTGAATGCATATGAAACTGACAAAAAAACTTAAATATTTGCCTGCCTGTTTGTTTATCGGAGATTATCGAAAGGGCTGGACCTATTCTGACTGGACTTTTACTGACATTTAGTTGATGTTGTTAAGGAGTATCTTAAGATACTTTCATTTTTGAAAAAGCTTACGATTTTGTACATAAAAATTAAAATCCTTGAAATTTTTCACAAAACCCAATTCAAATATGTAAGTTATATATTTTACAATAATTTCAAGTGTGCGCAGGTCGTGCGCTACAGATAGTAAAGCAATAAAATTCTAACGTTTTAACATGTACAAAATAGTAAACATGCATGAGGCAATAGCCAAGATATTTTATCTTTTTATTTGCTTATCCATTGTGTGATTTAATAAACACACACAGATAAACTTATAGATAGATAACAGAAACTGCTCATCAACCAAAAAGACATTTACATATTACTTAGAATTATTATGAACATACAAGCTTCTGCCAGCAGCTTCACCCGTGTGAAGTTTTATAATAATTATCCCATGTAATCTTGCTACTGGGATAAAAAGGGGAAATGTGGAAATGCTTTGCAACTGAGTAGGCCTCACTCAGGTGCAACATTTTCTCTTTTAAACACTAGTTTTTGCTGTTTACAGTTTTGCGTAACAATGCGTGGAATGTGAAACACTTTTGTGGTTTATTTAGAGGACGATGAGCGTCACCTACATTTGAAATGACTAGCTCATGCCCACGGTTTCTCCCCCACAGAGTTCGGAAATTGACCCGCGGAATCATACTACCAGGGTTAAAAGGATCCTATGTGTTCATCCAGGTTATAAATCATCCAAATCCATTCAGTAGTTGTCATGTGAAAAAGTAACAATCATGCTCAACTTTCGCATTTATCATATTAGTAGGATTTACTTAATTCAAGAAATTGAGAAGTCCTTGAGTGAACCCTGAATATATCTTCAATGAAAGTAAAGTTGATAAAATTGAAATAAATACTTACATTCTATATCCTTGTCGCATAGTTTCTGCATTATTGTGTAAATATTATATCTGTCTTGTCTCAACTGTGACTGGCATGGCACTTCACGAAACAATACTGGCAGAAAATCAGCACAATTTTGTATTTTATATGCAGACATATCAATCAAGATGGAGTATCCGTCTATCACAGGTGGCACAACGCAGTGATGGTCCTTTAGCCTATCTATATAGAATTTGCATATGAATTTCACTTGCATCTCATTTAGGTAACCTCTTGGAAGTTCTCTCAATATTTTTGTGTAGAAACGCATCCCTTTCTCTCGGTTTTCAGGTTCCTTGTGGGTCAAGACCCCTGCCATGTTTTCTACAAGATCTGATATGGAAAGGTGTCCTGATACAATGTCTGAAATACAATGAAAGATTTTACATGTATTTCATTCCACTTTTTTTTTATTTGGTTGAGTTGAGGACACATCCTAGAATTATAGTTTAAGAGATTTTATTATCCATTATGATTCTGGTTTGGAATTAGCACCTTTTTAATCAACATTGGAATAGCAATATTGTGGAATTTACAACCTTCATACATTGTCATGGTCTCACAATGGATACAAAATCACAAAAAGGAAAACTTAAGCAGGAGAACTGATAATAAACTGTCAAGTAATTTTATGGAAACCTAATGTAAATGTTAATATTGAGAACAAGGCCCCAATACACCATTTTCATTCGTACTTAACTGTTGCCACAAACACACGAACTTACCGGTGATAATACTGTGTGTCTCAGTAAATATTTCTTTCTGGAGCATTATTTGATCGGCCAACTCAGGCCTATACCACACGGAGGTCATTTTGCTGGATAAATATTTCTACAACTTCTTTTGAACGATATCAATATCAATTACATTGATATCGACATATAATTTATAAAAATCATAGTTTTAATCGTGCGTTGATTGCAGTCCTGAATGTTATCGTATTTTGATATGTTTACACATGAATTTATTTTAAACTTTCTGAAAATCTCTATTGTTTTGTTAATTTGAGGTTGTTTTAAGTATTTTTAATTGATTCGACGTAATATAGACACAAGTATTTAACCCATACAGTCTTGAATGTCAATCAAAAGTTCATTGCCAGAACCAAATAATAAAATCGCAAAAATAAAATTATTTCATCGATTCACGTTTCATGTGTATTTATTATTTATGCGTCTGTGTTCGAAATATTGGTTCATTATGAACGTTTCACACATATAATTCGGACCTGAAACATTACTTTGCTTTTTCTCACAGTAGCAAGCGAGATAGGGACTTAGGGAGACTGACACACTGAGTTACAGAACAGATCTTTTATCAAAAAGACTCGCGACCGCGAGTGAATGGGTGACATGATTACAATCTATTCAAGTCAGAAAGAAACACCAAATGAGATGTGTATCACTCATTCTCTCAGAGATTTTCGTTATTGTTTTCCAAGCACGTAAAAATGACCACTATAGTGCCCGTATACTTAGTATCAAATACTCGGTCGTTTTAGGATTATAATGTTTGCACTAACAAGTTATCGTTCTACATTGGTATTTAAATCCTTTGAGCGGATGATCCAAACGAGTCAAATGAAACAAATCAGTGATTCGGATCATTTCAGTGATCGAGATGCAATTGTTCCAATCTCAAAATGGAAACTTTTCCACCTCTAAAATGCCTTATAACTTGTTTCTTACAAGCTTATTATATACTCTGTGGTATTTTATGCAGTGCGTACCGAGATAGACTGTAAACGCTATGAGCGTCCATAAACCCGTTCCGAGATACCGTGAGCGCGATAATAAGTGCGATATCGATGTTCCTTGAGTCGTCATAGATGACGTCATGACACGCGCCATCTTGCGATTACACCGACCATGCCCCCACAGAGTACTTTTATATATAGGTACATGCCCCAAAGAAATATCACCGTGAGCGCTGTCAAATGACCTAATGACAGATCTTAGCTGTCATAACTCATAATCGTGAAAAATTAAAACGGAACGCAAAATATTGCTGTGAGCGCTATGAGTAATTTTATCGTATCTCGGAATGCACGGCATATTTGATTATTATTATTATCTTCTTTTCCCTTTTGGGAAGGCAAAGGGATCTAGCCCATGCAGCCTGTTCTTTTGTTTTATTATTTTACATAGTTATTAATTATATAAGGCAAGATAGCCTAGTCTTAGGTTTAAATTCTTCATGTTTTTCTTTTTAAATTCCTATATCCTTGTATACATTATATCCGTTTTTTGTTCTATCCTTGTTTTTCTTGTCCGATGGATTCCATGTTTTTCATGTTCAATTTATTATTCTTTGTCGAATCCTTGTGTATTTCTTAAGTCCAGTTCTTAGTCGATTCCTTAATTTATATGTTCAATTCTTTGTCAAGTACTCGTGCACGGCATATTTGATTGAAGCTCATTGAGGTTATGTTGTTATTTTATTTTCTTCTTGTCAATGTCATGTTATATCGTTTCAGCGCGACTGACGAAAAGTGGTGCAATTGGTTTCCCATCACACTCGAATTATCAGTGTCTATAAATTATAAAACCATTTCATACGTAAAAAATGTCTCATAAAACGTTGATAGACTTCGTCGTGAAATATCACTCACCACGTTTGTTGAATAGCCTTGTGTTTTTTCCGAGTAATGGAAACTCATATTTTGGCCGAAGACTAATGATACCGCTATCTTCTTCGACACCGAAGATTCAATCACCCAGAAACTTCAGTACATCCACTCCAAGAATCAACGAAGTACAGCTTACTCAGAAACCGAAACAGACTGATGGAAAATTTCAATTGATGTTCACATGCAAGAAATGCAACACAAGAAACTCGAAATTCATTACAAAATTGGCGTACTACAAAGGAGTTGTTATTGTTATTTGTGACGGCTGTGAGAACAAACATTTAATAGCAGATAACTTGAACTGGTTCACAGATATGGAAGGAAAGAAAAATATCGAAGATATCATGGCGGAAAAGGGAGAAACGGTACAGAAAGTCATGTCCTCAGACCTAGAATTTATTGCTATGGAATTGGCAAAGAGTGTTGGAAGAGAGAATGAAGAAAAATTGTTAATAAAAGACTAAAAGTTTTAAGACAGTACCACATTATTATTATTGTATATAGTTTTAGGTACCATCCCAGTTATTTATTTTAAATTCTTATAGAATATGTTCAAAGAGTGCTCCAAAAATCAACATTTACCTACTTTCATCACTCAAACCTATGTATTTTCATATTTTTTTAAAAGCAGCATCTAAAACTAATTTTATGATTGAAAACTTTTTTGAAATGTTCAACAAGCCTTGGAGGCAAGTTCAATATTAGAAACTTCTTTTTCACACCATTTCATCAGTTATGTGTAGCTTTGAAATTGCTGTGCAATAGCCCTAGTATGTGATGCAATATAATATTCTGTAATGCAAGTAGCAAAAGACAATTTTGTTATATAGAATATACTTTAAATAAAACGATAAAAAAAAGATTATATGATTTATTCTCAATCCATATTACAAGAGATTACAAATAAAAAAATATGGCCAACCTAAAAATACAATATTCAAACAGATTCTTATCCATAATAAAGCTGCATTCATACTTTGCTATAACTACACATTCCACTTTGGCTAAACATTTTCCATTTTCACATAATTTAGATGAGTCTTTCCCTATAAAACCAGAAATTTGACAAACAAACAATTGAATGAGAACTCTTTCTAATAAAAAGGTTAATGATGTGGTGGAGAAAGTCTTTGACATTTCCCACCAGAAATCCAGAAATTGTATGAATGCTGCTTTACTTTTAAATTACAGATAGGTATTTTTCACATTACACACTTAATACTTCATTACTATTTCAGCAGACAAAGTTAGATAACAATATTTTAAATTGGCACCAGTTGGTAATCATTTCTGAAAATATTCTATAGAATAAGGCACAATATAATCACATCATGTAATACATTTTATAATCTCTTATACTTAATTAATATACTAGGTATTATTTGTGCAATAATTACATTATAAAAAATTAATGTACAAAGTTATCTTAACATTATAAAAAAGAATGTAATAAGGAATGCAGTAATTCATATTTGGAGGTTTATCTTCCAGAGAATGGATGTGTCTTTAATTATTTATTTGTAAATAGGGAAACAGAATCCCAAAAATAGGTATTAAAATTTTATTAAATTGTACCTGCATGATTTCATGAAATATCTGTGGCACAGTCACATACTTTAATCATAGTGTATCTTCTGTTTGCATGAATAACAAATACATGAATATAATTCTTGTGCTAAGTGTTAGACAACATCAATTCCTCTGTTTGAAAATATTTTGACAATTTCAGCGATAATAATAGTACATCTCACCAAAACTGTATTCACTAGACCCTAATATAAAAAGTAATTGAGTAAACAATCACTGACAAAAATTCAGTCTTAAAAATTATATTCGTTTGTATTTATATCATGTGTTATACTCTTTTTGGACGGCTTACAATAGCATAGTCAGTTCCATTGCACATGTTATGAGAGACATCCTCCAAACCAACCTGGTTTTGGAGAGCTTGAACTTGAGCAGCAGTGGGTACTTGAGGCCCTGGAGTGTTGGGCTTTCTAATCATACCATAACCCAAATGGGAATCATCTGCAAGTCTTGCTGTTTGCATTACATTCTCAACCTCATCATAATCATTCCAAGTGTCTTTATTCTTTGGCTCACCAAGAGCCAAAGTTGTGGGACGAGCCTCAATCTTTTTGTAACGTGAAGATTTATTCAATTTGCTTGTTGACCCAAAATATGCCAACCTATCATAATTTTCATCTTCTGGATCAACTACTGGACTTGGCAGTAGAATAATTCTTGAAGATTCTGGACCAGTTGTATTCAAATTATCCTGAGATCGAGAAATGAGTTTGATACAGTTTGGATTGTCTCCCAAATTAGGTGTGAACTCTGTATGTTCAGGTTCATCTATCCCTAATGTCTTCCATGCTTCAGATCTTACTTCGATTTTATCATATGGCACTAACTGTATTGGGGGACTATGTTCTCTTTGCACTTGGTCAATAGGTTCATAGTTATCAAGTTTTTTAAACCTTGCAAAATCCGAGGTTTCCTCAGAAGAAATTGGAGCGTCTTTACTTTTGGGTAGATTGATGATTTTACGTGGTGGCTTCTGTGGCTTGGGTTTCAGTGCTGGTTTTGGCATCAGTAAAGGTGCAATGTCTCTTTCCGAGCATGAACTTTGTTGGCTGGAAACTGAAGCAGTTTTAAATGACAGTGAACTCAAGTTCAAATCATCAGGCCTCGCAGCAACTAAGGGACTTCTAGAGCCTGGGAACAAATTGGCACTAGACTGAATATTAAATTCACTGTGTTCAGGACTATTCAAATTGTCATGTCCAATCATTTGCTTCATTGTTTTCATTTTTAAAGACAAGCACTTGAATATTTCTGATTGGTTTGGGTGTTCTAAATGGAAGATTCCTTCACCAGTGTCACATTTGCGACCTGCTTCAAATGTGAATTTACCCTGTCTGTAGCCATAACGCCGTATGAACCTGTAAGGCCAGGTAGCATATACTTTATCATCATTTTGAGCTCTTAATTCTATGGCAGTAGATGTGAGCAAAAGGATATATCTGATTGGTTCAAAACCACATCTTGTTGAGGCTTCAGAGGGGCACATTTTGACTGAGAATACACCCTCTCCTGATGAGCAGTACAGATCATTGTCTTCATCACAGCTGAATGGATTCGAGTCTCTATCTTTGAAAGCCACTGACTGTAAAGCAGTCACCCATTCTAACGTTTCTGCCTCTGACTGAGTGCTCAGTTGTTGAGTGTGTGACTTAGTAAGTATTGTAATAGTGTTTGGACTAGAATGTGTTATTTTTATACAATTTTCGAGCGTAATAATTTTCGGTATAGCACCAGTAGTGACATCATCTTTGTTGTCAAATATTTCAAGACGCTCAATGCCTTGTTTGCTGGCAGTAAACAGGATACAGTGTTTCTGTTGCCAATTTTTCTGTGGATAAATTTAGATAATATTATTATTTAATTATTAATTAAATTTAATTATAGCTCTTACATACTTTATGTAACAATTTTCCTGCAAATATGTTTTGACTAAGTGAATGTAATTTCAACAGCAGTTGTAGTTTTGAATGGAAATTGATCAATAGCTTAGTATGTAATGCAGAGGAATGAGAAGGACGCCATGAGGAATGTTTTAAGTGGATGACTATGCTATAGCACAGATGTAAAGTATTAAGAAAAACATGCTGCAACAGCTCTAGGGCAGGGAAATATTGCCTGGTGTCTTGTTAATTATAAATGAATTTAGATAATATAATAAAGACAAGGTTTCAGGTATTGAAATGGTTCCGTAACTGAAACTCGATGGAATTGTTTAGATATATGTGGACATCACAATAAACAAGTTAGTGTTAATAATATTATGATTAGGTCATAAAGTAATATTATCATTATTTTAACTTATTATTTACGTTTGGATTTAAAAACAAAGCTATTATTACCGAGTTTTCTAGTAAAAACATCAAGTTATCGAAATGGCAATCAACAATACGGAACCTACCTTTCCATTGAGTCACTACTTGATTACAATAATGCTATAACCGCGCAGATTACGTGATGGTGGATGAATCACATGCACTAATAATTTCATAATTAAAATTATAATAGAAATGTTTGATTTGTACCTTTTTAGGGAATTTACTAAACATATTCCCTCCGGCAGGCGGAAATAATAAACAACCGGATTTGATCTCGTCGTCTTGTTCCATTTTCCGCGTTTGGTTTTCCTAAATGTATAAACGCCTTTTGAATTCGAGTAACACTAAAAAACATAGCACAAACAATACTTCGTTGTTGGTTTCACGCTTAAAGTTAATTCATAGGTGCAATAAAATAGTTTGTACGAAATGAAAATGTGAATGCACGATTGCACCAATTTCAATGACAGAAAGAACACAGAGTATATAATCACTACACTACGTTTATGGATTAACGATGGGCAAATGGGAGATTTTAACAACACTACCTTATTTAGTCGATTATGTAGGATCTTCGTGAGATTTGATCCGATTTGCAATCTATGTTCAGACCGACTATTAACACTACAGTAAAATTCCCTTCAGCTGTAACACTGTTTTAAAAGTGATAACTTGAAATAAAACATTGAATATGTCTTAAAAAAGTAAGCTACTGTTAGTAAATAAAATGTGAAAGTAAAAAAAAATAATATCCACGCTTCACCAAATACCCTCCCACTAGACACAGAAAACATTCAAATACAAGTAAAATTGTAATAGCCCAAAGTGGTGGTAACGTAGTCAGTACAACTCCATCTACAAAGTTCTTCTAAACTATGTTTTTTTTTAATATTCAAAAAGAAAATATGATTAATTTATGATTTTTGACATTTCTGAGCCGAACCCTAATAATCAGCACGGCCGGCCCCTGTCAAATTAAAATCAATGAATAAATAAATAAATATCGCTGGACATAAACACACAGCGCTACTTAGTGCTACACTAAGCCAAGCTTGTGTCGTGGACACTAGATAGTTGAATACTACATAATATACTTTTTTGTTTGTAAAAAAGTACTTATTATACACACATCAACACGGTCTAGGGATATTTCATACTCAATTAAATAACTCGAAAAGTACTGGCCGCATTGGAATCTTTTATACACCGATTTGTTTGTAATTTATCTCAGACACTGACCTCTATAATTACCACTGGACTGGCGGCTGTCAAAGTGCTTTTGTGCCCGTTTGATAATCGCCATTTTGGCGCTGTCGGACGTAGCGAGTGTCTGTGGTACTAAAACAAGTGATGTCGACAGCAGTTATATACTCTGTGACATCAGTGAACAAATATCGATAATTAGAGTAAGACATGTATAAATATATATGTGTTGAGCTCAATGAAGAAATGATGAAATAAGTAAGATAAGATGACAAAATAAAGTATTACAAACGAACCTTTGGAATGATATTTCACTGTCTTTTTTGTAGCGTCGCTTACAATATACATATGACCTCATTCTTGATAACTTTTATATAATGCTTATAACAATAACAACATGAAATTCGAACTAAATTATTTAAAATGCAAAATTTCTCAACAGTAAACTAGTCATTATTCTGAGAAACAAACGCTTTTCTCGCAGCCATTTGCAATATACGTCAAAATTAGTTCTGTGGACACACGCTAGTGGCGCTTCAAATAGGCACAAAAAAATAGCTGTCAAACTTACGGAACAGCCTGAGGAACAGCCAGTCCAGTGGTAATTATATATGTCAGTGATCTCAGACTAATTCAGAAAAATTCTTTTGTTTCGGTGGCATAAAAATGTCTTGATGTATAGGAGAGGGAATTTTCATTTGTGCCAAATTTAGAAAACAATACGAATTACGTTTAGTTACAGTTTTTTTTTTCATTTTTAAACGAAAGATAAAGTTAAAATTGAGGTATTGTAGCCATGCAACGCCGACATTTGACGAGGGCGGAGATGTTACGAGCTGTGGGAATGCTGGAAGCTGGATCTGTTCAGCGTAAAGTTGCTGAGGCCATAGGGACCCATCAAAATGTAATTTCAAGATTGTGGACACGCTGTCGTGCCACAGATGAAGTAGCGGAGAGGCACCGGGGGCCAAGTCGCATCACTACCCCCAGACAAGACCGATTTTTGCAAATTACTGCGCGAGCTCAACCAAATGCAACGGTGACTCAATTGGTCCAAAGGCTGCGAGTGGAACACCAAGTGCTTGTGAGTGACCAAACTGTAAGAAGGCGACTGCATGAAAGCAATCTACGCTCTCGTAGACCACTTCGGGTCCCACCTTTACGGAGAGGCAATCGTGGACGACGATTGGAATGGGTTCGGAACCACGTGGACTTTTTAAATATATATTATGTCACCGTAAAATTGTCAAATACGTTATATTGTAATATCTCTAGCGATATTGTAAAGTCTCGAATTATTGTCAAATGAACATACTGCTTACAACAAAACGCATTATTTTCCGTGAAATGCATGCGATGGTAGTCAACTTACGCGGTGTGGAGGGAAGGAGGGGTCCCCCTTGCCCAGTGGCACAACTCTCATGAAAAGATAATGCACCATTCCTGAGAAATACCGATTATTATAACATAACCTTAAAACACTTTATATTCCCCCTAAAAAGCGTAGTCGACGGACACTATTTCCGAGTGCAGGGTTTAAAGGAACCTAACTAACCTAATGGGGGGGTGCCCCAAGTCCCGATTATGGGGGCAGAGATACTTCCGTATGTTCAGTTGACAATTATTCGAGACATTACAATATCGCGCGAAAAAACACGTTATATTGTAATATGACGTGTTTGACAATTTTACGGTGACATATATATGTCATATAAATAATTAAAACATTGATAGTAATTCGCTTTTTTTTAAATATCCCTAGACCGTGTTGATGTGTGTACATATAAACACTCACTCACTCGGAAACAAATGTCCATGCTCATCACACAAACATTTGCTCCTACCGGGATTCGAACCCAGGACCCTAAGAACGTAAGGCAGCGTCACTACCATTCAGTGTTACCAACCCTACTGTTTTAACAGTAGATTTGCTGTTTTCACATTGGCGTCGATTCTATTGTGCACAAACTAAACTCAATTTAGGCTATTGCTATCTCTTACTAAAAGACAGTACGAGAAAAAGACGGCTAAAGCTACGAACTAAGTTAGAGATGTCAAACTAGTTTATGCCTTACACTTTACCGTGTTTTTAGTCGACATGTTTTTACGTGCACCCTTCATTTCAAAATCAAAATCAAAGCATTTATTTCAAGTAGGCCAGTTACAGGCACTTTTGAATTGTCGAAACAAAATTGAACATTTAAAGTAGCTACAGTCCCAGTCACAAGACATAAAAACTGTGAAAGTACTGTAGTTGCCCATTCCCTAGCGTAGATCTCTATGGAGAAGAACGGGCAAGAAACTCCATGGACACTCTTTTAAATAAAAATATTGTTACAAAATCTTGGTTACATCATTCATGTTGAGATGGTATATTATGTGAGAACAATGTAGCAAGATGTGCACGTTAAAAGTGTCCATAGCAAAACAAAAATAAAATACAACTCAAAAACAAAATAATTAATTCAAATAAACCATGGCGACTAAGAGATGACCAGTCACAACTGACAGCGCCCGTTCACGAACATGACGCATGGATCAGCACCATTCAGCTCAACCATTTTGAAGGGAGCTAAATGGTCCGACACACGCGCCACCATCAGCGAGACATTTGAGAGAGCATGACATACTCTCAACCGCCAGGGCACATTCTAGTCAAGAACTGCCGTAGGCTTTCAGTGAATGATAGCTTTCTAGTACAAAGTACTCACACAATATGGGCTATGCGATTATATAATACTAACATTGAATCTATACAATGCAAAGATAGTTGTACAATCTTCAGCAGCTCCAACAATACCATTTAATGCTATCAATTTTTGCGCCCCTGTCCTTGTGGAGCAAGACCAGCATTGAGCCAAGCATTTTTATCAGCGATATAATCGCTCAACTTGTAATATGCTTGCTTACATAGTGTGCGTTTAATGCATGTTTTAAATTTTGTCTCATTCAGTTCAAGAATACTTTGTGGAATTTTATTATAGCATCTCAAACAGTACCCCATGAAAGATGAGTCTACTTTAGCGAGTCTAAAGCCTGGCTGAACTAATTGGTCCCTATTTCTAGTACTGTAGTTATGTCTGTCACCTCTTTTACCAAAAAGATGCAAATTTTTTCTGACGTACATTATGTTTTCGTAGATGTATTGACAATGTACCGTCATAATGCCAATATCCTTAAACAGCTCTCTTAGAGAATCGCGTCTACGAAGATTATATATGGCTCTAATGGCTCTTTTCTGCAGAATAAATATAGACTCAATATCTGCAGCTCGTCCCCATAGCAAAATACCGTAAGACATTATACTGTGGAAGTAACTAAAATAGACCAGTCTAGCGGTATCTACATCAGTAAATTGACGGATTTTTCTAATGGCATATGCTGCTGAACTTAGCCGCCCCGCAAGAGATGTTAAATGAGAACCCCATTGTAGCCTTGAATCAAGCGTAATCCCCAAGAAAACCGTTTTATCTACGAATTCAAGTTTCTCATTATTCAATAATATATCACAATCACTACCCTTAACATTCGGTAAAGCAAATCTTATGCATTTGGTTTTCTTTTCATTTAATACCAAATTGTTTGCTGTGAACCAATTTTGGACCTGCAGTAGGGCATTATTCACGTCATCTAAATTTTGTGCCCGTCTATTTATCTTAAAAATCAGAGAAGTGTCATCAGCAAATAACACCATATTTTGAGGTTGGTTTTTCAATAAATAGGGTAGATCATTTATGTATACTAGAAAGAGGAAAGGACCCAATATTGAGCCTTGTGGAACCCCCATTTTTATTTTTAAACCCTGTGAGTTAACACCATTTATCTGAACATACTGTTGTCTATCATTTAAATATGATCTTACCAAACTAAGTGCAAGTTTACCCAGTCCGTAATGCTCAAGTTACATAAGTAATGTGTCGTGGTTTACGCAATCAAACGCTTTGGAGAGGTCACAAAAAATTCCTATAGCGTCTTGGGACTCTTCCCACGCAGTAAATATGTGCTTTAATAAGGTTACACCGGCGTCAGTTGTACAACGTCCCTTGGTGAAACCATACTGTTGATCATGTAAGATTCTGTTGGTGTTAAAGTGATTGAGCATTTGATTAAGCATTACCTTTTCGAACACCTTGCTAAAAACTGGCAGGTCTATAATTATTAGTATCTTTACTATCCCCGGATTTGAAAAGAGGTATGACTTTACTGTATTTCATTAAATCAGGGAAGACTCCTTGGTCCACACATAGATTAAAAATTAAAGCTAAGTATGGGGCTATAGTCTCAAGTATGGATGTACAAACTTTGATAGACATTCCCCATAGATCTTCGGTCAGTTTTATTTTTATTTGCCGGAAAGCTTTAATAACTACCATAGGGTTAATGTGTTTAAATTTAAATTCAGCCAGGCAGCCAGACACATTCGCCTTTAATAAACCCATTGAGACTTCAGGAGAGGAATTAAGAGCCTCCGTAGTTTTTAATGGTATCTCTGTAAAGAAATTTACAAATTCTTAAGCTACTTCCTGATTAGAGCTTTTAGGACCACATGCTGTGTCTAATGTGTAGCTGGTGTTGCGTATTTTCTTCCTGTTAGTCTCGTTATTTATGACTTTCCAAACTGTCTTTATTTTATTTTCTGCTGTTTTGATCTTGTTGCTAATGTGCAGGGCTTTAGCAAACCTGCATGTATTTCTAAAAAATTTTGAATACTTAGCAACATACTTGTTAAAAGTTTCAGTGTTAATAAAAGGCTTAAGGCCATAAAGCTCAAATAGTTTTTCCCTACTTTTTCTGATACCTCTAGTTGCCCAATCACTAAATATGAATTTAGGGCAAATACTCTTTGTCTTCTTTTCAAAAGTTTTGTTGAATTTGTTAGAGGTTCCCTGTTACTTGTGTAGATCAGATCAAAACATGACGAAACAGTTAAATAATATATTTTGAAAAAACACATTGACAACGAACAAACCATTTTTTTATCAGAAGTCATAACTCAGACAGACAATATTAAAAAAACATAAAATATATCCTGCCTGAGATTATTTGTGCAAAACCTCTTTGCTTCAACACTCCTCCTTAATCTCATGCATACATACAAACAACTCATGTTCATACATATACACACTCACACAACACACACTACTCTCAATACACCGCGTTCTCATACACACAAACCCATACTCTTAACACACCACTCAAACTTACCTCTGGGGAGAGGCTTGGTAAGAATATCCGCAACCATCCTCTCAGTTTCGCGATACTCTAACCTTATATCCTCTGCTTCAACTGCATTTCGCACAAAGTGATATCTCACATCAACATGCTTCGTGCGTTGGTGGTGAACTGGATTATATGCAATGGCAATTGCAGACTGACTATCTGAAAATACCGTTAAAGCTCGTTGGTATTCCTTTCCAGTTAGTTCCAAAACAAATCGCCTTAGGAACACGGCTTCTTTAGCTGCCTCTGACATTGAGACATACTCTGCCTCTGCAGTGCTAAGTGCCACAGTGCGCTGTTTAGTACTTGACCACGAAACTGCTCCTCCTTGAATCAAGAATACTATGCCTGAATATGAACGTCGATCGCTATCACCAGCATAATCGGCATCAGCATAGCCTTCTATCATTTCTTGGCGTTTCTCTCTTGAGTACATCATTCCCAGCTTCTTTGTACCCTTCAGGTATCGAAGCACTCTTTTAGCCGCAATCCAATGTTGCTCGCTGTAGCATTCATTGAACTGGCTCAAATAATTGACCACGTGAGCTATATCAGGTCTCGTACAGACTGCTAAATACATAAGTGAGCCTATTAAAGATCTATAAGGGATTTTCTCATCCAACTTCTTATCACTTGGAACCTTTTCTAGCCTCTGTCCTGGTACAGCTGGTGTCATCACTGGTTTGCAGTTTTCCATATTAAATGCTTTTAAAAGCTTATCTACATATTTCTCTTGATGTAGCTTAATGCCATTAAGACCCTGATCTATATGAATTCCTAGCATCAGTTCAGCTCTGCCTAGATCTTTCATCTCAAAGATCAATTTTAACTCTTTCTTGAGTGAGAGCATCTCCTGCTCATTATTCCAAAATATTAACAGGTCATCTACATAAATTGCAACGATGATCAATTTACCATTCTGTGCTCTCATGTAGACACACGGTTCATTCTCTGATCTCTTGAACTTCAACCTCAGAAGCTCAGAATGAAGTCTTGTGTTCCACGCCCGTGGAGCCTGCTTAAGACCATATAAAGCCTTTTGTAAAAGACACACATGATCTTCTTTGCCTCTTACTTGAAAACCCTCCGGTTGTTTCATGTAAACGACTTCACTCAAGTTCCCATTTAGGAATGCTGTTTTCACATCCATTTGGTCTATTTTTAAATCCATTTTAGCTGCTAAAGCTATCAGAACTCTCAACGAACTGTGCCTTACCACAGGCGCAAACGTTTCGAAATAATCAACGCATCTGCGTTGACTGAAGCCTCTCGCAACGAGTCGTGCCTTGTAACGGATCTTTCCCCCCACCTCTTCTTTGATTCGAAAAATCCATTTCGAATCAACGATGTTACACGACCTCGGCGGCTTCACTAGCGTCCACGTTTTATTTTTCTTGAGAGCCTCTAACTCCTCCTCAATTGCAACTTTCCACTTTGCTTTATCCTCTCTTGATAATGCATCCTGGACAGTTAAAGGATCTTGAAGTACATTAGCCGCTTGATAGGCTACAAAATCTGGAAATTGTTTTGTTTTCCTTACTCGTAGTGGGTATCTCCTGCCTGATATCTCATCATTATGGGAGGTTTCTTCAACATCTGATTGTCCTCTTTCATCGGATGTAGCCCACTCTTCGTCCTCAGACTGGGGAGAGCCTCTCTCTCCATCACCACCTTGTCCTTGAAGCGGCGGTTCTACTCCAGTAGCAGCAACAGGTTCTACACTAGTACTTGGCTGTATAGATGGTGCCTCATCACTGAGCACGTCTGTTATTGGTACCACTGATGAAAGCAAAGGCTTCTTACCTTCGTTGCCAGCTGGAGTATTTTCAAAAAATACAACGTCGCGCGCTCTGTGCACGTTGTGTGTAACGGGGTCAACTAACCTATACGCCTTCGTGTTCTCTTCATATCCAACATGAATAAGCTCTTTACTCTTAGGATCCCATTTCTTGCGTTTCTGGTCAGGAATATGCATGTACGCCTTACATCCAAACACTTTAATGTGGCTTACGTCAGTTTTATTGCCAGTCCAGGCTTCTTCTGGCGTCATGTTGTGGACAGCGATCGTTGGTGAGCGGTTCTTCAGATAAACTGCATGTCTGACGGCCTCCGCCCAGAAGCGCTCATCCAAGCCTGCTTCCTGCAACATACTCCTGCTTTTCTCGCAAATTGTCCTGTTCGCTCTCTCCGCGCATGGGTTCATCTGAGGAGTATACTCGACGGTTAGCTGGTGAACAATACCATTCTCTTTTGTAAATTGTTCCATCTCCTTGTTGACGTACTCTTTCCCGTTATCTGTCCGGATTGCTTTCAGTTTCTTGCCAGTCTGTGTCTCTACAAGAACCTTAAACTCTTTAAGTTTCTCTACGGCCTCACTCTTTCTCCTGAGTGCATACATGAAAGTTTTCCGCGTTTTATCATCTATGAATGTCATGAAATATTTAAAACCTGTAAACGATTCAACACTCATAGGCCCACAGATGTCAGAATGTACAAGCTCCAGTACATCCTTGGCTCTAGAAGCCTTCTGCTTTGAAAAAAGCTGCCTTGTCTGTTTTCCTAACAGACAAGCAATGCATTCTAACCTATTATTAGAATCTAGAAAACTTACCCCGTTTGCTAACTTATCTCTCATTAGCTTTAGATTGCGTACTCCAAGGTGGCCCATCCTCCGATGCCATAACTCCAGTGATTCACCGTTGTGTACGTCAGTCGCTAGCGCCGCCTTCGGTGCCGTGCACTGTGGATAATGTTTAAGTTTGTAAACACCTCTATCTTCCATACACCTTACAGTCACTTTTCCTTTCACTACGCAATCATTCGAGTCATAAATCTCGCATCCAGCCTTAGAAAATACTACTACCCTTCCTCTCTTTACCAATGTACTCACGCTCAGTAAGTTCACTGCTAGGTCAGGTACATACATAGCTCCTGTTACACACACATTCCTTCCATCTTTACTTACCACATCTCCTTTTCCTATACCATATACTTTACTGCCATCCGCACATGAAATCTCTATCTTATTATGCTTAACATAATTTCTCAACCACTCCCTATTATACGTCATGTGTTCTGATGCTCCCGTATCCACGATGAACTCGTATCTGCTTGATGAGGTAGACGTCGCCATGGCACTGTGGAGCGCTCCGTCGTCTACAGTGTCCGCCGCTGCATGCACCGCTGTGTGCATCGTAGCGTGCGCCGTCGCCTTCTTCCGGGGATTATCAGGGCAGTCTCGTGCTTTATGCTGCGCAGAATCACAAATGAAGCATTTTGTGGTCTTCTGTGACGGTGGTATACACTTCTTCTGTGTTGTACTTGGTCTTCTCTTGGATCTGGAGGTAAGGGCTGCTTCACTCTGATTTGACTCACTTCGGTATGAAGTCAATTGAAGCAGCTTCGTCTTGACATAGTCTGTGGTAAGTGTAGTAGTTGTGTTCTCCAGGGCTAGTCTCATGGGCATAAACTCTTCCGTTAGTCCCTGTAACATTAAGGTGGCTAACAACTCGTCATCAATCTCCTTGCCAAGGTCGTTAAGCTGTTGGGATACCTTCATGACCTCCGTCACATACTCCGGTACTGAGGTAAACTGTTCCAGTTTTATGCTCACAAGGCGAGATAATAAACTGCATTTGTTATTTATTCCCTTGTCTTCATACGCTGATTTCAGTGCATCCCATGCTTGCTTTGCCGTTTTCGCACTTTTCACGTGCACCTTGCAACTTTTGTTGATCATAAGACATATTTTCGCTTTTGCCTTTTGATCCTTCTTTACAGCGTTCGCGTCTGCTACGTCTGGTTCGGCAATGATGTAGTTCCATAGGTCGTCATGAACCAACACACACTCCATGTCAAACTTCCAGTTTGAATAGTTTGAACTACCATCGAGTCGCTCAATCGACGGTAATCCACCCGAACTACTCGATTGCTGCGCGCTATCTCCTGCTGCAGACATTTTTTAGAGATTTTTCTAGAACTTTCTTCTCAAAGTTCCATCGACTTTTTCAAAAAATATTTTTGTTATTTAGTGTTTCAGTTCTGGGCATGTTCTGGGCATGCTCTGGGCCCATAACCTGTTAGAGGTTCCCTGTTACTTGTGTAGATCAGATCAAAACATGACGAAACAGTTAAATAATATATTTTGAAAAAACACATTGACAACGAACAAACCATTTTTTTATCAGAAGTCATAACTCAGACAGACAATATTAAAAAAACATAAAATATATCCTGCCTGAGATTATTTGTGCAAAACCTCTTTGCTTCAACAGAATTCCGTGTGAACTATTGAAAAGAAACGATTATAAAATTGATTTATATTAATATCGTCATGGCTTATAACACTTACCTTGTTCTGTAGGGAAATATTAAACCCATTTAATTTGCTAGAAGTTATGGGTCTAAATTTAATCTGTACTTTTTGCAATGGTGTATTACACCTATAAGTTACAGTTTGTCCGCTATGGTCGGACGGCAAACAATTTACTATGGCTTTATCTAAGTAATCACAATCGCAGAAAACATTATCTATACAAGTAGCAGAAGATGCTGCGATTCTAGTAGGTTCAATAAAAACGTTAGTCAAGTCAAATGATTTAAAGAGATTTAATAACCGACCGCTATGTGAATTTTCTTCTAAAATATTGATATTGAAATCACCACAAATTATTGTAGATTTATTACTGGCTGCAAGTTTTGCCAGGACATCTTCCATTATTGATTCAAATATGGAAAAGTTTTGATAGTTTGGGGGTCTGTACACACACACAATTACATCAAATTACATGCTTATCTAGCTCAACACAGGACAGTTCGACGCAATGTTCAACCGAGAGACCTACTATGTCATTACGTTGCTTATATTTAAAACTATTTTTTATTAATATTAGGGAACCTCCACGAAGCATCGTTTTACGGTTAAAGCAGCTACCCACTATATAGTTCTCATAATTAATAAGCATTTGGTAATCCTTTAGCCAATGTTCAGTAAGACAAATAATGTCAAACTGACTGTTTTCTAAAAACAATTCAATTTCTAATAATTTGCAAGACATTCCTTGGATATTTTGGTGGAATAATTTTAAGGTGTTCTGCTGAGGCCCTTTTTTAGTAACTAATTGAGTGCAAGAATTAATAGTACCTTCTGTTGTCTCACTTTCTAGTTTAAATTAATATTAATATTTGGAGTGAGGCCGGAGACTCCCGTGCCATCCTCAGACAACAAGACCCTATCACTAATAGACCCTAATTGAGGATTCACCATGGTGACAGATGGATCCTCCTCTGAGCAATATTTGTAAAGATTTATAGCACTACTGCTATATTCATTTAAAGTCACCTGTACATTAGTAGAATTACTAATAGTCGCAGTGTTAATAATAGTACTAAACTTAGACATACTATTTATGTCTGTGTGAATATTAAAAGCTAATAGCGAAGCTATTTTGTGTCTACATCTAATAGGTAGATACACCTTACCCCGTGTCGACTTAAGTTTACCAACAAGAGTGTTGATATCTAGGTATATAAGTCTGTCACTATAGTGACCTGCCAGAAAATGTACATGGTTATTTAACATATGTAGGTATATAATTGTTTTTTCTACTACCCAAATTTTTAAAATAGGGAAAAGCACACAATATGATTTTACTACACTTTAACTTCAACAACTCTGATACACAGTTAGTGATATCTTCCTTTTTTATCTTAGAACTATTACCAACACATATAGTAATTTTTTTTTTTTTTTTTTTTTTTTTTTTTTTTTGTTTGGTCAGGAGTGGGAAATCCCCACGGACACCTCGACTATCCCACAGGAATTTCTCCTGTGAGACAGTCGAGGTAGTGCCGGACTCGAACCGGCTAAAAACCACTCCTGCCTAGCCAGTGTCCCTCTGACATGATCAGAGACCTTTTATACTATGGTAAGCCTTTTTTTGCGACTTTTGGTTGGAGGCCGAAGAGACCACGCTCTATAATTGTTGTTTCTTTTCAGGTGTTTTTATTTCTATATTTTTACTGTTGTTATTTTACTATTTCTATGTTTCTTAACTTTCTGTTGATTTTTCTGAATATTTATGAACGCGAATTAAATACTATTTTAAAATTTATTTTATTAATTAACTAATTTACTACTATTTTTACTTTTACAAAACATACTTCTGTTTAACTAATGATGGCCATTTTTACCCTTACTACGATTACTTCCTTTCGATTTCCAAATCAGTTTTTATTTGTCTTTTGATGTTGACTTATTGATACAGGGAATATATACTCACTATATATTTTTGTATCAATTTAATGTTCACTATCATGACTTTTAGCCGACATATTTTTGCACCCGTGACAGAACTTAGCGTTTCCACTAAGACTGACTCCTGGTCTAGTTTAACTCCAGTCACTTTCGCATGAAAGTGGCTCCAGTTTCCCTTCTCCATAGAGCCAGCCCCAGTGGTTCGCTCTATGCATGTGCATTCCAGTAGTGTCGAGACTGAACTTAATGTATACGTGGAAGTGGGCACGCAGACAACCTTAGCAATATGCTACAGTTGCTCGCGCAAATGCGTCCCACTTCCTTCGTATTGGGCAATCGTTACTGAATGCATTGTGCTGGTGCTCCTCAAGCTTGGCTCTGGTGCAGTTAACGCACACCGCTGCTTCGCCGACCTGGTTGCTAGGGCAGTCCACTCTGAGGTGCGATCCGCCGCAGTGGCTGCACAGATCGGCTGGCTCGGTGCACAGGCGTTTGCCGTGCCCGTATGCCAAGCAACGGGTACACTGCATCAGAGGCGTCTGGTCTTCGACGCGCACTCTCTGGAGGTCAATCCGAAGTTTGCCCCCTTCGAGTGCCCGTCTCCAGATTGCCGGGGTAACACTCAGCACAATGTTATTCGTATGCGGGTTTCGACACTTTTTCCTGAACTTAACAGACATTTTGAGTTCCTCGTCCCCGAGGCCGTGAAACACCTCCCGGTTCTGGTTCCTAAGGGCTCTAAGCACCTCTTCGTCACTGTGCACTAAAAGCACGTCCCTAAGAACCAGAAGCGGGTCACGGTTCTTCACCGCCTCGACACATATAGTAATGGTGGTACTAGGATCACAAACACTTTTTGTTACAGATGCCATAACCTGTTTGTAGGTTGACCCTGGCATACAATTGTTTTGGGTACAATAACTCAGGTTATTACTAATTAATTTACCTAGCCCCCTACCCATACTATCAGAGAACATAACTGATTGATCACAAACATTACTACTTGAAGAGACAAAATTACCAAACTCAGGCAAACTATCATATAACTCAGGCTGTACCACGTGTAAATCATCTTGTGTTATATTACTTGATTGTATCTTCAGAGTGCAGTCCTGAGTCAAATTCTCAACCTGGTATGGGTCCTCCATTACCTGAGGCTGGATAATATCATGGTTGGTAACTGTCTGGCAACTACATTGACCCATTACCAACTCATTTGCCGCATAAATATGTTCCCTAATTTGGTTTTGAGAAATCTTATACCTACTAGAAAGGGAACTTAGTGATTCCTGAAGTACCTGAATTTCAGACTGCAACTGCTGAGTATCAATTTCATAAATTTTTATACTGTCCTCTAATTTTATTTGGTAATTATTTAACTTATTAACTAAATCCACACGCTCTTTCCTCAGTGGAATATATTTGGAAAAGCGTTTATGTTGCTTCCTAAATTGATAACACTTTTTAATAATCCTGTTTAATTTTGCATATTTTTTAATCTTCCTATTGCTAACTATAAAATTCTGTTTGAGTAAGGAATCTTCAGTCAGATCAATAGTTATTAAAGAAGGGGGGTTACAATTACTATTTAATAATTCATTATATAAGAGGTTCGTTTCATTAACCTGAGTACTTTCTTTTTCTTTCTGTAACTTAAATATACAATTATTGGCACGAATTAAGTCATCTTCCAGGTCTCTAATTTTAAACAAAGCCTCCTCATACAATTTACTGCAATTATTGAAACCATCCGTGACCACCTTCAGCTGATCCCGTTCATCAACAACGTCCAAGTATTGCTGATGTAGGTCTACTAGCTCCCTTTTTAAGTTTGAAATTTTGCCATTAACTTCAACGACTTCCACCTCACTCTCTTCTCTCTCCTGTAACAGCTGTTGGACTTGGAGGTTGGATTCTTTGAGTTCTTGGAGAGCCGTTCTCAATTTTAACTCCATATCCAGAGCAGTAGCTTTACGGGTCATCACAGGCATGGTTTCAGGATTGGTTACTGAAAATTAGAAGTAAAGAAACGGTGAGAACCTATAGAATAGACCAATAAAGAAAAGTTAGCGGTGAAAGGGGAAAAAATAAAAAAAAAAAACAAAAAAGCAATAAGATTTCAGTTAAGAAATTAAATGAGGTAGGCTACTTATTAGCTTTATATGATAATAATCTAATTCAAAGTATCTAATTGAATCTACTTATATTCACTTTCAATGATTTTATTATCTTATGAATTTACTTTTCCTATGTGGGTATGTTGCATAGAAAAAAATAAAAGTTTAAACTGATCTTAGTAAGTTAATAATTCAAGACAATAATGCACAATAATGATCCGAAACGATCTATTTATGAATTTACATTGATTATATCGATATGAAACTAAAAACAGAGACTAAATTACTATGTTTTGTTGTTAAATGACCGGTTGTCAACAAAGACATTTAGAACCAGTACAGGGTAATAAATCAGCAAAAAAATCGTACAAAAAATTGGCATGAATGTAATATAGAGTTAAAGTGACGTTTGTGTGCTGTTATAAAATAAAAGTAAACAATACTTCCCCTGAATTATCCGTTCAAGTCCGTGGTTAGAACGTCAGCTGTTGTTTTTAGGTTACCGGTATCCTTGTATTGCCGAAAAGTTTATTAATTGTCAGGATAACAATTTTCCTGAGTATTTACGCGCTTAAGATACGTTTACACTAATAATTACACCTTAATTTAACCTATTTACTAACTAAATTTAATTTTAAAATACGGATCCAATCCATTTGTATGGAAATATTAGTTCCAATTAAATTTGACAGCTCTAAATTACGTCCGTCTCTTTCTCGTTTTATTAGATAGAAAAAGATAGCAAAAGCCTTAATAAAGTTTAGTTTGTGCACAACAGAATCGACACCATTGATGTCCATGTTTTCTGTTGCGTTTCTATTTTCTACTGTTTTTCACTAGCGTTCAGCGCCACCTATTACAATACTATGCAAACATTTTTTGATAACAACTACGTACTAAAACGCAAAGGCACTAGATGGCAGTAACTCTTTAGTCGGGATTCGAGGGAATTCCCGACCACATTATATGTGTTTGACAATCATATTTTTAGGCACGGGGATTCCCCCGGGGAAATCCCAGTTTATGAATTTACTTTAATTTTTTTGGTTTTTGTTGTTGTGATTATAAATATACCTATGTATGTGAGTTCTGGTAACTACGAAAATTGTTTAATATTTAATAATATGAGCAAAATTATGAAATCTGCTTTTTTTTTCTTTACCCACTTCTTTCTACGTTTTTTTTAGGCGAGTTGTTGTTTTTTTAGTTTTTTGGTTTTTTTCACCGTCATCATAACACTACGAATACATGAAGCATTTTTTGATTCATCAAATATTATCATTTACATGGTAAAGAAATATTAAAATTTAAAAAAAAGTCTTACATCATAGTAAGGCCATGTTGCCCTATTATTTCCAGATGTGGCATTGTGATCCACTGTCTTTTTAACTTATGTTTTTGATTGGCACAGGGAACCGTTAACTTTATATTGTACTTCACACATTTTTCTTGCTATAATGTCATATGTTATGACGCATCTTTTCAAAATCATCTCTATGCTCACTGTATAATGTGAGTAACAACAACATGCATGCCTCGTTCCATATGAATAAAGATGGTGACTTGATCTACAGAAATAAAATAATCGTATTAAGTACTTCCTACTACATTATACAACAACTGTTCATGTTTTATAAAGATTTTTGTTACTGAATTCACCAATAATGGCTGAATAGATTTGAATGAAACTTGGTACACAATCATAACCCGGAATAAACGTTAAGTAGGATATTTTTAATATAGCTGTCGAAATAAAATATATAAAGCATTTTATTTATTAGATCTAAGAGCAAGTTCTTGCACAAAAATAATTTTCTGTCAACACTAATATGACAAAACCATAGTACACTTTTATCTTACTTTTGTTATAGACTAAATTGGAGTAAGAGTGACTACATAACATCATGTCGACAACAGTTTAAGCAAACAAAAAACATTCAGCTAATAAGTATCTGCACAAAACCAGATACAAAATATTAACCATTTTGTTCTGTTGGTTCGGTCAGTGGGTGGTCTTGCAGTGACTCTATTTCTCGGCTTTGCATATTTGCATCAAAGTCATGCACGAATTGGTGTACATATTCAGTATCTGTAAACAGCAAGTACCAGTTTAGTTAACATTTTTTATTGATCAGAAGAGAATACAGTGGCAACATGAGGCGAGACGAGGACGTAACTTTTACAAACAGACAGCTTAGCAGTTGTGACAAGTAAAACACTTCACACACAACACACAATCGCCTGAGCAGTCGGTAGAACTCCAAAGGAGCTAAAATTTACATCTCTGAACACGCGCATCTCTGCGTAATGGTTTGATGTAAGCATGACAGAAATTTGACGCCCGTTAGGTTCGTCGGCTATATTCACTTGAATACTCATGGTTGCAATGAATACATATTGTAAGGTTAATTAGTCAAGTATCGTAACTAAACTAGTATGTACCCATGAATACAATATAATATTATAACACTTAGTAAATATTGAAATAGTGATTATTATGAATATTCTAGTTACTTATTAAATTGATTTTGAAATTGTATCGAATCGAATCGGACTTCATATGGCCATACTTTGTACGACATTCTTTTTGACGTTTGAAAGCGAGGGAAAATGATTGATTCGAATTTGTACGACTGAACCAAACACTTATTTCGAATTAAATACTTTTAAAACTTAATAATAACAGTTTAATTTGAGATAAAGAATTGATCCTTTATCTCAGAAGTGGGATTAGTCAATCACACCCACAATTAAGAAGAAATATTAACAAAATATCAACGCGTTTGTTGTGTACAAAAGTTACTAGATTATCTGAGTAACAGATGGATAAAACTAGCAGTAATCGTAAAAGCAATGTCCGCAAACGTCAGCGAGACCGAAGCAGAGCAACGAGAACAAGTACTACACATAAACAGAAGCAGCAGCGAAGGCAGCGATCGACCAATCGCGACGATTCGTTGGAATCTCGTCGTAGTGGAGACCGCAGATCCCGTGAGCAGTCGATGAGACGCCGTCATCAACCGAGCCGGAGTAGCAGCCGTGATGGGTATCGCAGTCGGAGCAGCAGCTATGAGCAGCGTCGGCGACATCGTCCCAGCCGGGCGCGGGGCGTGGATGCGAGTCGCAACAGGCGAGGTCGCAGCAGGCGTCGCCGCAGCAGGCGCTCAGAATCCAGCATCGAGCGACACACACCTTCACTTCCTGGTCGCGTGAGTGCCCCCAACGTTCTTAATAGTGACACGCAAACATTTTTTGCTACTTTATTGGAAGCTTTAACCAATAGTCGACCACAGGGGAACAAATTTCCCATGCTAGGCAACGTGATTCCAGATTTTGACCCTATGGTTAAGAGTCAGACTATAGTTATGTGGATCAATAAAGTTGACGAGTGTGCGAGACTCTACGGTTGGGGCGACGATCAAATAATACATTACGCTCTGCCTAAACTATCAGGGATTGCCAAATCGTGGTACCAGGCTCTTCCATCTATGTCGTATTCATGGTCTGAGTGGAAGGGCAAACTGGAGCAGTCATTTCCGAGTAGTGAAGACTATGCCGAATTACTTACCGAGATGTTGTCAAAACGTGTGAAATTTAATGATTCGTTGGAACATTATTATTACGACAAAATTAATCTGCTTAATCGATGCGAAATACACGGTAAACGTGCGGTAGATTGCTTATTATATGGGATTGAGGACCGGTCATTGAGATTAGGCGCGAAAGCAGCGAAATGTCAGGAGCCGGAGCAGGTTCTCACATATTTTCAATCAATTAAACAAAATGTTTGTGAACCAGATAGATCAAGGGTGAACTATGATAAACGTAATAATACTACTTCTTCATTACATAGTAATAGTTCTAAGCAGAATGCTAATGGCAGCGAAACTAAGACTTCGCAGTCGCAAAATAATGCGTCAATCGTATGCTTTAACTGCAAAGAATCTGGGCATTTTAGTTCTAAATGCACAAAAAAGATACTGAAGTGTAATGTTTGTGCCAAATTAGGTCATTTGTCAATTAATTGTCCTAGATTACCCTCTGACTCGGCTAATAAAATTGATAAACCGAAAGAGAAAGACGTGATGCGTATCGAAACAAATAATTCTAATGTATATTCTTCTTAATAATTAATATTTAATGTATTTAAAACCCAACGGTGCCGGTGTAGCTATTCAAGGCTACGTGGATTTGGGTAGTCAATGTACGCTGATTCGACATAGTGAGATTGTTAGGAGGGGAATATCACGTCCACTGAAAGCGACTTACCGATTAACGCGTACGCTGTTGACGATAGCGTTATTAAAAAGAAAACTGTTTTAATTGAACTCAGTTTCACAGAAAAACCAGGAATAGTTATAACGAAAACTACATATTCATTAATATTTACTCGTGATCGTTTAGTAAAATTTGAAAACCAATATCGTAGTTCCCTCTAAATAAATAAATATCGCTGGACATTACACACAGCGCCATCTAGTGCCACACTAAGCAAGGCTTGTGTTGATATAATACATATATACTTTTTGTTTGTAAATACATACTTATTATACATATAAACATCCATGACTCGGAAACAAATGTACATGCTCATCACACAAACATTTGTTCCTACCGGGAGTAGAACCAGGTACCCTAAGAACGTAAGGCAGCATCACTGCCCCTGCGCCATTCGGGTCGTCGGTCGTTTCGATCGTTTAAGGAAATGTATCCATTACCGTGTATTTGTACAAACAAATATACAAACGAATATTACTTGATGCCCCGGGTGAGTATGAAAAAGAAAAAACGGAGAAGTTAGGATGCTGGTGCAAAACTTTAGTGATTAGTCCGGTTTGTTCAAATAAGGATACCCTCATTTTTGTACAGACTACTTGAGTATACATTTATTTGACTTTGAAAATGCTGAGACTAATAATGCTTTCAATTATGGCAGCTTAGTGAAAATGAGATTATCAAATTAAAAGTGCTGCTCAAAAGGTATGAAACGTGTTTCTCGGATAACTAATAGACCTGGGATTAACTAATGTTAGTTGAAATGGAAATTGAATTGAGTGACTCACAACCAGTAGTTTATCGCCCGTATAGACTCTCTTTTCCGGAGCGTAGACAGGTCCACACTATGGCGAAGGAAATGATTGATGCAGTTTGCGAGTCAAACTCACCTTACGCTAGTCCAGTCTTACTGGTATAGAAAAAGAATGCGAAATCAGATAATGTGTCGATTATCGTGCATTAAATAATAAATCAAAAAACTATCCGCTACCTTTGATTGATGATCAACTTAACAGGCTAGTTGGAAACTCCTAGTTTGTAATTTTACCAGATTTCAGTAGAGGCAGTCTCAAGAAAAGACTCCATTTGTTACTCCCGATGGCCAATTTCAGTTTAAACGCATGCCTTTTGGTTTAGCGAACGCTCCTTCTATTTTTCTATGTGCGACAAAAATCGGTTATACGATCGTTTATATGGATGATGTATTGATCCCCTCACGATCTTTAGATAAGGGAATGAGACGGTTAGAGGAGGTACTTCAAATTTCATGTCGGAAATGATAACATATGGGACGATTACATCGGTGACGTACAGTTAAGTATTAATACCATTATTAACAAGACAACAAGGAAGAGTCCCTCTGAGCTGTTGTTCGGTTGCAGACTGACGAATACGTCGGAAAACGTATTGCCTGACGTGATGGCCGAAACAACTGAACGAATCGATGGTGATGCGTTAGTAAAACTAAGGTCGAATGTTAGGGAAAAGATAGAAAAACAACAGGATTATGCTGAAAAGCAGTTTGATAAGCTTAGGAAGGGTCAGACAACAAAATATAACGTAGGTGATTTAGTCAGGGTAGAAAGGACCGTAATAGACAAAGATTATGTGGTAAAACCACACAAACTCGTCCCCAAATTCGTCATTCCCCTATCGAATCCTCAAAATATTGTCTAATGACAGATTTCTCGTCGAAGACACCCCATTGAATGTTGTTGCCCTAGATAAACACCATCCCTGGATGAATTCTAAAGGTTATACCAGAGAAAGCACAGACAGTGATCAGAGCGAGGTAAATAGAGAAAGAAATAGAGGTACAGAGAGAGTAATTTATTATCCTTTACCTATAGCGTGTGGGAACAATATTATAACTTTGTTAATAATAATAGGCTAATTTACATGGTAACCCTTGTTAATAAGCCAATCCACTTCCCTGATGAAGGTGACAAAAATTTGCGTGTCATTGTTAAGGATATATATAAGTTAACATGAGCAATCAGTGCAGATAATGAATGGCATGGAGTAATCGATGTCGCACATATGATTGCAAGATAGTGAGTAAGATAATACGATGTGAGCACAATTTGTCATAAGAGGTCAGTGCAGATTATGAATGGTACCAAGATAACGGTGCCGCACAGTTGACCGAAGATCGTGAGAGATTGTGCAAGAAACAAAGAATGAGATTGCTTTTCCAGCTTCATGAATTTGAAAAGATTTGTGACCTAGATAAAATGATGAGATAATTTTAGACGTAAATTGAATATAAAGACACTTTTCAAAATTTTGATTGTGATGAGAATTTGTGATAGACAGATTTTGATAAGAACCTTAGCTGAACGCTATAGTAGGTACATTGATTGATTGTGATAATTAACTAATTATAGAAGAATGAAATTATTGGTATAGAAGTTTGTACTTATGTTATGTTTTTCTTTTTCTTGTTTCTTTTACGTTTATTTTGTATAATCAAATAGTTATTACAACAATTTACACTAAAGAAGTGAGAGGACTCACTTTCACAGGACGGCCGAGTTGTAAGGTTAATTAGTCAAGTATCGTAACTAAACTAGTATGTACCCATGAATACAATATAATATTATAACACTTAGTAAATATTGAAATAGTGATTATTATGAATATTCTAGTTACTTATTAAATTGATTTTGAAATTGTATCGAATCGAATCGGACTTCATATGGCCATACTTTGTACGACATTCTTTTTGACGTTTGAAAGCGAGGGAAAATGATTGATTCGAATTTGTACGACTGAACCAAACACTTATTTCGAATTAAATACTTTTAAAACTTAATAATAACAGTTTAATTTGAGATAAAGAATTGATCCTTTAATATATAGTAGTTACATACGACTCTCATAATTTCATATCAAAACAAAAACAACACAACCTTTGAAAACAACCGACAATTTTGACAGCGCTCACGGTGATATTTATTTGGGGCATGGTCGCAAGATGGCGCATGTCATAACGTCATCTATGACGATTCAAGGGACATCGATATCGCGCTCACGGCAAGTCGGAAAGGGTTTAAGGATGCTCAGTGTGTTTACCGCTCATCTCGGAACGCACCGTGAATGTGTCAAGTCAACCACAGAACATATAAAATATTATACTCTATGGAGTGAAGTCAACTCATTGTCAAACTGTCAATTTATCGGCCATCCGTATGAGAGAAGTTTAATAATTTGTGAAAACAAATTCAAATAATCGATTGAGCTGCCGGAATTCGTAATATAAATTCAACGCTATGTCTGGAAATATGAACCCTTTAGCGGGGACGGCCCATTTACTAGATGAATTAGACAGTACGTGTCATAAATCTTCGTTTTTGTCTTCGTAAAATTCATGTGTTTATGTTTTATCGAAACAATTCTTGTTTTACAAAGAGAAACTTATGGTGCTGCTGCGAGATGGGAGGACACTAATCGGATACCTTCGCTGCGTCGATCAATTTGCTAACTTAGTTCTGCACAAGACGATAGAAAGAATTCATGTCGGCAGAGAGTACGGAGACATTCCAAGAGGTATATTCATCGTAAGAGGAGAAAATGTTGTTCTTCTTGGTGAAATAGTAAGTTGGAATTTTATTTACTTACAAAGAACAAAACACTGGATAACTTCTCTATAAGCAGATCTTCAGTATGAGGAAGCCCTAATTTATTAGGTCTACATCAGTGAAGACTGTTTTTCACTTGTAGTAGCATTTTAGAATGTTTTACGAATCAAAGCACTCCATTTCAACACAAATATTCTGTCTGATACTAAGAAAGTTTCTTCACCCATGTCTAGCAAAATATCTGAAAACAGTCCTAAATTAAATTAAATAATATGGTGAAATTGTTTGCAACATTCTTAAACAAAAACATTCAACACAAGATGTATAAAAATCACTAAAATTAATTGGGACAAAAAGGGAACATTAATTTCAGAATTTGATGACTGGTTTGTTTCATTGACTTTTTGCCACTGGCTTCCCACAGTATAGTTATTTTTTTTTTGGAATCCCAATATTTTTTTGCCACTGCTTGTTTTTCCTCTACTTATAAAGAAAAATCACTGAGAAATCAGTGGAAAACTTAACCTCCTTTTTCGAAGAGCCAACAGGTTGGTTCATAATCCAAATTCTGGGTGGATTCAATTTAGACTGTCATTAACCTTTCGTAATTGAAATAAAGATTTTTAATTTAATTAATTTTTAATTTAATAATTTTTGGAAAGCTGAAATGTGGATCCAATAAGTACACTAAAATGATATTAAAAAAAATGTGTGTGTCATATTTTGGATCCACGTTTGGGCAGTAGGTATAACAGATATTATGCTTATTGAGCGAATCCAGATTCCTAAAAAAACTGTAGATAATTATTAAGACTTCCATTTTGTTGTGGGCTGGATATTGATGGATTTTATTTGCTTAATTTTCAGGATAAAGACAAAGAAGATAACTTGCCGCTCACAGAAGTATCAGTAGATGATATTCTTGATGCTCAAAGGAGAGAACAAGATGCTAAGATAGAGCAGCAAAAGCTACTTTCAAAGGCTTTGAAAGAGAGAGGACTCAATTTACTAGCTGAAATGGGACATGATGATATGTTTTAAATGTCTATAGCTTCTATCTCTATTTACTAAGACTGTTATAATATAATAAACTCTATCTATCAATAATTTGTGTTTTGTTAATGTGAACTTCAGTGCCAATAAGTTTGGTGGCAAAACTATTTCCTGAATTATTATAGTAATGGGTAGTCAGATGCAATCCAGCCCACAGAGTACATTTTATATATCCAGCCCACCAGCCTGCAGGGAATGAAGCAGTCAACTACCCATAGACAAGATCCGAAATGTCATTCATTCAGTTTATTCAGCATCTCCCAGCCAATCATATGCACTGTGAGTGTGACTAGAATGGATTTCATACATATTCACATTAGAGAAATATTCATTGGGACATATTATAATACTTACAAGATGTGAGATAGGTGGGACATAATTATTACATACAATATGTGTTATCTATCTATATCTATACTTATAATAAATCTGTAGAGAGGTCAATTCTGTACATGAAATATATTTACAAAATAACTATCGGGGGGTGATTAGTGATCGATACTGATGCCAAAAATGCAATCAGTAAAATTTTTGTCTGCCTGTCTGTCTTTCTGTCTGTCTGTCTGTCTGTCTGTCTGTATGTTATTTATAGAAAAAAAACTACTCGACGGATTTTAACGAAACTTGGTACAATTATTCTACATACTCCTGAGCAGGTAATAGTATACTTTTCATCACGCTACCATTAATAGGAGCAGAGCAGTGAAAGGAAATGTTGGGAAAACGGGAGAAGTTAAGTACTTGGTTTTTTTAGCTTCCGTCGCGTGTGCAGCCTTAATGGTTAAAGCTACATAGAAATCATGTATAACGGAAATATTCCACATAAAATTATATAAAAAATATCCCAAGACAGCATATATCTATCTTTTATAGTTGACTCACAATAACACGTGTAACTCCCGATAGCTTAGCAGTTCGGAGATTTGTTATTATTATATTTGTTTACTCTTACGTTTATAATATTCTCACTCAACCCCAATTTTGAAACTTCACGCGGGCGAAGCCGCTGGCAGAAGCTAGTTCTTATTAAATGAGAGGTTTTCTTTTTGAGCCGGGGTTGCGGGCCTGTTCGAAAGAGATACCGCGGCCCCGGAACGTAAAAGGCGAGGAAGGAACATGGATGGTTTTTAGTCAGTAAGAGTCTGACACTCCCTCCCGCTCCGCCCAGAGTGGGGGGGGTCATTTGATGATTTCACATCCTTAAAAAAAAAAAAAAAAAGGTTTTCTTTTTGAGAATAAAAAAAAATGTTTCCATGCACTCGATAGATGGCGTTGATCCGACTACGTTACTAGGTGCCAACGCCAAAACGCTTGAAAAAACACACGTCGCATACGCCCGTTGACTGACACTTTCGTTTGCATAAGCTTCCGAATAAAATCATTAGGTCCTAGTGAAATTATGTGACGTTTTGTTCCTTGCAGTAAAGTGGTCAGACCAACGCCATCTATCCAGCGACTAGGGAAGAGTTGAAAAAGAAAATCCCTCATTACAAACTTGTTGAAAAACATTCGAATAGGCTGTAAGCTACGTTATTTCCTTTGCTAGTCAAAAGCGTGCGTTCCGAACATGAAACTCGTGAAACGTCAAATCTATAAAGTGTTTCTTTGAAGATAACTTTAGAAGTTTAAATATTACACGTCTAGTATAATTTGAAATTATTTTTTATTATGATTTATTGTATTGATTAACAGATATTTTAAATGTTAGTGTTCTTAAAATCACCTCATCTACAATATCCGTCAATATTATTCAGTTTCCGGACGAACCCAATTTTCCGTTGTGATAAAATGACATTTGAAAACAAAGTAACTTGTGATTACTTCTTCAATATTTTAATAGAATTCTTAACAGAATGTTTGTTTTTTGTAGCAAATAGTAAAATACGACCGTTCTACGTTACATTTTGGAGGAAACATGTGTTTAATTAGGGGTTTATTTTAGTTCTTTGTTGTTATTTTTACGTGCTGTGTTGATTGAAATAAAAAATGACTTCGGCAGATATAACATTGATAGAAAGATTACGAAAGGAGAATTTAGAACAGTTTTTTACTTTAGTGCGTATGCATTTATCTTTTGTAGTAGATATTAATTCAGACGAGTGAGTATGAAAGTTCAAAAGTCCGTTATAACCTTTTTTAGAAATGCTGTTGTTTACACAACTTGAATTCCGTTTCAGTGTTGATTGTTCAACTGATAAACCAAAGCAGTTCCGGTGGAATTTCCACAAAAAAACAAAGAGTTCCAGTTCGAATTCTAGTCAAAATAATGCTAACATTACAAAGAATAATGTTGAAGTGAACTCGATCACAGAAGATGGAATTCTGAGAGTGAACGAGCTGATAGATTTTCTATCGAAGCCTGACAGTAAGTTACCTACTATTCTATTAGCTGCTGAAGTGAAAATAAACAACTTCATCACCATGCTGCTAGTTAAAACAGACGTACTAGAAACCTTAAAATGTATGTAAAATACATCAAAGGGAACTCTGGGAGCATAGCACCTTTTACAGTAGTGTTTTTTGAATCTCAGTTTTGTCTGGGAAAGACATATGGAGTTAAACAACCAGTGAAAACGGTTTTCTAGGGCATAGTTCATAAATTAAGACTTTAGTAAACTTATCTTTAATAAAAGATTGATTTAAATTGTTTAGCTCCAATTCTCCTCGAAATGTCCCTGTGCATGTTTTCATTTTGTTAATTTTAAAATGCTTTAACAATATTAACTTCAACATTTACAGATGTTACACAAGAAGGTATATTTCGTCGCACGGGCTCTTTGAGCCGTCAGCAAGAGCTAAAGAACCTGCTCCTCTCTGGATCAAACCTGGGTCTTGATGAGGGAAGGTTTACAGTCCACGACTGTGCTTCTGTCCTGAAAGGTTTCCTGGCTGAGTTACCACAGCCGTTACTAATGGATCAGTATTATCAGACTTATTGTACTTTGGCTGGTAAGTTTTATTATCAAATAGAACAAGGACAACCAAGCTCAAGTGAAAATAGTGGAAATGAATTTCCCATGATATGCGACCTAGGTAGATTGATTCTTCACCGCTGTAAATCCGTACACTGCAACTTTCATCAAAATCGTTAAAACCTTGTTTAAAAACGTGATTGCAAATGAGTATTTAACATATTGCTCATTTCATAGTATAGTAGATAATTTCCTTATCATCAGTAGCAGCTTGAGAAAGATTTTTTGTTTGTTATGATTTAATTCTAGCACTAATCACCCAATTTAAAAAATTCTTTCACTATTAGTAAGCTACATCTTTACCAAGTAACATAGAATATAAACTATATTATGATATCATGCAAAATAGCCAAGCTGTCTCAGTTTTGCGGACGAAGTCCCGGCCGAAGTGCTAGTGGAGTGTAGTGTTAATATTCACCTAACATTTTACACTGTAATTTTCAGTGCAATACCCACCAAACGTAGACTCATCAGAAGTGAAGCTTCTAACTGCGTTACAACTACTACTTCTGCTGCTAACACCATCACACAGAAGTTTTCTTCAGAGGCTATTACGATTGTTGAGGCTGACAGCTGATAATGAAGCCTCAAACAGAATGTCGCCAGACACACTGGCAACTATGTTCACACCTCATTTGCTTTGTCCGAGAAAGGTATGTTTATTTGCATAAAATTAAACACATATCTATGCCAGTGTGGGAATACCTAGAAGAAAAAGGTATAATAATAATGTGAAATTAAAATGTATGCCTTTTTGAACTGCCAAACCAGTTTAAATATACAACAAAGTCCTCTGCGGCATCAGTTTCACTGTCTGTCTGTTCACGATAGCTACTTCTATATTATGTCACCGTAAAATTGTAAAATCCGTTAAATTGTAATCTATCTAGCGAGATTGTATACATTTTGTTTTTTTGGTAGATTACAATCTATCGAAGTGAAACCGTATTGTATTGTATAACGGCTTGGTTTCCGTAACTCCACGTCAAGGTGCGTATTTTGCGTATGGAAAGTGAAACCGTAATATTGTGAAATGCATGCGACGGAGTACCGATTATGCGGGCAGAGATACTTTCTCTGCCCCCATGATCGGGACTTGGGGGACCCCAATGTTAGGTTAGTAAGGTTCCTTTAAAGTTAAGTCCCTGCAGACAGAAATAGGAGCCCCGCGTAGCGAGGCTTTACAATGCTATGCTGTCATCTATACTAATATTATAAAGCAGAAGAGTCTGTTTGTTTGGTTGAACGCGCTAATCTCAGGAACTACTGGTTCGAATTGAAAAAATATTTTTGTGTTGGATAGTCCATTTCTTGAGGAAAGCTTTAGGCTATATCACATCACGCTACGATCATTGGGAGCGGAGCAAGTATGAAAAATGTTGCAAAAACGGGTTTTTTTTTCCTTTCGTTTTTCTCTCTTAGTGACGCAGACGAAGTTGCGTGGGTCAGCTAGTATACATATACTTCTCATTCATAGTATAACAAGCTATTAATAAACCTACAACTATGCTTTTCAGTTATCACCGGAAACATTCCACGCGGACGCTATAGCCCTGTCCCCGGTGATCAGCTTCATGATTCGTCAGTCATCGCGGCTATTCGACGCGCCGACCCAACTGGTGACCGACGCCACCGCGTACTTCACTGTGAGAGAGAAACGGAAGGCTATGTCGCCTCTAGTCGACCTGGATGAGAGTATTACTGATAAGTGAGTGCAATTTCTATATTATTATTAAACTTGTATTTCCAGAGTGAAATATTGTATATTTACACCCACTTTATATTCATATTATTTTGCGTACCATAAGTTTTAAAAGATGTTACAATAGGCTTACAGCTAAGAACAATTATGGACCCTGTTAGGGCACGCAATTATTATATATTATTTATAATTATTGAGATCAATTTATGTTAATTTATTACATTACTTTAAGCACATCAGTAAGCAGGGAACATAATTAATTATGGTACTTACTTTAAATGTATGTGTCCAGGTTGCTACTGAAACCAGCAGTGCAAGTACGTAGGATTCGACAGGACTCGATTAGATAAATTTGACAGTTATTCTCGATAAAATGAGTTTTTAAGGAGTCAAAACCTCCTTTTATCGAGAATAACTGTCAAATTTATCTAATCGAGTCCTATCGAATCCTACGGACTTGCACTGCAGGCTTGACAGTTAAACCCTATTACTCATCCTCAGCAGTCTGTACCATTTGCAACCAGACAGTCTGATAAGTCATCGTCATTCACCCGAATAACTGTCACTGCTACATAAAGGCATCCCGGAAGCATAACTTTAATAATTGGGTCTATGCTTACGCCGCATCCAGTCAAACCCGAGGTTCACCATACGCCTTTACAACCCCGTAATAAATAAATAAATAAATAAATAAATATCACTGGACATTAACACACAGCGCCACCTAGTGCCACACTAAGCAAAGCTTGTGTCGTGGTCACTAGATAGTTGATATACTACATATATGTATACTTTTTTGTTTTGTAAATACATACTTATTATACATATAAACATCCATGACTCGGAAACAAATGTCCGTGCTCATCACACAAACATTTGCTCCTACCGGGATTCGAACCCAGGACCCTAAGAACGTAAGGCAGCGTCACTACCACTACGCCAATCGGGTCGTCTAATGTTGTTCTGTTGTGTCATAAGCCATAATATTCTTAATACTGTCCATAGAACAGCAGCCAACACAGTGTACACATTCGTGGACCGTCACCGAACGCGAGCGGAGAACGAGTCTAACCCGACGGACACAGCGCTCGCACAACTGTACGCACACATACAGGCGCTGCCTGACTCGCAGCATAAGAGGCGCCTCATCAAACACTTTAACAGGCAGAATGGCTATGGTGAGAATTTTTCCTTTAAATTATTATACTAGTGATCTTCTAAAGCAGCGTTCGGCAACACGCGGCTCGTGAATGTTTTGTAAATAAGATAAAATAACCGTGATCGACTGTATAGTGTGAATCCAGCCTTAAAAGACACACTCCACTTTTTGACATCCCAAGTTAAACATGATAATATCGTTTTGTCTCATTTTTAATTTTGTTGTGCGGAAATAGAATAGTAATTAAAAGCCATTAAAAAGTTAAGAGCTACCAAAGATTCAATTTTGTTGCCAATTTTCCAAAACAATGTCGGTACCCACAAAGCTTCTTTTTTTTCACTTTTCGTGTTTTCTGTGGGACATGACCAGTTATACGGTTAGCTGGGCTTCTAGGAGTAATATCACAATAGCGGCCTTTAGTTTATTTTGCCACCTTGTGGCCCTTGCCTGCCAAAAGGTTGCCGACCGCTGTTCTAAAGGGTAAAAGCAAGCGCACGACACCTTCATTGTATCATCCTTCAGGGCGGCCGCTATAAGGCCCAGTTTCCACCAGTGTCGTCTTTCCTGTGATTGGTCGAATCTTGCACATCTCTCTGCTCCGCTCCTCTCCGCTTTGGTGAAAACCGGGTCTTACTCGAAGGGCAGCGGTGGCCCAGGGGTGGCGGCCCTGACTTAAGAGTCAGGACTTTATTTTTGCTATCAATGTAGGTACCGGTATAAGACTACGAGGGACGAACGAGTAGTAAGCCGTGAGTTCGAAACTTCGAACCCAAACAGGCGCATTACTGTGTAGTTTATTTCACCACCTCTGCTCTCAAAACGGTGAAGGAAAACAGTGAGGACTACAAGCAGGGCCCTGTCACTCCGTGTGTAGGCATGAGATAATTACCTACTGCTTCGTGCATATTGAATGTGCAAGCTCGGTAGGGCTGTCGCGCTCCAGCCGTGTGTACGTATGCCGCGTTAATTTTTCGCACTCATTCGACTCGTACTTCGTGTTTGTAACTGACTGATTTATTGATATAACAGCTCTCAACTTTGGACCCATTAACGTTAATATTTATCCGTGGTGCTAGGCAACTGGGCCTATCCCAGTTGTAAACGTCCCTTTGTGCCTATTGGCCTTGTTTCGTTCTGTCTCCTGCTGATATGGAGGGAAGTCGAAATTACAGTTCTTTCCTACTCCTCCGCTATACTTTCTGATTAATTTTGTTGCGGGATCCAAGACAGTTAAATTCCTCTGGGACTTCGTCGAGCTTCATTGTCTCGGCGCTTTTCTGGTTGTCGCCACTGTTGATTCTGGCTTTCAGGAGTTACAGTGGTTTGGGCGTGTGTGGCGGGCTTGTCCCAAAAAAAAAAAAAGAAATGATTTATTGATAAGTAATCATTATTAGTGAAAACGACAAGCCGGATAAACTGTTACGTGTTTAGGGTTGTTTAAATAAGTACATTTAATAAACGTAGAAAAAAAATTGAGAAGGTTAGAAATATTGGATTATATTTAAGTAAAACAAAATTGTAATTGAGTGTAAAGGTTTTAATTAACATTTGAGTAATAATACATTAAAATACAAAAATGTTGGTAGTATTTTATTTTTAGTACTTGTGGCAGCCCTACCGACTGTCCATTAAGCAGGGAGACGCCGAATAAGATACGCTAACGCGTGGCGTCAAGACACAATTGAGATCGAGCTTGCCCAGTTTAGGTATTTAAAATGTCGTTCTTTCAAGGTCAAAGGAGTGCAACTTCTGTACTACTATCTATTCTGTGCTACAAGTGAAGGAAAGCATACTGGGCCCGCGTGGTGGATTATAGGCCTGTGTCCCAGCAGTGGGAACCATAGGCTGATTACGCTCTAAACCTTCATCTGTTAGCGCAGTCGACACAATAGTTAAACAATGGCGTCAGACCGATTCGGTCAGGCTTCACAGACACGATAACTCTGTTGGTCGCGGGCACGGCTGCTCGCTCGCGTGTCTGTATTGAAAAATAGTATGAGCAGCGGGCGAGGGTGTGTGGGTTTTCAAAGGATTTTTTGACAAAGTCTGACAACTAGTCTTACCAAAGGGTATCGTGTTACCCAGTATTGTAGTTGTGAAGGTCAGATAGCCAGTCGCTCTGTGTGAAATACTAGTAATTAGCTGCATCCGGTTAGATTTGAAGCCTCGGCACCGAAAAGGCTCGGCAAATGATGAACAAAAAAACGATGTTTAAAGCTGAAGGATTCATTCGAAATTCTTACAAATTCCAGGTACACCAATACAAATCCAAAGAACAGGTAAAGTGGCCGGCTCTAGAAGTTTCGGCGACTCGATCAAGATGCACATTTTTAACAAAGGGCTACTCAACAAAACACCAAAGAAAGGTTCCGGTTCTAATATTAATGTTATAGATGAGGTAAGTTTGAATTTAATGCGATTTTTAAATAACAATGTTGATGCTGTTTTTGTAATAATCTGTTGAATTAAGCTCGAAATACAAAAAAATTATAACTAGTGTATTATGTTTGCAGGATATGTCAAAAGGTATTGCGAGCTTAAACTTTCCCTATAAATAACAAATAATACTTTTCAAAACTAAAATGTTTTACACCTCACAGTTGAGGATGACGCACGCTAGACCGTGCCGGGTCGGAGTCGAGTGTCGACTGTAACACAATCCATTGTCCATTGCTCGGTAACGGCTCGGAAGCGTGAGTGTGTCCATGTCACCGTAAAATTGTCAAACACGTTAGATTGTAAAATAACTAGAGAGATTGTAAACTCTCGAAATATTGTCAAACGAACTTACTGCTTACAATAAAACGCATTATTTTTCGTGAAATGCATGCGAAGGTAGTCTACCCACGCGGTGTGGAAGGAAGGCGGGGTCCCCCTTGCACAGTGGTACCACTCTCATGAAAAGATAATGTACCATTCCTGAGAAATACTGATTAATAAAACCTAACCTTAAAACACGTGGTGCCCTTATATCCGAGTGCAGGGTTTAAAGGAACCTAACTAACCTAACGTGGGGGTGCCCCAAGTCCCGATTATGGGGGCAGAGATACTTCCGTATGTTCAGTTGACACTATTTCGAGAGTTTACAACCTCGCTAGAGAGATTACAATCTAACGTGTTTGAAACGGTGACATCCATACAAAATTGCAAGGTTGACACGGCTCGGACCCGACACGTCTAGCGTGAGTCATCCTTAAGTGCTATCATACTGCAAGTGCACTTGTGCATTAGCAATATCATCTTTATGATGAAACCACATTAAAAAGATAAACAAGCTGACGCCTGCGGATTCACTTGCATGGAGTTCCGTGTATTACTCCGTGTATGTACTATTCTAGTTTATAATATATCTCTGTTCATCCAGATCCGTTCAGTACCATCCATCCATCCAAACTTTCGCATCTATAATAGTAGTAAGATTATGGAATCAAGTATTACTTTGTGGAAATCCAGTTTTTGCGTTAAAAAACAATCAGGTTGTAATGAAGGGTGGTGCTACATTCTGCAAGTCTGAATACAACTTTTGACAGAATTAAAACGGAATAATTAACTGTTTAACGCTTTAAGGATTAAAAAAAAAGCTTTTTTTAAGTGGTTTCGTCGTCAGAAGCATGTAAATGCATACTTGTAACTAACATCATGTTCGTGCATTGTGTTGTGATGTCTAATGTCTCTTTTCTATCTGTGTGCTATCCTCTCCCTAACTTTCTCGTCATGCTTAACGCTTACAGAAAACCGGAAAAGGAAAATTAAGATTCACAGATGACAATAAAGTCGACGTTTCTCATAAAAACATAGTACTCAAGAACTTGGCACACAAGATAGCAAGCTCAGAATCTCTGGATGATGATTACGATTCTGACGCAAGCAACGAAAGCACGCTATCAGAAGGCGCGTTGAATAGATCCCGAAAATTGAGTCCAAAATTCGTCTCAGAACCTAATTTGAGTGCTCTAGATACGAACGACGAAACGCCGAAGAAAAAACGCGGAAACAGGCTATTCCGTTCCAAAATTGTGACGACTCAAGCATTCAATAAGAAGTACCAGAAAAGAAATGGCGCTATTCGGAGTACACCGACTTGCGTTTCGTGTTTCGATGATCAAGATACGGCGTCGGAAAACGAAGTTTCGATTCACGAACTTAGTGGTGAAACGAACCCAATAGGTGATACACCAAAGAAGTTGCTACAGGATGATGTCAAACACTATCTGACAAGTACGCCGGGCATTTCCGATGCCGTTATATTCGATGAAGACTGTGCTACACCATACACGATCAATTTCCGAAGAGCCTCAATGTCGCCTATAACGAAGTCTACGCAAAAGTTGTCAAAAGCCATGCAGGTTGGTTGTTTGCGCATGAGTTGCATGTTTCATCTAATATGTTCTCTTGTTTCAATGTTTGTGCTTTTAAATGTGTTAGGTGCCTTTTGTTAATGCGCAGATGTTCGAATTACTTTATTATCGTATTCTATCACAGAACAGATAAAATATGCTAGAACGGCCTTGTGGGCGGGGCAGACCCGCTTGCCCCTCGTAAACGCTCTGATGTCAATTGATCTACAGTCGCGCTTATTGTGATGGACAACGGACAAAGCGTGTGTGAGTGCACGTCAAACACAGTTTTTGCGTTAGTGTGACAATCATTAACAAGCTAGTGATCTATGTGCGAGTAGTTTGACACGCGTTCTAATACAAATCAGGATCTATTTCCTTTCTAACCTCTTTTCTCTGTTTTGTGTATTCTATAATCTATATTGTTGGATTAGACGGCAGCGAGAAACTGTCATTGTGATAAAAATCAGGCCAAAAAGAAGCCATGCGAGACATTTCGCTTGCACATGTCAACTAACTTCTATGGAAGTGTTCAAACTCTTCCATAGAAGTTGCTGAATTCAACCGGAGCGAAGAGTAGTGCGACTTCCTAATAATTAGTTAGTTCGACCAGCGTTTAAAAGTTCCTAGCATTTATTATAGTCAAGTTCATAGATCTTGTGACCATAGTGTTTTCACCTACATGACAAAATTAACCTAAAACTAATCCATTTAATTTACAGGAATCAATAATGACTCCACGCTCCCGAAAACCGTTAATAATAACATCGGAACAACGGGACATGGCGGACACAACCGTACAGAAAGACGACACGGCCAAGTCTGAGGGCCTATACCAATCTATGTCACCGAAGAATGACAGTGACTTTGTTTCTTCGGACGATGAGAATGACCGCTCTAGGTCCACGTTCTCGTGCGAAAGGTAACATACAGTACGTAATTGTTACTAACAAACGAAGGATTTATTACTAACAAGATTTTATATTAAAATAGAAAAGAAACAAAAATTCTAAGGTCGAAAATGATTATTTGTAAAAATTGGCTCAAAAACAGAACCAAGCTTCAGTATTGGAATCATTGTCAAAAATTGCTCTGGCTTTTTATATCCTCAGTAATTTAAAACAGAGTAAAAGAAGATCTAAATCAAGGTAAAAAGGCTAAATATGACATCAGCATTGCTTGGCAGTCCTATGATGTTTGCTGGTGTCTATACATCAACTTCTCCATTTCAGATCAAGTCATTCAGCAAGCACATCTCTACCGAGAACAAATCCATTCGATGCTCGATCAATTAATTCAATCGGTGATGCCAGTCCTCTACGGGCGGAAAACACTCGATTCGTAATAAGCCGTGAAAAACCGAACTTAGTCGAAGATTTAAACACAACACTATGCGGGAGCGACGATGGTCTACCAAAGTTTACGATAACACACGAAGCAAAAACCAAATCATTATCAGAACCGTTCAGAGAATACCTCCTCAGCAGATCGGTGCTGACAGCATCACCAATCGATTTATCGATACTAAATAAATCGAATGATACCGATGACAAAATTAGCGATTCTCTACTCTATTGCTTAGATGGTAACGTCCCTTCAGATTTGACTTTATCCATCGGTAATTTGGCAGTTGATAAAGAACCGAGTTTACGGTCGCCTTTAACGAATATTAGTGTAAATATCGATAAAAGTCCAAATAGAAAGCGTTTGGCGAATGCCATTGCGTGTGTAGAAGAATCGACTTCTGGAACAAAAAAGCCGATGGTTGAAAAAGAAAATTTTACAGGAAAGGTTTTTGAAATACGAGAGACTGAACTTTAGTGGTTGTTTAATTTTAACTCTGCTACTTTTCGTCGAATAAATAGTACAAAAAAGTACACAAATATTGTTACATACAGGGTGTAAATAACATCATCACGAAGCCGTCCACCAAGCATTCTGTACATCAAACTACGTAACTTAACGCAAAAAATAATTGCTGGGATACGCCTTATTTTTGGGGTGAAAATTATGTTTTGTGGTAGAACTCAATGTAACGCACTCAAAACATTGTGCTGATGGAAAGTACGGGGTCGTGGAGGTATTTAAAGTAAACATCATTCAACTTGTATTAACAAAAAAAAACTTGTCAAAAAGTTTGACAAGAACTTTTATGTATGGTTCCCAGGTATGGTGTAGAACAAAAAAAATATCGCAATGACAGGGAGAATGAATGCCTTTCGACTTCGTTAAGAGGTTTTTTACACCCCTAAAATGCAATTCACGAGAGTGCGTCATGTGACTCTCATGTCATTGTAATAAGGTATATATTTGAAAAAAAAAAATACAGTCGAATTGAGAACCTCCTCTTTTTGGAAGTCGGTTGATGACACGCGTTCGTGAAAGGCAGCAAAAACAAAATCGCTGAATCGATGCTTGCGGAAAACAACTCTTTACATCCAAGATGCGATTCTCGCAACCAACGTTGTTGCAACCGATTTGTTTGTTAGTTATTTGCGATCGAAAGTTTGCGATTTAATCGTTATCTATGTCAAGACTGCCGGCCCTGGACTCCACCATAGCGATGACGGGCGGAGAGGTGCTGTGCAACATTCGACGATGTATAATTTTTTACCAATGTGATCGGTTGGTTTTCACACTTCTCTCCGCTCCGTTCGTCTCCGCATTTGTGAAGTATGGGCCTAGAGTAGGTTTAGAACCAATACCAACAATTTTGTTATACAGGGTGTAAACAACCTCATTACGAAGCCGTAAACCAAGCATTCAGTTCATCAAACTAAGTAACTTAACGCAAAAAATATTGCTGGGAAACGACTTTTTGTGTAAAAAAATATGTATTGTGGTAGACCTAAATGTAACGCACTCAAAACATTGTGCTGATGGATGGATTGACTAGTAAACGTGTCATGGAGGTTTTTGAATGTTAGTTGTAATCTTAAAAAACTCGTATTTATAAATAAAAAGTTGCGAAAAGGTTGAAACGTTGGAATTCCATTTTTTAATGCTTTTTAGCTTCGCTAAGAGATTATTTACACCCTCTATATGATTTGTTATACAGTGCCTTAGCTACGACAGGTCCCAATTTCTGGGTCCAGTAAAATGTCCTGTCTGACATTGTTGCATAATGTATGAGATTATTCCTATTTAGATAATATTAATATTATTGAGATCTCCGAATTATGAAACTATAGTATTTTCGTACTTTTATTGTTCATTTCAGAACCGTTTTCACTTACATTAAATTTGATAGTGGCTTGAAAACAAGGAAGAATGAAGAATGTTGGATATATATTTATTTTATTTCTCTCAAGGACATTTGAAGTGATTATTTTATTGTTTTAATGTAACTGTTTTAGTTATGATTACGTTTATAAATATAGAATATTTGAGTACATTTTAAACACGTTTTTTTCTTTCCTAGCCATATTCAAAATCAAAAATCAAAATCAAAGCATTTATTTCAAGTAGGCCAGTTACAGGTGTTTGAATTGTCGAAACAAAGATAAAAATTAAATGTAGCTACAGTCCCAGTCACAAGACATACAAACTGTGAAAGTACTGTAGTTGCCCATTCCCTAGCGTAGATCACTATGGAGAAGAACGGGCAAGAAACTCCATGGACACTCTTTTAAATTATCATTTTGTTACAAAATCTTGGTTACATCATTCATGTTGAAATGGTGCATTATGTGAGAACAATGTAGCAAGTGGTGCACGATAAAAGTGTCCATAGAAAAACAAACAAAAGCAATTCAAAAATCAAATAATTAGTTCAAAAAAGAAAACAAGCCGTGGCAACCAAGAGCTGACTGACCAGTCCCAACCGACAGTGCCCGTTCACGAACATGACGCATGTATCAGTACCATTCAACTCAATGCATGACATACTCTTACCCGCCAGGGCACATTCAAGTAAAAAAATAAGAACGTAGGTTTCCAGCGAATGATAGCATTCTAGTACATAGCACTCGCACAATATGGGATATGAGGTTATAAATAACACTAAAGATATTGAATTTATACAATGCAAAGATAGTTGTACAATCTTCAGCAGCTCCAACAATACAATTAGTGCTATTCAATTATGCGCCCCTGTCCTTGTGGAGCAGGACCGGCATTGAGCCAAGCATTTTTATCAGCGATATAATCGTCCAATTTGTAATATGCTTGCTTACACAGACTGCGTTTAATGCATGATTTAAAATTGGTTTCATTTAGTTCGAGAATGCTTTGTGGACTTTTATTATACGAGGGCGGGTCAATAAGTCCGTGACTTTTGGAATAAAACACAGATTTTTTGATAAATAAATCATTTTATTTTTCAACGTAGTCTCCCTTGAGCTCTATCACTTTGTCCAACGCTTCTCTAATTTTTTTATCCCTTCCAAAAAATATGATTTGTCGAGGTCCTCAAAATAGGCCTTTGTTTGCGAGATGACTTCATCATTGGAGTCAAATCTTTTTCCACCTAGCCATTTCTTCAGGTTTAGGAACAAGAAGTAGTCACTCGGAGCCAAATCTGGAGAATAGGGTGGATGAGGGAGCAATTCATAGCCCAATTGATATACTTGATAGATCAAGTATATCATTAGCGCAATCTCATGCATTTTTTTTTTTTTTTTTTTTTTTTGTTGAATTTTAGCATTGTTTATCTAAATATTAAATTATTTCCACATTTTTGCTATTTATTATGTCTTTTTGCTCTTTTTATAAATTGACACTGTTTTTATGATTATTTTTTTATATTTTTTTTTTCCCATGTTATTTACTTTAAACATTCCATCATTTTGTACTTTTTTATTATTATTTTTAATGTGTTTATGTAACAGTATACTGTTAATTAATATTTGTGCAAAATTTTTTAGACTTTATTATGTGTTTGTTTATGTTGTCGAGCGTATGGCACTCGTGGGCTGCAGCTGAAAATCAGCGTCAGGTGGAACACACTTTGTGTTGCCATCTGACATTATGCTGAGCTGAGGCCCTTTTGGCATTATACTACTGTTTGTTTATGTATTATGTAAAATGTTATAGGTATTTTAATGCCAAATAAACACAATTTTCTTTCTTTCTTTCTAATTCATGGATTTTTGCCATGGCAACTGCACATGTGTGCACCTTGCATTGTCTTGGTGGAAAAGAACTTTTTTCTTGGCCAAATGAGGTCGGTTTTTTTCAAATCGTCTTTGAATCGGTCCAATAAGTTGGCATAATATCCCCCATTGATTGTTCTTCCCTTTTGAAGGTAGTCAATGTGGATTATCCCGCGTGCATTCCAAAAAACAGTCGCCATAACTTTATTGGCTGACAAACCCACCTTGGCCTTCTTTGGCGCCGATTCACCCTTAGAAACCCACTGTTTTGACTGTTGTTTGGTCTCTGGTGTGTTGTGATGGATCCATGTTTCGTCCACGGTTACAAAACGGCGCAAAAACTCCTCCATATTGCTATTAAACAACGCCAAACCTTCCTGTGAAGTTGTTACACGATTGCGTTTGTGGTCGACTGTGAGCAAACGCGGCACCCATCTTGCGGAAAGCTTTCTCATGCCCAAGTGATCATTCAAAATTGAAACCACTGAGCCATGCGAGATCCCTACGGCTTCCACAATCTCTTGCACTATCAATCTTCGGTCGGCCAACACCATATCGTGAATTTTTTAGATTGTTTCGGGTGAAGAGACCTCAACTGGGCGTCCAGGACGTTCGGCATCTTCAGTGCTTGTACGGCCACAACGAAATTCAGTAAACCACTTTTTTACCATTGAAATCGATGGTGCAGAGTCCCCATAGTATTTATCAAGCTTAGCCTTGGTCTCGGTAATGGTTTTTTTTTCGCAAAAAATAATGCTTAATAAGCACACGAAATTCACTTTTTTCCATTTTTTCCTCAAATTACTGGGTAGTCTGATAAAGATAGGTGTCAAACACAAACTAACTGACGCAGCAAGTTCAAATTTTGACAGGAGTCAACTGACAGATGCCTGTTGACAGGAGTAGTGTTGCCATTTCAGTAAAGAGGTCAGAAATTCAAAAAGTCACGGACTTGTTGACCCGCCCTCGTAACATTTCAAACAGTACCCCATTAAAGACGAGTCTACTTTAGCGAGTCTGAAGCCTGGCTGAACTAGTTGGTCCCTATTTCTGGTACTGTAATTGTGTCTGTCACCTCTTTTACCAAAAAGATGCAGATTTTTTCTGACATACATTATGTTTTCGTAGATGTATTGACAATGTACAGTCATGATGTTAATTTTCTTAAACAGTTTCCTTAGAGAATCGCGCCTACGAAGATTGTATATGGCTCTGATGGCTCTTTTTTGCAGAATGAATATAGACTCAATGTCTGCAGCCCGTCCCCATAACAAAATGCCATAAGACATTATACTACGAAAGTAACTAAAATAGACCAATCTAGCGGTATCTACATCAGTAAATTGACGGATTTTTCTAATAGCATACGCCGCTGAACTTAGCCGGCCCGCTAGAGATGTTAAATGAGAACCCCGTTGCAGCCTTGAATCAAGCGTAATCCCGAGGAAAAGTTTTATCCGCTACTTTTAACGTTCGGTAAAGCAAATCTTATGCATTTGGTTTTTTTTTTCATTTTGAACTAAATTGTTTGCTGTGAACCAATTATGGACTTGAAGTAAGGCATTATTCACGTCATCTAGATTTAGGGCTCGTCCATTTATCTTAAAAATTAAGGAAGTGTCATCGGCAAATAATACCATATTTTGAGGTTAGTTTTTCAGTAAATAGGATAGATGATTTATATACACTAAAAAGAGAAAAGGACCCAATATTGAGCCTTGCGGAACCCCCATTTTTACTTTTAAGCCCTGTGAATTAACACCATTTATGTGAACATATTGCTGTCTATCACTTAAATAAGATTTTACCAAACTAAGTGCAAGTTTACCTAGTCCGTAATGCTCAAGTTTCAAAAGCAATGTGTCATGATTTACACAATCAAATGCTTTGGAGAGGTCACAAGATATTCCTACCGCGTCTTGGGACTCTTCCCATGCCATGAATATGTGCTTTAATAAGGTTACACCGGCGTCAGTTGTACAACGTCCCTTGGTGAAGCCATACTGTTGATCGTGTAAGATTCTGTTGGTGTTAAAATGATTGAGCATTTGATTAAGCATTACCTTTTCGAACACCTTGCTAAAAACTGGCAGGTCTATAATTATTAGTATCTTTACTATCCCCGGATTTGAAAAGCGGTATGACTTAACTGTATTTAATTAAATCAGGGAAAACTCCTTGGTCTACGCACAAATTAAAAATTAAAGCTAAGTATGGAGCTATAGTCTCTAATAAGGAAGTACAAACAGATAGACATTCTCCATAGATCTTCGGTCAGTTTGCGGTCGTTAAGCTTTAATAACTGTCATCGGGTTTATGTGTTTAAATTTAAATTCAGCCTGGCATCCACATACATTCGCTTTTATAAACCGATTTATTCTAATAGGAATAAGGGTCAGTTCAAATGGGACGGGAAAATCCTGCCGCTATTTACTGGTGGCAAGGATAGGACCGTATTACCATTCTATATGGTAGAAAATTGTTTAAACGCGTGTCGCAAAAGCTCGAGGATACCTCGAGAGCTTGAACCTTGTCAGAATGTCGTATCGTCCCAAAGCCGTATTCCTGCTTTGAATGATTTTTTTCTTTTAGGATGAGAAATCATCAAATAACTTCTCCCACTCTGGGCAGAGCGGGAGGGAGTGCCCGCTTAGCGGGCCAAATATCAGGGGAATCATTCATGGCTTCCGGAACGGGTAGTTACCTACATTTCATTGAAAGGAACACAACTTACAGTTGAAAGACGTTTATTTCATGTACTTTATTTGCACGTTACCTACTGCGGGCCTAAAACGGCTGCTTTAGCAGAATCATAATATGAATCACGTAAAAAAAACTTAAAATAGACTTTATAGTCATCCCCATAAAGTTCATTTTAACGTGATTCATATTATGAGTCTGCTAAAGCGGCCATTTTAAAACCCCCTGATTTTTTAGTGGACTAAGGTTTCATATAAAAAACAAGGTGGCTAAACCTACTAGCATCAAGAAAGTTAAGCAGCAGTAGAACTGGCAGCAAAACTTGTAGCAGAAGTATGAAAATCTTTCGTCGAGGGGTCTCTTCTGGCTGTAATAAAAAAAAAATCTTAGTTGCGGTTATAAAATAGTACACAAACATTCTACTTCGTTCGATGTACATTCCAGGTAGATGGACCACGTTGCTGGGTCAGTCTGGATACAGAGACGGAAAAAGGGTGCTCATGCAAAAAAAAAAAAACAAATCTATTTAATTCGTGGCTTAGTATGAGTAATGGAAAACAATGGACACGTATTTTTTTGTTTTTGTAAATCAATGCATATTGACGTACCTAGATAAAACGCATCAAAACTCGGGAGCCCCACTCCCGGAGTAATGTCAGAACTCGCTAAATATAATACAAAGGCGTGACGTATTGAGAATTTTAAAAGCATCGTATCTTCGTCAATTTTGGATTACGTAACGAAAGAAAAAATAGGGGTCAAATATTAAAAAAAAATCGAAATGACAGACTAATTAGTTTTTTTTGCTCTATTACGTCCAACTAAGTATGTTAACTACGACTAAACTATTTTTTTTAGACACAAAAACTAAACTATTTTTTTAGACTGTCTAAAAAAAATAGTCTCAATTCGTCGGTTTTTTTAAAGATTAATGGAATTATTAACAATAATAATATACCTGCGCGGTTTTCCTGACGGCGATATGATGATTTTTTGATGGTGAACTACTTGATTCAGTACTTTACGAACTTTTTTAAGCATTACGTCGGTCGCATCCAGTTTCTGGAACGAAAATCAACATAATAAAAAATTGCTAACAACGTGTAGAGCCTGTATCGACTGTTGCGATTGGTTGACTGCAGATCACGTGACACCGTTTAGTTTTGTTGACACATCATCTGGCGTTGATTTTCATTCTAGAAGCCGGTGTAAAAGAATTTGGTCATTAAGTTTCGACGAACACTTCGACCGGAAATAATCGTAGTCAAAATTAGGAAATTCACTGGAAACCTACGTTTTTGACCTGAATGTGCCCTGGCGGTTGAGAGTATGTTATGCTCACTCAAATGTTTCGCTGATGATGGCGCGTGTGTCGGACCATTTAGTTTCCTTCAAAATGGTTGAGCTGAATGGTGCTGATCCATGCGTGTCATGTTCGTGAACGGCCGTTGTCAGTTGTGACTGGTCATCTCTTAGTTGCCATGGCTTATTTGAATGAATTATTTTGTTTTTACTATGGACACTTATACTGCACATCTTGCTACATAGTTCTCACATAATTTACCATCTCAACATAAATGACCAGTAACCAAGATAATTTATTTAAAAGAGTGTCCATGGAGTTTCTTGCCCGTTCTTCTCCATAGAGATCTACGTTAGGGAATGGGCAACTACAGTACTTTCACAGTTTTTATGTCTTGTGACTGGGACGGTAGCTACATTTAATTTTCATCTTCGTTTCGACAATTCAAAAGTGCCTGTTATTGGCCTACTTGAAATAAATTCTTTGATTTTGATTTGAAATTTAGTATTAAGGGGATGCTCCAAAGTAACCCGCGGAATTCAAATTTATTTACGTTTTTTGCAATTTAGCGGGCAGTGCTAAGTTGTATGTTGATAAAGACTCGAAGAAGGACTTTGACCGTGAAAAATTCGTTCTCACGACTCTTGTGAACTTGGAGGGTTGTATTGATGATTTTGATGATTATAATAATAATTCTGTAACTAAATATATCTTACAGTCGCGACCGATATGTTTATCAACATAAAACTTAGCAGTGGCCTGGAAATTGCAAAAATCGTAAGAAAATTTGAATATCGCGGGCCACCCTGACGCTTTCACCTTAGTAACTATTGCTTAGTAAGCGATAGATGGGTACCGGACATAGGAAACCGGAGATAATTCAAACTAATCCTAGGCAAAACACACAAACTTACTGTTGCTTTGCATAATCACAAACGACTTGGGTGTGACAACATAGCTTTGCTTCCGTGTTTTTGGTTTTCTTTTTGAGATTTTTTGGTGGTTCACAACTTTGTAGTGGGCATTCATTTAATGGATACGTGGGCACCTTCGGCGTTGCTGCGAGTTGCTTTTCCGTCAAGCTGATCTCTCTCTCTCTTTGCATCAACTGTTCCAAGACCTCTGCTTCTCTTTTCCGCCGGGCCGAAAGTAACTTTTCTCGTTCTTGTTTCGTGATTTGCTGTTTCGTCAAGATCTCTCTCTCTCTTTGCATCAAATGTTCCAAGACCTCTGCTTCTCTTTTCCCCCGGGCCGAAAGTAACTTTTCTCGTTCTTGTTTCGTGATTTCTCTCGATTCTCGCAGAGATTGCCGTTTTCTATACCATTGGGAGATTTTTGTTTCTTGGTTTTCAGATTCAGTAGGTGCTGGTCTTGGGAAGTAGCTCCTCTTCTTTGGATAGCTCAGGGACTCGTTGCTGGAATGTACTTTCGGTTTTCGCGGAGGAGGTGGCTGAAGAACTATACTGCGGGTTTTGTCTTTGTATGTTGTGATCTTTACTGGTACGGGTAAGGCTTTGTATCCCTCAACTGAGACAATGGGTCTGTAAAAAATTGTAAAACACTCAAAACTGAACCGTACCTACTATCTTAGCACTTCCTTGAGCTGTGAAAGTTTTGATTGCGCTATGCAACCAATCAAAATGTTTGACAACCACTGAAATGTAGATTGGTGATAAGTATCTTACCTACCTATCACTCATTCAACTGAAATTTAACTTGGAATTTCTTGGTAGAAGCTGACTTAGTAACTAATCACGTTTGTTATATACCTACTGATGATAGAAATGATCCCTCATGACCACTTCTTGCAGTTATTGAGAATATGGTTACAAACAACTGCCTATACCTACTAAAGTTATAAATTTGTTTGTAAGTTTATATGTAGGGTGTAATGTTCGGAACTACTGGAATGATTCCGAAAATTATTTCACTAACGGGAATCTTGGCTACATTTTTAACGTTCTCGTGAGTACAATTTTCGTATATAACGTGAGAGAAGTCGTGGTAAAAGCTAGTGGAATTGAATAGAAAAAAATCTTACTTCAAACGTCCGGATTTGGTCTTGCATGCTGTACATGTTTTGCCAGGCGGACATGAGCAAGGTTTGCCTGATGTGGCCTTTTTGATCTTAGCGAGCATTTGGAATTACCACATTTCTAACTATTTTTCCTTTTGTTGACTGGCTACATGATTTTCTGTTCTGTTTGTTGGGTCGTCAAATTCACACAGATCACAGAGTATATAATCACTACGTTTAACACAGATTTACGTCTAGAATGTCATGTTTGACAATCTAGTTTTTTTTTCGTAGTTTTCCCGTAGGTAGTTGTGAGACAACGTAAAAAGTTTATAAAGAACGTACAATCCGTGCCACGAAAGATTAGACCTAATACACCACTTGTATACGATACGAGTTCATTGTGTAACGAAATACTTCTTTTGACATATAGGTGTAGGTACATGGCCTACCTACTGTGTCTTCAAGATTTCACAAAGTTTTACTCGTTTTATGTGGTGTGACAAAGATATAGGTCTCATCTTTCGTGGCACGGACTGTAGAACGTAACCATTCTTTAAAACTTTCTGAAGTCATTTCAATTACACACATTCCACACTCGGTTTCGGCAGTCCTCGATTCTAGTCACTCAAAAAGTGTCTTGGACTTACCCGGACTCTTAAAAACCCAGCTCGTACGGTCCCCGAACGCCCTCCAAACCAGGAAAATCAGGGGAAACCGAGACGGATGGCACTTAGGAAAGTAGTTACCTAACTATTGCTATCTTCTTTATCAGGTGGTTAGTGCCTCCTGCCCGCTTAGCATGACCACCGGAGAAACGAGAGAGACTCGACAAATCTTTTGTTCATCTGTCATAGAATCGACAATATGACAGATGAACAAAAGATTTGTCGACTCTCTGTCGTGTCTACGGTGGTCATGCTAAGCGGGCTGGTGTCAGAGTTTTATGCTGCCCTTGAGCCTCTGAGTTGGCTTCACATGCCGATGGCCGTCGAGAAATATCTCTCAAGCATTCTGGTTTCCTCACGATGTTTACCTTCACCGAAGCAAGAGATAATTATTATTCATGTGCATATGTAGATATACATATATGCACATGAATCCATGAAAAATCTGAGGTGCGTGTCTTAGGTTTGAACTCGAGACCTATGACTAAGGTCCAGTTCACCGAAAAGATAACGGTCTGATTATCTAAAAACAGCTGTCACTGTGACATGTTCCCATACAAAAATGTGTTTTAAACAGCTGTTTTTAGATAATCAGGCGTCTTCTTTTTGGTGAACATGGACCTTAGCAGTCCAACGGTCACCTCACTAGACCATCAATGGCAGCTTGTCAAGTAGGAACATCTGATAATACTGGGGCACTTCCCCTTAAAGTTACGAAACGTTGTCGTCATCCTAATTGTTTTAAATTAAGTACTTATTTTCAACCGATCTCAAAAAGGAGGCGGTTCTCAATTTGTCGGAACATTTTTTTTTTTAATACTTCCCGGTAACTCGAAGGTCGCTGGATCGATTTGGTTTTTTTTTGTTTTGTTTGAAAGGTTATATTTCTCAGGTGGTTACATGATCACCAAGTCAGGATCTGATGATGGGATTCTGGAGAAATAGAGAGAACTATTTAAATTGGGTCTCCCTTGTTTGACCGAAAGGAATTTGACAAATTTTCACTTCCCAAAACAATTTTCGCATTTGTTCATTTGCCAAATTATTACTTAGCAAAAAATCTATTCACAAAAAATTGTAACGCAACCCTAATGTTTGGGAAATTAACGTTTAAACTGTAGGTAACTTGTTTACCAACTAGTACTTTTAACATTTTTTATTCAGTCAAATATTTCAGTTGGAATAATAGTTTTTACGCAAAATCAAATAATCCAAATATTTTGTATATTATCGTCAGTTTTCCATTTTTATTTCTGTATAATTTAGTCACAGTTATAACCTAACCTACCCTACCCATTTCGTTTAAAGACGAAATTAACCTTATCTAGTAGGAGGTCACAGTTTTAAACTAACCTAACCATATTTTTTTAAATAAGTAATTATCCTAATCTAAATAGTTCCGGGTAACCTACTAAAAACAATGTCTTTTTTCTATTAATGCAAGTCGTTTCGTAGGAGGTCACAGTTTTAACCTAACCTAACCTATCCATTTTGTAAACGAAATTAACCTAATCTAGTTGGAGGTCACAGTTTTAACCTAACCTAAGCTACCCATTTTGTTTAAAGACGAAATTAACCTAATCTAAATAGTTGAGTTCCGGGTAACCTACTAAGGTCCATGTACACCGAAAAGATAACCGTCAGATTATCTAAAAACAGCTGTCACTGTGACATGTTCCCATACAAAAATGCGTTTTAAACAGCTGTTTTAGATAATCAGACCGTCATCTTTTTGGTGAACATGGACTTAAAACCAATATCTATTTTTCTATTAAAGCAAGTCGTTTTGCCTAAGTATGCCTGAAGATTGTTTGCTGTAATAAATCATTTGATTAAAGACCAAATGCCGTAGGTATGACATTATACTTGGTAATATTTTGCCAAGTAAAAATTTGACCAATTGAAAATATGCGTAAGTAGTAAAATCATTCGAAATATTGCAATGGTATAAATAAAGTTGCTATTTCTTTGGGTAATGAAAATTTGACAAAATCGTTTCGGCAAAACGGCAGGATCCCGACGCCGCGGTCGACCTCGATCGTGCTGTCCTTCTTCAGGCGTTCAGTGTGAGATCGTTGCCCATCTTTCTGGATACATCCGTAATGGTAATAGTTAAACTGTGAAACAAGTGCTAGTCGGACTCGCCCATGAAGGGTTCCGTATCAAAATTGTGTAAAATGGTGGTTTACGATTTATGACGTATTAAAAAAAACTACTTACTAGATCTCGTTCAAACCAATTTGCGGTGGAAGTTTACATGGTAATGTACACCATATATTTTTTTTTAGTTTTATCGTTGTCTTATTTTAGAAGTTATAGGGGCGGGGGGACACTCATTTATCCACTTTGGAAGTGTCTCTCGCGCAAAGTGTTCAGTTTAGAAAAAACTGAGATTAGAAACCTGAATATCATTTTTGGAGACCTATCCATAGATATTCCACACGTTTGGGAGAAATGATTTTTTTTTCAGTTCTAAGTACCTATGGGGAGCCCCAAAGTTTATAGTTTTTGTTCTATTTTTGTGTGAAAATCATAATGCAATTCACAGAATACACCAACTTACCAAGTTTCAACAGCATAGTTCGTATAGTTTAGGAAAAAAGTGGCTGTGACTTACGGACGGACAGACAGACAGACATGACGAATCTATAAGGATTCCGTTTCCCTTTCCCCTATTCCCTAAAAAGATTAGACGTCGATACAATACAAACCAAAAACTGTTTCATTCACTGACTAAACAGCAATACTTTACCCACAATTTCTGAAGTTACCCATAAACTATTGCTGCTTCGAGTGAAATTGAATGCCTACGTAATATTTTATGTTAATAACTCATAGTTTGGCAGATAGCCAAACCTAGTTTGGGCACTAGAATATTATGAATAAATTAGCAGGCGTTGGCGTCGACGGCTTCTGAGGTGGCTTTAATTTAATGTACAAGGTGTAGCTCAAAACTAAGATGGACTAAGATCTCGTTTTGTTTCCCATAAACTATCGAAGATCCGTAAATCACTTTGTCACGGTGACTCGTATACGTAGTGATTATATACTCTGTGGACTGTGCGTGGCGTGCACTTCTTTCATTCCACGTAGCTCGATGTGATACAGTATCATATACACGGACTTCTGAAACATAATAAAGGTATCTTCTGCTGAGTATTTGGATAGTAAAAACATATTTTGGTATTATACAAAGAGGAAAGGCTTATCTTGGGGAGAGGGGTGCATTTAATTAGCCTCAATGCATATTCGACTGGTGAGTCGCAGTCAAATATGCTACCTCCTTGCTGGCAGAATACCTAATAATAATATGGCAGATTAATGTTGATTACTCTCAAATGAAGAGTTGCTATTAAAGCTAGGCTAGTTTTATGTACATAAACCTCACGCTTTTTCCCCAAACGGCTGAAATTACAGAACGTTACCACTTCGATGGTACGCTGTCGGGTTGACAGCTGACAGCTGATATGTAAACAAAGTGCTCCCGTGTTAAAATCCTTTAAAATTAATTGATTGACTATATAGTGACCAATTCTAACACAGAAGTAAATAAAATAGTGCAATGTATGTGTAAAAGTGTTATCTGCACTAAGTATTCACTGTTAACTAATTAAATATGACTATCTAATGTGGACAAAATAGTGTGACAAAACCAGTTTCAAGAGTGAAAATCAACACTTAGTGACAAAAATACTAACCCTAAGAACCATGTGACATAAGTAAAATAACAAAAACAACGGAAAAACATAAAATTGCAAAAGTGACACTCAGTGAAAAATATTTCAAATCGTTTAAAGCCAACCGGATTTGTAACGAACTTTTTGTTCGGACGAGCATACTGATCCAAAATTTCGACAACCATTGTAACAGTCTGTGTGGCTACTTGGTTAAGCATCACATCAGATAACGCGGCGGCGGCGTATAACTCGAGTTCGAATCCCACGCAATACTGAATTGTCTTTTTGGAATGTTTGTTGACTTTAAATTGAAAAATAAGACATTCTTTACTATTTAACCGAAATTCTATTGACGTAAATGAAGTAAATAGATTATCATCGTTTGTTTGAACTGTATCCAATAGTGCTATCAACGTGGATGGGTAGTTACTAATAAATATGAGCTTCTTTGAGAACATAACCTTCCGAAGAAACCGCACTCGCACTGTGTCAGAAACAATAACAGAGGCTGAATTAAGTAATTCAACAATAGATGGCAGCACCAACAGCTTACCTGACATATCAGTCGAAGACAACGATGAAATAAGGAAGTTGAGACAACAAATAGAGGAATTACAGACAGAATTATGTTCAGCACACGAAGAAATAAACAACTTATCTACAGAGAACTCGGAACTTAAAAAAACTATTAGTGACCTAAAAAATAAGCATGAAATCGTTAACAAAGCGACAAAAAAGCTAATGAGCGAATTGGGTACACCTAAGAAAAGCAAAAAAACGATAACACCTCGTCGTACCTCAAATAACCAAAACCAACAAAAGTTATTATTGGATGGCGTGAAACAGAGAGTTGAGTTCGTGGACTCACCGTTAAAACCATGTCCTGCTCAGGATGCACCAGTAAAAACTGCTCCAGAGAGTGTACTTGTTCCTAATAAAATAAAACCAGAAAAGCATAAACTTTGCATTATAAGTAGTAATAAAACGAATACGATCCTAACAACTGCAGAAAGAACGTTCCCAAACTGCCAAATATGTCACTACTTAACACCGAACTGTGGGCTTTTGAACCTTATTACTGACATCGAGTTAAAATAAAAATAAAACGTCTATAATTAAACCTTTATTTAAGAAAGAAGATAGGGAGTTGATGGAATATTATAGACCAATTTCACTCATACCTATTATTTCAAAGATATTTGAGAAATTCATCTACAGAGAATTATATAACTACATGGAAAAAAATAATATACTTTGTGAAGAACAAAAAGGATTCAGACAGCACAGAACCATTAATATGGCAATTTATGACTTTTTGTATACTATTATTAGAAACATGGATAAACGATCCCCCATATGTGCTATATTTTGCGATATGACGCAGGCGTTTGATTATGTTCATTATAATACTTTACTGACTAAACTAGAAGCCTACGGTATAAGAGGTAATGTTCTCGAACTTATAAAATCGTTTTTAGAAAATAGAACACAAATAACTGAAATTAGCCGCATTAATGTAGTTACTAAACATGAAGAGGTGGTAAGATCACGAGAACGGAAAATTTCATACGGTGTACCACAAGGAACCGTTATGGGCCCGTTCTTGTTCATATTGTATGTCAATGACATGCCCAGGTCCCTTGAACAACCTCTGACCATGTTTGCTGACGATAGCACAGTGACGATACCTTGTAGAAACACAATGACATATGAAAATGATATTAATAGTTCTCTTGACTCACTAATTCAATGGCTAGACAATAATAATTTAATTATAAACTTAGGTAAGACAAGGATAATGCACTTTAGACAACGTACTCCCGGCGTTACTAATCTTCACATACATTACAAAAACGACAATATTATGGAAGCGGGAGATACAAAAGGAGAAAACTGAAATACTATGAAGCTTGGTACTTTATTCAAATTGAAGGCAACCACAGATAATGCGGTATTTATCGGTAGAGGAAAAAATATAGTATAACTTAATTATATCCTAATCACGTAAATATCCTGCAAAATAAAGATTTTCATTTTTGAAGTTTTTTATTTTTAGTTCACAGTGCAACACAGGTAGGTTTTGGTAACACCATGTTTTACGTTCCAATGCATATCGCCGCACGAATTTTTAACTATGAGGATGGTCGTACTGAAACACATTTTTAGTAATCAAAGTCCTATGAATGGTTACGCTTACGCTTTAGTTACGCAAATGAAAATAATGCGGAAAATTAAAAAAAAATGAAGGTAAGTTGTACGTACCGACATGTTTGTGCTTTGACCAAATATACTTGAGAATGCATTCAACGTAATTCAGAACGCGCTGCGTTTAATGACATTTGTCATTGTCACGATACTACTTACGTCAGTGGAACAGTTACATTTGACTGCGTGCGTTCAGTGTGTTATTTGGTGCATTTCATCTCATCCTATTTTTCCACGACTCGCGACTTGTTTGCTTCATTGTATTCGATTGATTCTGTGAACGATAACTTACCGACTTACTACACTGGACTACGACTTACTTCAAGAGATGGACTTCGACGATTGGGAAAATCGTGTTTTTGTTTACTGGACTACTACTGAGTAGTACTACCCCAACACGTCTGTAAGGTGTATGATCCCTTTATTCATGGATATATGTATGTTGTGTCAACCCAATTATGACTTTTTTTGGAATTTACATTTCAGATTTTTTACAATGGATTGCTGCGATTGCAATGAACCTCCAGCAGCTAATTAACTCCAACATGTCCTAGACATGGGTCCTGATATTTTCGTATCGTTGAAGAATGGAGAAATGCACCACCAGTTTTGAATTGCAAAGAGGAGAATTTGGTCCGAGTCAACTCTGTTCATACAATGTCATCATGTTGTTATTGCGTGCCTTTTTAATAATTATTAGAAAGTGTGATTGCTTCATAACTGATTATTTTGTCTATAAAAAAAATAACCAGCTAGTCAGCAATGTGGCATGACAATGTGGTAGGTACTATGATTTCAGGTTCTTGATGGTGACATTTTGTGTCAAATGTGCCTTGATCGTAATCTTCGTGAATTGGACAGACAAAATATGGCTGTAGGCAAGAGGACTATTGGTAGTTGTGCTCATGTTGTTACTGATGTCTGGTATTTGGGATGGGCACGGTATCAAGACATCATTTCCCCACCTGCACCTTTTTTAAATGGAATATTAGTAAAAGAGGCTTGTGATTAATAAATACATATTTATAAAATACTTGAATATTGTTTTTTTTTAATTCTCATCTCCTACCCATATCAGTCACAGACAAGACAATACAATTTTCCGATTAATGCAACATAATCTGGGGTTGCATTCCATTTGATTAAAGTACCACGCTTCAGGCCAGGTCTGCTGGACTGGAGTGCACCACTCGTGTGCTGCTCCCTTACCTTGCCTTCGAGGCCCGTTCCTATGCTACGTCTATGCACTGAAACGCGCCGCGGCCTTAGGGATGTCTCTTTATTCGATAATTTGGCCTGTGCACTGGCCTTAAAATAGAGCGCATCATCTATATTATAGAGATAAGAATATCACAAGCAAATATTTCTACAAATACATTATAACCGGGCAAAAATTCAGCATAGCGCCATCTATTGACATTACTAAAACTTCTCTACATCTACCAGAACTATGCAATCTTTAAATATTATTTTCTCGAAAATGCAGGCAATTTCCAGCTTGAAACTTGAGATTAGGCAGTCTATTGTGCCGTATTATCCGTGGTGATTTTCTTTACAGTGGTTAATTTATATCAGAATAAAGTACCAAAATAGACCATGTCCTTTTTAGGATTACAAATAGACTATAGCTTAAATTGGAAAGCACATATAGAAATGATGTGTAAAAAACTCAGTTCATCTGCATATGTCTTATATAAATTATCCTCCATAGTAGATACCAAAACACTCCTTACGGCTTACTACGGCATAGTTGAATCTCACTTGCGCTACGGCATCATTTTCTGGGGGAACTCAACTGATAGAGACGTAGCATTTAAGGCCCAAAAAAGATGTCTGCGAGCATTGTTCAAACTTAAAACTACAGACAGTTGCAAGCCTTATTTTAAGCAATACGGTATCTTGACCCTTCCTGGTATTTATATTTTTGAAGTAGCTATGTTTGTACAGCAAAATCCGAATCGTTTTCAACGCCTTGCTGATGTATTCCCAAGGAATAGGCGTGACAATAGCAAACTTTGTCAAGTATCATGTCAAACCACTTTAATGCGCAAAAGTATTTACTGCATGGCCCCTATTATTTTCAATAAATTGCCAAGTGGCTGGAGGGATTTAAATACGGTGATGTTTAGAAGTAGACTACGTAAATTTTTGACAGATAAAGTGTACTATAGCATAAATGAGTTTCTAACAGAGAAAAATATATTTGTTGACTAGTTTAATATTGATATTTTCTTAATTTAATAATGTTGATTAATGTTGACGTTGATTTTAATTTAATGTAATAAAATAATTTTGTAATTTAATTATAATTGTAATGAAAATGATAATTAATTGATGTAATGAAAATGATTATTTATTTATTTAATGTTAACTGTAATGATAATTATAATAAGTTACTAACTGATCTATTGAGTTATAATTGTCATAATAACATTAAAATCGATCTGGTATTTGAAAATAATGTAAGTTCATGTTGCATAAAATAATGTAGCTAAATGTTTGCATGCCGAATGGTAAAATATGGCTGAGCTTTGATATGTATAACAACGATTGTATACCCATATTTGCAAAATAAAAATTCTATTCTATTCTATTCTATTCTATTCGACTCACACAATCTTCTTGCTTTGTGACCCGTACCGCTTCCACTCATATCTGCCTTTCTATTTTTATTCTTCAATTTAACTTTACCAGTTTCTTCGGTTATGTTTAATATGACGCACAATCTGTACAATTGTGCGTCATAATCAAATTCCTATCCCGCTATCTCACTTACACCCTGTGGACGGCTTGTCATTTAAGGTGAATTAATGGGCCATCATTAGAGTGAATTAATTACTCGCTAATTCAGACTTGCGGTATATGCCTAAATTGCCTGGTTAGTATTATGTCCGTACCTCCATACCGTGATACCTACTTAGTACTTGACATGCTATAAGGTAGTGGGGCCCACATCGAGTTTCAGAAAGAGACCGATTTCGGAGACGACTATCTACGAAGCAGAACGTTTTGCTATTTTAATTTGCTTTATCAATGATTGCGTACCACTTCTCACTAGGCTCCAGAATACTACGTTTGTGTAAATCAGAGGACTTATAGCTTATATGAGTATTTGCTTAGCCTGGTGATATTTTCGGTAAACTTCAGGGGTCTAAAATGGCCGCTTTAACCTAAATTTTGTTCAATAAAATGAATCACGAAAATTTTAAATTCTTAAAATGAACAGTATGGTAGGTAATGGGTTACAAAGACCATTTTAAGAATTTAATTTTTTAACGTGATTCATTTACGATTCTGCTAAAGCGGCCATTTTAGAGTTTTAGACTCCCAGATCTAGTTCAATGCATCTTTTTGAGCTTAGTAGCTGCTGAGCACATTCGCTTGCACAATTAAATTACAAGTATCAAACTCCTCTTATAATATTCTTATTTATGTACTTTGGGGAGCAGCGGTGGCCCGGTGGTGGCGGCCCCGACTTACGAACAGTAAGTCGTGGGTTCGAACCCAGACAGGCGCATTACTTTGTGTAATTTATTTCATCACCGCTGCTCTCAAAACGGTGAAGGAAAACATCGTGAGGAAACCGGCATGTCCTAGAACCAAAAATTCGAAGACATGTGACATCTACCAATCCGCACTGGGCCCGCGTGGTATATTATAGCCCATTCCCTCTCATTGAGAGGAGGCCGTGTCTCAGCAGTGGGAACATTATAGGCTGATGATGATGATGATGATGATGATGATTTATGTACTTCAGCAAGACGCTTTCTACCAATAAGGAAGAAACCAAAGATATTCAAATGTAGGAACTAAACAGGTCGTCTAACAAATCAGCCCTACTTGGCCCCGTATTCACAACGCGTTTATCCTTTAAACCTTTAAGTTCCATGTTCACCGAGAAGATAACCGTCTGATTATCTAAAAACAGCTGTCAATGTGACATGTTCCCATACAAAAAAACTGTTTTAAACAGCTGTTTTTAGATAATCATCCGTCATCTTGTTGGTGAACATGGACCTAAGAAAACGAGTAAAAAAGACATAGGTACGACCATAGGGTACGACTTCCCGAATCGAAGTGTTGTGAAAACGGGGCCTGAACTGAGTTTAATTTGCAACGCCCGACTAGCTTTGAACGGTCTACCGGAACCCGTGCTTGCTGCCTATTACCCATTCATAGAGAAAGGTATTCAGAGCACAGTTTCGAACGTGAATATCAATTATTATTTCTCTTTGTAAATGTCAAACGACGGCCGCAGACCGGAGGAGCACCGGCCATAGAAAATCCAGTTAGCGGGTTTCATTTGAGAAATATTAACCAATCTCCTTAGCAAGAATGATGAGTGTGTAGCAGACCAAGAGCTGCATATAGTAGATAGGATTTTGTCTTTCTGTGTTCGGTAGGTAGGACGATAGTTATGGCAAGATTGGGGAGGCATATAAATAAATAAACATAACTTGTTTATTATGTACATTATTTACATACTACATCTAAAACTATATATAATTACAAAAATTAAAGTAAACGTAAAACTAGAATAAATAAATTCTTTTATTGCACCAAAAGCCATCACAGTACAATAATCAAAAACAAAGAGCAAAAAATGTACAGTGTTGAGCAATCGCTCAACACAGTACATTTTATACATTTCCAGATGTCAAGTGAATGCGCAGTCCGCTGTAATGTAGCAATTCAGGTATGCAACGTTTATGAGTTAGTTAGTTAGTTGTGACGTCGGTATTTCCTTGGCAGCCAGAGGAATGCTAGCTCAATGTCCAATCAGTACAATATGCCCGAAGACGTGAGATATTATATCGAAATGGTGAATGGTGCATCTCGATATCAATTCGATACTAAATTATTAGAGTGGCATTCAAAATTAATAATACGAGTAGATACTTGAAGTTAGCACTATTGTTGAGCACGATGTTGTTCAGTTACCAGTTACCAGGTTGGACAAATTGATATTGGGTTCTTCCATTAGGAATTTCTCAGCAGCAGTCAATGTATTTCGGCGCTGCGTCGTCGGAGCTTACTTTTTAGGGTTCCGTAGCTAAATGGCAAAAAAACAGAACCCTTATGGATTCGTCATGTCTGTCTGTCTGTTCGTCCGTATGTCCACATCCACTTTTCCCAAACTACAAGAACTATGCTGTTGAAACTTGGTAAGTAGATGTATTCTATAAACCGCATTAAGATTCTCATACAAAAATAGAATAAAAAACAATAAATTTTGGAGGTTCCCCATACTTACAACTGAAACTCAATTTTTATTTTCATCAAACCCATACGTGTGGGGGTATCTATGGACAGGTCTTTAAGAATGATTTTGAAGTTTCTCATTTCATTTTTTTCTAAACTGAATAGTTTGCGCGAGAGATACTTCCAAATTGATAAAGTGTGTGCCCCCCCCTGTAACTTCTAAAATAAGAGAATGATAAAACTAAAAAAAATATGATGTAATTAGGTACCATGTAAACTTCCAACGAAAATCGGTTTGAACGAGATCTACTTAGTAGTTTTTTTAATACGTCATAAATAAATATTATGTTACTTGCTGCTACGGAACCCTTTATGAGCGTGTCAGACTCCCACTTGGCCGGGCTTTTTTTTAAATTTCTAGTATAGTGTCAACTATCTGTCAACTTTCTTAGTCACGCAGTTTGGATTTGCGCCGGGTTGATAGCAACAGGTTCACCCCTATTACAAGGTTTAAACCACCTCATCACGAAGCCGTCAACCAAGCATTCTGTACATCAAACTAAGTAACTTTACGCAAAAATTATTGATCATGATTTGTGGAAAAACTCAATGTAACACACTTTAAATATTGTGTTGGTGGATGGATTGAATAGTACGGGGATTGTAGAGGTGTTTAAAGTAAAAATCTAAAATTAAAATCTTGTATTTAAAAAGAAACTAGTCGAAAAGTCGGAACTTCGACCCCTAATATCTCCGTATCTAGAAGGTAGAAGGTATGGTGTAGATCAAAATAATAAGGCATCGTTAAGAGGAGTTTTACATGCCTGCCGGGGTTGCGGGCCTGTTCGAAAGAGATACCGCGGCCCCGGAACGTAAAAGGCGAGGAAGGAACATGGATGGTTTTTAGTCAGTAAGAGTCTGACACTCCCTCCCGCTCCGCCCAGAGTGGGGGGGGTCATTTGATGATTTCCCATCCTTAAAAAAAAAAAAAAAGAGGAGTTTTACACCCTCTATAATTATGAAACTCAAACATAACTGTCAAAATCTTTGTGAACTATTAGGCTTAGCCCTTCGGGGAAATAAAGGCGTGATTTTATGTTATGTATTACCTATTGCGTTTGTACCCTATATTATAAAGTCACTACTTGAAATATAGCGAAGCTAATTATTTACGTAGACGAGTGGACATTGGACACGCACGTGCATACAGATAAGGACATAGAGTAGTTAAGTGCAGCTAGGACATTTAGTCCTAATGCACTTAACTATAATTGTTGAAGAACTAATTGAAATAAGGTAGACGACAAATAAATTACGACAGTTAGATTATCAAAAACTATTTGACCCGTATTTTTTCTTTTGTTACGTAAATCAAAATTGACGAAGATACGACCCTTTTAAAATTCTCAATACGTCACGCCTAGGTATAATTTTTAGCGATTTCTGACGTCCTCAGCCCCCACTCCCGAGTTTTGATTCGTTTTTATCTTTGTCAATATTCATTGATTTACAATAACAAAAAATACGTGTCCATTATTTTCCAATACGTTAACTGACGGACTCAATAGATTTGTAATTTTTTTCGCTATGCCTATTGTTTATTGACATACAAACATTATTTACAATATGAAATAAAAGCTATAGGTATACAATAATTGGATTCTACCTGAACTGGGAATAAAGCTGTATCTCAGGTTTATACATAAAATTATTATCTAAGATTCCTTAAACAAATAACTTATCTATAAATATGCTAGGTACCTACATAATTATTATGGTTTTTTTCAAAGTAAGAAATCAAAACAAAAACTAAAACGACTACTAATTGTTTAACTGCTAATTACGATATGTTTTGGTACCAATTAGGTCTCACTTATTTAATTAATTAATTGTTTAATAGTAGTTCTACCCATGGATAGTTTTAGCAGTGTGATATTTTCAATTAGACAATTTTCCAAACGATTCTTTGTTTTTTTCAGCTTGACAATAATAATTATGTTTTATTTTCTAGAATGCTTCAAATTCAAACTAGTTTAAGTTTAATTAAATAAAAGATTATTTATCGTAAAAAATAAGGTATATTATGATAGATATTTAATAAACTATGACATTAAACAGTAAACAACCCATGTGTCCATGGTTTAAGGTCAAAGGTTTACTGATAACATATATGTTTTACAAACTTCATTTGCGTGAAATAATTATAAAATATTGCTTCCCTATATTTTAATCTGATTTTATAAACAATTTTTTACAAAAATTTTAATTTTACACAGAATCTTGATTGTTTTCTAATATAAAAGTAAGCTTAGTTATAATATCAGCTATCCGCCCGTAAAAGTACCGTTTGTATCGGTCCAACCGTTTCGGAGATTAGCCCGACAAATTATGCATTTATTATTTTTTTTATTTTGTAATAACAAACAGGCACTTCAATTTCTGTATTTGTTTAGATTCCTGTAGTTTATAAACTTGACGTTCACCACGATAGCATAAGAAAATTTTGTAGATATTTTATTTTTGTAGATATTGTATTTTATTGAATACTATTCGCACAGCTAGAATACGTGAGTAACCAATTTGATAATGAATATGTTCCACGTTAATTAATTTTAAATTACTTATTAATTTAATTACCTAATATTTAATTTTAGTTTAATTTAATTTGTTTATCTGTTATTTTGGTTTTATTACTATCAATAAATTACGTTTAGATTTAATTGGATCTCTTGATTTGTTTGTTAAGTTTCTAGATCTATTTTTTTACACTAATTTAAATATTAATATTATTGAAATTAATTGCTTAATTTAATTTGTTGCACTCATAAATGTATATCGTGTACTTTTAAATGAAATGTATCGTATACACAATTGTAGGTTAAACTTAAATAAATACACAACATTCTGTAGTTGTCTTGATCAAACTATTTACGGGTTAATTGACGTATTTCATGAATGTAATTTATAGATACTTATTTAGATTACAAGAGTTGACTTCATACTAGATAATATCCTTGTTTTTATTTTGCTAACAAACTTTTATCTACTGTTATCTTTTTATTATGTTGGCAGTTATTTATAACGTGATTGGATATCTTTTACAATAGGAATATTTTTGTATTACATAATAGAAAACAAGAGTACCTACGTCATATTAATGGTCAACTTATGACTGTTTTTTTGGGCCTGGGTTCGATTCCCAGGTTGATGACGATGTTGATATTATATGTCATCATTATATATATATATATATTATCAATAGTATCTGTATAATTTTATATCTGACATTTTATATCTACAATTTAATGACATAATATTACCCTTTTTATAAGAATTTGTTTTTATTCATATTTGACATTCTATTATTATTATTGATTATTCACAGAAAATTAGACGACATGTTATTAATCTTTACAACATAATTTATTTTTTATTTCATTGCATTATTCTTAGAAAATTAGACTAATTTGATTTCAGTTTTTACTTTTTATTTGACCATTTGTTATATTATAAATTATTTTAATTTGAATGGGTATGGACTATTATCGCCTTGAATTTGTTATTTTTATTATCTTTACATGTTTTTTTTTCCGACTGTTATGTTTTTAAGGTTTTATTTTATAAAACTCAAAAATCAAAATCAAAATCAAAATCAAAGCATTTATTTCAAGTAGGCCAATAACAGGCACTTTTGAATTGTCGAAACAAAGATGAACATTTAAAGTAGCTACAGTCCCAGTCACAAGACATAAAAACTGTGAAAGTACTGTAGTTGCCCATTCCCTAGCGTAGATCTCTATGGAGAAGAACGGGCAAGAAACTCCATGGACACTCTTTTAAATCAAAATATTGTTACAAAATCTTGGTTACATCATTCATTTTGAGATGGTAGATTATGTGAGAACAATGTAGCAAGATGTGCATGTTAAAAGTGTCCATAGTAAAAACAAAATAATTCATTCAAATAAGCCATGGCAACTAAGAGATGACCAGTCACAACTGACAGCACCCGTTCACGAACATGACGCATGGATCAGCACCATTCAGCTCAACCACTTTGAAGGGAGCTAAATGATCCGACACACGCGCCACCATCAGCGAGACATTTGAGTGAGCATGACATACTCTCAACCGCCAGGGCACATTCAAGTCAAAAACTAAAGTAGGTTTCCAGTGAATGATAGCTTTCTAGTACATAGTACTCACACAATATGGGCTATGCTATTATATAATACTAACATTGAATCTATACAATGCAAAGATAGTTGTACAATCTTCAGCAGCTCCAACAATACCATTTAATGCTATCAAGTTTTGCGCCCCTGTCCTTGTGGAGCAGGACCAGCATTGAGCCAAGCATTTTTATCAGCGATATAATCGCTCAACTTGTAATATGCTTGCTTACATAATGTGCGTTTAATACATGTTTTAAATTTCGTCTCATTCAGTTCAAGAATACTTTGTGGAATTTTATTATAGCATCTCAAACAGTACCCCATGAAAGATGAGTCTACTTTAGCGAGTCTAAAGCCTGGCTGAACTAGTTGGTCCCTATTTCTAGTACTGTAATTGTGTCTGTCGCCTCTTTTACCGAAAAGATGCAGATTTTTTCTGACGTACATTATGTTTTCGTAGATGTATTGGCAATGAACCGTCATGATGCCAATATCCTTAAATAGTTCCCTTAGAGAATCGCGCCTACGAAGATTGTATATGGCTCTGATGGCTCTTTTCTGCAGAATAAATATAGACTCAATATCAGCAGCCCGTCCCCATAGCAAAATACCGTAAGACATTATACTATGGAAGTAACTAAAATAGACCAGTCTAGCGGTATCCACATCAGTGAATTGACGGATTTTTCTAATGGCATATGCTGCTGAACTTAAGCGCCCCGCAAGAGATGTTAAATGAGAACCCCATTGTAGCCTTGAATCAAGCGTAAGCCCCAGGAAAACCGTTTTATCTACGAATTCGAGTTTCTCTTTATTCAATATTATCTCACAATCACTACTTTTAACATTCGGTAATGAAAATCTTATGCATTTAGTTTTTTTTTCATTTAATACCAAATTGTTTGCTGTGAACCAATTTTGGACCTGAAGTAGGGCATCATTCACGTCATCTAGATTGTTGGCCCGTCTATTTATCTTAAAAATTAGAGAAGTGTCATCAGCAAACAACACCATATTTTGAGATTGGTGTTTCAACAAATAGGGTAGATCATTTATATAGACTAGAAAAAGGAAAGGACCCAATATTGAGCCTTGCGGAACCCCCATTTTTACATTCAAACCCTTTGAATTAACACCGTTTATTTGAACATGTTGTTTTCTATCGCTCAAATAAGATTTTAGCAGGCTAAGTGCAAGTTTACCCAGTCCGTAATGCTCCAGTTTCAAAAGCAATGTGTCGTGATTTACGCAATCGAAAGCTTTGGAGAGGTCACAGAAAATTCCTAATGCGTCTTGGGACTCTTCCCACGCAGCAAATATGTGCTTTAATAGGGTTACACCGGCGTCAGTTGTACAACGTCCCTTGGTGAAACCATACTGTTGATCATGGAAGATTCTGTTGGTGTTAAAATGATAGAGCATTTGATTAAGCATTACTTTTTCAAAAACCTTGCTAAAAACTGGTAACACAGATACAGGTCTATAATTATTGGCATCTTTACTGTCCCCGGATTTGAAAAGAGGTATGACTTTACTGTATTTCATTAAATCAGGGAAAACTCCTTGGTCTACACATAAATTAAAAATTAAAGCTAAGTACGGGGCTATGGTCTCAAGTATAGATGTGCAAACTTTGATAGACATTCCCCATAAATCTTCAGTCAGTTTGATTTTAATTTGCCGGAAAGCTTTAATAACTGTCATGGGGTTAATGTGTTTAAATTTAAATTCAGCCAGGCAGCCAGACACATTCGCCTTTAATAAGCCAATTGAGGCTTCAGGTGAGGAATTAAGAGCCTCCGTAGTTTTTATTGGTATTTCGGTAAAAAAATTAACAAATTCTTGAGCTACTTCCTGATTAGAGCTTTTAAGACCACATGCTGTATCTAATGTAAAAGTATTATTACGTATTTTCTTTCTGTTGGTCTCGTTATTTATAACTTTCCAAACGGTCTTTATTTTATTTTCCGCTGTTTTGATCTTGTTGCTAATGTGCAGGGCTTTAGCAACCTTGCAAGTATTTCTAAAAATCTTTGAATACGTAGCAACATACTTGCTAAAAGTTTCAGTGTTTATAAAAGGCTTAAGGCTGTAAAGCTCAAATAGCCTTTCCCTACTTTTTCTGATACCTCTAGTTGCCCAATCACTAAATATAAACTTAGGGCAAATACTCTTTGTCTTCTTTTCAAAAGTTTTGTTGAATTCCGTGTGAACTAATGAAAAGAAACGATCATACAATTGATTTATATTAATATCCTCTTGGCTCATTACACTTAACTTGTTCTGTAGGGAAGTATTATACCTCTTTAATTTGCAAGAAGTTATAGGTCTAAATTTAATCTGAACTTTTTGCATTGGAGTTTTACACCTAAAAGTTACAGTTTGTCCGCTATGGTCAGACGGCAAACAATTTATTATGGCTTTATCTAAGTAATCACAATCGCAGAAAACATTATCTATACAAGTAGCAGAAGAAGTTGTGATTCTAGTGGGTTCAATAAACACGTTAGTCAAGTCAAATGACTTAAAAAGATTTAATAACCGACTGCTATTTGAATTTTCTTCTAAAATATTGATATTGAAATCACCACAAATTATTTTATATTTATTACTGGCTGCAAGTTTTGCCAGGACATCTTCCATTATAGATTCAAATATGGAAAAGTTTTGATAGTTTGGGGGTCTGTACACACACACAATTATATGCTTATCTAGCTCAACACAGGACAGTTCGACACAATGTTCAACCGAGAGACCTACTATGTCATTACGTTGCTTATATTTAAAACTATTTTTTATTAATATTAGGGAACCTCCACGAAGCATAGTTTTACGGTTAAAGCAGCTACCCACCATATAGTTTTCATAATTAATAAGCATTTGGTAATCCTTTAGCCAATGTTCAGTAAAACAAATAATGTCAAACTTACTATTTTCTAAAAACAATTCAATTTCTAATAATTTGGAAGAAATGCCTTGGATATTTTGGTGGAATAATTTTAAGGTGTTCTGCTGAGGCCCTTTTTTACTAACTAATGGAGTGCAAGAAGATACCTTGCTGTTGGTAGGATTAACAAAAATATTGTTAATGGTATCTTCTGTTGTCTCACTTACTAGTTTAAATTCATATTAAAATTTGGAGTGAGGCCGGAGACACCCGTGCCATCCTCAGACAACAAGACCCTATCACTAATAAACCCTAATTGAGAATTTTCCATGGTGACAGATGGATCCTCCCCAGTAAAATGTGTGTAAACATTTATAGCACTAGTGCTATATACATTTGTGCCAGTCACCTGTACATTAGTAGAATTACTAATTGTCGCAGTGTTAATAATATAACTAAACTTAGACATACTATTTATGTCTGTGTGAATACTATAAGCTAATAGCCGAGCTATTTTGTGTCTACATACAATAGGTAGATACACCTTACCCCGTGATGACTTAAGATTACCAACTATAGTGTTGATATCCAGATACATAAGCCTGTCACTATAGTGACCTACTAAAAAATGTACATGTTTATTCAACATATGTATATAATCGTTTTTCCTACTACTTAAATTTTCAAAATATGGAAAAGCACACAATATGATTTTATTACAACTTAACTTAAGCAACTCAGAAACACAGTCGGTGATATCTTCCTTTTTTACATTAAAACTATTACCAACACATAGAGTAATGGTAGTGTTAAGATAACAATCATTTTTTACTACTGATGCCATTACTTGTTTGTAGCTTGAGCCTGGCATGCAATAATTTTGGGTACAGTAACTCAGGTTATTACTGATCAATTTACCTAGCCCTCTACCCATACTATCAGAAAACATAACTGAATGATGACAATCATTACAATCAGGTGATACAAAATGACTAATCTCAGGCTGTACTACTTGTGAATCAAGGTTTTGATGGATGATGAAGTTCTGAGCACTCACAGCTTGGGACGGGTCCTCCGTTGCCTCAGGCTGGAGGGCATCAAGACTGGGTTCACTCCGACAAGTACAATGAGTGTTGCTGAGAGTCAGCAAGTCTACTTTGTCAACCAACTCATTTGTGACAAGAATATGCTCCTTAATTTGTTTCTTAGAGCTTTCATATTTATTATATAAAGATTTTAGTGACTCATTCAGTGCCTCAATTTCAGATTGTAAGCGCTGAGTGTCTATTTCATAAATACTTGTACTGTCTTCTAACTTAATTTGATAGTTATTTAATCTATTAACAAGAGAAACACGTTCTTTCCTTAATTGAATATTTTTGGAATAGTGTTTTTGTTGTTTCTTGTGTTTATTAATTTTTTTAATGATTTTATTCAATCTTGCATATTTTTTTATTTTATTTTTACTTACTTTATGGTATGAATTATGTTTCAGTAAGGAGTCCTCTGTAAGGTCTATTGTTATGAGGGAATGAGGGTTACAATTTGTATTTACTAGTTCGTTATACAAATGATCAGTTTCCATAACCTGAGTACGATCCTGTTCCTTTTTTAAATTTAAAAGTTTAACATTAGCATGGACTAATTCCTCCTCTAGGTCCCTAATTTTACACAAAGCCTCCTCATATAAATTGCTGCAGCTGTGGAACCCATCCGTGACCACCCTTAAGTGATCCCGCTCATTGACAACATTCAAGTAATCCTGATGAAGGTCTACTAGCTCCCGTTTTAAGCTGGAGTTTTTGTTGTTAATATTAATGACCTCCTCCTCACTGTCTTCTCTCTCCTGCAATAGCTGTTGGCATTGGAGTTTTGAGTCCTTAAGTTCTTGGAGGGCCGTTCTCAATTTTAGCTCCATATCCTGAGCAGTAGCCTTACGGGTCATCACAGGCATGGTTTCCGGATTGGTTTCTGAAAATTGGAAATAAGGAAACGGTGAGAACTAATAGGATAGACCAATTAAGAAAAGTTAGAGATGAAAGGGAGAAAAACAGGGAAAAAAATAAAATAAAAAGTTTACTTTACTAAAAGAAATGAGGTAGGCTGCTGTATTTGCTAACAGTATTGATATTAGCCGACTGAATTATCATTTAATTGCATTAATAAGAAGTTTACTATCTTATGATTTTACTTTTTCCTGACGTGGGTAGATTGTTTAGATTATAAAACTTATGATATTTAAATATTACTATAAAATTAGAGGGACGATTGTGTGCATAGGTAATAAGGACATTATGTGTGAAGTAGGGTTTGTAGTAAATGTTTTTGTCTGGGCAAGTGTTTTCGTCCTCGATTTTGCTTCCACAATTGTCAAGCAAAATGAGACATAAACGTAGCCGGTGTGTGTACGGGATGTTGCTCAGAGCTCTGAGCAGTGTATAAGTGATGTTTAGTATGCAAATAATACACCAATAATAGGTAAATTAAAACGGAATACTCCCCCGGTTCGAAGAATTCAAATCCACAGTCCAGTAGTTGACAGCCGGTACTTGATTTATCGAATTATCGATTGTTGCGAGTTATCACTATATAAACAGGTCACAAACACTACGTGTGTCACTTTGTACATTGATTCTACTATAAAGAATTGATTTAAAACAAACTAAACACAAAAAATCAATTATTTTAAAATAAATTAACTACGAGGCCGTTTTTTCACGACCTGTCGCCAGGGTTGCCAGCGCAAAAAAAAAAAAAAAAAAAGAAAAAAGAAAAGAAACTACACAATGTATTTTGTTCTGAAATAAATGACTTATGACCTACTTACGAGTATGATGGTAATTAATAGGCTCGCTCCCTGTAACATAGAACTTTAACATAACTGGCAAAATGAAGGTGTACTGTTAGACACACTTCTGTCTAACCCTCCGAGAGTTATAGGCGTATGTTATGTTTATGTTATTAGTAAGCAATAGGCTAGTTTCCACCAACAATAAATTGCAAATCTATTGAGTCCGTCAGTTAGAGTATTGGAAAATAATGGACACGTATGTTTTCGTTTTTGTAAATCAATGAATATTGACAAAGTTAGAACGCATCAAAACTCGGGAGCGGGGGCTCTTGACGTCACAACGCACTAAAAATTATACCACAGCGTGACGTATTGAGAATTTTAAAAGCGTCGTATCTTCGTCAATTTAGGTCGTAATAACAAAAGAAAAAATACGTGTCAAATAATTTTTGAAAATCTATCTGACGGACTTAATAGATTTTTTCAGGACACAAGCTTATTGCTGACTCTGCTAACTGCTTCCAACTACTCTATGCCATTCAATAAATAAAACTGCGTCCATATATCGTGCACTACAGTAACATATACTGTCAATTGACGCAACTCCTTTATTTACTTGTCGCATGCAATTTACACTCATATACTATATACCTACCTATTTATATACCTACATAAGCATGTATACTTGATATTCCAGTCTCTCAACTATCAGGAAGCGGTTGAGATGTACATAATATGTAAATTATAGAAGCGGGTATAGATTATCTTGTTCCGTCTTAGATAAGTGGAAGGTATCTACTAGGGTTTGAAATACACGCGTTAGCTACATTTTACAGGAAGCATTTATGTGTCAAAATCGAAAATGTTTGGAATTAAAACATTATTCCCAATGTCCGCTCTAAACCTTATTCTTTTAAATCTCTTTGGTATTGGACCAGTACCTAGGTATACGTCATTTTCTTTTTTCATCTCGATGGTACGACCTGTTTCAATTTCTTGGGCCCAGTATCTGGCCACGTCAATCGTGGCGTCCTCTAGGATCTCTAAACTGCGGGTGTTGGGACACTTCGGACACTGCAGCAAGTCATTTCATTTATTTATTATATTTTTAACAATTTAAATTGTGAGGAACATTACATATTAAATAAAATTATAACATGCGGTAACTAATACATTTAATAGCTTATTAAAATAAAAGTGAAATATTCATACAGTTTCAAAATACATACTTATTCCAACAAAAAAGTATAATAAACAAATAGCGGTACAATGTCAAATTTAATGTCAAAAAATTGCGGTATAATGTAAAGTGGGACGATATCGTCTGCAACGGGAGCACCGCTTTCACCCTGTGTGTTGGAAGAATCTTGAATTCCCCATTTTGCCAAACTGTGATTACAGCGGCTTATTTACTATATTATTGCATTATATAATATTTTTTTTAGTTCTCTAGTTCGCCACATTTCTTATTTCCATATAGTAATATTGTGAAATTAAAAGATTTAAGTATTTGACAGATATTTGCTAGGTTGCCAACTTTCTAAATGCGCCCTTTTAAATCCTTTCCAAACAGATCATTGCAGATCATATAATTTTAAACACTGTATTAAGCTTCGAAACAATCACGGAACATATACCGTTAAGTTATGTGATGTTCTGTGGCAACAAAACTTATATGAGCTAGTCCAGTCCGCACTGGGTACTTCGTACTACACTAGGCTAGGTTGAAGTCTTACCACCAAAGTGTCAATTGTGCCGAAAAGAAAATGATGACTGGATTTATTTGTTTTTCTGTTTGGTCTCTGATTTTCTGTTTCTGAAGTTTTGTTCTTGATTCCAACAATGCTGGGTAATATGATACCCCTTGGTAAGATTAGATGGCTTTCAGGTCACTGACTACCTATAATTACTGGCAAAAATCTACAAATGATAGCCGGGGCCAACGGCTAAACTTAAGAACTATCCGAGGCACGGATAAAGCTAGCTAGCTATTTAAGGGTGGGTTACCTCGGATATATCCACGGATCAACCTAGGTAAGACTATTAACAAAATATAAAAATCAAAACTACCTTAAATAATGTAGGTACCTAAGGCAAAATGTACCATATTACAGAAAAAAAACATGTGACTGATAAATAGGTACACTTACATTACATAAATAAATAGTCACAACAAAGACACAGCTCTCTTCAGATTTGTAACGTAACCTACACATTAATCAAGGTCTCAATTGAGTATTATATACAGAGTGTTTGTTTATTTTATCTTTACAAATCTAGTCTATTCTAAATGACTTATAGGTAGCGCTATGATCACAGATACCGATTGCTAGTTTGAGATAGGACTTATTTTTAACAATACCCGTATTGTCATCATCATCATTTCAGCCGAAAGACGTCCACTGCTGGACATAGACCTCCCCCAAATGTCGCCACATTGACCGAACGGTGCCGTGCGACTCGCATCCAACGGACATCTATTCCAAAATGCCATAGCAAGCAGAAGAGTTTGTTTGGTTGAACGCGCTAAACTCAGGAACTACTGGTTCGAATTGAAAAAAACATTTTTTTATTGGATAGTCCATTTATCGAGGAAGGTTATAGGCTATATAACATCACGCTACGACCATTCGGAGCGGAGCAGGAATGAAAAATGTTGCAGAAACGGGGATTTTTTTCCTTTCGTTTTTCTCTTTAATGTGACGCAGACGAAGTTGCGTGAGTCAGCTAGTAATCACATAAATTTGAATTGGTACAGTAGGCAAAATCACGCTTTAAAGTCGATATAATTGCTGCTAGCTAAGAGCGCAATATCGGTCATTTCCCTTTCCTTAATATCTCTTCGTACAAACCAAAGCAAAACATGAACCATAAATCGTTTTTTATTAGAAAAAAAATTTAAAGATCACAATAGATGACGATTCAAGACTTGTACAGTCTTACTTTTGGAGATGAGCTAAATTACGAGTAACAACTCTATTTGTGGAGGTTCAAACTTCGTTTGAAAAACTGTTAGAATAAAGTTCTAATCAGTTAGCACTACAAAATGGTTGTTACGTCAGTATATTATATTTAGTATTATATTTTCAAAACACTATCTTATTAGGATATATCCTGAAGAATATCATATATTTTTCTGGTTTTGTTTATAGGAGTGAATCATATACTTTTAGTCATTACAAGGAAGTGTGTATTTAATTCATTACATAATATCTAGGTTCCCAAATATATATTATGAATGTACATTGATTTAAACAAGAGTTATGAGAAAAATACGTTAACTATAGAAATTTTAAATTCCTCATATCTCGTTTAAATATCATTGTCCTTTCAAAATACATATTTGGGAACCTAGGTATTATGTAATCCAATCGAAATAAATACACACGCTCGAATTATTTTGGTATTACGTTTGTATGAACGACGCCCGCTCCGCCGGCCCCTTAAGAACTTTAATAAATGTAGGCTGGTCAATGACCGTTATTGCCATCTTAACTGTCAGCACCAGAAGTGTACTACTGCTCGTGTGCGGTGTGTCTTACTGCTTGTGACTGTACCTACGTACGTGTTGATTTATATGTTTTAGATCTTTTGTAAATTGCTGCCAAAACGATTTGGTTTTTGTAAATTATGACAGTCAATGTGTAATATGTATTTATAAAAGAAATATGGTTATTTGGTTACAATATTTATAAAAAAAAAATATTATTAACATATAAATACCTACTGGTTGCCTAATTTAAAACAAGTAAGTACTACCGAGTTCACTCACGGTCGATCACTTTTTAACCTTCTCACTCAGGGTATAAGTGAATATTGGCCTATTTACAAACATATAAATGAACAAAAGGCTAGTTAAAATCAAAAGCAGTATTATAAAATGTTTGTTTGTCTGTTACGATTTAACTCAAGAACTACCTACTTAATCGATTTTAAAAATTATTTCACCATTAGAAAAGCTACATAATATCTTTACCGAGTAATATAGGCTAAAAAAAAAATCGAACATTCATAATTTTCGCAGACGAAATGCGCACATCAATAAATTGCAAATCAGTAATAATGGGCACGTATTTTTTGTTTTTTTTTTATTACAATGAATATTGACAAAGATAAAACGCATCAAAACTCGAGAGTGGGGGCTCATGACGTCAGAACGCACTAAAAATAGCGTGTCGTATAGAGAATTTTAAAAGCGTTGTATCGTCGTCAATTTTGGTTTACGTAACAAAAGAAAAAATACGGTTCAAATATTTTTTGACTACAGACTACTTAGATTTTTGAAGTTGATAGCCTTGCTAGAAGAAAATAATATTTGTAGTAGAAAAAATCTCGCTTTTCTCTGTTTCACTTCATCCAGTAAGTAAAGTAATTGAGGAAGAATGTTACGGTAGGTGAGTTTTATGTTTGATTAAACATAATGCGCAATTTAAATATGTTATTAACAAATCCCAACAACCCTGTATTGTATAATCAAACACATTATCACACTAGTCGTAAACACAATAATCATTTTATTGTATATCTTGCGCGAACCTCGTTCAGTACACAACGCGCTATCGCACCCAATATGTATTAAATAGTACACTATAATAGTAATATAATAGTTAATAATTTAATAAAGTTTATTTATAATAAGTGTTTATAGTAATAATCATGTGTTATAAATCGTTATTGCGCGGCGTGAGTGCTGCCAAAGTTCTCGGTTTTCAAAGGAGATGCTTTTCTGTTCACGGAATTTCTTTGAGTGTAAGTACAGAGCATTTGTGTTTCATTAAATTATTTTAAAGGCATAAAAAGCATGATAAGAGATAAATTTTCTCCTGGAATTTCCTATAATGTTTCCTTATGGCAATATATCCTCTAATCTTCCAAATTTGAAACGATGATTACCAAAAGCGCAGTCCATCAGTATGCAATTAGAGAGCAAACCAGTAGGTATCTAAGGTCCATGTTCACCAAGAAGATAACAGCCTGATTATCTTAAAACAGCTGTCACTGTGACATTTTCCCATACAAAACTGTGTTTTAAACAGCTGTTTTTAGATAATCAGAGCGTCATCTTTTTGGTGAACATGGACCAAGACCTGCATTTGTGACATAGATCTATTTTTTTTACACTGTCTCTGTGCGGATAATTATTCTATTCATAGTTACGTTAAGACAATTGTGTCACTCTATGTAAAATTTATATATCGTGCACATAATATAAGAGTATTTTATACATAAATTGATATTTATTGTTACAATATTAGATAATATTCTATCGAATTCAATAACTTTAGATTTTATATATTTGATTTGCCTTTATAGCAAAATGTTAATTAAATATGCTAGTCTCGACAGCAGCTTGTACTGAAATATCTCTACTATTTTATCTTCATTTACGGGTAGTATTTTGTCGGGGCAAACTTGTAATTTAAAAAACGTTAAAGTTTTAATTTGCATAAAATCGTCGCTAAAGAAGCAGAAGATTTGAATTTGACATAACAATTTTACTTATACCGGAATCTGACTGACTGCCTCGTTGGCCGGGGTTGGTTGGGTTGGGTTTGGGTTTGATTCTCGGGTTGGCAAAATTGTTATTGGGTTTTTTCTGAAATAAGTTCTCAGTTGCAGCCACAGAGTCTGAATTTGTGCGTAGTTTAAACATACTTAAACATAACTGTCGAAATGTGACTGTACTATTAGGTACACTTCTACGTCACCATTCGAGGATCACATTACAGGATTTGGCGATATGTATATAAAGGGTGTAAAACACCTTTTAACGAAGCCTAAAGGCACTTGTTCTCCTCGTCATTTCTATTTTGTTTTTGCCCTACACCAAGGAGATATTGGGGGTCAAAGTTACAACTTTTTGACAACTTTTTTTTAAAGTAAGTTTTTATTGTGCGATTTTTACTTTAAGTACCTCCACGAACCCCGTACTATTCAGTCCATCCATCAGCACAATGTTTTAAGTGCGTTACATTGAGTTTTACCACAAAACAGGTTTTTTCACCTCAAAAAAAAAGTATTTTCCCAGCAGTATATTTTGCGTAAAGTAACTTAGTTTCATGTACAGATTGCATGGTCGACGCCTTTGTGATGAGGTGTTTTACACCCTGTATGTTATACCGGGAACTAAATAATATCTTCCCTTTGCTGATCATCATCACCTGCCTAGCCTTTTCCCAACTATGTTGGGGTCGACTTCCAGTCTAACCGAATGCAGCTGAATACCAGTATTTTACATAGAGCGACAGCTTATCTGACCTCCACTACCCAGTTTAACTGGGTAATACAATACCACTTGGTAAGACTGGTTGCCAGACTTTTTGGGCCACTGACTACCTGTAATGACGGGCAAAGATCTACAAATTACAGCCAGGACCAACAGCTTAGCGTGCTTTCCAAGGCACGGAGGTAACTCGGGTATGTAAGGGTGGTCACCCATCCACAGACCAACCTAGGCAAGCACGGCTTAACCTAAAGATCGACTCAAGGGGCTGTTATTATTTAACCACGAGCTCCTCAATAATATATATCTTCCCTTGATACTGTTCAATATTTAAGATCAATAAACACAGAAACTGCGGTCTGGCGCACCTTGCACTGACGTCAACTTTCACAATACAAGTTTGTGTTCGAAACTGTTTGCTGAAACTGAATTACCACTTGTTTACCGCAGAAGACCGTTCCTGGGTAATTTGTTTAAATGTTTCTCTTTGTAGGAGTTGAAAGTTTAGTCCATTTTGCCATCTATTACGTGTAGAGGAACATGTAGATAAACAGCTTAAAATGTTACTAACGTAGAGAGCAGCGGTGGTCCAGTGGTGGCGGCCCCGACTTACGAATAGTAAGTCGTGGGTTCGAAATCAGACAGGCGCATTACTTTGTGTAATTTATTTCATCGCCACTGCTCTCAAAACGGTGAAGGAAAATATCGTGAAGAAACCAGCATGTCCTAGAACCAAAAATTCGAAGAAAAAGTGACAAGAAATGTGACGTCTACCAACCCGCACTGGGCCCGCGTGGTGGGTTATAGCCCATACGTAAAATACGCCAGCCTGTTGTACAATACAATAATACTAACGTAGATACTGGATCCAATTTATAGTACTGAAACTCAAAGCATTCATCTACATTCATCGTTGGGCTAGTAGTCGAAAGTGATTGCTGAACAATAGGTCCTGGGTTCAGTTCCCAAGTCGGGAATAGTGTTATTGGGTTTTTCCATCAGAAATTTCTCAGTAGAAGCCGCGGAGTCTGGATTTGTGCCCGGTTGACGGCAATAGGCTCGCCCCTATTATATGGGACTTAAAAATTATTGGCGACATGTCGGTGAACTATTTGGTACACTTCTGCCAACCAGCGTAAAGAAAATCTATGAAAATGCACTTTTTTAAATAACGGACGAAACATTTCTACACTGTCTATGCAGAATGAAGTACTGAGTTCATAGTTACTAACGGATAGTACATCTGCCAAGTCTTTTCACAACTATGTTGGCGTTTGCTTCCAGTCTAACTGGATGCAGCTGAATACCAGTATTTTATATGGGGCTACTGCCTATCTGACCTCCACAACCCAGTTAGGGGTTACTGGGTAATACGATAACCCTTGGTAAAACTGGTTGTCAGACTTATTTTTGGGCCACGACTGGCAAAGATCTACAAATCAAAGCTAGAACCAACTGCTTAACGTGCTTTCCGAGGCACGGAGGAAACACGGTATGTAATGGGTGGTCACCCATCCACAGACCAACCTAGGCAAGCACGGCTTAACCTAAAGATCGACCCGAGCGGCTGTCATTACCACGAGTTCCTCAAGTACCTATCTAGTACCTACTTACCTACCACTATGCAGCAATGATATAAAGAAGTCCGCCTCTCTATGTGCTTGAAGTGTTAATAAAGAAATAAATTAACATAAAGAAGCTATCATATACACAATTATGTTTCAGTCCAAGGTCCGGACTGTCAATTTACGAATTGATACGATATGAATAAAAACATAATTTACAGTAACACTATTTTTTAAGAAATAAATTGTGAATGTGATATTTTGTCATTTATAATCTTTGTGATAGATACCTACTATTATTATATTTATCTGATGTTGACCTAAGAATTATTACATAAGTACCATTTTATTACTTTCAATGTACCTATAAAATAATTATTGATAATATACCAATGACTCTTGTAGCTAGGTCTTATCTTTAATTTTTTACTGCCAAGCTTTTGGTACAAAGATAATAAAACATGACAATAAATTACAATAGATTTTACAGACAAAACCATTTTGCGTTGCAAAATTTTAATTAGTGAATTCTTATCATGTTGGCTGTCATTTGTAGATATTTGACAGTCGTTGCAGGTAGTCAGTGGCCTAAAAAGTCTGACAACCAGGTCTTAGCAGGGGATATCGTATTACCCGGTACTAACTGGGTTGTGGAGGACAGATGGGCAGTCGCTCCATGTAAAGTACTGGTATTCATCGGCACCCGGTTAGACTGGAAGCCGACCCCAACGTAGTTGGGAAAAGACTTGGCAGATGATGAGGAGGTAGGAAGCTGATCTCAAAATACTTGGGGAGAGGTTAGGTAGATGATGGGTTTGTGTATTCTGATACCGGTCTTTTAGGAGTTTCACAGCAGCTAGTATAAGGGGTGTTATTAATCTGAAAGGCACGTATGTTCTCCTCGTCATTCCGATATTATTTTTTTTAGTCCAGGCCTGAGGAAGAAGGTCCACATAAAATAAAACATTAACATTATCCGATTTCAGAGTAACAGTAACCTTGGTGTGGATACACCTTTCGAAATTCTTGGGAACATTCCTCAATACTCAATACTTTATTGCGTTCCATAATGTGTACATGTAACAGATGGTATGTTAAAATATCGAATCAATTATGGACCCTGTCGGGCACAGCAAAGTTAATTTTTAATAGGAGAGAGGATGAAGGCGCTGTTTGTTAAGAAACAAATTAAATAAATATTAAACCAATAAAATAGTATTTGCATTGATGGTATTTAAATAAGTATTTATGTATTTGGTTTTTAGTTTTATTTTTTATATTATATATTGCGCGAATTATATTATTTTCAATTATAATAAATTAAAAATGTTATATTGTTGCATTACGTAAAAACAGTTTTCATTGTTGTTGAAATTTATCGCTAAAATATTCGTCAATTGTATAATAGCATTGTTTTAATTTGATGATGAAGATATTACTTTTATTTATATTTTTGATGTATTCCGGTAACTTATTGTATATTTTAATGAACATAAAAAATGTACTAGAAGAGTGCATTTTTAATTGTGAAGTGGGTATGTTTAATCTGCTTTCATGTCTAAGTGCACGTGTTACTTAAATACTCAGTGTTATGTTATTAAAATACTTAGCAACATCATTATCAACAAGTGTCAAATAAAATAATTCTTACTGTTTGATAATGCGATGGCTGTACAAATACCAGGATTATTGCACATAAATGATACCGATAACGAATGTAAACATTAAAACTAATTTCACAATGAGTTCATAGCAGTACTCGCGTGTCTAGTTTGTTATCATTTTTAATTAGGCAAGCAAAGGGCGCTGTTGGAATGCTCTCATAAATAGCTGTCAGTGTATTAGTAGCAAAAGAGGTTTGAATTTAATGGCTGGTAATAGGGGTTATTCCCAATAAATGGAACTTAACACACCTAACTGTCGAAATCTGGGTGTATGGTACAATTCTGCGTACTCCCTCAGAGCATACAGGCGTGATGTTACGTCATAATGTTGTATAAACAATAAAAAACCCAGCGATTGCTGCAATCACTGCAGCTTTGACGTGGATTTTTGAAGAGTTCCATTTATATCTCCAATTATCAGGATCAGATCTTAACCAAATTGAAATGGAACCAGACGGCAACTGAGGTAACAAACACAAAAAATACAGTTGAAATGAGAACCTCTTCTTTTTGGAAATCGGTTGAAAAATATCTTGTCAAAAAGTTGGAACTTTGACCCCCAAAATCTCCGTAACTAGAAGGTTATGGTTTAGAACAACAAAAATGATCACAATGACGGGGAGTACAAGTGCCTTTCGGATTCGTTAAGAGGTTTTCACACTCTTTATATTAGCTTTTCCTTAAAGTCGCGTGACCAAGTTTTAATGACTATAAATCGCAAATTTTCCTCAAATTATGTAAACACATACAATACACGAATTAGTTCACCTAAATTCCATTTAAATTGTTCGTAAACATTCTCTTAGTTTTCCCTTTGATCACGTTGACATTGAGTGACAATCAATTCGTCTCTACCACGAACCTTCAACGTGCAATACGTATGAATGATGGGATATAGGTAAATTATATATTACGCATACAATACCTACATTATCAAACCGCAAGACTTCAGAGACAGGCATCATTATTGAAACACTAATATAGCAACATCGACGTTTACAATAACTTCAATTAAAATCTGCAATATTTTTAAATAACGTTTATTTACTAAGGTCAAAAATAACTCGTTATAAAGTACTGAGTAATAGTAATAGCTAATTATCTCCAGTTAATCTGTTGTTTGCTTAACAATAAGTGTTTATTGTTATCAAACATAAGATAATGTCCCAGTTTGTCTGCATAACGTTTTAACTGGTCGAACGGGATGGTATTGTGGCGTTTTCTATGAATATTTTATTATATAGTAGCTGATAATATAAGTGTGATCGTTAAAATGTTGCAATTATGCGGTAGTGTGATAAGGAAAGTGAATGGAAGGAGGTTTTATACTGTTATCGGATGGGATAGGTCAACGGCCGTTCGTCAGAAAGTTTTGGAGGTAAGTGTCGTCAAATTTTGGTGTTTAGGTTTTTCTGTATGAGATTAAAATTGTTCAGTGCTTGCCCAGGCCAGTGTTGCAGGCCAGTGGATGGGTGACCACCCATTATATACCGAGTTTCCTCTTGACCTCGAGCGGAAAGAACGCTAAGCCGTTGGTCCCGGCTATCATTTGTAGATCTTTGATGTCGTTTCAGACTTACCTTGGGGTATCGTATTACCCAGTACTAACTGTGTTGTGGAGGTCAGATAGGCAGTCACTCAAAGTCTGTTTCAAAAAGTATTGGTACCTACATATTAAACAACGTGCAACACGATTGAATATATTCAGAGTGTTTAGATCAAGAGGGTCTACACCCGTTGATGATACCTACAGGGTGTAAAAAACCTCATCACAAAGCCGTTAACCAAGCATTCTGTACATCAAACTTAGTAACTTTACGAAAAAAAATATTACTGGAAAACATTTTTTTTTTTGAGGTAATAAATCATGTTTTATGGTAGAACTCACTTAAAACATTGTGCTGATGGATGGACTGAATCGTACGGGGATCGTGGAAGTGTTAAAAGTCAAAATCTTAAAAAAAACTTGTCAGAAAGTTGTAACTTTGATCCTCATAACTAGAAGGTATGGTATAGAACAAACAATGATGTCAATGACGGGGAGAACAAATGCCTTTCGGCTTCGTGAAGAGGTATTTTACACCCTTTATATGAAAAAAAAAAAAACAATTTTAATAAAGTTTCAGCACCAAAATTAAATAGGTACCAAATAAATTACAAATATACCAATTTGTATGCAGAGAAATAGCGATGATATAATTTATTGACGTCTTTATGTCCATTCTATATTTGAAAAGAACCGTACGGTTCCATGTTCTATTGAGTAAAATATACTACAGGCGATCGTTAATCTTCAAATGCTAAACTAAATGTTATTGTAATTATGTAATTACCAACCCTAATGGCACTGTAGGACAATAATTATCTAAATACTTATCTACTGTAATGATTAGCATATTTTTTCTACTATAATGGTTATCAGAGGAGCTCGTGACTAAATAATATCAACCGCTCGGGTCGATCTTTAGGTTTAGCCGCAATTACCTAGGTTGGTCCGTGAATTTGTGACCACTCATGACATACCGAGCTGTTTGTCCCGGCTGTCAATGGTCAATCTTTGACAGTCGTTACAGGAAGTTGGTGGCTCAAAAGTCTGACAACCAGTCTTCTTATCAAGGCGCATCGTATTATCCAGTACTAACTGGGTTGTGGGCAGTCGCTTCATGTAAAGTAACAAATGTAGGTAATGCCTGATTTCACCATTTTCTTCTTTTATTATATTCAATTTCGTATTTAAACGAGCAAAATGATCGAATGAAGCGCGCGGAGGCGAGCGCGCTTTTGAAGGGGGCTGCAGACTGCTCGCGAGTACGCCACAGTTATCTGACACGGCGGTAGCGGTAAATGTTAAAAAAATGACAAATCGAATTTGTCATTTTTTTAACATTTACCGCTTCTCTGGGGTAAATCTTAAGATTTACCGAGTGTATGTTGGTACATGTCCAAAATTAACGATGATCATAGAACATTTCGGACATTTACCACTGAAGCTGGTAAAACTTAGGATTTACTGGGAAATCTTAAGATTTACTGCACTTCGGGCTTTTACAGTAACATATATATTGTATTTAGCTGCACCCGGTTAGACTGGAAGCCGACCCCATAGCATAGTTGTCGTTGTGACGACCCGAATGGCGCAGCGGTAGTGAGGCTGCCTTACGTTATTAGGGTCCCGGGTTCGAATCCCGGCAGGAGCATGTGATGAGCATGGACATTTGTTTCCGAGTTATGGATGTTTATATGTATAATAAGTATGTATTTACAAACAAAAAGTATATATGTAGTATATCAACTGTCTGGTGACCACGACACAAGCCTTGCTTAGTGTGGCACTAGATGGCGCTGTGTGTAATGTCCAGCGATATTTATTTAATTATTTGAAAAGGCAAGTAGATGATAATGAATGATGGCCACATTTTTAAACAAGCTACTTTCATACAACTTTATATCACAAAACACCTTATTTTACGTCAGATTTGATTTATTTCTCAATACCTAGGTAGAGATAGTCCTGCTGTGCCAAATAGTTTGTTCGTTCATTTTATTACTTGACGCCGTGGGTATTAACTGAAAACTCTTACAGAGTGTAGCAGAAAGGTGCGCTTATGAAAAAAAGATTCTTCGCGAAGACGAAAGGTACTTGTTCTCCCCGTCCGCGTCATTGCGATCAGTTTTTTGTTCTATAACATACCTGGGAATCTTTTAGTTACTTACGAGTAGTTTATGTTAGGGGTCAAAGTTTCAACTTTTTGACAGGTTTTTTTATATTAAGTTTGGTTTTGTGTAGGATATTTACTTTACACAACTCCACGACCCCGTACTCTTCAATCCATCCATCAGCACAATGTTTTGAGTGTGTTGCATTGGGTTCTACCATAAAACATGATTTATAACCTCAAAAAAAAAGTTGTTTGATGGTTGATTTTTCACTCCAAAATAATTTTAGCTGTTGGATGTACAAATAAAAAAAAAAAAAACGCACCAAAAGCCATCATAGTACAATAACAAAAAACAAAGAGCATAATAAGGCTTGTATCTAGGTCACAATAATTTTTATTCCCTGACTCCTAAACTAGGTGTACGTGCCTGTGTCTAAGGAGTCCGAATGCTTGCTTGATGACGGCTTCGTGATGAGTCTGTATGTACCCTTTATTGTTGAGGATCTATCACAACCTTGATCCGTTTTGCGTAAATTATGAGCACCAATGAACTTTAAGAGGAAATATTGTACAATTTGCTGACGTAGATATTATATTATCTAATTAATTGTCAGTTAAATAATTAAGTTTCCTTGTCACTATCAGTTTGTCCCGGATGAAAAACAAAATGTTGTTTGTTTAATTGTTATAAATTGTTTGTTTTTACGTTAAAAGTGTTTAATTAATTAAGATGTTGAGACAGACTTTGTTTAGATTCAAGGTCGGTAGTTTACGCATTATTTAATTTGTTACAATTTTTAGTTCTCGTTCTAGGGCCTTTATTTCTAGAGACTAATAATATTTTACAAGTAAAAATTTACTACTGATGTGATGGGAAGGTGATAGGACATTTTAATTGAGATCAATATCAATAATTTTTATTATCAGGCATCTTAAGGGTCATAGATAAAATACACAAAAAAACAACATAAAATATACTAACACATATGAAATCTAACTTATAAGCTATGAACAATGTCTATTAATTGAGATCGATGACAAACAAGACAACAAAAGAAGAAACCTGATATTTTAAGGCGATTACATGAGCTAAATTAGCAACTTTATTTGTGGTGGTTCAAACTTCGTCTGAAATATTGTTAGAATAAAGTTCTAATCAGTATTGCACTACAAAGTGGTTGTTTCGTCAGTCACTGCGGGCCGAATATAGTGCGTAATGCCACCGATCGATTTACATGAAATCTATGGATTGGACTAAAAAAATAAAACAACTTAGACTTATTTGCCAAAGAAATGAGAAGGATCGCATGTATTTTAGTATGTTTTTTACGAGAAAGAAATAAGATATAGAGATAAGTTCTTGCTTTAAATGAATTGTGTTATGTTTTCAAAACACTATCATACTAACCTGAAGAATATCATATATTCTGGTTTTGTTTATTGCAGTGAATCATGTACTTTCAGGCATTTTTCAACTGGCGTTTAGCTCTTGTAGTCGCCTTAATAACAGGTTCAACTCTTTCTTGTCAACGCTTGTGCATATAAGTTGGTAGAAGATTTAATAAAAGGCTAAGCTGACTAGCCTATGCATATACCGACGAAGTGTTAATCACTTCATACAATAATGAACAACATGCACTGTTTATCTTTGTATATTTACGAGCCCTGCGCTAAATATATACGTAACAGAGGTAAGCTTGTAATCGGTGAAGGATAAAACAGCTCATATATATGCATTGAGATACTTCATAATTAATACAGGGTGTAAACCACCTCATCACAAAGCCGTTAACCAAGCATTCTGTACATCAAACTATTGCTGGCAAACAACTTTACGCAAAAATTATTGCTGGGAAACAACTTTTTATTTTGAGGTTATAAATCATGTTTTGTGGTAGAACTCAATGTAACGCACTTACAACATTGTGCTGATGGATGGATTGAATAGTAAGGTGGTCGTGGAGGTGTTCAAAGACAAAATCTTACAAAAAAAACTTGTATTTAAAAAAAAACTTGTCAAAAAGTTGTAACTTTGACCCCCCATATCTCCGTAACTAAAAGTTTCCCAGGTATGGTGTAGAACAAAAAAATGATTGCAGTGATAGGGAGTGCCAGTGCAGTGTTTTACACCCTTTATACTACACTTATATTAAAGCCCCACAGAGATAAATGAACATTAATACATAGTGAAGTAAGCAGTGATAGCTTAGTGATATGATCATTGGACAGCCAATTTTGAATTTTAAACCCAAGATATGCCTCTCTGATTTTTTGGATTCACGTGCGTATCGTATCACTTGCTTCGGTGAAAGAAAACAAATTCCTAAGAGTTATTTCTCGACGGCATGTAAAACCAAGTCAGAGGCCCATGGGCGGCATTAGGCACACGATAAAGACGTATAAATCCGTAGTTTTTCGCCAGAGAACTAGACTCTCGGTCCCAGCTAGTTAGACTAGCGGACCATAATCTGGTTAAATACCAGAGTAATCGCCAGCAGTAACAGTAGAAAAATCCCACATAATTAGTAAGCTGTCGACCAGTCATGTTAACCGTAGCACTGTTAAATTGTTGTGGCAGGCTGCGAGAGATTGACCGCAAATCAGCATTATGTAGGGCAGGTTAGCAGCTAGGTATAATGCTACCCACCGATAACGGAAAGTATTTATTAGACTACCAGAAGACAAAAATAAAATGAGTTGAATTAACAATAAAACTAAATTATATAAAAAAAGTACTGTTACTGCTACTGCTATCCTGCATCATCCCACTGCTGGGCAAAGGCCTCTCTCCATGATTTCCAGTTGTTTCGAGCCACAAAAACAATATAAAAACCTAAACTAAAAAAAATGTATAACAAATTAAATTGGTCTTGTACGAGGCCAAAAGGAAAGGTAAGAATCATAAAAAAGAAAAATCGGTAAGGGGCGGAACAAATAGAAGAGGCGCGGGCGAGGTTATGGCGCGGCACGGCGCGCGGCGGCGCCGGTGCAGCGCAGAACAGGCGTGCTAGCGGTATCGAAAAGGCGAGGCGTGGGCGCATTCTTGTATTTAAAGTCTATATTGTCACGCATTTTCGCCAGTCACGTCTAGTTCACACTTGTGTACACTGTCAGGCCACTGTTAACTACAGGTGCGCCGAGGGCGAGCAAGCAGCGCGCATGCTGCGCCCGCGCGTCGCCGTCTCAGTATGTCTCGCGCCGCACCTCTTCTATAGTATGAAATATCAAAGAAGTGTCCCCACCTCTGCCGGACGCTTCTTGTTTTTGTCCCGTGCCTTAGGATGCCCCTAAGCTGTAGTCGTAGTATCTTAAAGTTTTTTTAACACGGATTTAGTAGCTAACCTTGAAGTCAAGTTCGGAATGTAAAATGGAGTAAGAATTTAGAGCTATTTAAAGGATTAAAACTACTGATTACAATGTTAAGGCCTATGCTGACAAACATAATTATCTCTATTTTGTCAAGCACATTCTGTACATAACATATCGTACATATCATATCGGGCTTATATGTATACCAACTATGGGTGAGATATTTCGTGGTTTATTTATTTATAATTTAATCATTTATGATCCCGCTAGTTAAAATTAAAAATAAAGGAACAGAAATATAGGTACAAACAGCTGTCGCAATCTAGACTTGCACTGCATGAGTATTTTACGACTCTGGCTAAAATTTCAAACATTTCAAGTTTAAAACACTGTTTTAGGCTTTCACGGTTTAAAACTAAACTTATATTGTCACTTACGGGTTATCCCGTAATATCCCGTAAGTGACAATATGTATAAGTTTATTACAAGTTTGATGTTTTATTATCATTTTCCAGCCCCTTATCCTATTCTATTTGGAATCGGCATCATACTTCACACAAACTATCTGTCTCCATAAAATTGTAAAACTCGTTAGATTGTAATCTATCTAACGAGATTGTAAACTCTCGAAAGATTGTCAAACGAACATACTGCTTACAATATAACGCATTATTTTTCGGTAGATTATAATCCGATTAGAATCCATAGTGAAACCGTAATATTTTGAAACCCATCATTATGAGAAGGCGTAATGTTTATGTTCTCAATAAACAATTGTTCGTGCACGAAAGAAGAGCAAATTGCTATGCGTTCAATAAATTAAAACCGACAATGTGTTATCAAAACATTAAACGTAGACTGCACTTCAATTGTCCTCAATTGGCCAGCAAGGTATACATTCAAGGATAAATCATCTGTTTATTATTGACTACTTATTAGTTGCCAATGGAGACAATTTATTTATATTTAGTAATATGACGTAGTGTCTCGTTTTTATCAGTGCAAAGTTCAATGCAAGTTCGTTTCGATTAAATTGTATTTTTATCGAGACTCTTCCGTGCCTCGACAAGCATGTTATGGCCCGGTTTCCACTAAAGCGGAGAGGAGATGTGCAAGATTCAACCAATCACATTGATTGATATCTACATCGCGTCTCTCGTCTTTCCTGTCTACTACTGTCTACTACTAGGGGCATCCTAAGGCGACAAATATAAGAGGCGTCAGGCGGAGGTGAGGCACGGGCGCAGCGCGGGCGCAGCGCCACTTCTTTGATATTTGGTGGAAACCTGGCCTAAACCGTTGGTCTCGGCCCATCATTTGTAGATCTTTGACAGTCAGGTAGTCATTACGTAAACACAGACTTCGAAGAATACAGGCGGTATTCTTTGGCATAAGATTTAAATGATACACTGCAGCTGCAGGTTACCCACAAATACCCCCACATGTCGCCAGTTTTGTTTAAGTCCCATGTAATAGGGGACAAGCCTATTGCCATCAACCGGTCACAAATCTAGATTCCGTGGCTGCTAATGAGAAATTCCTAATGCCTAAAATTAAATAAAACGCTTTGCCTTACCTGGGAATCAAACCCCGAATCTCATGCTCAGCTGTCGCTTCGCGGCAACTAGACCCACGATGCAGTTCTAAATTTAAATGACACAATCATTTAATTAACACTACCATTAGTCAATCTACGCGACAAAACCGCCTCTGTGATTAAATCTGCAGTAATTATCTACAAGCATAATCGCCAACTGAATACTAAGTACATACTAACTCAGTAAACTATCTTGACTACAACTGCAGTAGTTGAATACAAATGCAAAATTCTGTAGATAAAGTGTATTTTATAAAAAATATAATTATTACTAAACATGGCGATTTGCAGTTGTAACATTAAGACAACTGACGCCCTTTATTTATTTTTTCGGATGGGAAATCATCAAATGACCCCTTTCACTCTGGCAGAGCGTCAGACTTCTACTGACTAAAAACCATCCATGTTCCTTCCTCGCCCTTTACGTTCCGGGGCCACGGTATCTCTTTCGAACAGTCCAGCAGCCCCGGTGAGCTTCGGCCCTTACGGGCCCCCTTCAATGTGCTGACATCCCTTTGAGGCGCGCGTGGAACATGAACGCGCCGTCGACACGGCCTGTCGACATTAGACGGACGGACGGCTAGCTAGCCCATAGCTAACCCTCCACAGGCCCGCGTCTACGGTGGCCGGTAGCCACCACGTAGCCTCTGACGCCCAGTGCGTCTCCCGCGGTGGCGAAGAGAGGCTCTCTCCCTCTCTCGTTCTGCCACCTCCTTCGCTAGCATGACTGCTTCGCAGGGGGAGGTGACGGCTTCCCATTCCGTCTCGCTCCGGACCATGGATTGAACCAGGGCCGGACGCGAGAGGTCGCCGCCGCCGATCGCCGCTACGAGGACATGGCGGTGCTCCGCCCACCCGGGGCAGACTTCCACTGTGTGCTCCGCCGTGTCCTCCGGTCGATCCTCGCAGTGGAAACACCCGGGCGTTTATTCCCACCCGATTCGGTGCTGGTACCTCCCGAAACATCCATGTCCGGTGAGGACCTACGTCAGGCGGAAGGTGAAGATGGCGCCTCTCAAGCCACTCCTCAAAGAGGGGACTTACCGCCACTATCGTGGCGTGCCCTGCACGGGGTTGCGACAGTCGCTCTCTCCATGTCGCCATGAAATCGCGCCGGAGGTCTGTCCGCTGAGCGGCGATTTGCCGCGGCATGTTCAGGTACACCTGTGCCTAACTTTTTGGTGTTATGTTATGTTTAGACATCTACATTACAGTCTCGAGCATTAACAATTAACAAATCTTAACACTTTATCAAGTTTTAAAAGCGATTTTCTTTCGCCTTGACTTGTTTGTTACGAACATACTCGTAGTATTTTGGAGGTTCTTATCTCAAAATTTCATAATCCACTAGAAAATTTGCTTTTGAAATTTGCACCTTAATGTCTTAACATATTAGTGTTTGTGTCTGTAATATTTAGTAGTAACGTTCCAAAATTTTAGGCACACTTCAATCAAAGTAATTTAAACCTTATGCCAAAGACTTGGGAACCAATTAACTCTCTACATTAAGTTTAGACTTTAGATTTGCACTACTGTAAAGTTCTCAAGTCTAGTTGAAGTCGCTTCGTTGGTTCGGTTTCAGAGTTTCAATTCGCAAGTCAAAAGTTATAGATAAATGACATTAGAAGCCGCTTAACTTGTGAAGCTTTAGGGATTGCAATTCAGCCTATTGGGGCATTGTGAAAATTTGAAATGTATGATATTGTTCAGCAAAATTATCATTGGTAAATAATAAAACTCCTCTCCCAACTATGTTGGGTCGGCTTTCAGTCTGACCGGATAAAGCAGAATACCAGTGTTTTACATGGAGCGACTGCCTATCTGACTTCCACAACCCACAGTTAGTACCAGGTTATACGATACCCTTTGGTAAGACTTGCAGTTACCAATAACATTTATAAGAAAAACTGCATCATCTGATGAAGATAACAAGTAATTTATTTTAAAATGCACTCTTCACCTATGTTATTACAGTACACTCTTCACATAAGTAGATACTAACTGATTAATTAATATTGACGGTACCTATGCGTTGGACGCTTTTGCGGTCATGATACAAGGTCCAATTGTATCAATTACGAGCGTTCTAGTACATGCAGTGTTTGCTATTTAAATACTAGTACAGGCGTAAATATTATTGAACGTAAATGACGGAAATAATGGTAAATGGAAAATTATAGAGTGATTCCTTGTTATCCTTGAAAAAGTATAATATATGTAAACAGATAGGTACTGACATAAAACCTACACAGGGTGTAAACAAATTCATCACGAAACGTCAACCAAGCATTTTGTACATCATACTAAGTAACTCTACGCAAAAAATATTGCTGGTCAATTGCTTTTTTTTTGGGGTATAAAATCACATTTCACGGTAAAATTCAATGTACCGCATTCAAAAAATTGTGTTGTATTGCACTCGGCTCAAAAACACTCTCGCCTACGGCGCGTGTGTTAATACCGCCTTGAACTATTGTACAACGGGCTGGTGTCCGCAACTCCACGTCAAAGTGCGTATTTTGCGTATGGGCTAGAATCCACCACGCGGGCCCAGTTGGTAGATGTCACATTTTAGAATTTTTGGTTCTAGGACATGCCGGTTTCCTGACGATGTTTTCATTCACCGTTTTTGAGAGAAGTGGTGATGAAATAAATTACACAAAGTAGGTAATACGCCTGCCTGGGTTCGAACCCACGACTTTCGTAAGTCGGGGCGCCACCGCTGGGCCCTCGCTGCTCTAAAAAATTGTGTTGATGGATGCATTGAATAGTAGAAGATTTTGACTAAAAAACTTGTATTAAAAAAACAAAAAAGTGAAAAATAACTTTAGCTTCAGAAGTCGGTGACCTCTGTTTGATTGATTTAGTTTTTGTCACCGACTTCTGAAGCTAAAGTTATTTTTCACTTTTTTGTTTTCTCTGAAGTCGGTTTTATTTTTTGTAAAAAAGTTTTTATTTTCCATTTTTTAGTGGTTCACATGCACTTACCCTTTAACAGCGTACCGGCGTGATTTTCTTTTATGAACTGGTGTAAACAATAGACAGATATGAGATTTCAGCGATCCCAGTACATTTGCTATCATTTATTGAGGAGTTCTCGTCGCCTATCTTCCGAAGTTCTTCATCAGATCTTTACCAAATTGAAATGGGATCACTCCAAGAACGTACTCTTCCTAAAACTACCCAAATCGCTTCTGGTGTGCCTATTTCTCCAGAATCCCATTAAATAGAACTTAACATATCTAACTGTCGAAATCTGGGTGTATTGTACACCTCTGCGCACTCCCTCAGAGCAAACAAGCGTAATGTTACGTCACTATGTTACATAAACAATAAACAACCAAGCGATTGCAGCAATTACTGCAGCTTTGCCGTGTTTTTTTGAAGAGTTCCATTTATATCTCCGAAGATCAGCGTCAGATCTTAACCAAATTAAAATGGAACCACTCGGAAAGCACCAGCTTTCAAATAAAAAAAGAATCATCAAAATCGGTTAACCCACTCGAAAGTTAAGAGGCAACAAACATTGTCGAAATCTGGGAGTTTTGTACACATCTAGGTACCCCCTCAGGGCATACAGGCGTGATGTTACGTCGTGATGTAGTATGAACAATGAACCTACAAGCGATTGCAGCAATTACTGCAGATTTGCCGTCTATTTTTGAAGAGTTCCATTGTATAACTCGGAAGATCAGCATCAGATCTTCAACAAATTAAAATGGGACCAATCGACAAGCACCAGCTTTCAAACAAAAAAACAATCATTAAAATCGGTTCACCCAGTCGAAAGTTCTGAGGTAACAAACACAAAAAAAAAAGTACAGACGAATTGATAACCTCCTCTTTTTGGAAGTCGGTTGAAAAAAATACAAAATGTTGGAACTTTGACCCCCAATATCTCCGAACAAAAAGGTATGATGCAGAACAAAAATATGATCACAATGTTGGACAGAACAAGTGCCTTTCGGCTTTGTTAAGAGGTGTTTTACGCCCTTTACACACCAAGAGGTGTTGGTGTTGGTCGTGGTGTTGGTGGTGGTGTTGGTGTTGGTGGTCTTGTACGTCTTGCCTGTCACATAAATCAAACCTTAAAGCAGTGATACCCTAGTGGTGTGGCAGTGCAAGTAGGTCTCGAGTTCGCAGCCTAGACTCACACCTCTGATATTTGAATTATTGTAAGAATTGTATAATTATCACTTGCTTCGGTGAAGGAAAACATCGTACGAAACCGGCATGCTTGAGAGATATTTCTTGCCGTTATGTAAAGGCAAGTTAGAGACCTATTCCATTCCATCGCAAAAACTCTGACAACAGATTATAAAGAAAGTTTAATTTTTTTTGGAAAGTTAAAGTAACTTTGCTATTTTTTTTAATCAATATACCCATTTCACTGTTTTAGTTAGTTATTTAATATGCCCTTTTTTGAATATTTAGTACAACTCGTTAATCAACTTTAATTCATTTGTGTATTTATTAATTCACCTAACATTAAATGTGTCTAAACTTTCCAATAAATTGTATTGTGTCCAACACACAAATGTAGACATTCAATCTCTCCTGAGGTGTCCCATTTACATAAACAAACTTTCAAACTAATGGTAGATCTATCGAACTAAATTGTGTGTAAATATGAATATCGTTAGTATGGCCGAATTTCGAGTTAAGCTACCGAACGTAGTACTGTGTTTGCCGTTCGAAACTATTGTTGCAGTATTAGACCAATTTCCACGTTGACAATACGCAGCTATTCAGTTGTTTTGATGTTAGTCCGTCGGGAAAACGCAAATAAACAATCCCAATCCCGAATTAATGTTAAAATGTGTTCGTTTCTTTATTTATTTACTAGCGCCCGCCACGCGGTTTCACCCGCGTAATTCCCGTTCCCGTGGGAGTACGGAGATAAAATATATCCTATGTTACTCGTGGATAATGTAGCTTTCGAATGGTGAAAGAATTTTAAAAACGGTCCAGTAGTTTTTAAGCCTATTCATTACAACCAAACAAATAAAGTTTTCCTCTTTATAATATTAGTGTAGATTTGTCACGTCTTTGGACCGTTACAGCTGAATGGATTTCGATGAAATTTGGCGTACAGGTAAATCATGAACTGGGTTAAAACTTTAATCATACTAATACTAATAAGACATAATGTAAGGCATTGTAGGGTATTTTTCGACTTCCTCTACGCTAGCAAATCAGCCGATAATAGATAATATATTTAATAGACATTTAATAGACACAGAGGAGCTCGTGGCTAACAGCCGCCCGGGCCGACCTTAGGGTAGGCCGTGCTTACCTAGGTTGGTTCAAGGATGGGTGACCACCCTTACATACCGAGTTTCCTCCGTGCCTCGGAAAGCACGTTAAGCTGTTGGTCCCGGCTGTCATTTGTCCATCTTTGACAGTCGTTACAAGTAGTGAGTGGCCCAAAAATTCTGACAACCAGTCTTACCAAGTGGTTTCGTATTACCCAGTGTTAACTGGGTTGTGGAGGTTATATAGGCAGTCACTCCATGTAAAATACCGGTATTCAGCTGCATTGGGAAAAGACCAGGCAAATGAAATTATATTTAATAGACATTACTGAAATGTTGCCCAGTTGGTCTAGTGGTCGTAATCGCGACTGCTGGACATACCCTTTTTTTTTTCAGATAGGAAATGATCAAATGACTTCTCCCACTCTGGGCGGAGCAGAAGGGAGTGTCAGACTTTTTCTGACTAAAACCCATCCATGTTCCTTCCTCGCCCTTTACGTTCCGGGGCCACGGTATCTCTTTCGAACAGTCCCGCAACCCCGGCAGGCTTCTGCCCTTGCGGGCGCGCGTGGAACACGAAAGCGCCGTCGACACGGCCTGACGTCATAAGACGGACAGACGGCGTGCTAGCCCATAGCTAACCGTACACAGGCCCGCGTCTACAGTGGCCGGTAGCCACCACAAATGGCCCCCGACACCCGGTGCGTCTCCGACGGCTGGGGCGAGAGGCTCTTTCCCTCTCGCGTTCCGCCACCTCCTACGCTAGCGTGACTGCTTCGCAGGAGGTGACGGCTTCCCATTCCGTCTCGCTCCGGACCATGGATTGGACCAAGGCCGGATGCTAGACATACCCTGGGTTTGATTCCTAGGCCACGCAGTTTATTGGGGTTTTCCATCAGCAATTTCTCAGTAGCTGTCACGGAGATTGGATCAGTGCCCGGTTGATGGCTTTAGGCAAGAAAAAAAAAATATAAATCTATTTAGTCCGTCAGTTAGAGTATTAGAAAATAATGTACACGTTTTTTTTTTGTTTCTGTGAATCAATGAACATTGACAAAGATAAAATAGCAAAAAATTATACCAGGGCGTGACGTATTGAGAATTTTAAAACCGTCGTAACTTCCTGAATTTTGGTTTATGTTACAAAACAGATGCGTATCTAATATTGTTTCATAATCTAACTGACGGTCTAATTAGACTTTGTTTTGGCGTCTACCCAATTGGTCCATTCCCTATTATATGTATAATATTTAACCATACTGGTGAAATATGTAAAGGGTGTAAAACACCTCTTTACGAAGCCGAAAGGCACTTGTTCTATCCATCATTGCGATATTTTTTGGTTCTACACCATACCTGGGAACCTTCTAGTTACGGAGATATGGGGGGTCAAAGTTCCATGCTCATCACACAAACATTTGCTGCTACCGGGATTCGAAGCAGGGTGTAGGTACCTAGGTACTATTAGGTACAGTGCTGCATATCCCTTCGTAGATTACAGGAGTGACGATATTATGATTTCATTTTGGTTTCGTCACAAAACTTGAAATAACACATACTTTTACAAAGTTATAAACTTTAAATTGCCTATTGTTAGAGGGCTAGAAAGTCTTTAATAATGTTTTGCAAGAAAATAAGGAAGCAGCGTTAATTGTAATTTAAAAAGGAACGTGTAACTTTTCACATTTTTAATTGTGTCATGGATCATTCCGCCCTGTTAAATAAAGTGATTAGATAAAAAATATGTGAACGGGGCTCAAAGAGTTTTTAAAGGGTCTAAAACACCTCTTAACGAAGCAGAAAGTCACTTGTTTTCCCTGGGAACCTTCTAGTTACGGAGACATTGGGGGTCAAAGTTCCAACTTTTTGACAAGTTTTTTTTAATACAAGTTTTTGTTGTAAGATTTTCACTTTAAACACCTCTACGACCCCCGTACTATTCAATACATTCATGAGCACAATGTTTTAAGTGCGTACATTACACGAAACACGATTATTCACCCAAAAAAAAAAGTCATTTCCCGGCAATAATTTTTGCGTAAAGTTACTTAGTTTGATATACAGAATGCTTGGTTGACGGCTTCGTGATTAGGTGGTTTACACTCTGTATACAGGCTTTCTAAACAGCATTTGCAAATTAGCAAATTTGTGAAATTTTAAAACAGTATTGGTACAGTCACGTCTAATAATATGTATACACTTTCCTTAATATTATAGCTCTTTTTGCGAGAAATAACGATTGTACCTAGGAGATTGGATCTTTTTCATAAAAATATGAGTTCCAGAATACTATGTACGTAATAACATGAAATTTTAATCAGTACATTAGGACAAACACAATTTTAAAATTCTTAAGAGTTTACATATTATTAGACGTGACTGTACTGTTTTAAACTATTACAGTTTAACTGAACTAATAATGTTACTAAATGAGTTTATTCCACTCGTCCGCTATTTTTTTTATTAATTACTAAATTTAACAGTTTTCGACATTGAAGCCATAGTAAATGCGTTATATGTTTAAAAATGTGTAATTACTAAGTATCCCAAAATGAATAATTTCTTTTGACAATTTGTGGTTATTTGACTGTACAATTAACAAACACAAAAGTTTAAATAATTTATCTTGAAAATTAACTCCTAAACAAGTCACACGCCCTATTTCCATTGGTCCTCTGGTCCTATGAAAACTCTGTGGTCACTTCCATTCGAGTTTTAATTACTAAGTTAAAAGGGTTTTTACAAGCAGGGAAACGTTTTGTGAGAAACAAATTATTTTGGAACGCGTTCTATGGCGCTATTAATTACTCAATGTTGTTCAATGTGTTTAGGAGTTCGGAACTTCAAATGTTATAGGATGTTTGGGCAGGCAAGGGCGATGTTTTGATTTCCTGTATATTTGTTGGGAATTTTTTTTTGAGGGTGTGTTGTGATATTTATAATTTAAGGGCCTAAACCAATATTTTTCTGGAAAACGCCCATTGTCCTTTATTATGAAAGATTCTAGGCTTGAAGAAAGAAGGCTACAGGCACTCTAAAAGAAAACAAAAGAAGATAATTATGACAAAATGAATACTTGCAAAAAAATGCTACCTGATAAATTATATTTATTTTGAAAATTGGTTTTCACAAACCAATACACGTCCTTATTTTTTAAACTAGATGGGGGCAGGCGGTGTTACTATAAAACTGTTGGTTGACAATTTCAGTTAAAAACAAAACAGACTTTCTCACAAAAACTTTTTGTGAAGTTAAAACTACATACTTTAGGCGCATTTAGCACTTTTTGTTTTGGGTGATCAAAAATCACGGAATTTGCGTCCGTCACGTGCGCATCGTAGCGCTCGTAGCCGACCCACTACGGCGTAGCACCACAAGGCGTGCGCGGAGCACAACCCGTAGCAGTGCTACGATAAGGCGGGGCCTGTGTACTTTCACTTCTATCAGTAGTACCCAAAGACAGGTCCGTTTTTTTTGTAAACAGATAGATTGTCTTTTTAGATAGATAGAAACGTAGGTATGGTATATCAAACGTGATATTATTTATTAGGTAAACCTAATAACGTTCTCATTGTGAGTGAGGACCGAATTGAGAAAACGCTGTTTATTTGTCTTCGAGGTGAGGAATTTATTTCATTGCCCCCTACGCGAGATGAACTTGAAGAGGTATTTTACGTACGACTAATTATAATTTTTTTGTCGTCTACCCTATTGTTGGTAAAACAAAAAAAAAGACTATTTACGGTACGAGATACTATTGAAATCATCCATCAGTTTCCTAGCAATAAATTTTGCGTAAAGTAACATAATATGATGTACAGAACGCGTGGTTGACGGCTTTGTGATGAGGTGGTTTACACCCTGTATACTCGTATATATGAACTTTGATATTTAATTCTCATTTACTCTAACTCAAACTCACACTCTTTATTGCATTCATGTGTACATTCAGTTGTTACATATTATTATGTAAGTAAGTTCCAACATGAAACCCGGTTAGGGCACGGCAACATAATAGATTGGACAAAACAAGCATCCAGTGACTAGGTATACTGGATTGCGAGTTTGTTAAACAAATATACCTATTATAACTGTTATTATAATTATTATCGAAAATATTCCTAGTATATATTAGGTTTATGTAGGTTACTAGCTGACCCACGTAACTTCGTCTGCGTCACATAAGAGAGAAAAACGAAAGGACAAAAAATCCCCGTTTTTGCAACATTTTTCATTCCTGCTCCACTCCTAATGGCCATAGCGTGATGTTATATAGCCCAAAGCCTTCCTCGATAAATGGACTATCCAAAACAAAGAATTTCTCAATTTGAACCAGTAGTTCCTGAGATTAGCGCGTTCAACCAAACAAACAAACAAACTCTTCTGCTTTATAACATTAGTATAGATTACAGACGGCTGGTTAAAGACTTCAGCATAGTTCGATATGTTTATAAAATATACTCTTATATTACAAGTCATTGTGTTCCAACGTTCAATTTTATTGTTCCCTAGGTCCTAGTTTATTCTCATTTAAATTTTACAAAAATGAGAGAAATAATCACAGTAAAATAAAATACGTCGCCATATTTTATAAGATCCTGGAAAACAAAAAAGGTCAAGTGCGAGTCGTAATAGCTAACAAAGGGTTCCGTAGCACCAAACTTACTTTAGAAATTAGAGGAGGACACGCACATTATTTATGGCTCCAGAAGCAAATATTGATGAGATATTTGCTTCTGGAGTCGTAAATAATGTGCGTGTAAGTATTGACTTAAGAAAAAAATATTTTTGAAACCTCGATATCATTTTTCAAGAGCTGGCGATACATAAACCACACAGGTAATATGTAGAAATTATATTTTGCAACACTCAGTTACATACATGTATGGTGGAATTGGAGGGTATCATAGACGACACCTCTCCACATTTCAACTGTGTGGTGTCAACAGTCTCGGAGTGAAATAGCTGTGAAATACGGATGGACAAACAGACAGACAGAACGAATCTGTAAGAGTTGTGTTTTAGCCATTTGGTAACGGTACTCTAAAAATAGAAAGACTTTGTAAAGTTTTAAGAGTTCAATCTTAAACTTATTGCTGCCTGGGGAAATATAAATAAATATTGCAGTCGTAAATATGATGGCTAAAGTTTGACTTACATTGCGGTTTGTGGCAGTAGGTAGATAGAGATAGATTGGGGTAAACCTAGAATGAGGAAAGTTAGGTATATCAAGTAGGCCTGACAGCCCAGCCCAGGGATGAGGTCCTTTGTGTTCAGTTTTAGTAATACAAATTCAGGGCTTCTATGCTCACTTCCGCATAAGCTCCTTTTCATCATCATCATCATCATCAGCCTATAATGTTCCCACTGCTGGGACACGGCCTCCTCTCAATGAGAGGGAATGGGCTATAATCTACCACGCGGGCCCAGTGCGGGTTGGTAGATGTCACATATCTTCGAATTTTTGGTTCTAGGACATGCCGGTTCCAAGCTCCTTTTAATTGTTATGTATCTGGCAGAATATTTTCTTTAACATTCTGAAAATGTGAAAGTGACGGTCAATTTCTGGTAGTTAAAGGCATTATGAGGTCGCATATACAACTATTTTATCGACGAAGGTTGCGATTCTTGTGAATTGGAAATTTAGCTGATAAGGGGTGCGCCGTCCCATATTATGAACTAGCTGACCCACGCAACTTCGTCTGCGTCACATAAGAGAGAAAAACGAAAGGAAAAAAAAAACCCCGTTTTTGCAACATTTTTCATTCCTGCTCCGCATTGTGTCATGTATTTTTCAATTCGACCCGGTAGTTCCTGAGAGTAGCGCGTTCAACCAAATAAACAAACAAACTCTTCTGCTTTATAATATTAGTATAGATAGGTTCTAATGAACTAAACTGTTTCTATATTGATAAGTTTGTTTTCTGTAGCAGCCAGATAAAAATAAAAATACAAAGACTGTAAAGTTTTAAGAGTTGCTTGGGGAAAGAAAAATAAATATTGCAGTCGTAAATATGTTATCTAAGATTGTGGTTTGTGGCCGTAGGTAAGTAGATGTCGTGGTAAACCTCAAATGAGGGACATTAGGTACACGAAGTAGGCCCGAGAGCCCAGCTCAGGGATGAAGTCCTCAAGTGTTCAGTTTTAGGGTCGTTGCACACGTATTGGATCGGAAAGGGAACTCGAGCCGTTCAGTATTATTTCTATGAAACTCCCTACTGCAACGCACACTAATCGGAATCCTAAAGTAATCGCCTCGCCTCGGGACAAGCTCACCTACCGCAGTGCGGTGCGCGGTCGTCTTGTAGTCCCCGCGCTTACGGTTCTCCGTACCCTAGCTTACGGCTCTCCGTACCCTACCTAACGGCTCTCCGTACCCTAGCTTACGGCTCTCCGTACCCTGGCTTACGGGTCACCGTACCCTAGCTTACGGCTCTCGGTACCCTAGCTTACGTTAAAGTTTGGATTCAAGGTTTGGAGGAAAGTAATTTAACTAGTGCCGCCTAGCCGTCAACCAGCTGTCGGCGAGCCGTAAGCGCGGCGTCGCCTAGCTGTAGTCGAGTCGTGTTACGAGGACGCCTGTTTGACGCCAAGGGGAAAGGCGAGGCGGTGACGATCCCTTTCCAATTCGATACGTGTGCTATGACCCTTAGACCTGAATTCTTGTCGCGCTGACGTCGGTGTCGCAGTATGGTGCTATATAGATTACAATGTATACGCGTACGCGACCGACCGTGCGTCAAGCTCTGACGGTCTTGCGTGCGACAAGAATACAGGCCTTAGTAACATAAATTCAGGGTCTCTATCACCACTTTCGCATAAGCTCCTGGTAATTTATATATCTGGCTGGATAATTTCATTAACATACTGTTTTCACATTTTTGGAGTAAAAATGTGCAAGTGACGGTCAATTTTAGGGAAGGAAAGCCATTATGTGGTCGAATATACAACTATTTTATTGACTAAGGCTCCGAATACAGTCAAATAAAAATTTAGCTGATATTGAGTGCGCTGTGCCATATTATGAATAGCTTCTAATGAACTAAAACAGTTTCAATGTTGATTAGTTAGCCTTCTGTTGCAATTCTTAATCCTTTATTAACTTTAGCCTTTATTTTCGACGAATTTAAAATATCAAGTTTTCTTTGAAGGCAAATAAACAGATATTTCTCTTATCTATGAGGATGTTTCCTTAAGAAAATTTCTCGGGATAATATGAAAGGAGCTCAGTCTCAGAATTTTGAAAACTTTCAAGGAAAGGTGCTTTGTGTATTAATTTAGTTTTTTGTATTAAAAGAGGACCCACGTCTTCTTTTGCGCTCTTAGTATTACTAAGAGCGCAAAAGAAGACGTGGGTCCATAATATTCTGTTCGTGCAGTTGTTGTCTTGTGCTATAATCGCTGACTTCAGTATAGTACGTACCCAGGCAGGCAACTTTGAGTAATTATGCATCAACATTGTTCGCGAAACGGCAAACAAAACATTGTGAAAAAACCGTCTGAGGATCCGAAAGTCCAAAGCTTTGTTAAAACCACCAAACAGTTCTAAGTGAGCCTAATGAATTTTTGGGTCCATTCCTCTAACAGCGAGGAAACCCGTGTTGCAGCACTTGCAATATAAACAACGAATGTGCGACTGTTGAGCAGGATCCTGGACTCCCTTCCCAGGTATGGGAAAGTGTTATTGGGTTATTCCATAAGGAAATTCTCAGTAGCAGCCACGGAGTATGGATTCGTGCCTGATTGATGGCAATAGGCTCACCCCTATTCCATGGGACTTAAACATAACTGGCGAAATGTCGGTGTACTATTTGATACATCTGGCTAACCCTCCTTACAGGCGTGGCGTTATGTTATGTTACTCATTCTTTTTCTCTTTTCTTTCAGGGCATGAACGTTGACAAGCGCAATTTGGCGAGCGCTGAACGAAAACAAAGGACGTTCACAGACAGATCTCAGTTGAAGTACGCGAGAAGACTGGTCGTCAAACTTGGCAGTGCTGTCATTACTAGGGAAGATGGCAACGGACTGGCTTTGGGAAGACTCGCTTCTATTGTTGAACAGGTACGTGTAGGATATGGGAATATGGTCAAGTAAAACTCAGAAAAACTTGAACTACGAAAACCAACCTTAGTTGCTACAAAACAAAGACGTTGTATTTATTTATCTGTATCTGTGCCATCCAACTCCTTGGCACTTTTCCTTAGACAGCAATGAGCATGAATTGTAGATGCCGTGTAATTATTTTTCCATTTTGTTACTTGTCCCTTCATATTATTACAAGTCTATTTACAGTTTGTAAATAGTAATTTAAATCTAGAGTTCTATACCTACGCGATTTTAACTGTGACAAGAAGTTTAGCAAACCTCATGATGGTGTTGTAGACTGAGGAAACAGTTTCTCTTCAATCAGATTGAAATTATGTACCTACTTTATATTTTTAACCGCAGGTCGAATGGGAAATTAATTGTTTAATTAAATTTAAGTGTTATTCCTGATTTACCTGCAATCATTGAGATTTAATGCTCGTACTGAAAATAACTCACATTTCTGCTTTTAATGTTGTATTGAAACCGGCAGCGTTTTCAACATTATTGAAATTCTTCACTCATGTATTAATCCCATTCCAATTATTTGCATCAACGGTTTTGCTCGTTCCTGCGAAAAAAATTGACCAGATCTATTCAAATAAGTCTAGGGCTTTATTTAATAGCAGAAATGTTTAACAGACTATTACAATAATGCTAAAAAAACTATAAATATTGACTTCCAAAATAGTGATTTTGTTCTTTGTAATAAGATCTTTTGAAAACCCTTTGAAGGATAGGCGGCCATGTTTGATTTCTGTTTTATATTTCTCTTTGAAACTTTTTGTAGGGTTTTTGAAATTGGAAGCTTATCTGGATTTCAAAACGTAGACCTGGCTGATTATTGTTTAAAAAAAGATTATTCAGTTATCCGTTACATTGTAAAAATGCTTAACTAATTTTGAATATCGAACAGTTTCAGAAAATTATCATAATCCTTTTGTAAATCCTACATCCAGACTTTTTTTTTGTTTGGTCTTAGCCAAAAAACAAACAGTAACCCTACGTTTCTACAACTAAGGTTTATTTTCGCAGGTAGCAGAATGCCACCACGAAGGTCGAGAATGCATCATGGTCACAAGCGGAGCGGTTGCGTTTGGTCGACAGAAACTGACACAGGAGCTACTTATGTCCCTCTCCATGAGAGAGACTTTGTCTCCAAGCGATCATACTCGAGAGGTCAGTGACACTATATTGATAGCAGTTATATATTGGATAGACGTTGCAGGAGAACATTATTGATAATTTGATGACATGCTCTTGCATGCCTTATCAGAGAAACGATTGTATGGACATTGGACAATACGATGCGATCGTATGAATGGTCAATGCAATAGTTGAGTCATGTGTGTTTTTAAGATAACTTCAATGAATATTCTTGATATAATTTATTTAAAATGACGACCCGAATGGCGCAGCGGTAGTAAGGCTTCCTTACGTTCTTAGGGTCCCGTTTGGACCAAATGTTAAATAAGTATGTATTTACAAAATAAAATATATTTAGTTTATTAACAATCTGGTGTCAACGACACAGGCTTGCTTAGTGTGGCACTCGATAGCGCGGTGTGTAATGTCCAGCGATGTTTATTTATTATTTGTATTGCACAATATTTAAGTCAAGTCAAACCATTTATTTCTATTACGAAATGGAATTGAATCTATTGATTTCTCTTCGTAAATATAGGTAGGTTGTGTACAATCAGAAATAGATAAGTAATCGGCGTCGCCTTTGAGCCCTCTCCCTCTCCTCCTCTCCGCTCTAGGAAAATCTAAAAAGCTCAGCGAAAAGCTTGTCATTTACCACAAAATTACTGAAAACCAATTAGTTACACGGGTTGCGATCTTTAGCGCTGAAAGTTAATTACAGACGAAAATCGCTTTACTATAAAGCCATTGCATTTTAGGACTACCCACTTTAAGTTTACGTTTGACTTTCCGAAACTACGTCCTCATCAAAATGTGTATTCATAGTCCTGTCACCAAAGAGGAGACATTATTTCACTACTATAACATACGGTATACAATATAGTATTGCTCGTACGGAACGGTCCAGTATAATGTTACACAAACGTTGAATGTTATGATACAATTAAGCTACATTGGGTAGATAGTGGTCTTTACTATGAATACAGCATATGATACCTTCTCACGGTAGTGAAAAGGCAGTAAAGCCTACTTTATATAAAGCCCAATACAGACGGTCCAATCTATTGACAAAAGACAACATACTACAATGTATGGTCGTATACATGTTGTCCTGTGTACCAAAACAGATAAATTCGTGACGAAATTGTGATAGTATTTCAGTATAGTTTACGATTTGTTTAGGGATAGCCGACCCGTTCGAGCTAAACTAATGATTCTTGACTCGTGCCAAACTTTGGTGGGAAACATGAAATAATTAGTTATTTCATGTTTCATGGTCAACAGATTTTTGACTGCCATGATCGAATAGTAAGACCACTTCAAATGTGCAAGTGTCCAAGTTTGCATCAATGTATGTCCAACTTGGTGCTTTTTTTTGTTCTAGTAAAGTAGTTTTCCCGCTTGCGCAGATAAGTTAGTTGAAGTTTATATAATACGACTGTCAATTGATGTAAAAGTATGAAGAAAGAATTCGATCTAAGTGTGGTGTTGGAACATCTTTTCTATTTTGGGTAATGCCCAACCATTACCTACTAGCTCACAAGCGACATGTGTTATGCAAAATAGGAAGAGAAAGAAAAGGAACTGCTTAAGAGCAATCTTCTATACTGTACTACAGAGTCACCGGGAATGCAGCGTTCGCGATGATACTCACTTGAAGGAAACAAGCGACAATAGGGTTGACTACAAAAAAAAAACACTAATTAGTCCGTCAATTCGATTATCAAAAAATATTTGACCCGTATTTTTCTTTTGTTACGTAAACCAAAAATTTCAATACGTCACGCCTTGGTATAATTTTTAACGAGTTCTGACGTTAAATACCTGTTCAAGTTCATCTCGCGTAGGGGCAATTGAGTAAATTCCTCACCTCAAAAACAAATCGACCGCATGTTCTCGAGTTAGGGTTGACGACAAAAAGACAAATCGACCGCATGTTCTCGAGTTAGGGTTGACGACAAAAAGACAAATAGACCGCATGTTCTCGAGTTAGGGTTGACGACAAAAAGACAAATAGACCGCATGTTCTCGAGTTAGGGTTGACGACAAAAAGACAAATAGACCGCATGTTCTCGAGTTAGGGTTGACGACAAAAAGACAAATAGACCGCATGTTCTCGAGTTAGGGTTGACGACAAAAAGAAACTAATTAGTCCGTCAATTAGATTACTTATCAAAAAAAATTGATCACGCCTTTGTCAAATTTTTGAGATCTGACGTCACGAGCCCCCACTTGAGCCCCCAACCGAGAGTTGATTCGTTTTATCTTGGTCTGTAATTAATAATGATTTACAAAAACAAAAAATACATGTCCATTTTTTTCCAATACTCTAACTTACGGAATAAATAGATTTGCAATTTTTGGATACTGTTGTCATACCTATTATGCTGAAATCGCTCATAACAATCGCCTGAGGTTAGTTAGCCTTTAAAATTGAACTTCATAGAGTTCCAAGTCCTCCTCTCAGTTTCATGAATTTTCCTGTTCTCTTTATTCAGGACGCAGGCAGTATCCTGGACCCCAGAGCAGCCGCAGCAGTGGGACAGTCAGAACTGATGTCCATGTACGACGCCATGTTCTCACAGTACAATGTCAAGATTGCACAGGTAAGCTCATAGGAACCTTAAGATGTATACTCACAAAACTCTTTATTGCATAACCAAAACTAATAAATTATAATAGACAATATAAGCGTCAAATTTTTGATTAATTATCATCTAATAAAAGTTCATATATCCATCGTAATAAAATGCAATCGACGTTTACTTGATTCGTGGGCCACATTAGTCTTGTCTAGGTAGGGCTGCTCCATCGCTGAAGCCAAATAACTTGGCTATTGCTTGAAACACAGGATTACCTAGTTCAGGCTCAAAACATAGTGTGAACTTGACATAGATTTAAGAAAAACTGTAAACGTTTACCTTATATTTTTGAATAAATTTTATTATTATTATTATTATTTTATTTATGCTATTTATTTATTATACAATTTATGAACACACTACATACAGAAAAGAAGAAAGGAATAGAAAATAGGTACAAAAGTGATGCTTATTTCTAAAGAAATCTCTTCCAGCATACCTGCGAAAGGAGAGTAGATAAAAAGAGATGTAGACATAGTGTGTAAACGATGAGAAAATAGAATACATACAACCTTAAAGCCAATTTAAATATAACAAACGATAAACCTGAGAATAAACTTACGTACATACAAGACAAAAATATATAACACAACTATAAACTACAATATAATTTATAATAAAAAAATAACAATGCAACTATAGTGAATTGAACAGATAGTGTTGTATGTTTGGTTTTTGTTTTTACCTTAAGGCGCTTAGACGAGCTAAATTGGCAACTCTATTCGTGGTGGTTCAAACTTCGTTTGAAATGTTCTTAGAATAAAGTTCTAATCAGCTTGCACTACAAAGCGGTTGTTACGTCAGCCACTGCGGGCCAAATAGCGCGAAATGAGTGGTTTCGATCGATTTACAAAAAAACTATTGATTGGATTAAAAAACTGAAACAGTATCATGCTAATATATTGCTTGTAGAATTATTTGCCAAAAAATCAGAATGATCGCATGCATATTAGTATGTTTTTTATTGTTTGAAACATATTTTTAGAGATAAGTTCGTGGTTTCTTTTTATCGAGCCAAATTAATTGTATTATGTTTTCAAAACAGTATCATGCTAGCATATATCCTGAAGAATATCATATATTTTTCTGGTCTTGCTAATAGCAGTGAATCATATACTTTTAGTCATTTATCTCATCTAGTCGCCTTAAGATGTATTGCTTCAAAGTCATCATACTGATGGGCAGCTTTGTTCCGCTTATTGGGTATAGGCAGTCCAAGTATTGCGCGCGATCTTCTGTAGGTCATCCACCCCACTTGCACTGGTTGATTATCTACGAACGGTCCTTGGCAACCATTCCGTTAGGGCTTTGCTCCACCTGCCATCACCACGTCCAACCGATGTCAAAATTAAATTAAAGTCTGCTAATTTTGTGTGGTAACTTTTGAAATTACCACCTGCTAAACAAAAGTTCGAAAACATAATGTTGTGAAATTGTTTTAATCCTGGTATCGGATCCTTTTCCATATCACGTGTTTATTCGGTCATTGACGAGTTCTATAAAAAAAAAATGATAAAATAAAATTAAAAAACTTTTTTGCAAAAAATTAAACCGACTTCAAAAAAAACTAAAAAGTGAAAAATAACTTTAGCTTCTGAAGTCGGTGACCTTTGTTTGATTGCTTTAGTTTTTTTGTCACCGACTTCAGAAGCTAAAGTTATTTTTCACTTTTTAGTTTTTTTTGAAGTCGGTTTTATTTTTTGCAAAAAAGTTTTTATTTTTCACTTTTTAGTGGTTCACATGTGCTTGATACATAGAAAGTGCATACCGTTACAATTATAACAAGCCCAAACACGACTATGGTACATTGTCTCATTATGGAGTTCCGTGACTCTTGGCTTCATCATCAGATCTGATGGTAGAATGGTTCTTATCAAACGCAAATGCTTTACTTGTTGTAGAAAATACCAAAATCGCAACACGTTTTCATATAAAATTTGAAGAGTTCCCTCGATTTCGCCAAGATTCCATCATCAGATCCTGATTTGGTGGCTATGGGACCATTTGGAAAGAATACCCTTTCCAACAAAAAAAGAATTTTCCAAATCGGTTGGTAAGCGACGGAGTTATGCCCGAATTGAGAACCTCCTCCTTTTTTAGAAGTCGGTTAAAAATAATAAAAATGATGTAAAAAATAATGATGATGGAGATGCTTAGCAGTATAATCCAATTCACGTGTACGAAATCTTGTTGTTACCAGTTTTATTATCTTTACTGAGGAATATGGTAAGCAAGATAACCGCACCAGACAATTCTGGAAATACATAACAATACAAATGATGTAATATACTGTATAATTTAACTCCACAAGACTTTTTTAGGGTTCCGTAGCCAAATGGCAAAAACGGAACCCATATAGATTCGTCATGTCTGTCGGTCTGTCTGTCTGTCTGTCTGTCCGTCCGTATGTCGCAGCCACTTTTTTTTCCCAAACTATAAGAACTATGCTACTGAAATTTGGTAAGTAGATGTATTCTGTGATTCTGTGTATTGGTTTGAACAAGATCTAGTGAGTAGTTTTTTTTTAATACGTCATAACTCGTAAACAGCGATTTACCTCTCATTCAATCTGCTACGGAACCCTTCATGGGAGAGTCCGACTCGCACTTGGCCGCTTTTTTTTTTCGGTTGGGAAATCATCACATGACTTCTCCCACTCTGGGCGGAGCGGGAGGGAGTGTCAGACTATTATTGACTAAAACCCATTCATGTTTTTCCTCGCCCTTTATGTTCCGGGGTCACGGTATCTCTTTCGAACAGTCCCGCAGCCCCAACTCCACAACACTATTGTGTACCGATGTTGGTCGTGTAACTTCGGGCGCATTCGTATGCAAAGGTGTTCTTAACCGAGCTAGAAGTTTTCATGCGCCCACGTCACTGCACTTAATACAAAGGATCTACTTGTGGCTCCAAACAGTTTGTGTGTGCAGTTTGTTCATATTTCGTTGAAAATCTACTTTACATTTAATACATTCTGTGTACGGAAATGGGAGTTTTCGTATGAAGTTTAGAACTACTAATTTTGGTCCGTTCCGTTTGTGAGTTTCAGTTTATAACTGGGACAAACGTTTGAATTACACTTTATTTAAAACACACGGTACGTCCTAGTTTTAAAGTTTTCGTAGCTAGGTAGATATAGTATATTTTATAACGAGGGACTAAACGAAGCCATTATATACCCTAGGTGGTTTGACTCCCGAGCTTGCGAGGGAGGCAATGAAAGCGAGGGTATATTAATTTGGCGTTTAGTCTCGAGGTGCAAACTGTACTTTTCACTTCGAGTGCGAGAAAAATAGTAATTTTAAACCATTTACTCTCGACAAAAATTCTGAACTGAGCGGTCAGTTTTTTCTTCTATCAGGTCAGTCACGGAATAACAATTTAAAACACAACACAAATGAGGATGATCCACACTCCACAGATAATTAGTACCTACATAACTGCAGCGGCTAGCAACAGGGGCATTGCACATACTTTTCAAAATCAATGATGCACACAAACAACCATAAACTTTTCTCGCGTTGAAGAGTTCATTTGTTTTTTTTTTTCAATAAACCGCATTCTATTCACAAGCCAATTCGAAATTCAAACAAAACCTTTGATAAGTTACTCTTTTGTGATCATGTTTCAGAGTAAAAGATCGTTCCATTTTTAAATTACTTTTTACTCCCTAGGGAATAAACGGTCACTTTAATCCCGCTTTGTAGGGCTATAATGGCGTACTTTTAGAGCATGAGAAGTGAAAAAAACTTTATGCACTGATAAAATAACCAAAAAATGGAAAAAGATAAAAATATATAGAAGTTTTTGTTCCAGCGTCCCATTCGTCACTTACTCGTGATTTTTTAACAGACGTAATCGCAACGAATACTTGGTAAAAAAATAACACTATTTCATCTTTAAGCCTAAATAAAATAGATAATTTTAAACCACACGTCTGATAAATCTTAACTCACCTCGCCAAAAGCTACTTTCTGTTTGATCCTTTAAAAGTAAAGCCCTGGACAATCCTTTTGTTGAATAAGATTTCAAAAGTAAAATAATAAAATAAAAATAATAAATCCCTTTGTGGTTCTGATTGACCTAAGGGTAGAAAATTGTATCTCTTTAGAGGTTATAAGAACTCACCAAATTATAAGTTCTAATTTTCGTTTTGCATGTTATATAGCGTGTTTCAGACAAGTGTGCTCAGCAAGTGTGAAGAATGTAAGAAGGCATTAAGAATGCCTTCCTACATTGTTTTTGCAAAAAATATGTTGTTTTGAAAACTTAAATTATTTAGATTTTTCTTAATAATTAGGCTGCATGATACCAATTTGCCAAATTATTTATGGCTGAAGTTTCATAAACATAAAGTCAAAATAAAACTACATTTACAAATGTTTAAAATTCTCTTGTGTATTCAGATCTTCACGGTTGAATTAAAATCGTAAAAAATGTCTCTGCCAAAGTCTTGTGTCAATCGCAAACAAAAACAAATAAGCAATGACTTTGAAGTTTTTGAAGTTATCCATTTGGACAACGAATACTTACACTTGGAATGCAATCAAAGCGAAAGATTTCAAAAAGATTTCTTTGATGTTTTTTACTCGATTCCTTTCTATTCAGTAAGCTAGACTAAGTGGTACATTACTACTTATATTTTATTTATCTACTTCAAAAGAATACATGTATCTCGAAATAAATATACTTAGTACTCATTGACTGTGAGCCGGTAATGGAAGATACTTTCCAATAAATAGAAGCTTGTATGTAATAAAGTAAAAAAACCGGCCAAGAGCGTGTCGGGCCACGCTCAGTGTAGGGTTCCGTAGTTTCCGTCACAATAAGTGTTCAATCCAATCCGATTTTAATAATACTTTTTTGTTTGAAAAAAGATAGGTACGTTCAGGATAATAAAATATGTAAACGAAGTTAAAAAAATGCTTGCATATACGATTATACTACAAACTTAGTCCAGAAATTATTTTGTACAACTTTTTGTCTTTTATGTACCTACAAAACTTGTTTCCATCCAAGTTCAAAATGATTTTCCTAGAAAGTCCTTATAAAGTTCTACTTTTCAGATTTTTTAATATTTTCTACACTTATGGTTCAAAAAATAGGTTTTTTACTTTTGGAGCGATTATTTCCGAAATTATTGACATTATCAAAAAAATATTTTAGTAAACCCCTATTCATTTTTAAATACCTTTCCAATAGGGTTTAGTAAAATTATTTTTATATATTACACGTTAAGGTTGAAATAAAAAAATCACTTCCCATTTTACATATAGAGGGGCTACCCTAAATCCCATCCGAAAAAAAAGAACCCCTCAGCAGTCGCGCTTCCAACCGCAAGACCATCGGAGCATTCCAAAAAGTAATTAGTGAGAAAAAAAATCCCCTTTATTTCCATTGCTTATCTTAGTTATAACAATCATGTCAAAGAACTAAACAGTGTAGGATAACCACATCAGTTTAATGCAAAATTATGCGAAAATTCTTTGTCTCGTGTAAAAAAAAATGCATATTTTATGAAACACAAGCGTCCCGTCTGTTCTTTCGCGCTAGGGACGAATAAAAATAATTTATTTATTAATTCTGATACGCAAATGTGCACCGTTCATTATCATACAACCGGTGCTACGAATATTTTTATATAAGTAATACGTTTTATTTTTATTATAATTTTTGTTTATTTTTTTTTTATTTCCATGTTCTGAGCAGAAGCAAACTTCTAGTGTCCTCTTGGGAATTGAAAAAGGAATAGCAAGTACAAAACGTGACGTTTTATGTAAATTCAGCAAAAAATATTGCTTTACAAATTACCAGCTGGCATTCGTTGACAGTCTGGTTGACAGAAAGAAAAGAAAGAAAGATAAAGCATTCATTAGCTCGGCCAGGACAAAACACACAAAAAGAAAACAATAAAAATTGTTAAATTATGACTAATAATTTTCCGCATTTTGTTAAACTCTTAAATAATAAATTCCCGTAACTTGACAAGTACTGACTATTTCTATTTTCAATATAATAAAAAGGTCTAAATTACGTTTTGAAAGATAGCATCATCTGCGTTCCCTTTTCGCAACAACGTTGGGGTCGGCTTCCAGTCTAATTGCATGCAGCTGAATACCAGTACTTTATATGGAGGGGCTACCTTCACATCCCAGTTAGTACAGGGTAATACGAGTACAACACCCTTAGATAAAACAGGTTGTCAGACTTTCGGAACGGACAAAAAAACATAAAAATTACAAGAGAAGTATTTTCATACTTCCATTTTACAAAAAAAAGCGGCCAAGTGCGAATCGAACTCGCCCATGAAGGGTTCGGTAGCAGGAAGTAACATAATATAAAAATTCTTGTAGTTCGTTGTAAATGAAAGGTAAACTGCGATTTACGATTTATGACGTATTAAAAAAAAACTGCTTACTAGATCTCGTTCAAACCACACATTTTACCACTTTGGAAGTGTCTCGCGCAAACTATTTAGTGTAGAAAAAAAAAATGATATTAGAAACCTCAATATCATTTTTGAAGATCTATCTATAGATACCCGACACGTGTGGGTTTGATGAAAAAAATATTTTTGTGTTTCAATTCAAAGTATGGGGAACCCCCAAAATGATTTGTTTTTTTTTTTCTATTTGTGCGTGAAAATCTTAATGTGGTTCACAGAATACATATACTTACCAAGTTTCACAACAACAGCATAGTTCTTACAGTACCGGTGAAAAAAGTGGCTGTGACATACGGACGGACAGACATTCATAAGGGTTCCGTTTTTTGTCATTTGGCTACGGAACCCTAAAAACTGGGTACAACACAGCCAAAAATTGTTTCCTCTTAAATAATAAATACCAGGGCTGCAGACATAGGAGAAGTTTTGACATAAACTTCACAACACTACCTACGTCAAAGTTAAATTATACCGACGCGTACAAACTTCATTTTGCATAAATGTCCCAAATTAGAAAACTAACTGTGACTGAAGTGGAGTTTAGACAAAGCGTTACTTGTCATTATAATTGTTTCCATGTTAGGGGAGTATTGTTCCGGTGTGCCTTTTATGTTGGCTCTTGTATTGACGTCATATTTGGTTGTTACTATATCGCACGCTTAATCAAAAAAAGAAATATATCAAAATTGATATTTTTTAGATATGACAGGACAGTTTAAAGTTTAGAACTATTCTGGGTTGAACTTTGTTTACGTATTAAAATTAATTTAGACGTGTTATAAGGAAATAAACTTATTTAAACGAAAGCTGGGTTTATTGGTTTTTGTTTAGTGCTATATAAAAGCATATTTTATTTACTATTGACTAGTAGATGATGCATTGAAAAAAAACGTTCCTAGTTATTTCACTTTATGGGAACTCTTAAGACACGTGACATCTAAATCCGTACTGGGCTCACGTGATAGATTATCTAGCCCATTCCCTTCCCTCTCATTAAGAGGAGCCCGTGTCCCAGCAGTGGGAACATTATAGGCTGATGATGATGATGATATGATTCTTGCGTGATGGTGATGATGACGATTGTGAACCCGTGGAGACCACGAAGGAATGTGGGAAGACAAACGACTAGGTAGACAGACGATCTCAGTAAAGTGGCTGGATGAAACTGGATAGCTATTACAAATCTAAAGGGTGTAAAACACCTCTTCACGAAGCCGAAAGGCACTTGTTCTCTATATCATTGCGATCAGTTTTTTGTTGTACACCATACCTGGGAACCTTCTAGTTACGGAGATATGTGGGGTCAAAGTTACAACTTTTTGACAAGTTTTTTTTTAAAATACAAGTTTTTTTTTAATAAGATTTAGACTTTTAACACTTCCACGACCCCCGTACTATAGAATCCATCCATCAGCACAATGTTTTAAATACGTTACATTGGGTTCTGCCACAAAACATGATTTATAACCTCAAAAAATACAGTTTTTTCCCAACAAAAATTTTTGCGGAATGTTACTCAGTTTGCAGTGCAGAATGCTTGGTTAACGGCTTTGTGATGAGGTGATTTACACCCTGTATAGCTAATATAAATATCGCTAAAAATGGAGAGATTTGGATGAGACCTACACTCAGGATTGCCTGGCCAAGAGTTGAAGAAAGATAAGAAGAAAATGAACCCGTGTATTCTAAAACCTGGGAATGACAATACATACATACATGCATACTTTAACAAAAATTCAAACCCAAAAGCTGGTTGCATTGGAATTATATTTTAAGTTAAAAATAAATATATATTACACCGTTTTTTTTTCTAAAAATCTGTAGCAACGCCACAAACACAAAAATAACCTATGCCAAACGTGTTCGAACTATTCCTTTTAACTCTAAAGTCACGTGCAACATCCAGGCAGACATCACAAAAAGGTTGTATACGTGCATAAAAAGAAACAAAACACTGCAGCATTTGTTCAACTTACACAAAACCTATGCTGGATCCGTTTTTGTTCAAACTGTAATCTCTAATTCACACAGTTAAGGGGACCAAAAGTTAAATTAATCCCCGGGCTTTTTTGGCCAAGTCAAAGCCAAATCATCATCATCATCATCATTCTCTTGCCCTTATCCCAGTTTATTTGGGGTTGGCGCAGCATGTCTTCTTCTTCCATACTCCTCTATTTTTCGTCATCTCATCCGACACCTCTTTCCTTACCAGATATTGAGTTTAATTGTCGCGTTTACCAATTTTCTCTTTGTATCACAGTTTAGAACTTAGTGGTTTAGTCTACTCCATAATTAGTTAATAATAATAATTAATAATATCAATAAAACATACCAATTTTTTTTTTAATAATAATATATTTTTTGTCTGTTATATTTTCTTATTAATTTTATTATTATGTGCTTCTCTATTGTTCTGTGCCGTCCATTAACGAATAAAGGATTATTCTATTCTATTCCATTCTTCTATTCTACTTTTCCACTTTCGACAACAATTTCGTATATACAATTACTTTGGGAACCAATGGTACCCTATTTTTAAGCCTCCGTAGTCCGTCCGTCAGCCCGTCTGTCCGTCTGTCTGTCAACGGGTTCTATCTCATGACCTGTAGACAGTTGAAATTTTCACAGAAAGTTTATTTCTGTTGCCGCTATAAACACAAATAATAAAAAATTAAATAGCTACTACGATGGAGCATCACTTGAACCAAAATTGCTATATTGGTTTCATCACAAGTGATATTCTGTATGATATTCAATCATTATCATTATTCAGTTATTATGAAATGATATTCAATCAAATGATATTCAGTGTGGTAAAGCGACAACAAAGTCGACTATTCAATCCCAAGCATTCGACAAACGAGAGCAGACGAGTTATAAAAACTTAACTATACAAAGGGTACAATCCTTTTCATGTACCACGGCATCAAAATAAATAATAGAAGTACGTAGGTATTACGTGGATACAACCTTAAGTGTCAGATAGTAGTTAAATTGCGAAATAAAAAGCTGAATGGTGAATGGTCAGCTCTTCTGCATGTTCAGAGACATCGTAAAAGTCAGTTAGAGAAGAATTATTGTTGTACTAAAAGATATTGATGTGCTACTAGTAGTGCGAAATATCTTTCCAATGGATTTGAATACTGTATCGATGGGTAAATACAAGGTGATAAAGCTGAAAAAACAATTGAATTTAGAACCAATTTCTTCCTTGAGGAAGAGTTCACACGGACGGGCATAATTCACTATCATTTGTTCCGTCCATATTTTTTTTAGATAATTTGCCAATAAAATTACAAACACATGGGATTTTCCCTACATCCATTTTTTCCCGTATCTGTTGGTTACAATTATTAAAGTGATAATTAGGCCTCGAAATGTTCTGAAAAAAAAAAATATCATTAACTTTAAATCCTAGTCTACTACAAAAGCTTGGTCGAATAAATGTCGACCAAGACAAGACAAGACCAAATAAATGTTGACCTGAGAATTGGGCAAAGTCTTATTGGGTTAATTCTACAGACTTTTTACCTTTACAGTTGTGCCCTGATGATAGCACGTAACTATTAAACTTTCAAGGGACATAACAGGCGAAATGTGACTGTCATCTCTGGCTAACTAAGTAACTCACGGGAGCGTAATTTTAATTTGAACTATAATGTTGTGGAATTGAGAACATAATATAAGATCGAAATGGGTTCTAAATTCCAATATAAACAAACTGTCATGACGAAATCTAAAGAAAACTATCTTATAACCATGTGTGAAATTGAACGTCGCTTTAAAAGGATTCAATATGTCGTTCACTGGTATTGCCCCGAGCGGTTTTCTCGTCAGAGAAAAGCTGTAACAATTCACATTCTTGA